>CM073539.1:25386510-28063021 GCA_037074615.1 Leucaena leucocephala | reverse complement strand
ACGCGCTATCTCAGAGTTAATAACAGTACTTCTGTAGGTATCTGATAGATTTTGGATTAGCATCATGATACTGCTTTGAGCATGTTGGAAAAGTAAGCTTTGAATTGTTGTTTCCAATGGCGTAGCAAGATATTGCTCCAGCACCATGAATATCTGATGCTAATTTGAAGCCTTCTTGATTTGAAAGGTCAGGAGGGTCCAATTTGCAACACCTTATTGCTATGTGACAATTGCTTATCTCTTTACAGGATAGCAAGAGATAACCAAGTAAATTCCTGTTCTCCATAAAAAAATCACAGGAGGGAAGATGTTATTATGTTAGCGAAACATTGTTAACAAAGTTGACAAGAAAAAATAAGCAAAGTGAAAGAAAAAGAGAGAAAACGACAACAATTAACCCCAGACAGTTGGAGGTAGGTTAATTTATAGTAAGAACTAATTGGAATTCTCCACATGGATAACATTTCTCTATTAAATCAAAAATTCTATTAATCATTTTATAACTATCTTAGATGAACCATTAGCTACTGGCCAAGAGTGTCATAGTCTCATGAGAGAAGAATGAAGCGGGAGCATAACACAGTGTTATAGGTTCAAGCAACTTACCCATGTGCGAGCAAAAATCCAAACCCCTGCCCCACAATTGACCGTCCTTTCTGTTGCTAATCCATTCATACCCATGTCATCAACCTTTTAGTTTCTGGGCACTGAGGCTGCGTGAGACAATTTTGCGTCTACTTGAGTCAGCAACAGTACACAATAGACTAACTAAAGTTTAGGTTGGAAAATGTTTCACCATCACCAAAACCTATGGCAGTGGGAAAATTCTTTCTAAAAATGATGGGAAGCCACTCAAAGATCCTTCAATTTACATAGATTTGGGGAGTACAATTTCTTGTTCGTACCAGAGCAGATATCAATTTTGCAATTGATAAACTCAGTTAATTTCGGAGTATGTCTACAGATATGCATTGACAAGGAGTAAAATGAGTGTTTAGATATTTGAAATGGACTGGTATTCGTATGAAACCATGTCAATTTAATCTCAAATGGATTTTCAAATGCCGATTTGACGGATGTTGTGCAGCTGGCCTTATGACGGATGTTGTGCAGCTGGCTATTGTTCTTTCTTAGGATATATTCCACTTAATTGGTTTATCTAAGCACAAAACGTGGGCCAGGTGAACTATGGAATTAGAATATCAGTCATGAGCCTTGTTAGCTACTAAATTAGCATGATTCCAGTCATTACGTGAAGAACAAGGATTTCCATTGCAGGAACCACAAGTCATCTATTTTGATAATCACATTGCAAGGGCTTTAGCAGCTAATTCAGTTGAACACTCTTGTACAAAGCACAATGAATTCAATATACACTGAGAGATATCATACTAGCTAAGCATCTTGTTATTTATTATATACCCACCTCTGAATAGCTGGCCAATCTTTTCACAAATGTTAAACCAGAAGTAAATTCCACACCCTCCAGTTTGACATATGGTGTTAAAATATGATGAGTATGGTAAAGGACATTAAAGTAATTGAATTCATGTGTTATCTAATTACTATAATAGAATAACATGGAATGATCCAGCTACTCACTCTAGACTAAGACACTCTCCCAACTCTTCTTTTCTTTGTTTTCTCTGTTATCTTTATAGGACTTCACAAGCTTGAAGGCACACCAATCTCTCATGCAACAGCTTTATCTTCAGTTGAGGACAACAAAGATACTTTGGAGCTATGGCATCGATGAGTTGGCCATCCTACGTTAGATACAGTGAAAAGATTCTACTAGGACCGGTGTGTAGAGGGTTCTAACCAGAGAGTACGTTGAATCAAGCATCACATAGTATAGCCAATTAATGGACTGGATGCTGACTCTCCAAGAGGAGCCAATTGATGGAAACTAAGGTAGTATAAAACATCTAAGTTTAGTATTAATATGAAATATTCTATAGAGGTTGGTTTTCCTACTTCAATAGTAAGCTTATTGAGAAAGGTTCCTTATCCTACATGGGGGCCCAATAGATTATAATTTGATCCATGAAGACAGTCATTTACTTAGCCATGTTGCTAGCCATAAATGTAACCAACCCATTATTACGAGTTTCTGAACAACCAGAACTAATTTCTTAGTCCAGTCATAGAAAAATCTACCTCACCAAATTACTGTTGGGGAACATGTTCAGAGCTTTCCTAAGGTGCAAAACTCCACTCTTAATTCCAAGGCAGCATTCAGACCCATTTTTCACCTGCAAAAACCAAAAGTTTTGTTTTCCTTTTCACTGATTACAAGAATTTTTTTTAGGTGAACGAAGGAAATGAGGGAGACGAGAATGGAAAAGGTAAAGAGGTTAAGAGCATTATACCAGTTTACCAAGCACAACTAAGAAGTGCATCCTGGAAATTTCTTCATCAGATGTGAGAAAAGATCGACTACTTGGTTTCCTTCGCAGCATTTTCCTTGGTTTCCTTCGCTTCTCCTTTTTCCCACAAAAATATGCCCTATGATCATTGTGAGCGAGTACCACCGGATTAACATGATGGAGATCATTGAACAAGGAAGTAAGAGAATAAATGCACACCATTTGAAGATGGAGCGAGGCATCATCTGGGTGAGCATCTAAGAACTCCTGCAAGCGCTTCATGAGGGCATCCTCTTTATCATGTTCTGCAACTTCTTCCTGAAACAGCGGAAGGGATAAGTCTAGGATTAATGTCAATACAAAAGGAAGCAAAAACACCCAACATGAATGAGAATAGGCAAAAGATTCGGACGAGACCCCTCTGCGCGTTTGAGAATCCACAGCGGCGTCTGACAGAAAATATTTCTTCCTATCTCACTCTCTACATTAACAACTACACTGTAACTTCTTTCTGAACACCGAACCCTTAAACCTCCCAAAAACCCCAAAAGCCAAACCCCGCCCCCTAAAAAATATAAAACCTAAATCCTGAACAATTCATTTGTTTTCTCAACTCTCATGGTATTGAAAATTATCTCCACAGCACAATTAAAATCATCTCTACAGCAACTCAGTCAATTTAAATCATCTCCACAGCACAATTGTCTCAATCTCCAAAAGAATCTTCATATAATTAAAATACAACAGAAAGTGTTGCGGAACGCTGTTTTTCATAAACACTGAGGAGGAGAATCATAAATCTTACCATATCTGAAAGTTTGAAATCCCCTTCACCGAGCTTTCCACTGCGACCTTCTACAATGGATCACGTTGAGCACGATGGATGCTGGCTTGCAAGAACGGAGAACGGATTGCAGAGAACAGCGAGGTATGGGTTGTGAGAACAGCGACCACGATGGACCAGAGAACGGAATGGGTTGAGAGAACAGCTGAACAGCAAGCACCGGGGAAATGGGAGCGAGATCGGATAGCGGAGTAGAGTGATCAAATGTGAGGCTTACCGCGTGAATCCATAAATTTATAGGTGAGAAACTTGTCCGAAGCGTTTAAATTAGCTTCTTAAAAATTAATTTTAATCAAAATATCAATTTTAAAAAATTTAAAATAAACATTAATTTTTATATAGAATTAATTTTGATCAAAATTTTAATTTAAAAAAATTTAAAATAAATAATTATTTGTATCCCAAATTAATTTTAAATAAAATTTTAATTTAAAAATATAATTTTGAATAAACTATTTTAAAACTGTAAAAGAGTTTATAGATTATCTAATTATTATTTTATTTTTATTTTTTCTTATACCCTCTCTCATCTATCTTCTTCACCCTATCTTCTCTTTCATCTCTCTCCTCTCTCCTATTTATTCTCTACTCTCTATCATCTCTTATATTTTAATTAAATCATACCCTTTTTGATAATTTAATAATATAAAAAGTGATTCTACTACTAATTATTTAAATATTTTATTTTTATAATTTATTTTTTAAAAAATCTATTCTTTTCAAACGTACCATTTGAATAAAGTAGATTTTGCGAGGGAGAAAAAATTTTCACTAGAATAGATTCTGTAAAAGAAAAAAAAAAAGTTGATAATCAAGAGGTGATTCTCCCTATTGTTCTCCCTTACCTGTACTGTACTAAAACTGTTGCATACGTGTTTTTTAGATTTTGTATATTCAATGTATAAAAATTTTACTCAAAAAAAAGATATCTTCTTACCAATCTAACATTAATGTAGCCCATTTAAAAAATTTATAAATATTTTCACATTTAAGTAAAATTTATAGTGTCAGATCTACATTTAAAAAAAAAAATATGTTTACATCTTAAACCCAAATTCAATTTACGCTTACATTTATATTCATTTTTTCCATTTATTATCAATATACTATATGACTAATTATAATTATCATTTTTTAACGTCAAACCTAGAATTGTTCCCAAGATTGGAAGGGACTAGAACAACCTTATCATGTCCCGTACTATCATAATAAATAAGGACATGATGTCATTTTTCTTGACGTGTTATATCTCGTGATCTCAAACATAACTGAGATATCACATTTTACTTTTTTTAAAAATGATATAATTATTATATTATAACAATATTTATAATTATTACATATATACATACATTATTAATATAATTATAAAATAATATATACATTATAAATATATTTAGGTATTATAATACTCATATATCCATTATAATTGTTATATAACTATAATAAAAAATATAAAATATTATAAAACTAATAAAATAATATTAAAAAGTGAATAATTGGAAACACCTCATAAAATGTGGATGTAAATCAGAAAAAGAGAAAACGAAAATTTGGACAAAAATATAAATTTAAAAAATATTTTTAAAAAAATTATAGAAAATTTAAACCTCAAAAATATTTTAAGAATGGAAAAAAATTAATTATAAAAAAAAATTTAAAAAAATATAAACTCTAAATTCTAAACCCTAAATATTATAATTCATAAATTATTATATATAATTATAATTATATATAAAATAAAATGATAGAATTTTAAAAAAATAATGTATTTAGAAATTATAATATGTCCTAGGATAATTTTTGTTCCAACCCGAAAATTTTTAAGACAGGACAGCCCCATCCCTATATGACTAAGATTGAGACTGGCTATTAGGACAAGACAATAATAAATACCTCTAGTCAAATCTCTCAGTTATTCTCCAATCACCTTAATTAACAATTTGTAGGTAACAAAATATATTCAATAGACCTTTAAATTTGGATTGTCATATATTATAAATATATTACTCTAGAGAAAAAAGTATACCCGAGTATTTCAATCATCATCCTCAAAAGATCGAATTCAGAAGCACCAGGAACATAATGATAACTCTTGTATATCATACAATGATTAGGCATCGAACAAAAGTCAATCAAATACGTTTGATTAACAACAAAATAAAGTTGCACCTACCTCTATCCTATCCCATGATATAAAAAAGGGAAGAAGAATTAAAATTGATTCAAGGGAAATAACATATCATCTAAATGATCATCAACATATGAAATTACTTTTATTCCCCTTCTAATCACTCATATGATCATCCCAAATTGATAAAGAATTGTTGAGCTTGATCGACCAATTTAGCATTTAAGTATTTTGGTTGGATTTAAATGCGACTTTTCATATTAAATAAAGTTATTTTTTAAAAAAAGAATTATATTTTATAGCTTTAAGAATTATATCAACTACTTTGAATCTAAGCACATAGTATAGCCAAATTTTGAAGATGGATTTGCAGCTATATCAAATTAGGTCTTTTAGAATACTTGTTTTTGCTTGACATTTAAGCAAGTAGATAGCAGCTCAAAAGATTATGTATTCAACTTCAAATTGATGCAATACTTCCATACAAGTGAGCTTAATAATGAGTGCAATTTTGTGAGACAAATATTCTCAAGCTTTTTGTTTTCCATTCAGCATTCTTTTATCAAGTGGTAGCTTGAGATTCCATAGTAAAATTGAATTTCTGCTAAAATTATGCGCCTCAGAAGAGAAAATGAATATGCTATAATCATACAAATGCTGCAAATAGACTCATTTCTTGAATAAAAAACTAAACTTTTTGAGGTAAATAGAAAAAACTTACCAGAAGGATTTACATGTTAAATGAATTTACATAACTTATAAATTAATATATAATATAATATTATAGAAAAATATTTTAAAAATATTATATTATATTTATTATAATTTATTTATTGGACGTTTATTTGCAATGGACCGCTAGCCTCAACAAATTCCATTTGCAATGATTGGCAAGAAAACGCTTCTCTTTGCATTTCATGAAATTAGGAGTAACAATCTTGCTACTCAAGGACCGCCCAGACCTCATCTTCTACTATAACCTTGTGTTCTCATGGTCTATTCACGAAGTTAAAAAGAAATAAGAATGGCATCATTACACTTGTGTAAACCCTTCATCATTCTAAACTAACCAACCGCCTAATCAACCAATTGAAAGATGAAATAAAGTGAAAACGAAACTTTGGCTTAAATCCTAGGACACGGATATATGTGTGTGTGTGTATATATATATATATCCTAGCTTTCCCTTCCTTGCTGCAGAAGTCAACCTAGGTGCCACAAGTGCAATGAGAAGGCATTGCGCCAAACTGGTTGCCCATATGCTTGCATCTGAGCAATGTCCAACCCCAATCTATGGCCAAAATGGCATTAGCATCATTTCACAAAGACAAATTCAGAATTTTTTTTTCCTTTGATGAAAAGCTTTGAATTTCATCCCTGCAGTGGAATCAACCAACCATTTGCCTTGTCTCCTTCCCAGCAACATTTTACCAAGCGAAAAAGTTGCCAACAAGACTCCAGAAAATTTTGGGTTCTCTTTCAAACAGTTTCCATCTTCATTGATGCATTCCCTTCCTGTAAGGATTAACACAAGTTAGAACAGACAAAGGGACAACTACGAAACAACTAAACCTTTAAATATCTAAATTCATCACCAATCAAAAGATATTCCTTACATAAAAGATATTCAAGAAACTTAAAATCGAACCAGAGGAAACAACGACGCAGATTAAGCTTCAACTCCTTTTTTTGAGGTAACAAAGTAGAAATAATTATTAGGCAGAATTATACTAAAGGACCAAGTTCACAAATTAATAATTAAGAAGGCCCTCAAATTTACCACTTACATAATGAAAATTTAAGAGTCTAACTACGAGCATTTACCATTTATATAACATAAATTTATAACTATATATATATATATATATATATATATATATAAAAGCCTTGTGCATGCTAAGAAAAACTACATATGCAATATTGGCATTTGGCCCACGCTGCCTTTGAACCATGAATACTTAAAATATTTACCTATACAGACGTGAATACCGTGAGAGGAAATTTGAAGGATTAAAAGTAGAGAGAAAAATTATCAATATTATTAATCCTTAAATAAATAAGAATATAAATAGGCATTTATATTAACAAAAATATAAATTAATAGGATAAACTTAAAATCTATTATAATCCTAATATCTCAAATTTATTCTTCTAAAATATGATAATTCAAATATGATTATAAATAATATCTAAAATTAATTAAATAACAAAACATAATATTACTTAATAATTAATTCTAAACTAACGTATCTCAACATTTTCCCTCAAGTTGGATCTACAGCTTGAATACTTGTACTTATCAATACTCACCTCAAGCTGGGAGTTAGTTTGGATATAAGCGGCATCATTATAGAAGAACTAGAACCTTGATTCCTTAAGCCAGTAGTTACCACTGAACTAAAGTTGATTGGATATTGAATATAGGTCTTAAGACAAAGTTGTGAACTTGACGAAGAATATTATTGTTGAATGCTTAACAATAACATTTGCAAGAGAGGAACTTGATGAAGAATCATATGTATTATTCAAGAGCAATATGCTCATATAATCACGCTAACCTACTTGGGTTTACACACTAATCTAATCTCACTTGAGGGAGATGAATTAATCTCATAACTTATAAGATTCTGTAGGAAGTGACATAAATTATCTTCTTTCATCCTCTATATTATTCAATAACAACATGCTCATATAATCATGGTAACCTACTTGGGTTTACACACTAATCTAACCTCAGTTGAGAGAGATTAATTGATCCCATAACCTATGAGATTTTGTGAAAAGAAATATAAGTTACACTTTTCCATCATATGTAATTAATCCTCACTTGAAGCCTAGCCTTCTCTTCAAGCTTACCGTTTTCTTCTTCTTCTTCTTCATCGATACCTTAACCAATATTTAATATTCTTGCTCTAATACTATGTGAAAATTTGAAGGATTGAAAGTAGAGGAAAAAAGTTTTAAAATATTATTAATCATTGAATGAAAGAGAATACAAATAGGCTTTTATATAGGCAACAATATAAACTAATAGGCTAAACCTAAAATCTATCATAATCATATATCGCAAATTTATTATTCTAAAATATGATAATTCAAATCTGATCCTAAATAATATCTAAAATTAATTAAATAACTAACAAAATATTTAATTAATAATTAATCTAAACTAGCGTATCTCAACAAAAACTAATATGCTTCTGTATTTCGTTGTTACTTCCTTTGTAGAATCTAATTAAATCTAGAAATTCTAAAATTATTAGAGGTTGAGTTTTATCAGTACTATAGTCCCTTAAACTCTAAAGGTCCGTTATTCACCTTGCCACCTAGTGATCCAGTTAACAGTAAGGATCAAAATCCCCAACATCAAACATCCACATGAGCTAAAACACATCACATCCTCCTCTAAATGAGAAATTACTGTTCTGCATCCCCTCAACCATAGAATGAGAAAATCAGAATAAATCAACGGAATCAAATTAAATAATATCCAACGTCAGCTAGGGAATCTTAGGTAACAACTTAAAACCCTAAACTAACAACTTAAAACCCTAAACTAACACATCTTGCTCATAAGCAAGGTCCATATTGGCGTCAACACTCCCCTTTGGTGAATAGATGTCTATCATTCCCAATTTGTTTTTAAGCTCTTCAAATTGCAATCTTGCCAATGCCTTGGTAAAGAAATTTGCCACTTTATAGTGAGGGAACATCAGCGAGTTCAATGATTCTTGAATCCATCTTCTCTTTGATAGCATGCTTGTCTATATCTACATGTTTAGTTCAATCATGGTGAATAGGATTTCTAACCATCCCAATAGTAGACATATTGTCACACCTTAGCTTGATAGGTGTGTTGGCGCAAGTTTTAATTCTTCCAACACCTTAAGTAGCCATAAACCTTCACACATACCATGAGCTAGAGCTCAAAGTTCAAATTCTGCACTACTTTTAGACACAACTGACTCTTTCTTACTTCTCCATGTTACAAGGTTACCCCACACCATAGTACAATAGCCTAAAGTGGATTTTCTATCTGATAGAAAACCCCCATAGTCTACATCCATGTATACTTTGATCTCTCTAGACTGGCCTTTAGCATGGAGCCTCTACCTGGCGCATTTATAAGTAGTGCAAGATTCTATAAACTGCATTCATGCGCTCTTCTAGAGGTTCATTGGCAAAACGACTTGCCACACCAATAGTATAGCTTATGTCAGGTCGTGAAACCCATTCAATAAAAGTTAACCATGGGGAAAATTAGCCTCTAATTGCTTTTGTTAGAAAATCACCATGTAAAAGATGAGAGGAGAAAAGCATCAAAGGAGGAAATTTGGATTGCTGTCAATAGACTATTGCAAGTTTGCAACAGTATGCACATTGCTTGCTGGGAAGCATGAAGAAGTCTCTTTCACCCTCTAAAGGACATGCTTATGAAATATTGAATAGCAAACGTGTGATAATATGCGTGATTACTCAATGTTCTATAAATGAATGGTTGCTTGCATAATTCTAACTATAGATTACGACAATGACACTATTATTACTGAGAATGACACTCTAGGAATTTCATCTATTAACACCTTTCTTCATTCTCAGTTTTAAACAAAGAATTAGGGGCCTTTAAAATATTCATTAGGAGTTAAAGTTGCATAAAGCATGTTTTTTTTGTTGTGTATAGCAAAAAGGTATCTTATTTATTCAATGAAAGTATGTCCTTGACTTGATAGAAACAAGAAAATAGGGCCCTAATGTTGTGTATAGAGCTACAACACACTCAATTTGAGGGATTGCATGGATATATTTTAAACATGGCCCCAAACCTTATGTTCCATGAGCAAACAAAGCATATTGAAATCGATTGTCATTTTATATAAGAAGATATTCAAGAGAAAAGCACACCATGGAATATGTCAAGACTAGAGATCAAATAGGGAACATTTCCATTAAAAGGTTGAATGGACCTCAAGTTACCTCCTAGTGACAAGTTGTGAGCATCTCAACCTAACTATCTCTCAACGAGGAAATTTGATCACCCCCAACTTGGCGTGAGGACTTCTTAATGATGAAATGATGATAGGAAATACTAATACTATTATTAACAAGTAACCTCTTGTTTCAATGTATGATTTCACTTTGGGTTAAGGTGTATCCAACACCCTGAAATATTTTTTCAGGTGGATCTAGTATCCTAAATTATTTTGTTATTCAATTTGACCCCTGATATATTAAAAAATGGATGAATTCCACCCCATGTTAACGCTCCCACAAATATCCATTAGCATCACTCGCTCTTCCTCTCCCTCATCTCTACAACATCTCTTTCTTCCTTACCTAAACCAAGATAAAGCCATATCTTCTCCATGGAGCACTATTAACAATGCCATGAGCAATAGACCTAAATCTCTACCATCAGCATCTTCTCTTTCTTTGATTCTCAAATTCCATGACATCAACAACTGGAAGATATACCATGAGGAAGATGACTCAACTCCTATTCGTGACACGTTGACGGGATGTTCTTATTTCTTGTCTATTTGGCATTAACCGTTGTATGATATTTGCGTCTTTGGCACATTTGTCACATAGGGCCTTTAAATTTGCGTTACATACAAGACTTCAAACAAGAATAAGAATTCCATATGGGGGAGATTCTTAATCAAATAAGAATTGCAATTTTACCACAGTCCTTTGATCAGTTTCTCCCCTTTCTATCCGCCTCCACCCTCACTATTCAAACATCCACAAGATGAAAAAGAGTAACAATAGTGGAGATTGCAAAGCGACTGGGTCAAGGGGGAGTTTGATAGCAAGTTGAGGAAGGGAAGGACAAGGTTCATAGACACCTATCGGTCGTATAGAAGGACTAAGTTTAGAGGGAGTTCATAGACGCATATGGGTCACTCAAGCTTTAATGGTGAGGTCCTTGGTGGTTCGAGCTTTAATTATGTAGAAGCTTTTGTTTAGATACACAAGTGGAAGCATCCAGTTTAGTTTAGGTGAGGAAGGATGACATGTCTCATAGAGGAGGAAGAGGAAAAGAGAAATATGCTAATCAAAGTTTGTGGGGGTGTTAACATGAGGTGAGATTGATCAATTTTTAATATATTAGGGGTATGACTTCACCATAAAATAATTTAGAATACTAGATGCACCCAAGAAAATACTTCCAGGTGTTGAATGCACCTTAACCCTTTCACTTTCTATTCAAAGAGTGAAAGAACACTTAGCTGGACCTTACTTGTTTTTCAATGAAAATTAGCATAGACTCCTCTTCTTCTTGAACACAAAATACTATTTAACATATACCTTGCAAATATGAGAGCAGGGCTATAGGCTTCGTCATACATGATGATGATAATGTTTCAAAGCTGACAGACTACAGAAAGGTGGGAAAATCATATACTTACATCCAGAACCTGCGTAGATATGTCCTGACTTTTGAGAAGCTTCAACAGCTAAACTTGACTCATTCTCACTAAGATCTTGATTGTGCATCTGAAAATGGTACCAAAAAAACATGTGGACATAAAATCCTGAGCTGCTAATTCCAAGAAATTATATAAGATTGTCATAGTAAGCTCCACTAGTTATGACAATTAAAATGTAGTTAAGGTTAAAAAAAACTGTAAGCCACAAAACTCTGATTAATTTTCAAGTTCAAGAATTGCATTATAACAAGCAAAACAAACTACAGAAGAGGGATATGGATTATTGATAAGAAAGTTATCAGACTGCCCACTTCAAGCATCCTAACAGTGGAACTTCCAAAGCACAGAAGCACCTCTCATCAGAAATAACTTTAAGATTCACCAATATACTCTTATCCTAATGCGAATTTCTTTAAAAATTATTATGATCCAACAATTATCAAGTACAAACTCATCCCCATGATGGGTTGTAACCAAATTTGACCTTATAGGAGGTAACTACAGATGTTATCTATATAAAACTTGCAGAAATTGAATTTTAATTACCCTTATTACGTATTGTTTATCTCATATATCATATTTTTTATCTACAATATTATATTTTATAAAAAGAAATTGAGTGGAGAAAAACAGAAACATGAAGACAAGTGATCCTCCGGAAACAAATAACAAAATTACACGCTCATCAGCTCAAATAAGTATTACAGACCCTTCAAAAATTCGCAAAGGAGACCTCCCTAAAATAACACAAACTAGAAAACTCTACTATTGATTTCTTGTGCAATAGTCCTTCATCAATTGTGTGCTAATTTAGCCATGTGAGCAGTCACTCCTGGACATGAAGACAAATTTCCACCTAGTAATACCTAATACAACTGAGACCTATCATTTTCTTAACATTAAATTGAACACCTATAGAATGATGTCCCATGCCTCATACAAACATAAATGAACTCAATAAATTTCCTACGGATAGGACACTAATGATGAGAAAATTGTACAAATTGTTTCCCATTTCAGTTGACATTGAAAACAAACCATCCATGAACAAACGAACAAATATAGGGTCCCTCATAAAATATAGCATACCCCAAATGAATATTTGTCCTCATGGCCATCCTCAAACAAGGATGAGAAGTAAGCTGGATCATAGATAGAGCCCCCAAGTATCTCATTGGAACTCGAACACTGCCTAACTACAGCAGGTGTTGTAGGACTCAAAAAACTATTTCTTAGGTCAAAATCTGCTTCTCGAGAATTTGTATCTGCATAAGCCCCCAGCCTATAAATCTGTATCCATAACAATGAGGATAATAACCTCACAAGAAAACCAATAATTTGCATAGCCAATGTAAGTTTCACTGAGAATATGAAGAAAGTAGTATAATCTTCTGTGGAAATGTTCCTGCAAATATCAATTATGATTTACATCAGACATTAACAGGCATGATGGCTTGTTTGATAAATACAAGTAAATCATTTGGCTCCTACGAATAATTATAATTTTACCATTATGGACAGCAATGAGTCATGCCGGCAAATAAATATTAAAAATAAAACTAAATTGTGGGCCCATTCATATGGAATATGAAGTAACCCGCACTTTACATAAGTGCTTTAGTTGATGTCATTAACAATAAAAATATATGAAATAGCAGCTATATAACCTATAATATCAATTAATTCTTTAGTTGACCCTTCCTCAATTGTAGTACCTATAGTAACCTACATGAACCAGCTAGTGCATAACCTATTCATCAGAAAAATGAACGTCATACGTGATATATCATTAGTGAATCAACTAAAATAAGAACATTAGAGTCCTATCAATTCAGTTAAAATAAAATAGCAAAAAAAAAGAAAGTAGTATCATAGAGTGACAAGAAAAAGAATTAGGATATCAAATATGTCTAGCATAAGATGGATAAGCCTGAAGAGACATTTGGCACAAAATATAGAAATTAAATACTCCTCTGGTCCTAAATATATTTGCACTAAAAAGTATATCTTATATTTAAGATTGGAGGAGTATAAGAAATGAAAATTGGAATTGAAAGAGGATACAAATGAACGCACCAAATTTCATGAGTGAAGAGAATGAACCAAGAGATATCAAGTAGAATAGCACAGAACAGGAGAATCGCATAGGTACGGCCAAGGCTTTGACTGCTACTCTCGATTGCAACCAGAGCAAACAATGCGACTGCCAAATTAATAAGCAATACTCCGTTGTATAATGCTCCCAGTGATCCAATTAACGCGCAGCCAATCTTGCATTTTGATTTTGAAATTAAAATAAAAATCCAGATACTATGGTTTTATTTTTAAACATGACAACTTGTATTAATCACAAGGAAAAGATAATGAGGTAATAGTACCTGAACATATATGAGAATCACAGCAAGTGATTGTAGCCTATCATAATCACGTAACCACGGCTGTATTCGATCTCTCAGATTTATACAAAATGAACCACAAAGCGACATATCATGTAAATGCAAATTTTTACATATGTATCTAACCACCACACTTTTCTATCTGAAATCTTGTGCATTCATCAAACAAATTGTCTCCAATGAAAACCAAGAATGATGAACAAATGCTTCATCGCCTGGTTTTTGTGCATCAACCCATTCCTCTCTCCTTCTCCCCCTTTTCTTGTGTTGTCTCGTTCTCTTTCATCTTTTTTTGTTAGTCTTTCGTCATCTTTATTATCTTTACTCCTTGCAAGAGCAAGACTGGCAGTTCTCCTCCACGGCCAACCCACACAATTTCTGTATTTGCTCACCTCCAGGCTGCTAAGTGCTAACTGCCACGTATATGTTCGGTTAAAAGTTTTGAATCTCAAAATCAAGTTTCAATCCCAAATCACATCAAAAAATTTCGAGTAGCCAACACTTTTCAGCAAAACTCAGTTTTCCCTAAAAGCCACGTTGCTTTTGCGTTTCAATATCAAGGCCAAGCATTAATTATGTTATGAATATTTCTCATCTACCACTATTGCCCATCCTCGCTGCCAAACAAGAATTCCAGAATTTATATTCACATCAAGATAGAAGAATATTCTAGTTCCAAAAATGTGAATTCAGACACCAACAATTCCAGTTCCAAAAATCAAAATATACTCCAGAATTTTCATTCAGAAACAACAAATCAAAGAAAAAAATGACCATGAAAAGAGAGAAGTATAAGGATACTAACCAGCGTCCAGCTACCGACCACGTAACAGAGGAGAAGAGTAGACGTTCACGGATTCGGGGAGATGGGGGCTGTGAGATAGAATAAGGCCGAGGGAGGTCGCCGTCTTACAAGATTAGCCAAGGGAGAGGAAGGGTTGCCGTCGAACTTGTTTCGCCGAGGGAGGGAGGGAGGGACGGCGAGCTGCTGTCGATAGCCAGCAGACTGAGAGAGGACGAGGAAGGGAATTGGTGAAGGAGAAAGTGACTCAATAGGGAATGGATCGGTAAAAGCAGACCAGAAGGGGAGGGCAATGAAGCCCAGGGCCGAGCGGCAGAGCTATGAGCAGAAAACAATTTTTTCCTCCCTCGCTAATGGGAACAGTATGGAATGATCTCCGAAACATACCACAACTGAATTCCCCATCTTTTATATAGCCGGATAGATTTTTAGAAATAAATTTATAAAAAAATATTATAAATAAAAGAGTATTTTTATAATTATTATAAATAAAAGGGTATAATTTTTTTTAAAAAAAACAATTATTTCTATTTTTCTCTCTTATTTTTTTTGTGACATTGACGGTCACCGCTATCTTCCTCCTCAGCGACTCTACCGACACTAACACTATTGACCCCGATAATAATATCGACATTAATGCTGACTCATATCTTTTGTCTTTTTTCTCTCTTTCCATTTCTTCCATCATCCATCTTTTCTAGTTCTATAGCGACCTATGATCGACGCCGACTTCTAAATTTGAAAGGAGGAATATGACCCACAACAACAGCAAGAGAAATGACATAGGAGTGATGACGGCAAGAGAAATGATAGAGGAGTGATGCCGCCGACAGCGACGGAGAAAAATATTGAAGATGGGAGGAGAGAGAAAAGAGGAGAGAGAGCAGAAAAAATATGGCAAAATAATAATTAGTAGTTTATAAATTCTTTTACTATTCTCGAAGTTATTCCTAATAATTTATTTAAAATTATAATTTTAAACTATAATTTAATCTAAATTTTTTTTAAATAAATATAATTATTTATTTTAATTTTTTTCATAAACAGGCACATAATCTCATCTCAATAAAAAAGATTGTAATTTTCTTATAAGGAAAAATTTGTAATCTTTTAAAATCAGGTGTCGATAAGTTATTTTGTTTAAATTAAATATTATTATTTGACTGAAAATTCCAAAAAGATAATTGGCAAATCTGGGACTCTTACATTTGCAAAACACACATATGTGAGGATTAATTCTAACATTTTAGATCAAAATGCCTTCCCTGTATTATGAAGAGTCCAAAATACCCTCTAAAAAATTTTGAAAAAATCCATCTTCCCCGTCGCAATGCGCCGGTAATGTAGGAAGGAGAAGCTTAGTTGAAAGAGCATAATTAATCGCCAGAGGTTCTCACCCATTGTTGCTTCAAATCTAATCCAAGTTTCATTTTTTTGTTCAAAATGAAAAATAAATGCTCAAAACTTTTTTCACATATAGTATAGGTATAGTGTCACCGCTTAGGCAAGAGAAAGCTACCTGCCTAGCCTATAATAATTATAGTTTTTACCAGTTAAACCAGTATTAAGTTGTAAAATATATCACAATCTTCCTTCAGATTGTGCATCAATAAATGCCTTATCTTACCCAATTCTACCTATACATATCCCTATGCTTACTCAATAGTTAGGAGTATTCATGCGATATGTCAGGACTGGGATACCTATATCCCATATCCCATCTCAAAGATAGGGCATGACGTGTTTTATATCCTATATCCTTATTTATATTAATTTTGTCCTAAACCCAGTCAATCAGGATGGTATGAGAATTTTCAATTGAGAAAGTTAAAACTACCAAAAACATGAGTCCAACACACATCTCAAAGTGATACATCAATTCAAGAAAACTATTAAAAATATGAGAAAGTGATAGTAAATTTTTTTAAAAAATGATAAATTCTAAAGTACGATTGTTACTAATAATATATTAAGTATTATCAACATAAAGTTTTACTTTGACATTTATCATTTTTTAGAGTTTTTTCTATTATTTTTCCTAAAAATATTCAGCATCACTTAAGTATATATTGGATTTGAATTTTGTGAATAAACCTAAAACAGGTATCTTCTGTATCCCATATCTGGGAGGAAATTAGTATTTATTTTTGGGGCAAGATATTCCAGTTGCATAATAATATATCACATTGAAAGAACTATCTCATTTTTTTGGGTCAAGAGCTACACCATTTGATTGAAACCCCAAGAATATTTGAATCTATTGGGTTTGCTTTGTTTTTTTTGGGGGGGGGGGAGAACTAAAAAATAATCGGATATCAACGTACAACATTGATAGTTTTAAAATTTAAATAATCAAGTTATTTTTATGAAAATATATAATATAATCTTAATCTTATACATAAATTGTGCAGGAATTAGATTTGACTTTATGACTTGTTAATAAATTTATCTCCGTTTTATTAAAATTGTAGCATAATTACAATTTAAGTCAATAATTTTCTTCACAAAAAAAATCAACAATTTCCTTAAAAATTTTATAATTTGACTCGGTCATGGTTTCATTTCCGAACTCAATGGCCTTGAAGTAAGGAAGAAAAAAGTGACAAAAATAGTCATTTCGAAATGTCTCTGAAACCAGAAGGATCTTCGATCTGATGCTTCTGGGGCCAAGGTTTGAATCAAGAAGATTCAGATATAATGATGATTCTGGATTAGTGAGGGTTAATAGAATAAACAAAACCTACATGATTTCAAAAGATGGTACAGAAGTGTAAGAATTTGGATGTAGGCTTGCTGGAATAAAAAATTTAGGGTTGGAAAATGAGTTGCTTCCCGTGTTGTGCATCGAAAGAAAGGATCAACCGGAAGGCATTGCAGAAGAGCAGCAAGGAGAACCATGCTTCAAAATCTATAGCCTCATTTGCCAACATTTCTTTTAAAAGTGGTTAGTTTCTTCATCATCATCATTATATGCAAAAGCATGATCGCTTGGTTGTTTCCCTTCCATGTTCAAAAAATTCTCTAGCACATTTTGTCCAAGGATTCAACAGGCAAGCTGACGCAAAAAAAAAAAAAAAAAAAACAAGAAGAAGAAGTAAGGAGAAATAAAGAAAACAAAGAAATGATGGTTGTAAAAGTGACGCAAGTCCCTTGGTCAAATTATGTACGTCATGAGTGCATATTTGTTATTAAAAATATATTTTATATATATTGATATATTTTTCATACAATTTTATTGATATATAACTAAAATAACGGGGGAGAAATTAGACAATCATACCAATCGTTGTAATCAATCAATTAACTACAATCCCAATGTCTCCTCTCTTAAACTCAGTGTTATTTTCATGGGAAATAAACTACATGAATTGTGTGCTACGAGTTCATTTGTTGTTCGTGAAGGCTGCTCCATGCATTATTAATTCTAGTTTTATAATTATGCGCATTTCGACAATACATGCAGCTGCAAAATGCTGAAATTAAAGCATTTTGCTTATCCATTCTATTGTTTTAGTGGTTATATTACATAAGTAAGGTTCTCATTTCTAAGGTTCAATCTAACTCCTGACATTGTTAGTCTGAATTAATGGGTTTCTAAGATGTACGAGCAAATAAAGCATAAGGATTGATAATGTGTCTTCCTTGAACATTCCACAAGTTGCACTATTAATCCTTGAATCTGCTGTTCCTTTGTTTTATATATTCAGTACATCAGCAAAGAATAATAAACTATATGTCTTCCTTTATCCCATCCCATGGAAGATTGGTAATTAAGGAGGATCAGAAGATGTCATTCTAATCGATAAACCGCCTACTTATACTTCAAATCATGTTTTAAGTGTTAACTCTTGGGGTGTTAATCTTGGTAATTGCATTTCCTTTTTCTTCGTGTTTTTCGTGACATAAGTTAGTGGATATTGGAGCATTTGGAAACATTACAACAAAACTTATTATTTTTCTAACATTCACAGATGCCAGCAGGCAAAGGTACATAACGGAAGAAATCAAGAAGATTGGAAAAGGAAATATTACTGCGAAAATCTTCAGCTATCGAGAGCTATGTGTTGCAACCCAGAAGTTTCACCATGACAACCTAATTGGTGAAGGAGGCTTTGGCAGGGTATACAAAGGATATCTCGGAAGCACGAATCAAGTATAACTATGTCACATATTTAAAGCTTTGGTTGATCATATATCAAGGATGGGAGGTCTGTTTGAAGTATTAATTAAAAATTGCATTTGCCTTGTAGGTTGTTGCGGTGAAGCAACTTGATAGGAACGGATTCCAAGGAAACAAAGAATTTCTTGTAGAGGTTTTGCTTTTGAGTCTCTTGAACCACCCCAACCTCGTCAATTTGGTAGGTTATTGTGCTGATGGTAATCAGAGAATTTTGGTCTACGAGTACATGGTCAATGGTTCTTTAGAAGATCACCTTCTTGGTAAGTCAAATGAACTTTTCACATACTCTTTGCATCGTCGAGACAGTTCAGCGATTTATGAAATAAATGCAACAATTATATTCAACTAGACATATTTTATTGTACATTATAGAGAGTTTGAGGAATGACTATTAATATTTAAAATTAAAAAACAATACTACTTATTATAGAATTTAATGAAACCTTGTTTGCAAATTTGCATCAAGAAAATTATTTGACCCACAAATAAATTGTCAGAATTAACTGATGAAGATAGAAAGCCGTTGGATTGGAGTACCAGAATGAAAATTGCTCAAGGTGCAGCGAGAGGACTTGAATATTTACATGAGGTAGCAAACCCGCCGGTGATATACAGGGATTTCAAGGCATCAAATATCCTATTGGATGAAGAATTTAATCCAAAACTTTCTGATTTTGGACTCGCAAAACTTGGTCCAACTGGAGAACACTCTCATGTGTCCACAAGAGTGATGGGAACGTATGGCTATTGTGCTCCTGAGTATGCATTCACAGGACAGCTGAGTACTAAATCAGATGTATATAGTTTTGGAGTTGTTTTCTTGGAAATGATATCGGGAAGAAGAGTGATTGATCATTCAAAGCCAACTGAAGAGCAAAACTTAGTCCTTTGGGTATTTCTTCAAACTTTATTAAAATGTTAAACATCATCAAATATTATGTAGCACATAAAAGAATATATTTCTTATTCAGTGATTCAATAACTAATTAGCATTATTTCATCAGTTTATTATATGTTAGTCAAAAAAATATACATCTATTTGATAAAGATATCCTAATTATTTTAAATACAGCAAAAACTTTAAGGAAACATCTTTTATAATCTTATATGTTGTGTTTTTTCAATTTCAATATCCATTTCTCTTGTTTAGTTATAGTTCTTTTTTGGCCAAACTGTTTATTAGTTATAGTTGAGTCTAAGCTAAAATGTACAAATATTAAAATTTCGAGACTGGGGTCATGTTATTAAGGGTCAAAAGAAGACAAAAAATGAAATGCATAATATTTACTATATTTTCATTATCATTATTAAATAATGATTATATGATTTCAGTGTGGTTTTCATTCTTCCTTTTTATCTATGATATTTTACGTATCAAACGAGTATAACACTTGCATGTTATCATAGGGGTGACTTATAAATCAAGTTCTTTGCTATATTATATGTCTTTGCTATGACAACTAACTTTATGAATAAAGAAAAATTGAGGGTTTGAGGTTGATGTTGCAGTCCTTTTTCAGGCGCAACCACTATTGAAAGACAAAAGAAAGTTCACTTCAATCGTTGATCCATTACTAGAAGATGATTACCCCATAAAGGGTCTCCACCAAGCTCTAGCAGTTGCAGCAATGTGTCTCCAAGAGGAAGCTTCTACTCGGCCTTTGATTAGCGACGTAGTCTCCGCTATGGAGTTCCTGGCCAAGAAGAATGTGAAAGGTGATGATGAAGAAAACGATGAAAATATTTTTGACTCTTCTACTGAGGAGGATGACGACGGGGACTGCAGTATTGGAGGCTATGAATCTGATAGCATACTTGATCGCAAGAAACAAGATTAAATGAATAATTGCAAGTGGAGCTTTTTTCAATCAATCTATTAATTTTCTTCATACTGCAGCTTACCATTCTTGCATGTGAGCATATTATACCTTTCCCCCGATAGCATAATGAGGATAAAATTATGGAAATGTTGATTTTAGTAATTTGTATGCTAACTTCAAAATAAAAATATCTAGTATATATAAAAGAACTTCGTGAAGAAATCTCGTATAGAATAATCCAAGAGGCAAATCTAGTTATTTCATATAAGTCAAAAGGAGGTGCAGATGGGGGCGAGAAGGATGATGGAGTGTTGTTGACGCGCCATCGAACTCACTCCTTCAGATATATCGAAGTGAAGAGTCATCATCCTCGCCGTCATGTCATCCATGAAGCTCCATGTAAACTCCGTCCTGTAGTTGAGATTTGCAGTGGAGCTGGCGAGTTGCAAGCAAGGGTAAATTATAGTATTTTTATAATTTATGATGGATTATGTTTCATTTAGCATCCACAAGTACTTTTCTAAGAGTATCCACTGTCCTAAAATGTTCTACGGTTCAAGTTTGTCAGCAATTTTATCCTCCTTATCAATTCTCCAAAAAACTTATTAATTAAAGATACATTTAATCATTTAAATTATTTTTTAAATAACATTTAATATTCTACAGTAATTTTTTAGGGTAGTTTTGCCCCTAAAGTATCTTTTTGAGTTAATTTTTTATCATTCATTTTCCATATTTTCTATACTCATCTTCTATATTTTTAGTACCCATCTTTAACATTTTTAAAAATTAGTTTTACAGTTTCTAAACTTCAATTTTAATTTTTATTTTTTTTCAATATTGAATATACATATTTCTAATTTTTCAGTATTCATCTTAAATGTTTTCAGTACTGAAATGATTTAAGATGAATACTACATAAAAAAAAAGATGAGTAATAAAAATATAAAAACAGAGTAATAAAAAAGTTAACTCAAAAAATATTTTAAGATTAAATTTGTAATAAAAAAATACTTTACTTATTTAAAAAAATATTTTAAGGTGTCAAGTATATCTTTACTTAATGATATTTTTTTTCTTGAGTTAACGACAAAATTAATTCAAGTATTTACTTTAAATATTATTTTTTATCAAACATAATTTATTTTAAAGACCTTTTCTTACTCTTAATGCCATTTTAATCCAATGGGAGTTAGAAAGTATTACACGACGTCGTTTTTTATGCGAACCGCTGCCTTGGAACTCTGCAGTGCAGAGGAGGGAGTACAGAGTCTGGACATGGGTTTAGCCTACTGCCTGTCTTCTGCGTTTCCCTTCTTCGTCCACTCGGCTTCGCTCCTCGCCTTCCCCTTCAGACCAGCTGGTCTTGCAGCTCGGATAAGGTCCTCTATACCACCTGTCTGCTTACTGTGCCACTAACACGCTCACCGTCTTAACGGCCTATTGTATAAGCGACTGTGGGAGAAAGCTGGGGAGAGTGGTGGAGTTGATTGCCATGGGGTTTTCTACCCAGAAGACCACCACCACTACTTTGAGGCCCTTTTGCCCCTCCCCTTTCTGGAATTCGCGCTCTTGTCGTCGCTCTTTTCGCGTCGTTTCTTCTTCTTGGCCTTTCATGGCTCCCTCCGAAGCTCCCTATACCAGGTTCACTTCTGCTCTTCTTTTTTACCTTATCTGCAAGTTTTTTCCTGTTGGCGCATGGTTTTCTGTTTTTGACCTGCGCATATTTTAAATTTCATTCAATAACCGTACGTTTTAAGTAGGGCATAAGTGTTTTTGGGGAAACATGGCCTTTGTAAGAGTAAACATAATAGTCATCTTTTTAACTTTTGTTCTGCATTCACTTTATCTATTTGGAAGTGCAATTGTAATTGTTACGTGGTTAGTAATGCATTTTCCTAGGTGTCCGTGTTTCCACCAAAAAAGGTAGTTGGCAGGACATTGTCCGAGGCGAACGTTGACATTTTTTTTTAGTTGCACATTTTCGAAACTCGTTCGATAATTCGAAGTTTTAGATAAGGATGAGTGTTTTGGCGAAAACCCATACTAACAGAATGGTCAGTTAGTTTGGGCTATTTGTTTATATTATTCAATGTTCTCTTCATCCAATCGAAATTTTTGTAATACATTTGTGGGGAGGGGCTTGAATTTTGAAATGTTAGTTTAGTAGCATATGTGACAAGTCAATAGTGTCATCTTGAGGACTTTTTCTTGCTGGAAAAAAACTTGTTTGGCTTGTTAAAAGGAGTAGTTTAATTGGCAAAAAATCTTGTGAATTTCGAGCCGAAAAGATATTCTCTTGAAGGAAATAGACCTACATATGAATCCGACAGAGTAGTTTAATTGTCCATGCAGAACACAATCACAATCCAGATACTATTCGAGTTACACAGCAAATGCATGGAAGGAGGAAGTGAAGGAGCTTCAATTCAGAGAAAGCTATATGCTCTCTATTTGTTAGTTTCTGCGCATTTGTTGTGTAACTAGAATAGTATGCGGACTATGATTTTGTTCTGTGTAGGCAATTAAACTATTCCGTTGGATTCACAAGCATGTCCATTTCCTTAGTCTCTTTTGTCAGAAACTGCGATTTCCTTAAGAAATACGTCAAGTTTTAATTTATTTATTCCCCTGAAGCAATTCATTCATGAATTTAATTAAATCCTGTATATATAATCAAAATGCTTGCAAATTTGGATTCGAGAACATCTTGAGGGAGTAGACTATATAGGTGTGATCAGCTTTAAATTTTAAATTCTGTCTTTACTATTTCTTTGTTGCTAATTATAATGTGCAATAAATAGGATCAGGAGATCATATGGAAGCTCTAACATATAAACCAACAAATTTTCCAACAAGGTTGCGTCTGAGTCATATAAGACAACTTGCATTGCTTTAATTCTATGGGCTACATTGATATTTAAATTCATTATTGTGTCTAAGGGATTGCTACCTTTATTTTTTTTGCATGATATAAACAGTAGAAGAAAAATCCTCTCTGTTCAGGTAGCCAACAATGGCCTCCAAAATAGCGACGTGTCTTGTAATTCTCTTCAACTTAGAGAAGGTTCTTTACAATTTCAATCGAGAATAGTTATGGGGGTGAGGAAATATAATGGCATGGAATATAACCGTAATCTATATAAGACTCCTATTCATGTTTCATTCATGAAGTTTTCAACTGCGTCGAATGGCATGTTGGAGGAAGTGACAGATGAAGAAGAGATGAATTCTTCACATTATTATGAAGCAAAAGTTCAGAAAGTAAGTATTTTTGCTCGTGACCGTGGAACAGCCAGTATTGCTGCTAAAGGTGAACTATTTGGTGATAGAAGAGGCTGGGTGCGAGCTAGAGATAATTTGACTGTAACGAAAATGCAAAATAAGCTTGGGTGCCATAATGGCAGCACGTATGCCTCTAAAATATATATTTCCAATGGCCAGGAACAGGTTCGTTCTAAGGATGGAGGGCCTGGTCCTCTTTTACTGCAGGACCGGGATGTACTTATCTCATCCCCTTCAGTTAGTCATTCTAAGTCGAAAAATACAAAAGTACTGATGGACTCTAAAAGGGTGGGAAGCCAGTCAATTGAATCCCATTTGGTAATCAGTAAAGATGAAACTTCTGACATAAACGAGAGCCACAATTTGGAGGCATCTAGAAAGCATGTTGACCTTGCATCATTGTCCAGAAAAGAATATGTTACTGGTGATTCGAAGCTTGGGGTCAGGCTCTCTAGCATTTATAAAGACATATTGGTTGTTGATAATATTTCTCTTGCTAAGGAAGTTGTTGGAATGCTTACAAAAAAGTACAGGCATCTTATTCATGCATGTGATACTGAGGTATATAGACTTTCCAAGCATGCTAACTTATGTTGTGGTTTTCATCGCTACAACATTTTCTATATCTTTGTTATTTATTTTCTTTTTACTTTGGGCATGAATTCAACCCCTTTGACCTTTTCAACTTGCGTATAATATGAAATTTTTTTCTTTTTTGGTAACCCTTTTCTACTATGCTTTTTATTATCATTATGGTCAAATGCCCTAAGATGAGGCAATAAGAGGCCCTAGTGCCTCTTGTGATTGCTAAGTATTCTTCCATGGTGTCAAAAGGGATTTTTCCTGCATCTCTTGACTATTTTTGTTTTGCAAATGGGGGACATATAATCTGTGCTTGTGAAAACACCTTTAAAGGTGGCCAAGATTGATGTCAAAGTGGAGACACCTGTTGACCATGGGGAGATAGTTTGCTTCAGTATTTATTCTGGTCCAGAAGCTGATTTTGGAAATGGGAAATCCTGTATCTGGGTGGATGTTCTTGATGGTGGAGGCAAAGAGATGTTATTTGAATTTGAACCATTTTTCAAAGACCACTCTATCAAAAAGGTGAACTTTCCTTCTTACCATTCCATTTTTGTATGTTCTTGTTACATGTTACTATCAAAACTACTTATATGAAATATATGGTAAATCTTCTAGACTGAGGTGAGGATATTAGAAGATAATACACCTGAAGATAGATGGTGCCTTTTTCACCCACTTGAGCTTGTCCTTGTCATTTTCAAACTATCCAACTTTGATAAAGCTTGCCATCATCTTACCTTATTTATATTTAAATGTTAATAGATCATTACTAGTCTTCAAGATTTACTATTAATCCATTTAATAGTCACAAAGGCCTTTTTTGTTGAAAATATGACTCAAATACTCCTGTAACTTTCCACCCAAGCAATATGATGCATCTGCATTTTTGTAACCCTTGGCTCTAATTCCACATTATGCTTCACTGGAATAGATGGACTTATATATGGATTATCATCTTCAGTTTTGCACTGTTGACTTGGTTAATTGACTGTTGAGTCTAATTCTGGATCCTGTTCCTCCATTCTATCCTTCACTTAAAAACTTGCATACGGGTGATGGATTATAAATTTACATAATCTCCTGCTTCATCTTGGTCTTTCCAACTACTGGATGAGGAATGGGTTTCTTTTTCATCATTGATATCTGAAATTTGAATATTGAATGTCTTTATTGGTGCATTTTTCATTTTCAAAAAAAATGATGAGTGATAACTATTAAACCTATTTTAGGTAATGGTTAATTCTCTCTTTGGGTCATGTGGGTTAAGTTTGATATTGGAAGGGAGGTGGGAGTGCTTGTATTGTGATATTCTATGCTCATAGGAGTACAGTTAGAATACTCTTGAGAGGAGAGAAAATCTGGGCCTCTTTGCAACTACTCATCTCTTCCTATGTTTCAACCAATTAACTTATTGTTGGAGGAGTTGACTGTTTTCTTATCGTGTGGTGTTGATTGTGATTGATAGAGAGATTAGGTTGACTTGATTATCTAGTTAATAGATATTTTATTTTGTAAATGTTTTGTATCTATTAGTTATTACAGCACTGTCTTGTAACTTCATTATAAATAAAGTTCCATATAAGTGAGGACTTTTACACTCTGGCACTTTCTTTCTTACTCTTTGTATGGTATTAGAGCCAAGTTATTTGCTTCCCTTTTGTTTCTAGTTAGCCTCTATCGATTGTGAATCATCTAATTACTTGGAATCACCCTTTTTTTTGTTTTTACACGTGCCCCAAAACGTGTGGCTTGAAACTATAGGGATCAAAACCAAAAAGAAGGCAAACTATGAGGAACAAACATTTTATTAACCCAAATAAAATAATATTTCAATTTACAGCTAATTAGTGAGCCCATCTAAATGGGCTTGGGCTTTCTTCTGCATCTTCCAACAAGGTTAGAACTGACCACATTTTACAATCTTGCTCTTTCTCTTTGTGAAGTTAAATATATGTTAGCAATGCTATTTCATCAAGGACACGAAAATAACTCTAGAGCTAATGGCGGTGTTATACTCCCAGTCTTTTATGTGAGTTGGATAATTAATTTGAAATGGTCACTTGTATCTTCTCCAGGTCTGGCATAACTATAGCTTTGATAATCATGTTATAGAGAACTATAGGCTCAAAGTTTCTGGTTTTCATGCTGATACAATGCACATGGCGCGATTATGGAATTCATCAAGGCACTTGGATGGTGGTTATTCTCTTGAAGCACTTACAAGTGATAAAAGGGTTATGTGTGGGGCTCATTTGAACCATGAAACGGATTTGATTGGTAAAGTGTCGATGAAAACTATATTTGGGCGTAGAAAGGTGAAAAAAGATGGATCTGAGGGTAAAATGATTACCATTCCTCCTGTTGAAGTTCTACAAAGAGATGAACGAATACCTTGGATTTGTTATTCTGCCTTAGATGCTAGGAGTACTCTGAAGCTTTATGAAAGCCTTAAGAGCCATCTCTCAAAAATGCTGTGGAAAGTTGATGGAGTACAAATGATGGGACCAGCTTCTGAAAAAACCATGTATGATTTCTATGAAGAATATTGGCGGCCATTTGGTGAACTTCTAGTCCAAATGGAATCTGAAGGGATGCTAGTTGACCGTGCATATCTTGCTGATATAGAGAAATTGGCCACAGCAGAGCAAGAGGTAGCTGTTAATAGGTTCCGAAAATGGGCATCTAGGTATTGTCCTGATGCGAAGTATATGAATGTGGGAAGTGATGCTCAGTTGCGCCAGCTGCTATTTGGTGGCATGGTGAACAGGTGCACATCTATTCATTCTTATCTGCACCTTTTGATTCTACCTTGATAAATAGAGGATTCGTAAGTTGAAGAATTAATTTATTGACACATAAACTGTATTTAATATACAGAATACATGTCTCTGTTAGGATACTATTGTCATAAAATATGAAGTCCACTATTTATTAAACAAACAAATTAGGGGAATGTATAATATCTGTATCATGTAATCAGTATTAGGTGCATACAAATATGTAAGTTATATTCATTTGTAGCTTGAAAGCCTCTGTCATTGCGATTAAGCATTTTTTTCTTTGGAGTGTTTGCTACAGTAATAATTTTGTTTTAATTTTAATTTGGATTCTTAATGCTTTGAAGTGTAGAATATATTTCTCTCTCGAATTAATTTGACTTAATAAGCTCCGGGACACCAAATCTCTGTAAACTGTAATTTAGAGTTTAGACTTGTTCATCTGAAATGATACTCATTGCATTATATTCTTTTAGTAGGCTCGACATTATTCTGACTTCTGAGCTTTTTCATTGTATGTCTACGTGGATCCTTTTTAATTAGTTTGCAGGGTCATAAAATTAGTAGGAACTCATTTTTAAAGTACATATTGTGATTTTCAAATGTTAACAATAGTGCAATTCCACTGGATTAGTGTTAGGCTTGATGTATTCCAAAATCCAAACATTAGCTGCTGTTGGTTCAGATTTTGGGCTAATCACAAACAAACAACATGAGTCGTGTGTTTATGGATTCTAACCCTTTAATACACACACGCACACACTTTGTTGTACATGAGATTATGGGCAAAAAGAAATGCTTTTCTGTTTATTTTTTAACTAAACTTACTACTTTCTGCTATTCACAAAAAATGTAGTTCAACTACAGTGACAAATGCGAAGCTTTCATTTTCGTTTTCTGCATTCTTATTCCAGTAAAGACCCTAGTCTGGAACTTCCAACTGAGCGGGCTTTCAAAGTTCCAAATGTTGACAAAGTTATCAAAGAAGGCCAAAAGGCTCCCTCAAAATTTCGCGATATTAAGTTGCATAGCATTGGTTGTCAGCTGCAAACTGAGATTTACACAGAAACTGGTTGGCCATCTGTCAGTGGTGATGCTTTAAAGGCACTTGCTGGAAATGCTTCCGCTGAATATGACTTTATAGATGAGGCCTGTAACTTGGATTGTGGTGATGAATATGAAAATTCTTCTCAGGATAAAGTTACTCGTGTAGAAAAAGACAATACAGCTTATGGAACAGCTTTTTCTGCCTTTGCAACAGAGGATGAAGGGAGAGAAGCTTGCCATGCAATTGCTGCTTTATGTGAAGTCTGTTCAATTGACTCTTTGATATCTAACTTCATCCTTCCCCTGCAGGTAATTTATTCTAATTGTATATTTGTTGAATTTTTCCCTCCCTTTTGTTTAAGCCAATCATGTCATTGTTGTGTGGTAGAAAATATCTAAACTAATTTAAATAAACATTTATTCTTAATATTTCCCTAATTCCCCTATCATCCATTATCTTGATACTCTATAATTGTGGTCTACCGATAATCTTTGACTACTTTGCCTGAGGCGTATTATTAATGAAGTTTTGGTTAGTAACTTGTAAAGAGATTATTTGAGCATGAGTGACACGTTGGAGGGGGTAGCTTGGCATCTGTTAACTCCTCCACAAATGCATTTTTCTATACTTTATGTGGTAATTATGGAAATAATTAATTATTGTAAACAATTAAGATAGTATGAGAGATATGGGGAGATAATATGAGGGATATTAGGAGTATTAATTCAAATTAAGATTAAGGTATCATAGGATTTTATTGTTATTTTTTATACAATTGTACTTTATAAATTAAGTAGCCTCAATGAATAAAATCACGGCATTATTCTGGCCCCAGAAAATCTACATGGTATCAAAGCCATTGCTGTCACCGTGCCTCAAAACCGTCGACTCTGTTATGTTCTTGTTGAGAATCACAAATATTTAAGTTGTAGATCCAGTTTGAGGGGGAGTGTTGAGATGTTATAGTTTAAAATTAATTATTAATTAATTAATATTATATTTTGTTAGTTTAATTAATTATCTAACTTTAGGTTTAGATATTATTCAAGATCAGATTTGAATATTAAATTATCATATCTTAGAAGAATAAATCTGAGATATTAGGATTATGATAGATTTTAGATTTATCTTATTAGTTTATATTTTTGCCTATATAAAGGCCTATTTGTATTCTTATTCATTCAAAGGATTAATAATATTTTGAGGCTTTTTGATTAATGTGTAAACCCAGGTGGGTTATAATAGAAGAGGATAACTTGGGTCTCTTCTCACAAAATCTCATAGGTTATGGGATTAGTTCATCTCCCTCACGTGAGGTTAGATTAGTATGTAAACCCAAGTGGGTTACCATGATTCTATGAGCATGTTGCTCTTGAATAATACATATGATGGAAGATGATAACTTTGATCTTTTCCCACAAATTCTCATAGGTTATGGGATTAGTACATATAATTCTTCATCAAGTTTTTTTCTTGCAAGTATTCTTGTTAAGCCTCTAACATGGAAGTTCTTCGTCAAGTTTGTAACTTTATCTTAAAATACAGATTCAAGATCCAATCAATTTCAGTTTAGTAGTTACTACTGGTTTAAAGATTCAAAGTTCTGGTTCTTTTATAATGATGTTGCTCACATCCAAGCTGTCTTCCAGCTTAAGGGGGAGTGTTGAGAATCACAAATATTTAAGCTGTATGTTATAGTTTAGAATTAATTATTAATTAATTAATATTATATTTTGTTAGTTTAATTAATTATCTAACTTTAGGTTTAGATATTATTCAGGATCAGATTTGAATATTAAATTATCATATCTTAAAAGAATAAATCTGAGATATTAGAATTATGATAGATTTTAGATTTATCTTATTAGTTTATATTTTTGCCTATATAAATGCCTATTTGTATTCTTATTCATTCAAAGGATTAATAATATTTTGAGGCTTTTTCCCTCTACTTTCAATCCTTCAAATTTCCACAGTTCTCGTGAGTGAAGTGCTAATAGTCGGACGACAAGGCAGCCTCCGACAACTTCAGACAAGTTAGTAAGAGTCTCCGAAAGCCATGACTAGCGAGCAGCCAGTGATAGGCGAGTCTCCGACAGCCACAACCAGCGAGCAGCTAGCAACAGGTGGGTCTCGACATCAACGACCCAGCCCCCGATGGCCTCCAGTAGACCAGCCCTCGATAGCCTCAGACATCAGCGCAAGCCTACGACAGCCTCGTCTTTTGTTCTGCTCCAGCCACAGTCGAGTCTCGCACCAAGTCGCCAGCGACGACTCCCCGACAACCCCACCCCTCGACGGCCCAGTAGCCCCCAACAACCAGTGGGCGCCTCAGACGAGTTAGCGTTCTCTTTCCTACAGTAGAAGAGGTCCCAATCTTATCACCGGTGGAAGGTCCTATGAATGCTGATGAGGTACTCAGGCAATAGGCAATAGAGGAAGAACTTCCTATTGAATTAAGAAAGAAAACTCGAGCATGTATCAAACATCCTATTCAGAAGTATGTTTCTTACTCCATTCTCTCTGAGAAGCATTACAACTTTATTACTAATCTTGATCATATTCAAGTCCCTAAAACTGTATATGAAGCTCTTGAGAGTCCAGAATGGAAAAATGCAGTAATGGAAGAAATTAGAACACTAGAAAAGAACGAGACATGGGAGTTCACTGTACTACCAGAAGAAATTAAAACCGTGGGATGCAAATGGGTGTTTACGCCAAAGTTTAATGCTGATGGATCACTAAATAAGTACAAGGCAAGGCTAGTTGCCAAGGGATTCACCCAGACTTATGGAATTGACTACAATGAAACGTTTTGCCCTTGTTGCTGAGTTAAATACCATTCGGGTCCTACTCTCTATTGCTGCAAATCTTGACTAGCCACTCTAACAACTTGATATAAAAAATGCTTTCCTTAATGGTAAATTAAGGGAAGAGGTCTACATGAGTATCCCACACGGATTTGATAAAGAGAAAAATTGTCAGGTATGTAAATTGAAGAAATCAATTTATGGCTTAAAACAATCACCACATACTTGGTTTGATAAATTCTCTACAGTACTGAAAGCTGAAGGCCACAAACAAAGCTTGTTAGATCACACCATGTTTGTGTTAAAGGGGGTGATTTGATAACTATCTTCATTGTATATGTGGATGACATTATTCTCACAGGAAATAACGTCAAGGAAATGGAGAGAGTTAAAATGGTGATCAATGAGCAGTTTGAAGTGAAATATTTTCTAAGTATGGAAGTAGCAAGGTCTCAAAAAGGGATCTATGTTTCTCAAAGGAAGTATATACTGGATCTCCTTAAGGAAATAGGAAGGCTTGGGTGTTGGTCAAGTAAAGTAACTGTTTGTACTAAAAAGAAACCAGCAAAGAAACAAAAGGAAGCAGTTCAAGAAAAAAAGAGAGGCAAATGAGGCAGCGACAGATAAAGGCCGATATCAAAGACTAGTTGGTAAGCTCATATATCTTTCTCATACTAGGCCAGATATTACCTTAGCAGTAAGTGTAGTTAGTCAAAACATGCATGCTTCCAAGAAGCATCTAGATGCAGCTTATAAAATTCTAAGGTATCTTAAAGGTACATCTGGCAAGGGATTGCTTTTTAAAAAGAATAATATCAGAGATGTTAAAATCTTTACAGATGTATATTGGGCAGGAGATCATGATAAAGCAGGTCTACGTGTAGTGTAGAATCCGAATTAAGAGCCCTATCTCAAGGTACTATGGAAGGGTTATGGTTGAAAAGTAATTTGATTCTCCATTGAAATTCTATTGTGATAACAAAACAGCTTTGAGTATGGCCTTGAATCCTATTCAACATAGTAGTACCAAGTATGTTGATGTGGACAGACATTTTATTAGAGAAAAAGTTAAAGACAGGATCATCGGCCTATTATATGTTCCCACCAAGTTACAAGTGGCCGGCATCCTTATTAAAGGACTACTACAAGATGTGTTTGAACTCTTTGTAGGCAAGTTGGACATGATCAATATTTATGATCCAACTTGAGGAGGAGCATGGTAATTATAGAAATAATTAATTATTGTAACAATTAAGATAATATGAGAGATATGAGGAGATAATAGGAGGGATATTAGGAGTATTAGTTCAAATTAAGATTAATATATCCTAGTATATTATTGTTATTTTTTATCCAATTGTATTCTATAAATTAAGTAGCCTCAATGAATTAACATCACGGCATTATTTAGGCCCCAGAAAATCTACACTTTATTCTAGGATTGTTAATATTTTTAGTTTTGTTGGTTTTGGTTTTGGCAGGGTAATAATGTCTCAGGAAGGAATGGGCGTATTCATTGTTCATTAAATATCAACACGGAGACAGGACGCTTGTCAGCTAGAAGGCCTAATCTACAGGTTTTTTTTTTCTTCTAAAAAAATTATAAGACATGATTAAAGTCATCTTTATGAGTATGATTAGGTTGCTTTTGAATGTTAAATGTTGGTTTACTTGAAAAAGCTCAAGAACTGTACCATATAAACTCTACCATTGCCCCTCATTTTTCTTTGGTATATGTACATGTCTGTCCTAAATTAGAAGTTGGATCACGCATTGCAGTATTATTTCACAATTTACTTTATTACTCGATGCCGGTACCTCAGTCTGTGGGTTTTACTTACAACACAACACTATCTGTAATAGTAGTTGCATAGTGATAGAGAAGAATAATTCTGATAGAAATGAATTAGAGGAATGAAGAGAGGAAGAACAGAAGAGTGGAAAAAACAGAGGATTGAAAGAGAAATAGAGAGGATTGAGAGAGAAATAGAGAGGATTGAGAGAGAATACTAGAGGAGAGTTTCTAAATAATACGCCATTTTATTAACATTATAGTCTGATTATACATTTGGAACACTCATCTATTTATAGGCTTACCATCTGGCTTAATATCTAACGGCTAATTAATATCTTCCTATAACTAACTCTGACGGATACTTAATATCTCCCTATAACTAACTTTAATTACTGTTACTGCTACTACTACTATTATTTATACAACACATCTATCTTTCTGATGAATGGCTGCAACAATATATTATGGCACCGAGATTTTAATTCTTTTAAAGATTATATTCTTTTAGTTTGACTCTCGTTTTGTTATAATGCATCATAAAATGCTTTATATTCTTTGTTTATCTATATCTTTATTTAAATGACAACCTATTCAAACTTGAATTTGTTATTATATTTTGGTGAGGAAATTTATGCGTTTATGATTTTTCCTTAGCTAAATTGGATGGACTTTTCATTTTTTTCAAATTTGTTTGTTCTTTATATTACTGATAGCCTTATTACAGATAACGTGTGATCCTGTTGAATGCATGAGTATGGCTGAAACTTTATTCTGCTTGTTAAGTATTTGTAGTTTCCATCCTAAGCATTTTCTCTCTTTTCTGTAATTCGGATGCGTACTTGGTCTTTTATTCCATTAGCTATTAATTCGATAGTGTTGATTTATACAGTTAGATGGTGTCATGAATATTTGTTTCTGGCTTCTCAGTCAGACTTTCACGTGTGGGTATTACATTGATTAGATTAATAATTGTTTCTCAAAAACTTTAGAGCTCATCTAATATATGTATGCTTTTAATAAAATAGAATCAACCTGCTTTGGAAAAGGACCGGTACAAGATCCGTCAAGCTTTTATAGCTGCACCTGGTAATTCTCTAATAGTTGCTGATTATGGACAGGTTAGCAGTTTATGTTATTGATCTATTTGCATTGATCGCAATAAAATTTGTTCTGTTGATTGAGATGTTTATTGTGTTACAGCTGGAGCTTAGAATTCTTGCACACCTTGCCAGCTGTAAGAGTATGCTGGAGGCCTTTAAAGCTGGTGGAGATTTCCATTCAAGGACTGCGATGAATATGTATCCACATATTCGAGAAGCGATTGAAAAAAAGCAAGTGATTCTGGAGTGGCATCCTCAGCCTGGTGAAGATAAACTCCCTGTTCCTCTACTAAAGGTACTAGTATTTATATGTTGATTAAATCAGGACAATGGCTGTGTACATAGATGGTAACACCCTCTGCATAGAGATATGCAAGTAATGTCGCTCTTTGATGTGTCTGGTAACTGATTTGACTTGGTCAGGTTCTTGTCATTTATTTTTGTCTTGCAAATAATTGTTTTTGAGAATTAGAGAAGCAATGACATGATACGTAACTGTCTTTTAACCTGAAAATCAAACTCTTGAAGGTATTCGTATTGATTTCTATTGAATTATTCATATTTCCTTTTTATATTCTTGTCATTTCAGGATGCATTTGCTTCTGAAAGAAGGAAAGCCAAAATGCTTAACTTTTCAATTGCCTATGGGAAAACACCCGTGGGGCTAGCCAGGGATTGGAAGGTATCATGAATTCTGCTGCTGATCAAAGGTATTATTTAATTGTCCAGACAAGTTAATGGATATGTTTTCTCAGGTTTCTGTGAAAGAAGCTAGGGAAACAGTTAAGCTCTGGTACAATGATAGAAAAGAAGTATTGGCATGGCAAGAGCAGCGTAAAAATGAAGCCTGTGAGCATCATTGTGTACACACCCTGCTAGGGCGAGCCCGGCGGTTCCCTTTGATGGCTAAAGCTACATCATCTCAAAAAAGTCACATTGAGAGAGCAGCTATTAATACACCTGTGCAGGTCCTTCATTCTATCTAATACAATAATGCATTCACCCTCCTGTCTCTGTATCTGAAGTATAATGTTTGCCTCATTGTAGATACACAACGTTTTGAATTCTTTTCTCTACCATGAGCATGGCAACCTTTTGAATTTCTTATGCAAATTTTCAGAGTAAAGTCACTTTCATTTTCTTATTCGTCTCAGTAAGGGACTATGGCAACAAGCCTACCACTATGTCACTTGATTGTAGCAATACGTAATTAGAATAAAAACAATAAAAAGAATTAAAGATGTGGAGAGAGAGAATACATATGGAAAAAATAAATAAATCAGAGGGTCTGTCTTTCAGTGAGTTGCACCTCCTCTTAAGAAATGACCTCCATAAATGGTTTTGTCAAAACATATTTCATTTGTAGTTAACTACTGATTCTTGAACTTGTTTCATGCCCTAGTAATGGTCCATACCCGAAGATAAGTTTGTGACCCCATCCCTGTGGACCTTTTCTCTATGGTTTTCTGATTTGTGAAATTGCCACAGGGTAGTGCGGCTGATGTTGCCATGTGCGCCATGTTACAAATATCCAAAAACACACGGTTGAAAGAGCTTGGATGGAAGTTACTTCTACAGGTCAACTTCATGTTGTGAATATTTCCTTTTAAGATCTATGTAATATTGTTTTGTTTCTGTCGATGTGCCTGACATGCACTAGTATTTTCCTATGGCATGCTGACATATATGGGATAAAGGTCCGTCATGCAATGACAAAGCTAAGAAACTTATATAGATTGCAGAGCTACATATTTCACACTTATTTGACTTGTGTTTGGCAATTATAAATTTTTTGTTTTATGGAAAGTTGACAAACTTGGGTATTAAGGAAAAAATCTAGTTTTCTGAAAGTGTTTTCTTCTAAACATTTTTCTTTGTCCGGAGTAACCTAGATTTTATCATTATTAGGCTATTAGTACGTAAATTTGATGAGCATTCAGCTTCTTATCAAGGATGGTAGATGTGGTCCATGGGATTGGCATGATTATCCCGTTGCTCATTGTTGTAAATTCCTATGAACTTACTCAATCTTTGTCATCTGATGTTGAGGCTATTTCAAATTGCAAATTGCTGAGTTCGTTTATTCCTGCTATCTGCTATTTAAGATTTTTTTATATGACTGCACTGTGCAGGTTCATGATGAGGTCATACTTGAAGGGCCAACAGAATCAGCTGAGATTGCAAAGGCTATAGTTGTTGACTGCATGTCCAAACCTTTTGATGGCAAGAATATTCTTCAAGTTGACCTCGCTGTTGATGCTAAGTGTGCTCAAAACTGGTACTCAGCAAAATAGATACTTGGTCTGAGCTCTTACGTTATGAAGGCCGTACATTGGTTTTGAAGGGGCTTACTTTGCCCCATCGTGCCGCTGCCATTACTGGATCTGGGGAATGATTCCTCTCATTTTACGTGACCTTGGCTCCGTTATTGGGTTTGTGATTGCAATCAAAGCTGCTTTCGCTTCAGTCTCTTTTTTGGTCGTGAGAGCAAGAGGTTTAGGACGTTTTGGGTGGCGGTCCAATTTGAAGGCTTGGGAATATTAAAGCAGAGTGTGAACGTCCATGGCAAGAAGCAAATGGCCCAAACTAACTGCTGTTTACGCGTTTGACTACTTTCATTGGTTTAGTTTTAAAGTTACATGTGATTTGCTTAATGTACCTATATGATTTTCGGCTCGATTTAGATTGTATTCTACATGTATATAGGTCAAGTACGGTGACCATGTCAATCTTACTTCTAATGGCCATGCTTAGTTCTTAGTTGTTGGTTATTGCTCCATGTCTAAATTGTGAGGTGTACCCACTGTGGGAGAAGTAATGACTTATTCCTATATTCATAAGTAAATCCTTGTCTACAAGACTTACTTTGTAGTATAAATTAGGAGTACTATTTATTCCTTAACTTGGCATGAGATCCTTTCATTAATTAAAGTTTCCTCTTCATATGATGTAAATGTTGTTGCTTTAAATTCCTTCTTAAGTACTTTCTCTGTAATATTTTCTTAATATATAAATCATTTTGTTTTTGCTTAAAAAAGCAATATTAATTGTTACATAAAAAGAAAACGAAGGAGCATCACTATTGTAGTGTTATTTAAAATTATTTTATGGACATGTTTGTAATATTAAGGATTCTAAAATAAATTAAGTTATTTTTTTATATATTTTTAATAAGTATGGGTAATAAATTTTAGTAAACTATAACATATTGTTTTTATTTTTTTATTAGGCAAGGGGCGATAAATTTTGGAATAAAATATGTTGTTTAACTTTTTAATATATATGTACACGGTAACGAATTATGAAATAAAATAGGTTGTTGGCTAGATTTTAACACGTTTAAATTTTAATTTATGTAGGGATTACACATTAAAATAACAAGTTGTAAGTTATATTTTGAATATGCACGAGGTAATACATTTTAAATAAATTGACCTCATTAAAAATTTTCATATTCTTCCTTCCGTTTCCTTTAAACCAAATAGAAGACATGTTCTCATACCTAGCACAAAGTATAAATTCTAATTACTTTTGATATGGTATTGTGTCATTGTGGTTTTGCCTTGATTATTTGGCAAGGTTTGGTTCGTGGTAGTTTGGAGCCTCCGTTGGTGTGGGAAGTTGTGGGCCATATTTATGTTTGTGATTGCTTGGTAATGGGGGGTTGTTGATGATTATGTTTAGAGTCTATGTTGCTCGGTTTGGTTGGTTTCTTTTGCTTAATATATATATATATATATATATATATATATATATATATATATATATATATATATATATATATATATAGATTTGGTTGATTTCTTTGTGAATGGGTCTAATCTTGCTCAATTCATGGTATAGGAATTTATTTATTTTTTTAGAAAGAAGTCAAACTTACTTTCTATTTAAAGACATGTGAAGTCTCATTTTCTTTTAGGTGATACTAATATTAAATAGGGTAAATTGTCAATTATCGTTAAGTATAAATTTAGGTATATAAGAGTTAAGATAATTTCTTAAATGCTACAATTAGAATTATAACAAAGTGATATTTCTCAAAGATCAAATATTCTTCAAATACCATATATCTTACTCTTTTATCATTTAAATTTATAGACATAAATACATGGTATAGGATTATGTTGATGCGAGAGTTCATTTTCTAGCCATTTTGGGATATGCGAATATAGCTTGCTTGGGTTGGTATTGCTTCCTTGATCTCATGTTAGAAATCTTTTCGCCCCCTCTAGGATTATGAAAATGTTTTTTTGGCCAAAATTATGTAAGTGTTTAAAAGAAGTGAACTTGAAAATAAAAGTAAAATTGTGGTTTAAAAATACTTTTTGTATGGAAAAAATTAGAGACACTCAAATCGAAATAATTCAGACAAAAAACATATAAATAGAACTTAGATTGAGAAATATAACAATTTAGAAATCAAGTACAATATTTCATGGATAACAACTCAGGTTAATAAATCAAGAAATAAAAATCATACAAATCAAAAAACAAAAAGACTAAAACAAAAAAAGTTGACATAAACTAATACTTGAGAATGGGAGGACCAACATCTCAATCTCAAACTAGAAAAATTGTACAACAAAAAACTCAACCTCAGCCAAAAACTTGATATCATAATCATGATTAAGATAGGTCTGGAGATTGAAGAAAAGAACTCAACCAGCTAGATCTCTTCCATCACGATCTCTCTCTGTAGTCACCTCAACATCCTCGACAATCCTTGCCATCATTTGTCCTCTATCCTTGGCCCCTCGTGAAGTAAGATTGGTATGGAGATCGAAGAAGCTCGCATATTGTATTGAGTGAGTGGGTCGCATAGTCCATTGCCTTTCTGTTGTTGTGTCTCTACCACACCTCATTTCCATTGTCACCACCATCATCTCTAATAAACTACTTTGACATTGTCGTTAATCACTTCAACAACCCTCCATTTGTGTGTCTCCAAAACTCAGGGTAAAAAGGTCCTATGGTAAGACTTTCATGGAACTATGGGCCTAGGTGAAGAGCCTACTTGCTTCCTTAGGAACTTGACTTCATTGAAACCAAACAACATAAATTTATGCTCTATTCAGTAGGATGCAATTGGAGCAAGTGAAACTCAACTTTTTGATTATTTGGTACACAAGATTCTAGTTCTTAAGGGAGCTGAGTTCTATGATAATCTATAAGAATCGTTATAAAATTTGTACTTTTCCATTATAACTTAAACTTGTGGACCATTTTGCCTTTTGAGATAGTGAGAGATCTAGTAGTGGATGTGGTCACGAAGAAGCACTAGTGAGAATGACAAATGTAGGGTTATTAGAAAAACTCGATCTAAGCAAATTATGTTAAATACAACCTAAAAATATAGCCAAACACAAAAATTAAGTCGAACTACATCAAATATCATGTCAGACTAAGTTTTATATTGACTCTTCATACCAAATGATTTGGTATAACCCTAATACCTATATATTTTCTTTAATTTTATATATTTTTTATCAAACTCTTCTCCCCTCTTGTTCTCATTTTATTCCCCTTGTGCCTCCCTCTTTTTCCCCCGCAAGAGGTTCTTTGCTGCTCCTCTTTTGGCCACTCCTTTCTTTCACCTTCCCCTTCTTCCTTTCTACATTTATTTTGAAATTCAACCTCAGGTTCTGAACTGGCATTTTTAGGACTTCCTCTTAGTATTACTTCCTCCACTCCTTAGCTACTTTTTTTCATGTATTGTCATTATGAGCACCTCCTTTATTTTTCCTGAATACTACAACCTTTCGCCTTGTTACCATCGTTTCCCTTTCCCTTGTATTCACGTTCTCTTCCTCCCCCTTACTTCTTCCACCTCCAATGCCCATAACCTCCAATCTCATAACCTATTCATGCCTCTAACAGCCTCCTCCCTTTTCTCAAACATCCCCCTCTTGTACCTCTCATACTTATGCACAATAGACCAAACCTCATGCAGCCTTACCCTACTTCCATGATTATCATCCCCTATCACCTTCTCGTCCACTACCTTTTCCTTATTCCTCTCTCTACACCTTCTGTTTTTTTTTAACTGACTTTCTACACTCTCTTAACACTACCATATTTACCACAACAGTAATATAGCAAGTGCAATCCTTCATACATATTCAATAATAAGTCCTCCATAATAGGTAACAGGTTCATTCAATCCATTTGATATATCCATCTTGATAATCTTCCCAATTCTATCCATTTTTGCAGCATCCAACTGTGAATCAATCAGTCTAACCCACACAAGGCTCTTCTTAATGTTCTCTTTCATTGGATTGAAATTCTTCTATCGTTATATAGTTATCTAAAATTAACCATGATTTTTTCTTTTCATGATCCTCTCAACTTAAGAATTCATATATAAATCATTCCTCATATTCACATAAATCACTACATCCCTCATCCATAGATTCTAAATTCTACACTTTATCCCTATTTTTTGATTCAAAAGTTTTACTATTAGACTCATTTTATAAATCTCCCATATCTTCCTCTTGGCTTCCTTAGAGATTACAATATCTAAAATCTTCATTCTACCCTTCATATACTCTATAATTGTCATTCCTAACTCATTTTCACTCCATTCATGTAATCAGTATAGCTTCCTCCACCTATATCAAAACCTTACACATCTTGTCTCAACTCCTTCTATCATCTCGATTATTTTTTTTTTAATCTTCTTATTTCTTCGTAGGAGATTATATTTATTCTTAATAATTTTCTGGTTAAAGAGACAATTAATATACTATAATTTTATTTTTAAACTAAACATGATATTAAATATATTAAATATTGAGTTAAAAAATGGTAATAATTGTTTTTGGGATTAATGAGATTTGTTAAAAGTTTAAATTTCATATTGGTACCATAAATAAAGAAAAATTAAAATTAAAGATATTAAAATAAACTCTGTTTTGAATCAACAACTTCTTTTCTCTGGCAAGGGGGAAAAAACTTCGCCCCTCTTCCCTTCCCGTTTCTTCTACCTTTTTCCTTCAAACCAAACACGAAGAAGATCAAAAAAGGGGGAAAAAAATACAACACACGAACTATTCAATTATTCATGTCGGGGAGAGGGGATCAGACTCTAGGTTTGAATCAAGCGGAGCGATTGCATTTGATCTGCTCTTCTATTATCTTCTTTTGATGGCATTAGCTTCTTCGGATGCGATAGAGTTCAAAGCCTTAGCTAAGGTCGCCATCGTCTAGTGGCGCTGCTGGAAGCCTGGAAGTTCTTGCTTTCGTCTCCCTCACATGTATCACCACCGTTCTTAATTGGCAATTAAAAAGGTAGCTTCTTCACTTTTATTATCTTGTCTTTCAATCCTCTCCCTTCCTTGGGACTTATGCCTTATTTTTCTTCTTCTGCCAGTTTTGAGATCTTATATGAATTTGCACTAATCATATTTGAATTACCACAATCATTTGAACGCTGATTTTATCGGTAGTCATTTTGGTCAAGTTCTTCAATCAGTTTTCATTATTTTAAAAAAAATCCGTCTTCAATGGACGCTGCTTTTATTTATGGCTCTAATCTGCGCAAAATTTCCTTTTGTAATGAACTTCATCTGCTGAGTTTCTTTTTTAATTTTTTTTGCTACAAATTCACCTTACGAGATTATTTACCAGAAGAGGGTATCGTCGTTGGACCAGTAAGATCTCTCAGGTTAAGTGCAGTACTCTTGATCGATACACCTTACGGTGGGCGGTATATCTATAATTGCAGTTTCTCTCACAAGACATCTGCTTTGAAGCTGAACGGTGCTATTGATCTCGAGGCGATGGAATCATTGGGTGTAGGTGAGCTTCTTCATCTTGTGCATCTTATTACGTCTCTATGCCCTCTTTCATTTTCCTGCAATGGATAATATCGTTCTAATGATTTCAAGTCAACATACTTTCTTGCTGATCACATTGTATGGAGTGTGAAAATGATTAGCCAGTTAATTGCCTTGATCTCTCTTTAGCGTAGCTACTCCCCTTCGCTAATTAGGATCATAAGATGAGTTTTTCCAAGAAGAGGCACAGTGCATCTAACTATGCAGTTACACCCTTTAGTTATGTTTTAAATACGTTTCTCATTTCGTCTAAAATCTTGCTTATGCATGCTTTTTCCTCCTTGTAATTGTTACAGCTGGTGGTTTAAGGGACACATCAGTTATAGTTGTTACATTGGATACTGATGAAGTGTATATCATTGTCAGCCTGTCCACTAGACCTGACACACAAGTTATATATGTGGATCCAACAACTGGAGCCCTCCGCTACAATGGGAAGTTGGGGCTAGATGTCTTTAAATCTGAGAATGAAGCTTTGTATTTTATCACGAATGGATCCCATTGGTTATGTAGAAGTAGAACTTATGCCAGGGCGATCCTAGGTTATGCTGCCTTGGGAAACTTTGGATTGCTTCTGGTTGCTACAAGATTAAGTGCAAGCATCCCAAATTTGCCTGGTGGAGGTTGTGTGTATACTGTATCTGAAAGCCAAGGGATCAAAATATCACTACAAAATTCTCAACCCCTAGGTAAGGGAGAGGTGAAAAATATCCAAGAATTAACCGAGCTTGATATTGATGGGAAGCATTACTTCTGTGACTCAAGAGATATAACTCGGCCTTTTCCAAGCCGCTTTCCACTGAACAAGCCTGATGATGAATTTGTTTGGAATGGGTGGTTTTCAACACCTTTTAGGAACATTGGACTACCGCAGCATTGTGTCACCCTCCTGCAGGTTTTGCTTCATGCTTGGTATTTTCATGGGTGCTCAACTGTTTACTGTGATATATTCTACTTCCCTTCCTGCCGTTCTACTTACCTCCGCTACTTGTAGCTGTCATACAGTCTTTATGCTAAAGTAGATGCATATATTATATATCTATGTTCTAGATAATCCTATCAGCAGTAATGTGCACATCCATGGTTATAGTTTATATTCATGGTGATGAGGCATATTTGAATGATGTGTGTATAACTGTTTAGTTGCTGTTCAACAAAGATGGTACTAACTGAAGGTGGATAAGCATTTGAGAGAGAAACTAATGTTGCTATTTTATAAGATCTTTGTTACAAGTAATTAAAGACAATTGTTAATGAATATGCAAACAGAAAATTTGTTATTGATGATTAATAATCCGAAGGAACTGATGGATCCAAAAAATGTTTAAGGTATAAGCTTTCACAGTAGCAATGCATGAATTTAGCTCTGTACCAACTAGAAGGTTTAGTTCATTCCATTTTGTTGAAACTGCTGAGATATTTCAAATAAACTATTTATCGGTTAATCCATTAACTTTTGGAGGATAGGAATTAGTATATTTAAATTCTATTTCTTAATCTGCTTTTCAAATTAACTAGTTTGTTCCTACACATTAGGATTTGTGTTTTTGTTTGTTTTGTTGCCTCTTGTTTAATTTTCCCCTTGTTTCTTCTATCATAGCAGGCGTCTTGTTCCTATCTAAGAATGTACTTAATTTACTAAAAATAGGAACTCTTTTGTTCAGATGGTACCCAAGCCTCTATAACTAAAAGGTCAAGAGCTTCTCTTTTCTGGTCCGTGTTCACTTAATTAAAATTAAGTCTTAGCAAGAGGAATTACAAGTTTGTTTCATATATTTTGCCTTTATATAAATACCATGTTTGGTATGCTGGAATAGTTTTTTAAGGAAGTGGAAGTAGAATGGGAAAATGGATGGAAGTTGAACTCAAAAATATTTTTGGTATGTGCATATAATCCTTAGATGATTTTTTATTTGATATGTATATTTATAATCAGTGGTAGAACCAGAAATTTGGGATTAGATGGGTGAACTTTTAACAAATTATTTTATCATATGGATAAATAAACTACTACCTCCGGTCTTTAATAGATCTACTTAATTAATTTGGGTAGATTAAGGAAAGTAGTTAAATATTTGTGATGATTGTTTGTTGTTTCCCCTAAAATGCCCTATTTAATTATGTGCATTTGACTTACTCTTAATAGAAACCACCTCAATATGTGCAATTATAGAGGGATACTTTGGGGGGAAAATTATAATTTTGGGAAAACTAAGTGGATTGGGGTCTTATATTTAGGACCAAATTAGAATCTCTATTTAGCTCTAAAATTTAGGACCGAATGGAGTATAATATTATAAATATAATAGTTTGAGTAAACAAGGGGTACAAGGAAATTCTGGCTAACGGGCCCTTGGCCCTCCCCTAGTTCCACCACTGTTTATAATATTAAAATGCTAAGGTACCCTTGGAAAAGAAGTCCTAGATCTACCATCCCCTGTGATAGTTGAAGCACTTCCTTCCACGTTTGATGCATGTATGTTGTGAAGAGCAACACATATGACAGATGACATACGGCTGATAGTGTTGAATGGCTCACTAGCAAAGGGCTCTCACCATCTTCACTATTGAAATTGTAGTGTGATGGAGGTGACAACAACTTCATTGGAGGTAGCAATGATTGCGGTGATAGGGAGACTAGTGGTGGGGATGCGGTGGATGGTGGATAGGATTGTAGAGGGGTAAATATAGATATGCTTTTGCTTCCATAGGCCTTGGCATGGAAATGAATTCTATCTATTTTGGTGGAATTGGCTTCCGTTTAGAATCAGATTCCAGTGTATCAAATAAGCAATTTTGAGAATTCCATTTCCAATTTTAGTTCCGCAGTCCAATTTCCAGATTAACAAATGAGGCATAAGTGCGAAGACATTTTGTGTGCGTCCGGCTACATATTTATTCTTTGTTATTTACACCCTTTCTAACACATACAAATAAACAATCCCACAAGCTTGTCATAAATCCATTTAGAGCTATGCATTGCATTGGTTATCTTGGTGATAGTATTAATATGCTAAAAGGTTCCACATATAAAGCAGTTGAGATACTGTCATAAAAAAGGCAGTTGAGATACTATTTTCTCACTTTGACTTCATGTGTAGGGGTTTGCAGAATGCCGGAGTTTCGGAAGCTCTGGTCAGCTTGAAGGTATTGTTGCACTCATAGCTCGTCGAAGTAGACTGCATCCTGGTACTCGTTATTTGGCGAGAGGGCTAAATTCATGTTTTAGTACAGGTGAAGAAACATATATGCACCTCTTGGACTTAAATATTCTTGATTTTGTATTTTTAGCTTGTTTCAGTACTGAGTTTTCTTCTGACAATTATAAAATTTGGAAACATCCATTGATCCCTTACTTCAGTCTTCACCTAAATTTCTGTAGTGGAAGAATGGAAATGCTCCTGCTTTCATTTTTTATTATGCTTCATCCCATATCACTTCAATAATTACATGCGCTGCCTAGAAGTGCTTTATGTTTAATTTTCTTATGTACAGGAAATGAAGTGGAGTGTGAGCAGCTTGTATGGGTTCCTAAACGGGCAGGTCAGAGTGTACCATTTAACACATATGTGTGGCGAAGAGGAACAATTCCTATCTGGTGGGGCGCAGAGCTAAAACTGACTGCTGCAGAAGCTGAAATTTATGTTTCAGATTGTGATCCTTACCAAGGAACTGTGCAATACTATGAAAGACTGAGTAAGAGATATGATGCTCGGAGTCTAGATATAGCTGCTAGTGGGAATCCCAAGAGAAAGGCTTTGGTTCCCATTGTATGCATCAACTTGCTTCGAAATGGGGAAGGAAAGTCAGAATCCATTTTGGTTCAGCATTTTGAGGAGTCTGTTAACTATGTTAGATCAACTGGAAAACTTCCTTATACACGGGTTCATTTGATAAATTATGACTGGCATGCTAGTATAAAATTAAAAGGCGAGCAGCTGACAATTGAAGGGTTATGGAAACTTCTGAAAGCACCGACTGTTTCTATTGGAATTTCTGAAGGGGATTATTTGCCTTCCCGGCAACGAATTGATGATTGCAGGGGTGAAGTCATCTACAATGACAATGTTGATGGGGCATTCTGTTTGAGAACACATCAAAATGGGGTAATTCGTTTTAACTGTGCTGATTCCTTGGATAGGACCAATGCTGCTAGTTTTTTTGGTTGTCTCCAAGTCTTCATGGAGCAATGTAGACGGCTGGGAATATTACTAGATAGTGATTTGGCATTTGGTTATCAGTCAATGAATGATTATGGTGGATATACTTCTCCTTTGCCTCCTGGCTGGGAGAAGCGTTCTGATGCTGTTACTGGAAAAACATATTATATCGATCATAATACTAGAACCACGACATGGATGCATCCATGCCCTGATAAACCATGGAAAAGATTTGACATGACGTTTGAGGATTTCAAGAGATCAACAATTTTGTCTCCAGTGTCTCAATTAGCTGATCTTTTCCTGCTTTCTGGGGATATTCATGCAACTATTTATACCGGGTCTAAAGCAATGCACAGCCAAATTCTTAGCATATTCAATGAAGATACAGGAAAGTTTAAACAGTTTTCTGCGGCACAGAATATGAAAATCACTTTGCAGAGAAGATACAAGAATGCTGTTGTGGATAGTTCTCGGCAAAAGCAATTAGAATTGTTTCTTGGAACGAGGCTTTTCAAGCATCTTCCATCAATTTCACTTCAACCTTTACATGTATGTTACTTGTAATGAAAGCTCCATAGGTTCTGAAATATGATGGCAGGTTGGAATGATTGATGCCAAAAGTTGGTAGCTTTTAAGATATTGATTTGAATTTGTTCATAATTGATTCTGTTGTATATTTATGCAAACAAAGCAAAACAGTTACAGACCAACATTTAAGATCTATTGCTGTGCCTAACAAATTGAGATGACAATTTAGAGATAAATTTTTACAAAGTTGTGCTTTTAGGGTAGTTAATTTACAGTGTAGAATCCATGTATGTAAAATCTCTTTATTTTCCTGAATGATGATGCAATGATGCATAAGACAATGACATATGAAACGATCCAAATTGATTCAAATTTCCAAATAAAAGCTTGATGATCTTGATCCAAATTGATCCCCCATTTTCAGTTGTATGGGGATCTTTATAAGTTCCATTACCACTGACTGGAACTTATAAAGCTGCTTGCACAATAGAACTTTGTATTGTTGACATTTTTAAATCCTATGCTTTTAACAAAAAATAGTTATCAAATGACCAAGACATCTAATCATCACAGGTACCCTCTCGACCGTCTGGTTTCCTTCTTAAGCCAGTTGCAAACTTATTTCCCAGTTCTGGAGGTGAAGCTAGTCTTTTGAGCTTCAAGCGAAAAGATCTGGTCTGGGTATGCTCAATGATTTCTTTTTCTTCTGAATGGACTCTGGTGCCCAAATTGTGGCTGTAGCTGTTCTCTCGTATTCCAGTTCTTTTTCATAAGCTTTCTTGATTTGATTTGTCACTTACAGAGAATTTTCCTTTTCCGTTTCTCAGATTTGCACGCAGCCCGCTGATGTAGTTGAAATTTTTATCTATCTTGGTGAGCCTTGTCATGTTTGTCAGCTTCTTCTCACAATATCCCATGGTGCAGATGATTCAACGTTTCCATCAACAGTTGATGTTAGGACAGGACGTTATTTGGATGGGCTTAACCTAGTTCTGGAGGTCTCTGTTTTTCCTTCTTTATATAATCAGTTTCGGAATTCATCAATGAGCTTGATATTACTGCAGGATAAGATGGCTGATCATTCTTACTGAAGCAGATGAAGGCATTCACATCCATTTTCGTGAAGAAAACATGGAAATAGCATTTTAGTGATATATATGATTGCATAAACTTTACAGAATTTTTGTAAATTTTATCTTCTTAAATATAAAATAGAAAACCTTATAATCCAAGATCTGTTTGAATTTTAGTGGGAACCTAGAGTAGCTATAAATTTTATAATGTCGTCAAGAAAAGGCTTCAATTGATTATGCAAAAGTTTGAGATTGAAAAGTTTTAGTTATACCAAGATTTGCAACTCATGGCGTTTTTCTTATTGTACTACTAGCTTGTCATTATATGGTTGCAGGAAATTTCTTGTGTCTGTTATGGAGCTAACTTGAATTCTGATTTCTGGACTCATCTGGCATCTATGGGCAGGGTGCTTCTGTACCACAGTGTGCAAACGGGACAAACCTATTAATACCATTAACTGGGGCAATTAGTGCAGAAGATATGGCTATAACTGGGGCAGGTTCTCGCTTAAATGCTCAAGAAACACGGCCCTTGTCATTGTATGATTTTGAGGAACTTGAAGGAGATTTAGACTTCCTAACTCGTGTAGTGGCCCTTACCTTTTATCCTGCTGTTCCTGGAAGGAGTAATTTGACTCTTGGTGAGGTAAAGATAACTTGGAACATATTTTACTTAAAATATAACGATTTTGGCTTGACTAAGCATGCTATTATTTGGAAGTCGCCTGTGATTATACTAAGGGATCTTTGTGGATTTCAAATGGAAAATGTAAACATATAATTAATTAGAAATATATATACATATTGCGGTTTCATAGGAATATTGACAAATAAAGATTGTACAAATTGATTTCCCGCAAATTACATCTATATTCAAAATAGGATAAAGTAGCATTGGTGGCAAGGAGGCTTTGGCTGAAATCAAAGTCAGCTCCATTTGGATATTTCTAATTTATGATATACTGTAGGAACCATGAATGATGAATTAAAGAATTGTTTTCTCTTTCTCCCCATTTACTGGATGTACAATATCTTGTGTTCTTAATGCTTCTAAATCTTCCAGATATGTAAATTATTACTGGTGGTGTTGAGTTCAGTTAAATGTTCCAAAATAGTGGGAAATGGAAATCCTTTTCCTGATTGGAATGGTGCAATACACAAGATTTTCATCAGTCTTATTTTTTGTGGAATTTTTAGTTTTATGAATCAGAACTGTTTCTCGTACAATATAAATTTCTGGATGAATATAAAGAATGCAAACCTTGAACGTTCATACAAAAGGCAACCGAGTATCTTGGTTATGAAATCCATGGTGGAATTCTCTAATTGCATATGCACTTTGGGCATATTTCTATTGTTTCAGTAATAACATTATTTCTCTAGTCTTACTTTTCATGGAGGAATATAAATTTTGATTTTTACGCAAATCTTTTTATTCTCCTTTTTAATGATTTACTCTGGCTACAGATTGAGATAGTTGGAGTTACACTTCCTTGGAGGGGCATGCTTACTGATGAAGGCCCTGGTAGAAGATTAATTGAGCATGTCAAGAAGTTTCGAAAGGAGATCAATCCCTTTTTATCTGGCTCAGATATGAATCCATTTAATTCTTCATCCTCAAAAAAATTGTCACAACCTGTGCAAAGAAGCACTTCTGCTGATCCTTTCATTGACCTTCTGACTGGGGAAGACCCACTTGCACACCCACTAGCTCAACCCGTTACTGAAAATGTTGTACATAATGAAAGTGATGCACTTAATTTCTTGGACCAAGCGGTTGTTGAATATCGCAGTGTGAAAGGTGATGATAACATTTCTGCATTTAAAGATGCAAGTTCAGATCGCAGTGCTGAGCAATATCTAAGTTGCCTGAAATTTCTTACAGGGCCAAGTTTGGTATGTTGTTATATCATTAATGTTGCTCGTAACAGCTATTAGTCCTGTTTACCCATAAGGTTCTTTTCATGCATTTTAATTTCCCAGTAAGGTTTTTTTTTTGCTCATTTTCTCTGCCACTGAATTTGGCTTTAGGTGCTTATTTAATGTGAGTCATAAATATTATACATATACATACACATATATTTATGCCAAATGTTTTCCTTATGCTACTTAAATTCTTGTGGGAATATGGGCTTGGCGGCGGGCCTACCACTAGGCCCAATATTAGTGTCTTAACCTAATTTTCTAATATACTATGTTGTAGGAGATATTTGAATTAATTAGGAGATATTTGAATTAATTAGGAGAGATTTCAAGAATTAATGAGGCAAGATTATGGTAATATGATCTGATTGTATTCATTAAATGTTTTCCTTGATTCTCTCCATGTATCATACTCTTCTGATCATGTATTCCTGTGTATATGTATGTGTATTGAGAATAGATGAAATATAACAGAATTACCATTCATCCATTGCTCTTTGGAAGTGTTATGTCTCGTCCCTACTTCCTATATGGTATCAGAGCCGGAAGCGCAATCAACGATGTTACCCTCCGCCGAAGTCAACTTAACCGTGTTTGATGGTGGGCTACATCTCCCAGCCAAGGTCACCGGCGTCGAAGGTTCTGCCACCATTATAGTCCCTGAGCGTCTGACTGGTGAGAACTGTATGGAGTGGGCCCAGTCTATGTATTTGGCACTTGATGGGCGTGACAAACTCGAATTGGTCCTGACTGAGCCGCCACCCATTGATGATCTCGTCTTCTATCGTCGGTGGAAGACTGACAACTTTCTGGTGGCATCATGGCTTCTCAATGCCATGATACCCGCTATCTGTCGCAGCTTTATGTTCTTCCCAACTGCCAATGAAATCTGGCTAGCCGTGAAGGCAGCCTATGGCAAACGTTCGACGGCCTCTCTCGTGTTTGATCTATGTTCTCGACTGTGGATAGTCCGACAACGAGATCACCCACTGAATGCTTATTACCTGGAAAAAACCAATCTGTGGCAGGAATTAGACCAGCTAAAGCAGAGGGTCTGGAGACATGCTGAAGATGCCTCCGCCTATTGCCAAGACCTAGAAGAAGACAGGTTGTTTGAAGTTTTGGTTGACCTGAACCCCATATATGAAGATCTCCGTGGGCGACTTCTGGGACGGATACCTTTTCACTCTGTTGCCGAAGCCTTTGCACTCTTGAGGGATGAGGAGACTCGCTGGCAGGTGATGCTCGTAGACCCAATAGCCTCGCGACCCTCCATCCACGATGTCTCCGCCATGGTAGCTCGGGTTTCAGATTCCAAGCGTGAACGCCTTTTCTGTGAGCACTGTCGCAAGTTGGGCCACACCAAAGAGAAATGCTGGGACCTCAATGGGAAGCCAATTGATTGGAGGCCTAGACAACGTAGGCCTAAGGGAAACATGGCTGAAATAAATTCTGATGAGGCCTAACACATTGAGGCCCAAAACGTTGCTGCTGTCCATTTAGTCTCTGGATCAACACAGGCCCACATTGCTATTGGTTCTGCAAACTTAGTCTCTGGATCAATGCAGGCCCAGATCAGTTAGCTCTCATCCTTGACCGTTTAACTGCACTTAAACAACAGTCCCATAAGCAATATACAGCGAGGTAATTTTTCTACAGCCCTTACTAGCGGTAAAGATGAGTATATAGGCCCTCGTTGGATAGTAGACTCAGGTGCCTTTGATCATATGACCAATGATGTCTCAATTTTTTCTCAATATACTCCTGCCCTCTCCCATCTTATAGTAAAAATTGCTGATGCCTCCTCTAATTCTCTGGTGGCTAGTAGTGGTACTGTCCATGTTTCTGCTACTTTGACATTACATAATGTTCTCCATGTTCCAAAATTGAAATGCAATATATTGTCTGTAAGTCAATTGACCAAAGATAAGCGTTGTCATGCTAACTTCTTTGCTACCCACTATATTTTTCAGGACCTGCTCACGGGAACGACGATTTGTGTTGCTAAAAAGCTCGATGGATTCTATTACCTGGATGACTGTCATAAACCAATACCTCATTTATCTAATAAAGTGTCTCTCCCTAGGTCTAATGACTTGAAGTTATGGCATAAAAGATTAGGACATCCAAACTTTCAATATATGTGTAAGATGTTTCCTTCACTATGCTTTAATAAACATTCATAATTTTCTTGTGACTCCTGTGAACTCGCCAAACATCATCGTACTCATTTCCCAAGTATTCCATATCGCTCATCTAAACTTTTTTCTATTATACATAGCGATCTGTGGGGCCCATCCAAAGTCGCCAACCGTACCAAGGCAAAATGGTTCATGACCCTTATTGATGATCATACCCGTGTCAGTTGGTTTTTCTCCTAAAAAGATAAAACCAAAGTGTACCAAACCTTCGTTGACTTCTATCAAATGGTCCTTACCCAATTTGATATAAAAATCCAGATCCTCCATACCGACAATGTCACTGAGTACTTTAACCACCCACTATCTAATTTCCTTAAAAAACACGATATCACCCATAAGAGCTCGTGTCCCTACAACCCTCAACAAAATGGGATTGTTGAACGAAAGAATAGACATATTCTAGAGACTGCTAGAGCTCTTCTCTTTAGTAGTAATGTTCCTAGTTTCTATTAGACTGATGCTATCCTTACAGCCACCTTCTTAATTAATCGCATGCCGTGTAAACCCTTATCTTTTCAAACTCCTCTCCAGGTACTCCAAAATCATTTTCACCTACCTTACATGGAAAACACCCTTCCTTTTAGAGTCTTCGGATGCACTGCCTTTGTTTATCTCCACCATACCTCTAAACTTGATCCTAAAACTGTCAAATGTATTTTTCTCGGACCTGCAAGTACCCAAAAAGGGTATAAATGTTTGATCCCTTAGCTAAACATCTATATGTCATATGCGACATCAACTTTCATGAGATCATACCCTTCTATCCGTCATCTTCGGGTCAGGGGGAGTCTTGGAGTGACCCTTAGAAATATCCCACTGAACTTGAACTCCAACCTCTGTGCCTCCACCTTGAACCTGACTACATCTATACCCTTGACATACCACCTGAGGATGTTGAGAGACAAATTAGTTCAAGGGGAGATACCAACAAATGGGGACAAGTGTATAACTACAAGAACACAATAGGTAACGCTTCTTAAGCAAATGACGCACACCAAGAGTCTGAACTAGGTGCAGGTTCTGTAGAAACCCAAGTTCAAAATGATGATCTTGAACTCCCAATAGCAGTCAGAAAACCACAAAGGGCATGTACCAGGCATCCCATAGAAAGGTTTGTCTCTTACCAGGGCTTATTATCTGAACATCATGCTTTTGTCTTTCACCTTGATCAACTCAGAATACTAGAGAATATACATGAAGTTTTAGCAAGTCCTAAATGGAGACAAGCAGTCATGGAAGAGATGGAGGCACTGGAAAGAAATGAAACGTGGGAGGTAGTTGAGTTACCAAAAGGCAAGAAAGCAATCGGTTGTAAATGGGTATTCACCCCAAAATATCTTGCAGATAGAAGTCTCGACAAATATAAAGCACGTCTGGTGGCCAAGGGCTTTACCTAAGTCTATTCCATACACTTGATCCATATAATCCCTAGATTTGCAGCGAGGGAGAATAGAAACCTAATAGTGTTTAGGTTGGCCACTGGAGCAAATGTCTCAGTGTAGTCCATGCCATATACTTGAATGAAACCCTTTGCCACTAATCTTGCTTTATATTTGTCAAGACTTTTATCGGCACAATATTTTGGGGTGAACACCCACTTACAACCTACTGCCTTCTTGTCTTTAGGCAGCTCAACTATTTCCCATGTTTTGTTACTTTTCAAGGCCTCCATTTCTTCCATTACTGCTTTTCTCCATATAGGACTATCAAGGGCCTCATGTATACTTTCTGGAACCCTGACCTGATCAAGATGAGATATTAAAGCACAATGTTTTGATGATAAGGCCTGATATGTGACAAACTTTTCTATAGGATGCCTAGTGCAGGATCGTTGTTGCTTTCTTACTGCAATTGGGAGATCAAGATCTTCGTTTGGCATTGCATGGTCAGGATCCGCTTCCAATTCAGACTCTTGGGTTGTTTCAGTCGCTTGAGGTTCATTACCTGTTATGTGCATGTTTTTGCGAGTATATAAATCTAGTATCCTCCTGAACTAGTATCCTCCCTACTTTCCTTAGGTTCCCCTTGCATTTTTCCTTCAAGTATATAAATCTGATCGGGTTCATGTTGGGGGCATATGGGTTCGGTGTCTGTTATGTGGGGAAGTTGAGGTTCACTCCAATTCTCCCCCTGAATCAAGGACGAGGAATAAAAAGGAACAGGTTAATGGAAAGTGATATAGAGACGTTTGGAGACTGGATCAAAACATTTGTACCCTTTTTGGTTCTTGGCAGGCCTTAGGTAAATGCATTTGATAGCCTTTGGGTCGAGTTTTTGGGTATGGTGGAGGTGAACAAAGGTGGTGCAACTAAAGACACATATAGGTAAGGTATTCTCGAGGTATGGTAGGTTGAAATGTTGGTGTAGAACCTGGAGAGGTGTCTGAAATGACAAAGGTTTGCAAGGCATTCGGTTAATCAGGAAGGTAGCGGTGAGAATGGCATCATCCCAATAGTATGTAGGGACAGAGCTACTGAATAGAAGAGCTCGGGCAGTGTCAAGGATATGTCTATTTTTTCGTTCAGCAATGCCATTTTGCTATAGGCTATGAGCACACAAACTCTTGTGAGTAATATATTTGGTTTTAAGAAAAGCTGAAAGTGAAAGGCTAAAATACTCAGTAGCATTATCGGTATGAAGGGTTTGAATTTGTGTTAAACTGTCTGTGAATCATAGTATAAAACTCAATAAAAGTTTAACAAACCTCAGTTTTATCCTTCAAGAGGAAAACCTAACTAACACGGGTATGATCATCAATGAGAATCATAAGCCATTTTGAATGAGTGCGATTGGAAATACGATATGGACCCCACAAGTCACTGTGTATAATGGAGAAAGGTTTTGAAGGGCAATAAGGTATGGGGTGAAAGGAAGAACGATGATGTTTTGCTAGTTCGCAGGAATCACAGAATAATTTAGGAGTTTTATTTGAGCAAATAGATGGGAACATCTTACACATATATTGAAAATTTGGATGTCCTAGACTCTTGTGCCATAATTCAAATTTACTAGTTCTAGGGAGAGACACCGTAGTATAGGAAGGAGGTGCCGGATGATGACAATCATTCAGGTAATAGAGTCCGTCAAGCTCTTTAGCAACACTAATCGTCGTCCCCGTGAACAGATCCTAAAAAACACAATGAGTGGTAAAGAAATCAGCATGACATCGTTCTCGTGTAGTTAATTGTCTTACAGATAACAAATTACATCTCAATTTTGGAACATGTAGAACATCGTGAAGTGTGAGGGTGGGCGAGATATTAATGGTCCTACTACCCGCTACTAGTAAGTCAGATCCATCAGCAATTTTACCAGTGAGACGTGATGTGGCAGTAAGGTAATTTGAAAATAAGGAGAAATCACCAGTCATATGATCTGCAGCACCTGAATCAATAATCCAATAGGAACCAGCATTCTCACCTTTAACTGTCGCCAAGGCGTGAAAGAAATTACCTCATTGAGCAATACTGGCCACAGGTTGTTTTTGACGGGACTGGTTTTGAAGTGCACTTAACCTGTCTATAATGATTTTTAATGGATCTGGTGCAATTGCTTGGCCTAGATGAATTGGGCTTGCCAGATATGAATTGGATCCAGCGTGAACTGGACCTAGACAATGAGTTGGGGCCTTGAAGTGGACCTGCGTGTGTTGGACCAGAAGCAGCGTGGGCCAGCAATTGCTGTGAAGTAGACCTGTTGTGAAGTGGGCTACAGTTGCTATGAAGTGGGCTTGCAGTGATTGAACCTTCATCTTCTGCATCCTGCGCTTCAGCCAGATATGCCTTAGGTCGCCATGGTTTGGGCTCCAGTCGGGGGTTTTCCCATAGAGGTCCTAACACTTTTCCTTTGTGTGACCTACCTTCTTGCAATGGTTACACATTGGCCGTTCCCTCCTGGGCCCAGAGTCGGCCGCTCGGACAGTGAGAGCAGAACCTTCAATGGGAGAAGGGCGAGGCGTTTGGTCAGCGAGCATGATATGGCATCAGGACTCCTTGTCTTGTAACAAGGCAAATGCTTTGGTGACTGATGGGAGCGGCACGCGGCTGAGAAGACGACCTCGAATGTCGTCGTAGGCAGAATTCAAACCAACCAGGAACTCGAACAGTCGTTCCTCCTCCACAGCTCGACGGTACTCGGTAGCATCTTCAGGGTCTCTCCAGATTCGGTGTTGCAGTAGGTAAAGTTCCTGCCACAAAACCATTTTTTCAAGGTAGTATGCATTGATGGGTCGTGCAACTTGTTTGACAGCCCAGAGGCGAGCTCTCAGATCGAACAGTAGTGAGCCATTTGGGCGTTTCCCATAAGCGTCTTTCACAGCGGCCCATATGGCCCTAGCTGAGGTGAGAAACATGAAGCTCCGTCGGACTTCAGGGAGCATAGAGTTGAGGAGTCATGAGGCGACCAAGGTGTTGTCTGATTTCCACCTTCGACGGGCACTGGCGTCATTAGTGGGAGGCTGGTTGTAGTGAATAAAGTCGAGTCTATCCTGTCCGTCAAGTGCGAGGAGCATGGACTGGCTCCAATCTAAGTAATTTTCATCGGTAAGACGCTCCAGCACGATGAGGATAGCCGACCCTTCAAGGCCGGCAATCTTGGTTGAGCTAGGACGTGACCCACCGTCGGACGAGACGGTGCTGTCATGCTCTGTGGTGGAAGAATGGACCGAATCACCTGGCTCTGATACCATGTTGGTCGACATACCAACGATGACAGGGAAGACAACCAAAAATATGATAAAAGGTTCTGTATTTTTCCCTGTTCATTGCTTCTCTATTCTGTTACATATATATACACATTTGAGATCCCAAATCAATGAGATTTACAGCATGTAATCCGGGATCAGATCAAATCAAATAAAATCATACCATAATCTCCTAGAATCTCTCCTTGATCCCTATAATCTCTCCTATTCATTGCTGATATCTTCAATAGTTTTCCCTGATTCGCTCGATGTATCATGCTCTTTTGATTATGTATTCCCGTGTTTATATATGTGTATTGAGAATAGATGAAATAGAACAGAATTACCATCCATTGCTCTCTGGAAGTGTTCTGTCTCGTCCCTACTTCCTATATATGTAACTGTCAGATTGAGATAAAATCTGGCCACCATTTTTGTTATTATTGCTTCGGTATTTTAAGAGGATTATAGGGGATGTGATTAGACGCATATTAATTAGCATTATTCCCTATTTCCTCTATATATTGTGTAATTTGCTTCCAGTGTAATTACAAGAAAGTATTATTAAGAAAGTTTCAATTCTTTAACTTCCTTGACTTTAGTTATAACTTATAACTACATCCATTGTACCACCAATTTCTCTGCATACTAATTAAAGTGAACACTTTTCCATAGGGGAGCCAAAAGAAAATATTTTACAATTTGTTATGTGAGTTGTTAACTTTCTGTCACAATATATTCAATGGATTTGAGCAGGACGCTTGACCATTTTAGTCTGAATTCTCTCGCTCTCTCTCTCACACACACAATTTTACTGCAGCATGCTTGTGTGGAATAAGTTGTTAGTGTTTTTTAGCGTGAATGTTGAGTATCTTCTTTGAGTTTGGACTTTGGAGCATTTCAAAATTGATTTGATTTAGAAGGTCTGGACCTTGGATGGAGTAAGGAGGCCAAAACTTTTTGGTGATTTGCATTCATGTAGTCAATTGGTGTATTTATTAAAACCCACACTCGTAATTTTTGTTGGTGCTATGTCACTCCTTCCAGTCCTCTAAATGTAGGAGCTAATTCATGAGTTTGTTTTTGTTCTAAATATAATAACCCTATCTTCTTTGGCTCCCATATTTATTATTTTGTTTCTCAAGCTACCTCTATTAATTTCACATATCAGTAGAGGATAATTTCCAATATAAATGTTTAAAATGAAGGGTATCTCATGGAAATCAACACATATGTTTTTTACAAATAAATAACTAAACTAATTTTCTTAATCTATGGGAATTAGTCATCTAGCTCCTACATTAAGACCGAAGGGAGTATCTTAACATGAGTAAGGAGTAGGTTAGTGATGTCTTTTGAGACCTGGTTATCACTAAAATTATGCTGAGGGATAAAGAGCTTAATTGCTTGGATGAGCTTCTTTTGTTTCTCTTCAATCATTGTGTACGTTGTCTCTACTTATAATTCTTGTTTTTAATAAAAATAGGGATCATCTATCTGATTGGTGTAACAAATGTTCACTTTGAATCAATAATTTAGCAGACAGCATCTAATGCAGATGCAATTAATTGCCTGTATGATTTTTGTAGGGGAAAAAACTAGACTTCATACAAGCCATGAAACTTGAAATTGAACGCTTTCAGCTGAACATCTCTGCTGCTGAAAGGGATAGGGCCCTACTATCTGTTGGAATGGATCCCGCAACAATAAATCCAAATACCCTACTTGATGAAGCATACATGGGAAGATTATCTAAAGTGGCAAGCACTCTTGCACTGCTTGGAGAAGCTTCACTTGAAGATAAGCTAATTGCTTCTATTGGTCTGGAAAATATTGATGATAATGCTATAGATTTTTGGAATATTACCAGAATTGGGGAATCCTGTTTAGGTGGCAAGTGTGAGGTGCGCACTGAATTTAAAAAAACCAATGTAGTGTCATCTTGTGGAGATTCAGAACCTACATTCTTGTGTTCTCAATGTGAAAGAAAGGTTTGCAGAATTTGCTGTGCTGGGAGAGGGGCACTTCTGCTTGCTGGATATAATTCACAAGAGATCATGAATTATAACAGTGCATCAAGCCAAAGCGGATCAAACTATGGATGCCAAGTCGATGTCCCTCTCAATCGTGTATTGGCACGTGATGGTACAATTTGTAAACGATGCTGCCAGGATATTGTGCTTGATGCACTGATGTTGGACTATGTTAGGGTTTTAGTTAGCTTGCGAAGAGTTGCTCGTGTGGAAAAGGCTGCTTACAATGCTTTGAAGCAAATTATTGGGGCATCGCCTTGGGATTGTCTTTTGGAAAAAAATCGGCCCTTGGACAACCAGTTTAGAAGCAAGGCCATACAGCAGTTACTTGATGGATGCGAATCACTGGCTGAATTTCCATTTGCCAGCTTTTTACACCCGGTATCTCTTTCTCTTTCTTTCTTTTCTTTTTCTTTTTTTCCCTTTTGAATTGGATTCTAATTCTGATTTTGTACTCTGCGCTTTTGCTTTTTCGATGTCTTCATACCCATTAATTTGCTACATGCTTCTGTTTCTAACTAAAATATGTCGAGATGCATGACACGTTACTGTTCTTAACAAACACATTGATGGGACCAATCGAACACTAATCATTTAAAAGATTTTAGTATTGGAAGGTAACTAAGAATCGTCACTTTGTCACAGAGGAAGGAAGATTAATGAAAGAACTTAAGGTTTAAGGTGCCATACAATACCTTTGAATGATTTCTAGAATCACTAATTTTCTGATTTTGTGGGCCCGGTTCCAATTGATAGATGATGTCCTAATCATTAGCTGATGAATATTTAAGGACCTCAAGAGTTTAACTTGTTTAAGGTTGTGCAATTATGGGGAATAATTTCACATATATTCCAGTAAGATGACTGAAAAAATATATAGGGCAGATAGCAACAGGCCTGCTATTAAAATCCCGAAAGTTTAGGAGGAAAAACAGATGAAATAAAATATAAATGATAAAAGATATAAACTCCTAAAAAACTATTGAGAAGCACATGTATTCAAGCTATAGATCCAGATCTAGTTTGAGGGGGAGTGTTGAGATGACCTAATTTAGAATTAATTATTGATTAATATTAGATATTATTTAGGATCAAATTTGAATATTAAATTATCATATCTTAGAAGAATAAATTTGAAATAGTAAGATTATGATAGATTCTAGGTTTAGCCTATTAACTTATTTTTTTGCATATATAAAAGCCTATTTGTATTCTCATTCATTCATGGATTAATAATATTTTGAGGCTTTTTCGCTCTACTTTCAATCCTTTAAATTTCCACATGTTATCAAAGCCTGAAGAGAAGACACATCTTCAAGTGAAGATTAGTTACATATGATGGAAGAGGGTAAGTTGGGTCTCTTCCTACAAAATTTCATAGGTTATGAGATTAGTTTATCCACCTCAAGTGAGGTTAGATTAGTGTGTAAACTCAAGTGGGTTACAATGGAAGATGGTAACTTGGGTCTCTTCTCACAAAATCTCATAGGTTATGGAATTAGTTTATCTATCTCAAGTGAGGTTAGATTAGTGTGTAAATTCAAGTGGGTTACAATGGAAGAGGGCAACTTGGGTCTGTTCCCACAAAATCTCATAGGTTATAGGATTAGTTCATCTCCCTCAAATAAAGTTAGATTAGTGTGTAAACTCAAGTGGGTCACTATTATTGTATGAGCATGTTGCTCTTGAATAATACATATGATGGAAGAGGATAACTTGGGTCTCTTTTCACAAAATATCATAAGTTATGGGATTAGTACATATAATTCTTCATCAAGTTTTTCTCTTGCAAATGTTATTGTCAGGCCTTCAACATAAAAGTTCTTTGTGAAGTTCGCAACTTTGTCCTAAGATCCAGATTCAAGATCCAATCAACTTCAGTGTAATATTCACAACTGGTTTAAGGATTCAAAGTTCTAGTCTTTTATAATAATACTGCACACATCCAAGTTTGAAAGAGAGTGTTGAGAAGTATAAGTATTTAAGCTATAAATCCAGCTTGAGGGGGAGTGTTGAGATGATCTAGTTTAGAACTAATTATTAATTAATATTATATTTTGTTAGTTATTTAATTAATTATCTAAAATTAAGATTATATATTATTTAGGATCAAATTTGTATATTAAATTATCGTTTCTTAGAAGAATAAATTTAAGATATTAGGATTATGATATATTCTAGGTTTAGCCTATTAGCTTATATTTTTGCCTATATAAAAGTCTATTTGTATTCTCATTCATTTAAGGATTAATAATATTTTGAGACTTTTTCCATCTACTCTCAATCCTTCAAATGTCCACAAAAACATTAACTTAAACAGCACCTAATAAAGATAAAAGATAACAAATTCTAATCAGCATTAACAGAAACTGTAATCTGCTGTTTGAAATAACAACACAGCCTTCTATGTTTTATTAACTGAATGATGCGATACATATATGAAAGCTTTAGGGTTAAAATTAAGCAATTGAATTAATCAAGTCATATGCTATTCCAATCCGAAAATTGAACAGGATCAGATCCTAATCTTCTAAACAGAAATATATTAAATATAATATATGACATTAATGAAATAAATCACGCTTGACTGGATTATTTATATGGGCTGGGCCTATTTTCTAATATTCCCCCTTTAAGCTAGAGAATAGATGTTCATCATTCTCAACTTAACGGTTAAGTAACTTGGGTTTGGCTGTTGATTTGGGGAGTATTATTTCAAATGAATAATGCTTGTACTTTATTAATAGTCAGGAGGGATATTTATACATATAATAGAAAATACCTAGATAAAATAGAAAATCCTAAATACTAATAAAATAATATTATATCTTATCCTATATACTAATTATAGGATATTTACATATCTCATAATATATCTAATATCTCTACATTCCCCCTCAAGTTGGAGCATAGATGTCAATCATGCCCAACTTGTTATAAAGATATTCAACTCGAATTCCATTAAGAGCTTTGGTGAGGAGATCACCCAGTTGATCACTAGATTTGACATATGCCTAGAGATAAAGTTTTCCTTAAACTTATCACGAATAAAATGATAATCAATTTCAATATATTTCGTGCGTTCATGAAATACTGAATTAGAAACTATAAATAGAGCCGTTTTATTATCACACCACAGCTTTGTTAGTAATGAGATTTTAAGGCTAACCTCCTTTAGTAACTGATATATATCCAGACTATCTCACATACTGATTGTGATATGGCTCTATATTCTGCTTCTGCACTCGATCTTAACACCACATTTTGTTTCTTGCTTCTCCAAGATACTAAATTTCCTCCTACAAAAACACAGTATCGTGTGGTCGATTGTCTTGTGGCTTTTGATCTACCATGATCAACATCACAAAAACACTCAATATCTGTGTGACCATGATTTTTGTATAATATCCCACGACCTGGAGATCCCTTCAAGTAATGTAACACATGTTCTAAGGCTTCCCACTGTCTGACAATTGGTGAGGCCATAAATTGGCGAAGGACACTCACTGGGTAAGTGATATCAGGGCATGTTACCGTAAGATAATTCAATTTGCCACTCGATCTTCTGTACCTCTCTGGGTTCTCAAACGGCTTGCTTTTGGCGGCTTCAACAGAATTTTCAGATGGTATACTACCATTAGTATCAAATAGTGGATTGTAAATTAGAGGAAAACTAGTTAGGGCAGCTCCTAGTTTTCCAGTTTCTTTTAGCAAATTAAGGACATATTTTTTCTGAGTCAATAGGATGCCCTTCTTACTCCTCATGACTTCAATCCCCAAGAAGTACTTTAATGAACCCAGATCCTTCGTTTGAAAATGAGAGTTAAGCAATGATTTGAGTGATGAGATCCCCGAGGCATTACTCCCCATAATTACAATATTATCAACATATACAACTAGTAAAATCATGCCCGCACTTGTTCTCTGATAGAACACAGAATGATCACACTTACTCTGGCATAAGCCAAAATTCTTTACAATAGTACTGAATCTGTCAAACCATACTCGAGGACTTTACTTCAAGCCATATAAAGATATCTTAGGACGACACACTTTACCACGCTCCCCCTGAGCAACAAAATCGGGTGGTTGCTCCATGTACACTTATTTAAGAAGATCACCATGTAAGAAGGCATTTTTTATATCTAGTTGAGAAAGGTCCCAACCATAAGTAGCAGCCAAAGAGATAAAGAGATGAACAGATGAGAGTTTGGCTATAGGGGAAAAGGTCTCAGAATAGTCAACACCATACTTCTGAGGATAGCCTTTAGCAACAAGGCGAGTTTTAAGACGTTAAAGAGTGCCATCAGCTTTTGTTTTAGGAGTCAACACCTATCTAGATCCAATAGCTTTCTTTCCTGCTGGTAAATCCACTAAGGTCCACGTACCAACACGATCAAGGGTCGCCATCTCCTCTTCCATAGCAGTACGCCAACCCAGGTGGGACAAGGCTTCAGAAATGGACTGAGATACTGAGATAGTGTCTAAAGAGGCAATGCAGGCACGAGAAGCAAAGGAGAGGCGGTTATATGAAACAAAAGAAGAAATATGATATGTACAAGTACGTTTACCTCTGCGGAGGGCAATGGGCAAATCAAGGGAGGGATTTGAATCCGGAACAGGAGGTATCTCAGATTCAGGGATTGGGTCAGGCTCAAGGTGAGTAATGCTTTCTGCAGGATCTGATGATGAAGTAGATAATGGCGGGGTCGAATCTGGTAAAAGAGTAGTAATGTTTTCCTTCAAACGTCTGGTATAAACCCGAGACGAAGGTGATTGACCAAGTGCATGTGCGTGAGCTGAGGTCGGTGATGGTGAGTGAGTAACAGACCTCCGCAGGTGGAGAAGGAGGAGCTGAAATGTTAGAAGCAAAATATGCAAAAGATTCCTGAAAAGTGATATCCGTAGAAACTAGATAACGAGTAAGAGTAGGAGAGAAGCATCGATAACCCTTATGAACATGAGAATAGCCAACGAAAACACACTTGAGGGACTTAGGGTCTAATTTAGAGACAGTCGGGCGCACATCTCGAACAAAGCACACACATCCAAAAATATTAGGATTAATGGAAAACAAAGGTTTGGAGGGAAAGAGATTGGTGTATGGAATGTGACCATCAAGAACAGAGAAGGGCATGCAATTAATGAGAAAGCAAGCAGTAGAGATTGCATCTGCCCAAAAAGGTTTTAGAACGTGTATTTGAAATAAAAGGGCACGAGCTACTTCTAATAAATGGCGATTTTTTCTTTCGGCAACACTATTCTGAACTGGTGTATTCACACAAGAAGATTGATATAGAATTCCATTTTGAAGCATAAATGAGTGAAATGATTTAGAAAAATATTCTTTAGCATTATCACTACGCAAAGTATGAAGAACTAAATGCTCTGATACTATGTTATTTCAAATGAATAATGTTTGTACTTTATTGATAATCAAAAGGGATATTTATAAATACAATAGAGAATTCTAAATAAATTTAAATAAAATAGAAAATCCTAGATATTAATAAAATAATATATCTTATCCTATATACTAATTATAGGATATTTATATATCTCATAATATTTCTAATATCTCTATAGGGAGTATAGCTGCTACTAGTTGTCTTGTAGGTAATATATACTTCACTTCCACAAATTTTCCTTCAATCTTCTCATTTATGAAATGACGATCAGTTTCAACATGCTTCATCCTATTATGATGATCAAGTTTTTTTACAGTTCTGATTGTTACCATATTGTCACATAAAACCTTCATTTGTCCATCATAACTCATGTTTAACTCCTTCAAGAGCCTTTCAAACCACAAACCTCCGCATAAGCCTAGAGCTAAAGCTCTAAGTTCTGCTTCTCCACCACTACGGGAGACTATGGGTTGCTTCTTACTCATCTAAGTAACCAAATTTCCCCATACAAATGAGGAATAACCTGTAGTGGATCGTCCATCGTGATGGAACCTACCCAATTAATGTCCGTGTAAATTTCAATTCCCTTGTGGGCTCCCTTTCTGATGTAAAGTCCTCTGCCAGGTGTAAGTTTCAAGTATAGCAAAATCCTAAAAGCTGTTGTTGATGTCAAATATTTCACTTAACATGCACTCAGATCATAATTCAAGAATTATTTGCTGTGACTAAGCATTATATATTCATACTTGTGTTGTTCATCTCTAGCTTCAATCTGGTATCAGAATCTTATAAAGAAAACCATGCTGTCTAGTGTTACTTGCTAGGTTTTCTAAAACTTTTCAAGTTGTTATATCACACACTTTACCTTTTATACAACTCTATTTTTATTTATTTAGGATTCCATTCATTTTTTTCTAACTATGCTCATAATTTGGTGCCAAATTGCTGCACCATTGGAAGTTGGGTTCAAAGGCTTCATTTACTATTTGTGGAGTATTGAATTAAATTATATTGACCACTACAACCATTGAGAATGGGAGGGAATATGTCATTCATCTTCATGATTGCTAGCACCCACAAATTTTCTTGATTTATGCCTTGCTGATGGTAGATTAATATATTATATGTCCGTTATTAACACCTTAGCTGTATGATTGTTCGGTGCTAAGATTGGAGTAATATAATATACAAAAGTAATGGTACCGAGCCTCCAAACTAATCAGCTAGTTGGCCAATTTGTTGATTTTTTTTTTATAAAAATGGAATAACTAGTATTTGAAAGTCATGTGATTTGTTTACCAAAATCCCTCCCATTCTTAATGTCTTGAATAGCGTGAGCTCTCAGTTTCATTAGAGGAACAAAGGAGATGCCCTTATCTCTTTTTTACAGTCTTTATATTATATGATTTCTTTAGTTTCTTTATATAACTTAACAACCCTGCAATAGCAGGTTGAAACATCAATAGATTCTGCACCTTCATTGTCATTGCTTGCGCCATTTGATTTTGGTTCACAATATTGGAAAGCTCCACCTAGTACTTCCTCTGTTGAATTTGGAATTGTCCTCGGTGACCTTTCTGATGTTAATGGGGTTATATTGATGGTCAGTCCATGTGGCTACTCCTTGGTTGATGCTCCTATTGTAAGTCCACATTTTCCATGTGTTCTAGTTTTCTTTTAATTATTTATTGAATTTATAAATAAAATCTGGAAGGATTATGTTGGTGCAGGTGCAAATCTGGGCAAGTAATAAAATACACAAAGAGGAGAGATCATTTATGGGGAAATGGGATGTCCAATCTCTGATTAAGAATTCCTCAGAATTTAGTGGGATAGAAAAGTCAGGAGGAAGAGAACATAAAGTTCCTAGACATGTAAATTTTGCTTTCAGAAATTCAGTTCGATGCCGAATAATTTGGATAATGTTAAGCCTTCAGCGACCTAGTTCAAGTTCATGTAATCTTGAAAATGACATTAATCTGTTGGCTCTAGAGGAGAATCCCTTTTCCAAAGTAACTCGACGAGCCTCTTTTGAAGGATCTGCTGGATGTGAACCCTGTCTTCATGCCAAGAGGATTTTAGTAGTTGGAAGCCCTGTTCAGAAGGAAGTTGATATGAAGTCACAGCAAAGCACAGACCAGTTGAACCTGAGGAGTTGGTTAGAGAGATCTCCACAATTAAATAGATTCAAGGTACACTATGATTTGTTCTTAACCCATTGTGGAAACCAGGTTGTTTTTAGAGTTTGTTCTATTATTTCATTCATATCAAATATTAAAGTGATGAACCTTTTGTTTAGGTTCCAATTGAGGCTGAGAGGTTATTGCACAATGATCTAGTTGTAGAGCTGTATCTGTCTCCTGTTTCGCCCTTGCTTGCTGGATTTCGCCTTGATGCTTTTAGTGTGATAAAGCCTCGGGTTACTCATTCACCCACTTCAGATCTTCATGGCCAAAATATTTTGGCACTTATGGATGATAGATACATCTCCCCAGCGGTGTTGTATATACAAGTATCTGTTCTCCAGGTACTCATTAGACTAACTTATACTGCTTTATGTGTTCCTCTGGTTTGTGTATATCCACAGAAGTCCTATCAATTTCTGTGTTTTTAAAAATTCTGATTTTGTTCATTTAATTTCTTCCCGACAATAATTCTTAGAACCTTCTTCATGTGGTATGTAGTGATTTATTTTGTATTTAAAATTATGATTTATTCATGAGCACTGCTCTTACTCTTCTGTATCTATCCTGGAGCATGCTGTGCTTGGGCATGCTGACTGAAGCTCGTAGAAAGATTGCATGTACTTATAAGATTGCATCTAATATATTTAAGGTCAACTTTCTGAATATATTTTACTTTCTTAAAAAAATCCCAGGTCTAACTTTTTGTTTATCAATTGCAATTAAAGAAAATATAATTATAGATTGTTCGTTTCCCTCATTCTAGACTTAGTCGAATTTGCTAATATTTACAAGACAATGCTATTGTGCTGTGATTTCTTCTGTACCTAAAAATGTGCTCTATCACTAACCAACCCTTTAGATATATGATTCACCAATAGATCCTGTTGTTCTATAATTTTGAGTGCCCTTCTTGGTCTCCCTCTACATCTCTTCTCTAGTGCTTCCATTGGCCGCCTTCACATATATTGGAATCATCTTAAAAGATTTTTTGACCATTTTCTGTCCAATAGATGTCATTCTAACTTTTCCTCGTATACAATCATCACAGATCTTATTTTTGTCCTTATATAACCATATGTCCATCTCAACATCTTTGTATCTGCTATCCCAATTCTTTATCTTCAATGCTTTTTACTGCCATATGACATCGCTCGTCTTATAGCAGTTCAAAAAATTCTCTTTAAGCTTTTAGGTACCCTGTAATCATAGTAACTGCTTGTGCATTCCTCCATTTCAACCACTCAGCTTCTATCCTAAGTATAATATCTCCATAAATTTCACTATTATTTTGCAGTATCAATACTAGATGTCAGAACTTTGACACTTCTGGTATGGTATGATCTCAAATTTTTACTTCCAAATCATTTCTAACTTGTCTTTTGTTAACCCTTTGATTCCAAAGTCCGTCTTTATCACTCAAGTTTAACGTGTTTTTTGTACTCTTGAATTGGAACTATATCATCTACCAAGTACATGCTCTTGGTGCCTCTTGATGTACTCGATCATAATGTCTAAAACAATATCAAACGAGCATGGACTTAAAGAAGATCCTTGATATAGACTGTGAGCAGGTGGATCAAGAAAATGCTCTAAGTCTTATTGAACAATATTGGATACAATATATACACTGAATCTAGGCTGGAAACTCAGAGCAGAGAATAAAATCCTATCTTTGACTATTTACACATTAATGAGGAGAAGGAAAAAGGAAATAAATATAATCATATTAATGTTAATTGATCTGGAGATTTCCACATAGACTAATCTATGTAGAAAATAATTTGTATCACCTCCAAGCGTTCTCACACTATTTGTTGCCCTCTCATGCATATCCTTTACAGTTGTAATATAAGCAACTTGAATACCTATATTTTTTAGGGCTTTCTGTAGCATTTCTCTTGATATTCAATCATAAGCTTTTTACAGATTAAGGAAAACCATATGTAAGGCTCCTTCGTTACTCTAGTATTTTCTTAATCATTTCTTAATCAATGCTCAATCACTATTTCTTATAATATCATAGTATGGCTTATAAGTTTTATCTTGAAATTTGCACAGTTTTGGATATCCCTCTTATACTTGTATATAGGAACCAAAGTGCTTCTCTTCCATTCCTCTAGCATTTTTCTTGGACTTTAAAATCCCCTTAAATAGCTCAGCAAGACAGAGAATACCCTTCAGTCATAGACACTTCCACATTTCAATAGGAATACTGTTTAACATCAATGGCTTTACCATTATCCATTTTCTTAAGAGCTTTGTCTACCATCATCCACCTCTCTTTAATATCTTCATCCGTAATAAGAACTCCTTTTCATATTTAGTCCAAATCTCTTGATTTCCTTTCCTTATTCTTTGCAATTTTGTATATCTTTTTTTACTCGTTCTTGATATCCTAAATCCTTGTAAAAGTCCTAAAACACTTCAGATTGTGCCTCGCACACTGCCTTCTTAGTCTCCTTTCTGGTTGTCCCAATTTCTAGTGCTATTGAACAAATGCGAGGCTTTGAAGCACTCCTTTTTGTGTTTGACATTTTACTACACGCTCTTATTACACCACCAAGATTCTCTATTGTTAGGTCCAAAACATTTTATTCTCCCAGAATTGCCATAGCAACCTTCTTAACACCCTTAGCCATCTCATCCCTGTTCTCTTAGCACTTCTTTGTGACTCTCTAATCATCTTCCTCTACCAGTTCTCTCTAGAGAGTCGTTTAGCTTTCACCATTTGATCTTTAGGATTTATAACTCTTAACAAGCACATCAATCACCAAGACCCTGTGCTATAAAATCCAATTCTGTCAAGGAATGACTTAGCAATATTTAGAGCCTTTTATCTAGATTTTTTTACAAGGAGAATGATTTAGCAATTTAATGGCAGTTTGGTCCCAAAAATATTTTGTTGATAGATAAATTGCAAATATTTATTCAGTTGCAAATATAGAAATCTTAGTTGCAAATTATTGGGATTGATTTAGTAGGACTTAAATGCTTGATTTGCAATTAACACTCCCATATTTGAATTGTCTGAATCTATACAATAACAATAACAAGCCTTATCCCATTAAATAGGATCGGCTACATGGATCATACGACGTCATTATACTCTATCAAAAACTAAATTTTTAGATAGGTTATTGACTAGGAGATCCCGCTCAATGACCTCGTTGAGCGTTCTCTTTGGCCTTCCTCTACTCCTTTTAACCGGAGTCCATACTATTTAATCCACCCTCCTCATCGGCGTATCCCTTGGCCTTCTTTGCACGATTTCTCTTCAATAGGTGCACTCCAACTCTTTCCTATATTTGTTCATTACAAATCTTATCTTTTCTTGTATGCCCACACATCCATTTCAATATCCTCATCTCGGCTACTCCAACTTTATGCTCTTATTGTCCTTTTAAAGCCCAATATTTACTTCCATAAAGCATTGCTGGTCTTATAGCAATGCGATAAAACTTTCCTTTTACTTTATCTGGTACTTTCTGATCACATATAACCCCAGTAGCCTTTTCTCCATTTAAACCACCCAGCCTGAATTCTATGATTAACATCCTCCAAAATTTCACCATCCTTCTGTATAATTGATCCCAAATATTTGAATTTATTTATTTGTGGAATAGCTTGATCTCCTAATCTGACCACCAAATTATTTCTAACTTGCCTCTTATCAAAATTACAATGCATATATTCAGTCTTACTTCTACTCAACCGAAAACCCTTCGACTCTAAAGTACTTTTCCATAACTCAAGTTTAAAATTAATCTCTTCTCTTGACTCTGCCACAAGAATTATATCGTCCACAAAAAACATGCACTTAAGGGATTTCTTCTTATATAGTTAGAACATCCACTACTAAATTAAATAAATAAGGACTCAAGGATGATCCCTAATGTAGATCAATCCTTATGGAAAATCCTTTGTTTCACCCCCAGCTGTTCTTACAGTAGTTGTTACCCCCTCATACATATCTTTTATTGCCTTGATATATGTCATGTGCACACCCTTCTTTTCTAAAGCTTTCCAAAACACCTCCCTTGGCACTTGATCATATGCTTTTTCTAAATCAGTGAAGACCATGTGTAAGTCTCTTCTTTTAATCCGGTACCTTTCCATTAACCCCCTTAATAAATGAATCACCTCTATTGTAGACCTACCCGGCATGAAACTATACTGATTCTCAGTAATATCAGTTTCTAATCTCAACCTGTGTTCAATTACCTTTTCTCACAACTTCATAGTGTGACTCATAAGCTTTATCCCTCTGAATCTATATTTCCACAAAATCTTTTGAGATCCAAAATTAATTTTTGGGACCTAAGTTTTATTCTCTCTTTCTTACCAAAAAGAAATCAATTTGCAACCTTGAGGCTCTACTCTTGTATGTAAGTGCCCTCTTGCTTCTTAAAACAAGTGTTGGCAACCTTAAAATTATATATCAATTAAAAGTCAAGAATAGATTGCCCTTTTTCATTAAATTTCCCAAAATCAAAACTACGTGAGTTCTCACATATGGTCCTACATCTTTGCCAAGGCTTGGGGCCTCTAATATGCCTCCCTCTGATGCCTTTTGTAAAGCCTTAAAATCCAAAATGTTTTTTTTTTCTTTTGATCATTAGCTTTTATATTAAATGAGTGACATTTTGTAACTTACAGAGTTACAATTATGAAATGGTGTGGTTTTGAATTTTTTATGATTTTTAGAAGAAAATAAATCAAAACTACACAATTTTAGAGTATTTTTCTTTGAAAAATCGTAAAAAATTGAAAGCTACACTATTTCATCACCAATTCACCACAAGAGATCAAAATGTTGCTCTTTTTATGTAGAATCTAATACAATAACAACAACAAGCCTTATCCCATTAAATGGGGTCGGCTACATGGATCATACGACGCTATTGTGCTCTATCAAAAACTAAATTCTTGGATAGGTTATTGACTAGGAGATCCCGTTCAATGACCTCGTTGAGCGTTCTCTTTGGCCTTCCTCTACTCCTTTTAACTGAAGTCTATATTGTTTGATCCACCTTTCTCACCGACGCATCCCTTGACCTTCTTTGCACATGTCCAAACCACCTAAGACGGTTCTCTACCAATTTCTCTTTAATAGGTGTCACGCCAACTCTTTCCCGTATTTGTTCATTACGAATCTTATCGTTTCTTGTATACCCACACATCTATCTCAACATCCTAATCTTAGTTATCCCAGCTTTATGCTCTTACTGTCCTTTTAAAGCACAACATTCACTTCTATAAAGTATTGCTGATATGTAGAATCTAATAATCAAAAGAAAAAAACATTTGAAAGGTTGGGGCATTACAAAAGGTCTTAGAGGGAGGCACATGGCCATTAAGTTCCCGGCCAATGAAAATCCTTATTCTATGTGGAATGCCTTGAACCAACTCCTCCATATCTTTTCCTTGAGGCGTGGTTTTGTTCCTACTCGAGGTGCATAGGCACTTATGATATTGATAGTATCACTCACAACAATCATGCTTAAGAAGAAGATCTTGTCCTCAATTCTTCTCAACAATAATGTCAACCCCATTGTTTGCTTTGACTTCCCCTGTGTACCAAAATTTAACTTGTCAAGCTTCGTAGCCTTTTCTTCAACGCGTTTAGTTTCTAGAAGGCACATGATGTTAACTTTTTCTCATATCATTACCTCTACTTCCTCCGCTAAAGTCCCAATATTCCAAGTATTAAACTTGATATTGCTCTCCTAGACTAACTTCTTTACCCACATCTGTCCAAGGTGCTAATGTAGCAGCTCGGGCCCCTTTAACATATAGTGTTACTTCTAGGCAATGACTTAGCATTAGCACAATAACATCTTTGATCCATCTCAGTTTTACTTGGCTATCAAGGGCCTATCACAACCCTCCTTCTTCGTTTAGGTTTGAGACTAGTTATAAAACATAAGCGGAGTTGTAGTTTGATTTCGAATGAAGAATTAGGGAAAAGGCGTCCTTTGTCTGTCAAATGACGAATTGTTTTCTCTCTGTCTTCCTGTGGGCTCTAATAGTTATGTTTGTTGGTCATAGAGGATGCAAAGGTGTTTATTTTCTTGAGATTCTTCATTTTTATGACCTTTTGTAAGATATGCTACTAGAGGCATTTTTTTAACGCAAAGTACAGTTAGCATTCTGCATCTGTAATGTTTCTCTCCCTTCGTGGTGTGACATTAGACCATTTGGCTTCTTTTTTTTCCCCTATTAGCAAGACTTCACAGAGTTATGTTGTGAAGATGTGGTTAAGATGTTAATACATCGGTACATGATATATTTTTTTTTGTTTAAATTACTCGCGAGCCTGAGAGGTTGCACTGATTGAATTATTTCCTTTTTTTGGATATTGTGTACAACTATCTATTTCATTAGCAAATGTGTGGGTTTTGCCACTTTTTGAAGATCTGATAGTGAGATTGACTGCAGGAATACCATAATATGGTACCCATCGCTGAGTACCGACTACCAGAGGCTAATGCTGGAACACCGATGTACTTTGATTTCCCTAGGCAGATACAAACTCGCAGAATTTCATTCAAACTTGTTGGAGACGTTGCTGCTTTTATAGATGACCCCTCTGAACAAGATGATTTTGGTATTATTTCTCCATTGGCCGCAGGACTATCATTGTCCACTAGAATTAAGTTATATTACTATGCGGATCCATATGAGCTCGGGAAATGGGCTAGCCTCTCAGCAGTTTGATTCCTACTCAAACATATTTTTGCTATACATTACTTGCTCGTGCGGCCATATTCAATATTTGTTGTATTATTGAATGTAAAGTTATATTTACTGATGTAACAGTAGGTGTATTGTGTTGGCAAAATTAATTTCATTATGTATTTTTTTTTTGTACAAACATTGTGAATGTTATTTCTCGCAATTTTGGCGGTTAGGTGAGGTGAGAATTTGGACAGAGGTCCTAAGTACAGGTACGTTCCCCAATCCGTTATTTGTCCATGGGACCAGGAACAGTTTCCTCACTCTTTGCTACTCTTTACCGTACTAATTATAATTATAAGAATTTTTCTATTACTAATTATAAAATTCTATTAACCTTTTTAGATATATTAAAAAAGTTAGATGAATTATTTTAAAATATTTATATTTATTTTTTTATTATATTAAATTATTTATTTTAAAGAGACTATGTAGTCTATTGTATTATTAAATAATTTATTTAATTTTTTAATTTTTAAAAAAATTAAAAAAGTCTTATAATTAAGATTAGAGATAGAATTAAATTTAAATGATAGAAAATATATTTTTTAAATTTAAAATAAAATTTAATGTAAATATAAAGTATCAAATGCATAATTTAACTTATTATCATATCAAAACCACATTTTCATCAGTTTTTTTGTCTAAAAAACTCCCACATTTGTCTGCCTAGTAATTTAGTCTATAATTCATTTGATTTAGTTGTTGATTTGATTTACATCAAATTTAAGCAAATTTACGCTTGAAATATCCAAATGTATATATTTTGCATACATAATTCAGGCTGAGTTTGATATATAATGATTTTTTATTGTTTTTAATGTTCAATAGATTTTTTCCGTTAGGGAGTTACTCCTAATGAAAAGCTTTTAACTTGTAAGTTGTCAATACATGTTTCACTACGTTGCCTTTGAAAATTTAAAATTATTTTATTTTTCTAAAATCATTTATATAAATATGAGTAATTAACACTGTTCTTGTTTGAAATTTGATTAAAAAATTAAAATTTATAATTAATAATACAACAAAAACTGGCAAAACCGCGGGTGATATAGATAAATTTACAATTACGATTGCCCTCGGATTTTACACGTGGATAGAAATGTGAGGTTGCAGCAGAAGTAGATAGATAACACCCGTCTTCACTTGAGCATCTCAACAATGGCTTCCACCCCTTCCTGTACCACCCACCAAACCATTTCTTCCAAATCCCTCGCTTACCCTCTCTCCTTCGCAAAATTGGACTCTCGCTTCCTCGCTTTTACGACCAAAGTCGGTTCCCTCAAACTCACCTCTGGAATTGGACCCTCCAATGGCTCTAGAGCCAAGTGCTGGTTCAAATTCGGTAAAAACGGCGTCGATGCTGAAGGAGCTGGAATTTATGGCAGCCAATCCCGCGATGATTTCGACAAAGACGACGTTGAACAAGTGAGCACCCAGAATTCCTCCTATTTCGAACTTATGATTGCTCTATCCAATTTCGTGTTTCTGGCTCTGGCTTTTATGGATACGGTGTTCATAGATAGTCATCGTTTTGATATTTTATGGATTCATATCATAGATGAGTACTGAGTATGGAAAATTATGTTGGTTAGATAGACATTTTGTGGTTGTTCTTCTGCTTAGGTGGAGGGTTCTTCATTGCTTTCTTGTCGATTTGCATTTTATGAGATTATTATGTGAAAATTATTCATTTTGCTTTACAAGCCTGTGTGGCATGCAGAAAATTATTCATTTTTTATCGTGCATTATGGTGGATCATGCGAGATTAAGCGTGAAAATTTTCGTTTTTCTTTTCAATTCCATATGAAATGCAAGAGAAAAGGCTGTAGTCTGTAGTCGTGAACAACATATTCATGCTTCTATGTCAGAGTAGTTTTATATGAGAATTTGATGAATTAGCTCTGTTTTCAACATCCGCACCAATGAAGATAGATCGGTATTTTTTATCGTCTTTTTCGGCTTGCTGCAGAGCTGGAAGATTTAGGATTTAGGTTGGGACTGATATGAATCTGGGATCAATGCACCTCAAAGCTCTTGGCCTTTTCCCAACCTTTGCTACATAATAAATCGAGAACATTTACAGCCCAAGTTATTTAAATTGTTTAATATGTTGCATCGATTTAGGTTGGGATTGATATGTAAATTTTTCCTTCCTTATATTTTTCACGACATCTAACTGAAAACGAATCAGTGATTTTTCTGCTTGTTCTGTAGTCATTTTTGGAGCGTTCCATTTGATATGATGGTGATAAGAAGAACATAATTATAATATTTCTGATATCTTTCCCAGTACTTCAACTACATGGGGATGCTTGCTGTTGAGGGATCATACTCGAAAATGGAGGCTCTTTTAAATCAGGACATCCACCCAGTGGATATCTTGTTTATGCTAGCTGCCTCAGAGGGTGACAAGCCGAAGCTGGAGGAACTCTTGAGAGCTGGAGCCAAGTATGATGTCAAAGATGCAGATGGACGAACGGCGCTTGATATGGCCAACGATGAAATTAGAGATTTCATTCTTAGTTTTTCAGTCCAGAAGGCTTGACTCGTTTGTTCTCTTTGCATGTCATACAGCTATTTACATTGTGCCAAGTTTTTCAGTCCAGAAGGCTTGACTAGTTTGTTCTCTTTGCATGTCATACGGCTATTTGCATTGTGCCAACTTTAAAATTCGAACTATGCTTTATAGTTTTGAATTATTGAACTCAATCATTAATTAGTCTGCAAGATATGAGAATCTTATTATGTTTCATTCTAAAAATCTGCTCTTAATATTGTCAAATTTAGTGAAGCATTCATGAATTATTTCCAAAAACGTCCACATATCTATTTGGTTTATTTGGATGGTAAATGGTATGTTTGACTTTAAGGTTCATATAATATAATATGCTCTTTAATCTATTTAATTTATTTAATTAATTTTTATATTAGTTATAATTAATTAATTTATCTAAAATAGTCAATTAATTCTTATATTAAAAAAAATAAATATAATATTTTTTATTTAGAAATTATATATTAGAAATTTACAGCTCAGCTAGTATATCTGAAATTTATAAGTAAATGTGTTTTTTTACGCTAGTTGTGGGGTAAATTAAACTAATTTAAAATTTTACGAGTCATTTTTATGAAATTTACAACTCAACTATTGTATCCAATATTTACAAGCGAATACGTTTTTTCCCTACTTGTTGAGTGTAAATTAAAATAGTTTGATAATTTAGAAGTTCTCCAAAATTTACTAGCTCTATTTTAAAATTGTACAACGAAGCTATTATTAAAATAAAAATAACATTTATTAATTCTTTATTGGTGCCGCGGCCAGCAACGGGGATATGATGATTGGCCATAGCCAATAAAAAAAAAATATACTCCTTCGATTTTAATATAAAATATTTTAATTAATTTAATTTGAGTAAAAAAATTACTTTAATTTGTTATTATAATATATTTTATCTAAAATACTATAATTATTTTTATTAACTCTCTCATTTTATTTTATTATTATTAAGGGAGTATCAATAGAAATAATTTAAAAAAATTAATAAATATAAAATATATATATATATAATATATATTAAGATTAACTCCTTAATTATATCATATACTAAGGATAAGGATAGTGTAACATCTTAATTTTAATTCTGAATATTTGAGTAACATTAAAGTAATATTAGAACGTAATTTATTAAGTAAATTAATGTTTAGAATAATTCAAATATATTATTTCATATATAGAATTATAAAATTAAGAAACAATAAAATAAGATTTAAAATTTGAAGGTAATATGTATTTATTTATATTTATGTTGAGTTAAATTCAATTAGGTTATTTTATGGTAATTGGCAACTATTGTATTATTATTTGAGTGTAAAGAATTTATTCAAATTATATTCTCATATAAATTTTAGATAATCTTAATAATTGATAATTAATTAAGAAAATAGATTTAGATAATATTAAATGTTGAGATATGATTTAAGAGTAACTAGAAAAAAAAATTTAATTTTTAGCATTTAAAAAATGTATAGAGAGAGACAAAAAAAAGAAAGAAAAAGAAAGGATTGAAGAAAGAGAAAGAGAAAAGAAAAAAAAAACACAAAAGTGGAGGCACTCGAGTTGGCTAGGAAAAAGAAAACTAAAAATAAAAATGAAAGAAAAAAAAAAGATAGATAGATATATTATAATAGTGTTATAATTATACCTCACACTCCTCTCTCTCCCAACTTCATTTCATTTCCTTCTTTTTTCATCTGTCCTCTTCTACGTCGTCGACAGCAGTACTTCTTTTTTCCATTTCCTTCTATGTCCTCAACTATACTTATTAGTTCTTAAATATTTTTCTACTCAATGAGAACTTTTTAGATATATAATTTTTGTTGGGAACAAAATAAATTTAAAGATTATGATTTGAAACAAATGTAGATTTTCAACAAATGAGAACTATAGAATTGTAAAGATAAGTGAATACTTACATTTAATCGGTTTAAAATTTTTCTATTTGTAATATTTAAAAGGTTTAGAGTTAGGGTTTAAATATTATAGAGTAGAGATGATTTAATATGAAAATTTTATTGATTTAATTTGAGTTTAATGATTGGGTTATGTTTATTGGAGGTATAATTGATATTTAATCGATTTAGATTATTGCTAGAGCTTGTAAATTAAAAATGGGTATTTTTGTTGAAACCCTAGATTAGATAAATTGAGAATTTTGATTAAATTGAATAATTATGAGTTAATTGATGGTATAAATAAGTTATTAAAATTTATGAATGATGTGATTTAATATTAAAATGAATATTTAGATATTGTGAGTGAGATTTGGAAATTAAAAATAAAAAGTATAAATTTTAAATTGATTATTTGTTTAGCAATTTGATTGGTGATGAAACTCAATATTTAGTATATTGAATGTTAATTATAAGTTAAGGGATTTGAGGATTTTGTATAATAGGATGATTTAGTAATTTATTTAAATAAATTAAAGTTAGAGTTTGATTTAAAATTATGAATTATGTTTTTTGAGGTTGATTATGAAATGTAAACATTGAAAAATTTAGGTAAAATTTTAAGAGTTGTAAATTTTGGATTTTTAGATTGTTTAAGGAGTTTGATATTAAATGAGAATTTATACGAGTAGAATAAAGTGGAGATAATATAAAATTATCATTAGAATGATAATTTGAGAAATCAATGAATTGTAGTTATTTTTCTTTAGATTAAAGTGATCAAAATTGTGAGATTTTATGATAGTTGGATGAAAATTTTGAAATTATGAAGTTATTGGATGATAGAGTTATGATTGAAATAGATAAATTAAGTTATGGTATTGAGTTAAGAATTTATAAATAAAATAGAATTATAAAATAAAAGTAAATATTTATTTAAAAATATATATTGTGTTCAATTAATAACTTATTAATGCACATTTAATAAATGATGTAGATTGACTAGTGAATTGTGAACTAAGCACAGGGCTCCTCATTTATGGTACTTTTATTAGCTTTGGCAAAATGTAATTACTTTTTACTCATTGTGTGTGTTAATATGATGTTTATGAGTGATTTGATATATATATACATAAATCTACTGATGATGATATAATTATATTGAGAAAATTTGATTGTTGATGTTATTGAAAATGGTCTTGTGGGATTTAAAGTAATTTGAAAAGCTTAAATGGAGATTATAAACTTGTTATATCTTGAGATTAGAATTTGAAGTTATTATTTTGAGTAAAACTCCATTATGATATTTATTAATGTTATTGATTATTGAATTATTGAGACTTTGATTATTATAAATATCTTGAGAATTATATATTGGGGATTGGTAATGATGGAGTTATATTTTTACCACGTGATATAGCCTCCATTAAAGCTCGATGGTTGGCTTTTATCCTACTAGTTTACCAAGAGACTTGCCCCACCAGTTTATCGAGGGGCTGTGACACCCTCACCAGTTTACCGAGGGAGAATGAACCTATAGTCCATTCTTGTGCTATGTGGATTTTGGCTTATCCATAACACTCGACTGGTTAGCTTTTTGAGTGACCAGTCATATGGTAGTTATCATTAGCCTATAGGTTCGATCGATAGGTATAAGGCGGTTCAGTTGGTTTGATGGAATGAACCAGGTTGAAATTTTCATTTGATCATATTATGATGTATTATTTTCTATCTCATGTATTTTATTAATTGTCCCACTTGACATCTCACAAGTACATATTAGTATGCATGATGAGTATGATTGTTGATTACTAAGACATTTATATCACCCCGTGGTTATTAACATTTTTCAGGTGATAGTTTCGCGCTAGGACATTAGGGAAGGCTTCAGAGGCTTAAGTTGTGCTATATCAATTGTATAACTTCTTCCTCTTAATTTATGTGTGAAATAATTATGTATTGTCACAGTAGAGCTCATTGTGCATATCCTGATATGATGTGATATTTTATTTGGATTTGATGCTGGGAATGTGTGCTGATAGTGGGTTTAAGGCCCTAGAGTGTTGCTTGTGATTTGTGGATTGTAGATCCACTATTTAAAATATGGGATATTGAGAATTGATTTATGAATGAGGATTATACTATATCTTAATTGTGAAGTGGGTTTATATAATGTTATTTGTGAGTTTGATGCCCAAAGGTTAATTCGAGATGATTGTGAGGATGACTGTATTGATAGGGTTAATCAAGTGTTTGAACCTTATAACTAGATTAGTGGGATCGAATCCTTTCTAATATAGTTTTATATGCAATTATTGTGTAGAGCTTTTATATCCATGATAGTACCTTTATATAAGTTTTACTCTTTTCTATTACGGATAATATTTTTAAAATAAGTTGAACTCTTTTAACCATGATAGCACTTAAGGGTAACTTTATCTTTTTCTATTATAGTTAATTCTTTAAAAGACTAATTTTATTTCTTTACCTATGATAAATTTTAAATGATTTAATGTGATTAATTATAGTTAAGTAAAGGAGAATTTTACGTATAAAAGAGTATTTTGGTTTTTTATACAAGTAAGAAATGATGCTACTCTCTTAGCATTTATTTATTTGTAATTTTATTACCAAAGGCTTTTTGTAATTTTCAAGGTAATTATTTATAATTTTTCCCATTTTCTCACCTCATTGACAAAAGTTCCACCCGGGCACTTTATGAGTAACAATGCCCCACCTTCAATTTTAAGTTGACACGTGGCTATAAAAATAGGCTGAATTATATATTTGTCATTTATACTTTTATTAAGTTTTATTTTAATTTTTTTAAATTTAAAAAATATATTTTTAATTATTTAAATTTAATATCATTAACCTCACTAATAAAAATGCCAAATCAAAGAATTAAAAATAATTAATCATCAATTAAATGTTAATAAAATATATCTAAATTTTAATTCTTTAATAAAAAATATAAAAATTTAAAAAGATTAAAATATAAATATAAGTGTTTAATTATATAATTATTATTTAAGTTTGATGAGTAAACATTTTCTTTTAATTAAAGTTAATAATATTAAATTTAAAAAATTAAAAATATATTGAGTTAACCATCGTTTTTTAATCCGTATGATTGAGTTAATTAAAAGATTATAAATTGATTTTAACCATCGTTTTTAATGAATATGATTGAGTTAAAAGTATCTAACGAATATGAACGGAGGGGTGAATTGCTTTCCGTTATGGTTTTAGATTCAATTGCTATTGATTTGAATATCTTTTCGTTTTTTTTTTTTTTGAAATGACAATTAGGTCTCTCGAAGAGAAAAGGACAATTAATATATGAGAGTAACTATTAAGCTCTAAAGAAATAATAAAAAATATTAAATACAATTAACCCTGTCTTAAAATTTAATAATTTTTTTAATTTTATCTGTATTTAATATATATTATACTCTATAAAAATAAAGTTTATAAAATAAATGAAAGTTAAAAATTGTATATTTATATAAAAAAAATTAATAATATAACTTATAAATAGAACTAAAAAATATTTTCTCTTTAAATTATAAATAGGATCAGAGGAATATTATAAAATAAATTTCTCTATTAATAATCAAGAATATACTCTCTCTAGTTTAAAATATAAAGTAAAAATAATTAAATTATACAATTTAAAAAGTTAATTAAAATTAATTAAAGATAATAAATATGTAAAATAATACACATTGTTTTCCTAAAACACGTTTATTTATAGAGATTGTGAGTAGGAGAGAAAATGATAGGAAAAAAAAAGATAGAGAATGAATAAAAAAAATATGTAGAAAACATATAATTAATTAAAGATAAAATTTTAAAAAATTATTAGATAATTAGACAAATTCTACCTGTAGCTTATATAAAAAACTAAACGCCTTCATAAAATTATTCTTTATATTTTTAATTAGAGGGAGTATAATCCGAATGTTTCTTCTTCTTCTATTTTTCTAAATGGAGTTAACTGGTACTACTATACTTAAGTAAGCTGAAGTCATGAGTCAAAAGCGATATAAGGCTCCAAATTAGTATTGGGAGAAATTTATCTGAAGCAGATACCATTTTGTGTGTGTGTGTGTGTGTTTGATCCTATAGAGAGGAAAGGCTATGGCGCTTGTTCTCTCTGGAACTCCTTCGTCTTTTGTTCCCCCTACCCAGGAGGAGGAGGATTTGTTGGTATGAAGTTCTAAGAAGATAAAAAATGTTGGGTCTAAGACTTATGGTGAAAATATTCCACGGGTTAACTGGCCTAAACTAGGCTCCAAAGGTGTTGAGCATAACAATAGTGGTCCATCCTTTACAGAGAAGCTTAAGGATGTTTGATAGAAACAATGAACATTCTGAGGATGACATGGGAGGGGATGATGATATGCTTTCAGATGATAGTATAACAGTCTCCTAAACACTCTAAGGAACATGAAAATGATGAGCCCTTGTGTAGACCCAATAAGAAACTTCTCTACTTTCACCTTTTCAGGAAAGATGAAGAAAAAACTATACAGAGCACAGCAAAAGGTAGTGATTGTTAAGCTACTGGACAGAAACATTAGGTAAAAAGCTTTGCATACTAAGAGAGGTGTCATCAGCTTGATCAATATTGGTTATGGTTTGACTAGGAGACTTTGAGAACCTGAATTTAGGCTTAAGAAAACAACCATTGATAAAGTTGCAGTATGGCTTAAAATGTCTAAAGTATTTCTAGAATATTATAATGAGGAGGCTCTTACTATTATTGGGAACTGAATTGGGGAAACAAAGAATGTTGATGTGAATATCTCTTGTCAGTTAAGGGTCATTATGCAAGAATTTGTCTCCTGATAGTTTAGGGAAGCAGCTGATGTTTGGGTTCTCTCTAGATGGAGAATACTATTATCTGAAATATAAGGCCTTCATATGCCCTGTACAAATTGTGATATCTACAGTCATCTAGTTGAATCCTACCTAAACAAAGTGAAAATTCCTGAGACTCATGAGAATGATACTAATATACCTTTAAACAATGAAGCAACTGCTAATCATGAACAATGGAGAGTGGTGCATAAAACTCCCCAGTAACTGAAACCAAAGGACACCAAGGGTAATTCGACTCGGCAGGAAAATAGGGGATCTCGTTTTGACATCCTTCTTGACATGGAGGTTCAGGCACACACCAAGGACAATAACGATATAGCTCAAAATGTATTTGTTCAGGAGGTAGAAACATCACGACCACTACCAAATAGCACGATCATGGTACGGCATTCAAAAGGGAGAAAAAAAGGGATAACCAAAAAAAAATCTAGAAGGTACAGAGAGAGTAAGGTGTGCTTGGCACCAAACAAGAATAGTGAAGGTCGGGGGTACGGAAGATGAGTGAGAAGATGACCCAAGAAATGCTTCAAAATGAGATCAAAAGCGGCAAAATACTTATGCTAACACTGGAGGAGAGCAATGAAGAGAATTTTAATACGGGGGATATATAAATAATGGTACTAAGGAGGCAATTAGGGTTAAGGAGAAAAGGCCTCATGCAAGATTAGATGAGGCCCAATCAGTACAAGCCCAATTACCTTTTTTTGCTGCTTACCCAATTTACCAGAATTTTACCCCAACTATATCCGAATCTGACCTACGCAAGCCCAATTACCTTTAGTGACATTAGAATTGAAGAGGGGGACCCTGTAATCCTGGAATTGGGTCTGCGAACATGAGCCCATGGCCCATTATTGATGAAGAAATTGTGAATAGTATTGACAGTATAGTCTCATCGACCCAATTTTCATATGGGTCCTAATTGGGCTTATGAATTCCATTAAAAAGTTTTTTTTATAGATAACTTATTATATTTTCTTGATACAAAATTTTTAGAAAGGGATTGAGTTCACCCACAATCCAAGGGCTGGGTGAAGTCTCCCTTCCTCCTAGGCGATACCAATATCAGGTAGGGCAAGCCGTCTATTACTCTTAAGCGTAAACCTAGGCACCCAGGAGTTAGGATGTCTCCCCAAGCGCAACAACTAGAACCACAATAAAGTGATACTCCCCAATGATCAAACACGCTCCAAATAGTCATATGTCTCACCCTTTCACCAGCTGAACCTACGGACGATGTGTAATAGCTTATTATATTGAAATATAAGAGAAACTTGTTATAATGGGCTTCTCATAAACTTAAAATTGGTGTGCACTGGCCTAAAGCCAAGTCTTAATGTGTTGATAGAAACCAAGTGTGATTAGGAAGCTCCCTTTTGAACTCTTCATGCCTTGGGGTTTGACTTCATCAAAGTTATTCCTAGTACATCTCATTTTGGTGGTTTAGTTACTGCTTAGAGAAGTGATTTGATTAAAGTTTCAGTACTTGTTGAAAATCATCAATTCTTTAACCTTTACTATGAAATTGCATGACGCTCTTCTCTTCAATTAATAGCAATATACGTTATCCCTCATTCAAATCTTTGTTAAGTGCTATGAAACGAATTAAGGAATTTATCTACTACTATCGTTACTTTTTGGGTCGTATTTAGAGACTTTAATGATATTTTTTAACCTTATGATACAATTAAGAGCTTTGGTTAGTAGGGTTAACCGATTCTAAGACAGAGTGAGGGATTATAGCCTTTCAGTTATGGGATTTCATGGACCAAAATTTACGTGGAATGGTTCTAAAATCGCTAGATGTTCTCGTTTATATGAAAGATAAGATCGAGCTTTGGCAAATTCCTTATTCCTACATCTTCTTTCGGATTGTTATGTGAAGGTATTATCTAGAACTCAAATTTCTGATCATAATCCTATCGTGCTACAATTTCAGTCTTATTCCTATGATGGTATAATTAAACCCTTCCGTTTTGAGGCTATGTGACTTACTCATAAGAATTTTAAAGATTTTCTTTCAAATTATTGGATTGATAATGTTGATTTTAACAAGTCATTGGAAGATTTTGGTGTCTCTCTTGTTGATTGGAATAGAAATATTTTTCAGCTTTGTGAAAAAAAAAAGAACTTTGTTAGCTCATTTGAGTTAGATGATATTATGAAATTAGAAGAGATTAAGTGGTTTCAAAAAGCCACGACTAATTAGATCATTAAAGGTAATTAGAATATTTGCTATTATCACTTGAAACTAAGATGCGAAGAAGGAGAAATAGAGTTTTAACTATTAAAGATGACAATGGCAATTGGATAGAGAATGAATCTGAATTGATTTCTTTAGTGATCGATTACTTCAAAAAATCTATATAACATATTTTGATGAAAATACTCCCTGTACTTTACAAACAACGTATAATTTTCCATCTGATATGAAAATACTCTCCGGATATTAATAGTTTCTCTCCAATTTTCTACCAAACTGACTAGAGTGCAATAGGTAAATCTTTATGTAAATTTGTGAAAATAACTTTTGAGAGAGGGTTTATAGAAGATACTTTGAACAAGATTCTTATCTCACTCATACTAAAGAGGGATCATCCTAAGACTATGGATCATTTTAGACCTATTTTTTTATGTACCATGCATTATAAATGCATGGTCAAGATGATTATTTGCATATTCAAGAGTGTTATGGATTATCTCATTTCTCCTTTTCAATATAGCTTCATAAAAGGAATGTACATACATGATAATATTATAGTTAGATAAGAAGTCATGCATATCATGAATAAAGTCAGAGGTAAAAATGGTTTAATAGCCCTGAAGATCAATTTAGAGAAGGCCTATGATTGCATACAATGGAACTATCTTCAACAAGTACTTATTAATGTTAGGTTTGATTATATTTTTATCAATCTTATCATGAACTATATTACATCTGTCTCATATAATATATTATTGAATTGATCTCAAACTGAGTTTTTCTATCCCAAAAGAGGTCTTCAATAAGGAGATCATATCTCACGATTTTGTTTCTTCTCTTTGGACAGATTATCCTATCTTATTAGTGATGCAGTGAATGCTGGTCATTGGAAACTAATTATGGTCACTAATAGTGGTGGTCCTTCCATCTCTCATCTAATGTTTACGGATGATCTTCTTCTATTTAGAGTAGCTTCTAATAAGTAAGCAACGTGTATGATGAATTTCGTAGACAACTTTTGCTTAGTATCAGGAGATAAAATTAATAAGAGAAAGTCTTTAATATTTTTTCTCTCCAAAGGTTATTGTCAACACTAGAAGGAGGATTCATGAGATAATTGGTATAGTTGTCTCTATTGATATAGGGAAGTATATGGGCTTTCCAATTACCAGAGGCAAGAAACTCAAAGATACCTTTTAGTACATCATTGATAAGGTGAAATATAAACTTGCTACATGGAAATAAAATATTCTTTAAGTGGCTGGTCGGATTACCTTAGCCAAATTAGTTTTGAGTTCTATATGGGGAAATAGTCAAAACTCGCATAGATTTCATCCTATAAGATAGAATCAAATTGTTTGCCTAAACTATATGGAGGTCTCGAGTTCAAGCAATTAACATCCTTTAATTGGACTTGTGAAGCCAAAATAGCTTGTAAACTAGTCAATAGAGCTAAAGGACTAAAGGACTATAGGCAGATATACTATTACACAAATATATGCTAAAGAATTATGAGAATTTACTTGATATAAGGAAAGGTGATTATACTTTATGTAAGTTCATTTCTCAATAGCAAGAAGTCATTTAATGGGGTATGAGATGTCATATAAGAAATTGGCAACTAGTTAATTTTTTTACGAATAATTGGCTTTTTCCTGATAAAAGCTTAAAGGAATTATGTCTTCAGCCACATATAAGAGGGAAGAAAATAGTAAAGTTGCATTTTAGTGTGCTTATGATACTTGGGATGTCAAAAAGCTTTATGCACTTATCCTAAGCAATGTCTTTTAGAGATTAATCAGCATGCTACCCTCATGTTAGATGCGGGTAATGATTTAATGGCATGGAATGCTACTAATGAGGTTATTTTTACTATTAAAAGTGTCTATTTTTTAATTGAAAAACAATATGCTAATTCTTCCATCACTACTTGCAAAGATATTTGGAAATGAATGGGTGCAGAGCGTATCTGAGTATTTATATGCATAGCTTTTAATAATTGCCTACCCACTAATACTTGGAAAAGAAAACAACCTTCTACTAATGGTTTATGTCAATACTACAACAATAATACCAAGGATATTCTCCATATTCCCTATGATTGTACTTATACTAGACAACTTTAGATTGCCTTAGTCCACCCAAGTTCTTTATTCTTTAGAACTCCATTAAGAAATTGGTGCGCTTTAAGCCTTAAAAAGAGAGTTAGGATCAAATGGCATTAGCAATTGGAGACTAATATGGGGAGTGTCCATTTGAGAGGAATCAAGCTACTTTTGATAATGATTTCATAAGGCCTATGGACCCTCACACGGTTATATTGCAAACCTGGAAGTGTTTTATACAAATTCAAGATGAACATTTAACTAATGATTTAACTTTATCAACTCTGCTTAGATGACAACCTCCCCCTTCATAAATGTTATTGGGGCACTAATGGCATCTCAAAATAAGGCTAGATGTGGTAAAGTGCTTCGGGATCATGCATAAAGTTGGGTTGCTAGTTTTACAAACACACTTAGGTCTTGCAGTGTAATTGAAGCATAACAATAGGTTGTTTGTAAAGGCTTAAGATTAGCATGGATCTTGGATTTAAGAAAGTTATGTTTGAATTCGATGTTAAGAATGTGAATGAAATATTAAAAAATAAGTAACAATATTGTTTACAGCTTGTTAGTTTCACAAATTTAGAATTTAGTAGAGCTTATATAAAATTTAAAGTTTCAATATATCTTTATATATCAAAATAAACTCACAGATCCACTTACAAAAGATAGTTTGATCACTATATCTTTATTATATTGTGTCCTATGCATTTGAAGACTCTAGTTATTAATGAGTGTTTAGACTTAATCCCTAGATAGATTAGATTATTTTATTTATTGGATGTATAGCTTCTCTTATAACAAAAATAAAGATACCATTTTGATTGAGAGAAAATCTTCAAAGAAATAAATTTTTAGAAAAATATTTATTTTTACATAATCAAATTGATGAGTAATATTACAGAATTAAATCATTAATTTACTCTAAAATAAAATATAAAGTATAAACCAAGTGAATCACCAAAATAATGTATAAACAGATCAAACAAAATTTTTATATAGGCGTAGATTTAACATATTTATGCCTTTGTTATAATTAATTAGATCTATTTAATTGTAATAGACTAATTGGAGGAGCGTAAGAATCGTATGTTAATATTAGTTGCTGTCAACTTTCAAAAAAAGCATAATGAGTTATTACTTAAAATAAAGCTCAAGAAGCTTCTTCAAAGTGTCAAATAGACTGGTGAAGGGATTAAGCTCGAGAGGGGACTTGAGTTGCAGGTCAGGAAACTGATTGGTTAGTGCTTGCTGCATTCCAGACATGGACATCATAGCTGCCAGCTGACTGTTCGACATTGCTTGACAATCCTGAGGCGTGTCTTTGATTTCGCTGGGATCATATCCAAAATTTGCCAGATAAGATTTATACTTGTCCATAAATTCAGATCCAGGGTTTGGTGTCCTTGAGTATATCTGAGATATTGATTGAATGCATCAATCCCAAGTATCAATGGGGGAGATAAAACAACATTTTAGCATTGGCATGACTAAGTAACTTAGAATTCAATCCTCTTTCCAAAAATTATTTATAAGCTTTCACTATAGCAATTGATTCTGCAAAGGGGCTCGTGCCTGTACTTGTAAACCATGTGATATAGATAAAAATAAGATAAGGAAAAAAGTTGGAATGAATGATAGCTTATCTGACAAAGATACCTGAATGAAACTTGTGTCTTTTGCTCCTGAAACAAGAGAGAAATTGTCATAATCAGTAGCGATCACATCATATGGCTCCTTGGGGATGAATGGCAATGTGGGAAATCGGAGATAGCACTTCTCTTTAATCATTTCTTGCTTCTCCAGTTCTGTCTCTTTTTTCTCCACATCTTCTTCAGAAAGACATTGAACCCTTCCCCTAATTCCAGTTATAAATCCATCCGCTCCTCCATGAACACAAAAGGTATCAACTTGAATAGAGGGAGTCTCCCTATCAAATGTATACACGCCCTGAAACGTTATTTGACTACCCAGATTAATGGCAAGAAGCTTATGGACTCCAGACCTAATAAAAACAACAGTGTAATCCATTTAAGCATCCACCATACTGAATGAGAAGGGTTATTTTTAAGATATCACAACTGATATAATGAATGATTCTTTGAGAATTATTCCACAGTCCGTCTGATAAACAATCAAGAACCTTATCATTTGTTTGGGATGATCAAGTTCCCCTCCATTGTCTTCCTATACTGTTATACCCCTGACATCAATTTTTTCCTCTCTCTCCCTTACTTCTATTAAAGGCTAATATTGCAAATTTTACTTTTCAATCTCTTCCACTCCATTGACTAGATTAAGGAATTGATTCTATTACCATCCACTTTTTATTAAATTTCCGAAAGTTGAAGCGCGAACTCTTCTTCCCACTACATTCTGTACCGCACTTCTTCATTAGGGCCCGTCTAGTACACGAAATGGAAATGATTGGAAAAATTGAATAGAATGAAAGAAAATTGATTTTGAAGATGCAGAACGATTCTCATATTCTTATTTTAACAAGCAACAGGAAGCATTAGGAGATAAACTGTTGACGTAACAACGACCAGAGCATAATAAACATTGCAAGACCTCCTCTCTACCAAATGAGACACCATTTTCAAAACTCCCAAACAAATGGATCCCTCTCTGCTTTCAAACAGTAATATGTTAAGAATAAGAGGAAGTCTAATAGGGAAAAAGTTACCTTTTCCCTAAGATAAATGTCTTCCTTAAGATTCATAATCATACTAATTTTAGCTTTTACCTGAGTGCAATGGCAGTCTTCTTGACCTTGTCCAGCAAATCCCCTTTTAAGTGAAGCTACCTCAAACCATCTTCCAGAATATCTGACAGGGTCAAAATCCTTGGTTGTCATGCCCATCATCATCATGAGATTTCTACCATTATCAATTGGAAGTGTAACTCCATTATTGTTACTGGCACTGGCAAGCTGGCATGTATTTTGTTGAGATAAATCTGCTGCAGCAGACTGCTGATGAAATAACAAGGTGAATTCACAAAACCTCATTGAAGAGACATATTTGCCAGTTCCTCTACAACAAACCAAATTCTAGTATGTAACCTTCTTAGAAACGTCTCCATGGATGATAAAATATATAATAACTAAAGACGACAACAAGGTGCATTAATAAAATTTCTACAAGTAGGGCATCCCCAAAAAAATATAAGGTATTCTGTAAGATCAAAACTTCAACGTTAACAATATCTTCCCTTAAAAATCTTCTAACATGGGAAACAAGAAATACTAAAATTACAGTTAAACATGAGCACAAGGGCTTTTGCCGATGCTCATGCAATTTTTGTGCACCTTTATGACTCAAATGTGCATAATGTTTGTTTTTATGAAAAACAAATACGTAAGCAGAAGATCACATCTAATTAGACCTGGTGTTGTAACACTCTGAATCTCAAATACAAACCTGATTTATGGGAGAAATGAATATCAAGGAAGCAGCAAGACCAGATAATACATTCTTCGAGAGGAGCTTACGTGATAAAGGGCTCTCCAACGAGCACTTAACCAATGTTTTCCCTGTCACTTCCCTGCATTTTGGGAAATAACATTTTATCATATTGGAAAAAACAATAATAAAATAAATAAAAACCAGTCTCGTACAAAAAAAATCTTAGTGTATTTCCTGTTTCAGCAAGAGAGTGAGATAGTATGTAGCTATCTACAAAAGAAGAGACAAAACGAGCTACAGTTATTTACCATGTGCTAAAACTGAAAGATTATCACATTGCAATTGCATCAAAGAAAAAAAAACAGAAAAAGAAAAAGATTTGAAGCATAAGAAACTGCAACTAATTTTAAAGGGAAGAGCATCAAATTGCTGCCAGAAAAGAGAAGGAGGATTCTAACCGGCGAATTGGAGGATAGGGAGAAAACTTAAGTAGAGGAGGTGATAATTGCAGAAGAACCTCCACCATATCCTTTCCTTCTTCGTATCCAGTGCCCAATACAAAGTGTTTATCGGTTGCTTGTGTGTGTTGTGCTGAAAGAAATCCTACATTAAGATTTTAGTGGCCCTTTTACCCATATATCACTAGCTACTTTGTCTGCAAGCTGCGTTCCCTTTTAACCCAAAAAAAAATTAATATACATTTCCATTTTTGTGATAAAACCCTACTTCTCAGGCCATAAACTCTTAAAATTTGCATCATTTTTCCATTAAAAATTAAAAGATGCTGCATATATCATTTCAATCATTCAAAGTCGTGTGGCTTTTCACTTTCATTTCCATTTGGAGTGCTATGAATCACCCACCTGGCGCACGCATTATGGGCCCTTGAACAGCTTAAAATATCTTTAATCCTTATCCTAACTAATTTCGACAAATAACAAAAAACAACTTAGGCCCTTGTCCTCATCAATAATCATCATCAACAGCATTCATTATTTTATGTTACTCGATCGAATTATATTTGCTTGTTTAATGACAATAACAATGATATGCTACATGATTTGGTGAACCTTGTTGTTCGGATGTCGTTTTGTGCCACATTAGGCATCAGATATTATTTTATAATATTTACATTTGAAAAGATAATTAAATTCCATATAAATTAGCCTTACTAAACGTTTCACATCTGTTTGATTCTCTCTTATCTGCCATCGAAACATATCCACTAAACGCCTCCTTGAACTCAAGGTCTTTTTTGTCATTACAAGCCTCCATTTTTGTGTTCTGTGTTCTGCGTAAGAGCATTATCATGGGTTGGTGCTCCCATGAAGGAGAAATTGTTCATGTTCAGGATTTAACCCAAATTTTTCAGATATTTTGTTTAGCTTTCGTCATTTTTTGAAATGAATTAGTGCTAGAATGTCTTGTGACTATTCGTGTTGTGCTGAAATTTACAATCCATCTATGACTGTGTTCATGACTTGTCTAATCTGCCCTTTCTTTTATTTGTTTCTATGCGAACTGTGACCATTCCGAGATGGGTGCAGCATATTACCAATAGATACAACTTTTATTTAACTCTACATAAATTATTTTTATTTTTGTATAAAATAAAAAATATTTATATATAACTAAAAATATAATATATATATAAAAATAAAAATAATTTATATATAACTAAAAATATAATATATATATATATATAGTATTTAAAAAAATAATATCCGCTCAAGAATTTTTAGATAATAAATTTTATAATGAGAAATTTTTAATAATTTTTCCCAATTAAATCCCATACCACTCTGCATCACGCCCCACGCATACGTGAATTCTTAAAAGAAGGCTAAGATAAAAACGTGTGGGTCACCCAAAAAAACACCCGCCAAATTAAGCATGAAGTCAGTCATACACGCTCAAGAAAATTTAGTAAGAAACTTGTATTTGCTATTCTCTGTATTATTGGGTTGTTCATCTGCAGTTTTCTTCTTTTGGTGAGTGGGTCATTTACTCATTTCTCCGCCTTATCTATATATGGTTTATCTATTTTTCAAATATAATTATCTAATATTTAATATTAATAGTAAAATTTAAATATTGTTAACTTAATTGAGATGTCACCACGATATTTTTTGCCTAAACTGGCAAAATCTATTGTCATATAGTGAAAAAGTGTCTTATGACAATAAGTTATGACTATAAGTATTAGCTTTCTAATAATATTTAAATCTTATATTGGAAATTACTCTTATTAATAAAAATATATTTTATTATATATAATCAATAATAATAGTTTAAAAAATTATAAATTTAAGGGCAAATATATTAAAGATTTTATGCTAGAGTATTTATTTTATTTTAGACTTTGTACAGCTCTTGGCAATTTAATAGCCATTTTCACAAACAGATGTGTTCCCCAAATACCCCCTTAAATATTCATTACACGGCTTAGATTATCTATGTAAAATTGCATCAAGTATAGATGTTATGCTCATTTGGTAGCACAGACGTGTTTGATTAAGCTAAGGTACATAGTGTTTTTTTGTTTTGGCCGGAATCAAATGAGACTAATAGATAGAAACAAAGAGGAGGATTATATTTATTGGAGTTAGTCATATGTCATCATGGGATATTATTGTGTGTGCCCAGATTCCCTCAATAAAATAATACTCATGAGCTGAGATCTGATGGGGTCTGGGGTGGTCGTGTGAGGAGAAATCTTAAATTATTTTCTCCATTCATTAATGTGTCTGCTTCCCCTGTATCCTCTACCCTTACAGCAAAGATGGTATGTGTGTGTGTATATATCAGTTAAATCAAAAAGTTATATATAGACTTGCCATAACTAATCTGGTAGCACATTGTTTCAAAGTTTCACAAAGAATTTACCAAATTTGAAATTGAAGTCCTCATAAAATTGAAAACAAAAAAATGTCTAAATTAAGCATTCTACTCGTTCTTGCACTTTGGTAAGGAGATAACTACAAAACATTTTGTGACGCCCCACCCCAGACACCAAAGGTTGGTGGATCCAATGGTGGCCCCAAAAATATACGAACGTACATGGGTCAAGTGTTGTACAAATTACTTTAATGGTTTAATTCATATAATGGAAGTCTAATTTCTTATAATAAAGTAAATTAATATTTAAATTTTTATTAAAAGTATAAAAGAAATATCCACATAAATACTTTTTTAAATATAATTATCTTTAATAAAAAGATATATGTTAAATTCAAAAGAGTTCTACTAGATTTTTATTATATAATATTTGTGTAACTTTTGTACACGATGGAGTGTACAAAAAATAAATTAATTTTCATATAATAAGATTATATTTGTGTTATTTTTCTTTAATAGCATATACTTTTACTCATTATTTTTATTTAATTATGTTAGGATGCATACTTTTATCTTAAAAAATTTGTAGGAAAAAATCTAAAAAATATCAGTTGATTTTTAAAATCTTAAATTAAGTATCATTATAAAAATGTATTATTATTTACTTTACAATAGCAGTCAATAATTTATAAAGTATAGTAAACAAATTAATTTATATTTTAAAATTTAAATAGTATTTTTTTTATAATTTTTCCAATTTTGTATATCTAAATTTAGATGTTTGGTTTAACTCATTTTAAATTATTTTATGTTATACCTAGTAAATATATAAGAAAACTCTAATTTCATAAAACGTAAAAATAATTTTTGAAAGTGTTGCCCAGCACCCAGAATTGATTACGGCTTTCGCGTTTATCCATAGGGCTCGCTTAGTTGATGACCGAAAAAACGTTCACTCTGTGAGCCTGATTTAGATCCACCAATTAGAGTTCATCATTTTCTAATATTTGTCTTCTTGTTTTTTTTTTTGGCCAGTTCTCTATAATTTGTCTTTACCCATGCCAACATATTGATGTTTTCTAATACTCACGTTTTTCAATATTATAAACTAAAAACTAAAAATATATATCTTTCGGCCAGGAAAAGACTACTAATATTAATATATGATCAACGTGCTATTAATTCCTGCCATGCCCAACCAGTTTAGTGCTGGAATCTAACTTGGTTAATTTTTATACATGAATATTCCTTATTGTTGTTCCCTCTTTCCGTACCACACATAATTGAAGTAAATTGCATTTGCTGTGTGAAAACATTTTTCATTATATGTTTTGCTAATTAATAATGATAATACAAGTTGATGGATGCCACACCATAAGGGCGTGCACCCTGGCACAAAGGATTGATAACTTCTTATCTTGGAAAGAACGAGCCTCAAAAGATGCTTCTGCGCAGCGCATGTCCACAAAGTACATTACATTCCTTCTCTCGTTCCGTGCTTTACCCAACTTACCACTCCTAGATTCCTGAATTCACCAAATTGCCACTCCCTCCGTCGCGATTCAAGAAGCCGGCAATTCGGGCCCTTTATTGAAATAGAAATACCGGTCAACTGTCCCCCTATTAAAACAGTGACCTCCACGATCCCTTAGTTAATTAATTACCCAACACAAACATCTCTTGGATACACAAAAGCGCGCGCACCCAACTGATTAGCTATGAGAATACCAGAAGCTCTTATTCTTCCTCCTCATGGCCAAAATCATTCACAATACCATTGAAAGGATGACTCGTTTTTGCCGCAAAATTGTTCCTATTGATGTCCGGTGGAGTGTCCTCGAAAAGGTATCGTTTATTGGCCGTTTCTTCCAATTCATCTGGGATAGGTTTCTGGTCTGCTCCGTTGGCAAACCTGCCCGGTACCGGAGATTACCTCTAGAGGACTCTCCTTTGATGCCGGCCACAGCGACCGTCAAAGTTGATGGAGTCGTCGGAGATCACCCTGCCGTTACAGATTCAGATTTGGTGAGCCTGAAGATCAGTTTATTGGGTGATTCTGATATTGGAAAAACTTCTTTTGTGGTGAGATTTCCCTTCAGTTTTCTTACCGATTTTTTGCTAGATCATAGTATTGTTTGGTATAATTTATAATCTAACTGTTCATGAGTTGAAACGATCCATGACAAGATATTAGAGTCTCTGTAATCCCTACCACTTCTATTTACGAAGAAACAATGAGTTTCAATCACCCATTGCATAATAAAATAGAATTAGCCAAGTATATGATATTATCATTTCGCTTAACATATAGCTTTTTTTTTTAAATTATTTCTCAGATCAAGTATGTAGGGGATGAGCAGGAAAAGAGGAGTTTGCAGATGAAAGGACTAAATTTAATGGACAAGACTTTTTTTGTTGGAGGAGCTCGAATTTCTTTCAGGATATGGGATGTTGCAGGTGCTTCCCAAAATTCAAAATCAAACTTTACTTTGCAATTTTGAATCAGTTCTCAGATTCTAAAATAATGTACGATGCAGGTGACAAAGGATCATCAGATCAAATTCCCATGGCTTGTAAAGATGCCGTAGCTATTATGTTCATGTTCGACCTTACCAGTCGATCTACACTGAATAGGTAGATTCATTGCAGTCAATTTACATTATACAAACGAAAACATAAATTAAACTGAAGGATGATTTTGAAAATGTTTTTCATACCCGTTACTTTAACTGTGATTTGGCAGAGAATCAATTTGTAGACTTGAACTGTGAAGCTGCTCAATTTTTGAGCTAGTTAAAGATTTATGGATTGTATTTGTTTATTTTTTGCAGTGTTGTTGGATGGTTTAGTGAGGCAAGAAAGTGGAATCAGGTAACCAAATTGAAATTTGCAAGGCTAATTCTACTTTCCTGATTAATTGAATGGATAAGTTAGACGACTCTGTTTCCTAAAGCTAATATCAATCCCTCGTATGGAAAAAGATTGAAGGTGGTACAAAAAGCCTATCTATCATTCATCACCGTTGTTATATAACTATTAGAAAGGACTCAATGACATCAATTTCTTTTTCTTTCTTTTTTTAAAGATGGAATAGGATGCCGCTGCAAAACCATGATAGGATTTGTATAGTAATATAAGACCCATTAAATTTCTTTAAATTTTGAGTTTAAGTCTCATAGGAGACACCTATGCTAGAAAGGGATTAGTTAGTTACTCAAGTATCTATCTCGTAATAGGATATAGAAAAAGTCTAAGATAATTTATATTTTGTATTAATTTATTTCTATATCACCGATGCATAAAATTGTCAATTTGAGTTCTAGTATATTATATAATTTTGGAGGTTTTTAAAAAAGAAAGGATTAAAAATAGACTATGAATGCTAAATTTTAATCTTCTGAACTTAAACTGTTATGAAATGGGCGTGAAGTAATAAAAAATAAATATAAAGAAAGTAAATTGAAAAAAAGGTAAATCATGCATTCTTATTTTTATGTCACATTTTTGTTTCACTCAGCGAATAGTTTAATTTGAAAGAATTTAAATTTGTGATTATTTAGTTTGAAGATTATGATGCATAAGCAGGTTTTTCTACATGCAGATGGCACTTCCTATTTTGATAGGAACGAAATTTGATGATTTTGTTAGACTTCCCCCTGACGTTCAGTGGACCATTGTCACCCAGGTAAGGGCGAAGACTGAAAGGCCTTCCAATTAGGTGTAATATTCTTTTTAATCTGATGTTCTTAATTTAAAAATTGAAAGTTAGCACGTTTTTCTAGAAAGCACAAGACTTTATTATTAAAGAAAAAGAAAGAAAAAAAGTGAAAGACTTTAGGTTTTGTAGTAAATTCATTGTTAGATAATGTTTTGAAAGAACACTTTGTTATATAAATGTTTTTGAAAGAGCTAAATAATCACAAATTGTGAAACAATATTGCACATAATCTTTTAAAACCACTATAATATTATCTTTTTGAATAGTCAACATTGAGTCAGCTATTTTAAATCAGAAAAAAATTGATTTAAGGCTAACATTTTAATATTACTAGTTTTGAAAGATTATTACGTGCTAAGTATATTGTTTCATAATTATGTTGTTGTAGTTACTCATGACTTATTTTAGAAGTATTTTTGGAGCAAAAATTCATTTGAATGCTTGAAAAAGTACAACAAATTAGGTGGCATGCAATGGCGGGCGCTAATTAAAGAGAAAGAAAGCGTATTGCATGATGGAATAATTATAAATGTGGATGATGAAGAATATATGTGGTGCGTTGAAGTGAAGTCGTGTTTTGATGGGTTTAAAGAGAGAGTGGGGTTTGGAATCTTGGCGCTTTGGAAATTAGAAAATAGAATTCGTTGGGTTTGCGCGTGAAGCATAAGCAATGAATAAAGTCATATAAAGGTATAAATTAGCATTCTGTTTTGATTGAATATTGTTGTGTGATGGATGACACAGGCGAGGGCATATGCGAGGGCAATGAAGGCGACACTATTTTTCTCGAGTGCAAGACACAACATTAATGTCAACAAAATCTTCAAGTTTATAATGGCCAAGCTCTTCAACTTGCCTTGGAAGGTCGAACGAAACTTGACCCTCGGAGAGCCCATCATCGACTTCTTCTGATTCATGCACTTGTATTCTCTGTCTGTGTATGTATATATATAGCCCAAGCAGCAGTAACCCAAAATTCCCTCACTTTCAACTCCTAATATGCTAACGTACTCCTCACTCTGTTTTACTTATTACTCTCTGCTATGTACACCAACTTCTCTCGTGCTTGTACTGTTAATCCTAATCCAAAGACATACAAATATCAACATCACTCACACTCTCATGTTAAAACAGAAAATATTTAGTTGAACAGCAATCAATTTTTATCATTATAAATTCGTGTGACGCTTTGGATGGTTCCGAAAACGAAGGGTCCAAAAATCTTATCTCGGATTTCTAAAACATTATCCACAAGAGGCACCGCAAACTCACAATGCCTTGTTTCTATAAAGTCGAACCCCTGCAGAAAGCAAGAGAAGATTTTGGGTATTGCGTAGAAGCTCTCTCTAGTTTGGGTGTTGGTGACTCATCACTCCAGGTTCTTCTCTCTCTCTCTCTCTCTCTCTCTGAAGATATTGTTATGGACTTACAATAGATATGGTTTGTGATTCGTGTTTCTCTACGGGTTATTTATCAATTAGTATTAAAACCAGCATTCAAGGGAATATGAATTCCATACGTGAGTAGTATTGAATTCAGCATTTCTTTTTGGGGCCCCCACTCTTGTAGTCTTTGTATGATCTTATATAGACAGTGAGCATCATTGCTAGGAAGGACGGTGGTATCATAATTTTTAAAGATATTTAGATTTATATATAAGAGTGATATACAATTTATTTTTATCGTATCTTTATACAGTAAGTGAGGTTAATTTTTTTTTAAATATTTTTATGCTAAAAAAAACAAAAAGGAAGAATGGTAGTATTCATATCTGTTATTGAATTTTGTTTCATTAGGGGATCACCTTCTACTAATCCCCGCTGCTTGCTGCTTGCTGCCTGCTGCCTGCTACAAATCAAATTTCAATTTCTTAACAAATACGCAAAAAAAAAATGAAAAAAAAAATGCCACAAGCCCACCACAACTAATGATTTCATATACCTGTTCTTATCACCTGAGTACGATGCTCGCCTCCCAAATTTAAACAAAAATAAAGGCTATGTTGACTTATTGACTAATTTATTTCTCTCTTATTAAATTCTTATATTGTTAAGCTTTTTTAACATGTATTATAAAATATTCTTTCATTTTTAATATAAAATATATTTAATTAATTTAATTAAATTAAAAAATAATAATTAAATTAATTAATATAATATATTTTTTCTAAATACCATAACAATTTTCTTTAATTTTTTTATTCCTCTTTTATTTAATTATTATTTAAAGAGTATAAATACAGATAACATGAAAAATATATATATATATAAATATAAAAAATATATTTAATATTTAAAATTAAAATCAATTACCTAATTAAATTGTATATTAAGTACAAAAAGAAATATTATTTTCACAAAATTATATATTTAAACTTCAAAAAATACTAAATACGTAGGTTTACATATTTAAAAAGTTCAAAAGATATGCGTTAACTTCTTTTTAAGGTAACAAATGATTTTCAAACAACTTAACTTTAGACTTTTGATACCTTACGGTTAAATGAATAAAAATAAAATGTTACAAACAGAAGCCACCAGTTTGTTTGTAATGGTAATAAATGCCAATATAGATAACTTTTGTATTGGCATTTATTATTTTCTAGAATTTTTTTCTAGCATTTTCTCTTTGTATTATGTAACTATTGATTCTAGGAGAGGCTTGTATAAGTTTTTAAAAACAAAATAGAACTAGTCATAATTAAGATAAAATAGAAGGAAGGTCCGTATATTATAGTCAAATTACTATGCAAATTATAACATGAAACAACATTTACATTCTTTTCCATATGATACCAAACAAAATATGAACTATGATATTTTATTTGGAAAAATGCAGTCAACTAGAACAGTAAAACAGGAGATGTATAATTGTCAAAAATGGAGGGGGGGGGGGGGGGGACTCCTTCCATTGCACAACTCAATCAGTCAGCCGTGGTACACAACAGCCAAATTATTGAAATCCATAAAGAACAATGTTTTGAGACATTATCGCTGGCCTATTAAGAACATACACTTATTCCTCCAAAAGCATAATAACTCAAATGCATCACTCAAGAAATACTAACTAATATCTGTATAAAGATAATGTTTCCTCAGCAGTATTATTATTATTATTTTTCCATCATTATTATCTACAGTGCACAGTGCCAGCTTATCCTTGTTTTCCCAAAATCCAGCAGTCACATGATAGATGAGGGTAGGTCGAATGAGGAACCTCAATTCCTCTACTCTATTGCTTTGCCTGCAACGAGAAATCAGAATAATGTAGGTTATAAATATCGATCATGTTAAATAAAAATATCTCTTTAGTTTATAAATAGTCTTTTTCTTCCGAGGACCCACACGACATCATCTGCATGAAGGAATGAACAAAGCATATTCTCTAGTCACACAGTGTGGTCAACGTTGGAGGTTCCAAAAAGGTAAGCCAACTCTTCTTTGAAATTGGACTTAGAAAGGGAATAAAGGATGCGCAAATTACAATTCAAAATTAGCTAAGGTAGCAACTCAAAGTCCTACACCTAACCCCATAACAACCATCCCAAGTAATGCATCAACAACCCCCAACTCTCCCCTAAAATTTCCTTTTCTTTGGCATATTAAGCAATTTCTCTTTTCAATGCGTACAAAATAAAATATCCTCATAATATCATCTCTCAATATTGTCCTTTTCTATTACTTTTCTATCTCTAAAGACAAGAGGATTTTTCGGTTTATTAATATGCCGTGTGAGAGGATTTCCCTCTCACAACACTACCACAACTGAAACGTATTTTGGAGATCGATACTTGTTACTTTTATAAAAAAAATAAAAAAGAAAAGTTTCTACCCAAAAAACATAAGAGAAAAGTTCAGCACCCTCTGTAGTCTTCTTAAAACAGAGCAACTTTCTTCTCCTTGAAACAATCGAGGAAGCCAAGATCTTCTTATTACAGCATACTGTTAGATCTTATAGTTTTGTCTATGGAGAAGTCATTGGATGGGCAAAATAATTAGATAAATTAACTCATTTGACTGTCAATATCATCCATTCCCTAGCAGTTCCCTAGATTCATTTAATCCTTTTGGCTTCCCGTATTGAATCAAAGAAAAACAAAAATTTCTAACACCTAGAGGTCCCAACTAACCGCCACATATCCAAAACTAAAATCTATATCACTTCTTGAGTCTTTAACCTAATATCTTACGAGAGGAAGATTGGTCAGCATGTTACTGTTTCATATACAAAATGTTTTTTTTTTTTCAATTTCTTATCTTTCCTTTTGGAAGTATAACAATTGGCATAAATCTAATTTTATATATAAATCAATCTAAAAGAAAACACAAACTTGACCAGAACCAGAAAATACCTGTGAATACAAGAAGGTTCCAAGGATAGCGATAGCAGCTCCAAAGGCATTGATGGGTTGAACTGGTGTGTGGAAGATGATGATTGAGGACACTATGACTGAAATTCGTTTCATGGTGTTCCCAATGCTAAACGTCAAGGGAGAGATCTCATCCAACGACATATATGATACCTGATTATACAGATGATAGAACACACTCTGAGCCGCCACCCACCTGATGTTTACAGTTAACAGTCATATATTTATTTAGCCATAAAATGAAGAATTGCGCACTCCAAATGACAGGAGAGAAAAAAATATATAAGAACAGAAAATAGCTCAAAAGTCAAGCAAAAAAGGTGCTAATGCGCTGTTTCCTGCTACAAATATCTATAGAACTGAAATGCGACAAGAGGGAACATTTAGCACAAATGAAGTGAATTAAACTGTATCTTTTACATGTACAAGATAATTTTCAAATGGTCAAAAACATTATTAAGGTCTCGTTAACTTTCACAATTAGCTACTGACTAAAGATTTGTTATTCCATTCACAATCAGTTACAAAAGTCGATTCAGGGAATGTAAAATATATAACAACTTTCCTCCAAAGGATGACTGACAAAAGTATTAAAATTTGTTTGAACCTAATAAGATATTATGGTATCTCTACCGTGATAACGAACATAGTAGAGAGCACATATAAGCAGTCTGTAGGCTGGTGATTACCATACAAATTGTGGTCCAATTTGAGAGAGGGCCGTTTGCCATCCAGCTGCCCACATCTGTGGTCCCTCAACAGCAACTGCAAATGGTGTAAGAATTACGAGAGACAATATAGACAAACAAGCATAGTAGTTCATTCCGCTAACAGACTTTCCCTTCATGCCTCGCTTTGAAAATATGTTTCGAAAAACAAATGCCAAATTTGAAATCATGGCCCCCATAAAACCTGCAGAACCCAGTTCAAAGAAAAAAATTCAGTAAGCTGAACACAAATCCTTTCAGAAAAGCAACCAAAAACACATTCTGTCACAAGTAGCATACTCTAATGACATAATTATGCAAGGAACTCGTTTAATATTACCCTTGCTTTGGATGGCTAAAATGTGCTAGCAAACAGGGAAAACATAAGATACTGTTTTAGCCAAAACAAATAGACATGAATTCTCTTTTTCTCAGCTTGACTTGTATATTTAATTTGATTTATCGGGCTATGAAACGCGACAAAATGCAGATATCAAAAGGTCCATCTGAAGAAAAGTTTCTTCATTACCAGTCATGTTGAAATTGAGCTCCGTCACAGCAGCAAGCGCACACCCACCGATGATTGGCACTAAGGACAGATAGACTGGTACTGGGAAGGACTCGCCCAGAAGAAATCTGGAGACCAGTACACTGAAAGCAGGCTCACCACTCTTGATGATGTGGGTGAATGAAACTGCAACCTTTGACATACTAACCGTTGCAGCCACATGTCCGATGGTATGAGCAACAGCAACCTATAGTAAAAACAGCAAAAATTAACTATGATATCCAATATCCAATAAAAATGTACATGTCCAACCATTTGAGATCTGCTCAGAATCTAATGAATACACCAACACAGAGTAAAAGAACTAGTTTTCCAGCTTAAGCGAATTACTCTTCCAACAAAAAATAAAATCATAATTTATTAACAAAACTCATGACCGGACTCCACCAATCTCATGAAAGATGAAAAGCGCTAGTTTTCCAGTTCAGTGAATTACTCTTCCAACCCCAAAAAACAGGAGGAGGAGGAGGAGGAAGAAAAAAAATCGTAATTTATGAACAAAAGTCGTGACCAGAATCAAACTAGATGGAAATCCAGGGATATGTCCAAAACACTGGAAATTAACCTTTTCTCAGTACAAATAATATGGACGAAAACATTGCTTTCCCATCAATTTTGCTCAGGAAACAAACAAAGCCCATTAAACCTACCGGAAACAGAGTCTTCCAAAACTCAAAATCAGTCTTTGGCGCCTCCGCTATCTTCGTGGCCCAAGAAATCAACATCATAAGAGACCCACATGCGAGTGAGAGCGTTGAAGTAAGCCAGGGGTACGGATACGCGTTCAGAACCTTCTTGTTATAAATATTGAATACAACGTTCAGAGCCCACCATGTTGCGAAATATATTCCAATTTTCAACCTCTTGGCTGCCTCCGATGGCGTGCTTGATTCAATGTCTGATCGGTCAGCCTCAAAAGCTTCGCATCTGATGGAATCTCCACGAGGATTCACTGACGGAAGATTCAAGTTTGAAAATTTCTTATTCGGAGAAGAAAGGTGCAAGGGTTTGTGTACTGAAACCAGAGATCGCTCGGTTTTTCCCTTCGATGTAGAAGGTAAAAGCAAGATTGACTGAAAGGGATTCGACTGTTTTCTCCGAAGAACAACATCAGAACAACTGAAAGATACACCAGGTTGTTTGAGAGAGCAAATCATCGCGAATAAGAAGGGAAAATTGGAAGTTTCGACAAAAGATCACAAAATTGAGAAAAGTACGAGAGACGAATAACAGATTCTGTGTCAGAGTTATGAGACGTACTCAGGAAACTCTGAACACTCGTGACAAAGGACAATACCCGTGATCGGAGCTGTTGACCTAATGTCTCTTAAATCTGAAAGGTATAGGTAAATGAAATTACGGGAGGAAGAAACAAGAAGTAAGGTAAAAGATCAAGCGCAGACAATGGGGCAGTGAGCGAAGGAATAATACCTTTTGATTCTGTCTAAAGAAAATAATGAATTGTTTTTTATACAGGAAAAGTGATCATTGGCCTTTCTTTTTCAACTCACAACTTGGAGGGAGGACACTGTGCTGCTACGGGTTTGGTGGCGACGGCTTACGGCCGAAGAGGGGTTGGGTAGATACGTAGAACCTTCAAAGGCGATCCTTGAGATCTCAGTCCAACGCAAGTACCCAAGCCGAGCGTCACGTGAACGTCATTTTATTTTAGTAGTACTGAAAATTATATAAACAATTTTAATTAAATTAGTTGCATGTATAACAACTATATAAGAAGGTTATGCATCTAAATTAAAAAAATTATCATCATCGAGACGTGAAACGTGATTAATGGCAACTGAATACAAGCTCATGAGAATTACAAGCTATTTATATAGAAGTAATACTAGCTCAGCTTGTTTCAAGATTGAAATTGGTTGCAAAACAATAGTCTCGGGGGATTGTCTTCTATATTCTGGCTCTCATTTTAATTTGGCATCATCTATGGAGTTCTCTAGAGTTATCAGTCCCCCTGTTCCAACGAGGGAAGAGGATCTTATTAATAGGAATGTAAATAAATAAGATGTTGGAATCTCTGATAAAAGAATGCTAGCTTAGGAGATTAGAGCCTAGTTTCTTACAGAGATTCATTAATAGGCTACAATGGTTGCTTCGAAGTGAGTGGTAGGAACGATGGAAACATGATTGACGATTCAACATCAAAGGAAATGGAAACTGAAATGCGAGATCCCTCGAATGTGGAGTTTGAAACTTGAAAGACTTTATACATTGGCTATTTGGGTCAGAATACCATATATACCCATCCAATGCTACAACAAAGTAATTATTTGGATAATTGGTAACTCTCTTCATCACACTGGTGAAAATTCAGGGAAACCTGAAAGGGAAAAGTTTGGAGAAAGGATCTTGTGCCAAGATTACTTATAAGGGATGAGTTATTCAATGTCCAGAATGAAAGGTTGAATCTCATATGCTTCAATTGGGATTGTTATGCTCATAATCACATCACATCATGCTCCTCCAAAATACTCCTTCTAATATCTAATATAGTAAGAGATAGTATGATAATTGAATTTAGTTTTAAACATCATATGTCAATCTATCTTATATCTTATATTTATCATGTTTTTTAAATCAAGTTATCTAATTTATAAATTGACATATGATCAAATACTCTCTCTGATCTTCAATATAAGTAGATTAAAAAAATAAAATAAATTAATTAATTATGACAAATATAACATGATATCTTCAAAGTACTTGTATATATAATATTATATCATATATCAATTTATAAATTAGATAAATTAATTTAAAAAAATAATAAATATTATATATAAAATAGATAAAGCTCTTGTACTTATAATCAAATTTATCAATTTAACTAACTCCTATATTAAAGATTGAAGACAATATATTACATATATGTATTTTAAAATGATTAAATCATATTATTTAATATATTTAAATTAATTAATTAACTTTTATATTAATAAACGAATCTCAAAATAATAATACTTGTTGAGTTATATTACATAATTAATCAGAAGTATAAGTACTTTACTTAGGACGTACGTATGGTGTGTATATATAATGTAACTTCAAAGTCTATGCATCATCCGGATATACTAAAAAATAAGAAAATGGAAAATATGTCATACCAATCCTCCCTATGGTTCTAAGATTCAGTTTTCATCTCCCGGTTAAACTTCTTTTTAGACTAACTGAATCATATTATTTTATTCTTATTTTAAGGAATTATTATGTTTAATATTATTATTTTAATAATTTTACTCACTCTATGTTTTAATTAATTATATAAATTAAATAATTAAAAATATTATTTTTTATGTTTTTATTGATTTTATTATTTTTCTCGATTAAATTAATTTGCAGAAAGTATTTTTCTTTTATGTATTTTAAATAAATAAATAAATAATGACTTATATCTATATCAACTACTACACAATTATATTATATGTGGAATGTTAATTGATGAATTGTCAAATTGAATAAAGAAATTATAATATCTAGTTAGAAAAAATTAAAATATCTCAAATAATATTATATTTCATTATATTAATTCATTCTTTTAATATAATATATTGTTGTATTAGTATTATGTTATATTATATTAATATCATTTGAAATAATTCAAAGCTAATTATTCACTATCTAACATTTAAATTAATTAAAAGATAATAAATAAAGATGTTATATTTTCCTATTTTCTTACCAATTATTTTATCTTCTTTATCCTATTACTTTTTTATTTAAATTATTTTTAGAATCTGAGTTAAAAGGATTATCTTTAGAGGTATTAGAAAATATAATCGCTTGAAAATAATTGAAGATCATGGAAGATAAATCATCATCTTTTAGAGAACTCATAAATGAAGAATCACACCTTAACAAGGAAGACACTAAAATCACATTATAAAACTATATAAAAGACCCCAACACTCCTCCATTTGACACCAATCCTCACCAATATCACAACCATATTCTTCATCTTTTTCATAATTCTATCCATTTTCTTGAGAAGAGATATAGTGACTCGAGTTCCTGTATTTTAGAGTAAGTGTTTAACAATTTTATGATTTGATCATTTTTATTTATGCAAATTTGTGATTTCCTAGGTTTAAGTTTTGATATTTGTATATGTTGAATTTAGGTTTCAGTTAAGACATGTGTGATCAAATTCTTATAATTTATTATTTCAATTAATGATTTTATATTCTTTATTTAATATATTTGGTTTCCTTTTATAATTATTCATATTAGATTCACATGTTTAGTTATAGGGTTTTCAGTTGAATATCCATGTTAGAGGAATAATCATTTATTGTTTAATTTATCACATGCTAAGTGGAGTTTTTAAATAATCATTATTGATGCAATTGTATACTAGATCTAGTTATAATTGTAGATTTTATGATTATGACTATTATGATTGTCTAAAGTTTTACATGTTAAAAATTTAATATATATATATATATATATAATTGTTATAACTCTAATATATTATTGAATAATGATAGCAACACATCAGTACTTGAGAATACTCATCTTCAAATTGGTAATATCCTCCATTTGTCTTACTTTTATTCTTATTATTTTCTTTTTATTTTTATAAAAATTATAATTAATCAGACTCTCTTTTACTGTTTATTCTACGCAAATTTAGTAATTTATAGTTAAACTACGTATTGACTTCACATAAAGAATATGATCTAAATTAACCTCTATATTATATAAAGATTAATGGGAGAAAGACAAAAAAAAATCCATTTGAATTTCAAAAGGACAAATTAGGCTTTTGAATATTGAAAAGAACAGATTAGGTAGGAGGCCCAATCTGTCATTTGCAAATTTATATATAAAGACCAAATTACCTTTTACTTTCCTAATGTTTTGACAATACGATTTACAAGTTTGTCAATGATATTTATAACTTTGACAATGATATTTACAACTCCTATAATAATATTTATAACTTTGATAATAGTATTTGCAATTTTGACAATGGTATTTGTAACTTTGACAATAGTGTTTGCAACTTTACTAATAGTATTTGTAACTCCTATAGTGGCATTTGTAATTTCAACAATGATATTTGCAAGTCCCGCAATAGTATTTGTAACTCCCACAATAGAGAAGAAGCAACTTCGATGAGATTAACAACTTTACCAATGTTATTTGCAACTCCCACAATAGTATTTGTAACTTTGCCAATAATATTAGCAAGTTTATCAATTGTATTTATAACTCCTAGTATTTGTCAATTCCACAATGGGATTTTCAACTTTACCAATGGTATTTGCAACTCCCGCAATGATATTTACAACTCTCATGACAGAAAAGAAGTAATGGTATTTGTAATAATTCAAACCATTGACCGACTTATGTTCTAACTTAGTTAATCACTTTTCAATGTTCAATTTTTGTAAAATTTTCTTAAAGAATGAGATTTATAATGGTATTTTAGTATTCAATTTGGCTAATATTATTTGCAACTCTCCCAATGGGATTTGTAACTTTATTAATGTGATTTATAACTTTTCCTAGAGGATTTGCAACTTCACCTACAAGATTTACAACTTCTTATAATGGAATTTGCAACTCCACTTAGTCGAAGCTACAGTGTCAGCTATAGTGTTTCTCCCAATTGCCAAAATTGGATTTCTCCCAATTACAAATACTATTGTCAGAGTTATAAATATCATTGGCAAAGTTATAAATTGTATTGTCAAAGTTGTTTCTTCTCTATTATAGAAGTTACAAATACCATTGCGAGAGTTGCAAATATCATTGTTGAAATTGTAAATACTACTATGGGAGTTACAAATACTATTGACAAAGTTACAAACACCATTGTCAAAATTGCAAATACTATTGTTAAAGTTAAAAATACTATTATAGGAGTTACAAATATCATTGTCAGAGTTATAAATATTATTGGCAAACTTGTAAATCGTATTGTCAAAATATTAGAAAAATAAAGAGTAATTTGGTCTTTACACATAAATTTATAAATGATAGATTGGGCTTCTTGCCCAATCTATCTTTTTCAATATTCAGAGGCCCAATTTATCATTTTGAAATTTAAATAGGTTTTTTTTTGTCTTTCTCTTCAGATTAATTTAGTAAATAATTTTAGTGTTAAAGATAATAGGTGACATCACTATCATACCTTTCTTTAATAATAAATGGTATTTAAGAATTGTGGAAGAAAATATTGCATTTGTATTTGTGATTTCATAACTGTTTCTTGACTAGTGATTGAGCCATACGTAGATTCATAATTTCGCTCCCTGCCTATAAGAATTGGTTTAATTTTTTCGTACAGTTCAGGTTATTTGGTTTGGTCTGTTTCACCATGCACTTGACAAGAAGCATTTAAATGTCCTCGTCACAATTCTAATCACTAACCGTTGGCCAAGTCCTTGTCAAACTTACTCCTCCCGATTCTGTCCTTTAAAACCCCAAATCAAACAAAACCTTGTAATTGTGTATCAGTATTTTTCCCAGTTTTGCATCTCTGTGCACCAGTCCATGGATTATGCATATCTGTGAACAATATGGGATGATGAATTGCTACTTAGGCGTGTTGGATATTTGGGTGGGTTTTATAAATGCCAACTCTACCAAATTGGGGAGAATAACAACTGGCATGGCATGTAGATTTGTTAGATTTGATAAAAGATGAAGGGTAGGGGAAAGTGGAATTGGGAAGAATAAGAAGATTTGATGGCCTTGGCTAATAGCCAATGGATTTGCCAGATTTGGCGCCAGGCTCGCTGTCTTCGGCTTAAGGCGGAAGATCAAGCTTTGAGAGAGAAAATGACGTATGAGGTCACCGTAGTTCTGGGCTGGCTGTTCTTCATTGCTGAGTAGGCATTTTGAGAATTTAAAATTATTTCTTTTATCTTTACCATAAAATCTAATCTGATTAATTTAAATAAATTAAAAAAAATTAAATAAATTAGTTAATTAATATAATTTCTTTAGAATATTTATATATAATATTAGGTTATATTCATTTAATTTTTAATATATGAACTATTTAATTAATTTGATTAGATTAAATAAATTAGTTAAAATAAATTTTTTTTAAAATATTAAAATAATTTTTCTTAACTCCTCCTCTATTTCTTATTTAATTATTATTGAAGGAGTATCAATAGGATAATTGAAAAAAATTGATAAATATAAGAAATATTTTATATTTAAAATTAATATCAACTCATTAATTAGATTATATATTAAAGACTAGAGGAATATATTAACTTTTAAATGAGATAAATTAGTTAAAAAATATAATAAATATTATATATAAATTATATTAAAATATTATATTTATAAAAAATCTAACATTCTAACTAATTTTTATTTTAAAAGTTAAAAGAGTAACAAAATAAGCTTGCAGCCTTAGTCAAGCCCGGGGCGGGGGATGCCAACAACAATAATATGCATTAAAGGTTGTTTGGACTAAATTTTGAATAAAAAAACTATAATTTTAGATTAAAAGTCGGGAGAAAGATAAAAAAAATCTATTTAAATTTTAAAAGGATAAATTAGGTTTCTGAATATTGAAAAGAACAGATTGGGTAGGAGGCCCAATCTGTCATTTTTAAATTTATGTGCAAAGATCAAATTACCCTTCACTTTTCCAATATTTTGATAATACGATTTACAAATTTGTCAATGATATTTATAACTCTGACAATGACATTTGTAACTCCTATAATAATATTTATAACTTTGAGAATAATATTTATAATTTTGATAATGGTATTTGTAACTTTACCAATGGTATTTGTAACTCCCATAGTAGTATTTATAATTTCAACAATGATATTTGTAACTCCCACAATAGAGAAAAAGCAACTTTGATGATACAATTTACAACTTTGCCAATAATATTTACAACTCTGACAATGGTATTTACAATTGGGAGAAATTCAATTTTGGCAATTAAGAGAAACATTGTAATTTATTTGACAATACGATTTATAACTTTGTCAATGGTATTTATAACTTTGACAATGGTATTTGCAACTGGGAGAAATCCAATTTTGATAATTGGAAAAAATACTGTAGCTGACACTGTAACTTATTTGACAATATGATTTATAACTTTTTCAATGGGATTTACAACTCTGACAATGGTATTTACAACTGGGAGAAATCCAATTTTGGCAATTGGGAGAAACACTGTAGCTTATTTGATAATATGGTTTACAACTTTGCCAATGATATTTACAACTCTGACAATAGTATTTACAACTGGAAAAAAAATCCAATTTTAGCAATTGGGAGAAACATTGTTGTTGACACTGTAGTTTATTTGACAATACGATTTACAACTTTGCCAATGGTATTTACAACTCTGACAATGGTATTTGCAACTCTGACAATGGTATTTGCAACTGGGAGAAATCCAATTTTAGCAATTGGGAGAAACACTGTAATTGACACTGTAGCTTATTTGACAATACGATTTACAACTTTGCCAATGGTATTTATAACTCTGACAATGGTATTTGCAACTTGGAGAAATCCAATTTTGGCAATTGGGAGAAACACTGTAGCTGACATTGTAGCTTATTTGACAATATGATTTACAATTTTGCCAATGATATTTACAACTCTGACAATAGTATTTGCAATTGGGAGAAATCCAATTTTGGCAATTGGGAGAAATATTGTAGCTTCTTTGACAATACGATTTACAACTTTGCCAATGGGATTTGCAACTTTATCAATGGGATTTATAACTTTTCCTAGGGGATTTGCAACTTTACCAAATGGGTTTGTAACTTCACCTACAAGATTTACAACTTCTTATAATGGGAGTTGTAAATATCATTGTTGAAATGACAAATACCACTATGAGAGTTATAAATATTATTGACAAAGTTACAAACACTATTGTCAAAGCTATAAATACTATTATCAAAGTTACAAACACCATTGTCAAAATTGTAAATACTATTATCAAAGTTATAAATATTATTATAGGAGTTGCAAATATCATTGTCAGAATTATAAATATTATTGGCAAACTTGTAAATCGTATTCTCAAAATATTAAAAAAGTGAAGGGTAATTTCGTCTTTGCACACAAATTTATAAATGACAGATTGAGCCTCCTGCTCAATCTGTCATTTTTAATATTCAGAAGCCCAATTTATCATTTTAAAATTTAAATGGATTTTTTTTATCTTTCTCCTTTAAAAATCATTCTCTTCAATTTATAGCATGTTGAATTAAGGAAAGAATTACATTAGGGATAAATTGGTAATTATAATTTCTATCCACGAATTTTTTATTAATATGTATATTTTTAAACCTTTTTAGAAGTATTATTATTTTAATTTAGATCCAATTGTATTAACATTATATTTTAAATACTTTTATAATAGTAATAATAAAGGTTAAGAGGTTATTTTCATTCGGAAAATTTTTATGAAGGAGTAGTGGATGTTTGGAAAAAATATTTAACTAATGTCACCCTAAAAAAATGTTAAAATCGTGATAATATCACCCTAATCAAATGGTAATATTGATGAACATATGCTAAGTTAAATCTTATACCACATACGATTCCATGCGGGCATGATTTTGCTTTCTTCTTTTAGTTAAAGGTCATATTTACACTTTTAAAACTATATTACTATTTTTTTTAATATTTTTAAGAGGACACTAAATAAAAAAAGATTTTTAAAATAAAAATGATATTTAATTGAGTAAAAAAGTATAAAAATTAAAATGTAAATTTATCTAACAAAATTTTATTTGGAAATAATATTGCTTAATTTTTTTTAAAATTTAAAATTATGTTAAAATAGTGTAATATTATTTTTTAATATTAATTTTATAATAGTCAATGTGACATTTTTAACGGATTAGTAACATTAGCACGTTTTAAAATTTTTAAAATAACATTAAGCTAAAATAAAAATTTAGGTAATATTACTTTTAAGTAAAAAAATTTAAAATAAATTTGTACATTAACTCCATGGCATGACCATGCCTACGTGGAATCTGTGATTATGTGGCATAAGGTTTTACGTGGCAAACGCCATTTAGGTCTTTAGGCTGCCATTTGATTAGTGCCAATGCAACTGTTTTAATACTTTTAAGGTAACAAAACTAGACTTTCGATTACCCACATTTTCTTGGTGAATGCCCTTGACAACAACTATAACAACAATAATAAGGGAAAATGACTAAAAGAAGACCCTATAAAATATGAAAACCTAAATTGAGACTTTAATATTTGCAAATAATATAGAGGTGTGAGGACCTTTTGACATTTTTGAAATTCTAAAGGAAAATACTAAAATGCCCTTGTATATTTCTTCTTCTTTCATCTTCATTCTCCCTCATCCTAATGACAGTCTTTAGCTTTTTCGTCATCTCCTTATATAACAAGATGTAGAACGCATAACATGATTTTATCACTAGTAAACAAAATAAGTCTGAACCTAATCAAGCACCCCGTCGATAATTAAATAACAGTCTATTGCTCAGCCACCCACTCTTTCCCATTCGGAGGAGAGAGGAGAGAGAAGAGAGCAAACCTCTGCAAATCTTTCACATCCTTCTACATAGTTTTTGTAGCCTTCTTCTTCACCACGGCAAACACCACTTGCATATGGCATCCTCATTCATGTACACTTCAAAGGTAATTTCGTCTTTAGTTGGCACAATCATATTGTATATCCGCAATATCAGATCTTGCCTACTCTTCAACTCCATTGTAGCCAACAGCCCCTAGCAATACCTTCTACCACTAGCGTAGAATTGGAATATTGTTTGCGCTTCTTTTACAATAATGGAGAATCATCACCACCTTCCCTAATCCCACAAGACTAAAATTCTTCTCAAAAATTGAATCCTTTGCAGTGAATTAAGTAGTCCATGCAAGGGCAATATTCTTGTTCTCGCGATTCCTATAAAAGTAATTGATGGCAAATATGATTAGAAAACTTCTGCAAATAATCTTAATAAAAAATGAAGCTAACCCTTAACATTCTCAGGTTTCAGAGAATCAATTGATTTTGAACAATTGCTAATAGGTTTGAGAGTGTTTGAGGCAAGTTGCTTAGTTGGGAGGCCTTTGAATTCATCTTCATTGTAGAATTTAAAGGCTGTGGTGGGGGTGAGGTCTTGGTAATATCCGAAGGTGGGTGTTAAATAATATATTATAAAAGAATATTAATTGTTTATTATGAGTTATTAGGTAGAGTAGGTAGTACAATGACATGGCAGAATGCTTATAAATATGATGTGAAGGGTTCTATATACGCACTGGATTCATTATGTCAATAGATGTCAATATTTTTTTTGATCCAATCACTTTACATGGTATCAGAACGAAGGGATCTCTGGACCTTCCCACTCTCACCAAATTGAGGGCCTACCAATCATAGATACCCATTGCCTCTCAAACCCGAGTGAGTTTGTAGTTCAGTTCAGTTGCAGTGGATGCTCTACGTTAGGGAACAAAACAATTCCAGTGGACGCTATGCGTTAGGGCTCATGTTCATCGCACCCTCTATTCAAGAATCGCCCCTACAAGAAGTCTTGTGAGGCCACAACTTAGTGTGTCTCGTTACAGCTTTATTTCTGTTGATTCAAGATCGTTGCCGCAAGGAAGCTGGGACTCGGTGAGTCTCATTACAACTTTATTTATGTCGATTCAAGATTATCGCCACAAGAAGTCTTGCAACACTGCGATCAAGTAAGTATCGTTACAATCTTGTTATGGTCATTCAAGATCGCTGTCACAAGGAGTCTTGTGAGGTCGTATCAAACACCACAAGCAGTTATGTCGTGTATCAACTCCGTTAAGTCCATTTTGTCCAAGAAAAGAGTTCTACAATCAGACGTCTAGATCCATGCAGTCATGACTCAACCTGTTTGATTTGAGTAGTTGGCAGAGAATAGATCTTCGTAATCCCATATTTCACTATCGCAAGAAGGATCGTTATCCAAAGAAAGATCTATTGATTAAGGACTTCATTTGATCTGTTGGTTCACTACAAGAATCAATCTAGGAATCACCACAATGGGTAAAAAGGATCAACCTGCTCCAATTTCTTCTATAGACTTTTCCCATCCCTTGTACTTTCATCCATCAGACACTCAAACAATAACTTTAGTTCCATAATTGCTTTGAGGGTCAGACAACTATGAGATATGTAGCAGAACAATGAGTTTGGCTCTCCACACTAGGAATAAGATGGGCTTCATAGATGGGACATGCAGTCGTGACATGCAAGATGCTGCTCTACAAGGTATATGGGATATATGCAATTCTATTGTCCTTTCTTAGCTAATCAATTCAGTAGAAAGGCATATCTCCATTGGATTGGTATTTTCCACCAGCGCACATGTAGTGTGGGCTGACTTAAAAGAATGGTTTCACAAGACTGATGGAACTAGGATCTATTATCTACATAAGACCATTACTTCTCAAACTCAAGGAACTATGAGTGTAGCAATGTATTACATAAAGTTGAGGGATCTTTGGGACGAGTATGATTGTTTGGTCCCTTTTTCATCCTGCCAATGTTCATCAACGCAAGATTACTCTAGGCACTACAGCAACAAAGACTTATGCAATTCCTTATGGGGGCTTAATAACAATTTTGATAATGCCATAACTCAACTTCTTTTGCAAACACCCCTTCCTTCACTCAACCAGGCATTCTCACTCATTTCCCAAGATGAATCCCAGAGAGAAATGTCTTCTCGGTCACCTAATCACCCACTCGAGGGATCTACTATGTTGGCTCGGGGAGGACGACAAGGAAGATGAAGAGGTCATGGAAAGTCCTAGGATGAATGCTTTCATTGTCACAGAAAAGGGCATAAGAAGGAGACCTATTATCATTTAGTTGGTTTTCCTTCCAACTTTAGGGGTAGACAAACCACAGACTCTTCGACTAACCAAGCTCTTCAACACAGCAATACAATGTCATTTTCACAGAATCAAAATCACCCAATCACCGCTGCTTTTGAACTTGGGCCAATCATGCAATCTCAGTATGATCAGATACTTCAAATTTTAAGAAAAAAGCCTGATAATTCTATTGTGGGGATGTCCACTAATTGCATTGATGAACATATTCCAGGTATTATATGTGCTTTATCTAACTCTTCCTTTGCAAATGATTGGATTATTGACTCAGGGGCAACTTGTCATGTTGCCCGCATCATCACTATGTTTAATACTATCCATAAATATGTTGGCCCTCTTAGGAGGATTGTAATGCCAAATGGTGACACAATGTTAGTCACACACACTAGTTCAGTCAATATTGCAGATGTGATTGTTCTTAAAAATGTTTACTTTGCTTCTGGTTGTTGTTTTAATCTCATTTCTGTCTCACGATTGACTGTTGATATGGACTGCATAGTATATTTTTATCCTGAATATTGCGTTTTGCAGGGAACCTTAAGTGGGAAGGAAAGAGTGATTGGTAAGAAGAGTTTTGTATTGTATGTGATTAATACCAATAGGAAGACTAACACCATAATACCCATTGCATAACAAGAACCTATTAGTTTTTCACAAGATATTTGGCATAAGAGATTAGGTCATGCACCCATGGATAAGTTGAAACACCTAGATTTGATTAGGATTGAAGTTCCCATTATCCGCCAAGATAAGTGTGATACTTGTGCATGTTCCAAATAGACTCGTTTATCGTTCCCCTAGCTTTTCTAGAACTAGTCGTTGTTTTGAATTACTTCATGTTTATGTGTGTGGACCATATAGAAAACCTACCTATAAGGGATTTTGTTATTTTCTTACTGTTGTTGATGATTTCTCACGATGTACATGGACATTCTTGATGATCAATAAAAATGAAGTTGTTTCCCATTTAAAAGGTTTCTTTGCCTTTGTCTCAACTCAATTTTCTGCTTCAATTAAACGACTGTGTACTAACAATGGGCTAGAGTTTGTTAATTATGATTTGCGGTCTTACTTGGTTGACAAGGGGGTTATTCATGAAACCACTTGTTCATATACTCCCCAACAAAATGGGGTGGTTGAATGAAAGCATAAGCACTTGTTAGATGTTGCACGAAGTCTATTTTTTCAATCTGGAGTGCCATTAAAGTTTTGGGGAGAATGTATAGCCATTGCTACTTTTCTTATTAATAGAACTCTATCTCGGGTTCTAGAATATAAAACCCCCTATGAACTTTTGTATGGTTATCAACCGGACTTGTCTATGCTTAAGGTTTTTAGGTGTCTTGCATATGCCACTAATTTATATATATATGACAAGTTTAGTCCTCAGTCAGATCCTTGTATCTTTATGGGTTATTTAGATGCACAAAAAGGCTTCTTATTGATAACATTAAAACCGTATCTATGTGTGTTAATCGCCATGTTATTTTCATTGAATCTAAATATCTCTTTTGAGATTCTACATGCATCAATCAAGGGGAGATGTTTATGATGATCACATGATTTATCCTTTTAAACATGACTCCACATTGTTTGCTGAACCTACTTCAATTCATATATTAGAAACTGAATTGGATACCACACATGACACACACCTTCCATTCCCTGCAAGAGTAAATCCAAATGAACCAAGTAATGAAAATAGCATGGGACCTCCTAGGGTAAGTAGACTTGTGCGTGAACTATCACTACACATTACGTCCGCCAAGTAAGGTTCTATTTGGATATGCATGTGTGACATATCAGTAAGAGCATCTTGTAACAGATAAAAGGAAGGTAAAATACCCTTTAGAATCACATTTATGTTATTCTAACATTTCTTCTGATTATAAATTATTTTTATCCAAGATTGATAGTACTATTGAGCCTTACAGCTTTGAAGAAGCTGCTCAAGACCCAAGATGGGTTGATGCTATGCAGAAAATGGTACTATTGAGTCTCGAAATACAAGCATTAGAAGAAAATGGTACGTGGCAGCTAGTTGACTTACCTAAAAGTAAAACACCAATTGGGTGTAGGTGGGTTTTCAAGGTAAAGTGTGATTCTAATGGGAATATTGATAGATTTAAAGTTAGATTGGTAGCTAAGGGTTATAGCCAACAAGAGGGAATAGATTATTTCAAGACTTTCTCTCCTGTGATAAAAAAATTATTTCGAGACTTTCTCTCCTGTGATAAAAAAATTATTTTGAGACTTTCTCTCCTGTGATAAAAATGGTTACAATTATAATTGTGCTTGCTCTTGCTATAAGGAATGATTGGACCATTTTTCAAATGGATGTGTATAATGCTTTTTCTCCAATGTGACTTAGAGGAAGAGGTATATATGCAGATCCCACAAGGTTTTAGGGACTTGGCAGGAAGCAAGGTCTGCAAGTTGTCAAAATCACTATATGGGCTTAAGCAAGCCTCAAGGCAATAGAACATTAAACTTACTAATGCATTGTTAGAAGGAGGCTTTGAGCAAAATAAATATGATTATTCTTTATTTGTTAGAAAGGGTGAATCTGAAATCTCCCTAGTTTTAGCTTCTATTGATGATTTAATTGTGACTAGAAACAGATTTGACAAAATAATCGAAGTAAAACAGTTCTTGCATAGTAGATTTCAAATAAAAGACTTAGGATAGCTTAGATATTTTTTGGGAATAGAGGTGGCAAGGTCAAGTAAAGGTATACTACTTAATCAAAGAAAATATACCTTGGATATTATTACTGACATGGGTTTGTCTATTGCTAAGCCTCTTGTAGTCCCAATGGAAAAGAACATGCGATTAAGGGCAAGTCCTCGGCGAGAGATTGATGATCCATTACTACCTCAGCGAGTTACATATATGAGATTGGTGGGAAAATTATCTTATTTGTGTATGACTAGGCCTGATTTATGTTTTGTTTTGCAGGGGCTTAGTCAATTCATTAATGCTCCTAGGAGGTCCCATTATAATGCAGCTGTAAGGGTGGTTAGATACCTCAAGAATCAACCAGGGCTTGGAATATTATTGGCAGCAGGGCAACATACTAAGTTAGAGTACTGTGTTGATTCAGATTGGGGAACATGTCCAGATATCCATAGTTCTGTAACAGGTTACTTGGTTAAATTTTTAAATTCGCCAATATGCTGGAAGTCAAAGAAGCAATCAACTATTTCGAAGTCTTCAGTAGAGGCTGAGTATAGAGCTATAAGTAAAGTAGTATCTGAAGTAGTATGGATAGCGAGATTATTAAAGGATCTAGAAGTACAGAATCTGGAACCTGTGCAGGTGCTTTGTGACAGCCAGTCTGCTATATATATCGTAACAAATCTGGTATTTCATGAGCACACAAAGCATATAGAGATTAATTGTCATTTTGTGCGAGAGAATTACAAGAAGGTATAATTAAGCTTGAGCATGTGAGGAGTAAAAATAAGCAAGCATATATTTTGACCAAGGCTCTTGGAAAAGAAGATAATAGTAGAACTCTGGGCAAGATAGAGACTATAGATCTTTATAATAACAAACTTGAGGGGGAGTGTTAAACAATATATTATAAAAGAATATTAATTGTTTATTATGAGTTATTAGGTGGAGTAGGTAGTACAGTGACATGGCAGAAGGCTTATAAATATGATGTGAAGGGTTCTATATACGCACTGGATTTATTATGTTAATAGATGTCAATATTTTTTTTGGTCCAATCACTTCACAGTGGGGATTGGATATTAAAATGAGGATTTGGGGATGGATCAAGGTTAGGAGGGTAAGTTTGGTGGTGTGGGATTACATCACAGGAGGTGATTGGAGAGAGGTGGAATTGATGGGTTAGTCATCAGAATCATCTTTGCTAACAGCTTCGAAGCCTTTAAAATGCAAATAAGCAAGAATAAAGGAGAAGCAAGAGATGATTGAGGAAGAGAGATATGAGGTAGAGGAGAGACAAGAGGTAGAGTAAGGAGGAGGAAGATGGCTTTGCCATATCTATGGTTCAGACTATAGAGTACGATACAAGAAAGATAGGGCAAGGGAGAAGACAAAGAAGCTGAAAGGCTGTCATTGGAATGAAAGAGAATGAAAAGGAAAAAGAAAAAGTAGATGAGGGTACTTTAGTCTTTTTATCTAAAACTTCAAAATGCAAATCCTTACTTGACACTATTAGAGTGTCAATTTGATTTTTTCTATTTTCCATCCTCTTTTTGGTTATTTTCCTAATAGTAATACGTTTTTAATTAAAATTATAATCTCAAATAAAAAATAAAATAGTGATTTAGAGGAAGGGTGTGTTTGGATTAACTTTTGGAGAATAGATTTTGGAGAGAATAGATTTTGGAGAATAGATTTTGGAGAATAGATTATGGGAAGAATAGATTTTGAAAATAGAGATGTTTGGATGATTAATAGTATAATCACTTTTTATATTAATAAATTACTAAAAAGGGTATGATTTGATTAAAGTATGAGAGAGGAGAGAGGGTAGAGAATAAATAGGAGAGAGAAGAGAGGAGAAATATGAGAGAGGAGAGAGTGTAGAGAAGAGAGAGGAAAGATGAGATAGTATGAAAAAGAGAGATAAGAGAGGAGAGAGAAGAGATATGAGAGAGATTATAAGAAAAAAGTAGGGGTAAAATAGTAATTGGATAATCTATAAACTCTTTTACAGTTTTAAAATCTATTTTCAGTAGTTTATTCAAAACCATGGTTTCAAACTGAGGTTTTGTCCAAAATTAATTCTGAACAAAAATGGCTGTTTGATTCAAATTTTTTCAAACCGAGATTTTGACCAAAATTAATTTTAGATAAAAATTGATATTTATATAAATTTTTTTTAAACTAAAATTTTGTTTAAAATTAAGTTTTAAATCATGGTAGTCAAACACGCACGAAGATTTTAGGAAAAAAAAAGGAACACCTTGCTGAGGAGAGAGAATCAGATGCCATTTTGGCTTCGGACCGTGCTTTGCCCATATATATATACGGCCTACTCCTTCGCTCTTTTTTTCATCAAAGGAGAGACGCACAGATCGAACCACGCCTCTCTTACTCCCTTCTCCCTTGGGAATCGCATAATTTCTCGCTACCCAAAACACCTCCACGGATGGCCGATCAGCTCACCGACGACCAGATCTCCGAGTTCAAGGAGGCCTTCAGCCTCTTCGACAAGGACGGAGATGGTCTCCACTCTCAGATCCCTTTCCTCTTTCTTTCTTTTATTCTTCGATCTTCTTTTCTCTGCAGTTATTGACTCTTTATGTGGTTTTAGATCTGATTGCTCCTTTTTTGCTTTACTGCTTTTGTTTCATATGTCAAGTTCGCGCCCGTCCCTTTTCTTATTTGAAATTTTCTGGCTGATCTAGGGTTCCTTCTTGTTTGACTTTTCGCTGTTGATTTTGAGGTGTATGAAATGCTACTGGTTCCCGATATTTTTTTTGTTTGTCATATTGGCACTTTGTTAGTCTCGCTTGTGGCTTCTGTGATTATATGCAATATTCTGGCTGGATTATGGTATTATTATAGCTTTCTGAATCTATATTTTTAAAGTCCTGGCTTTATATCTCGTTTCTTGTCTTACTCGATCAGATTGCCTCTGAAAAATTATATATATATATATATATATATATATATGAGATTCTGCCACTTCCGTTTTACCGTAATTTAACATGTAGAAGGCCCTTTTACATCTCTGTAGTGTATTTGGACTGTGCTTTGGTTTTTATCCTATGGACGCCACTGCATCTTATTGTTGCGGATAATAAATAGCTGGATAATCTTGACATTTTTATTACTTGATCTATCCGTGCCATCATCCTGTGGTCAGTAGCTCTACATCTCTTACAAGGAAGTTGGAATTTGTGGCATTCTACTTATCTTTACAGCATTAGTGAATTGTAGATTCCCTATGCTCTGTTTTATAACTGTCTCTGGTTGTGTGTAAAAGAGAATTAGTAAATATAGTGTTTCCTAAGGAAATTATTTTGTTTTGAGGGCCCTAGGCCTCATTGGTTTCCTAATTTTTGATAGAGCAACGCAAGTTGAAATTTCTTGACATGCTTTTAAAAACATCATTATAACATGTGAAAGATTTGTTTGTTTATCCGTCTATTTCGCGTGTCCTGTTCGAATCAATTGTGCCTTTTACTATTTTATAACATGCTAGTATGCTACAGGTTGCATCACAACCAAGGAACTTGGGACTGTGATGCGATCACTCGGTCAGAACCCAACAGAGGCAGAACTCCAAGATATGATAAATGAGGTTGATGCTGATGGAAATGGTACCATTGATTTCCCAGAGTTTCTCAACCTGATGGCCCGAAAGATGAAAGATACTGATTCTGAGGAGGAACTCAAGGAAGCTTTCCGTGTTTTTGACAAGGATCAGAATGGTTTCATTTCTGCGGCTGAGCTCCGCCATGTCATGACAAATCTTGGTGAGAAGTTGACAGATGAAGAAGTTGATGAGATGATTCGTGAAGCTGATGTTGATGGTGATGGGCAGATCAACTATGAGGAATTCGTCAAAGTTATGATGGCCAAGTGAGGACCAATCAACCAAAACCAAAATTTGAGAAGCATATAATGAGAAAAGGGACAGGGCAGATAAGTTTTGATGAGAATTCTATTTCCATTAGGACATCTTCTGGTGTCATTAGCTTTTGTTGGTTGGTTGTCTATTTTCTTGTTTGCTTTATTGGTACTGCTCATTAGTATTCTTGTTTGTTCTGTCCCTTGTTTTAGTTTGGATTAGCAGTGTCTCACCATGCATTTGTTCTTCAATTTTCTACTTTTTTTGTTATTATGAACCCAGAACAATTGGATGCAATTTGTGTTCTTTTCCTTTTGGGTGGCTAATTATGTTAATATTTACTACTTCCATGCATTATTTTGCATCTTGTGTTGGACGCTTATTTGTGTGAACTGTGTGGAATGATTCCTGTTTAAAGGATGATTTTTGAGTCAGTGCATCTCTTATCCTGGGTCTGATTATCTAATGGTAGACGTCATTTCCATTACTCACGAGGAAAGAAATTGCTTTACTTTTTCCCAATTTGGGTAGATAAGTGGTGGTGGAATTATGTTTCTGTCCAATCTGATGTGTTGAATATGATTTTTATCACCTTGGTTGAAACTAGTCCCTTGCCCATATGCGGAGGATTTCTTTCCCCCACTATTTGGATGAAGTCGATTTTTTCCAAGATATTCTTTATTTACAAAACATATCACGACTTTTGAGCTTAAAGATCTACCCCCCCCCCCCCCCCAAAACAACAAAACACACACACAAAACCCTTCTCTCTTCTCTTCTCCTTAAAAAAAAAAAATTATTACAGTAGCTGAGATATGAGAAAATTTAGGTAGAGGAAGTCTGCCGTAGTTTTACTTTATGTGGAATTTTTTGTTTTGAACTCTAGTGTTCTCTCATCTCATTTTTCCTTGGAGTACGGAATACCTTTGGGGAATTAGACGTGGACGTAGTTTCCGTCTATTTTATCCTATTTTTCTGAATCAAGATTTTATTTTTTTTATTATATAAGATGCTGCATTCAATCTTGAGTCATTACAGATGGTAGCCCCAAGCTTTTCAACTTTAAGAGAGTCGATCTAGATTCTAGAACTCTGGTGGTATATTAGACACTACTCAAATACCAAGCTTTCTACCGTAGCGATTTCTGTTTTTATGAATATCAAAATATAAAAATTAGGTCACGACATTCCGTCAAGTTAGCTTTTTCGTTACGAAGGGAAGAAAAAGAAAAGACCCATGGGATGTATACATTTACATCGAACTAGTTTTCACGACTCTATTCACCCATTCACCAAGGCATCTGATGCCCCATAGTTGGATTTCATCAACTTTTTTTGTCTGGAATCTTAAATTATTGCACCCTACTTTCTACTATTGAAATGGTGAACTTATGCTTATTCTTCACAGTATGATTTAAAGTTTGACAGATTCGGTGGATTCTGAGCTCGTGTTTTGCATAATAAACCCTTCGAATCTCAACAAATAAGAATCACAAATTCTCTGCTTTAGTATTTTATTGGTCTCTGAACTGTACAAGTCAGATTTATACCACATAAAATATTTATTAATTTTAATTTTATATCGTTATTTTGTTTGAAAGTGTCAATTAAGTTTATATTTTATTTTTAAGTAAATAATAAAATTTAGACAGTGCATATTAAATACAAACAATTAAAAAAATATACACGTGAAACATATCCCTCTAGAAGTAAATAAGTGTACCAATATGAGATATATCTTGTCAATATTTCAAATAAAAATTAAGATATATCTTGTTAATAGAAGAAAGTGGTCAAAGTAATGAAGAAGGGAAATTTGAAGACCACAAAATTAAAAACAGCTAAAAACGTGTCTCAAATAAAATCGTTTTTAATAAAAAAGTAACAATATCTAGGGAGGAAAAAAGGACAGCAATTAGCATTCCATATGGTCTAGTCCTTGCTAGCATGTCTCCACATAACCCATTATATGCTCTGAATCTGAACTACTTTGCTCAGGCCCAAAAACGCAAATGCCAACGAATATGGCTTAACACTAAACTAAACTAGAGCAGGGAAGATGGGGCTTATAAAAATTTAAGGTTAATGCCTCTGTCTGCATACTTCTATTAATGAGTGTATATGCTTTATTCGGTTGCAGAATGCGAAGGAAAAAGAATGAAGAGAAGCATGGCAAAAATGGGGGAAGCAAAGGTGGGGCAAAAGAGACAAGTCGCCAATACAGGAGACGTCGTACCAGAGATCGAGTTCGAGAATGTTCCATCCTCTGAATGAGATTATACCTCCTAAAAGTATGTGACTGGAGTACCCATCATGTAATAATGGAAATCAGATGATAGTGATAGTCGTTGCATTGTAGCAAAATATGCAGCAAGTGACAGCAGATATGACCAATGTCAAATAATTGAGTGTGATGCGGTAATGATAAGTAATGAGTAAAGAATGGTTTGTTATATATAAATTCGAATTACTAGTTTTGTTCATTATAACGTGCGTTCTTACTAAGAAATTATATGTCAAAACTAGGCTGCCTTTATCTTTTGCCCCCTGTTTCTTGTCCAATTTTATCACCAACACTCGCGCTGAGATTTCATTATACAAGATTAAGAGATGAGCTGGTTAAGAACTTAGAATTAAGGGGGCGCCCAATGCTCATCTTGGACCTTTCTTAACCAAAAGACTAATTCTCTCTCACAACTCACTACGCTAGGGAGCTGCATCCACATAGTATGCTCCCCAAAAGCAACCTTCCCAAAATAACAGCGATTTGCTTATAAAATATAATAACAGATACATGTATGGGATCAGACCACGTGTTCTATCCAGGGGAAATACGTTGCCGTGACTTCCACCCCATCGCTGGTGCTGGAGCACACTAACCCGTAATTATAGAACATATAATTATCTTATTCACACCAGGAAAAAAAACATGCATTATCCTGCAGCCAACACAATTCTACTAGCTTTACTAGTAAAAGCACACCCGTGGCAAGCCACGGAAATTTCAACTAGACCACATGCAGAAGGATAAGGAATAGTAGAGCTGGTGAGTATCGCGAGAAGATTTTATACAACAAAACAAATGAGTATAGCAAATTTATGGACAAAAACAAAACACGTTCATATACCGAGTATACATAAAATTTCAACTTTACAGACTTGAGCTATTGAAACTAAAAAATGAAAGGGGAAAAAAGATGTCACGTTACCTTTCTTCCATTTCCCTCGCAAAAAGCTACCTTTTGAGTGGTTTGTAGAGAACAACGGTCACATATTTGGACTGGAACCTGTGAGTCAGTCCCAGTGCAACCACAGACTGGGCGGCCAAGTTTTTTTCAATGAAAACATGGTTTAGCACAACGTGTTGAGGCTTTGAAGAGGTACCTACATCTGAATTCTCCATATCAAGGACAGTGAGATGCAGCTGTTGAGGAACCACCATTGGTTCTTTGGCAAAGTCTTCTTCAGCTGGAAACGCTTGGCCATAACTGGCTTCTGGAGAGGGTGGAGGCTCAAATTCACTGATACTCTCGGGAATTTGAGGTACATAATCCTGCAGAATAAAGGAAAAAATAAAAAATCAATCAAATCTGAAGTGATAAAGATGGACAATAAGCAACATGGACAAGTTTTTTGAGAATAAAGCTTGGGTAAAGTTCTTTAAGCGTTTCCTATTTATGTTTCTAATTCATAACTTCCTGATTGTTTTTTTTGAAAAGGTCAATCATGTAGCGATGATTTGTAAAAAGTATCAAACTGCCGCACTTTTATAGAAAACGGAGAAAAAAAACTGCTCACATTAACATCAAGAAGATTGCAGACACAACCCATCTCATCAGCTACATAAGGAAGTTCAGGTATATATCTCTGTTCACCATCAACAATGAACTTGTAATGATATATGCCAGAAGGGAGGACCATAACAATCGAATGATCCTTGCCGGCTCTCTGCAGTTGCTTCCTGTAAGTAATAAAATTTCACTTATATTACCAAGTACAAATGTAGAATATTAGCAACTACATTGATAAAATAAAGATGCTATCATTGATAAAGGAATCATTAAGTCTGACCTCGAAGTCCAATTATCCCAGGATCCCTGCACAGCCACATTGTTTCCACCATAACTCCATGTAATCATGACAGGGACTCCTCGCTCAGGAGATTGATCAACAATCCCATGAGATTCATTCTGCCACATTTGGTTGAGAAAATGAGGACCATTACCTCTTTGCAGTGGAGCTAGAGGAGCCTGAAAAGCACAAAGAAAAACATGACATGGTGAAGCTGCCCATAATGTATAGTTTAGGAAAAAATTATCTAATCAAAAGAAGCTCCGTGTTCATTGTCAAATTGAGGAACATACCATCAAGTCTTTCTCAATAAAAGCCAGATATTTCCATTTGACAAAAACACATGCAATGTTAGTTATGAGAACACGAAGACTTCAAAATAGAGATGTATTTATAGGAGCTCTCAGTTAAGACTTCAAAATAGAGATGTATTTATAGGATCTCTCAGAAAGTCATCATTATGAATTCGTAAACCTTCAAATAAACAAGATTTATTGAACGCAAACTATAATATGACAATGGAAGATCTCAGTCAAGGATGAATGACTTATCAACAATCATAGTCACTTTTCCATAATTGGAAAAGAACACCATCCTACATCTCTATCAAAATCAGCATCTTTAATCCAACATTCCAGTATGTGCAAAGTCTTGTTGGAGTTCTATGGAATTACCCAAGGTTGCAAACAGACAAGTAAATGAGAAAACAGGATAAAAAAATTGGGTGGAGGGGGGGGGTGTTACGAAAAATCAACACCATAAAATTATTTAACCAAGAAAAAGATCATATTTCTTTTGGTAAATAACCCTAGAGTCTTAGATGAAAATACTGAGGTCAAACGCACCCATAAAAAAACACATTCTTGTCCCTCCAATTTCATAAGTCACTTTTCAACAATCATAGTCACTTTTCCATAATTGGAAAAGAACACCATCCTACATCTCTATCAAAATCAGCATCTTTAATCCAACATTCCAGTATGTGCAAAGTCTTGTTGGAGTTCCATGGAATTACCCAAGGTTGCAAACAGACAAGTAAATGAGAAAACAGGATAAAAAAATTGGGTGGGGGGGGGTGTTACGAAAAATCAACACCATAAAATTATTTAACCAAGAAAAAGATCATATTTCTTTTGGTAAATAACCCTAGAGTCTTAGATGAAAATACTGAGGTCAAACGCACCCATAAAAAAACACATTCTTGTCCCTCCAATTTCATAAGTCACTTTTCAACAATCATAGTCACTTTTCCATAATTGGAAAAGAACACCATCCTACATCTCTATCAAAATCGGCATCTTTAATCCAGCATTTCAGTATGTGAAAAATCTTGTTGGAGTTCTATCGAATTACCCAAGGTTGCAAACAGCCATGTAAATAAGAAAACAGGATAAGAAAATTGGGTGGAGGTGGGGGGGCACCAAAAATCAACACCATAAAATTATTTAACCAAGAAAAAGATTATATTTCTTTTGGTAAATAACCCTAGAGTCTTAGATGAAAATACTGAGGTCAAAAGCACGCATAAAAAAACACATCCTTGTCCCTCCAATTTCATAAGTTTCAATTACACCCCCCTGGTTCAAGGGGAAAAAACACAATGTTTAGCTCCTATTTTATAACAAACAATGGCCCCTCTTTCACATCATCCATAAAAAAAAAAAATCAAACTTAACAATTTGTTAGCTTAGACAACATTTATTTAATAGACAGACATACTCAAGTATGGGGGTCCTTTTCAGCTAAAAAAATCAAGGGAAATATGAAAAGGGGGAAAATTGGATCCTTATTTTACATAGAAGGGCAACATTGCCTGATTTTGAACAAAAGGGACCAAATAAAAAATTTCATGAAACAAGAAAGACCAGAACTGTATTTAGGCCAAAAGCCGGGGTGGGGGGGAGAGTCCTGGCTCCTTAAATTGTTTTGGAAAGTAATCTACACCTTAGAAGATAAAAAGCCATTTTCCACATATTGTTAGGTTCTTTTAACTCACTAGGATCTGACTTTTCTGTTGAATATAGCCCCAAATACCTGAAAACGTGCAACAAGTTTTCAGAAGATATTCTATCTAACATAGTGAAAATCTATACATGCAAACACATATCAACATGCACATATTGCACATCAGGCAAGCACATGCTCCCATATGAAAGGAGAGAAATGATTATTTAGTATATTGATGCAGATCAACATAGATATAGTAAAGGAAAGGGGGAGACAGAGAGAAAAATAGAGGGGAAGAGAAGGGTAACAAGCCAGACTTTATTATTAATCAAAACGTTACCCTAACCCTAGTTACTACGGTCTTTATGAAGTCCAATAAATAACTCCTAATAAGAGATTGATGTGTATCGGCATTCAGCACTATTTAATTACATTAGAGAAAATCATGGTATAATATATTTAACTGTGATTAATATCTAGGCGCAAGATCTTCCACAAAATGATGGCCTGTGATTAATATATTTAACTGGGCTGATATCTCAGAGCTTTACATAAAACACAATGAGTGTTTTTGCACCATTAAAGCAACTAAATATTTCACCATCATTCATTCACCCTATTGGCATTCCAAAACAACAGAGTTCACTCACTGACGCCAGCGGACAAAGGTACAAGTGAATATGATTATTAAACTGGATAAAATTAACTGTTTGACCCTTGTATACTGCCGTTGTGTGTGGCCTGTGGGCTTTGAAATAGGATAAGATTAACATGTTCACCTCCCTCTGTTAGAATATATGAAGTATATTTCCAGAAAATGTTTCCAACTGTTGCTGATTAAAAAAAACACAGAAGCAATGAAGAACCCGCAAAATGGTACGGTAACCATGTTGACTGATGCTGCCATTCTAAAAATGCAAGAAAAAATACCATAGGTCGCCTAGATCCACACTTTCCTGCTAGTCTTTATGCTACTTTTCCTAAATTTGTTTGCATAAATCTCATGTGTTCAACAAAAACCAGTCACATTACTTTCAGTCATTATAATGGTTATCTCTTTTTTCAAACCATTGTAATGCTAATCCTTTCCAAAGCAGTTGCTGATATAAGCTCCGTCTAAGAACTGGGGCATAATCAATATTAGATTTTCCAGATCTATTAGATTCCGAAAGATCTATTCCCATGTTAGGCACGAAGACTTGACACAAGCATAATTTATTCTAGCCATTCTAGTCTTTACCGGTTTTCAAACTCTCCCTCTCTGGCAACCGCTCACCAACAGATAATTGTTAGCATTCAAAATGTTAGGATTCCATTGCAGAATGCTCAAACAGATAGATAGGCCTAGGAGCTGGTAATCACACAATAAGTTAATGCAGAAACGTTGCCCGAAACATAAGCTATAGTATTCATTCAGAATCATTGCGACAACGTCAGAGCAAAACCGATCAAACACTTGAAACCAGCTGAAAAGCCAAAATCTACACCACACAACCAAAAAATAGCACCCAAAGCTAACAGAAGAGCAAGAATCAGGACAAGCATGCCGAGCAAATTAAAACAGAGACATAGAGAAGAAGGTTGAAACCTGAGGAGCGAACAAGACCGGTGATCGAGATCGACCAGGACTAGGAGGCGGACTATTCGCCATGGGATCGATTGAAGCAGCCCGAACTGGAGGCTGAGAAGTCGGCGCGAAACTGCTAGGGATGACAGATTCAGCGGCTGATCGATCATCGCCGCCAATGGCTCCATCTTCTTTGCCGTTGGCGTTTCCCATCGATTTCCACGAGAAATGCCCGTACAGATCCACAAGCCAAAGAAGATTTTTATAATTGCAGAAAACGAGGGTGCAATATTTTATTTATATGTTTCCATGTAAGATACACACACAGATGTCGTTTTGATGACAATGCACTGAATGCAGGCTGCGAGTTAGGTGGTGACTGGTGAAGCGGGAAGCAAGAGGAGAAGAATGTCAAGGAGAAGAATAAACGGCCATGGTGATAAACGACAGTACGTATTTCAGTTTGGTGATAGGGATAGAGACGGGAACGCTCACAGAGCTGCCGGGAAACCGCTCTTATCAAGTTCATGATATGTTTGGCGCAGAGGAGGAAGCAGGTTGTTGTATGTGAATTTTCTTTTTCTTTTATTAGCTTCTTCTGGCACGCGCTGTGTTCATGCGTGACTCGCGTGTTGTCGCTGGAATTGGGCGTACCATATGAGGTTGGGGACAAAAAGGTATTTTCAAAACCCTGGTTGTGCTTACCATTGGCCCACTGAAATGCATTGAATCAGTCCAATCTCTACTGCCTGGTCCCGTAGGTATCATATCGAATGAAATTGGATTCCCTCCAAACTAAAAAAAAATTGAATTAACAAGATACAATTGGTCGAATTAATTGTGAAAGTATTTGGCTATAAAAATATTGAAATTTGATTCACGAAAAAAAATATTGAAATTTGAAATTTGGAATGGATTGGTACAGTTTTTTTTTACAGCAATTTCTTGGTTATAAAGAAAGAAGAATTATAATAAAATTCTATATAAAAAATTTAATTATTTTAAAGTTTAATAATAATTATATAGTATGTATTGACAAATTGTATAATAAAAAATAATAATTTATTTATACTATTCACTTATAAAAGAAATATTTTTATCACTGTTTATCCATATCTTTTGTAAGGAAATATTCCTGTCTCTTAATATAATATAAAATTAATTAAAAAATTAATATTAATTATAAATTTAAGAGTTATTTTTTATTTTTATCAATTTTTTAAAATTATTCATATTTTTTAATAATAATTAAGTAATAAAGAGAGAGAGTTAAAAAATTATTAAAATATTTTAAATATATCACTTATTAACTTATTTAATTAATTAAATTATTAATTAATTAATTTAATTAATTAAATATATTCTAAAAATATATATACGGGGGTTATATCAATTAATTATAACCCCCCATGGCGAATATCTAATAGTTATATTCTAACCTTAGAAGATCAAGTCCCTTACTTTTGAAATTTGTGACCTGAGAGGATGGTGAGACCCCTCATCATTCACTAATCAAATTATAAGAATCCGTGTATATAAAGAAATATTATTTTATTGTGATTTCAATCACTGTATTTAGAGAGTTATTTTAATTTTTAGGTGTCTAGATTTATACATGAGGATAATAGACGGTTCACCATGCCCGATATTGGTATCGTCTATGAAAAAGAGAGACTTTATCCTATCTTTAGATTGTGAGTGAGATTAACTTTTTTTAAAAAAAAATTGTACAAACAAAAAAAACACAAGTCTGGAGAGGCCCCGCTGTTAAAATTTAAAAATAAAATATTATTGGACAGAAAAATACACAACGAGTTCAGTCACAATCACATAGCTGACCCGAACAGCCTTCACACGGATTGAGCGATGATTGAAGAGATAAAGAGACATGATAGAATGGAGTTGGAACGTGGAACTACAAGTGATTAACAGAGATACTAATTACAAGTTTAATTATTACATGGCTAATGCCCTTGCGAGAAAAGCTTTAAATGGTGCCAGGGGTCTTCAAATCTTGAGCTCATATTAACTAGGACTATTTTTAAAAGTTTTTTTCTTATAGTATTTTTTTTTTTAATTTTTTCCTACCTAAGCATAGTGTTAAAAAAGTACTTTACTCCACTTAAATTAGGATAAGTGAATTCCTAAATGCATTGTTTATTTCATTATTAACTTCAGGTATCAAATACACATTTTTAAATTCAAATCTACAAGTAATTTAAGTTGACAAAAAGTACATCGTAGAAGAGAAAATCATTATTGATATAGGTGTAATTCCTTTCCATTTTTATTTTGCTAGGTGGTGGATGTTATTTTTTTTATTGAATTTTTTAATTTTACTCTTTTAGTACCCTTAGTTTAACTTTATTAATAGTATTATGCTTTATATAAAAGCAAATCGTGCTAATAGAGTTGGGTTTAAATTCTTACAAAAAAAAATATCTAAATTTTATATTTAATAGTATCTCAAATATAATTATTTTTAATAAAATAATATATATATATATATTTAGTAAACAAAATATATGAGTAACCGACTGATATAAATTAAGGTCTTATAATTCAAATGTTTTCCCAAATAATTCTTTTTAATAAGGTAGAAATTAAATATCAATTCTTTAATTTTAGAATTTAATTGATTCACTATTAAACTGAAACATTTTGGGTAGATGGATAGTATAATTAACACGGATTTGTGAACATCACTGGAATTTATTTTAATTAGAGGGGATAAAATGAAAAGATGCCTTTGCTCACAGATAAAGTGATTTAAGAAAGAAGGGAAGCGCAAAAAAGTCCTCGGCAAAGTCGTGGCTAGCTTATCTCTAATAATCCTTATCTCTATCCTGTTCACTTTATTTTATTATCCACTTTTCCGATGTTTATTCTTCTCAATATTCCACTTTGTCTTTTCTACCGGTTGAAATCCCCTCTTCCACGGAAGCCAAACAAGGAAAAAGATCAAAAACTATTTCACTTTGTCAATCACTTTGGAATTGCGAGGGGTCGTGTATGCTTGGTTTTTTGAGATCAGGACTCCGTTTGAAGAAATGCATAGTTTAAAAATATGTCATATATGTATTTACTGTAATTTAGATATCACTTTAATAAATAATAAACAACTGAATTCATGTTTGATATTAACTATATGCAGTGATTGAGTCGAGTTCAAATAAAACTTGTTACTGGTTCAAAATAATATAGGTGCTAACCCTGCTTTAAGAATATCCCCTCCCCCTCTCTGTTTTTTCAGGGAGGGAAAGGCAACTAGAAATAAAAGAGAAAAATAAAACCTAACAGGTTAACATATTTGTGTGTTCAAATTGATTGAAATAAAGGGGGAAAAACTAGGGTACTGATTGAAATAAAGGGGGAAAAACTAAGGTACAACCTCATTGGGAGCGAAAAAGCTCCCGTTCATCTACTGGAATCTTAAGAATATCCTCTCCTAATATTGTAATTGTAATGAGTACAAATTTTTAAAAGAATTACACCTAGAAGCTAGTTATGACAATTCACTCATGCTCTTAGATGCGGGTCTGTTGGGATTTGACTGTTTTGACCTTTTGGTGGAGTCAATTAGCTGTGGTGATTAATTGTGGGTTGTTTAGGCGATGCTTCAATTCCAGTGATTTTGAAGTGTTTCTGCAGTGTCCTCAAGTCTGGTATCTCGTGTCCCTTGTTGGAGCTCGCAATTAACTGATCTTCGGTTGGCATACTCCAATTTCTTGAATTCGTTGCATAGCGTGGAAGCTTATGTGTTCTGTTTTTGCATTGATGGTTTGCCTCCATTCTAGGAAACATACCTCCGCCTAGCTAAATTTATATACCTATATCCTCTATCCAATTCTTATTATAAAGACGTGTTAATGAATTTATACAAACTAAGAATTTTAGTTATAATTAATTCATGCTTTTCAACTTTTAGAATTATCCTTAATAAATTTCATTGAATAGAGTTTATTAAGAGATTACTTAGTTAATTAGAAAATATGAAAGTAAAGAGCATTTGAGAAAAAAAATGTTAAGACAATTTGTAAAGGATTTTATAATAATAGCATACAATGTTATAATAAGAATAGGAAAAAAAAAAATATAACTGTAATAAGTTTTATTTTGAGTTATTAAAGTTACAACTCACTCCTTGTACTATAATACGTGAAACTTATGTTAGTCTCTATTGAAAATTAGAATGATACAGACTGCTAAGACAATTAATTCCAATTCTGACAAAAATATCTAAACAAAAAGGAAGGAAACATGGAAGAGGCGAAAAGAGAAAGCTTTGCTAGGGTTTGGAGCTTTGATCTCCCAAGTTTTTTAACCTATAAACCTTTGAGGTTATCATATCTACTCTTTACACCTCTTTAATCTTGTTGCTTTCCAAGTTCGGGTGCTAGATTTGGTTAAACCCTAAGGTTGAAATTGAGGATTTTAATGGTTTTGGGGTTTTAGGATGTTTTTATTATTAGTGAAGGTTTAAGTGAGCTAAGTTATTATGAGAATGAGTAGTGAAAAAATGAAAGTCTAAGTGTTGATTATGTTAGCTATATATTGAATGTTAATGAAGAACTCAACATATTAATTCTAGAGAGATTGACTTGATTTAAGTTGTTGGGCAAGCGGTTTATGAATAATGATGTATTGTTTTATGGTATTGTCCTATCATCAGTTCACTCCGAACCCTGAGATCCACGTATGTATTTCACGCTGTTATTGACACGACGTCACTGCCATTTCGAAACCTTTACAAAAAAATTCTATTCCGTGTTATTTTTATTGATTTATTGATGGCATGAACCTTATTTTGGTCCTCAGACTCCAACCGCTATGGGAAAGAAACATCACTATTGATCTGTGATAGTACCACAAAACCAGAGACCAAGGAAATCAATAGTAAGTTTTATCTCTGTTTTCTCAATCCACTTGTAAACCTCAATTATCAGTTCCCATGACCCAATTCCCAATCTTTGAAATCTATTTTCACTAAAGTACTGATAGAGAGAGAGCAAAATTGAATTAAACTCTCTCTCGTTACTTCAGCTATATCTGGAGTGTTCAATCTTTTGCCCCTGCCCTAAGTCATGAACCTCCTCCTACTTAATAAACAAAAACCAGAAAGTCGGGTAGCAAGGAAGAAACAAGATCATGGGGCAAACTTCCCCAGAAAACTATAATGAAGAACTTACTTTTACTTTGCTACTGCAATTATCTAAAATAACTCCAGTGAGTGCAGACATTTCTCCAATCTCCAGGACTGAATTTACCCTAAGTATTACCATAAAATATACGTTAAAATTTACTACAATATCATCCTGAAAACCAAAAACGCTAATAAGAACTACCCTTTTCAATTCTATAAGTCGCCTTTTAAGAACTTGATTACCTAACAATACCACCGCACACAAGGATAATCATTACACGAAAAAGGCAACCCTTCAGCAAGCTCCCAGTCTTTCTTGACATGTTTTCCAGCAAAGCACAGCTGAAGTTTATGAACATTGAAACTTTGCTGCAATATGTACCCCTTAGTTAGTTAATTATAGAGATAGATTTAACAAACTACTCGAGAAAGCACACCATCTGCACCGCGATGAGAAATTGGGTGATGCAATCCTGGACATGCCCCTCTTAACCTAGAACATAGGGAACAATAATAACACTTCAGTCAGAAAGCGGCAGAACTCGTTCTTCGAAGCTGATACGTCAGTTCAGGTGATGATTCAGATGCCAGACTCTTCTCAAACTCCTATAGAAGGGGAGGAATCCAAAATGAAGTTAGCATTTTGCAGATGTTGCCCAATGGCCAAAACTAAAATCATAGGAGCTCTGGTGGTACTAGTAGAAACATCTTGCAATGGTTCACAAAGAAAGGCAGATTTGTATAACTCTGGATTAAATGCCACTCACAATTTTTGCCTTTAAAAAAACTCTATGATACATCAGTCATCAACCCAGTTAAACTTAGTATAATGAACTCGTCATAACATCAATAACAAAACCGTAATAACATTAATTAGACTGCCCTACATGAGCTAATGGGAGCATAACTATCGGAGAAAGTAAGTTACATTATTTTAGAAAGTGAAGGGCCCTGTGGCAATCCACATCCGAATCAAATATAGCAAGGTTAAGAACATAATTGAACTTTTAACGTTTTATATGACAATACTTTCCTAAGTAAATATTAAGCAGGAAAAAAAAGGGTCACTGCCCATGACTAAAAGATTACTAATTACAATTGTAAAGCATCACTAGATCGGCTGACCAAAATTCTAATACTTCCAAATTAATTGATTCACTAATGCCCTCTTCACAGACTCTGTTCATGAGATGGAAAGTAATCCATAAATTGCCAGAATAAGCAACTTCCATTTATATTTCACATCAATTAATCGGGAGATCCATGTAAAGAAATGTAATCATTAGACCCGGCCCAATTATTTAGTTAAGGTGAAAGCCACAATTGACAATGTTGTGGCTTTTTCATTACATAGGAACATTCACATCGCATGCAAAAGCAAACATATAACCGGGGGGGGGGGTGTAATGTGTCCAGATTGTGTATGTACATTGCATCCCTCTCTGCAACTCTAAGAAGTGTCAAGGTTCACAACCATTAAACATATCAATATTAACAAGTTTTTTCCCAAAAGCTTTTTGGTCTAGATGAATACTTAATTGGACCTTGTAGATCAAAGCATGAGGTGCAATAATTTCTTGGCAACCCTCCCAACCAATCTGCAAGTTACTCATACTCCATCGGATAAAAGCTTGAACAACTAACAGGGCCAACATCCCTTGTGCTTGCATGGCTTATTCATTTAAACCAGTCAGAAATCCCCCATAGCCACACATGGTTCAGCCTATTATCGATTTTTTACTTCGTGAATGCATTCAAATCTATATGAAAGGTATTTGTAGGGTCTCAACTTTAAAATGCATTTCAGTTTAAGGGGCTGTTCAATGCTATGAGCATGTATCCCAATTGAATCTTAAGCACATTCCATTTTGTCTTGGAAATATCACAGATGAATGAGCAACTGTAATAGAAGCATTGGTGAGAAGATTATTATTTATTAATCGAGGGAATTGATATTTAGGTCATCAAAAGATATTTATTTGTTCAGTTTAGTCCTCCATTTTTTAAGTTTCACATTTTAGTCCTCCAAAGTGACTACTATCACCATATAGTCCGAGTTAACAAGTTCAGAGACACAACCATTTGATTTAATTACCTCATCAGTTGGCCCTTCTATGATGACGTAGCACCTGGAATTGTGAAGTTTTTAAAGCTCCAATGGAAAAAGAAAAGCTTCACAACTTATATACATGGTCAAATAGTGGCACTGAGAATATTGTTGAGCCATGTCATAGTTATCAATAGCAAGCTACAGCTCAAGCCATAGTGCGTATGCTTCAATGCTTGGTGCTACATCAAGAGCATAGCTTTGCAACTTTTATATAACTACAGTGTATTTGTGCTACAGATCAGGAGCTATATTTGTATAAATGCATGTATGTAGTTGTGAAGCAGAGGCTACATATGAATAGGGTGACAACAACCCTGATTTGAGTATTTTGCCAAGGATAACACCAGAGATTCACTTGACCCATCCTTGGAAAATCAACTTTTAATGATTCAGTATCTATTATCCATATCAAGAACACAAGGAGGGCAATAACATTCTCCTCTTCTCATCTGTTGATATGTTTAATGAACAAATGGAGTCTTCAAAAGATGAAGAGAAATTATAGGGATTTCTTAATGATGATCATAATGATGTCGCTTCTGAGGAAGAGGAATTTGTTTCAATATCTAAGGATTAAGCTAAGGCTTAATAACATTAAACTTCAATGTATTTTGTGATTTATTTGCTTAATGTTGTAATTTAATGTAGCTTAAAAGCTTCCTGGAAATCAGAAAAAATTTAGCAGCTCAACTCTTTCACCAAAATGTTGAGTTATTGAATTCTAAATATGTATTTACAGCTCACCTCTCATTATGATGATTCATTACAAGGCCTTATAAAAAATTTTAATGACATGGATTTGGTCATAAATAATAACATACATGGGAGGTATGACTAAAAAATATCAACAGACAGTCAACTAGCAGGTTATCAATGTCATCCCAATTCAGCATCCAGTGGTTGCGATTTCTTAAAAGGAGATGATTCATACCAAAAAATGATTATTTCAAGATTACTTGTTCTGTTGTTCGTATATAAAGATTGTGATAAATTTAGGTATAGTTCACCTCATGGATCACTTGGTGCTAGACAAACACAATACACGACATACAATGGACCATAAATTTTCAATTAGAGTAAAGAAAAAGTTTGTTCCTTTAAACCAATAGTGATCAAATAACCTAAATGCTCAATAAAACTCACAGCCAAAGAAAATAAAAGTGCCTTTTATGATAAACACAAGAAAACATTATGAAGCAATAAAAAAAATCGGAATGAGAATCTTACCTTCTCTTTCTTGAGCTTTGCATTTTCTTCTTCTAGACGAGAAACTTTGCTAACCAATTCATTATGGTAAGCCTGGACCATCCAACTGTGATCAGTAGCAGTCCAAGATAATATTCCAAAAACCGGGAATGAAAAAAATCTACTTAATCGCTCAAATCTTATATAGTCAATATAGGTTAAACCTGCTTTCTGGCTCGTGAACGGGCAGCAGATTCCCTGTTCTTGATTTTTCTCCTCAGCCTCCTCTCCAAAGTTTTCTCATATGCATGTGGAGTGTCCCTTTTGCGGCCTGGTCTTGCGTCAGATAAACTGCCAAATGAAGGGGAGGGTGACAAGCCTGTCTTATGTTGAAGACTTTGAGGGGTGGTGGCTTCCCTAGTATCCAACCCCATAGATGGACTAATAGAAGCTTCAGCAAAAAGCCCTGCCTGTACCAAGAAATCCTTCAAGGTTGTTTCACCAAGCGTCATCTCTCTATCTGGACCTCTTATATCCACTGAAAATCGTTTCTTCTGACCTTGTCGGATTTCTCTCCATACATCATCAACTGTCTTCCCACTCAAAGCCCGGGCCAGGGTCAGACTGGCCTGACGTTGAAGAGAAGATGATGATGACATATTCTCACTTTCTACCCCTATAGACTCGTTTGCTTCAGCAGTCCATACATTCTGAAGAAGCTCATCGAGGTTCATGCTTCCTAATGGCTTCCCCAGGTCTCCTAGTTGATTTGTAACCTCATCGAGTGTAAGACTATACCATGAGCTTTGCCTTGTCAATGGGGAAGGATGTAAATGAGACTGTTGCCCGTTACCTTGAGAACCCATTGTCTGAATCCCCATTCAGCACACTTTCAACACAAAATCTGCAAGCATAGTGATATATTAAATCATTGAGAATTCCACTAGAAGCCAGGAACTCACTTCTCAAAATCAATATAGGCAATTTCAAAATGCAACCCAACCGTTATTCATGGACTAGAGTATTTTTAAAGAATATTCTTTTAAAAATGTAATACTTTAACCCTAGTATGTTTCTAGATGACATTAGAAACGAAACTGTTTGTGGGGGAAAGCACAAGAAGAAGGACTGACTCTGGCATTTGTACTTAAATCACCTTCATTCCTCTACATTCTCTCTCAAGTATCAAGCAAATGACCCCAGTACCGTCAAAGTTAACTATTTTACTTCGTTTATCACTATCAACCCATTCACTAAATCATCAAATGAAACTATGACAAACATAGAAAACCCACAAGCTTGATTAGGCCCAGGAACAGAGACGCACGTAGGATTTAATTATATCAACAAAGCAATCAATTAAACGATAACAGCGGCTATAAAGCACAAGGCCCATACCTATAAAGAAATAGGACAAGGAACTGCTATAAAACCGATATAATCAGAGAGAAAAAGCCCTCATAGTTCTGGCTACGGCAGCTGCATAAGTAACACAAGGAGAGCCATCGAAATGGTGATCAAATTGAACAAATATTTACAGGGCGAATTGAGATCGAAACACAAGGGACACCTATATAATGATTAGTTGGAAAGCTTGTCGAGAGCAGCACGTTAATGGGTGCTGGCCTGAGAGTGATTTGGAAATTTGACGAATGCTTGGCTTTTCTTGCTTGCTCGTTGGGTCTGGTTTCGTGGGAAATATTGGCAAGTGGCAGAGTTTGGGAACAAATGTTGGGGCTCCTTGTACTAGAGCATCGCATCAACAATTCAACTCTCCCTTTTTTTTTTAATGTCGTTGATTTTGTCATCCTTACTTCAAAATGTGAACATGTAGTACCTACTTAATGTCTTAATCAGATTATTTATCCCCTTGTCTTCGAAATACAGCTTTGTTAAACACTTGGTTGAAGAATTTTTTATTCTTAACTCAATTTGAATTGCTCTAGCCTCATTATATAAAATAAAAAAAATAAACATAAACAAAAAAAAAGAAATTTAAATATCATGCATATACTCCCTAAGTCCCTCTAATTTATACTATACTAGACATCTTGTTTAATCTCTATAATGAGTACTTATAATATCATTAAATTTATATGTTATTTAAGTTTAAATACATGAGAGCTTAGATAAAAACAACAAAAAATGTAATTACAAATCACAAAAACTTAAATTTTCAAATTCACATGCTACTTGAGTTCTAATGTCTAAAATCTGAGTTGAAAATAATGACCAATGCAATTATAAATTCCATAGGCTTAATATTATATTTTCTTATTTCTATAATCTGAGTTTAATATTTTTAACTATTTTCTTTTAATATTAATATCATTTAAAAAAATATATTTTATTTTATTTTTAAATTATAAATGAATTTAATATCTTTTTAAATATAATTATATTTTATAATACCATACGGCTATAAAGGAAAATTTTATTGTTAAAATTATATTTTAATCATAAAAAAGTTATTTAAAAAAAATTTGGACAAATGACTTTTATCCTAAAAACATAATTTTGAAAATACACGGTATTTTTTCCATTACTTTCATGTAAAACTAACTTTTTAAATATATAAAATATAAATCACGGTAACCCCCTTTTATCCTAAATTCAATTTTTAATCTTTATTTTTTGAAAATTTCAATTTTCTAAATTATAATTCAAACTCACGTTAACATCATAATAAATCTGATATTGATAAGTGTGTGTATTAAGATTTATAAAAACTTAAAATAGTAGTATTTCTTAAGAAAAATTAACACTCGTCCAAAAAAATATTTTGGGTCCGGAATGACAAAACGCTTGCCCGGACGAATTTCCCTATTAATTAAAAACAGCCATTTTTTCAACTATTTGGGTTCGGAGTTATAGAAAGCGAATTTCCCTTCTCTCCTCCGCTTCCAACCCTAGCTCGTGTCTCCCAAAACGCGAATCCACCGCCATGGCTAAGAAGCGAAAGCTTCGATCATCTGAACCCGAATCAGCCAAGATCTCGGATTCACAACCTGCACAACAAGAACAACCCCAAGAACAGCAAATCCACGAGGAAGTTAGGGAGGACGAGCAACCAAAGCCTGAAGCAACCCTAGAAGAAGAGCACCAGGGACATGAAACGATGGCCGTGGATGATGATACGCATCAGGAAGATGTAAAATTAGAAGGAAACGAGGATGTAAGTGCACCTCCAGAAGTTCACCCTCAAGAGCAGGATAGCGAGCACCCCGAAACGGCGGAAGCTGCAGCTGATGCGGCGCCATCTGAATCAGCTCAGGCTGATGCGAATGGAGCCGAGGTTGGAAATGAGAACGATGATGATGTCGAGGTTTTGGACGAAGAGGAGCCTTTGGAGAAGCTTATTGAGCCTTTTACGAAGGAGCAGCTGTACACTCTTGTCAAGCAAGCTGCAGAGAAGTACCCAGATTTTATCGACAACGTCCGTCAACTGGCGGACGTGGACCCCGCCCACAGAAAAATCTTCATCCACGGTCTTGGCTGGGACACTACTGCTGAAACCCTCACGAGTGTTTTTGGGAAATATGGCGAGATTGAGGATTGCAAGGCTGTCATCGATAGGGTCTCTGGGAAATCAAAAGGTTATGCCTTCATCCTGTTCAAGCATCGAAGTGGGGCTCGGAAGGCGCTGAAACAACCACAGAAAAAGATCGGGAACCGAACCACATCGTGTCAATTAGCATCCGCGGGACCGGTCCCCTCTCCTGCTGCAGTGGCCCCGCCGGTATCTGAATATACTCAAAGGAAGATCTTTGTTAGCAATGTAAGTGCAGAAATCGATACCCAAAAATTGCTTGAGTTCTTCGGTCAATTTGGGGAGATAGAGGATGGTCCTTTGGGTCTTGATAAACAGACGGGCAAGCCAAAGGGATTTGCATTGTTTGTATACAAGTCAGTAGAAAGTGCAAAGAAGGCTTTGGAAGAACCGCACAAAAATTTTGAAGGGCATACACTGTATTGTCAGAAGGCTGTTGATGGTCCTAAGGGAAACAAGGGATATCAGCATCACCAGCAGCAGCATCATTCTCATCATCATCAACCTCACTACCAGCCAAGAAAAGAGAAGAATAAGTATCAGTCTGGCGGGCATGGACCTGGACCCGGACACCTGATGGCACCCTCAGCTCCTTCTGTAGGTTTCAATCCTGGAGTGGCTGCACAGGGGCTAAATCCAGCCCTTGGTCAGGCCTTGACTGCTTTGCTTACTACCCAAGGTACTGGGCTAGGGCTGGGTAACCTGCTTGGAGGTCTTGGTGGTGCACCCTCAAACCAGGCTGGGCCTCCTGCTGGATATGTCAATCAGCCTGCTGTGGGCTACGGGAACCAGCCAGGAATGCAAGGGGGATACCAAAATCCGCAAATGGGGCAGAGCGGTGGTGTTAGGCCTCATCCTGGCCCTGGCGCTCCTTACATGGGTCATTAGGTGAGTCTAGCATTGTGTAACTTTGCATTTTCTAAATCTATTTGCTGCTCTCTTTTTTTCTTTTCAAGGTTACCCTGCCTTTTTATGAAAACTGTTTTCGTATCTGTACCTAAAAATGAAAATGTTTTATAACGGCCAACATGAAACTGATTATGGTACTGTACTGTAGAACAAGAGACATATAGTGTGGGAAATATTTATAATTATATAAACTGAACTAGTATCTTTGGCAGTTTTTTTTACTGTTTCATATTTTTAGGTCTGACACCCCCTGAAAAAGTGAAGAAATCAAGCATTTTGCTTCCTTTGACCTTGATGTAATTATTGCTCTCAAGTAATTTCACAATTGACTTGACTAGTGGCAAAAGAATTTGAGTTGCATAATTTATTCCCGTTTCAATTAAGAAAGAAAATGTCCGATGCAGAAGGGTTGCTGTTGCTTTTCTTGAAAGATTTTGGTATTGTGGCCAATCTGCAGTACAATAGGGGAGAAATGATTTCCGTTTAAAGGGGGCTCATGCTTATGTGCATTCTTCGTGCGAAGTGTTTATTTATGAATGCACAGATAAGTAACCGTTTTTCTGGCAAAAGCTAGACATCCGGATTGGTATTGGATTTACACCTGTCTGAGTTTCATTTTCACTCCAAGCAATTGAATTGGGTGTCTGCTGTTGGAGTCGGAATGCAAAAGGATAAAATATAGAATATGTATTTATTGCTGCCTTTGATATTTTAGAACTGAGGTTATCAATGGTTTGTCCATGTATTTATTGCTGGTTGAATTTTCTAATTTGGGACTATCTTTTGTCTAGAATGAGATGGCGGCATGTTATATGTGTAATATATTGGTGATTGTGGTCAATTTTTGCGGATATTCTTGTTATAGTTGATTCTCTAAGATGGGAGGACAAAAATATGGAGCAATGTTATTGACTTGTGATAAAGTGGGCTGTTTTTGTATTTTTCATCACAACGAAGGGTGATAGTTAAAACTCTGGAGAAGAGGGTGCAAACTATGTTGGGATGATTTTTTCTACTATGTTTATTTATGATCATATGGTTCACTTTACAGGTCTATGAAATATATCTTCTAAAATCATTTAAAGATGTCCTCTAACTTGCAACTGAGTGGATGAATGTTTCTTTATCGAATAAATATTGTAAAATCTTATGAAGGGCTATCTAAGTATGTAGCAATATATGGACGTATACTTCTTTTTGGGTATAACAGATATCTTATAAGGGTGTTTTGATGTTTGGTAGCTGTTGTTTATAAGTGTTACAGATATTCAAGGAATTTCCATTGCTGGGTGTTCAACCAATGGTAGTCCTTGTACAAAGGGACTTTTGGTCAGGTTGCTGTTGCCTTTTGATGTTATCATACATCTTTAATTCAGGAAAGGGTGAATTTGTAGCAGGGCGCATTGCTTAGATGCTGTCTACTTACCTACTAAATTCAAATAGTGCACATTATTGTTCCCATTCTGGAAAGTAAAATTGACGAAATTTCCATGGATTAAAGTTTGTGAGAATATGGTGGGTTGATCATGATAGTAATATCAATCTGTTGTCTCGTAGAAATAGCTGTCTGATTGATTCTTTATTTAAGGTCGGTTGTCTCTTTATTGCTTGTTAAAATAAAATACTGTCCTCCATTGTTTTTGGTCTAGTAATATGTTTGACGTGTTGGATGAGCCTGCTATCCAATGTTTAACCATGCCTTAGCTAGTAGTTACCATTTATAACTCTATTAATAGCTAGGAACATGATTTCATGTTGCTTATGCTTAGTTATGCCAAGACTCCTGCAATGTGGTAGCCTTAATTGTGTCCTTATATTTAGTAAGTGCACTCACCGTTTCCTTAGTTTTCTTTTATTAGTCTTTTGTTTATAAATTTTTTTATTTGCATTTATATCTGGCTTCAAGAATAAAAATTGAAATAATAAACGTTAATGCTCTGTTTCAAGTTCAATGCGCATTTAGCTTCTCGACTTGTGGAGTTTTATCTTTGTGAAACAACATTCAGAAGCTTGCATGTTTCTCTTTTACCATTTATTTACGATTTCATCAGGCTTGTTTTAAACAAACATTGCCTTGTTTGTTTTGTGGTCTTTAACAAATATAACATGTAAATCTTTTTTTGCAGTACCATTGGTATGGCTTTCATAACTTTACTATTGTATCTGCCTTTCTAATGGATATTTTTAATGAAATTACTCTTTTTTATGCTTTATGTATTCATTGTGCAGATACCCTCATAGATGCATCAATCATTTAGTTTTGGACTCTGCTGATTCTTCTGAAGTTCCCAGCACTATTCAAATGCATCCTTTAAATTTGTAATGAATCATTACCATTTGATCTCTAAAAGAACCAGATTCTGAAACTTGTATTTTCTTTTATATCAAGTACATTTTCCTTGTCACAAGTTTTTTTTAAGCAATGTAGTACCTCTATTTTAAATACTGTTGAGGTCTTGAGGATCAAGCTGCATTTTGGGCAGAGAAAACTTTATGCAATATTTTTAAAAGTGTGGACATATCCCCACCCCACAAGTCCCCCAAAAAAGAAAAAATAACGAAGACTGTTGCGATTTATGTGGTTGCTTGACATTGAAAGTCCTTGGCAGCCAGATGGTTTGGAATACTTTGTTTTTACTGGAAGCTGAAAGTTCAAGTCCTCTACTTTTCACACTTATTCAACCATGATTTATGAGAAGTTCTCATCTTGTTCTAATTGATACTCCCTATGTATTTGTTGAGCATGAAAATTTATTCTGGTAATTTGATGGAACTGATTTGTGAATCTTTCTTTTAGATTTAAGTAGAATGTCTACATTTTAATGCCTGCATTCAATTTGAAGGCCATATGTTTTTGCCTTAATCTTCTTTTTCTCTTGTTCTTCCAATGAAATTAGATCAGTCAGAAAAAGGAACTTTATTTAATGTGGTGAACCATTTACATACGGCTTATGTTTTTCCACAATATTCTTGACTAGTAGCAGAGGTTGTTTCTTTCATAACTTTGGCATAGGCTGAGCATTGACCTGGATTATGACCTATTACACCATATCATATCTGATCAACTGGTCCCCTCTTCATAGTTTGTCATCTGCAACCACTGATGGAGTTTGAAACATATATCCAAGGTGAGAAGTGGCCACTTGGGTGGATTGCTCTCCCTTTTGGCAAGTTTATTTTGGGATTGATGCGTTGGTCCTACAATCCTTGGTATTCTCCATTGGTATGACTTAATTTTTTTCTGTTGCTATTGCCTGGAAAGGTTTTAGTTTATGGAAATCCCCCTTTCTAACTTTCAGAAGTTTTAAGTTTATTTTTTGGTTTTCTCCATGCATTAGCCAGTGGGGTTCCAAATTTTGTTTGGATTTTGAGTTAGCTGTTGCCATGTAATTTGTGGGTTGATTGATGCCCTCTTTGGTACTATTGTGGCTTTGAGGATTTTTCTTGGCACTGCATGGGGAAGGATAAAAGTACTTGTACCACTTCAAAACAAGTTTTTTTGGCCAAAAATCATTTATATCTTAGTTAAGCAGCTGCGTTTTCCAAGTGCAAAGCTGAAGACTAATGTGAAGCCCAATGCCAAACTGGGTGTAGACATCTTTTCCATCTTTTGTGTTATCTGTATTATTTTCTTTTCAAATCTTCTAGGCTCAACAATTAGAATGCTTCATAACATTCTTTGAAGGCATCATGGAGATGAAATTGATGATACATTGGTTGAGACAGTTCTCTATGGTGGATGAGCTAGTTGTCGTCCTTGAATTGTTTGGGCCATAACCATCAGGTGTTTTTGGCATGATGTGATATAATTAGGCATGAGTCTAATGTGATGCTGGTATGGTTTGAGTCTACTGACAGAGTTCTTTATATTTAGGTCAACAGATCTGGAGTTTTTTTGTAAAATATTGGTGTGCTTCACACTTGGGAACTTATAGAAGCACAACCTGTTGTAAGTCTTCTAACCACTTGTTATTCTTAAAGCATGGGAATGTAGGATTCTAACCAATTGCCTGATAGCAGTCTGACTTTCTGAAGTTTTTAAAAATAGGTTTGATTCTTTTGTTCTTTATATTATTTCATACAAGAATGGATTGGAAAAATGTAACAACTATTGGTATTAGTATTCTAGGTTAATACTGGTGGATTGTGATATGGTAACAATTGAGGGCATTTTATTGGGGCTTTGCAGTGTACTACAAAGAAATCTTTGATATTGGTATGCATTAGACAAGGAAATATCTCGGCATTAACCACTTAGAACGAGAACTTGGAGGAGATTGGGTTTTCACTCCTAACAGGAAATAAGCAAGAATATTGCTGGCGGGTAGGGATGAATTATAAATTTAACCGAACCAGGAAATAGGATGTTGTCACTAGGCGTGTGCATCTTAGCGGCTGCAGCTTTTCAACATGATGTTTCACTACGCCACTGTTTTAATTGGTTCATTATGGAATTAACAATTGTTTGTATTTGTGAATATAAATATTTATGATCGCATGTGCGAGGTTTTTTTTAGTTGGATTATTACCTAGGATTAGAAAATCAAAATATGGGCGAGTTAGACAATTTCATAATACAAATATAATTTAATTAATTTAAAGAATAGTAGTTATGTCATTTTGCTTAACGGACTTTGTGTATTTGTTTTTTTTTTCTTTTGGGTACAAATGTATTTGTTAAATTAACTGTCTTTTGTTGTGTTGTGGCAGATTGTAGGATGCAGATTTTTATTGAAATCAAGGCATAGGTTGCATTGTTGTAAAAAATGTATTAATAATGAAATATTTTAATTTTTGGGTATGTAGGTTTATGATTGGTATTGATTAAAAATAAAGGGGATGATTAAGAGTAAGGGGAATTTGGTCGTATTCTTAGATGGGTTTAATTTCATTGTTTTTTCAATAATTTATGTTAAAAAACGTAAAAATTTGATGATTCAGCAAATCATTGTCCGCCCAAACTGATTTACGTTGCGTGAAACAAAATGCTTTCCACTATTTTCTTTTGGTCATATCATTTAAGATTTGAACGTAGATCTCCATTCAAACTATCACATTTAGGCTTTTCCACCTTAGTTTTTAGCGAAATATTGCATCTTACCTTCAAAATGAAGTGGTTAATGTTTAAAAAATCTTTGGCTGATTCAGGACATACGCCGTTCAGTATGAAGTGCGTGACATACTATGAGATTACTCAAAGGAACAGTCCGAGTACGTAAACATGTTCAGCAACATTCAGCAGCGAAGGGAACATCTAAGATAACTACGAAGGAATCTTATGCAAAATTAAGCAATCTTTATGAAATTATTGAACATCTAAGATTACTCGAGGGAACATTCCGAGTATGTCAATTTTTTTTAAAAAAAAAACAAATGCCCTTAAGGTGTTTCACCTTACAGATTTGTGACTAGTATTGGCAGAAACTCTGAGAACTTAAGTAACGCGATGTTAGAAAAAGGGCTTCTCCAAATTCACAAAGTGAATGTAGAGAATGCTAGAGAAAAAAGTGGACTAATAAGCCTCACATCTAATTAATTATGATATGGGTGCGCTATAACTAACAATGGGATGTGGGTCCCATACATAATAACATTCTTCTAAGTTTCTCTCTAATTGCATCATCTGCATTCATGTGGATGAAGAGGATCTAAAAGCTTGTTGGACAACCTTTTTGGGAACAAGTGGCACACCATTTTGCTAAGGATTTCAAAAATAACAAGTACGAGCGAAATGTACAGGTTAAAATAACAAGCAAAAGCTTAAGAAATAACATGAAAATGTAAAAGCCGTCTTCTAAAATCAAAGGTTACGGGCACACTGTAGCACAAGGTCACAATTTAAGCACCATCTGAGAGGCTCCTCTTTGACGTGTTGATTTATAGAATTGGATTGAGGTAGCAATAAAATCAAACGATAATATGAAACATCATCATAACAACTATTATTCCCTCGAATAAAAGCATCTCCATATTTGTTCTTCAGTTGGCCGTTTACATACTCTTCTGTTTGTTTCATTGCAATATTCATATAGCCATCTAGACGTGCTAGAATGCCTGCAAAGATTAACCAAAAGGAATCAAGCCAGTTCACTCATGGCCCCGTGGAAGCATTAAGATAACAAAACCATGTGGCCAAGTGGACCAACTATCAAGAATATGCCCACAAAGTGAAGGCCCCTCAAATGAGAAGAGAACTTGATAAGAATTTAATTATCACTGCTGTTCCTTTACTCTCCCTTTGTTACTCAAAATTTTGAATTAATAACCCTTTGATATGGCTCTCATATGAGGATTTAGACAGAGTATAAGCTATGACCTGCTTTATTTTCCACATCTTCTTCGTTCTTATGTTAAAAAATGCCGTTGCTGGGTAATAAATTAGCAAGTTCTTTGCCCAAAGAACTAATGCTACCTGCACATCAAGAATACTTGAAATACTAGAACAAAAAGAGACTATTTCATTATCCACGTTAAAATACGATGTTGATTCCACCTTCAATGTTATTAAAGCCGCTTGTAGCAATAGGTACCAAAGACGCAAAGTACTTTGAGCACCTCTTGTGCTGGTTAAAGTCAGGAGCCAAAAGTCGCGCACCTTTTCTAGGTAAGAAGCAAGCGCCTTATGGCCCCTAGAAGAAGCAGGATACAGGTTGGGTCATGGATGACATTGAAGGAACGGAAGAAGTAGGACAAAAACAACAAGCCTTATCCTATTAAATATAGTCGGCTATATATATCATACGATGTTATTGTGCTCTATCAAAAACTAAATCTTTATATAGGTTATTGACTAGGAGATCCCACTCAATAACTCCATTAAACGTTCTTTTTGGCCTTCCTCTATTCATTTTAACTACAGTCCATATGTTTGATTCACCCTCCTCACCGGCGTATCTCTTAGCCTTATTTGCACGTGTCCAAATCACTTATGATAATTCTCTACTATTTTCTCTTCAATAGGTGCCACTTCAACTCTTCCCCGTATTTATTCATTACGAATCTTATCTTTTTTTTTATATCCACACATCCATATCAACATTCTCATCTCAGTTATCTAACTTTATGCTCTTGCTATCCTTTTAAAACCTAACATTCACTTCCATAAAATATTGTTAGTCTTATAGCAGTGCGATAAAACTTTTCTTTTACTTTAGTTTAGTTAATTGAAAGAATTTAATTGTCATTAAGTTTGACAGAATTAACATCTGGTCATGCTAGAAAACTAAGGTCTTCAGTTCTATCATAGACATTGAAATGTGGAGAAGTTTTCAGCTTCAGAAGTTTAATACAACATATGAGAGACAAAGGAAAACCTTTCTAATATGGATATCCAGCCACTAGAAAACAAAAGAGGGGAAAAGAATGAAAAACTAGAGGGGCAAACCTCGGTAATCAACACCAGAATTCATTTTTACTACCACTGGTCGCCCACGAATGGATTTGAGAAAATCTGCTGGGGTTTTTGTGGTTGCTGAAGATTTCTCCACTGCACTCATTTTTATCTCAACCAGTCTTCTAACACTGGAGGTACAAGAAACAAACTACAAATTTCAATAGTTAAAAACAAAACTTCATATGTCAAAAAATGTTGCCCCGGAAAATAACCCGGAGGAGATGAACACGCATAACCAGTGAAGTCAAGCACAATTAGATGCCCTTTTCAATGTAACAAGTATGAAATCCTAAATATAATGATGATATCATGTCGATTTTATTTTGTATATTTATATACCAGTAAAATATATTTGTAACACCATATAAATATTCAAAATCACACTATGAGATTATCTAGTTAAGAATACTTAAAAAGGAGTCGTCCAAATATGGGGTTTATCTTGAATGAAGATTTTTTTTGGTATAAAAATTTTTGAAAAGGGGTTGGGCTCACCCACGATCTAAGGACAGGGCGAAATCTTCATTCCTCCTAGGAGATACTAATATCGGGTAGGGCGAGCCGTCTATTACTCTCAGGCGTAAACTTAGGTACCCATGAATTAGGATGCCTTCTTAAGCGCTGCGACTAGAACCACAATAAAATGGTACTTCCTAAGGATCGAATACACTCTAAATAGTCGCATGTCTCACCCTGATGGATTTGAATAAAGATTCTGTTGGAGCTTCTTTCTCAAGAACTTGCTTAGGCCCACTATTTGCTTGTCGTTAATTTGGTAAATTTATTAACAAGTCATCAACTTTAGAAATCTGATACTAAATATGAAATAGAATAAAATTCGAAATGGAAAAAAGTAGTACGATGTATTATATATATATATATATATATATATACAGAGCAATAATTATATATTGTTTAAAGTGTATTATGAAGAGTTTGACAAAATGTGCTGTCATCTTGTCTACTTAATAGTATGGATAAGTTGTCTGCACATAATAATGTGATTTGCTAAGGAGAAGATGTGCTGACGTTTTGCAATGGGAAAATGTTGAGAATTGATGTCAATATAGTATAGAGATTGTGGAGGTGTTATAAAAAACCGTGTGGATCATTAGATACTCATATGTCAGGGTGATAAATAGAAAAATGGGCTATACTTAAAGTTATGACATAATCATGGAGATGGGCTTAAAACAAGTTATATTACAATATAATTGACATCTTGTGAAGGAAAAATTCAACTATAAAAACTACAACTTTTTAAAGTATGATCAATTAATTATAATTAAAATATATAAATAAGACACATCTCAAGGCATTAAAATAGTATTGCTAGACTGGTAAACGATGAGCTCAAACTCAATAGGTAATTTTGCATTTCTCCCTCTCTTAAGTGTACTTTTCTTCAAATCAAATATATACTTTTTTATTACTAGCGTGGGTTAGTCTAAGTGATAAACGGTTCAGTATCGCTTAAACAATGTCTCAAATTTGAGTATTAGCGTATGTAGAAAATTTTAGTTGAGATACTCACCCACTATAGCTAAGTGCGCGAAGCAAGTCAGATCCCGATATAGTTGAAGCAAAACTATAATAAATTGGGTGAACAAAAAAAATATTTTTTTTATCAAATATCATATATGCATATAGTTGTTTGGTGACATTCCCTTCAAGGTAATAGGAGAACTTTTGTTTTTTAGGAAAAGGCAAAATGATATTAAAAATTAAGCATCTTACATGGTGGATAAGTTGATGAAGATATAAATTTGTAATTAACCCATCTAAATCACTTCGAGAGGTGCATGATATCCAAATCCAATTGGATCAAGACATTTACCATTGAGAATAGAGGTATAGAGGAGCATCTTAACTGAAATAATATCTAATACCCCATCCTTTATCTTCAAGCAATCCAGAATTATGATCCAATAGGAGCTTTTATTTATCTAAAACAAATTTTGTGACCAATAGGAGCTTCTAGTTTTAGCATATATCCACAAACAACTTCATTAATAATCTGGGTAGGTTTCAAAAATTACTACAAAAGTTATTCAAACTTTTTGTAATTTTAAATGCAAATTCTTATAAAAATTGAAGATAAATTTATTTTTTTATAAAAAGATATATTTATTATTACATAAGATAAAATTATACATACAAAAGTTCTCATAGCTAACCTACAGAAATAGTTTATTTTCCTAAAAAAAATTGATAGTGGCACCTCTGAGCCCAAATCCTTGAACACACGGAGTCACTGTTTGCGTGTAACGTCTTCCAATTCCTGATGGGGGCCTTCAGCCAATGGAAAGCGCACAATGAGTGACACTCCACACTCGCGAATGATAGGTCACCCCTATATATAAGCCCTTAAAACCTCGAGCTTCTCCTTTCGCCTGTTCATAGCAGCTGTAAGCGTCTGCAACTTTTATTAATTATAGGCGCACACCCCACCCTGCTACTACCAGCACCCTCGCTCTCCCCACAAACCCTAATTCCCACCCCGCCAAACATACCCCATTCCCTCCCACCCGCCTTACTCCCTGTCCACTCTCTCCGGTGATCAAAACTCCACTGTCTGCCTTTTTTACTGAAGACCCACTTGGATTCCTGCTGCTCCAGCTCAATCATCCCTTTCTCTGCCATGGATGATAGCTCTTGATTCAAGTGCCAACTGAACTTATCTCTCCGTGGTATTTTTACATTTTTTATTGATCATTCAGTTTTCTTTCCTTCCAGTTGTTTTGCAAGCTGTGACTGTAATTTGGTAAGAGAGTGAGGCTCACGGAGCAAAATTTGAGAGTTAGGTGATTGAAAGTGATGGTGATTGCTGAGAGTGAGATTGGCGAGGATCAGAAGGAAGTTAGTGCCCCCAAATCGCCGTGGAAGACTCCTGTTGTAGATGGGAACGGAAGTGATGTCTCTGTTATGATGGGCACCGAGTCTTGGCCTGCTCTCTCTGATGCCCAACGTACTAAGAATTCTGAGACTGCAGCAAAGCTCGATGATACGCCGGCTGCTGTTCGAGCCTCTGGAGAGGCTGCTTCACGATCTCCACCTATGCAGGTTAACCTATCTTGCAATTATGGTTTCTGATATGAAATATGATAGTGTCATAGGTAATTTGATGTTTTTTCTGACCTCAGTTATATGTTTTTATCGCTAGAAATTTGGATATAATTAAAATGCAGTAATAACATGGGTATAAAATGCATTGAAATGACTCTAGTAGAAAATGACTTGTATAGAAATGTTTTACATTCCTTGAAATGATGGATGCCAATAAAAAATTTTGAGTTGATGTTTTATATACCTTGATATGAAGGTTGCCAATGCCCCATGAAGATTTTGAGCTTTTTGTGTGTATGCAGAGAAGTTTCAAGTTAAACAATTATACCACGTAGTAGTTGTACTTGATCACTAATGTAAATACATTTGAAAAAGCAAATATTTGTTCCAGAAGGACAACCTCATGTATGGATGTCTTTGTGTTGCTCTGGTAATTTAAAATTGTTTGTCATTGGTTAAAATTTGGCAAGTTGAAAGAAAAATGTATTACTTTGATCTTTTGCTATTGAACTATCAATTTGTTTGCAATTTCGGTTGAACATTTCAAATTATTGTTTGGTGAATCATGTAAGAATATCATATGATGATTAGGGGTCTAGAGATGTTACTACGTTTGCATTTTGAAATGATTGTTATGGGAAGGTTTGGGGGCAACAATTTGAGCATTAAAGTAGCTTTTAATGATACATGTAAAAAAGAGAATTGTAAGTGTCAAAGATTTAAGAAATTCCTCAGATGGCTGATATTGACACTTTTTTTTCTCTTTCATTTTCATTGGTCTTATGTTTTTTTACATTTGAAATAATATTTTAATGTCACAAGAGTCTTGAATATGATATTAAATACGATTTGCTTCTTCATGCTTGTCCATATAATCACAGGGGCCAGTTGTTCAGCAGAAGTCAAATGGTTCTGGAAACCCTAATCCGTTGCATAAGATCTCATCATCACGTCATCAGAAATCAGGTTCTAAGCGCAACTCCAGTGGTGCACCTCCTTTTCCTGTACCAATGCCTTATCATCAACCACCAGTCCCACCAGTTTTTCATGCTATGGTACCTCCACCTCACATAGCTGTTCCTGGCTATGCTTTCCCTCCTGGACCAGGACCTTTTCCGAGTGTTGAAAATCCTTTAGTAAAGCCTGCATCTCAGGCACCAAGGCCAGCCTTTGTGCCAACTGCTCATGCTGTTGATGCAAAAACTGTTCAACCATCTGTGCAAAGGGATCCAAATGCTTATTCTAATATCTCTAGTGGAAGACTCCCTATGCAGGAACAAGTTGACCATCTAAATAATACTTGGCATCATCAAAGGGCATTTCCCCCAAGAACAAACATTTCAATGCAACAGGGTATGGGAACAAGGACCTTTATAAGACCTCCATTTTATGGCCCACCTCCAGGTTACATGGTTGCTCCAAGCTTCCCGGGTAAATATTCATTCATGATCCTCTGGCTCTACATATGCAGAACTCTGTGCGGGAATTTGTCTTTGATTTGGGTCACATCTCATTATTTTCTTTTTATTCTTGAATTCCTCCATTGGCTGGTTCTGTATCTCAATTATTCTGTTTCTGCTCAGGACCTCCACCTGTATGGTATGTCCCCATGGCACCCCCGGGCTCTATTAGGGGACCACATCCTCGTCATTTTGTTCCATATCCTGTCAATCCAGGATCTCAGCCTGTGCCTCCAGAAACTATATCTTTGAGGGCTAGCATTGTTAAACAGATAGAATATTATTTCAGGTCAGTAAATGTCTTTTTACTTACAAGTGCTATTGGCTACAGTTAAATCTAGTATATAACATTTTGATGTATTATAATAATTTTATTTTTTGTAAATATTGTTTTCATCTTGATGGGTGTCATTAACTTAGACCATTGGATATCAACATAATCTTGATGAGGATGAATGAATTGATTTTACCGCTAGATGGAACTGTAAGAGACTATTGATTTGTTACTTTGGGAAGTGAAGGGAACTAAGTCTAAGAATTATTGGCTTTTCTATTAGGCTTTATAATTTTGAGTTGTGCCATAGAAAGTGGCAATGATTTTGATGATTATTGAACATGTGTTGAGGATTCTTGTAATCAAGTTAATTAACATACTGGGAATATACAAATGTAAGCATTGTGATAAAGATTGCTCATTCAGCAAACTGCTGACCTCAGTGCTTTCTCTTGGCAGCGATGAAAATCTTCAGAATGATCATTATCTTATTTCCTTGATGGATGACCAAGGATGGGTTCCAATATTCACTGTAGCTGGCTTTAAAAGGGTCTGTTTGTTATTTTTTTGTCTCCTAATTATGTTACAATTTTTAAAATGTACGCTTTATGCAGGTGCATCCTGTAATCTGCACTATTCCTAACAATATAATGTCAATTGTCAAGTTGTAGGTTCTTTAGTAAATAATCTTAGTCTAAAATTTCAGTAATGAAATTCTGATGCTATACTATTTTCAAAACTTACAAAGGTTAAGAAGATGAGCGAGGACATACCATTCATCCTTGATGTGCTGCAGAGCTCTAATACCATAGAAGTGCAGGTTAGATTCTCACTAGACTTGGTTGTTTTTTCTTTTCCTAGTTTGACAGTTCGTTTCATCTTTGTGTGATATTTAATATATTAATTAAAATATTTTAATTTATGATTGGTTTAATCACGGTTTAACTACGATCTCGTTAGTAACTTACTTAGTTCAATGACTGGTCCAGCTTTCATAACATTGGATCTTTTTGTGTGCTTGAGTTAGGGGCTGTGACTATGCATGCTTTGAACATGTGACTTTGTTTTCAGTTGTTTGCAGTGGTTTTGTTCTTTAATCAACTTCCAACAATTTGAGGTAAAACGTTGAGTATAAATAATTAAACTCCCATTTTTGTCTGTTATTCAAATTACTGTATAATTCCTATTGAAACTTTTCAATTAAGTTGTTTCATCTCAAGACAAGCATAACAAGGGGCTAAGATATGTACCTTCTGTTGGACAGATTTTTTGATGAATTGGATACAGGCATCTGGTCATTTAAGGCAACTTGATATGCTATAATTTGTGTTCAATAATTTACTAAAGACACAGGTTATTGTTTTACCAAATTATTTTAAAAGAAATATAATGTGTTCAAGTGTTCATATTAAATTTACATTTACGCAACTTTTGAGAAATTAAGTGCTAGGTAGTGGGAAAAATCATTTGGGCTCTTAAAGTTTAAGCTAAATTGTAATATGGCTTCAATGTATGAAATAAGGGGTTAAAGATGCCTTTATTTTTTTTAACTTGAGAGATCTTTAAACTTTGTCTCTTTTTAGACTCCACATACAAGGAATACCATATCAATGCTTTTGGAGCTAGCTTTATATTACCAAAGCATCAGAAGCTTGACAATTTGATGACATCTTGATCAGATTTACATTATGTATTACTTTCTATTTTTCTTTGGCCTGCATATTGCTTCTTTTTCTTAGTTCTAATTGTAGCTTGTGCTATTTCCATAGGATGAAAAGATTAGGAGACGTGATAGTTGGTCAAATTGGATTCGAGTTTCCACAGGAAATTCAGCAGCACCAGCGGCTCAGAGCCAACAGAATCAGCCTGCAGATGATACGACCAAATCTCTTGAAAATGGTGATGCCATTGGAGACAGGACAAAGGCAGTTTCTGAAGCAACTCTTGGTATTCTCGAGGAACAGATGCAACCAAATAAAAATGGTTCAAAAGTTTCACAAATAAACACAGAACATGATGCTGAGTGTCATCTTTCCGATAATAAATCAGAAGCAATAACTGATGAAAGTGTCAAATTCACTGATCATGACATGAGCAGCAATAAGTTATGCTTCTACTCACAAGATACTGAGCTAAAAAAAGTTGATGATAATGAGACTGGAAACATGGAGGCTCTGACTGATATGGACGTCAAAGATCTTTCCAATGATTTTGCTACTACATTTATGCTTGATGAAGAGATAGAGCTAGAAAACAAGATGCCAAAGAAGGCTAATCTTTCTTCTACTAGAAGGTATGGAATCTAATTTGTACACAGGTCAAAAGGGATGACTTTTGGGGGATATCAAGCTTTGGATAACAAGTGGGAAGAAAGACATGGTCAAAATTTTGAGGTCCTTGAAAATGTCTTGTAGAATATTTGATTGTGGACACTTATTGTTAAAATATATTCAAAGAATTATGTACTACAAAAAAGTAAAAGTAAAAATATAAAATATAAAAAGAAATGTAATTTTCTTATCAACATGAGTTTTCTAGCCCCTTGTTCCACTTCTTTAGTGTCATCCACCAGAGCGATGTTTCAAGTAAGTCCATGCCATTCTTGGCGTGTGCCCAAATGGGAGACATTTTTTATTCTGATATGTGGACATTGTGTCTTGTTGGTTTTAGCGTTAGGTTTCTGCTTTTCTGAAAATCTTGATTTTAAAACATTTTTTTTAAAAGCATTGTAACAACAAATCAGTTTTATGCTTGGCCAATCACTCAAGTGCTTTTGCAATATTTTCCTTAGACATGAAAGCTTTCATTTTAACTTTTATGCAAACGCATCTTTATTTAGAGATTACACTGCAATTTTTCTGCCCAACCATAATGAATAGTTTATATGAAACATAAGATTGGTATTTTATATTTGTGCATCTATTTTTTTGTGTATATTTTTACCCCCTGTAAAGCATATTATATATATGAACATTTTTAGCCACAAAGAATCTTGAAAATATTCCCTATCGTTTATATTTTGGATTTACCCCCAATCTCTATCCTTTATTACTGCTTCCTAGATTGTTAGAGGAAGGATGTTCTGCATCTCATGGAAAGTGTGCTTACTTTCTGAACTAGAGTAAGATTTGTTTTTGCATATGTTAAAATGTGCAATTTGGAACGTACTTATTTTTTAATTCTTTTTCTCATAGTATTTCCAGTAACATTTTCTTTGAGTCATCCATGATTGATATTACCCTTTTCTTTTTAATATGAAAGAGGAAGATATTTTATTTCTTTGTTAAAACCATGTTAGTATCATCTGTTTGAGATGTTCTAATCCCATTTCGTCATATGTTAAAATGTGCAATCTGGAACATACTCATTTTTAATTCTTTTTTTCTCATAGTATTTCCAGTAACATTTTCTTTGAGTCACCCAAGATTGATATTACCATATTCTTTTTAATGTGAAAGAGGAAGATTTTTGTTTTCTTTGTTAAAACCATGTTAGTATCTTCTGTTTGAGATGTTCTAATCCCATATGGAATGGGATTCGATGATTGTCATACTATTGCGATTAAAGTGCAAACTAATTTGTGTTATATTTAATTTTACACTCATCTCATAGAATTTGTTGCCTAAAAGGATTGATGATGAAGATGATGAAATGGTTGTCAATGACCAGGACGTACAGAGACTTGTAATTGTTACCCAGGTATTTTGTTGATAAGCTAATTAAAAAAATGTGTTTTCTCCCCTCAAAAACTGGTTATTATTTATATTTTTATTTGAATAAAAGCTTTATTAGAAAGGTAGATTAGAAAGGATGATAATGGGACAAGAGGGTCAAGAAAACCCAACCAAGATCCAATAACAAGAGGGTCAAGAATACAACAAGGCCACTTATTCACATATTTGGCAAAAATCCTTGTCTGAATGAACAGTGAGAAAGGCACCATGGGGAAGACATGATCTTTTTCAGAAACAGAATGAGTACTTGTTATAGAATAAAAGCTTTATTAGAAAGGAAGATTAGAAACGAGGATAATGGGATGCCCCCAACAGAAGAGCATAGAACATTATAGAACACAAGAAAACCCAACCAAGATCCAATAACCAGCGGGTCAAGAATGCGACAAGGCCACTTATTCACATATTTGGCAAAAATGCTTGTCTGAATAAACAGTGAGAAAGGCACCATAGAGAAGACATGATCTTTTTCAGAAACAGAATGAGTACTTGTTATAGAATAAAAGGTTTATTAGAAAGGAAGATTAGAAACGAGGATAATGGGATGTCCCCGTCAGAAGAGCATAGAACATTATATAACACAAGTAAACCCAACCGAGATCCAATAACTAGCGGGTCAAGAATGATACAAGGCCACTTATTCACATATTTGGCAAAAATGCTTGTCTGAATGAACAGTGAGAAAGGCACCATGGAGAAGAAATGATCTTTTTCAGAAACAGAATGAGTACTTGTTTCCATAAAGTTGGAGGAATATAATAGGTACTTTAAACATAATTGATGAAAATTTAAATAAACTTTGGGTGATTAAATGCTAGAGGCTGGAACTACGCAACTATAGCATTATGACTTTTCTTGATACTCTCTCTTGAGCTTGCATAATGTATTATTTGTTTATTTTCTTTTTTTGATGTACAGAATAGTGATATTAAACAAGGATCTAAAGTTGGTGGCAAAGAACCAAAATCCATTTCCAGTGAACTTGCTTCTGCAATAAACGATGGTCTATACTTCTATGAACAGGTTAAAAAGTTATCTTTGTTTCTTGCTTTTACCAGGTCGTCGTCATTTCTCCAACTTTTAATTAATGTTACCGACATAATTATTGACAGGAACTAAAAAATAAGCGGTCAAATCGTAGAAAGAATAATTTTGATAATAGAGATCGAAAGTTAAAATCTACAAGCAATTCTCCAGGAGTGTCTAATATGAAGATGGGAGAAAATACCAGTGCAAGCAATGCCCTTGAAGAGTCTGGAAGCACCAGCCTTAGGAGGAAACAAAAAGGCTCTCTCAAGCAGCAGTCTTCCCATGAGCAGCGGTTTTTCTCTAGTAATTTTAGAAATCATGGAACTGGTCGTAACTCTTTGGGAGTTATATCTGAAAGTCCACCAAGTAATTCGGTTGGATTTTTCTTTGCTTCTACGCCCCCTGAGAATCATGGGTCAGTTTGGAATTGTCTGTTACCCGAGCTCTACAGTTTGATATTGGTTTTTGTTATCTTGTTTTTGAGTGATAACATGAAATGATCGTTGGTATGAGGAGCATGTCATAAATGCTAAAAGAAACGGTATATTATTGTTTGATTGTTCTGTTTGATGAATATGAAACTTTCCATTAATCATCTCTATCTTGCAGCCCTGGACCTTCCAAATTGAGTGTTTCACCGCATTGGAGTCTTTCTGGAAGTAGCCCACCTGTTGGTTCCTTGCCTAAGTCTTTTCCAGCATTTCAGCATCCGAGTCACCAGCTTCTAGAAGAAAATGGTTTCAAACATCAGAAGTAAGTGATAGTGCTACTGCTTACTTACAGTACTTGTGCATGAGGACTTGTAGAGAGAAGGATATAGTGCATTGTCATGTCATTTATGTGACTGTTTTTCCTTATAGGTATCTCAAGTATCATAAGCGGTGCCTGAATGATAGAAAGAAACTTGGAATTGGCTGCAGTGAGGTGGAGTAAAACTCGAAACCTTATAATTAAAGATCAAATGGTGAAGTTAATATATTTTAATTATACTTGCTTTGGTGGTATGAGGGTTGATAAATTCTTTCAATACTTGTATTTTTCTCAGATTTGATTCATATTGTTCACGTAAGTTTTGAAACATTGTCTTTTGTTCTATTCTTTTTTCTTTTAACAAATATTACCGCTGGTATTAGTTAATTATTTTGTGATTTAGCATTGTCAATCTTTAGTTGAGTTTTCATGAAGTCTTATTAACCCGTTTGTTTCTCAGTAACACTATGCTTTTTCCACGTACGCGCTCTTTTTTTCTTACAAATTTAGCATATGTATTTTCTGGACTCTGACATTACTTTCAATTGTATAATTATTTATTTCAGTAGAATTTCTTGTTTGTGCAGGAAATGAATACATTATACAGGTTCTGGTCATACTTTCTCAGAAACATGTTTGTTCCTTCTATGTACGATGAATTTAAGAAACTAGCGATGGAGGATGCATCGGCTAATTATTATTATGGAATAGAGTGCCTTTTCAGATTCTACAGGTAATAGCATCAAATTATATCTTTATTATTTCCTTCATAAATTAAGTTGGTCCCATCATTTGCCTTTTATTTTCTAATTCTTCTCAATGTGAATAAACTAATTCAGTAATTTGATATTTTTTTGATGATTTATGTTCAAGTTCATTATTATTTATCAAGGAAGAAAGTTTATTTGAGAGGAGGATGACATATCCTTCTCAGAGAAACTGAAAGAAACTGCTGGAATAGAAGTGCCAGAAAGTTCTTATCCTTTTGCATGTCAAACAAGGAATAAAGCCATGCATTGTAGAGCACCGAAGAATCTCAATCCTCTCTATCTTTTTTCTTTTGGCCTGTACATCCCTATCTCATAACAAATGTTAGGGCAAAGCTACACCAGGAGAATAGCACAAACGAGAAAGTTTTATAAAACCATCCCTGCATGTCGAACAAGGAATAGGAACAAGAAAAGATGAAACTGCATGTGAACTAGGCTGACGCAACAGAAATATCTTAGGAAATAGCTGTGAGGTCTGCAAATATGCAAAAAATATATGCCGAAAGCATATTAAACTGCCTTTTAAATTACCATTTTAAAAGGAGAAACTTGGTGCAAATAGTTCCTCTTGTGATTTTGAGCAATTCCTTGTATCAGTTACGGCTTGGAGAAGGAATTCAGGGAGGATCTATACAAGGATTTTGAACAGTTGACTCTGAACTACTACCATAAGGGCAATTTGTATGGCCTGGAAAAATACTGGTAATTAATCAGCTCTTTTGGTCTTAAAATATTACACCACAATTGTAATTTGTCTCGGATTGTTTGGAGCTATTACGCTATTAACCACTCTCATAACTTGTTGTTTTCTTGTGGTTATGGCAGGGCATTTCACCACTATCGTGCAGTACGGGACCAGAAAGAACCGTTGAACAAACACCCAGAGCTAGATAAATTGCTCAGAGAAGAATACCGAAGTTTGGAAGACTTTCGAGCTAAAGAAAGGAAGACGGTGAAAGAGGGCATCGTCTAAATTATGATGGGTAATACAATATCTATTTGGCAGAGTTTTTGAGGGCGTCCCCAGTTTTGAATTAAAATCTAACATGACAGTGAGCTGGAGAAGAAGCGGCCTGCTTTTTAATTTGAACGCAAAGAGCAAGATTATTTTTGTTTGTTCAATATTGGTTTGGATTGCTTAAACCTTGCCTGTGCGAGGGCTGCTGATTGCCAAGTCTCCCAACGTTTCCGAATGCATCCTTTCTTTCTGGGTCATTGGACTTTGAGGAGGATATGTTGTACATAAGCTGATAGACTAGTCTAGAAAAGAACAAAAAGGACAAAAAAAAAAAAATAGGGAAGGTCCTTTATTTTAAATGGGAATGGTATCCAAAATTGTGCAAAGTTTGTACTTAATGGCTTTGCCAAATTTGCAATAAGACGTAGTTTTACTGTAACACAATGTGTTAAATCAATCAATCGTCACCAAATTGATGGGGTTTTGCCGTAGAATTTTTGATGAAGGCATGCCAAAGCAAAGCATGCATTATACTACCAAGTCTGTTCCCACCATCATACATTATCCCTACTCCCTAACGTTGTGCTCCAGTTATATATTTTACGTGCTAGGCATTTTCAAAGGCTAGTAGCTTCCTTGCAAATTGAATTCATATTCATCTTAGAGGATGCAGATGCACGAGTGTGGAGTCTTTTTCACCCTTTGTCACCACCAAGACAAGTGTGATTATGCATGGAGTTCTTTTTAATTACTTAGCCGTGTCTTTGAAATGTATTCCAAGTATTTTTTTCTTTATGTGAGGGTCCTAATATGTTCAATTTGGCTCTTTTACACATACAAAAAATAAAATGCATACGATATTTTGGAGGGAAGCAAAGGAAAACAAATGAGATAATAAATAATAAGCCACAACATATAAATGCATTAGGCAAACGCTAAAAGGTACTTCCCACCGGAATTGGAGGATTTATTAGTAAAGAAGCCTTCGAAATTTGGTTTCAAACCGTTGAACTTTGAGGATTATATGTATGACGGACTCAACCACATTAATATGCCATGTTCTCGGGCCCGCCCGCGGGGGGAAATAGACTTTTACATCCCACTTCTTGTGTCCCTTTCTACACAGCTTCTTTACATGATTGATTTTCGATGAATATAAAAAAAGAGTTGGAAAGTAATGACAATTACAATTGAAGATTGATTTGGGGGTATCGATTTGGAAGTTATGAAAGTGGAGGAATCAATCTATATTTGATAATGAATTCTTTAAATCTTTAGATCTTTATTTAGTAATAATGCGAACATGGAAAAGTTTTCTACTTGTGCAAGAGGAGAATCTAACTAATCATGTTAATTCCTCAAATTCAACTGATTGGCATCCTCCGCCTTCAGAATGGGTTAAATTAAATGTTGATGGAGCTCTTTCTACAGCCCACAGTAGGGCAAGATGTGGAGGAGTGATTCATGATCGATCAGGAAGTTGGATTGTGGAGTTCACAAATTTGCTTGGTTCCTGTAGCGTCGTTGAAACAAAATATTGGGCAATATACACAGGATTAAAGTTAGCTTCAGATATGGGATTTAAGAAAATTATTCTTGAATCTGATGCTAAGAATGTAGTGGATATGTTATTGAATTTCACAGGTGACAGGTACAGCTTATTGATGTCACATATATATAGCATTGTTAAGCTATCTTGGGAGCTAAAGATATATCACATATCTAGGGAACAGAATAAACTTGCAGATGCATTAGTAAAATACGGGGTGATTAATACGACAGTGTTATATGATTGTCCTTAACATTTGAGGAATATTGTGGTCAAAAAGTGTTTGGGATATGATCCCCTTATAGTCTAATAGTTTACTTTAGGTGGTGAACCTCTCTTGTAACAAAAAAAAAAACTTTATAGATAACTCATTACTAGCAATTCAACTGAGGATAACAGCAGGCAGAAGGCCAGTTTTAACACAAAAAACCTCAAAAAGAAGACACAGAAAAACAAATAAAAACATGTACAGGGTCCTGCTTTTGCGGCGACTAAGATCGGGGATGCCAGTTTCTCACCCACTCTGTTAGAGTTGCAGTATTTCTATTTATGTCTTCAATATTATCACTCCTTAATGCAATAACTCTATCCTCTGGGTAACTTTCTTTAGCTTCCTCAAGCAGAACTTGAAAGATTTCGCTCTCAATATTGTTGGAAAGCTTTGAATCATTGTACCCTCTGTCACATAGTTTGAGATGGTATGTAATTTGTATGAGATGAAAAAAACAAAATTAATCGTTAAATAATCATCATTCACAACTTCATCCATACCTCTTGCTCAAACGGTCATACAACACAGAGTTATCAGTTTGAAGTACCACCACACAATCGAACCATCGTTCAGGAAAGAAATCACAGCCATGGTAGTCCACAATGTTCCCTCCTCCTTCCATAATGTCTTCAAGCTCATCGCAGACCTACAAAATCCAAGCAATACAAGTCCATTAGAATCTTAGGCAGACAACCTAGAATGATAAAACTGGCGGAGGGGAAAAATTATTTCGTTAACTTTCATTGTAAAAAGAAGTATTATCATGATATAATATTTTTATTAAGATGCCTGCCATTATTAATCCTTACTAATTACTATACTATCTAAACACATACTCAATCAGATGAACCCATTCAAACTCTATCAATGCATTAGCCATTTTTATGTTTTGTGCGTTTGGCATTGGGCCTGATTCAATAGCGTAAGGCACAATGGTAAAATCCATGCATTTACTCCTATGATAGCAATTAAACAAGAAATGCAAATAAATATTTCTTAAGCATTGATTCATATGGAAGCTCACCAGGTCTTCATTAATGACATAACAATCAAGCTCACCATCCCACCCATCATGCAAGTTCTTTTCTTTGACCAATTCTCCAATATTGATGTGGCGAAGTTGGACTGCCTCCGCTAGAGCAGAGGACATTGTTGTCTTTCCTGTCCCTGGTGTACCAGTCACCAGTATGTTTGGCCTCTTCCTCTGGCTGCCCTGTTCAACCATGTCTATGACCTGCACCCTTAACCAGTCACTGAGATTCGGTTATGTGAAAAAATAATAGAGACACGTGCACTGAAAACTGAACATGCATTTCCTAATACAATCAAGTTTCACAAACTCTGCGCATTGGCCAATGTAAATATATATCTCTAGCATGTTTCATTCAATTCAAAGCAAGAGAGAAACTCATCTAGACGCTTGAACGTTTGCCAACAAAAATGATGTTTGAACTGATCTTCGTCTTAAAGTTATCACCTTGACTACTTATCATAAGTTGTAATAGTAAAATGCGGAAAGTCAGGATTCAATCTAAGCTCATCCTGGAATTATTTCCTTTCAGTGTGGAGACTGTCCAGCAAGGGTTAAATTGTTGCAGTTGATCTCATCAATTATTCAATTATGTAGATGAAGATTTATGTCACTGAGCTATTCAATTTTTAACAAAGATGTTGCAATAAATAACATCAATTATACTATTATGCTAACAATTTAAAAGGCTAAGTCGCTGATATTTTGATTTGCCCGATGACACAAAATTCTTGGACAGACTCAGTTTATAAGACATTGGTAAGCCAAGACAATAATTTGTACAAAACATCCAGCGAAGCTGAAGAATCCTCCGGTTTTCTAAATAATCTGTAGTTTGTAAAACCACATGAATTTGTTAACGAAGTTTGAACTTGAAGAAAAACGTACACAAGACTAGAATCAAAGACTAACACTGAATGAATCAAGACGTTAAAACATATTCTACTTGGCCAGTTTCGAGAGGCTGATATGTATTTAACACGTGCGGACTGGAGGGCTAGCACGGAAAAAATTGGCTGCTTTTATATTCTTTTCTTGTTTTTAAAAGAAATTAGGGAGCGGCGATGATGACCGGAGAGGGGAGGATGGTACGGTGGCGGTGAGTTAGGGTTCAGAGCAAGGGTTGCAATAATGAGAAAAGAGTCGCAGGGAGAAGGGTGTGATGGTAGATATGTAGAAGAAAATTGAACAGAAATGTAGAAAGGGAAGACAAGAAGATTGAATACCTTAGCAGATAGGGAAGGTGAGGGAACGGCGGCGGCGAGAAAGAGAGGGAGGTGTACCCTGAGATGAAAATGACCAAAGCGGCATTTGCATGCTATGTATATTGTATCAAGGCTTGAGAATTTAGTATTAAAAGAAAGGAAAAAAAAAGAAGGCTTGAGAAAATTAAAACACCACACCACATCACACCCCACCCCCCCCCCCCCCCCCCAAAAAAAAAATCGCATGTTGTAAAAAAAAAAATCAAAATTTTCGATGCCGGACCGAAAACAACAGAATGTTCCAATGAAAAGAGAGCACAATCTTGTCATTGGATCCATTGTTTTCTCCAAGTGTCAATTCGAAATCTAATCTGCCATTTTAAATAAAACAAGCAGGATGATGAAGGTGACATAGGCGTAAAAACTTTTCGTTGCATCCATTGTTTCTTCTTGAAAGACAAAAAAATTTCGGTTCAGAGATAATGATTTGTTATCAATGGCAGAGGAATGACGGAATTGAAACTTCCCGAAAATGAGGTAGCGAGAGGCTAATTAAGAGTAAACACAGTATTTGGCATAAAAAAACAAAAGCTGTGTGTGTCTGAGTGTGAGGGTCGCGTTTGCGTGATAGGAATACTCAAGTGTTTGCGGCCATGTTCGTCCCTCCTCCTCCTTTTTAGCACTCAATAAAATATTGAAACAATTAGTGGAAATTGCGGAGTAGTAGTACAACTTATGTGGAACATATTATAAATTTCATAGGTCTTGACCTGTACTAGTTATTATAAATTTTATAACGTATTTCTCAGTGTATGTATTGGAATTATTTGTTGGTTATATAAAATATTATTTTGACAGATACAAATGTCTGAATAATTTTATGTTCAAGACAGTTATTTTGGTCAAAATAAAATTTAAAAGTTAAATCTAACTGTCAATTTACAATTAAGTGGATGAAAAAAATTATCAAATAGATAAGAGAAGTTTGAGTAATATATATTTTAATTTTAAAAAATATTTATATATATTTAAAAAATAGAGAGATATTTAGTGTATTTTTCTTTAAAAATATTAATATGTATACATATTAAACGGATAAAAAAATTTAAATACATGCAAGGAAAACCAATCTTGATCATTTTTTGTCTCATTTCAGTTTTATCCCGTCTCAAGATTTCGCGATATACCCATTATGTCCCAATATGACTGAGATCAAGACGGATTGGCTGACTGGGACGGATCTGTCATGAACAACCTTAGCCGCCTATCATCTCTCACAATGAGGACATAGCTGAAAACTAGAACGATCAGGGAGAGAAAACCGGTTAATTTGTGTCAATTTTCCTGCAGTGTGCTTTTATATTACCTTTGTTTTTACTCTCTTATTATTTTTATCTTCCTCTGATATAGGCCAAAAATAATTTTTCCGTCTATCTGTACAAATATTGCACCCGGTTTAACTTGAAAGTTGAAACTCCTCTAGCTATTAGTTGAATTGTAGAAATTTTGAATTCTTGTCTTGAAGACAAGAACCAACCGTGCAATTCAATTGGCTTTTAGAAGCCAACATGAATAAAATGAGAAATTAAGAACACAATATTATGGCGATTTTGCATGAAATGGCGTAAAACTTTATGATAAGATGAATATTTCCGGACGTTTAGACTTGAGTTGATATAAAACAAGGACAAAAGTGCGCATGAGAAATGTTCTTGGTATTTCTTGATTAAAGGGGAGGGAGGGAATCATTATGTGCGCCCTCAGCATCTCATTATAATCCTAGTAATTAATATAATTGCATGGCCTCTTCGAAGCAAAGGTTGTAATTTCAATATACTAGCAGATAATTCAGCAAAAGTATAACAATAGTAAGTTAAAAAAGCACTATCCCAGGAATAAAATACTGCCTAGGCCAAGACCTAATCAATCCCAAGGAAAGGAAGTTTTGATTGATATATCCTAGACTAAAGAATCCAGGTCAACAAAAGAACATGGAGTTGCGGACGTTGTCCTGCAACTCGGGGCACTGGGGCACAGGAACCGCTCCAGCAGATGAGTGCCCACCCTGGCTCGAACAAGTCTCAGACTTGTCTTCAAATTTGATCATCTGTCCCATCTGAGTTGCAGCCAAGTGTGCATAGCATATTGGAGCAACTGCCATCCATCACCCATATTAATTAATTAAATCAACCAACCAAGGAAATAGTAACCAAACATCTAATAACGTGTTGCAAGAATTTACCTACAGATATGGCAGTGGTGCTCCGCTGATACCTGTTAGTTAACACCCATGATCTTTTAACATACATAAATCATCACATCAATGAGAATGCAATCACGAGGTCAAGCTTACATATACTTACACATATGATAACGAATGCACAAGTCCCTCCAGATCATCAGGAGAGAAACCAACCTCATCCAACAAAACATGGTAATGCGTAGGCCTGGTAGTTCCCTGTGGATCAAGTTTTCAAAAGCGTGTCCCCATACCTAAACAGAAAACCGACTTTTTTCCTAGAGAGAGGGTGTTTGAGGAGGGGAGAGATTAAAAAAAACACACTTGAGGAGGACAAAGGGGATAACATAAGATACAATAGCGGCGTATAACAGACTCCAAAACCAACGTAAGAAATGACTTGCAACAGACTTCACTCACCACCAGTTTCTTAATGTCCGAAACTGTCCAACCTTATTTAATTCTACTGCGTTCATGAATCAGGAGGCATATTCTTGATATGTCAAATGGTAACATTCTATAACAGCATAAATTATAAAGCATTGCAGGTATGTATACCTTTACAACATGCACAAACATTCAACGTAATAAATCAGACCCAATAGTTGGGAAATACTTATGTCATAAACTAACCCTACATTTATATGCAACATTCTTGAAACAAAATTTATAAGTGCTAAGAACCTACATAATCAGTAACAGTAGCTCCAATCGTGGATTATCCAAATATAAAACAAATGAGGGGGGAAATGAAGAATACTTACTATCATTCCAGCATGTGCACATAAATAAAAGTCATAGTTCCGTGGATGGCATATTTTATTATCAATAACGGTTCCTACAAAACCACACAAACCAATAAAGAGTAAATTGAACATGAACAGTAAAATTATGCATCATTTAAAAATATCATACGAAATATTTTACCTGGGGGAACGTTGTCAGGAGATGAAGGCTGGAAAAATTTTGTGTGGTGGTTTTTCTGGGCAACAATTACCACAAATTTGGGACACCACTGATCATCAAGAAATTTACAGGCCTAAAACGCGCAAAATTAAAAAGATTAGCCCAACTGAGATCAAAATATTTTAGATTGAAAAACCATAGTTCAGCTCATGAACCTCAATGATTTGATTGAGCTCAATGTTCAATACTTGATTGAACTGTGATTCACTCACCCCATCCCTATGTTTGTCAGAAGGAAAAATAAATCACGTAAGAAACAAGATAGAAGCAATCACGCACAAACTTTAACAGAAGACTAACGTGCCTCAACCACCAGATGGTGCAAGTTTTCTAAATATGTTAAATAAGAAGACTGGTCATAGCATGCAAGACAATGAAATGCCAACATCAACCATTCATTGATTAATTAAACTGTATAGTAAGATATAACATTAATTAAAGGTTAATTTACAATGAATACTTGGTATATGGAATAAAAAGGTTAGTAAAGTATGTAGGATTAATAGCAAGAGAACTTTTATTTTCTTCCCGTGCTCCCTGCTAATCATATTTTACAGATATTATAGATTTATTTCAGATGTAGCATTCTATTTACATATTATAGATGAATTTCGAAGATAAGTTCCTCTATAAGAGTTGGTAAAATGCCCAAATCATGAACCTCCAGATAGCTGATGTCATTCTTGTTTTAACTAGAGTATTGCAACTGCAAGGGACAATTAATGCAGTCATTTAGATGACCACTGAAGAAACGTTAATTTTATTTTAATAAAAAGCTTGAAAATAAGTAAAGGGCGAAGCTAAACATGCCAGATTTTCAGTACACTACATATTTTCTGTACGAAGCCCCACTTTTTAACATGTTACATAGCAGCTAGAGAACAAATACACATGATTTCCAACATAAATAGTAGACAAAAGAGGACAATGGTGCCAGTTATTTTGGGACGCATATGTTGTTCCAGGAAAAGAGCCCCCCCTTTCCAAGAAACTACTTCCTGAACCAAGTTCTTTACAGGGAGATGCACCATGCTACCAGTATTTTCAAAAACACAAGCAAATATATATTAAATAAGAAATGCAAACAGAATATTCTTGTAGAAGACTGCTTTGAAAGAAAAATGTACCTGAATATTATTATATTTTGTGGTTTTCTCTTAGAAGTTACATAGAAGTCAATCAGAAGTTCCCTGCAATCAAGGAAACCTATCAGCAAGGAAGTTTATTTTAACAGACGGACTGGCCAGCAAAAACAAAATGTCTTCAAAAATAAGACTGCACCAAACACTTACTACTATAGGACAAGAAGAATCTCCCAAAAGAAATTAAAAATAAAAAAGTACAGATCAATCATCTTAGACCACTAAAAATGGAGAGGGAGGGTCCCACTAAAATGTAATATAGACCTGACGATGCCTTCATCCTCCTTCTCAGACCCTGGCTTGAACAAATTATCAATCATTTCAACCTTTGGAGACTGGGTACGGACACATGCCCTATACTTTGATATCAGAGGCCATTGTCTAGAGCTGACTACCTGCAATTTAGCATGATCATGAGGGAACAGAACACAGAAAATCTTAAATAATTATATCCCAACTAATATATATTCAATTATGAAATAATATAGTCATAAATTGGCCTAGGAACAACTATTATTTACCGCTGCAATTGAAGGGATATCAGACTGTCCCGGTGAACCATGTGATACATCCATGCCAAGAATGATGGTGGGATCTTTGGAAACAACAGGAATTGACGGTGTATGTTCAATTGATAGCATTGAATTCAGACCACCAAGCTACAAGAGAATAAGATAATTCAAAGGGAACAAATGCAAGTTTTCAAATTAAATCGGCAATTGGTTAATAAAAAACATAACAGTAAATCTACTGGACAATAATATACCTTAGCATTGATCTTCATCAGAACATTAGTGAGATATTGGTCGTTGACCCTTGTAGGAGCTATGCACTGAGTGACCACTCCAAACTCAGAAAGATTCTTCCGTTTCCATGGACCTTGAATATCCATTTTATTTACATCAATTAGGCACTGAACATATTAATACAGATATCATTAACACAATATCCAATCATATACCATCACCAACCATAAAGATCAGAGTTTTTCCGTTCAGGAAGAAGACAGAGAAGGAACTTGGGAGGTCCAGGAAGTTTCGACTGGATCTCTTCAAACATTTTCTCCACTCTCATCACAGGTGGGTCACGTCTAAACTGAGGTTTTTCTTCAAAGACACAAAATGGTTCTTCTATGAGCTGCCAGCATATACAAAATCAGAATTCCACGTTTGTAATACATTTATGCTTTTCAGTTAATATTCACCAAGCAGCCATGGAACTCACAACTCCTTTCATTCCTCCACATTTAATCAGATCTCGCACAAGCCCAGGTGTATTACAACGAGCAGAAAAGTTCACCACAGCCCATTTTTCTATCCTTGATGGCTGCACTATTTTCTGCAGAATAGCTCACATCGTTATAACTTTGGCATCAATATACTTTTTCTTTTCCTTTTTTCCATATCAGATAGAGTGATAGACTATCAAAATTTTGTTCAGAACGAAAAAGGATTAATTACCTTATTGTTCAAGTTCCATCTCCCATTTCTTGGGTTATCCTCCCGGTCACCAAACATCAACTATATGAGATAAAATCCCAATCACTTAGGAACCACAACCAAGAAGGATAAAGGATATATTTCCACTCAAATGTGTAAATTACCTAAAATCTAATGGTTGGACAAGATAAGACTATAATAGCACCCCTAGATCTATAAACAAACTCGCCTACATGTATGATTACCATTCTTCTATAACATTCTGGTCCCTTTCGTGAACTTAAAATTGAATTCATGAGCCAATTCCCACAAGCCAAATACCATGTGACCAATTTCATACCCAGAATGCAATAACCAGCATTTCACCCCAAAATTGAATCACCCAACTATCATCTCAATAGCCACTCTTTAACCCTGAGGGAAAATCGAAGGCACTACTCTGTTGTGAGTAGTGACGAATTCAATATATATATATAAATCAAAGAAACGAGCTTGATTAAGGAAATTGGAGACGTCAGTCATACATGCCTTCATAACACAACAGCAAACAACTTGAGTTCTGCCAGGCAGCGTAGCATAATGATTCATACAATCACATATGAAGTAATCACAGAATGAAGTTTTGTTCTTAAAATTCTTTCAACCAGGTAATCACATAATAAATTGCAGCCAATATGAACAACAAAACTTGGCACGTTGATGTGATATTTTTAAACCTGGAGCACAGTTTGTGGAAAATTGCTTTCAAACGAGAATAAAGAAAATAAACACTTCACAGTATCAAGCTAAGAAATAGTGAAATACCCTTGGAGCCTGCAAAACGCGACCCTCCACTTCGGTAAAGCCATTGCTTAGTGAAACCCCGCAATTATGAAGCATGGGTTCAGAGTCATACTTGTTGCTTTTTAAAGCCTACATCAACGAGAGAACGATTCTTCACCCCAACCATTAATTAAAATTATATCACCCAATTTAACAATTATACTTACATCTGACAAAACTCTCATCCGCTCTTGGGGCTTCTGCCTAGATTTCTCCACCAGTGAAGCCCTTTGAAGGGTAGACAGTGATTTTGTATATCGTTGTAGGGATACCAAAGAGCAAAGCTTAGAAAACAAACCAGAAAAGCACAATCAGTACTAAAGATCAATTGTTACTTTTCACTGAATTTTTTAACAAGACCAATAAACCCTCAATGCACCTCAAGAGGGAAGAAAGTAGGACGTTTTGGTTTTCCAACATTGATACACGGAAGATCACCAGAATAACGGAGATCTATCTTACGATGATTAACAAAATAATCGTAAACAGTCACTTCCTCGGAATCATCATTGCCATCCTTTCCACTTTTGTTTTTCAGAGAAAACCTGCATAATACATGACTCAGAAATCACGCAACTCATGCAAAATACCACTCTAAAACAACAATGGAGAAAAATAAAGTAGAAAAGAAAAAATGACGTCTGCTCTTTGCATGGGAGATCACTAAGCCCAGTTATCTTGTACTCTTGATTGGCTGGGCTAGTCTTAATCCTCAGATTTTTAAGCGTCCTTTTGGCCTGTACAGAATTTATTAAACAAGCTGTGCCTCTATTAAACGACCAAAGAAGCACAAATGGGAAACATTCAGAAATTTTGGATACCTTTGCCCAGTCAATTGAATAAGGATCTCGCACATTCTGGTTGGCTATTAAAAAGTCCACCACGGGCCCAGGCTGTACGATCATGGTAGTAGATACATCTTGACAAAAATAAAAGGAAGGCGTATCAGCAAAACATAAAAACATTTCAAAGAGAAGATGCAGTACTTAGAACATAGCTAACCTATGTTAAGTGATAAACCACTTTGTGTAGTTCTGAAACTTGAATGGAATCCTCTGCAGCCTAAAACCCCACTTCCAACGTCAGCAAAACTCCTTGGATCATTGTGGAAATAAGATTGACGAACAAGCAAACACCCTCTGCAACAGGCAGCGCACAATTATTTTGCGACATTTTAATGCAAAAATAAACCACCAGAAAGAGCATGGTTTACTTACTGCTTGGCAGCATGTTGCCTTAATATGATATCAAACACCCTGATCGCTTCTTGAAAATTTTCAGAATCTTGACCCCGCAGTGCATTAGTGATAGCCTGCATAGGGATTTTAGCAGCATAACTGATTTCCACTTTAAATGTTTTGGAACGATTTGGGCGACGCATCCTCTTCTTGTCACTCTCATTCGGACTCCCATGAGCATCAGGGCTGCAATTGCCATTATTCCTACAGAGGAAAAGCACCAATTCATTTGGCTAAAATGAAGGCATAAAATCAAGTAATCAGCCCAGGGAGTCAACAAAGATCAAAGTATTTAAACCTGTTTGATGTGAGATCCTCCAAAACAACAGTGAATTCAAGCTTGTTTCGAGGAAGAGGACCAACCGTAAACAAACTCTTCTCCCCGTCATAGGCTAAGTCCTTCCCTGCTAACTCAGAGTCATAAGTCTCCTGCACCCTGCCAATGATTTTTCTTCCAACACCCTTACCTTCTACAGGGCGGCCATCTTCATAAGAAAATGATACCTGCTCAGGAAAAAGAAACGAGTAAAATGGCCAGTATAGGTGCCTGATTAAACCTAAAAAGAGATGAGGAACATACACTGTAGTGGAAGAAATAGCCATCGGTGTTCTTAACATTGACTTTGAAGTGGTTAGTTAAAAGAGACAATTTACTTCCTCTGGATCCTAATCCTCGTCTGGCAATTGGAACCCGGGAAACCTTCTTGACAGGTTCAAGAGGAAGTCCTTGATCTGCTATCACTGGCACAGCATTTGGTGGGACAGGAGGCGGCGGCGGCAAAGAGCCCTCCGACCCATTTCCTTCTGGCTCAGATGAATCCATACCCTGCGTATGAACGAAATATCATATAACTCTATCAACACGTTCCAAAAAGGCAGAGGAAGGTAAAACTACTACGGAAGCAATTCAACTGTAGGAGAAAGACGAGAGGAAATGAAGAGAAACATTCAGAGTGACCAAAAGACGACCAGCAAGTTTCATGATTAAACACTTAGATATCCATAAGTAATGGGAAAAGTTTAAGCAATGCTCTAAGGAAGAGAGGAAGACTACAGAAAAACCAGTCGGAGCCAAATCCAATACGTAACTAGAGAAATAAAGCAAATCACTCTTCAAAGGTTAGTTTATCTTATAGAAACGAACCACAACTTTTTTCTATTTTGGTGACAATGAACCACAACTTGTTAAATAAACATGCAATGGAAATAGGTAGGCTAACCAGTAAAGCAGGTGTATAATAAATTTCAGGCGTTTCTGCCGGAAAAACATAACCGGATAATAGATATACCCAAAAGTAGTACAAGAGTAAAGCAGAAACAGAACAGCATTATTACACATTGCGAAAAACAGAGCCTCGCACATTCAGGAGACGGAAAATAAAAAGGGAACGAGAAGACCCGAACGATAACATAAAATCACCGTATCAAAGCAAACAGTAGCTCAAAACAACGGCGAAGCTTCATGCAAAGGGGCTTTCCTTGCTAAAGCGAAATGTAGCTTCGGAAAAAACTAGAAACATTTCTTCAAGCAAGCAGTAAAACAAAGAAAATCAAACCGAATAAAAGCATGCAAAACGCAAGACAACCCCCAAAAATCCAAATATAACAACGGCATTTTCTCATACGAGAGAATATGTACCTATACAGACAGAGTGATCACGAAGTGCTACAACGAGCAAAAGGAAAAAGTTCTCGCAATGCTATGATAGAAGGGAAAACCCTAGAAGCAGAGAGGCAGAATAAGAGAAAATTGTTAAGAGGATGATTTGTGTGAACACTCTCTTCCCCCTTTAAGTAGAGAATGGGAGTGATACCAGCTGGAGATTACGCCACGCTCTCGGGACGTACTGTTCGCGCTGGGCAGCAGCAGCTACAGTGTGTAATGGATTTTGTCCGTTGACATATGACTCATGAAATCGACGGATGAGATTACTCATGTAGTGTGGGCTGGCCAATACAACAGTGGCAGTGCAGCGCACGAAAGTGGGTTACGTACGTGTGTGATGCAGGGCTGGGTGGGGGCGTGTCTCGACGCCTCATTTTTTATTTTGACGATTTTGGATAGAGACAATCCCAAAATGACGGACGTACGCTGTGAATTAACGCGAAATGAAACTTTTTATTATGCTTTGGATAATGGTAATTTGGAAAACAGAGAAAGATGGAGCTGATTCGATTATGGAGGGGCACACATTCCCTTACGCCACAAAGCACAAAGTTCGGTTCCTTATTCGTCTCTCTGGCACGCTCTCTAGTCTCTATTGTCTCACTCTCTCACGGGTAAGAAAGTGAAATTTATTAAACACATTTTATTTTACTAATATATATAATTTGTAACTGATATTATAATTATAAACATGAAAATTTGAAAATATCTTCTATGCCTATCATAATTAAATGCAGAAATTTTACACTGAAATTTAGATTTTGAAACTAATCTTTGCAAAAGTTATAATTACTGTTTCAACTTTTTATTTTAATATGAAAAATTTTACAGAATGTTTAACTTATACATATAGCTGCAGATATTTAATATTTATATTCTGTAATTTATGAGATGTGAACATTATTGGGAAATGATTTATAGATAATTTTATAAATATTCCCGTCGAATTAAATGTGCTTTAACACAAGTAATCTTTGAGATTTAAATAAACTGAACTTTTTATTACTTTAAAAGAGAAAAAACAAAAAAAAAAAGGAAAAGGAGATATTACATGACATACCTTATATATCTATATGTTAAGTGCATAAAATAGAGCTGAAAAATGGGTTTGGTCTAGTAACAGCCGGCCTCCACATTGTTTTTTTTAAAAAATATTTATATATTTTATTGAAAATAATTTTATTTAAAATATTAACATATATTAAATATGAATTTTTTTAATAGAAGTTTGAATAACACTGGTTAACTTCTTCTACTAAATATAAATCCCTAGATTATAGCATTGGTGAATGCAGGACTATTCTTCCGTTGCCAGGGACCTATTGTTATTCATGAACATTTTTTGTTGTGTGCCATAGATACGTGCTCCATGGTTGGTGCAGGCAGGGAGACTTTGCTTTGGCTGTCTCATATTTACTGGCTAGAATTTCGACCTACTGTTAGATGCAAGCCTCTTTTTTTTTTAGTGTTGGTATTTTATTTGTATACAATAATAAGAAGAATTTGTATAAAAACAACAACAAGAATATTTAATAAGAATTAGTATAAATAATAATAAATATTTTTATATTTTATAAAAATTAGAGTTTAATTTTTATTGTTGTTGTGAGGATTCTTTTAATTTGTGACCTTTTAAAATTTTTATAAGTATTTTATAAGTCATATAATTATAGCTTAATTTTATTAATAAGAAATTGATATTAAATTTAACTATTCAGTATAAAAAATTAATAAGAAGAAGAAGAATAAGCAATGATAGGTTGGCTAGAATAAAAAGGGTCCTTGCAACAAAGCCTTTAATGCTGCAACAGGTTGGTCCTCCTCCTCTTTGGACTGTACAACCAAACCGGATCTTGAACGATGGTGTTTAAGATATATCAAAAGATACTATTCAACCAATGAGGGTAAGTATAAATAGTTTAATATTAAGATATTGAATTTGAGTCTCAATAAATATAAAAAAATTTATTTATTATAACTAAGTATAAAATACGGATTAAATTTAGATATATTTGGATAAAATTTTAATAAATTGGGTGGGTAAAAAAATAGAATGAAAAAAGATACTATTTAAATTTTTATATAATATTTTAACTTAAAAAATAAAAAATACGTTAATTCTGATTTACAAAGAGAACGGATGGATGCGTCTCCTTTCTCGTTTACTAGCCCCATACCAAACAGGCAAACACCTTATCGTTGTTCCATTTAATATTATTATATCCACGCGTCTTTGTTCATTCTAATTTAAAGCATGTGAGCCGGTGGATTAATGAACTGTTTTATTCTCCCCACCTTTTTGACTCCGTCTTCCAATCCATCATAAATTGTTAAGTAGTCTTCTAATTGACATTATCCTTTACTATTATGTTACTGCAAAAAAGGAGAATCTCAGGTTAATGGGCAGATGCAGATCAGTTGTCAACCCAAAATGTTACCATATCCACGGGATATTTAATCGGCAGCACTTGTTAGTGGGAACAAGTAAAAACCACCCCAATTCAATGAATCCACCACCCTTTGCCAAAAAAAGGAAAAATAAATCTAAACAGAGAGAGAAAATTCTCGAACAACCAATCAACTATTAATATAGTCATCAATATCTAATCGTACATATTTCACAAAATTATATGACTGCACGGTTAAGATGAATACTCAAATTATGAGCATCTAGGAAGCCTCCTTGTTTTACTACTGTGTTATTAGATTAGATCCTTTTCGACCCTCCATTTTCCTCTAAAGGCCCACCCAGACAGCTCTTGCAGCACTCGTTCGCGAATAAGAAGGGGCAAAGCGAACCCTAGAAGCTGGTGGTGTCCTTCTCCTGCTTCAGCTTGGAGTAATCGCAGATCAGAGAAGCTTCGACCATGGAAGCTCCCATATTGACTTCATTTTGGGGCCTTTTCTGTCTTTCGCTAACCCTAACCGTGGCTCAGCTCGTTTCTGCCAATTCCGAAGGAGACGCACTTTACACCCTCAGGCGGAGCTTATCGGATCCCGATAACGTTCTCCAGAGCTGGGATCCCACCCTTGTTAACCCTTGCACTTGGTTCCATGTCACCTGCAACCAGGACAACCGGGTCACCCGAGTGTACTACTACTATGCTTAATTACTTATGTTCTGTATATGTTCTATTTTCTTTATCTTTCGATTTTGTTGGGGTTGAATGAGATGGTATGGTTGGGCTGGATTTCATTAATCGCTTCTCCAAATAAATGTTTGTGGTCAATTTGCGAATATCATTAGTTTGGATTATTACTTCTGGTAACTGAGGGATTGCCTGACCGTTTGTGATTAAATTCTGAAGAGGTTCTAGTTTGTCATTTTTATTGACTTGCTGTTGGTAGTTCTCTGTTATACCCCCGTTCAGGTTCTGCATATTATAGACATGTTCACTTTCCAACCATATCTCATAAGTTATGGATTTAATCCATATCTATATGTGTTTATGACTTAAGCTAAAGTGTCCCTGAGAATGATTAATTTCGCGATCGGCTCACCACTTGATGTTGAAAGAGTAACCCTCATTACTGTCTGGATCTTCACTCTCTTCGAGTTTATGTTAACATATTTATGATGCTTTGTGCAGGGATCTTGGTAACTCGAACCTATCTGGACATTTGGTACCTGAACTTGGGAAATTAGAGCATCTGCAGTATCTGTATGTTCTCTGATGATTCTGATTCATGGTTGATCGTTGTGTATTAATAGACTCCAAATATTTTAAATGCCCAAATTTTTTTACTGTTGTGTTTTATAATTATCATGGATCATTGACTCAAAGCTATATGCTTATTGTTGCTGTAGTGAGCTGTACAAAAACAACATTCAAGGAACTATTCCTCCAGAGCTTGGAAGCCTCAAGAGTCTCATTAGCTTGGACTTGTATAACAACAACATATCAGGGACGATTCCTCCTTCATTGGGGAAGTTGAAGAGTCTCGTCTTTTTGTAAGTCTACTTAAATTTGTTTATGACTCCTCTTGAGCATAATTGTTTGGGTTGTGCTGGGCTCTAGCATGCCTGGGAAACTTCAACTACAACTTATGTGGGCATTCAGATTCTTTAGTTGTTTAGTTTCTTGAATGGTTGGCGTGTAGGGATTAAATAATCTTTGGTTTAAAATTTGGTGTTTAGGATTGATCTTATAGGGATATAATTGAGCATTATATGACTTAATGTTTGCTACTATTAAATAGCTAAATAAATGATATCTTAAACTCCTGGAACACACCAAAATTTAAGCCATTTTTCAGAAGGGTTCATAGAGGAGGGACTGATCACGGAAAGAATGAATGATGGTGAAAGTTATATTAATTTGCTTAGTTGACAAATGAGGATATATGGGCGACAAAAAGACTATTTGACCTAAATTCACAGAAATTGATCTCTTTTGGCAGCTACAATGTGCTTATTAAACTGAGATTTATTAAGTCCCAAGATTTGTTCATTTGATCCAATCTTGATAGCTTAAAAATTCCTAATAATACAAGAAGTTTCAACATGAAAATATGGTAGATATTGACTTAACCAATTGCAAATAATCATTGATACTATTCTAAATTATTTGTTGGTGGCACAATGATCTAATACCTACTAGCTACTTTTATTTGGATCCCCAAAAAAAATGGTTTTGTGTCATACAAAATTCAGCAAATTGCGTTTCTCTTATCATTATCTTCTTGGCAGGCGACTTAATGACAACAGGTTGACTGGCCCAATCCCTAGGGAACTTGCTGCTATTTCAAGCCTTAAAGTAGTGTAAGTTCAACTGTTTTTAGGTTTTGACACAATTCTTTGGTGGTTTTATGGTCCATTGTGCTTTACAACAAATAAACAATCATAACATTCTCTTTCTCTTCAGGGATGTCTCCAACAATGATTTGTGCGGAACAATTCCTACAAGTGGACCGTTCGAGCATATTCCATTGTCAAAGTATGTTCTCAAATATCTTATTTTTATTTTTAATTAATATTTTTAACTTTGAAATTTAGCATTTTATTCTTCTCTTCCTTCTCTCTCTCTAGGGATTAAACATTTAAGATCTGCCTGTGTCTGCCATTCGACTGCTATTTGTGCCCTTGTGTTGCTTCTTGAGTAATATGTTGCTTGATTCTTCATATGCTTTCCTATGTGGACTAGTTCAGCCATAGATGTGATTTCACCTTTCATAATCTATCTTGTATACCATACCATCTCTGCAACTTTTTGCTTAAAGTTGTCTTTTCTCTTGCAACTTGATTCAAATAAACATCCTGTGTGCTCATCACCACTCATGCTCGGTTGGCAAATGACTAGAATAGAATGTCATTGAATGTAGGAAGTATAAAGTGTGGAAACAAAATTGTTTCCAGCCACTGTAAAAATGCCATGACTATAGTAATAGACTCGCTATTCCATTTTGCTTCTGGTCATGTTTGTTCGCCATGCTGCCTCTGTGCTTTTTTTCTTGTTATCCCTGTGTCTGAGTTGATTGTGTATTTCCAATTGTAAAACCCACGAGATGAGAATTATATCATACACTCACATCGGCTGACATACTGTCAAGTACAGAAAAACTGAGATTATGTTGACCCCTCTGAACCACACAGCTCATCGAGGATAAAAATTCTGCTAGAATTAATTGGTATCTCTTTTGTGTCTGAAAGTCTGTGTCCTTCGGATAGCACTTATCTATGTTCAGAGGTTCTTTTGTGCTCCTTCACCTATCCCTGCAACATCCAGTCCGTTGATTTGGAAAAAGTGCAAAAATCATCTTGTCATATGAGTTATTTGTCATTGATTGGGATTCCGTCAACATCCAGTCCATTGATTTGGAAAGCCACAAATTTTGCCTTTTCCTAGGAGTTTATTTATCTACTAACTGTTTATTTTCCTACCCTTTTTTTAAGCGTGAGATAACCTTGTTTTGGTTCAATCTGTAGCTTTGCAAATAACCCTCGGTTGGAAGGTCCGGAGTTGCTGGGACTAGCAAGTTATGACACAAACTGCTCGTGAATAAAATGATGCCAGAAGATCTTAATCTGCATCGAATGATATAGTTAGTATTAAAAAAGGGAAAGGTATTACCTCAGAGAGTAATGGGCATGGACAGTGATATATGTAATGATGGGTAGTGGATGTAAATTTTACAAACTTAAGTATATGGGAATTGTAAGTATTGCGGCGATCTAATGATGTCAGAAGACAGATTTGTATTGGTATAACACCAGAAAATGAATCCTCATGATCAGACCCATGACTCTCCAATGGCAATATATCCTCAATATTTTTAGTACCTGCTGGAAGCGTTCGTATTGTATTATGATTTGATTGATGATGTTGGCTTTCTTTTTCTGTTTTTTTTTTTATACAAATGTTGGCTTTCTTTTGAGGGGTTGTAGAAATGGCAATGGATTTCAAATCGGTATTCGGATCCAAAACGGTGCATTACCTGATGATCTGAAAACATTTACATTACAGTTGAGGAAACTCAGCGTTTTGCTCGGAACTGCACAGTAGTAACATTCTGTATTTCTCCCCAAGACCACGTGCCGCCAGCAAAGGAAAAGAAATAAAGGACCAACTAGAGCGCCAAGATTCATTTGCTGCATTTTTTTTAAAGAGTAATTTAATTATACATGTGGAAAGATTAAAAAAAGAAAACCTTAGGTGGAGAGTTCATATGGAGATTTGAGATCTATTATTTAAGGGTATTACTTGCACACGGAAATTATTATAAATTGCTAATTGTATTTTTACATATTTTAATGTATTAATTATATTAAAAGAATACTTTAAAATATTAATTATGTCTTTAAATATTTTAAAATATTAATTGTATTATTAAAATAAGTTTGGGTGCCAGGTTTAGTTGTAAAATTTCTTGGGCCGAACGATTTACTGTTTGGACCCAGAGAAAAGGAGAGTGGAAACGTCATTATTCTTATTTCTCTTATTTTTGGGAACAACATTATTATTCATTATTAACTATTGACGTTTTTTCCCAAGGGAAGACTTTGACTACTTTTTTGTTTTTGGTATACTAAAGTTGAGATTGTTTTGACATTTATCCTCTACTAAGATCGAACTATAATTTTATAGCTTAAAAAATATTTATAAAAATTTTATAAAATTATATAATAAATAAATTCTTATAATAATAATAATAATAATTAAATTTATTTTTTTATAAAATAAGAGTCTACTTTTTAATATATGTGCCAATTATTGAATACATAAAACATCTCTATATAGCCTATTTTCTTTACTGTTGCTAATATAATACGAAATAGATTTTTTTTTCCTCTGCGAAAGAGGAGAGCATTTCATATTACCAAAAGCAGACATTTAATCAATTTATCCTTATATTTTATATCACTTAAAAAAAATCTATATTTGAAAAATCTTAAAACCAAATTATTATATTCGCTGAACCTTTCAAAGTTATTTTTTATAAAATAATTATATATCAATTTTTAAACTGATGACATGACTAAAAATTAAATGTTACTCATGAATGATGTGTCAAAATAACATCTGATACAATATGAGAAATATGAGAAATAAGCCACGCTGGTTATGATTTTTGAACAGTGCGATTTCTTGATTTATTTATATTATTTATACATATATAAACATGTTTAACATTTCCTAGAATTGAATCCCTCCTTTTTAAGAGACACAAGAAGCTTGGAATTAAGAATATTAATGAATGCTTTGTCATTTGTACGTAAAATAGTTAAAGTGAGTGGATTACTAAGAATTGAATAAAATAAGATCGGGCATGACTTTTATATAGAAGTACTCACATTCTATATAGAATATTCAAATTTTATTGTCAATATATAAATATTTTATTTTTTTGTGAAAATATTCTATATATCATTAGGAGTTAAAATCTATTTATCTCTATACCTCAAAAGATTAATTTCTAACTATCAGTTATAGGATACTGCTTAGACTTTATAAAAAAAAAAATAAGGCTTAATTTATATTATTAAACTTTAGTTTGGATAGATAGGAAAAAAAATAAAGAAAAAAGAATATTAGAAATGAAAATTTTAAAAATAATAAAATATTTTACTATTTTAAAAAATTTTCTTTTTAAATATTCTCTCCCTTTATAGTTTATATATTCTTATTTTTCTTTTCATCCAAATTAAACTCAAATTAGTGAAACAAACAAACTGGAGGAAAAGAGAATACACCGAGCTAAACTAACTCTATTTTTATTTTAAAATTCAGATTATTTATAAATATTTTTTTAAAGTTTAAAATTTAAAATTAATTTTTTAATTATTATCACTTGAAAAATTATAGGGAAAATCCCACTACAATGCATTTTGCATTTCAAAATTCTATTAAAGAGATGCAAAATTTTAAAATCCCAAATCAATACTGTCATTTAGTTGGAATTTTGAAATTGGGGTACTTTTATAATTTTACCCCTAACATTTTTTTTAAATAAAAGGCAACAACCACCCTCATCGAAAACACTGCTGGTTCTGGACGCTAGATTTTTGACACTATTAGGCCGCCCCCACCAGCAAGCCACTAGAGCTCCAGCGATTGACGGCCATTTACTACATTTGTAACATAAATGACAATATTTATAAAGATATTTACCATTTGAATAATACTATTTAGACGTGTGATAAATTTCCCAACACTCAATATCAACTCTATTTTACTATTACTTTTAACAAATTTATACATATTTTATTTAGAAAATAGTTACTTCTTATTAAAATAAAGAATAATTATCATAAGTTAAATAGTCCTATTTATAATAATATCAATCATAAATAATTTGGTGCTCTGGAGTTACTCTAAAACTTCAATGATAGTCTATAAAATTATCACACAATAACTATTACTATATTATTAATACCATAAAATTATTCTAAAGCTATTTTAGAATCTTATAGCTTTTCCCCAAATACGTGAATCTTTTTCTAAATTTTCTTTTATTTATAATTTAATTAGTTTAATATAATAATGCCTTAAGTTGAAGCCAATAATTCTTTTTGAAAATTCCTAAATATATACATACATATTGAAGAAGAAGGATAAGGACATATGGAAAGGTGGCTATTTTTTATTTATAAACTATTTCTATAAAAAATATTCATTATATATTGTTTTTATTTTATTTCCCTTGTAAAGTAGTAATTTTTAAAAGTGGCTAAGGCAATTAAATCCATATATATATATATATATATATATATATATATGCATATATACACATGGGTACAATTGGATGACGAAATAGGGACAATTGATGGAGTATGTATCCATATATACATATATTGAAGATATGAAATTGGACATGAAGAGAGAGAAGAAAAGGATGGTTCACGTGAGTTGGCAGAAAGATCATTCAATAAACAATATAATTCTCTTTTAAAACATTTGATAAATAGTATATTTGATAACACATAAATAGGTAAAGCATGAGGTCGTTTCCTTCCTCAAAGAGTATATATATGTACAATATATACAACCATAGAGGTAATGGGTCAACCTGACAATGGAAGGAACAGTACCACAGAATAATGAAAGGATTTGGCCAAAAGAAAGGAGTATGGCGCTAAATGATAAATACTAAAATAAAGAGAGACCAATAAAAAGGGAGAGAAAATGAGACAGTGTATATCTGTTGTAAAAGTGAGATTAATTAGAATGAGAGAAAAAGTGACGTGAAACAGGAAGATAATAGGTGACAGATGATGGCAATAAAAAAATATAAGAAAGTGATAAATCTAGGACATTTTAATTTTATTTAATATAATTATATTATCTTATTATTATCATTATTGTCTTTATAATTTGTTAGAATCCTATCAGATATGACAATTTAAAATTTAAAATATATCTTCAAAATTTAAAATTTATATTTAAATCTAAAAATAAATCTTAATATATTCTTAACTAATGGCATCAATCAAATCATAAATTTTAAGAAAGATAATGGTAGGATAATTGATATATCATATTTTCATTGAAACGAATAAAAATATTAAACTATACTAAGTTTAATTACTTAATATTTTTGAGTTATTAATAAATAATATTTTTAATTGTGCTTAAAAATAAAAATAAAAATTAGGATGCTACACCGTGTAGTGCAAAGAAACAGGAAAGCCTGTTGTTCTTCTAGAATTTTCCAGAGACGATGTTGCTCAATAACTTTTCCATGTCTGCCAAACAGGAAGAGGAGAGAACTACTGTAAGATTGACCATAAACAATATTTTATTTTTACTTTTACTATCACAAAGATAATGGTAAATAGGTAAGGTTCAATAGCTATAACATAGGCGTAAAGAGCAAAGAGGTCAGCTTGAGATCAGCTTTAACTCTTTAGGAATGAGATCAGCTTGAAAGAAACAATTAAGTAAGGTTTTTCTATGTTAAAGAGGTCAATGGAAGGGGAGATAGGATATTTGGTGAGAAGAAGGTGAAGTCAATATAAAAGATTTCTCTTAACTACTCATTGGATCTGCTCAACATTTGTAGGTTTAAAGTTAGGGGAAATTCATAGAATGTGTTGGTAAACCGTGAGGCTTTTGGAAGAGGAAGACTATCCATCAGTAGAATGTATTGAGGTCTAGAGGGAGTAAGGAGCTATATCTTTTGGGGTCTGAAAAAATAGTCAGCTATAATATTTTGGTGACCTTTTATGTGTTTCACTGTAAATTTATAACGAGAGAACTAGTCTTTCTATCTAAGGAACTATGAATTTGGAAAGTCTTCTTTTTGGTGTCCATCATGGATGGGAAAGATATATTGTCTATTTCAACAATAAATTCATAAGAACTTAAGTGAACATTAAATTTTTTAATACCCTTTTTTACTGCAAGGATCTCGTTGTAGGTTACATGATAATATTTTTTTGAGTCCTTGAATTATCCACTAGCATGTGTACAATAATATCTTTTCCCATTAACTTCCTCAAGAAGTATGGCTCCCCAAAAATGATCAATAGTACCAGTCTATAAGATCATTTGTCTTGTACTTGGAATCTTCAAAGGAGGTGGAGTATGGGTGACTTTTTTAGAGCTTTGATAGTTGTAGTCTGTGACATCCCCCAAGAAGGAGGGTTCTTTTTTAGAAGGTTAAATAGCTGGCTTGTATGCTTAGTCACATCTAAAATAAAGTCACGCAGGTAATTGACAATGCATAGAAATTGCTGAATCTGCTTTATTGACAAGTTATTGTCTAGAAAGTTGAGCAATTCTTGGGCAATGTAGGGGCTAGGGTGGTAAAATATATCATGAAAGATCTTGCCAAGAAAGTCAATTTAGGCCTAGGCTATGTAGCCTTTATTGGAAGAAAGCATGATTCCATATTTTTCAATCAAATCAGCAAATTGAGCCAAGAAGGCCTTATGGCTTCATTCATCTTCTGAGAACAGGATAATGTCATCTATGTATATGAGGTAAAGTTGAGGATAGGCTCAAATATTTTTACCATAGTTTTTTGAAAGATAGATGGGGCCATCGTCAAACCAAATGGCATCACAACCACTAGTACTACGTGTTAGGAATATAGAAGGCAATTTTATATCTTTATTTAGGGTGAATTTCAAGTTGCCAAAATCCTGCTTTCAAATCAAATTTAGAAAATATTTTTTTCCTTGAATAGTCAAGAGGCTAATGTATTTATCTTAGACAGAGGAAACTTATCATCTTGTAGAAATATGTTAAGAGGCTTGTAGTAAATTACTAACATCTTTTTTCCTCTGAGTTGCTCAGATCGTTTTTTAAGGCTTGGCAAGCCCAATTAGACTCTATGGGCTTAATAAGACCTTGGGCTAGCAAAGTGTCATACTTTTTTTTTGGCTAAAACAAAATCATTAGGATTTATTCCTGAATGAATTACCTTGGTTGAATTGACATCTTCATTTTTCTTAAAAGGCAATCTTATAAGAATTCTTGGTTCTTCCAGAGTGGGAAATGATATTTGAATTGACCATGACTGTATGAACAAAGCTAAAGGAGATCATAAATATTTTCATAACCAACTGGTGCTTGACTGATTTCAAGAATACTGGATGTTTAGAGATAAGGGTTAAATAACTCCTTGAACTTAAGACCCTTAGGTGTGATGGATAAGCCTTTTGTGCAATAAAATGTATCGAATCCAAAAAGGATATCTTTCTCAGGAAAATAACTGCTAAGGACTCGAATCCATACAGTGCATCCAGGAAGGAACTGTATCCTCTTCTTCTTCTTAGAGATAAGTTCTATGTGTAAAACCTCTTGGTTAACTGTAGTAAAAGGTTAAAGGGAAGCCACATATTACTTGGTAAAATATAGGGCTTAAGGATAGTAGCTCAAAAACTTGTATCAATCATAGCAATAGCCTTGGTGGGCTCATCATAGTTGGTAGAAAGTATCTTAGCTTCAATATTTGATATGGGGGTTTTGTCAATTTGAGACATTCCTAAAAACCTAAAGGATCCTAGAATTGTCATTAGGCTCTTTAAAAAGGCTTGTGTTTGTGAATAAAGGGTTCAGGGAGTAAATGGGCTTGTAAGGGTGGTATTCATTATTAGAACTTTCTGACATATAAAGAACATATTGGGTCTCTTCATCTTCTTCAGATTGTTCTTCATAGATAGATTTAATATCTTCAGAGTCTGCTTAATCTCCCTTTGATTTTTCTTCTTAGGACACGACTTTGCAAAATATCCTTTTCTACCATACAAGAAACACCTATTAGCCTTAGGTGACTTAGAAGATCGCCTCTTGAAATATCTGAAATAAGGCTTCTTTTATTTCTCACTAGCCTTGCTAGGTTTATACTTGGAAAAGTGTGACTTCTTTGTCGGGCAATGACAAGTATCTTTGTCTTTACACTTGATCTTCAAGTAAGTTTTATTGCAAGCTGGTTTTAACTTTAAGCCTCCTTTAAGCATGGACTTAAAGAACTTCTGTTGATTGCATAACTTGGCCAGGGTAGCTAGGGCTAATTGATAGATTTGACTAAGAGTAACTTGAATCACATCTTTGTTTAAAGAAGAAATCATTCTATGCAATTAAGGTTGCAATTCATCTGTAATATAAGCAATAAAGACATGCATAAGATTAGGATTTTGAGGACCTCCCAAAAGATAATATTTCTCAGCCATTATTATATAATGCTTATGTGAATCACCCGCTTCATTGAACAACACTTCATCTCAAAGTACTCTTGAGAATTTCTTTTTTGTATGACATTGAATTTTTCAAGAAATTCTTGGTGAAGTGCTCCAATAAATGCTCCAGGATTGACAGAGTGGAGGAGTTGTAATCTTTGATATTCAATGAGTTGAGTAAATTATTCTCTTAATTTTTCAGTCATCTGAGATACAAATTTTGTAAGAATTTGTTCCAAAGTAAGGTTTGAATTAGTCATATGGGAATCTATCCATGTCCCAAATTTATGTAACCTGTCACACCATTTTGAAGGTAGAACATAGTCAAAGGTAAACCAAGAATTATATTTATTGGATTTGAATAGTGATGATTTCTTCAGTTTTTTCTTTTGTGCCTTCTTCATCAAAGGAAGGATCCTGGACAATAGGATCATTCATATGTGATGACTCAGTAGTTTGAGGATTAGCTATCGTAATGGTGGAGAGATCAACATAATAATATTCTTCACTAGAGAATTTAGAGATAGTGAAATCTCCCAATGTAGAAGATTCTTCAAGAGCAGAGGAGTCAGAGTATGACTGTTCAATTTCAATCTCCTTGGTAGCACTGGCAGTAGTCTTATTGGTAGCACTAGAAGTATCTTCTGATCTAATAGATTCCACCTAAGAGAGAGGCTCATATATGTTTCTTGTGAGTGCTCCAATAGTGTTAGAGGTGCTTTTAACAACTACAATATTTTTCCTCTGTCATTAGCATGATACTTTTCTAGGTTATTGGTGGAGATTTATGAGGTAAGTGGAATTTAAATGAAGAAGATGGAGGTCATTTGGATTCTACTGGAGGTCGGATATAAGAAAAGGCAAGTTATGAAGTGGTTTGGTGGCCTGTATAGGAAACTTGTTTCTTTTTCAAAGACTTTTTTTGGTGGGTTAAGCTATTTGGAAAGATGGTACGTGGATTAGAAAACTTGACTATAATATATATGAGTTATGGACGGTAGAGAATATGATGGGTAAGGTAGAGAGTATAAAGTTCGTGGGTCTATGGTAGGAGGAGGTGGAGGTAAAACTTGAGGTTTAGGCATATCAGCCTTAATTTGTCTAATCTCCTCTTTTATCTTTAATAGCTCATGTTACTTTCTTTTGAACTCTAGTACAAACTATTTTTTGTCAATATATCTTTTAAGATTAGTGTCAAGCTGCTGAGCTTGTGAGGTGAACCTTAGATGCAGCTTCTTGACTTCCTCTATCAGAACATTTACTTGAGATGTTAAGTTCTCAGTCTTAGAAGTAATGATATCAATCTTTGAATCAATCTGATGGATAAACTTGTTTTGACTAATGGCATTATTGGTATGCCAGTTCAAAACCTGTTTTGCAGGTATGGTTAACCTATATCCTTGAGGGGTAATCAATGGATGCGACATATGGACATCTGATCACTTTGGTATTTTTATTAGTTTCTGGCTCAAGAGGTGGAAACTCTTGTTCATAAGTGCCAAGATTTACCATGATAATTCAAGGTAAGTGTTGAGGCTAGATAGGCAGAGGAATAGTTGGAATAATAGGCTAGGCAATAAGGGTCGTGCCTCCTAAGAGAAAATGTCAGCTAAAAGGTCATCATGACATAATTCCTTGAGGAGATTGTAAAGAGATAGTTTAGAGGTTAGGATTGTATCTTCCATAGACCAACCACCTTTACACTTTGGCTTGTGGTCGTCGTCATCATCTTTTTTGTTCCTCTAGTGATTAGAGCAAGAAGATGAGCTCTTCTTCTTTTTCTTTTTTGAGTTGAAATCAACCAGCTCTTCATCATCTAAGAGATCCCATAAGCTAGGATACTGGCATTCATTGTTAGAGTCACACATAGTATAGTTAAGGTCCTAAATAAAGTGTCCATTGACATGTGAAACGAAGACTGGCATAGCATCATTGGTAAACTCGTGAACCTTAGGGTTCTCATCACTAGTGTAGGCTGGAGAGATAATTGCGATTCTTCTAGCTGAAGGATGAGAGAGACCTTCAGATCCTGGTCTTTGAAAAATAGTTCAAACAATTCCATTAGGCATATTTGAAACTATCAATAGTGATATAGTATAGACATCAATTGGAGTGGAGTTAAACTCTCGCTCATAATTGGTAATCAAATCAAGATGGATGATTTCTGCCAACTCATCACTTGGGATTTATATAGGAATATTGACAATGGTTGGGTTATGATCTCTATCCGTAAACATAAGTAGAGCATCTTGAGTCACAGTTGGAAACTGAAGATCCAAGAAATGATTCTAGACTCTATATATTAGTTGATGATGCAGGGTAGCCATGATGGCTTTAGGATCCTAGACTGCATCGATAATTTGGCCCTGGATCTTTATCCTCTAAGAGATGGTCTCATCAGAGAGTTTCATATTAAAATTAGGGGCAATAGTGAAGACTATGCTCCCATTGCTGAGAGTCGTGACTAGGGATTCAATAAGAGCATGCTATTATGATTTGAAGGCAGTATCTAACAGGGCAATTTTGGTAGAAATAGGGAGTCATTTTCTATCATGAAGAGTGTAGATGTGTATAACCTTGGGCTAGGTAAGAGTTGATAAGAGATTGAGAAAGTTTTAAAGTAACGTACTGCTCAAAAGATGTTGTAAGATGACCATACTAGTCAAGCCTAGAACTCTGTATAATTTTTTTGATAGGCAGAGCAGTTCTGGTGATAAGGGTACAGATGTTTATGAAAGTGGAACACTGTCAGTGATAGAGAGTAAGGATTAAACATAGGGAGATCAATATCTCTGACTCTAGCTTCTAGTAAGTGGCTAAATTCAACGGAGTTTTCAATTTTGTTGCATAGGGAATGATGAATAGATGAAGGAAGTCTTTCGATAGACAAGGAGGATGAGAGTCTCACTGGTTATTAGTAGAAGTAAAAGCTGATTCACTCAATGTTGCACAATTTTTCTACTTATTCGTCTCTAACCTTATAACTACTTTGTCTCTATATAAGGAAAAAATGCTTAGATACTAAGCAAGTGAGTCTCCTTATGAATATCCTGGACTAACTTCAATGACAACATTTGTAAAAGTATGTACCATTTGAATAAAGTCATTTAGAAGTATAATAAATTTCCCACACCCTCACTAGACAAAGAAAGAGTAGCAAAAAAGAATTATTCTATATATTTATGGTTCTATTAATTATTTTATATATGATTTACACTCTAATAATATGTTAAGATGGCTTGAAAATGAAAGCACATTATTGATGGTTGATGAATAATGAAGGATGTATAGAGGTTATTTGAAAGAGAAGCAAAATAAGAAGGGTGTGGAAGGATGGAAAAGACGTGTGGGGTTGCTTGTTCAAATGATTACATAAAAACAGCATATATAAGGACAAACAAGTGAATGACCAAACAAAATGATACTAATAAAAGAACAAGATTGAAGCTGATTCACACGTATGACACACACACACACACACACACACACACATGTATGGTGCATTATTAATATTCTCTTGTCCTTGCCTTGTTCATCATCTACTTAATTACTTGCCTTTTCTTCAGCACAAATTTAAGTGAAATAATTAAATGTAATTGAGAGTATTAATTGTTATGATTGATTCTTTCCGGAGATATTGTGATTATTTTTGTGGCTGTCAAGTTTACCATCAGGAAGCAAGTTGAAGGTAGCAGAAAAGCAAAAGATCGTTATTAAATAACATTTTATAACTAATGATACTGACGCATGTCTGAAGCATTCGGATCCGACAAGAAGAAAGATCTGGAGTATATAAAATAACATTTGAAAATAAATAGGGATCTCATATTATATGTAAATATTCAGAATCATATCTTTAAAGTAATTTATATGGAAAAAGTGAAGATGGGATATGTAAAAGGTGAAGGCAGGCAATGGGGGCAAAAGTACGAAGCCAATTTCGGTGTTCACATTAACATAATCTTTTCACAAAAATAAAAATAAAAAAATTAAATTTGGACGGTCCAAAATAGATGTGGAAACAAAAATAAAAAAATAAAAATTAAAGTGGATAGGGATCTACTGTTTTGGTAGTCTGGGTATTATGGTCTTTTAGTTGAATAAGTGAGGATATTGATATCTTTTCATTGAAATGAAAACCCATAAACTTGGTTAGTGTGTGGGTGATTAATAGAATGTTGGAGAAACTTGCGTCTTTGAACAAATTATTGGGTGCAAAATAGAGGGAAACACATAGATGAAGCTCTTATTGAACTGGATTGAGCAATTAGCATCTTCCAGCAGCGTTTGAATCATTATTTTAGAAAAACACACACAAATTAGTGAAATGAATGGTAAAAGAATTATTTATTGCCTTTAATGAAACTACTTTCTAAACGGCACCCTATAATAAGGATCGGAGTATGATATGTGAATAACATGCCTTATAAATACAAAAGCTACGTTGGTTGCTCTACATATATTAATAACATGACATGCGTTGTTACTAAATATATAATATGAGGAAATTATCAAGTAATAAATATATTGCCAGTGGTTAAAAATCATTTGAATTACATTATATATTTATATATGACACTTTGGAGGCAATAGATGTTATTTATGAGACAGGGAGGGAGGAAGAGAGAGAGAGAGAGAGAGAGAAGGTATGTTATGTATGCCATGGATATGCATTACCTTCAATTTGTAAGTAAAATGCAACATGGAGGGTTTTTGTGGTTTGAATGCGACGAGGACAAAATAATGAAAAATTCATTTAGATGTTTTGCAGTCACTTTATGAATGGGATTGAATCCAATGTATATATAGTTCATGAATAATGAAGAATTAGTGGAGCTTATATAACGGTGGAAATTGAGATACTTTTAGAATTTTGCCCCTAACTTCTTTTTTTAAAAAATAAAAAGCCTCAACTACCTTCACCAAAAACATTGCTGACCACCAGAGCTCCGACACTATTGGGCCGCCCCCCACGAGGAGGCCACCATAGCTCCGACAACCAGAGGTTATTTATTGCACTTGTAACATGAATGATAATATTTACCATTTGAATAGCGCCTTTTAAAAGCGTATTAAATTTCCCTACACTCACCGAAACTTCAATTACTAGCGGTCACTATTTACATTTGTAACATGAATAACAACATTTATAAAAGAGTTTACCATTTGAATAACACTATTTACTACTACTTTTAATAAGTTTCACATTCAAAGAAATTCATTACATTTATAACTTTAATGATAAAATTTTATAAAAGTATATACCTTTTGAATAAAGTCATTTAAAAGTGTAATAAATTTCCTAACACCCTCACTAGAATAGACAAAGAAAGAGTAGCAAAAAAGAACGATTCTATATATTCATGGTTCTATTAATTATTTTATATATTTACACTCTAATAATATGTTAAGATGGCTTGAAAATGAAAGCACATTATTGATGGTTGATGAATAATGAAGGATGTATAGAGGTTATTTGAAAAAGAAGCAAAATAAGAAGGGTGTGGAAGGATGGAAAAGACGTGTGGGGTTACTTGTTCAAATGATTACATAAAAACAACATATATATATATATATATATAAGTAGGGTAAATATATATCCAGTATCTAAATTAATTTTATAAGAGTAATTAACACATTAAAATATTTAAAAGTATAATTAGTATTTTGAACTAATTTTAAAAAAGTGACCAATACCCTCTTTTTAGAAGTACAATTAATATTTTAAAATATTTAAATTAGTATAATTCTACTATTTCACTTATAGAAACATAAATTTATATCCGATCTATGATGTTACGTTTAAATACTTTAAAATATATGTCATATTTTAGATTTATGATTGTATATTTAAAATTAGTTTAATGTATTAATTATTTATTTAAAATTATTTTAAAGTGCGAGATGCACTTTTACTCTATATAAGTACAAACAAACCAGTGAATGGCCAAACGAAATGATAATAATAAAAGAACAAGATTGAAGTTGATTCACACGCAGGACATATATATATACATGTATGGTGCATTATTACTATTCTCTTGTCCTTGCCTTGTTCATCATCTACTTAATTACTTGCCTCTTTCCTTCAGCACAAATTTAAGTGAAATAATTAAATGTAATTGAGAGTATTAATTGTTATGATTGATTCTTTCTGGTGGGGGCAAAAGTACGAAGCCAATTTCGGTGTTCACAGTAACATAATCTTTTCACAAAATTAAAAATAAAAATAATTAAATTTTGACCGTCCAAAATATATAGATGTGGTGACAGTATTCGGAAGTGTTGCTATAAATAGCAAGGGGATTCATATTAACTTTGCATGCAAACGATATAGCATATATCGTTGGAGTTGTGTGTACGTGATTGGTGTGGAGCAGAATGAGGTTGAGAAATAATATGATGTTGCTGCTGATACTGATGCTGCAAGTAGCATCCTCTTCGGCGGCACAAGTGAGGCTGTACAAGTGGGAGGTGGAGTACATGTATGCCTCGCCGGACTGCGAGAACAGCGTTGTTATGGGAATCAACGGCCAGTTTCCGGGCCCCACCATCCGAGCTCAGGTCGGCGACACCATACAAGTCCTCCTCACCAACAAGCTCTCCACGGAGGGCGTCGTCATCCACTGGCGCGGCATCCTTCAGAAGGGCACGCCCTGGGCCGACGGAACTGCCTCCATATCACAGTGCGCCATTAACCCAGGCGAGACTTTCAACTACACATTCCAACTGGACAAGCCCGGAACTTACTTCTACCACGGGCACTACGGCATGCACAGATCCGCCGGCTTGTACGGATCACTCATCGTGGAGCTGGAGGACGGCAAGATAGAGCCCTTCCACTATGACGAAGAGTTCAATCTGCTGCTCAGCGACTGGTGGCATCAGAGCTCTCACCAACAAGAACTCGCCCTCTCCTCCAAACCATTCCGTTGGATCGGTGAGCCGCAGGTATATATATGTTTGTTGACATTCATTGACGTATAAAATGAAATGTATTGAGAGATATTTAAATGATAATGATGATGGATGTGTGAACAGAGTTTGCTGATAAACGGGAGAGGGCAGTTCAACTGCACCATGGAGGACAGAGGCCACATAAAGAGCACATTACCGATTGGGAGAAGAAAAAAGAAGAGCGCAATACCAAAGTGCGACTTCAAAGGCGACCATAAGAAGTGTGCTCCTCAAATACTGCACGTCCTCCCAAACAAGACTTACCGCCTCCGAATTGCCAGCTCCACTGCTTTGGCTTCCCTCAACTTGGCCATTCAGGTTCTCTCTCCCTCCCAATCTCCATATATATCTTTCATATATAATAATGTCAATCAAGATTTACATAGTTGGTATGGATCCTTAAATAAATCTTATCATGCATGCAAACATCTTAATAACAAGCAAACATGTACGTACGTTTGCTTTAATTCCTTAGAGTTGTCCTGATTTTATGGTGACTACCTCCTTCAAACACAAACTAAGCTGCCTACACTTGGAAGCAATTATAATTTCCAAATTTCTTAGCATATTTAACATATTTTTGTTTGTGAGATGGGTACTTAGGCTATGACTCGACATAAGTAATTGAGGGAGCCGTGTGCTTATTATTAGCCAACCAAAAGGCACTCTTATTAATATATTTTTCCTGAATAATCGACTTTGTCTCTCTCCTACATGCAATATGGAATCATTCCACTTTGACTCGAATTTACTTTATGTAAAATTATGTTCCCATTGATTTGACCACTCGTGCATAAAAAAGTGGCACCACAATCTTATCATCAAAAGCTAGAGCGGAAACTGTGTAAAAGTGGATTCACTTTTAATGAATGCTTGAGATTGAAGCAAGATCTCGTTATATATGGGTGTGTTTGGAAACACCTAATCCATGGTTTAAAAAAGATTTTTGGCCTTAAATTTTAGTTTAGGGAAATTTTTTACCAAACAGCAATTTTTGTTCAAACGGACTTTTGAACTAAACCATAGTTTAAAACCAAGGTTTCAGATAAGCTGGTCAGAGCAACTTATAGAACAGTAAAAGAGCTTATGAACTAACCAATTACTATATTACCCTTACTTTTTCTTACACCATCTCTCCTACTTTTTCTTACACCCTCTCTCCTCTCTCCTACTTTTTCTCTTTTTTCTTTCTTACACCCTCTCTCCTCTCTCCTCTCATCTCTTATCTCTCCTCATTTAATACTCATACCCTTTTTCGTAATTTACCACTCATAAAACCCCTTCTACAAATAACTATCCAAACACTCATTTATCTAAAATCACTTTTTTTCTATAAGTTCTTCTAGAAAAACCCCTTTTTTATAAACTATCTATAATCCCATTTTTTTCATAAGTTAGTTTGAAAATTTTTTTCCAAACACAATTCTTAAATAAATGGACATAATACTTTAAAACGTTACTCCTTCTTTTAATTTAATTTAAGGCTGTTTAATTTATTTTAATAGAATAATTAAAATTTTTAAATTATTTAATTATAATAAATATAATTAGATTTTTTAAAAATATTTATATATAAATTAAATTAATTAATTTATAAAAAATAAAATATTAAATATTAAAGATAAAATAAATTTAATTTTTATATTTAGTAGCAGCTAAGTAAAAAGAAAATTTATGATGTAGTAAACAAAGCTGACACTGTAATGAATACAGGATCACAAAATGGTGGTGGTGGAGGCCGATGGCAACTACGTAACACCATTCACGGTGGAAGACATAGACATATACTCCGGCGAGAGCTACTCCGTGCTGCTGACCACTGACCAAGACCCTTCCCAAAATTACTGGATTGCCATAGGCGTCAGAGGCAGAAAACCGCCCTTCACCCCTCAGGCGCTCACCATCCTCAACTACCTCCCCACCTCAGTCTCCAAGCCCCCTCCTTCTCCGCCGCCGATCACTCCTCTCTGGAATGACTATCAGCGAAGCCAATCCTTCGCCCAGCAGCTCTTTGCCCTCATGGGCTCCCCCTCCCCTCCCCCCACCTTCCACCGCCGCCTCATCCTGCTCAACACCCAGAACCTCATCAACGGCTTCACCAAATGGGCCATCAACAACGTCTCCCTATCACTGCCCACCACTCCATACCTGGGCTCCATCAAGTACAAGCTCGAAAACGCCTTCGACCCCAACACACCACCGGAGACCTTCCCGGCGGAGTACGACATCATGAAGCCGCCGGTGAACCCGAACTCGGTGACAGGTAATGGGGTTTACACGTTCGAGCTGAACCAGGTGGTGGATGTGATATTGCAGAACGCGAATGTGCTGAATGGCACCTGGAGTGAGATCCACCCGTGGCACTTGCACGGGCATGATTTTTGGGTGTTGGGTTATGGGAAGGGGAAGTTCGATCCCAAGAGGGACGAGGGGAAGCTGAACTTGAAGAATCCGCCATTGAAGAACACGGCGGTGATATTCCCGTACGGGTGGACGGCGCTGAGATTCGTGACGGACAATCCGGGGGTGTGGGCCTTCCACTGTCACATAGAGCCTCATCTGCGTATGGGAATGGGAGTGATATTTGCAGAAGGCGTGGATCAGGTGAAGGATATTCCTGCGGAGGCGATTACTTGTGGCCTCACAGGGAAGATGCTCGCGGCCACCAAAACCACCGTCCACTAGTTAATAATTAGTCTTGTTGATGCCAAAGTGAAGAAATAATTTTCAAGTTGGTTTATGATCCATGAGATATGTTGATATGTGCACCATCTTGTTTCTACGTCATCATGATAGAGTACTTTGGAAAGATTCAAGTTGATAGGGATCAGTTTTGGCAGCCCTGAGTATTATGGTCTTTTGGTTGAATAAACGAGGGTATGGATGTCTTTTCATTGAAATGAAAACCCATAAACTTTGTTGGTGCGTGTTTGATTAATAGAATGTTGGAGGAGAGAGAGAGAGAGAAGGTATGTTATGTATACGATGGATATGCATTACCTTCAATTTGTAAGTAGAATGCAACATGGAGGGTTTTTGTGGCTTGAATGCGACGATTACAAAATAATGAAAAATTCATTTAGATGTTTTGCAGTCACTTCACGATTTTATTAATTATTTTATATATGGTTTACACTCTACACATAATAATATGTTCAGATGAGAGATGCTTTTACAACATAAAATTAAAGCACATTACTTAGTTCATGAATAATGAAGAATTAATGGAGCTTATAATTTGAAGTGAAAAGAGTGAAAGTGAAGCAAAAGTGTTTGGAAGGAGGGAAAAGACGAGTGGGACTGCTTGTTTCCACCATTGTGATCACGAATTCGAATGATCACATAAAAACATCATATATTAATACAAAACCAGTGAATGACCAAACAAAATGATAATCATAAAACAACAACAACAACATTAAAGCTGAGTAACGCATACATACATATGCATGAATGAATAGAAGCACGTGCATGCTCCATTGTTAATATTCTCTTGTCCTTGCCTTAATTATTGCTTTGTTTCAACCTTCATGATGGTGCCGCATTCCATCATTCACGTCACGTGTTGCAAATTAAATTCTCACGCCCCTCCTTACAATCCGCAGCTTATAGAGATACTTAAATGGTTTCTTTTAGATTTTCAGCCTACTTTTTTGCCGTTTTGAGAAATGGTTTCACAAATATTTTTATACTAAATTCCTCTTATATACTCCCTCTAATTATTAATATATAACATATTTTGATTATAATTATATGGCTTCAATAAACTTTAATTATCTCTTAAAATTATAATTTTCTTCTCTATATAATTAATTATACATATTAAAGAGGTTAAAGAAGTATTTTAGAAAAACTAACATATAGTCATTATAAATAATTAATTTAACTATTTTTCTTAATCTACCCATATTAGTTAATAGATCTTATATTAATGACCGGCTATAGTGGTTATTACCTAAAATCATTTTTCAAAAACTAATCCACACACCCTCTTAGCTTTCAAATAATAGAGAGATTGATTTATGGGAAGCTGATCATTTGATTGATATGGGTATTGTTTATACTTTATAGATACAATGGATTTAATTAATTGACTGAACGCTCTCAGTGAACTATTGGAGAGCTCTTATGTCCAATCATTTCCCAGCCAAAACTGTTTGAAATATTATGTTTGGAATATTGTCAGCATCTTGCGTGCCATATATTGCCAGCTGATTAATTATTCCTCTTACCTTTACATGTTTAATTGATTATTTCTTCATCATTGTTATTTAACAATATCGATTTTAACGATCATGAAAATGGACCACGGCAGAAGTTTAGTGGAAATCCATTTTCGATGAGTTGCGCTGTACTCATGACTTATGCATAGCATTGCTTTATGTAAATTTTATTTTATATCCAGGAGTAACAAATTAAAGAAAAGAAAAAGGAAATTATTAAGAAATTATTGAATGATTTTATTGACTGACAAGTAATTAATGAATTAATAAAGTTCAAGGCCACCTTTGGTTCGATGGAAAGAATTTCAATTGAAATGGATCAATTACGCAATTTAAAATTATATTTGGTTATATCACAAAAAGAATGAGATTTTTTTTTTTAATTTAGATGTTGGTAGAGTAAAAATAGTGAAAAAACATATAGGAGCGGAAGATGAACAGACCAACGAAAGCATCCTTTATAGGATTATCTTAAACTTAAATATCAAATAAATATTTTAGGGCTAGATTAGTCTTGTGTGCTTATCATTCTTCCAAGTTGATGTTTTCACTTATACCAAACGGACACATATAAGGTAACTGATCTTTATATACTTAAGGTTTTTGGCTGAATCACTTACGTGGGATTTAAATTAGGACAGGCTACCTAATGTAAGATTGTGGATCAAGTAGGTAAACGAATGTTTGAAATAGTCTTGCTTTGGACGAAAATTAAAGAATGGGAAACATAAATGAATGAAAAGAGTTGTTCTTTTTTGGAGATATTTTGAATATTCACTGTTGTGCGTCTCTCTCAGCGTCCATGTTGTGTCGGTGTCAAAGAGGAAAGCAAGTTGAAGGTAGGAGAAAACGACAAGATTCCGCGGTGTGATTGTTATGTTTAATTTACACACTAGCATGCAATGCAATGCAGTGACTTTGGGGAGTTGTAACTTTTTTCACCAATATCTTTCATGAGTTTTAAATTAAACTTGTCATAAATAATAATATTTTATAATTAATGATATCAATGTCAACATGTCTCAAGCATTTGAATCCCTCAAGAAGAAAGATTTATGAATGTAATTATTAAATTAATTAGTCCTACAATATAATAAGTAACATAAAATTGTTATAATTTTTTACATCAGAATTTGGTGGTAACATGTTACTGGATTATTATGAGACTTTTTAATGATTAAATTTTTTTTGGACCTAGTAATAGATTTTGCAAGATTTAAAGTATATAAAAATAATATTTTAAAGTAAATAAGAATATTTACAGTGATGTCTTGAAAATAAGTTACAGAAAAGAAAAGATGGGATGATATGTAAAGAGTGAAGGTAATATAGTTGAAAGTGTTGCTATAAATAGCAATGGGATTCATGTAAACAATATCACTTAGCCGGTTCGCACAATGAGGCTGAGAAATATGATGTGGGTGGCGGTGCTGCTGCTGTTGCTAGTAGCAGCATTATCGGCAGCTGCAAAAGTGAGGCACTACGAGTGGGAGGTGGAGTACATGTATGCCTCGCCGGACTGCGTGGAGAGCGTTGTGATGGGAATCAACGGCCAGTTTCCTGGCCCCACCATCCGAGCTCAGGTCGGCGACACCATTGACGTCGCCCTCACCAACAAGCTCTCCACGGAGGGCGTCGTCATCCACTGGCACGGCATCCGTCAGAAGGGAACACCCTGGGCCGACGGAACAGCATCCATATCACAGTGCGCCATTAACCCAGGTGAGACCTTCCACTACAGATTCCAAGTGGACAGGCCCGGAACTTACTTCTACCACGGCCACTACGGCATGCAGAGATCCGCTGGCCTGTACGGATCACTGATAGTGGAGGTGGAGGACGGCAAGAAAGAGCCCTTCCACTACGACGGAGAGTTCAATCTGCTGCTGAGTGACTGGTGGCATCAGAGCTCTCAACACCAAGAACTCGCCCTCTCCTCCAAACCATTCCGTTGGATCGGAGAGCCGCAGAGTTTGCTGATAAATGGGAGAGGTCAGTTCAATTGCTCCATGGCGGGAGGCATGACAAAGTGCAGATTCAGAGGCAACGAGACCTGTGCCCCTCAAATACTGCATGTCCTTCCCAACAAGACCTACCGCCTCCGAATTGCCAGCTCCACTGCTCTAGCTTCCCTCAACTTGGCCATTCAGGTTCCCTTTTTCTCCTTCATCCCCATTTCTTCTATACGTCGTATTATACTAGCATCTATTGTATATGAATTCTTACATGTAAAAGTCTTAATAATTGCTCGACATGTAAACATTTCTTTCAAGTGTTCTTGAGTTGTAATTATTGTCCTGATTTGGTGACTCCTTCACTTCAAGTACCAACGTAAGCTGCTTCTATACATTTCTATGCTAAACAAAAAGTTTCTTTTTCCTTTTTTAAAGAAAGAAAAGTAGTTATTTGGATGGAATTATAATTTTCAATTATCTTCATTTTTAAAGGCAATCTGAGTGTATTTAACACATTCATTTGTACCTGAGATGGGTACTTAGGCTATGATTCAAGATATATAAATCATTGAAGAAGATATTATATAAATCCATCAAAAGATACTACTTCGATTTTCAATATAAAATATAATTTGTAATATATTTTATACTACAAACTAGAATATATAATGAATATATTACCGGAAACAGCAAAATAATTATAATGAAAGTATACTAATATTACTTTGTTTCTGTAGGAGTAGGAGCCATAGCTAATAGAAAAACTAAGACAATACTTTTAAAGCATGGTCAGTCTGAAATAATATAGAGGGAGGATTCCCAACATATAAGGGGGCGTTTGAGAGAGCATTTGGGCCCCAAACTAATTTTCCAACCGAAATAAGTTACTTTTTAGCTAATATTAATATTTAATTTACCGTTTTTGCAGCCTGACTTTTATATCCAAATAAATGTTTACAATTAAGCTACTTTTTGTAACTTTTAACTTCTTCATCTTCTTTTTTTCCTATTTTGAATCTTTATTTAAACAAATTTTTATCAAATTTTAACAATTTAAATATAAATCATATTACACCATCTATTTTTTACCCAATCTAATTTTTGTAAAAGTCAAGTTAAAAAAAAAAACATATATGCAATGCTAATCCAAACACACCCTAAGTTGGTCTTAAGACTTTTATATATAACAATAATTGAGAAAAAGTCGTGGAAGCAAATAATTTAGATTATAATGCCTGGTTGTTCATAAATTAATAAATTTTCATTCATCGCCATAGATCCATGATCCGGATTGATGGATGGAACGGAAAGTATGAAATTATATTATAGTACACATTATTTGGTGTTTCACTGCGTATACATGGAAGCAGGACGCTATCGTATGTAATGGAGGGGGTGTGGGTGGATTTCACTTTACTATATATATTGTGTTTGTTTGTGAGTGGCATTTTTCAAAATGTTGGTGGACAAAAGCTGGGATGGGAACGCTGAAGCATGCTTAATAATGAAGTATTGGCCATGAGTTTTATGATTGATATTTGATAGTAACCCTTGTGATTGTACCCACCACTGTAGAAAAGCTTACATACTGACAAAGGCTACCCATAGATTCGTTGCAGGAATTATTGCACTTTCTTCTTCCTCTCCCTTTGCCTTTGTGTTCCTACATGCAACATGGAATCATTCCGCTTTGACTTGGTCTTGCTTTTCATAAAGTTACGCTCACACTCATTTGACACTTGCATAACAAAGTGGTAGCACAATTTTAGAATCCAAAGTGAGAGCGGATTCTGTGCAAAAGTGGATTCACCATGTGATACATGGTTGAGATTGAAGCAATAGGACTAAATTAAACTATCTTTTTATTCTTAAATATATGGAATATTTTATATATTATTACTTATTAGCTTGAAAGGAAGATTAATGTTTTTAGTAATTAATGATGGCGGTTGATGCAGAATCACAAAATGGTGGTGGTGGAGGCAGATGGCAACTACGTAACTCCGTTCACGGTGGAAGACATAGACATATACTCCGGCGAGAGCTACTCCGTGCTGCTGACCACTGACCAAGCTCCTTCCAAGAATTACTGGATTGCCATTGGCGTCAGAGGCAGAAAGCCCAACACCCCTCAGGCCCTCACCATCCTCAACTACCACCCCACCTCCCCCTCCCACCTCCCTCCTTCTCCGCCGCCGGTCACTCCCCTCTGGAATGACTATCAGCGAAGCCAGTCCTTCGCGCAGAAGCTCTATGCCCTCATGGGCTCCCCCGCCCCTCCGCCAACCTTCCACCGCCGCCTCATCCTCCTCAACACCCAGAACCTCATCAACGGCTTCACCAAATGGGCCATCAACAACGTCTCCTTAACCCTGCCCACCACTCCCTACCTGGGCTCCATCAAGTACAAGCTCCAAGACGCCTTCGACCCCCACAGCCCACCGGAGAGCTTCCCGGCGGAGTACGACATCATGAAACCGCCAGCGAACCCGAACTCGGTGACCGGCAACGGTGTGTACGTGTTCGAGATGAACCAGGTGGTGGATGTGATACTGCAGAACACGAATGTGCTGAGTGGCAGCTCGAGTGAGATACACCCGTGGCACTTGCACGGGCATGATTTTTGGGTGTTGGGTTATGGGAAAGGGAAGTTCGATCCGAAGAGGGACGAGGGGACGCTGAACTTGAAGAATCCACCGATGAAGAACACGGCGGTGATATTCCCGTACGGATGGATGGCGCTGAGGTTCGTGGCGGATAATCCGGGGGTGTGGGCCTTCCACTGTCACATAGAGCCTCATCTGCATATGGGAATGGGAGTGATATTTGCAGAAGGGGTGGAGCAGGTGAAGCATATTCCTTCGGAGGCCATTACTTGTGGCCTCACAGGGAAGATGCTCGCCACCACCAACACCACCGTCCACTAGGGCACTAGATACTTAATTATTCCGTAAGCAATGGATTCCAAAGTGAAGCCATTTGCAAGTTGGTTTATGATCCATGAGATATTATGCCTATAACATGAGTTCGTATGTGTAAGAACGAGATGCACCATTTTGTTTTTACGTCATTTTGATAGAATATTGACGATAGGGATCAGCTTTAGCAGTCTGGGTATTATGGTCTTTTAATTGAATAGGCAAGGGTATGGACGTCTTTTAATTTCATTAAAAAGCAAACCCATAAACATGGGATTAATAGAATATTGCGAGACTAGCTTGAGTCTTGGAACAAATTAAAAGAGAGGGAAAGACATGGGTGCACACAAATCATTGGGTGGCTTGTGCAATAATGTTGCCTATTGAATTGGATTGCTCTTTAGCAGCTTCCACCAGCTCCTCCTGCATTGAATTCAAAAACACAGAGCATAACACAACAGAGGAAATTATACATATAGGGAAAAATCAATCTCTTTTCAATGCACAATATTAATATCATCATTCAACAACACTAATTGTTCTTTAAGGTTCATTCTCATTCATACCTGTGCGACTATTAGTCTCAAGGAAGTTCTCTTGCTAGTCTCCTGCACATGTCCCGCTAGCAGAATTTCATCCAACATAAAATATGCCTGCCATCACCAAAGCTTCATCATTTGTATTGAATCCAAAAAGCACACAGGCAATTTACAGTATTTCATTATATCATATAACATATGATTATAATATGATTAAATTTGGGCCATTTAGAGAAGTTGTGACAGGCAAAGGAACTCCATTAATTGTAAAAAGAATGAAAGCTCCATCTTTTATCAGCTCACATTCATTTTCCCCCTAATTAAAAGGGTAGGCATTAACGATATGAGATTATAAGTAGGATTAAACCAGTGAACTACTACTTACAATGAGTGCTTACATATCATTATTCTACGTATAAAGCTATTGGCAGCTTGCATTCCTAACACTCATAAATCATAATTTGAAGATAGGGGTGAATGGAGCAAATCTAATAGTTGAAAACACAGGTACTTGTATGCAAAATTCTGAACATGAAAAGAAATAGAGGTCAGATATATATACCTTATGGAAATTAAAGATTAAATCCAGCTCGCAGACCTGATAAGAAAGCCAATTCACTCTAACTTTTTACATAGACAATGAAAAATGGGAGATTGAAGAGATACTCACACTACCAAAATAACGGTCCAGTGTCTCGACATAATGGTGAATGATGGAGAGGGTCTCTAGTTCATTATCATCCCGATCAATGCAGAAGCAGAAGTAGAGGCTAGCATATCTAAACATGAACCAAAACCATATCACATTTCTTTTTCTTTTAACGGCCACAATATTTAATTACCTACGTGCCTTTTATAAACAACTTTGAGTCCTCTCCACTCAACAAAGTTGCAGAGCTTTGGCAGTCGAGGAAGAATTTGGGAACTTAGCTCTCGAATTACCTTTCAAAAATAAACATCGTTACATGGTTTTAGGACTTTCAGTACAGAATCAATCATACAGAAAAGCACAAAACGCAGGCAACTTTGTGCATATTGATCCAGCACCATAAATGAAAAACCAGAGCAAGAAATAAACTAAGCAGTGGGTCATCAAGATGTAATGCAACTTGGAATTTGTAATGCACCATGCGTTTAAAAGAGACAGATATAATAACACCAAAATAAAAGGCAAATACACTATATATTTTACTCATCAAATGCTGACAAGTCAGATACAATGAGACTTTTGGCAAATAGTATGCAAGTTTCCAAATTCTAACTTCTTTACCATTTAGCTATTTATATCGATCCATCACCATAAAAACAGTAGACAATCAGGGGGTGTTGGGACAATAGAAGTAAGGATCAATGGAACATAAAGCATTTCAAAATCTAACTCCTGTTCCTTTTATAGATGATTCAAGGTATCCATATCAACCCAACATCATTTTAAGTATAATATAAAAAAGCAATGGGAGAACCCATATCAATAGCAATAAAGAAATCTCTTTAACTTCATCGAAGAACCATAAATAATAATGGAGGCAATTAACTAATTAGATGATTGAAATAACAAGATATACTGTAGTCTACTTGGAATTCAAAGCAACATAAAAGGGAAAAACCAGTGTTGCTATAATAATTAGTGGGTTCAAAATCTGATGAATATATACCTTGGATCTCTCCTTTTGAGAGTAAGCTGAATACCATTTGGTAAGCCTTACTTTCCCTTGTCTACTGATAAGAATCACAAAGTGAATCTGTATTATAATTAAGAAGCTAACGAATTAGTTATAAACTGCATTTGTAATTATATCAGACAAGGTAAAATATGTGCTTTATAGCAGAGATATCTCAGGGGCAATAATGCAAATAGATGATATGTGCATGACGTGAAATATGGCAGAAAAGAGATCCTTTGGGCAAACCTAGCGCCCTAAAGGAAAAAAAGATTGTCAGAAAACACCAACATCCCAGATTTGAATTTCATTAAGAGAATGGAATGTGATTTATGTCAAAAAAGAAAGCGTCAAGTCGATCATGTGGGGCTTCATGTCGATGGATGTGAAAAGAGATCCTTTTCGCAAACCTAGTGCCCTAAAGGACAAAAGAGATTGTCAGAAAACACCGACATCCCAGATTTGAATTTCATTAAGAGAATGGAATGTGATTTATGTCGAAAAAGAAAGCGTCAAGTCGATCATGTGGGGCTTCATGTTGATGGATGAAAGAAAAGAGAAATTAGAATCATACGAGAGAGATATCAATGAGAAGGAGGAAATGCATTTACCATTAGTACGTAATTCGCGGTGTTTCAGAAGAACTGAAAAACTATGTTGCTTTCTGGTGTTTTCCCAAAATTGGAGAAGGATATTCTATTAATCTTAACCTTTCCTCTTAAAGTTAAAAGTGAAAGGCTTTGTTTTATTTTATTTTTATTCTTAATGTGTGGCCTTTTATGTGCCATGGGTCTCTTGTATCAAAGCCCCCAAAAATACAGTATCGCCTTTGAAATTTTCTAACTAGTATGCTCCAGCTATTTTATTAACAATAATATCTTACTAAATCATTAAGCAATTTCATCAATAAATTATGTATATCTAAGACTAAATATCATAACAATTTATTTCAAATATTAGCAAAACTAACATGAAAATGTGTTTTTGCATATGTATATTAACAATTTTCTAGTATCAGAGCTACTTTAGATTTAGCCATTGTAGTAGGCCCTCACAAATGGAATGTAACTCACCCTGAATTTTTACTTTTCATCTACAAGGCTCATATAAGAATCTCTTTTTTTTAAAAAAAAAAATTGAGTTTCTTTCGCCTATTGATTATATCGTTGCCATTTATGATGGTTTAAGGGAATACCTTAAAATATAAATTTCTGTGAAACTATAGATATAATTTATATGAAAAAATACAAATTAATAGTTAAAGTTATAATTATACCAAAAGACCCTGGAGAAAAATGATTAAAGGACTACAAAATTTGTTAAATGAGAGAGAAGAACCCAGATAAAAGTGAACAAATTAAAATGCTCTCACATGATCATCAACATGATTCCATCGTAGATTATGAAAATTTAATTAGATATAAATCTTAGAATTTCAGTTGTAAACTTTAAAAAAATTATAGTTGACCTTATAAGATTTATAAAAATTTCACAACCAATTTTCTAAGATTTACAATTAACCTTCAAAAATTACATTGAGATTCTAAAATTTACAACTAAATATATAGCTTATAAACTAATCCTACTAAGGTTTATGGTATTTTTTTGCTTTTATTTTTTTTAATTCTAGTGGTCTTTCTATGCCATTGTCCCATTGCCCATATGGGCCATTACCCTTTAGGTCCAAGACGAAGCTAGATTGGTGTTTGCTTAGGCAAAAAAAGGTATTTGTACAATATATACTTGGAGAGAAAAAAAAATTTACTATATTCTTAGATTATGGGTGATCTCAATTTTTTTAAAAGATTTTTGTACTAAAAAAATTTGTGGATTTCGTACTTAAGATCAAATATTTATTTGATGAGAACTAATGTCGAACCCATCTAAACTTTTTTTACTAAAAAAAGAAAGCAAAACAACCAATAAAATTAAGACACATTTGATTGGCTAGTTCTCTTAAACATAATGTCCTAAATTTAAATTAAACTATGTGAATAAAAAATATTTATTAAGAAAGGTAAAATCCGCATAAATCATGTTTAATAAAATTATGTTTAATAAGATAATGTTTGTTGTTTATATATATAATAAGAAAAGTCTTACAATATTTCAGATTACTGTGTAATGTTTCATTTAAGTTATTTGGATTGATGGTAATATTATGATTCAAAAGAAATTCAAAACTTTTAATTTTTGCAAAATATCATTGGGTACTGTATGGGATATAATTACTTCATATTCTCATAGCTATACATATCAATAACTAGTTATAAATAGTGTATATCTTATATAAAATATATTTTTGAGGTCTTTTTTATCTCATTGTTTCCAACATGTATATAATATTCCATAATATAAAATTCTATAAATTATATATGAGTCATGAATAGTCTAAATTATTTCTAACAACATTGTGTACACCTATCCATTTGTTGTAAGTTTAGAAAGTCGTTTGATTAATATTCCATAACTACATTTTCTTTAAAATTATTAATTATTTAATTGTTGATATAATTAGAGTAGATAACTTCTCATTATGTGGCAAAAGAGATATCATCCTTTACTTTATCTTTTAAAATACAAATCCATTTCAGTAATTTGTTTATAAAATAAATACAAAAATCAGCTTGCACGCACTAGGTCACCAGTAATTAGATGGCATTGATATAAAATCTTAATACACTGATATGTAAACGATTTTGGATTTTCCAAAACGGGGATAGAGAGAATAAATCCAAAAATCTTTGACTGATGACAAAAAAAGGAAGTTGCATTATACTCCTTTCCTTTTCATTTGTATAAAACGTTTTTAATTGATCCACATATACCGATAAAAATAATTAAAATTATTAAATTTATCATAAGATTCAAACAATTATTAATATTATTTTTATTAATTATACTAAACTCTAATATCATACTAATTTTTACTCTCTCACTATCCTTATGAATACTCCCTCTAGTCTATAACATAATTTATAAGAAATAAAAAATAATAATTAACTCATTTAGTATGTCTTAAATCAAAATATTTTTTCACTTTTACCTTATTGAAAAATGTGAATTATGAAGAGAGAAAATATAAAAAATTAGCAAGTTGGAGATGAATATGGGCATATACAAAAGAAATATTTAATATTTATTAAAACTCTCAATATCTTATAAAAAAAGATTAAAGATACTTTTTAAAAGACATCTTAAAAAATAAATAAATGCAATAGAGATATTTATAGTACTAGATAGAACTGAGACAATTTTATACCAGTCCTATTCTAATGAATAATAAAGAGAAAGGTTTTTTTGTCCTGTGTCTTGTCTCATTCTAAAGTATTTTGATCCCAGTAAGATGGGATCGGGACATCCTGATCATAATTTTTTAAAAAAATAATATAAATAAATTTAAACATTTTAAATATATATTCACTAAAAAGTTTAATAATATATTAATATTCATTTTTTTATATTATTGATAAAAAAGTTATAATAATATACATATATTATTATTAATATTATACAATAAATATTAATATAACAAATTAAAAAATATATAAATATATTCATGAGACCGAGACACAATGCCCTACCAATACAACAACAATGAGATTTATAAATATTGTCTGCTTTAATTGAATTAATCAGAGGGCTCTAATTATAAAATTCAGTAAAATAATAAAAGTCAAACTGTGCATTGGGATGCTAATTTGAATATTGAATATTTTATGCAGGTATTAATAACATTTAATTTGACTATTTAATAATAAGAGTCAAAGTTTCCATGTTGACATTATGTTCAACTGGATTCTCGTCATAGATTATCCTTTCTCTCCTTCTTTTTATAATTATTTTTATAAGTAATATTCTTTATAATAAGGGTAATTTTATATATAAACAATAACTTAAATTTATTTAAAAATTTAATATATTTTTCTATATTTACCTTTAAATTAATTACATATCTCTTTCATTTATTCTCTCTCATTTCTTATTCTATTTATTCCCTCTCTCACATATCATCCTCAGAAATAAGGATATATTTAAAAAATAAAACATATTATATTTTTGACATACTATTATTTTAATTAATTTTAACTACTACTTTTATCCATTTGGATAAAGTTGCTTATAAGAAAGATTAAGGGAGTATATATATAAAGAAACTAATAATTATTACCAAAATTGTGAAACTCATGTGTTTAAACAAACCCATGATAAAGACATAACTTCAATTAATTAAAAAAAAAGAATTGTCAACTTGTAAATAAATAGCTATTTAAAAATATATAATTAAATAATTAAAATATAAAAATGACATGGTTTAAATATATATTAAATTGAAATAAAAATCAATAAATTTTCATAATTTATCATACCCAACGGATAAATTTTTATGAAGTTCATATATAGAATTATCAAATATAATTAAATTCAAAAAAATTAACACCACTTTTAAAATAAGTTAACATAATTTTGTAAGTTAAAAATATAAAACCAGTACATTTGATAAGTGAATTTACAAGTTCAACTAAATTTGCATCTAATATGAGTTTGAGAGTGAGTTAACACGATTTGGTAAACTATTAAATATAAAAATAGTAAAATCAGTGTGTCAACTTGTGAATTTGAGAACTCATTATGAGGATTAGTTTGCTCTCGTAGAGTTATCTTATGGATGCTAAATTTATTATCTTACTTATACACTCCTCCCATAGAGTGTAGGAACTTGCATTTAGCAGATTGGTGTGACCAACCCCATGCTGAGATATTTGAATATGTTGGAGCTTTACAAATTTTGAAACACATCCATCTAATTTTTTATTTGTATATCAAAGGATTTCAGCCTTTAACCTCTATACTTATATCTCATCTCGCTTTGTCACCTGAATTATTATTTTCAAAACACACTATTGAAGGATATCTAATTTTATATATATATATATAAAGAGAATGTTATATATGATATTGAATGTGAACAACAAGAACTTTTAAGGAATATAAATAATTGATTATAAAATATAGTGAATGCCCACCATCTAACTTAAACAACCCGTTAAATTAATTTGTAATTTCAAAATTTTAAAATAAGTGAGATTCTAATCATTCAAGTCTGATTATTGTTCATTGGTATATTTATGGAGAGATGACCACTGTTTCAATACTGTCAGACGAAACTGTATCAAATCTCTTAATTATGTCCATCAAAACTACTTTAATACGAACTATTATACGTATATTGCAGCAGTTAAATTAAAATGGGACTAGCTAGATTTTGCAATCAAATATACTCATAACTGTTGATTTATCATTAAATGAACTCATTTGAATTTCTTATTGATGTTGAAATGAACTCCAGAAATTAACTAAAAGGTTCTGAAACATCAGAACATGAGGTTTCGGAATTGACAGATAAAACTGAAGAGTACTGAAGAAAAAGCATTGAAGATGTCGCTAAAATTCTAATTAAGAGCATTTAAACTGTTGGACAGGGAAAGGAGGGAATGCAATAAAGATATTTTTTATTGTCTGATATCATCTCAAGTATGATCTGCACATCATCAAGTACTATACTGTATACACAGATGCATTTATACCCTTACAGTTATATAACAGAATATAACTGTCCAACATAAACCAACGGAACTAATAATGAGGTATGGAATATTAGGCAAAACAAGGTCAAGTGTAAGTGCTAATAGGAACATAAAACTATAAAGTTTACGTCAAATTACACTACTCATATAAAGTGATAAATAGTGTAACTTAGAATTTTATGCAATGTATAAAAAATATGTTTAAAGAGCCCAAAATCACAACTCAAAATGTTAGTGAAAACTGAAAACATGATCATGACAATAGGGCTGCAACATATATATATATATATATATATATATATATATACGCACGCACACACGCACACACAAAAAAAGAAGTCAAGGGACCTTTATTAGATAGTCGAACCCATCTCTACGAACGTGGTTCATCCAATTCTCTGGTTAGCGATAACGTTTAGCTACCAATACATACATACATATATATATATATATATATATATATATATATATATATATATATATAAAGTCTTGAAAAAAGTTGAGCCAGTTGAGTGAATGTAGACAATTCTCTGAAAATAAAATTGTACGTTTTGCCTTTCCATTTTTTGTTAGTGATAATTAACGATGATGTTAAGATTAAATGATTGTACTTTATAAATTTAAGAGGCTCAAAGGATTAAGTGATAACTAAAACTTGATATAAATTTAAAGGATCAAAGTTATGCTTTAGCCAAATAAAAAAAATGGAAGTTGCAAGACAAAAAATTTGTGGCAATACAATGAGTTCTATAATTGTTGGCCTGCTTTAATTGAATTAATTACAGGGCTCTAATTATAAAATTAAAATAATAAAAGTCAAACTGTGCATTGGGCTGCTAATTTGGATATTTAATATTTTATGCATGTAATAATAACATTTAATTTGCCCCACTCACATAATAATAAGAGTCAGATTGGCAAAAGAATAATAATAAGAGTCAAAGTTTCCATATTTACATTATGCGCAATCTGATTATTACTGTAGATTATTTATCCAAAGAAGTTAATAATTATGATCAAAGTAGTGGAACTCACGGGTTTAAATGAATTTATGATAGGGATATAAGCTTGGATTTTACACCCATAATAGTTTACTTCTATTAATAAATATATGATTAAATAATTAAAATGCAAGAAATAGAAATAATTTGGTTTAAATATATTTTAAATCCAAACTGCTGAAATTAAATCAGTCGACTATCATATTTTATCATAATCGATGGAGATATCTTAATGAAATTGATATATAAAGTCACTAAATATAATCAAACAAAAAATATTGATATAAATTTAAAAGCGAGTTAACATAATTTTATAAGTTATAAATATAAAAACAATAACTTTGATAAATCAACGCACGAGTTAAATAAATTTGTAGCAGTTTAAAGTCGAATTGATACGATTTTATAAGTTGTAAATGTAAACAAGACAAACATACTGAGCCAACTAATCTATGAGTTTGACAATAATCATTGTGACATTTGGAGAATTATCTTAAGGATGCAAAATATATAGAAATTTGCTTTTAGCAAATTGGGGTTACAAGCCATATGCTGAGCTATTTTAGATCAGAAGATTCACCTCTACTTAATCATATCCCATCTCACTTTTGTCACCTGATTATTATTTTCAAAGCACACTACTGATGAAGTATTATTTCTCTTATAATATGTAAAAAGAGAACGCTACATATGATACATTTTTTCAGAGGCACACTTGATTATAAAATTAAATATAATATACTTATCATGTTTTGATTCAAGAGAAATATAAGAAACCAACAACAGTAAGGCTTTTCCTTGATTATAATATATAACAATTCCTATGAGTAGATTTTATCTTTAATGTAGGGAATGCCAACCATCTGTTTTAAACAACTCGTTCAATTAATTTGTAACTTCAAAATTTTCAGATATAAGTTGAGATTATGATCATTCAAGTTTGATATATTATTATTTAGAGAGATGAACATTATTTCAATAATGACAGACAAAACTATATCAAATCACTTAATTAATTATATCGATCAAAACTGCTTTAAATATGAATAATTTTCATATAAAATTCAGCAATATATATCAGTTTGTTGTTTAATAATCTCTTGTAGTTAAATTAAAATGGAACTATATTTTTCAGTCAAATATACTTAACAAATAATTTTTCGTTAAATAAATTGTTCAAGATTAATCTCAAACTATGGAATAGATTTTGCAGTTAAATATACCTAACAAATGATTTCTCATTAAATAAATCACTTAGGACTAATTTTAAGCTATGGAATATATTTTACAGTCAAATATGCGTAACAAATGATTTCTCATTAAATGAAATGTTAAGGATTAATCTCAAAATATAGAATAAATTTTATAGTTAAATATACCTAATAAATAATTTCTCATTAAATGAAATGCTCAGGATTAATCTCAAGCCCGTATATCTCTAAAAATTAATTAAAGGCTCTAAAGTCTAAAAAGATCATAACATGAAAGTAGGGAATTGTCGGAGAGAAACTGATTCAGGAGAAAGAAGAGTAAAGAAAAAGCATTCATAGCTGAGATTCTAGTTCAGAGTATATACGCAAGTGTGGGAGAGAGAAAGGAGGAAATGCACTCACTGGAAAAGATTATTCATTGCATCGATATCATCTCAAGTACTGAGAGCCGTACATCATTAAGTACTACACAGTACAAATGTATTTATAGACATACAGTTATATTATTGTCCAACATAAACCAACAGAACTAACTAATTAATAATAGCAGTCCTCCTCAACCTTAACCCTTATCAATACCCTTATAGTTAACAAGTTCAATATCTTAAAGGTGTGAGGGGATAATAATTGAGGATGAGCGACAAACAAGAATTATAGCAATATAAAATATAAAATTATAAATAGTATAAATCAAAATTTTATGCAATCTAAATATATCTTAATAATAAAATTCGAAATGTTAGGGGAAACACGATCATGTCCATAAGATTGAAATGCATGCACGCGCGCATTGAAAAGAAACGTTAAGAAAAATTACGAAATATTTCTTTATTAGATAGACGTGCCTTATCCTTGCGACTATGGTTCATCCTATTTTTCGATTTATGGTTACATTTTTGGACAATTAGCTACCAATCAAAATATAAAGTCTTCAATATATAATAATTTTTACCACCTTTAAAAGTAGAAAATCAATATCATTATCAACATAAAATATACACAGAATCCTACTATTTATAAATTATGAATAATTCAACTCATCCTTAGCTTCATACAATGGATGGAGTGAGCCTAATTATTATAAAAATATTACCTACCATACTATTTATTTATGAAAATTATGGTATATAATAAAATATCTACAATAACTAGATACCCATGAGCCTTATACAAAATTCATATATGAGTTGCATCGTTTATACTTTAGAAAAGTATCATTTTGTATAAATTTTATATGAATATTAATGGTTTATAACCCGAAAAGATATAAAAAGATCATAAGCAACCATATTGGAGGTTTTTTTTTTTAATTTTAATTTATTGATATATTCATATAAATAACGTCTCTCAAACATGAAATTAAAGTTAAAAAATGATTAGAATTTTATATTGTATATTGTTACTATAAGAATAGGGTGGAATAGATAAATGATAGAGAACATAAAAGCTAAGAAAGAATGGTCAAGGATTTGAAAGCAATGGACTAAAAAGGAAGAAGATATTTCCAAGAAAATAGAAGGGTCATTAAATGCCTTCCAATCCATTTAATGGGAGAGGGGAAGCATTAACAATCCAAGAAATGGGGCAGAATCCCTGTGATAATCCCACTATGGGAACTTCATAACTCCCAGAATCTCAAATCATAAATTGCATTTGTTTCCTATGATTTATTGGCAAACGACGCAACTCTCCGACACCAACCCTCTAATTAAATTCTTATTTCTTCCAAAAAAGATCTCTGACTCGGATTAATCTTCCCCTCTCCTGCCTATAAATGCACTCCGTCTTCTTCCCTCCACCACACCACTCTCACTTTCAGAGAGAAGCATTACAATAATATTCTCTCTCTCCTCCTCCTCCTTCTCTTGCGGAGTTCTCGTGTGCGACTCCATCTTCTGGTATGGCGACTCCTTTCCCTTTCAGTGCTTTTGTTGATCCTTTCTTCTTCGCCGCTTCGTGAATCCCATTCATTATCTGTGATTTCTCTTTCTTTTCAAATTGGTTCCTTGTTTTTGGTGTATCGCGTACGTACCCGTTTGGTCCGTCACCAAGCTTTCATGCGTCTTTAATTCTTTTTCGTGTCTTTTGCAACTTGTTTTTATTATTTGCGTTTTCCGCACTCGTGGTTTTGCTTTACTTTGTATTACGCTGCGTTATATATCTATCACTCTTAACAAGACTTCACTTGGGAAATTTGAATTTCCGTTTATTCCTTATTTTCTGGATTTTTTTAACTCCCTCCCCTTCTCTCATATTTAGCCGTTATATTTAGATTTACGGAAAATAAAAGAGGCTAAGATGTTAAGAATGGGTCTTTTTTTTTTTATTTGGATTGTTCGGAAGCTTCTTTTTCCCCGGAATGTTGGAAGTAGTAATTTCTCAATACTTCAAAAATTCTGGTAAAAACAAGCTTCCCAACATTCCCACAAAAAAATACATTCCCGACATTTTGGTTCTTTTTATCTCTCACAAGACTAAATAACGGCTAAATATGAGAGGCCAAATATGAGAGTTTAAAAACACTCGTGTCTGAGTGTGTATATGTATGAATGATTCCTTTTTATTATATATATACACACGTATATCGGACACTTAATATTTTTTGAAAAATTAAACTCCGTTATTTCGATTTATAAAAAATAAAAGATGTCATGATGTTGGACACGTGGTTTTTTATCTGAAATGTTAGAACATTTTTTCTTTCCCAAAATGTTAGAATTAGGTTCAGAAAGTTTAGTTATACCTTAGTCAATAGTAACTAGCCAATAAATATACACACGTGTATTATATAAATATATACCTTAATACTTCCTTTTTATTATATATATATTGGGACAATTATTATTATTAAATATTATTGAAACACGCGTATGCCATTTAAAATAAAGTAGCCAGTAAAACTTTACAACACGTAAGCACATATATACTTTGGTTATGGTGATATTGGGTTTTTATGTAAAAAAGTGTTGACTTTATTTCACGTATTGGTTTAATAATGGTTCGGTTTATTATTTTTTGGCAGGTACTATAAAGACCAATATCGAAGTGATGACGATATTCGATGACATGGCCTTTTCTGACGATCTGGATATCATAGCTGCTCCGTTTGGGGAAGGCACTAGCTCCGCCCAGCCATCTGAACCAAATTCGACAATGGAGAACGATGACAGTGACGATGATGAAGACCTCGATGCGGATGAGCTTGAGAGGAGGATCTGGAAGCACAAACTCCAGCTGAAGCGCCTAAGAGAGCAAGGCAGAGCAAGAGAACATGGAATTGAACTCTCCATGCAAAGGCAACAAAATACTGAAGAACAGGCTAGGAGGAAGAAGATGGCCAAAGCTCAAGATGGAATCTTGAGGTATATGCTCAAGATGATGGAGGTTTGTCAGGCTCAAGGCTTCGTGTACGGCATCATTCCTGAGAATGGAAAACCCGTCACCGGAGCTTCAGACAACCTCCGTGAGTGGTGGAAGGATAAAGTCAGATTTGATAGGAACGGCCCCGCGGCCATCACCAAAGATCGGGCAGAAAGCCTTGCCAGCAAGAGCAGTGGGCTGAATGCCGGGGTTCCAACGCCTTGCACTTTGCAACAGATTCAGGACACAACACTGGGCTCTCTCTTGTCAACTCTGATGCAGCACTGTGATCCCCCTCAGAGGCGATACCCATTGGAGAAGGGTGTTGCACCGCCGTGGTGGCCGACGGGGAGCGAAGAATGGTGGACCCAGATCGGTATTCCCAGAGACCAAGGTCCGCCACCTTACAAGAAGCCTCATGACTTGAAGAAGGCGTATAAGATTGGAGTTCTCATCGCAGTGATCAAGCACATCTCGCCCAACATTCCCAAGATCCGGAAGCTGGTGAGACAATCTAAATGTCTTCAAGATAAAATGACGGCCAAGGAAAGCGCCGCATGGCTTGCCATTGTGAATCAGGAGGAGGCCTTGGCCCGACAAATGTATCCGGATTATCGGCCGCCGTTGTCCTCCCCTGGCTCTCTACTGGATGAGTGCAATGAGTATGACGTGGAAGGGATCTTGGAGGCAGCCATTTTAAAACTGGAGGATCGCCGGAAGCGAGACAGTTATGATATGGACACACCCAAAATAGACAGAATGAAGGGAGGCTTGTCACTGCAACCAATGAAGAGAAAGATTTATAGTGAGTTCAACAACACAATGATTATGAAGGAAGAACAGATTTTCACATGTGAACACCGCCTGTGTCCTTACAGCGAATCTCGTGTTGGTTTTCCAGACAGGATTTCTAGGGACAACCATCAGCTCCAGTGTCCTTACAAAAGCTTTAGTTCAAGTTATAAGGCTTCATCATCAGCAGAAGTTTTCAATATTGATCAAATTAGGGCAATCTTAACGCCTCCGTCCTTTGTTCGGTCCAAATCAAATCCTCAGCCTCAATCTGTTACCTTGGCTCTTCCAGCACCACCAACGCAACTGCCGGCGTTCAGTATGTCCAGGCTCGGAGGAGTTTCGGACAACGGCCAGAGAAGGATGACTGATCTTTTGCCAATCTATGGCTCAAACTTTCAAGGCATTGGCTGCGGCGGCATTAGCACCACCACCAACAGCAACAACGTGGTTTTGAATACTAACCCGGTGGCTGCAAACAATCATCTGCTTCCCACGCAGCAGCAGATGGTTCAAGGACAAAATGATAATTTGTTTGGCGGTCAAGGATTGATGAATGGGGGTGGCTTCTTTCAAGAAACAAGCATGGCTAATAACAACAACAACAATCAATTTCAGATGTTGGCACCACAAGCTTATCAGTTTGACCCCTTCAAGGCTTTGAATTCTGCTTTTGACACCAACCACAACCACAGCAGCAGCAACATCATCAACAATATCATCAGCACGAGCAGTAACAACAATATCATCAGCACCACCAGCACCAACACCAACATAATCAACATTACCAGCAGCAGCAGCAACACCGGGATAGTCAGCAACATCAACAATAACAACATCATCGATAACACCAGCACCAACAACCACAGTATCATCAACGTCACCAGCAATGGCAACAACGATAATATCATCAACATCAACAGCTGCGATGATCACGACAACAACAACAACAACGTCAACATGAACAATAACAACAACGAAGTGATGATCAGCAATGAGAGCAATTTCAATGCGATGTTAGGGTCGCCAAGTGATTTTGGGTGTTTCGATCTGAGGGAATATATGCAGGGAGCGGGATTAATAATGGACAAGCAGCAACCAGACATATCTGCATGGTTCGAGTGAGGTTGTGGAATGCATGAATCCTTTTACGTGTCTTTGTAATATATCAGCTCAACCCCTGTCCCTCCCACCACCCTCTTCTTTCTTCCTTTCTTTTTTTCTGTGTTTGTGTGTTTGTTGGCAATAATGATCAGTGCGTATGTGTGCCCCTGCGCTCCAATGATCTATGTACTGTTTTGTGTTTATCATATGAATAAATAAGATCTTTATTGTATCTGCGTGTTTAGATTAGATTCTTTCTATTTTTCGAGAAATTTTGATCGCGTTAATATATATATATATATGAGAGAGATTTGCGCGCACAATGAAATAACAATAATAAGAGTGGATTCAATATATAGTATATAAATTAAATAATTAAATGATCAACTAAGTAAATCAATTATCGTGGGGAAAAAATAAGAAAATGTCGAGGATAAATAGATTATTAATTTAATCTTGAATATATATATATATATATGTAGCTCCTATTCATGTCATATTTTTGCTAATGGGGAATCAAATATATGTATCTATTCACTGGGATCCAATCATCTACTTAAATTAAATCAATTATGCTTTTAACCGTTAAAAATATTTACGCTGAAATATATCGCTTTTAAAGTTTTTTTTATTTTATATATAAATAAATAGATTGATATAATATGATGCAAGGATTTTCACCTGTTCCCTGACTCACCCTCCTTGGACAAATCTTGCGGAAACTCAAGAATATGCTTAAAAGGTGACACTCATTCTATCGTCTTTAAAACATAATTTTGATGGGACCTGAAGTCTAATTAGTATAGATAAGAATTATTATTATTATAAAAAATTATAGATAAGGATTATAATTATAATTATAATAAAAAAGATAAGAGAGAGAGAGAGATAACTTTCTCAACGGTCAAGAGGGAGGCAATTTAGGAGCATATAACACTATAATATGGGCGATATGCTTCCATTCCCTACGCAGAAATTAATCGCTTATAATTCACCACCAACAAAAATTAATTGCTTAGAATTCAACGCCAAAGAACTTAAAAATTTGTAGCAGCATAATAACATAAGGCTTATCCCGATTGTTTAATTATTACACGTACGTGATCGGCCAATTGGCAATTGAAATAGACGCTGGTTTTTGCGTGTTTAGCTACTGCCAAAAGAGCCAACCACGGTCCGCCAAACACGCCTGCCGCTTCTCAATCCGTCATCTCCCTCCTTCACCGCCTTCCCTACTATATATGCACAGTTGCGTGCTCATACTCTCCCTGTTCTATTCTTTTTAACCTCAATACAAAATTTATTTAATTTATTTAATTAAATTAAAAAAATTAATTAATATAATATATTTTTTCTAAAATATTCTAATCATCTTCCTAACTCTCGTTTTTTCTTACAAAGTCATCACAGTGGACTTGAAGGGAAGTTGTTGTCCTCCTCCATTTCCAATCATCTTCCTGCTTATGATGACCTTATTCCTTCCTCCCATATGTACACATTCCATATGCAATGCACTCGTATCTAAAAGTGAATCCTATCATATGATTACAGTGTTTTTCAAGAAAAGCTTTCTCTACTTCTCATTTTGATTGCCTTTCCCCATGATTAAACTTGAGATCAAGACTTGGATTGAGAATTTCAACTACCATCTCAAGAATAAGAATTCCTCTGACTATCATGAGAATGAGAATACCAACGATGGTAGTTACTCTTGGCATCATGAATGGCTTGCGTAAGTTCTGCATAAATGTTCACAGATGACCTGGCAAAATTAGTTAGCTGACCAAGAAATCTGAGTAAGCTCGCTCGAAATCGATCAAAACCCAGCGCCCAGTCCTCTGAAGTGTCATCTCTAAAGAAATTTTCCACCTGTTCATTACCCTGCTTCTTCTCTTGATGTGGTAAAAACCGGTCAACCTCACCAGCTAAACTCTTTATAGAATCTGTAACGTCCTTCGAAGGTAAAGTGTCGAGCTTTTCCAGCCAGACACCACAGGTGGCATATATTGGAGGGCCATAGTTTCTCAATGGAGGAGGTTGAAGCCTCCTTTTCCTCTTGCTTGATGATTTTTGCTGGAGAGAAACACATTTGTAAATCCATCCATTTATAGCCTCCAAGTAAAACTTCTGAGCTCCAATCCACTTGGAAAAACTTGATTGCAGAGAGTGGAGTTCATTTTCAAGATAAGCAGCCATCTGCCTGCGTAATTCAGATTGCGTGGCTATTCTTGCACGGCTGTTACTATAGGCCGTTGACATGATCTGGAATTGAAGCTTGTGGCATTCAAGCATTACTTCCCACATTGGACTTAAACTGCCACCAAAGCAATAATAACAGAAGAAATACAAAAGTGAGTTCATTTTTTAGTATAAAAGTTCATATGAACAGAAACAGATAAATACTCATCCACAAAGCATATCTCATGTCTTGAGCCTTATAAATATACAAACGTCTCTTGCTGAAGATAAACTTCCACAAGACAATTCATTGCATTCAGCTACAAAATTTGTCCTAATCTACGCAAAGTTCATTGGTCTTTTCAATGCTGTTTAAATTGTGTCCAGGTTCGTCAGGCCACTCACTTGGGGACCTTCAATCTCAACGCAACTAAAAGTTCTTGAGCTATGAAAGCTCTACAGACCATAAGTATAATGTGAAATTACCAATGCTTTGAAAACAGGACCAGACATGAAACCATTCAGAGCACTAGTTAAAGATTCGCTGATTCATCCATGGTCGAATTGTGGTTGAATCCGTAGCAATCATATTAATAATTTTTAATTTTATATTAAGAAATCATATAGAAAATCAAAGACACTGATTTGACCAATTCTTGATTGATTGTCTTTTTTATCAGTTCTATAGAGTTCAGCACCGGTCCTAGCACCGGTTCACCAGTTTGGTCTAATTCTGATAACATTGACAACCAAACAACATTCTTCATAGCATGCAATTAAAAGTCACAAGATGCCGCATAAATCAGCACTTTGTACGAAAGGTAAAAAACAGAATCATACCTTTCAATCAACTCCTCAAGCTGGGGCTGGAGCTCTTTGTCCCGCAATTCCTCTATCCTATTTGACAAAGAGTCTATCCTGCGAATGGCAAATCTGATTCTTGAATGCAGATCCTTGACCACAGCATGGGTTTTATCAATCTTAGAGCTCTTTTCTCCTTTTGATTCTAGGTGTCTTAAGATTTTACACTTCATGTCATATTTTTTTCTTACCAACCCACTAGCCTGAAACCGCAACAAAAATAAAAGAGGAGATTACGGAATAGACATGGAAATAGTTATATCAAAATCAAGCTAAGAAAAATATAAAAGAGGATCCAATGAGAAAAGGGACTAGGTTTAAATTTTTTACAAGCTAAGGTATGTGTCTAGGGATGAGAAGAACACATTTCTTCATGTTCAGGGATGGAGACCAAAGTATCCCACCCATTAAGATCCCAATCAAGATCACAGCATCATGCCATTATCCATATGTAAATTGAAACATATACCAGGATGGAATTGTTCATAAAAAAACACAGTACCTTGACTTCATCATAAAGCTTTTTTTCCCATGCATACAGTCTATCCAAGGTTGATGTATGGCTGCCAGAGATCATGCAGAAATTATCAAAGAGATTACTTGTGATGTTCTCTACATCATCTTTAGAGTTTGCTCCTAATGGGTTCCTTGAAGAAGAAGAGCGAGATGGTGCTGTCCTATGCCAAGTTAAGTACTTAATTGAGTTTTGAGTAGGTTCTGAGAAGATCAAAGGAAAGAATTAGAAATAGATTTCCAAGAAAACTAAACAAGAATTTATTTCGTATGTTATTATGATAACTATGCATTTACTACTCCAAGTACAAGCAGTGAAGAAACTTTAAGCACCAAGTAAACTAAATTAAACCCAAATTGCCTGAAGCAGTATTGGAGATCTTAAGAAAATATAAGCAGAAGAGGTGAGAAATACCTTCCGGAACTTGACCTGGGTCTTCCCCACATGAGGAACATGCCTTCAATATTAAAGATACCACAGACCTATCTGATAGAATCAAGGATTCTCTTGTTAAGAACATCTCCATCCATAAGAAAATCATATAGAATCGAGAATCCACATCTTTAAAGCCAGTAATGACAAGTATTTGGTCAAAAATGAACATTGATCTTGGTATTCAATTGTTTATTTTTTGGTCAGTGTGTGATATGTCTTAAATGTCTTTACATGTGTCACTATGTATTTATATATTTATATAGCTGTTTATGTCTAACATCCATCAGATGGTAACTTAAAGGCGAACATGCACCCAAAATTTTTTTAAAAAAAAGTGATATAAAAAGATTACTTTCTTTTGCTGGGAATATAGGACGGAAATGTAACTTATTTGCTTCAAGCATTTTTGGAACCTCTATGCCAGATTCTGAAGCTTTTGCGAATAGAAATTCAATATCTTTCATGCTGGAAAACAAGTCCTTTGGAGCAACTTTATTTTCACTATAATCTTCTTTCTCCATTGATTTATTTGTTTCGGTTGGAATCAAAGTTGCAGCAGATGTTGTTTCCAATAGTGATAAGTTAGGGGAATTGCCCTTCTCTCCATTCATGTGTTCAACTTGAGAATCAGGATCCCCTATCAGAGGCTTGGTTGCGGCAACTGATTCATTAACTTTGTTAATATTCTCAAATGTTTGGACCAAGGAATTTGGGGCAGGGTCATTGTCAAACTCATCTTCCGAATCAAGAGAGTCTTCCTTTCCAGAAGAATCCTTCTCTTCAGCATCTTCCAAATTAGGACTCCCTTCCTCTGCCTTTAGTTTGGCCATATCATCAGGACTCCCCATTTCTTGGCGCACGCCCTTCCCTTCCATGAAAGAAAATCGATGGTCAACAGGACCAAAAAGACCAAAGTAATCCAAGGGCTGATTTCCGACTGGATGAGAAGAGCCATCCTCAAATGCAGACATTTCATTCCTTTCATTTGAACCTGATGATGTTACTATTCCTACAGAATGAACAGGAGGCTTCTCTTCAACCTTTCTAGAAGAGAAACTGCTAAATTTCATATGTTTTGCTTGGATCTTACTAGAGACAGGAGGAGACGGAGGTGAGGAGAAGGTTTCTGCTGCATTAAAACGTTGAGGCACAGATTGCAAAGAGGCTGGGAATTGTGAAAGAGTCTTTTCAGTTAAACCAATGGGAAGTGTTGTAGCATTAGCGGAAGTGTACAAGGAAGATTGAATTTGGGCTTCAGCTTCTATGAATTTTCTCAAAGCCGTTCCTGTATTTTTCAGTGACTGGACATAAGACACATGAGCAGCTGCTAGTGAGCATCGCCCATCAAGTGCTCGTCTAACAAACTTCTTCCTTTCACGGCACAGTTGAAGTGCCTTATCATCCTCCATCTTGGAGGTTGAGGCCCCCATTAATTATCTCAAATCCTAGGGAGGTGGGGCTCTATCTGCAAATTAATTTCAGTATCGTGGATATTAGAGAAACAATAAAAGAGTAATATATGCCAGTGAATAAGATATTAGACCGAGTAACAGTCGCCACGAGAGAATCTCAGCCCAGAAAATCCCATTTCAAAGGAGACGCCAAAAATCGGCAGCCGAAACAATAAAATTAGCGAAGTCAATGAGATCCAAGTACAACTTAAGAAGAAAATGAGGGGAGCAATAAAATAGAATGGAAATTGATAAATTTTGGGAATTTTGGCGTATCGATTGTGTAGTGAAGTGAAGAAGAGCAACAGGCTGGGAGCTTGGAGTTGAGGGAAGAGCGATTGTGAAGGGAAGCATTGAGAAGAGGAAAGAAGGAAGAGCGGGAGGAATCTCAGTGCTGCCATGCAACACTCACACGAGACATCTGAGCGTGGACGTGGAGCCCACTTTTTGCAAGGGCAATCCCGCGCTGGTTGAATCATATTCCTTGGGATTTGAGTATTTATTGGAGAGATTAGGGAAATGTAATGATAATGAGAAAAAGGTAGAATGAAAATGAAGAGAAAAAGAAGGAAACGCCTCTAGTTTACTCAACCATTTTGTATATCTCCCTAGGAATCAATATGTAATCATAAGGTATAATATAAAATATTTTATATAAAATGTTACTCCTCCTATTTTTAATATAAAATTTAATTTATATTATAATTTACACAATAAATTATATCTCATATTTATAATTGGAAGAGTAGTATTTTTTACCTAATATCCTCTAACTAATATTTTTATTTAGTATAATTTTAATATTGATATTTTACTTGGAATAACTAGTTTTAACTAATTTTATTAATTTATATAAAATTTTTATTATGTGCTTATAATATACATAAATAAATATTACCTCTAGTCCTAATTACAAAATCTATTTAATTAATTTAAATATATTAAAAAATTAGTTAAGTTAGTTAATTGTAATAATTATATGTTAATTTTTTTAAAATATTCTATTTAATCATGTGTATTTGAATTACTTTTAATAGACATCATCTTAATATACATGTGCAATTATATAAGGATATTTTAAGAGATAAAATAAATTAAAATTTTATATTTATAATTAAATATAATTACTATGTAGGCTTTATAATTAGGAGAAGTGGGAATATTATAACAATCATATATATAATTTGCAAGCCGACCCCTCCTTGATGCAGGCATTTTATCCAAACACCTCCCCCTTTTTATATAAATGATACCCTGCACCAACTATATTTATGAATATTATTATTATTATTACAATTTATTTTTAAGCTCTATATAATATAATATTGAGAATTCATCCAATTACAAAATATTTCGTGGCAAATTTGTTCCCATCATGACAAGCTGACAAGTCAACGCCCTTAGACAGCATCCTAGTACGTCAATTCACTTTCGTTGGTGTACTTGATGCAACACTTGCAATATAATACAAAAAATATCGTCTTTTTTTTTAACTATCCTTCGATTTTATTCATTTGCCAAAAACTTTCCTAGAACTTGTTAAAACATATCATTCACAATTAGTTTTATATAGGATTTCTCATATCATGGCGTAGTTCCACTACTGCGTAATTTTGTAAAATCTTTTGTTTTAAAAGTAAACATAATTTTGTAAATAATGGGATCCTCGGAGTGGGATATAAATTTCTAAAAGAAAACAGAAGCGATTGTAGAAACAAGCGTGCAAATGGGATCTCGATGTGGTCGTTGACATTTTAAGTTGTTCTTTCTGATGTGTTTATTGAAGCCTCAATGCTTATGCTCTTCTTTTATGATTTTTAATTGAACTTCACCCAATAAATTAAAGTTTTAATTAATTGAGAAACCTTCACCAGGGGAAAATATTCTTGTTAAGAGATTTCTAGAGAGCAAATTAAAGAGACAGCATCTCATCATCTTAAAACATGGAGATGGAAGACGAATCTTCTCAAGACTTGTATTTTTATTCATGAAAAATAGACCAAAATACGGCTCTGAGAAGGTATCCCTAGGAAAATGTATAAAAGTTTACAATTTTGTTTATTATTATCTATTTATAATATGAAAATCCAAACATGTCGCAGTACTATTCGTACGTAAGTCATAATGTTAAATGGGAAAAAACGTATTGACCAATCTCAGAACTTTGGCGTTAAAAAAAACGGAGAATGATAACTAAAGACATTATAAAAAGTTGAAGATCATAGAAGTACTTTTCAATATATATTTATATATTAAAAAACAATTTTTTTTCCTAATGTATGGGTTATAAATTAAAAACTATCCATACGCAGTTTTCTCCCTTTGTGGACGATCTTCTTTTTGGAGTCTTTGGGTTTAACAGTAGTTTATTTGCTGTATCTCTTTCAAAAAAAGGGAAATGAAATAAATATGAATTGTCACCATATTTTTAGAACATCAATAAACATTAATTTGTGCTCCATTGGAATTAATTATTAGAGAAAATTCAGACACAATTTTTTTATGCCCACCAATTAACAAATACAAAGTTTACAATTCAACATTATATTATTGGTTATTTTAAATCTTTTATATATCATTTTCATAGGGAAAAAATGATTTGGTCAAACCCAAGAAACCTGGCAAGAAAAAGAACCAGAAAATTTTACCTTCTGCTCCAATTTGTGAAGTCTTCAGCGGTTTCGTAAAGGTGGTCTACCCCATTCTGCAAGCAGAATTTTACTCTCTCTTTTAGCATCACTTGGCTAGATTAGCCATAAGAATTTGGACAAAGCATCAATGCAAGATAAAAATAATTTTTAATTTTATATTAAAAAATTGATGATTTTTCCTACCTATATATATAATAAAAATCAAAATTTGAACCATCCAAACAAAATTTAAATAACCTAGATACTGTACTCAACTAAATATATTCATAATTTAATTTGTAATTTATTGTGCTGAAAAAGGAAGTAACCTTAGTGCCAAATATTTTAAAGGTTTTCAAAACAACCTTATAGAGTTTTAATTTATTGTCCTCATATAAATTGAGCTGGTAAGTGATATCTTATGTTGTACCATATAGAAACTTAAAAGATGCTTGGAAATATAAAACAAAGGTGTCCCAAAGAGACACGGATTAAGACTCTTGAATTCATTTGCCCTAGAATAACATAATGCCAACACTAATTAGAAAAACAAAAGGAACTCCATCACAAGGTCAAGCAAATGACGAGAGAGAGAGATGGAACTCCACTCTCAACAAATACACAAAACATGTATTCATTATTAATTGGACATGTCAAGAACTAAAAGCGAGAGACAACCAAGGGACTAGAGATGAAGCGAGAGATCCAGATTTGCTTCACATTTCTCCTCTCCTCCGGTCGGAATCTCTGATCCAGAAGAATAGTTACTTGAATCCTTGAAGAGAAGCAACTCATTCTGAGGTGGCTTTTCTACTTGTGAACTGGAGCTCACCCGCGGCCTTTTCGGTGCACGCATCATCATGACTTCATCGGCTAAATCTCGGCACAAGCAACGCTTGTTCTCTCTCCCACAAGTTAGGGCCCTAATATATTCCTCTGGACACATTAACACAGTAAGTTGACCATGAAGTGGAGGTGGAGGCAAGAGGCCTGCAAGAACAGGGTTCTCCGTACCAAGAAATTTATTCGTGTCAAGTTTAGTAATATGAGGAGCATAATCCATCTGCTCCAACATATTATTCATCAAATAACAAGGACACAGAGAACAAATGCCACATGAACGTGGATGGTTACTGTGGTTGTGATCCTTCATAGTCTCAAGGAAATTTTGAGACATATACGGATAACAATTTATGAAGCGCCGTACAGACTCCACATCAAACTTGCAAGAACCAGTTGAGCCACCACGTTTAACTTTATCCATAAGATCTGTAGGCATCGATGCACCGGAGAGATGCGAAGACAGGATCGATTCAGTCTCATTCCCACAATGGTTTTCTGCATTTAACGAGTAAAGAACAACATTATAAATCAATTTGGAATCAGAACTTTGTATATTTGGATTGGCAAGTCTTTTTACCTCTGGATGCACGATAATTGGGTAATGGATTAAAACAAGGGTGGTTATCATGGATAGAGTCGCTGTGGCTTTGAAGATATGGAAATTTCCGCGCCATGTTTTGATGTGACCTTAAATGGCCTCCAAGCGCCTGGTAGCTGTCGAACACCTTCTTGCAATACCTGCAGATACGTGTACTTTCCTTCTGTTGAGCATTTCTTCTGTCACAAGTCAAAAGGAAATTCATCATGCAACTGCAGATATATAAAGACTCTTAGAAGATTAATTGATGAAAACTCAGGAGGGATTTCTCACAATGAACAAGAATGCCGGCATCTTAGGCTTATTTATACTAGTACACGGATGCCCGATTACACAGAAAAGATACATGCATTGGAAACTGTAATATAGTTTTGATAAAAATTTAATTCTGGTAATCTACAGTGAGAATAGTCATTATTTTTTGTAGAATACTATCATGACCTTGAACACATGAATGTTACCTCTATAGTACTGCATCTCTTCTCCATAAGGAATTGAGTAAGACTTTTACTAAAATACCGTGTATCTGTTACGAGATGCAATTTTGGTAAGATTCCAAGAAAGGTTGACCTGTCAACCGGCACAAAAGATGCAGTCGCAAAACGCCTAATCTGAAAAGGTAACAGTTATATAATATCTTCAAACATTTTACTTATTACCTAATAGTGTTGCTGTAATTATATTATGGAATCTAAATTCTTTGCACCAAAAATCATCTCCTAGTGTAACAAATGGATGTCACTAGAGAAGTGAACCTCGTGCCCATTCTCATTTCTTTTTATTATTGCTTTCTCTTTTTTAGTGTTCAAATTATTACAGATGATTCAAATTCTATACTAGGATGTAAATATAACACCATACCCTATTGTAGCAAGATAACGAGCTTTTTTCCCTAGTATATGCATCATAACATTAAGTTTCTCCTATTCCATCTTATAGTTTTTGCCCTTTTCCCTTAGTAATCAAATGAAGATTGCACAATTAGTAAATACAATTTTAATATAAAAGTAAACTGTTTTTATATATTGGCTACTCATAAATGGTGTATGTGAGTAATTATAATTCCCATGGAAATCCTTGCTCCTTTAATTTTCATGTTACTACTTTGCCATGTAGAAGGATTGTACTTTTGGAATTTTACCCTTATTTTCTGTCTTTAACTTTTTTTATTTACATTTTTTAATTAAAAGGACAAACATTAGTGGTTTGAGATTGTGATGGAACCCGCAACTTTCTTCGGTTAATAAAGGAGTTTTCATGCCACGCACTAGGCCATAAGACCATTCGCCTTTAACTTTCTTTTTTTTAATGGAAAACTAGGAAGCGCATATTTTTCATTCTATCAATCCTCAAGGACTGCATTTCTTAATTGAATTAAAATACTAAAGATTTGTATCATGCCCGAAGGCCCAAATTCGGATACCTCCAAATGTTAGTGTGATGTGTTGTCCTTGTATTAATCAATCTATAATATAATTACACTAATGTAATGTTTTGGCATATATGCTGGGGTCACCCAAGTTTTGCCTACACAAAGAACTTGTTCCCAGATCTAATTTATTCCATTGTGTAGAGCGCAATTGATAAACCCGCTCACGATCTAATGAACATGTTTAGTTATGACCAAAGCAAATTAGTTCATTAGAAAATTAGGATGACAGGACTCATTAGAAAATTAGTGGGTGGGAATGAAGGAATGCAGAATGGAGACGGTAGCGATTCCTCCGATAGTTGACAGATCTTCGGCTGTGTAACCATCCATTACGGACCAAAAAGTTTGACAGAGAAGATAAAAAGAAAAGAGAAATTGCTCCTAAGATCTATGAAGGGAATTTTGCAGCTACAATTTCCTCAAGAAACTCAGATGGATAGCTACATTATCGGGAAACTGAAAGAAAAATACTTGTTTTTGCAGAAAAGGGAATGTAACCCATAATTCAACCTTAATCACTCTCTAATATTCTTCCTCTTCATATCATTACGGACTCTAGTGACAAGATGAGCTACAATGCTGGCCAAGCCCACGGCCAAGCTCAGGTATATTTATTAATGAGTCATCACTTTAATTAGTTTGATAATTATATTAATCACAAAAACATTGGCGGATCATATTTGCCGGAAAAGGCTGGTTCCCTCATGGACAAGGCTACCGATGCTGCTCACTCTGCTAAGGAATCAAGTCAAGAGGTTTATATCTATTTTGTTGGATTCATTTCAGTTTACATACATATGATTTCTCAACTCATCTAATAATATCACTCCCCCTTATTCTAAATATAAGATCTGAGAGTTGTTATTGTCTTGATTCAAAATTTTAATTTATTTTGATTTTGATTTATGTGCTTCCAAATTTATAATTTTTTTAAAATTATCTCTCTTATTACACATATTAAAAGATAATTTCTATCTATACAAATGGTTAAATGGGATAGTTTTAAAAAAAAATAAGCACATATTTTTTAACAATAACTAACTTTAACTAATTTTATGAATATCTGTATATTAGTTATTTAGCTCATATATTTATTGTCGGAAGGAATAGTAACTTATAATTAACATTTGAAGTGATTATGTATTAATGATTCGTGGTTTTGTTTTAAATTTGAAGGCTGGTCAGCATATGATGGCGAAAGCACAGGGTGCGGCTGATGCGGTGAAGGATGCGACTGGGATGAACAAGAGCAACTAATTTTTTCATTAATTAGTTAAAGAGGGATTCACATTAATTAATCTTCTAATTTTTGTTATTTAATTTAATTAACATTAATTAATCATCTCAGTATTCTTATGTAATCTGTTTCTGATTTTGAGTTTCATAACACATACATGATGGCTCATCAAAATAAAACAGTGCTTGCTCTAATTTTAATATAAGAAATAGTTAATTTTATTTGGTAGATTAACAAAATTAAAAGATTAGTTAATTATGATCAATCAAATTTAACCTTCAAAATGAATTCGTATTATATATTTATTAATCAACCCAAATTATTTAACTAACTTTTATATTAGTTATAATTAATTGATTTATTTTTCTCAATATATTAAAAAAATTAACTAATTTTTATATTAAGGATAAGAAGAAGAATAACAAAGAACATATGCACATTTTTACAAATCAAACTAGTCAGTTGTTAGTAATATTAGGGACTAGTGGATAAATTCAAGAAAAAAATGTATTCACATCTAATGTTGCTAGCACCATCTGAAATTGATTCTCATGTAAATTAAGTACATAAAAGTCAATAAGAGACCAATCAAGTAAAGAAATATATGCAAAATATTCATATGATTCTCTCACAGAAAGTTTTAAGTAGTAAGCACTCAAACTTGGAAGTGACAACAAATCACATAAGTTTGAGATTTAAAACATTATAATCTTATTGAATTGGATACTTAAAGCCTAGCCCCGGCATGACTAGCTAGTATATATTCCAATTACAATCTATTTTTCATCTCCCTCTCTTGGATTAATGTTTCATTGGATTATCTAGACTGCTTCAGCATCTGCAACTTCCTTAAATCATATCACTGTCATCACATATAGAAATAATTTGTTCAACGATCTCCCCGATTTTAACCTCAAAGGCACTTTGGGAAAGGATACCAATTCCTTACTTCTTTTCTAGTCATTCTCTATATTCCTTACTTTGTGCAACTCTTTTTGTTAAGAAAGCAATAGATCTTCCTTTTTTTTCAACGACCATGTGTTGCATCATAACATAACAAGTCTTAGAACTTAAATCTAATGTCGAAGAAAGCAAGTGCTTTAAAATCTGAATTCTTTTATTCAGGGTAGACGTAGAAGGAAGTAGACATTGGTCACGCCAAGCTGAAATGCCCATTGAGTGAATATCTCCCAAACTCCAAACTAATGCTCTCCAACACACACAACAAATGATATCACAACACAGGAAGAATATAAACTAGTACCAACATGTCAACAAGTTAAAGAACTATCAAATGGTATTTGACAGTTATATTAGAGATGAAAAATACTCTGTTCAATATATTAAGGATAGTTATAAACTATCAATTCAAAATACTTAATGTTGATTCGTTTAAACTTTAAAAATAAGTAAATTTTATATATTTTAAATACTTTTATAAATTTATTTATTTTGTAAATATTTTATACAAAATAGAAATTATTTTATATTTAGTTATAATTATAAAATGTAATTATTATTTAGTAATTTTTATATTTTATAATATCATAAATTATTATTTAGTTATCCACTTCTCAAAATAATAATATGTTTTTTTAGGATTCTGGTTATTTTTAAAAATGCAAACAAAAATTATAAAATTCCACAAAAGAGACTTCTTTAAATCCCAAGTGATTTTTTTAATGAAAAAAGCTTAAAAGAATGGGTCTTTAGTTTTATTCTTTCAAATTAATCACATGATGTTCAAATAAATTAATAAACACATAGTCTCAGAAATAAATTCAATTTAAACCCTATTTTTATATAAATAATAATAATAGCAGTAATAAATACATAGAAATATAGGGAGATAGATAATAGATATAATATAATAATATGTACATAGATATTGAAATTTTTATAATAATTAATATCAATTTAGTTTTTAAGAGAAAAATAGAAAAATATCATCATAATAAATATGTATTTTAACATTTTTACACAATGGAATAACATCTCATATATATATGTTAAATTTTGTTTTTTGATTGCCCACCCAGTTCATCGGAGCTTTACCTGACTACATCCAGATCTGACACGTGTCGCGCACTTGGCTATAGTGGGTAAGTCTTCCAACAAGAATTTTTTGCATATACCAAGACTCAAACTCAAGACTTCTTTTAAGTGATACCGAGCTACTTACCACTCATATATATATATATATATGTTAAATTTAAATGCAAATTGCCACTTTTTTTTTTTGGGGTAAAGATTCAAATTGCCACTTATTAACATATTAACAGGTCTGTTTTCTTTTGGGCCATCCGATTTTTATGTTGTTTTTATTGCGAACTCGGTCCATCATAGCCCAAGTTGCTAGTGCCTCTGGAAAAAAAAACAACTGGAGTCTGAAACCCTAGGGTATATAAATTTTGTATAAGGCGTGATTGTTTTCCGGCACTGCTCTTCCCTGCTTTCTAAGCTTTCCGGCGTTTCCTGCATTTAAAAGCTCCTCAAACATGGCAGACAAGGCGGTGACCGTCCGAACCAGGAAATTTATGACAAACAGGCTTCTATCTCGCAAGCAGTTTGTGAGTTCCTCATCCATGGAAGCATATCGGATCTGTTGGTTTTGTACCTAAACTTTCGTATTAGCGGCGACCAATAACTTTTGCAATGTTATTTTGTGGTGCAGGTCATTGATGTACTTCATCCTGGGAGGCCAAACGTGTCCAAGGTACTTTACTTTTTAATATGGGTAGATTCTACAAAACTCGTCTGTAGCTTTAGCAGTCGGAAATATACTTTTTAAGCATTTACAGTGTTGGTAATTAAATGACCATGCATCATTGATCTTTTACTTTTTGGGTATGGCATAAAGGCGGAGCTTAAGGAGAAGCTGGCAAGGATGTACGATGTCAAAGACCCCAATGCGATCTTTGTCTTCAAGTTTAGAACTCATTTTGGAGGCGGGAAATCAACTGGATTTGGTTTAATTTATGATTCCGTTGAAAATGCGAAGAAGTATGAGCCCAAGTACAGACTTATCAGGGTAAGTTAATATCGCTGTTTGTATTTTTATTTCAGTGCTTTAGTGGGTCAGTGGGACTGGGTAGTGAGAGTTTGCTGTTTCTTCTAATCTGAATGAAATTATAATTCACTGGAAGATTTCCTTATTTCCATACTACCGACTTGAATTCTTTATGTTCTTAGCTCAGAAAACATATATTTCTCTACGATCAAGGGATGTATTTTAAATTATGTTGGTCTGTATTTCTCCATCATTCTCGAGTTGCTAGGAATATCGTTGGTAGCATCAGCGATATATAGCCCAAGTAATTTAGTATTCTCTAGTCTTGTCTGTTTATCATCTCAACGGTGTTACCTAGCTAGGATTGTTACTAGTTCTTTTTTTTTAGTGTTAATACTTGTTATTCGTTGGACTTAGATGCTGAATTTGTTAACAGTTCGTTTTGTTAACAATTCCTTTGTTATTTTTATGGTTTTCTTTGTATTCTGCGGGCCTTGTTCAATTTTGATGCAATTGAAACCGTGTTTTCTTCTGTGACAGAATGGACTCTCCACTAAGGTAGAGAAGTCAAGGAAGCAAATGAAAGAGAGGAAGAACCGGGCTAAGAAGATCCGTGGAGTGAAGAAGGTAAATCTAATGGTTTATGCTTTAAATGTCTCTGTACTTCGATATGTTTTAACTTTTATCTTTTGCCTTGTACAGGTCAAGGCTTCTGAGTCGGCAAAGAAGAAATGAGTCTTGAGAATGTTGGTATTCATTTTAATTTTGCTGGGTTGAGTTAAATTTTGTTTTTCTTGACATTCTGTTGAACGATAGAATACGATATTTTTCAATTTAACTAGTTAATTTCTCGCCTAGAGTATTAAAGAAGATCTTTATTATGGTTTGAGTCGGCTTCACTTTTGTTTTTACTGAAAGTATTACTTCGTTACCAGGTATGAATCATCATTTATGATATAATAGCCTGTTTGGATTGCAATAAAACCATGGTTTTAAAAGTTTTATTGGGCATAACCTACCTTTGTAGAAATTTTAAAATAAATATTTATATTTATTCAAAAGTGTTTCTAAATTAAATTATGGTTTAAAATTATAGTTTTAGATAAATTGGTCAGAATAGCTTTTAGAACAGTAAAAGAGGGTATGGACTATTCAATTATTGTTTTTTCTTATACCCTCTCTCTTCTATCTTTTTCATTGTATCTCCTCTCTTCTATCTTCTCTATTTCTTCTTCTATTTCTTTTTTACCTTCTCACCTCTCTTCTTTTTTTAATAAAATAATACATTTTTTTAGTAATTTATTAATACAAAAAATTATTTTAAAAATAATTATTTAAATATTTATTTATTTAAAATTATTTTTTTCTATAAGTTGTTTAGAAATTCTTCTATAAACGGTCGAATTTTTTTTTTTTTGTTGACGCTCGCCTGATGAATGATGTTTTCTGAATGACTCACCTGTTGAATGATGTTTTCTGAATTACAAAGACTTTATTTCACCAATTAAGCTTTATGAGTACCCTGAACTTACATAATGGTTCATTACTCCACGTTGCTCCATAGATACTAGTATTTTATCGTCTCGTTTAGCAAAAATGAAGAGAGAGATACTGTAATTTAGTTTTACTTTTTAGAGATGAGTTAGGAATATAGAAAATTGACCAACGTAATTTTAATACAGCAAGAAAATTCTTGGTTTAATTTTCTGTTTAATATGAGATTTATTTGCATGACTTTACGATTAGAAAGCTAATCTATACGTAATTTTGAGGGGTAGACTACGAAGAAACAAAATTGAAAGAGACAAATAGGAATTAGAATAAAACATAAGCTTGCAAAATGCTAATATGCCTTCCATGAACGGCTGATGAGGAGTTTTATTTCATAAAACGTAAAATGATTTTGCGGGAGTGTCAAAATTTGTTGAAGTTTCTATAACCACTTACCAGCAAACTATCTCCTCCCCAAAATTCAATTTAATTTTCTCCTTTCTTTTCCCCTTGCTTTTGCTTGCTTTCCTCTACAATTATAAAACATAATGATATCACAAACAGGAAAATTTGAACTCAGCGGATGCAGCGTCCCCAGCTTCATTTTGATGATTTAAACACTAAGGCCTGTACAGAATTCAATGGTGAACTGTAGCCATGCGCTGAAGAGTCCCTCCACAAAGTTGACACTGTCACAAGCAGAGAAATAATCAGTAATAGCGTTCCATTGTCGCTACTTAATATGTCACACAACCTAAACTTTATTCACACACCTCACAACATATACTCTAAAAGATGTGATACATTTTCAAAAATCTAAGATGTGATACATTTTCAAAAATCTAACACAGGAACTGGATGTAGCTTCTGCTCCGTAGCATGGTTTTACCAAGTTCATATTCATGGCATATAAATGAGGAAAAATGACAACCAATAACTGAAGTCACGCAACTTGGCTTTCCATTAGTATTGGAACTGGACGAAACTTCAGAAAACAAGTTACACGCTAGCAGACCATTAGTATTGGTGCAATCCATTGAGCACATATATTAAGTTCGTCAATTAAATAATTGGCAAGTGGAAGGGCTCTATTGAATGAAAATAACCAAGTGTTATACTTTAAAGGAAGAACCTGGCAGCAAAGAAATTTAAGAGGGCAAGTCATTCTCCCAAGAAGAAAATCATCAGGATGTTATTGAAGAAAAAATGGAATAAATACGGAATCATAAATGTATGCAAAGATTTGTGTACTGCAGGGACACAGAGAATAACCTATCCACAAAACCAGACCAACTGTTGCTGCCAAGAAGTATTCTTTCCTGATAATATTCAAACTGCAATCACAAAACACCCTTAGTTTTCATCTAACCTTAGATTTTAGGGTAAAATGCAATATAATCAATCGCTGGAACAAAAGCTAAGATCTGATACAACATCAGTAAATCAAATTGTCAACTTTAGAAAGAGGCTAAACATACAGTCTCTTGATTTAAAGTTGATGTAGCAAATTTGTAATTAGGCCTCAAAGTTCGAGGGGAATAATGAACCTACTGGCAAGAACAGGGATCAACTTACAAGAACAGGCATGCCATATTCCCATATCCATAAAGAAAAGTAGCCCAAGAAGAACCAATGAACCTATCATCGAAGTTGAACCAGAGAATAGTCAACTTTTACATGCAGAAGTAATACTGGCAAGAATAATGAGAGCATGTGGAAAGAAAGGAATTACCACATGAAATCACGAATAAAGAGAGCACGTGGGATCAGAAGTCCATTTCCAATCATAGCGAGCAAGATTGAATAGGCTGATAAGCCTTTCATGTTCTCAGGATTCAAAAAATTTGTCCACTAGAAAAGAAACATAAGGTCATCGTTAGATATTGAAGGTAAATATTAATGGTCCTTCAAGGAAAAAAATTGATACGCATATTCAAATTACCATTTGCGAAATTGGCATCCACATGAAGAGAAGCGTAGCTGTCCATCCAGATAATGAACCAACAAATCTGACACCTTCTTCAGGGAGCTTTCCACTTCTGGCCTGCAAATCATAGCAGTGATGTGTTTGAAAGGATGCTGAAATAGGAAGCCTACTTGAGTCAATTCCACACAAGACCCAATGTACAAAAAAGAATTCTGACTTCATATTTCAATGAGTGATAAACATTCAAAAAATTATATAAAACCGTGCTGCTACTATTATGTCAAACAAATTGTTGAAATAACTGCTTATAAGTGGTTTGAGACAATATTTCACATTAATATATCAAATTGTGTTAAATTATGTAAACGATAATCAAATTCTTTTAGCATGGTAGCATCCCTTCCCTCATTTAAGTCGAATGCACTGGATCAAATTTACCACTTCAAGTCTCGAGAGAATTAGTCATTTTAAACTGAGGGCAGTACAATCTTGTACCACTTCAAGCTAATTCACTGGATTTTAACGATGTAACTTAAAAGATATCACCTTATAATCTGACTAAAAAATCAAGGGAACAAGAAGATTACCATGATAACAGCCACAACAGCTATCACAAAGGCAGTAGTCCCAGGCAAGATACTGTTTGGCACATAAGGGACAAATGTAGACCACATTATCTGTATCCAAATTTAAATGTTTGCCAACATAAGATAATTAGTAAGAGATATAATAAAATCCACACATTTGTCTGTCTGTGTCCAAGAAATGAAAAAATTTAGCATTTATCTACATGCAATTGAGTAACTGAAAATGAGTGCGCGTGTGACTTTGTTCCTTCATGTGAGTACACAGGACAAGAATTTTTAATTTTAATTATTAATGGGAGAGGAAATGGAGAATTACTTGGGGAAGCACTGATAAACCGCCAACAGTGATGAAGTCTTCCCAAAAGCTCCAGATTGCAGCATTCAGTAAACCAACGTAATTCAGAAAATTCAGAATAAGACCAGATCCGACAACAATTGAGGTGGCCACAAAGTGAGGCAGGGGCATGGCTTCTGCTAACGCCAGCTGAACAAGGACTACATATGTCGAAACCACACCCAGTGTCTGCACTACCATTGCTTCATTTTCTCTCTTCTTGGCAAAGTATGATAGTAGCGACAAGTTTCCAAGCAACGAAGTAAGCATCCCCTGCATTGATATCCATGCCAATTTTAGCCGTAGGTTCTCAAAGGCAAGCCCCATTAAGTTTATACAATAAAACACAGGGATAAAGAATTACTGATATATAAAATTTTGAAATTGAACATTGTGAAGAACCATATAAACTCTAAAGCTTAAGCTGTAAAGACCAAAAATTGGTTTTACTTTTAACAAACTTCTTCTGAAGCATAGACTTGAAAAAATGTTACAGTGCAATATTTAAACTTTTAAAAGGGTTTGCAGGGTGGGAAGGGAGAAAAGAAAGCTTTTAATTTAAAATTTGGCCCTCTTCCTTACCAGCCATGAGACAGCAAAGAGAGCAATTTTATTTCCTGCCAGAAGATTCTGAGCATTAAGGATAATCTGGGGTAGCTGCAGTAATAGAAATGGAATATTGGCTGCTCCAGCGAACTTGGATGTCAGTGAATCCCACTGCTCGTACCTTTTATTCCTCTCAATGTCCACTGATCCCTTGAAATATTGCCCAAGTAAATCCCGAAGAGAGACATACATCAAAAGTAAAAACAAATGGGAACAAGTTTTCTTGGATAAACAAAATAAACTCGCTTAAGATGTGGAATCCACCAGACCCTGAAAGCATAAAATGGGTAACCTCATTCACGTTCAATTCTTACTGTACTTGTTCGTGTATAATCAAGAAACAAAGTACAAGTGATTTGATGAACCTTTGCACAATTTTTATCTTAAGCAAGGACTTGATCCTTCGGGAGTGCTGTGGCCAAAAACTACCTGAAAAGCTAAGGTTCATAATAGCCTCACAGTAGAATGCCATAGATCCAATGCAGGATTCAAGATCCAATGGGTCATAACAAGCTCGTAAGAAAATAGCCAGCTCAACCAATAATGGAAAGTTTCTCCGGCAAAATAAGACAAATTGCTCATTCTTCTTTACCAAGAAAGCGGTCCAAAAAAAAAGTATGGATATTCAGCCAAATGATCAATAATTAGTTAGCCAGATCAAAAACAACCCAGAACATGACAGACTCAGAGGTTCTCAGACGGAGAAAGGGGAAAAAAAATTGCTAAGAATAAAGTAGTACCTGGTGGGGATGAGGGACATCAGAATGAAGAGCATTAATGGAAAACGAGAGTCGAGGGCGTGAGAGGGAACGAAAGGGTCTGTAATGAGTAATGCGCAAAGCAGAAACAGAAGAATTGAAGGAGGGATTGGGTTTTCGATATGATGAGGAGGCGAAAGGGGAACGCGGGAAAGGAATAGTGGAGCGGGAATGGGGAAGAAGAGGAGGAGGAGGATTTTGGGTAGCAGAAAAGGAATAAGCCATGAACATTGAAGAGAGCTTGGTTCCCAAATTGAGCGGTGGCAAACGTGAGGAGAAATCAGAGTATGTACAGGGGAAGACGACCTTGCTTCCCCAATCAGGCGGTGGCAAACTTAAAAGATATTTTGCCGACCTCTCCCCGCGACGAGAGCCTCGTGTTTTGGAAAACTAAAAATAAAATAAATAAGGAACTGCCAATTTACAATAAATTATTCATGACATGCCGATAATAATTTGCTCAATTGTCTCCTCCTCTATTTTAATTTGATAATTTTAGTGGCATTCTAAATGACTTCAATACATGCTTCATTCTTCGAGCTACATAATTTTTTTCATTTAAATGAAATATTAAATTTAAATAACAATTAAATAGTTTAAATTGCTTCCTTAAGTACAGGTAGTTTTAATATTTATAAAAATGTAAGTAATGTGCTGGCGAGTGTGTGAGAGATGCCCAACACAAACCATGATCTAATTATCTGGCGAATTTAGAGGCCCTAAGTTTGACTTTTGAAGACTCCTGGCTTGACCACATGATTCTTCAATATTTATTTGGCCACAAAAATAATACTAGTACTGATGTATAGCCTGGATGGAGTCATTTTTCGTTCATTTATTATACTTTTACGGTCCCATGTTAATCTCTCCACAAGATATTCCCATTACCACTAGAGGTTTTGTTGTTGAGCTATTTTCAACATTTGCATACTCATCCTATTCAACAAAGTTTCATTTCATGTATTGACCACATTATTGTAATATAGAGGATAGGGTGGGGCCCTTTTCTAATACAATCAGACTAAGAGAGTTTGTCATCATTTTTCAAACAAATCTCATTGGTAGGAGCTGATCCCCATATCAAGATTTTAGATCATATACCTGCGCCTTTCTTCTTTCTATTATTATAATATTTACTGCATTTGTCTATATTATTACTTCCTCCTATATTAATTATAAAAATTAGATAAAACAATTATTTTAATTCTAAATATAAGATTCTAATCTTATTTTATCTTCTTTAATTTATAATTTCTCTCCAGAAATATCTTTATATGCTTACATATATATTAAGGAGTCCCTATTAAGAAATAGTTCTTGTTAGAAAGTAAGTTGATCTACTTTTTGATGGATTAAATCTAACTCTATATGAAAAAGAGTGGGAGTTATCCACTAGTTTTGCAGGAGGAGAATATAGGGGAGTAAGGAGAGTTTTCAGTAACCCATTTCCGCTCACTCATGCATGTACTTTCGAGGCACAGAAACAAAATGTAGGAGTATATGTATTCTGTATTTTCATTTTATAAGCGTTCTCTCTCTCAAGTGCTGTGTCCAATGCTCTGCCTCTACTTTCTTTAGTGCATTTGCTGTACAAACGTGACTATAAACCTACTAAAATATTCCAATTTCGTGTGAGTATTCAATGAGTCAAATAAATAATTCTAGATATGCCCAAAACTTTCAGTTCTAATATACATGATAGTAAAAAATATTTTAAAAAATAATATATAATTATTATAAATAACTAATTGAATTAATTTTTTTAATCTATTTAAATTAATTAATTAAATTAAAGGAGTAAGTAATAGACTTCCTAAAATGAGTATATGAGTACATAATTACACACCTACTCATCACGTTGCATTGCGTGGCATGAAATTCATTTCAACTCTTGACTTCTCTGCCTAATAATATAATAATAAATTTAAATGACAGTGCATGTAATAAATCTAAGCAAATACAATACCTGTATTGATTTTTTTTTACAAAAAAATTTAAATATATTTAATATTGATCACTCATTAAAATTAAAATTTAATCTTAGAATTTAAAAAATATTTATAGAAAACTTACAAAGTCAACTATCAAAAAAAATTTTATAATAATAACAAAAATTAAATTCATATTTTTATAAAATATAAATTTATTTTTTATTATATGTAGTAAGTCATGTTACCACTTGTATCGTGGAACTCAAGTGATATTTAAATATTGTATAAGATTAGCCTGGATCCATTACCCAAAGTGCAAGTAGGGCAAGTGATCCCGGCAAAATATCCGAATATGATTGGATGGCTATGAAATAATCAAAGCAATATTGCTTCACTTATCTCAAACTATAAGTGGACAAAATGATTTTGGGTGCATACGACATATGAATGGGGGTGGGGGTAAAGCCATGAGCCAAGGAGGTTCATTTCCCAGGAAAATCAAGAAATAGTGGGGTTACTCAAGAAGATAGCCCACCGGATACTTGGTTAAACCGCCTCAAATATGATCGGCACAACATGCTAGATAAAACAATCTTAAACCTAACGACAATAAAAAGTATCCAGTATTTTTATCTGAAAATTATTGCAAATTTTTCTGTAGAATAACGCCAACAAAAAAAAAAGGAAGAAGAAAACTTCTAACAAATTGAGCCCACTCCATATCTGAAAGTTCATGAGAAACTGAGGAAAATCCGTGTCTGACAATACTGGATGATTAGTAACTTCCACATGCAAAAAACAAGCAATGGCTTCGTTAATGGCTACGGCTTCTACAGGAATGGAGGTAATATTACCCATCGACGAGGATACCTGGGCCTTCCTTCCTTTCCATCAAATATCTGCAGGTAACACCAAACATCGGATGTACTTGTCATGTAAAATAATATGCAAAGACTAAACAATTATTTAAGGGGGGAAATGTCATTTTTGTTCATCTCATGGGATATCACAAAGCCATATCCCATACGTCACTTTGATCTATAAACGTCGTAGAATATACCAATAAAAACAAAACTTAAATTCACTTAGCATACTCAACAACTAAACATCTTACCTTTGCCCCCTTTCGTAAAATGAAAGAAAATGATTTTCTTCATTTTTTTGCAATATCTATTGCGTTTTCATAATCATTGCTCAACTTTTGGCATTTTTTATCACCTTTTCTTTTAAAATGCAGACATAAAAAATTTTCCCCCATTTTTAATACTGCTTCAGGATATGATAGTCATGCGTATTGAGCTATATATCCTTCACAGGTTAGTTAATAAGCACAAACAATAAAACATACATGTGCAGACTGCAGAACATGGGGAAAGACACATGAACACTCAAAAACTTGAGTAGATGAGTTACTATTTTCTTATTGTAGCATCATATTTAACATGCCTTCAAACGCCTGTGAGCATGGGAAACTACTGACCTTCTTCAAACGCCTGTGCTTTGCAAGAGCCCAGTTGGACATGATACCAGCAGCAACCACAAGAAAAACATAACCTGCAACAGTCTGTGTTGCAACGTTGAAACCCAACCACTGATAGATCTCTGTTGTATAATTTGCACATGTAACAATGTTGAAGAGAAAGCCGTATGGAATTTGATATCCACCATCCCCTTCAGGCCTACGGAGATTCCTCAGCAAAATATGGCAATAGAAATTCGAAACTTGACAGAGGATCCCAAAACCAAACCCTATCTTCATTTGGAGATCACTTACTGGGGTGTAGAGTGGATGGTTCACATAGTAAGCAATATAACAGCCAAATGTCCAATAATAAGCACAGTTACGGAACACATTTGAAAGGGGAGATGTTGCATGGCTGAAGCGATGGACAAAAAATGTTTCCATAATACGTTTAAAGTAATGTAAACACCAGTAGTACATGGCATATGTCTGCACAGGCTGGATGACTCTTTCCCCTTTATAGCCAAAATACTCATAGACAGGGAAGTAGTAGAAGATTGGGTAGAGGACCAAAGGACCTAAATACTCCCAGAAGAAAAGTGTGCGATACGAAACTTGAGGGCCCAAGTCCTTGAAAACTACAGTTAAGTTGTTTGAATTTCCATCTGTATAGTCTTTAAGACTTTTCTTGTAACTAAGGACAACAGGCCTTTCCTTGGATCCTGGTTGGACAGGGAGGGTGAGGCGCTGCCTTGATGGGTAGTACTTGGCTGTTATTATGAAACATATAAATCATGTTAATGATCCAATGCTCCTAAACCTAGACCCTGACACATTCAAAGATAAACATACTTTTCTTTTTGCCCAAAACAGATGTCAAAATGGAATAGCAAAGGCCACAAAATATATTGATGGCCGCAGAAGTTAAACACAGTGAATTAGCTTCAAGTTCCGAGGTTGACACTTTGATAGTCCATGATTAAAGATGGACTAATTCAAGATCTACAAATAGCCTTGTAGATCTTGTAAATGATATCAAAACCTCTTGGTCTTGTATATTGGGAAAGAGGACATTATTCAACTTTCTCCCACGCGACCAAGGGAACTTAAAAAATTGTATCTGTTTGAGCAATAATTTAAACTCAACATACTTTTACCATCATTTAGATTTCGATTTTAGAATAAATATTTCAACTTGAATTTCAAAGGTAATTTTAGAAAGAACAGTGAAATAGCACAGTACTTATCAGGCCAGCACATGAAGTGAAGAGGCTGATCATCACACGCAATGCACAGGATAAGTTATAAATTAAACGATATATCAGAACCATTTTAAGCTACCTGGCCATCAGAAAACTAAAACTATCCACAGAAAAAACTAACAATTTAGGTAACGCCTCAAGCCCTATAGGCTTAAACCTTCAGATAACGACAACAAAAATATGAAATGAATAGTTCAATCCAATTTTATGTGCAGGATGATAAAAGAAAAAGCACATGCTTCACTTACTTCGCTTATGAATTGCTTCCTGGAGATCTGCTACAGTCGCCTAAAATAAAGCAACAATGAGAGAAATCGTAAATGGTTAAAATTCTACAGAAAAGGAAGTATTATGGATTGCAGAAATGAATTTAAACTAAAAAACCCCACAACAACCATTTTGCTCCCAGCTAAAAAGATAGCATGCAAGAGGGATAAAATTGAGAGATAGGCGACGTACCGAATCACTGAGATCAACGCCTCCTTTAAGGATTTCTCTTCCACTCCGTGAAACCACTGAGACCTTCATCCTCAAACCGAAAGAGCCCCGCTTCCCGAAACAGCCTCGGCAACAAACTCAATCAATCTGCGAACGGTTCTACGCAAGATCCCTGAAAAGCAGCAGCTGGAAAAAGAGTATAAAATTAAGATTCACAACTCCAATGAACGAACCAGTAGAAATACGAACTACGCCGTACATAAATCTTGACGAAATAGGCAAGACTTGGAAGCACGGTAGAAGTTTGCAAAACTAGAATAAAAAAGCTGCAACTTTCAGAGAAGCAATATTGAATCCAGAAACCCCGAACTGCGAAGGGAACAAGAAACAAACAGACGAGATAGATTTTGAGTATGAGAGACCAGATTTGGATATTAAGAAGATGTTAATTATAGAAGAAACTTGGGATGATAACACATCCATTGAAGAAATGAGTGGAAGGGGAAATAAATAAAAGGAAACGTTGGATTACCTGAACTGGACGGAGCGAAGGAGAGAAAGAGAGGCAATTACAGAGGAAGAAACGAAGAATGGATGGGGGAGCTATGAACTAAGAAATCGTGGTTTTGGGCTTTTAAGAGTGGGCATATTAAATGTGTACCGTTGGGGTAGGAGAGCTAACTGGCTAGACTGATGAACAAGACCATACCAATTTACAATACCATTTCACTGTTTTTGTTTGTTTCTCTCTAGCCCTTCGTGCTACCTACTTTGGAAGGCCAATTCCAATATGGGTTTACCTTCTTTCTTTTTTAAATCCATGTGATCAATTATATGGCTATTTTATCCTCTTCAAATATTAATCACAAGTTCGAATAGATGACTTCTCTACTAATGGTAATTATTTTTAGAAATTTAAAAGCTTTTAGCAGAATAAAATTATTTTTATGCAACTTTCAACATAATACTTCATATATTATTAATTATAAGACATAAATCAGGGTTGAATTTATTTCTAAAGATAAAATCTTAGTCCACTTTATTTTTTAAAATTATAATTTCCCCCTACTATAATTTTATATAATTACACATATTAGTAGTACATAATAAAAATAGTTCAAATGCATCTAATTAAAGAAGTATTTTAAAGAAAATAACATACAATCATTATAGTCAATTAATTTATCTAATTTTTTAATATATATATAAATTAGTTATATCTTATAATTAAGAATATAAAGAGTGTTTAGTACTTTTGAATTATATGAGCTTAACTTGGGTGTAACCCAAATTTGTAGGAGGCAGAGTTTCTCTCTTTAGTAGCAAGTGAAAATTTCAAGTTAATGAAAATTAGCACATATAATAAAGAATGTACTCATATTCTATAAAGTTATAAATTCGATTCTTACTATCATTTTGAGAGTTCCTTTAATATGCAACCTTATATATTTCTTGTAAACACTCTCTAGCCTAAAATTGTGCCATGATCTTGGTGAAAGACCAATGCCAAACTCACTTAAACATTTTTTATACAAAAAAAAATAAGAGACCTAAAATATAATATTAACATATAATATTTATATTCCTCTAACCTTAAATATAACATTTATATTCCTCTCATCTTTATAACATACATTTATAAGTTTTATTTTGATCATAAATACATGGTCAATTTTTTTTATCTCCTATATTAATTATATTTTTCCTACTATACTCCTATTTATTAGGGCATTTTATCCCTGTGCATTAAATTTGCATAATTAAATGCTATAATAAGAAATAAGATCATTAGATGCCATTAAATAATATGAAATTATCTAAAAAGAGGTTAAAGAAAGATAAAAAATAACACTCAATAAAATTATTAAGTATAACCTTTTAATTAATAATATATCTAAATATTTAGTCATTAATATAATATAATAACATTATGATATTCTATGTAGCCAACTCATCTAATAGAATAAAATTTATTATTATTATCTTGTATAAACTAAAATAGTAATTAAAAAGAAGTTATATCATTAAATATATAAAAAAATATAAAACTCTTGAAATTTATCTTAATCAAAAAGTCAATAGTGCATTAATTAATTATAATGTACTAATTAATTATACAGATAAGATAGAGCAAAAGTATTAAATATTGTAGATATGATGAAATTGGGTTTATATTTTGAACTAATCTAATATAAAAAAGATGGGCTACATTATGGATGAAGTATTTCAATACATTTTGAAATGAAGGGACGCCGCCATTTCACAAGCATGAAATCATAAGATAGAAGGAGGCCTCATAAGATTTCGAAAAAAGTTACCCCATAAATAATAATAATAATAATAATAATAATAATAATAATAATAACGACACTTAAATGCCTTCATAATGACGTGTAACTAGAAACGACCTCTTTTATGTTTACGCCTCCTCTGTCACATCTATAACCCATTTCTAAATTAATTCATTATTTATGTATTTATTTGCAACCCAACTGAACGGTTGGACGTTAGTAATCCATGTTCATTTATTTTACCATACTTCTCGCTCATTATTTCTATTATTTAATTAAAATTATTTTGTTCATTTTCCTCAATATACTAACTGTAGAGCAAGCAAAGTTAGCCATAAGATCCAACTTGTTTAAACTATAAAAAAATATCATTCATTTATTTTACATAAGATCAAACTTGTTTAAACTATAAAAAAAATATTTTACTTATTTTATTTTTAAATTGTACTCCTTTTATTATCATAAAGATAAGACACACCATAAAGTAATGATTTTTTTTTATATACAAATAAATTTAGATAGATCGATATCAATACTCTACCAAGATTAATATATAGTTCTATAATTTAGAGAGTGTTTATATGGGAATTACGGGATCGCCTACTAAATGAGCTCTTACGATGATAATGAGAATCGAACTTATATATTTATTAGATATGAGCATATTATTTATTATCTATACAAACTCTTCTTAGCTCAAATGATGAAACTATTTCTCAAGCTTCTTTTTCTTCTTTATGGCCAAAATTATGCATCTATACCAAAAAGTTATAAACCTGATGTCTCTTCCACGGCCCAAACGCTAAGGTCTTTTCAGTTGCTTAAGGTTGGGCGAGAAGGTTGTTGGCCCAATTTAATTTTTAAGGGCCCAAATTAGTAATCACTCACAGGAATTAATTAAATCACAACCAATATTTTTATTATTTGGAGACATATAAATGCTGTGGCAACTTGGTAATATGAAGCTGCCGGGAGTAACTATGCGTTTGTGGTTATAATTATAAATTGATAATTAATTAAATCATATGGTTGAACTACGTAGCTAGCTAGCTAGGTGGGTGACTTGTATATAATTAGGAATTGTTGACTCTCTCTATTTATTACATTATTATTAGGATAGATTTGTAATATATAACTAACTTATTTAATAATATTTATTAAATTTTATTATTAAATATCTAATTTTAAAATTTATAATTATTCTTCTTAATATAAATATTACATTTAAAAATCGAATTAGTTTTGAATTGTTCTATCAATTCTATAGGGTGATGACACGTTATCTTCCTTTTAATAGAGTTAGTTTTCCATTTCCTTTATTATAAAAAAAATTATACTTGAAATCAAATAGTGGCAGGTTTTGCACGTTTTGTCCTGTCAGGAAAGAGTTTTGATTCAACTTGTTAGGCCACGACATCGTTTCGTAATTTCCTGCCACTTTCAATTAATAGCAATTTTGTGCCCCCATATATATATATTTTGCCATCCATGCATGACCACAATTTTGAGACTATTCTATAATTGGACCACTTGTCACATCCTCATCCTTGTCAATTTTTTCCTTCTTAATTATTTGAGATGTCGGTCAAGGTATTCTTCCAAACCCATCATTTCATTATATTTCAATCCTACCCAATAACTTTTACCTAATATCTTGTTTCCAACCATTTAGAGTAATTAGCTCAAACGTACGTTAGGAATAGAGTGAGGGTTTGGATAGAACATGGAAGTCAATGGAAATAATATATTTATTTTTTGTAATTAATCAATTAAAAATTGTTTCACAATTACAATTCAAGCTTTACGTTTTACAAGGCATATATTATTTAGCAGTTCATAAAAAGATTAATATAATTTTATGAAGCATTATATTCGGTTGAAGTGTTTTAATTTATCCATAACATTCATGCATGTAATCTCTTTCTGAAATTAAGTAGCTGAAAGCAAAGGGAACTTGCATGGATAATGAAGCTTTAATTAATGATGGCAGCTTTCGTTTAAAACTCATTTTCATGGGGCATTGACAAAAGAACAAGAAAAACAAAACGCAAATTTTCGCACGGGACGCCGATAAGTATAGGCTTGGAGGCTTAGAAGCTTCAGCCTCTTCCAATAAATCCTGCTTTGACCATCCTGCGTTTGACGAGTTAATGATCATGCAATAAAGACAGACACGTCGTACTAATGGTCCAGAACATAGTTTAAGAAAAAAACAATATTTTCCGCGTAAGATAACTGTGTAGCTTCTTTGACCTGGCTGCCTTCACTTATCTTGTACACTTGTATCTAAAATAAAATTATACTCCCTCTAAATAACTAATTTATAAAAAACAATATCTAAAATTACACAATTCAAAACGTTAATTAAATTTAATTAAAAATATATATTCCTTTTTTAATTATACTTTTATTTATAAATAGAATACATGAGAGTAAAAATTTATTATAGAGATAATAAGTAGAATAATTGAAAATATTAGTTTAAAATTTCAGGCAATTTATTATATTTAGAACTATATCTATAAGAGAGATTGTTTTTTTATAAAAAAGATAGAAGGAAATAAATATTAAATAAATTAATTAAGTTAATTATTTATAATATATATATATATATATTTTAAAATATCACATGTACTGATTGTTTTGTATTAGAAATTCTCTCTTCATGAAATTAAACTCCTTTAATAAGTATAATAAATATAGATAATTTTAAAAAATATTATAAATTTAGAGTATAAAGTAAATTAATGTATTATATTTAATATTAAAATAAATTTTTAAACTAGCTCCTATATTTAGTATTAGATAGAATATAATTTATTTATTAAAAATTATGGGAATAAACTTTCATTGATGATTCTTTTTTTCTATTTTAGTTTCCCGTATAGCAATCTGATTTTTGTATATCCGATGTACTAACGATTTGTTATTGATCATATTCAGTTAAAAAAAGGTACAGCTTTATCTCGACTGCGGGTCTAAAGCTCATATAAGGAGTAGTTCAAACCTGCTAAAATAAAAATAAATTAAGTTTTATGGGGCTAATTAAATGCATATATTTTTTTAAAAACATTTTTGGAAAAGGTATATTTATGGGGAAGCATGGCCCACTTGGATCAACCGATCTTTCTAAAGTTATCGACTTTTCGATTTTGTTTCTTAGTTAAGTCGTAATCAAATGGGAAAGGCTATTCATTACAAATATCAATCGTGATTTGTCATAATATATGACGAGCATACATGCATGCATGAGGCTCCATTTGGTTGCATATCCTTTTTTTTTTTAAAAAAAAGAAATTGTTTACTATATAAAAATTAAAATATATAACATCTATCATATTCCAGCTGGCTTTTTGATTAATTAATTCCTTGCTGTTGAGGAGGTAACAAAAAATAAAAAATCATGCATGCTTGAATATTCTAACGTACGTACATGCATGCTAGCTAATGGTTTGAAGCTTGCTCCATGATCACAAATTTCAACTCGCACGTGTAGTATCAAATTAGAATTATTTTATCTGTCAAGCAATTTCATAAATAGTATTCAATTAATTTTTTTTTAATTTCTTTCTTTGCCTCTAATATGCAAGTGCACGCCTCAATCTAGCATGTATAATTATATTTGGAAAATTATGATCCAACAATTAACCTTCTCTTCTCCAAATTAAACAAAGGTTAACTAATTAATTTTCTCTTCTCTTTCTTTATTTCTATTAAAAGAAAAAATAGTCAGTTTTACTCTACCCAGTCAGTTTTATATATATATATATCTCCCCAGTTGTATTATCCACAGAATTAGGATTACATTGTTGCAAAATAAAAAAATCACAATGGAGCGTGTTTGATTGCAAAATATGCTCTTGATGCAGAAGGTGCTGTGAATGGCAATAAAGCCATTTAAGCAATTCCCTTAATTGCTGATTTAATTCCATGAGCATGATCGTTTTGCCTCTAATATTCAAGCGCGTCATCTATGAATTATTGTATTGTTAGTTAGATTTGTAAAATTAAGATGGGCAAAGCAATAAGTGGATTTTTTATTCTTTGTTATTTTAGAGTGTGTTTGGATACTTTTTAAAACTATAATTTTGGAGAGAAAATTAATATTGATTTTAAGAAAAACCATCTAAATACCTCATAAAATTTAATAATTGATTATCTACGTTAAAATCATGATTTTAAGGCTAAAATCATGATTTTTCATGAAACCATTTTTCTCTACCTCTTCTGAAGCTCTTTTACACTAAAATTACTTTTTTTTAGAAATAATTATCTAAAAGTTAATCTAAAGTTTAAGATAAATAATGGTATGAGGTTATAAGTAGAATCTAACATGCCCTCCTCTATCAAGAAAATATATATGCCACTAAATTACAAGACGGTTGCTAGAATTATATAGGTTGAAGTCAATGAGAAGGTGGAAAAATATGAAAACATGCGTAGAGAAATGGTACAGGGTGTACATATATATATAGAGAGAGAGATAGGTACTTGTAGGTGAGGGTATAGGAAGCATATATATGAAAGAGGAAAAATCAAAGCATTGAATGAGGTTGCTCCAAGTGGGAAGAAAAATGAGCAAATTAAACGTGGATCTATCTTTCTTGATAGGGAGCACCCCACCGGACAAAGACAGCCTAGGCAACTCATATATCTATTAAAGGAGAGGGAGATGAACCGGCATATATGCGAGAGATTGTAGTTGTGAAGTATACATATATTGGCAAGGAAACAATATAAGAGAGATCATCATCATCGTCAAAGGATTGAAGAATTAAGGAGTGAAAATGGTGGATCAATGGAAGGTAAAAGGGACAGCGAGAGTGTCAAATATGACAGACTTGTTTGGAAAATCTCTTTCCATTGAGCTCCTCAGCTGCCTCCTCGATCCAAGTAATTCATATTTTCTTCTTCTTTCTTAACACAACTCCTTATTATTACCAGGATCTGCTCTTCTTCATTCAATCAAATACATATATAATGAATGTATGTATGGTTATGATGATGTACGTGAAGGGACGAACACGGAGAAGAAGACGATAAAGGTGGAAGCAGACAAGAAAGGGAAGACCGCGAACGAGGAATTGTTGTACGAGGCGACGTTCGAGGTACCGGAGGATTTTGGTGAAGTGGGGGCTGTCATGCTGCGGAGTCAACACCGCAAGGAGATCTTCCTCCACGACATTCTTCTCCAGGGCTTCCCTCATGGCTCTCTCCTCTTCACTTGCCATTCATGGATTCAGCCTTCTCTCCCCAGACTCTTCTTCTCCAACAAGGTTCTTTTCCACTTCTCCCTCCCTCTCTCCTCTCTTGTATTCTACATACAAGTATAATTACTTTCATATATATGTATAATCTTCCCTGTAACTTCTAATTATTAGCACATGCCCATTTAATTAAAAAAAAGGATCACAATGACTTTCTATAAGTATGGCTGCCCATTTGAATTATGCGTAAAAAATTGATTTTGTGGTATGATATATATATATATATATATATTAGAGTTTCAACTTGTGAAGTGCAAAAGTGATTACAATTTTTTTCCGATGGCATATATACATATACATATACATATATAACGGTGCAATTGCCGAGATAAGTTTCAAAGCTAAAACGACTTAAAAATCTTATTTGAAATTAATCGTATTATTACAAGATAGATTTAATAAATCAAGCATTTTATCTATTGAGAATTGCTCAATTATATAAATTCTGCTATTAGCATTATTGTGCATGCTTGCGTGCGTGCGTAATTTAATTAATTTGAGATCATGGGATGTGCATGGGCATGTAGTCGTATTTGCCATCAGAAACACCAAGTGGCCTTAAAAAGCTCCGAGAGGAGGAGCTGGTGGCGGTCAGAGGCAATGGCGACGGAGAGAGAAAGAGTACGGACAGAATATACGACTACGACCTCTATAATGACCTCGGTGACCCTGATTCCGACGTCGACCTCGCCAGACCCGTTCTTGGCGGCTCTCTTCATCCCTACCCCAGACGCTGTCGTACTGGTCGCGAACCTTCTTCTTCAGGTACCCCCTTTCTTAACCTCCTTCATTTCTTGTTCAATTTTGTGTATCATAATTTTATATTTGCTGATATATATATGCAATTGAACTGCCTGATTAACTGGTTCAAGCTATTATTCACTTAGGTTGCATTATATAGATGCTTAATTGTGGAACTATGTTGTGATATATGCAGACCCGCATTCGGAGAAGAGAAGTTCAAGTGTGTACGTTCCTCGAGACGAAGCATTCTCAGAGACAAAGCAGACCCAGTTCACGGCGACCACAGTATCCGCAGGTGTGAGTGCGCTGATACAAGCCTTAGATGCGGCGGTGATAGATCAAAACCTTGGATTTCCGACTTTCTCAGATATAGATATGCTTTTCAAAGAGGGGTATAAGGTACCGCCTCTCAAGAACAGCGGCAATGGACTCCTCCTGACGTTCATCCCCAAGCTCATTAACGCTGTTTCTGATAGCCAGCAACTCTTGCGCTTTGAGGCCCCTGATACTATCAACAGTAAGCATAATTTATTCAAAATTTTAAGCTCACAGAAAAGAGCTTATAAATAATCTTATTACCAATTAATTCATTGTCTGTAACTCTCTTTACTTGATATATATGTTCGTGAAATTTGGAATTGTAGGGGATGGATTCTTTTGGTTTTCTGATGAGGAGTTTGCCAGAGAGACTCTGGCAGGTGTTAACCCCTGTAGCATAAAACTGGTTAAGGTACGATTTGATGTGAATATATTACACTTCTTTATTATTATATTAGCTATATATTTTCAATAATTTTACATGTTCTCTTCTCGGTTTATTTTATATGTATCATGTAGGAATGGCCACTAATCAGTAAATTAGACCCCAGTGTCTATGGTCCTCCTGAATCAGCAATCACCAGAGATGCAATTGAGAAACAGATAAGTGGCTACACCACTGTTGAACAGGTACTCTATTAAGTTAACTGAACATAGTTGTTACTCAATGTTACATATAATTTGATTAGTCCTGCATGTTATAATTTTAACTAAAAACATACTATCCAAGCACGGTTCGACCACAGTCGAAACAATAGAATGTAATGTGCACCATTGTTTTCACGGACCGAATAACCAGTCATTTCAGTAAGACACTGGTCATAACTCTTAAGGTTGTTTGATGAATATATATATATATATATATATATATATGCAATGCAGGCCATTGAAGAGAAGAAGTTGTTCATCATAGATTACCATGATTTACTGCTGCCATATGTGACCAAAGTGAGACAACTTGAGGGAAGAACATTGTATGGATCAAGGACAGTGTTGTTCTTGACCACACAAGGCACATTGAAACCATTGGCTATTGAGCTAACTAGACCACCGACGGATGGGAAGCCACAGTGGAAGCAAGTCTTCACGCCTTCTGGTGGTTCCACCAATCTTTGGCTTTGGAGACTTGCCAAAGCTCATGTCCTTGCCCATGATTCTGGCGTTCATGAACTTATCAGCCATTGGTTCGTATTACCATGACTTTATCTTCTACCCATCTTTCATGCATTGAATTACTTCTGTTTTCTTCATTGATAAATGAAAGCTACTTGTTCAATTAAAAACAATAATAATGAACATAGGCATTGATATGCTCACATTAACTCTTCAAACATGAAATATCAGATATAAAATGTATCAAATCATTGTGAAATCACTCGTCTCAGTACTCTAGAGTAGTAAAAGCAATAATTAATTCTTGAAAATAATAAACTTCTTGCCTATTAGTCCTTTGTGAAGTAACAGAGGGATGCTAAGAGGATTTATTTATTTGGAGTTGGTTGTTGTTCTTGAGGACTAACTTATATATTTACCAAATAATCAGTATATTATGTATGAATATGACCTCAAAGTCATCTCTTTGAGACCACTTAATATCAATCAGTTTATTCAAAGATTTTTTACCACTTTGAAAAGTTTTATTTTGTTTAAATTTCATTGAAGAGGAAATAAAGTAATACTAAATAATCCTTTTCATTTTCTGGTAAGGATACTATGTAATCTTTTGATCAGAAAATAATGTCATGATAGTATTGGACAAGTATGTCTGTGACTTCTAGTTGAAACATGAATTTCCATTTGATAGGGCTCAATAGAAGTTTAGGATTACCTTTGAATTAAGACTAAGTATGCATGCCAATATTTGCAGGCTAAGAAGTCACGGTGCTGTGGAACCATTTGTGATAGCAACAAAAAGGCAGCTCAGTGCGATGCATCCAATTTACAGATTGCTACATCCTCATCTGAGATATACAATGGAGATCAATGCTCTTGCTCGCCAAGCACTCATCAACGGTAATGGCATCATTGAGATTTGTTTCTCAACTGGAAAATATTCTATGGAGTTCAGCTCTGAAGTGTATGATCAGCTTTGGAGGTTTGATTTACAGGCACTTCCCAGTGATCTTATTGACAGGTACATATATATATATGCTCATCACTTTCCATCTAGTGATACAGTCTTAAAGGAATTTCTGGATAAATTGTTTTGTCGGTCCCTTTAATTTCAAATAATTTTATTTTTGGTCTTTATTGTTTAAAAGTTTGAGAATTAGTCCCCTAAAACCTTAAAAATTAACTTTCAGACATAATTTTATTTTAACTATGACATGTCTATGTGAGCTCTATCATCTTTTCTTTTCTTCCAAGCATCTTATTCTAGAACCATCTTTTTTCCATTGATGAGTTTCAATCGTGTTACAACCGGACATTTTTATATATACGAATATTAGACATGTCAGTAAACATGTGTATTGGGCCTCAAAATAAGTGTGCTTGTGCTTTGTCAGCTGATACTGATACTGTTGCTGCTGCAGGGGAATGGCAGAGGAAGATCCTAATGCACCACATGGCCTGAAGCTAACAATAGAAGACTACCCTTTTGCCAATGATGGCCTTCTCATATGGGATGCCATCAAGCAGTGGTTCACAGACTATGTCACTCACTACTATCCAAACCCAAGCCTCATAGAGTCAGACCAGGAGCTCCAAGCATGGTGGACTGAGATCAAAACAGTGGGCCATGGAGACAAGAAGAATGAGCCATGGTGGCCAAATCTCCAAACACCACAAGACCTAATTCACATCCTCACCACCATAGCCTGGCTAGCCTCAGCTCATCATGCTTCTGTGAACTTTTCTCAATATGCTTATGCAGGCTACTTCCCCAACAGACCCTCCATTGCCAGAAACAAAATGCCTACAGAGGACACTTCTGAGGAAGAGTGGAAGAGATTTCTGAACAAGCCTGAGCAAACACTTTTGGAGAGCTTCCCTTCACAGATTCAGGCCACTATAGTGATGGCAGTTCTGTATCTGCTATCTGATCATTCCCCTGATGAAGAGTATATCGGGCAGAAGATAGAGCCTACATGGGCTGAGGATCCAACCATAAAGGCAGCATTTGGGAGGTTTAATGGGAGGCTGAAGGAGATTGAGGAGATTATAGACGCGAGGAATGGTGATGACAAGTTGAAGAATAGGAATGGAGCTGGGGTTGTGCCTTATGAGCTAATGAAGCCATTTTCAGGTCCTGGAGTTACTGGAAAGGGAATTCCAAATAGCATATCAATTTGAATAACTAGCATGATTTGAGTAAAAATGTAATGGGGTGTAATTTGATCCTTGGATTGATTATGTAGATCTAGCTCTGGTCCACGAAATTAGTGGTTGAAACTAATGAACTCGTGATGAGCTTGTTCTTTCTGTATCTCTGATCATGAGGGAGTGACTAATATAAATAAAGAGTAACTTGTGTCAGTGTTATATTTCGAGGGCTAAAATTAAATAATTTCCTATTCCAAAAAACCTTTCAATACATTTCATTTTCAATCAGTTGCAAAATATCAATAATCTTTTTCGAATATCCTGATAATCTTACGGGAAAAAAAATAAAAATTAATGACCACATTTAGAGTCGAAAACCGTCGCCTTCTACATGTGTTATAATGGATACAAGCATGTACTTGCTATTATCGTCGCAGTTCATGCGGTCCTGTTGCGTTGAGACGCTCACACCAACCAAGTTATCAGCTAATGGAGTAAAAGTCACGATTCGCTCGACTAAAAATATTGACAGTTTCTTACCACTTTATTATAATTATAATTATAACACTTAAAAAAATATTTTAACTTTTAAATCCTTAAATTTATATCAACAATTTACCTTACTCAACATTAATATTATTTCAGAATAAAAAAAAATTCAGCCTACCTTTAATCATAAGAAAATTTAACTCTTTTAAAAAATTTTATATTAAAAACAAAAATAAAAAATATTGACCGTATACTTTTGGGAACACATAAAAAAGATCATTTAAATTAATGGCACATGGCGGTGAGCACGATCAAAACATGAAACCGAATACCATGTCATGGCTCTGTGAAGTTCCAATTCTCAGTGCATAAAAAAGACGATGGTTTTAAATACAAAAAAGAAAATCATTTTGTTGGCCTGAATCTGATTAAGCGATGTTTAGAGGTGAGAAGAAAGATGATCAACCCTGGAAATAGATGAAGAGGTCTATAGATCGAAGGGTCTTGTACTGTGTGTGTGTGAAAGTACTTCGACAAATCCAAAAGCTTGAACCTAAATGATCTCTCACAAATTATCCTCTTCATACGCAGAAACAACAAAAAATTTTCTTCTGCAAACTTTGTGAAATTAGATTAAACAGATTTGAAAACTATCATTAAAGTCTAACTTATGCAAATTTCCTTTTTACCTCAAGGTACAACGGAATATCCTTTGCCTGCCCATTCACTGCAAGATGCCCGGAGGCTTAAGAAGAAGAGTGAATTGAAACCCAAATCCCTACTCATTTAGAGAGGGTCAGGTTATTTTGGTAGAAAAGGACTAAGGGGTATATAAATATCAACTGATACAAACTTGCCGCCTACGACACAATACATGTACAAATATGTTAAGGCAACAACTCTGTGCAGAGAATTTTCTTTTTCTTTTTTCTAAAATAAAGGCTATCCAAATTAAAATAAACACTACATTTTCTAAGCCATTCGTGTATTCACTGGGCACCACACTGCCATCAAAGTAGTCATAAACCCACCTGAGCGTGGAAAAGAAACTTCGCAGCTTTATTTTCGTTGCCTTTTCCATACAGGCTCTGACTGCGTGTCTCCCTGCCAATTTTGACATGCATTAATTTTTTTTTTTATTTCAAGAAAGGAACCAACCAGAAAAGGAAGCTTAAATCTTGAAAGGACATATTTTAGGTCAGACTAAGACATAATACCAAGTGGTTTGCCACATACTAACTTGTAACATAAAAACCCTGGTAATACAATAAACTGAAATCTTAACAGGATTAGCATATCTGCTGATTGAAAACTAATTATGCCCCCATGTGTGTTGATTGGTTAGTTATTAAGAACGTCTTCAGGCGTGCCAAACCCACTACCGTCCTCTAACAGTCATGGGAACAATAACCCACTTGTTGCAAACAAAAGTTCCATGAGGGGAGAAGCATTGCATATGGGAACAGACAGTTTTAAGTGCCTCAAATTACACGTATATACTGATTCAAAAGAAGTGGAGTGTTGGGTTAAGATTGAATCAAAAGTGCATAATATCCCATAAAGATTGGGTTATGATTGAATCAAAAGAGCATAATATCACATAAAGATTTGGCACCTCGAAAGGAAACTGTATTTACCATTTTATAAGCGAGTTTATTATTATAAGAACCTAGGCAATCTTTTTTGAAAAAAGAATTCATCCACCCCTACTCACATAAATAACAGGAAATATGAAAGCTTACAGCATGAGAGAGTTGCTCACGAATATAAGCCATTGATCGTAGCATGGCATCCAATGTGTCCCTGGACACCTGAAACTTCACTTCAGACTCCCCAGAAGTTGTCTCAGTATCTTGAAGCTGAAACAATTTAAATTATTACGCTCAATATCTATAAACCGGACAAAACAAATAGACAGAGGATTAAGATAGACTTTTTTGCCCTACTATTACGGTTAAAACAAAAAATATAACAACCGGCAAGATTTCAACCATTCCAATCATGCTCTTCCATTTTTTTGTCACATTAGTACATTTTGAACTCTTCCAATTTTTTAGTCACATTAGTTCCAGTCAAGCTAAGGCTGGCTATTAAGTGCAATGAACGTGATTCCCTCTCTATGTAGGAGCTATTTGCCTCCTAATGTGACTTCTAAGTCAGAATGCTACTTCCCATTTGGTTGGAAGATACCAAGGGCTGCCCCCCTCTGTTTCTTCCCTAATATGCTCATATTTTAAACTGAGACTGGCGCATATCTATTATATAGAGCATTAAGTTTAATGCTAAATGTTAGTCTTATATAATCCTGTAAGGTATATTAACCCATCAAAAAGTTTTCAAACCTACTAAAGATACCACAAATTATCTGACATCAGAAGCCTCATGTCACCCTATAAGGCAAAATTCTTCATTACATCAGGAAGCACTGAAAAATGATAACTAATATAAGTATCCTCCTCACCAGACCAGCCTTATAAATCACAGGGGCTCTTAATGACAAATTCTAGCTTAATAAGGAGAAAATCAGCATACGCATATCTTTGCCCCACCCAAATACCCCTTAATGCTAGTTGTTATGAAGATAATTGCTCCAAAACATTAACAATTAGAAATGTGCCAAGAAGCACAAACCTCAGCTTTTGTAGTGGTAGAACTAGAAAGTAACATAGCCTATGGATGGTCAGATTTGAATGAAAAAACCTATAAGAATCGCATACCTTGAGATTTATTACAGCAACCTTATTAACTGGTGTTGAGAGCTGCTCACTGATGTAGGCCATAGACCTCAACATTGGTTCCAAAGAAACTCTTGAGAGCTGGAACTTCACTTCAGATTCTGCTGATGGAGTCCTGCTGTAATCTTGCAGCTGCGACAGTAAAATTTGAGACATGGTAAGACCTTGAACACTTAACTAGTTTCGCAAATTTAAACCCAAAATGGCTATGCCTTCAAGTGGCAACATAAGTTACTACCCACGCATATAAAGCATTAGTATCTCAATTAACTCTTGAGCAATAAATGAATAATACTTGTACAAGCATTTATAGTTTGAGTTTTATAATAAACATACCTTCAAATTGATAACAGCTACTCTATTCCCAGGAGATGAATTTTTGTTCTCCATTACCCAAGTCATTGATTTCAGACAGGGGAGAACCACCTAATTGGGCGAATAGGGATCAGATCAATTTCATGCAGTCCTATTAGAAACCAAATAATATATTATACATTAAACAAAAACAAAAACAAATATGATACCTTTCTACATACCATGCTGTCAGATGGACCATCATCTCGCTGAAGGGACACAGGAGCCATTCGTGGCAAATTTAGATCAGCAACTGATTGAACAGGAGCACCAGCATCATTAAGATTAAACCTCCTCATTATTTCATCATGCTGTGGCCATAGAAGAGGGGTTGCATCTGAAGTTGACGTAGAAATTTTTTTGTCATCATAAGCAATCCCACCAGTCTGATTGCTAGGAGGAGCAACTTTGGAAACACTTTTCTTCACAACAGCAATCTTCTTCCCACCTTCTTTAAGGGCAGTCAAAGCAGCATTATATGTTTCTACAGCTACTGCCCCTTCCTCAGCATATCTGATTGCTTCCCTACATAGATTGCTATACCTTGATGTTAGAGACTCCTGTCCATGTAAGTCACCAGCACGTTCATCTGATCCAACACCATTTTTTGCATTTCTTGTCCACCGTCTTAAGATGTAATGGGGTGGTAATGTAAGCACGTTAGTCACTGTGAATACGGTTAAGACATGCCTGCAAAGAATGCCTGAATACTCAAACATTTGACAACTACAGTTAGCTCTCAACTCCGAATGGTTTAATGTGACAACATATGCCTTTTGATCATCTTCAAATTTTGCAACTCTGAATGTGCTATTTACCTCATCACCTTCAATTCTATTGGCAGTATAAACAAATGTTTCAACTAGCTCTTCTTGAAACAAAGAAAATATTTTTCTTGTATAAAGACTAGCAGCCTGTTTTTCCATGGGTGAAGGTGTCCTCAAAACTGGCGTGGTGCAAATAGTTTCAAAATCTGCTTCTATTTCCTTCTCAAACCAGTTCTCTAAAGCCCTTTCATACTCCCTAAAGAACATCGGTAATGTTGTCTGCTGGTTGACATAACCGTCAAAAAAAGAACTGTCAAATCCTCTACTAGGAGATATTGCAGCGAAAAATGAATCATGAAAATATGCCGGAACCCACTGAGCACGGGAGTTATACAATGACCGAAGCCAATCATTTCTTCTGAGCTCATATTTATCAAGGATAGAACTCCAAGATGACTCAAATTCCTCAATGGTCTCTGTTAGGTTAATACAATTATAAAGTTCAACCTGAAAGTTTGGATGAGCATGACAAACATGTGCCAACTTTTCTTGGCCTTCTCTCAAGACATGCCACTTACTTATACAGTGGCGTGTTTGAGGAAAAACTTGAGAAACTGTTGTCTGTGTCGCTCTGTTTTGATCTGTAATTATAGAGACAGGTTGGCGGTCATTCATTGCCGTCAAAAATGTCTTAAAGAGCCACAAGAAAGAAGCCTCAGAATCATCCAAAAGAAGTGCACAACCGAACAAAATCATTTGACCATGATGGTTCACCCCAGTAAATGGAACAAAAGGAACTTTGTATTGATTCACTTTGTATGTTGTGTCTAGGGTCACTGCATCACCAAAATGACTGTATGCCGTCCTTGATCTTGCATCGGCCCAAAATACATTTGACATACGATTTTCTTCATCAAGTTGTATAGCATAGAAGAAACCAGGATTCTCGGCCTGCATTTTTTTAAAATACTCTAGTAGGTTCTGAGCATCTCTCCCCAATGTCCTCTTTCGAATAGGAGGCCTACCAGTATTATTCATCATTGTAGAATTCCTTGCTACATGACTTGGTTCAAGGGGAGTGTTCTTAGCTTCACGAATATTCTCATTAGAAACACAATTACCGTCCATAGATACATACATGACACCACTTGGAACAAGTCCCACTCCCTGGTAAGTTTCAGGCATGGTCTTTCCAACACTAGAAAAATGCTTACGTGGCCGAAGGTGATGCACCTTATTGGGATTCGCCATGGAATGGCTATGCTGCTTTACAAATTTTGTTATGACCCATTTATTTTGACCCTTTAACTCTACTTTAATCATTGCATCACAGCTGTCACCTAGCCTTCTTTTTAAACCTTCCTTACCACAGACATACTCTCGATACATGATTGCCCCATCAACTTTAGAACGGCCATATTGGCCAACTTTAGTGGTGAAACCCACGCGTTTGGCATACTCATTGTAGAAAGTCCTCACAGCATCTTCAGAATCAAACTCCATACCAACAAATGGCTCAGGAATTCCATCCTCAACATGAGATCCTGAGTTTGCAGCATTATTAACTTCACCTTCACTAGGTTCAGCATCCCCATCATCGGTCATAGCTTGATGACCAGTCCCTTCTTCCACATTTATTACTTGAACATCCATTTGAAACGCTTTCTATTAATAAGTTATGTAGCGCCTAGTTCATGGATAAACATACTTAGCAATGAACTGCATGCTTTATCCCCAACAAATTATAAGTCTTTGCAGAATATGCTGCCTGTATTCCAAATGAAGTCATGATTAAACAATCATTTTAAGAATAAAAATATCCGGAATTACAGCACAGATGTTTTCCATAGAAAGAACATTATCCTTCTCAGCATGCGTGCAGTCATGTTCACCAGGTATGTTTTCAGTGATGAAATGCGACTAAACAAGAAAAAATAAAAATATTTTTAACAGTACCTATCCAGCTGAAAAAATTACCAAATTAAGCAGAGAAATACTAAATTGTTATCTCTAATTAGACATTACAAATTTAAAACTGACTCACATAGGCAGAAAGAGGCGCGCAAGGAAGAGTGTATCTGATACACAAACAAACTACGAGAATTGACTTAGGCTTCAATGGAAAAGTATAGTATATACACCATAGCTGCAACTAAGGGTCTTAATGATCATAATTTTGAATATGCTATGAGAAATATCCATCACAATTCAATTTATTTAGATATCTGGATGAGCAATTGAACACCATTGAGTAAATACGAAAAATAAAATAAAAATGAAAAAAAAAACTCCGCATATATACTAGATATCCGTAGAGAAAAAAATAATCATGCCATAAAGTCAACCCGGGACAGAGTAATTGTTAAAGAAACTCACTACCATCAATTAAAATTGGAAACGCCAACTTACCTCAATAAATGCTAAGTGTGACTCAAAATCCACATCCACATCCACATCAAGCCGACGACGACAGTCAATTTTCAAAGTCTTACAATATCAGAGTAGAGAAACCCCAGGAAAGTACAATCCACGGGAAGCCAAGCAGAGCCTAATGGAACGAACGCCAACAGTGAAACTCGGTGCAAAAACGACGGTGCTCTGGGAGGTAGTTAGGGTTTCGGCCAGTCCGGGCGATTGCGGTGTCGATGGAGAGGAGGGAGAGGGCAGAGAGAGAGAGAGTGTGTGTGTGAGTGCGCGTCACGTAGATTCGATATGACATAAGTGCACAGGCGTGGTATTGACCGTTCGATCTGAATCGCACGGTAAGAGTTGAGTTACGCCGAACCGCTCCACGTATATCAAAAATCGGATCTTGGCTTATTTTGTGTGTTTTGTGGTGGGATCTCTCAAGTGCACGACCTAAGGCTGTGGGCTCCTTAACACCAAGTGCGTCATAGTTCTCCTTTTACGCTTCATGGTAAAACTTCAATTTCTTTTTAATTTAGTTTGAATTTTTAACTTTTAGAATTTAATATTTCATAATATAATATATTAATAATTAGTTAGTAAGTAAGTAAGGAAGGTGAGAAGGGAGGACATCAACTAAAAAACGAATGTAAGAACAGAAAATTATAAGTTTTAATTAGCATACTGTCCATAATAAAATTATCTTTTCCCCCCTTAAAAGCTTAAAATTTAGTTTCTTTTTAATTTATGAAAATAATTTGTTTCATTATTTGTGAATAAATTCTTTTATTTAATGAAGTTAATATATTTTATTGGATATTTTCAGAATCACTAATATTATCAATAATCATGAAGTTGTAAATTTTAGCTATAGTTTCAACTGTTATTTTTCTTTTAAATTTTGATTTAATATTATCAATAATAATTTATATAATGAAGAGTAGGGCATCTTTTATATTTTTTGCAAGGGTGTTTTTTGTTTCTTCCCTTCTTTTATTTTTATTCAAACAAATATTTTGTGAGTTAATATCATTTTTTTTATGCATGTCAAACATTATTATGAAGTGGACAAATCTTAGCTGTTAGGCCTTACGAACAAAACAAATTAAACTATGCCTTACCATTTACCAGCCTCTCCAAAAGGCAAATGATCGTTTATACAAATGGACTAAACCAGTCAATTACAGATTACAGTGGATTTAGAAGCACTGATGATAATAATAACAATAAATCACCAACTAGTACGTGGCTTAATCTGAACCGTTGGAAGCTTAACGGTGAAGATGAAGGCTGAATACTTCACAATTTTTGCAGTTCCTTTCGTGCCTCCATTGGTTGTGTCATCGGCAGCTGGCTCCGTCGTCATTGGGTTGTGTCTCCGTTGGCAGAGGTGAAGTCTCTTCCAAATTTCCCCCTTCTCTGTTAGTTATGCTGCTCTTTTCATCTGATTTTCTCCATTGTATCACATGCTTTTTTTTCTTACTGAAGTAATGCTAAATTGTTTAAATAATAAATTTAAGCATTGTTTTGCGAACACATAACATGATCAGTCGATCCTTTTCCTACCGCACTAATGCTAGATATGCCGAATGAAAGACATTTATTAAGTACCTTTACTATTTCTTATTGTTTGGTAGCACTGATGACGCACTACAGTTGTGGGGTATTTGGAGGCCAACTTGGTGAAAGTGATGAAATGCCTGTGCCTGAGAAGTCGCTTTGGTTTTCCCAATGCAACAATGGAGATCTTTTTGGGCACACGGTTGTACTCAGTTTTTTTATCCTTGGCTCTCCAAATTGGAGAGCTCAGTACCTTAGGACCTTTTTACAGTTGATCTTTTCACAATTTTTCCTTTCATAAGTTAATAACTAACCATATACTCATACTCTATATTTAATGTAAACTAAGAAGAAACTTGAGGGAGACTGAAATTTTGTTTCAAAATAGCCAGATTTAATTCACACTCTTCTTCTCGCAATGATGGCCAGTTCCCCTCCATTCCTTCCATCTACTTCCATGGCCAGGTAGTTAACACATTGAAATGAAACTTTCAAATTGTGGTTTTCAGCCTTCATTTGCGCTGTTCAGCAGCCAACGTGTTAGAGTGGCTGGAAAGGGGTGGGTTGATCTGTTATGTTCATAAGGTCGAAGGGGCAATATTTCTGTACTTTAGGACACTTCTGGATTTCTCCACTTTAGGGTATCTTTATCCGTCTTCAGTATCCTTACTGTACCTATCTCTTCCAGCATTGACGAAATTTTGATAGCTGAACTCAAAAAAAGCAATCAGAAATGAAGAATATTCCTCTGATACTAATGGGCTGTGGAGGTGTTGGGCGCCAGCTTCTCCAACACATTATCGCCACCCGTTCTCTTCACTCTCGTAAGGTATTTGCGCTTGTTTGTATCCACTGTTTCTGTTTCATATGTGCTTGTTCTCGGTGATATGGTACACAGTCATGTGGGTTGCTTAAGGTAAAAATATCCTGTTTTTATATTTTATTTGATATTTTACCTTTTGTGTCAGGAACTCTACTTAAGAGTTGTGGGAGTTTGATCGTTACAAGGGATTGGTAGAATAAGTATTTGGATGACAGCCTCTTGTTGAAAGCTTGTCAAGTCAAACAAGATGGTTCCTCTCTATCAATACTTGGTGATTTTGGTAGGCATCTTTTGTCATATTTTAATTTTTTTCTATCCATAGTGAAAAGAGGTTTAAAAAAAATTATGACAAAGATCAAAATAAAAGATAAATGTTAGATGAGTTTTAAAAAAAGAGAATGACTAAAACTAAAATTAGAAAATGTTGAAGACAAAAAGTGAGAGTAGAAATAAAAGTTAGGCCCTTAAGTATAATTTTTAAAAGTTAAGGGACTTAAATGTAAATAGTCAAAAGTCCAGGAGCCTAAGTGTAATTATTTAAAAGTTCATGGATCTAAATGTAAATATGAGAAAGTTGAGCCGAAACAGACCAAAAATACCTGGAATCAGACCAGACCTAAATTTTACCAGTAGATAGACAAAGTAACTCCAGTCAGTTTAAGGAGTCACAGAATTTCAATTTGAGGTCCCAATTAATTGATATAAATTTTTGAAGTCAGAAAGAATTATTACAGTATTTTTCAGACTTCAGAATCAGATGAAACTTTACAGTAAATTCTTATATTTAATATATGAATTTATAAAATTGACAAAGTCAGAAAATGAGTCCTATAGAATCCATACGGGATTTTACAGTAAAATAAAATACCTGATAAATAGGATCGGGAGAGTTATATTGTGAATTGGGCCATAAAAGCAATACAGGCAATGAGTCCATATCAAGTCCCAAATGGTGCCATCATGAGCCCATTAAGATGACTAGACAGTTAAGTGGATCAAAGACCAGAGTAGTCTAGAAAAAGTGCGAAATTACGAAAATGCCCCTGGATGCCCATATTGTACCAGTGAAGGATGGAGGTCATTATGGTCATTCTGGACAGGCAAAAAATATGGGACATAGTATAAATATGATTAGTTAGATCCAATATATTCCCTGAGATAGTATAAAGAGGGGTAAAATGACAATTATGCCCTTAGGGCTAGTACAGTGTAAGAAATGACACCAAGGGTATTTTGGTCATTTTCCAAGGGATGGATGACAGATAAATATTCAGTATATCATTATCAATGGTATGAGAAGCCTAAATATTGATGTCCAGGACATAATACATATCCTAGTATATTATAAAAAATTAGGAACATAAAACAGTCCGGTTGTTGTGAAACTGCTCCGATCAATACCGGATTGGACTGAAATTTTTCCAGAAGTTTCCCCCAATGGAATTTCGCCACATACTCCCATGAGGTGTCCCTTGAGCTGTCCCACATGATGTTATAATTATTCTTTTTTGAAAAAGGAAAATCCAAAATTAAATGTAGCCATTATATCAAATAGTGTACAAACTAATCTCGGCCATTGATTTTCACTAAGATTTTTCTATAAATACCCCCTCAAATCTGCATCCAAACTGTGGCTTGTCAACCCTTGGGGAAACTCTTGCAAAATAAAAAATCAAGCCAATACAAAGTTGATTCAATGTTCCAAAGTTCAAGCAAGATAGAGATTAAATGCAAACAATCTATTTTAACTTATTTTCCTTTGATTTGGGAGCTTGAACTTAGGATTTTCATGGAGAAAAGTTGAGTTTTCTCTAAGGTGTTATACTGCCCAAAAGCCTTAGATAAAAAGGAAAAGAAGAAATTAAAGTTAGAAACATATGATTGAAGCTTCAACAAACTAGTTAAGTGATTGATTGTTAAATCAAATTGATATTCTTGACTTTGTCATGGTATACCCTGTTCAGTATGCACTGTTCATGAGGGAAAGAAATGGAATTTCAATGATTTAATATTTCCATTGAATTTATATGATGGTTTTGTGTAGGATTGGAAAGATTTTGAACCTTGAAAATATTAAAATCTCAAAGTTGTAGGTTTTGAAATCCTTCACAGTTACTGTTCACTCATATGAACAGTGACTGAAATTTCATGATTTTAATAGTTCCAATGGTTTTAAAATGAAAAGTTGTGTGGGGTAAAGTGGAGAAACAAGTATAGGAAGCATTAAAATCAAAATGAGAATTTTTGAAAGAATTGTGTTCATGTGTTCGGTTCTGTACAGCAGACCATAAAGGAGCTGGAATTTCATAATTCTAAACTCATAAATGAATTCAAAAAATGAAATTGTGTAGGGTAAAGTTAAGACATCAATTGGTAAAGTATTTTGGAGCTTAAATACTGCTCTAATTTTATTCATAGGAGCGACTGAATTTATAAAGTACAATTAGATAGAAAATAACAATAATATCCTATCCTAATCTTATCTGAATAATATCATAATATTTCATCTCTTATCTGAATAATATCATAATATTTCATCTATAATTTTCCCATATCTCTCATAATATCTTACTTGATTACAATAATTAATTATTTCCATAATTACCACACTCTCCCTCAAGTTGAATCATAGATATTGATCATGTACAACTTACCTATAAAGCGTTTGAACCCTTCTTTTGATAATCCTTTAGTAAGAATATCGATAATATTAAATTAAAACTTAAAAGAAGAATAACAGTTAAAACTATAGCTAAAACTTAAAACTTCATGATTATTGATAATATTAGTGATTCTGAAAATATCCAACAAAATATATTAACTTCATGAAATAAAAGAATGTATTCACAAATAATGAAACAAATTATTTTCATAAATTAAAAAGAAACTAAATTTTAAGCTTTTAAAGGGGGAAAAGATAATTTTATTATGGACAGTATGCTAATTAAAACTTATAATTTGCTGTTCTTACATTTTTTTTTAGTTGATGTCCTCCCTTCTCACCTTCCTTACTTACTAACGAACTAATTATTAATATATTATATTATGAAATATTAAATTTTAAAAGTTAAAAATTCAAAATAAATTAAAAAGAAATTGAAGTTTTACCATGAAGAGTAAAAGGAAAAATATGACGCACTTCGTGTTAAGGAGCCCACAGCACAAAACACACAAATAAGCCAAGATCCGATTTTGATATATGGGGAGCGGTTTGGTATAACTCAACTCTTACCGTGCGATTCAGATCAGACGGTAAATACCACGAGTGTCCACTTATGTCATATCGAATCTACGTGGCGGGCACTCCCACACACACTCTCTCTCCTCTCCCTCGACACCGCAATCGCCCGGACTGGTCGAAACCCTAACTACCTCCCAGAGCACCGTCCTTTTGCACCGAGTTCACTGTTGGCGTTCGTTCCAAGAGGTTCTGCTTGGCTTCCCGTGGATTGTACTTTCCTGGGGTTTCACTACTCTGATATACCAAGACTTTGAAAATTGAGTGTCATCGTCGGCTTGATGTGGATGTGGATTTTGAGTCACACTCAACATTTATTGTGGTAAGTTGGCGTTTCCAATTTTACTTGATGGTTCCCTTTTGCAATATTTTGTTTTGGTGAATGAGTTTCTTTAACAATTACTCTGTCCCGGGTTAACTTTATGGCATGATTATTTTTTTCTCTACGGATATCTAGTATATATGCGGAGTTTTTTTTTTTAAATTTTTATTTTACTTTTCGTATTTAGCCAATGGTGTTCAATTGCACATCCAGATATCTAAATAAATTGAATTGTGATGGATATTTCTCATATCATATTCAAAATTATGATCATTGAGACCCTTAGCTGCAGCTATGGTGTATATACTATACTTTTCCATTGAAGCCTAAGTCAATTCTCGTAGTTTGTTTGTGTATCAGATTCACTCTTCCTCGCGCGCCTCTTCCTGCCTATGTGAGTCAGTTTTAAATTTGTGATGTCTAATTAGAGATAACAATTTGGTATTACTCTGCTTAATTTGGTAATTTTTTTCAGCTGGATAGGTACTGTTAAAATATTTCTATTTTTTCTTGTTTAGTCGCATTTCATCACTGAAAACATACCAGGTGAACATGACCTGGGCTCAGGCTGTGCTTTTTATAATATTTATGATAAGCATGGAGGTATAATTTCAAGCTGTTATGCATTTTACCGGGTTGATTGTGATTATGAGTAGTTAGACTCAGAAAGGAGGATGTTCTGATAAGTAAATATAAAATATTAAATAAATTGGTTTAATTGGCTACAAAAGATTAGACTTGGGGTGAAGGAACATTGTCAATGGAATCAACAAGCTCAAAACTGATATAGCCAAAATATACTGTTCAAGTTACATAATGGTGCAAAATGGCCAAAAAAAATTATCCAACAGGAATTTTAGACACTGGAGGCTCATTGAACATGGCTTTATTTCTTATGTCTTGTTCTGTTTTAACACAGATTGTAAGTGTATATTTACACATCTTTTTCTGTTTATTCATCTTTCTATTTCTATTTGTACTTTCAATAACAGGCTTGAATAGAAAAGTTGTGCAAAATGGAGGATGATTTTGATACCCGGAAAATCAGAAACATATGTATTATGGCGCATGTTGATCATGGGAAGACTACAATGGCTGATCATTTGATTGCTGCTTCAGGGGGTGGCATACTTCACCCGAAGTTGGCTGGACGAATTAGGTTCATGGACTATCTCGATGAAGAGCAAAGGAGAGCCATCACCATGAAGAGCTCTTCCATTGCTCTTCATTATAAAGACTACTCTATTAACCTCATAGATTCCCCGGGTCATATGGACTTTTGTAGTGAGGTGTCCACAGCTGCTAGATTAAGTGATGGTGCATTAATTTTGGTTGATGCTGTTGAAGGTGTGCATATTCAAACTCATGCTGTGTTGCGGCAGTGTTGGATTGAGAAGCTCTCACCTTGCTTGGTTCTTAACAAGATTGACAGGTTGATTAGTGAATTGAAGTTGAGTCCCATGGAAGCCTATATTCGGTTATTAAGGATTGTGCATGAGGTCAATGGGATAGTTAGTACATATAAGTCTGAGAAGTATTTGTCAGATGTAGATTCCATACTTGCAGGACCTTCAGGCGATGTGACTGTTGATGAAAACATTGACCTCATAGAGGATGATGAAGAAGATATGTTTCAACCTCAGAAAGGGAATGTGGCATTTGCGTGTGCACTAGATGGTTGGGGATTCAGAATTCATGAATTTGCTGAATTTTATGCTTCAAAATTGGGGGCTAGTGCTACTGCATTGCAAAAAGCCTTATGGGGTCCTCGGTATTTCAATTCAAAAACTAAAATGATTGTTGGTAAGAAAAGTATAGGTGAAGGAAGTAAAGTAAGGCCAACGTTTGTCCAATTTGTTCTTGAACCACTATGGCAGGTATACCAAGGAGCTCTAGAGGGTGATGGTGACAAAGGAATGCTTGAGAAAGTCATTAAGTCATTTAGTTTGTCCATACCATCTCGTGAATTGCAAAATAAAGATGCTAAGCTTGTGCTTCAAGCTGTTATGAGTCGGTGGCTTCCTCTTTCAGATGCAATCTTATCAATGGTGGTGAAGTGTATGCCAGATCCAGTATCAGCACAATCATTTCGTATCTCACGTCTTCTTCCAAAGAGAGAGGTTCTTGATAATGTGGTTGATCTGAATGTGCTTGCAGAGGCAGAGCTTGTCAGAAAATCAGTAGAGGCATGTGATTTGAAACCTGAAGCTCCATGCATTGCTTTTGTGTCAAAAATGTTTGCCGTGCCAATTAAAATGCTTCCGGATAGGGTTTCACACAGGGAGGCCATGAACTATTCTGGTGATGGAGAGGGTGAATCAGATGAGTGTTTCTTGGCATTTGCTAGGGTATTTAGTGGAACTTTGGCTGCTAGACAGAAAGTTTTTGTGCTTTCAGCTTTGTATGATCCACTAAAAGGGGAACAAATGCAAAAGCATGTTCAAGAGGCTGAATTACAATCTTTGTATCTAATGATGGGTCAAGGCTTGAAAGTAGTGACATCAGCTAAAGCAGGAAATATTGTTGCTATCCGAGGCCTCAGCCAACATATCCTGAAAAGTGCTACACTCTCATCTAGCAAGAATTGTTGGCCTTTCTCTAGTATGTCTTTCCAGGTTGCCCCAACTTTAAGAGTTGCAATCGAGCCATCTGACCCTGCAGAAATGAGTGCACTATTGAAAGGTTTGAGGCTTCTAAATAGAGCGGACCCATTTGTTGAGGTAACTGTATCTGCAAGAGGAGAACATGTCTTAGCTGCAGCAGGAGAAGTTCATCTTGAAAGATGTGTAAAAGATTTAAAGGACAGATTTGCTAAGGTAGGCTTAGAAGTCTCTCCACCTCTTGTGTCTTACAAAGAGACTATTGAAGGAGAAGTGTCTAGCATACTTGAAAATTTGAAAGCTCTTAGTAAGAACTCAGATTATGTTGAAAAAACAACACCAAATGGTAGATGTGTTGTACGTGTGCATGTGATGAAACTTCCATCTTCTCTAACAAAGGTACTTGATGATAGCTCTGATATATTGGGGGATGTCATTGGAATAAAGTCTGGCCATACTGTTAAAAATTTGGATTCTCAGAGATCAGGTATTCTTGAAAATGATAATCCAACCGAAGTGCTAAAAAAACGCATAATGGATGCATTGGAAAGTGAGATTATGAACGAGAATGAGAATGACAAGGATTATGTTGACAAATGTAAGTCAAAGTGGTTAAAACTTTTGAGAAGGATGTGGGCACTTGGACCTAGGCAAATTGGTCCCAACGTTCTCTTTACTCCCGACGTTGAAGCTGAGAGTAGTGATAGCTCTATTCTAATACGTGGTGATTGTCATGTATCTGAAAGACTGGGTTTTGCTGATGATTCTAATACTTCTAATACAGAGGCTCAGACACCCTCAAACGTGAATGAAACATTAAACATGGACGCTAAGCGTCTTGAGAGTAGTGTCATATCTGGGTTCCAACTGGCCACTGCAGCTGGACCCTTATGTGATGAACCTATGTGGGGTTTGGCATTTGTCATTGAAGCGTGCATTTATCCCTATTTGGGGCAGAATGATGAATCTGAAGCACACCAACAATCTGAGCAATATGGCATCTTTGCAGGACAAATAATCACAACTGTCAAAGATGCTTGTAGAGCAGCTGTGCTTCAGAATAGGCCACGGCTTGTGGAAGCCATGTACTTTTGTGAGTTGAATACCCCTACTGAATATTTGGGTCCCATGTATGCTGTACTTTCCCGAAGACGGGCCCGGGTTTTAAAGGAAGAGATGCAAGAAGGTTCCCCTTTCTTCACCGTGCATGCATATGTGCCTGTTTCTGAAAGTTTTGGTTTTACTGATGAGCTTAGAAGGTGGACTTCTGGAGCTGCTAGGGCACTTCTTGTACTTAGTCACTGGGAAGCACTTCCTGAGGATCCTTTCTTTGTACCTAATACTGAAGAGGAAATTGAAGAGTTTGGAGACGGCTCTAGTGTGCTTCCTAATACAGCAAGAAAGTTAATTAATGCTGTCAGACGCCGTAAGGGCCTACATGTGGAGGAAAAAATAGTACAACATGGAACAAAGCAGAGGACACTAGCTCGTAAGGTCTGATATTTCTTGGCTTTTTGTTGTGTCATCAGCTCTTGAAAAAAGAACTGCAAGGCATTATATGAGATCCATAATTATAACACTTTGTACACTGTACCATTAGGAACAAATTTTGCTCGAGTTTGATTTATACTGCCTCATTGCAATTTTGTCAATTAGAATCAGTTTCATCAGGATAAGATATTGTACACATAACTTTCATAATGATTATTAAATTTTTGCCCCCGGAGAAGCCACTTGATTACATGCCATATCCTCAATTGACTTTCTTCTCGAGAGATGACAACAAATGCTGTGAAAGACTGAAAGTACATCCATGATTAGCTTCTAGGAGTGGAGAATTCAAATTATACTGCATACAAAGGAACTATATTTATGGCTGCTACTTTCTATTGAATGGCAAGTTCTGCTGTAAAACTCACCTATCCTACATATTCTTGTTCATTGATTTATAAATGATTTTAATTTAGTTGACATCACTGTCAGTTGATTATCCATAAGAGAATATGACATTCATTCTAAAACAATCTTACCAATGAAAGATTGGCATAAAAGTATTTAGAGCAAATATAACATGTAATCCCCTTGAAAAACCATGGTCTAGTCTGCTGCCCTCTCCCACTGAGCAAATATAACAATCTTACAAAGATGCACCCTTAATGTTGAAGCTTTTCTTTCCAACCAAACAAACCTTAACACTGAATATCCCACAACTTGGTCAGTGGATGCCATTCTTTTTGTTTGTAGTATGGTGTGCACCTGCTATCTGTGACGAGCGTTTTGGTTGAGGTTGTAAGTAGCGTTGAGCCGTTGAGTTGATGTGCTGTCGTACTCCTTATCTGAAACTGTAATCCAACTTCTTCGGTGTCAATGTAAGTGTATTTTAGCAGCCAAGTCCTATCTTTTGCCGTGCTGTGTTTTGCTCTATTAGTTGTGCGTTGGGAGTTTGGAATTCGGTACAAAAGTTTTTCATTCCTCAGTGAAGTTACCGAGTTTTCATTTCCGTTACAGAACCTTTCGGGGTTCTTGCTGTCGTTAGCCTGATGTGTGACCGGGGGGGGGGGGTGTTATATGAATAGATCAATGTCTTCTTTTATTGATTCATTTGAATCCTTTTATTTCATTTAGGTCCTCGCAACTTGATCTTTCAAAAGTTGTGATTGTCAAGATTTCTTACCTTTGAATGCACACATATTGCATTTATGTTTGAAGATTTTTTTTCAGAAGATCTATAAGTGCACGGTATATACCTTATTTTGTGGGCTTGCAAGTGAAGTGGGATCTTGTACTTTCCATTTCCAACTTTTTTCCTCTAAACTCCAGAGAATCAAAATTTGATCTTGAGATGAAATTTATTTCAAAATTTAATCTTTAAGTTTTCTTTTTGCCAATAATCCATCTCTAAATATTAGAATTGAGCTTGTAAGGAATTTGAATTGAGACTATAATTATTCAAGAATTAAAACCTAATTTTATCTCAGAAGTTATAACATAAAAGTAATATTGCCCTAATTTTTTTTTAGATTCAATATTGCTTTGAAAATATATATATAAAAAAGAGTAAAGTGGTCATATTAACGTTAATGTTGAACGTTAATATTTTTAACCATCAAGATAACATTAATCATTTTTTAACAATTTTATGATAATATTGAACCAAAAAATATTTCTCCGGACATCAACCAATTATTCAAACAATAAATTAATGCATCATGAAAACAAAGGTACAGCAAAAGCACCACCGCCAAAATGATCACATATGATGGCCATCAAGAGAATAAAATGAACATAAAGAACAGATGAACCTGCACATCAATCTCCATAAATGCTTTCTCTTCTTAAGCCATCAACCTCCAACTATCAAAGATGGCAGCAGCAAACATACACCACAAATAGTTATTGGAAAAGGCTTTCTCATTCTTATTCTTTTTTATTACTAAAATCATTTTTTTGTACCCAACGACATTAAATTTGCCCTAATTCCAACCAAGCTCATTTGCCAAAACTAGTGGAGATCATTCTTGTGGGACCATTTGCATATGGCTTCATTTATGAGCTTGTTGCATTCACCATCTTCATCGTCCTCAGTTTGTATCCCTTGTTTTCTTAACAAGTGACCCATGAACTTAATTAACATGATGCAAGTCAAGGCGCGTAACTTAGCCATCCAACAATTGAAATTAAATTCTCATGCCTCAACCTCTCTCACCATTATTAATCATTACAGAAAAATATAGTATACGAATTCGAGAAATTCATATAAATTAATAACACGTTTTAATTTTTTTTTAATTAAAGGTGCGAATATGAGAAGATAAACATGTGAAACCAAAAACTGAAAATCAGGAATATAGAGAGGAACAGTTAGCTACAGGAGTTTTGGCGGCGTAAAAGGAGTTAGGTTGCCGTTGCATTTATTAAATTCATCTGATTTATAACTAAATCTAGAAACACCCTTGTCCCTTCAAAATATATAGAGCGCTGTCTATTATTATTATATTTATAAATGCCACTTTAATTTTTTTTATTGTAACTTACTTGTACCTCAACAATTTATTTCAATGTAAGTTATTTGTAATGAATTTAATGACTATTTTTCCATTTTACCTATATTAACTATAATAAAAAGGGAGAGAGAAGGGTGTAAATATAAGGAGGGATAAATTAAATAGACGAGATAAAACATACTCCATATTTTTGTAATATTTTTTTTTATTAAAAAAATTTTAATTTTTTTAATTGAATATATTTTTTAGTATGCATGTTTGAGGAACAAGTAACTTACAATAAAAAATAATAGTGGTATTTCTATAAAAGATTAAATACTATATATATGTAAATAAATTAAAAAATGTGAGTAATTATTCACTATTTTTGATCAAACCAAATACAATAATAAAACATTTACTTGTCATCCTATTTAATTATTTATTTAATTGCGTCATTTATACCTTGAGAAGCCCAAAAGAAATAACAACCTTTGCGGTTGTTTTGACACTCACAAACAAATGACAAGACTTATCGCATCCTCAAACCGCTACAACTCCTCTATTTTAGTAAACAAATTTAAAATGACATCAGTGTATAATATCATTTTGATTTTAGCAGTTGTTTATTCAGTTTTAAAAAATGTATACAAAAAAAATCAATAATTCCATGTGACTCCCGTCAAATTTAAGAGACATATTCGCTCATCATTTGAGCAAATGGTTGGATATTTGGGATTCTTCAGTTCCTAACATTTATGTACAGAAGATGTCCACTTTTTATGTTATCCACATTTTGATGAAAATACTTTAGCCTCACCGAAAATATTGTAGAGGTGAGCAATATTACATGGGTATCAATCTCATTAATCAATTTCACTTTTAAAATCTCATAATAGCTAATTCAATTAAAAATAAAAATAGATTAATTTAATTTATTGATATTTTTAATTTTTTATCTATAAATTATCATCAGAATCCCACATTTATTTTTAAAAGATTTTAAATCTCATAATAATCATTAATTAAGTTTTTTATTAATTAATTCTATAATATTTTAAATTTTTAACATAATGATGATTCGTAATAATAATAAACTAATTTAAATTAATCAATAATTTTATTAATTAATTTTATAATATTTTAAATTTTTAATTATAATAATAATGATTCATAATAATTATAAATAATTACTTATAATCTATTACTGCTGAGGTAAAATCTATATTTTATTTACTCAAATGAAAAAACCACCATACCATGAATTAATAATATAGATTTCATAAAACAAAATACAATAAAGCATTGAGTACCGACCCCCATTCCTGTATTTAATGGCTACATATCAAACTTGAGAAACCCAAATAAATAGCCACCTTTGCCGCTTTGCACTCACATATCTCACTAACACCACTCTCAAATGGCCACCACCGGAGGGAGGATGGCAGCCACGGCAGCCACCGCTTTAGTGCTATGTCTACTTGCGTGTGGCAGCCCTGGGATCCGGGCGCAGTATCCGACGGCAGCACCGGGGATGGGCACGGCGGCTGCTCCGGGGCCGGCGGGAGGCAACGATTGCTTCACGGCGTTGACGAACATGTCAGGCTGCCTGACATGTGTGGAAGAAGGAAGCAAACAGAAGAAACCAGAGAAAGCATGTTGTGGAGAACTGGCAGGGCTTGTGGATAGCAACCCTATTTGTCTGTGTCAGTTGCTGGCAAATCCCGACTTCGCCGGCGTCAAGCTTGATCTCAACAAGGCTCTTCACCTTCCTTCTGTTTGTGGCGTCTCTACTCCTCCTATTTCTACTTGCTCCGGTAACTATATATTTTCATTTTTCTTTGCTTTTAGTGTCTTTTACTTCATGTTTGCTCTTTAGATAACTATATTATAAGTTTTGCAGTTTCGCCCTTTCATATGAATCATACATGAGAAAAACTAGAATACGTACGTGTAAATGGATCTCACCACTTCTAGAATTACTTGTATTCATCGCATCTGTTTGATTATGGCATATGAAGAGCTGATGAGATTTTGGAGCTAAACATGAATAGGAATTAATGATGATTAGCGTTTTATGATTTAAGAGTAGAAATAAAGATGTAAATGTTGGTTTATTACAAGTAGAAATGCAGTTGTGTCGTGTATGAGAGGCATCTAGACGCACCTACCTGCACATGCAAACATTGAAGGCTTTTTAAGTTTGGAACTACCACCGTCCACCGTCAAAACAAAGCAAATTCTTTTTTATTACCCACCCGATTTATCAGAGTTTTGCATCGAGTATATCTGGATTTGACCTGTGTCGCGTACCTAATTTTAGTGGGTGAGTCTCTTAACAGGAATTTTCTACATACGCTAAGACTCGAACTTAAGACCTCGTTTAAGCGATATTGAACCGCTTACTACTCAAATTAATCTGTTAGTAAAAAAAAAAGCAAAATATATACACTTGATATGCCTTTGACCATCTCATGCTCTTGAGATATTTCAAAAAGGCAAGGTCAGCTAGAAAACAAGAGATATAATAAAATATTGAGTCTTACCCATGAAGAATGGTATTAATATTGAATTTGGGTATACGGCTCAACCTAGTGAGCCAAATCTCACGTCTAAGAGTTTTTGATGGATTGCTAGAATTTTATATTTTTTTTCCTCTTTTTATTTATTGGGGCTGAAATAATGAGTTCCAAAGAAAAAAATAATGGCATGTCATACTTGTTATTTTGTGACCTAATTTTTATTAGATTATAAGTGGCTCATACATTAATATATTCCATTTTTACTTGTAGATTAATATTTTTTTAATTTAAATATTACTCTTTTAGGATTACATATGAATATTTTATTTAAAATAATTGAGTTAATCCTAGTTTAACAATGGTTAAACCGGTGAGCATTGAATCACCGGGAGTGCTTGCATGCGTCATACGGATAGGAGTCACTCTTGATATATATATAGGGGTGCATGATGTCAAACTGGTCCATTAGTAACAAACACTCCATCTATATTTATACTAGAGATAGATGTAACACATTTCTGCCAAAATCACATTTGTGTAGAGAGAGAGAGAGATCTAATAAAGTCTCTTATCAGTATTGCTATGTATAGAAAAACACGCAGCTTGGATACAATGGTGCTGGTTTTTCATTTTTAGGACGATATTTCCCAAACAGGCCAAAGTTAATAAATGATGACGTATTTACAAGTTATGAATAATACAGAATATATAATTTTTTTAATATAATTTCTGTGATGGAAATGAAATGGCACTAACTAAGAATATATGATACTATTTGACTTGGGGCGTGACAGCCGTGGGAGTGCCAGTGTCTTTGCCTCCATCTACCAGCAATGCAAATCCTCCATCACCAAGTAAGCTTTTGGTACTTTGCTAATTAATAATACAATAACAATGAAGACAACATATATATGCGACTAAATCCTATATATAACTCCTTTGAACATATATGACAGTGGAGGCGGCGGCTCCGAGACCGGCGGCAGGCGGTGAATGCTTCACGGCGTTGACGAACATGTCGGATTGCCTAACATATGTGGAAGAAGGGAGCAAACAGAAGAAACCAGCGAAAGCATGCTGTGGAGAGCTGGCAGGGCTTGTGGATAGCAACCCTATTTGTCTGTGTCAGTTGCTGGCAAAGCCCGACTTCGCTGGCGTCAAGCTTGATCTCAACAAGGCTCTCAACCTTCCTTCTGTTTGTGGCGTTTCTACTCCTCCTGTCTCCACCTGCTCAGGTAACTCACTCATGCCTTTGTGCTTCTTATTTTGATTCAAAACCACTTCTACCAATTGAGTTTTAATTTGTTGGAAAGGGAGTGAGATTATATACATAAGGACTCACTTTTCTTCCATATGCATTACATAACTTGAATTAGTGAATTGAAAGTATGAATGAATATTCTACACAAGAATGAGGAAATGGTTATTTTTATATATTGGAATCCTAGCTAGCTACCAGCACATGGCACATTCAATGTTGTTGTTGAGAGGCTTTAATCTTATGTTGGGAACTAACCTAACAAAACCAAAATATGTTGGGAATTGACATAGTTATGATTGCCATATTTACTACTGTTCAACCACCAAAGGAACTAATATTACTTTCTTCAAGGGGCTAAAAAATTAAACAAAAACATAAGTTTTAGGAAATTCCAAGTTGTATGATGGTACGTCATGAATTATACATGAGCTGTTTTGTGATGTAAAGAATGAAATGGCACTAATTAAGAATATTTGATATTTCACATTGTACGTAAACAGCTGTGGGAGTGCCGGTGTCTTTGCCTCCATCTAGCAGTATGAATTCTCCGTCACCAACACCAGGTATTTAATTGAGTCCTATATATCTATAGCCTCTTGATTTATTTATTCTTTTTTAAAATTGAGTTAATTATGTACATATTTTTGCTCTACTCCTTCCTTTTCCTTTCTAAACAAAGATTATATATCAATGCCAAACTTGATATGTTGTTGTTGTTGCATTAAATGCAGGTGGTCAGCTAGCAGCCACCAGTCCTTCAGATCTTGCTTCTCCTTCGCTATCCCCTGGTATGTATATTCTTTTTCGCAAAAAAAAAAAAAAAATCTGTATCATTTTTATTAATATTTCAATGATGATTTGTTTTCTTTTAAAAAAATTAATTTGTGCACATGAATGATGATGGCAGGAGGATTACTGACAAGCCCTCCAGGAAATGGAGCCATAAGCCTAAGTAATCCCTCTGGCCTGGCCTTCTTTTTTGGATTATTGGCAACTATTTTACTCCCCATTTTCCTCTGAGTGCTCACAATGTTGTTTCTCAATTAATTATCATCTTCCTCGTCATCCATCACTTCCAGACATTTTCATACATTAACTTCATTATTATTGTTATTCATATGTGCTTCATTGTTTTTGTTAGTGAATAATACATTCTATTCCCAATTTAGTATTTCGATTCATATTTAAAATCATAAAAACATACATCTCTCTCCCTTATTTTTAAGAAAACTCATGACTTACTTTTAAGATGCTATGTTGTATACCCAAATCAAGTGCCTAAAGAAGTGACATTCCCCATCAATGATAATTAGGTTGGCGGTGGCCATCATCGGAATAAACTTCACGGTTTTCAATATTATCGAGTTTAAGATTTGTAAATAAATAAAAAAACATATTTACAGATGTTTTGCATTAATTAGGGCCTAATTTCTGGGCTGACTCTATATGTATAATCAACGTGGATCAATCTCTATCCTTAAATCAAAAGCACACTTAAAATTGAATTAGAAATGAGAAACTTAAAATTAATCATTTGAAACACCGTATTAAAATTCCACTCATGTACCGAATTTCAAACTCAGCATTTTATTTAATCAAAATGAACATGATACAATTACTAAAAATTGAGATTTGACCCACACATTACATCTCACTTATATAATTAAATCTTGACCCTCGCTTATTAATAATAAGTGAAAATAGTATTGCAAAATAATATATGGAAAAAATTACTATAGCATCTTAAGAAAAAAAATATAATCATAAAATATCTCACAACAAATAAGCAATATATAATAATAAATTTTAATATAAGAAATGACTCTATATTGCTCACTTACTTCGTTGACCTCATTGTAGTGATTATCTCCCTCACACAAACGCGCACTTGTATATATTGTCGGATACATCACTTGTCATAATGAAGAACCTCCTTCATGAATCGGGCGAAATCCTGATAAGATGATCCTCCCACCTCAGCAGCTCTGATAGCTTTCTCATTCCACTCCAAGCTTCTCTCTCTCATTCTCTTCCCCTTCTCTCCCCCGATGACATCTTTAACAAGCTCTGCAACTTCCTCTCTCTTCACATCCTGCTTCATCGATCTCCACCCCTATCCCCCAATCCTTACAAGCATACTTACAATTTGTCGGTTGGTGTGAGAAGAAAGGCCAACATATCAATGTCATACCCTATAGAAGCATGCCCTATCACTTCATCTTGTGGACACCAACTTGCTAGTTATCCATTATCTTTCACCTCGTTTAAGAACTCTCTTGTGGCAAGATTGCTGATTCACCCATTATCAGATTTGGCCTCGAAATCCACAAAAATGGTTGGTTTCTATTTGCTAGGCCCCATGCAAACTCTTTCAAGTGTTGTTCAGATATCATAGTTAGGCTGCCATAGTTGACCAAACCACTGAGTTTGGCGAACATTTATCTAGCCATTGGAAGCAATTTGAGTCATTTTTCCAGAGGCTTGGTGGTTCTAATAGCTCCAAGCTTTCCTTCTATGGCCTTTGTTAATTAAATTTGGAGAGGATACAAGGGCTTAAAGTGGAACTCAAGTGGGGTCATAAAGAGAGCCTATTTCATGAGCGATAAGCTAGCTAGACCAATCTTGAAAGAACAAGTGTGTTCGTTATTATATTTAATATGGCTTGTTGATAACTAAAGGGTATATTCTAACCAAAAGTTTGGGAGTTCTACTCTTGCAGCTGGTTTGTCATTTTACGGGATTTTTCGAGCCTATGTGCTCGATTGAAAGTAGTTTGTAACTGATCTTGGTGCTTATTTTGTATGTGGTTGCTTTAGCCCCTGCTCGTATTCGCTTACTACCTTACAGTATCATGGGAGATTTGCCATTCTGGCAATGATTCCTCTAGTATTACGAACTTTACCACATCTTCCGGTCTGCGTGCGCGGGAGCAGCTCAAATAAAGAAAAGTCTGGTGTGGTGTCAATTCAAGAAGAATCAGTTCTCCCGATCCAGCTAGAGCAATGGGGGGACTTTTTCTCGATTCTACGAGAATTTTTATGAAGGCCTTTCTAATAAATGAATTTTACATTTCATTTCATTTTTTTTTTATTTCATTATAAATAAACTTTCCTTTCCGGGCTAGAACTGAGATCGGACTTATCAAACCACGTTAGCAATCCGGTTCAGGAAAGCAGGTAAAGGCATCAGATTTTAAGGTCATTTCTTCAATTTGCTCTCCCGCAGGGCATAGAGGGGAGGTCATAAGCGTCTATACCGTAAAATCGATTTTCGACGGAATGAAAAAGACACATATGCGGATCTGCTCATGCTTAGGTGGTTAGCGAACATCGCCTTTGGAACGGCAGGGCAAGCTCACTCTTGAAGAGACTTACATACCACTAGTGGTTTTTGTTGTGCATTGCACTAGCACTTAAATCAAACCTTCTTTTAGGGGAGGGATAAGCTGAAGACATCTGCTTAGGTTATTAAGGCACTGCAGTCTTCAAGTTATTCTCTTCCTCTTTTCAATGTTCATGCTATTGTTTCCGAACTACTTTTTAGTTTTTCATTGGGTTCTTGTACTTTATCAGAATTTACCATGTAAAAAGGATTCAATAGCTTGTGTATATTTTTACTTAATTTTTAATACATTGTAAATTATATAAAATATAGATGATACAAACATTGGGTGGTTGACTTTTTTTTTTTTAATACCAGACTTTTTTTTGGCCAATAATTAATACTAAACTATCACCTCCTTTTGGTTGTGGGCATATATACTTATCCTCCATATTTAACGAGTGAATAAAAGTTGTTGTCCCCCCAAAAAAATGAATCAAAATTTGGATGGTTGACTTTGGCCACTCTTTTTAATAATAAATATATAACAATTCGATTTTTTTATCTAAATTGTTTTTTTTCCGCCTTCACAGAATATAAAAAATTATAAATCATAATATTTATATTTTATTGTATATTAATAAAAGAAAGAAAAGTAAATAATTTTCTATATATAAATAAGAAATAGAGCTAAAAAGGCAAAATCAAAAGTAGAGAAGGAACAATAACAAAAGAAAAGGATAGAAAAAAGGAAAGCGGATTACGGATGTCTTCCAGCACCACATTGGAATTGCTTGTCTTGAACTCCTTGCCTTAGATGAAGAATTTATCAAAGCGTGGCACTTGTAAAGAGTCCTTGTTAAGATGAACTGATTCGCTGCAATCTTTTATCTAAAGGAGGGACATTCTTAAACAGGAGATGTAGAAAGGCTGATTCAGCAAGCTCCTTTTGGTCCATATAAACTGATGGGCAATTGTGTTGTTATGATGATATCAATGACAACCATTCGGTCGTTGATGACCTTTGAGTTTATGAAGGATGAGAATCCATCCTCGGCCATAAAATTCTATTCCACCGTTGGTCCCAAAGAAGGATGAAACTGAATTATAGATGTGAAGGTCATTTTGCATCACAAAAGTTGTGAAAGATATCGTTCCTAAAATCTCACTAACCCCCCTAGAAGGATGATCAGCCTTTCCTTCATGAAGTGCTCTGTTATGCCTACGCTAGATAACATTAAGGCGTACGACGATATCTTTGATTAACTAAGTTCCACCTGCACCATAGATCTGTATCAATTATTAATAATTAATTAATTTAATTGTGCTGCACGTGCCATACAGAAATTCTCTTCATTTGGACAATCACACGTGCCACGTTGTCTGAGGCCCGATTTGCCACTACACCCCTATTGCCACTGGCCATTAACTCTCTGAATTGAGAAACTTTTACGGTCTTCTATCCAATAGTTTCTCCTCCTACTCCTCTACCTCAATTTGCAATATGCTTTGACCAAAAATCACCATTACGCTATCTCGAATCTCTTTGAACTTTCAAGCTCGATTTTCCGAAAATGGAGTTTTTACGCACTCACAGGGCTGAGATGATAAGCATGACAGTTGCTCTTGTGGCTATTATCGGCGGAACCGCTTACTATTACTACGTCACCAAAAAGCCTAAAGGTTCTTCGATCTCTCTCTCTCTCTTATTTCTGTTTCATTTTTTTCTTCCCCGTTGTAGTTCCCTGCAGTTTCTCTTTCCTGTTGACTACTCGGAGATGATCTTGATTTCACGGAGTTTACATTTGAATGTGAATTTCGCGGACTTTGAGCAAAGTTTGAGTTAATAATGCCTTCATTATGTGGATGAATGGTTTTACTTTTGATCAGACTTGGTTTCGAATTGGTCCTGATATTGACGGAAAATAATACGAATAAGATGTTTGCGGCACAATATTGTGGCGGAATAGGAAAGATTCAAGGAACACAGAGGAACTAATAGTTGTATCTTCAGCAGTGTGCTGAGAAGATGTGTGAGGTTATCAGGTTGAAAGGTTCTTAGTTTTGTAGAAAGCAAAAAATTGGCATCGTCGAAGCCATCCCGTGCTAGTCTATCTCTATAATGTATTTTACAGCATAGTTGCCTTGTGAGGCTAAATTCAGCCATAAAGTTAAATGAGGTAGATCAATTTATTGTGGCTCTTGTACCACAATGTTGGGTAATGCTTAATTCCACGATTAGCATAAGATATAAAAGTAGGATAGCGTCCCAACAACAAAGCCTCTAAAGACTTAGTCTAGGAGACTCAAACGACCAAGGGAATATCCAGCACCAACTAATTAATTTGTTTATTTCTTTTTATGTCAGTTGCTGGTTTTACTTCTGTTTTTTTATGTTTTAGTTGGAAAAGAAGTGGGATACCCTCGTTTAGAAGCATTAGGCAAGTAGGAGTAGTGGGATTCAGTTTTCCTTTTTTTCTATTATTCATCCCTTTCAGAAAACACCAAAAATACACTCTGTAAATGAATATAAAATGGCCAGTCGGGCTCGATAAATGACATGACTCATTTTACAGAGTAACCCATTGAGATTCTCTTGGTTTCTGCTTACTTTCTTTACGTGATACTTGTAGAAAGATTGAGTAGGAGAGTTCAGACCTTAACAAATTTTATCACAACCAACTTTTTGTTTCTTAAATGTACATATACATACCATAGTTTTGATGCATAATTTCAGTGATTGCAACAAATTGACTGAAATGCTGCCATAGCTACCACAATTGTGGCTTGATATGGTAACAAATTACATGGAAACTGGAAACAGCAAAACAGCAATATTGTGCTTGGGCTCTTGTCATGGTACATGCATTGCACAGTTTAAAGTTGCAATACTGACCATTCCCTCAGTCGTAAGTAAATGGGGCAAAGAAAATGAAAAAGGACATTTTGGGGAGCCAATTTCATCAAATCTTTATATACTCTTTATAAAATTTCAATCTTACATTTTAATTTTAGCTTACTGATATAATAATCCATATGTAATTTTGTTATTATTTTTCTAAATTTAAATATGCATTTGCGTATTCTGTCTCTCTTTTGTTTCTTAAATTATGTTACAACTTGTCTTGATAGGTTGTTTGAACCCCGAGAACTTCAAGGAATTTAAACTTGTTCAACGCACGCAACTCAGCCATAATGTGGCCAAGTTTAGATTTAGTCTTCCAACACCTACCTCAGTGTTAGGACTTCCCATTGGACAACATATAAGCTGCAGGTTTGAATTCATCGTTTTTCTTTCTCAATTCATGCATGAAGCCAATTCCTAATTTCATTTCATCTTAAGTAGCTGGAACCAGTCCTAAGTTTATTCAACTTGTCCTACAGTCCTACTGCGTGATACTAGCTGACGGAATTATGGTCCATTATAATACATTGAGCTCAGAGATGATTTGTTCTTTTTATACAGAGGGAAAGACAGTCTTGGGGAAGAAGTTGCCAAACCATATACTCCAACAACATTGGATACTGATGTTGGATACTTTGATTTAGTTATAAAGGTTACATGCCATTAGCTTTCTTTCCCCAGCATTTAAGCATAACTAAATATGGGTCTTTTTATAACGGGAATGTTGCTTACTTTTGTTTCATATTGTTTTTGGTCAATACATAGATGTATCCACAAGGAAGGATGTCTCATCATTTTCGAGAGATGTGTGTAGGTGATTACTTGGCCGTGAAGGGACCTAAGGTATTTAAAGCAATTTCATTTTGTTATCCATTGATTTATTTCTAGGTTTTGTCACGACATGCTTATTCCACTTTGACCATTATAGAAGAAGGGAAAATTTATTTAATTGTGATTTGTTGACTAAGCCTGTGCTAGAAGGAAGTTATTCATGCCTACACCTTATGATTTTATCGTTAGTAAGCTTTTACTTAATAGTGCATGTTTCCTGCAGAACTCCTTAAAGAAAATTTTTGAATATATGATCAACCCAATCAGACCACTCTGACCATAAAAGCCTATAGTAGGTAACCAAACAAATTGAAATGTGATAGATAGAGCTGTGAATAAATTTGCCAAGGCAGTGAGCATGGGACCAACTCATTGTACTGTTGTTTATGCTTAAAGTGTCAGTGGAGAAGGGAGACAGAACAAGGATTTGGTGCTGCAAGAGAAGGAGGGAGTGGTTGGAAGTAGTTGAGGGGAAACTATCAGAGTGAAGACTTGCAGAAAGGGGAGAGGGGGGGGGGACTTTGGGGAAGGACGACTTGGGAGAGAGTTGGCTTCTCAAAAGCCACTATTAGTCTGTTATTTTGTGTTTATATTCTTTGCTGCTGTCCTTTTACGTGCACCTGTGATCTGTGAGGAGCTTTTTGGTTGTGGCATTGTTGGTAGTTTTGAGTGAGGTGGTGTGCCACTTATCTGAAACTACAATCCATCATCTTCAATATTAGTGTTCTTTAGTGCCATCCTTGTTGTTTAGTGTATTTTACCATTGAAGTCCTATCCTTTATATGCTGTGTTTTGTTCTATTAGTTGTGTGTTGGGATGTTGGAATCTCTAACACTGACACAGGTGCATGTTATATTAATGTTTGAAAATTATTTCATATGCACTATAATCGTGCTTACAGCTATTATCGTGTTCTCTTATAATGCTTATAATCCCATCCATACTGTTAAGAAGCCCTTTTAAAGGAGGGCTCAAAATATTAGAACTTTATTATTATCTTGGAATCTTAGAGTTTATTATTGTCTAGGAGTCTTAATTATCATTTATCATTATCTTCGGAGTTGAATGTGAGTTTTGTATATGAGCAATTTTGCATCTGATACATCACTTTTTAAGATGTACTTATATTAATGCATCTAGGGACGGTTCAAGTACCAACCCAATGAAGTTAGAGCTTTTGGCATGATTGCTGGCGGCACTGGCATCACGCCAATGTTTCAGGTGCAGGATTTTTGAGCTTTGTGGCATCCATCGTTCTTCCATTTCAATGTCTTAGAATTTATGTTTTGGGAATTTTTTAATTCTTTTTCCCATTTCTTGAGGTTGCGAGAGCTATACTGGAAAACCCACAAGACAAAACTAACATACATCTGATTTATGCCAATGTTACTTATGATGACATTCTCTTAAAGGTAAATATATCTTCATCCGTGGCATCACTGGCGTGTAGCTTATATGTATATCATGCATCAATTCATCGGTCATATTCCCTTATGCAGTATGTAACTTTCTGTGTTCCTTTAGAAGACAAAGGACTGTGTCTTTAAGGATCAAGTTCAGTTGTAGCTTTTATGGGCTCTTTTCTTCGTAATTTAATCTTAAGGGCGTTTGTAAGAAGATATCCGTTTAAGTGACTCATCATACTAGGCTTGCATTCCAGAAACTTGAATGCATTTTGCTTGTTTCTTTTTCAGGAAGAGCTGGATGAATTTGCACTCAAGTTCCCAAGTCAATTCAGAGTTTATTATGTTCTAAATCAGGTATTTAGATCTTCAACTTCTATTTTTATTTGATTTGATTGATAACATGTATTTTTCTGAATTTCATAAATCAACCATCGCTGACTAATATCATGCTAAGGCATCCTGTCAACACAAAATTGTCGGGTTCCTATCAACATAAAATTGTCAGGTGAAAGGGCAATTAAATTCTCTCTTAACATGAAACTTCATGAGCATGGCTGTCCGACTAAAATGGAATAATATGGTTACTCAGTCTCACTACTTGATAGGTTTTAGGGAAAACCCACTCAAGGATATGTAGTTGAACGAACTGTTAATGCCTTGTGCCAAGGAGAATGGTTCTTAGTAGCATATAAAATCACAGGAAGCTGAGTCATAGATGAGAAAAAATTAAACCTGGGCCCCACACCTTAGGGTTCCTTAGGCATCGAACCCTTCGATTTGATGGCTTACTATTTTTATATTCTGAATTTATGTGATTTATGGTAATAAAAATGATAAAGGCATAGATAAAATCAAAATTAACTCACATAAATGATAAAATATTGGGAAAAATATAATAACAATGAATAAATTAAAAATCATTTAAATTTTAAATGCCTAGTTATAAATTTTTAAACTATAACGATCAAATTAAAAATTGAGTGAAAAAATGAGGGAAAAAGTATAATGTTCTCTTTTATGTATTAGGCTATTAGCCTAGAAAGTTGTCTTTTAAATGTTTTATTGATTTCTCTTGTTAATGCTTTTTACACATTACAGCCACCAGAAGGATGGGATGGCGGTGTCGGGTTTGTATCCAAGGAAATGATCCAAGCACGTTGCCCTGCACCAGCTCCGGATATCAAGGTCAATTTTACACTTACCAATTTCATTCTCTCTCTCTCTCTCTCTCTCTATATATATATATATATATATATATATATATATATAAAGTAACAAGTCCAAATTTTGAAATTTACAGATGTTGAGATGCGGACCCCCTCCAATGAACAAGGCCATGGCTACCCATTTTGAAGCACTTGGATACAGTTCCCAAATGCAATTTCAATTTTAGTTCTTGCATATACCCTTTTTTTATTTTTTTGCTTCTTTAATAAATACGTCGTTCATTTTGATAGGAACTTTTTCCATCTTCATACTTCCGGATGTGACCGAAAAAATTACTGCTGATCGTAACAAGATAGATTAGAGAGTTTATATTGTAGAAATGAATTCAGGATATCCCAAATTAATTGTACTGTCTTTATGCGTCGCCATTACGATCAATCGAGTTTGCTATGAGATAAGAGGCTGCTGTAGATTTCTTTGCAGCATTTAGCTTAAATATGCGTTTAGATTATTCTCATATCGAAACAACATATGCTTTTCCAAACTTGGAACATAACTGTTGAAATTTGCAAGCTTGAGTAACTGCAGCCATTGTCAACTAATGTTGCTGTCGCAGCAGGCCGCCAAGGAATTTTGCTAGACCTGCTGGATAGAGGCTCCAATCTCTTAACTGCAAAATGGTTTTAAATTGACATACGTGGGTTAAGTATTGTATTATCGGTCAAGCAGTATAAATACTGGGTAACGCTTCAATAAAGTTTTACTACTAGAATTAGATCAGAATAAACCAAAATACTTAATTTCTTTTAAGTAACAGAAACAGCTGCTGCAGAATTTCATATGCAATAACCCAAGTTCTTATCAACAATCGTACAATAGTTTCAACCCTGATGAAAAACAGACCTAAAAGTGACAAGACCAACGCTTTAAAGGCAAGAGAAAAATAATAATAAATTTATAAAGTGACCAGACGGACAAGCTTCAGAATTGCTACCGGCATCTTTAGTTCGAAGTCATCACGAAGAGGTCATTAGACTCTCAGATCAAAATATAGGACATTCCTCTACCAACATCAATCCGCCCCCGAGTGCATTCCATGGAGACAGAAAACAACATCAAGTTCATTTTTGCCTGTTAGATGTACAGCTTTGGAGTTCCCTCTCATCGCCTTCTCATACCTCGTCCCCCACGACCAGGGAAGCCACCTCCACGGCCTCTGCCCCCCATGGCACTAGCAGCAGCCTCTCCTTGTGCACTCTCAGACTAAATAAGGGAAAAAGAGAGAGAATCTTTATTAACTTCAAAATTATCCATAACAAACTAAAGTGACTAGATTAAACGTAACTTTCAAAAGATAGTAAATAAGGCTTTCTAAAGTAAGGCCCATCATCCTTAGAGGTTTGATACCGATTCATTACTCTGACAGATTGACCAACTAAACGGGATTCTGATTTTAATTAGTCCCAAAAAATAATGACAAACTAAGAATAGCGTTAGCAAAGTGAAAGCTTAAATACCAAATTATACTAACCCCACCCCCAGAAGAAACATAAATTGGAAAAATAATTTCAAACAAGAAAATATTTTATTTATCCTTGTAGTATATTTATCATAATAGATAATTCTAATTGAGCAAGCCATGAGAAGAAATAGGTTGCAAGAAAAAAGAGGAGGAAACATCTGAGAGAGAACAGAACTTACTAAAAGCCCTTACCTTAGGATTTTTAACTGTTTCATCCACACTTAAGATAAGGCAAGCTGCTTCAGTAGCAGCATTTATAGCATTGATCTGCAAATTTATTATTTAGCTTTAATCACCATCCAAAGAAAATATGACAACCAGACTCAACAATTGTTCAGATAATATGCAGATACCTTCACAACTGCAGGCTCCCACACAAAGTTAGCAAATGAGTCAGCAATTCCACCAGTGGTGATGTCCACACCATATGGTGCCCCCTCACCTGTTAAGGACATGCCGTATACACATTTTCAATGCTTTACCTATTATAATAACCTCTAGAAGATATACATGACATGAAAAAACACAAATTCTCAGTCTAGAAAGGCAAACAGATGCATGCAGGAAACCCAACACTCAACTAGGGCCAGGCTAAGATTTAAATTAGGACTGGTTTAGGTTGGTATCAATTCTACTAAAAAAAGTTGAAAACGCTAATATTCAGCTAGGCTAAGCTTGCTAGCAACCTAGCTATTCAATGGGTCTGCATAAAAGTAATTTTGTATTGCATATATATTGACAAGACATGCTGCATATATAAAACAGCCAACCAACCAGAAGGAAGCGCATGTTTCTGTCTTAATTTGTTCAGAACATCGGTTGCATCAAATCCAGCATTGTCACATAATTGCCGAGGGATGACCTGCAATTGCAACATGAGCTTTTGCATCACTATCCAATCAAGCAAACGTACTCTTTAAATAGAAGAACATGTGCTGGTATAGCTAGGATGTAAATTCCTTCATGTCTCAATTCTTAAAGTTTCCAAGCTAATAAGACAATAAGCAGTTCTCTAGTTCTTAAATGGAGGTTAATGATTTTACTTGGACTTTGCAGGTTCTAGCAGGGACTGGCTTCGCCTATAGAGGAGCAAGACATTGGAACTACTGTGGAGGAAGGTCAAGACAGGGATTGACAACCCTCAAAAAATACAAATATATATAAACATATATATTTTTTCCAATAATGTGGGTAACTATTTGTCCAACAATAATTTTCCTTTCTATGTTTGTCCAACAAACATACTGCTTGGAGGGTATCAAATCCTCTACTTGTACTTCACTCATTTTCTTCCATATCCTTGTTCTATTTAAAAAGAAATATTGGCCTATTGGGACACCGACCACAAACATGGATAGCAAAATGAAAGACAAGGACACCTACCTCAAGAGCTTTAGCATAAGAGTTGATAAAAAGCTGAGACTTCCCAGCTATTGTACGAGCATGCTGCCTCAAATACCTGCTGATTTCCATCTACCATAAAGAATCACATGTTAATATCTTAAACACTTGCTAACATAACAAGATACATATATTTGAAACACATACATCTATAGCACCACCGCCAGCAACTACGTTAGAATTCTTTAAGGCCCTCCTAACAATCATAATTGCATCATGAAGACTTCGCTCTGCTTCCTCAATGAACTGTAAGAGATTAACACGATTAAAAAAATCTGAGCCCAAGAACAGATCACTAGACAGATTGGTCTAGATTGATGTCTACAGCCATTATGCATCCTCTGACAAACCTGATCAGCTCCACCACGAAGAACTATGGTAGCAGTCCGGCCAGATGGACAACCATTAAATATATTGAACCTCTCATTTCCTACTTGCTTTTCCTCAAAAATCTCACAAGTCCCAACGACCTTCAAGCAAATAAATCAAAACAATTTTAGTGACACAAAATACTATACCAAAGCAAATATACAAGTCAAAATACAATGAGACCTCATCAATAATATTATTGACAGATGTCTGTACAGTTCCACCAGTTGCAGCAGCAACCCGTTGAAGATCTTCTTCAGCCACACGGCCAGCACAGAAGATATCTCTGTCCGCAAAATACTGTTTCAAGGAAATGTTATTCAAAACATTGGTAAAATCCTTGAGCTTCCTCTCAATAAAATGACCGAAAACATCATTTTCAAGAAAAAGGACAGTTTACACAGCAATATCAATCTGCAGTAAATATACTGAAACAAAAGTCCAAGAGTATTAATAAGACAACAAAGTCAGAAGCCTACATCCAAGCAATAGAAACGTATCACATGTTGAAACTTCATAAACCAATAATACCGCATGTGGCCCAAGAATGTTCAATTGAAAACAACTAAATGCATCCCGAGTAAGATAGAAATAAGCTGTGATGAAAAAATATTCAAAGAAAAACCTGTGTAGCTAGATCACCAATAGCCAATCGTGAAAGAACAACTTTGGCTCCACTCTTGACACATTTATCCAACTTGTCATATATGATATTCCATTCTGCATCAACAATTGACTGATATTGCGCTGGATCTGATAATCTGTAGAATGCAGTTGAAAGAGGAGTAGGTACCATAAGCTTAGTAATCATTCAATAAGATGAGAACTGCATCAATGAACAAAAATCAGAATTTTTTTTTTGAATATATATATACCTTATTTCAGCATTCTCTTTCTCAGATTTCAGCTCTAACTCAACATTTAGTAAGAGTATCTTAGGACTGAGAAACTTCTTTGGTTGTTGTTCAAAGCCAGCATATGAAAATGTCTTTTTGAAGGCAACACCATTCACTAGAAAGGAGTCCCTCATATTACCACCTGGAACCTGTAGAAGAACCTCCATCACAAAGCTATGCAAAATGATTTTCCAGATAAAGCCTAATGTTCACATAACTTATTGATGATAATTAACATTCAAGGAAGAAAGGCAACATATACCACCAGCACTCACAAAATTCATTTAACTCATTCCTTCATCTCCAATTTTGTTGGTCATGCCACTAGTTTTGTGGCTTATTCAATTCACATATTTTGGATTCAATAAAAAAGTATCTTATGAATTTTTACAAGCTTGAAAATAATTGCGTACCTTCTTTATTCCAATCATGTTCATCCTGTCTTCATTTCCAATTGCAACAGCATCAACAACCATTGATGCAAAGAATTCTTTCTCTCCACCAATGAGTTTAGAAGAAAGTGTTGTAGAAGCACATTTTGCAAGCAAGCTTTTCTTCTCTTCCAGACTTTTCCCCTCTATACTGACAGCTAGTTCTTTGATCTTCTCAATTGCCTATAAGAATCATGTACAATACATAATGAGACAACATGTAAGAACAATACACAGTTGTCGAGGTAGAAGAGAAAAGTGTAGATTCAATTGTGTACCAAGGAGGAAGCAGTCCTGTAGCTCCGTATCAAATTTTGGGAGTGCACACCATCTTCAATAAAAGGCTTAGCCTCCCTTAAAAACTCAGCCGCAAGCAATACCACAGTGGTTGTTCCATCACCAACCTTCCCAAAATGAATAACAACAGTTATCACTAAATATAGAGCTTCACAAATTCAAACACTCATTTCATGTAAGATAATCATCACAACATCTACAGCGCACATTGGCATACAAAAAGAAAAAGTAATATTTGTTTGATAAAAGAAAATTATCCAAGAAGGAAGAACAGGTACAAGTGAAAAGGTTAGGGAATAATTCCAACATAAAGGACCAAAATCAAATTAATATAATAAAGGAAACACAAACTTAGGTAAAGCTTCCCAGTTCCTCTGCATATCAAACACAAACACCCTTGAAAGAACCCCTGCCAACCACCAAAGAGGAGGTGCCAACATTGTCCTAGCCCATACATAATCCAAATCACAGTGAAAACCCACAAAACTCTACCCTCCTATGTCCACCCAGAATCTTTGACTCGATAAAACCACCTTTAAATTCTGTGAGAAAACTGAACTCAAACAAAAAGAACCCAAACATTACGTTCCCCAAAATGGTCGCCAATCAACAATGAGAAAATATATAATCTCCAGTTCTGCATTATTCATGCTCATAATACAAATCTTAGGAGACAAAGTTGTGTCATTATTGAATATGATGACGTTCATTTTCATTACTTAGAACAATTTTCTTTACGAGTAAAAATATTTGACTTTTGAAGGAGCTTCAGAATTACAAATTGATTTCTTATGAAGGGAAGTCTCTCTAATAGCAATGGCATATAGAACATATCTCTTCCTCTATCGATGACTATGCTTAGATCCAAAAATTCGCAAAAATTGTATATTATGACACTTCCTGCAGCTGACTAGAAAGAAAAACCATAAAGTCCAACGGCATGGTAGTTTTCTTCACATCAAATATCAATGAGAGTAATGCTCAAATCAACAAACAAAAACCATATAAGTGCCCATCCCTGACTCCGTCTGAAAATGAAAGGAGAGCCCTGTGTAAGCAACTATACTACCTAGGGACCTAGGAATCCAAAGCAGATAACTTCTTCACACCAAGCACAATATACCCCGAAGAATATAGAGAATACGTCTGTAAAAAAAGGATTCCCCTGAATTACCTCGGAGTCTTGAGACTTGGCGATGTCGACAAGGATCTTGGCAGCGGGATGGACGATATCCAAGAGCTTCATGATAGTGGCGCCATCGTTGGAAATGGTGACACTTCCCTTATCATCGTGGATCAGTTTGTCCATCCCCCGCGGGCCAAGAGTCGTTCGCACCACATCTGCCACTGCAGTACAAGCATTGATGTTGCTCACCAACTGCGCCTTTCCTTGGGTTGTGTCGGTCCCTTCTTTCAGCAATATGATCTGGGGTTGCTGTTCGTTTCCACATTCCAAACAAAACAAAAGGGTTTAGACAGAACATCTATCAAGTGCAGATAGACACAGAGAAGCTTAGAGGCAGAGAAAACGTACCAGCATAGCTGCCATTGTTAGCGACGAGAAGGTCGAAGAGCTAGAAACTTCAGGAGTGAGAACGAGGGAAAAGTGAGAGAACAATTAGGGCTTAAGGCTTAACGTAGTATGTGAAGTGCTTTTGCAACTAAAAAAATAAAAATAAAAACAGAAACAGAAAAGGGTTTTGTAAAGGGAGTTGGATATATATATATATATGTATATGTATATGTATATATATATATCTATAATCGGATCAAAAAAAAAATCACCCGTGTAATCTTTTCGAGCTTATTTATTATTTATAAATTACTAAATTCAAAAGGCTTTAGAGCTGAAAATTTGCCGCCTCGCCATTGGTTGCCAATTTAATAACCTATTTTAGTGTGAGTATACTGTTGGTGGATTAGTCCGCTTAACTTTTTTTTTTTTAATTTTTATTATTTATATTACATTTTATTAATTTTAGAGTTTTAACTAAATTAAAATTTATATTATACTTAATTTATACTAATTTTATCTTATTAAATTATTTCTTTAAATATATATTTTATTTTATTATTTTATTTATGACATATTTATATACGGATAGTGATAAAGTTAAAAAAATAAATATTTTGATAATTTTAAATCATACTTTAAATCCAATTAATATTGATACATATAAATTATTTTTAAAAAATATATAAAAATAATTTTTTAAAAAAATAAATAATTAATTAAAAAAACTGACGAGCTCAAGTTGGTATTATACCAACCAACCTAAAAGTTGGCTGATTAAATTTGATCCGCTTTTAGGTCAATCTGTGGCGAACTAACCCGTATTAGACAGGATAACCCTCATTCCCAAGTCTACACGGCCTCATCTGCTTTTGTTTTTCTTAGTGCTCCATATTAACTCAATAAATTAAGTATAAAAAAATTAAAAGGACAATTTTATTAAAAACATAAATAAAAAGATACAATTTTTTGGTACCCTTCACGAGCAATGGATGAGTGATAAATTGATAATAAACGAAGAATGAGAGGGGCGGCACGCACTGGTGTGCTTTTATTTTGAAGTATATTAAATAAATTCCTCATTAATGCATTTGCATTCCTATAGAGTTAAATTGGCAAAATTTAAAGGTGCTGCACTCGTTTCTTTTCTTTACGTTTCTAACTTGCTTCTTCTTCATCGACTATCATGGATGCGGATTATGGCATAATGCAAGATAATCTCAAATATCGTCCCATACTAATATGTCCATTTGCCTTTTAACTTTCAAGCTTTCTGAGCATCATTGAGGATTATTTTATAATAAGAATACGCGTTGTTCTGCATCAAGATTTTTCATTCACATTCTTCTTTCCCGTGCACGTATGTAGCACATAATTTCTTATTATTCACCACATTAGACATAACCCCTTCGGGTGTAAACTTGGAATCTGTTAGCCCCTAATAATCCATTAAAATACATACCCACAAATGCTATCCAAGAAAAACTTGAATAAAAACTTTCAATGGCGCAAACACTTTTATTCAATATGAATTAATTTTTACAACCTTCAAAAACACACATATATATTCAATAGCATATATATGCTGCGCCCAAGCCCCTGTTTTCCCACTATAACTTCAAGTAAATAAAAAAAAAACAGAAAGAAAGGAAAAATAAAATAAGTTAAGATACATAATGAATTTCTTTTTTCCTGAAAAAGGGTGAAAATGCGCAGCTTACTTCCTATGCAAGAAGGGGTGAATGTTGGGTGTGAAATGCTTACAAGAATTGGCGTAAGTGAGGGAGATAGGGGAGCAAGGTGGGCATGTACGTGAGGAAGAAATTGTGCTTCAGGGAGAGAATGTGGAAGAGAGTGAGATTGGGCTTAATGGTGGGGCTTTACATGAGAATGAAATTGGGCTGCAGGGACGTATTAAATGTGATAAAGAGGATAAAAATATTGGGCTACAAAAAAGGAGGGGAAGTAATGGATCAGGCCTAGGATTATTTTAATCACAATGGACAAGAAATAGGAAATGAGGAAATTGATCGTGGTGATAAAGGAATTGGATCCATGGGTTGTGTGGGTCTAGATCTAACTCCAATAGTGGATGTGGAGTTGGAAGAAGCTGAGGATTTAATGGCGGATGAGACCTAATTCACACAAGGGGACTAAGTGGATCTTGTTTTGGATTAGGAGGCAAACTTTGAAATTATTTATAGATAATCTATTATATTAGAATATAAGAGGGGCTTGTGCTAATAAGCTCCTCAAAAATCTAAAGGCCATTTGCACTAGAGCAAGACCATCTCTTGTAATTTTATTTAAAACAAAATTTGAAAGTTTATCTCGTTTTAAATTTTTGAACTCATGGGGCTTTGATTATATAAAGATGATTCCTAGCTCAAGTCATTCGGGAGGATTAATAGCGGCTTGGAGAAGTGATTCAATACAGGTTACAGTCCTAATGGAAAATCGCCAATTCTTTCATTTTTAGTGCGAAATAAGTGGTAGACCTCAAGTCTTATTAACAGAGTTTTAAGTTATTTCCTCATTTAAACTTTCATCAAGTACTCTGGTATGACTTAAAGAATTTATCTAATTATGAGTATGACGTAAAGAATTTATCTAATTATGTTTTTATTCCTTGGGTGGTGTTTGCTGATTTTAATGACATTCTAAAACCTATGGATAGGATTGGGGGAGTAGGTAGTTCTCATAATAGAACTAATTAGTTTCATGATAGAGTTAGCAATTGTGGACATGCAGATTTAGGATTCTAAAGCCTAAAATTCACATGGAAGGGTGCTAGTATAGCAGGCTATTCTAGGCTATATGAAAGGTTAGATAGAGCTTTAGTTAACACTGTTTTTTTGCATAGTTTATCTGATTGCATTTTAAAAGTCCTTCTTAGAAAAAATCTTTCAGATTATAATCCTATTGCACTGCAATTCTTAAATCATTTGAATGGGGTAAACCTTTATGTTTTGAAGCCATGTGGTTTACTCATAGTAATTTCAGGAATTTTATTTCTACAGTTTGATCTAATTATGATGATTTTAATAAAACTTTAGACGATTTAAGTACTTCTCTATTGGATTGGAATAAAAATATTTTTGGATTTGTTGAAAAGAAAAACAAGACTTTAGTAGCACGTTTGAATGATATTCAAAATTCACCTACTTATACTTATTCATACTTCTTAAAATCTCTTGGGAAGGAATTGCAACCTGAGTTAGAATATATTCTAAAATTAGAAAAGATAAAATGGTTCCAAAAAGCTATGACAAATTAGATTAATCAAGGTGACCAAAATACACATTATTATCATCTTAAAACTAAAAAGAGAAGAAGAAGGAATATAATTATAACTCTTAAAGATGAGAGTGGAAAATGGATTGAAAGTGAGTATGATCTTATAGGTATGGTTTTGAGTTATTTCAAGAATCTTTATGATTGTTCTGATAATTTTGAATCTAAGATACACACAAGGACCAATTTTTCACTTGACATTAAATATAGACTCTCTATTATGTCCCATCAGCCTACTAATATGGAAAATAAGGATGTCATTTTCTCTATGGGGCCCTATAAGGTTTATGGTATTGATAGTTTATCCCCAATAGTCTATCAGGCAAATTGGGATACAATAGGTAATACTTTATGTAAATTTGTTAAAACTGCTTTTATGAAAGGGTCTATTGAGGCCAGTACTAACAAGACTTTGATTTCTCTTATACCAAAGATTAAAAATCCACAGGATATTAGGTATTTTAAACCCATTGCCTTATGTAATGTACACTATAAATGCATTACTAAGGTTATTATTAGCAGGTTGAGGAATGTAATGGATGAAATTGTGTCTCCTTATCAATCGAGCTTTATTAAAGGCATACATATACAAGATAATATCATAATTAACTAAGAAATCATGCATATAATGAAGAAAGCCAAAGGGAAAAATGGATTATTGGCTTTAAAGGTTGATTTACAGAAAGCTTATGATCTTATTCAATAGAATTTTATTCATTAGGTTCTTATTAAGGTTGGCTTGGACTAGTCTCTAATAAATCTTATTATAAGTTGTGTTACTTCTGTCTCATACAATGTATTATGAAATGATTCTCAAACTGAGTTTTTGTTTCCTAAAAGAGGTCTTAGACAAGGAGGTCCTATTTCACCTCTTCTGTTTATATTATATATAGTCAGGTTATCACATATTATTACAAAGGTAGTTAATTCAAATCAATGAAAACCAATTGCGGTATCTAATGGAGGTCCATCCATATCTCATTTGATGTTTGCAGATGACCTTCTTCTCTTTGGAGTAGCATCTTAAAAGCAATCAAAAAGCATGATGACTTGTCTTGATAAATTCTGTAGAGCTTCAGGGGAAAAATCAACAAGAGTAAATTTTCTATATTCTTCTCTCCAAAGGTGAATGAAGACATTAAAAAGAAGATTAGTAACATTACAGGAATGGTTATTTTTGCTGAAATAGGGAATTATCTTGGCTTTCCAATCATTAGAGGGAGAAAGCCTAGAGATACTTTTCAGTACATCGTTGATAAAATTAAAACTAAACTTGCTCCATGGAAAAAGAGTACTTTTTTAGTGGCTGGAAGAATTATTTTGGCAAAATCTGTATTAAGATCTATACCCATGTATCCTATGCAAGTAGCCAAAATCCTCGCTTCAGTGTGTCAGGAAGCGGAGAGATTGTAACTAAATTTTATATGGGGATATAGTCAAAACTCATATGGATTTCACCCTATTAGGTAGAGTTAGATTTTTAAGCCTAAATTGTATGGGGGACTTGCATTCAAGAAGCTATCATCATTGAACTAGGCTTGTGGATCCAAATTAGTTTAGAAATTAGTTAATGGAGAGAAAGGTTTATGGGTAGAGTTGCTGCTGCATAAATATATGCTAAGTTATGAGGATAATCTACTTGATGTAAGAAAAGGAGATTCCGAACTTTGAAAATTCATCTCATAACAGTAAGATATAGTTGATCTGGGCACAAGATTGCATATCAGAAATGGTCAACTAGTAAATTTCTTCATACATAAATGGATGTTTCCAGATAAAACTTTAAAGGAGTTATGTCTTTGGCCACTTACTACGGAGTAAGAAAGAAGTAAACTTTCATATTGGAGTTCTTGTGGCACTTGGAATTTTCAAATACTTGCTACTATTATTCCAAGTAATGTATTTCAGAGGTTAATTAGCATGATTCCACCTATGTCGGAGGCGGGTGATGATATGATGGTTTGGAACGCTATGAATGAAGACACATTTACTATTAAAAGTGCTTACTTTTTAATTGAGAAGTATCATGCATAGGACTATAGTCCAATTTACAAAGACATATGGAAGTGGAGAAGTGCTAAACGCATTTATATTTTTATGTGGATAGCCTTTAATAAGCGTTTAGCAATCGATACTTGGAGGAGTACATGGTCATCAACTAATGCAATATGTCAAAACTGTAATGAGGGTATGGAAGATGTATTGCATATACTTTGGGGTTGTTGTTATGCCAGAGACCTTTGATATAAATTATTCATCCTACATATTGCTCTTCCTTCTTTGAAGCTACTTTAAGGAACTAGTTTGCTATAAATCTTAAAAGACAATTGGGAGCCCATAGTGGATGTAATTAGAATCTAATTTAGGGGGTGTCAATTTGGAGTTTATGGAAGTGGAAGAATAAAACTATTTTTTATGATAAATTTTTGAAACCACTGGATCCCTATTCGGTCATTTTTGCAAACATGGGAAAGCTTTATGCAGGTTCATGATGAATATGTGTCTAGTAGCTTGGGCTCATCGATTTCATCCACTTGGCAACCTCCTCTATTAGTTTGGGTGAAATTAAATGTTGATGGAGCACATATGACAGCTCATGAGATGGAGGGTTGTGGTAGAGTTATTAGATATCAGTCTGAAAGTTGGGTTGCAAGATTTATGAGTGTTATCAGTTCATGTAGCGTGATCGAAGCCGAACAATTGGCTATTCTCAAGAGTCTAAAACTTATTTGGGAGTTACGATTCAAGAAAATAATACTTAAATCAGATGATAAGAATGTTGTAGACATGTTAACAAAACACAAAGTACATACATACAGCCTTTTACTTATATAGATACAGAAGGTTATGAATTTATCTTGCAAGCTGAAAATACAACATATACCTAGAGAGCAAAATCAATTGGCAGACTCCCTAGTAAAGGATAGTTTAAGGGATACACAAGTGCTATATGCATGCCTTGCTCATTTAAGGAATATTTTTGTTAAGGAGTGTTTGAGATTTGATCGCCTTATAGATTAAGTTATCTTAATTTAGGGCAAGTTAGCCCTCTTCTTGTAACCAAAAAAAAAAATTTATAAGCAATTTGTAGTTTGGAGGTTTGCTATCGAGTAAGACGGAATGTATGTACTGTAATTTTGATAAGGAATTAATAACAATACGAAGGTCAAAATGAGTGATAATGTTCATTCCACAAACGACAAAAATTAGATATTTGAGATCAATTATATATAAGAATGACACATGGAATACAAGCTAAGTTATCAAGTAAGGAAAGGTCACTAGAGTTATTTATGATAAAAAATTATCTAATAACCTTAAAATTTTTTTATCAAACTGCTATAATATAAGCAATATTGTATTGTGGTAAATTGGGCTATAAAGGAACAACATAAAGCTAGGGTAGTAGCGATGTGGATGTTAAGATGAATGTATAGTTATATAAAAAAAAAGATTTGAAATAATCATATTACAAAAAGAACAGGCATGACACTTATTGAAGGAAAAAAGATGAAAAAAATCGTTGGATAAAATTCAAACGTGTATGAAGAAGGCTTGTGGAAGCACTGGTGAGGAGAGTATATTAAATAGTATAGAGTCATTGAAAAAGAGCAAAAGAAATAATAAAGTCATTGAATTGAACTTTTTAATAAATAATCTATTTAAATATTTAGTTATTAATATAACACAATAGCTACATCTAGTGGAACAATGACATTTGTTGTTGTATTTTATTATTTGTTACAAATGATGGAAACAATATCAGATATAAACTTCAAAAGTTGATTTTTTTTGTCAAAGCAATATTCAAATATCATTATAGATAATTTAACTTGTAATCATAGATTACACGTAATTAATCAGGACTCTTTCACCAAAAAGAGAAATCAAAACTCAATTTGATCTTGGCTTATTACCTAAAACAAAACTCATCACCTAATTAAGCAAGCAACCGTACGTGCTAATAATAAGTATTTAAGACTAGTACATAACATAAAACAAATAGAACACGGTTTTGTCATAATTTTGCCCTTTTGTGTATGAAGAAGGCCTATAGAAGTATCGGTGATGAGACTATATCAAATAGTATAAAATTCTCTAAAAAAGAGTAACAGAAGACTAAAGAGAATGTCTAATGAGATTATTGAACTGAACTTAATGAACAACCTATTTAAATATTTATTTATGGATATAGCATAATAGCGCCATATAACTTATTATATTTAGGGAGAAAAAACCTTTATTTTTGTATTTTATTATTTGTTGCAAATGATGGAAAAGAGATCAACTTCAAAAGTTGATGCTTTTTGTCCAAGTAATATTCAAATATCATTATGGAAAATTTACCTTATCATCATTTGTTAATTGTTTTTGTCAAGGTAATATTCAAATATCATTATGGAAAATTTACCTTATCATTATAGATTTCACGTAATTAATCAAGACTCTTTGAGGAAAAAGAGAAATCAAAACTCAATTTGAAATTGGCTTATTACCAAAAACAAAACTCATCACTTAATTAAACAAGCAAACGTACGTGCTAATAATAATTATTTAAGGCTAGTACATAACTTAAAACAATTACAATTAATCCAACAATTTTCTCATAACTTTGCCTTTTATCATATAAAATTGGAGGTTCACACATCTAAGAATTATTGTTTAAAGATAAAATATTTTTTAATATTTAATATATGACATATTTAATTAGTTTGACTATATTAAAAAAGTGATGTAAGTTTGTTAATATTATATATTTTTTTAAAATATCTTAATTATTTTCTTTAACTCTATTTCTCTCCTTTTATTTTATTATTATTGAAGGAGAATATTAATGGGATAATTTAAAAAAAATAATAAATATAAAAAAAATATTATGATTAAAATTAAAATTAATTTATTAATTATATCATATATTAAAGATAAAAAGAAACATGTAAGTTTTATTTGGGTGAAATTTAAGTAAGACGGCGTGCCCAACCGATAAGGTTGTACCAACGTATCAATATTTATAACCAAGTAAATGGCAGAGTTGATGTGTGACGGTGTGAAGTTTTTCTCCCAACAAACTGATTTATGGAGGTTGCAAAGTCGTATAAAAATTTAATACTAACATCAGTAGCATAGAAAAGCTTACTTGCTTTTGAAGAACTTGCACGCCAGAGATTGTTGAAATGAAGTTTTACCCCCAAAACCAAATTTATTGACATTTTCTCATCTATAGGGTAGATTCCCATCATGATAAACTTGGATGAATTTGGTTTTAGTTGAAAGACTTGATTACTTACCCAATAACCAAGTGTTAACATTAGATAAAGTTCACCATTATTCAAACTAAATAATTAAATTGTTATTTATAAAAAAAAAAGTGGGTTTAGATTTTCTCAAAATATTATATTTAATCATATACAATAAAATTATCTTTTGCTAAAAATCCCATACAATAAATATAGATAGTTTTGAGAAAAAACTCATAAATTTAATAAATAAAATGAAGTGAAAATTTATATTTAGAATTAAAATAATTTTTTAAATTAAATCATATTTAAAATTAAAATATTTTTTTAATATAATTATATAATATCCGTTACTATTAAGTTAAATTCGAATATTAATAGGTTCAATTATAAATAACTTTTTCAAAAAAGTTTTACACTTTCACGCATATTTAAAATCAAGAGTTCATGTTAAATAGCTAGAATCTACTCCACTGTGATCCACGCCTCTCGATAAGTCATCAAAAGGGGAAAAGCAAAAGGTGATTAATTAAATGATGCAGTTGGTGATATGAATTTTGGTCCATAACTAATTAATGCAAATAGTGTAACAAGTACAAACATTTAATATTTATAGTACTAATATTCGTATTTATGATATATAAATGAAGGCTTTTGCAGTGGGACGAAGGAATGTATTTTAATCATATTTAATTTAAAAAATATATTAGTACTATATGTAAGTTTAACTGATAAAAAAGTGAGATATATAACTATTTAAAATAAATTTGATTTTTATAAAATATTATTTTATTATAGTTCTAACCGCGACACTTGGTAAAGTATCATAACTCTTAGTTATTTATATTTAGATTTAAAAATAATAGACGGTTTATCTTGTCTAATATTAATATCGTTTAAGAGAAAAAAATACTTTATATTACCTTCATAGGTGAACTAATTATTTTTTAAAAATTTTTATATCAATAAAAAAATTTGGAGGAATACATATACATTAAGGGTACTATTTTGAAGGGTGTGCTGTTCTTTTTGGAACACCATGCACTCGTCCATATAAAATAAAGAAATTTGATTGATTAGTGAAAGGACATGATCCTTCTGTAATAAAAATGAAGTTTTTGTATAGTAGATACAAAATTATATTGAGAGAGTCACGGATATTAGGAAAAAAAAAATACTTATCATATAAACATCACGTTACTCTTTCTAGATTAGTTTGCGTGAGCAACTGATAAAAGCATTAAATTTGTACAAACACAACTATATGGATTAAATTCATATTGATTAGTATTTGGTATCCTATCTATTAGACTTATAAAAATGTTATAGACAGACAGCCCATGTGAATTAGAAAGTAAGATGATAATTTACTTTAAAAAAAAAATAGATGGTGCTGATTTATTTTAAATAAATTTTATGGTTAATTCAATTTAAATATTTATCAAATATAAAAAAATATTTTCAATAAATCATGACATTCAAATTAATTGAAAAAACTAAATTTTATCGTACAAATTAAAACAAAATTCACCATACTAGATCATTTAAGACAATATAATTAAAAGAAGAATATAAAAACCATTGAAAAATAAGAATTCTATGATATTTGATCAATCAAGTGTTGGATAGAAGAAATATCATGAATAATTCATCAGCCAGCATGACCCTATATGTATATAAATTAAAAGAAACCATAATATTCATAAATAATAAATAATAAAATTTGTTGTTCACAAATAAAGTGTATTTTATTTTAGGGCTAGTATAGAAATATATTACATAGTTAGGGATGTATAGTTACTTTTGCCTAATTGTTTATGTTGCTACCTCAATAGAGGGCAGTGGTCCAAAGCAAGTTAGGTTAGTTCTAAGGAATGCAAAAAAAAAAAAAAAAAAGGGAAAAAAATAGAAACATGTGCACTTCCTACCTAACTTTAAACTCAAGGCATTTAGTTAAATTGGTATAACTATCTATTAGTTGAACCAAAAGGTTGATGATAATACATTAAGGTAATTAGTGAACCAGAGAGTTCAATTCTTCAGATACAGGCAAGGGGTGCGAGTTTGAGAAACAAGATTGAGCATTCAAAGCAAATGAATTGGGAGGGTTCGTTAAAGAGTCGATTTTGAGTGTAGAGAGAGGACAAAGAGTGAGCATATGACTTAGATCGGATGCTTCCAAACTAATCGCTCGCCTCTAATCCCTCTCCAAAGGCTAAGTCGCTTTACTAATAAATAAAAACTTCATCTTTCAATTCCAACTGCCACATACAACAAATGCAAAATTGCGCCCCAATCCTCCTTGCTCTATTCTCGCCCCTCCTTTTCGTTCCTTTCTTCAAGCCATTATTTATGTCATTTTCTATTTGCCAAATTCCCCGCTACACAAGATCATTAAACATTACCATATTGACAAAAAGAATTTACCTCTAAATACAAATTTCCAATTCGTTTACTAATTTCAACAATATGCATCTATAAGAGACGGTCCTTCCCAGGTGAAAAATCCTCATACATTTTTAAATCTTCTAAATTTAAAATATATACAAAATTAAGAAGAGACAGACAAAAAAAAACGAAAATGTATAAGAAATTTATTGGATGTAGATCGAATACGTTGTACAAAGTTCGGACTCTGACATACTTTATAAATAATTCATTTTACTATAAAATTTATATTAATATATTGATTGATGATGGCTACCTAGTTTTGTCGTTTTCTTACTGGAGAGGCACATTTTTTGGGACCATAATTTTAGAAGCAGTACTTCACAAACACCTAACATTAAATGTCTTGATTCATGTGCTTCCTTAACCCAAAAAAGATATTTTCAAAAAAGAAAAAACCCAAAAAAAATTTGCCAATGGTATGGGGGCTAAGGGTGTGCATGATGCCCGAAGCCCGAGTCGCCCATCCGAGTCTGAGAAAAAATAGTCCGGCCCAGTCCAAAAAAATTAGCCCAACATATGAATGGGCTATTTTGGGCTGGGCTAAATGTCGGGCCGGGCCGGGCACCGGGCAAGATGTGCTGCCCTGCCCATTTAGCCCGACCCAATATATATTATATTTTTTTTTTCAAAGTTTGCCCTAGAATGGGAGATTGCTTTCTGCTTTTATATATGTGTTATTTCATGATGTGTCTTGCGAGTCGACCTTCAGAGTTCAGAGTAACTCCCTCCGCGCCGCTCTCACTGCTGGTCGCCTTTCTCTTTTCTTCCTTCATCGCCATTAGCCCGACACAGGAAGCATCACTGTTCAGTTCCCCGTGCCTTTTTCTTTTCTGCATCAACTCAGTTTCTACTCTCTCACTCCTTAGCGTGAGGAATTACATCTGCTCAGTATAGAAAATCGCAGTCCAGAAACATTGCCCAGCCCTCAAGTTTAAATCAAGGTTGCTTCCTTAATCCTCCCTTTAGTGGATCTCTACATTCCTTTTATTTTCGCACTTCCTCTTCTTCAATATCAATGATATAATTTTGTTGTTCATCGAACCAAACTGAAATTTTGGTTTTATTTCGATTAATGATATAATTTCGATTCTGTTAAGTGTTGTTAAATGTTTCATTTCGGTTTTTTTGTTGTTGTGGTTTTTATTCTTTCCCTTTCTCTGCATTTATTGAATTTATCTGTTATTGTTCAAATCTGATGATGATCTGGATCTCTTCTGTGTCATCTATTTTAGAACAAGAAAAATGAATGACGTGTTTCCAGAATGGTCTCAATGGTGAAACTTTTTTCATGTTTAAATGTTGCATTTCCTTTTTCTGATGTAATATGTAAAGGGGTTCGGTAAAGATGTATTTGTCGTTGTTCTCTCAATCAATTGATGTTGCTTTTCCTATTTCTCTTTGCTCTTTGTTCTCTGTTTTTCTCCATGTAGGTCCTGAATCATTTGTTATATCTTATGCGAGTTTCAGAAAAGGCTGTTCAAAGACGAGTTGCTTTGGCTCTTGCTCATCTTGGTTCTGAGAATGATCAGAGATTAATATTCATTGATAACAATGGTATGCTCCATCTAATCCATTTCATAATTTTGATCTTTGATTCATGATGGTTCTTGTTGCATAAATCCTTCCTATGCCCGTGGTTTTGATTATCTGTTCGTGCAGGTTTGGAGTTGCTCATTGGGTGTCTTGGCTCTTCTAGTATGAAGCAGCAACTTGATGGTGCTGTAGCTTTATGCAAGTTGGCCAAGAAAGCCATGACTCTATCTCTTGTAGATGCTACGCCTCCATCTCCAACACCTCAGGTAGGCTTATATCCTGTTGGCTTTGCCTCATACCTCCATTCCCATTAATCGCTTTTTTCTCCTTTCTATAAAGAAGCACAGACTTATCTAGCTCAAAAAGTACATGGCTGTTTGATATAGGTGCTACAATTGACTGGCGATGGATTGATTTTGAAATATATGTTTCTGGTTTCCCCCATCTTGGGGCATGTATGGTGTTTGATTGATTGGACAAGAAGTCTGGCCTTATACATTTTTATTTTAAAAAAAATATTTGTAAGTTGTAATTTTGTATACTTGATGAGCACCTAAGGAGCAAATGGTAAACCCAACCAGAAGCAATAGCTGATAAGGTGTACAGCCACCTGAACTAAATACCATATAAAGTAGCTCATTTTACTTCATGTAAACTAAGCACATTGCTGGGTCCTCATCAATGTCCTTATACAGTGAAAGCTGAAAGTTTAGTCTGCAATTGGGAGAGACTGTAGCCTCTCGAAAGCTAGCAAGACATTGCTTTCTTTCTTCTTCTTTTCCTTTTGCTGATTTGCTGCTAGTGTAATTCCATTCAATCTATGCTTGTACGGTTAGGTTTGGTTGGATAATATCTGTTTGAGTAATCAGAATTAAGAGAATCTTCATTGAGTAAACAATGTAATTAGCTAGCATATACTGATTTAATAATTAGTTATCATATTATATTCTTCTTAAGGTATGCCTGCTGAGTTTCAAAGTTGATGTATATATCCAGTAAACAATTTGTTGTGATAAATAAATGATCCATGTAATTAGTTGCATATGCTGATCCAATATTAGTTTTTATATGATATAATTGATATCAAATATGCTTGCGCTTGTAAGAATCCTCACACATATCTTCTCTTCCTCACGTCTCCTGCAGACCATTCCACAATAATTTGTTTCATAAAGTTGGAATGCATACAATAATAAACTATTCTTCTTGCAGGTCTATTTGGGAGAGCAGTATGTTAACAATGCTACATTGTCCGATGTTACATTTTTGGTTTAAGGTTGATGCCCCTCATGAACCTTTTTCCTTCCTTAAAACCTTTTTCTTTGAAAATAAATTATTCAAAATGTGATTTATTGTAGCATCAGGTAGAATGCTTAGTTATTGGGTTATGTTCAATCTTCACTGCAGGGAAGTGGTTTTATGCTCATAGAATCTGCCTACTTGCGTCTTTTGATGCATTTCGCTCAATGTTTGATGATGGTTATAAGGTGAGTATCTATTTGTTGATCTTGACTTGTGTATAATCTATTCTCTCTACACCCCTGGCAAAATCATAATTGTATGTGGTACTTTTTTCTTAAGAGAAAATCATTTATCAATAAATCATCTTGTAATTGTTCATTGGAGCCTTGTCAAGTAAATATAAATATACATCATAACAATCTTCGCCTGTATTTGGATTTGACAATTGAGTTAAAATGTGATCAATGCATGTGTGTTAATTTAAATTCTACACCTTAGTTAATCCCTTAATATGTTATATGGTAGGAGAAGAATGCAAGGGATATAGAAATTCTAAAGACACGTGAATATGGTATTATTTTAGAAGTTCATAATTGCATTTTTTTTCATAACATGAGCATAACTCATGACTTGGGCATGCCCAACCCGCCCATGCCCAGTCCGAAATAGTTAGGACTTTTACCGGGCAGGGCCGGGCATTAGGCTACAAAATACAGGCCATACTTTTTTCGGACAAGACACTGAACAGAGAGACTGTCCTGCCCAGACAACATGCAAGAGCCTCTTTATGAGAGGGCTCTTGTATGTGGCCAAGATTCCAATTGTCGTAAGAGCTTGTCCCTTAGAAAGAGCACTGTTAACCCCAAAGTTCGTTAAAATTTATCTTTTACTTTTGCTAAAATCTATTTAACTAATTTTTAAAAATTAAAAAAAATTTGATTAAATTAATTATGCGTCATTTTTTTTAAAATACCATCTCCCTTTCAAATTTCAAAGAGGGCACTAAATGTGAGAGACGGAGAGAATAAAAAAAATTGTGAAATCAATGAAAATAACGTTACAAAAATATCAAACGAGTGAGGGAAAAAAATGGATCAAAATCCTATATTTATAACCAGACCACATTCCTCTACTAGATTCTATGTATTTAAAACAGGAAAGGGTAACAGTAATATGCAAGGTCATGAATGAAAAAGCATCGTCCAGTTCAATTCATTTGGCTTCAAATGGACAAAGCGACACAAGAAAATATCAGCAATCCCACCTCGCTGTCTGGTCCCTCCACTAAACACGATAGAAAAAGCGGGAACAAAATATAATACAACACATCAAACGACTCCTTAGCTGTGAGAAAAGCTACACGTGCCTCCGTATGCCAGCCAGGGAAAAGTTGGGCAGCGAATGAACCAGAGGGGCCCCCTAAAACAGAAGCAACTCCCATCTCCTCCATAAAATCATTTGACATTACATTCACAAACCACCAAAGAGTCAGGCAATCTCACATGGTCATACCCAGGCACAACCTTCAAATCCATGTGTACTTTGCTCAAATACCCTTCCAGCTTTTATTGTTGGCTTCACAACTGATGGCTGGGACCCCATCGTTTTCTCTCTTCAACTTGCCATTTTACAGACATCCTTGCTTGATCTATTGTATTTCATGTGACTCCTTACAAGCTGGCCTGCAGCAATGGCTGACATCAGAGATAGCTCTCCTGCCAAAACTGAACCAGCAACAATGGTGGCCAAGAGTCTAGAGTTCGATCCCGGTGACTCCTTGCTCGCACCCTTCACACCCAATAAGTTCAAGCAAGCAGACTGAGATGCTAGCTGAGTACCACCTCCAACTGTACCCACCTGAATGGACAACAAACGGTATACAACTCTTAGCAATTATATGTCAACCAAGTAATCAATCACCTATAAAGATTAAAAGATATATTTACAGGATGCTCAATCACCTCAATGGAAGGCATAGACACCGAGATATGAAGATCTCTCCCCTCATTGACGGCTTCCATCATGGTTATGCAGTGAGAGCTCTCAACATTTTGGGCTGGATCTTGACCAGTGGCTATAAAAATGGCAGAAACAATATTGCTGGCATGAGCATTATATCCACCAAGAGCACCAGCAACAGCAGAACCGGCAAGGTTTTTAAGCACGTTAAGTTCCACTAAGGTAGCCACGTTGGTCTTCAATACCTTCTTGACCACCTCTTCTTTAATAATTGCTTCACAAACAACTGACTTTCCACGCCCCTCAATCCAATTTACAGCAGCAGGTTTCTTGTCCGAACAATAATTCCCTAAAGAATATAGGAAATACATAACCGTTATGTTTCTATTAGAATTATTTGCACGTGGTAAAGTCGTCAATTACATTAATAAAACAACTGAAAGTCGAGGGTATGTGATTTTAAAATAAAATAAAATAAGGACAGACAACAAAAGAAAAACGAACCGCCAAACATAAATACTATATGTACAAAAAGGAGCGCTACAATATATACAGAGGAGATAATTATGACTACGAGAATGATGTGGCAGTATTGAGTTGAGTAGCAAATGGATATAACATATTTTCTGGAAAAAGAAGAAAAAGAAATAGATTTCATACGTGTCAATAAATCAACCGAAACATGCTTCTATATGAATTAAATTTACAGAAAGTAATGGAGATAGGTCAGGTTGAACAGTAAAATAAAAGAAATTCAGCTCAAACCAATTTCAACTGCTTGACAATCAAAGAGAGAATAGTAAATGTTTCGTAGATAACATAAGACCCCTCCCGAATAACACCATAGTATAGCCTAGCACAAATAATTGCTTGCTTTCAGCTAACTACTACAGCATGATGAGAATAAAAAAATAAGAGAATGTCACGGAAGAAACTGGACCATTGCCACGACAGATACAAGGACATTATTCAAGAGATGTAGTCCATAAGAAATTTTTTATTTGAATAAAGTTGCATCAATGACATCATGCATTTTCGCAAAAGATCAATCTGGAGGTTCCTAGCAATTAGCAACAGAAATGAGAAGGGGCAAATTGTTTACCAGAGATGCCAATAACATCCATGTCCGGGAAATCATTTTGAAGGAAATCAAGAACATTCTGCACGCCTTTGGAAACCATGTTCATCCCCATGGCATCACCTGTGCTACAGCTGAATCTCATGTAAAGGTTCTTTCCGGCGATAGAACAATGAATACTTTGAAGCCTAGCAAATCTACTTGACCTGCACCAAAAAATGAAATATCCAAATTTTATATAATACAATTTGGAAAAATATCTAAAACTTGCATCCATCCAATTCTTAAGAATGTTTTTTATTGACTGTCCCAACGAAATCCAGATTTGTGTTTTTATATACCTCATGTTCATCACTTTTCCTGATGTTCAGACATTAGAAAATCGCGAAAAAAAACAGCATTAAAAATCACAAAACATTACCGGGAAAAGAAAAGGAAAAAGAGAGAGAGAAAATCGTCTCTACACGTCTACAAAATTAAATCTGTCAAAAGTCAGACTTCCTAAGAAAGAAATGAAAAACATAGGCATGGCAAAACTCTGTATACAGCTAAATAAGCACATCAGAGTAAACTCCTAGATGCAATGGGACTATTTAGAGTGCCCTTTTAATCCAGGAAAGCGATTTAAGCCAAAAAAAAAAAGTCCAAACCAGTAATAATCCCCCAAAAGAGCAAGTTATGCTAAGTACGAAAGTTGCGAAACGAACCTATTAAAAACGACGGCCAAGGTATCAAAATTGAGAGGATCTTCCAGATAGAACTTCAACTCCGCAGCCCTTTTGGCAGTAGCGAACCTTACCACAGGCGCTCTGGTCATCCCATCCCTTAGCACTATGCTGTTAGCTCCACCAGAAGCATAAATGGCTTTACAACCTCTGTTCGTGCTCGCCACCAAGCACCCCTCAGTGGTTGCCATTGGTACAGTATACTCAAACCCATCAAGCAACAACGGCCCAGCTACTCCCACCGGAATTTGTACGTAACCTACCGGCATTTCACAGCACTGCCCCAAAATTGAATCGTAATCGAACCCATCCAACGGTAATCCCTGAAGAGATCTCCCAGTCATCTTCTGCAAGGCCTCACGTCGAATGGCCGCCGCCCGCTTACAGTCCCCGAGCTTCGACTCGAGTGAGTACAATGGAATCGTACCATCTAGCACAGACTGTACGATCTTCTCATCTTCCTCGGATGAAATATACGAAACCAAAGGATCGGGATCCACCGTCAATTTAGGAACCGGTTGCTCGATGGCGAAATCACGGCGGGGGTGGTGGTTGTGAGCAGGAGACTCAGCAGCAGCACCGGCATCGCCCTCGAGGTCCCAAACATCGTGAGAAGCACGCGAGATGAAGGACTGTACAAAGTCAATGCCGAAAAACCCGAGAAGGTAAATAAAAGACGCGATGAGGGACACAATGGCGGCAATCTCAGACAAGGTAACAACGTGAAGAGGGGTAGAGTTGCGGATCTTGTCACGCCAGCTGTGGAGGAGATAGTACGCTACAGAGAAGAAGAGCGTGAAGAAAACAGCATTGGTAAGGTACAGCGGCAGAGGTAGGGCATCAGAAGCTTTAGGAGTGGGAGACGAGGTTCGACAGCCGCCGTTGACGACGTCGGAGGAAGGCTTCTTGAGGAGATTGGGAGAAGAAGCGGCTGAGCCTTCGTGAGGTGTGGCCGGAGGGGGGCGGCGGCGGCGATGTGGATCCATGGCGGATTCCGCCGAAGAGGGAAAGAGTTAAGGGAGAAGTGTGCGGGAAAAACGTTGGGAGAAGCACAGCGAAGAAATTGGAGAAATGGAAAGGAGATGTTATAGAGGAAGATGGACACGTGTGAGAACGCGGGCCTCGTGCCTACACGTATGGGCCTTGACGCCAACTTTGGTGTGGTGCTCATCTTTCACAGCTCAGTCCTGGCCTACAAGTTCCGTTTCTCACTATTGGGTCAAAGAAATTCACTGTTATGAGATATCTTTGACGTTGATGGCTCAAAGAAGCTTCGTGTGGAGAGGGATATTGGTTTTATAAAGCTAGCTTTACTTATGTTAAAATTGCTAAAAATGCATATAGTTACTCAAGATCTTACATATTACTAGAATGCGGGGTTTAACTTTAAGTAGTTTTTCCGTGGTTTAGTTGAATTATTTAACCTCATTTATGGGGGCATGTTCTGGAAATGATGAGTAAAATTGGAGAAACACGTGACACTACAAAATTGTAATTATAAAGAATATAATAAAGATGTGAATTTATTAGTTTAAAATTAACTATTATATAAGATATAGGACAATTTTAGAGGTTGATGAATATAAAAACAAAAGGTATAAAATTGTTAATTCTAAACTTTTGCCCAATATATATATGAGACAATTTGAGAAAGCATATTTAATATTTATATTTATACATGAAGGTAATAGATAATTTATTGTGCCTAATATTAGTATCGTCTAGAAAGAAAAGAGATGTCGTACTGTCCTTGAATTATGAGTGAACCCAATTCCTTTTTAAAAATATTTATATAAATATATATATGAGATATGTCATTTATTTATTTTCCTTTTAATTTTTTTAAAAAATATTTCAAATTGTGCTAACTCACCATAATAGTCACGTATTCTTTTTCTTAAATAATTAAAATGTAATTAGATAAATGTGGTCTTTAAAATTTTAAAAAGAAAGATATTTATCTTTTAAGTTATTATAAATCGTGAACAATCAATTTAACAAGTAAAATACATCATATCGTTCATTTTAAATTTTTTTTATCATATAAGATGTATCTCTTATTTTTAACTGTTCTTGTTAGGAAATTATTTTTAAATGGCGCTAACTTACCATATTGGTCATGTATTCTCTTCTTATATGAGCAAAATGCAATTAAATGAATGTGATCTTCTAAATTTTAAGCTAAAAAGATAAATATTTTTTTTTACCTTTTATTCGTACAATTTGGTGTTGATCTAGTAGTAGTAGATAAGAATATTTTTTTGACATAAAAAATAAATAATTGAGATATCTCTCGCTTAATTACACTTTTAAAGTGTGATTTTAATTTTTTTTTATTAGTTTTTTTTACCATATTTTTATATTTAGATATTGGATAAGGGTTAGAAATGGTCTACCTTACCATGAGACTCCATACAATATAAAAAGCAACACTACTTTTACAATTTCACTGTTCTTACTTTGCAAGTTATGTCATAATGGGGTGTGTTCTAAAAACTGCCCTTTGATTAATGCCACGACCAACATGAAAGAGATATGGGACACGAGAGAGAGGTTAGGACTTTAAATAATAATAACAAATATGTCAATTTGCTAAAATGCACATGAAATGATTGTGACCTTTTTCTTAATATTAAATGAACTTCCTAGAAGATGTAGGACACTTTTAGAGGCTGATTAATTTGATATATGAAATACACAATATCGTTTGTTTTAAGCTTTGTGCATGGCACGATAGCTAACCTTTCATTTATTTATTTTTTTAAAAAATAATTATTTCAAATGGTGCTAACTCACCATATTAGTCATATATTCTCTCTTTAAGTAAGGTGTAATAAAATGAATGCGGCTTCTATAGTTTATGGAAAAGATAAACCTCTTTTTCGTTACCTCGTAAATGATTGAGCTCTTGATTAGGAAACTCTTAAATTAATATTTTAAATAGTTTTTTTCCAAATTTTAATTAGAAATTTTTAAAATAAATAATTCTATTTATCCAAAAGTACTTTTAGACTAAATTATAATTTTAAATAAATTATTAAAATTAGTTTATAAAATAGTAAAATAACTTAAGAACTATCTAATTATTATTTTACCTTTATTTTTTATACTCTCCCTCATCTCTCTTCTCTCCTCTTCTCTCTTTTTTACCCTCTCTTCCCTTTTCTTTCTCTTATTGTTAATAAAATCGTATATTTTTTAGTAATTTTCTTATTACAAAAGTCTTTTTGTTAATAACTATCTAAACACTCATTTATTCTGAATAATTTTTTTTTCTATAGGCTATTCTTCAAAAAGATTTTTCTAAAAACTATCAAATTTTTTTTATAAACTTTTTTTTTTAAAATCTAAATAGACCCTAAATATCTCGAATAATTGTAACTTTTAAAGTTAGGTTTTACTTTAACCTTCTTATTAAGTTCTAATTTAAATATAATTAAAGATAGATAAAAAATATTTATGAAAATGTAATACACATTATAAAAATATGGAAAAACATCTTTCTCTAATTATATCAAACTAGATATGTTTTTCACCCACTACATATAATTTGATAATCAACCAAGCATTCCCTCAACTTATAAATACTGTAGCTCTGTTAATATTTGCCCTATGTTATGCATAACAGGTGCCTACAAGCCAATAATTGAAGTTTCCCCTATGGTAAAAAGAAGCAAGAAAAGAAGTTGCTAGAAATCAAATGACCAGAATGATGTATTTTATTTGCATTTAATATTTAAAATGAAAAACTAACAGCCGATGGTTCACATGGGAGAGATTTTGATTGTTTACATGAAATCTCCAATTTAAATTTTTGTAATTTTAAAATAATTATTTTTAATTAAATATAATAATATTTGAATCTAATCTAAATCGGTTAGCCATATTATAAAGAAGATTATGGGACCTTAATTTTGTGGCCCAAGATCCGCGAGGTTCGCAACTACAAAATTTTAATTTGAGTTACCCTCATACCAAAAAAAAAAAAAAATTGAGTTACCCATCTAATTCATTATAATTTTATTTTAATTATATTTAAATCTGATTTATATTATATATTTAATTATAATGAATAAATTTTTTAATAATTTTTTTATATATACTAAAATTTAAATTTAAAATTTCACTTAAATAATAATAGATTATTTATCATTTGAACTAAATTTCGTTAGTACAAAATTTTATATTAAAAGAACGTGAGTGGCTTTAAGGATCGCGTGAGACACGCGATGGCCACATGAATTTTCTTTATTCCATGCTTTCCACGATGTTTCCTTAAAAAGAAATTATTCAATGAATTTGACTTTTGAGATTTCTTTTTACTTTTTACTAAATTTTTCTTATTAAAACAAAAAAAGAATAGAGAGTTGGAATTAAAACAATAAATAAAATACTATATCTTATAATCCGACCGTGAACTTCAGTAGACTAGAGACATTACATGTTATTTGTTTAGATAAATTTTTTAAAAAAATTATAAAAAAATAATTTTAAATAAATGAGTATTTAGATAATTTTTAAAAATATTTTTATTATTGATAAATTATTAAAAATGTATAATTTAATTAAAAGTAAACGAGAGGAGAAAAGACATAAAGTAGAAAAGAAAAAGGATAGATGAGATATTAGAGATTAGAGATAGGGTAAAAGATATAATATAAAGGAGAAAGGTAAAAAAAAAGAGGAGAAATGAGAGAGAGTGAGAAAAAATATGAGTAAAATAGTAGTTAGATACTCCATCAATTTTTACTGTTCTAAAAATTATTATCAATAACTTATATAAAACTTTAATTTTAAATCATATTTTAGTTAAAAAATTCTTTTAAATAAATACAACTGTTTATCTTAAAATTTCTCTAAATTAAAGTTTAGACCACAAACTTTTTTTAAAATTTAGTTTTTTTTCAATCCAAAGCACGATATCATACAAAGAACGTAAAGAAATAATATCTTTTGTTAAAGCTTTTATATAAAAATATAGATAGATAACAGTGTTCTATATTTTACATGAAAACAGCAGCATTTTTTAGCGATTATTCATTATTAGTTGAAACAAAAGCACTGAAAGTTGAGATGAATTGATGAAAACGCAAATTTGATTCATTAATGGGAGTCTATACATGAACCATATTACAAGACAAACTTTGGAAACCTCAAGTTGATTCAGTAGCCTCAGGTTTGGCGTCAGAGCCCACTTGAACTCCTCCTTCATCCTCTGCTTCGCCTTCACTCTCTACATTCTCAATCTTTGATACGCGGAACATAGCCAAATGGGTATCCCCTGCCACCCATACATGAACAAGCAGCTTTAGCAAAATGATAAACAAACTCCATTAACCAAAACCCTCTCTCTCTCTCCCTCCCCTCCCTCTCTCTCTCTAATTCACGTGAGTCAAAACACAGGTACACAGGCTTTCCCAAGAATCATAGGAACTTTAAAAACAAACAGAATCACGTGTCGCGTGCATATCTTTTTCTGTTAATCACATGCATTTTGAAAACAGAACCCTGTTCATGTCACGCACACATATAGACGTACGTCTTTTTTCGTAAAACACAGATATGATACTTCAATAATGCAACTATGTTTGCATTCAAACATCTTAAACAACACTTCCACTTTTATTGTGTCATTTAACAAGCTAATCAATCAGTCTTAAAATTCTAAGCCATCAGGGTGAGCCTATAATAACCAAACCTTATATTCAAGGTTCAAATGAAAGCAAAATACTAGTCCAATATCTATCTGATCCAAACTAGATTCTCTAGAAAGCCCCTTAAGCCATTCTCTATTCATAAGTTCATACATCAGCTCTGTGTTGGGTTGCTATAATGAGCACAAATCCTTAGGAGAACCATGTTCCAAAAGGTAGCTGTTAGAGTTGAAGAGCTTAAAACTTTATAAGGAACCTCTTTCAAAGTCATCTTTCAAATGTGGGACTCATAACAGTTGCATGATTTGTCTGGTTTGTGTTTAATTATTTCTAGCTATTGATTAATCGATTGTGATGGAGAGAGAATTATTTACAAATAGAGGAAAACGATATTGTGGTTCCAGACAGATAGGTAAATTTTCAATTTAACAGTAGACGTATGTTTGAGAGGATACCAAATATAATGCAACTTCCAGAAGACACGGTAGTAACCACTCCAGGTCTCAGCTTCTTGTCATCAACGAATGTTCCATTGGTGCTATCCAAATCTGTGACCAGAAGATTCCCTGCTTCCTTCTGAATGCGTGCATGCACACCAGAAACTGAAAGTTTAAAGATCATATTTAACAATAATGTAATCTGCTCTTGTTAATTATGGATTTACACAATAAATTTCTCGAAGTTGGAATAAACCAAGTTAGAATAAAATAGAAAAATAATTCAGCTAAAACATTTGCAGGCATGGGATCTCCACTTCTATGTTTCTGTCTCTCTCTCCGACAGGATTTTTTCATAGACATTCTCAGCAAGAGAAAAGTGTCTAGTGTGTAACCTCACTCAACGTACTAAAAAATTCATCTTTATTTCGAACATTTTTAAAGAGAAACTCAATTTTTCTTTTCATTGTTTAACAGAAAAGTGAGTTACACTATAGTTTTCAAATCCCCCTAAAGTTAATAGTATTTGACTGGCAAAGATTCATTTGGAGACAAAAAGACATTTTACCCTTCTATTATTTCATTGTGCAACATTATAAATTACACTTTTGTAAAATCAAAATTGAATTTGACTTCAAAAATCAATAAAGTCCAATGGAATTATTCAACATTAATCAATTGAGCTCTGGATCAATTTGATCCAAATGCACCCACGTATTAATAATCAGGATTGGGAATACCTGTTGCAACTGGAATTACCAAATCAGCTTTCTCTGGAACACGTCCAACAGTCACATCACTCTAGAAATATCCAGAACAAGACAGTTAATCCCCAGCATGCCGAATCAGACAAGAACATTACTGATTATAATATTACTTACAGAAGCAATTTCATATGCACCTGGCTTCTCAACCTTGAAGCCTATGTGCCTTGAATCACCATCTCCTATCAAATGCCAAAAATGTTCAAGCTTATATTTCCAATGCCGAGACAACACCATGTAAATCTCAAAACTTGAACGGAAATCATATTAACGTAAATCCTAGGCTATACTTTTTGGTCCCCCTAATTATACTGACAGTTCAACTTAGTCTTTCCAGCTTAAAAACAGATAATGGAGTAAATCAAAATTTACAGTTAAATTTAACAATCTGTTAACTTAGACATATAATATGTTTAACAAGCATCAAGAACTCATGCTTACGTTTGACGTTGAAGTTAGCATAACAACAACAATGAATCATACAAAATACAACAACATTGCCTACTTTTGAACTAAATGCATGATCTAGTTAAAACTTGGGGAACCTCAAAGTTAAATTCTTCAAGAGAACAACACCTAAAGACTTTAAACCACAAGCCTCTATAATACATTAACTCTATGCACTTTTGACTGAGGAACTGTGGAAGAAATTGAAGAGGGTAAAACAAGACTTGAGAAGTTGTAGTCTGAGTACAAAAGATTATGTATAAGATCAACAGCACACAGGTACGCATTCATCGACAACCACCCAAGAAATTCCTAATGAAATGATCAAGTCATTTCTTTTGTGCATCTACTACATGATATGATTACCCATTAACCACCATACTTGAAGTTTGTATTTAAAAGAGAAGCACAGGCAATGCTAGCAAAGTATAAGATATTACTAATAAAACTCAATTCAATATATCGTAAAATGGGTATTTTTCACAAATGGCTGCCAATCCTAACGGGAGTCCTTGAAACTCGTACAAAATGTTGAACTAAATTACTAAGCACAAAAACCTTCATTTATAACCCCTACTTACTGATGCATTAACTCTTAATTACCTCAGTTATCCAATAACTAACTCCGAAATCCCAAATGATTATTAGAAAACAAGATATCAAACAATATTTTCATGATGCATTATTCTTCACCAATTTTAAAAACAAAATTTACTTCCCTTCAAGTTTTGAAAGGTGAAAGGAGGTGCAAATACCAGTAAAGTGGCAGTGTATGTTTGTGAGTTGGAAAAAGAAGTAAGAGAAGGAATGCAAAGAAGACAGCAGAGGAGGGAGGGGAATCCATGGCTAAATGATAATTCCAACCCCGTTTATGTGGGAAAACGTTTTCCTCCAAAACCTCCCAATTTTGAAGATATAGCTGAGAATCTTCCATTCTCTAGTCTATAGACTCCGAAACAAGGGGAAAGTTAGGAGATACTCGACATGGTTCTATTGGTGTCTACTTGGTTCCACATTGGGTAAGGATTGGGATATCTTGAAATTTATAAGTGCAGATACTAGGAAGAATATTTTGTACCTTCCTCATCCCATTCCCAACAACAAAGGAAAAGATAAGTCTCCCTTGCATTTCAATTCTCAGAAGCTTCCGGCACCAGAAGCCGAATAAACATATTGATCAGGACTAATCACATAGAATGCAAGAACACACAGTAGCAAATTTAAGAACAACATCGTCGTCGTCATCTCAAGACCAAGATTTATCAAGTTTTTTCCTTCTACAGATGACTAAATTGAGTAAGAGATACAACTGACCAACAGGAACAAGAAGCCATCTTTCTGCAGCTTCGGCAGGAGGGGTTTCAGCCTGTGATACTGAAGCGTATACAGCTCCCAGACTGCTCTTGTCCTTTGCTTTAGGAGGATAAACTGAGAGAAATCCCTTTGGAAAATTACGAGATGCAGAACTAAAAGCTACTGAAAAAGCATTGCAACAGAAGAAGATTGGTGATGAAGAGGAGTGATGAGCTTTAGGGATAGAAGCTAGAGGAAGAGGTTGAAGTATGGTTTCCATTAGAGCAAAGAACTTGCCGCTTCAGGGATTACTATAGGACCTACTTCTTGTGTATGATATGGTTCTGGCCATCATCTTCTGAACGATTTGGCCAGTCAACGAAGTTCTTGTCCGAAGGTTGATACACGTGTATAAAATATTATTATTTGAAATAATATACAATATAAAGATTATGTTAATTATGAATAATATTATACGTTCATCAAACCCATCTAAATCTCAAGATGATGCTGGCGGCATAAACGAACTTCTTTGCATTAATTCTCTATCATGATATTTCTCAGGAACTTATTTTGACAATATATTTTTTAAAAACTATATTGAAACAAAATAGCATAAACTTTTGTAATATTATGATTTAACTTAAAATTGTAATTAAATTGAATCTTTTACGTAATATTATGAATAAAAAATTATGCTATAACTTTTATGATACTTTATGTAATACTAGAAATATTAATACCACAGTCCTCTGCTATTTAATAATTTAATTACGGTGGTCTGGATGATAGTAAAATCTACGAAGTTTGATGATGGGTGTGACTTAATGGGACAGGGAATTGGAACAAGTGGCGACCATTTAATGCCTTGACGAGGAAGTGGATAAGTGTGATATCTAGTATCACCTTAAATGGAATATAGATAGAATTTTTCCAAAATAGAGTAGGATTCGGCTTCACAGTTTCATAATCATTTTAATACCCCATCCGTCCTAAATCTATTACTACCCCATGCCTTTAATACGAGATGCCCTATATCTTTTGAAATACATCGTATCAGAAGTAATAATTAGTAAAAATATTTATTCTAATTTTAATCCACTTTATATCTTAAATTTATAATTTTGTTTAAACTCTCCCTATTAATTACATACAAGAGATTCTCTATCAAGGGAATGATTTATCATATAAATAATTATAAAAAAACAATTTAACTAATATTTTTTTTATAAATAACTATCTAACTCCAACATTTACATTTAATCGCTAATATATATTTTGGCCTGAAAAAATAATGGCTAGAATGCAAAGATCAGAATCTCCAAAATATCAACTTTTCTTTCACAACTTAATAAGCTCAAAATCTTCCCGTTCAGCGGATGAAATGCCACCAATAAACAGCAGTGAATCCTGCTCATGAAAATTAGCAACAAAGATGCACACTCCTATGGTTCAGCTGCAATGGTGGATCTCTGCTATTTAAAATGTTTGTCACAATCTCAAACTCCTCACTCTTTCTAACCTACTTTCCAGTTTCTACTTTGTACCCAATATTCTACTATTCAGCACGCCTAAATTGTAATTACATTTAGATATAGGAAAACAGAACCAAGGTTTACCTTTTGTACCTGGAAAAGGAACGAGGCATGAAGACATATTTTCACTGGGTATGTTAGGTGGCAAAATGACTTTATTGAAAAGAGAAAATCCCATGTTCATAAGAGAAAATTTTCCTATTTTTATTCTCTTTTCTATTCTCATTTTATATTTGAATGAGCCACCAAGTGTAAAGCTGATTCCAGATTTTCCTACACCTAAAATGTGACATATAACGAATGTCATAATCAAATGATCGGGGATTACAAAAAACAACTGCCAACAACCATGAAAATAAACGAGCTGTAAAGCTTGAAACTAGTAGTTTTATTTACTCCTAATTTTAACTTGGAGAGTCCAGTTAATCGTCCCCTCTGGTAAGGGAATGGACCTTGGTAAGAGCAGTGGCACCTCATATTCACCCACATTTGATAAAGGCGTTGGAAGATGCAGGTTCTCAGGTGCAATGTTCACACAAAGCTGCCTTGCCACCTGAAAGTGCCACAAACACTAGATCAGTACAAGGAAACAATAGCTTCTTTCTTTTTCAAGAAAAACCAGTAACTCTAAATTTTGTTAATCAAACCTCTCACGTCGGAATACAGTGATTACATTTAGGACTTAAACAAAACACGCAAAAAAGAACTTCAACACACAAAACTAAAGCCTAATGACCTATACCTTATACACCAAACTCCACGACCTACAATCATAAAGCTTAAGAATACAAGGCTAATCATAACAAACAAGTCCCAACAGAGAAATACAATAAAAACGGCCTGACAAGGAAAAAATAATTTGAGACAGAAAATAAGCGAGTTAATCAAGTTATAGCTGAGATCTCAGACCAAACATCAATAAATAGTTTTTCGTTCCTATAACAACCAAACAAATCAAGCTTATGGGATGGGTCTAATTTTCTTCAAATTTGGGGATCTCACTATGGCAAAAGAGCTGCAGGGAGTTTAAAATATCATCTCACAGCAATTGGAAATTTGGATGGCAATTGCAGGTAAGAATTATTTATGAAATAGGTTGTTTCATATTTTGTATTGTCACACGTCCTCACTGAACTCCCAGCAATCCACCTTTCCATTGAAAGGACATGGAGACATCCCTGGTTTCTTCAACGAATAAAGGTAAAAATGATACAGCATAAACAGTCTATCCAGAAAAGGTATGAGTTGGAACCCGAGATCAGCCTTACTATATTTCCAAGTTCTAATTTCTATGACCTACAAAGGTACAAAATATCACAGCAATGATAGACTATGTCATGAAAAATATGCTTAGCAGCCTGAACTGTTATTTTCACGAATTAAATTATGAAGACAAACTATTACCTCAGCCACAATATCATCTTTCGTCACAGCTGAACGCAATTCCAGGGGATCATCTTTTTTATCACGTGACTGTGCTTTCTGGGCATCAATGAACCTCCGCAAGACCTAGTATGTTATAACATCCAACTCCGTATGAAAAGACATACATTTCCTTGTGACAAAAGAACAGTTCATTTTCCCCATAATCACACAAAGGAGAATAACACACATAAAGCAACTGTGATAGAAGGAAGAAATGATGTGAAAAACATAATAAAAGACAGTCTCAATCGGTGATAAAAAGCTCTGAAGGTTAAGCTACAAACCAGCCTAGCTTTAGTGAGGCGTAGCGCTGCCTTTTCATATTCTCTCATCCTAACTTCCTTTGAATCTTCAGATACTTTAACTTCTTCTTTTTCTTCTTCTTCATCAACGGGTTGATAGATCTGAACCATTAATGACAAGAAACTGCAAGTCAGCGATGTCAATAAAAGCTAAGGAGCCTATCTGCTTGAATACAGTTTTCAATTAAAATAACAAAAATTAGCTCAAGTTCACTGCACTTAAGGTTGAAATATATGCAGTCACGCATATAGCAATAATAACAAAATGTAAATATCTATATATGATAGGAAATTGATAAGAAGTCGTACTATTCATAAGTCACAATCTCATTTCTACTTAAAACCAATCTAAGATCTACATAGATAACAAATTCCATATAGAATAACGAGTTTCTTCAACTTTTATTGATGCAATTTACATCATTAAGTTTCAAGCTAAAAGGGGGAAAAGAAGAAGAAGCAAGCTAGCCAACAAAACAGTTGTCAGTACCGCAAAGAAAAAGCATAATATTTTTGCTCTATACTTCACAAGGGTACATGTACATATGAGGTAAAAATAAGATTCACCAAAAATACATGAAACCTTTGAAACAATAATAATAAGCATTATCCCACACGAAATGAAGTGAACTACATATATCACATGATCTCACAGAGTTTTATTAGAAGAGATAAAAGATAATATTAAAAAAAGAAAAGAAAAATAAAACATGTTCGTTCCAGTAGCAGATATGTGAAAGAGAAAATTAGGAACATATAGCAACTCATTTCAGAAGATTGTAAAAAGCAAAAGAGTAATCTTAATCAGGAATCGGCAATACATATATCGAGTATGTCAATAGATCCATGCACCAGATGGCAAAGATTTTCTCCCTTGTGTAATTTGATGAATATTTGTTTGGATCATTTGAAGCACACGAAATTAAATATTCATAATAACGAATGACTATTTTAAACCCCAGGATAAAAATATCAATTTATGATGAGAGTAGTTCAAGAAGAAGAAAACCTTGCGCTGCTCCCTGATAAGATAAGCAAACTTGTCAATATTTGGCACGGCAAGCAGCTTGGGCATTAGGTGGTTGCGAAAATATCCAGGAGCAACTTTCACTGTCTCACCCGCCTTTCCAAGCTTATCTATATTCTAAAATTGTAGATGCAACATCCACAGAAAACGGGAGGAGACACAAATTAATTAAAAGAACTGTTTAATTGAATACAGAAACAAGAGGACCCAGACATATGATGTTAAGCAGTCAAACGCATACACTAATCAAATTATATATATTGGAAATAAACACTTGTCATGCTTAATTCGAGAACCTGAAAGTAAAAATGCAGGCAAAAAACAAAAAAGAATAAAGACTTCACCGTTGTGAGGATGACTTCCAGTTTCCTGTATCTAAGCCCTTGACAAGCGTATAGCAGTGGGTTAACTACAGTATGAGAAGAGCTCTTAGGAGAAGCATTTTTAATAATATGCTGAAGAGCGTGTCTTCCATACGAAAGATAACCCATGAAGTTCCGCAGGATCAAAACCACAACACCTTCCAAAGGAATTAGAGGATGTCAGCATGTAGCTAAGATATTGAGCACATTTGAAGTCGACGCAACAACGGCGACCATAGGAAAGAGATCTCACCATGGACTTCGCCGGAGGCCGGCAGAGGACGATAGTGAGGGACAAGAGGCGGCGAGAACGAGACCCTAGGGAGAGTGGGAGACCGGAACTGATTCCGTGCGCCCTTTAAAAACCCTCCAAAGTAACCTTTTTTTGGTACTATCATGGGGTTAACAGGGTAGAAATAGACCATCCAAATAAAACCTTTGAATTATGTATGTATATTTGATTTATAAAATTAATTTGTTTAAATTATGATTTATAAAATTGATTGACTTCTAAGAATGGATTATTAGAAGCTCCTTTGAATAGTTTAGGATTAAATATATATTTTAGCTTAAAAATAAATTTTAGTATTAAAAGAGATGTTTATATATTTTTGTAACAAAATCAAGGGTTTCTCATATATAATTAATTGATTATAAATTCAAACAAAACAGATATTAATTATAAGAGTCAAAATTATGATTTTTTTAAGGTAAAAAAAATCATGATTGTCTTGAAAAATATCCAAACACCTTTATGCATTACTTCAATTAATTATAAACTCAAAACTAAACATCCTTATAATTGTTGGAAACATACCTTTGGCAAACATGAATATTAAGTTTGCGAGGAAAGAGACGCGTGCTGCCGCATATTCAATGATAAAAAGCCTACATAGCAAAATTTATTGTTTGTGACAATGCAACAACAAAGAAAGAAGTGGGAAGAAAAGAGAATCAAAAGTCAAATTCTATCATATGGCCACAGTCATGATGAAATGAATGTGCAGAGATGCAGGTGAAAAATGGTGACCTCACCTACTTAAGTCCTGTTAGTCAAATAATAATAATAACAGTTACAAGTGCTGACAAATAAGGAGGCATTTAAATTATCTTCAAGTGCTATCTCATAGATTAAGACATCATCAAATTTTATACCACTTGTATGAGAATGACACCGAACTCTTATCATGAACAAAGGGATTACAAAGAAAGGATTTTCTATACAAAGGGTTGACCTTTTATTTTGGTTACAAGGGTTGACTTTTTTTAAAGTCAAATATGTATAGACAAAGATGGAAGCAATTACGCACAGTTAACACTGAAGCGCTAGAGGAAAATTTAGATATAAGGGTCAATATCCGTCCGGAGGACACCATCCTGAGGGTTCTGGATTTGAGGAACTTCGCTTGGTTAATGGTTTACATGGTTCCTAGAATCTGGACGCTGCAGTGAGTTCCTGTTTGATGTTTGATAAGTATATCCAAAAAAGGATAATACGACAATCCCACGCCGCTACAGTGACTTTAAAACCCTATCCTTCATCTCTAATCCCCAACAGAACAACTTCACTATTCACTATAACTGTCACTTACAAGTTACTGCGACGATGATCTCGGTGAACGACGCTGTTCAAGCAGTCCTAAATGCCTCCAAGTGTCTTCCTGCGGTCACTGTACCTCTACTTGATGCCTTGGGCAAGGTGTTGGCCGACGATGTTCGCGCTCCAGACCCTTTGCCTCCTTACCCTGCTTCAGTGAAGGTCACCTTTATTTCTACCTGATTTTTTTTTTAATTCATCTAATTTTTCTGTTTTCCGTTTATTTGTTCGTTAAATCAGCAATGGGGTGCTTGATATATTTTAGTCCATGCCTCCAAATATTGCTTTAGTGCTCTTTGATTTGATGACTATATGAACTTATTCGTTCCTGTTTAATCAAGTTGCAATATTTCTTTTATAATTTAATCAACGTGCGGTTGGATGCTTGTTATAGTTCGGATGAAATGTTTAATTTGACTGCTTTTCACCTTTTCTTAATTCATTAATAGAGAATTTTTATGCATTCTGAGAAAGTTTGTTTTTTTTATATGAAAAACTTGAAGAGTTTCATCATGTTCAATAGTCAAATCTGCTGCAGGATGGTTATGCAGTGGTCGCTGCTGATGGTCCGGGGGAATATCCGGTAATTACTGAATCAAGAGCTGGGAACGATGGTGTTGGTGTTACTGTGACTCCTGGCACTGTGGCTTATGTAACAACTGGAGGTTTGTTGGTTCTGATGTGTATTGTGATACAGTGCATGCTTCACCCTCTTACCAAATTCTGAATGGGAAAAAGATGCTAAAGGAAATAAATAATTTTATTCATCGGTAGTATGTGACGCATGAAGCAATCCCTGGTACACTCAAGAGTTACAACGCCAGAGTAGCTATTATTTGATTGCACCTTTCTTTTTCCTAGACGAAGATCTTCCCTTTAAATTTAATATCCCTGTTGCAGTGGATGGGGACTTTCTTTACAGTCATATGTGAGCAATATGTTGGAAAGAGAAGGCAGGAAAACTTTTGGGTAATTCGAAGTTGATGGCTGTGTTCGTGGTGTCTTGGAAAAGAATTCGTTGTTATATTTTCTAGTCATATGTAGGTTACTGAGGGCGCATATTAGGTATTAGTATCATGTAAACCTGAGTTACTTGCCATGAGAGAAGGGTAGAAGTTGAGGACTAACACGTGATTAAGGGTTTTTGCTTCAAGTGTGCGGCACACCATGCCTTGACCTGGGGAATAGAAGGTGGATTAGTGGATGTAGTGAGGAAGAACAAATGAGAGAAGGTCTTTTAAATTGTCTAAGAAGTCTATATGAGAAATAGAAAGATGATGGCATGAAGATTAACATTCTATCCCGATTTTTATAGGTGTGGGTGATTATCCGCTCCTACATTCCTGGTCAGCGATTGTGTGAATGACATTCCTGAATTTTCTAAAATTAAACTATTAAAATGATAGAAAGATAATAATATGAAGACTAATGAAATTCTAACCCTCTTATATGAGAGCGAGGGTAATTGTTAACTCCTTATCTCTGGTCAGGATTCTGTAAATTAGCTTCCTGAATTTTCTAAAATTAAACTAGAAAGGTAGACGCATGAAAGCATACATTATTGTGGAATTTCCTTATAGAAGTGGTTTTTCCCCATGGTACAGGTAGTATCTCCTGAGTGTGTAAGATCTACCAATTATAGAGCACAGAGCATGGCTATTCATAACTAGGGAATAATTTTTCCAGGCTCAAGCTTTTAAATGTGGATTAGGCTTGGGATGCTTGTTGGTTGACTGGATGATTTTATCTTTCTGTCTAGATGAGATTCTTTTTTTGAGGTTACTTTTCTAACATTTATTCTCTTGACTCAGGTCCAATACCTGATGGTGCAGATGCAGTTGTTCAGGTTGAGGATACTGAAAAAGTTGAGAATGCTTTGGATGAGCCAAAGCGGGTGAGAATATTGGTGAAAACCACCGAAGGCAATGATATACGCCCAGTGGTATGTTTGTTGATTGTGATATCCCGTTTTCTTATTGGGTTTACTTATCGCTTTATGGTTTCACTGTCTGGTCATATTAGATTTTCCCCCTCTAATTTGAGCTGAAGATCTCAGAAATTGTTGACTGAGGAGAAGTTGACTTCCTCCAAAAGAACCTCAAAAATAAAGAATAACACAAGAAATTAGAACATCTTTATGGCAAAGCAGCTCTATCTCTCAGCTAATTTTCCCCCATTTTCTATTATCGGCAGTTAGCTTTTCATTTATGATTTATTATGAATATGTCAGATATATTCTTTATTGAGTGGCTGACGTAGACACATGATTTCTATGAGCATGAAAAATTAACTATGATTTCTGAACATAATAAAATCATATGGATCACATTGACGCAATAAATTATAATGTTATACTAATTTTTAAGTTCTATTTTTAATGCTTCTTAAAAAAACTAACCATCGTTCACTACATTGCTCTATTAGATGATTTATTTTTTAGTTTATTGAATTCTTAAGCCTATCTAGTAATTTGTTTGCAGGGTGTCGATATTCAGAAAGATGCTATAGTCTTGACAGCTGGAGAAAGATTAGGTGCTTCAGAGATTGGCCTGCTTGCTACAGTTGGTGTGACAACGGTGAAGGTATCTTAAAACTTCTCCAGTTTGATATTAAGAAACTTGTGATTTTCTTTTGGACAGTTCCTGGATGTTGTAACTAAATAAGCGTCTCCTGCATAAATGTATATAGTTTGATTTCAGTCAGTGGCTGAGGATACTTTGAATTGTCCTGTCATATGTTCATGATCTAACATTATGATCAGATGATGAAATGATGAGTAACAATGGCTTTTGCAGGTGTATCCTACTCCAACAGTTGCTGTGCTTTCTACAGGAGATGAGCTTGTAGCGCCAACTACTGGGAATCTGAACCGTGGACAGGTACTCCTGTGAAGGAGAAAGACTTGCGTAATATATGATTTCTTGGCTAAATATTTAGAATATCTTTCTTAATTTACACTAAGTGGACTCTTGAGGATTCCAATAGTTCTCAAGTGTAGGTGATAATGAGGTTCTAAGATAAGTCCTTTTGGCTTTTCACTCGTGCTATATTAAGGGGAAAAACACATTTGGCACAGATTTACTAGATAAGATGACTTTCCCATATGCATGAAAACTGTTATTTTTAACGTGTGTTCTCTTTCGATGTGTATATGTGAAGAATACCGCTGAATTGAAAGCAAGCTACTTTATGTTAACGTGCTCTTTCTTATTGCAATTAATTTTTTTTGTTTGTGTGCGTGTATACTTGGCCCAACACCATCTGATATATTGGACAGAAAATGCTGCAATTAATGTTTTTAATAAATAAAGACTGAATGTCGAACTAGATACTCCTTGGCCTTGCCCAAGATATTTGCTTCTGTGTGTAGAAAATACCTCTGAACCCAGAGAAAGCTACTCCACATTTAGTGTGTAAGGGATTGGTGGACTTTTAGAGGGATTGGAGACATTTGACATGTAACCGAACTCCTCACCATATGTTTGGTATTTTAGACAATGTTGGTTTAGTTATCCATGTAAATTTTATAGTATATTATTAGCAAATATGTACATGGCATTTCAAAGCTTATCATTAAATTACTCCAGGGTGAGTATTTTAAGGCTAAAATCTGTTCTGTAAGTAGTTTGGTCATTAAATTTTTCAATGTATATTTCTTCCCCAATGCTAATTTATCAATTGAATCTTTGTACACTTCCGTTGACCAATCTCCATGGTTTTGTTATCTATTTGTGGGCTTTTTGTTTGAACTTATGGCATATATCTAAAAGTTGCTCGGTGATTTTAGTATTGAATGTAAGCTGATATAGAAGTTGTGCAGATTAGGGACTCTAATCGTGCCATGCTACTGGCAGCTGCAATACAGCTTCAGTGCAAAGTTCTAGACCTTGGTATTGCTAAGGATGATGAGGAAGGTCTGGGAAGGATCTTGGATGATGCTTTTGCTTCTGGAATTAATATTCTTCTAACTTCAGGAGGGGTTTCCATGGGAGACAGAGATTTTATCAAGCCCTTGCTTGAGAAGCGAGGAAAAGTACATTTCAGTAAGGTTGCGTCATGCTTTCAGTAAGGTTGCAATTTGGGTCATGGATGCAATCCTTATGCAATAGTTGGCAAGAATAACAGAATATTAAGATTTCTCTAGCTAATGCTTTGGTAGCTAAGAGTTTGTAAATTTGTCATATTAATTTTAGTGCTTATAACTCTTTCAGGTGTTTCTTAAACCAGGGAAACCTCTGATATTTGCGGAAATTGTTTTTGGATCACCAGAAAATAAAATTCTAGCTTTTGGGTTACCTGGAAATCCTGTCAGCTCTCTAGTGTGTTTCCATCTCTTTGTGGTCCCTGTGATACGCAACCTTGCAGGGTGGACTAATCCTCATCATCTGAGGTTAGATAATGCTCCAAAACTCCTGTTGGTGTTTATGTATGACATTGAGGCAGTGGCCTGTTTCCTTTCTATTTGATTTATTATATTTCATTTCTATACAGCATACATGCTCGGCTCTGTCAGCCATTAAAGGCAGACCTGGCTCGACCAGAATATCATCGAGCTATTGTTACATGGACTGACAATGATGGGACTGGCAATCCTGGGTAAGTTGCGAGTGAATTCCTTTTCCTCATTCTGGTAAAATCTTCTTATTGACCTTTTCTCTCCATAGTGTGTGTATTTTGTCATTTGTGGGAGGGGGGCTGTGATAGGGTGGGGTAATGACTTACGGTTGATACTAATAATTTAAGAAAGATGCATGTGATGAAATTTCCTTGATACAATAACTGTATAAAAATGCATTAATAAAATAATGAAATGCTTGTTCGGCTCTTGAATTTCAGCTTTGTAGCTGAGAGTACGGGTCATCAGATGAGCAGTCGACTACTGAGTATGAAGTCGGCTAATGCATTGTTGGAGTTGCCAGCAACTGGCAGTATAATTTCGGCTGGGACCCTTGTTTCAGCTATTGTAATTACTGACCTAAAATCTATGGCTCCTGGCGGCAATAAGATGGCATCAAATTCAAATTTTGCTTTGCCAGGAAATAAGTCAGATAAAATGACTGTGGATAGGCCAAATGATGCTGAATTTAGAGTTGCTGTTCTTACAGTAAGTGACACAGTTGCAATGGGGGCTGGACCTGATAGAAGGTATTGGTCGTCTTGTTTATATTTTACGTGGCTGCATACATTGGCACACAGAGGAGGATATCAGGACTAAAGACTTCTTCATAGCCTTCTTTAAAGTGCTTTCTAAAATATGCTGAGCAGTTCAATTGATTTTGTCTTTGAGGGTTTGAACTAATATTCAATTAATCCTTTAGAGTAAGAAAGGCATTTCCCGCTAATCTTGACAGATGAAGTGAAGCTTGTAGATGCCTTGAGTAAACACTTTGATAATGCCTATTGATTTTGGTTTTGAAACTGCTATATGGTGATAAAAAAAGAAGTTATTTTAAATTACATTTGGCTATCGCTTAGTATCAGCCTTGGTCATCAGAAGTTTATAAAACTGTCTGGAGTCTGAACGACTCTGTACTTCATGAACCAATTGGAGATTTTTCTTTTTATTTTTTGTGGAAATTAAGTGAAGGAGGGCTTTGTTACTTCAATGGTTTAACCCATGCTGCTAGAAAATCTTAGATAATTTCTCCCACTAGTTTCAAGCTTAATGCCATCGGGATACACCTTTTTGAATCGTTATTTCAAAGAGGTCACAGATGTTGATGCTAAAGCAAAGGGCAAACTTGATATTGGTCAATGTCAAAGTGGATGTTGGGAGCACTGAGTGTTTTGCTACAGTCTCAAAGGAAAAATGTCTGAATTCAAGGAATTCATTTTAATTTCTGTCTGTTGTGTAGTTATTTTCTGACTGGAGAAGACATATAGGTCATATTTGTGTTTGCACACTTCATTGTATACTAATTCCTATGCATTTATACAGTGGTCCCAGGGCAGTTTCTGTTATTAATTCCTCTTCAGAAAGGTTAGGAGGAGCGAAAGTGGTAGAAACAGATGTGGTCCCAGATGAAGTGGCGAAAATCCAAAACGTTTTGAGGAGATGGAGCGATATTGAACAAATGGATCTTGTACTTACTCTTGGTATTATTCTACATTGTTAATCAACGAGTCAGTTTTCTTAATGAATACACGAAACGCCTAATATAGTTGAGTTGACTTCCTTCTTTTTCTACTCTTTTTTTCAAATATTTTCTTTCCAATCAAGGTGGTACGGGTTTTACCAAGCGAGATGTAACACCAGAAGCTACAAAACCGTTGATTGAGAAAGAAACACCTGGGCTTTTGTATATAATGATGCAAGAGAGTTTAAAGGTACGACTACGGATATGATGACTAGACATTTGATTATATTTGTTTCTTGTTGTATCTGATTTTCTAACCTTGTAGTAAGTGGGGTCCTAAGTATTTTACAGAATTTGAGCATCTCATGGAGTCAACTTTTAAGGGGTTTTTAGTGGGCTGGAATTTCAACATTGGTATACGAGATTCCTTGGTAATTTAGATGCCTATATTTGGTATGTAAACGGTATAACACCAGCAGCCAACACTGTTGCAAACCAACCAGCAGAAATATCCATGACTAGAGCTACTTTATAATCTCAATAAAACCAACTGAGGCCTTCGAGGATTCCTAGGTTCCTATTTCATGGAAGGAGGAAATAGCTTTCCATTTGGCATACTATAGTTGAGAGGGAGGCATTTGTATTCAAATTTTCCTTAAACAAAAATATAATAGAAAATCCACCAGCCCAATCAGTAACATTTTAAAGATTTGCTTTCTTAATCCAGTATACACAACAGAACCCACATTGTACAAAATTCATATGAGTAGGGATGGTTTGTTCCAATCACCAAATATGCTCAAGTGATGAATAACCATTCGTACTGGGGCCACTCATTTTCAGTTCCAGTTACACTAAACTGGAACTTTAACATAGCTATAGCAGCTTTAGGTTCATTAGTCAGGCTCCTTAGCTGTACATTATTCCATTTGTATTCTTGGGTCTGCTTCTCAGCTGTCAAAGCTTTTGAATGAATAGGCAGTTATTTGTTTATTCGCTATTTGTTTATGTCACTTGAGTTTGCTGGTGAAACAAAGTTGTTAAGTACCTTTTCTCCTCGGTTTCTATATTTGTAAAATAGGTGACACCATTTGCAATGCTATCACGCTCTGCAGCTGGAATCCGAGGCTCCACATTGGTAAGAAGAAGAAAAAAATTTATATTGTACTTTGTTTATGAAGGATAACAGTGTGGAAGCAAATAATGCTGAAGCTCTTGCTATTATAACCAAAGTTCCCTTCTCATTTTGACGGTTTTGCTTCAGTGCTTCAATAGTGCTGCTATTTACTTATCATCTCTACAATGTTTTCATCAAATGACGTAATATTTCATGGCAATTTCTCATTATAAATGCCAGTCAAACATCTGGTCCTTCTTGCCCACGCGCAATCATCGTTGCTTTTATTAACATGCTATATGAGCATGTATAAACGTCATGAATTACAATCTCCAGCTATTTAGTTCTTGCATGTACATGTCTTAAGCAATGGTATAGTATTGAAGCTGAAATAATAACATTCAAATACAATTGTTCTGTCTTAAGGAGTTGGTATATACAGGCTGAATTATGGTCCTCGATTTGTTATTCAGATCATTAACATGCCTGGAAATCCAAATGCTGTTGCTGAGTGTATGGAAGCTTTATTGCCGGCACTTAAGCATGCTTTAAAGCAGCTTAGGGGAGACAAGAGAGAGAAAAATCCTCGCCACGTTCCACACGCCGATGCTGCTCCTACAGATACTTGGGAACGGAGCTATAAGTTAGCCACTGAGGGAGGCTCTAAATCCTCCTGTCCCTGTTGTAAATAAAGTAAAATCTGTACTTTCTCTTCTGCTTCCCTCTCTTTCATTGTTGGTTGGGGGTGAATGTGGTTTAAATCTCTTTCATTCTTTCACCTTCTGCTGCTGCATTGGCTGTATTTTCTTATGTTTTTGGGCCTTCCCTTGCATACACTTCACTTGGGGGCTAATAATACGGCTGCGGTAAATTTCTACTGTAAGTAAATTAGTATTTGGAAATCACTACACAAGAATTTAGAGGATCCGTGAAAGATTTTGAAGATGCCATGTTTCCGTTACCTGTTTCATCTTGGTGTAACAAAACCTTAGTATAATTGGTGTATCAGCAACACTAAATTTGGGTTTCTGCCAGAATCATCTTTTGCGACTCAGAAATCAGGTTGTTAACTATTAACTTGTCTTATGATAACATAAATTCCAAAAGAGATCATAAGTCAGATTTCTGATTCATTTTTATAACAAACGAAATAAACTTAACCATTCAAACGCCGTGAAACTGTAGTCTTTTTATTGAAGAAAACGCCTAGAACTAGGAATGATATGCATATAAACCAAGTAGGGTCGGGTCGAGTGAAGCTGATGGGGCTAAAAAGACATATTTATGTCCATGGCGAAGCGGGAGGGAGAGTGTTTGAGGAAAGAAGTAGAGGGTGAGGGCTCTTGCTGGTGGCCAACTAGGAACAGTGTGGCCAGCTCCTCTCATTCTCACAAATGTTACTCCTTTGTATTGCTCCACATATCCTCCTACATGTAAAAAAACAGAAACACCAAATCAAGCATAAACAAAAGCAGGTTCATGAACTTGTTAGAAATAAGCTTGAAGTTTATGGCAATAGCTCATTTCCTGAGTACCAAGGTCGCCATGGAACCTCAACAGAAAGGTTAAGACGGTTGATTGAGTACCTTGAAGATGTGACTGGCACAACAGCATCTGTGTCTCCACTGCACAGATAAATACAAATCATCGCTAGTTTTTCATTACACATTTTTATGAAGCTGGATCTTCAGTAGTTTCATTACAGGTATAATTATTGTGACTTGAACTAAGTGTAACACCAGTTGTAATGAAGATGGAACTTACCTGTAAATCCAAACTCTCATGCCACTTGTGATGAGATACTTGATTATGGGTAGGATCGTACTTGGGCCATCTGTCCAGTTATAATGTCTGCAAATATAGGTGCATATGGAACTTACTACATGCACGCATGCTTGTTCAATTAACCCTAAACCCATCGTCCGTGGGTTCAGCTGGTGAAGGGGTAAGACATGCGACCATTTGGAGCGTGTTTGAACCCTGGGGAATACCACTTTGTTGTGGTTCCAGTCGCGGCGCTTGGGGAGGCATCCTAACTCTTGGGTGCTTAGGTTTACGCCTAAGGGTAATAGACGGCTCGCCCTACCCGACATTGGTATCGCCTAGGAGGAAGAGAGACTTCGCCCTGCCTTTGGATCGTGGGTGAGCCCAACCCATTTCCAAAAAAATTTGTACAAAAAAAAAACTCATGAAACAGACAATTATATATACCTGAAATGAGTCCAGTTTGTGGGAAGTGCATGGAGAGCTTGCTGAACCTCTGGGTTATTCATATAGGCATTCACAGAGTAATTAGAGCATGGATCATAATTGTCCACCTGCAAATGTCAATACATTCTCATCAGATTGACAAGATGAATGCAGTAGCAGGAATTAAGAGTTCTTACAGAACCAGGTGGACCATTTCTGAGTGAAGCCCCATGGCAGAGTGGAGCATAAATGTTGTACCAATCTATCTGCCCTGCCTCCTGATTAGTCTTGAATGTTGGATTGACACATACGTTTGAATTATTATGAGAAGCAAAGTCACAGTACTTATCAATAGTTGCATAGGTTTCATCTGAGATTAGAGCATAAGTAATCGAATATTCCCTCTACGGTTGTTTCATCATCAATCCAAGCATTCCGTATCTGAGAGATTTCATCACAAGTTAGATAAATTGTGTTACAACAGAGGGTTTGGGGTTCAAGGAGTGAGTTAACATACAGCAATGCCTTTGAGGTTAATAATTGTTTGTCTTTTGAATATATTTTGGACCAAAATGGTGTAAGCAAGCTGGGGAACATGATGACCAGCATAGCTTTCTCCAGTGATGAAGAAATCTCTGGATTTGTATCGTGGGAATCTCTCAAGCCAATTGATGAGGAAGGTGTATGCATCATTCGCCGTAAAGTTGTCGCCTGCTCGAGCATAGTCTGAAGTGTTTGAGTAGGAAAAGCCAACTCCAGCTGGTGATTCCAAGAACAACACATTTGCCACTGCATTTTCATCAACATCAGATCATATCCAAGTCTTGAAAATGAAAAAAGAAAAAGAAAAGGGCAACCCACTGCACAACCTCCCTCCATAACCTCAAGGTCTTGAAAATGAAAGCACTAACTTAAATACTCCAAAACAAAACAATTAAGTCAATCTCACCATTGTTCCAAGCATACTTGTTAAGAAACAGAGTTTTTCCATCAGAGTTGACTCTGAAGGGCCCCAATTCCTGAAAGGCACCATAGCCTAATGAAGAACAACCAGGCCTTGTGAATTGCAACAAATCAAGTGATGCTGTATTAGATCAAATACAGTGTGCTAATATTGTTTGCAAAATGATGAGCTTTAGTTAGTTTAGTGATACTGAAAGCGTTTTTGAAGCAAAATTAACCAAAATGTCGAAATAGAAGAGAATATAGCAAAATCCAGAGCAAACCATGAAGGAATTGTTATTACCTCCATTGAGCCACAACACTAGTGGTTTAGTTGAAGAGTTATATGGAGACTCTACAAAGAAATAAGAAAGGGCTCCTTCAGCTTGTGGATCAACTGTGAAATAACTTGAGTATTGATTTAAATTAACTGCATAAGGTTGTCCAGGCATTGCACTAATCTTATCAGCCTGCATTAACCCTTCTTGTTCTTGGGGTGAAACATAATATTGCTGTTTGGACATATCTTCTTCCCAAGAAATTGTCAGATGGAGTTTGTTCTTTATTCTCTTGGATAGAATCAGATCTCCCAGATTATTTTCCTGATTGGCTTTGCTTGTAAAAGAAAGCAAAGCAAAAAAGGCCACACAAGCATAAAGAACAACTATGATCTTCATCTTGTATTTATTTGTCTCTTCACTTCACCTTGCTTTTTTGCTTCTTCAAGCCTCAGCTGGTTTATATAGGGTGGGATGCATTTCAACGTCAACTATAATTTGTATATGAGGTTACTATATATTTGTGTTGTGAATTTTCTAATAAGTTAATGTCTGATGTGTGCTGTTGTCTTAATATATATATATATATATATATATATATATATATATTGTACTTTTTATCGTATAATATAATTGAGTATTTTATCAAAATATATCATCTATATGTTATTGAAAATGTAAACAAATAATTCAATCATTTGAATTCCAGATCATGATAAAAAAATATTAAATCTCAGCAAAAATTAACTATAAGATACTCAGTCTTGACTTTTTATTATCGGTTGATAATTTATATGAAAATTGTTAAGAGTGAGCGAGCTTAGGTTTTTGTAATTATTGTGACGAATTTGACTACAAAAATTAATTTCTTTTAAATATAATACTGCAATGCTAGCTTTTCTCTCTCTCTCTCTCTCTGGTTTTAAATTCTTGGAGGGCTTTGAAAAAAACAATGAACGCCTTGCAATGCCAATGATCATGCATTGCCCAGCCGGCTTGTTAATCTTTGTTTGGTTCATTAATACGGAAGTAAATTATGTAAATTCAGGACTTTGTAAATTCCAAAATAATGTTGTTTGCATGGTTCTTGTAGCTAATTAAGGTCCATCTAATCTCTATTTATGATTAATATAGCACTAAAAGTTTACCTTATGACAGATAATTAAGCATGCAACATGTGATTGGACAATTATTTCTTAAAAAAATTGATTAGGTTAATTAATTAATTGGAGCAATGTCTTTGTTTGGGGCGAATGTGTCGTGCTTGCGGAATTCATCCAGGATGTGATGCAATAACGACATTTTAAAAAGTTGTAAATTAATTAAGATGTTATGATGAATAATATATTTAATCATCAATTAGTTGTTAATGATAACATTGTACAACATAATTTGGATAATCAACTCATCTAGTGACACAAAATTTCCTGTCTTATGTATTGTAATACTTCTGTATATATTTGTTATTGACTTATTATTTGCCTGTAAGAAAAAAATAATTAGGGTCATTTTCAAACCTAGAACACTTCACTTCTATGCATTCCAATGCTGTTGAATTTTGTCCTTTTTATGCATTTTATGTTTGGTTTTACAAATTAATTAGAGAAATGAAAAATTACCTTTATTTTATCCTTGCATATGTATTATAACCATTTTCATAAATCAAGTTTTTAAACTTTAAAATACCATAATCTATTCAGATATACAAAACTGATATTTTTTTACTTTTTAATATATGACCTAATTAAGGAATTAAACTTCATACTAAATATAAGATATTTTCTATATTTATTAATTTTTTCTCAAATTACCCCTATCGATATTCCCTCAACAATAATCAAGAAAAATAATGAGGGAGAATTAACGAAAATAATTATGGTATTTTAGAAAAAATATGTCATATTAAGTAATTTAATTAATTTCTTTAATCTAATTAAATTTGTTAAATATGTCTTATATTAAAGAGTGGAGGTGTACCATATTACCTTCAAAATGATTAACTATAAAGATTTTTAAATTTCAGTATATAGTGAATAGGGCAACACAAATTAGGAACAAGTAAACATTAGAAAAGGATTATGCAAAGGGGGAAGGAGGGAGAGTGGTTAAGGAAAGAAGTGAAAAGAGTGAGAGCCCTCGCAGGTTGCCAACTCGGAACTTCATGCCCTGATCCTCTCACTGTCACAAATGTTAGTCCTTTGTATTCCTCCACATATCCTCCTACCTGCATTCATTCATTCACTCACTCACTTGAGTATCATTTATATATATATATTTTCATGAGACACCTCATTTCCAGAATACCATGGACGCCAAGGAACCTGGACAGGAAGGTGGAGCTTGTTGATGGAGTACCTTGACGAGGTGACTGGCACATTTCCATCTGTGTCCCCACTGTACACTTCAACACAACATCATCAATAACGAGAAACAATTCTTTTTTTGCATAAAAATAAAATTTAGGTGATATGAGTTATAATAACTTGTCAAGACATACCTTAAACTCAAAGAGTTCTTATAGAGATATTTATATATTAACCATCAATAATTTAAACTTATAATCTTATAAGTTATGAGTTAATTCTTTATCAATTGAACTAGTATATATTAACAGAAAAAGGCACAGAGACAATTGGTTTAATTTTGATATAGATTTAGTCTATTGTCATATCTACTTTTGTCTATCACATGTCACGCCTTATTCCTCCTACAATTCCTACGTATATTATTAATGAAAAGAATATCCACTTGCCTGTAAATCCAGAATCTAATGCCACTTGCGATGACATACTTGGTTGTGGGCAGGATGCTACTTGGGCTGTCTATCCATTTATAATTCCTGCCAATTATATTGGTAAACGGTTAATACGTTCTTGTGTTCATTTTTTCAACACATGAAATATATATATATATATATATATAGAGAGAGAGAGAGAAATTAACATTCAATATTCATTATTATTATGATAGGAGACCTGCAATGAGTCCAATTTGTGGGGAGTGCATGCAGAGCTCGCTGAACCTCTGGGTTATTCAAGTAGACTTTCACATAAGTCTCAGAGCATGGATCATAATTATATACCTGATCCAAATCATGCAACGTTTTGTTAATTATTAGGTGGTATTCAAAGGATACACACACACACACATACGCCAGGTGAATAATATATATACTTACAGAACCTGGTGGGCCATTATCTCTGATCGAAAAGTCGTGACAGATTGGAGCATAAATGTTATACCAATCTATGTTCCCGATCTCCTCGTATGCTTTATTTGTGGAGTTCACACACTCTTCTGAAACACTTTCAGAAGCAAAGTTGTCACAGTGCTTATCAATAGCTTCATGGGTTTCATCAGAGATCATAGCATGCGTCCAGAAGTAATCATACACCCCCTTGTTACTTGTTTCATCATCAACCCAACTCCATGGATTCCCTATCTGGAAAAAAATTTCATGCATTAATATATATATATATATATATATAATTCATGTTGTGCTTAAAGGAGAGAACATAGTTAACGTACTGCAATGCCTTTGAGGTTGATAATGGTTCTGGGTTTTTGTTTGTTGTGGATTAAAATGGTTCGAGCAAGCTGAGGCACGTAGTGGCCAGCATAGCTCTCTCCAGTGATGAAGAAATATCTGGATTTGTATTGTGGGAATCTCTCAAGCCAATTGATGAGGAACACATATGAATCATTCGCTGTAAACTTATTGCCTGTTTCATCATAATCCGATGAAGTGTTTGAGTACGAAAACCCTACTCCTGCTGGTGATTCCAAGAACAACACGTTTGCCACTGCATATTCATCAACACCACAAGATACATATGTACATGTAATTAATTTCAAGTCTTGAAACTAGCAAGTGTGTGTACGTATACACACACACACACACACACATATATATCACCTGTGTTCCAAGCATATTTATTATCAAACAGTGTTTTTCCGTCAGAGTTGACTCTGAAGGGTCCCAATTCCTCCATGGCCCCATAGCCAAGTGAAGAACAACCTGGTCCTGTCAATTTCAGCCATTCAAAAAGCATTAAAACCTAGTGGTTCATATCATATTGTACGTAAGATGGCATAAAATATGCATTATTTTTATGATTGATTTATGAATTCATGAATTTTAGTTTACTGCAGAAAGAATGAAAGAAATCAAATGAATTGTAAACGAAGCTCTTGAAATGACAAATCAAGATTATAAGTACCTCCATTGAGCCACAACACTAGAGGTTTCGTTGAAGGGTTATATGGAGACTCCACAAAATAATAGAAAAGTGCTCTACCAGCTTTTGGATCAACAGTGACATAACCTGAATATTGATCAAAATTGACCCCACGAGGCTGTCCAGGCAATGAACTAATCTTATCAGCCTTCCTTAATCCCTCTTGTTCTTCTAATGAAACATGATATTGCTCTTTGGACACTTCATCTTCTTCCTCGTCCCACCATGAATTTATCTGATGATCAACTTCGCTATTATTTGAATATCTCTCGGCTGCTCTATGTTCTTGAAGCCTTTCTGCCTGCTGATTCGCTTCGCTTGTGACACAAAGCAAAGCAAATAGACTCACACTAGCATAAACAGCAAATAACTCCATCTTCTTCTCTCTCCTTGATTGAGTACTTCTCTGTATCTCAACAAGTCGTTATACGTTTATTTATACACATACGTACGCGTTATAAATGTATACGAGAAATTAATTGCATTTTGATCCTTGAACTAGAAGGTCTAATTACAAAAATGGTACATGAACTTTCCTAAAACGCAAGCGAAACAACTCTAAAAGTTCTTTAGACTTATAAAGTTAATGAAAACATTATATTTATTATCTATTACATTTATAAAAAAATGCCTGCAAGTTTAGGTACTCCTCCAAGCAATACTGTGAAAGCATGTAGAATATGGAACTGACACTATTGCTTGTACTTAGCCCTTAATCATTTCGTTGTTGGAACAAACACATTTTCCCATTGAACTTATCACAAAATGGATCTAATTTGTCATATTAATTGACGCAACTCTCCATTTTTAACGAATTACATTCGTTGAGTTTTTGCTAGAGATGGATAATCTTTAATTTTCTCCCTAATTTAGTGATATCATCGTTCTGTCATTTTTAGTTAGAGGTATCAATAAGAAGATCCTATGCCTAATTCAACCAAAAACTTAAACTCAATGAATTTTGTTGGGGACAAGATATGGCTTTTTTTTCCCTTTGGGGGTGTGTTGTAAAATGTTATGGTTTTATTAATTTGAGGTATCATTAAAAATTTGGGAGAAATAACAAATTGGTACTTTCATCAGCTTCCCGGAAGAGTTTTGGAGTATATTATATGTGTGATGGACTTGACTCAATTCATGAGTATCAGTTAATTAAGGTGATTTTCATTATGCCATGAACAGATCATTCGCCTTTAAGCAGCACTTCAAAATGTAAAGAAAAACAACTGTAGCAACTGTGGATTAAATTAAAATAATTAAATCTCACTTAAAAGTTAAATGTGTAAGAAAAGAGCGGTGGGAATTTGATAGAATGCTAAAGCGGGGAAGTGCGTAGAATTGATCTTCAAAAAGTTGTGTTGTTGGTTCATATTTTAATAAAATGGATTACGTGCAAAGGTGATTGTCTTTATATTCATCCAATGAACGAGGAAAGAATTAAATACACTTTCATTATCATCATGGCTTTATGAGGTATAATTCGATCATATCTATATTTCCAAACTTTTACTGAGTTGTTTTTGGGGGGGGGGTGTTAATAAAGAAATTCATAGAAGCTTCATTATATTGTATCTTGTGAAAATATCGTTACTAATCTATTCATCACCAACTATAAGTTCGGGGATGCATATGATCTAATGAAATCGACTTAATTAGTAATCGAATGTTAGTGCAAATTAGTAAGTTCGAAGATATTCTGTCATGTATGTTTTCTTTTATGATATGAGTCCAATGGACGCCTAAACTATGGAGTTTTATTACATAACATACTCTCAAAAATGTTACTTTAGAATATCTCATTTCCAGGCTTCACTAAAGCCCTTCCCTTTACATTCTAATATTTTATATTATATTTTCTACTATACTTTTACGGTTGATTTTCAAGCCTAGCTTGAATCGTCCTTCGCTACTTATTATTATAAAGCACATTATAATTAATAAATGGATGCTCTTTATTATAAATTATGAAAAAGAATGTAATATAAATATAAAAATTAAATTTATTCTCTTTTCAGATAAAGCTACTGACTTCATGATGAGGTGATGGATTAGATTTAGAAGTATCTTGTAATATCATCAAATGTTTGGGACAGTGCATTTTGCTGATCCTTCAATAAGTGAAAGCAGTAATTAAGAAATTGGTATATGTGCTTTATTAAAAAGCAGACAAATCACTCTCTCAACTTTAGGCTAAAATAAATTTGATGTGTGGCGTACTTCATCAGGTCCAGAATATGTAAACTATACGTAAAGCGAATTGTGATTATGAAAATTTAGAAGAAATAACAAATTGGCACTTTCATCAGCTTCTCGGAAGAGCCGTGAAGTTTATCTCCAAAAAAGTTGTGTTGTTGATTCATCATTTAATACAAAGGATTACGTATATTCATCCAATGAACGAAACAACTTAACCAGGGGTTCAATGAGAAAGAATTAAATAAACAAAAGATTTTACAAACATATATAAAATATTTCCGAACTATATAATCAAGAAATTCATGGAAGCTCCATTGTATCTATTGGGAATATATCGATCGTATCAATTCATTAGCAACTAATTGCGGGGATGTACATCTATCGAAATTGCCTTAGTCATGAAGCAACCCATCGGATCAGATCTTTACTACTTAATTTATGCTTATTTTCTAACAATATTCTAATCAATTAATTTCAATTGGAATCGGATGTTCTTATAACAGTGCAAAGTTCTAAGATATTCTACTATGTTTTAATGTTCATACCCATATACATAATTAGGAAACTTCTCTTCGAAAAGCCAGTTTGGTTGGAGGAAAAATTTTGGAGCTTTTAAAACTGACTTTTTTAATGAAAATAATTTTTTAATATGTTTTTTATATTATTTTTTAATTTTATATTTTTATTCATTGAAATTGAATACAATTGTTTTTTTTGTGTGTGCATATTTTACTACTTTAGAATTTTATCATCCATGCAAGATTTAATTTGTCAAAGTGACTTTTTCAATCAAAGCATACCAATACATAAATCATATTATTCTGATTATCTTTTACCCAATTTCACTAAGCAGACTATAGCAAGGATAAAAAACGCCTTTGCTTGGAAGGCTTTTGAAAGAAACAATAGATTGAAATTAGCCTCACAATGCTACTGATGAGTCATATATATAGACCAGCCGTCTGGTTTTGAATTATATGTACCTTCATATTGAAGTTACACTTGCAGTACAGTTTTCATCAGTACAAAAATGTTGGAGCCATGATTATTAATTAGAGACTACAACAAGATGTTATGCACATTTCAACCAAAGTGATAAACTTTCGTTTTGATTTGATTATCTTTTTGGTCAGTCATATACAATACTCAGAAATTAAATGATCAGTTCCTAAATTTAGGACCTAGATAATATTTTAGAAAAAGACTATAAAAAAAAATTTAAATAACTTTTAGAAAAAACTTTTGAAGAAGAGTTTATGAAAAAAAAAATTTAAATAAATAAGTATTTAGATAGTTATACTTATTTTCAAAAGTACTTTTATTATTAATAAATTACGAAAAATAATATAATTATTAAATATAAGAGAAGGGAGAGATATACATAAGAGATATGAGAGATGAGAGATAGTGTAGAAGAAAGATGAGAGAAGAAATATGATATAAGAAAAAATATGGGTAATATAGTAATTGATTAGTCCATAAACTCTTTTACTATTCCATAAACTACTCTGACCAGCTTATCTAAAACTTTAGTTTTAAACTATAGTTTAGTCTAAAAGTTCTTTTAAATAAATATAACTATTTGTTTTAAAATTTATCAAATTAAGAGACTAGCTAACAGAGTCTTCATGCTTTTTAGTCCATATGGTCCCTGCCAAGGACATGGATTTTTACTCCACCAATTCAACAAGCCACCTCAAATCTTTAAACACCAGAGATGGAAGATACCAAAGACAGATTGATAAAAAAGACATTAATGGGTAGGTAGAGATCAGATGTTGAAAAAATGAGGCATATACATATGACGTACCAGCAAAAAAAAAATCCTTATACCTACAAGGCTACAACATAAATATACACTCCTGTGATGTATCACCTGAAATGTGTACGAGAAACAGAAAATAAATCAATTGCTTTATAGCTTTCTATTCGATTTTACTAGAATCCAACCTTGCCGTTGTTTGATTCCCACATGCTTCTGCATCATGTTGACTCCATGAGTTTGATTGAGTACACAGTTTGAGAAATTCAGGTGGCCATGTAAACATAGGAGAACTATACAAGAAGCCATCTTCTAGAAACTCCTACTTTACACTTATCAATAACCTTCCTAGGCCTTCTTTTAGCGCAGGGGAAAGCGAAGCACAAGTCAAAACATCAATTGAGTGAATCACACCTCTGTGGACGAGTTCCCGCAAAGCCGATGACACGCCTTTAATTATAATATCTTTATGTTCCACATCATAATTGTCCACAAGAAGTAACAAGAATTCAACAAGAGAGTGAGTCATGTCAATGTATTTGGGAATAGAGTGCACCATCAATAGCATTGCAGGTTCTATGTTCATGATGTTATCCACACTCTCGTTGAAGAAGAGCCAATCATAGAACAAGGCCAGTTTCACATTGGCCTCGACATAGCTTTTCCTGCAAGATTTTAGAAGCCAACCAATAATAGCCCATCTTGGGACAATATCTGACTGAATGATTTCATTTGATGGATGGTGTGCACAACATATAAATCTAACTAAATCAACTATAACAGTTTCTCTACTTGGCTCATTGAGAAACTTCCTTGTAAACCACATCTGGTGGCGCTTTTGCTGTCCCAACTTCACATGTGTTAGCAAAAACCGTACATAGGACTCCATTTCTGGAGTGATTCGAAGTAAAAAGTACCTACTTGAAGTCCTTGTGCAGTAAAGCTGTGAAATATCTGTAAATTTTGATGTCTTGAACTGAGATGGGTTCATTACCAAATCCTTCCATATAACTCTAAAGTCAGGAACATGAAACAAATTTTGTAGTAACCAAACGACATCCCTCCCAATCTTCAAACATAAATGAAATTCTTCCCTCACTATTTTGACGCATAAATCAATCTCTAATCGCTTTAGAGTCCCTAACTTCTCATTATTTGGTGCCCTACAATGATCAGCTAATAGGCGAAGATACACATACAATGCACTTGACAAAAGTAGCGGTTCTTCTTCTAATATGTAATTCCACTTATCTAGAAAGAAGTTGACCAACTCAAAACACAACCACAAATTGCCATCACTAAAATCTCCTTCCACAATTTGCCTCAAAAGGGACACCAACAAACCATCAAAACCTACTGCCAACACATCAACCATTTCCTTGGTAACCCAAATCAACTGATTTTTCACTGACATAACAAGCTTTGGGTACAACTGGTGAACAACTTTGACGAGCAAATTAACAAAAAATGTGTACCCATCAGAAACAATAGCATGCAAGTGCTTAATATGGGTTTTGGCAAAATGGGGTTCGCACAAAATACCGTAGAGGATTGCCCGATTAAGCTCCAAGTACTCATTAGGATTCGGGATAGTTAAGGAGAATGGGGGCCTTAATTTTGGTTCAACAGACTCAAACGCTTGTCTAAGGGAAAGCTCAATTTGATTTTCAGCTTCATGGGACGCCCCCTGAGTGAACCTCAAAACCATAGGAGATTCGTCTGACAAAAGGGGAAAAATATCGCAGATTATATAGAAAAGAGAAAGAAGAATTCACCTAAGGCCAAAAGCCGACCTGAGACCACCGTGCATCAATCGCTGGAGCTCGATCGTCATTCCTGTCTCTCCCCTATCGCCGCTGTGTATCCGTCCTCAGTACACATGTCGGATTGAGGCAAAACACTGGAGCGCGATCTTCGTGTACCACCGTCCTGTGCATCGCGCAGCATCCCCGTTTCCACCTCTCCCCTTTCACCGTCGCTGGTCTCGTCTCAGATTGAAGCAGAAATCCCTAAAAATCCCCGATAGAGTTGACGGCCATGGTCATTTTATAATTCATGAACGGATCAGATTGGGTCACTAAACCCATAGTGGGCGTTTTGGAAGATGAGCTTGTGATAGGTACACTTGGCAGGTAATACGGACTGGAAAAGAAAAATGCTATTTTTAAAGTAAAAAAAAAATCAATCTTCACCAACAAAATGAATTTTGAGTGGAAAAATAGGAAAAAACGATTTTTAATACTAAAATATAATTTCTAACATATGAATCCATACAACAAAAATATTAAAACCGATTTTATTCTGTATGAATTTACCTAATCAACTAATTGTGATTGCCTTAGTAAAACTTTTATATTCTCAAGTTATATTTATAAAACTGATAAAATAAATAGAATTTTTAAGATTTCTATATGTTTAATATTCTCAAATTTGAGACTTGTGAGTAATTCTTCTATGAAGTAAAATTATAGTATAATTTATATATGTTCATCATTATCATGATTTGTTATGTTTCTTTATACATCTTTTACTAACCCATCTAAATACTAGATATTTTTTTTTATTTGAGATCTTTAATCATTACTAACTTACTTTCACTATTTAGTTATATGGTGTGTTTGACAAACTATCAAATTTAAATTTGGCTTAAAATTTAAATTTAAAGAAATTTTAAAATAAATAGTTATATTTGTTTAAACGGGTTTTTGAACTAAATTATAATTTAAAATCAAAGTTTCAGATAAGTTAGTCAGAATAGCTTATAGAACAGTAAAAGAACTTATAAACTAATCAATTACTATATTACCCCTATTTTTTCTTACACTCTCTCTCCTATTTTTTCTCATACCCTCTCTACTCTCTCATACCTTTTCTTACATCCTATCTCATCTCTCATACTTTTTCTTACACTTTCTCTCTTTTCTTTCTTATACCCTCTCTGATCTCTCCTCTCATCTCTTATATCTCATCATTTAATACTCATACCTTTTTCGTAATTTATCAATAATAAAAATATTTTTAAAAATAACTATACAAACATTCATTTATTTAAAATTATTTTTTTTCATAAATTATTCTCTAAAAGCCCTTTTCTATAAACTGCCCAAAAACCCATTTTTTCATAAACCTATTTTTAAAATATTATCCAAACACATACCAATATCTATACTTATCTTGTCAAACATGATCTATTCACATGTTTCCTTATGTATAAATTGCATTTTTTTTCTTTTTATATAAGTTGAGTATTTTAATTAAAGATAAATCTTTCAAATATATTTTTTATATTTATATAAATTTAAATTTAAAATTTTATATTTTAACGGCTAAAATATTTTTTACTTAAATTAATGCATGTTTAATCCCCCATAAATTGCATTTCTTAACTGAGCCAGTCAAGCTTTTGGTAGCATGCATGAGAATAATGTACTCAATAAATTTTGTTTGGCATGATGTGTTCATTCTCTTTTTAAAATTGTTTCTTCAATTTCATGTGTTATAATAAATGCTTCTTCCACACATAATTGTATATTATTCTTGATGAACGACAAAGTTTTTGGTGAGATTGCACTCTCATCTTCGAAGGTAGTTGCAAGTGACTCGTTTTAACTATTTTTTTATTATATTTGACAATGTTTAAATTTAATTTTAATAATATTCAATAGTTATTAAAAAAAGTATATTACTATTGATGTGTATAATTAGTTAAATTAATATTAAAAAATAATATATATTTTTACTAACTATTTAATTAATTTGATTATATTAAAAAATTAAAAAAAAATAATTTTTTATTATAAATATAATATAATCTTCTTAAAATATCTTTATATAATATTAGACTAGTATATATTAATTTATAAATTAAATAAATTAACATTGATATTAAATCAGTAGATAAACACTAAGAACAAGAGTTTATTATCCGTACACATTGTCCATATATAATCTAGAAGCTTAGATTATTTTTTTTTTCAAAAAAATATTTTAATGTATACAAACTTTAAAATAAAGATAATATCTTAACGGTTATATTTTTTAAAAAAATAATTCTTATTTAAAAAATATTAATTGAAATATTTAAATTTAGACGGCTAAAACTGTATGTTAAAAGTATAAATCTCATTGCAATAATAAGCGCTGTAGTATATTGTGATAAATACTGAAATTAATTCTATTAGTTAAGAAAATAATAAATTAAAAAAATAAAATATATTAAAATTTTATATTTAAAATAAAAAATAATATATTATTTAAACTTATATGGAAGACTGAAGCAATTAATAACTACTCCCGTGACTTCGTTGTTATAAGTGCGTATATAGTAAAGTGATTAAGTGAATCTTATATAAGAATAGAGTAATCCCACATTTCCAAGGCAAAATATTGTTCCATTCCCACTTTCTGTGTGTGGAGATAAGATCGTGATTGCTTGATGTATTACTCCACTTGCATTTTGTATACTTGCTTTAATAAATACATAGCTATCATTCCCAAAAAGAAAGAATACGATGACAATTGTCTCATTATCCACCTCCTCCATCATACTTTTATATTAATAAAATACATGTTCCAAATATTGTTGTATTCAATATATATAATATTATATTATATCTGTCTTGACAAATATATTATCTATTTTCTTTCACCCTAATTTTCTTATATTATTTTTTTAAGTTTTGTACTCGTTCTTATTCTTTAATTTTAATTAATATAATTGACATATTAAATTGTAAATTAATGCCATAAATAAATAATGTCCAATCCAGTTCTAAAATTATTGTTCTAGGCCTTATCTCACCCCCCTGAAAACTTTAATAATAAGCATATTAGCTCTAGGTCAAAAAATTTAACATAGAGATTTAGTTTATGAGTTTTTAAGAGAATAATAAAATAAAAAAAAAGTGAAAATATATTGTACCTATACCTTTTAATTGTACAATATTCCCAATTAAAAGTAATATGCATTTAACTAATAGATATTAGTCTAAATAGAAAAGATTTCAACAATGTAAGCATAAAATTTTAAATTTAAAATTGTATAAATATATATATAAAAAACTCTTTAAAAGAGTTATCCCAATCAAATTAGACAACTAACAAAATTTGAATTTAACTTAATTATATAATTATATTAAAAAAATTAATATGCACTCAAAGGTTTTGGAGGAGATTTAGGTCATGGTCCAATTTCGAATGATAATCTTTTGATTATATTTTACTTTAAGGCAACATCAATGATTTAAAGAGAAGCAATGTGAAGAAAGGTGTAGCTGAAGTTGAATTCTACGATTACGACAACATTTTTTTTTAAATAATTTTCTATTTTGAAAAAATCAATATTAATGTAAAATGTAAAATTCATCAAGAGTTGTAAAATCCATGAAACATGAATAATTTCGAACCTACTTGTCTTCGATTTATTTCCCAATTTTTTATTTTTGTAATTTTATCTATATTTTTCAAATATAATTACATGAATAAATTCATTCTCTTGCCATATTAATTAATAGGATCTCAATTTCATATAATAATAATAAATATTAATAATATTATATCCTTCTTCCTTCCACATGATCATTTGGAATCATAGCTTTTTATATTTGTAAGAGTCAAGACCAAAGCAATTATTTTGAAATTAATTATATTAAGTAATTATTATTTTGATTTGCTATCCTCCGTTACGTAATTAATTACATTATTGAAAATTGATTTCTTAAAATAAATTTATTACGTTTATTATATTTGTATTTTTTGCCATTTTGATAAGCCGGAAACTAAAAAGAAAAAGAACAAAACGATCTTGAATACAGAAAACAACTAGAACAAGAAGGTCGCGTAATTTCATTATTATATTTTTATGGTAATTCAGAATTTAGATATAGATCGACAAGAACAAGAGAGAGAAGAAGAAGAATAGCCGTATAAATGAACATTGCCTTCGTTCGGTCATTTGCGCCGTTCACTCTAGCACTTTGGTCTCACTCTTTTGCTGCCAACCGTCACTCATTTCGTCGCTTCACAGTTCGTGCTACTTTCGGGTACCTTCTCTTTCCTCTAACTTCTTCCTTTGTCACATTTCAATTCAATTTCTTTGATCTTCTTTTTCTGCGTTCCCGCTTGAAATCGTTGTACTAAAACTCGGTCTGTATCATTTGGTATTTTTTGTGTATACGATTGTTTTTGCTGTTTACTGTAGCAAATCTGATAGTTCTTGCTTTCTGAAAATTGTTTGATGCTTTGAGTTGCTAATCCTTCCCTAGTGTTGCGTCTGAAAATTAACTGAGGAGTTGCTATACTAGGCAAACTTCTATTGATACTGGTAAGCTTTTCATTGCCCCGATCTTCGGATTTCGTAGTCTTAGCTATTGGATCCCCTTGTTTCATAAGGGGCGTTTCCATTGTTGGTTTTGGATAAAGAATCGAGTTGTGTGAAGTGATATCCCAACTCATGTCTTTGAGGTAGGTTTGAATTGCGTTTCAGGCTTTTCTGTAATGACCATTTATGTTGAATCTATTCAGTTTGTTGAATTCCCTCTGTCTTTGAACTTATTACCGCAGCTCAGAAAATAAGTTTGCTTCAGCCAAGCCTTCTTAAAGTACTTTTATGCTCCCAACCCTTGTTTTGTTAACTTAATCTTATTTGTATACTTATGATATGTGGTGTTGCACTTGGAAACACTAAGTCGCTAATTTTGCGTGGATCCGTTCCTATATTATTTTCATGTATGGATTGGTTTGACTTGAGGTTGACTCTACAAAGATTTCTGATAAAGATAAATTAATTGGATTTGTGAAAGATGTCATTCTTTAACATATTTGAATTGACTGAATAATGTATTCAAATTGTTCATTTGACATAACAGAGCAATGGCTTCTCACGTTGTTGGTTATCCCCGCATGGGACCCAAGAGAGAACTTAAGTTTGCCTTGGAATCATTTTGGGATGGAAAGAATAGTGCTGAGGAACTGGAAAAAGTTGCTAAAGACCTTAGGGTAGCCATCTGGAAGCAGATGGCTGATGCTGGAATCAAGTATATTCCAAGCAACACTTTCTCGTACTATGATCAAGTATTGGACACCACTGCCATGCTTGGGGCTGTTCCTCCTAGATATAATTGGAATGGTGGTGAGATTGGCTTTGATATTTACTTCTCCATGGCACGAGGGAATGCCGTTGTACCTGCTATGGAAATGACCAAGTGGTTTGACACCAACTAGTAAGTGAATTCTCCTCCCTATTCATTATCCTTAATATCAATCATAGGTGATGTTTTTGGGCTTCCATTTTGGTGTCTGTACTCCATTTCTTTCACTTAATTTGGATAAATGACATAGAAAATGTTATGGATTTGTTGTTATTGAAATTTGAAACATGCTTGAAGATTTTGATGAAGAACTAAACTAATTATTGTGGACATTTAAAATAACTATAGAATAATATATAATATAAATTTATTAAGGTATTCATTTATTAATTTTATCACTTTTGTTGTGTCAAGTGTGGAGGATGCGCCCTTCAGATACACTTATCTTATACTTGACTAATATATAACGTTTTTCTTTCCAGTAAGAACTGTAATTTAACTATAACTACTTATGGTACAGCCACTACATTGTCCCTGAATTGGGTCCAGACGTTACATTCTCCTATGCTTCCCACAAGGCAGTGAACGAATACAAAGAGGCCAAAGCTGTAAGTTAACTGATTTCTTTATTTCAAGTGATCTATTTGTTTTTCTTGTGATTAAATTTAATAGTCAAGCTTACAGTAATTAACGATTATGTGGTGTTTAAATTATTGTTTTCTTATTTGAATGGATTGTATATAAACAAGAGATTAACTAGAGTTATTGAACTTAATGGATTTATTATATTGAGACTCATAAATAAATGAGTTAAGGCAAGTTTGAAAAGAAAGAGCTGGTTGTTAGGCTAAAGAAGTCGGCACCATTGATTTTTCCCCCTTTTGTTTCCTGATTATACTGTGCTTATCAGAAAAGTAGTTAAGTTGTGGAAAAAAGAACTTGATTATTTTTGAATCATTTGTTTCACTCTTTGATGTTTGTACTTCCTACTATGCAGCTAGGAATTGATACCATACCAGTGCTTGTTGGACCTGTGTCCTTCCTGTTGCTGTCAAAACCAGCAAAGGGTGTTGATAGATCGTTTTCTCTTCTTTCCCTTATCAACAAGATCATTCCAGTCTACAAGTATAACTTTACCTATTTATTAATTTGAATGACAGTTGAATGATATATGACGATTGCCCAATTTTGCTTTTGTAATTATTGAAGGGAGGTTGTGACTGAACTGAAGGCAGCTGGGGCTACTTGGATCCAGTTTGATGAACCCACCCTTGTGAAGGATCTTGATGCTCACCAGCTACAAGCATTTACTCATGCCTATGCAGAGCTGGAATCATCTTTATCTGGTCTAAATGTCCTGATAGAAACATACTTTGCTGATGTTACTGCTGAAGCATACAGAACACTTACCTCTTTGAAGGGTGTTACTGCATATGGGTTTGACCTTGTTCGTGGAGCAAAGACCCTCAATTTGATCAAGGAAGGATTTCCAGCTGGAAAATTTCTTTTTGCTGGTGTAGTTGATGGAAGGAATATATGGGCCAATAACCTTGCCTCTTCTCTGGGTTCCTTGCAAGCTGTTGAGGGCATTGTTGGAAAGGGTATTTATTATTGATCACATTAGTTGTTGATTACTGTGACACTTGAAGCTAAAATGTGCTCTGTCCTTTTCTGCAGACCATGTAGTGGTCTCTACATCTTGTTCTCTTCTTCACACTGCAGTTGATCTGGTGAATGAAACGAAGTTGGACCAAGAGATCAAGTCTTGGCTTGCATTTGCAGCACAAAAAGTAGTTGAAGTAAATGCCTTGGCCAAGGCTTTGTCTGGACAAAAGGATGAGGTACGATTGTTTTGCCAGAATTGTTTTCCTTTGAATAATTAAAAGTTTGATGACAATAAACTACCATTTAAACTATCATGCAGGCATTCTTCTCAGCTAATGTTGCTGCTTTGGCTTCAAGGAAGTCCTCCCCAAGGGTGACAAACGAGGCTGTCCAAAAGGCTGTAAGCCCTATTGAGGATCATGAATTTTGTTAATACTGTTTTTCATGACCCATATCTTGTAAATGTATTCCTACGTTGTTATTTTCCGTTGCTTAGGCTGCTGCTCTGAAGGGGTCTGATCACAGGAGGGCCACAAATGTGAGTGCAAGGTTGGATGCTCAACAGAAGAAGCTGAATCTTCCTATTCTTCCAACTACCACTATTGGTTCTTTCCCTCAGCATGCAGACCTTAGAAGGATCCGCCGTGAGTTTAAGGCCAACAAGTGAGCTTTCTGGCTTTTCATCTGCTTTTACCTTATGTATTTGAGATGTTTTTTTCCTTAGATATTATAACCTGGTAAACCATTTTTTCTATTAGGATATCTGAGGAAGAGTATGTCAATTTTATCAAGGAGGAAATCAGCAAAGTCGTCAAGCTGCAAGAAGAACTGGATATTGATGTCTTAGTGCATGGAGAGCCTGAGGTGAGGAGCAGATTTGTGTCATCTTTTGAATTTTAATGAAGACATTTTAGTGTGAAATCTAGTACATGTACTCACTTTTTAAAGTTTTTTTTTCCATTTAGAGGAATGATATGGTTGAGTACTTTGGAGAACAATTATCTGGTTTTGCTTTCACTGCCAATGGATGGGTGCAATCCTATGGATCTCGCTGTGTCAAGCCACCCATCATCTATGGTGACGTGAGCCGTCCCAAGCCTATGACTGTCTTCTGGTCTTCAATGGCTCAAAGTATGACTAAACGGCCTATGAAGGGAATGCTTACTGGCCCTGTTACTATTTTGAACTGGTCTTTTGTTAGAGATGACCAACCCAGGTATGAAAACATGGCATTCAAATTTGAAGAAACGGTTCAATAGGATATTCAGTTATGTTTGACTTATTCTGATTGTCATTAGACATGAGACCTGCTACCAAATTGCTTTGGCCATGAAGGATGAGGTTGAGGACCTTGAGAAAGCTGGTGTTACTGTCATCCAGATTGATGAGGCTGCTCTGAGAGAAGGCTTGCCTCTAAGGAAGTCTGAGGAAGCATTCTATCTAAACTGGGCTGTTCACTCATTTAGGATTACAAACGTTGGTGTTAAGGACACTACCCAGGTTCAATTTTGCTTCTCTAACTCTTATCATTACAAATTTACTTTACACTAGGATTCTCTTGTATTCTGATGTGGTTCCGTGTAAGTCATACTATCCATGACTTATAAATATTAAATGTGTTTTTTTTTAATAAATTTGATGTTATATATTGATATATTAATTGTTAGTCAAAATATTCTAGAAATGAACCTTGATTAGGTTAGGATGGTTCTAGTAGCAGTATAAAGTTATTGAAAAGGGAGAGGAGGGTGAGAAGTTGACTACTTTTTGTTGACCGTGTTAGAAGGTGGGAATTTGTATTTGATAATTTCTGTTTTTGGCCAGATACACACTCACATGTGCTACTCAAACTTCAACGACATCATTCACTCTATCATAGACATGGATGCTGATGTGATCACCATTGAGAACTCCAGATCAGATGAAAAACTACTCTCTGTGTTCCGAGAGGGAGTTAAATACGGTGCCGGTATTGGTCCTGGAGTCTATGATATTCACTCTCCAAGGATCCCACCCACAGAGGAGATCGCTGACCGAATCTCTAAGATGCTCGCTGTTCTTGAGAGCCACATTCTGTGGGTCAACCCAGATTGTGGCCTCAAGACACGAAAATACACCGAGGTTAAGCCTGCTCTCACTAATATGGTAACTGCTGCCAAACAAATTCGCACCCAGTTAGCCAAGTCCACCTGAGTAGAGAATGAGCAGTGAAGATCGCTATTCTGATATCTTGTGCTTGAGTTGAGTAACAGAAGTTTTCCAATACACTATCTAATTTCCAATAAAGTGTAGTTTAAGGTTTTGCTGTTTCCTCTTGCCTTTTCCTTCCCTCCTGCTTTTTTACTTTGGGCATGTAGTGAATCTGATATTTTGTGCATGAGCTGGGAAACAGTAGTGTACCATCTCATTTCCAATAACGTGCCAGGTTTTGTTCTTTGCACCTTGCCTTTTATTTCCCTGCTTTTCCTCTTCATTATAGGTATGTGTTTTAATGCTTACAGCATTTTTAAGTTGTTTTTTTTTGGGAAAAATCTTTTCTTTTTTTTTTGTTATAAAAAAAAGTTTAGGTGTATTGGGCATCAGTTCTCCACCAAAGTAAGGGTATAGCTCTATAGTTCAGAGAGTACTTATAGAAAACTCTTACAACGATAGCGATAATTAAACTTATAATTTTATAAGATATAAATCTGTTTCTTATCATATGTACCAACTTTCATATTCTGGAAAATTCTATCCTTATCAAGTTCTTAGATCTTTAAGCTATAACTCATTTGTTAACATTTTAATGTACTGATTAAGAGTGCTTTAGGCTGAATTGATAGGAAGTCTCAAAAAGACTACCCTAAAATCTAATTTTTTTATAGTTTTATTATTAAATTTCCTAATTGAAACAAGTTTTAGTTGTGATATAAAAAATATGTAATTTCATCTTATTTTCTTCAAAAAGAAATTGGATGTTTAAAATTGGAATGAAAAATTTATAATTAATATATAAATCTCCTTTGAGTCATTCAAGTGTTTTATTAAGATGCATTCAACTTAAACTTTGCTTTTCATTAATTATTCGTAAGTTGAATTGGCTTGGCTGCTTGTTAGATTTAATAACATTTCCAACCTCCAACCACATATATATATATATATATATATATATATATATATATATTAACCAATGCACACGTAAAAAGATGAATCAATATTAGTCATAATTTATTAAGTTGAATTGGCTTGACAACTTGTTATATATATATATATATATATATATATTTATTTAAATATTAGCCAATACATACACACACAAAAAGATGAATCAATGTTATTAATTATTGTATAGGTTATTGTTTTTAAAGTTACATTCATTTATAATATTTTAAACATTATTTTTCATATTTTATGTGGTTTTATTATGCACTTTTTCAAAATATTAAATATAGGGTTAAAGTGCAAAAATATTTTTGTATTTTTTTTTAAAATTGGGCCTAATATTCTTCTGAGATACAAAAATACCTATGAATATTTAAAATAGGAATAAAAGTATCATGACCGTTAAATATAACTTAATAATATTATTTTTTGTGAATTGTGATGAGTTCTATGCTATTATTATAAAAGTATTAAAATACTCTTAACTCAAAAACTAAAAAATATAAAGGTATAAAAATATTCATTAATTTTTATCAAATATGCGCTAAATATCATATACTTTTCGGAAGTATAAAAATACCCACAAATATGTAAATAAAATAATTCTTTTCATTTTGACAAAACAAAAAAAAAATCTATTAAATTTTATTACATTATTAATAATATCATGATTAATGTATACATTTAATCTTTTAAATTTATATCAAATTTTAGTTTAATATTTTAAATTTATAGAGTAAATTTTTAGTCCCTTAATATTAATAAAAAATATATCATACTCAAAACTTTTAAACTTTTGACCGGTTATTATAGGTAGTAATCTAATTAGTAATCTCATTTATAACAGAAAAAAAATAATTAGTAATCTCATGGGCCCTTTTTGTGATGAAGTTCGAGTCACCAATAAAAAATAAAAAAATATAGAAAAAACTATAAAAAATAATAAATTTTAAATTAGTTCTGGTTTTAACAATAAATAAATTATATATCAAATTTTATTAACAGAATATCTTACTTACATTTATAGTTTTTTCGAGTCCTCTCCCTTCTGTCTTTTTTCCTAAAAAAATTTTGTCACCCCCGCCCTACATTAACGTAAAAAACGCGGGAATCTACTGTGAAAGGCTGTAAGCTTAAACATACGACAAATTACTCATTCTGTTCCACCATTTGAGCTTGTGAATCAATTATTAAACCCAGATATTTATTATTTTAAGTTTTCATTCCCTGCCCCAAATGCGGCTGATTTGTTTGACACGCGAGCCTTCAGAAAATTCCAGTTTTAATTGTTCTCTTTTGAATATCAGATTTTCACCAGGTCAACGTCTCACCAGAACTGAACACGCTTTCAAACTTTCTCTTTATGCTCGAGCTCCTGTTTGGATCTTCATCTCACCGTTCCGAATATACAAATTATGTCTTTCTTTGCTTTTCCCTGCTTCGACTAGAGTCTTTTGTTTTTCTTGAATCTTTCTGTCAATCCAATGGAATCCGGATTTGGGTTTCTTGTTCTCTTCTCTGTCTTTACGTTGGCTTCCATGTTTGTCAGCGCCAAATCACAGTGTAGCGAGACTTGTGATTTCGCTCTTGGTTCGTACTATGTTTGGAATGGTTCAAACCTCACTTACATTTCGAAGGTTATGAAATCCCAGCTCGTTTCAACCCCAGACGATATTGTCAGCTACAACAAAGACAAAATACCCAATCAAGACAGCGTTTCGGCATTCATAAGAGTCAACGTTCCCTTCCCATGTGAGTGCATCAATGGCGAATTTTTAGGCCACACGTTTCAATATGATGTTCAGTCAGGGGACACCTACGAGAAGGTTGCTGTCACAAACTATGCCAATTTGACCACTGTTGATTGGCTGCAGAAGTTCAATAGCTACCCATCCGACAATATTCCTGACACTGGAACCTTAAATGTCACGATTAACTGTTCCTGCGGGAATAGAGACGTCTCTAAGGATTATGGGTTGTTCATCACGTACCCACTTAGGCCTGGGGAGACCTTGCAGTCAGTGGCAAGCGATGTGGGTCTTGACACCGGACTACTGCAGAGGTACAACCCGTCTGTGAATTTTAACCAAGGAAGTGGTCTGGTTTTTATTCCGGGCAAAGGTAAGATTGGTGTTGAATTTTGGATGATGATAACAAAAAGGACAGAATTTTATTATCTAGAAAAAAATTGAGACTAACATCCTCTCTTTCTGAACTACGTTATCAAATTAAATTTTCGTAAATTAGCAGACCAAAAATGCATTTAAGGCAGTTGATAGCTACATGGTACTTAAGCTTCATCTTCTTCTTTTTTTTTTAAAAAAAAAGTATTTTACACGTGTATTTTAGCTACATGGTACTATCCCAGTTAGTCAAGAGTTAATAAAGGGAGTTGATAGCTGAAGTTTTATTTTGTTAAGAGTTGCATATAGAATTTGTCTTAAGTTGCTATGGGTGCCTCATTTCATAATCTCCTCAGTTATCTGATCATTGAAAAAAAAAAAACTCCCCAGTTATGGTTATATGTTCTCCTGGAATGTAACTGAATTTTGTTGTTGGAAGGATGATGATCTGGTCTTTGTTATGCATGTAAAAATGGTGTTTTTCAGTCTTAAATGTGTTTTTACTGGGATAGCTGAAGAACTGGTCTTGAATGCCGACTCATACCCCTTTACCCCCACTGAAAAAATTCTATTTAACTGAAAGCATCTTCCAGTACAGAAATCTCTATTTCTGCTCTATGTTTTTTATGCTTAAAAAGGAATTTGAGTATTTGGACTATTAGCAAGCTTCATGCTATCTCTAAATTTTTTCCTCGGTACTCTAATATTAATATAATTGTCTCACTTTTTTACTTTCATTTTCCAGATCAAAATGGTACCTATGTGTCGCTTCGGTCAAGGTAAATTTTATTAATTTTTTTACCTTTCATGCTATCTGGTATCTCCATACATGGTTGTATCATTTTGGTCTTTCTCCAATACATTGACTAATGTTATCTTTTCCTTTTCCACAGAAAAGCTGGAGGTTTGACTTTGACTCTACTCACAAAACTGGTTATATGATGATTGTCTTCTATGTACTTTGACGTTTATCTTATACAAATGGTCAGAATCTGCTAAAATTAAAAAGCCAATCCTACTTTGAGCCCATAAATTCCCTTTATATAAACAGGTCTTTCCACTGGGGCTATAGTTGGAATATCCATTGGAGTAGTAGCAGGGCTTCTTCTACTGGCAGTTGGTATATATATTGGCTATTTTAGAAAGAGTAAGACGGATGAGGTGAAATTACTCTCCCAAGAGTACAAAGGTCTCTCTTCTCAGGATAGGAGGGGTAAAGTTCACTCTAGTTTTACTTCTTCCAATTCTCCATTTCTCTCTTCCCCCTACCTTTGATCTTTTGATGTGGGTAAATAAATGCAGTGCTGTAAAGTCTACCGGACTGAACAGCCCTCCGATAATAAAGTAAAATCTAATTCAAATGACTATTCTATATGGCTTACTCGGTATGCTGGTTGTACAAGGCAATGCTTTTTAGCACACTTCATAACAAACCGTTATGATCTGCTTTCAAGCTTTTTACGAAATTGTTATATAGTTGATTATTGTATAAAATGACACTATGATTAATCCCATTTCAGAGACAACCTCCGGTAATGTTGAAAATGGAACTTCTGGATCTGGTGGTCCTGTTGCTCCTATTGCTGGCCTTGCTGGCATTACAGTGGATAAGTCAGTGGAGTTTTTATATGAAGAGCTTGCTACTGCGACAAACAACTTCAATATGGCTAACATTATTGGTCAAGGTGGTTTTGGTGCTGTCTACTATGCAGAGCTGAGAGGCGAGGTTTGTGAACGCATATGAAGTACCGTTTTTATCACAATCATTCCTGCAAGAAAGTTCAATTCATAAATTGTTGATATTGGGTGTCTCATTATGTTTATCTAGACTGTAGAAGAGGATTGATGCTTTATGATATCAAGAGGGGATAAGATCAAAGAGCTTTGATCTCCTAGATGTCAATATTATTAATTAATTGTTTCATTATGTTGGAAATGACTAATTGTTGTTATCATAAAGCTAAACAAGATTAGCGAGAAAGGTTAAGTGATGATTCAAAATGGTTACGCAATGCTGTTTGAGTAGACCTTAGCAGAGAAATTCGATGAAATAAACTGAATGCTAGACATATAAAATATAAAATATATTCTTCTTTCTTGTGAGTTGTTACTCTCTCCGAAAGATGAGATGATTTCCTACTAATTACTTCCTTCCATGCTTTTGAATATGGCACAATGCGGATTTGTTGTTAATTGGACGGTTATTGTAGCATGATACTTGATAATGCTCTTCTGAGTTCTGATGATTTAGCAAGTGCTTTTAATCTATTGTAATTGTAGTTCAGTTTTGTTCTTTTTAATATTGATTCTCTCATTTCGTTAAACAATTTCTGTTCAGAAAGCAGCAATCAAGAAGATGGATATGCAGGCAACAAGAGAATTTCTGGCTGAATTGAAAGTCCTGACAAATGTTCATCACCTTAATTTGGTACTATATCCCCCAACTTTTAGGCATTTGTTATCATCTCTTTGATGTATTGAAGTGTGTGCCATGTCAGTGGGGTTCTCAGCATACATTCATTAATTGATTTAGTAATGAAATCTAGCATTTTGAGAGGTCTGTACTTTGAACGATTAAATTGGGAACTTTGTAATCATTAAATAAAGAGGTAAGCGTGACATAAAAATTAATGATCTAAAGCGTGATTCTTCTCAATGACCATGCAGGTGCGTTTAATCGGCTATTGCGTTGAGGAATCTCTTTTCCTTGTCTATGAGTACATTGAGAATGGAAACTTAAGTCAGCGTCTCCGAAGTTCAGGTTAGATCTGCATATTGTTGATCTTGTTTGGTGACAATGCATAGTGATTGTTATAACTTAACAGTAGAGTCATATTTTGCCAGGAAGAGATCCACTGCCTTGGTCTACCAGGGTGCAAATTGCTCTGGATTCAGCAAGAGGTCTTGAATACATTCATGAGCATACAGTGCCTGTATATATCCATCGTGACATAAAGTCGGCTAATATATTAATAGACAAAAACTTCCGTGGCAAGGTTGATTGTGTTTTAAAAATATTTATGAGATTAGACAATCAGTGCAAAATCCTCTGATAATATTCATGTATACAGGTTGCAGATTTTGGATTGGCTAAACTTACTGAAGTTGGCAGCGGGACACTTCCCACTGGTCGTCTTGTGGGTACATTTGGATATATGCCACCAGAGTATGATCATTTTTGTTATTTCTTTTCTGAAAAAAGCATTTCGCTTAATGATGGAGCCTTTTTAATTTATATACTGAGTTCACAAGTAAATTATAGTTTATGCTCGTGGTACTTTCCTGTGGTGTAGTATGCATCAGTCAACTCCTTAATTATTTGCTCTGTCCTCACTTAACAACCGTGTGATATTTTTTTATATAAATTTTTAATGGAAATAATTGAGTATTAGAACAACGAGCATTTTCAGTGTAGCAAATTTGTCTATTTTGTAGAGAAGTTCCATTTTGTTTAACTGGATTTGATTAATGATCTACATGCTCCTTTCTGCAGATATGCTCAATATGGGGATGTTTCTCCCAAAATAGATGTCTATGCTTTTGGAGTAGTTCTCTATGAACTTATTTCTGCTAAGGAAGCTATCATCAAGATAAATGAATCAATCACAGACTCAAAGGGCATCGTATCTTTGGTTAATCTCAATCTCTATAGACTCAAATCTTTGTATCATCATCATTTTCAAATTAATCAAATTATTCTCTTAATAATTTCATTTCTCTTTCTACCTTTTACTGATGCAGTTTGATGGAGTTCTTAATCAGCCAAATGCAATCGAAGATCTTCGCAAATTGGTGGACCCAAGACTTGGGGATGACTACCCTATCGATTCAGTTCACAAGGTGAGCATGTTTCTTGGGAGTAAATTAACACTTGGAACATGGAGTCTGGATCTTGAGGTCGGGTAGTGTTTAAGTTTCTCTGAAGTTAGGCATAGGTTTATATCAACTTCAGAGGATTCTGATAGAGACTTATTAGTATAAGATACGAAGTCTCACATTAAGTAACATAATGTGCTCAATAGGGTATTAAAGTAGATTAATTTTTCCACCTTAACACCTAGCTTTTGAGATCCCACTTAAATACTCATAAGATTCTTTTGAATATCTGTGTGCATGATGCCGGCATAGTGGTTTAACAACTTGGTCCCTGAAATCTGGCGATTAAACAGATTTTAGTCCCTCAACATTTGATTTGAACTCATGTCAGAAATAATTGAAAAGGAAAAGACTATGCTGAAATTATTATAATACTTGGCTTGCAGGTTACTCAACTTGCCAATGCATGCACACAGGACAATCCCCAACTGCGTCCAAGCATGAGATCTATAGTTGTTGCTCTTATGACACTTTCTTCTGCCACTGAGGATTGGGATGTTGGCTCCTTTTATCAAAATCCAGCTCTTATGAATCTCATGTCTGGAAGATAAGATGCTGAAGCAATTGTATTGTCTGTAAATGGTTGTTACGTGAAAGAAATTGAGTATATTATTGTTTTGGTTACCAAAATATGCAAGCTTTCTCAATTTGATATTTCCCCCCTCTTAATTTAGTGTTTCACTTTCAAGTTTTTCGTCCGTTTAGTTCTTATTACTAGCATATGAATGTTTGAGCTTAAAGTCTTTTAAGAATTAATTGATTTTTTAAGAAAATAAAAAAAATAAATAAATATTTAATTATACTTAAATATAATCTTTTAAGATTAACCCATGTACTATTTAATATATTTAAATTAATTAACTAATTCTTATATTTATTATAATTAACCAATTTATTTTATTTATCTAAAAAAAATCAAATAACTCTTATATTAAAAAGTGGAGGAATATAATAAAATCACTAAAATTCCCTCTAAAATATTCATAAACCAATGAATATAATGCAACTAAATTTATACTTCTTGCAACATATGCGGTGTCTAGCTTTGAGTAATTTAAATTTGAAGACTTGTTTTTAAAGAGTTTATTGTATTTTCTAAGATCATAATGAAAAAAAAAATTGATTATGCATTTTCTTCTCTTTGAAATAAAATGAAAATTTTGAAATTTAGAACTTTCAAATAATCTAAATGTCTTTTTAAGAAATAAAAATTGGGTCTCACCTTAGACTGATTCTCCTTATGGGGATAATTTAAATAGCCCAGAGGCTCTAAAATTATTTAGATTAAAATGATAAAAATATTTAAATAAAAATTGTTTAGATTAAATTGAAAGGATTGTTCTTGTTGTCTCAGTTGGAATTGAAAAGAGGAAACTTCTCAATAAAAAAAACATTGAAATTCAATACAGGTGATGCATGACTGAAAAGGAGTTGACAGAGAAAGTAATAGTTTTATCCGTGGTAAAACATAAATTTAACAAAAATAATGTACTAAATTTAGTGAGGATGCATGGTGTTTTGTGGCCAATTTCGGATCACAAATGATCTTACGATCCCTGACGAGGAAGTATAAATATCACATTAACATGTCAAGTTGAGATTATTCAACCTTTTTCCCTTACGAAAAAAGGTTCATGACTCTCTCCCGTTTTATTCACGATGGTCACCAGTTCACCGTAATTACAATCCCTTCGTTGAATGAGATATTTGAAGTTGTCGGCGTTGACTTAGATCATAGAATGCATAGTAGTAGTAAGTGGGCTATGAGGCAATCGGTTGTGTTACTGATTTGCATGTTGTGTTCGGTTCTGGAGGTGAAGGTTGTTGCCGATTACATCCCGCCGGCGAGATTGGATGGCTTCATTTACAGGAATCAGCATCACCCCGATTCTATTTTGATCGAAGCGTTTTTCGACCCACTGTGCCCTGATAGCAGGGACTCATGGTCACCGCTCAAACAAGTTATGACTCACTATGGCTCTAGCGTTTCTCTTACCGTTCATCTTCTTCCTCTACCGTAAGGAATCACCTCTCACTTTTGTTCTATTCTCTTCTTCTACTGCGCTAATTTCTTTATGAACAGTGAGAAAATGGCATAGAGGACTTCTAAAACTCCATACCTCAAAACTAATAATCATTCTGAAGGATTAAATTTATATTGATTATTTTCTTACAGTTGCAACTAGTTTTTTCCCCAAAGGTTACAAGAATATTTTTGAGTATAGATGGTAGTATTGTGAAGCAGAAGTGATAACTTGGAAAAAGTGGTTATCTTAAATTCAAAACATTTATAGTCTTTCTCCATCCTTATATTTCTTTTTTCCTCAACAATAATGCACACTGCAGGTGGGGAATTTGAGCATGTTAGTGGTGGATTCAATAGAATCTTAAGATTAGTTTATATTAAGTTGCAGTTGGAGGATAGGGCATGGTCCTTCTCCTCCTGTTTCTACTTGTTCTTTTGAACTGTTGGGGAAAGAAGCTTATGGCCTTATGTCTCCAATCAAATCTATGCTAATAATTGATATTTAATAATGGAATGATTAGCTCTATTTATTTATTTCACAATATTTGTCAAACTTCTCTCGGTTAATGCTATGCTAACTAAATTAATCATGAAACATGTAACTTTCTTGCAATTGCCGAACAGTGGTGCTGTAGTCTTGTTGCTGCACTTGTTGTACTGTTGTTAGCTTGAATAAGCTCAAGAGTATGCTTGATCACGGTTTTTAACTTTGTAATCAATTCACTTGCCATTCTGATGATATGTGGTGACTCATGTTGCCCCTGGAGTAATATACCTTTATTCTCAACTGCAGTTACCATGACAACGCTTTTCTTGCATCTCGTGCTTTGCACGTTGTAAATGCATTGAATAAATCTGCAACGTTCCCCATGTTGGAGTGGTTATTCAAGCATCAGGTCAGTATTTCCTTCTGCTTAAGTACTTTGTGGTTTCTCTTTTCTGTAATGATTTAGCATGTTACACTTCGAAACCTTTGTTCTGCCTCATGAACTTGGATTTTATTTCTTTCCTTTCATTTTGGGTTGTTCCACAACAATTGAAAATGACATTCTATGTTCTTATTCCCTGGTTTTTCTGTGCTAACCAGGAACCTCTGTCTAGAAACTACGTGTATGTTTCATGCTTGAATGAAACAAGTTGCTGTCATGGTTTTAATGATTTCCCTCCACTTTCTTGCAGCAGCATTTGTTAATATAACCTATTCCTCTTCGATATGATACGAATTCAAACAATTGCTACGAGAAGACTATTGCTTTTATTTGGAATAATTTTTTCTGTTGATGTTAGGGTGATTATATCCTCTCCAGAGTCCTTAAGATATAAAGTGCATTTGTATCTAGAGTAGAACTTCTCTGTACATAAAATTATTCCAGTTTCTTGCTAACCAGATATGCTGCACACATTTAACAGGAGAAATTCTATGGTGCTCGAACCAAGAATTTTTCAAGGGCTTCCATTGAGAACGAGATGGTGAAGTTTGTGACAGAAGTAGTTGGGAAATCCTATTATAGTTCCATCAAGAGTGGCTTCAATGACCGGAAAACTGATCTCCAAACAAGGGTGTCGTTTAAGGTGAGATAAAATAAATTTATCCTTCAGGTTCCATTTAGAGAAATCAACTTTGTCTGGTATATCTGAATTTAATTTTTTTTATATGCAGAGTAAATTTATTTGATGCCTGGAGTCAATGATTTAAGGAACAATTGCTGAAAAATCCCTACTTCAAAATTTATTGCCCAAAAATACCTGAAATTTGTTTAAAGATCAGATGTAGCTTATCTTTAGCAGGGGCAATTCTTTTTGTGTGTAACCTATCTTTGGCTGTGTGCAAAACAGAAGACATTTGTACATAGCTCAAGATATATTACATATAGTTGAAGATTTGTGTCTATTAAAAATGAAATGCATTTACTCAAAGACTTGAGTCTTTAGTTATTTTTTATCAATAAATTTTGTAATGAGGGATTTTTTTATCAATTTTCTCATGATTTAAAATTTGAAAAAATCACATTAATAATATAATATTAATTGACTGTAAAACTTTTGCTAACTAACTATGATTTTGCTGTGAAAATGCAGTATGCTACTTCAAGGGGGGTATCTGGAACGCCATTTTTCTATGTGAATGGATTCTTGATGCCTGATACAGGGTATGCTCTTGACTACAAGGCTTGGAGGAAGATCATTGACCCACTGGTTGGTGTAAATAGTGGAAAAATTGTAGCCCCCCTCCTCCATTTCTTCTTGTGAAGGTTGTAACTTCATGACATATAGTTCTGCGTTTTATTGTATATTGCTGGGCTAAACCTAAAATGATGCCAGTGAATGAATGTAGGTGCTGCTGGGTTCCAGCGAAGCCAATAAATAACAATAATCAATAGAATATGTCTTGTGATTATTTTATGGTTTAAATATATAAAATCTTATAAAAAAAATTAAATTAAAAACTCCAATATTTTATATTTTGATTATCACGAATATGCTATTAAAATTACTATTAAAGTTAATAGTTTTTAATCATGTCATAATTTTATATTTTTTATTATATACAACATCATTTAAAAAAATAACACTTGATAATTTACATGTAATTTTAAGTAATTTATATTATTTTTTATTTAAATAATATATAGTCAAATAAATATTTTAAATTGTTTTTTAAGTATTTTATATTTTATGTATTTAAAAAATACTTTAAATTATATTCAATTGTTAAATGTTATTAAATATTTTATATTTTTAAATATTTTATTTTAAGAATTTAAAAAAACTTTAAATTATATGTCAATAACTAACTAGATGTTATTTTTTAAATAACGTGATATATATAATAAAATATATAAAAATTATGATATGGTAAAAATATTTAACTTTAATAGCATGTATTTGATAAGCGAAATATGAAATATTAAGATATTTAATTTAATTTTTTAAAAGTTAGAGAGGTTATGTAAAGTTAACTTATAAAGTTTATAAAAATTTTGTGTTTTAGTCTTATTTTATTCAAGAAATATATGCACATTTTTCTGTTAAAGTAAATTTTATATTAAAGATTAGAGTAGTATATATGTGTGTATTTAATGTAATTCTTTCTTAATGGCTGCTACTGTTTTACATTGTTCCTCTCAACTGTGATACAAAATTTAAAGATGTCAATATGCTTGGTGGCTTAAAAACATATTCTAACTAGCAATTTCTTATGATTAATGCCAAGTTTGTTTTGAAAAATGCAGTATGCTGCTTCAAAAAGGGGATTGGGAAGAGGGTCAGGTCCTATCTTCAGTCCTTTTTTTACTATGAAGTAAAAATTTGATAATAAATACTTAAAAATGATTATTTTATTTTTTTTTCCTTTTATTTTTATTTTTACCCTGATGTCTCAATCTTAATATAAATAACCTCTGCCAAAAAATCTAATCCTAACTAAAAAGATAGCCGTAGGCTTCAAGAAACACGGGCCACGGTGGACAATACTAGAAAAACCCAGAACATTCTAAATTACAATAGCCAGTCTACCCATCAAGACCCAAATATTTTAATTAAATTTAAAAGAAATAATAATATACTAAATTATTTAAAATATATTTAATTTTTAATTTTTAAATAATTAAATTTATATTTGAAATAATAGATAATTTATTTTATTTAATATTAATATCGTTTATAATTTTTTTTATTTTATTCTTATATTATAGATAAATTTAATATTTTTAAAAAAAATTTATATAACAAAAAATAGTCGAATATTTTCCCAACCAAGGAAGACCAAAATTATTTGAATAAATTAATGAAGCCACAAATTGGAATTTAGATATCAAACAAGAAACAAGATCGAACTCCCCTACAAACTACATATAATAGAGACGAAGTTCCCTTCTTCCACCTAACAAAAAAAGAGACGAGCTTCGCAAACTTCTTTTCTTCATCGATACGTCGAAGCCACCATTTCGTTAACGCATTGATCCTGAAAGGCGAAAGCAAGCAGATACAGACAGAGAAGGAGAGATGGATTTTGAACTGCGAAGAGCGAGAGAGAAACTAGAGAGAGAGCAGAAGGATAGGAAGGAGAGGGCTCGGTTGAAATTGGAGAGGGAAAGGAAGGCTAAACAAGAGGCTAAGATTCAAAGGGATGCCATTGAAGCTGTTCAAAGATCTCGCCGTATTGATGCAGCCGAAGCCCAACTAAAGGTGCCCAACTCATCCTTCTCGAATACCCTTCTGTTTTTCTTTTCCTTTCGTCGATTTCACTTTTCTTTATTGCTCTTTTTTCTTTTGCACCTCTCATTTGGTCTTCTAATCGCTTTTTAAGGTCGATTGGCGCTTAATCAATTGAAGCTGATTGGTTTGTTTCGTAATTTATCTGCTATATAAATTGTTTGAACCACTTATCTGCTATATAAACTGTTTGAACCACTTATCGGTGAATCCTGAAGGTAATTTTGTCATGGCACTACTAGAATGTTGAGATAAACCAATTGTTGTCCATGTATCCATCCTCTCGGGATGCTTAGAGAATCTGAAACATTGAAATAGATGGCATATTGAAACATTGAAATAGATGGCATATCTTGCATCCATTTCGCCCTCTCGCCTCAGTATTCTGGGCCTCGTCTTGTCGTGTGAAAGAAAAGACTATATTTGGACTACGGGTAAATGAATGTCTCTTGGGTCACGTCTTACGCCAACTGAATTGACCGTGAATCTTAGCTTCTAATTTACTATTGGAATGCTGACATTGGGATTCCCTGTAGGCTTTTCCTTGAGAGTAAAAACGATGGAATACATCTTCAGAACGATATTAAAATTAACTATAATCTGGCGGAATGTAGGTCTAATCAGAGAACTGTAAGGGGAATAGCAGAATACGCGCACCAGACTAGCTTTCGAGAGGCCAGCTCTCTCCCAAACAACACAAATGTTCTTTGATCTCCTATCTCACCACCTTTTACACACACACATTTGCACCTTCTATTAGAATCATCAGCCTTATTCGAGCAATTTTACTAAATCTTTTTGGGCTTGAATTGTAGACAAAGTACAGGTCCAAAATTACATTTTTCTGAAACATAGTTTAATTAATGCAAGAAGGTGGGACAGCTAGGGAACATATTGTTGAAACCTAGGCTCTTGTTGTTTAATCCCACCATTGAAAAAAGTCTTTGCAATTTATGGGTAACAGTGCAAAAACACATAGTTCGGTGTGAGATGGATTGTGTGGCTATAGAACTTTTGATGTGAATAAATTATAATTATCTTCTTTTACTTTATTTTCTTCAGGTTGAGGAACAGATGCAAGAAAGCTTACTTGCTGGAAGAGGAATTGTGTTTTACCGTTTATTACAAGCTGTACCTTGTCAAGGTAATGGTGATAAGATCAAACTGCCACCTTCATGCTTCACAGAATTGTCTGATCAGGGTGCCCTTGATAAAGGACCCATGTACTTTCAGTTGTCAATAGTTCATGAGGAGGGTTCTTCAGGCACGAAAGCTACTGAGGAAGAGAACCCAGGGACCACCCATTCAGGGGTCTTAGAATTCACTGCTGATGAAGGTTCAGTAGGTCTTCCTCCTCATGTATGGAATAATTTGTTTGCTAACATCACCCCTAGGTCTCCATTAGTTGAGGTCCGCTATGTTGGGCTTTCAAAGGGAACTTATGCAAAACTTCAACCTGAAAGGGTAGGATTTTCTGATTTGCCAAATCATAAGGCTATCCTTGAAACAAGTCTTCGGCAACATGCAACTCTTTCTCAAGGTGATATTTTAACAGTCAACTATGGGGAACTTGCATACAAATTGAGGGTTCTTGAATTGAAACCTTCTTCAAGTGTATCTGTCTTGGAAACAGATATCGAAGTTGACATTGTCAATCCTGATACAAGCTCAGAAAAGAGAGATCAGCATGTTTTACTTCCGCTTGAATTTGGGGTGTCACAATATGGAATGGTGGATGAAGGAAATTTTGTATACTACAAATTCTCAATAGAAAATGGCAACTGGGAGAAAATCGTTTCTGAGAATTCCAGTATTGAGGTAAAATTGGAAGCTGAGACAGGTAGCGGAGACACTGATCTTTTTATATCTAGACATCCTCTGATATTTCCTACTCGACACCAGCATGAGTGGTCATCCCATGATGTTGGTTCCAAGGCTTTGTTTCTTAGCTCTAAAGATAAGAACTTTGGGACTGGGACGTACAGCATTGGAGTATTTGGATTTAAGGGAACAACCAAATTCAAAATATCAGTGGCAATTCAGGAAATTTCCCACCAAAAAATTGGTCAACAAGCATCATCGTCTATGTCACATATGGAGACAGACACTGAACAGTGCCGGAATTGCAGGCATTACATACCTAGTGGGACTATTGCATTGCATGAAGCTTACTGTCGCAGACATAATGTTATATGTCAACATGCTGGTTGTGGAGTTGTTCTTAGGATTGAGGAGTCCAAGAACCACATTCACTGTGACAGGTGCGGTAAAGCTTTTCAGCAGGGAGAATTGGAAAAGCACATGAAGGTTTTCCACGAACCTCTTCACTGTCCTTGTGCTGTAGTCCTTGAGAAAGAACAAATGGTAAGTAATACATTATGCATTGTGTGACCTTTGCTCCCCTTAAATCTTCTCTTGATGTTATCTACCTTGTGTTGCGTTTGGTTTGTGGCCTCCCATTTAGCTCAACTTGTTCTTGCTGAGGTATGGGTTAGATTTGAAACAACATATGGAAATTTTAATTATTCAATTTTTAGTTTTAATTCTAGAAAGCATAACCCGTAGTTTGATAAATGGGATAATTTTCACCCTCCACTAGGGCGGATGAGGAAAACGATTAAGATCTCTCTTGCTCGTCCTAGTATGGTTGGTAGTTTTTCGCTGGGAAAGTTTTCTAGATTTTATAGGATAATTGGAAGAGTGAATTTTTTTCTTTTTCTCTGAGGTTGACAAACAGTGATGATGATTTCTTTTTAAAGTTGGAAGTATTATGGGGAGTGTACAGCTTTTCCAAGTTTCCATCAAATATATTCAGTCAAAATTGTCTTGTATACTGCACTTACTGTGTATGAACACTTCATTTTTCTTTTACTTAGTTTTTTTCCTTTTTAAAGTTTTATGCTTAATCTCAGTTTGTTGAGGTGTTTCATCACATGCCAATACGCACAAGGTAGAGGCTCAAAGATATGTGAAAGAAACATTGAGAAAGATTCTACAAAACAATTGGGAGTATGGAAAGACTTATTTAACTATATAGGAAGCTAGTATTCTTCAAAATATTCCCCTATGTCTTTGCTGTGCTTTAATCATGGTTTAATTAGAAAATCATTCATCAACATCAATATAAAATATAAAATCTATACCAAATTGCATTGTGGAGGAGTCTTTATCATATTCATTTTTCAAACATTGTGCGATGCATGGGACTGATATTTTGCGTGTTATATTTTATTTTGAAGATCGTTTAGTAAAAATACGATAAACTGCTTCTAAATCTAATTCTTACTCTGAGAGCTGGAATGAATTGATATGACCTGCCATTATGGGTTTCTTTCATGTCATGTTAGGTTGAACACCAAGCTTCAGAGTGTCCCCTGCGTTTAATTTCATGTCGCTTTTGTGGTGACATGGTTCAAGCAGGAAGCTCTGCTGTTGAGATCCGTGACAAGATTAGAGGGTTAACTGAACATGAGAGCGTTTGTGGCTCAAGGACAGCCCCATGTGATTCTTGCGGGCGTTCAGTGATGTTGAAGGACATGGACATTCACCAGATTGCGGTTCATCAACGAGGCTAACTATATGATGATTTCCAAAGCTCTTGCTTCTCTTCTTTAGATATTGCACATACAGTTGCCTCGGCAGGAAATGCCCTCTATTATTGAATAGAGAGAGGGAGAGAGAGGGATTGGAAGGCAGAAGCTGGAGCTGATCTTCTGGGTATTGTTATCTGGGTAGCTGATTGGATGGATATACTATCAGATTTTCACGTGATACATAAATTGCTGCCTAAAATAAGAACAAGCATGGTTTTGAATTTGTGCGTATTTGTTTATTGTTTATCCTAGCGGCAATGTGAACTTTTGAGACTTGGGAGCTTGGGTTAATTCATTTGGGCGGCTGTGTCTTGTCTGTTGCCTGAAATTGTTCCAAGCACCTCCCTGCAATGATTTCCACATTATTACGAATTGATGGCATCGTGTCGCCAACGGGTCTTCGCAACTAAAAAAATGTAGAGTTTGTGGGGGTTTCGACACCTCATATTGGACAATATAAGAAAAAGAAAAATTTTATATTTCTTTTTATTTTTTGGTGAAGATATTTTATTTATATTTTTTGTTTAATTTACTTGTTATTTAGTAATTAGTGAAGTTGATGAAAAACTTGTGCAATGAACATTCATTCGTAATATTGTGTGGATGGGGGCGTTTCCGCTCCACTTATTGATGTGATCTTATTAATTATTACTTGTCGATTCGAATTGATTCGATTATGGCAATTATAGTACTGTTGTGACCTTATCCTTTTCTTTCTTCTTTTCGGACAAACTATAAGTACATATAAAGCACAAAATCACAAAGCTAACTAGGGATGAGTAATTAGTCTATAATTTAACTGTTCACAATTAAATACTATTTGAATTATTTAAATTTATCTAAAATAGACTTGTAACAAATGAATTTAAATAAGTTTAAACAATAAATTATATAGGTGGGCTATATGTTGACTATTAGATGACTCGTAGTTTACCTATATATTTTTTTATTAATTTATTATATTATATTTATTTAAATTTATTTTTATTACATACTAATATATTTTTTTAAATTTATTTTATAGAGGTATGGATAATTATATTTACAACAATTATAAGTAAATATAATATAGATTATGTATAATCATAATTCAATTGAATAATTAAGATTATGAATGATTATATTATGTAAGTATTGTGGATTATTTGGTTATAAATTTATAGCTATTATTATGATATTTTATTTTCTAATTTTTAGATGAATAATCATATCATGTGTGTACTATTATTATTTTATTTTCTTTATTATTAGAACTTCAAATGAGTTTAAATAAAAAAAATATTTTTATTTTTTATAAACAGGCTGTCCATACCCATTGAAACTTAAACGGGTTCAACCCAACCCGTTTAATACAGGCTGAGGCATGGGCATGGGTTAGCTTGTACCTATAAAAAAATAAATGAGCGGGATACGGGCTGACTATCGAATTAACCCGCCCTGCCTATTATTCAGCCCTAAAGTTAAGTGAAATAAAATAATTATATAGATATATATTCTTCAAAACAGATGGACACGTGACACGCATTTTATAAAAAGATTATATTATTTCACCCAAAAAGAAAAGAGAGAATATCTCAATCTTATGCATGTTGCTGAACTTTTAGATGTTGAAAATATTCCTAAAAGGCAAAGGCAATCATCACTGTCCTTCCAATATGCCAATTCATCTTGGAGACAAGAGTTCTTCGGCCAGGGTTATCAAGCTGTTTTAGAAAAATAAAAATTCTATTATAATAATTATCATTTCAAGAACAAAAATTGTAACTGTAGAGCAGTTTTATTCTTTTTACCAAATAATCAGCTGTTATATTTTCATAAGTTTAGAAGAGTAATTTGGGAAGTGTAATTAATAATGGTTCAGATCTGTTGGCAAGAAGAAAAAAATTAATAGATATGCCACTAAAGCTTTGATAGAGTATTTGTTTTGAATAAAATAAATAGCCGTTATAGGAAGGAAGGAGACAGGTTGCCAATGTATCTTCCGTTTGCTCCTCTCTGCGGCTTCACTTCACGTTGCACATGCCGACAACCAAACCCTACTCGTCTTTTGGGATTTGAAAACTGCACCCTCTCAGTTAATTATTCTTTATTGCCTTTTCAGTTACGACTTAGAGATCCATTTTTCAATATTTTTATTTTCAGCGCATACCTGAACCAGAAAGAGTAACGGAAGAAACTATTGCTTTTCATTTGACACCTCATTTCACTCTTACTTCGTGCATGCCTGGAACCTTTCTTACCCGTTTTTCAAACGTTTCTGTTGCTTTCTTTCTCTTTCTCTCGCCATTTATACTCTTACCATTCATACATGGATTGACGACTGGAAAGGGCCTACACCCTCTCCGTTCATATGTATATGCAAATCGTATTTTATGTCGAGAAGGCAAAGGCGTAAAGTCATCAACTTTTGCTGATTGCTGACTCTTTGGGTTCTGGCTTTGTTTGCGACTAGTTGAACTAACAGTGCGATCGACTCGATTGTATAGATGGGGGAGGACTTTATGGGGGTTGTTTTTCATTGCTGAGGTAACGTTTCTGTCGGTCGTGAACTCTTACATTTGATTTATGTTGATCTTGAAAATCTATTGTTAAATTTTTTTTTTTAGGTACTGGGATTCCCAATCAAGAGCTTTTCTCTGTGTTTATTGGTGTTTAGTTTATTATTATTATTATTTGCTGTAGTAGTTTATTTTTATCACATAGGCAGTCCAGATGGTAGGGGAAACGGAACTGTTCTAAAATTTGTCACTTTTTGTTTCTTTATTCTCTTAGCTCTGAAAACGTTTGACTTAGATTTCCTATCGGGTTCAACTAACTGGGGAGAAATACAAAAAAAAAAAAATCAATTTGGTGCATTTAAAACGCTTGTTATGATCTGGCCTCCAAGAAGACGATGGGAGAAAGAATGGCCCGTATAAGAAACTCATAACAGCTCTCAAATTAGTTGTTGTTATGTTATAATCTTTTTTTGCCCCTTCTACGACTCTACCTACACTAACTTTATTCTTCATCCTAAAGGGGAATGTAACCTTATAGCTGGGATTATAATACTCTTTATATTTTCAATCATACCTTTATTTATTTTACAGGAGGTAGCCTGCTATTTGTAAGTTGAGGTGTGGATATGACAACTCTTAGAGATATAGGAGTTGCAGCAGCTATAAACATCCTTAGTGCGTTTGCTTTTTCTCTGGCATTTGCCATACTTCGAATTCAACCTATAAACGATAGGGTGTACTTTCCAAAATGGTATCTGCGGGGTTTAAGGAGCAGTCCATTGAGTGCTGGAGCTTTTGTGAACAAGTTCGTGAATGTGGACTTCAGGTTATACATAAAGTTTCTGAACTGGATGCCTGCAGCATTGGAAATGCCAGAACCTGAATTAATTCACCATGCTGGGTTGGATTCTGCTGTGTACTTGCGGATCTATTTGCTTGGATATTCTCTGCTATATATTCAGCATTTGTTGTTGGGTATTTAACATAAAATTAAACTAAATTATTGTTGCCATGTAATCTCAAGATAGTTGACATATATCTATTTTCCCAACATCTGGATGTATTTATCAGTTACTGTAAAGCTGCGGCTAATTTTTAGTTGAAGCTTATAGAATTATTGAGAATGTTAAGAATTGATTACCACAGATCACTTATACATAAGCTTTATGCTTGTATTTCAACCTATTTATTATTTGAAGGTTCGTTCATAGTCTCTCCTTTTTGAATTACTGCATCCTGTATTTGAACTGAGGTGCAGGGTAAAATTTTTTGTCCCCATTGCATTTCTTGCATTTGCACTCATGGTGCCCATCAATTGGACCAGTGGGAGCTTGCAGGGTTCAAATTTGACTTACAGTAACATTGATAAGCTTTCCATTTCAAATATTTCACTTAAATCAGATAGGTACGCACCCTTCTTTCTTTTCTCCCCTAGTTGTCAGATTTTTGTTCATGTTTACTTCTCTTTTTGTCTTTTTATATATTCTGTCATTTAATATGTATTTTTTATTCAAAAATTCTGGTTATCATTGTTTAAAAGAATTAAAAAATTCAAATTACATCCACTCGATATTCGTCTTGGCGTTGCTAATTCCTGTTTAATAGTTACTGGCAATGTTTAGAGTTCTATTCTGTGCTAGTATAAATTGTTGCTAGTACATATTTGTCTTTCCAGTTGTTTAAATTGTTGCTTCTCTTCTTGATGTGCTTTTCCTTGCTCTTTATCTCCATCAATATCAACATATTTTTCTTGTAATAACTATGTTACGTATTTGCAGATTTTGGACCATTTGGTTATGGCTTATGTTTTTACCTTTTGGACATGCTATATTTTACAAAGGGAGTATCGAATAGTTGCTTCCATGAGATTGCATTTCGTTGCATCAGAACATCGCCGTCCTGACCAATTCACTGTAAGAATAAGTTTTATCATGGTAGCACAGTGGTGGGATCTTGTGACAGGGCTGTTTTGTAGAATTATTAAATTCCTTTTAACAAACAAAAGAGTAACCGATGCAGACAAAGAATATAAGTGATAAGAAAAACGATTTCTTCATCAGAACATTGTTGCCCTGTAATGAGGCTGTAAATTGTAGGAATATTAAATTCCTTCTAACAAACAAAGGTTTAACCCACGTGGTCAAAGAAATAAGTGCGGCAATATGTTCTGTAACTTTAGCAGGTATGAATCTAGTGTTGGGGCTGTATATTATAGCATCATTAAATTCCTTTCAGCAAACAGAGGTGTAACCCATGTGGTCAAAGAAAGTGTTTTAGAAAATAAGTACTTGGCTCACTCCTTAACACAGACAAATAATTTAAAGAAGCAAAGGTAGATATGGCAATAAAGAAAATTCAAACTGCCTGCCAATGCTTTCCTAGATAAATCTTGGAACCCTTAGGGAAATCCAAGTGGCAAAGCTTTAGAGCCAAGTTACATTAGCTATCCTTCATCCTTGATCAAAATAATACAAACTCAAAATTATATTCAAAACATCATGGCGGTGGAACATTTGAATTGAATTGTTTCAAGTAATAATCTCATTGTGCTTTCCCACCATTCAAATAAGTGTATGATTCTTTTATATTAGGTTAATAAATTTATGTATTTTTTTTATATTTTTGTGATAATTCAAAACTATCAACTATTGCTAAGGTTCACTTTGTTGTATGTGGATATATACACCTGTTATCCAGAAGTTTCCATGCTCTTAAATGACTTTTTGGACCATCTGTTACTTTATGAAACTGATTTATCATGTGCAGGTGCTTGTTAGGAATGTGCCATCAGACCCTGACGAACCAATTAGTGAGCTTATGGAGCATTTTTTTTTTGGTCAACCATCCAGATCATTATCTGACTCATCAGGTTTGATCATTTGAATTATAACCACATGTATGTGTTGTATATTTTAGGGCTTGCCACAATTTTGCATGAATGGTGAACTATTTTGCTATTAATCCTAGTTTGAATCCCTATAGTAGCAAAACTATCAAATCCAAAGGGAAGAGCATCGATAGTGAGAGATGCAGAGGAGTGTAGCTTAAGATCACCAGGGTAGGGTGTTTAGTGAAACAAAGTTTGAGGATTTCCCAAGCATGCTTGCATGACTCTCTCATTTATGTTAATTGCTGGTTGTGTTTTAATGAATACTTCTTGCATAAATAAGAAATTGTTTTTCCATTTGAACATGTCTAAACTACTTCAAACAATTTTCTGCCATTTTATCCTCAATAGATGCCTTCATATGCAATCATTACATGTATTGTCTTTTTTTTGTATGGTTGCACATTTATCTCTGCCTTTTCATCTTTGATACCCCATTTTTTCCTTCTATGATCTTTCAACACCCAATATTCAATACTCTTTCGGTCTTTAATATAAGAACTAATTAACTAATTTGATTATATTAAGGATATTAGTTAAATAGTTAATATGATATATTTTTTTTAAAACACCCTAATCATCTTCTTTAACTCCCTCCCTCCTTCTCTTACTTGATTGTTGTCGAGGGAGTATCAATAGGGGTAATTTAGAAAAAAGTTGATAAATATAGAAAATAGGTCTTATATTTAAGACCAAAATCAATTTCTCAATTAGGCCCTATTTTAAAGACTGGAGGAGTACCCTATAGCATGGTGGTTTTGTGGTTGTTTGACAAAAGCACCCTTTAAGCTTAGAAATATAGTGGAAAGCAGAATCAGGGGGGAGTATAGGACAAGATAGAGTTTGAGATGGAGGGCGAAGTGCAAAAGATAAAGCTAGAAGCCAAGAGAGCCAAGAAAGCTAGAAGCCAAAAGATAAAGCTAGAAGTCCATAAGTTTTTTAATAATCAATAAAGGAAATCTAACACTTCAACAGTTATGAGGGCTTTTATAGAGAGCTCAAGGGAAAAGTTTTAAATATGATAACCATAAGGCATTAAAATAAAACTCAATTTCCTGAACTTGTCTAACTGTGGTAGCTATTCTTAATTTGTGGCTGTATCCCTATTTTACAACTTATGAATAATAATCAGTATCACCTCTAATTTTCTTCTCTCATTCTTCATTACGAATTTTCTTTATTTTTCTTTTTTCTTTTTTGGGAAAAATATTAAATCAGCTCCTTTTGGCATACAACAAAACATAGATTTGGTTTACCCAGTATTCAATGGTAGAACTGCCAAGATTTATGCTCAATTTGTAAATTTTTTTCAGGTTGTTTACAATGCAAAAAAACTTTCTAGCCTAGTGTCTCAGAAGAAAAGTAAACAGAATTGGCTTGACTACTACAATCTTAAATATTCTAGAAATCAAACAAAAAGGCCATCAAAGAAGGTATTCCATTTTCAAGTAGTCTGTTTATATTATTTTTAATTTTGAAGTTGGGTTCTAGCATTAGCTTTGTTGTGCCAATTTTTTAAGAAGTGTTCCATTTTCACTTCAACGGGCACCATCCAAAGTGGTAGCTAAGATTGTCTTAGCAGACTGGTTTTCTAGGTCTTTGGGGCAGTGAAGTGGTTGCTATTAACTTTTATACTTCTGAAGTTGCACGGTTATCAGAAGAAGTAAGTAAAGATCTCTTTTCTTTTATAACCTTTAACTGCAATTGCCTATGCATCCTTTGTACTACATAAAATACTCAGGATTATACGTAAATTTCACTAAACCCCAAGAGAATTTAGTATAATTTTCTGCAATTATGGATCTGTTTTTCTACTGTAATTGAAGTGAAAAATAGATTCCTAATGGAATCCCAATGAAGTGCAATTAAGAATTTTGATTGCAGTGGATAGAATTTGCTGCCATATTTAACATTTATATCTATGCTTATGCTATCACGATACATATTTCTATAAAGGTCTTTTGAACAAAAAGCAAAACGAAATATTTCCGTTCAGAGTGTTTTGTATTATTTCTGGGGACAGAAACTTGTTGAAATTCTCATTGCTCCAAGAACTATTCATGTAGTTTGACATTTCTGTAACTTTCAGATAGCCTTGGAGAAAGACAAGATCACAAAAGATTCAAAATATATAATGCCGGCAGCATTTGTTTCATTCCGAACTCGATGGGGTACAGCAGTTTGTGCGCAGACACAACAGTGTAGAAATCCAACCATATGGTTGACAGGGTGGGCTCCAGAACCTCGTGATGTATACTGGGATAATATGACTGTACCATACGTCTCACTCTCAATAAGGAGGCTTATAATCGCCGTTGCTTTCTTCTTTCTTACTTTCTTCTTCATGATTCCCATTGCATTTGTGCAATCACTTGCTAACATTGAAGGCATTGAGAAAGCAGTCCCTTTCTTGAAGCCCATCATAGAAGTGTAAGCATTTTTTTTTTGTTTGTTACTCCTTGCATGCCATCTTCCTTTTCCATCCTGTTTTGCATTGTTGCATATTTTACTTTTAGTTGTCAAATACTACGGTAACATTCTACCAATTTTATTCTTGCGAACTAGAGTGATTATTGTTGCAATGAAGTATTTTGCAGTGTTAAATAATTTTTGGAGGAAAAACCCTATTTTTGTGTCTAAAAAATAGATGCATTTTCAATTTGGTTTTCCACAATTTTTTTTCTTTCAATTTAGTCCCTTGATCCCTAATGGGGTAAAGCTTGTTGTTGTTGTAATCCCTTAAACCTAAAATGTTTACCTCGTGGCCCTTCCATCCCATTTCTATCCAAAATTTAATTACATGACGTAACACTTTTAGCTCGCCTCAGTTTTTGCATCTGAGTGAACGAAGTGTGAGATTGGTTTTAGATATTATGCAGAGATTAGAAGAAAGGGCAAAATTACACGAGTTCTGGTGATTGATGGACTACTGGATATAACATTTGAGGGATGAAAATAACATTTTCTTCTACTTGTTGTCTTCGTAAATTAAGTGTTATTATTGCACTGTAGAATGATAAATGTGTGGAATGTGAGTCTTGCAATGTTCAAACCTTACAGGGTCCATAGTGGAAACCAATCTTATCTCTTATTTTCCATGTAGGAAGGTCATTAAATCTTTCATACAAGGGTTCCTTCCTGGGATTGCTTTGAAGATATTTCTCATTTTTTTTACCCTCAATATTGATGGTAATGTCCAAGTTTGAAGGATTTATAAGCCTGTCGACTCTAGAAAGGAGATCAGCCACAAGATATTACATTTTCCAATTCATTAACGTATTTCTTGGGAGCATTATAACGGGGCCTGCATTCCAACAGCTGGATAAATTTATCCATCAGTCTGCAAATGAGCAAGTCCTTCTCACAGTGCCTCATTTTTATTTATTTCTTTTTTGTGAAAACCAATGCATCAATTTTTTATAACTAAGCACCTTTTCTATAATTATCAAAACGCCACATTTTACAACATTTAGACACAGTTAGGAAGAGTGCTTATACAACATTTTGATGGCAACATATGTAGTTAAAAGTCACATTACCATTGTGTTAAGTCACTTCACGTGTCTTGGTAACTATTTGTTAATGGGCTTAACATAGATCCTTTTCAAACAGAAATGCTCTCTGAATGACTAAAATGATTAATCTTTAGAGGGCTAAATTGAAACAAGGTGCATCTTTGGAGGACCAAATCTCAGTATATTCTATTTTTTTTGTTTGCAGAATTCCAAGAACAATTGGTGTCTCAATTCCAATGAAAGCAACTTTCTTCATAACTTACATAATGGTTGATGGGTGGGCTGGATGTGCTGCTGAGATTCTTAGGTTGAAGCCTTTGATACTCTTTCATTTAAAAAATTTCTTTCTAGTTAAGACAGAAAAGGATCGGATGGAAGCAATGGACCCAGGCACTCTTGGCTTCAATACCGGTGAACCTCAAATACAACTTTATTTCTTGCTTGGCCTTGTTTATGCCGTGGTCACGCCAATTCTACTTCCATTCATTATAGTCTTCTTTGGCTTGGCATATGTTGTCTATCGTCATCAGGTAAAAATTGGATTAAGATTTTCTATTCTGATGCTCTTGGTCACCATTTTCACATGCATGCTTCCATAGATAAGAATAATTAGGGGAAATTTGCTTTTCTGTCGTTCAAAAAAGTATGCCTCAATTATTTGATTCCTAAATCATACCTTTAAATCATAACCCTCAATTATCCTATTTGTTAGGGAAGAAAATCATGCATTTTCTTACCATATCAAGAGGTTATATCTAATGCATGCATGAAGTTGAATGGTTGAGTTGTGCAGATTATAAATGTGTACAATCAAGAGTATGAAAGTGCTGCAGCATTCTGGCCTGATATTCATGGTCGTATAGTGGTTGCATTAGTTGTGTCACAGCTGCTGTTAATGGGATTGTTGAGTACAAAAGAAGCTGCTCACTCAATAGTTGCATATGAAGGAGATAAAGCGTAATGGTCAAGTGTATGTAAACAAACATAGAAACAGAGAGTAAGGAGCAATGTCACTCCATGGACCCAGAATTTCATGACCTCAAAACTCCAACAAAATCCTATAAATGCATCCCATGTAGATGGAGATCTTAACTGGCTACTCAAATGAGTGGCGATCTGAAAAAACAAAACCCATGTATAATTTCAAATGGAGTTTCATGACCACAAAACTTCAATAAAATCCTGCAAATGCATCCCATGTAGACGGAGATCTTAACTGGCTACCCAGATGCGTGGCGATCTGAAAAAACAAAACCCATGTATAATTTCAAATGGAGAAACCAAACTAGGCACATACACACAAATTGCTTGAATTGAACACCAATAAAAGATACCCGACGATTGCACATACATCTTAAATATGAGGGCACATCTGGATGGCGGAGTTCTTTTTGAAAGCAAATGATATCTCCATCTTCTAGCTGCAATATGGAACTCACATACATCAGTATAGCACAACAAGAAAGCAACTCGGAGTATCAAGTGTGAAGAAATTTATTTACCTGACTTGCTTGGAAAGAGAGTTCCTTGTTAATGGGCTCACACATGACATATGGTTCAAACTTAATTTCCTGCACAAAATACGGTTACAGGAATCGTCAATTCCAAGCGCAACCAAAAAAAGAAAAACTTAACAAGACACTCCAGTCAAAGATAGAGCCTGAAATCATGGCAAGAAGTTGTGTCATTCAAGATTTAGCAAGACTTCTTGGAAAAAGGATGATGCAGATGAAGATTAAATTCCTCATGAATAACCGAAATCGTGTCATTCAAGATTTGCCTAACCCTTGCTGAGCGACATCAAAATTTTCCTTCATATTTTCCCCGTGGATGGCATAAAAAAGAAAGGGTTACATGGAATTGACCAGATAGACATGCCCAAGCTTCCCACCCATGATCAAACAAAACCTTCACCGTTGTTTTATTGGGGATTGATTTGTTTTGAATTGACTTTGAACAGACCTATGCTTCCATCAGACAAGGATAAGAACCACAGTGCATAAAACTAGCATGAAGCTGCAGCTGAAAAAAGTAGGGCACCAACCTCATAAAGTACGATCTCTTCCTCGCGACCATAACCAGCCATTTCATTTAACTTCATTAATATATCTGATGGCTTACCAAAACACTTCACAAAGAGCCTTCCAACATGACTGCCACCATAGAAATATCGATTTTAACTTCAACAGTAGGTCTTACAACACACCTCAATAAATGCAAAGTAACAAAATAACTGAATACCGTAGTTCCTCTTTTACGGGATCATATAGCTTGAAGAAAAGTAATATATCCTCCTTCGTCTTTTCAGGTGGTGCAATGGGATGTAAATCCTAAATAATAACGTAGAATATCAACATTGCCATGTTTGATGCAACCAAATAGAAAGCAGCTTCCATACATATAAATATTACCAGCCCCCGCTCCACTTCCAAAAACAAATTTAGCCACCTACTGTGAACTTCTTTTGGACCTTCTCTCAATTGCCAAACCTGCAACATTAAAATGTCTTAAACCAAATAAAAACCAGCATCAAATGGTAGTGGTAGAGATGCTAATGCATGCAGAGTACTATAGCAAACAGACCAGAATTAATAGAAATTAACTGCTCTCACTGAACAAAAACACTGATACTAAATAATATAAATAATGCTAAACAATTTTTTTTTTAAAAAAATAAGAATTTAATGACAACCAGAAAAAGTTGGTCGGGTTAAACTGGACTGATACGCAAAAAACACCACTAGGTGAACTGATGACAAGTCCAGTCTCATGAAATCTAAGATATGCTTCCAGCTAACAATATCATAAAAATAACAGCTTTTAGAAATAAGACAACATGCAGCAATAGAACATGAAAGAATAAGCTTCCAAAAATATCAGATTTTACAAAAGTAACATATTGCTTAAACCAAGACAGTCAGCAGCAGTTAAAGAAATAACAGAAATGAATGGCAAATAACAAGATCGGTTAGAGATCTATTACAAATTTGGTTTCCTCAAGGGGTGTCAATAGCCTATAAGGACGGTAGGAATGGTTTAATCGCCTTGCCCAAAACCAAAAGCGCATAAATTGCACTGGTATGCCAAACTCTTTTGCAACCGCTTCCTGCAGTTTACAAATCCACAAAGAAATCTGACCACTTAGAATAATTCAACCAAAGCTTAATAAGAAATTGACAATCATCATTTACATCATAACTTTACAGTTAAAATATTATCCAAAAAAACTCTGACAGCAGAGATTGATACTACAATAAAATCATTTCTGCTTTAAATTGTTCTACACATTAAAACTTAAAAGCATCAATATTGGTTACTTCTTATACGAATCTACATGAATTTTGCCGATTTATGAGTCATGTACACAACGATACACATAGATGTCCTGCACACTTGCCACCAAGTCCACCACTTTTTTCGGGGGTAAAAGAATAGCTTCAGGCAACATCAAAATCGGTTTGAAAGTTTCAAACCTCCATTTAAAAGATTTTAATATTTGTCATTGTTGACGATAAAAAAACTTGGTCCATAAGGCTCAGTATTTAACAGCAGATATTTTCATTTATTCCCAGCTTATGTTATCCTGATTATGAGATTTTATTGTTCATATTAATGTAAACACTTCCAAATAGCAATTTGTACTGCGATTTGATAGCTATGCAGAATACTAACATTTTTCTTAATTCACATTTCTTCAAGGAAAGCAACAGTCTTGGAAACAGGAGAAACAAAACAAGTTAACACACAGTGCCAAGTTAGACATTTCTTGCTTAAGAGTAAAGGGATGGTAGAATGTCTTACCTTGAAATGGTTAAAAAGCATCTGCTTGTTGACACAAAAACATTTCACTTTGTCATGATCAACAAGATCAAAATATATATCTCTTCCAATCTGTGCTGTAAGATCTTCATCCCGTGCCACCCAAGACACGTTATACACAACCAGTCATTCAGCAACACCAAGATAGGAAAATTAAGGAAATCAAGAATTCTGGTAGAGTAAAAGAAGCAGTTGATTATAAGGAAATCAAGATAGGGAACTGATAACCTTTATAATGGTGTAAGCGTGAGCCTCTTCTTTCTTTTCATGTTCATTTGCTTCCTGTTCTTTTGTCAACTTCTGCTGCAATAATCCACTGCACAAAATAAGCTCAAATTTTCCAAAGTGTAGCAACAAAAATAGCCAAAACGCAAAAGTATAGAATAACTAAAACTAGGCATGATTTTGAGTCCAACGATTTACAAGGCATTTCTCATGAAATAAATTGTTTCATTGAGAGACCAGGCACAAAGATTATTGAAAGACATTGACAACAATCAGCAAACTAATAGTACAAGTTGTCAATAAGTCCAATTTCTAATAAAAAGCAATAAAATCACAACACAATAACTAAGAATCGGAATTAAATTGGAGTTTATAAGAAAAGTGTGACTGGTCCAATGGGCTTTAGGCCCAATGAGTTCGAACTCCAACTGGGCTCTGACATGAAAATCATTTTCAAACAGAAACAACCCACTGGGGCCATGAAACAGACATAACCTTTGGATGACTAAAATGTGACAATCATCGATACAACCATCAATCCAAATCAAAAACTAAAATTAAAAAGTCCAGTGCTGGTAAAAATAATAAAAGCTTCATATTTAACTTTATTATATTATTATACTCTTACTTTTTTAACTTTTAAGAAATATAGAAATGTAAATTGAAGATAATCACTTCTTTGGAAAATAAAATTATCACTTACAAGCTAATAACAAAAAAAAAGTTAAATATAATAATTTAGATGACTAGGGGCCGAAGTTCAGCCCACTGCTCGTCCCCTCTATTTTTTTACAGTAAGAAATAATAATATCATTTCAAAAATATAACTGTATATAAATTCGCTATCCAATTTTTACTCAAATTGAAACAAGGTGAGGCTTTTGAAGATCAAATTTCAGTGGCCTCTATTTTCTTCGTAATATTTAAGTTGTGTGTCCTGGTTGTGCAAGATGAGAATCTTAATGCAGAGCAAATAAAATACAGTAAATAAACAATAAAATAATGAATAATGCCAAAAAATTAATAGCAACACAAATTGAACAAAAGCTAAAGCATTAAGTATGAACAGAAACATAGACGCAAAAATGTTGAGAGATAGGCGAAGGAGGGAGTTAGTATTTCTGATCGAAAAACCTGTCGATGTTGAGCGTCGGAATCCGAACCGGAGACTCCGATGGCCTGGGCGTGAAGCAAACGATCCACACTCCGAGTCAAGGAGTCCATCGCACGCGTGATACCATCAAGAGAAGACTCCAGCCTTTCTAATCGAGAGTTAATCAGACGCTGGTCTATCAAATAAGTAACATCCTGTGAGTTGCTCTGTTCGGCCATCGGAGATCAATGAAAGCACCAAATTGTGAGGGTTGCCCAACACGGCAGAGCCAAAAAACAGTGAAATGTTAATCAACACAAACTGAGCAAAAGCTCCAGCGACGTGGGTTTTCTTTTTGTTAATCAACAGGGTTGCCTTGGGCATTAAGTATCCCGCTGGATAGAAAATTAATGAAAATAAAGAGATAATAGTTTGCTCAAAAAGAAAAAAATCTTTTGTATACAATAATACTAATATTGTAATAATTACTTTTAACTAGCAAAAATAAAATATGATAACTATAACATAAGGTAAGAGTATTATTTGGAGGATTTCTGCAATTTTATACTTCCAAGTCATTTTCTCATGATTTTATATCTCAAAACTTAAGTACAAAATTTGATTTCACCTAAATTAGATAGATTTTGACACTTTGATATTAATAATCACTTTTTCTTACATTAAAAAGCCGACTTAGATAAAGAAAATTACTCATAATTATGAGTAAAAAACTTAAATAAAAATAGGTCCTCTCAAAATATTGAATATTTATTAATTTTACATGTAAATACTATAATTCAATTTATAAATATAAAATTTGACTTCTAAACATTAAATTATTAAAATTGATTTATAAATCACACAACTAAGTGCCTGTTTGGGAACCAATTCTGGGAATCAATTTTGGCCAAAACCTCAGTTTGGGAAAATTTCACACAAACATCAATTTTTGTCCAGAATTGATTTTGGACCAAAACCTCGGTTTGTAAAATTTTTTGCCAAACAGCCATTTTCGTCCAAAATTGATTTTGGGCAAAACCTCGGTTTGAAACCATGGTTTTGAAGAAGCTATTTTTCAATAGATTTTGGAACTGGAAAAGAGCTTATAGATTATCTAATTACTATTTTACCCCTACTTTTTTCTTATACTCTCTCTCCTCTCTCCTCTCTCCTCTCCCCTCTCTCCTCTCTCTCCTCTCTCCTCTCTCTCTCCTATTTATTCTCTACCCTCTCTCCTCTCTCATACTTTAATCAAATCATACCCTTTTTAATAATTTATTAATATAAAAAGTGATTCTACTATTAATCATCCAAATATCTCTATTTGCAAAATCTATTCTCCCCAAAATCTATTCTCCAGAATCTATTCTTCCCAGAATCTATTCTCCAGAATCTATTCTCCAGAATCTATTCTAAACACATCCTAAGCGTGTAAATACTAACGCAACCCCTTTTCCTTTTCCTTTTCCTTTTGGTGGGGTTGCTAAAGCGCATATGGCTTGTTTTGATTAAAATTACAAAATTGTAGAAGTGACTTTATTTCAATTATTTTTTGTAAATTGAAGCTGGATAAATATTAATTAGTGTAATATGATTTATATTTAAATATAATTTTATGAAAAAGTTAGCTTTACATAAATTTATTTAGATACCATAATAAAAAATCAGTCTCAAACGTTTTAAATATAAATAAAAGTAAAAAAAAAAGCCAACAAAAATTGCTTTAATTTTAAAGTGATTTATTAAAAAAGCTTGTTACCTAAAGCCATGCTAAATAATTTTTTCATCTAACTACCTTTTTTTTTCCAACAAAGACTCCTCAACACCTTCTCAAACAAAACCATGGAAAACATAACATGGTTGGTTCATAAAATCTTCTAATTAAATTTTATTTTTACATAAAATTTTATCTCATTTCAATCTCCTGTACAAGTACTGAAAAGCAACTTGTGAAAATAGGTTCATTATTAAACTGCTAACTTTAGACTCACTTTAGAAAGTAAAGAAAAGGAAGTGTAAACCAATCACTAGATCTAGTGATAGAGCATGCTAGATTAAGCTTTTATGCAAGTTTAAAAGTTATACTGAGGATGACAAGTCTCTTCTACACCATTCATTATGCAGCCATCACTTGAAAGCTTCATCAATGTTGCTTTCCCAATTATAAATCTTCACAAGCTTCTCAAACGTACCGTACGGTGATTCTAGAAAAACAAGACCCATATATAAATTCATATGGAGTAACTAAATCAGATATCAACCCACAATTAAATAACTGGTACCAGAGAGTTAATGAGTGACCTTTCAAGTAATGTTAACTAACCAGATTAAGGTCTTGTAGGAGCTTCACCAGCATGCTCTAAGCCAAGATATTGGTCCCAAGCACCATAAACCTCCCTTCTCTATCATAAGAAAGAATTTTTTTACATCAAAAAAACTGTAAATATAAATTCAAGCTAACAAATTAAAATAATGGTATGATTCAATTCAAGCAAGTATAAAAACATATTTGAGGTTCAATAGATCTACTTGAAATTGACTAGACAAGATGTCATAGTCTTAAAGATACTCATATCTCTATATTAAAAACTTTTATATTATTGGTTAATTCAAGAAGTAGAGGCAACTCTGCCATTCAAATTGAAAACTTTCAAAATCCATTTAATCTCATATTTAAACAAAATGCCCATTAGTTAGAACTACCCAATTAATGTTTAGTTTCCCACTAATACCAACCTTAAATTACTATTACTACTTACCAATTTGCTTCAATTTAATTATAATTTTTTTTAAATAAATTGCCAATTGGTCAGTTCTTGAGACAATTAATATTTTTTGCCCATTTTTAAATAAATATTATATGGACACGTTTGTCCATCAATTAATTAATAGCGTTTAAAAAAAAAAATTGGTCGTTGGTTGTTTGAGAGGCACAACTGCCTGCCTAATTTACGTTTTAATTTACCATTAATACCTTGTCAAAATATACCGTTTCCTTTCCAATTTCTGATCGAATTGCAATAGCTCAATCTCTTACAATCGTAAATTAGGAATTCCAAGGTGGAAAACTTCAATTGAAGAATGGCGCTAATGCCTTTGTGTAATAAATTTTGATCGGAGGAGTAATTCAATTTTCTTGTGCTTCAATCTTCAGCATCAGTAGTCAAAAACTACTTGTGGTAATAGTTTCATTATTGAACTCATTGCTTCAGTACATCAAAAAAAAAAAAATTGTTCAAATACTCTGGTTCAACCAAATACATAAATTTCTCTTTCAGAAGTCCCGCGCTCAACAAGTATCCCTGGAAAATTCTATGAGGTCCTGAGGGGCATATGTAGGAACGGCCGAAGAAGTCCAATGACATTGCCTCGGTCTCAAGTGGAAGTCCCAATGGTGAGAAGTCATTGAAACAAGATTGAGACCAAGGAAAGAGTGTGCTACTGAATGAAATAAATGAAAAAGGTCCAGAGACTTTTTTTTTTTTTTAAATTACAACAAAAAAGGGAAGTGTAAAGTAGTCACTGGATCTAAAGATGGAGAATGCCCAAATAAACTTTTTATGCTAGTTTAAAAGTTCTACTGAGGGTGACAAGTTTCTTTTACAACACTACATAAACCTGCCTCTGCTACACCATTCATCATGCAGCCCTCACTTGAAAGCTTATAACTTAAGCGGCATTAACTGGGGAAAAAAAATAAGGAAGCAAATGCAAGAAAAAGGCAATGAGTCAAGCAACTATACCCTGTATACACTCACTAATCCAAAAATCTTATGTACTGATACAGTGCACTGATGAGGATGATGAATGACCTCTACTTGGAAGAACCCTCCGTATAAATACAGTAGCAAGAAGTAAAAAGCTCAAGAGGCTGAGGTCGGCCGATACAGGGTGGTGTTGTTGGGAGTAATGTCACTCCATCGACAAAGAATTACATAACCACAAAACTTAGAATAAAAATCCTGCGACACGACCTCCTCCGATGCTCATTGATCTCACTTGTTGCCTATACAGAGTACCCTCCTGCTATGATTGCGGTCTTTACAAGCCCATTCCTTAATTTAGAAGGCCAAATTCATCCCACGTAGCAAAAGAACTCGTCAATTTCGGTTTCCTAATTATAAATCTTTACTGGCTTCTCAAACGTGTGGCGGTTCTGGAAAAACAAAACCCATATATAAATAAATATTCATATGGAGTAACCAAACCAGATATCAACCCAAGATTAAATAACAGTTGCACAAGCAGTTAATGACCCACCCAGACTGGTACCAGAGAGCTAATGACCAGAATAGCCATATGGAAATCCAATCTTCCAAGCAATGCTAACTAACCTGACTAACAGTATATGGTCTTTTAGGAGCGTTATCAGCATGCTCTAAGCCAAGATATTGCTCCCAAGCACCATAAACGTCCCTTCTCTATATCATAAGAAAGAATTTTTTTACATAAAAAAACTGGAAATATAAATTCAAGCTAACAAATTAAAATAATGGTACGATTCAATTCAGGCAATATAAAAGCTTATTTGAGGTTTAATAGATGTACCTGAAATCGATTGGACACGATGTCAGAGTCCTGGAGGTACTCAGGTCGCCCTAGTGAAAGAAATGCAAACTTCCACTGGCCAGAGAATATAATAATAAAAATATAAAGTTTAGTGACACCAAATATAATATTCAATTTTTTGTCCGTAAAACATCCAACATTTGAGCCAATTTTTAATCAGAAGAAGCTTGGGATGCATGGGTACAAGAAACATACCTTGGCAAACTCCTCATCTGGAACTTGAAGTTTCTGTTGTATTCTTCCTTTAATATCAGCTAAAGTCTCCCCTTCATGTATGACCAAAAAGAATGGATCCCCAAAATTCTGAATTTGCTGTACATTTCAGAAGGAACCCAAAGGTACAAGAGTTTCAGCATACTATCAATATCAGCACCACACATGAAAGACATCAAAGTTAAAATTGCAGTTAGGAAAATGAATGAGATTAAATTTACTATTGGGTTTTGAGCAGTGTCCTTGGTAAAATGGTACACATGAATCAGACGATCATGAGGACCAAGATTTTTCTCTTCTTCCGGAATCTGCAATTTGAACACAACCAGAAATGGAGAGATTCATTAAAAAGAAACAAAAAAAATAAATATTAACACAATCAATTACTTTTAAGACATCATTCTCCTCATGTTAACATTCATACAATAACAGTTGAATACTTCATAATATTGACTATTCAGTCTATCCCTCTGCCATCACTTCCCAACCACAAACGGTGAGAATCCTACCTCTTCTGCCCGCAACGTCCAGTATTGATCATTAATGTTCTCAATCTTTTCCATGGGGGGGAAGACCTGCAGACACAGGCAACGATAGGATCAACATATAACAATAAAAAATGGATGATCAACATATAATAATAAAAATTGGATATCCTTTCAAAGCATCTGCACACTGGACTGGATGATCACAAACAAACCTTACATTAAGTATTCTTTTCCGAATTTCCCAACAATTTAGTCAGCAATCACACTTATACCTTGTATATTTTGTGATAGAAGACTTCAAGCAGCCTAAGCTCAGCATTAGGATGAGACAACTCCACCTGTCCATAATAATAATATAAAAGGTTAAGCGCAATATAACTATTTTTTCAAGTGAGTAAAAACCTGAAATGGAGAATGTCAGCAATCATATTTCGAAAAAATGATGCCAAATAACTATAATAAACTGAAGTTTATGCAAAGGATAACCATACAAGCATTGTTAATCCTGAAGTTGAAGATTTAATGAAAAACAATTTTTTTAGGTTGTCGAGTCAAATCTGCTCCGTTCTATCAAGTTTATAACAACTATCTCCAACATACGGAATTCAAATAAACCAAAAAGGTGAACGCTTAGGTTTTTGGTTTAACATCTTGTACTGTTAAATTTTTTCAAATTAAGTTTGTTATCCCCAGTGAGTTTGTGAACCTAATATTATTCTTTCTACAATACCTAAACCTTCCATTGCCAATGCCTGTTAAAGATGCCCCTTTTTTTTGTTTTTGGGTCCTTGCATCCACTAAGAAAAGCATTGAAAAGCCTAGGATTTTATGAGCTGCTGTCGTGGTATCCTAGTAAGAGTACCAAACCTAGTATGATTAAGATACTTGTTTGGTAAAAAGAGGCTCTGGTTCATAATTATCGTAACCTTCATCAATATCACTGATGCAATGAATTTATCTTTTGAATTATAAACATTTAGACCCTATTCTTTAATTGTGCATCCAATGTAGGCCTTTAATAAGCAAGGTATGAACCAGTCACCTTTGTTTTAAGATGATCAAGGACATCCCCCACCGTGCTCTGCTTTGGGAGTCTGATGGTATGAATAACCACCTGATCATAAAAATTTAATGAACAATGACTATGATAAGAGAAATAAACAAGATCAAAACCAAAAGAACATTAAGATTTCATACTCACCTCATCCTTAGTAGCATGATTAAATGCAACTTTCAGAGTTTTCAAGCCTTGCAATTCTGGCAGTGGAATGTCAAGTACTTCATAGTACAATATATCCGAAGTCTGAAATTAAATTTTCCAAAAATAAAAAATAATGAATTTTTGTGTATCAATAATTTATTCCCAAGGATTGAAAAAATAACCACCTGGTTGTAATGAACCAACATATCAGACAAATGTTCGACCCCACGGTACTTAATAGGCTGTGGCTTTGGTTGTTGAGAGTAACAATTATGTGGGGTAAGCCTTATTTTAGATGGATCATCCAAACCAAGTTGTTGCGCTACTCTCTCCACCACATCATCGTATGTATAAAGCCTTGACCTAGAAACCAGCACATATATGGGTGGTAATGTAAGGATGCAAATGCTAAAAAATCTATATATTAACAAGTAAAATAAGTCAATAGTCAGATATGATCATTTATATTTAGCAAATTCCAAAGTGCTTACATCTCTAGGCAGAAATCATCTTCCTTAGGTTTTTCCAGAGATCTAAAGTGAACAACCTAAAATTCATCAAGAACAAACAAGCAATATCAGTAGCTGACAAACCATCCTTATATTTAGAGATTAACAATTAACCCCCAATAAAAAAAGAAAAAGTAAAGGTAATTTCTGTTTTCCATAAAAATGCAAAAAACCTTGCAAGGTCTATCCCTGACACTAACCCTCTCACGTCCAAACACATTAGGTAAGTGAAAAGGGTACATAAAGAATATCCATAGAAATATGAATAGGTTTCAATTTAAATATATATATAGGGGTAGGTTTCGTGCAAACCTAATATATAGCCACACAAAATACATGAAATATACACCACAAAATATACCTGACGATTATGGACATATTCTAAATATGATGGCACATCTGGATAGCGGACACGCTCATCACTATCCATAGAGGGTGCTTTTTGAAAGCAAACAATATCTCCATCTTCTAGCTGTAATATGAAATTCAAGTCAAATAGTGAAGAAAGTAACTCGGAGAGTTGAAGTGAAGAAATGTATTTACCTGGCTTGCTCGAAATGTGAGTTTCTTGTCAATAGGTTCACACATGACATTAGGTTCAAACTTGATTTCCTGGATAAAACAGGCACAGGAAATGTCAATTCACTAATGCAACCAAAAAAGGCTCATCTAAAAACAAATCGTATGTCATCAAAGCTAAAGAAATTCCCTCCTAACTGGAACTGCACAAGCAACAATATAAAATTTATTTGTTATGAACCAAGAGCAAGTTTAATTGCTAAGAAATTAAAATATACAATGACAAGAAAAATGAATGAAAGTTTAAGCTTGCATGGCATATAACTTCAACATTAATCAAGGGGAAAGGCCCTGCAAGTTCATCTGAAAGCATTGTAACAGAAAAAATAATAATAATAATAACATAAGCAATCGCTTCTTCATAGAAAAAGTTCCACAAAGCAATAATCACATATTGGTAATGGCATAAAGTATGGTTTGCAAATGAGGTGGGGAGTATTAAGCAACCTAACCTTCATTTGGCTGTAAAGATTTTAAGGCTGGGTACAGAAGATAATATAGAATAACGCTCTATATTTTATTTGATAATATACAAAGGTATAAATAGGAATATTGGTGAGAAAAAATAGTCTAGATCCCTTACAAGATGGGACACTCAAATGTTGGACGAATATGACAGCTTGAGACAACAAGAAAGAAAGGGAAGAAAAAAATACAACAAAGAAGGAAATAAAATAGAGCAATAATGTTGAGAAACAATAAGGAAATAAATGAGAATTAGGAGATGACAGATCCTGGTAGACAAAGAATAAAACAGATCAAGATTCAGTTCTCCATATTATACCAAAATCGCATCACTCAACTTGCCTGACCCTTGCTGAGAAGTATCAAGTCCTATTGCTTCAGTTATATAGAATTGACCTAACAAAAATGCCCAAATTCTCACCCTATATCGAACAAGACCTTCACTGTTTATTTTTCTTTGGGATTGATTTGGTTTGAAATGGATGGAATTGATTTTGAAAAGACCTATGCTTGCTTCCGAGATACAAGGATAAAAACCACAATTTGTAAAACTAGCATGAAGCTACAGCTGAAAAAGATGAGGAAGACAACGCAAACCAACCTCAAAAAGTGCAATCTCCTCCTCAGGATGATAACCAGCCATTTCATTTAATTTTGTTAATATCTCTGATGGCTTACCCATACTCTTCACAAAGAGCCTTCCAACATATCTGTCATCATAGAAACATATATTTAACTTCAGTAGGACACGAGGACTTATACACCTCATAAAGGCAAATCAACAAAACTATCCAATACCGTAGTTCCTCTTTCTCAGGATCGTATAGCTTGAAGAAAAGTAATATATCCTCCTTTGTCTTCTCTGGAGGTGAAATGGGACGTAAATCCTAAATAATAATGCAATATGTCAACAATGCCATGTTTTATGCAATCAACTGGAAAGCAGCTTCGATAAATATAAATATTAAGAATTACCAGCCCCAGCTCCACCTCCAAAAACAACTTTAGCTCTGCATTGTGAACTTTGTTTGAAACTTCTCTCAATTGCCCAACCTGCAACATGACGAAGATGGTTGAGATCAAGTAAAAACCAAGTTCTCATGGTACAGATGCTGATTCATGGCAAAAGACTAATAGCAGACAGACAAGAATTAATAGAAATTAACTGCTGTTACAGAACAAAAACAAAGACCAGAGGATCCAAAATAATAATAAATAATACAAATTATGTTTATAAGAAATTCTAAGTATTAAATAACAGCCAACAAAAGATGGCAAGGGTAAAATGGATTGATACGCAGAAAACACCACTAGGGGAAATGATGGTAAGTCCAGCCTCATGAAATCTAAGATGTGCTTATAGTCAGCAAAATCATGATAATAACAACTTCCAGAATAAGACAACATGAAACAGTACAAAAAAGATTAAGCTTCTGTAAACATTTTTTTTAAAAAAAAAGGTACTATCATTATCATATCATATTGCTTAAACCAAGAAACTCGGCAGTAGTTAGAGAAAGAAATAAATATGAGGCTAGTTACAGCCAAGAGGAAAAGAAGGGGATATAACAAAAAAAGCTTAGGAAGAAAATTTTACAGATTGGGTTTCCTCAACGTGTGTCAACGGCCTATTAGGGCGGTAAGTATGGTTTTGACGCTTTGCCCAAAGCCAAAAGCGCAGAAATTGCACTGGGATGCCAAACTCTTTTGCAACCTCATCCTGCATTTTACAAATCAACAAAAAAAACATACAATCAATTACAGAAAACAATTCAACTACAGAATCATAAGAATTTGAATCATCACTCACATCATAAGTTTAACACTGAAGTGCTCATCCGGAAAAAAAAAAGTTCTAACAGTAAAGTTGATACAATAAACTATTATCAAGTCTGAAAGCATTCTGGCTTTGAACTGTTGTATGCATTGAAACTTATCCATTCGATGCAACATTATGTTAGTTATCATAAGAAGCAAGATGAATTATGCAGGTTTATCTGTCTTGAACACAGATAACCATAGATGTCCTGCACAGTTGCCACAAAAAACACCACTTCCTAGAGTTTTCTTTTTGTAAAACTTGTTTTAGGCCACATCAAAATCAGTCTGAACCTTTCAAACCTCCATTTACAACAGCTTTTAATATTTGTCATTAATTAAATTTATGATAGAAATGTACCCTCCAACTTATGATTCGACTTGCACTTGGAAAAGATTATTCTTTTTCAAGACATAGTACCATCCAAATATTCCAAATCCCTCTGGGATAACATCCAACCCTTGAACAATCAAGCAACTCAGAAATAGCACATGGATGCAAATGAAGAGAATCAAAAGATGGACCATGCATAATTTGTTAAACTTACTACCTTCAGAGATTTGGTTAATGCTATAGACATATACATTATTTTTATAACATATTTCAGAATAGTTTTCATTTTTTCTGAATCTCACAATTCATAATTTTTTCTGCAATTAGATAACTATGCAAAATTCTAACACTTCCCTAATTCAAATTCCTTAAAGAAGAAAAACAGTTTTGGAAAAAAATAACTATACATTATTTTTATAACATATTTCAGAATAGTTTTCATTTTTTCTGAATCTCACAATTCATAATTTGTTCTGCAATTAGATAATTATAGAAGAAAAACCAGTTTTGGAAAAAAAAAAAACTATGTAAGACCAGACCAAGCAATTAACAGAGCATATTAGAGAAGAAAACAAGAACAAAAAATAATTAGCACGCTGTGCCTCAGAAAAGTTCTTGCAGCAGAGCAAAAGGATGGTGGTGGATTGTCATACCTTGAAAACGTTAAAAGGCATCTGCTTTTGGACACGAAAACACTTCACTTTGTCATGGTCTACAAGATCGAAATATATATCCCTTCCAATCTGCTCTGCAAGATCTTCATCCCGTGCCACCTAATATGCATTATACACATCCAGCAACACATATATACAACCTGGATGAGCAACTCCATACTTCTTGTGAAGTAAAAGAAACAGTCAATTATTAAGAAATCAAGATCGGGAACTAATAACCTTTATAATGGTGTAAAGATGAGCCTCTGCCTTTTCTTTCTTTTTATGCTCTTTTTCTTCTTGTTCTTTCTTCAACCTCTCCTACAATAATCCACTGTACAAAATTAGCTCAACTTTTTGAAAGTATTGCAACAATTGTCAAAAGTATAGAAGAACTGAAAACTAGGCTCAATCTTGAGCCCAGCAGACAAGGCACTTCTCAAGAAAAGAGAAATCAAAAGTCACTGTTCAATCCAGAGTCCAAGTTGTGACATCCTTTCTTAGATTCATTACAAATATATTAGCTTAACTTCATTTTGAACATGGCAAGTGGCTATTTGAATTGGTTTACCACATCTGGAGCCCTAATTGTAAATACGACTAGCTTCTTACCCTTAAATGTTCTGCAATGTCTTTCTCATCCACATTGCAAATTATTTTGTCCTTGTCACTTTCACGTATGTACACCAACATATAAGCATTTGAATATTTCGTGAATTTGAAAGGAGTATTGTTGAATCCAGGATTTGTCTGTGGTAACTGTTAAGACACAAGTTGTTAAACCATGTGTAAACTAATATTGAATGGCTCAATAAGATCAGAGGCTATGTCCAGTGATAATAAAATAATTACCTCCTCCTCGCCACCATATTGCTCCTCTAATGCCCGTTTCATGTCCTCTTTTGTCACCCTCTCATCATCAAATTTGTACCTGAGTACCAGTCAGATTTGTCATTTACACACAGTAGAAAATGGCTAGAACTACTAGGACTGCAAAAGGGGGTTAATATTTACAACAACAACAAGCCTTATCCCATTAAATGGGGTCAGCTACATGGATCATACGACGCCATTGTGCTCTATCGAAAACTAAATCCTTAGATAGGTTATTGACCAGAAGATCCTTAGATAGGTTAATATTTAAAGGGAAAAAATGTCTCCCAAGTATTTAAACCCCATAATAATTATAGTTCTTTAAATAAAGCCGCACGTTCCAAGGCAATAGGTCAGTTCAATTGTCTCTGCTGCAATAGCCTCAATTTAAATGTCAACTAAAATATGTATATAATTGATGTCCATTAAATACACATAACTAGACATTTGATCTGATAATTAAACACACAATAGTGCGTACCATTGATCAGAAAGTGTTGGCCTGATAAACGCATAATAATGTCCACCGTGCACACCACCACTGTGAACCAAAACACTGAGAAAGAAAAGATCAAATGTGTTACGTACTTGATTTTTCAATTATACCAATCAAATGACTAAAAGGTAACCAACCAAAGCAAACACTTGGTGTTTTCAATCATACCTGTGAAGTGTATAAAGATTGCGGACACTCCTATCAGCCTCAGGTGACAAATATTTGCCATTCTCACGATCCAAATCAAGTTGCAAGGGAAACTCATAACAGTCATTAATCTAAATGGTGAGGGGAAAAAAGAGAAGAGACAATTAATCCTCCACACAGAATATCATACCTCAAGGTCTCAATTAAAAGTGGAAAACATATAGAAAAAGGGTACAAATCATTTAATACCCATCCTCCCTTGCATAGAATACCATCCGCACAAATAAAAAACATGGCAAAACAGAGCACACAAGAAATATACCAACAAAATGTTTGAAAATTTTTTAAAGTCATAACAAGGCAAAGTACATGAGCTTTATTGATAAGGAAGGCTACTCTAGGAGGCAAAATTATAATTAGGAGCATTAAAGACTACCAAAATAACTAATTTACAAATGTGCCTAAATTTTGAAATAATTACATAATTTCTAATATTTTTAACTTCAACAAATAAGTTTCCCAAGCTCCACAAGACATCGCCTTAAGACTAGCAATAACTGTCTTCCAAACACGATATTGGTGACAATAAATTTCATAAATGCAAAAAATTACATCAGAACCTTGAAGATAATACTCAAAATCAACTATGGGCCTTCACCGAGCAGTTTAAGCTTTCAAGATGAAGTGGCTTGTGGCATGGTATTGTCAAAATTTCAAAATCCATTTCAACCCAAATGCTTAAGCTGTTGGTTGAAATCCCAATATTTTTATCAATTATACTTAAAGCACAATTCATTAATTTAATAAAACAGTCTTCCGTAGCACTTATAGTAGAAAAGAAACCCTATGATGGACCTTACAATGACCTATCACCACATTAGATTAATCAATTCCAAAACAAAATCAAGGCCCACTTCATTATATGCAAACAAGCAAAAATTAAGAGAAGAACATTAAAACAATGGTTGCCTATGACTACCAACCTTGACCATAGTATCTCGCATAAAGTCATATTCAAATCTTTTCAACTGAAGCTGTAGTACAGGGGGGAAGTCAATAAACAGAACACCCTTCTTAGCATCCTGAAATAACAATACACCATTATTTTTAAAAAAAAATGCATCAATTCATGCATGAGTTTCATCAAATGAAATTTCTCGGTTGATTGCATTCAAACAGAAATACAAGCAACTCAAGTAAAATATTATAAAATTGTTCCAAGAAAATATTTTTTTAAGCAGTTTATTCCATTATACAGATTGTCAGTATGTGATTGACTGCAAAATTGACAGAATTGTCCAAGTAAACTTTTCCAATTATGCAAAATAGTTTTAATACAAATAAACTAGACAGAGTTAAATCCATAAAAGACATCAACTTTTTTCAGCCAAGGAAAAAACAAACTCCGAACAATAATCTACATAAACAATTTCCCATGTGCTCTATTATGGTCATCACAACATCACAATTGCAACAGTCAACATACACACTTGAGATATCCTAGATGAGTGTTTGCTACAGTACACCAACTCCAACCAGTAAATTCTTAAGCCAAATACTCAAGGCACACAGCCACGATTTGTTTCATCAAATAAGATTATTCATGAAAACAGATAATAGAAATATAAAAGAGGGGGAAAACACAAGATTGTCATTATAGCGTAAAGAGGTTAGAAAAAACACACTTGTAAATTTTAACCAACCTGCAAACCATATTGTTCAGCATGATATTTGTTATCTCCCTCAAGACGCTCAACTTCCACATACTTATCAAAAGATGCATATACATCACGACAGCCTTTGACATCCAGCTGAAGGTCTAAGATGCAAAAGTAAAATATAATTAGCAGTAGGTGAAAAGCCATGGATTCCCAGATAATTAAATTTCAAAAGTACCATAAAAAGACTCCTTTCTAGTTGACTTGTAATCCACATTGATGCACTCAATATAGTTCATATGGTGCCCTTCAAATAACTTTTGTATGGTTCCTTCAACAACAGTTCCCTATTGACAAAAGAGAAATAAAGTCAATGCAGTTAGCACACCCAGAATGACTCAATGTACAACATCCCTAAGGTCTACTATTACCTTCATTTTGTCTTCAAGTTTTTCACAGAGAACCCTATTTAGTTCTTGAACATCATGCTGCATGAAAGAATCATAAGTATCCCACCCAAAAGACTTTGTCAGCTCCTTTGTTGCAACACTTGTGTCACTATACTGGAGTTTGTAAAACAAACTTTGTAGGGCCAAAGGAATGCTTCCAGAGGGCATGTCATTCTCTGTTGTTGGCATATGATACACAGCCTGAAATATGATTTTGAGAGCCCAGCTACTAAATTATTTACCAGTGAAACAAAAGAGCAACAATATGAAAAGAAATTATGGCCACTAATGCAAACCTTTCTAAAATAAGGAATATGGTACAGTGTTTGGAGAAGAGAATTCATATAACAGGTAGCTCCTTGATTCTTAAGCCCAACATAGCCAGTCTCTTTCTTTGAGTCATATGACCAGTAATCAACAATCCTACGCACAAGAACCTCGGCTTCAACTATAAGAGTATCATTCACAAGATAACCTTTACTAGGATCATACAATTCACCAAGGGGCATGAAGGATGTGAAACCCCAATCACTTTCTCGGGCATTAAATTGGTGCTGTGTGTCTGCATAGTTCAAGTAAATGAAATTACAACAACATCCTTGGCCAAGGCCAAAGTTTAAGTGCATGCTCGCTTCTTTTCTCCCTCTTTTTAGTTAAATAATCAATAATCAATACTAGGTTCATCTAACATTCTAACTTCACTGGAGCCCATGATCTTGCTCCTCATCAATCTTCTAAACAAGGTGCAAGTAGAGACACCCAATAGTTAGAAACCCCGACATAAATGTATGCAAAAAGAGTATGAGTAAAATGCCAACAGCCCAAAGAGAAGAAAATATAGATAATGAACGGAAAAAATATTTTAACCTGCAAAATGTACTACTTTATATATTAAGAGAAAAAGATGAATAAGTCTCTTTCACATAGAAAAGCATGGTAGAACAAAGCCAAAGGTAAAACACAAGCATGGACATGTGCAAAGCAATTTAGCACATACACCGCATAATATGTTAGCATTCATTGTTCTTGAAACGTAAAACCCATACTGCATTAATAGAGCTATTTAATATGAAAATTTTCCATTTTGTATGATTAGCATATGCCACATAAGCACCATGCATTAGATGAAATAATGTCAATTACAGATGGGTACCAGAACTTTGAAGGAAAGAATGTACACTGAAGGCTTAGCTTCAATTTTAAAAAGGTTTAATTGAGTAAAAGATCAAACGGGAAAAGGAATAACTTATGAAAAGAAACACATCAGTCAAAAAACAGTACTTACACCATTCAGGTTTATGATTTTGTACAGGATGAGCACATAGTGCCCAAAAACCTCAGAATAAGGATGGCTGTGAGGACATGATCCAAAATCCTCTACCTGAATCTTAAGAGGAACTCACTAATTTTTAATTTGGAGCTTTTCATTAATTTTTGCTTGGCTTCTAATACTTGGTTCATATGAAATGAAGATAAAATCACAAAGATGACCGAAGCCCTTATTCAACCTTCAATGTCAATTGTTTAAGTATGACAAATTGACAATTAGATATTAGAGCACCAAACATAACTGCCTTTGAATAAGAGGATCCAAGCTGCAGCAAGAGGCATTTGAGCGTGAAAGGAGGGGATTTAAAGGCTCATAGTAGGTCTTAACTCTCTGCTCTGCCTCTTGTTATAACTTCAGGTCTCACTTAGTTATAATCTATTATGTTTGAATAAGTTTGAAATTCTAATTATACATGGTTATTTATGCCTTTTTTACAAATATGCATATATTTCATTATTGTTTCATTAAAGATAATATCTTCAGTGATGGGGTTTGCCGGAAGGAGCTAGTCCTTCTCGTGACAAACCAAGGTCCGAAACCCTGATAAGAGAGATGCCCAAATTTAGTGCCGAATAATGCCTTGAACATAATTGTCTTCAATAAAAGAATACATGTGCCTATAAAAAAACTAGGATCTTCTGATTCAGTATGATCCTATGGATCAACCATTTTAGTTCCTTGATCAACCTTAGGTATGGATAAATCGACAACCTCGTGCATGTGTTCCATGTTTTGACTCCTAAGCAACTATTTCTTCCAGTTATCAGTCAAAGACTCATTTATAATCTAATTTTTTGGATAAGTAATTCTAAAATTATATGCTTATTTATGACTTTTTAATACAAGTATACATACATATCATTATTTTTTTCATTATAAGTAGGATCCTGCAATTCTTAATTCAATATGATCATATTAATGAATCAATCGTTTTAGTTCCTTCTTCCTTGATCATTGTTATGAATGAATATCTTGACCTTGATAACCTTAAGAAGTTGCCCAAGCAAACAATATTTTGTGGTCAATATCAGCAACTTAAAGACATACTTCAGAAAAATAACATAGCTGACATGTAAGCAACATAGAGAAGAAATTTTAATGCGAACTCGTAGAAAAATCTTCCCTAGTTGTTCGGACTTCTCTATAAGAAATCCACAATTAGATATTCATCAAGATTCAAATGTTCTTTCATAAAATACAACAAACATCTCGCAACATTTTTTATTTTTAATGACAGCAATTCTCTTTTCTATGTATTAAAACACGTATAATTCTAATTGCCTTGTGATAAAAGATCAAATTGAATAGACAACCTTTTCTCACAGAGTACTTATTATGCGCTTGATTTATTACTGCCAGGCTAAATTGGGCATATCTACTCCACCCATAAGGCAAAGTAGATGAATCCGCAACATCCAAATACATCGACAAGTAGTCCACATTGTTCCCCTTAGGAAAAATAAGCACACGCCTGCCCAGCACAGAACAAGGTTTAGTGAGGGGGATCGCTGAAGATGAGAAAATATGGGGAAGTACATTTAATAACTGGACATCAAGAATCAACTTAGGAGTTGTGTAAGCATAATACCATTTATAACCCCCAACATTGAATATTTCTGAATAGAGCTTCTTTGTATTCAGCCTAGGAAAGTTGTCAATTCTCCATGTGAATCTTGAAGACGGAGGATCCTCAACAGGCTGGCTCTCCACGGTGCTAGCAGATTCTGCTTGTGCTACAACTAATGAATTGGTAAAGAAAATATAATAAGAAAATTTAACTATCCAGACTGACATTATTTGAAAGCTAAAAAGAAGAGAAAGAGGGTAATCAAAACTGACGTAGACCTCTATTTTCATGCTAGAAAAAAATGAGCAACAAAAGTAATTAGACAATCAACAAAGTCATTGACAATAAATAAGTTCAGAAGTACGAACTAACTAATAATCAGAATCTATTGAAAGAACGATAATGGAAAACCCAGACTTCCAAGACTAGTTTTCACTCAATTCTCTCTCTCTCTCTCAATTTCAATCCACCGAAACCGAACAATGCATAAAAAATATTTTCAAAACTTTAAATAATTTGATTAGATCCTATTGAAAATAACGAATGGGGGTTTCTACACGGATCAAAAGAAATACGGAAAAGTTAATACCTTCCATGGGTTGGTGATTGTTCTCAGTCAAATCCGAGCGAGGTACAAGCATCTCCTCGTCCTCTTGCTGCTGCAAAGCACGGCCAGAAAAAATTATCAGACTAGAGTTCGGATCCACTAAAGAACAAACCTATATTTACTCCGTGCAGGCCCAAACATCTAAACATCCAATGCACCCAAGAGAGCAAATTGCACTAAAATTCACTCGCTCGGATCAAAACTACAATCCCTAGACGAAACCCCACTACTCCCCAACATTCCAAATGGGAAATCAAATTGACCCAACTTCATCATTCAGCAAAATTCATGCAAAACAATAGGAAAAGTTTGCAGCCCTCAAATAATTGAACCCGAAAAGGAAAGAAAATACGGGTGCCCCGAGAGCAGATAGAGTGGAGGAGGGACGCAGAGTGAGTTAAGGAACGTACATCAATGGGAGCAGGGGTCATGACGGTCATGGTGAATATGGGAATTAACCTCCCGTGGGTTATTCAGAAACAATGGAAGATATTAGATAGAGAGAAGCGAGAAGAGAGTGTGGAGGGCGTTTAAGACAACTATGCGAATAGATCACCGGAAGCCGATCGAGAGGGAGGAAGGTCTATGGTGTTTATTTGGGGAATTGGGCATTTTCGGGATTTCCAGCTGTACGAAAAAAACATAAAATGAAAAAAATAAAAAAAATAAAAATAAAGTATCATCTAATATTTTTATTTTATTTATATTATTTTTATTTTATTTATAGTATATTTTATCTATAATTAAAATAAATTTAATATAATTTTTTAATTTACTATAATTTTATTTTTTAAATACTAAAAATTACAGTATAAATAAGATTATATAATTAAAGAAATAAAATTAATATATTAGTTCTATTTTACCAAAAAGTAAAAAACCATATATAGCCAAAAAAATTAATGTAAAAACCACGTATAATCAGCACCGTTCACATCTGAAATACATCACTATTTCCTTTGCTTTTTTTTTTTGTGAAAAAATATTACAACGGATACAAAAATAAAAATTATTCCCTGATCCAAATAGAGTAGGCGGATTGCCTTTGTAATATTTGAGAGGGGTAGTGTTTTGTACAAAATTAAGAATGAATTACATTACTCTTATAAAAACAAGAATGAAATGCATTATTTATTATTTAATTAAAATATACTGGTATATTTTATTAAGGGCCCTAGGTTGGGGGGAAAAACACCAGTTAGAGGTCCTTCGTGTACTTCGTGTTAGTGTGCTACACCAAAAAAAAAAAGGTTTAAAAAAATTAAACCCATATTAACACATAATTTTTGTGCATAAAAGAAAATAAACCTTATTTAGATTTGCTCACAATAATAAATGCACAAGATTTATTATAATTTTATGATTCATTATAGTTATAAATATAAAATCCCTCACATCTATATATGTAATCAATTTATAAAATATAAATATAAGGCATGTATATTTACATTTATATATTCATCAAATTTACACATTTTCTTTCCTTTTTTTTTTCAACATTCATTTACATGTTTCTTGGGCTTCCAAATGTTTGCAATGAATGGTATATAAACCTTTTTAATATACATAAGAAACATTTAGAAAGGTTCTCTTGATTTTATTTATTAAAAAAAAAATATTAGCATTCTCCTATTTTAACCTCATCAATCGGTTATGGATTAATAACATCAATTATTATAAGCCACCGTTGAATTTCATAAATAATGATATTTTTGGAAAATAATTTAGTTTTTTAACATGGCATCTAACTTTTGTTTTTGCCAATGCATCAAACCCATTTAAAATATATTCTTAAGCTACGATAATTTGATTAATCGTCTCTTATAAGAAAAATCAAGAAATGTATTAGAGACTTTTTTTTTTACATTTTTAACTGAATTAATCATTAAATTTATAATAATATAATAATAATTGTTTGTATCTTTTTATATGTATGTAGACATATGGGTACTGTGTATTACATAGAATTTAAGAAATAATTTGACGGTCCAAAAGATGAAAATATTTTATAAAAAGAAAAATTATATTAGTTCAATGATCGAATTAAAATTTCAAAACTTCAACATTTTTCCATATTTGTTTTTTCAGAAACATTTTTGCCAAATTTGTTTTTTCAAAAATTTAACAAAAAATGTATAATATATTTTTTTTAAAAAATTGCGCCAAGTATGAATGACTGGTAAAATTATGGTAACATGAATAAGCTGAAGTTAAATTGCATGGGATTAAAATTGTCCTAATAAAACTTGTTAAACAAGGTTAAATATATATTTTTTAATTTGGATTAGTTATACAATATCATACGCTAGATAGTTGTATAAAAAACCAACACATGTTTTTCTTTCTTTTGTTTTTTTATGCATAAAACTTATATCCAATATCATGAATAAATTTATAATATTAAATATTATCATTTATCAAATTTAAATAAGTGGCAGTTTCTTTTTATAATATAAAATTTATATTCGTTAAATCATAAAAACTCATCAGAATTAAAATATATTTTCAAACAGAAAGAAATAAAAAATAAAAAATTATTTATTGGTTGTCTATTAACAATATCCAAAGTGCCCTTATTAGACAATTTTCTAATTTAATAAGAAGGGTTAATTTAGTTTTTTCACTTCAAACTATTTGCAATCATCCCCCTCTCTCATTATCCCAAAAATCATTCATTCAGAGACTGTTTGGTGGACATTATGTGTTCTGATGGAAAAGAGGGGGATTTGAGAGAAAACTATCAGGCATGGTTTGATTGGAAGTTTTTAGAGGGAAAGGAAGTAATATGGGTGTTTAGTTCAAAAAATATAGGGAAAAAGAGAAGAAAATTTTTATCCTCCCTTATCCCCACTTTTAACACTCTAAAATTGGGAGTTTTTTTTTAAGGGAAGATAAATTTTACTCAATTTTAGACAAAATTGCTCTTAGTAATTTTTTAAAAATTCCAGTGTCACCCGTCCGTTATTCATACAGAGTAATCGTAGCTGTTAGAAAAAGAAGACGACGATTCTGTCGCACGCCTCCATCTCCTCAACTTTAGGTCTTACAATACGATAGGGTTAAAAACTCGTGACTATAGAAGAGAAGCAAAAAAGGATGAGCTGTAATGATCCCATGTTTTGCAAGCAAAAGAGGTCATTTGATTCTGTAAGCGGGTGGCTCCTAAATTGAGCTCCAAATTCTTCAACTTTATATTTGTGCCTTCTTGTTTAATTCATTCTTTCTCTCTTCGTGCCTTCTTGTTTCCGATCGTAGGTGAATCGCGAAGCTTCTTTGCTATGTTCTCTTGCCATTTGAAATTTAATAAAATATTTAAAAAAAATAATAAAAATATATTAGGAGCTATTTAATTTAGTTTTTATAAAAACTCTTTATAGAGAGTAAATAATTTAAAAACTCTTTTAAAAAAGTATTTTAAAAAAATTTATAAAAAATTATTTTAAATAAAATGAATGTTTAAATATTATTATTATAATAAATTTTATGATTGATAAATTATTAAAAAATAAATAAGATAGATTTTTATTTTTTATCTGATATTACAATAATAAATAATATATATTTGATTTATTGGGTAATAAATAATAAATAATTATTTTTATTGATTATTAATTAATATATAGAAACAGGCAAAAGTATAAATAGAAGGTATTATCATTATCGAGAAGGAAAAAAATTATCTTCTTTTTTTTTTCTTCACTTCTATAAAAAATAACGATAGTGATGACAGTAGGATTATGAAGGACAATGTCAAGAGAGAAGAAGCGATAAAAATATATCTACCAAAAAATGATACAGATGTGCTATTGTTACCTTTTTCTTTCTTCACCTCTATCAAAAACAAAAATGACAGTGAAAAAGAGAAAGTAAAGAGTAGAAATGGCCACACTGAGAAAAAAAAAAGAAAGTAAAAAAAATACATAATAAAATAGTTATTAGATATTTTATAAATTATTTTCTTTCTTTTAAATTATTATTTTTAATTTATTTAAAATTATAATTTAATCTATAAAATATAATAAATATTTAAAAATTCTTTATTTAATTTTTAGTCAAAAAAATTAGATTTATACTAGAAATCCTCTTTAAACCAAAGGTTAGAAGCTTTCCAAATCCGCACTAAATGACCTTCCCTAAACGAGCTTCAAAGATGACGAAGGAAGGAGACGAAGGAGATTATTGGGAATTTCTCGGGTCAAAAAACTTGCTTCCCGCCGAGAGTGGAAGGAAGGAGGCTTCCTATAAATAAATGAAAATCTCTTCCCATGCGAAATGAGAAATTGGTCTCTTCAGAAATGGAGCCCTCTTCCTTTTCCAATTTTTAGGCCACCAAATCTCCTGAAGTATTTTATTTTCAGTCCTATAGATCAAACACACAGCATTTCTATTTTATTGAATATATCTTTTTCATCAAAAAGCTGTTTAACAGGTATTTTGTACGGCTCAAATCAATATATATTTATATAATCAATAAATTTATTGGAAGATGTACTGAGTCAAAAAAGACTCACCAGTTTTACCATGTGGGATTGGGTATTTTGTGCAATGCATCTAATTAATATTCTCTGTTCATATTTGTTAAAATATCATGTGTAGATCGGAGGCTTTGTTTCCTCAGTAACATGGAATCCCTGTGACCTTCCCTAGATTCAACTGCTATTCCGAGGTATCTAAGGTAAGTAAAGGGGCACTATCATCATAATTTTCATAGTACCGTTCCCCTAGGTAAAGACCACTTTCTTCAACCCTCTTATTCAATTCTTCCCATATTCTTACTTGAGTCCTCATGTAGACTTTTAGCCACAATCCCACATCCCACATAAATTTCTCTCTTCTGTCCCAAAGTGCCCACAACAAATTCAAAATCCCACTCAGAAAAAACCAGCCTTTTTGGAGACTGCTCTCTTCTGTCCCAAAGGTTCTCTGGTGTTCATCTTCCTTCAACAATTTTTGCAATAAATCTTTTGTCTTGATTCTTTCTTTCCCTTTATCGAACACCAAAACCCTAGATTTTCTCCGTCCAATAATCTCCCCCTCTCACGCCACATCTTTCCGTCTCATCCCCCATCTCTCCTTTGGTTTTCATAACCGTTACATCTGACCTGTTTTTTCTTCATTTGCTCCTCTGGTTTTCTTTTGCTTAAATCTCTATGGGGCTTCTCCAGCAATCGGCAAATTTTGCTTTCTGACTATGAATGGGTATGAGACATTTTATTATTGTTTGAGACTTAATTCAAACGGGTTCAGTTTTCTTTGGATATTCTATCTTGCCTAGAGCGATCTGAGGAACATAAATAGTTTGACTTTGCATTTGCTGCAGCAACAATGTCGGATGACATGCTTGTGCATTTCTCTTCCAATTCATCCAACCAATCGGATCAGTCCTTGCCTACCAAGATTGCAAAGCTTGAAGCTCGAATGGTCGGCAAGGCTTCGCCCGCAGTTGCCACCACTCCGTCATCTGTTCAGCAGTCAACTTGGTCTTCTGTTCCTTCAGCTGCGAAATTTGGGGGACCTGCCGAGGATCTGGCTGGACCCTCCACCTCGAGTGATTCCGATGATGATGTAAGGCTACCTTAATCCAATTCAGTGCAATGCATTTGGAAATTTGTGCTCTTAGTTACTGTTATTATGATAGAAAGAAGACTGACTGCCAATTATCGTGTTTAACAATATGGAAAATTTTAAACGTCTGGATTTATGTTAGATGAATTGCATTGGTAAAATTGTCTTGCTTCATATTCTATTTCAGAACGGTGGGGAATTCCTTATACAAGCTAACACACAGAAGCGCCAAAAACTTCCAAAAGATGACCACTCAAAGATTTTTGAACATGTTGAGGTTAGTTTTTTATCTATGACTCAACTTGCTTTAGGTATGGAACAGCTGCAACTTGCATGAACGTATTGCAACTCTTTACCGCAGAAATGACTTTTTGACCTTTTCTGACCAATAAATTTGCTAATCAGGTAGTTACCGATGGAAGGCAGACTAGTTTGGATGCTGTGGAGGCAAAAGTTAGTGCTGATGTGAATAGGAAAAAAAATGGTCGTGGAAGAGGGAGTTCTGGTACTGGTAGGGGACGTGGTTCCAGAGTTACCGATCAGACCAGAACACAAATTTCTCCTCCAGCAGTTTTGGCCTCCAATGGTCAGCTTGACAATGCATGCCATAGGGTACATCCCTTGCTCTGAAACATTTTTTTTTTAAATTCTTTCCCAAAAATATTGTTTATTATGCAATATGTCTTCACCTATATCGCTTGAACAAGCATAATTTCTTGCATTATAGGAATCGGCATCTCTTACATGTTCATATTTTTGGTCTAAGGTTAAAACTTCTGTAGTTTTGGACCTCAGATAGATAACAACATGGTGGTTCATTTTTGGTATGTGGGCAAAATAAGAACTTTATGAAGATATAACCTGATTTCTAAGCAAACCACTTGTTACTCTTCCAGTGAATTCTAGTGATAGATCTATAGAAAATATGAAGTAGGGTATTGTTTATATTTAGTAAGTCTAGTTCTACTTTTGTCCGTTGTTTACCCCCCTTTGATGAGGATGATTTTGACATTTGGGATGCTTCATTTAGCATTATTATTATCTCATAAATTTTGGGAGATATGTCGCTGAAGCAATTCATTAACAGAATGATCATTTGTTGCTGTTCTGTACACTAGGCTGACTGTTTTCTTTAAACTCATGTTTATTGTAGGAGGGAAGACTCAAAGATCAGATTCGCAGTGACAATGGCACCTCATTAGAGGTGTGGTTTCTGCTAAAATTTTGAGTTACCATTTGTAAATTTTCGGATAAGTAAAAGGATACATGTTTTTGTGTACAAAGTTATAGATCCTTGCTAGGCTTATTTCATCCGTCTTCGTTGCCGTGTCCTTAAAATTCTTTTTGTTTGTTTTAGCTTAGCTATATTTTAGGACAACTAAGTGCAGTGTTGTAATTATATTTTCACAAATTTTTCCAATAAAAGCATCGACATGAGTACATATACAATTTAACACTTCATCATGGACCTTTTATTAGAAAACACCTTCATATCTTCAACTTAAGTTTTATTAGAAGCACCATAACCTTTAAGATTTCGGATTTAATTTTCCCCCCTCCTTTTCTTCATTGTTATCTTAAATTAGGAGGAGAATGCGTCTTTGCGTGCAAAATTTGTTGCATTGGAGGAGGACCTGCGGAAATCGAAACAAGAGATGTCCGATTATCAGAACCTTTGTCGCCAATTAGAAAAGGTACATGAATAAGTGGCCTTAGATAATGAAATATGTTGAAATATATGGTCATGTGAAAAATATTGAAAATTAATGAAAATTCATTCGTTAAATTTGATGTGTTGATTTTCTGTTTCTTTATTGCTTAATTCTGGCTTGCACAGGAACTAAAGGACCTGAAAGATCACGAACAGCAAATGAAGCCCAAGGTATGAATTGTGGGACTATCATAGCATTCAATTGCACATTACTGTGTTTTAAAATAGTCCTTGGGTCTATCAAAGCTATTGTTTTCTAAATGAAGCTGGGAGCATATGCAAACATAACTATCCTAATGTTCAACACTACAATTTCCGAAACGTTCCAGTGGAAAGGACTCAGGTTTTTAAGTTGATTATAGTTGGAATGAACTAAAAAGAAAAATCCTTACTGTGGTCCACCCCTCCACAACCCACCCAACATAAAAGGAAGTTGGTGGATGTTGTTTGCACTTGGCTTCAATTAAATCAGCCTTTTAACTTTTGTTCCTTTATTTTGCAGAGGACAAAAATAATATCTGATTTGCTTATATCAGTTTCAAAGTCTGAGAGGCAAGAAGCACGGTTGAAAGTACGGCAAGACTCATTGAGACTGGGGAATGTTGGTGTAGTAAGGTAAAGGTGGATCATTGAAAGACTAAAAATTTTGATCATCTTTTCGGTTATTGGTTTTCTTATAGGTTTGATCTTGAAATGTAGAGCGGGAACTGTCATATCTGAGACTTGGGAAGATGGGCAAGCATTGAAGGATCTTAATGCCCAACTTGTATGTCTAATTTCTCTACCTCAATCTCTCGCTCCTGTCTTTTCATTATTGTGATTATATTTCCTCTTTTCAATGTGTCATGTTGTTATCATTTATTGATATGGTTTATATTAAAAGATGCGTTGCATATTATGAGAAGGGGAGGTATTGACGGCTCCGTTTCTCATTTGTTATTGGCACAGATGTCTTAACCTTACAAGTACACTGAAAAATCATCCTTAGCGTTATGACTTCTGTGGATTTACTATGAAAACTACCAAAACAATAGGATGAGCGGCTCTTAACTGTTATATGATGGAACTTTTACTCCTCTGTTTAGTGTAGCTGTGAATATGTGATAATGTGTTCTCTGGTATCATTTATATATGAATAGGATTCTACACCTTTCTTTGATAGTTTTGACCATATGTTGTAAAGCTCCGGAAGCTCTTACATTTTTGCTGCTGTTGCATTAGCTGAATGCACTTATAATTTTAATATTTCTAATTTTGATTCTTTATTTTCCCCCAGAAACAACTCATAGAAACGAAAGAGGCTATTGAGCGGCAACGCAAGTTATTGAAGAAAAAACAATCTGGTAATATCAATCAATTCAAATTTTGGATATCTTATTTCCATGCTTCCATGTTGTTTCCTTTTTAATTCTAGCATTTACATCCCTAAAATGTTAGAGTTGGATGGACTGACATTGCAATTGTTCTTGGGGACATGTTCCTTTTTTCCTTGCCCCCATTATTTGTTTCTAGCCTTCAGTTTATGCTTTCAGTAAGGACATTCACGTATATTTATAGATCTGGACATTTATTGCCTTTTGTGTGTTGTTTTGGTGACAATTTGCCTAGTTTATTTTTACTTCTGATTGCTTTGATTAATTGAAGCAGAACTTGATGGCTACCTGCCCTTAAGGTGGCCATTTGGAACTTAAAAATATGTTTCAAGCTATTTGATGCTAGCTTATCATGGAATATTTGTGTGCTCACCTTATTCATTTTTCTGAATTATAATTGTATGCATTGGTCTTATTTTTCTGAATTGTGATTATTATGTTATATGATAAAGATAAAGGTGAGGGAACAGATGCAGATACTGGATTACAAGACGACGATGTCATCATTCAAGATGAAATCTATAAGTCTCGACTAGCTAGCATTAAACGTGTATGTTGCTACTTCTTTTCTGTTTGTTTTCTTCTCTCTAATATTTCTAATAGCCTACGTATTTTCAGGAAGAAGAAGTTATCATGCGGGAGAGGGATCGCTATGAACTAGAAAAGGGAAGACTGATACGTGAGATGAAACGCATACGAGATGAGGATGGTTCACGTTTTAACAACTTTCAGATTCTGAACCATCGATATGCCTTGTTAAATCTTCTTGGAAAGGGGGGATTCAGCGAGGTTTACAAGGTCAGAAATATTATCAAGTAAAATAATATATATCATATATGTTGAAATTTAATGTTGAATTTAATTAAGCTATGTTATTTGCTTTGTTTTAACTAAGGCTTATCCGTTTTTTAAGTTATTTTTGGGTAACATTCCTATGTGCTTAGAATTAGCTTGTGTTTTGTTTTAATCAGGATAGAGTTATCCTACTTGGATTAAGATAAAGTAAACTTATTTTTGAGAGTTAGTCTTTTAGTGAGTTGGAGTTAGCCGTGCCTTTTATCATCTATATGTATAACACTACTGCATTCTAATTAAATAAGTTCAAAGGAAAAGTAAACCTTGGAATTTATACATGGCATCAAAGCCTTCAAGGCCTAAATGACAAATATGGGCAAGTGAGGACACTCAAAACCAAAAAGGGGCTGACAGCCAGTGAAATTACCCCGCCAATGGTATTGTTTTCAGCATATCTGAACAAGGTTTCAAGCTAGTAAAGCAAAAATCTAGACCACTCCTTTGTCTGCATTGTCAGTTGTAAATTTATACCATTTTGCAGTGATTTAAAGTAAGAAATTTCCAGCAGGCTTTTGACTTGGTGGAGCATAGATATGTTGCATGTAAGCTTCATGGTTTAAATGCTCAATGGAGTGAAGAGAAGAAGCAGAGTTACATTCGGCATGCAATTCGGGAGTATAATATCCACAAGACCTTGGTACACCATCACATTGTTCGTTTGTGGGACATCTTTGAGATAGATCACAATACATTCTGCACCGTTTTAGAGTACTGTAGTGGTATATACATTTAACCATTGTGCATTATTTAATTTATTTTGTGGTCAAGCCACAGACCATATATATCACTTCTGACCTGATAACCTTCATAAATATATTGCTGCTTTTGATTCAGGGAAGGATCTCGATGCTGTCCTTAAGGCAACACCTGTATTGCCTGAGAGAGAGGCAAGGGTAATTCTAGTTCAGGTTTTTCAAGGCCTTGTTTACCTGAATAAAAGAACGCAGAAGATTATTCATTATGATTTGAAGCCTGGAAATGTTTTGTTTGATGAGCTTGGCATTGCCAAAGTGACTGATTTTGGTCTCAGCAAAATAGTTGAGGATGATGTGGGATCCCAGGGTATGGAACTAACATCTCAAGGGGCTGGAACTTACTGGTAAGTGATGCAGATCATTGTTAGTGGTTTACATACTCCTGTGTGCATAACTACTCTTGTCATCCACCTTATATGAGTTGTGTTAAATTCAGCAATTTGCTTGGTTATTGGAACTTATAACCAGAGGGGCACTTAGTTTGTAAGAATCTAGCTTTAGGGGTAGCATTGATATGTTTTTGTTTCACAAAGTTTTAGATCTGTTGGATTAGTATCTTAGTTGTTGAGAACATTCCTGCCCACCTGTTCTATCCTCTATCCTGGTATCAGAAGGGAAAAAAAGTACATAACATTCTGGTGAACATCTTCTAGTTATTGCCTTGGGTTATGCTAGCAATTCCGGCCTGTTTGTACAAGCTTAGGTGGTTCCTACGCTGTCTTACACAAAATTTATAACTTGATGAGCTAGATCTCCTTGACACATCTGCTCATTCTACATACATACATACATAAATATTTTCCCACCCACCCGCAAATTCGTCAACTGGATAAAAATGTTGTAGTAAAGTCTGTTATGAAGCATGCTTTGGTGAGGAAACCTTTTGCATTGTTGGAGAAGTTGATAATTTATTCAGCTACGTTCATCATGGAAAGAACTTTGAACTTGTGGTTCTGTCTTTATGCATAGATAGACAGAGAATCACTTTTCTTTTTTATTTATTTAAATTTGCAGGTATTTGCCACCAGAATGCTTTGAGCTCAGTAAGACACCTCTTATATCATCGAAGGTATTGCACTTAGAAGTTGCCACACAAAGCGCCTCCCTCCCACCCCCCTCCCCCCCAAAAAACAAATAATAATAATAATTATGCAGCCTCTTTGACATTCCTTTTTTGGAAAACAGGTTGATGTCTGGTCTGCCGGTGTTTTGTTCTATCAAATGCTCTTTGGAAGACGTCCATTTGGCCACGACCAAACTCAAGAGCGTATACTACGAGAAGATACAATTATTAAGGCTCGTAAGGTTGAATTCCCTTCTAGACCTACGGTTTCTAATGAGGCCAAGGTGAGTTTTCCCATCTTTACTACTCACTACCTTTCTGGTAGTTCGTTGGTCATTACTATCATTTATGTATTTAATTTTAATGATGGGAAGACTATCGTTGCTTGTACTTGGTTATTTTCATTTTACTTTTTGGTATTGGAATAAGGGCCCTCTCTGCCTTTCATGCTTGAGGGTGTAACTTCAGTTCAACCAAAACTGACAATGATGTATATTGTTTGTACTATTTGTAAGGATTTTATACGGCGATGTCTGACATATGACCAGGCCGAGCGACCAGATGTATTGAGCATTGCTCAAGACCCATATCTTACCTACTCAAAGAAGTAAAATGATGTTAGTAGACAAAGTTAATTTCCTCCACAGTCCACACAAGAAGATCAAAGGAATCATCTAGTCATCTTCTAACAGAAGTTACTTGTCAGATTTTGTATAGGTTGTAAAGGTTTTTGGAATATCAACCATTATGGCAGAGGATGTTTCACCACATTGAAGGGAAGTTGTGCTTTTCAAACGTTTAACATTTTCATCAGAATTGTTTTTTGGGGGGAATTTGGATCTCCTGCAATCACAAACTGGCTGTGTAAAATGCAATCTCAGAGATGGACAAAAAAAGATGCGTGTTAAGAGGGAAAATGAGCTCTCTATATATAGTTTTACTTTCTTGTGTTATTATCTCTTGAGTATTTGATTGCAGCATATCTAATTTGATATTTTATCAGGCGAGGGAGTGAGTTGACTTGACCTTAATGGTCAGGTGGTTTTTTCGTATAGGTCTTGGCAAGTGAGAAAGCTTAGTAATCTTTTATTTGGTTCTCCGGCTCTAACAATTATAGTTTATTAATGTCTTTGAACTTATTATAGTGAAATGTGACATGGCATGTTTTGAAAATTGTGTTGCGAAAGTAGATATTTCCTCGCCTCTTTTTGATAGTTCAGTAAGAACAACGGGAGATCGGTATTTTCAGGTTATTTGGTTTGTGAAGTTAATTTTAAATTTAATAATGTGGCATAATCCAAAACTTTTGATCAATCTAGTTGAGACAATATGATTCTAGTTTGTGGGACCGAAATTATTCATATATCTGTGTAAGAGAGCAGAGACCTCAGACTCAAATAACCATTGGTCTCTTGGGGCTTTTAGTGGATATTTCCACCTGCCATTTGCATTCATTTAAAAAATTGAAACAGGGATAATATGAACTTTGCAATATGATACCCTTCCTTCCCATTCCATCCAAATTTTAAAGCTACACTAATTAATAGCCAATAGTCTTATATATATATATATATATCATAATTTGGTGTTATAATGGACATTTATATATATAATTTGTTGACAGATTTAGGATGGGAAAAAACAAAATGACAACATTAGTGATTTAAAACTAAATTGAAAGGAAATATTTATAGAGGAACAATATAAAAATTGGCATAATGTTTGTTTGTGCAACGCGTATGTATTAGTTATTGATAACATGAATATACTTTTATTTTGAAATATTTTTGAGTCACACTTAAGTGTGAGAAATTTAAAGAACACAACAACCTTCTAACGTTTCAAGTCCATATACAACACCCAAAAGTTCACTTCGTGATTTTGAGTTATTCTTATATAATTAGCATTTACCTTTATATAAAAATCAACAGGAAAACAAATGATTAAATCACATATTAACCATATCATGCATATATACTTAATAGAATCCCAAGTATCCATAGTGAGTGGCTATTTTTTTATACAAAAGTTAAAAAAAAAAAAGGTTTTTGGGCTTATCCACAATCTAAAAGAGGGAAAATCTTTTTTACTCTTGACGATATTAATATCGGGTAAGGTAAATTATCAATTATCCTTGAATATAAATCTAGATACTCATAAATTAAAATACATCTCCAAATACAATGATTAAAACTATAATAAAATAGTACTCCATAGTAAGTGGCTATTTTGCTTTATTCAACAAGTTTTTAACAAGAGATTGTCATCTAATTATAGTCCAATAAAGAATCCATCATAATGACCTAACATTTACTTTCGCAAATTCTTATAATTTCACTGTAGATTTATATCCATAAAAGTTAACTAAATTAAACATATTTAGACTTAATTATTAGGAAGCAAGAGGCTCATAATACACTAATAGTTCATGGTATCATAACCCATAATAAATTAACATCTCCTAGTATCAGAGTATATAATACTTTAATATCCTAAGAAAAAAAGGGAGGGAATGATGAGTTAAAAGAGATAATTAAAATATTTTAGACAAAATACTATATATTAATTATCTTAATTAATTTTATTATTTTAATCAAATTAGTTAAATAAATCCTATATTAAAAATTAGAGAAATATTCTTTAAATAAAGTAGCATGTTCCAAGGCAATAGGTCAAGTTAAGGTATATTTGGATTAGCTTTTAGATAATAGATTTTGAGAATACAGATATTTGAATAATTAGTAGTAGAATCACTTTTTATATTGATAAATTATTAAAAAGAGTATGATTTGATTAAAGTATGAGAGATGAGAGATGGTAGAGAATAAATAGGAGAAATGGTAGAAAAGAAATAGAAGATAGGAGAGAGTATAGAAAAGAGAGATGAAAGAGAAGATAGGTGAAAAGGAGAGATGAAAATGAGAGAGGAGAGAGATGGAAAAGGGTATAATAAAAAATTAGGGGTAAGATAGTAATTGGATAGTCCATAAGCTCTTTTACTATTTCAAAAGTTTTTTTCAGTAGTTTATTTAAAACTATGGTATTAAATTATAGTTTTAGCCAAAATTAATTCTTAAAAAAAATTACTGTTTATGTCAAATTTTATTAAACTGATGTTTTACCTAAAATTAATTTTAAAACCTTATCCTCATATAGGCACTTAATTGTCTCTTGTTACAATAGCCTTAATTCAAATATCAATTAAATTATGTATGTAAATGATGTCTATTAAATACACATAACTAGACATTTGATTTGATATATTAAAACCACAATAGTGCCTACCATTGATCAGAAAGTGTTGGGATGGTAAATGCATAATAATGTCTACTGTGCACCTTACCACTATGAACCAAACACCAGGGAGAAAAGGTTGAACATATTAAATACTAAACATCATAGATAAAGTTATACCAATAGAGAAATGATGGATATTATCCGCATAAAAAAATTAGAACAATAACATTTATCACGTTCTTTCATTAATTGCAAGTTATTAAAGAAATATTTATACAATTAAAAATTCAATTCTTATTGTTCATTCATCATGTACAAATTGTTCTCTATTAGATTTATTGAAGCTTCAATTATTATTGTTATACAAATATAAGTACGGAAAGGGTTAAATGTATATTTTAAGATACTAAATAAATCAAGTTTTTCCCATCAAAATAATCACTTAACTTTCAATTATACTTGTGAAGGGTATAAAAATTGCGAACTTTTATTGTTTCCTCCCTTGTTATTTGTTTGCTTTTAACTAATTGGTAGTGGAAATGATTTTTATTACTCACAATTTATGAATAAAATATTTTATTTTTAGATCTCATGAAAAAATATATAATTTTGCATAAAGTGAGAAGTGTCACATTTCATTCGTTGGAAAATATGAAATTCATAAATAAAAATTTACAGGCAAGTTGTGCTGCAATAATCATGATCTAGTTTATAGTTGCAGATTATTACAATGATTAATAATTAATTAATTAATATAATAAAATATTACCTTGGTCGAGGAGCAGGTTAACTGTCAAGAGTCCAATTCCCGACTAATTTGTCTAGGGATGCGAATCTTCTGAAATTATGCGATTCATAGGGGGAGAAAGAAGAGGGAGGGCATGGGGCTCAATTTGAGAGTGCCATTCCAAAACTTAGGAAGCTCCAACTTACACTAATGCACAGTAAAATTGGTCAAAACTCAAAATATCTCTGTTCCTAAAGCGACTAGTAGCTGCAAAAAGGAAACCTTCCCCACTGAAATTCGATAGCTTCAGTTGTTGGTTCACTATATGTGTATCTCAAATTTTCTATCTTTCGTTGATTAGCTGCATCACAAAACCTTGCTCTTGAGTCTTGCCAGTTCCTAATTTCATGTGACTCTGTTTTAACTTCCTAAGCTTCCCGGCAAGATGGCACCTAACACGTTCAACGTTTCCTTACTTCTTCTATTGATTCCAACAAGTGTTTCTCTTCAACTTAATGGAGAAGAGGGTTTCATCTCTGGGGCCATATATGAAAAGGGACTTGATTACGCCAAAGATTTGCTCATCCACGAAGCTATGTCATCTATTGTTGCACTTCAACTGCCTCAAATTGAGAAGTCTGCCAGAGTCAGACTCGTTGGTAAATGCAAAATAGTTCTTTCCAATATTACTTTTGTTGATGTCAACATAACTTCTTCATATGTTAAGACTGGAGAGGAGGGAATAGTTCTAATCGCTTCCGGCGGCACAGCTAATTTAAGTATGAACTGGAGTTATTCTTGTAGCACTTGGTTATTTCCTATTTCTGTTTCTGATAGTGGGGACGCCTTCGTGCAGGTAAAAAGTTATTTTGTGATGTGTTTTCAAAATCAAAGCTACATCCTTCTATCTGTATTGTTGCAGGAGTTTCATATCTGACGTATCATTTATAGTGTACTGGGCTTGAACTCAGAAGCTTAGGCCTGAAAGAAATAACAAATGTTTTGCAGAAGTTGATCTTATTGAGAAATATAGAGTAACTTCAAATGTTTTAGCCATTTCATATATGGAAGATGTGGATTTGAAACCATAGCTATATAGCCCATGCATTCAAGATGGTTTTTGTTGAAATACAACTAGACCTCTTAATTCGTCATTCAATAAATTGATGAAGGGGATAAGAAAAACCGTTGTGGTTCTTAGGCAAACGATAAAACTCATGTATGCCTGTATCTGATTGGCAAAATCCTGTGAACAGCAGCATTTTTAGTGAACATGTGCTTTATTTTCATCTTTTCAGGTAAAATTGAAAATATATCTCACTAAGTTGTGCTATGTTTTGAAGGTTAAAGGTATGCAGGTGGGCCTGACTATAAATTTCGAGAACCAAGAAGGTAGCCTGAAGCTGATTCTCCTAGATTATGGATGTTATGTGGGAGACTTGCTCATAAAATTGAATGGTGGCGCATCTTGGCTTTACGAAAGGTAAGCAATCTTGTTAGGGCATGCTTTCTTGTAAATGAAGACTGTTACCATGTTCTTTCTTGGAGAATTTAACTTCTTTTGTTGGAAATTGGTGTTTACTTTTTTTTTTTGGTGCCAATGTTTCCCATATTATTGTGAAATATGTGTTTACTAATTTATTATAATAGTAAATGCAGAGCTATATTTGCTAGATACATATCAATTGACTTCTCAATGAAGTGAAACAAGATAATTAATGGAACAAAATTGAAGGAGCTTTGCATTGCTCTAAAGCATACAACAAAAATGCATATGTTGAGAAAAGGTTCCTTGAAATTTGGATTTCTTCTGTTACTATAAGTATAGTGTCTCCATTAATTGCCTTCACTAGCCTCTTTCAAGTAGATTGTTATTATTGAAAGTTTTCCTTTCAGACAATGTTCACAACATACTAAGATTTTCCTTCTATGCCAGTATGAGTATGGTTCACATGCTGCTCTCAATATGATCAACAAGTGGAAGATAACATGGCATTAATTTCTTTATTTTTGTTCCAGGATAGTGGGTCTTTTTGAAGGGAAAATAACATCTGCAGTTGAAGATGCCATTTCTGGTAAAATAAGGGAAGGGATATTGAAGCTTAGCAGTTCATTGCAGTCCCTACCAAAAGAAATCTCACTGGGCAAAACTACTGTACTAAATTTTTCTTTCGTGAACAATCCTGTGTTGACTAATTCTTCTATTGAGTTGGGAATCAATGGTCTATTGACAGGGAAAAATGAAATTTTAGTTCCTCAAGGTTTCCACAGAGAACCAGAGACTTCTTTTACCTGTGATGGTTTGTCTAATATGATCAAGATTTCATTGCATGAAGATGTGTTAAAGTCTGCTTCCTTGGTTTACTTCAATGTAGGTTTCAGAAAGTTTCTATTTTCACACTCTCATGTCGTAGTCCAGTTATTTCAGTGTTTTGTTTCTTTTTGGTCATTTTCAGCAGCCCTCAATATCAATATATAACTAAACTATTAAAAGTTGCACTGTTCATAGAGGCTTCATGCTGCATGAAGGACTAAGAATCTAGTTTGATTTATAATAGCTTCTTATTATCTGTTCCTTATGGTATTACGAAAGATTTCTTGTGATAGGTCAGCTTGTTTCTGCTGAGCCTTTGGCTTCGTCTGAAAAATTGAAAAAAACATTTTTATACGTGCTTGATTTGGGACAAAGAAAGAAACCATTTTACCTGACCATTTACATGGCTTCATCATTTTCATGCATATCTTACTGGTGTGCCTTTTCTCATGAAGATTAGTCACGAAAGCTTTAGACTTTGTTTTGGAGTTCTAGAGAAGGGGGTGGGGGGGTGGGTGGAGTTCTCATTCCTTCGTTTGGGTGATTTCCCACCCCAACCTCCTAAACAAGCCCTTAAGGAGTACTTGGAAGTTTAGAATGTAATGGAATGGAATTAAGTGGCAAATCATGTTCCTTTCCATTGGCTTGGACTTAATTGCTTTATTGCTGTTGAAATCAACCTTAGACTTTTGAACTGAACTATAGTTTGATAGTTCACTGATGGTATTCTTTCCCACAGGCAGGATACATGCAATGGATGGTTGATAAACTACCAGATCAGGCCCTTTTGAACACAGCCGCATGGAGATTCATAGTTCCTCAACTATACAAGAAATATCCAAATAAAGACATGGAGCTTAATATCTCAGCATCATCCCCACCAATTATACAAGTGACCAACCGAGATATCGACGCTACCATTTATGTAGATATAATAGTTGATGTTGAGGATGCTGGTGAAATTGCATGCATCTCAATGGTATGCTTTAATGAAGTGTCAAAAACACCTCAACTAGAAAAAAATATTAATCTGTTAAGTGAAGACTATCGAATAGTTTCATTATAAAATGAAGGCTCATGAACAATATCTGCTATGAATTGAAGTTAAAAATATGGGCAGCTTATGCTCTTAAAGAAGCTATATGACATTGATGCTTTTCACTCATTTTGCCTTCACCATATTCTTAAATGCATGTCTTAAAACAAAATTTCAAAACTTCTCATGCTCCTTTTTCCATATCTACATGTCTAGGATCCTATTTTTCATCTTAAATTATTTCTTTTGTTAATTAAAGTTTATGTCTTGGATCTCTATTATTGCTATAATCAAGGTGTCTCAGCTTACATGTTTTTGCTTATTGATGCAGGAGATTAGTGCATCATGTTCTGTAGAAATCCTCCGAAACAACGTTGCTGGTAGTCTCAGATTGAATGATTTTTCCACGTTCTTAAAATGGAGCAAGATAGGTCCTTTGCACATGCATCTGATCCAGGTAAATCTGAATAAATGTCATTTACATTTTTTTAGCATCTTTTTCTGTTTACAGCTTCCTATGTATATGCATAGGAATATTTTAGAGAGATAATGTAACATTTATTATAATTAATTTATCTAATTTTCTTACTCTATCCAAATCATTTAAGAGTTTGAGGAGTATATTTTTGGGCTGACTTCAGTTTTCTTAATAAATCTATGCAGTTAGTAATATCAACAATACTGAGAGCCACCGTGTTACCATTTGTGAACTTGCTACTGAGGGGAGGAATTCCATTGCCTTACCTCCATGGTTTTTCACTCCAGAATGCTCATACCTTGTACAATGCTCCATGGATTACACTATGTAGTGATGTTTCTTTCTTTAGATACTACTATTTCAGTCAGCTGCCAGTTTATGTTTTATAATTTGTGTTGTATCATTGTTCCCATATATTGTAGAGATAGAAATCGTGTACATAAAACATTCTCAATGTGAAGAGAAATTATATTAATGTTGTTCATGGCTAAAAATAGTAAGAATTATTTAGTCCAAGATGACTTCACTCCATGCTCTTTCATCTCGCATTATAATTCCATGTCTCTTGTCCAGTTAGAGTGACCGGTTCTTCAAATGCTCGCAAATAACATACTTTTCCTAACTTGACATCATTCGTCTCTGGCACTTATCGTAAATTCTTGGTACTCAAAATAATTTTTAATTAAACTGAATGTTATAAGATTATAAAAAAGTTGATGAGAGAATTTTTGTTGGGCTTTGTGGTGCCTCAAGAAAGAAAACCGTTTAGGACTGAACCAATAGAGTCGTTGCGTGGCAATTGAGAGCAGGTTTTTGCCATGAATTGGCTCTGATAGAGAAGAAATGAACAACTTTAATTTAACAAACAAACACCTAGTGTTTCGTAAGAAGGAGGAGCCAAGTGTGATTTATTCAAACCCGAAGTCTCTTATCTTATGCGATAGGGGGACCTGTTTGCTGGCTTCTATGAAAAAGGCGAAATGCACAAACTTTTGAAAATAACGAGATCCGGAACGAAGATCGATCAACGATGTAGTCATATAGATACCAACAAAGTTGCTCCATAACTGATTATTTATTTATTTATGATTATAATAAATTAATCTAGTCGGAAATTTAGAACGAGTTGCTACAACCGATAGATACCTGATTTATATTAAAATTAATATTATAGAATTAATTAATATAATTACTAATTAATTATCATAGAGCACAAAATTCTTTTAATGATCAACGTAGAATCGACTCTGATGGATGATTATAATATCTTAATTACTACTACTATCACGGTTTTGCATTTTTAAAATAACCGGGAAGATTTTTTCGCTGCAAATAAATAAAACTGTGAAATAAAACCTTCCACAACGTACGTCACTCTCATATCTTCGTCGCTCATACTCTGATGCAGCCACAAACGAAGACGATGGAGAAGTTCCCGATGATCTGAAAATGGAAATCTTTCTTCACTTGCCGATCAAATCTCTCCTGCGTTTAAAGTGTGTGTCCAAGTTATGGCTCTCTCTCATCTCCGAACCCTACTTCGCAAACTTTCATCTTCGAAGATCTTCCCAGCACACCCATCGATTCCCTTAAACTGTTAATGTTAATTATGTTCAGCAGCAAATGCGATCCATAGATCTCAACGCATCGCTTTTTGACGATTCTGCTACTATAAACCTCGATCTTCCCTCTGACAACGTTAATATTGCATGTTCTTGTTGAGGGTTTTTGCTCCTACTGAATAATGAAGAACACAGACTTGTTGTGTGGAATCCTTCAACCGGCAGCACAAACAGATTCGACTACCTCTTCCATGGGTGTTTATTGATCTGCATAGATTTTGTTACGATGAATCCACTGATGACTACTTAATAGTGCTCGCATCATCATTAAACCTTGATCATCCATTATCTTATTTAATCTCAGGCGTTCGTGTCTTCTCTATCAGATCAAATTCATGGCAAAAACTTGCTCTCGATTGCCAAGTAACGGCGACTCCGAGAGTTAGTTTAGTCGTAAACGGTGCTATTCATTGGCTAGCTTTGTTTCATGAGGGGCCAGAACAACAACAACAACGCGGGACAAAAATTGTCGCGTTCGACATAAAAGCCAAGAATTTACGTCAAGAACCAGAGCCGAATGATGTTGACTTAGGGAAAAAACATGTTATTTGCAAGCATTTGGAGAATATCTCACTCTAATTTATGTGGAGAGAAATGAAATCAGTGTGTGGGAGATGAAAGAGTATGGAGTGAAATCATCTTGGACTAAAGCTTATATGTATACCTCGCAGTATAACTGATAAGCCTTATTATTTTTCACCATATGCTCCCGCAAAGATGGCCAACTTGTAGAAGTACTTGATCATTTAGAATTAGCAAAATGGAATCAAAGAGGGGAATTGATGCAATACTTTAGGCCAGAGTTTTTGGATAGGTTAGACGAGATGATCATTTTCAAGCCACGAGGGAGATTGCTAGTATAATGCTGAAGGAAGTCTTTGACACATTAAAAGAAGAATAATATATTGAATTTAAAGTCACGGTGGTGGGGGTGAGGCGTTTAAAAAGTAGCATGAATGATACAACATTTGGGAGACTGCTTCACAGAGAAGCTGCTTGCTGGAAAGATCAAAGAGGCTGATTCTGTTATATTGTATGCATAGAAGCAGTAGTGATACTCTATATGATAAGATATATTTAATTAAATTAAAAAAATTAGTTAATATAATATATTTTTTTAAAATATTATAATTATTTTCCTCCATTCTTTCCCTCCCTTTCTTATATAATCTTGGTCATTAATATATTTTATATTTATAATTTATTATTAGGCATAGAATAAATATAATGCAACGTGCTCTGAGGAGGTGGGGTCTACGTATTATTTTTTGACTCGTTCAATTAATGTGTTGCTTTCCCATAGAACGCGCGTGTTGAGTATAATGCAGGCACGTTGAAGGGATAATATAACATTAACACAAAAAGAGAAGCTACTTGTGAATCAATATCCATGCATGGCAAGACTGAAGCTATCCCACTGATTCAAAGTGGACCTTATTTGGATCATCTTCCTAACACATACTATTAAGAAGATTAGAGACTTAATTTATCATGCATGATTAGTTTATTATTATTTTTTCTCATATTTTTAGATATTGATTACAATACTCCTAGGGTAGAGATATTATATATGTTTGTCCATGATTCTTGATCTTGATTTTCCTTTTGCACAACGGTTTTCTTCTTGTGCCAGCTATGCATATTCCTTAAAAAAAAATGGAGCTCCTTCACGTTACTACTTCACCTTTTTTAAAAAACAATTTAAAATTAATTAATTAGTAGATTTTTATAACTTCACTTGATTTTTAATCATGACATTTCTTTATTCGATTTCTTATAATTTTTCCATCATTCGTATTAATCTCTGTATTCATAACTTGTAAAAGATGGTGTTAATAGTTGAAGATGTACGTGGTTCATGCATAAATTAATTTTACCACATGGATCTAAATAAAATTAAATATTACAGATTATACTAATTTTTTATTTTTATGTCAAGAAGAAATCTATTTTTTTTATTTTGTAATATGTAGCAATATTTATACGTGTTTTAGTCAATATCCACATTAGCTATGATTAATATATACGAGCGTAGGGACTAATCTCTATAACTTGGGGAAATTGTAAGGAGTAATAAAAAGGAAAGAAAATACAAAATTGAATAAAAGTAAGATAAAACTATAAAGACTCACAAATTACCTTTATAATTTTTTTATTACACTTCAAATTAAACTTTATAAGGGAACGTCACATGCTCTTGAGTCTTGGGATTGGGCATCACATGAAGCTTTTTTTGTTTAGTGTAGCCATTTTTCTCATGAGATAATACTACTTTTTGTCTATATTATATAAATTAGTTATATATTAAATTTAATTCTAAATATATAAGATTTTAATTTTTTTATATCTAATATTTATTATTTTTTAAAAAATAATTTATATAATTTATAAACTAATATATAATCTAATTTCATGTTAAATTTATTATAATATAAATCGGTTAATTTGAATAACTCATGATAAATTAAATAAGCACCTCTTCCTATATACTATTCATATTGGGGGTTGGTGTTATTGGGTAACGCTTTTAGATATTGTAAGGAGAGGCTTTTAATTAAATCTAATGAGTCTTCTATAGGGCAGTGTCCAAGAACGTAGCATGCTAAGGTTAGATGTAGGTGTTGTCGGTGTTATGTTACTATTTTTTTTTATTAAAATCTAAAATATTATATTCAAAGAATATGCCTATTTACCAATTATACGATTTTTTTGGTTAGTGGTGTTATATTACTATTTATTTATTGTAGGAAGGTTCGAATATGTTTTAAAAATAGAAACCATGTGTAAGTAATTAAGATTAAAATAGTGGTTTTCTTTCTTTTTTTTTGGGTGAGGACGCGTTTGTATTTGTTGAAGGCGGCGATACGGCAGGCAGGCAACTAAATTAAAACAAGGCGAAGCAGATCTCGAAATGAAGTATACTTCAAAATAGGAATCAATTCAAAATGGCAACGGTCCAATTTTGACTTTTTCTAAACGCTCTTTTTAATTTGCCACCCCTTTTTTCCCCCTAAACTCTCACAACATAATTCCCAAAAAGGTGAATGTAAATGACCTAGAACCCTAACTATTGGTAATATATGATTAGTTTATTACCAAATAAAATAACTAAATTTGAGTAACTGGAATTAAATTTAGCCAAATGAGTTAGTTTATATTAACTTTTTTATTAAAAGAAATATTTATATTTAGTATATGACTATATCTTAAATAAAATTACCTTTAAATAAAAAAGATATATTTGACCAATACAAAAAAACTAAATTTAGGTATATTTGAGCAAAAAAATTGCCTCACATTTAATCTTATATTTATAATTAAAATTAACTCTTAAAATAGATTTTATATTAAAATAAGAGAAATAATTTGTTTAAATAAAATACTACCATTAAACTGCCAACAATGATAAATTTAACAGTAGTTTTCTTTTTCAATTCTCAGAGTAATTCATAATTGAACACAATATAAGGAAAAAAATTAGGGAAAAGTCTCCCTAAAATTTTTTACTAGTTATATATTCAGCAAATACCTTATCTAATTAGAATTTAGGGTTTATACCTTGTTTAATTAGATTTTTCCAAACAAAAGGTGTTTTTGTTTTTTACTAATATCACGAAAAAAAGTGATTTATTTTATAGTGAAATTGTAGATTGATTATTGGTCATAATTAGTTATTTAATAATATTGATAATAACTCTTAACTCTCTAATATAAAAACTAGTTAAAAATTAATTTTAATAGTTAATATAATATTTTAATTTATCTTAATAGTTAATTATTTTATCTAATTAATTAAATAGTACTTATATATTAAAGATAAATATTAAAGATAAAGGGAGTAATTTGTTTAATTTTTGTATGAGGTAAGAAATTTCTTCTATAGAAAGTGCGAACTCATGGTCATGTCGCCCTGGGCGAACCAAAAGTAATATAAAACACATAAAAATTTGATGTGGTTGAGTAACACAGCTGGGACCAGCCTTTGCACACTGCACCCCACGACGAAATAATTGATTGTGCTTCCTCTTTCTTTATATATGCTATTACTTCTTCACTCAGTCACCATATGCTTCAGCTAAAACCTACTCCCTGCATTGCTCTGCTCTTGCAAATCATTTCAAATCTTTACATTCACAGAAAGGGATAAGCGTTTTTTCTTCAAAGTCACAGTTTTGAGTTTGAGCAGCTCAGTCCTTTAAGTGGGTTCCTTCCCATACTCGCTCTTTCTGATTAACTAGTTGTGTTTGTTTTTTCACTTTATTTCATTGACTTGGGACTTGGATTCACAAGTTATTCGTTTCTGAGGAGAGTTCGGAATCTGTGTGTCTCATCATTCTTTAGGTTGGACTCATTCTTGGCTTGCAAGTTTTTTCTCTTTCATTTTTAGTGCCGGTTCTTCATATGGGATAGGATTCGCTCGTTATTTGCACTGTGAAAGGATTTTTCAGTACCTCTGTTTCTCATACGTTGTTTATGTTGAACCCATTGTTGTCTTCCGAATATTTGATATTTTGATTCATGATTTGGCTTACCCTGTTTGTTAGATAAGCGTGTTATGGTTATACCAAGTTCACTAACTGTGGTCATTCTTCACCGTGAGATTATGAGAATTCGGAAGTAGTGGATAAGGGTAACTAAGAGTTGTTATAAACACAAAACGATTTCAGTTTTGTGATCTTTCTGTTTACCTGCTCTGCTCACCCTATAAATACTCTCATTTGTACACTCAACAATTCGTTCATTCATTGAGAAATTTCTCCAAAATCATTTTTCTGTTCTCACTTGTTATAATCTTCTGATCTTTATCTTTCGTACAGATTCAGCGGTCCTATGATGGGGAGATCTTGGATTCGCATTCTGGGTATTCTGCTACTATGCTGCGTTGTTTCTATATCAGAAGCAGAATACATGAAGTATAAAGACCCAAAACAGCCCCTAAATGCTAGAGTCAAAGATTTGCTGAATCGAATGTCTCTTGAGGAAAAAATTGGACAGATGACTCAGATTGAACGGCTTAATGCCACAGCTGAAGTGATGAAGAAGTACTTCATTGGTAAGATATCCTCAGATTTCTAATCAAATCTCACGCTATATGATATCTTATATCTCATTGTACAAGATAGCATGTTATTTCAGATACCCATGTTTGGCATTGTAGCTCAACATTTTCATAGAAATTATACGAGTGGTATCTTATATAATTTACTATAGCTAAAGGGGTGTGATGTGTCCTGCTTGATCTCCATAAATTTGGAAAAGCATGAGATACCTTAAATTTTTGAATCTCAATTGGCATCCAAGATGATTGGGTAGAAAAGGTCTCCCTAATATGATGTGTAGAATACACAAGTGTGCGTGATGAACTTGGTTGGTGGGAATATTATTTTCCTCATGATGATCCTGTTATTAATGTATGGGGATGTGGATTGCAGGGAGTGTGCTGAGCGGAGGAGGGAGTGTTCCAGCTCCACAGGCATCCCCTAAGACATGGGTTCAAATGGTGAATGACATCCAAAGTGGAGCTTTGTCTACCCGTCTTGGGATTCCAATGATTTATGGAATAGACGCAGTTCATGGCCACAACACTGTCTACAATAGCACCATTTTTCCTCACAATGTTGGGCTTGGAGTCACCAGGCAAGTATTCGTTTTCTGAAATGAGTAAACGTACACTTTGATATTTTTGTTCATTTATTACAAGAACTAACTTTTCCAAACTCATTGGTATTTGGAGCTATAAATCTTTAGAGATGAGAGTAGTCAAAATTGAAACAATAAAGTTCACATTAGGACAAAACTAGTGGGAAATTCAAACCCAACAGTTATGCATCTTGTTATGCCTGACAAGTAGTATACATGTTTATATGTATCTAGTACTCTAGTAATAAAATTCCTAATGTAACAAGTTTAACGTGAGAGAATGCACTTCTAAAATTGATTCAAGAGATAATGTAGTTTTGGCCAAAATCCAGGGACTTTTTAACTTTTATGCTTAAAAAAATAACATAAAATAAAAGAAGGCTATGGTTGAGAGGCTTTTAGGTCCTTAGAATGAACTTCTTTCGCTTCATCTACAAACAAATGCATCTTTCTTGACAGCATTGGCAGTTCTAACGAGAATTCTACTGCTGAACAGGGATCCCGTCCTCATAAAAAAAATTGGAGAGGCAACTGCCCTTGAAGTTAGAGCTACTGGAATACAATATGTATTTGCTCCATGCATTGCGGTAAGCAGGATTTAAGCCTTCTGTTATTCTGATCACATAAAGTATCAGTCAAGTAAATACCCTCAGCTGTTATTTGTTCATTCATTTATAGGTCTGCAGAGATCCAAGATGGGGACGATGCTATGAAAGTTACAGTGAGGACCCTAAAATTGTTAGAACAATGACTGAAATTATACCTGGTTTGCAAGGCGACATCCCTGGCTACTCCAGAAAGGGAGTTCCCTTTGTTGCTGGAAAGTAAGACTTGTTTCTAGCTTAACATCATAGGGAATATTTCTTTTTTCAAAAAAAAAAAAACAAAAGAAATTTCAAGGGAGGGTTTTAAGGCCTTGATTGTAGGAAATGAGTGGGCAAGGGATGATTAAAAGTCCCTTCCATGTCAAGGCCAAGACTGGTGCCTGATGGGCGATAAGCTCATTGGCATAACAAGTAAATTCTAATTGAGTTGAATATGAATCAATAAGGGTCATATTTGCATGTAGTGAAGTGTGTGTGTGTGTGTGTGTATTTTTTTTGGAGTTCCCAACTTCTGTATAAATCTCTAATTAGTTTATCCATCCAGAGTTCAAGTACTCTATATCATAATGAGGAAAGCTGGTCTGATAAGTCCCCTTCTAATAATTTTGATCAGGAACAAGGTTGCAGCCTGTGCCAAGCACTTTGTGGGAGATGGTGGAACGAACAAGGGCATTAATGAGAACAATACCGTGATTAGTTACAATGGATTGCACAGCATTCATATGCCAGCATACTATGACGCGGTCATGAAGGGTGTTTCAACAGTGATGGTCTCCTACTCTAGCTGGAATGGGAAGAAGATGCATGGTAATAAGGATCTGATCACTGGTTACCTCAAGAACAAACTGCGGTTCAGGGTAATGAATATCAGAATAGTAGTTTGAGTATCTTACAACTTTGTGGATGCTAAATTTAATCCTTTTGGTAACGTTTCACTGATGAATTAAAGGGCAAGCACTAACATGTGATTTGTTACTGCCATATTTCAGGGATTTGTCATATCAGATTGGCAGGGTGTCGACAGGATTACCTCACCTCCTCATGCTAATTACACATACTCTATTCTAGCTGGTATTAGTGCTGGAATTGATATGGTAATTATTATCATTTTAGAAAGGCCAAAAAAGAAGAAACTTTTCTTTGTTTACTTGTTTCTGTATTTTTTATTTGACATGTTTAATATTCTGCAGATCATGGTTCCCTACGACTACACTGAGTTCATTGATGGCCTAACATATCTAGTGAAGAACAACTTCATCCCCATGAGCAGGATTGATGATGCTGTGACAAGAATCTTGAAAGTAAAATTTATCATGGGCCTATTTGAGAATCCTCATGCTGATCTAAGCCTGGCCAACCAACTGGGCAGTAAGGTATATTTTACCTAAGTATGCCATTTCAATATATGGTGGGTAATGGCTATGAGCTTGTCGGTTGACATTTACCATATCCCTAACAGGAACATAGAGAGATAGCCAGGGAAGCTGTGAGGAAATCACTTGTGTTGCTAAAGAATGGCAAATATGTTGATAATCCAGTTCTTCCCCTACCCAAGAAAGCTGGAAAAATACTAGTTGCTGGAAGCCATGCTCACAACTTGGGCTATCAATGTGGAGGATGGACAATCACATGGCAGGGCCTTGGTGGCAATAAGCTCACAGTGGGTAAGTCTTCATGCTTTGTTTATTTTTGTTGTCTTGTCTTAAAAGATAAGATCCAAGAAGCGGAGATCACCGTTTAGATAGCAAACTAGAAATTTTAAATCCTTTGTCAAGGATCATATCAACTCAAAGCTTTAAAACGTTTAATGGAAAGCTCGATATTATCTTGCTTGAACTTGAAGTTTGGACATAGGCCAATCCCACCGTGCTTTTCATTGAAGTTTAATCTTAAGAGATGGGATCCAACAAGAATCAAATCAAACTTCTGACAACTTGGCCATGGAAGTTCTAATACCATGTTAATGATAATTTCAGTTCAAAAAGTTCAAGTGGTTAAGTGAAGGCCCCTAAATAGTTCTACAAGAATATCTAATTGAAATTCTGACAGTATTCTCTGGTATGATATTGATCACTGACTAATTAACTGATTTTGCTGGCCAGGTACCACAATACTTGATGCGGTGAAACAAACAGTGGATTCTGAGACACAAGTGGTGTACAATGAGAATCCTGACGAGAACTTTGTCAAGTCCAACAAGTTTTCGTACGCAGTAGTGGTAGTTGGGGAACACACTTATGCAGAAACATATGGTGACAGTTTGAATCTGACAATAGCCGAGCCAGGTCCAAGCACCATCAACAATGTTTGTGAGTCTCTGAAATGCATAGTTGTTCTCATCACTGGGCGCCCAGTTGTGATACAACCATATCTGTCAAAAATAGACGCTCTTGTGGCTGCATGGCTTCCGGGAACTGAAGGCCAAGGCGTTGCAGACGTTCTGTTTGGTGATTATGGCTTCACTGGAAAGCTGGTTAGAACCTGGTTCAAGTCAGTGGACCAACTTCCTATGAATGTTGGTGACAAGCATTATGATCCTCTCTTCCCGTTTGGGTATGGTTTGACCACACAACCTAAGAAGTACTAAAACACTTCATTTTGAAATGACTCCTTCGAGATATTATGGATGTCCTTTGTATTATTCATTCCATTCCACTCCCATTTTAGAGAATGACCGTTACCATTGTCGTGTATAGAAAACACTTCAAGATTCACGACCTGAATAATCATATGGCTTGGCTTTTTTATTTGCATAGCATGCTTCATTTTCTAGATTAGTGTCAATGATAGTTTTGTTATTGTCATTGTGTTCTCAATGTTAGTGCATTATAAATTTATCAATAAAAAGGTTATGATAACAGCGATGGTGATGGTATTAGTAACGACTATAAGAAAATTGCATGATTCCATGAATATATATACAAGAAAAGAAACTTGGTGTTGTATTAAATTTAAACGATTTTTAATATTTTCTTTTTTTCCTTAACACATTATTTTAGTTATATGCTTTGTTATTTTAAAATAAAAATAATTAAAATCGAAATTAACAAACAAATGAGCTTGTAGCTTAATGACATAAAAGCTACCCTATAAGTGCCATTAGTTCCGGTTCTAAATCAAAAAGAAGAAAAACAGCAACAAGGTAAGTGGGATCTTAACTTTATTCTTGGACATTCACCTTCTCTTTTATATCCCCACCAATCTGGGAAGTGGGAATGCATTATATAGGATTTGAGATAATTTCTATTAGGGCAGAAAATTCAGATTATTTGTTTTCCAGGAGGCATCTTTCACTTGTTGCTCAATTTCCACTTCAAGTATGTTTCCACATTGTCAAGCCCACAGAGATGCTTTACCACAGGCATGCTTGCTGGGACCTCCAACTGGAATGTTAAAAAATCAGAATTATCTACGTTTCTCCATGACAGAAGCTGTTTTCTTGCCTCTTTAATGGCTGCTCTAGTAGCACAGTGAACTGAGGATGCTAGAAGCAATGGCGGTTCACCAGAAGCTGCAGCAAAATAAATAAATAAAACACAGTTATATTTTGAATTTGTGACAAAACGTTGAGAACATATGAATCATACCCTTGGAAGAGAGAATACGATCTTTGTGATGTCCGCTGTTGAGGATTTCTACATTGAACTGTTTAGGTATAGTGTCTATTGTAGGTATTTTGTAGTTCCAAGTTCCATCTGCCAACACTAATCCATCAGGATTTGTTTCATATTCTTCTAGCATAAAAAACCCGAGTCCCTGGACAAAAGCTCCTTCAATCTGAAAGCAGAAAATATATTTTTTCAAAGTGTTAGATAATAAAATTTAATGATCTGACAACTCTAGATATGATACTTTTTTAATGATCACCTGTCCTAAATCTATAGCAGGATTGAGACTCTGTCCACAATCATAAAGGATATCCGTTTGCAAAACTGTTGTTGCTCCAGTCAGAAGATTTATTTCCACCTGGAAAACATTCTCCAACATTTAGTTCAGCGTTATTACTAATTTGGTTAAGTAATATGGTTTATAGAACGATATGGCTTACCTCACTTACGGCAGCGCCATAATTTAGGTAATTCATGGAAGTGATACCGGGGACATAAAAAGAAGTTGCTGATAAGTTCACAGCTTGCAAGTGTGCCTGCATGTTGATAAATCGATTAACATGGTAAGTATATTCCTTATGTAAAGGGCAATGCGCCAATATAGTTGCATCTCTACCACTAAGGCTACCTGAAAAATAAGTGTCTCCCATTTGATGGAACCCATCTCCTTTTGCAGATTTTCCTTGAGAGGCCTTAATCTCTCAACCAAGACATTGCAGCAAAGCCGAACTGCCTCACAGCTTGACTCCGATGTAGTACTCCCAGAAGTAAATCCCCCTTGAATCATGCTTATGGTATCAGATTGTACAACCCGTACTTTATCTACAAGGTTCCCAACGTCATCACACTGAATTGCACTGAGAGCAAAAGCAGCCATTTGTTTTACTTTTGTCCAGAGGCCCTGACCCAGTTCGATTCCTCCAACTTCAACAACCACGGAGCCGTCACTTAAAATACTTGCCCTTCCAGGAGTTGGCCTCTGACTCACTGGATGCACGATAGGTACCCGAGATATGCCCCTTTTCTTCCAAATGTTAATTTTGTTAAACTCTTTTACCATTTCAGTCCTCTGGTCATAGGTTGCAGAAACAGCTAACTTATTCCATATAGAAGGCAAGGTATACTCAACAAGTTTTCCTGAAGATCCCTCATAGAATGCATTAAGACTTTTGTACGTATGAAGATTAATGCTTCGAACGAGATCAACATCCACTGAAAGTGTAGAAGCCACGTGTTCTATAACCGCTTCAGCAATAAAAGATCCCTGGAGTTCCCCAGGGCCTCGCATTGCAGATCTACTAGGACGATTTGTTTTGCATACCTTCAAATCAAAAGATAGAGCACCCCAATCATACTTTTTAAGTGCCCCAACTACGTTATGTGGCATTATTGGACTTATATCTGTATGTATCCCCGCATCTATCAATATCTCAAGTTCTAATGCAGTAATTTTCCCATTATTCTTGAATCCAACACTATAAGTTATCTTCATAGGATGCCTTCCCCCAGCCATCATCATATCCGTTTTGCGGTTCAGATACATCCTGACAGGGCGGTTTAGTTTCTGTGCAGCAAGTGCACATGTTGTAGCAACCTGAAATATCCGAGCATCAGTTCTTGCACTAGATCATTATGGAAACACCATACATATACTGTCAAATTTCTGAACATAACATATACACAGTATTTTGGGAATTGAGGAGGAGTCCACAACAAAGTAAAGAAGAAAGATTTCTTGGATAAACTCTACAAAGTATCATAAGCAAAGATCAGAATATATTTCCACAGGCACCTAGAGAAACCAACCCTGAGAACAAATAGAACCAAAGGATCTTGTCTTCTAAATTTATTAGTGACTCTTAAATGCAGAAAAAATTGTTCATTCTAAACTCCTGTATTTTTAGTTACTTTCGGACTAGAAAACTGAACTAGATGTAACAATAATGCAATAAGAATGTCAAACAATAAAATGCCACAGGATACTTACAGGTATGGATTTTATAGCCTTTCCGCCAAAACCTCCCCCAACCCTTCTTGTAATTACACGAACATTATGCTCATGAACACCAAGGCATCTTGCTATAGTAGAATGCGTAAACTCAGGGCATTGAGAAGAACTGTAAACCACCATACAGTTGTCTTCATCAGGTACAGCAAGTGCAGTTTGGGTCTCCATATAGAAATAGTACTGAGATCCAAGTTTGATCTGGTTTTCACAGTATTCAGATATCAAAAGAGATCCAGAAGTTTCAAACTATTCACCAAAAAAAGATGTGTTTTTAATTTCATAGATGATAATGAATAAGATTGGTCAACAAAAGCATCTCAGTTTCCATCATCAGAAGTCTCAAGATCAATCAGAAATAGAAGAGAGATCACAAGGATGTCGAAGAAGAGGTGGAACAAGAACAAAGAGCTATAATATATATATATACATAATATTCCACGTACCTCAGCAGAAAATATCTTTTGATCTGCTTCAGCCATTCCTTTTGATAGTTCACCAGCATGTTGTGGATATAAGAAAGGTGGAACTTCAAAAAGGCTAGATCTTTCTACTGCTTCTTCCACAGATAGAATAGGTGACCCAAGATCCTCATAGTCATAATCAACAACAGCAGTTTTTGCAGCAATATCTGCAAGTTTCTGCGTATCTGCCACCTAAAGAAGTCATCCAGTAACTAAAATGGAAGGCATTCATGTCGTGCTTTACTTTCACAATAAACTGAAAGGAAAGATCATATGGTAATGTACTAAAATGAGGAATTCAAGAACTCACCACAACAGCAAGACGGTCACCAGCACATCTAGTGATCCCATCTGCAAATAAAGGCTCAATACCAAATATAGTCTTCGAACCAATATTCTCTCCATTCTCAGGGATGTCTTGGCTTGAAATAATTGAGGTCACTCTATCCAGTTGCAATTCAGGGTTCATCTTTATACTCTTTACCCGTGCCAAAGGCTTTGTGCTATATATATATGCTCCATGTAGGCAATTTGTTGGTGAAGGAATGTCATCCACGAACACAGCCTCACCTAAATGACTTATTTGTAAAATACATGCCCCTTACTGAACAGAGATGGCAACACTAGATATAAAAAGAGGGAGGCAAAAAGAGAATGGGGAACCATAGTTAACCAGACAGAATAGTGAAAAGCATTATTAGAAATATGTCAAATTTATATCAAAATTATCCTACTTTTGCTAGATTGTAATCAACGGCAGTAGGATGGAAAAATGGGTGCACAATTAATAGGAACCATGCAAATCGGAAGCAAGTTTTCAATCACTATTGTCTTGACTTACTTTAGCAAGATGATATCAGTGTCAGTGATACGCAAATTATGAATCCGTGATTAATTAGAGAACTGGAAGGAGATTTTTTTTCAATTTTGGTGAATTTGACTTCAGTTAGGTGGTAATCAGTGATAGGATACCAAAGTATGACTCACAGTCTACTTCTAGCCGGGAGAAAGGAAGAGACAGATGGATTATCTTTAGACAGCAAGTTATCATGTATTTGCTAGCTAAAAGCATCTAACCACCAAGTAATAGAAACATAAATTAACCATGACAAAACAAATGATGAAATTTCTTCACTGTAAATTGCATCTTGTATAAATTGAATTTTTGTTGTTGTGAGAATTAAAATTTGAAGTTGTTTATTACTTTGAACATTCTGAGTAGAAGGTGGCCTTCAGTAAGTTAAATTACTAGTTTGTGGCAGAAAACAAACCTGAAGCTTGTAATGCAGCTCCAGATTTCATAAGTGGCTCGCCAATGGGAGTATACTCAGTACCTAATTGAAAGAGTTGCTTTCCAGATGATAGTAAAGTTGGAATTTTATCATCATGGACAAGCATCTGGTTCTCTTTCATTTCAGAAGCCCACGCAAAAGAAGAACAAGAATATCCATTAAAGTATCTATTGAAGATTTCATCAGAACTGTCAATGAAGGGATTAAAGAACTCGTATAGAAAACCGGCTGCCAAGCTTGACTGGTAAGCAGCCCTTGAGGTCGCATCTTCAGGTACTACAGTAACCTTAAGCAAGTTGACAGCTTCACATAAAATCCCAAGGTCTAGTACCTTCCCTACTAGTAGTTCCGCAACCATTTTCGCTCTAATTGCATGTTTAGTTCCATTGGTGCCAAAAGACAACCTAACAAAATTGATCCTGGTCCCAACAGAATCATTGCACGGAGAAACCTCAGCCAAGAAAGCAGCACCTAAATAGGGCAAGGCATTTCCAAGGGGTCGGGGAGCAGCTCGGAATGTTTCAAAGAAGAATTTACTTCTGCGTTCTGAAGAAGCATTTTTAATTGATTTCCACCTTGGGATTTTAACACTTAAAAGTACACTCCCCAAACCTAATGGCGGTCTTTCCAGGAACTCCTCTAGTGAAACCCATTCAAAGTGTCCAACAGTCCATATGTGCACCACTGAATCCACAGCAAGAAGTATTGTAGCAATATCAGAAGGAAAATTGTTCTTTTGCGCCATTACTAAATTACCACCTACACTGGCTATATTCCGAATAAACCCTGATGCAATTTTGCTCATATGATCAGCAATTTTATCAAGTATCATCTCAAACTCCTTGAGAAATCCACTTTGTCCCTCTTGCTTTAGAGCTTCAATAGCTTTAGATATTGTGACAGCTGCTCCAATTTCAACCCCTGATGCATCCTTTGTGATCTTTGAGAGCTCAGAAATGCCACTTAAATCAACGTACATATCAAAATCTTCTATATCTCTGTAATAACCCATACCAGTATTACCAACAACTAGCTTTATCTGGGTTCCAACAACTTGTTTTGTTTCCAATAATAAAGTATGAAGTTCCTCTAGACTAGTAGGATTGTACCAACTTCGTTTTTTAGAAAGTAAGAACACATTAGGCTTGATTTCATTCTTCAAAAACATTGGAAATGTTTTACTTTTATGATTATGGCCATATTGAGGCAACCTACTAAGCTTTACATCCTTTCCCTCTCCCATTTTCCAAAATGAGTTCGACCCCAAATCCTCCATATCAACATCAGCTGCAAAGCTTTTGCAGGCATCAGCAATCGACCGATAGCCTGTACAACGACAAAGGTTCCCTGAAATAGCCTTTTCAGCCTCAGTAACTGTCACTTTTGAGAACCCAGAAGGAGGATCTGGGCGACTGGTCTTTTCAGCATTGACCAGAGCCCCAAAGAGAGAAACACACATTCCAGGAGTACAAAAGCCACATTGAGTGGCATGGAATCCCGCAAATCTTTCATGAATCGGATGAAATCCCTCTTTACTATTTCCAAAGCCTTCACTTGTTGTTATTGAACACCCGTGTATAGTGCAAAGTAGGGTGAGACAAGAACTTGCAGTAAAATCAATTACTTCGTCAAGCACAGGATCATATTTGGAGATTAAAACAACACAAGCGCCACAACCACCTGAAACCAATTATGGTAATTCATGAAGTAACAAGAAGAAAGATTGCAAATGAAACAAAATCATCACTATTCATTTTACTAGAAAGTCTTCACATAGCAGAAGGAATCTTCCGGAGAGAGTTACCACAATTGAAGCTAACTAGTTTAGCAATGAGCAATGAACAGGATGCTGATAAACTTGAAAATACAGAGAGGAGCAAACAAACTGAAACTGACCTTCACCACAGCCGAGCTTGACACTCTTGAAGCGGGTCCGACTACGGAGGAACTCAAGCAAAGTAGTAGAGGGGTCGAGCTCAGAGAGCTGAAACCTGACTCCATTAACAGCAAAAACCAGATTCGGCGGCGTTGCTCCGTTGATCGCAGCCATTTCTCAGGTGGAAGAGCGCCGAATGCTGCAGAATCTACGGATAGATCACGTCACCGTCAACCAGTTCCCCTCGACTGCTACTTACTACAGAGTACCGGCTACAGAAAATACAATTAGCCTTCAAAGACACGTGTGACTTCAGAATTTGGATTGGCTTCGTCATTTTTGCACTTTCTACGACGTCCCATAACATGGCCCCTTGCCCCTTCTCTCCTCAAAGTAGTCAACGGAGCGATCTGAATTAGATTTACTAGACATTTCTTGTTATAGGATAATACAACTTTTGTTTGGGTGACCTCCGATCCTGTGTACGATACAATTTTTAATCAACTTTTTTTCCCGTAATTAATTACATGTTACATATTGCATTAACTATCTTTCACACCCTTTGTTTTACCTATGCACTCTCTGCCTCCCTTGATAGGGTTATTTTAGAAAATAAAATATATTTTTAATGTATTTATTTCTCTTATTCTTTAATATAAGAATTAATTTGAGTTTAGAGATTAGATTTAATTTTAAATATAAAATATCAATTTACTTTATCTTATAAATTTATAAATTTTTTAAAATATACATTTTAATTATACATGTGAAGGAGTTTTTGATTAAAGATAGCATTTTAATAAAACTAAATTATATTTTTTATAAATAATTAACATAATTAATTTTATTAATATATCTAAATTAATTATCTAATTATTGTATTAAGGATCTAAGATAACATTATATTTAACCAATTTTAACTAGATATTTTATTTAAATAATTCAGTTATTTATATAGAATAAGAATGGAAGTGCACTTAACCTCATCAATTATTTATTTCTTAGTTTATTTTTATTATTAATTGATATTCAGTATCTTATGAAACCATCAAACTCCATCTTTTAAATAGATCTAAAATTAAAATATTTATTAATTTATAATTCAACTTTTATTTCTTAATATATGAAAAGTAGTTAGAATGATCTATAATAAGGAGTACATGGAGTATAAAAGGAAGAATGTATCGAGAAAGTTTGAAGGGGGAAGTCATTGTGGGGTGTGGGGGAGGGGAGAGAATAATCGATTCCAATCATTGAAGTTTTCTCTCATGTGGTTGGTTGCATGAGGCAACCCGAAACCATGTCTTTACGAAAAGGGACAAGACCTAAGGTCGAAGCAAACACACAAACACATGTACAAGTTAATTAAGGCAATAAGAGATCAAGGCACATATATAAAGAGAGAGCTTTCAAACTCCAATAGTAACATATACAAGTGTATATATATAGAAGAACAAGGAAGAGGAAGACAGAAATCATCATGAATTCAAAAGCCAAAAGAGAGATTGTATATGAAGATTTTGAACCAACTTATAATTGGGTTCGTGCAGAAGAAATGGACACCCTTGTTCTTTTGCTTTCAGGTTCTCTCTCTCTATATATCTTTTTTAATTATATATATATATATTGAAGCTATTTCTTAAAACTGAAATGTGAAAAAATTGAATGCAGGATTTAGGAGAGAGGAAATGAAGGTTCAAATAACGTCAAACCATATTCTGAAGGTGAGTGGTGAAGAGAAGGTGGCGGACAAAAGATCAGTTCGACGTCGTCTCTACAAAGAATTTTCAGTACCTAAAGATACAGAGATCAATGAGATAGGTGCTAAATTTGAAGATGGGAAGCTATACATCAAGTTTCCAAAAACAATAACGAAGAAGAAGCCTCCACCAACTCATAAAGAAGCTGATAATTCAAAAACTAAACAAGTTTCCCAGAAGAAGGAAGAGGAGGAAGCTACCATCAATAAAGCTGAAGAACAGTTTGAGAAGGATAATAAGAAGAAACAAGTGTGGAAATTGATGATTGGGTTTATTGTGGCTTTATTAATGTTGGTTTTGGTGATTTGGATTGGGGTTAGAAATAAGGCAATTCAGGATTATTCATCATCTCTTGAAACATCTGATGATATCCAAGAGCTGTTATTCGATGTGTAAATCGGCTACCTTCAATTCATTTCATATGTCGGTGAAAATGTGACATTCATTACCATTAACGTAAATGTTAACATATGGTTTCTCAATATTCTTGTGTTTTACAGATAGCAAGTCTTCCAAAATATTCTTGAGTGGTATTTAAAATCTCTACAATCACATGAAATTTTAAAAGGCCAAAATAAAAATGTCTAATACATTTTCTGGTATTATTAAATCTAAACATATTTATAAATCTAAATGCTGTGAGCCATTAAAATGTTTAAATAATATTAGCCGTACATTTGATTATAAATAGGGATATTTATAACTAATTAATTGAACCATCATTGACGTTATTCTTAATATCTCCAACAGGCAATTAAAGATTTGGGTTTCTTCTCAATATTTTTAATTTAGTGTTTTAACGCACGCACTTATATTAATTTAATTACTACCTCAATTATTGATTAACAACAGTCCAATTCAATAATTGGTCCGCGCGCTTTTTGTAACATTAATTGATGATTATTCTAAATTCACTTTTTTTCCAGAATATCCTCTACTAACTCAATTATATGCTTTTTAAATTAAGAAATTAAATTAAGTGCATTTTGTTAAATAATTCATATTAAATTAAATATAATTTTTTTTTTGGTTTAAAGGGTTTGCATTAAAAAGGAATTAAAAGAGCAATTCTACACAAAAAATAAAAAGGGTTATGTAGTTTATTGGAGAAAATAATAAAGATAACGCTAATTCTTATTAAAAACATATTGTAAGAAAATTATATAGATAATATTTGTTTCTACACCAAAAATCATATGTTTAATTGATTATTTATATTTTCAAAAGTAAATCTATTTATATTAGCTAAACAATCATTTGGTATGTATTACAAGAGACCAATATTACATATATTTCTAACAATATTACCATAACTATAAAATATACCATAAACCATATGGAGTAAATCTCTAGGTATAAAAAGTTCTTTTTATATTAAATTATTTGATATTTAATATAAGATCTAATTGATTAATTTATATATTTTAAAATTAATTAATTAATTATAATAAATGTAGCATGATATCTCTAAAGTATTTATGTATAATATTTAATTATATACTCTTCCGGTCATATAAATTAGATTTTATATCTAAGATCAGAGAAATATCAGTTTATAAATTAAGCAAATTAATTTTAAAAAAATAAATATTAAATATAAAATAAATTAAGGTATTATATTTATGGTCAAACTCAATCCTCAAATTAATTTTTATTAATAAAAATTGACATAGAAAATCAACCGTGTCACATTTTATTCATGATCCTCATTGATTACATCTTTCAAATGGTTCCCAAAACAATAGGACCTTGTTATAAATGTTTTTTAAACAAATAAATTACCTAATTTTGGTTAAAATAATAGGAACATGTCTAATTATTTTTTTTTAAAAAAAAAAAGGTAAGGAAAAGAGAGACAGAAAAAGTTCATCATGATTGCATACGTAAAGTAGCAAGTGTGAATGCATGCTTGTTGGAAGGAAACCAAAGGAAAAATGAAAGACAGACAGAAAGAAAGAGATGCATGCAGTTGCAGGAATATATATAATTGATTGAGAGAAAACTATGAATTATTGATTTTGCTTTCATCAAAGGCTAAAATCATCTGTTTTTTGTGGGAACGAAGCATATTGATTCTGCAATTAAGGTATATTTGTTTTCTTGCCCCCACAGATCTCAAGAGTTTTGCACCAAAAGAAAAGTAATACCAATCTCTGCATTATATTTATATTTTTTAACTCCCATTTCCATTCATATAAAATCCCTCTAATTAAACTCTCACATGCAAGCAAGTGCAATTCCCAAAACCCTAAGAAGAAGAAGAAGAAGAAGAAGATAGTCCATGGCTGCCAAGGCTGAATATAACGTTGTGTATGAAGATATTGAACCGTTTTTTGAATGGCATACTGAAGATGACCTTCACGTCCTCGTTGTTATGCTCCCAGGTCATTCCATTTTAATTGGCTTTTTTCTCAGTAACGTTTGAAACTAAATTATTCATGTCTTTCAATTCATATTATCTTTAAATTGTTCTGTAATTAATATATCCATTTTTGAAGTGTTTGTTAATTTTTTTTTGGTTCGCTATATATAATCATTTTAATTTTCATTTTCATACACGCATCATGCTTAAATCTTGTTGTTTTTTTTTGGCTGGGAATTAAATGATATTATAGTATTTTGTTTGGTTGCTATATTTAAGAATTTTTTAATGTTTATCAAATTATTATAATTATATTTGACCAGTTTCTATTTCTTTTAATAAATATAGAAAATTGTTCAAAATTTTCATTGTAAAATTTATTACCTAATAATGCCTAATTAAGAAACCAGACTAGGTAATATCCCTAATATACTAGTTTAATTTTTCTTTAATTGTCTTCTATTTTATATATAATGAAAGAAATTATAAACAGTTGAATAATATTATACCCATAAGTTATTCTTGTGTCTTTAAATAAAATTTAGGTATATTTTATTATAATTACTTTTAAGTAGTTCTATTTCTTTTAATAAATATGGAAAATTGTTCAAAATTTTCATCGTAAAATTTATTACCTATTAATTCTTAATTAAAAAATCAGACTAGGTAATATCCTTAACTTTAACTCTTCTTCAAATATCTTTCATTTTATATATAATTAAAGATAAATTATATATAATTAAAAAATATTATAACCATGAGTTATTTCTATGTCTTTAAACAAAGTTTAGGTATATTTAAGGGAAAACTTTTACAAGAGAAGATTTTTCAACAATTTTTTTAAAATAAATGACTTCTATTTTCCATTTTTTAATTACTTTTTTTTAGACACTAAACAAACCACAACGACATGAATATATAGGATTTAGAAGGGATCAATTGAAGGTTCAGGTGACTTCGACTCCAATCTTAAAGATAAGTGCTCAAAGACAGATCGGTGGGAACAGATGGCGTCGTGTTTATAAGGAATTCTCTCTTCCTTCTGATTCTGATCCCAGCGACATCACTGCCAAGTTTGAAGCTGGCACTCTCAAAATCAAGTTCCCCAAACTCATTGCTCCATCTTCGAAATCCCCAGAAAGAGATGGGGATATTGACAAAAATGGTGCCCAATTAGATGATGAAGCAAAACCAAAGATCGATGATCAAGTCTCTGACAAATCCCAGAAAGTGCAGGAACCTGCAGCAAGAGATGATGATGATCTTAGAAAGGAAAAGGGAAAGACTGAAGAGAAAAACTCTGTTCATCATCAAGAGGATCAAGAAAAACCCAAGATTGCAGATGAAGAAGATTCTGGGAAAACCAACCAGAAAGAAAAGGAACCTGCAAGTGATGATTTTACAAAGGAAAAGGGAAAGACAAGTAATGGGGTTGATGAGAAAAACGCTGTTCATCAAGGAAAAGCAAAGAGTGCAGATGAAGTTCCTGGGAAAACACCAGAAGCCAAACACAAAGAGAAGGAATATCCTGCAGCAGCAGTAGCAGAAGCTGATCATCGTGATGGAAAGCAAAGAACCAAGAATGTCTCGAGATTGAAGACTCGGCTTCTAGATTTCACTCTCAGTTTAAGGCCATCAGGTGCTGAACAACAAGAGGATTCTTATGACTATAAGGTAGCACTTTCTGATTTGGTGGCAAGGTTGAAGAAGATGAAGAATTTGATGAACCTAATGGTGGTTGCTTTGTTGGTTGTGGCCTTTGTGCTATATCTCAAGAATGCATTCAAGCCATCCCTTGAAGGATCAGAAGAACAAGCATTGTGAATATGTGTTTCATTAGCAACATACACACTGCCAAATGCGTAGGCATATACAAAAATGAATAAATCCAGTACAAGAATAAGATGATTAAACATTTTAAATTATTAAAAAGAAAATAAAGACTTTTGACAGTTATACTGTATCTGAGCTCGCTTGTACTTCTTTTCCCTAAATTTGTAACCTTATATTATATAAAATCTGATTTATTGCTCTTCTGTTGTCACATTTTCTCGATCTCCTTAATACCAATAGATCAAATTTATTATTCCTTGTTAATATAAGAATTAATTGAATTTTTTAGTATATTAAGGAAGCTATATAAAGGAGTTAATTTTAATTAATATAAAAGTTAGTTGACTAATTTAGTTAGATTAAGAAGTATATAATATGAATTCGTCTTGAGATATTAGATTTGATCATAATTAAGTAATTTATTTAATTTTCTTAATCTATTTAAAAAAAATCAATTGGCTCTTATATTGATGACAAGAAGAACATAAAATTTCTCAAGCATGATGTGTATTAAGTATAACCAAAGGCAATATATTGTAAGAATAACACCTAAATGCTTTAAACTCTTTAAGAATTGTACTTAGGATATTTAACACCACTATTAGCCAAAGGGGTTCTTAAACGTCACAATAAAATTCATGTTTTTCAGATGCTTAAATAAAAAACCTCTGGTAAAAATAGAAAGACTTAAATTCCAACTGCATAAATTCTAGAGCTTCTAATCCACAAACCACAGGTTGAGTAGAAAATGGTCACTTAATGAGCTCTTTGTGACCATTCGTCAATCATCTTTCTCATTTGGGAATTCCAGACTCACAGCAACCCACCTGTTCTCCCTAACTGGAAGAATAGTTATTCCCTCAGGGAATGGAAGATCTGGGAAACTTGTATAAACCCTAATTCTGTCATCAATCAGATAACTGCTTGCTTCAGGAGTCTTCTTTGCCTTGTTGAGCTCTGAAACTGAAAGGGCAGAGAGATCAAGCTCTTTGGCTGAGGATTCATAATCTGCTTCAGAAGATTGTAAGCTCTTTATGCTTTTCATTATGTCTTCCTCAGATGGATTGGAAATCTCATTGTTGACCTTGACAATATTGGGTAGCATCTCATCCACCACATCCATGTCCTTCTCTTGAGCCTTATCTGTTGAGAAAATTATGCCATCAATATCTATTTCTTTATACTATAACCCTAAGGCAACTGAAATATGAATACAGCATATGCCAAATCATTATGACAAGCAATTATCATGTTTGTAATGAATGGAAAAGGAGGTAGATATAATTAAATTTGGTAATACCTACTATGAGGAGAAAATGGAAAACGCTTATTTTCTACACGGTTTGATCAGCTAATCTAGGACTCAAGATCTTAAGCAGTGAATCATCTAGAACAATAAAATATTGATGCTTTTCACTGCATGCAACAAATAACAATCTCGACTGCAGTATTTTAAACTTTTCAGCATCTCTGAACTTGTATATAAAGATAAAGATAAAGAGAAGGCACATTAATCCTATGGCGATTTTGAACATCAGATCTCAAGAGGGTTCTTATATGCCTCAGTGTGAAACTAAACACGCCAACCATTAATTAAGTAGAATCAACTTACAATATTTAAGAGCAATGGAAGCAGCCTTGGCTGCATCTTGTTCTGCCTGTTTCTTGGATTTCATTGGCTTACCATGAAATTCCTCTCCTTCTATCTCCACAATAGAAAAGAAAGTAGGCATTTGAGCTGTACCAGATCTTATGGTTTTATATGTTGGCTTGCAAAAGCCTTCCCTCTGAGCTAACTCTTGCAGTAAAGTCTTGTATAGACCAGAGTCACCCTGGATAAGGACACAAATCCAGATTCAATCATGATGAACTTTGATATAAGTTAACCATATACGGAAGCCAAACATGTTTGGATAATAATCAGTGAGAGAGAACATAAGTTTAAATTCCTAAAATTGTAGAACGAGTTTAATCAATTGTCCCTAACATCTTACATCTAGATAACTATTTGATGTTCACAAAGCATCAAGAAAGAGTCTGATAGGAGGCATTGCAGAAATTAAAACCATTTCTTGCCTTCTGAGAGCTATCAAGTGACACTGACATCAAAGCAACCTTTGCAGCATCCTGCTCTGCCTTCTTCGAAGTGCTGAAAATTGCTTGGCCATCAACTGAACTATGATCAATAGTAAAAGCTGTTGAATCAAAACTTTTCTTTTGATCATAATTCTGCATCTGGCTTTTACGCACTTGATTCAAATCTGTAAACATGATTAGATTGTTAAACATATATAAATGTTGAATAAAGAGAACAATCACATAGATACAGAGGAAAAGGCCAATCAAAATTTTAAAGCAGACGTGAAATTTTTTTGAAAGATCTAGAACATGTTCTGAATAAGATGATCAAGAGTCGACAACCCATATCTCCTGGTTGTACAAGAATGTAATTAATCACATGCATTATTTAGTATACATGTAGGATAACTGAGAGACACAATTATAACAGAAATATAATCAGAATGAAAAAGGAAATCCATACAAGACATTAACAGAGGAACAGAGCAGGATTAAAATTGTATTAAGGAACAGAATTTGACTTAAAGATAGGAGGGGATGGAGTACCTGAAGGAGGTGATCCGGAAGGAGTGAAATGGAGGAAAGCGATCATGGCGGCTTCGTTTTGAGCAAGTTTTGAAGAAGGCGAGGGTCCAAGAGAGTCAAAGGTGAGGCCATTGACAGAGACTGAAGCTTTGAAGCTTGGGATGTGATCAGGACCGTCTTTCATGGCGGAGTATCTGGGCAAACCCCACCGTTTTTGGTGGCAGAGTTCCTGCAGCTTCGTCTTGTACATTCTGATTGAACTTCTTCTTAATCAATTCACTCACAATCACAGAACAATTCATACAGTCTCTTCTTCACTCTGTATCTGTGAATTTATTGAAACTTTATAGAGAGAGAGAGAGAAATGCGAGTGTGAGGGAAATACTTCCCGCGTGAAGGAGAAGGACAACTTTGTCGTATTTGTACAGTTGGATACCTGCATGCATGTAAATGATTTTTGTTAAAAAAGAATTAATAAAAAAGTGGTTTTTCATTCAGTGCTGCTCTCAAGAGCTTTTCTCATCTCATGCTATATTCCTATACAGTTGACACAAAGGGTTGTGGAAATTTCAGCGGCATACAGAAGGCCGTAGATGCTGTTCAACGTACACTGAGTGTAGAATGAAGAACAAGATCAACAGCTTCTCGTATGCTGCTAAAATTTCCACAACCTTTTAAATCGACTGTTAGGATTAAGGAACAACATGGTACTGAAAGCATTATGTAAGTTAACTATACTTCTAATATTAATATTTTGAGTTATTTTAATTCTATAAAAAAAATTAAAAAATAAGATGATAGAAATAAAAATAAAATATTTTAGATCATTTTATCCTAAATTATAAATTTTTGAATAACTTTAACCCTTTTTAAGTTAAAAAAAATTATCTTAGATAATTTTATCCTAAATTATAAAAATATATAATAATTCTATACTCATTTCTATTGTATTAAATAAATTTTTAAAATAATTTTTAATATAATTTTATTTTTATTTTTAATTTTATATAAAAAAATTTCATCCCACCAAACATACAGTCAAATATTTGTGGCACTGCAAGATCTCTTGATGGCATTTTGATGATTCTCTGTAATTGAACTCTTGAAATTAGTGAAATTATATTATACTAAAACAATTAATGCTCTACATTCATTATATATATATATAGATAAACAGGACAAAATTTATGACAAGTGTTATAAATATTTCTTTTATACATAGATATCCATATAATTTTTATATTTTAAGATTTCTCTTAAAATTTTTTCTTCCAATTATATCATAAACATATAACCTCCTTAATAAATAACTTAAAAAGGATTTATTAATATTATTAATATTATATTTATCTTTATTTCTTTATAACCTTATATTTAACTTTTAATAGTTGTTGCCTATAAATAGTAGTTATACACAAAATATTTATACAAGTATATATATAAATATATAAAGAATACTCCTTATCTCTCATTTCAATTTCTTATCTTATTATTTCTTCTTCTTTTTAATTTTTTTATCTTCTCTTATTTTATAACAAAAACTAGATTTTAAATCATATGCACATGAATATTACTTTTTTGTTTGATATAAAGGAAATGAAGGTTGGGGAAGAAAGATTTTAATGAGTTCACTTTAAAAACCAAGCAATTGAAATCATTGAATTTTAATAGAGATAACATAAAAAAGGAAAGAGTAGGAAAAAATCAATTAGAAACTTTCATCCCCACTTCTTTTATTTTAGAAATCAACAAAAACTTGTTTTATTTTAGCATTTGTTAACCCGATTATTATCAAACATAGAAAACAATTTATTTTGGTATATAAATTATTATATACATCAAAATTAAAATATTCAAAACATCTGTTTTGTTTTAGTGTTTGTTTCTTTTATATTGTATGACAAATGGGTTAAAGATTTTTTATCTACAACAAACCTTTTAACGGTTTAATTTGTTTCTTTTTTTTTTTATCATGATTGACCCTTGATTAGTTAGCTTGATTATTTTCTATCATGGTAATACGATAAATATTTTTATTTCTTTTTTATTATATTAGAGTCAACTAGTTTTAATGATAATTTTGTCATTTTACAAAATAAAAAAACTAGCTTTTTTTTTGTGGTTTGAGAAAATAGGTATTACATCAAAACTTACGGATGAGAAAATAACTCCCTTTGAAGTGATGTAAAATTATGCAATATTTTTACCTATGCTAGGTAGACTTTTTGGTTAAGCACTCTAACTTACTAGTCCCTTTTTTTTTTGGCCAGCTAACTTACTAGTCAGTAGTATTAGGATAAAACAAAATATTTCAATATTTTTTAAATGGAAAGTTTGAAACAAAAGACTAAATATAATTTAAATTAAATAAATTTGAAAGATAAAATCAACAGTAAGAGGAAAATAAAGAAGAAAGTATATACTTTTTAACTGCCACTTTATTTTTTATTTTTATTTTTTAAAAAAACTACTGTATTTAAGAAGAGAAGCGGCAAGCATACCGATACCGTTATAGTTGAGCGGTTCAAACGACGACACTTACTAAAGGCTTGTGGCGGAAGAGGCATGATGCTAAATAAATCGTTTAACAAGGGAGTGCCGATGGAGACGCTCAAGAATGAGATCAGAGCATGCGTGATTCGCAATGGCGACCGAGAAGCCTAGCGATTCCAATCCATCGTCTTCTCCTCCTCAAGACCGTCCTGTTCGCGTCTACGCCGATGGCATCTACGATCTTTTCCACTTCGGCCATGCTCGTTCCCTCGAACAAGCCAAGATATCGTACGCATCTATCTTCGTCTTCCTCGATTTTACTTTCCATTTTTATTCTCTCAAATTAGGTTTTGAATTAGAATCATTAAGTACTGATACGGAAATGAAACGTGGTGCATCATACGTTGTCGATCTTTTATATTCTTCCTTTCATTAGCTTGTCTCTTTCTAATATTAAGATTACATAAAATACAAATACAGAGCTAAACTCACTAAGTGAATGCTATGTTTCTCTTCCATTTTTCTTGTCATGTATTAACTATTAACAATAACAAATATGATTAGCTATTTACTTTTTAATACTGGTCACACTTGTTGGAAATCGTGCCCTAGGGGCCAATCATTGTCTTATGAACATTATTGATTTATGAATTTATTAATTGAGTTATCATATTATTTGCATGTTTACTATGATGACCATCCTTGGATAATTCATGATATTATCCTAAATGTCCCTGGTCGATCATCTATGTGGGAGCACAGATGAAATAAGACCAGTATGACTTTGAAGATGTATAGAGATATAAATCAAAGTCATAAGCACATGTAAGAGTACAGGGTGTTGGACCGACCCGCTATGAGAGAACTGCATGGGTAACGTCATAAGCTTCTCTCATATACAAACCATGTCAATATACCCTTTGACCTGAGATCATCATGGATTCCTACATGACAAAACGCTCAGCTTTGACCTAGTCAAAAGTCACTTTTGACCGAGTGATCATAAAGACTATGTTCGGGCTTAGTGGTTTTTCATGCGGAGGAATGTGAATGGTCAAGATGGAATTTGTCCCTCACATTCGTGGAGAGATATTACTGGGCCCCTCGATGAGTGAGTCTGAGAAATGTATGGCCATACTGTAATGGAAAGGTAGTTCCATTTCTATAGTCAGACTACTCAGGGATCGAGAAAGTAACGGTCGGGAATAGGAGGATGACATTATCCATGCCTCATCCATGACCAAAATATCGCGTGACAGAAGGGACATGATATGGTTGTATAAAAGGTTACATCGTTTATCGATCCTCATATGATTTGGGTAGTTGTTATGTCTTGCTAGAGACCGCTTGCGACTTGTGGGCTAGTATAGCAAATGGCCCACTGCCAACTTCATATGGGCCTACAGGGTCGCACACAAAATAGCCCAACACGAGCTATGATGTCCAGATTCATTGAATCTAAGACATGTCCAGATTCAATGAAAGATCCAGGTGAATGTATATATATTTATTTATATTTATATTCGTATATATATAAATTCGTATATATATATATATTATATATATGAGATATATGAGATTTAATTTATAAGGATAAATTAAATCCCTATCACGTTTGAATTCGAAATTCAAATTGATAGGATATCTCATATAAGAGATATTTATAAGATTTAATTTATAAGGATAAATTAAATCTCTATCACGTTTGAAATTCGAAATTCAAATTGATAGGATATCTCATATAAGAGATATTTATAAGATTTAATTTATAAGGATAAATTAAATCTCTATCACGTTTGAAATTCGAAATTTAAATTGATAGGATATCTCAAATTTGATTTATGGGAATAAATCAAATACAACTCAGTCTCATCTTTATTTAAAGTTAAATAAATAAGTAATTAAATCTGTGGGACGGATTTAATATTATTTTATTAATTAGTTTCTTATAAAATTATACAATATATGATATTGTATCAATTCGGAATTAATATAAGATTAACTCCAAAATCCAATTAGGTCAAGTGAAAAAACGCATAGCATCCTCTATATCTGATTGGAGGAGCTACGTTTGAAAATAACACAGAACACAAAAGGCCGAACGGAATCTGCAAAAGGTTTGCAGACAAGAAACTGCTGAAATAGAGACGGAGACTTGTGAAAGCCTTGGAGGGACAGGAGACGCTAGCACGTCGTTCGTGGTTGGAACGCTGTTCGTGTGGATACCAGTAGAGGAAGCCGACCTGAGGCGTCGACTTCTTGTGATCGGAAAGAGACCACCGTCCGCGGAGAGAATCTGTGAAGGTCGCTGAGGAACACTCCGTCGATTTCTTGCGATCAGAAAGAGATCACCACCCACGTAGAGAAGCTGTGAAATTCGCTGAGCAACACTAAGGGTAATGATTCTTTCCACTTGACTTAAACACATACGGCAGATCCTGGCAAGGAATGGAAAATTTTTAAAGTTTATTTCCGCTGCGTGTCTTCCAATTCCTTACAGTGGTATCAGAGCCATGCCGTTTTGTGTTTAAGTTAGGCTTGATTTGTGATTTATATGATATATGTTAGTAGTAGCCGATCATATAATAAGCGTTGTATGTGTGACATATATGGAATCCTTGTTGTGTATGACATAAAAGGAATCTAAAAGGAAATTGAAATCGGTGGTGATGCTTTTTGATTTGATCAATTCGCATAGATGGGGTCTAAGAAAACCGAATTCGAATTTGTGATTATTTATGAAACAAAAACAAAAAAAAATTTCTTCCGGGGCGCTGCCCCAGAGACCCCGCCCGCTAACCGGCTAGCGGGACCGCCGTAGCTACCTGTTCGTAGCGCAACATAACCGTAACAAATGTTACTTTGTAAATGTTTTTTTGCCCTTCGATTAGATCTGAATATTGATTCTTGAATGTTTGGGTATGGTGAACAATATGGCTCTAGATTGCAAGTGTTGTAATTTTTAAAAATACGGCCTGCGTGTCGTGCCTTCCTCTATATACTCTCAATGTACCTTCTCCTCTCATCTCACTCCCCTCGAATGTTAAAAGAGGTTTCTATATGTAATTTCTCTTTTCTTACTAGAGAGCTCCTCTCATTGGCTTGAGGGGACTTAGGATAGGTGAGCCATATTGTATCACGTTTGAATTATGCATCTTATGATTAGATCAGCACATGCATATTACTTGTATGAGTTACAAACTGGGATACATGCATCCTCATAAAAACAGATAGTTAATTAAGCCCTCTAAAAGAAATCTTAAGTCATAATGCTGTCAATTTATGAACACTTGTCAAAACCTTGATCGCTCAATTGTGGACTCCACCAAAGTGGGTGCTTTTGAGTTATCTTGGGGAGATAAGCAAAGAGTAATGGTGCTACTCTCATAGGTTCATTATTGTTTGACTTAATTGAGATTAACAAAACGGTTTTGGATCTCAAGGCATTAGATGGGATTAGAACATGCCAGATCATATGATGATAGGATCCCATGAATATCTAAGAGTTACATTTGATGTAATTGGTAAAGGTGTTACCTACCTAAATAACTTAATCTAAGCGTCCTGCCAAAGCGGACTTAAGTTTGAGCCAAATATGGATCTTAGCCCACTAACTATTGCATTGAGGGTTGTTTATTTAGTGGGAGATTACTAATTACATTGCATATTTTAATTGTAGAATCATGACGACTAGTAATACTGCTACATTATCGCTGCGATCTGTCCTTGAGAAGGACAAACTCAATGGGACAAACTTTCTTGACTGGTTTAGGAACTTGAGAATTGTTCTCAAGCAGGAAAGAAAGGCGCATGTCCTAGATCAACCCATTCCTGAGGAGCCAGCCGCCAATGCTCCCAGAGCTCAGAGAGATGCTTATATGAAGCATAAGGAAGACTCTGTCGATGTGGGATGCTTGATGCTAGCCACCATGGTTCCGGAGCTCCAAAGAGATCTGGAACACATGGAGGCTTATGAGATGATTGTGCATCTCAAGGAAATGTTCCAGCAACAGGCAAGGCAAGAGAGGTATGAGACCACTAAGGCCTTACATTCCTGCAAGATGGCTGAAGGTGCATCAGTCAGTGCTCATGTCTTAAAGATGAAAGGGTACATTGATCACCTTGAACGGCTTGGATTTCCCATGAGCCAGGAGTTAGCTACAGATTTGATCTTAAACTCACTCCCGGAAAGTTATGACCAGTTTGTTATGAACTACAACATGAACAACATGGAGAAATCTATTTCTGAACTGCATGGGATGCTTAAAACTGCTGAGCCGAGTCTTAAGAAGAAACCCAGTAGTGTTTTGATGGTTCAGAAAGGAAAGGGTACGAAAAAGAAAGGCAAAGGCAAGGGGAAGGGTCATGGCTCATCAGGTAAGACCAAAGAGTCAGGCAAGCCCGAAACCAAGCCTGCACCAAAGAAGGCAAAGCCTCCGAAGGAAGGAGTCTGCTTCTTCTGCAATGAACCGGGTCATTGGAAGAGGAATTGCAAACTCTACCTCGAAGATCTGAAAAAGAACAAGAAGGATAGCGGGGCTATCGCTTCAGGTATTTATGTTATAGACATTCATCTTTCTACTTCCACCTCATGGGTATTAGATACTGCATGTGGTTCTCACATTTGTACGAATGTGCAGGGACTAAAGGACAGTAGGAAGCTGAAAAGGGGTGAAGTTGACCTACGAGTTGGAAACAGAGCAAGGGTTGCTGCGTTAGCTGTAGGCACTTATGAATTAGTTCTGCCCACTGGGCTTTTGTTAGTTTTGAACAATTGCTATTATGTTCCTGCTTTAAGTAGTAACATTGTTTCACTTTCTTATTTGGATAAGGAAGGTTTCACTTCCATTGCTGGGAATAGTAGATGTTCTATTTATCGTAATGATGTTTTATATGCTCATGGTGATTTGCATGTTGATCATTACATATTAAATTTGGAACAACCCAATCATGGAAATATCTATAACATAACCGCCAAAAGGGTCAAACCAAACGATTTGAATCCCACATACCTCTGGCACTGTCGTCTGGGCCACATAAATGAGAAACGCATTTCCAAACTCCATCAAGATGGATTTCTAAACTCATTTGATTTTGAATCATATGACACTTGCGAGTCTTGCTTGTTAGGAAAGATGACAAAGTCACCTTTCACTGGGCACAGTGAGAGGGCCACTGATTTATTGGGCCTCATACATACAGATGTGTGTGGACCGATGAACACAAATGCCAGAGGAGGTTATTCGTACTTTATAACATTCATAGATGATTTCAGCAGATATGGGTACATCTATCTAATGAAACATAAATCTGAATCTTTTGAAAAGTTCAAGATATTTCAAAATGAAGTACAAAACCAGCTTGGCAAAACAATTAAAGCCCTTCGATCTGATCGGGGTGGTGAATATTTGAGCCAAGAGTTCATAGATCATCTTAGGAATTGTGGGACACTCTCACAATTGACTCCTCCAGGGACACCACAATGGAATGGCGTTTCTGAACGGAGAAATCGAACACTATTAGATATGGTTCGATCCATGATGAGTCGAACAGATCTTCCGCCCTCCTTTTGGGGCTATGCCCTAGAGACAGCTGCGTTCACACTCAATCGTGTTCCATCTAAGGCAATCGAAAAGACTCCGTATGAGATATGGACTGGGAGGACGCCTAGTTTGTCTTTCCTCAAGATTTGGGGATGCGAGGTCTATGTTAAGCAACAAGCCTCAGACAAATTAGCGCCCAAATCCTCAAAATGCCTTTTTGTGGGATATCCTAAGGAAACCAAGGGATATTACGTCTACAACCCTGCTGATAACAAAGTGTTTGTTGTCAGAAATGGTATCTTTCTTGAACGAGAATTTATCTCTAAAAGAACCAGTGTGAGTAAGGTACAACTCGAAGAAGTTCGAGAGCTACAAGACACCACAGAACTGCAGATGGAAAATAGAGAAGACTCACAACAAGTTGTTGAGACTCCTCAAGTCACGCAAGGTCCACGAAAGTCTAATAGGACACGACTTCAGCCTCAGAGATATGGATTTCTGATTTCTGATAGTCGTGATGTGTTGCTCATTGAGCATAATGAGCCGACTACCTATCGAGAAGCTATAGTGGGACCAAACTCCAAAAAATGGCTTAGTGCCATGAAGTCTGAGATGCAATCCATGTACGACAATAAGGTTTGGACCTTAGTCGACCCGCCTGAAGGTGTAAAAACTGTCGGGTGCAAGTGGGTTTTCAAAGAGAAAACTGACATGGATGGCAATGTAAATGTCTTCAAGGCACGACTGGTTGCAAAAGGTTTTACTCAAACTCATGGTGTGGACTATGATGAGACCTTTTCCCCAGTAGCAATGGCCAAATCAATCAGAATCCTCTTTGCTATTGCAGCATATTATGACTATGAAATATGGCAGATGGACGTCAAGACAGCCTTCCTTAATGGAAAGCTCCTTGAGGATGTGTACATGACACAACCTGAAGGGTTTGTGCGTTCCGAGGACTCTGGTAAAGTGTGCAAGCTTCAAAAGTCCATTTATGGACTAAAGCAAGCCTCTCGGAGTTGGAATCATCGTTTTGATGAAGTAATCAAAGAGTTTGGATTTCTTCAAAACATTGATGAACCTTGTGTGTACAAGAAGGTTAGTGGGAGCACAGTTGTGTTTTTGGTACTCTATGTCGATGACATCCTACTTATTGGGAATGACATTCCTACCTTGCAGATTGTCAAGTCTTGGTTAGGAAAGTCTTTCTCGATGAAAGACTTGGGTGAAGCCACCTACATCCTAGGAATCAGGATCTATAGAGATAGATCTAAAAGACTTCTAGGACTCAGTCAGAGTACATACATAGACAAAATACTGCATAGGTTCAGTATGCACGAATCAAAGAGGGGTTTCATACCCATGTCTCATGGTACTCACCTCAGCAAAGATCTGTGTCCTAGTACATCTGATCAGCGAGGTCGCATGAGTAAGGTTCCATATGCCTCGGCCATAGGATCTATCATGTACGCCATGTTATGTACTCGACCGGATGTCTCGTTTGCCTTAAGTATGACTAGCAGATACCAACAGGACCCTGGTGAGGGCCATTGGACTGCTGTCAAGAATATCCTTAAGTACTTAAGAAGGACTAAGGACTTATTCTTGGTCTATGGTGGATTGGATGATGAGCTCTGTGTAACTGGTTACACAGATGCGAGTTTCCAAACTGACCAGGACGACCAAAAATCGCAGTCTGGATACATAATCCTCCTCAATAATGGAGCAGTAAGCTGGAAGAGCTCTAAGCAGGGCACTGTAGCAGATTCTGCAACGGAAGCTGAGTATATAGCAGCATCTGATGCAGCTAAGGAAGCCGTTTGGATCAGGAAGTTCATCACAGAACTAGGGGTGATACCTACCATCTCAGATCCAATAACTTTGCTCTGTGACAATAGCGGTGCTATTGCACAGGCCAAAGAGCCTAGGTCACATCAAAGGACCAAGCATATACTCAGGCGATTTCATCTCATCAGAGAAATCAACGATAGAGGTGATATAAAAATATGCAAAGTAGCAGGAGAAGATAATGTTGCTGATCCTCTAACAAAGCCGCTTGTGCAGGCAAAGCATGAGCGTCATGTTAGGTCAATGGGAATTAGTCAAATTAATGATTGTACCTAGTGCAAGTGGGAGGTTGTTGGAAATCGTGCCCTAGGGGCCAATCATTGTCTTATGAACATTATTGATTTATGAATTTATTAATTGAGTTATCATATTATTTGCATGTTTACTATGATGACCATCCTTGGATAATTCATGATATTATCCTAAATGTCCCTGGTCGATCATCTATGTGGGAGCACAGATGAAATAAGACCAGTATGACTTTGAAGATGTATAGAGATATAAATCAAAGTCATAAGCACATGTAAGAGTACAGGGTGTTGGACCGACCCGCTATGAGAGAACTGCATGGGTAACGTCATAAGCTTCTCTCATATACAAACCATGTCAATATACCCTTTGACCTGAGATCATCATGGATTCCTACATGACAAAACGCTCAGCTTTGACCTAGTCAAAAGTCACTTTTGACCGAGTGATCATAAAGACTATGTTCGGGCTTAGTGGTTTTTCATGCGGAGGAATGTGAATGGTCAAGATGGAATTTGTCCCTCACATTCGTGGAGAGATATTACTGGGCCCCTCGATGAGTGAGTCTGAGAAATGTATGGCCATACTGTAATGGAAAGGTAGTTCCATTTCTATAGTCAGACTACTCAGGGATCGAGAAAGTAACGGTCGGGAATAGGAGGATGACATTATCCATGCCTCATCCATGACCAAAATATCGCGTGACAGAAGGGACATGATATGGTTGTATAAAAGGTTACATCGTTTATCGATCCTCATATGATTTGGGTAGTTGTTATGTCTTGCTAGAGACCGCTTGCGACTTGTGGGCTAGTATAGCAAATGGCCCACTGCCAACTTCATATGGGCCTACAGGGTCGCACACAAAATAGCCCAACACGAGCTATGATGTCCAGATTCATTGAATCTAAGACATGTCCAGATTCAATGAAAGATCCAGGTGAATGTATATATATTTATTTATATTTATATTCGTATATATATAAATTCGTATATATATATATATTATATATATGAGATATATGAGATTTAATTTATAAGGATAAATTAAATCCCTATCACGTTTGAATTCGAAATTCAAATTGATAGGATATCTCATATAAGAGATATTTATAAGATTTAATTTATAAGGATAAATTAAATCTCTATCACGTTTGAAATTCGAAATTCAAATTGATAGGATATCTCATATAAGAGATATTTATAAGATTTAATTTATAAGGATAAATTAAATCTCTATCACGTTTGAAATTCGAAATTTAAATTGATAGGATATCTCAAATTTGATTTATGGGAATAAATCAAATACAACTCAGTCTCATCTTTATTTAAAGTTAAATAAATAAGTAATTAAATCTGTGGGACGGATTTAATATTATTTTATTAATTAGTTTCTTATAAAATTATACAATATATGATATTGTATCAATTCGGAATTAATATAAGATTAACTCCAAAATCCAATTAGGTCAAGTGAAAAAACGCATAGCATCCTCTATATCTGATTGGAGGAGCTACGTTTGAAAATAACACAGAACACAAAAGGCCGAACGGAATCTGCAAAAGGTTTGCAGACAAGAAACTGCTGAAATAGAGACGGAGACTTGTGAAAGCCTTGGAGGGACAGGAGACGCTAGCACGTCGTTCGTGGTTGGAACGCTGTTCGTGTGGATACCAGTAGAGGAAGCCGACCTGAGGCGTCGACTTCTTGTGATCGGAAAGAGACCACCGTCCGCGGAGAGAATCTGTGAAGGTCGCTGAGGAACACTCCGTCGATTTCTTGCGATCAGAAAGAGATCACCACCCACGTAGAGAAGCTGTGAAATTCGCTGAGCAACACTAAGGGTAATGATTCTTTCCACTTGACTTAAACACATACGGCAGATCCTGGCAAGGAATGGAAAATTTTTAAAGTTTATTTCCGCTGCGTGTCTTCCAATTCCTTACAACACTAGCTGCAGATTTATCCCAAACGTGTAACTTCAGTAATGAGTGCACAACTATTGGCATCTCCATAGTGAGCAAGTCCAAAACAATATAAATGTCAGTTCGTGCTCTTGCCATGAAATAAGTTTGGGATCATGAAATTGCATCTTCATTGTTTGGCTAACTCTTTGGCCTTTTAAAACAAATTTTAGATTTCCAAATACCTACTTGCTTGTTGGATGTTGCAACGATGAAGTCACCCACAAATACAAGGGCAAAACTGTTATGACGGAGGCTGAACGTTATGAATCGCTTCGACACTGCAAGTATGATACTTATGTATTGTCAACTCTTTCTTCTCTCATTTTTTTGGGGGCAAATAAACAGTTTTTTTGGGAAATCAATTGTTGATGTATAGGATGTTTATTTGAATAAAGAGCTCTTTGGAAATATTTTTGCTGCAGCTGATGATGATATTGCATCGTGGTTTCATTTTTGTTGTTTCCAATGTGTTGCATGTGTATGCGGTAATGCAGAGCAATAGGAGTTATGACTTACCATAACTAAGAGAACTAACTTTGAGCAGGTGGGTGGATGAAGTCATTCCAGATGCACCATGGGTTATGACACAAGAATTTATTGACAAGCATAAGATCGACTATGTGGCTCATGATGCTCTTCCGTAAGAATTCCCTGCCCATTCTCTCTTAGTTCTTGTGGGTTTATTAGATTTGTAATGATCATAATATTTAACTTTGTATGTGCATTGGTGGAGTAATGTTTGAAGCTTTTGAATTCATAGTATAATCTTTTGCACTTGCCGATGAAATTGTTCACAGCTATGCTGATGCCAGTGGGGCTGGGAACGATGTTTATGAATATGTATGTGCAAGAAAATGTTCTATCAAACTTGGTTGTTTATTTTTATGTAAGTTTCTGTTTTCACGTATAAGTTATGTGAATCAATATTTATTTGCAGGTTAAATCCATCGGGAAATTTAAGGAAACAAAACGAACAGAAGGAGTATCTACATCAGACATTATAATGAGGATTGTCAAAGATTATAACAACTATGTTTTGCGTAACTTGGATCGTGGGTACTCAAGGAAGGACCTTGGTGTGAGCTATGTGAAGGTATGAACTGGCATATTTCTTTTCTGTTAAATCCTTATTTTGTTATTACTTTTGTATAAATGAATTGATTATACTTTTCTGGTAAAAGAAAATTATTTTTATTTACAGCATTCTCACATCTATTGGAGGATCTTATTTGTTGTGCTTTTGTTCATATCAACAGGAAAAGCGATTAAGAGTGAATAGGAGGCTTAAGAACCTTCAAGAGAAAGTAAAGGAACAGCAAGAGAAAGTTGGTGAAAAGGTATATCAACTCAATCATTAACCCATAATATCAAATTAACTATGTTGAAATGTGCTTTAAAAAGCTTGTCCATGTGAAATTAATGGGATAGATGGGAGGATTGTGAGATTAAAGACAATAAGTAATGAATCTTAAGTGTGCACGTGATGAAGATTACTGAAAAAAGAGAACTCTGGATTGCTACCTATAGCTGTCTTCAAAATTGAACATTAAAGCCAATCTCTATAGGCTGCTATATATCTCTATAGCTTGTGCAGCATTGCTGGACTTGTGGGGAGGTATGGGACTGATATACAAATTATATTTCGTCTTCTAGATCCAAAGTGTTGCGAAGACTGCTACTATGCATCGATATGAGTGGTTGGAAAATGCTGATCGCTGGGTTGCTGGATTCCTAGAGAGGTTTGAAGAAGGTTGCTACAAGATGGTGAGCTAATTTATGCATTCAGAGTATGTTATGTTATTTTTGATATGCTTGCAGGCCAAAAGATGACTTCTCACTACTTTTTATTTTTCTTATTTTCTGTTATGAATTGGTACATGTCAGGGCACAGCAATCAGGGATCAAATTCAAGAGAGGTTAAGCGGTCAGCAACCACGAGACTGCTCACTTATGCAACAACGTGGGAAAGATGATGAGGAGGAGGGTGAAGAGTGTTATTATGATGACTATGGTGAGGAGATTTGTTTTGCAGATGATGGTGAAGAGTATTATTATGAAGGTGGGGATGATAGCGATGAAGAAGAATATTTTGTGGATAGTAGCGATGAAGAATATTTTGCTGAGAGTTGCGATGAAGAGTGCCTTAATAACATGAAAGACGGGAAAGAAAAGTAGGTTTACTGTGATGGAAGCAATCCTTGAAAAAATGTGTATTAGTGGATGATGGTGCAACATATATTTCACTGATGGAGTAATCTATCTTTATTACCATTTTATCTACTGAAAGACTAAAGCATGAAAATTGTAAGGGGTATTTTTGTGCACATTCATGGGTCAAGAGAACCTGATGCATTCAACTTGTGAATGTTTAATGACTTGTTAAGGCAGAGAAAATTGGAATTCTCTCGACTAAGAGCTTTTTATAAATATATTGTCTAATATCTAATTTTGAAGCAACTTTGGCCACAAGGTGCGGGTTACTGTAATTTTAATTGATTAAGATTTGAAGCAAAAATACAAAATAACGGTAATTGAGACCTTTGATGAGAACGTATTTAAAAACATTAAGAAAATATTCCCTCAGTTCTAACTAACTCCCCCACAAACAGAATATTAACAAGCCATATAATAGCGACACGTAACATACAAATTATTAAGGACTAAACGGATTTTCCTTCTTTCTTGTATTTAGCATACATTCTATCCCACTTGTATAAGTTTTGTGTAGATGTAACTCAACTTGCGTACTAAAAACCATACTGACACTAGCATTTATGAATATATAGAATAGGATGAACAAGTTCTGTATCACTGAGCCCAGGATTTGCATAAACATGTATGGGAATCCATAATAAGCCTGACAAGGGATAAACTACCCAACAAATGCCCACACCACCTACAAATAAGGAGAGGCTTTTATTTTGTGTTTTGCAGGATCCACGCCTAATAACTCAATCAAATATTGTTTGTGGTGGCTCATATTTCATCATTGTAGAGATCTGGGAGCTGAGGCTTGGTGGGTCCCTGGATCAAACGTTTCTGCTTTATTTGACTGATCTTCTGGTGATCATCTTCAGTCAACGACCAGTCAAAGATTTCGAGGTTCTGGCTCATCCGGTCTTTGTTGTAGCTCTTTGGCACGAACGTCACACCTTGCTCGTAGAGCCATCTCAGACAAACCTGAGCGCTTGACTTGCCCCTCGCTTCTGCTATCTCCTTCACCACATCATTCTCCATGGCCTCGTTTGGTCCCCTGCTCGCTCCCTTCCTCAACGGCGAGAACGCCGTTATCACTATCCCTTTCATTTTGCAGTACTCCACCAGCTTCTTCTGCTGCCACGCCAGGTTCATCTCCACCTGGTTCACAGCCGGCGGAATGGCCGCGAACGACATCAGATCGTCGAGCTTCTTGACGGAGAAGTTGCTGACGCCGATGGCTTTGGTGAGGCCGAGCTTCTGGCATTCTTCCATGGCTGCCCACACTCCCTTCAGATCCAAAGGAACCACATCTTCTGCCTCTATCGGGAACGAGAACTTGCCAGGCTTAGCAGAGATAGGCCAGTGAATCAGATACAGATCCAAGTACTCTAGCTGAAGACTCCTGCAACAGAACACACACATACATATAAAAAACTAAATCCTCCATTATCAGTGAGGCTGAAACATACATATATATAAAGAAGGAAGAAGTGAGACCTGAGGGAGTTGTGGAGAGCGGGAAGAACGAGGTGGGGATGATTGTTGGTGCACCAGAGTTTGGAGGTGACGAAGAGTTCTTGTCGGGAGGGGATGAGGCCGAGCTCCAGAGCTTCTTTAATGGCTTCGCCGAGGGCAGCCTCGGACCCATAAGCAGCAGCAGTATCAAAGTGCCTGTAGCCCTGCCTTATAGCTTCGACAATGGCTTCCTTTGTGTCGGCCTTGCAGGTGAAGTCTGGTGCAGACCCCATCCCTATAACCGGCATAGTCACTTCACCGGAGGAAGAACCTAACACCACACAAGGAATCTCAGACACTGATGCCATGTTTAGTTGCTAGCTAAACCCTACTGAAGCTCGTGAAGAGATAGCAGAAATATGAAGGTAATAAGCGAGAGCTAGCTAGTAAGCTTGATGCTTGTGGGGATGAGAGTGGATGAGAAAGTTTAGAGGAACGTGTCGTTTTTATACTTGAGTTTCCTGAGATGGTGGCTTGACGTCGTGGGATATTTTGTCCAGGTTTGAAAAGTCGGTATTTTCTGTGTTTCCTGTTTCAGGGTAAGTAGGTGGCCATTAATCTTATATCTAGCATCCTTTTTTTGACTTTTATGCAATATACATACACATATATATGTAGGATTTAGAGTATTCAATGGATTACTTCAAGTTTACCACTAAGAGTAGCACCTAATTTCTTGGGTTCCTCTGATCTCTGTTGCATCTTTCTAACATATAGTTTCTTTTTATAATTAGTCTTTCATTTCGTTTTCTTAAGTATATCTTCTAGAATTAATATTTCTTCGCCTCCCATACCATTTTGTTTTAAATAACTATTCTATAGCATATGGTCATCTAAGCACTGATTATCATAAATACACACGTAATTTATACATAATATGTATCTCTTTGTAATATAGTAGAATTACATTTTATATTCTAAAATTCTCCAATAAACAACCAATTGTCATAAAAAATATTTATCTAAGTTAAAGTTCATATCTATTAACTCATTAAATTATGTTTATGGTAATACTTAATGATAAGTTCACACATTTCCTGGTTTCATAGTGTCAGTCTACTTTGAATTGAACACTAAATGTATTCAAGATCTTATTATCCTATGTAACAAACCAGACCTTTTAGAGTTTGAATGCCTTTTAGCATGCATGGAAAATCTAACAAGCCCCTAAATTAGTTTAAACTAAAGTTAAATATTAAGCTATGTAATTTACTCAAGTTAAATATTGCCCATTAATTAAACAATATAATAAAAGCACTCAACTTCTGGCAACGCTATAGAGCCTATTCACAAATATTTTTTATGCAAAAAAAAAAAAATTAAATGGGTTAGATCCCCGAAGCTTATCAAGGTCAAGATATGCCCAATTTTATAAGTTGTAAGTCAATTTAGACTGTGTTTGAATATGATTTTAGAAGATATCTTATAAAAAAATGATTTTTAAACAGTTTTTAGAAAAAGATTTTTGAATAAAAATTTATTAGAAAAAATAATTTTAAATAAATGAGTATTTAGATAGTTATTACAGAAGAATTTTTATTATTATTAAATTATAAAAAATATATAAAATAAATTTAAAAAAAATTAAACAAACCTACGTCTATATATTTTTTTTATTTTCTACTATTTACCTCTGCAATGACGATAATGACAGAAAAACTAAAGATGAAGATGACGCCACCAAGGGAGGAAGGGAGGATATGTGGTGGTTGTTGGTGTAAACTTTGCTATTCCTTCAGTTTTATGTTTGGTCATTGTGAATATTTTTATAATGCAATATTTAAATAAATATATAATGCAATAATCTTATTAATGCCAAACAATATTGACTCAACTTTTCTCTTCATGCAACATGTCAATATCCCAAATTAAAAATGACTGCCCCAATCCAACAATTTCTCACACAAGGGGGAAGAATCAATCTCCTATCTACCATCATTACATACACCCCGGATCAGTGGCGATCGATAAAAGTTGCTGGAAAAAAAAAATGTAGCTGATGAAAACTTCTCTAATGAATTAAACATTTTCTAGTTCATGAATGACTTTGTAAGAAATTTTAAAATGTATAAATATAATATAAAATATAAGATATTCAAACTATACTAATTTCATCTCGTTTACATAGCCGTACGTCAGACTTAGCCCTAATTAAAGTCTTGTGCTCATCTGTTTTCACATCTTCTTGATGACGTATTTCCTTGAAAAATAAAATATTATTACCACAGCATGTACGGTATCAATACTTATAAGCACCTGTTGCTCAAATTATTATGAAATCCTAAACAGGAGATTTAATTACTAAAATTTTTTAAATTACTCAAATTTTTTATTATAAATTATTGACAAAAATATACAAAACTCCCCTAATATTTATATTATTTATTTAAAATTTTATATTAAACCCCTAAAATCAATATTAATAATTTTTTAATTACTTATCTAAATTTATTTTTAAAGAGTTTAAGGGACTTATATGCGTATATATAAATCAAATATTGACGAGGAAAATTTATGATTGGGGGTTTAATTTATCAATATATATAGTTAGGGTTAAAAATTTAAGTGGATTTGTTATGAAATTGTAAAAGTGGATAGGGTATGGTTAAAAGTTCAAGGGCATTTTAATTTATGTAACTTAGTTATTCCGATAGCTTGTCTATCAGCCTCTCAGGGGTATATGTGGTAGAATGTTCAAAATTTGGATTGTTATAGCTAGCTTGCTTTTGAATATACAACTTTGACTATATATATGAAACTAATTAAGGTCTATATATTACGTCAATTCTTGTGGTCCTTCAATGTTCATGTACATTAATTATTATTTATTATAATATTAAAAATAAATATTTATAAATAAATTATTGTATGTATTTATTATATTACATCAATTTTTTCTACTCTAAAATGAGACCAGTAATTTAGCTTCTGGGTTAATTAAGTCTCTTTTCTCTCTATTAATTAAGCTGAGAAATTACCTTGTTTCACGAAAAACACTAATATCAAAAAACAATCTCACAAGAAAAGAGTGATTAATAGATTTAAGGGACTTTTCTTTTAAACTCATATGATCATAACACAAGTCAACCTGCTTCATAGAATTCTACGTTTGTATTTATTTATATAATTTTGTCGTGTATTTTAGAAGATTATAGTCCATAAATTTAATTTAAAAAATCCATATTGTAAAATACAAGATGTATATGTACGTCTGGACAGGACCACAAGCATATATGAAAGCTATATGCACTTAACATGCTGAAATAGTCACTGGCATGCATTTGAATATATATAACTCTGACTAATTAATTGCATACCCTCGTGTGACTTCCTGCAAAGTCTATGCTTTGATGACATATAAGGGAAAGAAAATGGTAGAAAACAATTTAGGTGATATGGATACATACAAAATACCAAGGTCATTGGATAAAACAAGGCTGGGCGGCCTGTTAATTAAAAGGTTAATTTGTTTGGGATAAGATTGGAAGAAATAATTTTTATTTTATTTAACTTTTATAAACTGAAATTAAAGTAAAAATAATATATTTTATGTTTAGATAGATTTTTATTCTAGCTTACTTTTATAAAGTAATATAAGTTAATTCAAAAGTGGAGCTGGATTAACAAAAAATGTGATTGATTAACTATATGGTTTGTTCATATTAATTAGTGTGATTCAAATCGATCTTATTAATTAAAGAAATATATAATTTATAATAATTATTCTTTCAAGAGGCTTTTTTTCAACATTTTTTTTTATCAAAATATTAAAAATAATTGCGTTGGACAAACCCACGAAACCAGCTCGGCTTGCCTCTCATCATGTTTGAGCGAGACACTTTCATATTTTAAACATTAAAAAAATGCATATGTTAAGTTAAAAATATTTTCTTAAAGAATATGTTAGTCCTGAAAATGACAGAAAATTACGTAAGTGTTAAAGATAAAAAGTATGTCGCGTTGAAATTTTAAGTTTTTGATGGAGCTTCGAAAACCAAGCTACTCATGCTCACCTACTTCAACCTGTTCGATAGGAAAAGAGTACATTAAAATATTTATTCATTTTAATTTTTATTTGATCTGTTAGTTTTTTCTGTTAAATCACTACAAAACAATTAACGTCGCCAATCTATGTTGATCATAACAAAGACCAACATAAAAAAAAAATGTGCCGACATCTTATAAAGCTATGTTGGTTTTGTAGAAAATTAATTTGAAATTAAAAAGATGTTAGCAAGTTTTTTTAGAAATGATTCACAGATGATTTTTATAATTAATATACAATTTTTAATTAAATAATATATTTCCTATGTTTAATTAAAATATTTTAAAAAATAGTACATATGAGATTAGTGGATGTATTAAATTTTTTTTATATAATTATCTAACTTAGTTAGATTTAAGGATTATCGATTCTAATTAGAGATAACTGTCCTAAAGTTATTTTTTATATTCATATAAACTCAAACTCAACACCTCATGTTTAAACAATCATGTTTAAACGGTTAAGATATTTTTCACTAGGATTAATACCGGTTGATAGATGTGTTAAATTTAATCCTTAACCAAATATTATGTCTCCACTTGAAAATGTTGACATGTCGCCATCCTCTCGCCCGCCATGGATACAGAAAATAAGAATGTCTCCATATTATATGATCTGAATCATACCAACTCAATCGCGCATGATATGATCTCAAATTTCTCTGATTATCTTAATAAGTGACTGATTTAATGAGTATTCATCACAATGTATTAAGTCTCAATTGTTTTTTTTTCTAATTAGAAAGGCATACGCCGGGCGCTAATTAACAGCTTATGTTATACATAGTATTAAACTATGATTTTTATTTGTACGAGAACTCTCAGATTACTAAACTAGAAAACCATTAATCAAAGCTTCCTATTGAAATCATGCTAAAGACTTTTACTTTATTGCCGTTATTATTAGTTAACCTTAATCCTTGAAAGAATTAACTCTCAAACTTAGCATTCTAATCTCACTGATGATTAGATTTGGTTCGAAGCATTTGTAAGCGGCCGTGAAAAACTGGTTTAAGGAAAATATTACTCATCGTGAAAGGTAATTGATGACGGGAGACAGATGCATTGGATCAGTGGAAATGAAGAAAAATACGAACTATCTCACTACAAAAGTATCCCACTGCGTCACCTAAATTATCCAAGTCAACATAATGATGTTACATAATATACCATTTTTTTGAAAAGATGCTAAATATATATTATAATATTAATGGCCACCTGCTACGAAGGAATATTGTAAATGACCCTTTAATACTATATCCTCTTAATTATAAAATTTTATTAATTTTTAAAGAGATTAATTAAAAGAACTAAATAAAATATTTAATTACAATATATGCTAAATACTTTTTTAAAAATGAGTAATTTATAAGTTAAATAAATTAGTTTAGTATAAAAAAATAAGTATAAATACTTTAAATAATTTTTTTAATTTCTTCTAAAAAATTAATAGAAATTTATAATTATAACTAGAGATAATAATAAATAGTAATAAAATAATTCAAATTAGGCAGCCGGTTGCCAATCTCGCCACCATCTAATGCAAAACTCAACTGTAAAAGGACATCACTCTCTACACCGCAAGCATCAAGCTTCATTACTATATCTCTCGCTTGCCTTCATATTTCTGCCATCTTCAACAGCTTTAGGGTTTAACAACTGAACATGGCATCAGTGTCTGAGATTCCTTGTCTGGTGTTAGGTTCTTCCTCTTGTGAAGTGAAGATGCCGGTGATAGGGATGGGGTCTGCACCAGACTTCACCTGCAAGGCCGACACAAAGGAAGCCATGATCGAAGCCATAAGGCAGGGCTACAGGCACTTTGATACTGCTTCTGCTTATGGCTCCGAGGCCGCCCTTGGAGAAGCCATTAAAGAAGCTCTCGAGATCGGCCTCGTCCCCTCCCGACAACACCTCTTCGTCACCTCCAAGCTCTGGTGCCACAGCAATCATCCTAATCTCGTTCTTCCAGCTATCCACAACTCTCTCAGGTATCATCACTTCCTAGCTCCTTCTTTATATATATGTATGTTATGTAGGATATATTCTAGTTAAAGCCACATATAAGCATATAGAAATCTTACACATCGTCATAGTAGCTCTAATCTCAGTGATGATAACCGGGAATAGCCCTGATCGGTCAGGAAACCTTTAGGATGCCGCTCTAACTCAGTCTACTATTATTTATAACCTCTCATCAAAGATATTATTAACTAACATGTTGTGGAGCAGGAGCCTTCAGCTGGAGTACTTGGACCTGTATCTGATTCACTTCCCTATCTCTTCTAAGCCTGGCAAGTTCACGTTCCCGATAGACGCAAAAGATGTGGTTCCTTTCAATCTGAAGGGAGTATGGGCCGCCATGGAAGAATGCCAGAAACTAGGCCTCACCAGAGCCATCGGCGTCAGCAACTTCTCCGTGAAGAAGCTCGACGATCTGCTATCGTTCGCAACCATTCCTCCGGCGGTGAACCAGGTGGAGATGAACCTAGCATGGCAGCAGAAGAAGCTGGTGGAGTACTGCAAAGCCAAAGGGATAGTGATAACAGCGTATTCGCCGTTGAGGCAAGGATTGAGCAGGGGACCCAACGAGGCCATGGAGAATGATGTGGTGAAGGAGATAGCAGAAGCAAGAGGCAAGTCGAGTGCTCAGGTTTGTCTGAGATGGCTCTACGAGCAAGGTGTGACGTTCGTGCCAAAGAGCTACAACCAAGACAGGATGAACCAGAACCTCCAAATCTTTGACTGGTCGTTGACTGAAGACGATCTTCATAAGATCAGCCAAATAAAGCAGCAACGCTTGATCATGGGACCCACCGAACCTCATCTTCCAGATCTCTACGATGACGAAATATGAGCCACCAAATACTTGGATTTGAGCTCTATTACTATTTACTGCAGAAGCTCTCTATATATATATTGGGATATGAAATAAAGTTTGAATATCTTACAGCTTTTGAAATTATGATTATTAGAGGCGATATGATATTGACAATGTAATGAAACTCTATATTAAAATATGTAGAATAATTAAACTCCACATTTTAATTAGGTCCCAATATGGATAACAGAATCGTGTTAAACATTAAGCAACAAGACAAGAACTGCCTACTACACCATGAAAGAAAGCACATACGCCCTCTAAGAATTTAAAACAATTGAAAATAATTCATCAAATATCAAACAACAAAATGGGGGAATTTTTTTATATATAAAATGATCAATTATATATATATATATAAAAAGATAATTGCACAACCAGAGTTGGTATATGTAATCGGGTTTAGAGAATGAGAAATTAGTAGTACATCAATTTTATAAAAAGAGTAGCCAGAAAGTCCTCTCTAAAGTTAATTAGACCTATTTAAAAAGCTCTATAACTTAAATTTTAAAAGGATTTTTGATTTAAAATTTAATTTAAAAAAATTAAAATAATTAGTTATATTTATTCATAAGTACTTCTAAGTTAAACTATAGTTTAGAATTAAATTTTTGGATAAACTATTGAGATTAATTTTTAAAACTGTAAAAAAGTTATGAACTAATCAATTACTATTTTATTTTTACTTTTTCTTACACTTTCTCTCCTCTCTCTTCTCCATCATCTCTCCTCTCTACTATTTTTAATAAAATCATAATTTTTTAGTAATTTTGTAATTATAAAAATAATTTTAGTAATAAATATCCAAATATTCATTTATTCAAAACTAATTTTTTTTATAAATTTTTATCTAAAGTTATTTTTCTAAAAGCTGTCTAAAAGTTATTTTTTTATAAATTATTTTCTAAAATTTTATCTAAAATTTATAAATTATATTTTACTTATGAGACATTCTTGATATGGGACTTATAACAATATACTCTTTTTTAAGAGCCAATATCCCCAAGAGCTCTGCCTCAACACTTTACTCAATTTCTTACTGCTCACAATCCTTCAACAGTAGTCTCACAGTAACATTGGGCATTCAATATAAAACACTTTTTGTTATCATCCCAAATCTGAATTAAAGGAGCTCATCTCAAAAGATATGTTGGATGAAATGGCCCTTATCATTATAGACTTTCTTTTCAATAGAAAACAAAATTTGTAAACGTATTGTTGTGAGACCTGCAATGAGAAAAACGAAACGTTAAATAAATAATAGTGCGCATGCATTTGAAAATACGTTGCATAAATTATAAGTGCCATCATTGATTGAGACTATATTGTAGAAAATGCAAGTTTGTTCATTGCCATGTGCTTCACAAGCAATCTTTCTTCTTATTGTCCGTTGAAATAAAAGAAAATAAATAAATACAAAAATTTGTTCATTGTTATGCTATTTTAGACTATTCTTTAGCACTTTTTTGTGCAAACTCTTTAGCAAATTACACTGTTCTTTAATATATCCAAATCTTACGTCGATAGTTGATGATTTAATTTGCATGGTTTTTCTTATGAAACATAGTACTCCCAACAATTTTAAATATAAAAATTAATTGAATGATTTATTTTAATTCTAAATATATGCTTTCAATCTTTTTTTTTTTAATTTATAATTTTCCCTCAGTTTTTCCTATTATTGGGGATTTTATTAATGAGAATAATGATTAAAAAATTACATTTTAAAAAAATCAATATACATCTATAAATAATGTATCATTAAATTCTAGATAAAAATAAATTATTTGCAATTTCGCTACAAACAATATATAAATAAAAAAGAATTACTACTACAGTAAACCATACAAAAATACCCGCATTTCCTTTGGTTGCATGTCAAAGAAGGCCAGTGCAATAAGTCCAAAACTATTAGAAAAAAATATTAAAAAGGGTTTGAGCCCCCACACCTAGTCCCACAGCGTCCAAAGCCTAACATTTTCTTTTTATGTGAACCAAAGCCTCTACCATAACAACCTTCACAGTGACAGAGAACTTGTCTGTTGTCTCTTCAGGGATATCCTATAAATTTGAAACGATACAGAGAATAATAAACATATCTTTTTCAGTATATCTACATACATACATATGTGTGTGTGTAATGCCTTTTCTAATTCCTTGACAGTGTACGTACACTTGGTTTATCTTCCACACGCTTCAAACAAATAATACATAAACTGTGGTCTTAGTCTTGTGCATATTGTTCACAGGCTACCAAGAACCCCACATACAGAAAGAGATTGCGCATAAGCAGTTCCCATCCGAGTGATGCAAATGCAAAAAGTAGCTTAGGTCAAAATCTGAACATAGAGAAAAATGAAAAGAGAAATTTACTTCTGATCATCAAGCACTTTTCTCTGTTTATACCAAATGGGAAAGTTGATAACATTCACAACGACAAAACAGACGCGTAATTTTCGATGAATTGCCTCTAACTACCAGTGCTTCTCAAGCGTCTCAGCACATCCTTTTCACCAGTGAGTTGCTTCACCAGGCCTTTCAATTGGGCAGAAAGTTTCAGTATGATATGGTTTGAACAACATTAATTCAGAGAACTACATGAATCTTACTATCTTAGTCATCACAAATTCAAAAATCACTCATTTGGGAAATTTATGAGTAGTACAAAAGTGCACAAATATGCAAGATAAGGTTCATCCTTATAAGAAATTATTACCGTTGGTATAATCACGACAGTCGTGCAGACCAACTCTCAAACATGGATCCCAAGTTTTGTTGAATTCATTGGCAATGCCTACACCATCTGATTTTGAATATCCAACAAACCAACATGTTCTTCTTGGCAAAGATCTCATTTTCCTTACAAGAACAGTTCCTGAGAAAACAAGCACAGTCATGGAATCTCAAAGTACTCCAGTGAAATTGAAAGATTACACTACTGGAAATAGTAAGATGGTAAGTATTGGCTTTTGAGTAGTTTTTAATTCAACTTTCTGTAGAGTATGCATACCAGAAGGGCTTTGCCCTGCAACTATATATCTGATATAATTGCTTCTTTAAATACAATTCAGAAGTCAAACTTTAATTTCTTGAAATATAATTGCTACATAGAGATTTACGCATGTTAGTGCTGACCTGGTACTGCTTTACCAGATAGAACTGCAAGTGCCACGTATATATCTTGAGGATCATTAGGTTGGAAATCAAAAACCAGGACCTAAAACAACATGTTCATTGTCATCAAAACTCTAGTTTTCATTAACATATAGTAACGTATGTACATGGGAAATGGCCCCTAAGGTTTTAAAATTAAAAAAAGAACAAGAAATCCAACATCTCTGTTTATCAAATCCATTGTGTGCTCTTGTGGTTTAATTCCCACATCAAAATCATCTATCTCAAAAAAAAAAAAAAAACCAACCCATATTGAGTTTTCCAATATTGAACCAAGAAAAAAGATCACATTTTCATTAAAAAAAAAAGGTAAATTACTTAGTTAGTCCACGAAATATGAAAAATCTGACTTTACCCTTTGAGGCTAATCCTCTCTAAAAATGTTGCTGAATTTCACACAATCTATGCATAATTCATGTTAGCTTGCGAAAACCTAGGTAGCATAGATTTCACTTCATCATCTATATCTCTATCCTTTTATGTTCAGAATTTGAAGAATTTAACCAATCCCAGAAAGTTTAAGGTAAATGTGTGAGAGAAAGGGAGAACCTGAGGAGGAGGAAAGGGGGAGGAGGGTTTGAGGATGACCATGAAGTGCTGTAAATCCCAGAAATTGAGAGAGTAAGCTGCGGACATAACCAACTGGGCTGGTCCTTTCGTGGCTCTCAAAGGCATTGCCGCTACATACACTTCATCTCTTCCCCGTATTAATTTTGCTTTCGACAACAGCGACTCCATTAAAGTAACGGAAGACACAGCGGATTGAAGTTCTTGGTTTTGATGGCTGGATGCTGCGTGTGATCATGATTCATGGCCATTCTTGGCTCACTCAAGATTCTGCAAACGAATGCTCAAGAAACAACTAGTGGTGGAAAATGCTCCACGAATCTCCGCCGCGTTTTTCTCCCGCGATAAACTTAGAAAGTAACAAGAAAGTGGAAGTTTTGAAGCTGCTCCAAATTGCAATCATCACCACACTAATTTTAGAAATATAATTAACAATTTAAAATATTTAAATATATAATTAATATTTTAAATTAATTTTAAATATATAATTTTACTTATTCTCTAATAAAAATATAAACTTTTATTTGATATTAACTATATAAATTTATTATTTTAATATATTATTATTTAAAAAATAATATATATAATATTATTTTAATAAATTATATTAAATAAATTATAATTTTTTTAATCTTTATATATAAATTATATATAATATTAATTTTAAAATTTATTATTTTTTAAATAATATAACATATGTAATTTTTTAAATAATAATATATTAAAATAAAATTTTTTTAAGATATTGATTAAAAATTTATATTTTTATTAATAAAATCGTAAAATTATACTAATTTAAATATTTTAAAATATTATTTTTATTTTTAAAATTAATTTAAGTATTAATTATATTCTTAAATATTTTAGAGTATTAATTATTTTTTAAAATTAATTTAAAATATTATATATATTTTTATTTAATTTTTTTTACAAAAATTTTTAAAAATTTTAAACTCGCTCATTCTTCACAACCTCTAAAGCCCAATAATAGACCAAACGTTGCAATAATTTTTATTGGCCCATTAAATGGTTTTTTGGACACGATTGATATTTTCTATGATTACAAAACATAAAAGGGAAATAGGGAAAAATCAAACTCATAAAATTCATATATATGGAATAAAATAATTGACTGTTGGAAACTACTTATTATATATGAAATAAAATTCATATACCTACGGTACAGAGCATATGAATATTTTTCCTTCTATCTTCCGTTCAAAATTTGTAAGAATCATTCAATTAAATGCAAAGATTGAAAATATTGTTATCATTATAAACTAAAAATATATCACATTTAGTTTTTAATATTAAAGCTAATTAACGGATTATATTTAGTTCTAAATATAATACCCTAATATATTTTATCTCATAAAATTATAATTTTTTTTAAAATTTTTCTACTAATTGCACACATTAAGAGGTACAATTCAAAGATAATCATAATATTTTAAAAAAAATTAAACTATATTTATTATAAATAATTAACACAATTAATTTTATTAATATATTTAAATTAGGTATTCAATTAGCTCGATAATATTTTATAAAAAATATAGGAAATAAACTAAAACATTATAATAGAAGATAAATTAGAAAAGAAAATGGACATTTTAAGTTGTTTTTTAGGTAAAAGCACATTTTAAGCTGTTAAAAGAAAGATAGTCTAGAAAACAAAAACAAATGGAAAAGAACAAGGGAAAGGGAAAGATAATATATATATATATATATATATATATATATATATATATATATAATAGAAGAGACAGGTGATAGCCAACAAACATTAAGAAATCATTACACCACACACTAATTGTCTATATATTTTATTTGACCCCACAAATCACCATAATACACACTGATTCATGCATTGCCATGTGGGTGACTTGAGTCCGTACGTAGACCCCTAAACACAACTTAATTGACGACATGCGGCAACACAACCAAACACAAGAAACCCTCTAAAACATAAACCCATCAAATACATAACACAGATTATTATTAAAAAAAAACATAGAACTCTAGAAATAGAATCCATTGAGTGTGGGTCCCATGCATGCTCTCATTCATCAGTCTTCTCAGCTGCAGCTTCTTCAGCCTCGGGGCCTTCTTGCTCAGTCTTCTTCTCTTCAGTGGTTTCTGCTTCTTCTTTCTTCTCTTCAGTTTCTGCTTTACTCTTTGCTTCTTCTTCCTTCTCAACTGAAGCTTCTGGTTCTGGCTTCTCTAGATTCTCTTCCTCCTCCTCCTTCTTCTCAGCTTTGTCTTCTTCAACATTTTCCTCTTCTTTCTTGACCTCTTCATCATCTTCACTAGTCTTAGTTGTTCCTTCTTCAATAGTCTTTGGTGCCTCAACCTCTGCTACTATTTGAGTGTTTTCTTTGGTGGTTTCTTCTGCAACTACTACACTTCTCTCGTCTTCTTCCTTCTTGGCCTCTTCATCTGTCTTCTCACTTGCAGTCTCTTCTGTCACCGTTTCAACCTTGGCTTCTTCTGCTTCAGTTTCATTAACCCCACAGATCAGTAGCGATATAACTCAATTTAGATTCATTTGAATGTCCACTTTTATACCATTTTCATATGGTTGGCCCTCATCATCATCATCATCATCTTATTTGATACTGTTTCAATTTATGATTAAGTTCTTACCATGATCAAGAATTTTAGTTTGCAGCCTCTATTTTTAAATTTGTATATATAGTAAGCACAAAGATTTATTCAGTAATATATTGATATTCATTCACATGACCGATCTAGGCCCTCAACCTCATCCAATGCTTAGAATTTTCAGTGGATCCAAATTATCACATTCAAGCTAAGTATATATGAGTTAATTTTTTCTTGATTTGCTTACGTTTTCTCTAGTTATGGATAATTATGATACAAATCATACATATTTAGATGAGTCAGGATGTATGTATAGTTACATCCAACAAGATTTAGTGAAATTAAAGGCAAACAAACTGAATATAAGAAAGTTTTAAGACTTCAAGGATGTAATTATTATAAATTTGTAAAGCATAAGAATAATCTAACGCTGATAATTAAATTACCTTGTAAAATTGCAGGTTTTTCTTCTTTTTGTGATTCCTCAGATGCAGGTTCAGGCTCAGCTGGTGTTGGTGGTTGAATATTCTCTTGAGTGGTCGTCTTCTCAGTAGTTTCCCCTTGCAAGGCAGTTGTTGCTGATACAACCTGCAACAATATATATATATATATATATATATATATAGTTACAACTTAATTATTCACAAAGATATGTAACTGTTCTAAACATTTAGCTATCTGCGCCATTTCAAGAAACAAAGATCTATATATCTATTCTGTCGGTCAGATCAATAATCCTCACTGAAAAACATTGAAAGGAAAGAAACTAAGAAAACGTAGGAATACACACACACACACAGATATTGGTATGATTAATTGGAGTGAGCAATATGGTGTTGTTGGCTGCATATACGAAGTGAATAGAGAGCCCAGAAACAAGGATCTACCTCAACAGTGGCCATTTCTTTTGCAGCGAGCTACTTAATTAGGAATAGTTGAAAGGAAGAAGAAGATGATGATCGCTTAAGAGGGAGAGAAGAGATCACGGAGAAGTAAACAATATGCTTTTGGTGAAATAAGATGGGGGTGAAGAGTGCATTATATAAAAAGAAGGGGAGGCCCTCAAGTTGTTCTACAGGACTACAACAAGCAATTAGAGAAAAATTAACATATAAAACAAAAACATGACAAATTTTTAAAATATCCCAAGAAATTTGATTATTTTTGCGGACTAATCTAGATTAGTTGTCAGTAAGTCCTATGCGAAGAAAAACTCTTCAATGTGATTTTTTTTATTCCCAAGATCAAGATACTGAAAATAGAACTAATCATGGAACTAATCAGGTAGTGACTCAATGGTTAGTGATCCAACCGTAATAAATCTAATCATAATTAAAATAATATAATTAAATTAAAATATAGAAAAATTAGTTACAATTTTAATTTTTCTTTTTTTTCTTTGGAAAAGATTCTGAATCCTTAAGAAAATGAAAACAGAAAAGGGGTTAATACTAGCCGTTGTTTAAATATGCTAGGATGCCGCATGTGCCTCACTAGCGAATATATTATGACACCAAATATATTAAATGTAATTCAATTTCCACACGAACACAGACATTTAATAACTATATGTGGGTAAATGAAAGAGTTTTTGATACAAACTGAACTAGAAATTGAAGTAAAAATATGCTTTAAAAGTTTATTTGATAAGATATAAATAAATACAGAATTGATATATATATTTTTTTTATAATTTTAAATAAAATGATTCAAAATATTTTTTTTAACTTGGGAAGGGTTAAAGTTATCTAAAAATTTTATAACTATAGTAAAATGATCTAAATTTTTTTACTTATATTATCTAAATTTCTAATTTTTAGATAGAACTAAAATAACTTAAAAAATATTGAAAATAAAAATAAAGTTGACTTACAACATGATATCAAACGAGGACTTTCACTTACTACTTACCAAACATGATATAAGTATGAAGAGAAGTACTTTCTATGCTGATGGGAAGAATGGGGAGGCGATATGGTATGGGAAGAATCTTGGGATTTGACGCCTCTAATTCAGAGAATGGTATATGGCATAGGAATTATGGTAGCCAATAATGGTGGCATAGCCTTAGGAATACGAAATTATGCCCCCCATTATCTCCATATTATTATTATCAATAATAATAACATATTCTTCTTCTTTTTTGTTTTTGTCAAAATAATAATAATGTATTATACAGTATAGATCTCATCTCAGCATCGATCAACGAAGCAATCTTATTTTAGAGTATAGACCCATCATCTTGTTTTGGCTCCTTGTGTTTCTGTGCTTTGTGCAGTCCCACACTCAGGTGCTCATCCATTTACAAACTACATAGAGTGCAATAATTTATATTATGCATATATATATATATATATATATATATATCTACACACACACACACACATATGGTAATTTCCAAGCATGTCAAGGTAAAAAGTATGTAAAAAAAGAAAAACCCTGTGCATGCATGTTGTTGAATTGCCTTCGGACATTGAATGGGTCGCAGGAAACAAATTATCCCACCTGGAGGTGGGCCATCCAATAATAATAATACTTAATAGTAAATCTATACATATACCCTTCAATTTTTATCACATTTTCTTATTTTGTTCAAAATTAGATTATATTAAAAAAAAGAAGAAGAAAATGACTTAAAATCTGGTAGTGGTCTTGACTCAAGTTTTGACTAGTCAAATTCTATAACTTATCTTGAGAAGAGATCACGGCCGATACATTCCATAACGAAGAATGCATGGTGTGGATATGTGAAACATGATGTCCAATATTAATATTAAATATTTTGCCTCAAAAAAATATATTTTTTATAAAAAAAAATTTAAGTGAGTACAGTACCGATCCTCCACTAAAACTAAGACATAATTCCTAAATTTAAAGAGTATTTACAACAAATTTATGAAATTATATACTAAATAGTCTTTACAATGATAGAAATAATCAAACTTATATTATTACGAGGTATAAAACTTGTTTCTTACCTCCTTAATTAGTACAGATGAAATAAGAAAAGTATGGCAAATTATAGGATGGCCGAAAAAGAATAAAATTATAAATTTTGTAGAGACAAATTGATATATATATATATATATATAATAAAATAACACAAAATTCTTCATAAAATATAAGATGAATCTCATTCATTCATTGGGGTGAACGAGAGATTGTTGTTGCACGAGATTACTTATTTCGAAAAGTCTTTCTAGGATCTCACGAAATGGAAATTTGTTGGAATTAGACTTCGTGCCCAGCCAGCCACCGAATTTTTTCATTTGTACCATTTTTATATTATTATCGTTTATCAAATATATATATTACTAAACCAAATTTGAACATTTTCCAGCTCAATTACAAGTTAACTCTTCCATAAACAACTTTTAAATTTTTATATTCAGATAAGCTCATGTTTAAAATCTCGCGTCTAAAAACAAACTTTGGTCGGCTAAATTAGTATTAAGTTCATAAATAACTTATATGTGTGTGAAAAGTCTAGGAGTTTTTTTGTTTAGAAATTAAAACATATAATATATTTTCATATATATAAATTATAATATACTTTAAAAAATTTATATACAGAGAATATTAATATTTTAATTCAAATTCTTTTAACTAATAAATTTTTAAATAGAGATTTTTTATTAATATTTCTTTTATATATATTATCTTAGGTTAAATTATATAAATTTTTTACGTCATATACGAATAACTCTCCTAACATTTATAAATAAACAACTTTTTAAACATGAAGTTTATGCATATAACTTAGAATATAGAATTTATTTTTGTAAAGACTTAAAAACAAGAAGTTGAGCGGTGGTGGTCGGCCGTGGAGCCCAGGGAGGAGTTTGTGATCCAATAAGTGTGCGACACGTGGAAAGCAAGCACCGACCTAGGCTAAGCGATGAGGTTTGCTTGACTGGAATTGGAGGATGGGTTGTATCACAAAACAACATGAGTCATGCTCCCCTTTGATGGGATTGCGACCTCTCTTCTTTTTTATTTCCCCCTGTCCTTTTATTCCCGTAAATAATCTATTCTAGTACATGTCACATATATTTGATATTAAAAAAAAACTAGATAAATAATAGTGAGATAAAAACTCACATTGACTCGTATTTTTCTTTGCCACTTTTAGGGAAAAAAAATATGTAATGTATCTTATTTAACAATAAATTTATGTAAATTGTCCTATTGTTTTCTTTACCGAACCAGTTTCTGGTATTGGTAAGTGCCGTCAACTATCCTATAGAAGTCTGGTGTGAAAACACATTTATTCTCATGGAGCTAATATCAATTTGGATATCATAGAAAAGTGAGTATCAGAAATATCTGTTTATCCATGAAAATGGTATCTTTCTGCTCTTATTTGGTAAGTTTCTTACCGTTACTTACCTTTCAAAAGTGTATAAGGTATGTAATTTATCCTATCATTTTCTTTATCAAATTAGTTTTTGGTACTGGTAGGCGACACCCTAGCTATCTTATGGAGGTCTATGTCAAGACACGTTTGTTCCTCTTGGAGCTAATATTAATTTGGCATAATGCAGAAGTGATAATGAGGAAGATCTGCTCATCCATGAAATGGTATTCTTTTGCCCTATCCTATAGTCGTTTGTTATCCGTACGTTCTTATCATGATGGTACATTTCTTACCATTAATACCTTTAACAAGTGTTTGTTGTGTGGACTGCGTTATGCTATGGCCTTGGGCATCAAGATTTGAGTGAGGTAGTATTGTCCTCTACATTTGTTTCTAATTGTTTCAGATTTTTTGTATCTTTAGCTCTATTAAAAAAAACTCTAAAAATTAGATCCCTCCAACTACCTGGCTTAGTTTGGCTAAACGAAACACTTTTTTATGTAATTGAATGCAGACTAATAGAAAAAATACGTTAAGAAAGGGAGGGAAGAGGGAGTGAAAGAATTAATAAAAATGATTAGAGTATTTTTAAGAAAATATGTTATATTAATTTATTTAACTTACTTATTTAATTAAATTAACTAAATATGTTCTATATTGAGAATATGAGGAGGAGTATCATTTTAGTTAACTTTTGAACTTAATGAATGCCTAGAAAATTGAAGAGGGAAATGTATATTATAAATGTGAGTGGAACTTGAGTAGAAAGCGGCCCTTCAAATGTGGATTTAATATCGTGAATAGTTTCAAGAGCAACCTGAGGAGATTCTGTTGATTCCTATAATGATGAAGGCAAAGAAGGAATGGTTTTATCAAAATCCAAGTTGTAAGTGTCATAATCATTGAGATAATTGAATTGCATAGGATGGGACAAATTCAATTTTAGAATTTTGTTATCATAAATCATATCCAATCAATAATATTGGTTTACTGATTAGAATGAATAAAAATGGGACAAAATGGATCAATAGTGAAAAGCACTTTCTCATTCATGTCAGCCTCATCATTATAATCTCTTTTGAAAATTGAAGCTGACAAGAAATCCTATTGATCACGTGAACACTCCAACTAATATCAGCTTAACCAGATCATCTTCCAAACCCCCTCTGCAGGAAAGTAGCCCTGAATATATGAAGCTTCACTACTTCTAATTTTAAAAGTAAGAGTTAAATATAAAATTAATTTATATGCATTAAAGAAATTAGTAAAATTAGTTATTTATAAAATATGTGAGAATGTGGAAGACTTATCTCACTGGAGATATATTTGTTGGGAAATTTGAATGACGCAACGTGGATGATCATCTGCCTCAACTAAGGTTGAGAACAGCTCAATGCTTAGGCTAGCCTATTTCGTGCATGCTCAAATAAGGATTTAGCAGGACATTGAGCTTTCTATATCAATAGATATTCGAGAGGAATGGGTAGTGGCTATTTACAGGACGAATGTATATATCAAGCTCGAGGTGGATGGATCAGTTCTTCAAAATGACAATGGCAGATGTGGGGGTCATTCGAGACAACGATGACAAATGACTATGTGAATACAAGCACAACTATAAGCTCACAGTAGTACCTCCAATTATTGCACCAGTCATAGGGATGCTAGCCTCAGCTTGTGTTGGTCAAAAGGTTATAGGAATATGGCTCTTTACTATTATTATATAGAAGCCATCATCAATTTGATCCCTAGGGGTTGCCTTCATAGAGATATTGAGGATACTATATTAGTTGTTTAGATAAATTGGCAAGTTTTGTTCTTCCACACACACAAAGAACACCTATTTCCCATTGACCATTTAGCTAAGCTTTTTCTAAAGCAATTTTTGTATTCTTGATCAAGCACCACCTATTAGCCAAGAGGTGGAGCTTGACCAGGGAAACTAGATTTCACCTTGTGTTTGTACTTCTGTGTGAATTAATAAATTGTAGTTCTTACTAAAACATACGTGAGTTGATTTTCTTAAGGGGTCCTCTATGACTATTTGGATTAGAAATTACCGATGGAAACTCTCTCTACATATATAATCAATAAAAATAGTTTTAAAAAAATATAAATTTAAGAGAAAATGAAATAAAATGTTACATTTATGATAAACACAAATTTTTTAACTAGTTTATATATTTAAGATTGGAGTGGGTATTTTAAAAGTGTGATGATTTGAGTTTTTCCATACTAAAAGAATTATTTATAACAAATTTTTTAGGCTTGTGATTTATGTCTATTTATGGAATTAATATCAGTTTGGGACTTGGGCCATTGGACTTCCCAGTTGGATTTTATTATTCAATCATTTTAATTGTTACCTTTTTTTTTTAAAAAAAAAGCAACTTTTATCATCAAAATCATATTTTATGTATGCAGCATATCAAATCAATTCCAACTCACTGAATTGAATCACACGTTGAAATTGTTTTCAACAAGTGCTCATGCTCATGCTCATGCTCATGGGACTGCGTACTATGAAACCATCAAATTGGATTTTTGCATATAATAATTATTTCAAATTAAAAAATGAGAAATAAATTTGACCAAAAATTGCATACAAATACTTTCTCCTAACTGTTTTTGTGAGACACATTAATTACTTGTTTTTTTTAAATATTCTTAATTATGTAAATAGAGTCAAGGTTACCCTAATTTACTAAATTTTATATTTTTTATTGTTGTTATAACTTATATTCATTATATTTTTTAATGGAGGATTTGAATTCACAACTTAACGTTTAAAAAAAGACATATTTGATATCACTTGAACTATAAATTCTCTTAGTTAAAAAAGTAATAAAATCCCAACTAATTTAATAATTAAAAATAATCCCAACTTTTGAATGAGGGTAATTTTAAAAATAATTAAAAATATGGACATGCTTAATGATAACTAATTTTAATTAGTTTTCTCAATCTATGTTGAACATCACTTACAAAACAATATGGGAGAAAGCAGCATATATGAAACTATAATAATTGGCCAAACTTTGAAACCATAGATTGTATATTTATTGTTTAATTTACTGATGATTGGCCAATTTTTTTGAAATATTAATTATAATATCATTTATGGAGATAGTTGTAATTTTTTGTCCTTCAACGGCTGCCCCTTTCATTTCAGCGCGGGAAACTAGAATGGGAGTCTATTGTCAAGGCGGCAAATACAACTGTATGATCATATGAAGCCTTCCAATTCCGATTTCGATTTCATTGTCCCAAAAATCTTTTGGATTTATACTTCTCTGAATCGTTAATGGCCACCCAAAGAATTTCCTTTCTAGTCAATCGATCCCTTCCTCACATAAATTTCGGATCACCACATGGCCTTTCACCCCGACTTATCCATTCTTTCTCTCCCCTTTCAGATTTCTTGAACAATTCAAACAAACCCTATTTTTGCTGGTGCGTATTCGTCTGTCTTCTCTCGAGTTTTCCGAAACATAGCCTCGACCTAAATTTGTTTCGAATTTTTGTATCGATTGGTCTCATACTGTAAACATAACTTTTTCTGTCTTTGCAATTTGATATCTGGGTTTTCCCATTTGCGCATTGTGATTCCTTGTGAGTTTTTGATGAGCTGACCACTTTTGAAATTGTTAGAGCAGTCTGAAGTTCCAAGAAGATGAAGCCTGATGAAAATGAAGCAGGTAAAGAACCAGCTGAAGAGAAAAAGGAAGAAGCGAGTTTGCCCACAAATGCGAGCGAGTCTTCTGTCGCTCCAACTGAGGAGGAGGAGGACGACGAGGGAACCAAATTAGAGTTGGGGCCTAAGTGCTCTCTTAAAGATCAGCTTGAGAAAGATAAGGTCTGTATTTCCTGCAGTCGAATGTTCGGGTATATATTACATAATGTGACTATGGCTATGTATGGTGTCCCCTATTCCTCTTCAAATTTATATTCTATTTTATCTCTATTTCTCTATTTTCTCTTCATCTCTTTTCAATGCAAAGTTCGGTTTGATTACGTACTAATGTGGAAGTACCTCGTTTATTCCCAACAAAATCACGTGCCTTCATCTAACTTTCTCATGTTTTTTCTGTTACCATCTTCTCAGTCTTTAATATTTTGTCTCAGTTTTGGTCAAAATGATAATGTGAAAGTTGTCTCGATTCATTTCATTTATATCTTAGATAAAATTATTGTCTATTAAATTAATATGATTGGTATTAAAATATAACTGAAGAAAGTGATATACTAACAAATCGTGAGAGCTTTCAGAGAGACGCTCAATGATGTATTTCAAATCTAAACTGACTTTGGTCAACTAGAGGGAGATATATTGTAAATTACTCATTTACACAGTTTTCTTTTGCTAACGATTCTTCCTTCCTCCTTAATGCTTTTGTGTTTTTGTTGCCTTTTTGAGAATACAGGATGATGAGAGTCTAAGGCGATGGAAGGAACAACTTCTTGGCAGCGTGGATATGGAAAACGTTGGAGGTATTCTATTTCCCTTGTACCTTTGTTTCTCAAATTTGGCCTTTCTTAAATTTACACATTTCATACTTGTGACAAAGAAATCATCTGGAAGAACCAGAGGTTTTGATTCATTATTTTTTGTTATCTATTTTTTTTTTTAATTATAGCATGTTGTTCTAAATCAAATACCTGTAATCTCTTTTCCTATAGAGTAGATAGAGAACCCTATAACCATCTGATATATTGTTGGTTAGAACGACTTTTCTTATGTTAGTCCCTTCAATTTTAAGTAAAATTTGTTTATGTAAAGAAGTTTAAATTCATTATGTAGTTATTGTAAATCCTCTTTCTATTCCTGTATCAAATAACTCTATTTCGTTTTGCCAATTTTTCATTCTAGAAATTCTTGAACCTGAAGTGAAAGTTCTTAGTCTGTCAATCATTTCTTCTGGAAGAGATGACATTGTTCTTCCCATTCCTGAGGATGGGAACCCAAAAGGCTTATGGTTTACTCTTAAAGAAGGTAGCCATTACCGTTTGAAGTTTGCCTTCCAAGTGAGCAACAATATTGTTTCTGGCTTTAAATACACCAATAACGTCTGGAAGACTGGTATGAAAGGTAAGTTGTGTCAAATTTCTCCAAATATATAATTCGGGCTTAAATAATCTTAGGATTCCTTTACCTTTATAATAGCTTCAATTTGGACTGTATAGTCCAATAGTAGGCAATGCTACCCTCCTATTCTTCTGAAATGATCCAATTTTGTGTTTTGACCACATCTCCATCCAAAATTCAAGGCCAATTTAACAGTCTACTGACATGCACACCAAGTCCAAGGATGAGTTAACCATGTTAGGTGTATAAATATTGTCTATGTGAGCAAATTATTTACTTTTGTGTGCAATTTATATGGATGGTATGACAGAAGAGAAAAATAAAATCTCTTAAAAAATTGGGAGCAACATTTCTCACTTTTGATATTACAATTTTTATGAACTTAAAAGTATTAAAAGTTTATACTGATCTAAGGCATTCTTTTACAAATGAGTATCATTTCAGTGGACAGCGCAAAAGAGATGTTGGGAACTTTCAGCCCTCAGGCAGAGCCCTACACGCATGAGATGCCGGAAGAAACCACACCCTCTGGGATGTTTGCTAGAGGACAATATTCTGCAAAATCGAGGGTAAAACTACCACTAAATAAAGGCATATAGTTTTCTGCATTTCTACACACAAACGGAAATATAGAAGACTTATATTTAGATTTAGGGCCCGTTTGGATAGGATTTTAAAAACGGGTTTATAAATAAAAAGGGCTTTTGAACAGCTTATAGAAAAAGGCTTTTGAAGAAAAGATTATAAAAAAAAAAGTGGTTTTGAATAAATGGGTGTTTGGATAGTTATTTCCAAAAGTACTTTTATTATTGGTAAATTACGAAAAAGGGTATGAGTATTAAATGAGGAGAGATAAGAGATGAGAGGAGAGAGGAGAGAGGGTGTAAGAAAGAAAATAGAGAAAAAGTAGGACAGAGGAGAGAGAGTGTAAGAAAAAGTAGGAGAGAGGGTGTAAAAAAAAGTTAGAGAGAGGAGAGAGGGTGTAAGAAAAAGTAGGGGTAATATAGTAATTGGTTAGTTCATAAGTGGTTTACTGTTCCATAAGCTACTCTGACCAGCTTATCTGGTTTTAAACCATAATTTAGTCCAAAAGCCCGTTTGAACAAATATGACTGTTTGTTTTAAAATTTCTCCAAACTTAGGTTTTGAGCCAAACCTTAGTTTTAAACCAAGGTTTGGCATGCCAAACAGGCCCTTAGCCTCTCTCAACGCAAGAATAGTAAGAGTTAGTTCATTATAAAGTATTATCAATGCTCAAACTAGTTGCATGGGATTAGGCTTACTAAAAGGGTATGAGTAATAATTGCCAGATGTTTCAGATATTTAATGCTTCTCAGTTCTCATCACCATCATTTCTTACCAGACAATATATTCAAAGCACATTTTAAATTTACCTCCAATGTTATTTATCTTTCAGTAGGGAAGTGATTATGTGAAGAACAGATTTTAAGTTTTTCTTTTGTTTCTTCCTATTTGACATTTTCTCTGGCTTGTGGGGAAGCAGAATTTTATGCATTGATGCAAAACTCTTTTGGTACTCACTTTCACTTTTCCAATTGTTGATCTATTTTGATGGTACATATTCAGTAGTGTTTTTGCTTTTGCAGTTTGTTGATGATGATAACAAATGTCACTTGGAGATCAACTATACTTTTGACATCCGAAAGGATTGGGCTTGAACATAGATGGAGAGCTACCCCAAAATTTCCCCACTAACTCTCCTTCAATCTGTCATATACTAGCTTCTGTTTGACTGATTTATGAAAGACTCAAGTGCATTTTATCTTCTTTTTCTTGAGGTTTAACAATAAACTGCAAGATTGTTGAGGCAATAAGAAAGTTAGCTTCATGCAGTTACTTATTGACGTTTGATGCTCTCATTTAAGTCCAAAGTTTATGAAGGTCTTTGATCAAATTCTTGAAGTTTGATTACCAATTTTGTAATTAAACCTTAGTTGAAGGAGATAAAATACAACATATTTCCTTTTTAAGAAGTTCACATATCTTGGTTTGTACTTTGTAACTAGAATTTTCTTAATAACATTGACCGAGAGGGTCTAATGTTATAAGTTCCTAACTAGTCTCTTCTCTCATAATGCCAATAAAAAAATTGAAGAAATGGTAATCTTTCCTTTAATCAGCTTGTGTTGGACTGTAATTTAAAATTTACAAGAGAGTATTCTTAAAAGATTATAAAATACTTAATTAATGGCTGTCAATTAGTTTTATACATGATGCCGAGAATGCATTAAAATCACGTGCGATAGAAATTGAATATCTAAGTGAAGCTACATGTTAGAACCCAAACGGGTTCAGCCCAACCCGTTTAATACGGGTTTAAACTGGCTGAGGCACGGCATGGGTTAGCTCGTGCCCATAAAAAAATAAATGGACAGGGCACGGGCTGACCATCGGGTTAGGCCAGCCCATATAATTTACTGTTTGAGCCCGTTTAAGTCCGCCCGTTACGAGCCTATTTTGGGCGGGTTTAAATGGGCTCAAATAGTACTGGGTTGTGAGCGGGCTCTGGGCTAATTGCTCTCCCCTAAAGTGAAGCTACATGTTAGTTTCATAAGACCAATTTTGCTAAGTTCCTGTTTTAAACTAAACTCATATAGAGAGAAAATTCATATAAAATTTAGAGCAACACATGATAAAAAATTAAACATTCTGACTTCCACAAAAATATTTGTTTGTATTATGAAAATTGAAAAAGTATATTTGCATCACGTTTTATTTGGTTTAATTTAAAAATGTCATATTGAAAACATATAAGGTTAGTGTTAGTGCAGTTAGATCACATTCGATCATTCTCACCAGAAATCGTGTCCAATACATACATACATACATACATACATACATACATACATACATACATACATACATACATACATACATACATACATACATACATACATACATACATACATACATACATACATATTTTGGGATTCATACATACATACATACATACATACATACATACATACATACATACATACATACATACATATTTTGGGATTAGATAAAAAAACTTGTAAATAGAAGAGGAAGAAATAGGGATGAAACATGTATAATTAAATCTATTAAAGAGGTAAAATATTCTTTTAATCAAATATTAAAGTTAATACAGATGAATTATAACCAATCGATTTTGATATTTATTCTCCATTCTTTCTCAATAAAAGGTTCACATGCCAAAAGTGAGAGAAAGAGAGATCAAAAGATTCTCATGAGGACATTTATTTCAGTTTATATAAGCTGGCTGACAAACATAAAAGCAGCGACTTTTTGAGAATTTTGACAAAGGTATAAAATTTCAAACGATTCTATATTTTACTACCTATAATAAATTATTTCCTATAATACTTTTCTTAAAAATAAAAAGCAATAAAAATTGGGATTCTTGTTGCTGAGAACATATTTACTAGTTACAAAATAAGAATACATCATATATATATATATCCATGCCATGGAGTGATTGGAGTCACATGCTCTTCATGTGTAGCAAATTCACTTCATTGTTTCTTACTTCCTACAGTACTATATATAACATGCAAATTTTTGAGGTTACAAGATCACACTTAAATGATGTCTAAAATTTTTTAAATTTTTTTATTTATTTATTTTGGTTTCCTAGTATATTAGCATGAGACCATTAAGTTAAACCACCCTGAAGCATGCAGCGCCAAAAAGCTTCACCTCCTTCTTCGCCGATCCTATCGCATACACATTTTTCTCTCCACCCCATTTTGATTTTCAGACATCACATTCTCTCCTTCATCCATCTCTTCCTGCAACTCCAAACTTCGTGCAACATAATGATTACACATTCTTACAATTTCCCCTTGAGGTTCTGAGTCTATAAGGTATCTCTTCTTCATTCATTCCCCATCTGCCTTTTATTCTCTTCTTTAGTGTTTCTTGCCTCTCACTCTCATGATTCTGCTCCTGGATCTGCCAAAGCTAGCGTTTTGCATGCACGTTCGATTTTAATTTTCATTTCCTTCATGCGTCGGGGTTTGTCTTCGTTATGTCGTTTCGTGATTTATTGTCATGATTTTCTGAGATGGCGTCGGAATTTTTATGAACTTGTAATGTGTTATGGGCAGTGTTCTTTCGAGGCGTTCGGTTATTAGCACCCCCCGAATTCAAAATGTCTAGTTATGTCGGTGTCCTTGTTTCTGATCAAGAGCTTCAGGGCCAATTCACCCAAGTGGAGCTTCGAACTTTGAAATCTAAAGTAAGTTATTCATTGTCGTCTTTGCTTTATTGACATTAATGATTTGCTTCCTTGAGAAAACAATGCTGTGACAACCTGTCAATCTTTGGCAGATATGTGAAATGAGTTATCTTCTTCTTTGCAGTTCTTATCGGTGAAGACTGAATTGGGGCGAGTCACCGTGGGAGATTTGCCATCCCTTCTAAAGAAACTTAAGATTTTTGATGAATTATTCAATGAGGACGAGATTAAGGCTATCTTGCGCGAGTCGCATCAGGACATTAATGTAGAAGTTGATTTTGAGTCCTTCCTTCGGGTTAGTCCATTAAAGCTCCTGAGGCCTTGGGTTTACTTTCCTAGATGTTCATGTGTTTGTTCTATGGTCCATGCATGCTTGTATATCTAGTTTATTTTGTGAATATAAGTGCTTGTTCATGCATTGCATTTATATTGGGCCAGGCAGCTAAATAAATCAAATTATAACTGGCAGGCGCATTTAAATTTGCAAACCCGAGCAGTGGCAAAAAGTGGTGGTTCAAAAGGTTCTTCATTCCTGAAGGCAACCACTACAACGGTTCATCATGCTATCAATGAGTCAGAGAAAGCTTCTTATGTTTCTCACATTAACAACTATTTGAAGGATGATAAATTTTTGAAGCAGTTTCTTCCTATAGATCCATCAACAAATGCCTTGTTTGATCTTGCAAAAGATGGGGTCCTCCTCTGGTATATGTGCAAGATCCAACTTGTTGATTTTGATATATCTACTCACACACACGCACAAAACGCACAAATCTGTTATTTTTGTTAATTTTTGTATTTATAGGATATTGTTTATGTAATTATGTTGTTATTTTTTTTGTTCCCTGCAGTAAGCTTATCAATGTTGCTGCTCCTGGGACCATCGATGAGAGAGCAATTAACACAAAACAGGTTCTTAATCCATGGGAGAGAAATGAAAATCATACCCTTTGCCTGAATTCTGCCAAGGCTATTGGGTGCACAGTGGTTAATATAGGCACACAAGATTTAATTGAAGGAAGAGTAAGTCCAATCTTATTTTTGCACTTTACTAGTTCCTTTCCTTTTATTTGTGGTTTGACTCCAACTCTCCTTTTTTTTTCTTTTACTTTTTTAATTGGTTATTTTTTAGCCGTACTTGTTGCTGGGATTGATTTCACAAATAGTCAAGGTAGATTTCTGAAACTTAGTCCCTTCTAAATTTATATACCAGGGATTAAAAAGAACTAGGACCATTGTTAGTGGGTAGACTTAAAGTTTATAGTGCTTACTCAGTATTTTTTTCTTCTGCTTCTCAATATGATGGCAATATAGATTCAACTGTTAGCTGATGTCAATCTGAAGAATACTCCTCAACTTGTGGAACTAGTGGAAGACAGCCAGGTCATTGATTGGTTTTATTATTTCCCTTTTAATTTAGGAGCTTAGTGGTATAATAAATTACAATTACAATGAATAAAATGTTGGCAGGAAGTGGAGGAGCTTATGAATTTAGCACCTGAAAAGGTTTTATTGAAATGGATGAATTTCCACTTGAAGAAAGCGGGATATAAGAAACAGGTTACAAACTTCTCTTCTGACTTAAAGGTAAGACAAGCCTAACCATTTACATCTGACTTACTCCTTTAGAACTAATCACTGTTAGCTGGCAACTAATCCAAGTTGGATAGCTTTTGAGCTAATGTCAGTTATTTATGTTATACTTAAATTTTTTTATTAGAAAATCCTTGCTGTTAGGAACAGAAGCTGATGTGGTTTTATGTTGAAAACATTTGCTAAAGCTGATGATGTCTGTCTTTTGTCTTCAGGATGGAGAGGCATATGCTTACTTGCTCAATACTCTTGCTCCAGAACACTCCGGCCCTTCCGCATTGGCTACACAAGATCCAACAGAAAGAGCAAACATGGTTCTTGAACAGGCAGAGAAATTGGAGTGCAAGAAATATCTTACTTCTAAGGATATTGTGGAGGGGTCAGCAAACCTTAATCTTGCATTTGTTGCGGAGATATTCCAGCATAGGTATGAACCGTATGGTTAATCTTAGGATCTTGCAGACGTGCTACTTATTTCATTCCATCTTGGTACAGTTAGGATGTTTCTGGGTTTCTTTCCATAGAACTCTCGCTGTTTTCTGCCTATAGTAGATTTGTTTACAGCATGATGTAATCTATTTATGTAAATTAAAACTCCTTGGATACTTCTACTTCTGTAGGAATGGTCTTACGGACAAAGTTGACAGCGATAAAATGTCCTTTGCTGAGATGATGACAGATGATGCAGAGACATCTCGTGATGAAAGATGCTTCAGAATGTGGATAAACAGTCTTGAAATTTCTACTCATGTCAACAATGTTTTTGAGGATGTCAGAAATGGGTAAACTTTCCATTCTTCTGTTTTCCTTTTTCATATTTATTTCACTTTTCTAATTTTTATTACCATTTATGGCTTTTCCCACTCAACTATTGGCTATTATGCAGATGGGTTCTATTAGAAGTACTTGATAAGGTTTCACCTACATCTGTGAATTGGAAGCAGGCAAATAAGCCTCCTATAAAGATGCCATTCCGAAAAGTTGAGAACTGTAACCAAGTCATAGAGGTTGGGAAAAACCTAAACTTTTCTTTAGTGAACGTTGCTGGTAATGATATTGTGCAAGGCAATAAAAAGCTCATAGTAGGTCAGTTTTCCCTTTGAGCTCTGTTATTATTTCTTTGTGATTTTTGGCAACGTTGATAAAACATTATAGTTAATGATTACTGGTTTGCGTACTGCAGACATTTGATTTAATTAGCAAAAGCTCTCTTATTTTAGGCTGAAGAGAGTTCTAATTAAATTGCCATTTTTGTTTTTAAATTGCTTGATTGCAATTTACTATTATTTTGTGTAATATGTCAGAGAAACTCATCTTTATATATGTTGATCCTCTCACAGCATATTTGTGGCAGTTGATGAGATATAATATGCTTCAACTTCTGAAAAACTTGAGATCACACTCTCAAGGTAAACATCACGGAAAAGAGATTACAGATGCTGATATATTAAACTGGGCAAACGACAAAGTAAAGAGTTCTGGAAGAACTTCCCAAATGGAGAGTTTCAAGGTAATATGATCTCTAATTATCAATCTTCTAGCACCTGGTGTTCCATTCTTTTCTTTCCTATTAGTAAACTTAGAAGCCCCATAGTGCTTGTTTAATGCTGCAGTAAAGCTGATATAATTCCATACTTCTCTATATCCCACCTTGGAATATGGATTTTAAACGTGGGATTACAACATTGATTTTAATGTTTATAATTTTTTTTAATTTCCTTATATCCATCAGGACAAGAATCTTTCAAGTGGGACCTTTTTCCTTGAGCTTCTGAGTGCAGTGGAGCCAAGGGTTGTCAACTGGACTCTTGTTACCAAGGGGGAGACAGGTGTGTTGCCATTATTTGAGCTTTTGCACCTCTATATAATATTATATCAAGCATTATGTATGTGGTAATTGAAAATTTTCTTATTATTTTGTTATTTGAATGGCAGATGAGGATAAGAAATCAAATGCAACATATATAATCAGTGTTGCTCGAAAACTTGGGTGCTCTATTTTTCTGTTACCAGAGGACATCATGGAGGTAACTGGCTTATCAACAGCTTAATTCATTGGATTATAAGAAATATATATATATATATATATATATATTAATCTGTCTTTTTGGCTCTGGCTTGACAGGTTAACTCAAAGATGATTCTTACTTTGACTGCAAGCATAATGTACTGGAGCCTGCAGCGATCACACGATGAATATCCAAGAGCTTCTGATGTGGCTGATGAGGTATCCAATTTACACATTGATGCTTCAGAGAATAAAAGCTCTCCAGAAGGAGAAGTGCAGAATGAAGAGACAGCCTCTTGACTCTTGAGATAGTTGAAGTAAACGGCACAATCAAGAGGAAGGTGCCAGCTATTGAAATAGCTTTATTTTTGTGTTCTGTGCCAAGTCACAGAACAAAGAAGCGTTCCCTGTAAATTTCCCTTCTTTAATTTAGAGTTTTTGGTTCTTAGGGATACTCTTTAAATAAGTAATGTGCAATTTTTTTTTTGGATTTTGGAATAATAAAATGCGGAGGAAACACTGTTTCAATATTAGTCAAATGGGAAAGATTCTTCATGCATGTAGACTGGCAAAACTAAATTATGTAATATTTATTGTGCTTTTGTAACTCTTAACAGCATTTTTATTATATTTAAAATGGACATCTTTATAATTTTATCTATTTTTTAATTTCACTCATATTTTATGTATTTTCATTTTGAGCATGAAACTAATCATAATTTTTGGTGTACACATTTATTTGGGTATGACTGCAACCACTCATGACTAATGGAGTTCTCTAGGGATTTATTTTAATCATAATATAATATTTAAATTCTCTTCATCTTTTAAATTTTTATATATTTTCCTAAAGCATCTAATTATCCGTTGTATAATTTAAAACAGTCTCTATCAAAGATCACATAATTAAAGAGAATAGTTTAAAAATAATTAATTTAACTAATTTTTTTAATATTATAAATTAGTGATCCAACTCTTGACAGAAAGTGTTCCCTTTCAAAAGCAAACTAATCCATGCTACTTTGCAATTGGTGACATTTCAATGGAAGCTCCGAGAATCTAGAGTTAAAAAAAAACAACTTAAGCACTCTGAGCTAACAAACTTATAGTTTACTGCTATAGATTACCACTGTAACACAATATATTTTATTTTAATCTCGTGAAAAAAAAAGGAGAAAATTTCTCAAAACTTTATAGAATCTACAGTTCTTGTTCAGTAGAAATTTGAATAGAGGTTTCAGAAAGAGCTGAGGATGCCACATTCTCAATATCATCTGATTCAGTATTGCCTATTTTTTCTTGCTCTGCAACAAGCATAAGCATCTCTAGGCGCTTGTCAAACTGCAATGCGCTCTCATCTCTCTCATCAAGCTCGGCAGCTTCAATTTCAAGCCATTTCTCTCGTAAATCATCAAGAAGATTCCCTTGATCGGTGTTCAGAGCAGCTCCGGGAACACTTGGGGCAGTGGTACGTAGAGAGGTATCTCCGGATGGTGGCGGCAGCGTCAATAGCATTGCTCGGAATTCTTTAGTATCCGCAAATGTTTCAAAATTACAAGCTATGGTATCTAAACAATATTCCCGTATCTTCAAGACACCATACCTGGATACAAGCATAAAACAACACCATTTTAGCTACAGCCAAAATATGATATGCAGCGCTCTAATAACGTTGGATCCAGATGAATTTTTTCCACATTGGAAACTGGATTAAGATAAGAAGGACATATCATGCGGAAAAATAATCAACATATATAACTCATCTGAGCAGAATCTATAATTATTTTCAAACTGCATCAAATCTGATGGAAGTTTCATAACTTCTGTTCATGAACAGGGTTCAGTGTTTCAACCATTAAAAATTATGCCAGATAACTTATTACTATAGGATCTTCAACTTTTTAGGTATAAGTAGAACTAAATAAGCATTGAAACAGGAATGTAAATGTAAGTTATTTATATCTTTTTTCCCCATTAGAAAAGGAAGGAAATAAGCATACATGTCTGCCAGGATCAACCAATGGCAAAGTTCTGCAGGTGAAACCATTTCCAAGTGCGGCAGCAGGGCATCAGCCACAGCACGCTTTAGAGGAAACAATAAATATCTGGAAGCAGCATCAAACATTTCCTCTGCCTATTTAAAAGATATAGTAAGCATTAGAAAACAGATGAAAAAGCATTTCTAGAGAAACTTGCATTTATGTTTGTAGAATTATAGGATCTGAATAGTCCGATGATCATTGCTTTGGCTTATGCCTCATATATATACACAGTTCTTGGGAATCAAATAAGATACACCAAGATAAAATCAAATCTCTAATAACTACACCTAAATCAAATATGATATGTTTCTAATAATAACAATAATATCTCTAACAATAATATCCTAATATTAATGATTTGGATATTAGGATATTTCCACACTCCCCCTCAAGTTGGATCATAGATATTGACCATGTCCAACTTGCCTAGAAGCCGTTCAAATATTTCTTCTGGTAGTCCCTTGGTGAGAATATCTGCAGTTTGTAGCCTTGTAGGTATGTAGGTGAGGCACATAATCCCATCCTCTACTTTCTCACGAATGAAGTGTCTGTCGATTTCCACATGTTTAGTTCTGCTATGCTGGATAGGGTTCAAGGCCATATTTATAGCAGCCTTGTTGTCACAAAATAACTTTAATGGAGCATCTATCTTCAAATGAGCCTCTTTTGCAACTCTTGCTAACCATAGACCCTCCATGATTCCTTGAGCAAGTGCTCGTAATTCTGATTCTGCACTACTTTTAGCCACTACTTTCTGTTTCTGACTCTGCCAAGTGACAAGATTTCCCCATACAAATGTGCAATAGCCAGAGGTTGATCGACTATCTTCTTGTGATCCTGCCCAATCAGCATCGGTGTAGATTTCTACCGATCTATTTGTGCTCTTTCTAAAGAATAGCCCACGGCCAGGAGTACCTTTTAAGTATTGTAGTATCTTGTAAGCTGAGTCCATATATTTCTTCCGTGGATCATGCATATGTTGACTGGCAACGCTCACTGCAAAGGCGATATCAGGACGTGTGTGTGAGAGATAAATGAGTTTCCCAACTAACCTTTGATATCTTCCTTTGTCTGTTCTCATTTCATCCCTTTCTCGTTTCCTCTGCTTGTTCTCATCCTTGTCAGTTTCCACTACAGTTTGCTTTTTCTTTTGTTTTACTGTGCTGATAGGGACTTTACTAGGTTTACACCCAAGCATTCCTGTTTCCTTGAGTAGATCAAGGATATACTTTCTCTGAGAAACATAAATACCACCCTTAGATCTTGCTACTTCCATACCGAGAAAGTATTTCAACTTATCAAGGTCTTTGACCTCAAATTCATGATTCAGGGCTACCTTGATTCGATCAATCTCCTTAGTATCATTTCCTGTGACAATAATATCATCTACATAGACAATAATAATAGTGATGAGGTCATTACGACGGGATACAAACATCGTGTGATCAGATAAACTTTGCTGATACCCTTCAACCTTGAGAACACTAGAAAATCTGTCAAACCAGGCACGTGGTGATTGTTTCAGCCCATAGATGGATTTTCTCAGCCTACATACCTGGTTCTGTCTTCCTGCTTCAAAACCTGGTGGGAGTGTCATGTACACTTCCTCTTTTAAATCTCCATTGAGGAAGGCATTCTTAATATCAAGTTGTTCTAGGGGCCAATCTAGATTTGCTGCTACTGAGAAGAGAACCCGTATGGTATTGAGTTTCGCAACAGGTGCAAAGGTTTCGTTGTAGTCAATACCATGCGTTTGCGTAAACCCCCGAGCAACTAGTCTTGCCTTCAACTTGTTTAACGTACTATCAGCATTGTATTTGGGAGTGAACACCCACTTGCAACTTACGGGTTTTATCCCTGAAGGCATCTGCACTATCTCCCAAGTCCCATTTTTCTCTAAGGCTTGCATTTCTTCCATCACTGCCTGTTTCCACTCTGGGACAGCCAAGGCCTCATGTACATTGTTAGGAATCTTGATGCTGTCAAGGTTAGTTACAAAAGCATGGTAACTTGGAGTAAGAGCAGCATAAGAAACAAACTTTTCGATAGGATGTTTCGTACATGTCCGTGGTAGTTTTCTCAATGCAATAGGAAGCTCCAGATTAGCCTCACCATGTTCAGGATCTACCAACGGTTCAGGAACTGGTTCTTCCTCAGAGATATGATGGTTATGGCCTCTATGATGTCGGCGTGAGTACATTTTTCCCCATCTTTGTTGTTTAGATCCTTCTGGAGGCTGTAAAGGTCCATGTGGTGTGAGGGAAATGGGTCCATGTGGTGTGAGGGAAATGGGTACAATGGGTTCCACAAGTTGAGATTCATTCCAACTCTCCCCCGGAATCGAAGACTTGGGATAATATGACTGGTGCTCAACAAAGGTGACATCACGGGTAACAAACAGGTGTTTGGATACAGGATCAAAACATTTGTACCCTTTTTGGGAGGAGGAGTAGCCCAAGAAGACACATTTAGTGGCACGAGGATGGAACTTTGAGGGAGGATGATGAATATGAACAAGAACAGTGCATCCAAAGACACGTAGCGGAAGAGAAGACTGTAAGTGAGAGACATCGTGGGTTTTTTGTAATTCGGCAATGGGAGAGGTGAAGGAAAGAATACGACTAGGAAGACGATTAATGAGCTGAATAGCGGTCTGGATGGCATCCCCCCAATAAAACAAAGGAACATGACACTGAAATAAGAGAGCCCTAGCAACCTCAAGAATATGTTTATTTTTTCGTTCCGCAACCCCATTTTGCTGAGGACTATAGGGACAACTGCTGCGATGAACAATTCCTTTAGCAGACAGGAAAGCGTGAAGGGAGTTATTGAAGTATTCAGTGCCATTATCGGTGTAAAGGACTTTGACAGAGGTATGGAATTGGTTTTGGACAAGACCATAGAATTCGATGAAGACATTAGGGACCTCAGATTTATCTTTTAAAAGATAGACCCAACACATGCGAGTATGATCATCAATAAACGTGACAAAATATTTGGTCCGAGTGCGATTAGGAATCTTAGAGGGGCCCCATACATCACTATGAATAATGGAGAAGGGAGAGGATGGTTTGTATGGAACAGGAGGAAAGGGAACACGATGATGTTTAGCAAAAGCACAAGTATCACAAACAAAAGAACTTTTATTGATAGATAACTGGGGAAACAACTTTTGTAAATAATGAACACTAGGATGACCTAGTCTTTTATGCCATAATAGAAAAAACTCCTCATCAGAGGTGGGGTTGGGTGTAGAGGTGGAGGTGGTGATTTTAGACCATAATGCACTCACAGTAGATGTGTCGAGGTAGTAGAGACCATCATACTCCTTAGCAGAACCAATCATCTTCCCCGATGTGAGATCCTGAAAATCACAATGAGTAGAATAAAAATGAGCTGAGCAGTTTACTTGTTTCGTCAATTTGCTAATAGAAAGCAGGTTACAAGCTAAATGAGGAACATGAAGCACTGATTCAAGATGTAAAGAATCTGAGATAGTTATAGAACCGATGCCTGCTATAGGTGAAGGAGTGCCAGTAGCAGTAGTGATTTTCTTATTTCCTGCTAAGGGATGGTAGGTGACAAACATCTTTTCATTTGATGTCATGTGATCAGAGGCCCCTGTATCCACAATCCACTGTGATGGAGGAAGAGAGGTACGTAAAGCAATGGGAATTATACCTTTAGGAGCCATTGATGCAGATCCGTGAGGGTGTTGTTCAGCTTGAAGGCTTCTGAACACACGTGTAATCTGATTTAATTGCTCCTGACTGAAGGATGTGGATGCCCCATCAAAAACTGCACTAGATGACATGGCGGTACTGTAGCACTCGGCACTGTAGCACTCAGCACTGTAGCACTCGCACTGTAGCACTCGCACTGTAGCAATGCTATTAACACAAGACGCTGAACTGAAAGAAAGCAGAAAACACGACGCCACGGCCACTGTCGAGAAACACTGTCGAGACAGACACTGACGGTGATGAATGGCTCAACGGACACTGACGGTGATGAACCCGTCGCAACAGCCGGCTGTCCTTCACAGAATTGCGCGACACTGGTGCTGTAGACGCCTCACAGGGGAACGCTGAATGGCTCGACGAACACTGGACGGTGATGAACCCGTCGCAACAGCCGGCTCTCCTTCACAGAACCCGTCGCCGCTCTCGTCTTAGGGCCCGTCACGTTGCGCGGCGCTGGATGTTCACCGCTGCTCTCGTCGCAACACCCGTCACTGGTGCTGTCGACGCCTCCTCAGAAGAACACTGGATGACCCGACGTTGCTTGTTGCAGGACGGACTGTCGGGCGTCGCTGGATGAGCAGCCACAATGTCGTCTACCACGTCATGTAGCTTGTCGCATGGATGGGCTTTGTCAGACTCCGATGGCTTACTTCTGGACGCCGCAGCTCTGATACCATGTAGAATTATAGGATCTGAATAGTCCGATGATCATTGCTTTGGCTTATGCCTCATATATATACACAGTTCTTGGGAATCAAATAAGATACACCAAGATAAAATCAAATCTCTAATAACTACACCTAAATCAAATATGATATGTTTCTAATAATAACAATAATATCTCTAACAATAATATCCTAATATTAATGATTTGGATATTAGGATATTTCCACAATGTTGAATTACCTGATCCGGATCAATGTGCTTCAGACCATCAGTGTACCTAAACCAGAAAAGAAGACAGAATAAGATGCACGTAGATTAGAGTTACAACTGAAAATTGAGCTACAAATATACTATATTCTCTATGAAACTACAACATACTCTAATATTATTGTTGTGCAGCACTTGACAATAAGTCAGGCAACAGGATTGTAAGAAATGCTAATCAGTTAAAAGGCCTCAGGTTACAATGGAAAACCAATTAATGCCACAGAGAATAAAGGAATAGCATTGAAATAGTCAAAACAAATTTCCCTTCAATATTCAGAATTTCAGGTTTTCAGGCGAGGGAAGTGACTCACATATACTCAATCATTTTCTCAAATGATTCCTTGCTCAAATCACGTTCTTCAAGACAAGGAAGGGAATAAACAGATGACTTCCCTTCATGGAAGTCCTGTATACGTGACAATCTTGCTTTGAAGTATTCTGACCTTGATGCTAAAATAACTTGATGGCAGCGGAAAACTTTTTTATCAACTCTTATACAAACATCTGCAAGATCATCCATAGAATTAGCAATCTGCATTGCACCCACCCCAAGGGCCAATTTATCAATTCCACCATCTAGAACATTTTCTTTAGTTGAATTTGAAAGGGAAATACAAAGGATTCGATGCAAGGCTGCAGGAAGCCTGTCCTCTTCAGGAAGGAATAAACCCTGTAAAATGAACCGCTTTTGAGAATTGTCCAAATCTCTCAGCGCTTTATACTCTGCATATTTTTGATGAATTAGTTCTTTCTCCAGAATTGTCTGTAGTGATCCGCATTTGCATACTTTACAGATTCTCACAAGATCTTCCATGTCATCTACACCAATCTCTAATCTGTCACAATAAAAGAAGTGCAAGAGGCTATAGAGAGCAGGAAAGGACAACTTCTCCTTAGAGAATCTTACTTCCCTGCGCTCTTTCCAATCACTCTCAAACTTTTTCTTGAAAAATGGTGACCTCGCACTTAATATGACTCTGTGAGCCTCAATAGGTCTTCCTGATACATAGAAAGCCACATCCGGAGGAAAGTGGTTGCAATAAAATCCCTGAGCTGATGATATACCTACTCAATCAAAATAAATATCGAGTCTCAGACTATGTCTTCTTATAATATCATTGTTCAAAAATTACTTCCAAAGAAATTCACTTAATCTAAGCAGTGATACTTCGTGTATGCAACTGCTTATAAGAAATCTCTTGAAACCAATGGTGCATTAGAAAGCCCATCACGGGAAAATTGCTGGAACCTATGCAAGACAACTTTGATCCATATTCCTGAGACCAAGCAAACACATGCTCAAGCTTATGGAAAGACTAACTGGATTGTAGGAAGCAAGGATAAAATCATATTTTCCCAAGTAAAAGATCAAGCAAACTTTTATGTTGTTTCAACAAAACCTAATGTGGACGTTTTGCATTTAGTGATCTTTGGTAACTTAAATACATCTCGTACTGCTAACCAAAAGTTAGTGACAATATCTTGCACTTTTCATCAACACATAGTTCCACTTATGAGTATTCATGTTAGAACTTTTTCGCTACTTGCACAATCCAAAACCAGAGGGAAACCGTTTACTAATCAAGGAGAATAGAACCAGCAAATTAAAAAAAAAAATTGTATAGCAATTGCAATAACTATAGGAAACCGAATTTGTTAACAAAATTGAGTAGTTACTGGATTTTTTTTTCGGCCCCAAGTACTTGTTGGATTAAAAAGTTTACAATTTGAACAAATTTCTTGACATAGAAGTTCGAATTATTCATTCTAGTTAAATCAAAATTCAGTGGGCAATGTCAGACTGCGCTTTAATATCAAAATCAATTATTGATATTTAAAATTCGGGTGATCGTTACTTATATCAATCTTTCTCTTTCCACATATTCCCCATGGCTCGCTTCTTTCGCTATCTAGAAGACAGTGCTAAAACTAATCTTAATCAGAGCAGACCAAATAAAATGACCATTTTAGTTGCGCCTAAAATACCAGAGTACACTCTAAATAATCCAACGCTTCAAAATGGAACTAAATCCGTTATAACGAATAACCCATTCACCCTTTGAATAGAAAAAAAGATAATGCAAAACAAACTAACCCGAAATTTGAAATTGAGAATCAGCAAGCTCCAAGTAGGCCCTATTAGCTGCACAACCCAAGAAAGTATCTCTCAGCGCCGCCTGCAAGGGACCCAGAGGCGGCGGTCTTGCCTCAAATGCCTTCAACAACTTCCTGACTTTCAAATTAAGGGCGGCGTAGTGGCAACGGTCACCGTCAAATGTGTGCTCAGAGCAGATTGCACCACTCTCGAGCAACATGCGAGCAGCATCGAGGTGACCAGCAAGGCAAGCATAGTAGAGAGCGACAGAATCCCACTGGTCCCGAGCATTGACGTTGACTCCGGACTCGAGGAGGTGCCAGAGGCGATCAACGTCGCCGGCGCGAGAGGCCGCGAAAACGTCGCCGTTGGTGACCTTCTTGAGTGGGATGGAGGAGCCGAAATCGGAGGGGTCAAGGTCGATGCCGTCGAGGTCAGCGTCGAAGGTCCACGAATTGTTGCGCTCTGAAGCGGACATTGGGTTTTGGGGAACTGCTAAGGGTTCCGTGTGGGACCTTGAGATACATATCACACATTACGCAGCCAAGGTTCAAGAAATTGCCAAAAAGACTGATTTTAACAAAATGACACTGGAATCTGCCAAACTGTGACGAAATATTAAAAAAGGACACATATTTTTGTAAAATTGTTAATACATCAAAAGAATTTAAATTTTGGACGTTGTTTATCTTCCTATTCTTCTTCTTCTCATTTTTTTTTTTCTTCCACCACTTCCATTTCATTCTTACCACTTTGGATTTGTAAGTCCGTAGGCAAAGAAGAAATATAAAATAAAACAAATCTTTTCTTGTATTATGATTGGTCCGTACTTTCAGCAAGACTTTTTTTAACTTCACTGTTAAAATTAACATTTAATATTTTGAGGAAAACAACTGTAATTAGACAAAAATGTATTGTCGCTGAGTTTAATTTTTTTTACATTTAAAATTAACTTATTTTTAATATTTACACTTTATTAAGCTTTTACAATGCCCTTATAAATCCTTTTTTAAAAAAAATAAAAAAAAAAGCCCCAGCATATAGATTAAAGCAATGAAACTCATGCCGCTTTTGTTCCTTCTAAACTTCTCACAAATTAAAATCTTTATTATAGTTATATATGTACTGATGAAATAAAAAATGACATAAAATCTACCTCTCTCTTTCATGCATTTTTTATTCCTTTTTTTTTAAAAAAAAAATACATTAGGAAAATTTGAATCTTGAAGAACTCATCTCACTCCACCTTTACCATCTTACTACTATGATGGTGATAGGTGGAGATTAAAACAAGAGGCTGAAAGGAACAAAGAAACGAGGGATTGAATCATGTTTAATGTCTCAATACTTCATTAACTTACATATTTCACGTATATACATTGCTTAATACTTGGCAGGTTTCAAGTTCATATGACACAAGGAAACTTCTCCCTATTATATAATTCATGGCAAAACTCATGCTTAAAATTGCAGAGCTAGCAGATCAATGAAATCCCACGATTCCTTGATCAGATCTGCACCATGAATTAATAACAGATAATGATGGATTCATAGTTCATTTACACTCTCACCTACAAGTATATCCCCTGAAACAGCAGGTCCCGTGCACTTGGATAGGCACTTTCATTCATTCATATGGATTCAAAAGAAGGCATGAATTCAACATTCAACTTCCTGAGCCAGCAAGACAGTACTACCACTAGGACACCTTCCTATTTCAGATCAACTTAGATTGCTATTTTTCTTCAACCTGAACCGAATTTAACCGTTTCAACCTCTCATCGAGTTCCTTCATCACTTCGGGTTCTTGTTTCTTCCTTTCCTTTGATATGTTGTTGGTTGTCATGGATCCTATCTTATCAAATGCCACCTGCAAGTACAGGAATAAATAAGGGGGAAAACTCCAAAACTCTTCAGCTTAATACAGGAGAAGCAAATGAGAGCTACAACTGAGGATTAGAGTAGAGCAAAGCAAATGCCTTGGTGGATCTACTCAGAAAAAATATCTAGCAGATTGGAAAAAACACTAGAGATATAGGGAGAAAATGAGAAAAACAGGAATTCTTACTGTCAGTAAATCATCTGGATCAAATAGGTGATGGGTTGTCCTCTGCAGAATATCAATTACCTCACCAACATGATGTGTAAGAAGCAACTCATCTTCCTTCATCTACAATTGGAGGTTTCAAATGTCAAATGTTAAAAACCCCTTCTTTCATAACATATTTGGCTATATGTTGGTGTGCCACAGAGAGAGCGGGGGAAAGAACCTAACACAATGAAAAGAACATAGAGGCGAGATAGTGTTGATACCTTAAAGATTGCCAAAGCCACGTTAAACATAACCTTTGCTCCCTCATAAAACATGACATCCCACACTCGCAAAGTTGTCTAAGATATCCCACGGAAGAAATATTAATAAGGGGAAATTATTGAAAATGAGGGGGAAACGGAGAAAAATTCCTATTTTGGTCCTGAAAAAAATAGGTTGATCATAGCTTTCAATGTAAATCCTTCTATAATTAAAATGGTTGCAATATTTCCTTTTTCTCCTGTCTCCATCCAAAATGTAATAGTCTACCCTACAGGCTATTGCATTGAAGTTAGCCAGCTATGAGGTTTGATGTTCGATTTTGGATGGAGATGGGATGAAAGGATGACATTGCAAATAAGTCAGTGATTGACATATTGAGGGACTAAATTGAAAGAAATTATTTGTGAAGGATCAAAACGAAAGTCCACTAATTTATCAATGACCAAGATAAGGTTTTTCCAGATAATTAATTGCAGCATCATTCTAACCTCTGAAGGTAAACTCTTTGAAAAGAGGCAAAGGAACCACTCGGTGGCAACTAGGGAGACATCAAACTCCAAAGCTTCCAAATGAGCCATTATCCTGCATTTTACTTTCTCCAGTTTTCAGAAGATGCCAAAGAAGCAAACAAATGACCGTGTTAAGTCATCAAATGAAAATACCTCGGGCACTTTTTAGCAAGTAAATCTTTAAACACTCTTTGTTCAACATGGCATCCTGATAAGTTGTTCGTGTAGCAGTCATTAACTAAGACATTTTCCAATAGGACTGCCAGCATCCAAAATGCATCCTCTTCTGTCTTCATGACAAGCAACAATAATGCCGCAACATAATTTAACCCCTGGAGGAATATTATATGAGTCAATAACTAAGAAACAGTGTTTTCAGATATGTCTGCACTATCTGTGATCAAAGCAAACAAGCATTATTCAATATTCATATCTAAAAACAAGCCAAATAGTTAGTTTAAACAAAAGAAACTTTGTCATGCTCCATCTTTCTTACCTGTACAAAATCAGAACACACTATCAAAGCATCATATTTAAGACTTGAAAGAAAGCCAGATAGTTAGAGAACACAGGGCAATGAGGCAAAGTAGCAAACTAACCTGACAATACCCAACATCAGAATCACGAAAGGAATAGCCAACAAGAACACGCCTAAGAGCAGCATGTCCTTCTTTAGTGTCCAATGACGGGTGACCAGGGAAAGTTCGTGGCAGGTCCTGTAAGTAGGAATGAAGAATGATTCTAAGAAGCAGAAGAAATTTACTTATCACAGTCCTATGGATACTAGTGCATATCATTCTCAAATAATCAGATCAATAACCTATAAAGATGTATGCAGTCAGATTTCATAGCTTGATGGTAACCCATTTGGCAAAGAAATCATCTCATACTTTTAAATAAAAAGCATTTGTAAAGTATCAACGCTTGATAGATTATCATTTATCACAGATATCATAGTAAGAATCCACTAATACAGGCAGGGTAGAGACACTGACATGATCAATCTGTCTGGTGGCGGCGGTGACCTTCTCCTCTACTGCTTTGGTCAAATCATCGTAATAACTCTCAGGCACGGTGGACTTTTTCTTAGCAGCCCCAGACAATGAAAACCAGACCTTAGGCCGTAGACTTGGGGGAATTCCTTTCCTAATCAACTTCTTCAGAGTGATGGCATTAACAAGTCTAGAGAATTTCAAAGAACTCTTAAGTGCACCGCCCTCGCCTGTGGTAGTATTCAAATACCAATTTGCACCTCTGTTGGCTTCTAATGCCCACCAAACCCTTCCCTGTTGCCTCACTTTTTCTCGAACTTCATTTAACACATTGACATCGTCTACATTCCCTTCTACTGGGAAACCATAAATGTCTTGGAATTTTACAGTGAGATTCGCTCTTCTGGAATATATGCTGGGCCTCAAAATCGGTATTTGGGATTGGTATTCAATGGCAAGGTCTATTTTGCTTTGAGTACCATACATTTTATTTTTCCCTTGGGCTATATCGACAGATAAAGAAATATCAGAGGAAAAGACAAAGAATTGACCGAGACTTCGTCAGAGAAAGAGGAAATCGCAAAGAATTGACCGAGACTTCGTCAGAGAAAGAGGAAATCGCACCATTCTAAAACGAGGAAACGGTCAAATTTCGAACCTGTAGGCCTGAAAATTGGGTGCAAAGAAGCTCAAAAATTCCCTCCCGAACATAGCGCGAATCAGAATTTGTAGGGAATTAAAATGAAAATCTTACCTTTTGGGAAGCCATGAAAGCCCCTTTTGCGACATTAGAGAAAGAGCTCGAAAGTTCTACGAGTGAGCTCCTTGATTATTCAAGACTCGTGGACAAATATGGGCAGTTAAAGTGGATTTTTTTAATATAAATATAGAGAAACGCCCCAAGACAGGTGAAGTTTAAAGAGAATTGACAAAATCAGGTGGGGAAAAAACAGACCCAGAAACAGATAAGATCAACGCGATATCTAGAGCGAAAAAGATTAAAAAAGAGCTCACTCGCTGGAGGCCGAAACGGTTTCTAATTGTAGAATCAGAATCTCTAGCAAAAAAGAATGGATTGTAAGAACTAAGAGATGTCAAAAGACAAACTTGTGGGGGTGGCGAAGAAAGGGGGAAAAAGAGCAAAACAAAAATAAAAAGTTAAAAACACCGACTTTTGGGGGTCTATACAAACGCAGCGGAAATTCGTATAGTAATTTAAACATGTTCTGTGATTCAAAAGATAAAGCTCCTCGGAGGGATCTCTATTAACACAAAACTTTTTTTTTTTTTGTTGGTACAAAAATTTTTGGAAATGGGTTGGGCTTACCCACGATCCAAGGCAAGGGCGAAGTCTCCCTTCCTCTTAGGCGATATCAATGTCAGGCAGGACGAGCCGTCTATTACCCTCAAGCGTAAACCTAAGTACCCAAGAGCTAGGACGCCTCCCCAAGCGCCGCGACTGAAACCACAACAAAGTGGTACTCCTCAGAGTTCGAACACACTCCAAATAGTAATATGTCTTACCCCTTCGCTAGCTGAACCCACGAACGATGGGTTCCATTAACACAAAACTCAACATTGGAAAGTGATGAGAACGAGCTGGTCGTTGGGCCCGACTGTAGAGCCTGCTACTCTCTCAGCCCATCAGTATTGGCGGACAACTCGTCAGTTCTTTTTATTTTTTAAATTATTAATATTATTATTTATTTTATTTAAATATTATTTTAAATATTCTTCTTATTAAATACTAATAAAAATAATTATTTATTTATTGATATATATTAATATATTATAATTAATTATTATTATATTAATATTTATTTAAATTTATAATTATAAAATTTATTTTTTTTATAAAAATAAAAAATTTTAAGAGTATGATTAATTTTTTTATTATATTAATATAATATTAAAAAAATTATTAATATTTTAAAAATTTAAAAATAATTTTTTAAAAATATTAAAAAAAGACAGGTTATATAACCTGCGGGTTAGCCTATCCCTTCTTCTTATGAGTTGTTTGTTTACCTTAAAAAAAATATTATTGATGATGGTCAAACCCTGTGTTTCTGATCAGAAGCTTAATAATAAGAATTTAAGATTTTATTCAAACATTTTTGTAGTGGCATTGGTTAAGTTTGTTGTGGTTAATTGCTGCTTATGTCTTTTGGTTAATTAGTATAATTTTTTTCTTCAATGTTGTGAGAAAATAGAGGAAATCATTGAAGTATGTTCAAAGAAGCTCAACAGTTATCCAGCTCCAATATGCACTTTTCGCCTCCAAAAGTTAGGAGAGATTTAAATCTAAAAGTGAAGAACAAGATGAAATTACTCCCACGCTCTTTAATATAAAATTTAGTTAAATAATTAATTTTAATTTTAAATATAAAATATAATTTTTATATTTATTAATTTTTGAAAATTAACTTTATTGGTATTCCCTCAATAAAAATTAATTAAGAAAGTGAAGGGATTAAAAAATATTATTATGATATTTTTTAAAAATAATATTATATTAACTAATTTATCTAATTGTATTAATATAATTAGATTAATTAAATACATAATATATTAAAGATACTAATACCTTTTAAGAATAATTGGAATGCTTCCACAATTAAAAGACATGGAAGTATGAGAGGGTAAGCAACTAGAGAAACTTCTTCTCCATAAAACTGAAGGAGTCACAGTTGGTACCAAATCACATTAAAATATTTCTCCCTCTTTTCCTTATTATAATATACTAACTAATAAGTATTATTGTTCTTTTTTATACAGTATTTGTTTGGTTTTAAGGATAATTAATTATTCCTTTTCATATATATTTCTATTTAATAAGAGTAATAGGAGAGGATAAAAATTAATATGATGATAGAATTTAATATAGTAAATAGGAATAATGTTAGAAATTATTTAAATTTTAAGGATAATTATAATACTTTCAACTATTTTTATTGGCATGTGGGAATTTGTTATTAATGTAATTTTTTTAAATATAATCTTATTTATTAAAGTGATGAGTGAGAGGGAGAATAAGTGGGAGAAGATATGTGAGAGAATGATTAGAAAAAAGAAATGGGACAAACAATGTAAAATTGAAATTGTAAGATGAGGAACGAACAAAGCTTTAAGATAATTAAAAGATACACACAACTACAAGAGTTATATGATAGGCCAATCCAACTAAGTAGAGCAACTTTAAAACTTGGCAATTGTCTTTCAAACAATGTTGCTTTCCCTAGATTGAAGAGATCGATATCAACTTGAAATTTGGAAATATGATTCTTATGACGTGGATGAAGTTCTTTTAATGGAACTTTACTCCAAAGCTTTGTCCTTGAGAGAATTACAAATCTCTTGTTTAAGTCCATTTATTAAGGATCTTTTGCAACGAGCTGAAGCTGTTTCTTTAGACAGATTTAATGGAGGTTGCAAAAATATTGTACCAGACATTATTGTTCAAGGGATGAATGAGTTTACTAGACTGCAGCTTGATTCTTGTTCAGATTTAGAATGCCTTGTAGATGCGACTTCTTCCCAAAGTTAATCAAGTTGGAGTTTTTGGCCAATTTGAAAGAAATTTGGCACGGTCCACCTTTGGTTTTGCTTCTTTGAGAGATTACAAGAACTATATGTTTGTCATTGCGCCATGTTGACATACATCACCATTTCCAAAGCGTGTTGCCAGAGCTGTGCTGTTGCTACAAAAGCTAACTATAACCAGTTGTAGGGAATTGAAGAATATAATATAGAAGGATGGTGATGGTGCAAACAATCAAATAATTTCAGCTTCAAACAATGCACATTTGGTGTTCTCAAAATTGAAAAGCTTGACCATCATTAGATGTGATAAGTTAGACCATGTATTGCCAAACTATTGTGTTCAAGGGTCTTGAGAAGTTGGAGGATGTGTGCGTCGATTGGGCTCCTCAACTAAAATATGCTTTTGGTCAACATGGAAACGAGCATCAAGAGATTCACGTCATGCTTCCTGTTTTGAAATCACTCGAAATTAGTCGATTGAAAAATTTGCTCAGCATATTTCCAGAGAAGTTTCAATCAAGTTGCCCATGTTTGAGAAAATTGCATTGGGTGGAATATCCCAAATTCAGAGCTTCATGCGTTAACATCATGGTTGGTTCAATTACAAATATGGTAGGCATTTCCATGGACCTCCATCGATCGTATTACTCTTTCTTTTTATAATGTCTATGAAAATAATGGCAAAACCAAGATGACCATCTTATTTTGATTTTCCAAATGTTATAGTTGCAAGACAACAAATTGTATAGAAGGGCTTCAGCTCCCTATCGTTCCTCAATTTAGAGGAACTTAAGGTTTGGGGTTGTAGCGTGGAAGACCTTCTATTTCCACTTGAAAGGATTCCCGAAACAAGTTAATGTCACCCTTAAACACTCCGGAATTGAAGAATCTACATGAGCTAAAGTTTATTTGGGGTGGTCCAGTGGGAACTCTGAGCCTCGAAAATCTTAGACGATTCAGAGTGAGTGGGTGCAACAATTTGAGAACTATTTTCTCCCCCGTCACTCTTAGAAGCTCGCCACTATTGGAATATCTTGAAATATCAGATTGCAATAAATTAGAGGAAATAATGTCTGGTAGAGAGGCTGAATAAAGCATCAATGCCCATGGTATAATGCTCATCAGTCGCCACAAATATGGTTTCCAAATCTAAAAAGACTTGAGGTTCAGAGATGCAACAGGTTAAAATGCATGTTTTCTGGAACGAGCTTTCAGATAATGTATTACCCAACATGAGATGTCTAATTCTCGAACAAGTGCCAAGTCTCAAGGTTTATACATTTCCAACGATTGCCTTCCACAGGTACGTACTCATGCATTTATTAGTACTTGTTGGAATTAATCAGAGTCACACGCATATAACCTCTCTCTTTATTTTTTGTCAGTTTTAAAAAATAAATCTAATATATTTGGAATTTTTTGTGTATATTATTTATTTATTAGATAAATTCAAAAGTTATTTTAAAAATTATCTCTAAATATAATATTTTGCCCTAAGCTCTACATGATAGTGGTGCTGAAATATGAAACATTTGAAAAAATGTTGCCTAAAGTTATTGGCATATAGCTTTCATGGCTAAACAATAGTTTTGAATCGTTGTTATAAAGCATAAATGTTTTAGTGATGAGATAGAGTAATTAATTATGTTTTACTGGATTCTTTGTTTTCTTATTGTAATTTGTTTGTGTTTTTATGTCGTATGTGTGTATGCAGCTGTTGGGTTCAAAACTATAAGGATTATGCTTAGAAAGTCCCCTTGATGAGTTGTGGGAGATATGGAGAGCTCCTTCACATGCTTCGAACGTTGGCCATCTTCAAGAATTGGAACTGAGCGAATGTAACAAAATGAAATCTGTATTTGGTGATGAGGGCATCCACCTCCCAATGCTAAAACGTCTTACCCTAAGCAACTGTGAGGAGTTGGGGGAAGTTGTCACACAAGATCACGGCGAATTCCAAACATGCTTTTCTAAATTGAAGGAGTTGAGTGTTTGGGGTGGCAACAAGTTGAAGTGTCTTTAATTTTCTCAACATCCTCTATTACTATATTGCTTCCACATTTATACGAAATAGATATATCAGAATGTGCAGAGTTACAGCAGATTTTCAGGCATAATAATGAAACCGGCCGGCAGCAGTGACATTGTCAAGGAAATCGTGCTTCCAAAATTGAGATCCATACGGCTAACGAAATCGCCAAGCCTTGTTCTTATCGGCAAAGGGTTCAAGTTATCCGAAGTGACGATTGAAGATATCGAAATGAGGATTTGTCCAAAATTTTCTTCGATTATGGGAGCATATCCACTAGAATAAAAGGGAAGTTACGTACGTAGATTGTATTTTTCATGTTGAAATGGAAATCATTTTTAGAAATGTTTTGTTAAATGCATTTACTATTAGGCTTCCTTTCCTTTCTTAGTTCATTAATATAATGTGCTTCATTTGTGCTTTGCATGGGCAGCAGATGAGCCTCACGGCAACCAACTGCTTCATCATCAACTTCCACATTTATATCCAAGAAAGTTGACTTTACTTGAGTTAGAGTTGCAAAAGCTAAGTGAGCTAAGTGTTATGTGCAAGGCCTTCACTCCCTTGCAAGAATCTTGAATATTTAAGGGTGCATGGATGTGGAAAAGAGAAATGTATCTTCCCCATGTCTATTTGGGGAAGCCTCCCACAGTTAAGACTCTTGGAAATTACAGAATGTGAGGAATTAGAGGAAATCATATTGCAAGACTTGGACGAAGAAGCTCATCATCAGAATGTATCCAACTCTTTTCCAGAATTGTGGCGCATAACAGTGAAGGGCTGCAACAAGTTGAAATGCCTTTAGAGGAACGTTTTAGTTGGAATGAGTCCACAGCTACGACACATTGAGGTATCAGAGGCTGCACAGATGGAGGAGCTCTTCTCACATACAAGTTATCATCAAGGAACTGATCCCAATTTGCAACTAATTGTTTCCAAATTTATAAACATTGAGACTTTCAAAATTGCCAGACCTAGCTCACACACTTCTGCAAAGGATTCAACTTAAATACTTCACAACTCCAACATGTCCAAATCAATGAGTGCCCACAATTTGACTTCTCCTTCCACCAAGCCACTGCCTCTATTTATCAGAATGAGTAACCACAGGTATGCCACTATTTATCATGCTCCCTCTATTTCCTTATTTACATATGCTAATAACCAAATATTTATGTTTCAAGAATAAAAATATATTATCCTCTAATCCTTAATATAAGACTCATTTAATTAATTTGATTATATTAAAAAAATAATTTAATTAGTTAATATAATATATATTTTTTTAAAACATGTTAGTCATCTTCTTTAATTTAATACATTCTCTCTTATTTAATTATTGTTGAGAGAATATTATTAAGGATATTTTAAAAAAATTAATAAATATAAAAAGTATATATTATATTTAGGATCAAGATCAATTTTTTAATTAAATTTTATATTAACGACCAAATGAGTACAATAATAGTGGAATCTAAAAAACTTAACGAATTTTTTGGATAATCAAATAATCAAAGTTGTTCATGCTTCATGGTATTACTTGTCCATTCACTCTTGAGCTTTTTTTTTAGTTGACTATCCAATTCACTAGAACTTTACCCTGACTACATTCGGATTTGATCCGCGCCGTGCACCTGGCTATAATGGGTGAGTCTCCCGATGGGAATTTTTTACATATGCCAAAACTCGAACTCGAGACCCCATTTAAACGATACCGAGCCGCTTACCACTCAGATTAACCCCCATTAGTTACTCTTGAGCTTATGATCAAATCAAAGAGATCTAAACTTCGTTCAGTCACCTGTTAGTTCTAATAAGTCGTTGTTATACCCGGATTTCTGTATCCAAACCTATAACTTCAAAATTTAATAATAAATTATTATGCACTTTAACAAAATAGAAAGGCATCAACTTTATTTATCAAAAGAAAAGGGAAGAAAGGCGTCAACTGTTTTTTTTTTGTGTCCTACTAGACATAATATAATATTTTAATTAATGAAAATTTATTTTATGAATCATTCTGAACAAAACAAAAATTTATGTATTCGCTCAAAAACATTTTTCTTTTGATGATGTATATCATGTTGCCCTCCAAAATTATGTATACTTCATATATCCACCGGAAATGTAAATTTGGTCAAGTTCTGAGCATGATATAATCTTAAATTTCTGACATAAATAACTGTGCTTATCCGCTTTGTTTGTTATGCTGATCAACACGTTTAAAAGTTTGGATATGGGAAAAGAAGAGAGTTGAAGTGTGAATTTGTGTTCTTGTGCAGAATGAGTCATTTGATGGAAAAGAATGAGTCATTTGATGGAAAAGAATGAGTCATTTGTGCTTGGAAGGTAAAACTTTGTAATTTCAAATTGTGAAGGATTGAGACCTTTAAAGTGTATTTGTTAATTTAGTGGGGAGCTTACGAGTTTTGTAAAGGATGAATATGAACGCTTACACTGTTTTGCAGGTGCTTATAAATGAACTTCAATCTTGGGACCCTCCTGTGATAGAAGGAAGGGGGATCTTCAATCTTGAGGCAGAGAAGAAATAAATATGATAGTGGTCTGGTTAATATATTAACTATTTAATTAATTTAATTTAATTAAAAAAATTAGTTAAATTGATTAATATGTTATGTTATTTTTTTAAAATATTATAATAATCTTCCATAACTCCCTTTTTCCTATATTTTATTTGATTATTATTGAGAGAATATTAAATAGAATAATTTAAAAAATAATTAATGAATATAAAAAATATCATTTTGATCCTTGTTATAAGTCTATTGTAGAAGAAAAAATTTATGCTAAATATAAATCCATCTAAAAAGTTGTTAATAATTGTTTTTCAAGGTATAGACAAGACCGGCCGATTGGACCAAAAAAATAGGTGAATCAGATATTAGTCTGATCTGGTTTAGGCTACAAAACCAGCCAATAAACGACTAAGTATGACTCATTTTAAACCTTGGTACCATCTTTAAACCGGGTAACCCGCTAAGTTGAATGGGTTATCCGACTTATATTTTCTCTTTCATATAGGTCAAAATAGCTACTTTTTTTAAAAAAAATAAATTAAAAAACTAAAATCCCCATCAGTTAGTTGAAATCCGTAACCTTTCAGGAGGAAATTTTTCAATCTTGTTATATTTTATTATTGGTACAATCAAACTATTATCATATTTTCTTGCATTTTGTTATTAGTAATATTGTATTTTATTACTTTCATTGAAATTATATTATTTTAATGTGATATGTTTGACCTTGAGTTAACCCTAATCTGACTTGTTGACCTTGACCTACTACTTCAATCCATTTAATATCTGATCCGATTTTTAATACTTGAATTATTTTAATTTTACCTCTCTTAAATTGGAAAAGATGTGAAAGAAAATATATAACATATCTTCACTGCACACTATTTAATGAGGGGTAAATTTAAACAATTTATAAATTTAAAACTTATTTAATTACTTAACCGTTATTTATTAGTATATGAGAATTAATTAAAATAAATTTATAATAAATATGTCTTATATTTATAATTAAAATTAATTTTTTTAATAAGTTGCTTATTAAATACTGGAGGAATAATTACGGAAGATTGGACGAAAACTCAGCAGAAGACAATGAAGGTGGTTGGACTTAACTGGACTCCATAGTATATGGGATCACCTCCTTTGCTGGTGGCAGAATTGAATTAGGAAGCCCTTACAATTTATGAGTGTCTGTCATTTGTCTCTTTCACGGACGGTTGCAACCACATGCATATATCCCTCCCTCCCTCATTAATTCTCCCTCGTATCACAAGTAAGCATGAATTTTCCTATTTCACATCAGTTTTAATTCATTTTTTTCTTGTTTTTTATTTTCTATTAAATCTCTTAACTTGTGGGGGAGCGTGTGTTTCAAGTTGTTAATGTCTTACACTCTTACTTTAACAAAAAACAATTAACCATGTGTTCTATCTCTAGGAAGTACTATTTTATTATAATTCTAATCATAATATTTAGAGAGACATCCTAATTTTTGAGTTATTAATTTTATATCTGAGGATGATAGACTGCTCGACTTGCTTAATATTGATATCGCCTAGAAAAAAAGAGAAATTTTACTCTACCTTTAGATCATGAGTGAATCTAATATTTTTTCAAAAAGTTTCGTACCAAAAAAAAATTAATAACGTATGTGTGCTTTAATTAGTAAGATTGAACCCAGAAAATACGAGAAACATGAATGTACGTGGCTATGTACGTAATAGTAATATCAGCTAGAAGAGCAAGAACCATTCATTTAAGAGACTAACTACTCGTGAAACAGCATATTCGACTTGCATTGAATGGGAAGCCAGGAAATTATGAAAAGGCCTTTGGAATTATGAAGTGCAGGAGTAGATAGATGCATTAAGTAAGCCACCTCATATATATATATATTGTTGAAGCAGCTTTAGGGTACATGGATTATGTACATGTTTGTTCAAGAATGGTCCCTCCCCCTCGTATACATCTACTGCTCTTTCTCACTCAAATACACAACCCTTTTCCTTCAAAGTACATCTTTTTCCCTGAGATCATCTCTCTCATTTTCATGTACTTTTCTCTAGCTCCCCTTCCGCACTTTTATTTTTTGTAATTTTATTTGAATATTTGTATTTTGACACTTTTTGAATATTAAGAATTAGAGGAGTATATAGTAATATAGATCCCTTCGGGACATACGATATAGAGTAATTTAATATAGGATATCAAAATCTATTTATATAATTAATTTTGTTAGATATTACTATTTATAAAAATTAACCACGCTTCCTTATTTGCGACATATGTAAGGCTGACATATTGGGGGAAAATAAGGTATTAGCCCTTATCAATCGATAATCCCTTATCATTTGTTTGGCTCAACTGGAGGTATTCTAACAAATAAATTTTGATACAAGTGCATATTTCTCACTGGTTTTCTTTTGACCGAAAATTTCTCACTGATTTTGGAACATCGTAAAATAGAGATAGTTTTCTAATTGGGAAATAGTTTTTTAAATTGGGAAAAAAAGATAGTTTGAATTTGTCAAATTTCAATAATTAATATTAAGATAAAGAGTCACAATAAATATTAATTCAGTTTAGCAGAGATTGCTTTCATACATTTAAGGGCCGTTTAGTTTAGTTTTGGAGAAGTAATTATTAAGAAAAAATGATTTAAAAGTGATTTTAGAGAATAGTTTTGGAAAAAGAATTTTTAAAAGAAAAGTGATTATAAAGAAATAAATATTTAGATAGTTATTACCATAATAACTATTTTTACAGATAAATTATTATAAAGAGAATGGGGTAAAATGATAGAGAAAAAAAGACATAAACAAAGTGATCATTATACAGTTTAAAAGTACTTTTGTCATCCAAAAACTATTCTCACAAGTTATCTAAAATCATGTTTTACTCTATAAATTTTTATCGACATTTGATAGTGGTTCATTTATTTTTTTACCTAAACTTTTAAAATGATGGTTTTAAAAGAAATAAAAAAACAGTCACTTAATAAGATACGAATTCTAGACTACTTGGGAGAAAAATTGATCCAAAAGTTTATTCTATAGTCAATTGATATGATATGATCATCATTCTAATTATCGTTACCACCTAGTTCCTTAATATAAAAAAATTAAAAAAAATTAATTAATTATAATTAATATAAAAAGTAAGAGTTAGTTAATTAATTTAGATAGATTATGAATATATAATATGAATCTGTCTTAAAGAATTAAATTTAATCATAATTAACTGATTTATTTGATGACATATATAATATTTTTATCTACTTTATTTTCTAAATTTATATATATTTTTAAATTCTTGCACATATTAAAGAAATTTTTAAATATATAAATGGTTAAAATGAATACTTAAGTTAAACACATATTTTTTTGTACAAATAATTAAGTTAACTAATTTTTTAACCTATTCAAATTACTTATCTAACTCATATATTTAGGATCCAACCACTCCTCTAGTCCTTACTATATAATTTAATTAGGAAATTAATTTTAGTTTTAAATATAAAATAGATTTTTTATATTTATCAATTTTTTTATCAAATTATCGCTATTAATATTCTCATAACAATAATCAAATAAGAGAGAGATGGAGTTAAAGAAGATTATTAGGATGAGTTCACCCTAATCTTTATTATATTAAAGCACCAATTAATAGAAAGGCACTTATTTAGTTTCAATGAATATTAATTATCTTTTCTTAAATACTCATATTTAATAAAAGTAGTGGGAAAGAGTATAATGATGGAGTTTAATATAACTAATATATTTAATATTGGAAATTATTTAAATTTTAGGATAAATTTAATATTTTAACTATTTTAATTGATATATATGAATTAGTAGCTGGTGTCAAGGATGAAAGAGAGTATTAGAAAAAATATAGTATATTAATTAATTTAATTAAATAAGTGTTATATGAAGGATACATGCATGTCAATGAAGTAGTAGTAAACATGAAAAATAGTAGGGCCGGTGGTTTGTGTGAGTCTCAGCAATTATGGATTTCAACAACTTCTCCGCCCAAACATCAAAAGATCAAAGCTGCATTAAAGAGTGCATCCCCACAAACTTGTAATTTATGATCTCACCTTCTCCCATGATCCCTCCATTTACCCCTCTCTCTTCTCTTCTGTTCTCATCTCAGAAATCAGTCACTTACAGCTCCACACAAAGATGACAACAATGCAAGGCCAACAAATCAAACCCATCTCATCATCATCATCCTCATGCATGCAAATTTTATTCATCCTTCTGGTATTCCTGGTGACAGGAACCGGCTGTGCAAAGGTTCCGGCGGTCATCGTGTTCGGTGACTCTTCGGTGGATGCCGGGAACAACAACTTCATTCCCACGGTGGCCCGGAGCGATTTCGAGCCATATGGGAGGGACTTTCAGGGTGGGAAGCCTACTGGGAGGTTCAGCAATGGCAGGATTCCGACAGACTTCATCTCTGAGGCTCTGGGAGTGAAGCCATACATTCCGGCGTACTTGGATCCTAAGTATAACATTTCTGACTTCACCACCGGCGTCACCTTCGCTTCTGCCGCTACTGGTTACGACAACGCCACTTCCGACGTTCTGGTAATTAATTCCCTTCTTTTCATTCTATAGTTTTGTCAGTTTTTGCGTCACCTTCAGCCAAATTCCTTCAAGAACAAAGCTGAGAAAACGCAGGCTTTATTTTTTTTAAAGTAATGTAAATTGACAACACAAATATATTTGTGTGTGTGTGTGTGTGTGTTATTTTCAGTCGGTGATACCACTATGGAGGCAATTGGAGTACTATAAAGATTACCAAAACAAGCTAAGATCCCATGTTGGAGAAAGCAAGGCAAACCAAACCATAAGTGAAGCATTACACATGATGAGTTTAGGAACAAACGACTTCCTGGAAAACTACTACACCATCCCCGGCCGGTCATCAGAGTACACTTCCCGGCAATACGAGAATTTCCTCGCCGGCATCGCCGAGAACTTCATCAGGAAACTCTACGGTCTGGGTGCCCGGAAGATCTCCTTAGGAGGCCTTCCTCCAATGGGGTGCTTGCCATTAGAGAGAACCACAAACGTCGTTGGTGGTAATGAATGTGTTTCCAATTACAATACCATAGCCTTGGAGTTCAACAATAAGCTCCAGAGATTAACCGTAAAGCTGAACAAGGAGCTACCTGGGATGAAGCTGGCGTTTTCTAATCCATATTTCATTTTATCGAGCATCATAAAAAAACCTGCCCAGTATGGTAAGCTTCATTTCCATACTAATTAATTAAAGATCCATCGTCTGTTTGACGTTAAAATTAAATAAATAAATAAATATTTGGGAGTTGACTAGGATGTCTTGTTTGTGTGTGGAACTGCAGGGTTTCAATCGGCGTCAGTGGCATGTTGTGCAACAGGAATGTTCGAGATGGGGTATGCTTGCAGGAGAGGGGCCATGTTCACTTGCTCGGATGCTTCCAAATACGTTTTCTGGGATTCTTTTCATCCAACTGAGAAAACCAACGGCATTGTTGCCAACTACGTTGTCAAGAATGTTTTGGCAGAATTCCTATGAAAACCTAAGCTATACATTATTGTTAAATTTGAAGCACTGTATTACTTCCTATATATATATATATATATATATCAATTTCAGAGGTGGTGGAATAAAGTGAAGTATAGGATATATGAGAGTGAGGGGTCTATTTTGTTTAATGATAATGTGTAATATTTGTGTAGTGCTGTATTTGGAAGTTCGAATTCTAGTTTTGTGAAATTGTGATGTATTACTGTGAGGTTGGGCCATAAATCCAAGCAAGTTTTTGTTATTATCATACCTCTGATTCAAGCTAAATTGTATGACTTAGTCAACTGACGTGAGCATTTAGTTTCCTATAGAACTCTTGTCCTGCTGTCCCAAGGATCTAGCCATTCATTTCTCTCATTATGCAGTATTTTTATATATCGCTATCTAATATTTAAAATGAATGAGTTTATTGGGTTCATTATGCAGTAATTTAAAAATATTAGTATCTAATTAGCTACTACATGGATACTCTTCACCTATGTCCTGTTCCAAACTTGTCACATCTCCTTATTTAAAATATATTTACTAATTTTGTTAAGTATAAGATTCAAACATAAAAGAACTGTATTCTTTTGGTCACGCAATGCACATTACAGGTAATCACCTGATAGAAATTTTTTCAGTAAAAAATATATTAATTTGAGCAAAATTTTATTTAAGTCAAAATTCAAATTCAAATAATTTAAAAAAAAAGTAGAGAAGAGAGATGGCCACAAGGAGAAACATAGAATAAAGTGGGGCCTAAATAAAAATCATGTTATTTATATATCAATTGATTGAGATAGTAAACCGTCTTATTTCAGAAAACACATTTATTGAAAGAAATAAAAAGTATTAAAAATGTAGAAATTACCTTAACTAAATAAAAAATGCTATTCATATAATTTTCCCAAAAAAAATATAAATTTTTTTTGTAATATTTACAAGTTTTATACTTTCAGTTGATTGAAGAGACGTTTAGCAAGCCACAAGCCAACCTCCCCCCCCCCCCCCATCATATCGTTGTCATCTCTGGATAAACAGCACGCCTCCTTAATTAGACGACAAATGCTTTATAATTAAATATGAGTACAATGCCTTACATAGAGTATGATTAAAAAAAGTGGAAGTTGTTATATATGTTACATTTTATATCGATGAGGTTTTAAAATTTGAACATATATCCTTCTTGATAATAATTATTAATGATCAATATCACAAAGCAAAAGGGTTCTATTAAATTTATATTGATGATTGGTCGTTGGTTTTTAAATTTGAACACCCACACCCACACACACCATGCATATGGAAAGTACACACACTATGCAAAACATATACTCAGTTTGCAAACGAATATGACTGCACGAGTAGAAAAAGAGTAGCGTACAATATTTCATCTTGTACAATTCCGGTTGTAATGTCTAACAACAGGAAAATGTAAGTGCGGATCTGCAGACACATCAGGGCCAGTAAATATGCTGTAATTCATTACAACAACCAGGAAACTATGAAATGACTCGAAATTCAATATGAGAGAATGAACTTTCTATAGTATCTATCAGTCACTTGTGATCATTCGCATCTCCACTTGAAGCCAGACAGCTTGCAGGCCAGCATCCTAAACTCGGGTACATCCTTTAGGTGATTGTTATCAAGTTATACAATAAAAATATGACCAGTGAATGTTTCTAACTCCTCAATACTAAATAACTGGATCTTTCAACAGATTTCCTTTACATGTCAAATTTTTATTGAACAACTTGATAACAAACACTTAAAAACTACCTTAGTCTATAAATTTAGAACCAGCCGTGTCTAAGAAGCTACAATGTGTGAGCATGTTTACCCTCACCACTTTCTATGTTCCAGATAATGAAGCTCATCAAAGTTGGGGTACCGGTCATTGTGAAATACTCTAGCTGGAATCAAGAACCGTCCATTTGGGTGTCACTGCCGGTTCGATTTGGTGGATTGGCATTAAATGGGCTCCCAATCACACTGCTTTGAGTCTGGCCAGCTCCAAAAGTAAAGTCTGTCGGGGGAACATCTAAGGGAGCTTGGGCAAAGATTGAGGGAGCGCTAGGATTGCTGAAGGCAGGAAGAGGAGCTGCTGGATCATTAATTTTTGGGTAGCCAAAGCTAATGGGAGGAGGTGCTGGAGCTGAGAACCGAAACGAAGGAGAGCTGCCAGTGTCAACCGATCCATAGATCTTGCGCTCATACTCCTGCAGTTGCTGGTAAACACCTACATTATGAAAGGAAGGATGCATGTCAGAAAGATAGTAATGAAAAAAGTAAACAAAACCCGTCCTTGAGGGACACAGGGTTGAGCAGAAGCCTGTATTGCTGATGGGACAGAGACTAAGAATTTGGAACAAGATCAACATTGGAAAACTAATTTGGGGCATCCCCCAATTCTTTCTGTTAGGATCTGTAAGGACAGAATCCGGACCCAATGCTCATTCACATCCTTGAGATATCCACATTTAATTTTTACAGTTTTTAATTCTTAAGTTTTTAAGCAATAACTTCATTTTTTTTAAGAAGCAATAGTTAGAACATTATCTTCATTTTACACTTTACATCTATTAAAATAAAAACCATTAAAGATATAAGAATTAAATAAAATTAAATATGGACCATCTAATTTTAATCTAGATGGTCCATATTAAAGATTAGCATCCCATGCTCATCTTTCGAGTTAGAGTAAGGAATCCAATCTCCTTAAGGACATGTAACAGGGGCAGGAAGAATTATCAATGTTCATAAATTCAAGTTTCTCTGCTAATTCATTTCATTCCATAAGGAGATCAGACGTAGGACCAGCAGCAAGCATAAACCAAATCTGATAGAGGGCAAAGGACCAGAATTTTATCAATATTAATCAATGAGAAAACTGATCTAAGTCTAATGTGACCCTAAACCCTAAAACTGATGTAAGTCTAATGTGTAAGGGCTTTATATAACACCCAAAAGATAACGTTTTAAAATGCAAAATAATATATAGACCCCAACAAAAAATTATAAATCCCGACAGAGTAATAAAAAATTACAATAAAAAATTAAATTCTAACCCAAATGTGTTCTTAATTAAAATACGCCTAATCTTATTTAAAATTGTGAAACAAATCTGGAATTAGAAAGCAGAGGCACCTTCAGTTAATTCTACAGAAGGCCTCCTCTCTTTTACCCACTGGTAGCTCTGGGGGAGTCTCCAACCCTTGGACTTCATCAGGTAAGCAATCACAATTGCTGGGGACCTGCCAGAAGAAATATATTGGTCATGGGAATTGCAACTTGCACGGATCTAAAACTTTCTTCGTAGTTGTAACTTTCAATGTCTTCAATGCATGTCCTTTTTCAAGGCTACAGCATAAGAGAGTGAAACACCTTTATACCATTTCAGCTTTTGCTCCGTTTTTTAGTCCACCGCAAAATCGTTTGGAACTAATTCAAGCAGAATATTTCATTGCCATGATTAATGAAAATGGTAGAGATGACTTGCCTATTCTTCCCTGACATGCAATGAACCAGAACCCGGGCCTTGTCCTTCTCACATTCCTCTGCAAGCATAAACATATTGATTCAAGTGTAAAAGCCAAGAAAATGGACAGGAAAACTAGAATTAAAGACATCTATAACAAAATTTGCAACTTGGTCATGATAATAATGAACCTATAAGTTATTGAATTCAATTTAGCTTGACCCAAATTTAACACAGTAAAGTACATGATTAATGTTCTGAAAGTCAATATATATGTAGGTATAAGTTAATGTTTTCATGCATGTCTTAAAAATACTTTTATAAACTAGACCAAACCAGATCAACCAGTTAAACAAAAGAACCTGAGAACTAATTATCATTCGCATCCATTTGGACCACAAAACAGGCCAGTCAAAAATTGGCCAATAACCAATATAAATCAAGCGGATCAAATACTTCAGAAGCCTTGCCAATTCAGATAGTCATATACTTCTTGACAACCCAATGGGCCATTCAAGAACATGAAAGTACATGCTTTTAATTTCTCTCTAAACACTGGCGAAGAATTCATCCCCTCCATAATTAATATATGGTCAAATGTGAGCAATTATGGAAGAAGTAAATGCAAATTATAACTCAGATTAAGAGACGGAATTGAAAACAATTTACAACAGCTTTTCTAAAACGAAATGAGAAAAAGACTAGCACTGCAGTATATATAATATATCTCGAGAGAACGAGTATTTGGTTTGGTAACCCAGTGAGTTGACGTAGATATTCAAAACCTTCCTTATATCAATGCAATAATCTATGGTGCTATAGAAATTTTGATTTTCCATCAAGGCTCTATTTTGACTTTGATATATATATGAAAGGAAAAAAATGGAATTTTTTATTATTTATAATATTAAATCTTAATACATAAAACATGTTTATTTATTTATAATAAAATATAGAAAAGCAATCAATCCCTCCACCAATGCAAGTACTAGTTTAGTTTTTAAAACATTAGTTTTAAGGAACATAGCTTTTTCTCCATATCCGAATTCATCTTGACGAATGTAAGCTCTAAAAGGGAAGAAAAGGAGAAGGAAGTTTGTAAGCAACATGGGTGCTTTGGGTCACATTAGGTATGAGCTAAAGAGTAACAGTGTAAGCTGTTAGAGATATATTTGGAGGTGAGGGAGGTTCGGAAGGGTGTTTGTTTCCTTCTTTCTGCATTTTTACAGCAGTCTCCTCACAGTAAGCGCTAGCTTGCTAAGTTGTACCTCTTCACTCAGCTCAAAGGAATAACACCTTCATCTATATACAAATAATATCAGTTTATGTTGAGCTCCATTAAACTATTAGGAAGCCTCGAACTCTAGAATAGACCCAACAATTAACTTTGTGAAAAATTATTTAAGCAAAATTTTTCAAAAAAACTAGCAGTCTAAGTAAAAGCCTCAGAGATCGGGTTAGAAAAACCTTGTGCCTGACATTTCCTTGTCTCCATTCTCTTTCTGACATACTATGACTTGCTATTTTCCCTTTATATTTTCTCATATTTCATCAAGAAACTAAGGACCTATAATGAACGATGAGGAAATCCAGGATGTACATGTTGCAAGAGGTTCCAATGATGGAGAGGTTGGCGGCTAAGCATTCTCTCTGAACTAGACTGCCAAAGGAGCTTACGTCAAGATTGAGTTGTCCTCCTGAAAGAGAAGACTAGCTGCATGACGAAGCTAAGTGGGTTTGGAAAGGAAATCCTATTATGGTAATACTAAATTATTCAGTGTTACTAGTCACCATATACCTAATGATAGATCAATCCTAAATTCTCAATCTCCTCAATAATTATAAAGGATTTCTATCCTATATCAATATTTTTGACCTATCATTCTTGTAACAAGGGAAGAGTTCAAAAAGACTGATGAAAATCTTGCTAGACAATCTGTTTATATTGGGGCATTTGATATTTCCTCCAGGCAATAATCAGACAGCACTCAGATGCAACCTGTTTACATTGGGGTATTTGATATTGAAGTTATTGGGGATGCAATATCTCATTTAAGTATAAATGTTTTCTTTTCAAACTAAATCTTGACCTTAATAATTAATAAGGCTTAATTGGATCTTCTAGATAATTCCATAAACTGAAATAATTGTTGTAGGAGAAAAAATAGGATCAATAGGTGTATGTGTCAGCAACGCAATCTGTTTAATCATCCCCAGAGAGAACAAAAATCTAATTTAAAAAACACATAGTTCATCATCGTTTCTGCCTTTTTACTTTTATTGTTTTCTTAAAATACCTCCATAGCTCTACCATATACTCCCTCAGTCCCTTAAACAAGGTGTTTCAAACATATGGCACACAGATTAAGAAAAGTTGTTGGATTGCTTTATTTGAAAAAAAATATCTCAATATTCCAACTATACCCTAATTAATTAGAGGAATATAAATATTAGTCATTGTTGTAATTTGTGCAACCTCATGATTACAGGGATAAAAATGGAAAATCAACATCTTTTAATTTTCCGACTAAACACCATATAATTTGGACCACTTTTTATTTTATTTTTGGAGGACACTTAGATAAGGGACCAGAGGGAGTACTTAGCCGTATAACATCTCACAAAGATGGGTGGTAGGGAAAGATTTTGCATAGTATTGAAGCCCTCAGCAATGAGTAATTTGATATATCATTTGGTGTGACTGGATGACATAATCATAATAGTCATATTTGGACCAAGCCAAAGAGCAAGTGCCAGGGTTTCATAACGAATCATCTCATTAGCAGGCTGCAAATTTTGCAGCAGTTAAAAAGACTATTATATCAAAAAACATACCTATAAACTGAATCGCTTCATTAAATGGCAAAGTTTTGTCATCTGGAAGACAGTGATAGGTAAATGAGTTTCTGTAGAGATTTTGACAAGAAGGAACCGTCTGCACAGGCACAAACTACAAGGTTATATAAAAATGTAAGGATTAAAAAATTCCTAAATAAGATCTCAAAGCCATCAGATTTGTCACTGTAGTTATGTTTCATTACCACAACCAAAGAAATTCAATTCAAGTAACAATGTGAATGACATTAGTGCCTGAACGCCATAAAGTCAAGTAGAATGGTATCTCCGCTCTCAAGGCAAGAAACCAATGAGGTAACATCCTTTTTCCCTTCTAATGTCTATTGTCAGAGCTCCTAAAACTTGAAGGAGCCATTTCCTATAGAATATAAAGTAAGGTACTTAAAACACAATGCATCTCCATTTTACAATTAGTCACTCCCTTTATCTTAATTCCAGCTATTTACTTGACCCGGAGAAATCAACAAATGGAGGACTTGAAAGATTAATTTCAGGGGAAAAAATAAGCCAAATCAGCCTATTTAAGCTATATCATTGGAATATATAAACCATGAAATGTTTGACTTGGCATCATATCCATTGATTGGCCACTAAGATACTTGAAGCACATCTGATAAGCTCGTAACTTGGCCAAGAACAAATTAAGATTAAAATCTAACTCGTAACTTGCAACTAATTTTTTGAATGTGAACTAGTAACTAAAAGAACGATCTTTTTCATTCCTCAGGCTCAGCTTACCAAGGAACTGTTAATTTTGAACCGCCTCCGTTATGAATATGGTTCTCAAGATTTGAAGTCATGCAAACAATCCTGGATTCTATACCTATCACTCTTGATGTCTTGATACTAAATGATAAATTTTGAAGAATAACTGAAACCTATCACAAGCTAACTCAGTTAAAACATTTGTGCATTTCTTTCGTGTACATAACTATCGATCACCACAGCGAAATCCCAAATGCCACAGAGAACAGGATTCGATAGATCAAATGCCAATGAGCAAATTCGAAGGATCAAATGCCAATGATACAGCAATCTAATCAAACTATTCAGAGATTTGTCATAAATAAGTCGATTAAGGAGATACACAACGCAAGGGCTACGAAATAACTAACAATGAATCGTATATTCAATAAATGACGGAATAAGTCTTACATTGAGGATTCGAGAGATTCCCTGAGTCTTGAGAAGCTCCGACCGTGACGCGTTATCATAACTGCCCAAGTAAAGGAATTCTGGCAAAATCACGGAAGGAAAGGCGCTGACTCGGATTGAAGTTTTCTCCGATGCTGCCGGAATGCGGTGTCCACAAATCGAACAAACTTCCCCTTCTTCGTATTTGTGATAGTGGCCACATACCCCACAAGGATTTTCCCTCTCCCTTTTCCTCATAATATAAACCACAACTGTTTCCCTTCAAACCCAGACAAAAAAATCCGATTCGAAATAAACAAATACTCAGAGATCAATAAACAGCAAATACAGTCAGATTAGAAAAATTTTCTCGATGAAATATTGCAAGAAAGACTGCAATAGACCAACAAAAAGGGCGTTAAAGATGAATAAATAGAAACATAGGCTACTAGTAGGAAATCTCTTGGCTTTCTTTCCTCCTATGAGATTGCGTCAGAAAGAAAGAAACAATCTCAATGGTTCAATAAATAATACTTCGGGGAGAGGTATGTATGCCACAGCACACCAGACCAGATTAGCGGGGTATTAATATATTGTTTGTTAAGATCTTTGATAGCCACGTGATAGGGAGCAATCAGGCTTCCTTTCATTTTCTCCTAGATCTCATGGAACTTGCCCAGTACTAACGCTACCCTGTGCCGTGGAATTTTTTTAACAGAATCAATTATACTGTAACATTGAAATTCAAGGTACGAATCGAAATCTCATGGATGTATCTTTGAAGATTGTGGATAAATTCATGATTGTCATATTGATGATGTTGCGATTTTCTCTCTCTTCCTATTTGTTTTATGGATAGCTCCGGCATATATTTTAAATCATAAAAGAAAAGAAAGATGTCATAACATAATAGCATTGATCGTCCCGGATTAGATCAATGGATCAGATTTTCTAAATAAAAAATAATTGAAAATTCTGTAAGATTGCAAAACTGTCAAAGATATTTTGAATATTAACGAGAAGATTTAAAAATACTTTATTTTAATTTTAATTTTTAGATTTTAGAATTTCCATTTAATTTTAAGAAAGTAATCATATTTAAGATATTACTAACACACAAATCCTATTTTTAGATGGTAAGAAAATAAGTGACAAAATTATCAAAAAATACTACATCTTATCTTTAACATAAAATATACTTAATTAATTTAAATAGACTATAAAATTAATTAAATTATTTATTTATAATGACCGCTTATTAATTTTATTAAATTACCCCATTTAATCATATAACTTTAAAATATTCTAAATAGAAACTCCCTTAATATATATAATTATATAAGGATACTTTAAAAAAATTATAATTTTAAGAGATAAAATATATTAAGATTTTATAACTAAGATCAAATTAAACCCCTAATCTAACTCTTCTAATTAAGATTAACAGGAGTAGTAATATTTTTACTATTTTTTTTAATATTCTCTCCTTTTATTTTCCTCTCATCTTTCTTTCCCCACAAATATAACCTAAATGTAGGCTGGCCATAATTCAAATTTAAAGACTAAATTTTTCTACTAGAACTAATCTTATTGTTATTAGTATTATTTTCTTATCTCAAGTTTGTCTCTTATCCTTCTCTCTTTTTTTTATATACAAAATTTTTTAAAAAATATGTTTGACTCACATATTATTTAAAAATAAAATAAAATCTCTCTTTTTCCTAAATAATATAAATATTAGGTAAGATAAATTGTTAATTATTTTTAGACATAAATTTAAACATATATAAATTAAAATATTTTTTTAAATATTATGACCAAAATGATAATAAAATAATATTTTAAAAAAAATAAAATACTGATACTTGTCTTGTTTGTCCTTCCTTTTTAGCCTTTCCATCTCTCTTCCCCTTCCCCTTTCTTGTCTTGGATGAATTTCGGATTATTTTGCCTAGAGGATTATGGCATTGTTATTTATGATTTTATGGGCTCTGGATAAAAGAAATCAAAACCCTGAATTGTCGTGTAAGCTTTCATGATTTAATTAGTATATAGCCTATGAGATTAAAACAAAGACATGCTGTGTCATAATTCATGACATCAATGATAATATCATTATTCCCATCAACATCAATCTTAAAAAGTAAAACCAAATTAGGAGATTACCCTAACTGAGCTCATAAAGTTGAAAATTTAATTTATAATCTTTTGTATAGTAAAACCAAAAGAAAATAGTTTTTATCATGTTTTAACCCTCAAAGGATACTTTTCATACACCAGTTAATTAATAATTATTTTTTCATATTAAATATTTACTATAATCCTAAATATAAAAAATAGTAGGGATTTTATCTCAATTCATTGTATTCCTTATACTTTCTTTTTTTTTTCAAACTATTCTTCTTAATGCTACCTCAAACAATAAAACACAAGAATAATAAAAATGCAGCCAAGCATTTTAGAAAAATTAGGATGCATTCCTACAAATAATTAAATCACATAACTTTTTTAATATATGCGAATTAATTAAGTAACTCTTATATTTAACATTAGAAAAAATTTAATTCTTTTCCTTTCCCGCAAGTGTTATGGGCCTTTCTACAAGGCTAGAACTCTTATATCAGTTAGTTTCAATCATGACATTTAAAGAGATATTCTAACTCCTATATACATAAGTTTACACTTGAGGGTAATATACGGATCACCTTGCTTGACATTAGTATCCCCCAGAAAGAAATGAGACTTTACCCTACATTTAGATCGTGGATGAACCTAACAATTTTCTAAAAAATTTTGTATAAAAGAAAAGTTAAGTAGTTCTTATTTTTATATAGTTAATAGTTTTTTATTTAGCATATGCAAAATCTAAAATAAAGTAAAACAATATAGCATATGAAATGGCAAAATAATAATTACACCTCCATAATTTACAATATAACTATGAAATGCTATCACAATCCAACTGATAACAGCCCTCTATGCACTAACTGCTGATCTACTGATGCAAATGCCGAGATTGAACATAAAACATATCTTTCAAATTCCTGGCTCAGGGAACTTCAGATAGTTCTTAACACTTAGGAATACTTTGATTTGAAACCTTCGGTGAGAGGAACCACTTTTGCAGATAGTTTTGACTGCAATTTTGATGCAGCTTGACGAATGTCCTAAACACGACAGAATTTCTGCTCAGAAGTACTCCTTGAATTCTTTAAGAGGCAATGCAATTTCTTCTAAATTAATATAAATAAACTTTACGTAGCACCAAGAATATTATAGGAATAGCAAGGTTACCTCTATTTTATATCTTGACGAAAAATGAGTTAATAAAACAGCTTTGTTGTGAATCCACTGAGCATTTCCAATGAGCTGCAAATTTAATAACAAATTTAACTTTAATGAGGAAGTTACTCAATACAACATTCAGGCACAGTACCAAATTGTCAAGGCAGATTAGAGAAACAACAATTCTTCATGATGAACCTTAATTATGTCAAGCTGCCTATAAAGAACCAAAAAGAGTATGCAGACTTCATATTACCTCAGATAAATGTGTATGCCCGCGTTGCCGAGCATGTTCTACGCTGAATGACTCATCCAGGAAAGTTGCCTGTTAACAAGTTATTGGCTTAAACAATGTTATCAGCTGATCAAAATACATGAACTACAGTAAAGAGTCAAAAAAGACAATCACTTTAAAGTTCCCTCCAAGGCCCCATTTAAGGAAAGAGAACCGCTTTTCTTTATTTATTTGCAGTATTTATTAGGTCACTATAACTATTCATCAAAATCTTTTAATATCTTCTTATTCTTTTTGAAGTAGGGGCCCAAGATTCATTTTTCATCTCAAAACTAGCCTCCATTATAATTCATTCAATATGGTGTGTGTCATACTGGCAAAACCACACAAGGTTCCAACTCCCTGAACACCATAAAAAGTGTAATAGCATAGTTTTCAGCCAGTTTTTTCATTCCTCAGAAATTCACTCCAACTAAGCCCACATAAGATAGTTAATTGAAAATTCCCTGGAGAGTAGCTCAAGCAACGAAATTGATCTGCTTAAAGCATAAAAAATGGAGAGAAGAGGGGAAATATCCATTCTAACGACCAGATAGGTCAAATTAGAAGACTATAAAATCAAACCTAGTCTAAAGCTGTATGCTTGTAAAATTCAAGAACATAAATATGGATAACAAGACGTGCCCATACGTGGGTCAGTCACACATATCAGACAATGATTAAAGATAACTAAGACTCCTACATAATAATAATTTGATAAACACTTAGGACATCATAATGATAAAATTAGTCTCTGAAAAATATCAACTTCAAATCCATTTGGAGTTCCACATAAATAGGTTTATCACCAATGCTTAATATCTCAAGCTTCTTAGGAATCACCTCAGTTTGTAAACCTCTACAGTTATTATGTATTTATAAAGATTTCAGATGATCAAGTTCTTAAGTTTGTAAGCAGACCAGAGGCATATACAGAATAAAGGTCCTCATTAATATAAAATGATCTTGCTTTACCTCAGTTATAAGAATTTTTGCTCTCAGTGCATCTGCGTTGCGTGGATCAAGCATAAAATCTGCAGTTGTATCACCGGTGAAGGCCACCTCTGGAGATAATACAGTGTCTGTAATCTAGAATGGAGATTTTGTCTTTAGAAGAAAATATCATTAAAGGTTTGGAACAGAATCAAGTTGCAGTCATTACAGACCTCAACACCGGACTTCTTCTTTTTTTCAATTTGACTCCTTTTATCTTTAAGGTGCATATACTGTTTCTTGAGTTTTTTCCTGACTGAATACACTACATAGCCCTGCATAATACCAAGTTGGATCATCAGATTATATGAAATATCTTGAGTAGAAGTTACAGACAGAAAATAAGTGAAGAGAGACTGCACAAACATACCTGGCTGGGTATTACATGTTGGGTTCTGAATGGTCGAACAACAAGGTCATTACGTAACTCATAGGTTTCCCCTGCAATTAAACTCCTTCAACATTTTCCTGGATTATAAATGAGTGAAACCTTAACACTAAAGTATGACATGACACCAACCTACGTCCAACGCAACCAGTTCAAGGTTTAATTCAACTTGGCCCATCGTCCTGTGTATATCCATCAGCTTCTCAACATCCTCCATGATGCAAGGAGGCACGAACACAGTGGGAGGCTTTAAATTGTATAAACCACGGCTAGCTACATACATTGGCAGCCCTCCCTAAAACATTAAATACCAGCACATGTTTACGTTAAAAAATGACAATTACTACCAAATAGAGAAGAGAAAGCGTAAAATTTGTAAGCAAAGTACTTGAGTAGAAAACCAAAACTATGACTCAGTGATTAGTCATAGAAAAAAGCAAACATTAGACTAAAATGTCTTAAGATTTTCCAATAAATTATCTAAGTTAATAAGATATGATGGGACAAATCAAAATGTAAAATATTACATGCATTAATATACCCATCTTATAGGAGTAATAGTTCTGTTTGTCTTTGCGCTAAGAAACTTCACAAGTTCCCATTTAATCTAGCGTAAATGCGGCTTCTTTCAAGAAACAATACCATATATTCGGATTATAACACATGTCGTGCAATTGACATTTTTTCAATTTACTAATTCTTCAAAAAAAAAAAAAAAATGGAGCAAACCAACAAATTAGTCCATCGCAATTAGTTTATGCACGAATTAGTCCTTGAGACTAACTACTAGTCCTTTCAAACAAAAGGACTAAAAAGCATTGTTTCGGTTGTTTTCAGCAACTAACTGATGTACTAACTAGTTTTTTGGGGGCTAAACTTAATCAACTTAATAATAAATTGTTAGTTTACTTGGGGGGGAAAATGGCTTACTGATACCATTATCAAAAGGTAAAATGCTCAGAACTGGAGGTGGAACAATGCCAATCTTCTACGTTAGCAAAACTAGATTAACAATGTGGAGTCTATCTCTCTCTCTCTAAATTTCATGAATGCAGGTAGAGTGACTTACAATGTGATCAAGATGAGCATGAGTAATGAAAACGAAGTTTTGTTGAATAGCCCTAGTAGGGCACTTCCCTATATCGAAAGCACACTTGAAATCGGGAATTATTACACAGGTCTCTTGTCCACCAATAGAAAGCCCCTCAATCGAGTAACCTTCCAAGTCGACACCTTTGCGCAGAACCTGAGACCGAGCTATGCGGTACTGTTCTTCTTGATCGATTGCTTTGCTGATTTCGGATAAATATTCCGATCTTTTGGCAGCATTCAAGTGGGTCTGCACTGGAATATGGTGGCTCAATGGCTTTTGCGTTGAAATGGATAGATGAAATGGGAAAATTGAAGGGGTCCTGAAGGCTGAATTGGTTAAACATATTTGCATCTTTTTGTGGTATTGGATGAGAAGGACATGAAGGGTTTAAGAGGTTTAAGCGAACTTCCCGGTTTGCCTGCTGAACGAAGATAATGAGGACCCAAACGGCTTTTGGTACACAATCGGGAAGAGGGTAAGGCTCACTCTCTCGTTATTGTTGGGGTATAAAGATAACAGAAGGCTTATACCGAAATAAAATAAAATAAAAGTAACAGATGGCTAACTAGCCAATAATCATATATACATTGTTGATAAAAAAAATCCCATATACATCGAGATATCATTTTTGTTTACCGAATAAAGTTTTTTGGGGAAATAATAGTAAACATCGAATATTTTCAATAATTCTAAATAAATTATCATTAATTTTTTATGTTTAGCAGTTACCGATGATGTTTCTTTAAATAACATTATGATCTGCATGTAGTAAGCGTTTTCATTTAGGCGTATCAACAAACTTATAATACTTTAAGCTTGTTTTTATTTTTGCCAAAAAAAAGAAGCTTAAAGTATTCTTGCAGGAAAAAGAAACAGAGATTAACTTAAGAAATATATAATAAAGAAAAAATCAATTATTTAGTTCCTACAATAAACTTAATTAAAACTCAATTTCTAAATTTTAATTTAATACAAGTAAATTTTTATAATTTAAATTATTTAAAATATTGATCCTTAGAAAATAAAATTACAAAGACTGAACTTATTTCCTAAAGTTTAGGGAGTAGTGTTTTAAATAACTAAAACTATATATTTCAATTGAGATAAAACCATATGAGAAGTTGCTTTTAAATAAATAAGTTAAATACAGGCCTTTCTTTCTGCTGGTGTTAAAATCAAGCAGGTAATTGAAATTGAGAAGAATTTAAGCCACTATGATATTTCAAGACCATTCAGAGTACTGCTTTTCATCGGGGAAAAATCAATCGGAATTGAAATTTGCCGGTTATACACGAGGAACATTATTCATCAGAGTCTGTATTTTGTACATCTTGGTATGAAGGTTGTATCATCACCCTTCAAATTAAAAAAAAAAAAAATTAATTGCACAAGTACACAAATATAACAGTGTTCTCTGTTCTGAATATTTACAAGCTATGGAGAAAAAAAGAACAAAATAAAAAACAAGAGCCTACTCAAGATAGGTCAAAGACTTAAAAATAAGCTTATGTGGTTCTGCAAATACAACGTCACTGCAAACTGTGACTCTTGAACTTGACAAGATTATCTCAGCATTTTGTAAGGTGAAGCCATGGATAATGGGCAAAGGAAAGCCTTTACTGAGATGTGAATTAGCATATGGCAAAGCCACAGTTTGAACCAGCGTCCACACAATCGGCTGCAGTCCAACAGGATAAAACACACATTTCATCAATAAAAGATGCTACAGTAAAGAGTGAATCACCCTTTTTGATCCTCCATACATGTATCTTTCACAATTCGGCAACATCAGTTATCTGGTAAACTATCTGTCAACAGGCTTAATTTGAGGATTCTCTTTAAACAAAAAACAATTTTTGGATGATTAAAGTGGGATGCTTAATCTTGGTATACCAAATTGTAGAAAAGTGCATCTTGGAGGATCAAGAAGTCAATTCACTCAATTATTATCCCTAACAATATGCATCTTGCATAACAAAAAGGCACCTGAATCAGGTACATCCGCAGGTTACCAACATTGCTCCATTTCAATGACATTGCTAAATCGTCCAACCCAATGGTGCCTGCAAGGTTGTTTCCATTGATTTTGACTGAACCTGAAGCTCGAATCACCTATAAAAAACAGGACGAAACATAGCAAAGCATCCCACTGTAAGGCCATTTTTCCAACACAAATATGAGAGTTCTTAAGTAATGACAAGCGTAAATTTACGTTTGTTATTGCATAGTTTTTGCAGAAACATGAATTATATTCTTTTTGGTAACTTGAGACAAATGTATTATTATTAAAAACCTTTGCATTCATCGAGTTTACATTAGAAAACTGTTAGGAAGAAGTAAGATGATGTACTAGTCAGTAAGCTGCTAGATGTGGCAGATTGATTAATTCAAAAAGATAATAGAAAGCTATTCAAGAATGTTCCATCAAGGTTTTAAAAGAAATCGCTGAAGTTCAAAAAGATTTCCTCTTATGGTCACTCAATGCATGCTAAGCTCCATTGTATATCCTTACCAGCCAAAAGAATTGATAAAACCAAAGTAATAATTTAGAGTTGACGAAAACGTACACAAGAACAAACTAAAATAGCAAATACGATTAGTTTAATCATCAATCCTACCAATGAGGTGCAAGCCACTGGTATTATTTCATCCCCTTCCACTACATCAATAGTTAAGTCCGCAAATATGTTGGCCTCGGCTTTATGATTTGAGAACTCAACAGCTGGAGGACTAGATAAAGATAAATTCAAGTTCATGACATGATTTGGGTACTTCTTGTACAGTTGGGGAACAATAAATCTCCACCCTGCGGTGTTCAATAGAGATTGATCTGGTACTTTGTCCACAACCCAGTGCATAAACTTTGCCTGAAGACAGAAAATTATTGCTCATTTTATCATTCCACACCAACCTCATAATCAATGAAGAAGAACATAGTAAGGAAAGCAAAAACTTGTTTTACTACTAAGAGTACACAGAAAACAGTGAAACCCAAAATGATCTTAGAAAAACCAAACTTACATTGTAAAACAAGGATGATGCAGAGTTGAAGACAGCCTCATCCAGATCAATTCCAAGCATTTTTGATGAATTTGTGCAGGAAACAGGAAGTTTTGGATTCTTGAGCCCGTATTTAGGAACCTCAACATTTCTTCCTATAAATAACCCATTTACTCCAAATCCAATTGATGAATTACTTAATAAAGGATCACCAACAAGAGTTACATTCAATGAAGCGTCCTTATTAGCTGAAATGTCCTTTGGAAGCTTTTGGAAAAATGAATCGAGTCTTGAAACTCCTTCTTTCAGTTTCTTGGTGATAGCATTATCTACTCTTGGCCCAATTTGCCCTTCAAAAGCATTAACCATCCTGTCAGATGAGAAACAAAAGTATGAGTCACAACTCACAATACAACCCCTAAAAAAATGCACCAGAAGAATATATCAACAGATAATGGCATACTGTACATATGAAGGACATATCGAGCTCTTTTTGATATGTATATTTCTAGCTCTGAATCAGACTATTTTGTACATGGCTAGGTAGCAATCTTCTTGTATTTTTTGAAATGTTTGGTGAACTACAAACGCATTGTTCTGATTTGCAGATAAATTCATGAAAAAAGAAGCACTTAAACATATAGATAAACCATAGGAAATCGCCAATCTGAACTGCAAAAGGAAATATCATATCCATTGCCAGCAAGATTTCTAAAATGAAGCAACAGAAGTAACCAGAAAATATGGACATACCCTTGATAAAGCCAAGATGCTCCTCCATCCAATTTGATTGAAATGTCTTTTATGTCACACCCAGTGTCCTTTAGGACCAGCTTCAATGATCCTTCCTGATTCTCCATGCCCAATGCAAGTCTAACTTCCATGTCTTCAACCTTTGCAGCACTAGAACTTATCAATTTCCTATTTGTTTACATTGTGCAGAAGATGAAACAAATAGTAGGAACAAGCAATAGGCATCATCTAGAGCCTGAGCAAGAAACATGATCCATAGAAAAAAGCATAAAATATTTTCGCTAGGATAATTTAAACTTACAAGAAACTTGACTACCATAAAGTTAAGTAAAACAGCAGATATTCCATCCCCATGTGGAATGAAAAGAAACTAACAGCGCCAAATCCTATTTTGCAGTTTTATCAACGTCAGTAATGAAAGTATAGCCTGTCTAGGAAGACTTGCTTCAAAATGATACATATAAACTTAAAAAAAATTGTTCCCGTGTTCGTTGAGTGTGTCAGGAGAAAAGAATTGGGAATCAGATAGTCACTGTTAATAACTGATAAGTGTATTAATTAACTAATTTAACTAAAGCTGAGAGTTAGAGATGTATAAGAAGGGTTAAATGGGATATTGTAGTTGTCTTGGAAGAGAAAAAATTATAATTCTGATTGCTCAGGTAGTCAGCTTGCGCAATTTTCTCGGAATAAAATTGTTCTGTGTATCACTAGTTCAATAAATATACAATTAAATGGAGCAAAAGTACAATTAAATTGGCAATTCCTCTTTCAGCTCCAGAAAATCGATCTAGTTGAATATATAAACGAGGCGTTAAAAAACTACACAAGTTCCAAATTATATACCTGAACTGAAGCGCTACCTTTGTCAGTAATCTCGACGGGCACGAGCCACGTACTGTAAGAGTAATACCAATTCATACTTAAAATACAAGTCGTGCCCGAAGCTATGATGGAAATCCCATCTTCCCCGGGCTTGATATTCGACGAAGGAACATGAATTTGATATATAGTGATGTTCGAAAGCGCCATGAAAACATTACCCACAACTGGAATTTTCACAATCTTTTCAATATTGGGCAATCGAAGTGGGATTATTGAAGAAATTGCCTTATTTACAAGCAAGGCTTTCACGAAATCAAGACCATCTTGAGTTATTACCAAGGACATGGAAGATTGGTCATTAGGCTGCTCCTGAGCATACCCAGGAATCAAGGAAGAAGCTAATAGAAGTAGAAATAGAAAAGGCACCATTTTGATCTGTGGGCTGCAAAATCTGGAAGTGGTTGGTTCCTTGGCGCAAAGACCATCGAAGGTGTTAGCCGTTCAGAATGACGAGTACAAAATTTGCAATCTTTCGTTGCCAGGGAGTCTATCCCAATCATGACATTCGGAAAAGTCTAAATTGCCCACCCTTTAAATTATTAGTAATAAAATAATTATGAATTAAGCATTAGATGATGTTATAAATAAATGAGAAGTAGAAGGTAAACAAAGAGAGAGAAGTATACTATTTACAGTAATTAACATTTAACAATACATTTCTTATTTTAAAAAATATTAAAGATTTCTTCTGCTGAAATTTGCATTAATCAAAGCCTTTATGACCGGAGTCATCGAATATCCTCACAATTGTCTCTTTTTCTTCTTGTGTGAAATTAAAGAAGCCGAACAACAGGGGTCCTCTCTGTAAAGAAAGGAGAGAGAGGGCTTTGTCTTCACCAAAAATGGCATTACAAGCGGGAGTTCAAACCTCCAAAATTCTTATACTTGTCGGAGCCGGTAAGCGATTACTTTATACCTTTTTCTGAAATCCTCCTGTTTGATTTAAATTGTTGTGAATTTCCGACCAATTTAGCTCCTAAATTTGTTGTATCTGTGTGATAAATCCAGAAGTCTGTTTTGTTGGGGAACTTACCTAGCACTGGAAATTCAGTTCCATGGTTAATAGACTCATCTAGAAGCTCGTAACTTCAGTCCCTTTATAACCTTTATATAGAAAAACTGTTTCTTTTTGTTTGTCTCATAGTTTCATTTGGCTCGGTAGCGGCAAGCTTTTACTTTGCCCCAAAAAAAACTAGGATTAGTTTATCCATGTTATTCATTCGTCGTTGTTCATTAACTGACGAGAACTATAATTGAAGTTATTTTCTGAATTTTAGGTTTGACTGGTTCTGTTGTGTTGAGGAGTGGACGTTTGTCTGATCTCATTGCACAGCTTCAGGAATTGCTGAAGGGGGTGGATGAAGCTGAGATTTCACCAGGCCGATATGACACTGCCGCCATTGCTGCTCAGGTATTGCAAGCTTAATGTTACTGGTGGCTTCTTTGGCTTTGTGGAAGTCTGATTATTTTCATCAAGTACAAATCAATGGGCAATAAGAAATTGTTTTTTTTTTAAAATGATTATAGACCCTGACGTATTTTTTAAAACAAGAAAAGCATTTATTGATGAGAAGAGAATAATACATAAAATACAGAGAGAGAGAGAGAGAGAGAGCAGTAGATTCCACTAAAGTGGGGGAGAGAAACCCAAGGCCTAATTCAAAAGAGCCTTTCAATCGCTTTGAATGTCCACAAGGGGCAACCCTCCCCCTTCCACCCAAAATATAAAAATGGAAAGAAAAAGGAACCATTTCTAGAATCCACAAAGAGAACATGAAAATAATCCTCTTCTAAATAAGATGTGGCAAAAACCATTAGTGGCTCCACAAGGCCTGGGAACTGTATGCTCCTATTGCTTCTTGAAGCCTGTAAACTTCAAGGCTAGAAAGCCCCAATGTCAAGTGGACAAGCCAACTCTGCTAAATAAGGATTTTATTGTCTATACTCTGACAACATGCTTGGTCATAGCTAATGGTAGTAACTAGCTCAGTAGATCAGCCCTGCTGTTGACCTTTTACCCAAGTGAAGCAACCTTTTGATGAACAAGACAGAAGCGTCTATGTGATATATTTGAAGAACAAAACCTTTCTTTTACCCCATATATTTAAATCTGATTACTGTTAAATTGCAGGAGAATTAATATAAAATTTATATCTTTAGGGGGAATTATATCAATTAATGCACAATAAACCTGCTTGTTTTAACTTCAGATCCGACAACTAGCTCAAGAGATTAGGGAGTTGACCATATCCAATCCTGTAACTATCTTCAATGGCAACTCTTCCTCTAATGGTACGTAGCATGAATTATGTTTCAGTTTATCATGAGTTTTGCATGTCTTTCTTTATTTATTCCTTTTGAGTAAGCAATAATGATGAAAATTAGAGTTTATCATAATACTTAAAGGTACCCAATTTATCTTTTTCAACCCATATTTGCTAAATTTGTTTTCCTTTTGAAGGGAGAAAACTCAAGATTTTCCTGAATGGTCAATTGAGAGATTTTGCCTGCAATATATTGTGTGCCCACAATAAACCTATTTATTCATGTTTTCTTAATATTCCCCTTACAATCTTTCCCTTTTTTCTGAATTTCAGTATGTGGGCCTTAAAAGTTAGTGAGAATCTCGCTGGATTTTCGTTGTTCTAGTTTTGAAGGATCGCCTTGTTGGATCTAGGATGTTCTAATCTTGCCTGTTACTCTCATGTTATAAAAGTATATAGTGATTTTATTATAATGACTTTTCTCTATCTAAGAAGGTTCCTTTTTTCTGACTATAATATGTTGTTGGTGTGAATCATTTGCACATAGGGAGTTATGCGTCTTACATATTACCAGCGGCTGCAATAGGAGCTATGGGATATTGTTACATGTGGTGGAAGGTGAGACTATTATTTAATCACAAGATTATTTATATATCTGCAATTGAACTAGATGCAATAGTGGTATGTAATGATACTATTAATGCATCATTATATTTTTCCTCTATCTTTCAGGGATGGTCATTTTCTGATGTAATGTTTGTGACAAAGCGTAATATGGCCAATGCTGTAGCAACTGTTTCAAAACAATTGGAGAATGTACATGAAACTTTAGCTGTACGTTTCATATGTTGACATAAATTTTTCTCAGTTTTAGCATCTTACATCTGTGTTGGTTGCTAAACAACTTTGTTTAAACAATTTATGCAGTCAACTAGAAGGCATCTAACAAAGAAACTAGAAGTGTTGGACCTGAAAGTTGAGGAGCACAATGAGTTAACCCAGCTTATTGCCAATGATGTAAGAGATGTTGATTTTCTTTACAATCTGGGTAATTATATTAATGCAATTAAGAGAAGAAGTTGTTACATATGAAGAAGAGGCTTCTAAATATAGGATCATCGATCAAATGAGCTGCGTTTCAAGTTATTCCTCAGAATCAATGAATTCGTGTCAGGCTATATATGGAAGTAAGTTCCTGCATGCTCATTTATTTTTATTTCCATACAGGTGAATGGAGTGAAGTCAAACCTTTCACAAATTGGGGGTGATTTTGATCTCATCCATGAAATGATTTCCGGCCTGGTAAATCATATTTCTCCCCTACCACTTTAAGCATCCAACGAACTCGAAGGATTACTTTGTTAAAGTTGCGACCTAATGTATTTTATTAACTTGACAGGAAGGAAAGCTCAAGCTTGTTGAAAGCAAACAGGTCATTGATTTAACTTTGCAGTTACATGGATTAACTGCTAGAGCCTATTCTAGAATATTTTGTTTTGCAGGCGTGTGTGTACACATATATGATTTTTTACCCTTGTTTTTTTCAAAATTTTCATACAGGACATAACTAACTCAGGTCTCTGGTATCTGTGCCAATTAGCAGATGGGTTTAAAGAGCAGCCAAACAGTAAAATCTTGAAGGTCAGTTTTTTCATGTGTCTATACTTATCCGCTAAGATTTTTTCATACTCAAGGCCCATGCCCATTAAGTTAACTTTCTTTCTTCCCTTGTTCTAATTTTGATTGGGGGAGTCATTTGACAGGAAGTCAGCGCAGAACTTGTAAACCATTCAACGAAGGCTCTTGAGGATAAATCATCACTCAAGGTATGTCAATTCTCAATAGACTCTTCAAATTCATCATTCTCAAACTCCATCCATTGGTGACTTGATTCAATATTATTCAGGGGCTGCAATTCATTACTGAAACAACAGACACAGTTGAGAAGTCAGTCTCAGACACAAAGAAAGGTGGTCTCAGTTTTGCCAACGAAAAAGGCCCCATCTCGAGAACAAGAATACACAGATCATTTCCAGTTAACATTTCTCTGGGCAAGGACATCATTGGTTAGGTGTGTGATTAGCCTTTTGCTTCAACCACGATTGGTTGCCTGGTTGGTTCTGCAGAACTCAAATTCATGAAAACTTTTTCCCATGGAAAGTATAAAGTTATCTCAATTCTTTAAAAAGACCTTTACAATTTTACATAGGCACAGAAGGAAGGGAAACAGACTCAGTATTAATTATACAAGAACAATGCACCGGGTTTTTTATTTTTTATTTTTTTGAATGATTAAGGAAACATAGAAGTTAGAAGGGGAAACAATAAAAGGGCACAAAATCCCATGTCTACATTAAAGTAACAGTTCCATGGATTCTATGATTTTCTCATGCATTGTACATATGGTTTCAAGAAGGCATTATGCTTTTAGTAATTTACAGGACCAGGCCATATATCAGATTCTTCTGAGCATTAGTCTTTGGATGAACTTTTAAGATGGATCCTCAATTTTTCAGGAACTAAATGGAACCGGAAGCTCGCTGGTTTGATTGATAAATCATAATTCAGTGTGTGTTTAGCATCATAGTTTGAAAAGCTCAAATCTTAGTTTAAGAAAATTTTAAATAAACAGTCATATTTATCTAGAAGTAATTTTAGCTAAAACTATAGTTTAAAACTATGGTTTTGAATAAGCTACTTAAATTAGCTTTTATAACAGTAAAAAAGTTTATTAACTATCCAATTACTATCTTACCTCTATTTTTTTACATATTATCTCCTCTCTTATCTCTTATCTCTCCTCTCTACCCTCTACCCTTTTTCATCTCTCTTCTCCACTATCTCTTTTATCTCTTCTATCCTCTCTCCTCTCTATACTCTCTCTTGTTTCTTCTCTACTTTCTTTTATCTCTTGTAATTTTAATCAAATTATACCATTTTGATAATTTATTAATATAAGAAGTGATTCTACTTCTAATTATTTAAAAATATCTATTTTTAAAATGTATTCTTTCTAAAATATATTCTTCTCAAAATTTATCTAAAAGTTAATCTAAATATGCTCTTAAAAGGTTAAAACTTAAAAACTCGCAAAATCGGGCTGAATTTTGACCTTTTTTTTTGTTTGGTACAATGAAATTTGAACTTGACAAAAGATGGGTATGTTCATGAATTTGTATCTCCGTGGGAAAATGAGTATTATTTGGAATAAAATTTAACAATCCAATAAATATGGATGATTCCGTTTTAGATGCATCTAATATGTTAAAATATTTAACTGGTATAATTTTATGCTTAATATATTAAAAATAGAGCAATTTCACCTAAGTGATTAATCTCACAATACTTAATCTTAGCCAGCATAAAAAAAAATGTGTTTAATATGTTTTAAAGAACATTTACGCATGTGATTTTCTACCGAAATTTAGACTTACCACGTTGTGCGTTCGGGAATCGCGATCATAACCTCAACATCATCAATATTTAGTAGAACCTAATATTTATGTTTACTCCGATGTGTGGTATCCAGTTAAGCATTAACATAGCAGTATTATATTAAAATGTTAACATGAAACCTAATAACATGAATCCTAACCCATATTTGATCCATGCATGTTTCTATTCCTCCTTAGTTCAATTTTATTTTTAAAAAATATAAGGAAGTCGATTTTCTGTATGAGCATGCTTGATCTTTATCTTTATAGATTTTAATTTACTTATTTCTAAAGTTTAACTAGAGAAATCAAATTAATTATGCTGATCTTAACTTAATGATTCCAAAGATGAAAGATTCTATCCTCAAATACGTTGGTCGGTAGTCACTGATTGTGACACTTTAACGGCTTAGAATGGGTTTTGGGAGGAAGAAAGAGAGAAACATACGGCAAATAACAAGTTGTCTATATGTAATAACTATTTTGATAAACCGAACGAAAAGGAAGGACCATGGAAGAAAATTAATACTCCTAAAGGGCCAAGAATTTATGAAATTACTATAGATCAATGTTTTCATTAAAGAATAAATATATGAAAAATACCCTTTTTTATGATCTTTTAATGTTCACAATTAGAACTTTTTATTTTTATAATTAAGACTTTAATCCTTCATTATTCATAATATTGAACTTTCAAAATTTATAAAACTCCCACAATTTAAAAATGAATTACAACTAATTTTCCTTGAATTTTTTTATTGAATTTCTTATATTTATAATTGATCTCCCGCAATTTGCAATTAACATAGGTAGTATCGCTCATTTACTTGGCAAAAAAATTGTAATTTCGTGGTCCTTTAATATTATTAAATTTTCTTTTCCGCCCCATTAGCAAATGAAAATGGCCTCCCCCGCGCAAACTTCGCTGATTGTCCACTCGAGTATGTTTGCTCTAGCAATGCTCGCTTTGACCTGGACTACAAGGTCGAAGAAGCCATCGAGCCATGGCCATGCCACGCTAGCGATGGAGGGGACGAAGTGGATGAGGCAGCCACGTGGCTTCGGTCGAAGAATCGACTACTTAGAAGGTTCGAGCAGCTGAGGAAGCTTAAATAGTCGAACAACGTTAGAGGAATGGTGTGTAATCTCTCTCTGAGTTCTCTTTCTCTGTCTGTTCTTAATTGTGATTCTCTTCCTTCTTCTTGAGTGTGTGTGGATCTGTTCTTGTGCCAGTTGAATTCCCAGCGATTTGTTGTGGCTGGAAGTATTTTGACTGATACTGAGCATTTCCGATAAGCTTGGGTTCGTTTATATCATTCGCGGAAAATGGCATCACGAGCGATTCAAATCTCCAAAGTTTTCATCCTTTTCCTAGCTAGTAAGCGTTCTACTTTACATCTTATTCTGAAATCCTCCTGTTTGATTCATTCTTATCCTTGTCCAACCTAGTAAGCGTTCTACTTTACACCTTTATAAAGAAAAAGCTTTTCATTTTTTGTTTGTCTTAACTTGCATGAAATGAAAGAAAAGTGTATCGCCGTTCATTCGTGGTTGATCATTAACTGATGAGAATCCCCCCCACCCCTTTTTCTTGCTACCAGTTGTGTTTTCCCTTCACTACATTTTAGGTTGGTCTAGCTCTATCGTGCGGAGGAGCCAACGGTCTTCTGATCTCATTGCACAACTTCAGGAATTGCTGAAGGATTTTAATGAAGCTGAATTTTTACCCGGTCGATGTGACACTGCAGCCATTGCTGCTCTGGTAATGCAAAATTATCAATGTTATTTGGTGGCTTCCTTGTCTTTGTAAAATTTCTGATTATTTTTCATTTAGTAAAAGTCAATGGGGCAATAAGAAATTGATTTTAGGGGAACCAAGTGAATACTGTAACATATTTGTTTTCATATGAACGGCCGATCCGTGAACTAAACCCGAGGTCTAATTCAGAAGAACCTTCCAATTCCTTAGGAATGGAAATAAAAGAAGAGCCATTTGTAGAAATCCACAAATAGAGCGTGAAAATAATACTCTTCTAAAGTGGATGTGGCAAATACCTGTAATGATTGTACAAGGCTGGAGAATGTCTCATCAAATCAACCAAACATATTTTCCAAATCTTCTAAATAAGGATCTTATTGTCCTGACTCCGACAAGTGGTTTGGTCATAGCTAATGTTAGAAGCTAGCTTAGTGGATCAAATCCTCCCTGACCTCTTACCCAAATGAAGGAACCTTGTGATGAACAAGACAGGAGCATCTACGGCGATCTATTTGAAGGACGGAACCTTCATTTTTCCCCGTCACTTTGAATTTGATTACTTTTAATCGCAAGATAGTTCACAATAAAACTTATATCTTTAGAGGGAATATATCAATTAATGCACAATAAACCTGCATGTTTTATCTTCAGATTCGACAACAAGCTCAAGAGATAAGGGAGCTGACCTTATCCAATGCTGCAGCCACCTTCAACTGCAATTGTTCTTGTAATTGTATGTGGAATGAATTATATTTCAGTTTATCATGAGTTTTACATTTTTTATCCTTTCGTAGGTTTGTGCTTTCAAGGCCTCAAACGACTATTTCACCTCATAATAGTGCCTTATGTGGGAATAGTTCAGAATCAGTTGCGCACCTTTACCAGTGCTGACTGCTGAAGCAAATGCACTTTTGTTAAATGAACTTTGTTGTTTTGGAACCTCAGTTGAATAAGGCTTGTTGTTGTTAAAACTTTTTGGTTTGGAGTGTTTGGAGAATTTAGGCAGTGTCTTCAATCACTTGAGGGTCTCCTTGTAGGAAGTTTCAAATTAAGTATTATTCACCATTTTTTCAATCCAATGACGATGCCTGAAAACTCATTCCCTTGTTTTATAAGAGTTGCCATTTTTTTTTTTAGCGTTCTTATCGTCTTGCCTGTTACTGTCATGTTATAAAAGTATAGAGTGATATTATGTGGTGGCATCTATCAGGGTTTCTGGTGTCTAACTATAAAAAGTTCATATTGAATCATTTGCACATAGGGGGTTATGCATCTTACCTATTACCAGTCGCTGCATTAGTAGCAATGGGATTTTGTTACATGTGGTGTAAGGTGAGACTATTATCTCATCTCAAGATTATTTATATATCTGCAGTTGAATTAGAAATAGAAGTTGTATGTAATAATGCTATTAATGCATTTATTTTTTTTCTGTCTATCTTTCAGGGATGGTCATTTTCTGATGTAATGTCTGTGACAAAGCAATTGGAGAATGTAACTGAAAAAGTAGATGTAGTTGCATCTGTTGACCTAAAAATTTCACAATTTATCCATCTTACATCAGCGTTGGTTGCTGAACAATCTAGTTTAATCAATATGTGCAGTCAACTAGAAGGCATTTAACAGAGGAGCTAGAAGTTTTGGCCCGGAAAGTTGAGGAGCAAAATGATTTAAACCAGCGTAATGCTAAAGATGTAAGAGACGGTGATTTTCCTTACAACATGGGCAATCATATTGATGCTATTAAGACGAGTTGTTAGATCTGAAGAAGGGACTTTCAAATATATGATCAGTCAAATGAACCGTATTTTTACTTAATGAATTGTGACTAATAGGATCAATATGCTCGTCCTCCTTTATAGTCTGAAATCTGGACCGTCTTGTTTAAACGGAAATTGATATTGCTACTTTTCCATGGTAATATTCAACTTGAACTTTACTTGGCCCTTCATAACATTAGTAACCCATGTGGACTGTCACTGCAGTCAGTTCAAGAGCCAGATCCTTTGCTAATGTTAAAATTTATGTCAGGCTATATAAGGAAGTAAGTTAATGCACGCTGATTTATTCTTACTTTCATCCAGGTGAGTGAAGTGAAGTTAAATCTTTCACAAGTTCGGCTTTCTTGTGGATCCATCCTAAAAAATATTTCCAGGATGGTAAATTAGATTTCTCTTGGACCACTTTTAAGCAACTAATTCATTTGAAAGATTACATGGCCAATGTTGTGACTTTAATCTGTTTTTGAACTTGATAGGACGGAGAGCTCAAGCTTGCTGAAAGTAAACAGGTTATTGATTTAACTTTGCAGTTGCATGGATTAACTACTAAACTTTGTTTCTGATTTACACACAAAATTACATGATTTTTCACCCTTTTTTCTTTCGAATTTTTCATGCAGGACATGACTATCTCAGGCGTCAGGGGTCTGGGCCAATGGATAGTTGGATTATACAAGGAGCAAAACAGAAATGTCTCAGAGGTCAAATTTTTCATCATTCTATGCTTGTCTTCATGGTCCATGCCCATTGACTTTCTTTCTTTTTTTTCTCTTTTCTCTGTTGTGCTAATTTTGATTGTTGAATCATCATCCTTGGTTTGTCAAATTCTCTATAAATTCTTCAAGTTGATCATTCTCAAACTTGGTTCAGTGGTGATTTTTGATTCAATATTGTATTTTTTAGGGTTTGCAGACGATTGGCATAGAAGGCACCAGTTCGAAAACAATAATACAAAGACCATATCAGATTAAAATTCCTCAGGATGGAGGCACCACTGGATAGGTGTGAATGTGATTAGAGAATAAATTTCCACAATTGATTTTTCAAAAGAATTTTGAATTTTGGGAAAGAAGGTAATTATAAGTATTTTATTGTATTGGGATAAAGATTTGGCTGTAGAGATGGTATGAGGAATTTTGGCTGGAGCCCTTCGCTTCAGACTCATGAGAGAACTCCCACGGGGAGTGTAAACTTTTGAATTTGCGTTGAATTTGGCAAAAGACGGGTTTATATACGAATTTGGAACTCCTTGTGTTATCGCAGGAAAATGCGCATTATTTTGCATAAAATTTTAAAAATCCAATAAATATGAATGCCCTGAATCTCATATCTAGTTGTAGATTTTTAAGTTTTCTGATAAAAGATTAAATATAAATTTATAGGATTGACCGGATGATTAAGAATAATTTTAACCTTTTTGTCAAATAAAAAAGTTTGACACCAATTCTTATTGCAATGCTTGTAATTATTTCAAACCGTGATCATTTGAAAGGATTAGTAAGAATTTTAGCTTACAATAAAAGTTAATCAATTAATATCAACAAAGTTTATAGAATTAATAGATGAGTGGGTTTAAATTAAGTTATACACATAGAAAAAAAATTTAATAAAAAAATAAAATTTATTTTAATAATCTTTATATTTTAAAATTTAGATATCGTTAATCTAAATTCTATCAATAAAAATTGATCAATTAATAAATATATAATTTTTTTTTATCAATATTTATAAAAAAATATTGAGATCATTCACAATTTAAAAATAATAAATATATAAATTAAATTCGAATTCAACCACAAGTTGTAAATAATTTGTGAATATGTTTATAAGAATATTTTTTTTAGGATTACAAAGGTCATTGTAAATTATGATTTCAAGACAACAAATGCAAAAAATCACTATTAACATATGGAAGAGCTAACTCTATTCAAAAAAATGACTAAGCTATATTTAGTGGGAGTTAGGTTTAAAAATTAATTTTAGTTAAAATTTCGGTTTAAAAAAATTTAAAATAAATAATCATTTTTATTCAGAATTAATTTTGGCTAAAATTATGGTTTAAAATGATAGTTTTGAATAAGCTACTGAAAATAGCTTTTAGAACAATAAAAAAGTTTATGAACTATCCAATTACTATTTTATCTTTATTTTTTTTATACCCTCTCTCTTCCTCACCTTATCTCTTATTTCCTCTCTCTTCTCTACACTCTCTCCTCTCTCCTATTTTTTCTCTATCCTTTCTCCTATTTCTTATCTACTCTCTCTCATATTTCTTCTCTATCTTCTCTCATCTCTTCTATTTATTCTCTACCATCTCTCATCTCTCATACTTTAATCAAATCATACCCTTTTTAGTAATTTATCAATATAAAAAGTGATTCTACTACTAATTATCCAAACATCTCTATTTTTAAAATCTATTCTTCCTAAAATCTATTCTTCAAAAGTTAATTTAAACACACCCTTAATATTTCAAGACAAAAAAAAAAAAAAGAAACAAATCAATATTAACATAAATATATGATTCTCTTAATTTTGTAACTATTTCACCTCTATATTTTATTTTATGTTAACTTCTTTTTGTATTTCCTGCTTCATAGAAAACTCATAAAATAATCACTGTGACAAAAAATAAATATAAAACGAAAAAAAAACTCCTGAATGATAAATCAAAATGTAAAATCCATTTATATGGCTTATATTATTTTATTAACTGGTGATATTTTTTTGTTATTACATCATAAACTAAACTTATATTTTTGTTATGAAAAATGAAAATAAAATACAACATACTAATACAATCGATCGAGGATAACTCCATCTAATTTTTTATATAATTTTTTTTACAGAAAAAAGTAATAATTGAATATGGAAAATAATTGTTTCCCAAAAAAATGAGAAGAAAAATAAATTGTAATTTTTTATCCAAAAAAATAAATTATAGATAAAAGTGTTCTTTTACACTTTAACTTTATATAAAATTTTAGTTTAATTGATTAATCTTTAATTTTATAAAGGATATTTGAGTCACTTACTCCTAAGTAGTTTTCTATACCTTTTATTTTTATTATTTTTAAACTGCACATTTGCGCATTTGACCGTCTTGTCCTCCTCCTTCCAGGCAAACGAACCGTCTTTGTCGTCCACGATAATCGATATAAGCCCTTGCTTATCTGAATCCTCCATTCCCGCTCCGTATAAATCAGTTTGAGCATCGAGCTCTGACAGTGAAGAAGCGCTAGCGTCAGCTACTATAAACTGGTCTGTCATTCGTTCAAGTGCTTCTATTTAGGAATTTTGCCATACCTTCCTTTATCTCTAGGAATCAATGCTTGACTTGCTCTTTTTTCCCCTACCAATTGTGTGGGGTTGCCCAGAAAAATGGCCACAAAAAGAGATTTTTTTCCTTGTAATATATTTTTTGTGGATTCTTGTTAAAATTTCAGTAATTTAAAGAACTTTTACTTGCCTTGGTAATAGAAAAGGAAGATTGATTTCTTTTTGTGCTTTTCAGTTTCTGTATTTTAATTCGTATCATTCTTTCTCATTTTTCTGCTTTCAGGGAACAACTGGGGTTCCTAATTTTATCACTCATCGGCAGAAGAATATGAGCATTGTTCCCAAAGAGACTATAGAGGTGATTGCGCAAAGTATTGGGATCAATAATTTGTCCCCTGATGTAGCCCAATCTCTGGCTCCTGATGTGGAATACCGAATGCGAGAGATTATGCAGGTGGTTTTATATTGTAGCGAAACCCTCCTTGTCTTTCCCATTCTTTCTTATCTATTAAAGCTCTTCTTTATTACTAACATTGGGTTCTAAATTATGGTATTTGGAAAGAAATGACCATTGCAAATTCGTTCCCATAGCTTCCATAACATAATGATTTCCCTTGACTCGTAAGTGGAGATAGAAAACAGCAACGTGTTCAATCCCCCATCACCTTCTTCCTTTTTGTATTTGCTTCATTTGTATTAGTCCTTTTGTTACGAAGTGGGGGATTAGAGATTCAATCTCAATCTTGGAGATGTGCATGAGCTTTTGTACCTTGACTTCAAGAAGAACAAATAAGAGGCAGATGTCTAGCTTGTGTTGGTTTTAATAGATAAATTGATTAGAATAAGGATATTTTATACTTTAATTAATTCAGGAAATAAATTTGAATAGAACGATTATAACTGTAAAACATGCTGTGAGAAGCATATCTTGTTTTCTGTTTGGCTGTATCTTTTGGAGGTAGAAAGGATACTGTGGGAGTTATAATTATGCTGACTAACTCCTGAAGAGTAGGGGAGATAGTTTATATAGTTAATAAAATTGTACTGAGTTCAAGGAGGACCTTATTTTACATCGACAGGAAGCAATCAAATGCATGTGTCATTCAAAGAGAACAACATTAACAGCAGATGATGTTGACTGTGCACTCAACTTGAGAAATGTTGAAGTAAGTACTTCAGTATTTAAGTGGCTGGTTTGCAGAGAAGTTTTCTGTTTTTTAACATGTTTTTGAGTATATTGTTTACCTGTTATATATTCTATGATAATGATCTTATGTACGGTGTCTGAAAACTCCTGGAATGTAAGTATCAGGGTCTTTGCTTAGATATAACTAAATTCTATGATTAACACAAGTGATTACTTAATACTTGCTATTGCCGTATAAATTGATGGATATGAATTCTATCAATTGATGTACACTGTGGAGAATAGTTCTTTTCATTGGGTCTTCAATCTTTTTTTGACATTTTTTATATGGCAGCCAGTATATGGATTTGCCTCTGGCGGTCCTTTAAGGTTCAAAAGAGCTGTTGGACACAGAGACTTGTTTTATATAGATGACAAGGATGTAGATTTGAAAGATGTAAGGAACTAATGCATCCTTGTTACTCCAATTGCAATTAAACTTGATATGGTGCTGAACCATGCTGAATTTTTGAACCCTATGCACTTTAGGTTATTGAAGCTCCATTACCAAAAGCACCACTTGATACTGCAGTTACTTGCCACTGGCTTGCTATTGAAGGCATACAACCTGCTATTCCAGAAAATGCTCCTATAGAAGGTGTTTCCCTAAATTTAGATAGATTTGTTTACATGCATATAGTGCAAGCCTGGAAAGCATAATTGCATCAGTAAGCGCTTAAAGATATAAGCAATTGTCTATGTTGGGTACTATAGCTCATTTAATAGAAGTTAACAAAACTAGGTAGAGATGTAAGATGCTGCTCCTTATTTTAAATCAATTCTAATATTCAGTTTTTATTTTGAATCTTACATTTGTTGCTTATAGTTGACTTTGGGCTTCCTTGCTCCTTTTAAGAATATTTTTACCAAAAGCTTGGCCTTATTTCCTGATTGTATTTTTTTCTTGGCAGTGATTTCAGCTCCTTCCGATACCAAAAACCCTGACCAGAAAGATGATAGCCTTCCAGTTGACATCAAATTACCTGTTAAACACATATTATCCAGGGAACTCCAGGTATCTGATTTACATTAGCAATTATTATCTGTGTCTTATTTCTTCACCTGTAGTTTATTTACAATTGTTATTTTTTTTTCATTGCAGCTTTACTTTGATAAAGTCACTGAGCTCACTCTAAATAAGTCTGATTCAGTTCTCTTTAAAGAAGCGTTAATTAGTTTGGCCACTGATTCAGGACTTCATCCATTAGTTCCTTATTTCACATGCTTTATAGCTGATGAGGTAAATAGTATTTGACTTATTATCGATGGTTTCTGTTGAGAAAGAACGTACAGTGCTGGTTCCTCACTTGAAATGTGTGCTTCTCCATTCATGTCAGGTTTCTCGTGGTTTAAGTGACTATGCTCGCCTCTTTGCCTTGATGCGAGTTGTTAGTAGCCTCCTCCAAAACCCACATATCCATATCGAACCATATGTAAGTTGACCTTTGATTTAGGTATATTCCTTTGCATGCTTGCTCACACTCACTGAATCATACATAAGCAAGGGTTTAAGGCTTTAAATATCTAACTTAAATTTTATTTCGTTGAACATTCACACTTTGACATTTTTGTTGTCTCTAATCCATTGCAGCAGAATGTTGAGGTATTATAGTTGACAATAATTTGTGATCTGATTGTTTAATTGCTAATCCCATTTTATACATTCCTTCTCACTTGATACTTTCTCATCTTAACGTGCAGACACATTATTTGTATAAACAAATATATTGTATAGGCAATATATGTGTATCTCTCTTTTTCTTAATGTCTAGTAAAAGAATACGTGATGTAAGGAAAGAAGAAATATACAAATGTGGAGTATTGGTATTCTCCTTGGAAACGAAGATCTGAAAAAGATAATTAGAAGTAAAGAAAGAGATACACAAGTTAAACACGTAGCAACATTTTCAAGAGAAATCTTCTGGTTAACCCTAGTTGAACACCATAATTGAAAGTATAGTTTACAAGAGTATGCATACAAGAAGCATCTTGGTTCCAATTTTTGCTATTCCTAATCTAGGACATTGTACCATTATCTAGAAGATGCAAGATAATTCTTTGTTGATTGATATATCTACCGGTAGGATCTTTGGTTAGAAATAAAGTGGAGAAATGATGCCATCATTTGCAACCTGCCTTGTTGATTAATTCTCCTTTTTCTTCCTTCCATCTGTGTCAGCTCCACCAGTTGATGCCATCTGTTGCGACCTGCCTAGTTGCCAAAAGATTGGGCAGTGGGTTGGCAGACAACCATTGGGAGCTTCGAGACTTTACGTCAAAACTCGTTGCTTCAATATGCGGAAGGTAAGAAATCCTCACTCTGATCTGTTATAAATTTACATGCTGTGTAAAGTGATCAATGCTAATAGAATTTAAGGTTAAAGCAAAGTTATGGCTGGCAGAACTTGAGTGCTGAAGAATAACACACATTACAGACCTTGTAAATTAATTTTAATGTGCTCGAGAAAAAATTGGATCACAAGATAAACTCCTAAATATAACAAAACGTGATAATAATGAGACTCCTAAAAAGATAGTCTTCAAGGCTCCAAGATAATAATAGACATCTAATCCCTAACAGTCATCCTAAGTTTTTCAATGATCCCCCTGAAGATGAACAAACTTTCTAGCTCTTTTCTCATTACAAATGAAACTCATTTTACCAGAAAATCACATCAAGGCTCAAACACTTGGATACTGCACCACAATTAACAAGGTCTCTCACTTGAAACTTAACTGTGAGCCGCCCACACAACAAACCCCCCCTCCCTCCCCCAACAACCACAAAATCCCACAGCCCGCGCACCACTTTTCCTCCCAACAGCATTTGTCTAACTGGGTGACACAACTGCCCGAAGTCTTCAACCTAATACCCTTAAGTGGTCCCCTTGATGTTCTGTAAGATGGCTTGTTCCTTTCTTTGAATCCTAAAACAACTTCCTGGAAGCATGATTGGCTTTTCAGTTCCACATCTTTGTAGAGTCATTAATCAAGTTCAATGCGGAGCAGAAAATATTATTTTTTTAGTAGATGATTTTCAAAGGCTGTCAATGACTTTTGTATCTTTGATTTGAAGCATGTTTTTAATCATTTGAGATCGGATCTTGCTTTACCTGAACTTACATTCCACTGAATTACTTGGTTTATAGTTTATGCGCTACAAAGTGGGTATTTTGATTTAATTAATTTTGATACTATTTTTCTATGCATTTCATTCAGAAATATTTGTATTTCATGCATATTGGGACCTTTTTGACTGCACCACAATTTTTTTTTTTTTAATATTTGTGTGGTGCAGATTTGGACATGTTTACAGTAACCTCCAGTCCCGCCTCACAAAAACACTGCTGAATGCTTTCTTGGATCCAAAGAAAGCGATGACTCAACATTATGGTGCAGTTCAAGGGCTGGTCGCTCTGGGATCCAATGTGGTATGTGCTTTTACATGCTCCTGGCAGTTGTGGAGGTACCTAAAACTAAATAAATGAAATGAAAATCCAATAAACATTCATTTAATTATTTTCAGAAATAGGATAATCATACAATTATGCAAATGCTGCTAACTCACATTAAAACTAAATAAAATGAAAATCTGTATTTTTTGCCCCTTTTCTGTAAGTTCCAAGCTTTGCATGGCATCAAGCTGCTAACTCACATGGAAACTTAGATTCTTTGAAGATTTTACTTTTTGTTGTTGTTCCTTTTTGTTCCTTTTACTCTATTTTTTCTATTTATAGTTGATCAATATATTTGTAAGTATTTGACAAATTTTGTTACATTGTGACCCTGTAAGTAGGTTCGCCTTCTTGTGCTGCCAAATCTTGAACCATATATGCAACTTCTTGAACCAGAGATGCTTCTTGAGAAGCAGAAAAATGAAATGAAGAGGCATGAAGCCTGGCGTGTCTATGGGGCCTTACTGGTAAGATTTTAGTATACGGTGGTTTGCTGTGAAAAAATCACTCTCAGTGACATGGTTTGGCTGAATCAATGTGTGTATTCTTCAGCGTGCTGCAGGTCGATGCATATACGAACTACTGAAGTTGTTCCCAACATTTCCATCACTTCTTCCTCATACTGTGTGGAAGACCAATGCAAGAGTTTTTACGGCTTCACCCCGTGAGTATCTTACTTATACCTAGCAGATTATGAATCCATTTTTTGAAAAAGGCATGCCAACCTTTTCTTCCTTAGCATCCTCTGTCAAGTAGTTACCAACTTCAATGATTTTCAGTAAGTCCTCAATGTTTATAAGTTTTGAATTTGAGTCTCTCTCTCTCTCTCTCCAATCAATGATTGCCTAGGTAAACGCAAGGCAAGCTTGGAGCAACCAGAACAGCAGCTGCCTGAAAAGAAAATTGCAACCGACGGTGAGGTTGGGGTGGTTCTGACAAATTCCTCGCCATCTCATGGTGAAGGGATGATGGGGATCCAAGCTTCATCAGCTGATTCAATCATGGGCCCATTGTCGACTAATGAAGCCATTTCAGATGTTGGGGTTAAAATTGAGAAACAGAGAAGTAAGGCGCCAAAGATATCTGCTGCTCTTGCTCAGGTTTGGAAGAATGAACTGAATTCTGGACGTCTGCTGATGGCACTGCATGATATGTTTGGTGAAGCCATTCTCTCCTTCATTCCATCTCCTGAGATGTATCTGACCCTGTAATTTGTATCATTATGTTCTTTAAGATCCTCCAAATTGAGTATAAATTGAAGTATTTCTGTAATGTAGTGACACGGAATGAGAATGTAAATGTAGTTTCACCTCATTTCATTTATACTGTTCCCTTATTTATTTTTTTAATCTCTCTACTTGCGAAGATATTATATTATTTTTGTATACTATTTATTAAATCTTATTATCAAGTATTCAATTTTAGAGTTAAGATGTTATATGATTTACTTATAACGAATCTTTCATAATATCAAATTAAACTAAACTTTTGCAATGAAACTGTATTGGATAAAAGTTCAAGGAACAATTAATGTATTTTAGCTTACAAACTTGACAGTTGTGTAGAAAGTTACATAAGTTAGACGGGGTGAAAACATACAGTGCAAGGCATAAGAATTTTTAGATTTCCAAACCCTGGAATGTGAATATATAGACTAAGGCTACGTCCTTAAGCCGCAGCTATGTTTAATTCTCTTTGAACAGCTTTCTTCAGAATGCTATCTTCCTCCAGAACCATCTGGACAGGCAAGAATCCCATTCCATCCGCCATAGCCAGCAACATCTGCTTGGTCTCCTCCTTGAATTCTTCCAGATCAACTGTCCCATTCAAGTTGTGATCGAATTGCAGAAACAATGACTCATAAACCTGAGGTAAATAAAATAACCTTTTTTAGCATTCTGTTTGTAATTTGAAGAACCCCAAAAGAAGAAGAAGAACCTGGGCAAGCTCATGTGGGTCTGGCTGCACATCAATGCCAAAGTGAGTCTCAAAGATCCTTAAACTCTGCAACTCCTTCAGCATCTCAGTGTAAGAGAGAAGACCATCACTGTCGGTGTCAAGGTGAGCGAATCTGTCTTGCACTATGAGATTGAATGCTTCCTCGTCCTCCAGGAAATTCACTATGGTGGCACCATCCAATATTTCTACGCTCATCTTCACTTCTCAATCAATTGAACTCTGGATCCTTTGAAGAAAGCTAACTGGCTTGCTGCAACTATTTATAGCCAAATGGAATATATTCTTTTCTAAGTTATAACCAATGCACAGTGATAGAATATTATTTTTATTTTGGTCAAAAGTTGGTCGGGATGAATCAGTTTTATCAAAAAGTTGTGCTGAGATTGTGCGGTATGCTATGGATTCAAATTGTTTTTCTAAATATTAAAATAAGTTTGGAAGAAACTTCTCCTTCAGTTCAGGGACACAGCTTCCTCTGTTTTGCGAGGAATCTAGAAGAAATAATTACAGTGTCCTTTTCATACTGACTACAATTTTTTATTTTAGTTAACCAAATATCTCACATAAGAAATGGTAAAAAACCTTGTGTTCTTATCACTGTTTAACTTGGTCTTGGAATATTCTTACGGACCAAATTGGAATACGGTGAGCCAGCATGCCTGGCTCATAACGACTACATATGTGAACATGGAAATTTAAATGTGTGGGTTTATTCTACTCGCTTTGAAGTAAAAAATATGAACATGAAAAGATAATAACCATTGCAAATTAAATTTAAAGAAGATATACTCTCTTTTATCCTATATATATATATATAAGTCATGTGCTACAAGAGTTACAAAAAACCCTTTCTATCCCAGTATTACAAATTGACTATAAAAGTAATTTTATGGAAAAGGAAAAATAAATCCATAACTTTACCAAATTTTTAATGAGCTCCTTGCAATTTTTTTTCTTTTCATCACTGACGTCAACTATTGGGACCTAATTAAATATCAACATAAACGATAGAAACAATAAAAAAAAACATTACATAGATCTAATTAAAAATAAAATAAAATTATGAAGACATGATAAAAAGAATAAAATCGCAGAGATTTAATTAAAAAAAGGTAAAATTATAAGTACTTCAAAAGAATTTTAAGACAATTTGTAATTATATTGTTAATTTTTCTTGATTCTAATAAAATAATTAGAAATGATTTATATTAAATATCGGGCATGTATATGCTAATATATATATATATATATATATATATATACCGAATATTCTAGATAAAGAAAATATATAATTAAACAAAACAAAAGAGGGCGTGAGTGAGAATCCAATTTTAGAAGTCAAAAAGGGAAGAACCTTGCTGTCGGTTGCGTTGATTATAGGCTAATTCTCTGTTTTCTTGACCAACACAACATGCTTTTATTCTAAGTTTATTCTAATGCTTTTATTTTAAATAATATTACACGTTTAACTTTTTAAATAATGATATCCTGAAATAAAAGAGTTATGTGGTATGAATCACACAAAAATTTATATTTCTGTCGATGAATATTAAAAGTTTGTACTGCACTCAATAAAAACTTTTTTAATAAATACAATTAATAGGAATAATTTAAAGAATAAATTATAAAATTTAAAAAACAAAATAAATTTAAATATTATATTTAAAATTAAAATAAATTTATCCACTAACTCCTCCATCTAGTGGAGAATTATTTAAAATGATACATCCCAATCGTACATGAGGACCCAGAAATTTCCAGAATACAAAATCAATGAACACTAAATCCAGTAGAGCTAAAACATGAACAACATTTGCAAGACTAGAGAGAGAGAGAGGTAATATATATATATATATATATATATATATATATATATATATATATATATATATGGGGATGTTCGTTGAAGATGAATGAATATAAGTAATCAGTTGAAGGCAGCGAGAAGCTTGGGAATCAAATAATGAGAGACGATGTGGTTGGTTTTCTCTGTGGGATGGAAGGCGTCCCAGAAGACATACTTGTCGGCATCTTTGCACGTCAATGGATTCTTGTCACTGCACAGATAACTCATCTCGAATGTTCCTGTAGAACAACATGCCTTCTCCACTACTTCAAATCCTGCCAACCACCCCACATGTATATTTTCACCCTCTTCAGTTTTTGTTCTTCTAGTATTCATTCATAAAATAATCTCATACATCAATAACATTATATAATTCTTGATATAAGAATTAATTAACTATTTTAAATAAATTAAATAAATAAAATTAATTAATTAATTAATTATAATTAATATAAGATTTAATTAACTAATATAAGTGGATTAAGAAATATATAATATAAATTCGTCTTAAATATTTAAATTTTATCAAAATTAACTAATTTATTTAACTTCTTTAATCTCTCTAAAAAACTCAACTAATTTTTATATTAAATATAAAAAAATATTGGCAAAAAGATGAATTCACCTGGGGAGAATTCTAAAATTCAAAAAAATACAAAACTTAATTTAAAAGCCTATATATCCTTTCTAATTCTTATATTTGTACATCTTGCAGGATTTTTCTTTGTTGTTTTAATTAGTGTTGTAAGGAAACGGGCGATCCACCCATGGTGGATCAGACCCGACCGATGGAAAACAGAGCCGTTGACAACCAACCGTGAGGAGCAGTTGAAGGAGAATGTTTGAATTTGAAATGAGGGAGTTAGATACGGTTATCTAATTCCCCTCCCACAGGCTATATATATGTACATACACGGACAGAAAGTGCGAGTGGCAGAACATATACTTCTCTATTTCTGACGCTCTATTTCTGCATTTTCTTCCGGTGCATTTGTTGTGAAAATGAACCAGAGTCCATACAGGGTGCTCCAGTTACGTGTGGGTATCTAGTGTGTTAAACAAACGATTCCAAGTATGCTCGAATACCTACAGTGGTATCAGAGCATGGTTATTCGCTTCCGCATGCTTCTCTGTATTTTCATTTTTTCCTGGTTATGCACTGTTCTGTTGCATATATATGTCTTAAAGTATTTGTTTAGTGATAATATGAATAGAACATGCATTTAAACGATAAAGAGAAGCATTTTCAACGTAAACCGAATTGAAAATTTTTGTTTTTAAAATTGGGTCATTAGAAAACAGAGTTTTTAGGCCTTGAAAATGATCCCAATGCGTAGAGCACAAAAAAATGAAGAAAATGACACCAAGAATGTTAAAATCAGACGTCAGATGGAGAAGTTACGAGTGAAAAATGAGTCAGGTCGTCAGACCCGACCCGTTTTCTAGTCGGGTCTGTGCAAACCTGGCTGGAGGTAGGGGATGACACTGTTCATCACCCAAAATGACACCGTTTTGCCTCTTTCACAAAAAAAAAATTACGTGGCACTGTTCACGGCGGACTGGGCTGCGTCTAGCCCAGTCACACGAAAAAAAAACAAGAAGTTTGGGCTGCAAGAGGCCTAGAAAAAAAAACAAAAAAAATATTTTTTAATTAAATAAAAAAAATTGTTTTTTTATTTATTTTAAAAAATTATTTAGGGAAATTCTAGTGGCGACACGTGGCAGTGACACGTGGCAGCACCAGACTGGCGTGTGCAATACACGCGCCAACAGCTGAGAGTGGGTTTCGTTCAGTTTTTTTTTCTGAATTTTTTCTTCTTGGGGCGCGTGAGGGAGCGTGGGACCTCCGATTGAGGTGCAGTTTATTCCTAAAAATTCCTAAAATCAAGATATTTATTTTGACATATAATTTACCTAATTTGGGAGACAATTCTGGACATATTTATGAATATTCAGTGTATTTTCTGGTGTTTTTTTGTGTTTAAAAATTCCAGAAAATTATGATAATTAATATGTATTATTATTTAGGTGAAAATGACTTCATCTAGCACTGAATCTCTGGGATATACTTTAAATGATGATATCTCATTTTTGAATGAGTTCAATAACCTAGAGGAAAAACTTCAAGAGGATCCCGAAGGGGAACCTGAGGAGGATCCAGAGCAAGATCTTGATAATCTTTCTGAAGAAGACCCAGAGGAGTTGATGGAGGAAGTTCCACAAGAGGAACCAGAAGAAAGAGATGATTCCGGACCGTGCTCGGAAATATTATTCCCCATTGAACCACTTCCTTTACAGCCTTTAATGGTATCTTCATATTTAAACTCTAAGATGGTGCCTACTCTTAACGGTGAACCTCAAGTTGAGGATGGAGAAGAAGTGAATAAATCTCTTACCGCTATTTTGGCCATGAACATAGCTGAAAGAGATACATCTATGTTAACAAACATGAAAGGCATTAATGGTTTCATTGGTAAATACATTGAAGGCATGACAGATAAGAAGCATACTGAATTCTACTTGAAAGTCATAATGGAATTTATAAGAGCTACAAGAGTTAGAGGAAAGCCCAATCCAGGACGCATCAGAAAGAAAAATTGGCTTACAAGAATAGAATTTGTATCTAACCTTAAAAAGTCACCTCGTGACCTTAAGAACTAAGAAAAGCAATGTTAGAATATTGTAAAACTCATATCGAATGATGTATGTTTTTACTTTGATTTCCATTGCTTTACTTTGTTAAAGACATACTTTTATTCTCTTTGTTTGTAAAGACTTATTATTATTACATGCCTTATATGCAAGAGAAACATGTTTCATTTTAATTCTTTATATGTTATGATTCATGTATATTTTTTTTAAGTGGAAGGTTTTTTAGATGATGAGTATTCTAAAAAGCAATATTTCATAAGAAAAGTACTTATATTAATTTTGATAGAGAATGATGGCGTTGCTAGTGCTTGTGTGATGGGAGGTACAAATGTATTCTCCTGATCATGGGTCTAGTGATATTATTATTTTCCGATCAAAAATTAATAAAAGTACATGACATTGTATACTTTACATGTGCTATATATATATATATGCAAATTCACTTAAATGTTCTATGGTTCAATAAATTAATGTGGGAAAGATTTGTCACAGAACCGATATTGAACAATGGCATCAAAGAACATTATTGCTGAATTAAACAAAGGGGAAAAACTCAACGGGGGACAACTGGGATATTTGGCACTGAAAGGTCCAATATATTCTAGAAGAACAGGATGCTATTGAGCCATTAACAATGGCCATGGTAGAACCTGAGGTTAGCAATACGGCCCAGCACAGGAGAGACCAGGAAGCTTACTAATCCTGGAAAAAGAAGAATAGCATTGCAAGAATCACTCTATTGAGCGCAATGGCTGATGACTTAATGTGTGAATTTGAGACACACAGAATGGCACAGACAATGTGGATTGCCTTAAAGGATAAGTTTGGAGGAGTGTCCACGACTAAGTTTAGAAGGTTGACGATTAAATTCGATACCTATAAGCTAAAATCAAATAATCCTATGAGGCAACATCTAAGAGAGATGTCCACAATGATCCGTGAACTGAAGGAAGCCAGACATAATCTATCTGACGAACAACAAGTGCAGGCTGTCATCAGATCGCTCCCTGCCAGTTGGGAGCACATGAAAGTTAATCTGACCCATAATGAAAATATCATTACTTTCAGTGATGTAGCTAAGCATTTGGAGCTAGAGGATGAACGTTTGGAGGCTTATAAAGCCACTGGACAAACCTATTTGACCAAAGGTGTTGATCCTTCCCAATCAAAGCCTGAATCCAAAAAGGGTAAGAAATCTCATAAAAATGGGAAGAGAGGCGGTCCTCCACCCAAGAAGGGCAAGCACCAGTTCAAGAAGAAGGGAAAGAAAGGAGACAAGAAAAAGCTAGACCTAAAGAAGGTCAAATGCTTTGCCTGCCAGAAAATGGGACATTTCGCACGTGATTGTTCTAAACAGGCCGAGAGCGAAAAGGTAACAGTGAATTATGTGAATTCACATGTCTCATTTATTTCTAGCACTGTTTTTCTAACATAACCTATTTCTTTTTCTTGGATTATTGACTCAGGCTCCACAGACCACGTAAGTCGAGATCGAGGATCTTTCGTGAAATACCGTCAGTTTCTATATCAAAGCAAGTGGCTTTTTGTTGGCAATACTGCAAGGATCGAAGTTCGAGGCATTGGCACTTGCAAACTTGTTTTGCGTAGTGGAAAGACCTTGATACTGCATGATGTGCTTCATGCTCCTGACATCCGACGGAATTTAATTTCTGTAATTTGCTTACTAGACTTTGGGTTTAATGTAAACTTTCATGATAAAGTTGCAGACATTTGTAGCAACTCAATATTTTATGGTTCAGCTTTTCATTTTCAAAGCTTCTTTATTTTGGATCTTGCTAATGATTTTAATGTTCATGATTGCTTTGCTATTACTTCAAATAATCCTGATATGAATATTTGGCATACTAGACTAGGACATATTAATCAAAATAGAATGATTAAACTGGCTAAAGAAGGCATGTTGGGGGTGATCCCTAACATGGATATGTCATTATGCGAAAGCTGTCTAGCTGGTAAGGCTACCAGGAAACCATTCGGTAAGGGAATACGAGCTGAAAACCCATTGCAATTAATCCATTCTGACATTTGCGGTCCAATGAGTGTGAGGGCAAGACACGGAGCTTGGTATTTCATTACCTTTATTGATGATTTTTCACGATATGATCATGTCTATTTGATTTCACATAAGTCTGAGGCACTAGAGTGTTTTAGACGATACGTGAATGAAGTAGAGAATCAAATGGACAAAAGAATCAAGGCATTACGTACTGATCGAGGTCGTGAATACCTTTCAGATCAATTCAAACAGTTCTGTGAAGAAAAAGGGATTATTAGGCAACTAACTATCCCTGGCACACCTCAACAGAATGGGGTTGTCGAAAGAAGAAACAGAACTCTTCTAGACATGGTTAGGTCTATGATGGCTCAGGTAAATCTTCCAATTTCACATTGGGGTGATGCTTTATTGACAGCAACCTTCATACTTAACCGTGTACCCTCAAAATCAGTCACTTCCACACCCTACGAGTTATGGACCAAATGTCAGCCAGATCTAAGCATACTTAGACCTTGGGGTTCGACGGCATACATCCATGACAATTCTCATAGACATGGAAAACTGGGTCCTAGAGGGAAGAAATGTATTTTTATAAGGTACTCTGAACCCTCAAAAGGATATGTATTCATAAGTGAAATTGAAGATGGAACAGTGACTGAATCAGAATCAAGAGATGCTATATTTATTGAGACGGAGTTTCCCAGTATGGGAGATATTGACCGTACTGTATCTCTTTATGAGACTCAGGAACAGGATATTGCCGAACAAATTGACAGACCAGAATCATCTAGGCATGTCAATCTGAGTGGGAGCCAAGAACGGTCAACACAAAGACCGAAACAAATGAGAAAAGATAAGCAAATTGCTCCTACCAGAAAGAGTAACAGGGAAAGTGTTCCAAAGAGACGCTTCCAAAAAGAAAGAGAAGCACTCTTAGTTACTCCAGAAGGGGATGATGAACCCCGCACTGTTCATGAGGCCTTAGCAAGTCCTGCAAAGGAGGACTGAAAGAAAGCAATGAAAGAGGAAATGGACTCAATGATGAAAAATCAAGTTTGGGAATTGGTTGATCTGCCAAAAGGGCGTAAAGCCATTGGGAACAAGTGGGTTCTCAAAATTAAAAGAAAGGTAGACGGATCAATTGACAAATTCAAAGCTCGATTGGTTGCAAAGGAATATACACAACAGGAAGGTATAGATTATGAAGATACTTTTTCACCTGTTGTGCGCTTCAATTCAATAAGACTTATTCTGGTAATAGTAAACAGTTTAAACTTAGAGTTACATCAGATGGATGTAAAAACCGCATTCCTGAATAGCGATCTGGATGAAGAAATCTATATGGAACAACCTATAGGTTTCATTGAAAAAATGTTTGAACACAAGAAGTGTAAACTCAAAAGATCCATTTATGGATTAAAAAAGTCATCCGTAGTACTTGAGGTTTCATAAGGCGATTACCTCATATAACTTCCAGATGATAGAGGAAGACCACTGTGTCTACGTTAAGCGGTTTAAGGGTAACTTTGTGATATTATCCTTATACGTAGACGATATACTATTAGCTGGAAATAATCTTGACTCTGTGATAGCTATTAAAGAATGGCTTTCATCAAATTTTGAGATGAAAGACATGGGTGAAGCAGAATACATACTTGGAGTCAAGATTCAAAGGAATCGTTCCAAGAGAATCCTCACTCTTTCACAAGAGAATTATATCAATAAGATACTTGAGCGATTCAATATGAGTGAATGCAAACCCATGGATATCCCTGTGGCCACTGGAGTGGCCTTGAGTTCTAACATGTGTCCCAAAACTGAATCAGATAAAAAGAAAATGGAAAGAGTTCCATATGTAAGTGCCGTTGGTAGCCTGATGTATGCAATGATGTGTACAAGACCAGATATTTGTTATGTCGTAGGGCTGGTTAGCAGATTCTAGTCCAACCCTGGTGAGAAACACTGGAAAGCAGTGAAAAGGATCTTGAGATACTTAAAGGGCACAGCTGACTATGTATTATGTTATCAAGGAAGCGATCTACGCCTAATCGGATATTCTGATGCTGATGTAGGCGGTGATGAAGAAGAACGAAGATCGACTTCAGGATACACCTTCTTGCTTAACAATGGCTCCATATGTTGGAGTAGCAAGAAGCAAACGTGCATTGCTTTACACTCTATGGAAGCTGAGTTTGTGGCATGCACTGTAGCAGCGCAGACTGTTTGACTGAAGAGATTTATCGAGCATCTAGGATTTGGGAACAAGAGTACTAATCTGGTGTTGATACACTGTGACAATACTACAACTATAGCCTACACAAAAGACCCTAAGTATCACAACAAGACCAAACACATTGATATAAAGTATAATTTTGTGAGGGATTATATAGCACAGAAAATTGTAACTGTATAATACATTTCAACAAAATGTATGGTTGCAGATCCCCTAACCAAGCCAATAGGCAAAGAAACATTCGTGAAACATGTAAAAGCCATTGGCATGTTAAAAATGTAAAGTTACAGACTGTATGTAATACTTTTGTTTTCATTAATGATATCATGTCATTTATTATTACTTATATGTCTGGGTAAAAGTATACAATGTCTAGTATGTCATACAGGTTGAAAGAGGTAGCTCTCTCACACGAGCAACCGCCTTTGATGCTATAGAAGTGTTCAAAGATGAGACATGTGTTCACCAGTAAAACAGCAAGAGTGCTGATATGGTAGAGAAGAAACACAATAAGTGTCGACTTGGCTTCAAAGTGCAGTGAGTCAAAATGAGATCCATGAGTAAGGGTATGGATCGAACAATGGATTCTCACATCCATAAAACCTGTTGCCAGAGGTCAAATTCTTCACACAAAAAAATTGACGTCATATTATGTGAATATAATTGAAGAGTTTGGGTTTAGATACTATGAGTGTCTAGACTTAAATCTGTACGGTGTGATTGATAGAATCAAAATGACGTACACTCTTTAAGGATAAGAGGAACACCGTAACATGTGATTCATACCACATGTGCTAAAGAACCGTAAATGAAAAGCAAATGAATCAATCCCTGCTTCATTGTTGTGTGAGTTCCAGAAAGGTATAATCCTTTCATTAATGTCCTTTGACTTTGACAATATTATGGAGTTATGTTTCAGCGATTGCTACTTTGATATATGTCATGTGGTCAAATTATATATGAACTAAAGGTATTATGCTAGGAAAGCGGTTGATTCATATCAAAATGATATATGGGCGAAAGAAAGATTGCCAGAATTACATATACATGCTAGTGTCTGTGACCGGTCCCTTGTGATATTATTTTGTTAATTTCATAAGTGTGGATACTATGCATAAGTGGATGCTATCTGAGTTATATACTGACTCAAGAGGGATTAGATTAGCCATGAGAAAAGTGTATATGGGTAAATCTTGGATATTCAAGGCACTATAATTTATTTAATCAAGTTGCACTAAAGGGTTGCTTTGTGCTGGTCTCTGTAAAGGGGATTTCTAGTACAAACGCCCGAAAGGAGACGCCATGCCTACGCGGTCACGGCAAAGCACCTAGTATGAAAGAAGGAAGAAAATGAGATTTGAGCCATAATATCTAATCCACCATATGTGAGTGGGAGATATAAGGAAACGGGCGATCCACCCATGGTGGATCAGACCCGACCGATGGAAAACAGAGAGCCGTTGACAACCAACCGTGAGGAGCAGTTGAAGGGGAATGTTTGAATTTGAAATTAGGGAATTAGATACGGTTATCTAACTCCCCTCCCACAGGCTATATATATGTACATACACGGACAGAAAGTGCGAGTGGCAGAACATATACTTCTCTGTTTCTGAAGCTCTGTTTGTGCATTTTCTTCCGGTGTATTTGTTGTGAAAATGAACCAGAGTCTATACAGGGTGCTCCGGTTACATGTGGGTATCTAGTGTGTTAAACAAACGATTTCAGATACGCCCGAAACCTACAAGTGTAAATCAAGGGCGTCTTCTTACCGATAACTAAGAACTCTAAGTAATCCCTTTCGAGATATACAAATAATATAAGTAAGCATCATCTTTCCTAATTAAAAAGGTAGTTTCTATACAGAATATTAAGTAGGAATTAAACCCCTGACAAGATGGATACTTAAAACACTTAATTATCGACCAATTATGCTGAACAGTGCTGGCAGATAATCCAAGTTAACATATTAAGAAAAAATGTCAAATTATAGTGGGGTGGGTGGTTTTTTGTGAGATCCAAATTAAATTAATGAACAACATAGTAAGGGGAAATGATATACTGCAAAGGGAAAGCATTGCCACATGCTCAAATTAGGCAGCTTGCGACAATATATCTACCTCCTTCTCTTTAGGTCATTTTCACCTGACACCGCAATCAATTTCGAGTTATATGATTGATATATATATATACACACACACACACACACTTTATATTATTTAATTTTTTTCTTTAATTAATGAAACGATGAGTTTGTTTTTCTTTTAGCCTGTTATCAAGCCACAAGTTGGAAAATTGGAAATTCCTAAAATTATTAAAGTATAAAATAAAATGTAAGCCCCTGACCTTCAAAATTAATCATATCTATATAGTAAGCTTGTTTATTTCAATGTTTTTTCCCAAATTTGGGTGCTCAAATATATGTAATTTTCGCTTGGACCTCAATATAGGTTTAGAATTGATGGTGAGTAGTAAAGGCAAACCTAAAAGTTTAGTGTACCTGCAAGACCAACTCAGGGTGACCACTGGCCATTAATAACATCTCCAACTAGCTAGCTCCCTTCAAAACCCTACCCAAAAGCTGTCATTTATATATATACACATTATATTTTAATATACAGTATATTTAATTAATTTAATTAAATTAAAAAAATAATTAAATTAGTTAATAAAATATTTTTTAAAAAATTTTTCTAATATTTTTTTTAAATTTCCTCCTTCCCTCTCTTGATTATTATTAATATAGCATAAATATGAATAATTTATGAAAAAATTAATAAATATCATAGATATGTTATATTTAAGATTAATATTAACTTCTTAATTAATTTATAATTATATTAAATATTAAATACGATAGGAGTATATACTTATGACAGTAGTCACAAAAGCAGGCAGTACGTACTAGAGGGTAGTTGGATACTAACATTGCTGCTGATTCATAATAACTATGTGTGCAAGAGAACATCAATGTCGGTAGTTATATTGATTCAATATGCTGTGTTGAGAATGAGTGTTCGATCACTATTTACAGCCACAATAAGAGTGTCTTCTACCTTAATGGGTTTTTTTAACAATATTTGTGTTTTAGTTTTATTTGAAAGGAAATCAGGTAGATGAGGAGTTGTAACTGAGTAATAACGACTAGTCAATGTCTCATTGACTTATAGCACGTGAATGGAATATAAGGTTAGGATCATCACTTACGTACGTCATATCTAAATGCAGCTAATACTACTATTAATACAATAACAATTATAATAATAAAGGGAGAATTAGGGTTAATTACCGTAAGAGGAAGGTTTGGTGATAATGTCATTAACGATGTCGTATGCGTTGGAAGAGACCAGCTTGATCGATGGAAGCTCGTTGCGGAGCCTGTTGAGCATAGTGTCGAGCTTGTTGTTGAACTGCAAAGCGACGTCGTTGTACTTGTCGTCGCAATCGTGATGGCCTAAGATGTTAACGGTGCGCTCGAGGGGGAGGCAGCCAATGGGAACGAGGCCGGTGATGCCGAGCTTGCGAGCTCCGAGATGATAGAGGTGGGTGATGAAATTTTGGGCGATGTCCACAAGAAAGTCCTGGTACTGCGACACACTGAATTGGAGCCTCCTGGTGGGGAACACAAAGTAGTTCTCTAAGAAGTCGTTGGTTCCAAGGCTCATTAAGTAAAGTGCCTCACTTATCACCTTATTCGCCTCCTCTACGCCCAAATACTCTCTCAGTTTTGCTTGATACTCTTTGTAATACTCCAATTCCTTCCATAGTGGTATCACATTCTGTACATATATATATTCACATTAGTACTACTTTCTCTGCTACTAAACATAGAAGCTAAATACTTAATTTATAAATATTAAGAAAATTAATTAAATTAATTATTTATACAAAATGTATATTAATTTTGTTAAAGTATGATGAGAAGAACACAATTCAAGCAAAAGAGTTATACACCCAGTGAAAATACATTCTCATCTCACTTGCAAGAATCTATGAGAAAATACTAAAACAAATATATAATAGAAATTAAATAGCACAAGAGACACTAATATTATTAACGTGATAAACCTCTCAATATAAGGTAAAAATTAAGGTCCATCATTAATTCTAATGTCACTATACATGATCAGAAAAACACAACTCAAGCCGAAATATTACTTTTTGGTTTGAGTTTTGTTTTTCTCATCAAAGTACACATTCTGATCATTTTTGTCTGAGAAATTACTCATGAAAAAAATATTTTAGTTAATATGTGTAATTAATAAAAAAATTTAAAAAATATTATATATTTTAGATATAAAATGAATTGGGATATCATATTTACAATAATAATAAACTTTTTCACTAACTCTTATATTTATATTTAAGATTAAAAAAATAATATTTCACATTCATTTATACTGTTGTTTCAATTTAAGTCTTTATGATTAACTTTATGCCAATTGCACATAATTTTTTTAACCTTTAAATATTTAAATTAAAGATGCTAATATTTTATGTTTTGATCATCAAATCCCTTCCATTAAAATTATTATTAAAGTTAACGGTTTTTATCATGTTATAATTTTTTTATTTTTTATTATATACCACATCATTTAAAAAGTAACACTTTTGGGCAATTTACATGAAGTTTTAAATAGTTTATATTTTTTTATTTAAACAATATATGGTTAAATACATATTTTAAATACTTTTTTAAATATTTAAAAAATATTTTAAATAATATGTAAAGTATCAAGAGTTATTTAAATTATATACAAAGTGACAAAAATGTCTACCTTTAAGGGGCAATTTTAATAGTAAGATTTTAATAATTAAAATATAAAATATTAGGGTTATTAATTTAAATTTTTAAAAGTTAGACAAGCAATGAATAACTGACCAAAAGTCTAGGAAAATTTTGCATATTTTATCCTTATATTTTACGTGTTCCTATATATGTAATACAAATATACAAAGAGAGTGGACATTTATGAAAATACTTTAATATTTTCGGTTGGGAAGATGTATTAATTTCATATATATCAAGCAATATATTATACCCAGCTGGTAGGTGACGATGACCAAGTGACTAATAAATTTATTTTGATCAAAATATCTTCTATTTTTTAAAATAACATTTTTTAATTCACTAAAATTAAAATACCAATCAACTATATTTAATTGCAATAACATCGAATCAACGCACATACTGTTGAAAAGTTTCCATATCGCATTTAAAGAAGTAAATCGAACACATTTAATAGATAAGTCTTATGATAAGTGCATAAGAACAGACACTTACAAGTACATCAGAAGTTGCATTATCATAACCAGTTCCTGCAGAAGCAAAGCAAACTCCAGTGGCAAAATCTTTGATGGAGTAGGAAGGATCCAAGTAGGCAGGCACGTAGGGTTTAAGGCCGAACGCCTCGGAGATGAAGTCCGGCGGAACACGGCCATTGCAGAATCGTCCGGTCGGGCGGCCGCCCTCGAAATCCCTGCCGTATGGCCTGAAGTTGCTCTTGAGAACGGTGGCGATCTTGTTGTTGTTTCCAGAATCCACAGAAGAGTCTCCGAAAACTATCACTGCAGGCACCTTATCATTGCAAACAACAACAACGAAGAAATGAGTCGTTGCCAAAAGAAAAGATAATAATATTCTGTTTATGCTTTCCATTTTCTCTCAGAAAGCTTGCCGGATATATATTCAATGACACACGCTGGTATATATATGTATATATAGGGAATTGTTTTGTATATAGTTGAGATCAGAGAGAGATGGGAGAAATAATAATTATAATGTGAGGGGAAATTAATTAATAAGCTGATAAAGTTTGGTGGGAGATTTAATTTAATTCAGTGGATTTTTTTTTCTGGCCAAATAATCTTGTGGATATTAATTGAGTGTGTTGCTATAGAGACTTGATGTGTGTTTGCGAACGAGAAGTTGCCAAATAAATTAAGAAAAAGCTATGACATACATATTTATGCTTGAATTTGGCAATTTGCTGACAGATAAAGAATGTATATATTGAAGTAATTAATAATGAAAGGAAAGCGAGAGCCTCAGGTTTGGTCTGTGGCTTTAAAAGAAAAATAAACAGAAAAAGACGATTATTTAATACACGAGAAAATAATAATCATTATCTCAATATCCAAACAGGGAATAAGGTAACTGCAAGTCGGCAACGTTATTATTATTATTATTATTATTATTATTATTATTATTTGCGCGCGACACACAGGCGTGTGTGCAAATATATATATATATAAAAGCAAACTAGCTTAAGATAATTAGATCATTTTTAATCCAATATTCTTTTTTCTTGGTGAAGAATTTGTCACTTTTACATCAGACTGATATAATAGCATTAAAATATACTCTTAATAAAATAATAATAATAAAAGTTTAAAATATTTTGTCATATTTACTATATATACATATACATGTTTTTTTTAATGGTAGTTATGTGAGCAACCCCAAAACATGTAGTAATTGCAGATCTATCTTCCACTTAATTTTATATTTAATTTTTCAAAATGTGCTGTCAAATATATTTTGTACTAGAGAGATTTAATATACATGATTTGATTGATGCTTTGTTGCTTAAAGCAATTTCCACAAAATAAAACACGTTTTTTCCTTATGGTTTAGACTTTAGAGGGGCTAGATAGAAGAACTCTGTATTAGTGAAACACCGAAACTAGAAATGAATTAATTGTGCATTGCATAAAATATAAAAATAAATAAATTATATGAAGCATATCTAACTCCTCCTCTATCCTTAATATAATAACTATTTTATTAATTTAAATATATTAAAAAATTAAATAAATTATTTAATTATAATAAATATAATCTGATCTCTCTAAAATATTTGTCTATAAAACTACATTATACTAGTTCCGATCCTAATTATAAGATCATATTGACTTTTTTAAGAGATTAATTAAAGAAACTAAACAAACTATCTAATTATAGCACATGCTACACAATCTCTTTAAAGTGAATAGTTTATAATTTAAATAAATTAGTTTAATAAAAAATTATATAAATATTTCAAAATGATTAATTTAACTTCTTTAATTTCTCTAATAAAAGTTTAAGGAGTCTTATAATTATGACTAGAGTAGTATATCAATGTTTAAAATAAGTAAATTAGTATGAGAAAAATAATAAATATTATAAATAAAATAAATTGAGTTTTTATATCTAGAATAAAAATTAATTTTCTAACTAACTTCTATCATTAAGATATGAGGAGTATTCATAAAACATAAATAATATGTCCATCTCAAGCTACTTATTATAAATTATGTATAGGCTAACTATAGTTTGTGTGTAGATTCGATATTCTATTATGCATAGAATGGCCAACATTTTTATTTAATTATGTACAACTTTCAATCATTAATATAAAATTTAATTAATTAATTTAAATAAATTAAAAAAATAGTTAAATTAATTATTTGTAATGATTGTGTATTAATTTTTCTAAAATACTATTTTTAATCATATATTTAAATTACCCTTAATAGAAACTACTATCAATTGTGCAATCATATAGGGAATTATGGATATTTTAGGTAAAAAATTATAATTTTAAAAAATAAAATTAATTAAGATCTTATATTTAAGATTAAAGTAGAATATTTATCTAATTCTTATATTTAGTATTAAAGGGAGTATATTATATTATAGAAAAATAAAATGGTGAGCATTATTATATTATTTTTTAGTATTATTTATAATTGCCTTGACTTCGGTGTGATTTAAAAAAAGAACAGGAAGTTGAGGCTAATAAATGTATAGATGTCAATTGATATAACTGAAAACACAGCATATGCATTTATGATTTTGGTTGTATCCTCAAAATATGACTACACAAGATAATCAATTCAAAATTGATTGCCCTGTCCAAATTCATTTTAAGGTGGTTCGTTAAATGTTGTGAGTTTTTCTAAGAAAAATTAATTAATTTTTATACTCTTATAATTTTTAAGATAATTTAACTAATTTCTCTTTTACTTTATAGAAAAAAATGAATAAACGTCGACCCTGAAAAGAAAACCGAAAAACATAGGCAAAATATCACTACTTGTCGATGAGTTTTATTTTAGATGGAGTAATTGTTGTAAAATATATTAATATTATGTGAGTGTTTTAAAGAAATCATGTGCTATATTGCTTGGGAGAGTAAGAGCTCATATTTCCATATATAGTAACATGTTATCATGTGCTAATCTGGTGGGTTATTGATAAAAAATTTATTTAAAATATGATAATTTTATTTCCCCTAGGTGCAAGTTAAATAGAGTGTTAAGCACTTTTATCATAAATGTGTTTTGGTTTAATGAATATATAGGTACTTATTTTATTTTATTGAAGAGTCTTACCCTCCAATTTTTAGTTTAGAACATACACAATCCTTTGACCGAAATTTTGACCGTTTGTAGTTGCTGGAATGTTACGAGCATGGTCTTAGGTACGTCTGTTGGGTCAAGGAGAGTTACAAGTTTTCAGGCATGTCTTATGCATCTTTGCTAGGTCAACTGTGCCTATGACAAGATGCTCATCAGAATTCTCAAAGCGTACAAATCTCTGAGTACTTATTCCTACTCTGCTATCTTGGTGAATTCTACAACCTGTGCTAGATTCTGTTCTTCTTGTCAATATAGGACAGATCTATTTAATCTCAAAGAATGCTGTTTTACCAAATTGATTATGCGGAATAAGATAGTAGTATCTTTAAACACAACTCGAATCATTTATTTGTCTTGCAGGTTCTATCACTAAAGTTAATGAATGAAAGAGCATGATAAAAGGAATCAAATCAGTAAAAAATTAAATTAAAAATCAAATCTAGAAGGCCATATATACAAATTAAATTGATGTTAATATTAATAAAAAATTAAATAATATTAGTGTACGGTTAGGTGTCAGTATCAGCTTGTCCCCTATCAAGTGGATCCAAGTTACCATAGTCCATATCTATCGGCTGAAGTACCTGCCACTCTCTCTCTCGAGCATTTAATTAAATTGATTGGCCACAAACATTTATTAATTAAATTTATCTTATTATTTTGAGAATAGTATATCATAAATGTTTATCAGATCTTCTAGATTCAAAGTTCATCCTCCTTATCTTTTGAATTTCTTGTTTCATATAAATGTTGAAAATTAACATGCTCGTGTCTCACACGATATGGTGGGTGTAACTGTGTATATATAAAATGAGAGAAATTGATTTCATTAAATTCCCATGAATATTTCTTAGATAAATTCAAAGTCGTGGCTCGTGAAGAGTGTATATATATATATATATATATATATATATATATATATTTTGCCAGGTGGAGTAGTATTCAACATATATAGATAAATATACCACCACTAAATAATTAAAGCTGCAATTGGTCCAATAATTACAATGCTAAAGTTTCTTAATTAATGGCTCGCTATCTCACAAGTATATATTAATTAATTAATAAAGCATAATTTTTACGGATGTGACATTTTATTATTTATTTATTATTATATTGATTTTATTTTTATAGATTATAATGTATATTAAATAAAAATAAAATTAAAAAGTTATTAAATTTTATGATATAATTAAAGGGGTTTAAGATTTTTCTTAATATGTGTGAAAGATACTAGAAATAACTTATAAATAAGATAAAATAAGTAATTATAGTTTTATTATTAGGAAAATCTATATATCTCCTTGATTAGTATTATGTTGATGCGTTACCACCACGTGCTTAAATTTGTACAAAAACATAACGTGATGACATGGGGTTTAGTATTTATGTGGTTTGCAGACGAAACTTAATTAAAACCCAAGACAATTAGCTTCAAAGTTTGAAGTCATCTAACTACTATATTGGAAAAAAAAAAAGCACACTTCATTTAATTTTTGTAGGCTAGCTCCATTATGAATTAATAGGATCAACATAATATAATCTTAGAGTAATTAATCACCACAAGCACCCCAATCAACATGATCAATAGAATCAACAAAATCATCGTTACTCCTCCTATCCTTAATAATAATCATTTTTAATTAATTTATATGTATTATTGAAAACAGTTAAAAATTTACTTGTCCTATGAATTCCACGGAAATGTCCTATAATTTATATGTATTAATTCATTTAATTAATGATAGTGTTGGTGGTCTCAAGAAATACCCAGTATATATATCCTGGGTAAAATATAAAAATTTACTAAATTAGTGTTGGTTTATAACCTCACATCTTTATTCATATTTAAAATATAAAAAATTTGAATTCTTTAAGAGAGAGATTCCTATGATAATTAATAATAAGGCTTCACTAGATTTTAAATATTGTTTGTTTAATAAGGGAAAATTGTCTATAAATATCATAATATCGGTGCTTTGTGTGTGTGTGTGTATTATGCAATTAATTCTCCAAATAATTATTTATAGACAATTTTCCTTAATAACTTCTTAAAACTGTTTTCTCTAGACCAACAGTATTTTCTGCAATTGGTTCAAAACGTTCCCTTTCATTCCGTTGCTTAGAGACCAGGTCCAAATGAAACAAACAGCTAAACTAAACACAAAACTAACTACGTACAATAATAACCTCTCATAAAAATAGTAAACTAACTTGCTTTCATATATAAACACTATATATATATATATATATGTCACATTCTCGTCGTCGTCCCTCCCCATCATCGTAATCATAATCTGCTTCTTCTGCAACTTGAAATTAAAGCTCAGAAATTAATGGCGTTTTCAAGAGGGGTGATTGTATTTGGGTTCCTGACACTTGTGGCATGCTTGTGCCTGATCAAAGCCGTCAAGGCGACCGACCAAAACGAAGAGTCGCTTCATGCATTTCGGCGCAACGTTGAAGGACATTTGAACGTTGTGAAGAAGGAAGAAGAGTTTGATGACCCCCCAGAAGTATTAACTGAAAACAGTAACCCCGTTGACCCTAATTCTCAAACTGGTGATTACGATGACGTTGGTCATAACAATGTCGAAGTTTTGGGACATTGATTTCATTTCAATAGCAACATGCACGGTCTTCACTGCCACCGCAGCAGCCAACTTGTGGTTTTACTCAGATATTGATTGATGAAACATTTGTTTAATAATTTCCCTCATGGATTCAGTGGTTTCATGTTGCTTCTTCAGTGAGTCTTGATTCTGTGCTATTCAGATTATATGAAACTTGCTTCCCTATGATCTTGTGATTCTGTGTGGTTTCATTTTCTTAATCTTGTTTGTACCTTGATGAGATGAATACAAACATCTCGTACAATATTCATTATAATGTCATCTAAAGCAGAAGATTGTTAATTAATTAATAGAATATTCGCTCTTATTTTAGGCAACTATTGTATTCTTAAATAATAAATATATTAAAATAATATTTTAAAATTATCATTTTGCAATTATCATGTCAACTATTAGTAATGATCATTTTAAATTCATTAACATTAACAATCATTTATCAGAACACAGAATATTCCTCCTTACCAAAATTTAACTTAAATAAACTAAATAATACTTCTCCGGTACTTGATATAAAATATAATTAGAGAGTTAATCTTAATTTTAAATATAAAATATATTTTTGATATTTATTAATTTTTTTAAATTATTTCTATTAATATTCTCTTAAAAATAAGAAATAAGAGAGTGAGGGAATGAGTTAGGAAGATATAATTAGAGTAGTTTAGAGAAAATATGATATATTAATTAATTTAACTAATTTTTTAATATCAAATTAATTAAATAATTTATATATTAAAGTCTTCCCTTGCCCTCGGAAGAAATAGCATAAAACCAGTTTCAATACTCATCATACTAATAGTATAGTGCTCATTGCTGGTGTGAGATCTGAACCGTCCAAATAATCTCTTCCTTAAGCCCACAAAACCGAAACAGAATGGTAGAAGCTTTTCATTGTGGAAAAGGAGCTCCCCTTCTGGGAAGTCCTCTCGCGGAGACGGTTTGATTAATCATACCAGAAATCAATATGGGCATTTTAGTCATTGCAATAGTCTCTTCCTTTCTTAAGCACAATTATCAATACAAATATAAAATGGTGCATGCTTAAATAGCTTAACTAATAAAAATTTCCAATAATATTATTATAATATTCTTATTTTAAATATAAGAGTTAGTTATAAATTTTATTTTATTTTTAATTAAATATAGAACTATGATTCACTTTATTATTTATATTTATTATTATATTTTAAATTAATTTATCTAACTTATAAACTTATATGTTAATATAAATATTACACAAGAATATTATTTTAGAGAGATTTAATTATAATTAACTAATTTTTTAATTTTTAATATATTTAAATTAATTAAATAATTTTAATATTAAAAATTGGAAGAGTATGTCATCTCCTTTATGTTGTCAAGGCTAGCGCATGACAATGGAAAATAAATAATTTTTTAAAATTATTTATATGGTTCTAAATATAAATATAAGAATTAGTTCATAAATTAATTTTAATTTTAAATATAAGAAGTCACATTAATCCATTTTTCTCTTATATTTATCATTATCTTTCAAACTACTTTTATAACAATAATAATAGTATCAATCAAATTTAAATATTTATGAAACATTTTGTACGTAGAGGTATTTTATAGATAACATATTAAATTTTTTACAATTAATTAATTTTTTTAATTTTTTAATTTAACTGAATTAATTAAATAATGACTCTTTCAGTTGAAGTCCTTTCCAAGTTTTTTTTTAAGACCAAAAGTATTTTCTGTCGGTAACAATGCAATGAGATTAAAGTTGCATTCAAAACATTCCTATATTATGTGGTATTCCTTCGCCTAAAGACCAGGTCCAAGCGAAACAAACAGCCAATTATTATTAAGCACAAAACTAGCTACAACAATCACTCATAATAAAAATAGTAATATATATACATACATACACTCTTGGATCTCCTCCATCATAATTAATAATCTGCTTCTTCTTCATCGATCTGCAACTTGAAAGCTGAGAAAATATAATGGCGATATCAAAAAGGGTGATTGTATTTGGGTTGGTGACACTTGTGGCGTGCATGTTGTTGATCAAAGAAGCTGAGGGTAGCGACCAAAACACAGAGTCCAATAATAATATTCATGCGTTTAGGCGCAACGTTGAAGGACATTTCAACTATGTGAGGAGGGATGCTGAGCTTCAAGACACCCCAGAAGAACATATCGATTTTGATTCTGCAGAAAATAGTGCCGATTTCTTTAGTGGTGAAACATCTGTCCCGGTATTGGGACATTAATTCAATTCAACCAACCAACCTCTTCTTCTTATTACAAGTTTCCTGTGACACATCGCATCTCAGTTCATTCATTCTTTCTTATAGTTCTTCTCTTTATTTATTCAAATGCACAGCAACAATATAAGCTGGGGAATTACACATATACACGCTCCTTATTCTTATATTAATTGCTGTACATTCTAAATATCGAGGGAACGTTACTTTGAATAAAGGTTTTCAATTCTTGGTTCATACCACACTTTGTCTTCTCTTCATACAGGTACCTAGCAATCAGCTAAATAATACTACATATCTTTACTATATATGACATATTTAACTAATTTTATTAAATTAAAAAAATTAATTAAGTTAGTTACTATGTCATGTATTTTTTTTAAATATTTTAATTATCTTCTTTAACTCCCTCCCTCTTTTATATGATTATTGTTAAAGGAATATGAATAGAGATAATTTAAAAAAAATTAATAAATATAGGAAGTAAATCTTATATTAAAGACTGGAGGAGTATATTTTATTATGCCTGAATTCTAAAGTCATGTTATGTAAGAAGCAGCAAATTTAGATTGACGTGCATTTGAAGTTGTACCAATGACAAAACAAACATACATGTAAGAGTCTTTCTATGGTGATATTTTCAATCATGGCTACAAAAGATTTTTAATGGGAGCTAATACTTTTACATAATTAAGAAACATATTTTTAGTTATTACCTTTTGTGGTAACTCTGTTTCTGTGGCTACTAACTAAAAGGATTCATCCTCTCAATGTAACTGAGAAAATCTTTCAAACACTATTTTGTGAGTTTAGAATTATAATTAATAATTTTAAAATATTTTACTTTGTCAGAATTTCACAATAACAGATTATAATCAGAATGAAATATCTATTACCAAGTAATTAATGGGTCCATTGATGTGAGAGAAGGAAGCATGGTTCTATGAGTAAATTTACAATCACCAAGTGGAGTTTTTGAGGTACAATATCAGAGCTTCAAAGAAGGACCTGATAAGCTTCCTTTAAATACAATTTTTCCCATTAAAGTGACATCTTTTTACCCACTAACTGCTAATCATTATTTGCAGAAGACTTGGACTTCTGAGTTTAAAATATATTCATATGATATAAGAATTTTTCTAACTAGCATTTCAATCTCATCCAAACTAAATTTCATGCTCCAATAGCCTTGTAGTCTAATGGTATATTAACTCCCTTATAGGTGGAAGATCACTAGTTCGATCCTTATTGTAATCTCAAGTCATCGGTGCGCTTTGTCTACACTTCAAGCGTAAAAAGGCTATCGTGTCAACCGCCATGTTAGAGATGATAGATAGAAGCTTAAACACTTAAATTGTAGTACTGAGCACAGAAAATGTCACTGGTAAGTCAATGAACAGAAACTAGATTTGGTTTTGTTGAACTTTGCCCTTTTCCCTAATATGCATCAGTCTAGTTTGGCCCTGAATAAATCGTTGTTCATTCATGATCCTATACTATTAATAGCGAAAAACTCATCAGTCAATCAAAGAAAAGAATTGCATTTTAAGAAATAAAAGCACAGTTCCATAAAATCTGCAGTCTGTACAACAGTGAAAAATGGGAATTTCTTTTTCTTATAAATAATAATATCAGTATCTTGTGTGTAATCGTACTACAAAGTTTTCTGAGTTTTTCAGCTCAAGTATTTGTATAGAGCATCCTGTTCAGCATGTCATTTTAAAGAAAGACATAAGAGGATCATATATATCTTGCTTTGCATTTTGACCCATAACATAATCTGCATGAGCATAATCATCCCTATACTGCACCACGAGCTTATCTTCGTGATGACCGTCGAGGATTTCCAGAAGGCGTCGTACATCCTTCACGTCGGAAAGAGCGTCGTTCCCGCCATAACTGATGAAGAGAGGAAGGTCATTTGGAATTCTTGTTATGTCATACACTGGAGGCAAGGGCTGTCCATAGTGTTTAATATTCTCAACTGTGTTCTCATGATCATACATTGCTATGGTTCCTTGTCTGATCACTGCATTAGCCATAGGATTAAAATTTACTTTCCCCTCTAATTACACCAACCTGTTTCTTCTGTTGTTACCATTTGTTCCAACTCAATTCACAAATTCAAAATCTGTACTACCTTTCTTTCTGTTTGAAGTATTAGAATAAAATATATGCAACAAGTGAGTAGCATGTAATAACAAGATCTAGTACAAAAAATGATGGTAGGTTGCATACTACTAATTTATTGTGGGATTTTTTAGTTATTAAATTGCTTATGTGAGATTGCCGGGTATTTCTCCTTAGAATAAAATATCAAGTATCCTAACAGTTTCATTTCTAAAAAAAGAAAAGTAGCAAATGCATTATGCATGAGTTATTCTTGAAAAGAGCAAATTCCTTGTATATTAGTCAAGTGAATCCAAGAATGCCAAAAGGACCAACTTGTGCATTCATCAATTCGGGGATATATGACCACTTACTCTGAGACAGATGAACCGTGTTCTTCGTTGCTGTTGATTGAGGTTCATGTTCCAAGAAAGTGTTCACAATTGAAGGGTTTACACAACAGTTGGGGCCTGAAACCAATACATTCTGAGATCAATATAGATCAGTATAGCTAGCTAACTATAAGAATATGAATAGTACCTGTGAAAGATGTTAACAAGTTGGTGCAGTCAATGGGTGGCTTCTTGCACAGGTCCTCAAGAAACTTTATAACAGCATCCCTGTTAAAACATTGGCGGCTAAAATAGTGAAGCCAAACAGATTTCAAAACCAATCTTAACTCGTATTTCGATAAAACTGTTCAGCCAGTGAAAAAGAGAAATGGAAGTTCAAGTCTTTGAATGATTTCCAGTGAATGTGCGATATCAGGTTGGATTCTGATATTATATTCCGCCCACAAGGATAAAATGTTCTAGTTTTATGCTAGCAATATGATAGCATCCATCAAAACCATAGTACAAAGTAATAACTGCAATATCTAGAGTTGCTTACCCTCTCAGATTAAATTCAAATACTCCCAATTTGTACAAAGACTGCTATGAGAAAACGATCCTGCAAGTTAGTCCCTTTGAGTTTTAGTTGACATAATAACAATAAATTGTTGACAAGTACCTCTGCAATAAAGTTTTCAGCTGCGTTTCTAGCGAGTGGCGATGTCATTTCATTGACATAGGCAATGGGACTAAGCAAGGCGGCTGACCTCAACATGTTGGACAAGTTAAACTTAGAAAAAGCAGCCAGTGCAATCAAAGTCCCCTACAGAGCAATTTGTTACTTTGCTTCTTGATTGAAACACAGAGGTCAAAGAAAACTGCAGCATGCTGCCTAAATTTACCTGTGAGTGTCCAATATAGTGCAGTTTTTGTCTTGTTAAATGATGAACATACTGGATTGTTGCTGGAAGATCATATGCAACTAACTCATCCCATGACCAATCCCAATAAGCCTGAATAATTGAACTAATACAAGCATCAGATTCAAATAGGTGGAAAGAGATAAAGAGCAACATTGATTAAAGGGCTTTCCAGATGATTTGGTCAAACACTCTTTTTCCATTAACACTGCTTAGTAGGAAACAGGTTAAAGTCTAATATAGTATTAGTGCCATTTCATCCTGGACACCGGAAAAAAAACAAAGAAGAAGAGAAAAATGAAGATATTGAACATAGGCTTCCAAAACTCAAAAAGAAGTATAAACTCGGGCAAACCTATTATATATAGTCTTAAGCCTAGGTCCCCATTCAATAATTGAAGAATGAATTGAAATTATGTAGTTTAAGGTAAGTTTTATCAAATTGGCTTAAACTATTTTAACAGAAAGACATAAGTTTAATAAGTAGGAAGAACGAACCGAGCCATTGGTGCCGAGTGATGTGTGTTGACGGCTATACTTGGTTCCACGAGTGTTAGAAAGCCATACATCAAACCCATTGTCTGCTAAAAGGAATGCCAGAGAACGGCTTGGAGGTAACAAGAGCCATGTTATACCATCCTGCATCCACAACAAGCTTGTATCAATTTCCATCATCAATAACAAAAACTTGCTTTTGAAAACTGTAAATAGTGACCATGAAAAGTCCGTGCTGTAGCAGAACCGGTGGCCTATTTCTCATTGATCCCCCCGATTGCCCCACTGGAATTCTCTGCATGCTCAGAATATAACCATCTCGTGTTGTCACCTGAAACTCATCAATCACACAAGAAACCCGTAAAAATATTCTCTAAAATCAGACTAATTTCACGATGATGATCCAAATAGAGAAACAGATTTAGAGAAGAATATGAATTACCATGTGTTCTTCACAAGCATAGCCTTGCGTCTTCACCATTGATGAGCAAATACCTTCATCAGTAGGGGCTATTCCCATTGCAGAAACGAATTCTGTTCTTCTTGTTGATCCAAGAGATAACCCAGAAAAGAGAATAATGACGAGGATTATTGAGAGTGCAGTCTCGGCCATGCTCTGGTTCCTGGTTCCTCTCTCTACCTTCTTCATTATGACATTATTTATACACGGCTAAACAGAAAACCAGATAAAGACAGAAAAGAGTATTCACATGTCTTTTAAAAGCCACCCTCTTTTTCAACAGATTCGCTTGTGGTTTAGAACAAGAACTCTGTGGGGTCTACCAACCCAGTTTTCTTATATATTAAATTTGATGATTAATAATACATGAAGGGTAAATCACGGCTGAATAGAACAGGCCGATGTGGCCCCCATAGTAGGCCAAAATCATGTGCCTTGCAGAGACATTTTTTGTCATCCATAGCTAGCTGCTCTTTTGTCTCAAACAAGAGAGAGAAAACTATGCATTTCGCTGAGGAATAGGAAAATTGGTTTAGATACCTTTACGATTTAGAGAAGAAGGCAGGTCTTAAGTAACTCGTCTTTCATAAGCTCGTCAATTAATTCTTAAACATAAAAAATGCTTTCTTGTTTACATACTAGCTGGAAATGACTGCGCTAATATTAAATAAGCCTACCCCCAAAACACCTTAAATAGTCCATTTATATGAGATTACCTCGGAGCATGCCTCTCTTAGGCCATTTCTTTTTCTCTAGTACGTATTTAGAAGTCAAACAAAAGAGCTAATGTTTATCTTGCCTGAAAATAGAGAATCATTAAAATGAGATATAAGACACGTCCATCTCAACTCTTACACACTTCTGCTGAGCCATGGTGAGAATAATACTTTGTTTTGAAGGGCACTTGATAGCTATTTGGGTGTGTAAAACTTACAACTACATCATATTACATGGACTAAACTAACCAAATATGCCTCGTTATTTCAGTTAGAAGTGTCAGTGAGAGAGTTTTTAGGCTGGTTACACAATCCAGCAACAAAAAAATATAAAGAGGAACTGGCATTCAAGTTTGAAGACACTCCCAGCCAATAGACTAGTATTTTGAGCCGGGTTCACCTCAAGACTCTCAGTCATATCAAGCCTCCCACTGCATCCCACTTGCACTCGACCTAGGTGGTGACACCAATATTGCAGTGTTCAGTAGAAGCTAACAGTACTAAAAGTTGTGAAGCATGTTGGAATAAGAAGAGCCAAATTCAACAACCAATTCGTACGACAAATCTCGCAGTTGCACATGCAGTCATCTAGTAGTAATTTGGCCAATGAGTTATGATTCCTCTCTCTCTAAATGTCTATTTTTCTGAAGCAGTAGTAATTATTTTTGTATTTCATTGTTTTCCACTCTCGCACAACACATGTAACATATGCGAACATGTTTTATAATTGTTTCAAATGTTTTCATTGCAGCTCCTGGCGCTTTGGATCTGGTTGGGGCCATGCAACCTTCTTCTAGGTTTTAGCAGGCGAAGCCATGGCCACCTTCTAGGTTTAGATCCGTCCTACAATTTTGCTCTGCTATCCCAAGCCATACCTGCATGTCAGTTAAACAGAGTTGAAAGCTTAAAATTTTGGAACTTCAATTCAAACGAGTGAGAAAAAGAAAACGATTACAGTCAACCCTCAGCATGCATAGTGAAGCAGCAAAACATTTCTGGGCGGAACCTTGTTTGTGTCTGACAATAACATTCTGTTAACTACCCAACACAGTCAAGACAGCAAATAAAAGTCTATTCAAGGAGACATAAACGTGCAAGACGGAGTCTAGCTTAAGTTCTTATTTTTATCTATTTATTAAATCCTTTCTGTATTTTCTAAGCAGTTCCTACTTTAGTGTTAATAATGGAGTAAGTGGTATTACTCACACGAGGCCATGCTTTAGGCCACGTTTAGGAGTAGTGCAGGCAGTTTTTATTTTTTCACTTATCAGAAAAATACCAAAAACAACTCTGTAAGTTTCTATTTAAAGGCCAGTGGCAATGAGAAATATACGACAGAATTTACAGAGTGAAATTGAGATTCTCTTGGCTCCTTTCTTTATCTTTGTGAGATCCTTATAAAGAGTGAGAACAGGAGAGGATTACCTAACAAATTGGCCTCAGAGCTATGGTTGAGACACGTGCGTCTGCTGCGGCTAACCCAGATATTATCACCAATCCTGCGCCGGGAACAGATCCATTAGCAGTTATAGCTGCCAAACTCAACATGCTGGACGAGTTACGGGATAAGGTGGCATCTCTGGAAATTCAGTCCCGTAGGAACCCAGAAAGCAATCCTGACCGACATTGGAGACATGAAGCAGAAGATATAGGGGAGTCGTACCAGAAGAACCGAATTCCCTATGCTAAACTTGAATTTCCCAAATTCAATGGAGGCGACCCGAGAGGTTGGATTCTGAAAGCTGAAAAATTTTTCAGATACTACCACACTCCCGAGGAAGACAAGGTCGAGATAGCAGCGATGTATTTGGAGGGTGATGCGCTGGACTTATTCTCCTGGATTAATGCAGAACGTACCTTGCTGTACTGGGAAGAATTAGTCAGGACTTTGAATGAACACTACGGGCCACCAGAGTTCCTCAACCCCGACGAGTTTCTTTGTGCGATCCAGCAAACAGGTAGCGTCGCCGAGTATAGACAGGAGTGGGCAAGGAGAGTTGCTCGCGTGGTGAATTGGCCAGACCATTGCTTACTCGGTGTATTCTTGAACGGACTCAGAGAAGAGCTTCGGACGGAGGTGAGACTACATAAGCCGCGATCTGTTTATCGCGCATCCAGCCTTGCCATTGAATTGGAGAAGTCGCGGGGCATGGGTCGGGGATCCAAGTCAGTATCCATAATGGGCCAAACCCGATCAAACCAATACCTGCAATCTGGCCCAAATGCGTCCCAAACCAGAATGAATCCAGTCACGAGCCATTCAGCAAATTCAACAGGAGTCACTGCGTCACCAGCGACTGGGCTGGCGCGACAGACCAACTGGGAGGCGACCAGGCAACAGAGAAGGGATAAGGGTCTCTGTTTCAGGTGCGGTGTGCAGTTCAGACCAGGCCATCGTTGCAGTACAACTTCCTTGGCATTGTTGGAAGCAGGCGACGACATGGCGACGCTGGAGGCCTCTGAACCAGAAATAGAGGAAGAAGACACTGACGACCACATGGCCGAAATTTCATTTAACGCTATACTGGGCAGATCATCACCGTCAACAATGAGATTAGAAGGAAAGGTGCGTGGCTACTCGGTGCTCATCTTGGTTGACAGTGGCTCCACGCATAATTTCATCTCCGAAGGTATAGTCTCCAAACTCCAATTACCATCGAAAGCCACACCGATATTTGGCGTTCAGATAGGGGACGGTAGACACGTTAAATGCAATAGAGTTTGTGATGAGGTGGAGGTACATATTTCTGACTTGGTCATTAAACAACCTTTTTTCCCATTTCCATTAAAGAACACTGATGTAGTTCTGGGCATCAAATGGTTGGCTTCACTTAATACCATTCAAGCAAATTGGAACGAAATGTTTATGGTTTTCTGGGTGAATGGAAAGAAATTCAGACTGCAGGGGCTAGTTACACAGACAGGAGAGCCTATCCAACTCAAACATATGCAGTTTGATTTTGACACCTCTCTGGAAAACACAAGAGCAGCCGCTGTAAATACCCTCTGTCTACAGTATCAGAAGGTTTTTGCTGACCCAAGCACATTGCCTCCTGCCCGTGGTCTTTATCACACCATTCCACTACTACCAGATTCCATTCCCCCAAATTTACGGCCGTATCGGTACCCGCATTATCAAAAAGATGAGATTGAGTCTCAGATCGCAGAACTTCTTAGACGGGGTTTCATTCGGCCTAGCTCCAGCCCTTTTGCTAGTCCAGTGTTATTAGTAAGCAAGAAAGATGGATCATAGAGGCTCTGTGTTGATTATCGTCGCCTCAACAAAATAACTATCCCAGATAAGTTTCCAATCCCCAATATTGATGAGTTGTTGGATGAATTGCATGGGGCAGTATATTTTTCTAAGCTTGATTTGCGCTCAGGTTATCACCAGATTCGTGTTCTTCCCTCAGATGTGCATAAAACGGCTTTTCGCACTCATTCTGGGCATTATGAATTTGTAGTGATGCCTTTTGGTCTCACAAATGCACCTGCAACGTTTCAATCAGCTATGAATGAGTTGTTCCGCCCATATCTGCGGAAATTTGTTCTTGTATTCTTTGATGACATCCTTATCTTCAGTACTGATGCTCCCCGCCATTTAGAACACCTGACTTTGGTCTTCCAGATTTTACAACAGAACTCCTTCTATTTAAATGCCAAAAAATGTGCCTTCGGTCAAACGCGCATAAACTACTTAGGGCATATTGTCACAGCACAAGGAGTAGAGGTTATGCATGAAAAGATCCATGATGTGGCTCATTGGCCTACTCCGAAGTCGATAACAGAACTTAGGGGATTTTTAGGGCTCACCGGATATTACAGAAGATTTGTAAAGGAGTATGGCATCATCGCTCGTCCATTGACGGACCTAACAAAAAAGAATGCCTTTATCTGGTCCGATAGAGCTCAAGAAGCTTTTGACAAGCTGAAGATTGCACTCACTACCACACCTGTCCTCCATCTACCCAATTTCAGCACCCCTTTTACAGTTGAATGCGATGCATCCATGAACGGGGTAGGTGCGGTACTCATGCAGGCAGGCCACCCAATCGCCTATTTCAGTAAGGGATTTTCTCTCGCTAACAGGTATAAATCAGTTTATGATAGAGAACTACTAGCCTTGGTACTCTCTTTACAGAAATGGCGTCATTACTTGCTGGGCCACCATTTCTATGTGCAAACAGACCATTACAGCCTTCAATTCCTGCTCGATCAGAATACCATTTCATCATCCCAGCAACGCCTGCTGATCAAACTACTTCCATTTGATTTTTCTATCACCTACAAGTCAGAGAAGACAAATACAGCAGCTGATTCATTATCCAGAAGACCTCAATATGCAGATTTTTATCACCTTGCTGTCCCCATGGCAGATGAGTTGTTACAGCTGCCCAACTCACTAAGGGAGGATGCAGAAACCAAAAAGATCATTGATGAGTTACTACAAGACCCAAATTCACTCCCTCAATTTGCACTGGTACAAGATAGGCTATACTACAAAAACAGGCTAGTCATCCCAAACCAAACAGTACTCCGAGCCAAACTAATTGAGGAGGCCCATGCCACACCATCTGGTGGCCACAGTGGGTTTTTGAAAACATTGAAGCGGTTGAGTGAACAATTGCATTGGCGTGGAATGAAACATGACGTCAAACGATACATACAACAATGTTATACTTGCCAGCAGAACAAATATCAAACTTTGAGACCAGCAGGTCTCTTGCAGCCACTCCCAATTCCAGCACGGATCTGGGAAGATGTGTCAATTGATTTCATTGCTGGATTGCCGAAGTCTAAAGGTTTTGACGTCATTCTGGTAGTGGTAGACCGACTCAGTAAATACTGTCATTTTATGCCTTTGGCACACCCTTACTCGGCCAAATCAGTCGCTGAACTATTCTGCCGAGAGGTAATCAGACTACACGGCATGCCCAGGTCTATTGTTTCAGATAGGGACCCACTCTTTTTAAGTGAATTTTGGCAGGAACTTTTCAGGTTAAGTCAAACACGCCTCAACATGAGCACAGCCTACCATCCCCAATCAGATGGGCAAACTGAGGTTGTCAATCGTTGTCTAGAAACCTACCTCCGTTGTTTCACCCACGAGCAACCCAAATTGTGGAGTCACTTCCTTTGCTGGGCTGAATATTCTTTCAATACTAGCTTTCATATTTCTACCAATACCACTCCTTTCAAGCTAGTATACGGCAGAGAACCCCCACCACTAGTTCCCTACGTTAAAGGAGAGACGGCAGTTGCTGATTTAGAGGAACAGTTAGAGTTACGGGATGACATGCTCAGGATTTTGCACCAAAACTTGCTGAAAGCCCAAAATAGAATGAAGACACAGCATGATCAAAGGAGAAGGGATCTCCAGTTCTCCCCAGGGGACTTGGTTTGGCTACGGTTACAGCCTTACCGCCAAAAGACTTTGGCTAAAAAGAAATTTGACAAACTTTCTCCCCGGTACTTTGGGCCCTATGAGGTGAAACGCAAGATTGGGCAGGTCTCTTATGAACTAGTGCTGCCCTCCGAGGCTAAGATACACCCGGTCTTTCATGTCTCACTACTTAGGCCAGCAGTTGGGCAACCACCAGTATTACCTCCTGCCCCTCTGCCACTCTCAGCCGACATGGAGCTGCTCCTCCGCCCTGCGCATATTCTAGGCCACCGTTGGCATAAGGAGGGCCACCTCGAACTACTAGTTCAATGGGAGTCCCGGGCCATAGAAGATTCAACTTGGGAAGATTATGACCTCCTCTCTGCGCAATTTCCATCTTTTCGACTTGAGGACAAGTCGTCTTTCCGGGAGGGCAGTATTGTTAACTACCCAACACAGTCAAGACAGCAAATAAAAGTCTATTCAAGGAGACATAAACGTGCAAGACGGAGTCTAGCTTAAGTTCTTATTTTTATCTATTTATTAAATCCTTTCTGTATTTTCTAAGCAGTTCCTACTTTAGTGTTAGTAATGGAGTAAGTGGTATTACTCACACGAGGCCATGCTTTAGGCCACGTTTAGGAGTAGTGCAGGCAGTTTTTATTTTTTCACTTATCAGAAAAATACCAAAAACAACTCTGTAAGTTTCTATTTAAAGGCCAGTGGCAATGAGAAATATACGACAGAATTTACAGAGTGAAATTGAGATTCTCTTGGCTCCTTTCTTTATCTTTGTGAGATCCTTATAAAGAGTGAGAACAGGAGAGGATTACCTAACACATTCAATAGGACATTCAAGACCTCAATTCAATAGTCCTTTTTGAAGTACCTTGATTTGTTTTTTGTTTTTTGTTTGTAAAAAATGACAATGAACGTCAAAAGCAAAGCAAACTTGGAAGCCAAAATGAGTTAGAAAATGGCTTTTGAAGTTTCTAGCATTTAGCTCCAAACTAACACATCAAAGCACTGCAGCCACAACTTGAAACACAGGGATCCATATTGATCCATTCATTGCTGATATAAGCAACCACCCCAAATAGGAACCTGGAAACTACAAGTTCGAAAAGCTATAACATTTCCACTTCAGCTCTGTTCTTTTTCAGGTTCGGTGGAACCATACCAGTGAACTTAGCCGTTCAATGGCACGGATCCAACGGAGATCAGAGAGTTCGACCAGAAATTCCTAGAGAGCCCGAATCGATACTTTCTGGAAGAGAAAATGTTTAGACTTTTATAACTTCGTCGCTGGCGAAGGCAGGTCATGTATCCAAAATTCCAAATTTGCAAGATTGTACGTAAATTTGTGATGCTCTTTTAATTTTTTGTGAAATGAAAAGAATAAGATGAATGGCATAGAAAATATGAGAATTTCTTTTTTTTTTTCTTCTTACTACAAGATAAACTCAAATGCAATGCTATGTCCCACCCAATCATTTATCCCAATCTATAATGGATAATGAATCAAGACGATGTCGTTTGTAGAGGGAGGAACATGGAAGTATGAAATATCGTCATTTCCACCATTTGACATTTCCCTAGTGCAGAGATAAACACGGTCGTCTCTTTCAGCAGCAGCTCGTCGCCATTGTTAGTGGAAGCTGTAAAAGGTTGAGAAATGCCTCTCTCCCTCTTGCAAATATCCTGTACTTATCCTCTACATTCCACCTACAATCATCTGAATCCGACTTCTGTCTTGCCCAAATCCCTATTCCCTACTTTTAATCTGGAATCAAAGGCCTTGAAAGGATGGGTATTTTCCACTAAAACAACGTTGCATCAAAGAACACATAAAACTGGCGCTGTCCGTGCTTCTTTGCTTGAGACTCCAGTTTTATGGGCAGGTAGACTTTGCATCTTTTATGCCCTCCTCAAGGCTGGATTGGCTGGATCTCGAGAAAGCCCGCTTGTCTCAGGTTTATGTTTATGCCTTGCTTTGTGTTATCTGATTTTGTTTTCAAGTTTTGAATTTGCACATTTGGATTTGGATTTTATCTGGAGAGGAAGTTTGACGCGTCCTTATTTTTATGTTGATTATCGGCTGCAGATTTGGAGATTGATAGTAGTGATGAATCTGGTGACTTGGGGTTCTCTAAATGGACTCAGAGTATACTGGGTAAACCAGGTGTGCTAAGCGTCCTTATTTTCTGATCTTATACTTTGGAGGTGTAATTTTCTTTAAAACCTTTGGTCATGTACTTTTGACCTATGGATACAATGTTTCATGTCGATCAGTACTCATTGAATGCATTTCATACGAAGGACTTTTTGTTTATGTTACTGGGGATTATCAGTTAACTGTTAATTGTCACTACCAGTTACTGGAGGAAGTTAGTTAGAATATAACTGATTGTAAACCTACTGATCCCTATAAATAGTAGAAATAAGGGTAAGTAATGATGCAATTACCGATCAGTGAATAATAGATTTCATGTTTGGTAGCTCGAGGCTATCAGTTTCCATATCATGGTATAACTGCCTTGTTTTGATTGGGGAACTTGATTGTAATTAAGGATAAAAAAGGGCCTCTAAGTGTAATTCATATCCAAAATATCTGTGCTCTGCCCGGCAACTATGTCTATGCTTCATACTTACAGTGTAGCTTCAGGGAATGCCAGAAAATTTACCTGGTCCTTGACGTCCAGGTCAGTGGAAAAGTGGCCTGTTTGCCAGACGATGTTTAAGTCCTGGTGGCTAGTTCATTTTTTAGGCACATATTTTCTGCACTCAGAATAATAATAATGAATTACGATAGGCACATAATGCAAAGTGATCTTTAACCTGTCCTGTACTGTTGTACTTATAACATCTTTAACTTTCTAACTATAATAATATATCCTCTGATGTCATGTTCTTAGCCTGCATAAAGTGAAAAACTTCTTATTTAGTTGTTTGTCATCTGAATAAGATATAGGTGTGGTGAAACATATGAGAGGGCAATAATGGATAAACTTACAAACATGTTGGTCGTTACCCTATGATGGATACAATCTGCCATTATAATTGATGTTGCTTATGGTTTGCAGTCTTCTGAAAAGATGTTGTTTAGGGTGAATGCCTCACCTTGCGAGGATGATGATTGAGTTATTTCTCAGATATAGTGATTTTAGAAATTGACAGAATATCCGTGGGCAATTCTGGAGTTCTGAGAAGGCCCAAGTTATAAATTTCTTGTCATTTATACAAGGTCTTTTGGGTGGCATCGTGTTGAGGATAGTGTAGAACTAGCGTATAATGTAAAATACTGAAAAGTTGCCTTTGAATTTTCTCTTTATTTTCTAATACCTAGCTGCACATTGAATATATGTGGAAAATAAATAAGTGGATAACTTATGCTTGCCATGCGTGGATTCCTTGATTGGCTTCCCTTTTATAATACATGCGATATACCTGTGGCTCTATCTGGGTAACTATTGTCTTGTACATGCATACCAAATTTCTTTTCATGGTCAAGTCTTTTTTATTTGAAACTGATTGTACAGGACTTGTTTTTAGTTTGCATTTTTTTCTGAATTAAAACTACTTTTCTTTCTTTTGATTTTCTTCCTTTGACCAGCAAAGCAAGAAGCTACTGGAAGGAAGCTGGTGAGCAAGTGGCATGCTACAACGAAGGGCACACTTCGAAGAAACTATAGAGTACCATCCAAGTCTGAGGGGCGGCGTCTTCTAAAAGCTGTTGCATCTCTATTGTCTGATGACGATCACTTCACTGATGCCACCTCTCACAAGGTATTGTGTTTCCCCTCCTATTTTACTTTAACTCTGGAAAAACTTTCTCACCCACGCTTATTTTAAGTAATTTTGCGATATTATACGAAATACATATGTGAAAAAAGGTTTTGTCTCGTAAAGTGTAAAAGTGATTTTTTGAGTGTTTCGAAACACCCACTAAGGGTAAATGTTTCAATTTTCTGTTTGCAAAAATGAGGGTGATGTTTGGAACGAGGTTAAAGTTAGAGTTATTTGCATGCTTTCCTTGTTTTAATTGAACTTAACATACGCTCAACATAAGATTCTGAGAGGGCAATGTTGCAGGGTTGTCAAATTAGGAGGGAAAGTGCTCATGGAGAGAGTGTGTGTTGCAACAATGTGAGAGCTCTTTTTGACGAGCTTCCAACTCCACACCTGATTGTGGAAATCACTCCTTTCCCTTCAGGATCTCTCACTGAGAAGGATTACACTAAAGCAGAGAAGCTTGAGAAGGTTCTCAGGTCCAGTCCTTCTGTGTGAGCCAACCTTAGTTGGGATTCGGTGGTTCATGCATGTTCCTGTACATATTCAGGGCTAACTTGTATAAATATGTGATGAACAGAAGCTTTGGACGACTTTCAACTCAACACTGCACAGATTGTGTTGGACCTGGAAAATAACATGATTTCAGCTTTTTTCACTTTCATCTGATGCCTATTTGTCCAGTGTCTTCTTCATGCTTTCCCGCTTGTGAACTTGTGAATTATCTTGAGTCATTTACATCATGTTCGGTATGCAAAATTTTAGTGACAGAAGGGACAAGATTCTTAAAAATGATACAAAGAATGGCCCTCCTGTCTTTGGATAAAATAAATTAAAAGAGATCCCCGTCGTCTCTTGCAACCTGGAAGTGGAAACAGAGGAACGTGTTCTATATGGTCAAAAGTAAAAATAAAAAAATAAAGGGAAAAAAAAAAGAGGAACCCGTGGGGATCGTGTTCTTTGAAGGGGAGAGAGAACAGAAATGAAAAGAAGAACGGTGGAAGATTACAAGCATCTTTTGGCAGCTTAAGGATGATGAGTTCATTTCATTTTATAAAACGTTTTGTGCTTCGGGAAGGAAAAAGATTTCGATTTTTTAATATGAATAAGTTGAAGATGGTGAAAATTTTGAATGCAATATCAGAATGAAAGAGAAGGAAACAGCTCTTTTACGGGAAATAGAGATCTTCTGCATTTTGTGACTACCGTTGCTTTGCCTCTCCAATGGTAAGCTCTATTAGCTTCTTACGAACGGTAAAATGAATGAGGAACCCCTAATAAGCCAAATAAGAATCATCTTCAAGGAATTGTCATTATGGATATATATATATATATTGATGTTGATGATGAATCAACTCTTAATGTTGGACAAATATCCTGAAACACTCTCCATCATATTTTTAACACAAATTAAAATAAAATTTGAATTCTCCAGTCGATGTGTGAAACTAGAGAGGTAGGTGGTCTAATAGTGCATGACGTCACTTCAACTCTTCAATTGTTTTTTTATCTATTCCATTTAATTTAAAATTTCTACCATCCTTACTTAAAAAAAAAAAAAGATATCAACTATAGAAAGCCTATGCATGATGGCATTTGCAGGGTATTTACAAACAGTCCTGGCCTAATAATCTAAGAAAGTATAATAATTCTATTTTACTATCCTATATTGATTAACTTTCAATTATCTTAAATATTTAATCATCTTTCATTTCTTTTAAATTGTTTAAATAATAAATCGCTAGTTTTTTTTTTAATTTTTTAAACGGCGTTGGATGACGTGGCTTCAGTTATGGTGCTGTTAAGAGAAGTTATCACATGGACTGCTCTCGCCCTCACAATGACCCTCCCGCGTTCGTTGGCCCCACTCTCTATCGCTCAAATTTCTCTCTCTTTCTCTGATCTCTCCAAGTCCGAACGCTTCTTTCCCACCACTACCACTTCTCCGAGATAATCCCCATCCCATGGACCAACTCTCCGCGGGGCCTCTCGTCCCCGCCGTCAAATCCGACCCCTCCAAGCCCCTCGCCGCCGCCTCCGCCGACAATTATTCCGCCGAGCCCTTCATGTCCGAACCGGACAAGGATTTCTTGTGCCCGATTTGCATGCAGATCATCAAGGACGCTTTCCTCACTGCTTGCGGCCACAGCTTCTGCTTTATGTGTGTCAGTACCCACCTCCGCAACAAGTGTGATTGCCCTTGTTGTGGTCGGTACCTCACCAGCAAGCAGTTGTTCCCTAATTTCTTGCTTGATAAGGTCTGCCTCAGTCCCTACTGATTAATCTAGGGTTTCAATTGCTAATGGCTGTATATATCATCAAACTAAACACGCTTGCGTGAATTGGATCCTAATATCCTTCTGGCTTGAGTTTTATTCATTGGTAGATATCTGTAACTGCATCCTGTGATTACATTTAAGAGAATGAGGCTGAGTTTCTAATTCAGCTCATGTTGGAGTGGGCCTATTCATCTTTGGGGTTAGTGATTTGGGAATAGTGAAGCTTTGTTTATGTTCATTCTAATTGGTGCAGGTATGAATATTAATAATACCAGTCTCTGGAGCCTCCTTTTCATTCTAATTCATTCTTTGTAATGTTCCTCAATTAACACCATCATTTTATTTGGAATCAGAAGCGTGAAAGTTTGACTATCTGGTTTGAACGCAATTAGTATCTTGAAATATTCTACTTCGAAATGCAGCTTATTGTTATACGGTTTCTGTACCACATTTGTAGCTACTAAAGAAGACCTCCGCTTGTCAAATATCAAAAACCGCCTCACCTGTCGAACATTTTCGGTTGTCATTGCAAAAGGTTGGTTGTAGTTATACTTCACTTCTGCTCAAATTTTAGTTCAGAGAAGTTATATCGGGATGTGGCCTCTATAAATTCACATTAAGATGTTGTAATTGATTTTTTTTATTTGTGACTTTTGATCTGATTAATAATTCATTATAACTACTTCTCCTATTATGAAAGAATTTTAAATTTGTCGTGCCAATGTGGATACATGTCACCTTGTTGGTAAAGAGAAACTTAGGTATATATCACGTTTTCTTTCCTGTTTGTAACTGTTATGTCATGATTTTGAGGTGAATTTTAGATGAAAGCACGTTTGGATAAAGAGGGATAGAGATTTCCTGTTTTCAAATTTTTGCAATGTCTATTATGCACTCGTGATCAATACCTTTTTTTTTTGGTTATCTTTTTTATTATTTTTATAAGTAGGGGAACGAAGTAATTTCCCATTGTAAGTTACTCTTTTCATTAAATTTTTTATTTCATTCCATTCTGTCTACCAAATGGGCAGTTAGCATATTTACTTGGTAGATTGTAATTTCTAATAAGACAAACTAAAGGTGGAGTACTAAAGATGCAGAGTGCTAGACTACTTATTTTGTTTAAAGTCTATTGGACTTTTTTTTGGACAATTTATTTATCTCGAAATCCTTGAACAGGGTTGTGATGTGACAATTAAGGAGGTAGACTCTCTTTTGTTCATCCTTGCTGAGAAGAAAAGAAAAATGGAACAAGAAGAGGCTGAGAGAAATATGCAGATATTGCTAGACTTCTTGTATTGCTTAAGGAAGCAAAAAGTTGAAGAACTGAAGGAGGTTTGCTGCCAGCAACTTTTATCTACATATTTGTGACTATAGTAATGCTGGCTTATATTTCCCTTTCTTGAGTGCGCATTACTGAGTCTATGTTATCCCAATCTATATAGAACTCATTTCATTTATTGCTAATTATTGTAATAATCTGGTGTTTGATTTTAGGTGCAAACTGATCTCCAGTTCATAAAAGAGGACATAAGTGCTGTGGATAGACATAGAATGGAGTTGTATCGTGCAAGAGACAGGTACTCCGTGAAATTGAGGATGCTTGATGAGTCTGGATCAAGAAAGTCATGGTATTCATCAATAGATAAGGCCAGCAGTGGCCATATGTCTAGTCCTCTAACTATGAGAGGAGTGTTGTCTCCTGGAAGTCTCCCAAAGAAACTTGATGGGAAGGGGCAAGTAAGCTCACATGGAATCCAGAGAAAAGAAGCTATTAGTGGATCAGATTCTCAATATTTAAATCAATCCAGTCTTGCTTTAATTAAAAAAAAGCGGGTGCATGCACAGGTAACACAGGTTTCATTTTCTGGCATCTGTACATATGTTTTGGTTTATGTTTCATAATTTTATGTGCTCTCCAGTCACCAATAGTTAATTCCTAGTTGTTTCCTCCATGTGAACTGTTGAATGCTAGTAAAAACTTGTTAGGTAGCTCTTGACATGTTTAGATAAACTATATATTGGTCCATGATAATGTTATATTGCTGTCACAAATTTGAGGATTGACGTATCAGTAGTGCAGCTTTGTAAAGACTCAAAATGTTTGTCTGCTCAAGCTGTTTGGTTTTATTAAATTTAGAATGGAAGCAATGAAATTAGGATCTGAGGAAGTTAAAACATGAGTTGCATTTTCAGGAAAATGAACAGAAAACTTGGTTAGCTGAAGTTTCAGTCAATGTATGTTAGGGTAGGGAGTTTCTTATGCAAGAAGATGTCAAACAATTATTGAATTAGACTATTTTGTAAGCAAGGGAACTGGATGCGTTAGAGTTGTGTATGCAAGGGAACATAAAGGTGTTTGGGCAGGAAAACAGATCTGAACGAGGCTTTAAAGGAAAAGGAAACTGGGTTGCAGAGAATGGGCAGAAAAAAAGAGCTGGGAGTCTTCTTAAGGATGGAATTACATCAAATTACAGTGATATGCCAAAAAACTTTATATGGCTTCTGATAGTAGCCAGGCCTTACATTCACTTGACTAGGTTATGTAATACAAGTTCTTTGTTAATAATGTACAACAGCTTATCAGCTTCAGAAGCGTACTGAATGTCTATAATACCCTCTGAATCTGAAAACGAGGAGTCTGGCTCAACAATTAAGATATAACTTATAGAAGAGTTACAACAAGACATGTATCAAAATCTGTGTTTATATATATGCTCTTTCAATCTTATACCTTGTGTTATGGATTATTAAGAAATAATTATTGTTATATATGTTTTCTTTCTTTTACCAATTTGGAATCTGTATACATTATGGCTTTTTGTCGTTGGATTTAGTTTGTTTTACTTATTGGACTGCAGTTCAATGATCTGCAAGAATGTTACCTACAAAAACGACGTCATTCAGCAGAGAAGCCTCATAGCCAACAAGAAAAAGATAAAAATGTCATAAACCGAGAAGGTTATGCTCCTGGTCTTTCAGAGTTTCAATCAGTATTGACAACTTTCACACAATACAGGTGTTCATGTCTGTCCTTGCTTTTTTATTTGTAGTCATTTGTTGAGTGATGTCAATTACTATGTACCTGAGCATTAAAAAAACTTACTGATATTTATTTTTCATTTGATATAGTCGACTAAGGGTTGTTGCTGAAGTTAGGCATGGGGATCTATTTCATTCCGCCAACATTGTGTCAAGGTGAGTTGTTTCTATGAAATTTCCTATTTGTGGTATGGCCCTCTATCATTAAGATTTTAGAAATGGGCAAGGAACTATTAAGTAAGGGCCTATTTGGATTAGCTTTTGGAGAATAGATTTTGGGAAGAATAGATTCTGGAGAATAGATTCTGGGAAGAATAGATTTTGAGAATAGAGATGTTTGGATGATTAGTAGTAGAATTACTTTTTATATTGATAAATTACCAAAAAGGGTATGATTTGATTAAAGTATGAGAGAGGAGAGAGGGTAGAGAATAAATAGGAGAGAGGAGAGAGGGTAGAGAAAAAATAGGAGAGAGGAAAGAGGAGATAGGATGAAGAAGAGAGAGGAAAGAGGAGAGAGGAGAGAGAGGAGAGAGGGTATAAGAAAAAGTAGAGGTAAAATAGTAATTGGATAGTCCATAAGCTCTTTTACTGTTCCAAAAGCTATTTTCAGTACCTTATTCAAAACCATGGTTTTGGCTAAAATAGATTTCCAGAAGCTGAATCCAAACAGGCACTAAGTCTTGTGAGTGCCTGGCCTTTTTGTAAAAGGAAAATGCATCTGCATGAATTATTTGTGATGCCATTGTGGCCAGTATTTCTGTCATCCAAACGCAGAAGTCAATGTGAAGATTGTGTGGAAATGAGAATGTTAGTTATTATGACAAGTCCATACTTCGTTTATTTGTTGCTAATGTACCCTCCACGTTCCCATTATTATCCTAATGTGAGGATTGAGATGGCTTAAACTACAATGATGGAATGAAATGGTTGTTTCACATTTATAATTGTGTTTGTGAAAAGGAAAAAAAGTTGAGTACTAGTTATTGAATTTTCCATGTTTATTACAGCATTGAGTTTGACCGTGATGATGAGTTGTTTGCCACAGCTGGAGTTTCCCGACGCATAAAAGTTTTTGACTTCTCTACTGTAAGATGGGCGTCCTTTTAATTTGTTATTATTTTTTACCTTAGTTATTCAGATTTATATGTAACCTTTGGTCAAGTTTCAGTTTGGTCTAACCATTTATCACATGGTAGAATCATATTACTGTATATTAAAAAGAAATTTAAGAGATAGAGAACTGGACATGAGTTATTTGACTCTTTGATAGCCATCTGCCAGAAATTTGCTGATCTACAATGTTTTTAAATGTTTCCGTCATAACATAGTTACCTTTATATCCAAGGTAACAAAAATTGGGGCTTTATTGATTGTTAGATGCCTATTTAAATTTCTTTGCCTCAATTATTCATAAGACTGCTGGGGGATGGGTTATTAAAAGCAATGGTGATAGCTTTCTTTCTATTTTCTTCTTGTCTTGACAGCCAATTATATGAATGTGAGTATAATAATTTTTATATTATTGCTTTCCAGGTTGTTAATGAACCTTCAGATGCACACTGTCCTGTTGTGGAGATGTCTACACGCACAAAACTCAGTTGCTTGAGTTGGAACAACTATGCAAAGAACCAAATAGCTAGTAGTGATTATGAAGGAATTGTAACTGTTTGGGATGTAACCACTCGTCAGGTAACTTGTGAAATCATTATGGTCAGTTTGACATGACTAGTACAATTTTAATTGTTATAAGCTGGGCATAATGTTTCATTTTTGTCACCCATCTATTATTTACCTTGGGCAGAGTTTAATGGAATATGAAGAGCATGAAAAGCGTGCTTGGAGCGTTGAGTTTTCAAGAACAGATCCCTCCATGCTTGTCTCTGGCAGTGATGACTGCAAGGTGATCCAGAACATTCAACTTAAGTTTATGTTCCTTCCCAGTAGCTTTGTATGTTTGTCATTGTTGTTTTATGAAATGCTTGTGACTTTGATTGTTGGGGCACTTGACAAGAAACCTTCACAAGGTATCCATTGCGCCTGTTTGGATAGATCTGAAACCTTAGTTTCAGAAGGACTAAGTTAAACAAATAGCCTTCAAATGTCCATAAGAGCTTATGGACCAAACCATAGTTTCGGATAAGTTTCTGGGAATAACTTTTGGGTAGAGAAAAGAGCTTATAGGCTGTCTAATAACCATTTTACCTATATTTTTCTTAACACTCTCTTCTTTCCATCTTCTCATAATCACTGGTCGTCTTCTTCTTTATCTTTTACGTCTCATCTCATAGTCACAGTCTTCAACGAGGAGGAAGAGGCAATGGTCACTGCCTGCCATCGCGTCTGGTCTTCTTCATTGCTTGCCTTCGTGTATAGTCTTCTTCTTCTCAATCTACTATCACGTCTAGTCTTCTCCTTCTGCAGCGGCGACAATCCAGATCTCGCTTCTGGTTTTCTTCTTATTCCAGATCTCGCCGTGACAACGGTAGAAGAGGGATGACGACGGTGGATGAGGGAACAGTGATCGCTGCCTTTTTAGTAGTTTATCAATCATAAAACTCATTCTAATAATAATTATCCAAACACTCATTTTATTCATAATCACTTTTTTTTCGATAAGCTCTTCTCTAGAAAGGCTTATTCAGAAGAGGTTTTAAATTATTCTCCATATGAGTTTTTCCAAAAGTCAAACCAAATGGACACTTTTCTGTCCCTGCCAAATGTTGTCTCTCTTGTAGATGGAAAAGAAAAAATGGAGAAAAACAAACAAACAAATGCTAGCATGACTTCAGTTGTTTGATATAATGAAGATGCATGCAAATGCTAATTGGAAACTTATGGTGTAAGATGTTAATCCTATCTAAGCTTCAGTGATTTTGTGTCGTAGTGACTCATTTCTTATGTTTTGGGATATTGAGGAATAACATGATGAATTTCTTTCTTTGTTTTTTTGTTTTTTTTTTTTTACCTTTAGGAATATCATGATGAAAAGTGTTCTTACTTTATAATACTGATAAAATATATTTCCTACATGTAGGGATAATATATTTTTAAATGATCATATTTTGGAATCCGTTAAATCTTCTGTCACTCTGAATTATATATTCAAGGTTGAACAAACCAACTATAATGTGTGCCTTTCCAATGAGCAGGTTAAAGTTTGGTGCACAAAGCAGGAGGCCAGTGTCCTCCACATAGACATGAAAGCAAACATATGTTGCGTTAAGTATAATCCAGGATCTGGAAATTACATTGCAGTATGTACTTTCTCTCTCTTATAAGTCAATTTCTGTTTGTTAATGCACCTTGAATTGATTCCTATCATGCATTATCTCGTAATTTTTTTTCATTTGACAGCCACATGCTCTTTCACATGGTATTTCATGTCAATAGCTAGAGTTAAGAGGTGTCAAGGATTAGAAAAGTTATGTTGGTTAAGAAAAAGTTAATTGTAGTGCAATCCAAGTAAAAAAGAGTAAGTATCTGTGTGGTCATAGTATTTAGTATGCATACAGATTGAAGGATTAGCTTTTATATACATGCTGTCATTGAGTCTTTCAATAATATATTTATTTGTTCCCTTACTTTTCCCATTCTGATCACCCAATATTCTGAAATGATGTCATCTTTTTTCTTTTTTGTGAAACATGTCTTCCTTTTATCTAGCTCCATGTCAATAGATTGTGCATCCATAGGATATAAGATAAATTAGTAAAATTGTATTTTCAACTCTGACTTTCAATAAAGTTTGTGAATCACATATGCCTCATTTTTTTCTTTTTGGTTATGGTCAAAAGTTTTCAACTCAAACTAGTACTTTTAAGACTAAGCAATCTTAACATGTTTTACAGGTTGGTTCAGCAGACCATCACATCCATTATTATGATTTGAGAAATATCAGCCGTCCCCTCCATGTCTTCAATGGCCACAGAAAGACTGTTTCTTATGTAAAATTTTTATCTAATAATGAACTTGCATCTGCATCAACCGATGGTACGCTGCGATTATGGGATGTAAAGGAAAATATACCGGTGAGTAATGAAATAGTTTCCATTTTGCTTTTGATTTTAGTTAAATTTATTTGACATTGTGTATATGCCTGTAATTTTTCATGTCATGCGTTCTTTGCTAATTTATCTATAGCCTGCCTGGATGCTAAAAAGTTTATTGCCCGTGAGAATAACTTACAACTGAACATAGAGATAAAGGGATTACCTATTTCCCCAACTTTGCTTTTTATTAAAAAAAAAATCCTTCAACCTCTGTCACGATATGATTAAATTCTGATTACACTAAAGGCCTTAAATCAGTGGTTCGGGGACATTAGTTTGCTTAAAAGTTAGTGGCTATTCTGAGGTAGATTACAAAATAGCTTAGGCTGAAAGGATACTTCTGTGAGTGGTGGTAAATCGATGGTGTTTGCCAGTTTGGCTAGCTATCGCTAGAAAAACTTAGTCTGACCTTATTGTCATTTTGTTAATTTTAAGTTGGAGTGATATCCATCAGCCAGATAATATTGAAACAGGATTGTAGCAATCTTTTGTTGTTTATTACAATTTATGATCTAGAGGATTGAGTGTTTACAAGTCTCATGGCTCGTGGCTTAATTTTTTGTGGTTTAATGATGTGCTTTGATTGATCTTATTGGTGCAATTATTTTGATTTGGACTCTGTTTTTGGTTCTCCATCACAATAAAATTCCTTAATTTCGTAATTTTTTAAAAACTATGAATCACATAATAAAAATTGTAAACTTAAAATCGTGTGTGCAGGTTCGTACTTTTAAAGGCCACACAAATGAGAAAAATTTTGTTGGTCTAACGGTCAACAGCGACTACATAGCTTGTGGCAGTGAAACAAATGAAGTGTTTGTATACCACAAGGTTTGCTAAATCTGATTATGTGGACATTTTTCCTTCATTTTCCATGAACAAATCTGAAGATCAGTCTCTTTGCAGGAAATTTCCAAGCCTGTGACTTGGCATAGATTTGGTTCACCTGATATTGACGATGCCGAAGATGAGGCAGGGTCTTACTTCATTAGTGCTGTATGCTGGAAGAGTGATAGCCCCACTATACTAACTGCAAATAGTCAAGGGACCATTAAGGTGCTGGTTCCTGCAGCTTGAACATGCAACAAGGAAATATCCAAGAGAAAGCCGACTTGGTATTATCTTTTTCTCTATTTATTTTGTCCCATTTACTGTTTGTACATATCATTTAAGTGAAAGTGATAGGTTGTAGAAATCATAATCATGTATATGGAAAGCAATTTGTATGCAATAGTTTGGACAAAAGAAGCACAAGCTGTTGCGCCAGCTCAATATCCATTTTATCCAATATTCATGGGCCTATAATTGGGTATTTGAGTTCAATAGAGGGCCCCTATATGTCATTTTCTGTTTTATAACAGTTTGAGTACGTTGGTGGTGTTGCTTTTATGTGGGCGTTTGGGTTGACCCAAAATCATAGTTTTAAAAGAGTTTTTAGTCTAAACAATAATTTTGGGAAAAATTTAACTAAACAGAATAATAAACTTTACAAGTGTTTTTTTTTTCTATAAGCTGGTTCAAACCTAAATTTCGGATAAACTGATAGGAATAATTTTTTAGTGGGGAAAATAGTTTATGGGTTATCCAATCACTATTTTACCACTTTTTTTATTCTATCTTCTCTCTCCTTTACTGTCCTACGTTGACGACACTCAGTCGTCCGTCCATGTCTCGCTGTCGCTATTTGTTCTAGTTATGGTTCACTTCTTTGTTGTCGGCTCCTTTTTGCTCTGCTTCTACTATCGTCATTATTGTGGTTCTTCAAATCTCCTAGTCCTAGTTCTCATCATCATCAGGTTTGCCTGCTCTGCTATTTTTGTCGTCATATCCTGTTGCCCTGCAACTCATCGATGGTGGAGATCTGTGGAGGAGGGCTTGCGAACGTGGGTCCTCAGGTCAAGAGATTAGGAGGATTTGTGAAGGAGGGTTCACTGTCCTCGTTGTTCATGTCTTGGCTTGCTATTTTGTTGTTCACTGTACTCACCATAGATCTCACAATCACTATTTACTGTCATTGTCGTCATTGTTCGCTACTGCCGTGGAGTCATCGGAGATCTGGGTGACATAGGATAAGATGATGATGATGATGAACAATAATTAATATTTATTTATTTATTCATCCTATACTCTTTCTATTAATTTATCAATTATAAAAGTCATTATAATAATAATTACATAAATATTTATTTATTTATAATTATTTTTTTTATAATCTCTTTCTTATGACCTTATCCAAAATAATTTTTTTTATAAGTTCTTTATCTTGCATAATAAGTAGTTGCCTTGAGCAATTGTTTAGTGAAATTACTTCCCACATCCCCCCTCTCTCTCTATGTACATGTATATGTATACATATACATATATACGTATATGTATATATTTCCATCAATTGCCACATTCTTCTTAGTTGTTACTCTTTCTTTCATTGATGTTGTTGAAATCAATACCCCATTCTCGTTGTTAAATTCAATCTTTTAAAAGTAATAAAATTCTTCAAGCATCATGATATGTTATGCATAGAAACGTTTTCGAATGGATGAAAGTATACAAAACCAAACCTTTCTAATATGTAACTAGTGTGAAGTAGTATTATTATATTGACTGACCTTCAAGAAAATCATTTTAGGCATCAAATGACGCGCCCTAGTTAGAATCTTGTGAGCGAGCACTCGTTTACATTTGGTGTCCTCGTGTGTATTATGTTCTTCATGTTATAATAACAATATTTTATAACAAAATATAAATAAAATAATATTTCTCTAGTCTTTAATATATGATCAATTAAAAAGTTGTTCTTGATCTTAAATATAAGATATTTTTTTCATCCCCAACTTTGTAATTTGTATTGGATTTGGGCTCTGACTCTTTTATATAATTAAAAAATAAAAAAGAATAAAGAACAATATAAATGAAATGAAATATAGTATCATGCATAACATCAAATGAAGACAAATTAATTTATTTTCACATCAATCAAGACTTTCTAATTTGGTCGATTTCGTGAATACAATATACAACTACCAATTAATAATATTGATGATGTCTGTGTAGAGCGTAAGTGGAGGTATCACGCAAGATTGACAATTAACATTAATATTAAACAGTAAATATAAATTGCCATCGATTAGCATCTAATCTATCCTTTCATCCATCCATAATTATTTTGCTGGTGAGGTTAATCCGTTAAATTTTTTTGGCAACAAACCTCTGCGTACAATATGTTATTGGCATGAACAAAAGCTGATTTTTCTTTCTCTGCGTTGTATTATTATTTTCATAATTTCATGTTTACGGGTGTAGCTTATATTGATATATTGACAATGTTATTAATACTGATACTCTTACTTTACTTAATATAAGACATAATTAATTTATTTTAGATAAATTAAATTAATTAATTAATTAATTATAACTAACATATAAGAGTTAATTGAGTAATTTAGATAAATTAAAAAATATATAATATAAATTTGTCTTAAAGAGTTATATCTAATTATAATTAATTTATTTATACAAATAGGTTGAAGTTATGGTAAAAGTATATATAGATCTAACTTTTTTTTGATATATTTTTCATGAAGAAAGCAAAGTATGAGGGAAATAATATTTTCCAACTTTCTCCGAACAAAAACTTGTGCCATAGAAGTTGAAAAATTATCATCCCGTATTTTATTTCTTTTATAAGGAAAAATGGAAATAAAAATTACATAGACGACTGAGAATTAAAAAAAAAATCAAAGTTTATATTCCCATTACTACTTAACAAAGCAACAAAGGATCCATCTTCGCGAAGCATAATGCATGCGTAACAATTCTAGCTATCTTTGAATATACTAGTTGTACAGAAACATCATAATAAAATCGTACTTTTTTAGAATAATAAATATAATCATTGTCTAGAAGATAAACAAATGAAGAGGGAGAAAAGAGCTCAAAAGGAAAAACATGCATGTGATAACACAGTTAACAAACAAATTGAAGAGATATTTCCATTTTAGTGCCAAGCCTCGTGTAAAGAACTTGCTAACGTCTTGACCTCCATCTAGAAATTTATCGGACTTGCAAGGTCAAGAAAACTCCAACATTTTGTGTGAAGTTTGACGAAATAAAACAAAAAAAAAGGAAGAATAAGCTCAGGAGAGATATCACCAAAGGCTTCACCACAAGATTCCCAGCTGGTTTGGAACAATAGCATTGTTGTAAACTCGAGGAGCCATCAAAAAGATGAAGAAGAACAGCATATCTTGCAGTTGCAGAGAATAAGAGACGCCACAGAAAGAATGGAAGAAGGGTGATTAGGGTTTTACATGTTCAGTACACGATGAACAGTACCAGGGGTATAGCAGTGAGGAAGCGGGCGAGGCTATATATATAAAAATAAAACTTGGGAAGCCATTAATGGGACCACATGAAGTAAATGAGATATTTTTGAAAGAGTGTGAATAATAATTAGAGAAGGGTAATGGGGAAGGAAGGGGACAGAAGACGATGATGAGCGTTTGGTGAGTGACGTAGAAAAAGGCAGTGAAGAGTCACTTTCATGTATGCGCCAATTCAACAAAAAGCATATCACCCATAATTCTGCAACTGTACTGTCCCCTTTTTAATTACCTTCCCTCACATTCATGCTCCTTTTCCCCTATTTTACTACTCTCCACCGTCCATTTTGAATAAAAGCTGAAATGATAAGGAGGAGGACAGTAGATAGAGGAATTAATGGAAGTTATTGATGAGAAAGGCTGAAGCTTTGACCATTTGAAAGTAGATGGATGGGGGTTTGCCTTTTTGTGTTTGGCATTAAGTCATTTAATTTAATAAGAGGAATTATATATTTGGTTTTTTGTTTTGTTTGCACGAGTTAAGTAAGAGTATGTGTTTGTTGCTTGTGTTGCCTCTGAATGTCTGAAAGAGAAATAACGTAAAAGGAATGCATGTGACCTTCCCCTTTCCCTACAACACGCACCATCTTCTTCTCCCTCCCACCACTGTCCCTCTCTACTGCTCTCTGCAACTTCCATATATATATATATATATATATATATATATATATATTCAGGCACAGCCCTAATTAATAACTACTAATGCCCATTTCTTCTTCTTCTGCATTGTTGGGTCAACCTCAGTGCTCCCATTTAATTGCTTTCTTCTTTTTTGATAAGTGATAAGGTAATATTCAGTATCCTATTCAACAAGCATAATCTCATTTATAATGCATTTAGTATCTTTATAAATAAAATTAGAGAACTAGATATAATTAAAAAATAATATCAGTTATGCTAGATACACTAGAAAAATAACATTAGAATATTTGTTATATTATAAAAGGAATGATAGTATCTGGCGAATAAATATCGGCTAACTTTGTGCCAGCAACCGCAATAAGACAGAGGATGCGGTCTTTAATTTTAGTGAAGGCAACATTAAGCTATTGAATATTCCTTTATACTTTTTATTTTAATTTAGAGGCACACATATTGATGGTTTAATGTTACAAACAGGACTAAATCAGGACACCTACAGGAGAGAACTTTGGTAGACAGAAAATCCATTGGCACTTGGTTGCTTCCTTCAAAAACTAATAATCCAACATGTTTAAATTAATGTAAGGCGATTAAAACTGAGTCAATGTTGTGAGAGGGAGGGAGAAGAAGGAAAGGGTAAAAAGTGAGGGGGTGGGAGCATAGCATAGCATAGCAGAGCAGAGCAGAGCATGGCTGACACACTGAGCATTAATGGGAATGTACAGTAATGATGAAAATGTCTGAAACACTGAAAACCTTTTCTCTCTAGTCATAATAATAACAATAATAGAGTTTGGAATTATTCCTTTACCCTTTTTACTCTTCTCTTCAGCTATACCTCCCCTTTCACCTCTCTCCCTTTATCTTCCTCAACCTCCATATCTCTGTGGGCCCTCCATTTACTTCTCAATCCCACCCATTCCCAATCTAATTCTTCATTCTAAATTTTCGTTTCTGGCTTATATAAAAGGCTTAAGATGCATCCCTAATCCCTAATAATTAATATTCTAAAATAATTATTTTTAAATATATAATATTTTAAAATATTTTTTAGTAACATTCAATATTTTAAAATAATTTTTAATACATTAAGTAGTATATTCAATATTATAAATTTAGGGTGTTTATATTAGTCATTGTTATCAAAAAATTCTTTAAGAAGATAAAAGTACAAAAATCACTAACAGAGTTCTATTGAAAAATATTTTATAATATTAGATATAATTTAGCCATATATAAAATTATATATAATTTACACATACTAATGCTTATACTCTATATTCCTAAATATGAGATTCATTTTAGGATTTTGGTTTAATCTTACATATAAATTATCTTTCACTCTTCCTCTCGTATATTAAAATTTTCTTTTGAATAATATCTCTTGTTTATTGAAGCATATTTATCTCTATATATGTATCAAATGGAAGGAGTGTGTTTTGAAAAAAGGGTTATAAATCCCATACATATTAATTAACTACAAATAAGCAACTTATTTACTTATTTGAACTCAATGAATTAGTTAAAATGATCTTATGGGCCCGTTTGAATATGATTTTAAAAACGGGTTTATAAAAAAAAGGGTTTTTGGGCAGCTTATAGAAAATGACCTTTGGAGAAGAGTTTATGGAAAATAATGATTTTGAATAAATGAGTGTTTGGATAGTTATTTTTCAAAGTACTTTTATTATTGGTAAATTATAAAAAATGGTATGAATATTAAATAAGAAGAGATAAGAGATGAGAGGAGAGAGGGTGTAAGAAAAAAAATAGAGAAAAAGTAGGAGAGATAGTGTAAGAAAAAGTAGGGGTAATATAGTAATTGGTTAGTTTATAAGTTATTTTATTATTCCATAAGCTACTCTGATCAGCTTATCTAAAACCTTAATTTTAAACCATGGTTTAGTTTAAAAACCCGTTTGAACAAATATGGTTGTTTATTTTAAAATTTCTCCAAACTTAAATTTTGAGCTAAACCTAAGTTTACCTATTTTCCCAAGAGGCACTATATTTAGGGAAAAATATTGAGAAAAATATTGATACGCACATAATAGTCATATGTCTAGTTCCCTATGGGGTAAAAGGTCAACACAAGTCACATCCTCGTCTTGATTTTAATGGGCTTAATCTAATTCTTTGGGCCTTTCCTATTGGTATTTTTCTCCAAAATCTTCTGTCAACGTGGACCCAAGGACGTAATCCCAACAAGGCCCATTAAATAGGGCTTTAGCGACTCTTTAGTTGACCTTGTTGGGCTTCTCCACAAATCTTAACCACCGGCATGCAGTCCATAGATTTTTGACCAGGAAACATGTATTATTAGCCCAACAAGGCACATTAAATAGGGCTTTAGCGACTCTTTAGTGGACCTTGTTGGGCTTCTCCACAAATCTTAACCACCGGCATGCACTCCATAGATTTTTTACCAGGAAACATGTATTATGAACTACTCCCTCCGGTCCCTAAAATATGTCACAAAATCAATTTTCACATACATCTAGAAAATCATTAAACAATCTTTTTTTTTAAATCAATATAATACTTTTCTAAAATGCCCCTAATGCTTTTTAAATAAATACTATTTGACCATTAGTGGATGCATTCATTCAAAAATGGTAAAATAGGACATAAAGATTTGATGTTTTCTTGAGATTTGAAAATAATACTCCTCCAATTCTTTTTATAAGGCATCTATATAAGAGATAAATGATCCTTACTATATAAGTTACTTAACGGGATATTAATTAGATATTTTTTTCATCACCTTTATTTAGATTTTTTTGTAATAAAAAGTTTAGGTGAGCTGAGTCTGGGAGCTCATTAAAGCCAAGCATATCTCTAAACTCAAAAAAATACTTATAGATATATTTATAGATTGTCTGCCAATAAAATCCTAACATCATCAGTAGGATTTGAACTCATAATCTTATAAGATATGAGGATCAATTTTTGTTGACTATTTAAAATTTTTAACTATATAAGAGAGAATGTAATATGCAAAATTTGAATAGGGGTAAAATCATAAATTTATTTTATTTTCAAATAAAGTTTATGACTTGATTTTAAAAAAAAAAAATTGAAGTAATTAGCGGTGCGTGCTTTAGAATAGGGATATGGAACAGGAGGGAATAGTGGTTAATAATTTGTGAAAGGAATGAATATTGTGAAATACCATGTGATATGATTAAAAACGAGAGGATAGGCATGTTTCCTCCAAGTGTAACAAAAGCAAAGAAAACCATGCATGCAATGGCGTAATGGCGTCGTCATTGCTTCGCCTACCTCTCTCTGTCTCTTGGTTTTACGTCAAACTAAACTGCTGCTTTTCCACACATTAAAGGGCAATAATTTAGGCTTGAATTCAGTTCACTCTATTTTTCATCATAACAACTTGACGTGGTTCAATTTTCATGTACGTACGTCTTGGCATCTTCACAAAGCAACTTCAACCATTGGTTTCCCTTACACTATCCAACTCATCACACTTCCCGTTTAGCCTACCACTTTTTCCCACGACTGCATGCGTTTTCCCATGTATATTATATTATATTATATCAATTCCAACACAGAAAGTGAGAATTAAGGCATAATATATATTCATGCTCATATATATATAAATCATATCACTAGTTAAACATACATTCATGTTAAATTTGATCCTCAAATTTCACTATTCGCCGGCTTTTCAGCTATGGTATTCCCTTGGAGTCCATATGGCTATACTCCCCCCAACAAATATTAGTTTAGTTAGAAAAAAATTAACTTATAGTTCACGAGTTTAAATTCTTGTAAGTATCTCTGTAAATATTTTTTAAGTCTAAAAGCATACCATAACTATAGTAATCCCCATAAACTAACTCACAAATTTTTTTTACTAAAAAATGTATTATCCTCATACTCTTTTATGAATAGTTAGAATTTTCACTTATATATATATATTGTTATTAATATTTGAGGGGTCCTATAAAGAATGTAGCAAATTAAACGGTACAAAGACATGTAGTATCTCATTTTCACCTATGATCAAATGCATACACTATGGATATTTGAATTAAAGGAGAAGGAACTAAGGGTTTAGGGTTATATAAGAGAGATCGAGCCAACTGCCCTCATTTATAAAAAAGAACTTACATGCTATTAATCTACAAATTTCATGTTTATATTAGAATTAATTAATTACTATCAATTTTAGTCCATTTTTGTTATGAATAATTAATTTGTACTTGAGAGATTCAAACAGATAATGTGATACTTGCAATATTATAAACAAGCTATTGATTAAAATATTTGTATTAAATGATTAAGTATGTTCTTGCCTACATCGCAGTTTAGTTACTCTTAGTTGATTATAACAATTTGGCACGCGTTCTTCATATTACGATGATTAAGAATCTCTAATAAACAAGAATAGGAGGATTTTTTTTATTCATTTTCTTTGGTATTTGAGCTGATATATTGTTAATTAATTCAGAGAGAGAAATAAATAAATTATAATTGGGGGGGGTTTCCATTATTTGGAAGAGGTCAAGCTTTTATGGAGAAAAGAGTGACCCAACACAAAAGCGTGCAGATACATGTCATACCTTGAAATAACATATGATACAAACATAATCTTCATATAATAATCAAACAAACATTGGAACTAGCAAAATGAGAGATCAATCACAATCTCAGCATATGATTTCAATAACTGTTCAAACTTAAAACAACATAACACTCTAACAATAGTAAGTTTGTTTTGGTAGTAAAGGTATGTATTTTCATAAATAAAACCAGGAACCGATAGCAAAATCAACAGTGCTAAATAGCCAAACAAACAAAATAACCAACAAGAACACTAAAAGAACTGAAAATCAACCAAACCAAAGTATTCTTAACAAAACAAAAGGAACTTCCTAGCCCTAGTCTCAATAGTTGCCAGAAATAAAAAGAGGACTGTGACACCCAATCTTTCAGAGCACTTCTTCATAAGAGCTGCATAACATAAACTCTAACAATAGTAAGTTTAATATTTTTCTAATTCTTAATATATGAACTAGTTGAGAATTAATCTTAATAATAAATATAAGATTTATTTTCTGTATTTATTAATTTTTTCTTAAATTATCCCTATTATACTCCCTCAATAATAATCAAGTAAAAGAAAGAGATATGGAGTTAAGGAAGATAATTAGAGTATTTTAAAAAAAATATTATATTAACTAATTTTTAATCTAATCAAATTGGTTAAATAAGTCAAATATTGAGGACCATGAGTAACATATTTATTAGAAATTCTATCCATATAATATATATATATATATATATATATATATAAGAAAACATTTCTAATTTTATTTAGTTGATAGGTGTGGAGCCAAGAAGTTATGAAGCGGGGTGAAGAAATTAAAAAGAATATATATAATACATAGTAGTTTAGTACAAATAAAAATAAATATATGTTGGAATACGTGAGATCAGGTAATTAATTAGGTAAGAAGAGATAAAAAAAGGCATGTAATAATCAATCAAAATGACTTGGCGAATGCCTTGAATATACAATAAAAAAGAAAAATAAACGGTACGCGGGAAAGAGTGCCTGAATTTTCCACGAAAGTGATGTTATGTTAGGTATTGAAAAACCAAAGCGTTAATAATTTATATATAGGACGAGGTCATGAAGATCAAACCAAAGGATTGTGTATGGCTTCTTTAACTTTTTGGCAATATTTAGAAACTATTAGGAATCAATGGCCATATCCAAAAGTATCACACAAATCTCACAATAATAATAATGCTTACATATGCATCGTTTTATCTATTATTAATTCATTGACCCTTTTGGATAAGCCAAACATATCCAAAATCCATAAATCTTGCTTACATATTCACGTACACCACACTTAATCCTTTTGGCCATGTGGCAATAAAAAGAAAGTTCTTTTGGTAAGTACATAATTTAAAAATTAATAAATTAGTAAAAAAATTGAAGATAAAACAATAACCGTACCCTTACTTTCTTATTCAAGCCCTGCAAATACCAACAATTCCCTCCCCCCTCTCCCTTTCTTGTTCGAAATCAAACAAATCAACACTTATTTGAAAACAAAGATTTAATGTTTTATTAAAATTTGAAAATAATACTCCTCCAATTCTTTTTATAAGCCATCTTCTATAGAGATACATATCCTTACTATACAAGTTACTTGATGGATATTAATTATATTTTTTCATTATCACCCTTATTTAGATTTTGTTTGTAATAAAAAATTTAGACGAGTTGGGTAATAGGAGCTTACTAGGGCTAGACATATCTCTAAATTAAAAAATGATTTATAGTAGTATTTATATATCTTTCAGTAAGATTTGACTATTTCAAATTTGTAACTATAAGAGATAATGTAATATATAAATTTAAATATGGGTAAAATCATAAATGTATTCATTTTTAAATAAAGTTTATGACTTGATATTTAAAAAAAAAAATTGGTGAAGTGATTAGAGGTGCTTTAGACTTGGGATATGAAACATGAGGGAATAGTGATTAATAATTTGTGAAAGGAATTAATGTTGTGAAATATATTACGTGATATGATTAAAAACAAGAGGATAGCTATGTTTCCTCAAAGTGTAACAAAAGCAAAGAAAACCATGCAGGCAATGGCGTAATAGCGTCGCCATTGCTTCGCCTACCTCTCTCTGTCTCTTGGTTTTACGTCAAACTAATCTGCTGCGTTTCCTAACTTTATAGAATGCTTAATTTGGGCCCTAAATAAGTAATTATAATAAAATTAGCCTTTTGTGACCTAACCAAATTGCAAAAAAATTTTTGCTTTTTTTTAGATTTGTATACTATATATATATGAGTACAAAAGACCAATTTTTTGACCTTACAAGTGTCCTTTCTCTGCCTAAAACCAATCCTATGCAATTCTTATTAAAAAGAAAAGAAAAGAAAAGAATTTGTGAACTTTTATGTGGAGAAAATAATTATATATATATATATAAATTGTGAAAGAAAGTTAAAGTTAAAATGGATGGGTAGCTAATAAGTGACCACGAGGAGTTGGGTAACCGTCCTTTGTTTATGAGCCAACCAATTTGCGTATAGCCTTTGCAAAAAGGCACCACGTACGTATTTGTTCTTCCTTTCATTCACCAACAACGATGAACCATATGTTAAAATTTTACACGTCAAAATATTAATAATGGCTAATTAATTTTCCCATATGTTTCATTTGGATACTATATATGTCATATATATTTTCTTTCACTTGAAGGTTTTAACGTATGTATGATAGTGTACGATGAATGGGAATCTCTTTTTCAAAAAGGTTGACTAAGCTTTGCTTCTATACATTGTTTGCACGCATCTTCCTTTGAAAATGGATCACACAATTGAGAATAATATAATTTAATAATTTTTTTATGAATCATTTGTTAATTATCTAATAATGTGACTCTACTCATATTTTGTATAGAATCACGGGCCACAATCTAGTTAATTATTTTGCAAATACAAATCTTTTAGGGAAAATTAGACTGAGTGACCACATTCACAAATTAATTATTAACAATGCTCTCAAATTTACCACTCACGGGAAAATTTACAACGAAAAAGATTTTAACACTATTTATTACTCAAATAATACAAATTTATAAGTGGAACAATGAATATTTATCGTAAGTATAAAAGATTTGTTAATTTAGTCCTTAGGCATAACTCCCCTAATCTTTTATTTCTCTTCTGATATTATCACTAACTATTTATTATTAAATCTAATTTATTTTTAGTTTTGGTTACTCAAATTTCTTTCTGCCTAAAACATTTATCTTTATAATTTAATAAAAATATATATCATTTTATCTATTGAAGTACTAAAACTTATAGTTTAAAATTTGAAAAATTAAAATTAAAATTTATATGAATTTAGAGACCAAAAATCATGTTATCCCTTTTAATTATTTCTATTTTTGTTTTGATGGTAACCTAACGGAAAATAAAGATAATATTTTGTCTTTTAACTTTGAAATAAAAGATAACTTTTGGATCAAAAAATAAAAGATTATTTTGATTAAAAATCGAAATTAGAATGTGTGATCGAGAAGTGAGATATTCTTTTCCTTTACAATAGATTTATAATTTATAAATTCATTTCAAAAACCAAATATTCAGGGGGGAATCAGAGATTAAAGTCAACGTAATTTTAGGTTCTACAAAGTCTTCAAAATTCGAATTGATTCCATATCATGTAGCTAGCCACAATTTAAATTTTGCAAAAGAATATAATCAACTTTTGAATTATTGGATGTGATTCAAGAAAGCCTAATATTTTTTTTTCTGACCCAACCACAATAATAAAAGATGCCCCATGAACCCCATCTCCTCCACAGAAACAAAAATCACCGTCCTCTTTAATTTTACTTTTAAGTAAATATTAACCATCAATAAAAAGTTTGTTCAATTGTATTAATCTAGTATTTTAGTTTAAAATTTTATATTTAAAATTAATATTAGTTCTCAAATTATATCCATATTAATTTTTAAGGACGGGAGAAGCACTTGCCGTTGGCCTCTCTTTAGTTAAATTATATAAACTCTTGTCATGGTATATATAAATAATCTCCATAATATTTATAATTTTATGATAAATCTCTTTGGGTTTTTAATTTTTATGCAAGTAACTCTCATATTATTAGTTGTTTTATTATTTATATACAAATTACTTAAAGGATCTATCTACATATCAATCAAAATTTAGGATTATATGTATATAAAAATAAATTTTAATTTAAATGGTATAATATTGATAGTTTGAAGTTATATCTGCATAAACTTGAAACTGAGGAGGATTTGTTGTTAAATTTTTAATGTTAAGAAGATTATTTGTTGATTTTTGTAAGTTCGAGGAAGTTTATATAATTTATTCTTTTTGTTATTTAACTTTATTAATTATTATATATAAATAATACAATTAGTTATCTTTTATATTTTAAATTAATATTATATATGAATTTGAAAACACATGCAAACAAAGGATCTAGACCTTTTCACTCAAATTAAAAAGGATCCTGATATTTTCTCTCTGTTTTTTTTTGGAGTAAAGAGAAGAGAGAATAATATAAGAAATGTTCAGGTGTTATAGAATTCATGTTTTTATACTTTATTATATGTGGATATATATTTAGAACATACTTTTACAGATAATTTGCTAACCATTATCATATATTATAAAAAAAATTATCAATAAATATCGACATTTTAATATTGCTGAGTATTTCCTTTCAGCATGTGAAGGGGCGTAATGAAAATCATAATCATGGTAACATGTTGGTATTAAAATTTATTAATATTTTAACCATATGAAGAAATAGTAATATCTAGATGATATTTGGTAGGATAGAAGAGTTTTTAATGGAAGTGGAAGTATAATTATTAGGCTAGAATTATACTTTAATAGTATGTTTGGTTAGAGGGAAGTGGGGGTGGGGAAGTGGAAGAGAAATCTTTTACTTTTCTCGTTTAGTATGATAGAAATTACTTACATTTTCACTTTCACTTCTTTAGATTATTTTAGTTCCATCAAAAAAATTAGGAATTGATCATTTCAATTCCATACTCATTACCAAACTTACGTTTAAAATTTATTTTTAGCACGATTCTATGTTCATTTTTACCAAAAACTCTTCTATCATACTAAATGTATCTTAAAAAATTATTTGATACGATAAAAATTAGTATAGAATTGATGTATATTTTTTTTATTCTTGATAAAGGTTAAAGAGGGAGCTTATAATGCACCAAATACTTATAATTTTTTCAAGAGGGAGCTTCCTTAAAACGTGTATTATGAAGCCTTCTTTACCATGAATGTGACTGGATCAAGCCTTGAATGTTAATACGTTCTTCATATGTGGACAAGAAAATGACAACCTTGCCCTATGACCCATTTTAAGGGGACAAGATAATCGGTGAATCTTTAATTAATTAATTTCTTTAAAAAATGCTTATGAAAATGTTATATTTTCTCATGAAAACTCATGATCCAATTAATTCTTTAATGAGATACTTTTATTTCATTTTATTGAAATCTTGTTTATGAATTTAAAATAAAAATTGTACTTTGTAATATAAAGTTCTACATCGTGGTAAATTACCAATATCTCACTCAAAGGACATGACTTATGGATAAGATTAAAGTGATGAGCCTTATTTTATTATTTCATTAAGTGGAAAAAAATATTGAATTAAACATGAAAATTATAATCATTCTAATTATCTATTTAATTACGTAGTAAAATTAAACCAAATTAGAATTCCGACCAATGTATTGCATGGATGTATCCTAAATTATTGATTTTTATAATTTAACGAAAATGGGAATCATTAAGACTATAAAATTACAATAATCAATAAAATAGATATTTTTTAAAATTTAATTTCGATAACAGAAACACACAACAATGCAAGTTATATCTATCAAATCTTATCATTATTCATAAGTAGGTGACTTTCTATAAAAAAACATATAACGTTAAAGACTTATTGAAATAATCACATTCCTACATAACATTTTTTAATTTGAGATGAATGACAAATAAATTAAAAATAATAATTTTGATAATATATATTTAGAAAAAACATACATAAAATTCCTTACATTTATTTAATCAAATTCTCAAATATCACTTTATCATGTATCATCTTTTTTTTTAATATCTTCATTCTTAAATCACATGAAAAACAATAGTAGACATTACAAAGTTTGATACGAGAACTTGACATAATATATATAAAAAATTTGATGTAAGTATAATCCTACATATTATGATATTTAATAGATATAATGTTGAAGTATACATTTGGTTATTTATATTTACATCACATCTAATTTTAGTCCCTTAAATTTAAAAAGTATATTTTTAATATTTTAAACCTAACACCGTTAATTTTATTAACAAAAAATGCTAATTCAACAATTAAATGTTAACAAAATATATTTAAATTTTAATTATTTAATATAAAATATAACACAATTTAAAAAGATTAAAATAAAAATATATTTGTCCTTGTTTAATTGTTTACTTATCACTTAAGTTCTATAAGTTAGCACATTTTCCTTTAAATAAAGTTAATTTTGTTAATTTTAAAAGATTAAAAATATATTTTTTAAATTTAAGAGACTAAAATAATACTTAATATAAATATAAATAATAAAATGTAGGGTGTGTTTGGATACCCTCCAAACCTAGGTTTAAAACCTAGGTTTTGCTCAAAATCTCAGTTTGGGAAATTTCTTAATCAAACAGCCATATTTGTTTAAACGGGCTTTGGACTAAACCAAGGTTTCAGATAAGCTGGTCAGAGCAGCTTATGAAACAGTAAAAGAGCTTATGAACTAACCAATTACTATATTAACCCTACTTTTTCTTACACCATCTCTCCTACTTTTTCTTACACCATCTCTTCTCTCTCATACTTTTTCTCTATTTTCTTTCTTACACTCTCTCTCCTCTCTCCTCTCATCTCTTATCTCTCCTCATTTAATACTCATACCCTTTTTAGTTATTTACCAATCATAAAACCCCTTCTACAAATAATTATCCAAACACTCATTTATCCAAAATCACTTTTTTTCCATAAGTTCTTCTAGAAAAGCTCTTTTTTTATAAGCTGTCTATAATCCCATTTTTTTCATAAGTTGATTTGAAATTTTTTTTCCAAACACACACGTATACTTTAGCCAAAATATAATTATATTTTTAGGGCTAAAATACACTAAATTCCTACAAATTTTAGGTCAATTACACATAATCTACTTAATTTTTAAAATTTTAAATTAAAGACATCAATATTTTATATTTTGATTATCAAGCCCATATCATTAAAATTATCGTTAAAGTTAACAATTATTTTATATATAATAATTTTTATATTTTTATTATATATCATTTTATTTAAAAATAATATTTAGCACTTGGTATATAATTTTAATTATTTAAATACTTAAAATAAAATATTTAAATAACACTTGACATTAATTTAAATATTTAAAAAATATAAAATACTTAAAAAAGTATTCAAACTATTTATTTAACTATATTTAAATACAAAATATAAATTATTTAAAATTATATGTAAATTGTTAAAGTATTATTTTTTTAAATGATATAAGATATAATAAAAAATATAAAAATTATGATATGATAAAAATGGTTAATTTTAATAGTAAATATTTATTAATTAAAATATAAAATATTATAGTTTTTAATTAAAATTTTTAAAAGTCAGATATTTTAGGTAATTGACATATAATTTAAAAGATTTTGTATATTTATATTAATTTTTAAAAAAAGATTCGATGTCTTCTAATATATTAATATAAATAAATATTGAATATCAATCAAAGAAGAGAGATGATATAGTAAATAAATTTATGCCAGGCTCAATTATCTAAATATCTAAATAAACTGTTTTCACTTTTTATTCTGTTTCCACGCGCCGCAATACACTGACGTAACACACTCCAAAATCCAAATAAATATATGCTGAGTTCACAGACCACATCTCCTACCTTTTCATTCCCTTTTTCTTCTCAATCCAAAAAAAAAAAAATAGTTCGTTAATTTGTTGATTTTTTTTTTTAAATTAAACACTTTGATTCTCAAGTCCAAAACCAGCGCGAACAAGTTCTTCTCTTTCTTCCCTCCGCCGTTGCCACTCCTCCCTCTCTTCGTTCCTTCATCTCTTCCGAGTCTCTCTCTCTATATACAGCCTCTTTCCTTCACTCCGATTGTTTCCTCCATCTACTTCAACTGCTTCACGCCATTCTCTCTCTCTCCCTTCCTCCCGTTCTTCCCCCTGCAACTTTTTCAACTGTCAAGGTACTTTGGAATATCCGCTGTGATCCCAATCTCTCTCTCTCTCTTTATTATTATAAAATAGTCTGTGACTGTATTTTCGCATGTTTTAGAGCCCGATAGTTTTCTGTTTTTAATTATAGAAATATGAAAGTGGAAGAACTCCAATTCGAGTTCGATCATCTCCACCACCAGCAGCGGCAGAGTAAAGAGAAGACCCATTTGGGTGCCGCCGAACTCTTGCCGCCCGTCGTCTCTACCGATGATGATTGTGGTAAGTTTGACAAGGTCATTGACGGCGAGGACGAGGATTGTTTCGTCCAGCCTATCAATTTCGCGATGGTAGATAATGGCATTTTCCGGTCCGGCTTCCCTCATACCGCCAACTTCTCCTTCCTCAAATCCCTCGGTCTCCGCTCCATCGTGTATGTACTGAACCCTATAAATGGATTCTTTATTGTTTCCTTTTCCGTCTTTACCGGAAAATTTTCAGTTCCTTCATCCGGTCTCTGCTGCCACTGAGCCTTTCTGTGTTGAATTTGTTCAAATGGTTTTTCAGATATCTCAGTCCCGAGCCGTATTCGGAGGAAAACTTAGAGTTCTTGAAGTCAAATGGGATCAAGCTTCATCAATTTGGGATTGATGGTCACAAGGTATATAGCTCTGAGTTTTGTGTTGTGTAATGGGAGTGAATTTGTCCTTCGGAATTTGCTTTTTGGATGGTCTCTTTTGATTATGATTGTTCATATACTTGATTGTGTTGGATAACTATATTGGTTACTTGCACAAAGATTAATGAATATCTAACCCAATTGACCTGTCACTCTCATCTTTTATTTTGTGCGATTTTTTCTTGAAGTAGCTATGGAGATAAACTAGCTACCGAGAATTATTGGATATAAACTATTATATTATATAAGAGTCGCCATGTCTAGGGAACTTAACTGTTGTCGTTATTTCTCCAGTTGGTATTTTCCTTTCCTTTTCTTGGGTATTACGATCAGAATGTGTATCCGGGAACTTCCTCTGAAATTAAATTTCTTTTTCTGACCATCTTAACTTAGTTCCGTTATACTATCACATAATTTTTGGTAGTGATTAAAATTGGATCTATCATAATTTGAGCATAGTTATGTGGAAAATGGTTCTCTCCTTATCTCTACTTAAATATGTAGATCAGTATTCGATAATTAAAATCAATGTAGAAGGAACCCAAGCTGCCAGGTGAAGCCTTTTCCTTGGGCATAAAAGGTTTTGACATTCGCTTGTTATAGGAATAATTGATGACTTAATTAGATATTATGGCCTGTTTGGATGGCTCTTAAACTGTGGTTTAAAAAAGTTTTTGGTCTAAATCTTGGTTTGAAATTTTTTTAAAACGAATAGCCATATTTATCCAAAATAATTTCTATACCAAATTATGGTTTAAAACCATATTTTTAGATAAGCTACTGTAAATATCTTCTATAATAATAAAAGAACTTATGGACTACCTAATTATTATTTTACCCCTATTTTTTCTAACACACTCTCTCTGCAAAGACGTCTGCTGCTCACTACTCACCACAATCGCTGTCTGCTTTCTAAAAGAAGAATAGGAGGCAGACGGTAGTCACATGTTGCCATGGAAGAAGATGCTGATAGACGTTCATTGACGTTCACAATGATGATGCTGGTCGGTGCTCGTCGTTGGAGGTCAGTGTTCATTGGTTTCTTCACTAGTTAGAGATGCTTCACTGGCTAGAGGTTGGTGCTTGTTAGTGTCCATCATCATCGATGCTTCGCTAGTTGGAGGTTGGTGGATATGGAGAAATGAATAGTGCATCACTGTTTCTATATAAGAATTTTTTTTTTCTTTTATCATATACCCTTTATGAAAATTTACCAATTAAAAAAGTCATTTTGATAATAATAATAATCTAAATACTTATTTATTTAAAACTATTTTTTCTATAAGCTTTTCTTCAATTTTTTAAATCTTATCCAAACACACACTATGGATAATAATTTTGTTGTCTCCCCAATGGGTTTATCTTCAATTTTTTCTCTTCGAGAATCGTAAACTTGCCCCTTTATAATGCAATATAACCATATGTAAGATGTAAGACAAGTAGGTGATGGAAAAGAGAAAAGTACTTATAAACTTAGAAGTACGGAGAAAAAAGCAGTCATAATATAACAGTGCTTATCATATAAAATCATTAATTCCTTGATCCAGTATAAGTATTGGGTGACCATTGACGTCTTGGACATAACTTAGCCCGCCTATTACAGAGCATTTCATATTTATAAAAATTTTATCCTGAAAGTGTTGTGCAAATTGTTTGTTCGATTGCATGCGTTCACTCTCATTATTATTATTATTATTATATCTAGTTCTCACTAACAAAATTAAACATGCAGGCTATAAAAATTATAATTTGTTAGTGCATTTTATTCCTTTGTTTGACAAGATTTACTAAATTTCAAATGCTGGGCCACCAAAAGGTGTAGTTTCCACTTGTGCATGTTCTGTACTTAAATATCATAGATAGGTGGATTTGAGCCACATTGTGAAGATTTTTGTTGGATCGGACTAGTGATAGCCTAAAAGAGTACTTCTCCCCTTATGGAATTGTGGAACTCCCAAAGTCCCTATGTCATGAACTTGTATTTGGACAATAAATCATGAAACCTAATATACGCATAAGAAAACCAGAACAGGCATTATCTTTTTTTAGTTTGGCCCCCTCAATGAACGTCATAAGATACATAAATTGTTTATCTTCTCTTTTGGTGTGGATTAGGTTTGAGCAGAATAATGTCCCCCCGACTAACTGAAGGAATTTCTTATTTATAATAATAATAATAATAATAATAGTATGTCTTCTATGATTTGAGCTTTTTTAATCGTCACCTCATCTTGTGTACTACCCACCAATGATGTTTTAATTACTATGGTTGAAGACCTAGAACTTGTTTGTTTTTCATCTTAATTTTCTCTCCTGTTTCCTCATAATTTTAATTCTTGGTACTGGTCCTTTTATAGAGCTATGAATAAATTATACAAATCTTCTGCATTCAGCCATGCATCTCATGCCTCAGAGTTTAGAATAATGAGGGTGCAATATCGTCTGAACTTGAGATCTGGATACTGTCTCAGTCTAATCAATTAGTTAGCTTTGGAGAAAATGGTTTAATGCTGGGTGGTTTAGTTAAGCTCTCAATAGTACATTTCTCAGTTATATTTGTCCTACAGAGAATTAGTGAACCAAATTATCATGAATGAAATATATAAGCATGTTATAGCTGTTTATGATTAGTGTCAGACTTGCAAGTAAATTCTTTAGTGGATTTCACATATTCTTTGTGCCTAACCAAGAATTTCTGTGTGTATTACTTGTGGTGAAATGGCCATACACTATTTTTCTTGTTTACAAACGGCGACTGACATTTATGTTTTTAGTTGAGATCACAACTTATTCTATTATGAAATAATGGTCCCTTATAAACTGACACTGATAAATGTGCATCCAGGAGCCTTTTGTAAGCATCCCAGAGGACACAATCTGTCAGGCCCTCAGAGTTGTCCTTGGTATATATCATAGCCCGGCCCATGTCTTTCACACTTCATTTATTGCTTTAGCCGCAGTTGCTTTATCCTTGCTTCATCATCTATAATGCAGATGTGAAGAACCACCCAGTTTTAATTCACTGTAAACGGGGAAAGGTTAGAATTCACTCAACCTTTTTTTTATTATCATGTCTAATTTAATGGAATATTCTATGGGGCCCATAATGTACTGGCTCCCTGCCTAGTTGGCATGCATAGACGGGGACATCCCAATTCATCGATGGTAATTCTACGAAAACCTGGACGTTTCATGAGGTTGAAAATCTTGATCTTTAGATTATTAATGATTAAACTACTCAACGTTTTGAAAAGTCAAGCTCACTATATACTGACTCAATTACCAACACCAACGTCTAAAGGGTTGTGTCTAACTTGGCTTTGTAAATCTATATTAGCAATGCTTTCATGTACGTCAACTAAGTGGGAATTGATATATTTTGGGCACTGACACTGAGAATTGCTCATGATTGAATCATTCGTGTGAGTAAAAATTTGCTCCCCCTCTTGCATTTTACAGCACCGAACGGGTTGCGTGGTAGGCTGCTTCAGGAAGTTACAAAAATGGTGCTTGTCATCAGTGTTTGATGAGTACCTACGCTTTGCAGCAGCCAAGGCAAGAGTTTCAGATCTGAGGTTCGTAGAATCGTTTGATATTTCGAGATTGTCAGCACATTTGCCCATGTCATTCTCGTTCTCTCAGTTGTAATGAACCCAGAATCGGGAACATATATAGGGGTTTTCTTTTCATTTTGATGTGAAAGCAAAAGCCTAGGTCCTACTCTGCAACAAGTTAGTATAAAAATGATGAGTTCCTTCAATGCATTACAGCGGCAAAGGAATATAGTCTTTCTTCTTATGGCATTTTAGAATAAGGTAAAAAAAAAAAAATCCTAGTAGTTTTAGGATTTCTAGTCTGAATGTTACATTGCCTCCAATCCCTTTTCTTTCTTTTCATTGATGTTTCAAGTAATCAATTCATGAGACACAGTGTAGATATGTGTTGATCTTTTCCCTTCATACTTGTGAGAAATTCAAGAAAGGTCTTCTTCTTCATCCTCCCTCCTCCCTCATTCTTTCATGACTTATTTTGAGTTCTTCGACCGTCTCCTACCAAGTCTCACTAGAAAAGTGTTTCATATTTTAAAAATTTAAATGAATGTCTATTATTTATTGCTCTGCCAAAAAATGAAGGAAAAAAAACAGATTCCGGATGAAAGATGTTCAGTTTAAGTGGGATGAATTCATTCTGACATTTTCTTAAATATGAATGCTAACCTTAGGTAAAGTATTTTCATCATTTATCGGTATAAAAAAAATAATATCAATGAACATCGATATTGATCAATACTAATAATATAAATTAATATAAAATCTATAATAAATAATACTATTCATGAAATATTAGTAAATATAATGCTATATTTGTTCCTAAATATAAGAGTTAGTTGATTATTTTGATAGATCTAAGAAGCTAATAAATTGGTTAATTGTAATTAATATAAGAGTTAATTTACTAATTTTAATAGATTAAAATATTTAAACATAATTAATTGATTTATTTAGCTTCTTAGATATATTAAAAAAAGTCAATTATTTGACACACCCACTAACTCATTTTGGGCTATAATATCACAACTTCTCTAATTTAAGGAGGTTGTAAGTTAGTAATGGAGTTGAGTATGATGGAAGGGGTTTGCCCCTCATAATATGACAACTAAAAGTTTGAATTTTAGTAAAAGAATATATCTATATTTAGTATTTGAAAAAGAAAAAGGAAGTTGCGAGTTGACACAACTAAATATTTGCAATACATGTAGCGCACAATTGTGTGATGGATGAGTGTTCACCACTCCACCTTTTACAGAACTCAAAGAATAAAGTAAGCAAGAGATCGACTCACTCGCCCACCAATCATGATTCCTCAATCTGATCACACTTTCTCAAACGAATCCACCCTCACAACAAATTGTTCCCTATCATTCTTTAACGCTCCATTGCAAAATTAACAAACAAATATAGATTTCAACATTCATTAATGTTCTAACTAGAGAAAATAAATTAGAGAAAGGACGCGTATGCTTTTAAATTCATTATTCAATCACACATTGACACTCATTTGTGAAACATATATATGCATGTTAATTATGATCCTCAAAACTTATTGATCTTATCGACAAGCCTGAGATTATTATAAATATTAATTAAAATTTGATCATCAAGCAGTTGGAATAATAGGGGATGCTTTGAAAGCTTCAAATCGGGGTTGTTTAGGTTGGAACTTGAGCTTCGTATAAAGCTGCATGTAGTCTTCAAACACAAATTGAGGATAAAGCTGCTTCTTCTGGTTCTGGTTCTGTTTCTGCTGTTGCCCATCATCATCTTCATCTGCAACAAGCTGAGGAGCAGGGTATATCACTGCGTCACTTGCTGGATTGTAGAATGATGCTATCGACATATTCTCGTCCCTTCCCTTTGTGCTATCACTCTGTGCTCCACACTCTTGTACTTCCCATTCGTTATTACCTGTTCACTCCATTCCAAAATGTTAATCAGAGCATTCATTATTGGACTCCGGTTCACAGTTCAATGATTGGATGACAGTTATTAGAAAAGAAAGGAAAATTACTGAAAAATCTCCAATTATGAAATTTGTTTAAGGATCTAGATGCAACCTATCTTCAATAGCTATATCTCTTATTTAGTTGTGTTTGTTATGAGCACAAGTGATTGAGTTGGAGAATCTAAGATTTTGTAAAGTCCTTGCTTAATCTTTTCGATATAGGAGTTATGACAGTGTGTAACTTATTTTTTAATTATGTATAAAATAAAAGACATTTGTATGTAGTTAAAAATATATTAAATGTAGCTGAATCAAGATTGCACCTAGTCCTTAAAAAATTTAGGTATTTTAAGTAATAAATTTTGTAATTAGGCAATATTTCAGCAATTATTCAAGAAAGAAAAGAAATACATATAATCAGTCCATTACATTTAGTCAAAGTCTAAATATTGTGTTATAACTAAATCAGAATTATAGAATTATAGGGACACATAGGATTAATTTTAGTAAGAAAAAAAAAAGAGATACAGTAATTAAAAGTACCTCAAGCTGGTCACCGATGTTAATAACTAAAAGCGTGGGGAAAAGGAGGCACATCAAGCCAGTGACCATCTTTAAGAAGCTGTAGGCCACTGACCTTATCATCTTGAAAGAGAAGGATGATGCCACCTGCGTCTGTGTGTTCACGAAGCCCCTTCACCTTCTCCGGCTCCGGACACGCCGGATAATTTGCCACCTTCGTCCCAAAATTCGGTCCTCTTGACGACGACCCATCGAATGCCTTCTTCAAGTAACCTTTCTCTAAACCAAGATTCTCACATAACAGATCCAGAAGCTTCTCTGCAAGTTCCTCTAGTTTCGAAGCAAACTCCTTCATCACCTTCCTGTACTCGTCACTGAGATCGGGCACCTCTGAAATGTTGGAGTCTGGAAGATGACGCAAGAAGAAGGTGCTTTCCCAGTCCATGTTTTTTGATGATCTCGTCATCGTCATCGCCGTCGTCTAGGGTTTTGCTGGCGACTGCCTCAGTGAAGCTTTGTTCCCTGCATTGCTTGTAATGATCTTTGGTGAGTCTCTCCACTTTGTCCATTAACTCGTGGGGCATCCCGTGATTCACCACCTGCAAAAAGTAAAACACACACACTGATAATGCACACATATATATGTAGAAAAATCGATATATATATATATATATATATATATATTAGAACGAAATAGATGATTATAATTAAAACTGTATGCACACACCCACCTCGAAGAATCCCCAGTTCTCGCAGGCGTCTTTGATTCTCGCCATTGTTGCTTCTCTCATCACCATTGAGCTTCTCCAAGCTGATCACTGGGAAGTTGTTGTCCATGTCTTTGATGATCTTTCTCTATAGATATTAGAAGGAGGTGGTGTGTGCAGAATAGAGTGTGGTTTGTTTGCCATATATAGGCAGGGGCGCATAATAGCACAACAAAAGCAATTAACTTTTTAAATATTTTTTTATCATAAAAATAAGAGTTAATTAACAAATATATTATTTTGATAGTAGACTTCATTACACTTTATCTTTTATATTTGTTATTTTATATAAACTATTTATTTAATTTATAAACTGATATTTAATAGTATAATGTTATATAGGAGTATTATCACATTATAATTAATTAATATATCTAATTTCTTTAGTTAATTTAGATTTGTTAAACATATATTATATTAAAGATCAAAAGAGTAGAGTATATAGTTTTGAAAAGCATTATACTTTCACTTATTTGACATTAAACTTAATACACTAACACTTTGAAGATAAAATTCTATAAAAAAAGAATATGTTTTGGTATAGTTATATTAGCATATATGTTATCAGTTTTGGAGGATGAATAATTAAATGTTATGAATGAAGCTTTGACGAAAAGTAGAAAGCCACAATGGGTTTGCATGTGTGAGAGTATTAAATTTATTAATTTAATTTGTGGGTCCTTGGGTTATGAAAGTGATGTCCAAGAGGGAGATATTAATTATACTACTAAAGTTGTGCCCATAGTATTAAAATTTAATTCGAGTCAGACTAGTAATTATCGATTAAACAATCTTTTTATTAATCTAGTTAAAGAGTTTTAGACAAATAGATTAGGCTAAATTTTATATATACTAATTCGTCCAATTCATAATTGAATCAAATTCTGTATATTAGATACAATTAAAAAAAATTAGACCGAATTGGTGTGGTTAGGCTGAATCAACTATGGTTTGAATTTTTTTTTTATACAAAAAATTTTAAAAATGGGTTGAGTTCACATACAATCTAAGAGCAGGGCGAAGTCTCCCTTCTTCCTAGACAATACTAATATCGAGTAGGGCGAGTTATTAATTACCCTCAGGCTTAAAATTAGGTACCTAAAAAATAGGACACCTCCCCAAGTGTCACGATTGGAACCATAACAAAGTAGTATTCTCCAGAGATTGAACACGCTACAAATAATCATATGTCTCATTTCTTTATTAGTTAAACCCTATCTTTTGAATTTAATTGTGTTCAAGAATTGGCTGAATAAAATATTGGTAAAAAAAAAATTGGCCCAATGATTCATTTGACCCTGGTATTGACTAAAAAATCATTTTTTATTTTATTTATTTTTTCTAAATTAATGAGTTTTATTATTTTATAATAGAGTTTTCCCATTTAGATTAAGCTCTACCTAATAATTTAATTTATATCTTTATATTTAATAACCAGCATATAAATAGTGTCCACTGAGCTTTCAACGAAATGGATCGACGCACATCCAATTGAGGGTGCAAGTAGAGAGGAATTAAATGTTCATTTTATTTCTCAAAAATAAAAATAAAAATGAAATAATATCATTTTCTTTAATCTTACATATTTTGCACCTTCAAAAAACTTACCAATTAAAAAGTACATTTATGAATCATACACTTAGAATATATTAAATTTCTTTAACTAATTTAAATTCATGCTTGCAATATATTAGAATTGTTTTAAAAGCATGAACTTGAATTAGTTAAAGAAATTATCAACTGATATATATATATATATATATATATATATATATATATATAGGGATTGTTTTTTTTAGAAATATTGACGTATAGTATTGAAGTCTTTTCAAATGGTTCGTGATGATGATTAGACTACCAGAATGCGGCATGCATGCATGTTCCTTGTTTCCATCCTCTCCAAAACAATAAGAGCCACTACTTTATATATATATATATATATATATATATATATATATATTAAAATAATAAGAACGATATTTAAAATAGAGACTTTACCAACAGGTAGAGTTTAAAGGAAGAGGATAATAATTCACAACGAGGAATAAAATTTAATTTTTTATTAAAAAGATGTATTTAGTATATGATAATATATTAAATACGATTATTTTAAATAGAATGATACCTCTATTTTGGCAGAAAACATGTGTTTTTTGTTCTGTTCTTTTTTCTTTTTCTTTTTTTTGAAAGAGGGTCAAATTAAGTACAAAGCTTAAAAATTTTAGATGATAAAAGGGAAATTCATAAACAAATATATGAGCCAAATAATACGAGATTTAGTGTTAGGGAATTACTTTCAATAGAATGATATATTTACCTATAAAAAACCATTAATCTTAGTATTTATTTTATAGTTAGATTTTGGTCCTCATATAAAAAGTCAGCCGCTTCATAAGTAACGTGATTCTCAATAATGTGATTCTCATTAACGGGATTTAATTCATGAGGACATTAAAATTATGAACTAAACTATAGTTTTATTATAGTTTCAAATAAATTTTTAAAATAATTTATGAGTGAAGAAAAGAAGTTATAGATTATTTAATAACTATTTTATCTATTTTTTCACTCTCTTTTATCATCGTATATGGTTTGCTTTTGCCATTTGCGGTCGTCGTCCAGATCTTGTCCTCCATCCACCGTAGTCACATACGCTCTCCTACTGTGTTTTATCACCGTTACTTCTATTTCTCATCGTCATTGCTTCTAGTCCTTATCGCCATGTGTTTCCTCCGTTTGTACTGCCATTGTTCGCTGTGTGTTGGAATGGAGATGGCCGATTGGAGAAGGTCGAATGGAGATAGAATAGAGGAGTCACCGTGGGTTTTCTAGTTGCTGTTGTGGAATGAAGATGATGAACAATTGAGGTGATGGGAGTAAGTGATATTGGATATGATAATGATGATAAATAGTGATGAATAATTATTTATTTATCACATGTTTTTTAATAATTTAATTATCATAAAAATTATTATAATAATTATATAAATATTTATTTAATCAAAACACATTTTTTCATAAACTAGAAAAGTTTATCTAGAATAATTTTTTTTCTATAAGTCAACCCAAATAACCCAAAATTAGAAAAATCATATTGGGAGATGCAGACGAGAACAATCATATTCATATTTATTAATTTATCTTTTAAAATTAATTATATTAATATATTTTTTTAACAATAATTAAGTAAAAGAGATAAAAAAATAGGTTAAAAAAGATAATTATTGATTAGGATATTTAAAAAAATACATCATATTAAATTATTAATTAATTTTATTAATATAATTAAATAGTTTAATGGGTCTGACAGTAAAAATCGGAAGAGGATTTAGAATGTAGCGAGAGAGAATCATTTTCAAATGAATATGATTTACATGTCACGATGATTATGATTTACAAAGCATATCAAGACAGTTTCATTTTATTGCCCCACTGCTCAGCATATATTCAAAGCCATCAATATACATTATTCAGACATGATTGGATAATAAATTTCGATATCACAGTGATAAAAAATCAGAAACAATCTTTCTTACCAATTAAATCATAAGCTACACTTCGTCCTTAAAATATAGAGCTGTGGACTTGTTCAACTTACCTACCATCCTCCCTGGGCCTGAAAAATACTAGTAAACTAATTCTATCACATACAAAGCAAGCTATATCACTTGAATTTATATCCCCAAAAGAAAAAAAAAATTATATATCACTTGAAATATATACTGAAAATGAAAAAAATGGGATGCCTATGATCTCATAGACAGCCATAAACTTGTACGAACATGTTCATTTTTATACAATTCGTCTTTGAAACCTCCGTGTGGAAACAAGATAGCAGAGACATATGGATCAATCAAAGTAAGTGGATTCTTGATCCCCTTCAAGGAATGAATGATTGAACTGAGAATCAGTTTTGTCAAACACCAAAGTCATACATACGTGTCAGATGAGATTATCGTTGAAGTCAGGCAGGCTTGAGCCTTTTTATGGAAATTAGGCACTAAATACAGTCAGAAGAACCTGCTCAAATAAGAAGCCAGTGTCATTGTGTAGAGAAATTCAAGATTACAGTGAGTGCAGCACACAAAACCGTAAAAAAATCCAAATACTCCTTCCAATTATTAATATAAGAGCTAATTGACTCTTTTAGGTAAATTAAAGAAGCCAACTAAATCAGTTAATTATGACCAAATCCGACCCTCAAGATAAATTCATATTATACACTCCTTAATCTACCAAAATTGGTCAACTACTTCTTATATTAGTTATAATTAACTCATTTATTTAGTTTCCTTAATCTATCCAAAACAATCAACTATTATATTAGTTATAATTAATTCATTTATTTAGTTTCCTTAATCTATCAAAAACAATCAATTAACTCTTATATTAAGAATCGGAGGAGTATATACATTGGATGAGCAAAACAAACTTTGTCATCACTTGTTATTTGGCAATTATGAGTTATTAAATAGTATAAAAACTTGGGATTAAGGAGGAAAATCTCACAACTATACGACTCCTAAAATTAAAGCCTTGGCAGGGGTGAAAGCACCTGCTTGATGTAAACTGCAAGGAAGGAAAGTTTGTTTCAGTAACCTGTGTGAGAAACCAGACAAGAATATAGTAAGCAATAAGCACTGTCACGGCCATTTTCAATTATTTTTTTATTTTTCTTTTTGGTGAGTTCAATTATTTTCATTTGGGGTATTAGAAAGTTGGCCTTAATCAAAATAAATCACTTACATCTTTCCATGAATTTCATAGACGACTTCCTCGCCTTGTCAATTCCAAAGAAAACCTAAGAATCAAACCAAATCTAAGATATATGAAATGAACAAGGAAGAAAAAAAAGCTTTTCACTCAAATTATTCCCCCCAGGAGAGATAACGGTGAGAGGATCAAGGAAAACAACATGACTGTAGACAAGGAAGGTAGAGGATCTATCTTTGCTTCCAGCTTCCACATAACTGCTTTTCTCTATTTTCCTCATTTTCTAACTCTCTGGTCTGTACATATTATGTTTGACAGATGGAAGTCCATCAATTATCCAACCACCAAACTTGAACATGATACAGACCAAACACACGTCATGCTCCAAATGTTGGCTCATCAGGCAAGTGTCAATTAGGGGGAAATTGTTTTGAAAATGATTAAATGAATGCCTTACATACTCCCACACTCTACTTGTAGCCAATTTCCAACATCAAATGGCGATAACTTCGTCCACGTATTATCCTATGCCAATGGAAATATATCAAGTTGTTGAAACTCAGTTCCATCCACTGCTGGACAAGCCTGCAACCAAAAAATTCAGCTTAAGTATTTGTACAAGTCCCCCATCATTCTAAGTGTACTGAAACTTGAGAAAATTACTTACCATCTTACAAGGCACCTCTGTATTCCCCTAGATATGGGACGCATGAAGGATGGGTCCCTTTGTGCATAAAGCAATCCTACCTATAGAAAAGAAGGGCCTGGATTTAGCACATCAACAATTGGAAGAAAAAGATATAACGATGAAAATTTTGATGATTAATCAAATTAGATGTAAGGTCTTTCTACTTCCTTTAGTCCAAAAATTAAGATGATATCAACGGCCAGTTTCTTTATTCCCATGTATGTTAAGACCAAATTGCACCATCTATGTTAAACCAAAAGCAAGAATGAAAGTTTAGACGTGCAATGACCTAAACAGGTGGCAAGATTTAAAAACTGAAAAACCAGGGAGAATATAAAAGCACTCTAGATTTCTAAACTAAAAGGCAAATGATCAAAGACATGTACCTCCAATAGTGCAATAGCAGAAGGATCATCAAATATTTCTACGCTGCAATCCGCTAGATAATTAAACTGCAACAATAAAATGAGCAGCATTACGCTGTGGATTATAGTACATCTCTACCATTCCAGAGTTCAAACTAAGAGTACCTTTCTCTACCGTAAAATTTCAAACAATGCACAATTGTACCAAGTAAAACAATATCATTTTATCCTGAAGATCAACAATCATCAGAAAAAATCACTGATTCGCTGACCAAAAATTATCAGGTAATCAAAAGAATCATTTCATACATCTTGAAGATTACTATTTGAGATATTGCTTCTTTTTCCTCAAATACGTCAAATCCCAAAAATTCAAATGGCATAGGATATCTAAAATTCTTCCATTGAATTGAAAATGTTCCTTATTCATAGAAGGAAAGTGCAAGCACGAATTCTTCAGATTATTTGCAGGCATATTTGAACCCCCTTTTAATACTTTTTTCATAGAATTTAATAGGGGAGTAACAGAAAAATAAACCTTTCTTATTAGACAAAATACATATACATGCAACATGTTATAATTTTACATTTTCCTAGTTTATACATGTCTTATTCTCTTCCTTTTTGTTACTAGGAAGCTTCTCACAAAAGGACTAGAGAGAAATGCAAGAGATAAGCAAACTTACCCCAAATTCTGTATTGACTAGAGACTGAACAAAATCCATTACTTGAAGCTTTGCCCATTCAATGTTTGATGTAGGGTCATCAGTCCGTGGAGGATGCCTCCAAGGAGCACCAAAACGTAATTTATCTATCGAAACCTTCCCAGCACGTACATCAACTGCAAACTTTTGCAAGATCTCCAATGCTCTATCCATGGAGGGATTTACAACAGTAATCTGGATGATGTTTTTATAAAGAAACATGAGGACACATTAATCAAAATTGCAGAGGGATATCATAAACTATTTCAGCTTAACAGGAAAAGTACATCAGGGATAATTAGATATACAAATATTTAAAAGATCATAAACACTAATGTACTAGAATTTTAATCGTAAAAGGACACAATTTTACCAAGAGAAAACTTAGTAGAAATAATTTAAATACACATAATTATTTCTATCTAGGAATTCTAAATCCTTCAATAAGCATATGTTGAAACTTACTTGCAAATATGTTAAATAAGCATCTAAAATGTCCTCAAAGGTACTCTTGTCTCCAGCAACTCTACATTTGAACAAATACATGAGCAAAATCATAATGAAAGATATAGTATCAATCAAGTAAAAAGACTACACTGCGTAAAAACTGGTGGAAAGCAATTAGACATAATATGTAATATTGCCAAGATAACATTAGTTGAGTAGGATCAAATAACCCTCAAATAATTATTACTTCTGGTAATAATCGCTTTGTTTGAGCACATAAAGTTCAAATAAGTGTCGAGGGCTTGGCCCAAGTAACTCAGCAATAATTGTCCACTGCAATTTAAAAACTACCGGTTAAATCACACAAAAGTAAAAAGCTAGAAAAACTTGAAATTTTCAGCAAGATAGCATGGTCTCCTTACTTCAGAGATGCTGAAATAATCAGCAACCATGTGCATTTTAGCTTCTTGTGGAGTCCATCCAAAGGTCTGCCAGTTAATGATTCTTCAATGAGTGACATAAAGTAATGCATAAACCAAATTGAAAAGATCCGTGATCCAATGAGATCTTGAACTGTTACAGACAACTCTTTATATCTCATACAAACAACCATAAATAATATCTTCACTTCATAACTATATAAAATTGGGAAGCTTGAAGCATTAAATTATTCAATCTCATTTAGTGACTCCAACAAGGGAGAGAGACTGAAAAAAAAATGTATAGATCATTTTTGGCATTTTTTGAGTTCAAGTACATGTACATTCATGCATCTGCAATCCCGCATCCACATAGAATTGCTAGTGTGCGCATGTGTCAAAGAGAAAAGAAGTAAATGATTTTGATTAAAGTACCTCACGGGAGACGAATATGTCAATAAATCCAAAATCCAAGAAAGCTTTGTATGAATAGTAACTGAGTCAAACGACAAGGTATTAGAATTCTTGCACAGACTGGAACGACCCTACTTATATAAATTATTCCACGAGATAAACTAAACATCTAGCACAAGGGAGAAAAGACATGGGAAAAATCTACTAAATATTAGCACAAACTTCTATTGTAAAGATGGTTGAGAAGTTGACAAGAAAGAAATCAAAATAAAGCAAAGGGTGGGTATGCAAAGACCACGGACCAAGTATGATGAAAGTTGATTGCATGGAATTTGACAGATATCAACGCAAGAAATTCAACTCTTACGCCTACAAACAAAGTTTTTATATACTAAAATGCAAAAGAAAATACAAATGATCGGTTTTATCAACAATAGAATACACATTTGCAATAAAAACTAATTAATTTTTAACTATAAAATGCTCTTAACGGTTCTATCTATTCATGCATCCGTATTGTCAAAGCAGGCATCTGGTAGTTCACTCATCTAAAGCTTCAAATTTATCCATATCATATAATCATTTAGCCAGAAAAATGTGTTTATAAAAACAATTTGCAGCACATCAGCACTCAATATTATGCTCCTAAAATAAGTGATCATCCAGAAAATCAACAAGAATCCCAACTTCAAAGACTTGCACAAAATTGCAATCACATGTTTCCTAGGTTATCTAAGGACTCATGTACATGGAATAGGGAAACTGAGTTTTTTTTAATAAAAGGAAAATGAGTATTTAAAAATCCCCAAAGCCCCAAGTCATAAGTCCTCACTCACCCAATCAACGAAAACAGTGAAACAATGTATGCAACAAATATGCATTAAAAAATAATAAAACTTTAGTGCTAATTCCTGACAAATAAAGTAAGAGTTTCGTATTGTAATTGTCGTTAACAGTGAAGGGTGAGTGAAAATGAAGCCAAGAGAATGGAACATACCTATCAGATGTCACCAGAATCACAGGTAAACTACGGACGTTAACACCCAAAGAAATTATTCTCCATATCAAACTATCATGATATAGTGGTCCACTAACTGACAACTCATCATTTAGGGTTGCATGCTTCAAAACCTCAACATTGTTAATAACCAACTTTGGCTGCAAGTAATTTGAAAGCATCAGCAATTCGATAATCAAATTCACTTCACAAAAATCAAGTTTATTCTACACACCATACAGGAAAATGCATTCCCACAGACTTCGCTTTTGGAATCATTTGCAAGCCAAAAACTAAACCAAAGGTGGCATGATACTATTATGATATATATATTTTTATTCAATTATTACAAGGAACATAGAGAGAGAGAGAGAAGGAGAGAGAGAGGGAGAGAGAGAGAGACGTGCACACCAGCTATATAACATAACTACCTGGAAATGATCAATTTCAGCAGCTTGTGACAACAACTCCAGCAATAAACAGGGCCAGTCAGTACAACAATGTGCCAAAGACCTTGAAAACCCACCTGTCCTGTTCAGATGAGCAATGGCATTAGCTCTCCAACCTTGTTGAACCTTAATAACTTCCTTTGCCAGTTTCAGTGCCACAATTGCCTCCTTGAAATAAGAAGCCTCCTCAGCAGACAGACTACACCCCTTCTCACCCAACCCCAAAATCCGATCAATCTCATTGGCATTACATCGATCAGATACCGCAAAAATTGCGTGATCCCACAATCTGGAGAGAGAAACCCTGTTTGAAACCGCAGATTTTGAAGAAATAATGCTCTGCAATAGACGCTTGAGTGCTGTATTCAGACCATGCCATTTGTTTAGAGTGGTGAATATTTGCTGGGAGGTGATTGTTCCAAGCATGATCCCCTTTTCTGCCATGGATTCGAGGCAGTGTTCAAGCTTCATCCGGCAATCCGACAAAGTGGGTGGAGGGCAATTTGACCAAGAAGTCCATGGAAATGATTGATTGTATTGTGGGTGGTGGTCTTTGATGGTTTCGGCAAAATCTACATACCCAGTGAGGTGGGGGCTTTTGTTCCAATCGCCTAGCAAACCTGGAAACTAAAACCTGTAAGAAAAGAGTAAATTCAGGATTGAAACGAGAGAGAAGACTGAAATGAATGTACGTTCAAGTATGAGAGTGGTTTTTCCGACGCCTCTCGGTCCGTGAAGAATAAGAGGCTGAGGAACCCGAGGGTGTTGAACATGGTTGTTTAAAATGGTTTCAAGCAGGGGTCTTGGTATGATCTTCCATGGTTTGCGCACCATTTTGTTATTCTGTGAAGGGACTCAGCTCAGCAGCTATGGTTATACTGAGGCAGAGATCGGAGCAGGGTTTTGTGGGGGTTTATAAGACTCGGACCAACCAAGTGTTCATTTTGGTTTTGGGTGGATATCCAATCCACCATATTCCCCATTATCTCCGATTCAGAAATACCGAAGGGAATTTTTTCAAAAAAAGAATTAACAATTTGAATGGAATTAAATCACATGGTTAATTATCATGAATAATATAATTTTTTCGAAATTGATATAATTGGATTGGATAAATTTACGTGAATTCTTCAATTTTTTTGACCTTGAATTCTCCAATCATATTTAATACTTGAATTTTATTATAAATATAATTATAGTCTATTATATTTAATAAAATGATGAAGTGAGGAAAAAAAAACCCAAGTGGCAAGTGTAGAGATTTGATTAAAAACATTGGTTTTCATGATATAAATAAATATAAGTAAATCTTTTTTAATATAATCTATTTTATTGTATATATAATTGTATATGGTTGCGTCAATTGTGTATTTTTTTTTTCTCTCTTAAAAATTGTCATTATTAGCTCTTAGAATTATATGACATTTTTTGCCATGAAAATTAAATGTCTAAAATTTCACATTGCAAGAGCAGCTATAATATTTAAATAAATATTCAATGACCGACTGAAGCAAAAAAATAGAATATAAAATAGACTTGAATGTAAATATGCCAACTCATAATTATTAGCCTGAAAAAATGGACAATTAAATAACTCATTATATCATAAGAAAGCAAAGGAGAGAAAAAAAATCCCAGACTAGTGTCATGAAACTCCGTTAATTAGTTACATCTATATATCTCACAAAGATTCATTGACAGTTTCTTTTGGTGGTTTGAGATAAAGGAAAGTGGGGAATTAAGTCTTGTTTTGCTGCTGCAGCAAACTTTGCTCTTGTTTTAACTCCCTAGATGTTTTCTCATTCTTTGCCATTGCATCAAACCACGCCTCAAAAGGATCATCATCTCTAGTATTATTGGTTGTAGTCATCATTGTTTTCTCACTAGAATTCTTTGTGCCATCAAAATCCTGAGCCCAGAAAGTTGAAGAGACCATGTTCTTCTTGTTAGCATTATGAGGAGCAAGGCTTGGAATATGAAATGCTAGTTCTGTAGCATTATTATAGCAATGACCGTTGGAGATTGGTGTTATTGCTGCTGCTACCTTAAGAGGATTCTGATTATGAGCATTATTAACCATTAGTACAGTTTCCTGAAATGTGGGTGATGATGGATCAAAGAAATTAGCAAAACCAGGTTTACGATTTTCAGCTGTGGAAGGAACAATGCTTGTTGTATTTTCTAAGAATGGGTTGTTGTATTGGGCTTGAGGTATTGAAGAAGGCTGATCAAATAATAAATCAAGGATTGATGAGCCATTCCCATTTGATAACAATTTATTATTAGTTGAGGTCATGTATTCTGATTTAGTAGTACCTATCCCAGCAAACACCGAATCCCAACAATCTTTCGAGCCATTATTACTCGACCCGCGGTTTGTCTTTTGTTGTTCCTGATCTCTTGTTTGACTATTTTGCTTCTCTACTTCATTGGGTTGTGTATATTTTGTTATCTCAGCTAGCACTAAATCCCAACAATCTTTAGAACCATGGTTTGAACTCAAAGCATTTTGTTGATCCTCAGCTTTTGCTTGATTACTACATTTCTCTACTTGTTGGAAATCATCAAGAATCACCAAGTCAAAACATGAACTTGTTGTTTGATCATTTGTTAATGACCTGCCCTGCAGGCTCAAGTCAGCATCAGTAGTAACAATCATGAGTTCCTCTAATGATGAACACTGAGGACCATTTTTAGATCTCTGCTCTGAAGAAGACTTTGAAGTTGCCCCAGGTTTGTGCTCAGTAGCTTCATCCCTTGGCAGAGGTGGAAGAAGACCTAGTTTGGAATCACAACGTGGGAAAAGTGGTTTACCCTTATTTGCAGAAATTGAAGCAGCCTGATCTTTTAAGAAATCTTGCAATGTCTCCATAACTTCATTAGAAACATTTTGCACACTTGGGTACTCAGAGGTTCTCCCAATTCCAAAGCTTGAACAAAAAGCATAGAATTTTGATAGCTCATCAAATTGTGTAGAGGATTTGGCACAAGCTTGGAAGGCAAGGGCACATGCCTTATATGGCAACTGAAAGAAGTTATCTAAGATTACAGAAAGCCCATCAGAAATGTCCCTATACAGATCAAAACTCTCTTGAACAATAGCATATAAAGAAATCCTAATCAAATTATTCTTCTTTACTGCCCCAGTTGGTCGTGTCCCAATTGCTCTATCCAACAATCTCTGCCAATGAGTAATTCTATCAAGAACTAGGGTTGGTTTCATGCCTTTAACTCCTGGTTCATTAGAAATCTTACCATATTTTAAATTCTTCTTTTGGATTCCCTCAAAATAACAAGTGAATCGACGTTGAAGCTTTCCGGCGAGAAAGCAATCTAAGCGTTCATAAAGGTACAAAGCAAACGTTCTAATAAAGGAAGTATAATCCCAAGAATTCGGAGTTGAATCATCCTTGAAATGAGAGAGATTAAGAATTTTAGCACCTCGTTTCATTGCATGGAAGATTTCTCTGGGGAAATATGGATCACCATTTTGAAAGATTCTAAGAACAAGCATGAGGGATTTTAGGGCAACAACCCAATTGCGAGTTTTCCCAATTCTTTTTCCGATTGCTTGGGCACAAGCTGATGCATAAAATTTGTTGGAAGAAACTAGAAGAACAATTTCATTCACATACCGATACTCCATCGGGATCTCATCATGAGAGGTGGCTTTAAGAATGTTAACCTCAAGCTTTGCAGCACTGCTTACCCTGGCCAACCCTATACTGGTTTGATCCTTCATTGCCCCTATGGCCTTCCTTAGCTTGCAAGCCATGGTGCATTATTGTTCAGATTTCACTTTGATTTCAAAGTTTGTTTATTTTTGTTAACGTTTGTTGTAAGATGGGGTTTATGGAAAGAGTGAAAGGTGTTTGAGAGAGAAGAAAAGAGAATTGACAGTTAATATGAAGAAAATTCTGGTCTCAGTGATGCAGAGGAGTTAGGATGTTTCAATATGTTCTATATTTAGGGTTAGAAAAGGACATTTGCAGGGTGGGGAGTTGAGAATGGTAAGTCATCCTTGGAAACAGGAAAGAGTTATTCCTTTGGTTGACCAATGTATGCATTTTGACCATGTCATGCCATTTTTTTCCCACATTGTTTTTTTATCTGATTTTTCCACATTGTTAGAAACATCCATAGTTTGTTAGTATATGATAACTAAATATTTTTTCACCTCATTTTGATTTAAAATTGGACAGCAAGATAATTTCTTAATATTAATGATTTATGGAGAAATTTATAAAAGTTACACATTGATAATGGTTTTCAAAAATCTTGACTATATACTGATTAAAAATCTAAACGCCACGCTATAGGAGTAATCATTTTTAAATCGTTTTATTTTATTTTATTTTTGTTTTCTTGTTCAAAATCTAAAAATGGGCAGCCATTGTATTGTAAAGCCCTCCATTAATTTTTTTCCCCCCTTTTAAACGTCAATATATCTTATAAATATCTTCCACCAAACCACACTACTTATTATCAATATCAAAATCAACATATCTTATGAATCTCTTCCACCCAAGCCACATCACTAAAATGGCTCCTCAAATCGCTGTTCATAGAACCATGGCTTAAAGAAGATACTGACTAAAATGTTGCACGGCGTGCAGTCTCATTTTCTGATAATTTTAGGGAGATGCAATATTTTTTTCATTCATTCTTTCAGGTCTTAAAGTTCTTTTTCTTTGTTAAATATATCAGTCATTGATTCACGCTTGATTTTTTTTTTACCCTTGAGAGGGCTTCAAATAGAACCAGCTAATCGGTACAGAAGTTTCAAATCAAATAATAAAGCAGAAACATTTTTGCAGCTGTAACTTAATCAATGATTTCTGGAATCCTTCATATCCTGACAAATCCATGAATAAACAAGCTTGTTTACACCTTTAATCACCAATAATCTCCACAGGAACAAAGCCCATTACCAAAATGATGAAAGCGCTTGTTGTCCCTTATGATAATCTTCCTTTTAACAACCTTTGATATGAATCTAGCAGCATTATGACAGTCTACACAAATACGTAGATTTTTGCAAACTCTCAAAGGTGAACCTTTGGTTGTATTTAGTAATCCAAAAGAAATTGCAAGCTTCTCACTATGACCCCGAAGTATTTCAATATTCTCATCTTCTTCCAGTTCATGAAGCACACAACTTGTGTCAGGTTTGTATCCAATTTTGCTTATTTTCTTCTCCAATTTCAACCAGGTCTGCCGAATCTTCTTCAATTCCAACAGCGATGCATCTCCGACAAAAAATCTGTACACTTTCCCTCCTACCTCAATCCCACTGCACCCTGCATCTTTTTGAAGGCCAATGCCCTTCATCTTCTTCCTCACTTTTCTGACATCATCCCATTTCCCAAGCGCGGCATACAAATTTGATAGCAATATATAGTTTTCAGCTTTCTCTGGCCCCAACTCTAGTAACTTTCTGGAAGCTTTCTCACCAATGTCCAAATCACCATAATTCCTACAGGAACTAAGTAATGAAGTCCATATCCTTGAATCTGGTTCCTCAGGCATCTCGTTCACAAGTTTTAAAGCTTTATTCAGTTGGCCTGCTCGACCGAGCATGTCTACCACACAAGCATAATGCTCTAGTTTGGGCACTATGCCATACACACTTTGCATCTGACTTTGATATTTTAGCCCTTCTGTTACTAAGCCAGAATGGCTACATGCCATTAAAAGTCCAATAAATGTCAAAGAATATGGCTTGCAGCCTGAGGTTTGCATCATTTCAAATAGCTCTGTAGCCTCGTGTCCACGCCCATGAATTCCATATCCTGTAATTAAAGCATTCCATGATGCTTCATCTTTCTCTTTTACCCTGTCAAAAATGTTTCGAGATTGTTTCAAGCACCCACATTTTGCATACATGTCTATCAGTGAACAACTGATGTAGGTGTCCTCTGTTACATGAGCTTTTAACAAAAAGGAGTGAACTTCTTTCCCCAAACGCAGACCTGATAACTGTGAACAAGCCCCCAGAACGCCCGTTATGGCTATCTCATGAGGTTGATTTCCATTTAAAAGCATTTGACGAAATGTGTCAAGAGCTTCACTAGGAAGTCTATTTTGGGAAAAACCACTAATCATTGAGTTCCAACTTACTACACTTTTGTCTTCCATCCTATCAAACAACAGTTTTGCTGGTAACACTTCCTCACAGTGAATGTAAAGTGACAGTAATGATATCCCAACAAAGTCATCAAACTCTAGACCATTACGTACCGTAAAGCTATGAATCTCTTTACCATACCATAGTAGTTTCAGGTGGGCGCAGGCTAGAAGAAGGCTTCCTATAGTAAAAGGATCAGGATCAAAGCCAGATTCTGTCATTAGAAGGTACAAAATCCGAGCATTTCTAGGAAAACCATTAGCATAACCGCCAATCAGTGCATTCCAAGAGCTCACTGTTTTAGTCTTTATGCCATGAAAGACACTCTCAGCATAAGTAGGTGACATACACTTTGCATAAGCAGCAACAAAAGCATTGGCAACCAATTCTTCATCTTGAAATCCATGCCTGAAAGCGTAACCGTGAAGTTCTTTCAAGCTCCCCAGTTGAGACTCATCTAAACAAGCTGGCAGGACATTCAATAGGGTCACCTCATTAACCCCTATCTCATCTTCCATTTGCATCTTTCGCAGGAGATCGAATGTTCCATAAGCATCTCCTTATTTAGAGTATCCGCCAATCAGGGAATTCCAAGAAACCACATTTCTGTTATCATTCCTATCAAACAGAATTTGCGCTTCACGCAAGAAATTGCATTTTGCATACATGTCGACGAGGGAATTGTTCACCATCAATTCTTGACTTAGACCCAATTTTAAAGCCAAGCAACGAAGCAACATCCCCATGTTCACATCACTTTCAGAAGCAGATACAGGTATTATTATCACCATTGTAGCAGAATTTGGTATGAGCCCTTACTCACTAATTAGAATCCCCTTAAACAGGTCATAGCTGTCTTGAGAAAGTTCATTCTCTGAATATGCATACATAATTGAATTCCAAGAAACCAAGTCTCTTTCAGGCATACATTCAAACACTTGCAGAGCGTCATCGATACACCCACATTTTCCATACATTGCAATCAGCGTATTACCCACAAACCCATCCGAGGAAAAAGCCATCTTTACCGCTAATCCATGAATTACCTTGCCCAAATTCACGTCCAAAAGTCCAGAGCATGCCTTAATCACGCAAGGCAATGTGAAATTATCCGGACTGAAATCCGTCACGGAGATCAACTCGATAAACAACAAAATTGCATCATGGAAAAGTTTGCTTTTGGTATAAGCACTAAGAAGAGCATTCCACTGAATCAAGTTCTTCCGCTGCATGCCATTAAAAACGAAAAGAGAATCCGAGGGGGACCCACACATAGAGTACATAGTAATAAGACGGGTATTAAGGAAAAAGTCATTGCTGAATTGAGTCGATGCCGAGACCATTTCGTGAACTTTCCGACCAAGCTCGATGTCTTTGTAGAGCGTACAAGCCTGAAGTAAGACCCCCATAGCTTCTACTTTCTGCTCTGAAGTGGAAACAGAATTGTCAAAATCTTCTAGCAGGAAGGTAAGAGCGTCATTGAGGTTCCCGGACTCGCAAAGCTCGTGTAGGTGTTGAAGATAAAAAGCCTGATGTGCAAGTTGTCGGTAAAAGGGAGGCGAGTTTTTTGCTGGGTTCGAATTGAGTAAGAAAGAGATGCTTTTGGAATCAAAATTTAACGACTAGGATACTTGTTTGATATAGAAGGGATTTTGCGAAGAATAGGAAGCTTCTGGGTCCGATGGCATGACAGTGGTGGCGCCAGGGAAGCCATATGCAGCCTCTACAAGATAAAGCAACAACAGTTAACCCTATCGGCACATTGATCTAAGCTAGATTTCCAATGGAGTCGTTGTCGGACTGTTGGATTACGGATTTAGCTTTCTGATTCTGCGGCATGTTTTTCTTGGATAATCGTGATTTTTCTCATGTATATTAGGAGACTATAAAACTATATATATATATATAACTAAAATATATGTAAAATTAGAGGGGTAAAATTTACTTTTGTGCTTTTTAATATATATATATATTTAATAACTCTTTTAAAAATGAGATTTTATTTCTCTGTCATCGCTGGCAAGTAGATCAGTAGATCTGACTCCCGCCAGCGTAGCTGGATTATACTCTCTTGCTCCCAGCCGGTTGTCACGCAGCCGCTCCTACCACCCATCACGACGTTGGCGCGTGGTCCTGCAGCGTCAGCTTTCCTCAAGTGTTTCGTCTGCTTACCATCTTTCATGTACTTACTCTTTCTCTTCATCGGAGTATTTTGTTTTTTACCCAAAACAAATCAGAGTAATTTGTTTGGTTTGACTTGTTGAGGATTTCCTTTTTGCTTGATCTCCGTTCCCAATCAGGAAAAAGCCTTAGTGAATTTTGGTTTTTGAATTATTATAGAGCAAAGAGTGTTTGTATTTAGGAATTAGGTGGGAAATTAAATCCATAACTTGAGAAGAGTCAGGCTTTATGGGAAACGAGCGCATGAGATCTCTGGTGAATGATTTTTGGGTTTTTGGGATATAAATCGTCACATGCTCGATGATTTTACCATTTTCGAAGGTCCAGGGAAGGGGTGCGAGACAAAAACTCGGCCTCTGAGGTGGGTTTCCCCCTCCAATTGGCATCTTGTTTGGATGTGTTTTGTTGTTTTCTGGAACCTAAAGCGCTGGAACCATGCTCTTTGAACTTCCACCTTTTTCACTGTTAGTGATTGAAAATTTGGCTTGGTAGAAATCTGTTGCCTTAGATCACTATCACTATTGGAAATTTCAATATTCGTCAACGTTGGTGCAACTGCAAACATTATGCTATTCCTAACTCTCAACTTAGGATGGCAATTCAAAGATTAATAGTCGCCTTTGCGTTCATCTGATTAATGTACTTCTCTTCCTGCCTTTTAGCTTGTATCATGCCATTTTGCTTGGAAAAGCTAACAGAAGTGAAAATAAAATAGTAGTTAACCTTTTTGCTAGCTTCTATTTCAAATAATTATGAATTATATCTGTCCATAACAATTGTCAGAAATGTTTGGCTGGCTTATAACATTGGAGAGATTTATTGATTGATGAGATAATTCAGAAAGAAGCGGACATATTTATCACTCTTCTCTATAAGTAGGTAACAAATCGACAAATAAACTTTTATCTGATATATAATTCTTTTCTATAATACATATTTGTAGAATTGTGGATCTAATAAAATTATTTTTGCAGTAAGTCATTGTTTCTATTTTCATCGAGATACTTTATTTCTGCAGTTTACTATCATTGCTTTGAATTTTTTATTGTTGAGAATGGTGCTGGTCTTAGCCCTGGGGGATTTGCACATACCCCACAGGGCATCTGATTTGCCTGCAAAGTTCAAATCGATGCTTGTTCCTGGCAAGATCCAGCACATCATTTGCACTGGAAATTTATGTATTAAGGTATGTCTTCTTATTCTCCTCATACTGTTGCATTGCTGATGTTTTTAAATGTAAGTCTGGACATTATGAATGGTGGTGGTTCGAGTTTCTTGTATTGTCAAATTTGAGCACGCTAGTAGAGGCTAATGTAAGTCATTTGCATAATTAGCTATTGGCACCCTTAAGTTTTAATTTTCAACTTATACCTCTTGTCTAAAAGAGGTAATTGCCCTTACCTATCCCAGCTTACATCAGACTTCTAATTATCTTCTGTTTAAACGCCAGTGCAATCGATGCACTTTTGATAATCTACAAAGTAGTTAATTTTTACTAGACCTTGTGAAAAATGTGATCCCTCAATTAGCTGCAGATCTTCTATTTGCCTGTCTGTGCTCGTATTCATTTTGGTCTATATCCTTGGTAGTCAAAATTAACATTTATGCAATACAAGTGCGTAGATGATTCTAATTAAATGATTAGTAGGCTTGGCCATCATGTTTTCATGTTTGAGTTTGTTAACGTAATTTATAAACTCATACAATTTTAAGCATTTTGGTAAGGAAGTTCTGTCAAGTTGAAATGGAACTTGGAAATTTGGATTCTAATATCGGGGTGACTCCAATATAAACTGGCAAAGAAATGTAAGGTCTCAAGTTTACTATATGATTCTACAGCAAGTTGTATGATATGGATATACATAAGATTCTTGAACTTGAATTTCTTAGCTAACTTTGATGCCCATTGTGTTCAGGAAGTTCATGACTACTTAAAGACTCTTTGTCCTGACTTGCATATAAGTCGCGGTGACTATGATCAAGAGACGAGATATCCAGAGACCAAGACACTAACTATTGGTCAATTTAAGCTTGGACTATGCCATGGTCATCAGGTCTGATTTTCCTTGCTGTTATTTCCCCCCTATTCTTTTCAAGATATATGTGGAGCATACCGTTTATGATTTCTTTGCAATTTAGGGAAATGCACCCTGAGTTCCCATGATAAAAGTTATTACTTTGATTCTAAATATAGGAGTTAGACAAAGGGTTTACTTTGGTCATAAATATAAGAACCTAATTCACTTTGTTTCCCAAATTTTTAACTTTTTTGCCCAAAGTATCTTAATAGATTGCAAATGGTAAGGAGGTTTCCATCAAGGGGTAGCTATAATACATATGATTAGAGGGTATTCTGGAGAAGCCAACATATATTTGTTACAAATAACTAACATAACTAATTTTCTTAATATTCATATATTAATTATTTAGCTTGAAGCCAATATACATTTGTTACAAATAACTAATATAATTAATTTTCTTAAAATCCATATATTAGTTATCTGGCTTTTATATTAAGGATTGGAGAAAGTATATACTTAACTGGAAAAAGGTTTGTCATGGGCAGTTTTTCAGGTCTTTTGTATGAATTGACTTGCAACACCTCCAAACTTAGCAGTTAGCTAGATCATTCATATCAGTTTGCCACTTTGTTGCACTTGCACTCTCACAGGTTAAATTTTTTACTTTCATATTTTGGTGGTGTCTCCTCAGTTTTGATTGAATGGTGTGAAGTAATTTACATATGCTAGTTTATCACTAAGGCCATGACTTCTGTAATTTACATATGGTGTGTTCTTAACCTTTGTGAAGGTTATTCCATGGGGAGACCTAGACTCACTAGCAATGCTTCAAAGGCAGCTTGATGTGGACATTCTGGTCACAGGTCACACACATCAGTTTACAGCTTACAAACACGAGGGTGGTGTTGTTATAAATCCAGGTTCAGCAACTGGCGCCTTCAGCGGCATGACCTACGACGTGAACCCAAGTTTCATTCTTATGGACATTGATGGCTTACGTGTAGTGGTCTATGTTTATGAACTTATTGATGGCGAGGTTAAGGTTGACAAGATTGATTTCAAGAAAACATCCTCAACAACCCACTCTGCTCATTGAGCTGAACACACACCCTGTATTTAGCTCAGCCTCCTAATGTATCTTTGGCCAGAAATAGAAAAAGTCAGATGAGCTTTTTGTCATTTCCTTCTGTTTTAGTTCTATTCTGTTATGAACACTTGTAATTTGGCCGTATCATAAGACTTACCAGAATTTGATAAATTTATGTTCTGTGAAACATAGCTGATTAGCTGGGGCATTGTGTGCTCTATTGACTAGGTGGTGATTGGCTTCGCCCCAAAATGCTTTTGAAGCAGTAACTCCGTCGAAATCAATGATTCAGTTGACCGGATTCTGAGCTCACTTTCTATTTAAAAGTAGGAAGAAGTCTTCTTTCTTTTTAGGCGATATTAATGTTGGGTAAAGCGAATTGTATATTACTTTCAAGTATAAATTTAAGTACCTAAGAGTTAAGATGTCTCCCCAAATACTGTAACTGAAATTATTTCTGTAACTGAAAGTATAATAAAGTAGTACTTTTTAGAGATTAAATAGGTTTCAAATAGTTATATATTTTATTTTTTTGTTAGTTAAATTCACAAATGATAGGTGGACTCTAACAATTTTGTGTGGCCTAGAAAATCATTTTTATGGTTGAGCGAAGTTGAACCAGAATTGAGCTGTTGTTGGGACAGGTGACTTTGGCCCAAAAGGCCTTTTAGCTGTAAATTAATAGAGATGGATCTGTGTTCCATTCTAAATAATACTATTTTATTATGATTTTAGTTATAATATTTAAAGAAATATTTTAATTCTTAGGTACTTAAATTTATGCTTGAAGATACTTGATAGTTTATCCTGTGTAATATTGATATCGCTCAGAAAAAAAAAAAAAGATTTTACTTAACATTAGTATTATGTAAGAGAAAATGAGATTTTGTTATACTTTTATATTGTAAATAAATTTAAATTTTTAAAAAAAAATTGTAGTAAAAAAATACTGTATAGTGTGGGGTTCACGTTGGCCATGTATGGTGGGTTTTATTTTTATTTGTATTTTTCAAACTACAATGCAGTGTCTACTTGAGAGACTAGAACTCTAGAAGACCCAAGACGAGAGTCCAGGGCGGTCATAACTCACCTCATAATGACAACTAAGGGCAGTGCTCTGCCACGATTTCGTTTTGTCATTTTTACACTTCTTTAGCTTATTATTTTCAGGTATTACATGATTCTTATCATAAGTTATTAAGATATTAATTATACTTAATGAGACATACAAGTTTAAACTTTTTTTGTTAATTTTTTACTTTCTTTAATGTATGTGTTTAAATATGAGTTAAATTAATTTTTATTATTATTAAATAAAGTTACTAACTAAATATTTTTATTTGAAATTAATGAAATAGTTATATTTTAAAAGTAGATTTTAGTACAATAAAAATTCGGTAAAATAATATCCAGTACTTTCATATTAATTTTAATTGTACCTAATACTTTAAATTTATTTATTTATAAAATATTTAATATTATTTTTTTAATAATTCTAACATTTTATTTTTATTTATAATATATTATATTTATATTTAGCATGGGGAGCATATAATAAAATTGATCATAGACCCCAACGAAATACTATCTTAAGAAGCAGAGCCCTTTTTTCTTCTTCGACGAACAAGCATTCCACAGGTCGAGCTCGCCGTCGGACACCGTCCGCCGTTGTCAACCCTGCGTGGTTGTTCTACGGTAAGTATTGAAGAAGGTTCGAACCCTAGGGCTTGATTTGACTTTGTTCCCGGTTATCTTCTCCCTGCGTGGTTTTCGACCCTGTGTCGGACGCCGTCGCACCGTTTCTTGCTTTGCTTTAAATTCTTTTAACTTAGTTTTCTACTTTTTGCTTGAATGGTGTGTAACTGGCTTTACTAGCGACTTAGATGCTTTGAATTGTGTTGTTGTGCAGTGTTGGATTTGCTGTGTATTGGCATTCTGTTTATGAATCTCTTTATATTATCATCAATTTAGAAAATTCTTAAGGTATTTGTGATGCATGATCTGGTAAATGACTTGGATCGATTTCTGTCTGGCTATTTAGGAGCTTGAGTTCAAATCATTTCCTGCTGCTCATTGGTCTGCGAATTTAGAAGCTATTGACAGAAACAATCAATTTCGCACCTTACTTGCTCTAGTCAACACTTTTCATGATCATAAAATGCAAGATGAAATTGGAAGATCATAAATTGCGAGAGTTTTATCATTGTCATTCTTTACTTCAGTGGCTTGGATGAGTTGCTTGAATCAATTGGCTTACTAAGCCATCTTTGTTGAAGTATCTGGAACAAAAATTCAAAGGGTATGATATCAACTATAAAAATTTCAAAGATTTCAGTGGGGGTTAGATGCCCCCAGAGTGTAATATAGGTCCACCTGTGCTCATGGTATACTTATCAGTTGCATTTTTAGCAAATCAAGTAGTTGGAATATGTAATAATCCTAAATTTTCCTTATTTGTTTCTTAGGGGAGCATCTGAGAATGGCATCTCAAGTAGTCCGTGAGTGGGCTGGAATCAATACATTTGCACCTGCAACCCAGACAAAACTGCTTGACCTTTTGGGAAAACTTAAAGAGAAGGTTCTGATTTTTCCTTCATATTCATGCATTTATAGAGACAATTTGCCATTCTTATTAATTTAATAGTTTATATTTGTCTGTAGTTTGATTAATTATGGTTTTATGAAAATCTGTTTGAAAGAACTTTCTTTGTATTCTAATTTCTTATTTACTGTGGTGTAGGATGTGAACACTCTGACAATACTTGTGATGGGAAAAGGGGGTGTTGGAAAATCTTCAACTGTTAACTCCATCATTGGGGAGAGAGTGGTCACCATCAGTCCATTTCAGGTGCACATTTCTTTCTATTGATGGTTATCGAGCGATTTTGGCTGCTTGTTATATTTAGATATCACTAAACTTTTAATTCTTGGAAAGTCGGAAGGACCAAGACCTGTGATGGTGTCACGATCAAGGGCAGGGTTTACATTAAATATTATTGACACTCCTGGTCTTATAGAAGGTGGATACATAAACGACATGGCACTTGATATAATAAAACGGTATGTTTCACTTTAGTACATCTCTCAACACTTAACTCCACATACTGGTCTTAATATGAATGCTTACAGTTCTTTCTCCTTATCATTTCCTTCTCTTTGTGTGGGATGTGCGGATTTTGAGCAGTTTCCTTTTGAACAAGACCATAGATGTGCTGCTTTACGTGGACCGTTTGGATGCATATAGAGTGGACAACTTGGATAAGTTGATTGCCAAAGCTATAACTGATACTTTTGGTAAAGGAATATGGAACAAGGCTCTTATAGCACTCACACATGCTCAGTTCTCACCTCCGGATGGGTTGCCTTATGATGAATTCTTCTCAAAAAGATCGGAAGCACTCCTGAAAGTTATTAGATCAGGTGCTCGGATAAAGAAAGATGCCTCTCAGGTATAAATATGCACGTTTAGTAATTGTTATAAAAGCTGAATATCATCGCTCAAATGCATTTCAATTTGCAGGGGTGATAAAACTATCTATTGGAAAGAAAAATGAATTATGGCTAGCCAATCGCTTTTTTGACATTTGGTCTCACACTTAGGAATCAATTCTGGCCCAAGTTGAATGGATCATCAATATGGTTCGTTCAGTTCAAGGCATATTACCCATTTACAAGTTATGGGCGTATGGATACAGAGGGCTGTATGGAGTGAACATCATTCCCCCTCTTTAGTCTTAGTTCAGACTAGCATCAGTAACAGCCAGTAATTAAATTGTCCTACCTTTTTATATGCCTAATAGAGTCTTCCTATATGATTTAGACTCTTTGGGTGCTTTAGTGAATGTTGGGTTTGCCCTCTAGAGTTTGGAGCAGTTTATATTGATCAAGTGTAAGTGTACGACGTATCAGTGAATAGGTCAAGATTGGAAGTGTTCTGTTTATTTTGTTTTGCCATGCATTTGGTAAGAGCTAAATTTTGAGGTCCTCGAGTAAAAGTCTCATTTGGGATAATATTGTCTTTTGGGCTTCCCTTTTATTAGTAGCTCCTGGTTTCATAATGACATGCTTGGCATTTTTAGAGCAACATTGTATTGCTGAGATTATTTGCTTCATTATTTTTTGGTGGGTTCCATTAGGAAGTAATCCTCTGTTCAAGTAACGCTGCTTGTGTTCTTTAAATCCTTTCCTTTGATGATTTATGTTGTAAAATGCTGGACATGTAATTCATAAACTTTAACCTTTTGTTTTCCCTTTTTGTCTTCCAGGCTTCTGCTATCCCTGTTGTGTTGGTTGAGAACAGTGGAAGATGCAATAAGAATGACAATGATGAAAAGGTTAGATATTTGCCTGAGCCGTGACGGTATTTCTTTGTATTCTCTTTAGTTCATTGATCTTTGTATTCTTTTTAGTTAGATATTGAGCAAATGTTCGCTTCTGAATGATAGGTTCTTCCAGATGGTACTGTTTGGATTCCTAAGTTAGTCCAAACAATCACAGAAGTCACATTGAACGGCAGTGAATCTATTCATGTTGACCGGAGGTTGATCGAAGGGCCAAATCCAAATCAGACAGGAAAATTATGGATTCCTCTTATTTTTGCACTCCAAGTAAGTATCTGAATTGAATCTTGTTTCTTTTTATTTTATATGGTGACAAAGAAAGTAATGGTTCTCAATTTTATCTGCCTGTCAACAGTATTTTCTTGTCGTTAAACCAATAAGAGGATTTATCAAGAAGGATATTGCAAATGAGAGCAGGGCATCATGGGAGACACATGAGAGCGAGACAAATTTTGGCGGGAGAGATATGTATTAGCTTGGAACCTTGTTGTTCTCTCTCGGAATTTGATTCATGTTTAGGTTGTACCGTTAACGTGTTTGCACATGTAGTGGTTGTCTAGCTTTTTCTGTGGACAATTTGGTGGGTTTCAACAAACTGCTAATGCTTGTGGTACTATGCGGCATGGGACTTTTTATTCGTAATTTTGAGGTGATTTCATCTTTTGTGTTATGAAGAAAATATTCGCCTTTAAACTATGAAGTTTGTCATTCTAATTTAATATTGGATATTAGGGTATGTCTGAATGGATGATACTCAGGGGGTATGTCTGGCCTGCTTTTTAACTACACAACTGCTATCAAGAATTTGGTGATATCGTCATAATGTAGTAAGAATTAATATATGCAAACTCTTTTTTTTAGTAAGTAATAAACTTTTATGAGATTAATAGCATAAATAATGAATCAAATGTGAAGCGTGTTGAAACAAAGAAGTTCAAGCCATGCCAATGTCTTTTCATCTCCTATGTGGAATTCAAGTTGCACGCCTCAATATTTTCTGCATCTTTAAACCACATTAACATCATCATTCATCACATAAAAGAAGAGTTTGTTTAATAGTTTTTTCTTTTATTCTAATTTCAGTGCACCTTAAAAAGGGATGTCAACTTGCCACTTCAACATTTTGCTTTAGTCATTCTATAAAACTGAGGTCTTATTACTTCCTAATTCCCTAAACTCTACTATACCAATCTTAGTTTTATATATAATATATATATATATATATATATATATATTATAGAATCGATCTTTTATTAAAAAAAATGAGTAGAAAGATTGACACTCCCTGATTAGTTGGAAATATCATCAGATAAGTAACCGGGAGTTCTTGGAGAAATCAACTTCCAAAGCTGCCCAACATGTTCTTCCCCGTCGTGAGTTATGAATTTTGTGAATCCCCTGAGAATCAATTAGTATATTATTTGAAATTAACGTCCCCTTGATGGAAATACACCTTTATCCAGTTACAAAGAACTACAGAGATAATTTTATAACTTACATAAGCTAATAGGACTATAATGTTTGGATAGTGATAAAAGTGAGGAGAAAATATAAAGGAAGAAATACTGTGAAGGAAAATTTCTTAAAACAGTAAAAAAAAATTATTATTTTTAAGAGTTTTGCCTCAGTATTCTTTTATCTCATAGTAAGTATTTTTTTTTCTTCCCTTATTTTCTTCCCATTAAACATAGGATAAAAGTCTGAGCACCTGAGCACACTTAGGAATTAATGAAATGATTGATCTATTTAGCTCTTCCAAGAGAAAACCTTTTTGTTGGAAGTCCTAAATCATATTGCAAACGTTATACTTACTCAGATCTCAGTTCTTTTAAAAAAATCGAGCGTGTTAAAGCTTTCAATATTCGGGGCACTATCAGAGGAAAGATAGAATCTTGTTAATAAATAAGACTTGTAATCATTGTCAACTGAGGCAAATCCACTCTTTAGTAGTATCCAAGCCAGAAATGGGGAATCCATATTTTAAACTTCGTGTATATCTTTTTCTAGTTTTTATAGTTCATCAGGAAGAATAAGAAAATAAGAATATTTTGTAAAATGAGTAATAAATATTTCATTAAATTTTATACAGAGTCTTATATATGTAAATAACATTAGTAAGCAAATATTTTTCTTACATAAATGTTAACGTTGAATATAACCAAGGACAAGTTGAAAATTCAAGACTAAACCAAACATGACTAGTAGTGGGAATACAAAAGCCAATTGCCAGATCCTGTCACCTTTCTTGATTCTTCCTTTAATTTCACAATAAACCAACTCATACCATACTGAACTTGAAGATGTGTTCCCAAACCTATAAAGTGTCATTCCCGAAGGTTCCATGTCCCAGTTTTGAAGATCAAGACTCTTCTGCATTGTATCCAACGCTGCCCTTCCTCCGGTGGGAATACAAGAGTGGTCAAAAGTCAACTTGAAGTTTGGAACATAAGCTTCAATCTTCAATCTCAAAACCTCCCTACCCACAAAAGTTACAATAAACTTGAGTTTTTCTAAGACAGGAAGGACCAATGGGGCAAGAGATTTGATGTGAGACTTGAATACGTAACCTGCAACATTCATGGGTCTTTTGAGATGGAAATACCAATTATGTTCTGCTCATCATCTTCTTGTTGGACTCATTTGTAGCTTCTATCATCGGAAGCCATGTGGGTACGAAGTGTGTGAATGATTTGGTACTTTGAACGATGACGATGTGAAGGATGGTTGGAGAGAAGAGAAGCAGAACCACCCATGCGAAAGAGACAATTGATGAGAAGCATTGAATGGTTGTTGCCCAAGTATAACCCAGTGTTAGCAATTTCAGAGCTCAACACCATGGCGTATGAGTTAGGGTGTGACTGTGATAACACAATATTGAGGTGTAGGAGTTAGATAGGCAAACAAAATTATTCTTAGATATGTCATTTTTTAATCTGTGTCAATTTAAAGCTTTTGCATAAGTACACTGCAAAATATTTAATTGTATCTTTAATATAAGAGTTAATTAAATTTTTTTAACAAGTTAAAAATATTAAATAAATTAGTTAATTATAAATAAATTAACTAACTCTTATAAATGGCTTTATTAATCTATAAAAAAAAGTCAATTAACTCTTATTCTAAAGATTCAGATGAGTAATTGACAGCCCCAAAAAATGACAAACCTGGAGGAGGCATTTCGCAAAGCCAATTGCAAGAACTCCATGTCATTAAGATCGTAGCATAAGAGGTTGTGTCTCAGTTCATATTGATTTACAATCATGTCACACAAAGAAGGTGTGGGACAAAACGTACTACTGTTCACAACAAGAATTCCTATATCCTTTGGTCGTACCCATGTTTTCTCCAGAAGTTCATCAATGGCTTCGAAAAGCAGTCTCTGTCTCCTTCGTTGCCTCCACGAGACATAACTTTGGCGGGTTCTGCATTACATCTTCGGGGAGGTAAGTCTTAGGTCCCAAACCAGACTTGTATATAATTTTCTCTATTCTTTCTATGTTCTCCTCTGAGAAAACTCCAATGCTCTTTGCTCTTTCCACCAACATTTCCTTTGTGACAGCACAAGAATCGCTTGGTTTGTCACATGCAAAGTCTACTAAGTATACTTTGCTTCGTCGTTTCTTCAAGTGATGAAAAATGACTAGGGTTAGGAGGAATAATGTAGAGAAGCAAGTAACCATTAGAGATGGATGAAGACATTTGAATTCATGATAAACACAACAAGCTGAAGCAGAAGCAGAAGCTGCTACTAAAAAAGACATGATCAACAATAGGTTCGTCATGTACGTGGAGGGCTAATTAGTGATACATGCAACGTCTGTATATGATTGAGCTTTAAATAGGCAAAAATAAAAATAAAAATTATTATCAATATTAATATAAAATGTAGGGGAGTTGCATTAACCTTCTTTAGGACTCCACACATGCATGGGGCCACTCTATTCATACTTTTTTTTTTTTTTGCAAGATAAAGAGATTTCTTATAACATGAATACTATTAATTTTAAAAAAAAATAAAATTGTAGAAACATATCTACATAACACTAACACACACTAAATATAGGACTCGTGTGATTTTAAAAATAATACATTTATTATCTCTAATCCTTAATATAATAGGTATAAATTAATTTCATTACCAACTACCTTAACTTTTGTCACCTATGATATGATTTTATCTTCCTTTTTTTACCTCTAAATTATTTCTATTCCACCTCTTATCAAACTTACACACAATACATAATATTTTATTTTATTCATATTCAAGCATAAATCTTTTAATTTTAAGGTCCTTTCTCTTAACTCAAGTTTAGAGTTAACATCTAAACCCATGCACTGAATGAAAATAATGAAGAATATTACATTACCTCACATTATATTCAACAAACTTTTAATAGGGATAATGTTAAAACAAATGAATAGATATCCCGACTGGCCAACCATCCTTCCAAGTATGTGCTTTGTTTTTTTTTTCATCCGGTTCATCAGAGTTTTACCCCAATTATATCTAGATCCGACTCGCATCGCACACCTGACTATGGTGAGTGAGTCTCCCAATGGGGATTTTCTGCATATACGAAGCTCAAATTCGAGACCTCGCTTAAGTGATACCGAGCCGCTTACCACTCGGACTAACCCTTGTTAGTAATTATGTGCTTTGTAAAAAGAGAGAAAGGAGTGAAATTTATTGAAACAAAATAAAAAACTATATTCGTGAAATTTTTGTGGCATAATTAAATCAGTGGCGGTAACGTTATAGGAGTGAAACACGAGGAAGGAGATATTCTCGAAAAATTGCCTAAAGGAGATACCGTCTACATTATTAATTAACTATACATATAATCGATAACAATGAGAGGTTAATTAATCATAATTTTTGTTAAATTAGTACAAAAAAGGTCTTTAATACTGGTTAAAAACATCCTTTTACACCGGTTATTCAATCAGTGTAAAAAAATATTATTATACACTAGTTATGTTTCAATTTTAATACAAATTATTAAAAGATAAATAACTCAATAAATTTTAATTTTAATAAATAAATATCCTTATTTTAAAAACTCTAATGAATAACTCTAAATATCTAAGTTAAATTATAATCATCTTTAATCCCATGTTCCATTAAATATGCTTGAAGCTCTTGTGCTCAACCTAAGCAAGGAAGACTGACTAGTATTTATATAGCTTGGGGCGTCTTATTTGCCTTCGAAGATTTTAGGGTGGAGAACACAGGAAACCTTGGTTGATGAGTAATTCTATAGATGCGATTTCTCCAGTCAAGGAAGGCAACAATGAACTGCACACTAATTGTGATCCTACCTACCTACCTACCTACCTACCTACCTACCTACATACATACATACATACATACATACATACATACATACATACATACATACATACTGTTGGAAATTGTGCCCTAGGGGTCAATCATTGTCTTATAAACATTATTGATTTATGAATTTATTAATTGTGTTATCATATTATTTGCATGTTTATTGTGATGACCATCTTTGGATAATTTATGATCTTATTCTAAATGTCCCTAGTCGGTCATCTCTGCTGGAGCACAGATGAAATAAAACCAGTATGACTTTGAAGATGTATAGAGATATAAATCAAAGTCATAGGCACATGTAAGAGTACAAGGTGTTAGACCGACCCGCTATGAGAGAACTGCATGGGTAATATCATAAGCTTCTCTCATATATAAACCATGTCAATATGCCCTTTGACTTGAGATCATCATGGATTCCTACATGACAAACGCTCAGCTTTGACCTAGTCAAAATTCACTTTTGACCGAGTGATCATAAAGACTATGTTCGGGCTTAGTGGTTTTTCATGCGGAGGAATGTGAATGGTCAAGATGGAATTTGTCCCTCACATTCGTAGAGAGATATTACTGGGCCCCTCGATGAGTGAGTCTGAGAAATGTATGGCTATACTATAATAGAAAGGTAGTTCCATTTCTATAGTCAGACTACTCAGGGATTGAGAAAGTAACGGTCAGGAATAGGAGGATGACATTATCCATGTCTCAACCATGACCAAAATATCGCGTGACAGAAGGAACATGATATGGTTGTATAAAAGGTTACATCGTTTAACGATCCTCATATGATTTGGGTAGTCGTTATGTCTTGCTAGAGACCGCTTGCGACTTATGGGCCAGTATAGCAAATGGCCCACTGCCAACTTCATATGGGCTTACAGGGTCGCACACAAAATAGCCCAACACGAGCTATGATGTCCAGATTCAATAAAAGATCCAGGGTGGATGTATATATTTATTTATATTTATATTCGTATATATATATAAATTCGTATATATATTATATATATATGAGATATATGAGATTTAATTTATAAGGATAAATTAAATCTCTATCACGTTTGAATTTAAAATTTAAATTGATAGGATATCTCATATAAGAGATATTTATAAGATTTAATTTATAAGGATAAATTAAATCCCTATCACGTTTGAATTCAAATTGATAGGATAGAGATATTTATAAGATTTAATTTATAAGGATAAATTAAATCCCTATCACGTTTGAATTTGAAATTTCTCAAATTTGATTTATAAGAATAAATCAAATATAGTTCAGTCTCATCTTTATTTAAAGTTAAATAAATAGGTAATTAAATCTGTGGGATGGATTTAATATTATTTATTTAATTAGTTTCTTATAAAATTATACAATATATGATATTGTATTAATTTCAAAATTAATATAAGATTAACTCCAAAATCCAATTCGGTAGAGAGAAAAACGCATAGCATCATATATATCTGATTTTAGGAGCTGCGTTTTTAGCAAGACACATAGAGAACACAGAAAGGTAGAAGGGGAATCTGCAAAAGGTTTGTAGATAAGAAACTGCTGAAATAGAGACGGAGAGAACAAACTCTTGAGAAAGCCCTGGAGGGACAAGAGACGCTAGCATGTCGTTCGTGGTTGGAACGCTATTCGTGTGGATACCAGTAGAGGAAGCTGACCTGAGTCGTTGACTTCTTGCGATCGGAAGGGGAGCACGAGCCGCGGAGAGAAGCTGTGAACGTCGTGACAAGAAGCTGTGAAAGTCGCTGAGGAACATTGAAGGTAATGCTTCTTCCCACTTGACTTAAACACATACGGTAGATCCTGGTAAGAAATGGAAAAATTTTTAAATTAATTTCCGCTGCGTGTCTTCCAATTCCTTTCACATACATCCATGCATGCATACATGCATATGAGAACCATATACAATACTCTTCTCATACTTAATATATAATCTAATTAAAAAGTTAATCTTAGTCTTAAATATGATACATCTTTTTTATATTTATCTATTTTTTTTAAATTATCCCTATTGATATTATCTCAACAATAATTAAGTAAAAGAATGAGGGAGGGAATTAAAAAATATAGTTATAATGTTTTAGGAAAAACATGTTATATTAAGAAAAATAGTTATGATATTTTAGAAAAAATATGTTATATTAACTAATTTAACTAACTTTTTAAATATAATTAAATTAGTTAAATAAATCTTATATTAAATATTAAAAGAGTTTTTTTATAAAAAAAAATATTTATATAAGTTTGGTTTTGGGACTCATTAGAGTCAAAGTATACCTCCAGACTTAAAAAATACTTACAAAAAGTATTTATATATTACTTATTAATAAAGTTCTCACATCAACAATAACATTTAAACTTACAAATTTAAGGGTTATGAACACTATAAAAAAATATAGATTTGACCACGACTTTTCAGCGGCGACAAAAAAAGTCGCCGCTGAAAATGGATTTTCAGCGGCAATAAAAAAGTCGCTGCTAAAAGAAATACTTTTAGTGGCGTCTTTAATTTGTCACCGCTGAAAGACATACTTTCAGTGGTGACCTCTCATTGTCGCCGCAGAAGCAATAAGAATGAAAAATTTTTGCTATACTTTTCTGCGGCGACTGTTCTTGTCGCCGCTGAAAGTAGACCATTAGCGGCGACTTGCCTTGTCGCTGCTAATACATTTTATAACTCACCCAGGCCCCCCTCCTCGAATAATTTCTTCTGGCGATAGCTAGGTTAACCCCGCAGCGGCACTCTGTCCCTTCCTCACCCAGTCGCCCGTCGTGCTCCCAGTCACTCCTCGTCGTCGTTCGCCAAGTCGATCATCGCTGTCATTGGCCAAGTCCTAGCTGTTGAGTTGGTCCTCGCTGGATAGCTACTGCTAGTTCCCATAACCGTTGGTAGTCATTCGCCTTGGCCAATGCGTAACTGTTGAGTCGGACCTCGTTGGCAATCGCTCCTCCTCAGCTTCAGACTCGCTTGGTCTCAAGAACTGGTCTCTTCACCGTCGTTCGCCTGAAACTGTTGCTGTCATTCAAAGTAAGTTGATGCTGTTCTATCAATTTTCTAGGTTTATCAGCTTTGGGGTTTCTGAAATTTGGGTAATTTCTTGCTATTCATTACATTTTCTGGGGTTTCTGAGCTTTGGGGTTTGTGAAATTTGGGTAATTTGATGGTTTTCTGTACATTTGCTGGTCGTCGCTTTGAATGGATTGAAGGAACATTGCTACCCATTTTGGTTTGTGTTTTTCCAGGGCTCACAAAGAACGTCGCTTTAATATAGTTGCTGTTGTTTATCCCTTTCTTTTAGGTTACAAAGAAGGAATTTCTGTTTGCTTCAGCTTCTAAATTTCCTCTTTCTTTCTTTTCTATATTCTCATGCTTTGCGCCAACACTTTTTGACAGTGAAAGAAAATAGTAGAGAAAAGTATTCAAATCAAACTTCTTTTGCTTGTTAATGGGTTGATGAAATTATTAACAACTTATTGTGTTGTTATTTTCATATTTTCTTATATATATATATATATATTATTGTATTATCCAATATTGCTCTTCATCAATAATGTTCCTATGTCAACCATTTTCAATGGATCAACAAGATCATAGGATGATTAAAGTTGGAGTAGCAAAATGTTAAAAATAGTAGCGTAAGATTGAAATCTTTAAAGAATGGCTCTGTACTTCACAGGTTAAATATCCATGATGACAACTTCAATATCTATTTGATGACCATGGAAGGTCAAGGAATCGATACAGTAGTTAGCTTCTCTTAATATGAGTTTAAATCTAACAATTCAGTCCTGCATCAATAGGTTGTGTAATTGTATGATTCAATCGTTGACAGGATGATCGATGTTGATGAGAGGCAAAGCTTCTGTAGAGTCATTGTAGATGACAATTTTGTAGTAGTAATGGTTCCAACTTAAGCCATATTGAAAACATGGCTTTGTTAGAATAAGAATGTCCATAGGCATAGCTACCTTCTACTATATGCCAATTTACCCAATGTGAAGTTTACAGGTTCCTTGATGCATTGATGTGTCATTATTTTTATAATTTATCAAAGTATCTTAAATTCTTGTGATTATTGTTGAACATATTTGTGGCCGATCGCACGTGCATAGTGACAAATAATGGGATGATCATAGAAGGAAAAAAAATATGTAAATTGGAATGATAATGAAGGGGCTGAGTAAATTTTATTAGAAAGGAATATCAAATTGTATATGCTTAGTATATATACTATTTATATAGAAAGGAATATTAATAGTGTTGCATAGCAATTACAGTGGGAATTGATTGGTCACTTACCTTCCCATGATTCAAACTATGTATTATTTCCCTTGACAATTCTTGGCTAACTTAAGAGTGCCTGATACTTTTTCATCTAATATTTCAAGATGTGTCAACATTCAGGAGCAAAAATTGTTTGGTTTGAAGTGCCATGATCACCATGTGTTATTGCAAGAAATCTTTCCAATTGCAATACGTGGGTTATTACCTTCTAAGGTGTGTGAACCAATTATAAAGTTGGGAAGATTTTTCAAAAATCTGTGTTCGAAGTCTTTGTCTTCTACAGTACTTGACAAACTCCAAAGTCAGATAATATTGACATTATGCAAGTTGGAGATGATCTTCCCACCTACTTTCTTTGATGTGATGATTCACTTGCCAATACACTTAGCAAGGGAGACAAAAGTTGCTGGACCAGTTCAATATCGTTGGATGTACCCAATATAAAGGTAATATTCGTCAATTGCATTGTATACTTATAATTCATAACTATAGAATGTTAATTACTTTTAATACATTAGGTATTTGCGGAGACTGAAATTGTATGTTCGTAATAAAGCTCAGCCTAAAGGATCAATTGCAGAAGGATACTTGGCAAATGAACGTCTCACATTCTGTTCCAGACATTTGAAAGATTTTCCTACAAAATTTAATGTGCCACGTAGAAATGATGACTCCAATGATGATATGAACCCTGAGTTTACAATATTTAAGAAAAATGGTCAACCTAGGGGGCATTGTGAGTCAATTTCTCTTCCCTATGAAGAATATTGTTAAGCAATGATGTATGTGCTACAAAATTGTGAATAAATTTTGCCATTTATGGAGTAAGTTGCCTGACTCGAGCAAAAATGTACTTGTCATATTGTATTTTTATCTTATTGCTATCATATATTGTAGGGAATATGCAACAAAGCTTGAAGCGCATGGATCAAGGAGTGAGCAAAGCCAATATGAGTTTTCTCAATAGTTTCGTTCACGAGTAAGTTATAACATTTTGAGCATTAGTATTTCTAGCAATTATATTTATATAAAATATCTAAGATATGACTTTTGTCCTAAAAGGTGACATCATTGTCTACACAGAGCCATGTCAGTGATGAACTCATAAGTTTATCAATTGGTCCATTGACGATGGTGAATCGCTATTCTATGTTCATAGGCAATGGATTTCATTTTCACACAAAAGACCGTACAATAGGAAAAAAACCCAAAACAGTAGTATTCTAGCTAAGGGTGATGACACTAATGCTGATAAAGAATATTATGGTGTGTTAGAGCATATTTATGAGTTGTCTTACATAGGCAACAGAAAAGTATATTTGTTTAAGTGCCATTGGTGGGATGTGGCTCATTATGACAAAGGATATAAGGTTGATAAGTACGGGTTCTTAAGTATCAATACGCGATACTCATTACAAACAAATGAACCATTTATTCTAGCATCTTAAGCTGACCAAGTTTTTTATTTGGATGATATTGTTGCACCCGGTTGGCTCGTTGTTGTCAAAACAAACCCCCGCGACTTGTTCAATGTACCAACTGACAATGCTAATGATGATAGTGGGGTTCATGATCCTATGGTTGATACAGAACTTTATCAATAATTGGTGGTAGACTTAAATGTTTATCTTGCGAGTTCAACACAACTTGATGATATTATCATTGACTTATATGAAGAATATGGACAAACACAGACCTTAGCTCAAGGAGAACCATCATAAATTCATCAAAATAATGCCATTAATACTGGATTTAGTGATGAAGAGGATTTTCTTGATGACTTTGATAGTGATATTGAAGCAGAAAGTGACACAAACATTGAAATAGAAGAAACAGATGAATCAGAAGACAATGATAAAAGTGATACTGCGACGGAAGATTCAAATGAATGAAATTATTTGATATGGTATATTTTATCTACATTGATTATTGTTTGATTCATTGTTTTTTCCTAAATAAAATGTATATTTTTGTAGGATATGTCAGGATTAAAGAAAGGTCGAGGTGGAAAAAGTGTTTCTGTTAGATCTAATAACAACATAAAAAGCGGAGATACATGCTCTACACCTCAATCAAGACCTATTATTTCACCTCTATTACTGCAACAGCAACTTCAGGAAATGCCTGTCAACTCTCCTCCTACTCCCCATACTCAAAATAGTAGTGCAAGTAAGTTTTTTTTAATTTTTTAATAATTGATTTACATCTCTTGTAACATTTAATTCTTCTAATTCAACTACAATGATAGGCTCTTCTACTGCAACCAACAAGCGTAGAGGAGTTTACAAGTCTATTACTGTGAATTTAAAGACTGCACAAGGAACGAAGATTCGAGTCAAATTTTCAGATTCAATGTCAAGAGCAATTGGCCCAGAAGCAAGAGACTTTTCTAATTATTGTGGTTTAACTCTTAGAACCACAATCTCTTTCAGGGATTGTGGAGGTAGTTGGAAGAATATTTTTGAAAAATATGGTCAAGATATAATTTTAAAAATAAAGGTATTTATGTCAAATTTGTATACTTATTTTAGTTTATTTGTATTATTATATAAAGTGTTTATATTTATTTGTTTCAGGATAAATTTAAGCCTGCTGATGAAATTACTGAAGAAAAGTTTCATATAGCTATATCAATTATTTTACAAAATGTATTCAAAAATTGGAAGAACAATTTGCACTCTCACTACAAGAAATATGAGACTGATGAGGATAGGTTAGCTGATCCTTCTCAAACTATTAGTTTTCAAAATTGGGAGTGGTTATTAATATATTTTAAGTCTTATATATTTAAGGTATCTCACTATCCTTGTTAATAAATTATATTTTTTTTCAATTATTAAATTCTTATTAGTTATAACATTTTGTTGTAGAACAAAAGTATAAGGAACATGATAAATCGAGAAAAACAAATGACTAAACATACATGTGGTCCTCGATCATTTGCGGATAGAGTATTCTACAGTAAGTTCAATATATCATCACTATAATTTAAATTTTCAATCATTTTTTTAAATCTAATTTTTGTATTTTTCTTGTATGTTATTATTTTATAGAGAGATCCTACTATTGGACAACCTATTCCTCCTGACCAGCTGTGGGAGATAACGCACACTAGGAAGACATTAGACGAACAAGTAGTATGAGCTGACCCACACTCTGAACAGCTTCATGTACGCATTGTTATTTAATATCTTATTTTAATTTACTTTTATTTTTAATCTAACAGTTTTATGTTTTTATTATAGAGTCGTATGTACGAACTTTCTCAACAACAAGACCAAGATTTAGAGAGTGATGCTCGAATGACGTCAGAGAAAATATTGACGACAGTTCTTGGTGAGAGGTCAGGGTATGTAAGAGGGAAAGGGTATGGAGCGGAACCTTCAAGAAAGAAAAATCGCCCTCAATCTACTGATAGTTCAGTTGTTGAGAGTGTGTGTGCCCAACTGCAGCAAGAGTTTGATAAAAAAATTCAAGAGGAGAGAGAAAAAATGGAGGCTGAGTGTGTAGTAAAGCGTGTAAAGATGGAAGAAGAGCGTGAAAAGATACAATAAGAGTGTGTGGAATTCGAGCAAAGACTAATGGAATAAATGGAGCAAAGAATACAAGCTCAATTCGCTGCCTTGATGCAGAAGGGATAACCACATGCGGCTACTTCTAGTCATAGTATTGAACCTTCTATATAAAATTTATGTATAAATTAAACAATTTTATTTTAATTTTAAATATGTCTTCATATTTTATACGATAATAAAAATATTTATTAATATTATTAGATTATAGTTTATTTAGTTATTTATCATTTATATTTATTATTATATTGTATTTTTTATATTACAGAAATTATAGGAAAAATATAAAAAATAATATTAATTTTGTATCTTTAGGCGGCGACATAGTAGGCAGCGATAACTTTATCGCCGCAGAATCACCTTTACCTTTAGGCGGCGACAACTATGTTACCGCAGAATAACCTTTAAACGGCGATAGTTTTGTCGCCGCTAATTCTTTAGGCGGCAACTTCCAATTGTCGCCGCCAATATGTATAGGCGACAGTCTCATAGGCGGCGACAAAATGTCGACAAAATTGTCGCCGCTAATTCTTTTTTTTTTTTGTAGTGGAACTAGCTTCTTATCAATTATATATATATATATATATATATATATATAATTGTGCATATTATAACGTACAATTCATAATGAATATGCAGTGTGCTATTTAAGTGATCTATGATTTATTTTAGATTCTTTGTAAAATGAGATGTTATATTATAACGTACAATTTATAATGTATACAATTATTTTGATACAAGTAAAATGAGATCTATAATCTAGTTATATTCTATAAGATCTTCTATTCTTTGAATTCAATAAAATTTAAATTATCAATCTTTCATTGTTTGGGAATATTTATGTATATGGTAGATATATATCACTATTATAAATTAAAGACACTTTGACAAGTTGTCCCTTTGAGGACAAACAAGAAATATTGAAACGATATGTACAGAAAAGACAAGGATGAACCGTACGTGAAGATGACGTTTAAACAAACTTGTTTCTATAATAATCAATTTGCGTACAAGGTTCAATGGCTTCGTCATTATTAAAAACCTTCAACAACTAATGGATTCTAAGAATGCAATGTCTATGAATTATGTATTTGGGTTTGGAATTAATGTCAATAACCAATAAATTAATCTTCAACATAAAATGAAAAAGTTTATAAAGCATGAATTGTATGGATTGATTGCGCATATGAAAGACAGCATTTGGTTTATATATATGTGTGTGTAAAATAACAGAAAAATATTATATAAAATGATAAGTATACTATTGTTAATAATAATAGATTAAATATTACCAATAATAGATATGTCATCACTAAGGGTAAAATTAGGATAGACCTTTTAACAGTAGTGTACAACTTGACTTAGTTAAAGTTTAATAATATATGACTTATTTAGTAAAGAGATAAGGCTTTAGACCTATTTAAAAAGCCTATTGATTAAATAGGTTAGTTTTTTTTTTTCAAAAACTAGTCTACATGGCTGTAGATTTAGCCTATTTAATTAATCTACTAAAAATTTATATAAATATAAATTTTAATATGTTCAAAATTTACTTACGATCTATAAATCTTGAAATACAAAGTCGTTTTAGAAATTTACATTGTAAGTAAGCCTTTAAGAAAAAAATGTAAATGCTCTAGTCTATATATAAGCCTAGGGCTATTTAGCTACAAGACCTATTTTTATCTTGTCATTATCAACATAAAGTCATATTTTAGCATTTATTATTTTCAAAAAAAAAATCTATCATATTTCCTTTAATATATATATACACATATCAAATTATCAATAAGATACGTGCTTGAATTTTTTTTTTTAATGAAAACAAAGTTTTATGTAGCCACATATAAGAATTTCAAGAGGGATTTGGGGAGGACAAAAAAAGTAAAAAGCATAATTAAATAAGTAACGTGTTTTATAAAAATGAAAAGGAGAAAATTGTCCAGAATATATACATATGTTGAGGTCTTCTAATAACCTAATGACACTAAGCATCTTTCTTAAGTCTCTTTTAAGCGTGAGATAGTGTTGAATTTAACTCTTCATGAATATGATGAGTGTATGAATTCCTCCACTGGGGGAATGATAATAATAAATATACGTGTGCACTGTGTAGGTATATAAAGGCACTTTCCTCAAAGGAAAGTCAAACAAGCACTGCCCAGAAATCATTAACTTAGATTTATTTAAATACATATATATATATATTAATTTAAATAACAACAGGTTAAATTTTGTGAATTATTTTTTCCATTTTTTATGGGATTAATGTGTAAATTAAATATGCTGAGGTATTGTTTTAAGAAAAATCCTAAAAAATACTACTTAAATTTTAAAATTCTAAATCAGTTTATTTACTATACAATATATTTTTTTAGTAATTTCTGATTTAAAATCTTAAATTTGAAGTGATATTTTTTTTTAAAATTTTTATTGTTTTCCGTAATCAGCTTTCATCCCTAGATTATAAATATAAAACATGTATGTACATGAGACATCAGCGTATCTGTCTAATCTCGAAATAATGGGTTCCACTTTTTTCTAGAATTATATGAACGATATTTAGGTCATTTAGAATGTAAGGAATGTGAATAATAATGTTGTTGTTTCATTAATCGTGATTAAAAATTTTAAGTAACCACCAACCAACCGTTTGAATGAAATGTGAATAATAATGTTGTTGTTTCATTAATCGTGATTGAAAATTTTAAGTAACCACCAACCAACCGTTTGAATGACTAGTTGTGGATTATTTTAACTTAACTAATCGATTTTTGTGTTCAAATTTTATGTATACAACTCTAATAATTATTTAGAGTTAGTGATATTTTTCTTATTATAGGCCAATATTTTATAAATTATACTATTAAGTAAAAGATAATGAATTTCACGTCAAGTAATAATAATAAGTAAAACATGTTTATTAAAATATTTTATAAAATGAATTGAAATTTATTTAAAATTATAAATTATTAATTAGAAATAATAGATAGTATAATATAGTAAAGAATTTAGAATACAATTTTTAATTTAAAAATATTTTCACAGCTAACTAACTGAATGGGCACTTCAACTACCATTAATTACAAGATGTGTGGCTGTAATATATCACAATATATGTCGACAAAGTCTATCTCACATAGTCGTTGTCAAATTAATTGGTTTTGGTACGTGATAAGGCAAGAATACACATTGCATTTATATCAAGGACAAACTCAAAATTAAGTTATTAGTGAATTTGAGATTGAGAGAGGTTGATTTTGTTTTTTGTTTTTTTAAAAGAGGGATTGATATTGAAAAAGAGAGAGCGGGAGCGCACTCACACACACATATATATTGAAAAATTTGTACAAACGCTTTAAGGTAAAAAATGCATAACACCTTGATAATATTAAGAAGAAAAAATAATAATTTGGGAGATCATAAACCTGCCAAGTACCAATTCCCTCTCTAACTCTCCCTTTCTCCCATTAATTTAGATAAAAGAAAAATATTTTTTTATCAATATTCAAGTATCTAGCATCAATTATATTTATAAAATTGATGGAGATATTGCACATATAATATGAGATGAGTGAATTAAGTGAAGAAAAATTATTGGAGTTATTTGTTATAAAAAGATACATTACATGATAAGCTTAAAAGAAAGTTTTATTAAATTGCTAAAAAATAAATAACATTATATAACAGTGAATGTTATGTTTAAAGAAATAATAATATTATAAAGTTGAGATAATATATATATATATATATATATATGATGTTAAAATAGATGAATGGTTATATGAGAAAAGATATAATTTAAAATAATTATATTAGGGTAAGAGTAGATGTGACGTTTATTGCAGAGAAAAATATAAAAAATTATTTGAGATTTGAGATAATTTAGATATGTATAAAGAATATTATAGCCATCAAGTAAGGAGGATAGATTAGACAATATAAAATTCTCTAAAAAAGAATAAAAAAAATAAAAAATATTAAATGAAATTATCGATCTAGACTAAAAATTTGTTGCTGATAGAACACAATACCCTCATTTGATCTATGTAGTTAATTTTATTTAATAAGATGAGATTTATTATTATCACTGTTACTCTTATAATTTATCTCAATTTTAAATTTAATCTTTATAATTTAATTAATTTTTTTTCAAAAAAAAACTCCTCTATATTTTTCAAAAGTTGAGAAATAGTCTTGCAGTTTATTTATAAATTGATAGAAGAACCTAGGAATGTTTTCAATATTATTCTTTTTCCACTATGAGAAATGCAAGACGAAAAAGAAACCATCTTTTCGACTGGGAAATACGAGTCTGTTTTGTTAACTTTTTCCATCCCTCTCCATCAAAATAATAAAAAAGAAAGGCGAGCTTGCTTCTTATTCTCGTGTTCAGTCTCTTCCCCCGCTCGTTGTCACCTCAAAATGGTAGAGGATGATAATCAACAATATGAAATATTAACATTTTTAATTTAAATTTTTTAAAAATTAAAAAGATGACGTGTAACTAACTTAAATTTAAAGGATTTTATATATTTTATTCTTTTCATAACAATATATATTCAAATCGAATTTCTATTATTGCATTATTTATCTTTTAAATAGCATTCTTGAAATGTTTCTATTTTGGTGATTTCTTCTTACAACTAACAAATTAATGTTTAAATTAATGTTAAAAGTATGACTACATTATCTGTATTTTAAGTAGAATTATTTTTAATAAAATATTACCTATAAGCAATAAAAACAATTAAATAATTAAAATGAAATTCGTACATAGAAAGTGATGAGAAGACACAAGTCTAGTCTTTCAAATTGCCTGTACGGTTCATTTTCTCTATTTTAAATGATGATTTTATAACCTAACAGCATATACTAGGATTAGGATTTGGGAACCTTATTCCAGTTGGTTGTTTTAAGGACAATCTATCACATCGCTTGACATAAGAAAGGGCTTAGTGTTCTATGTGTAGCTTCAAAATTAAATATGAATAATGCAGCTTATTTTTTAATATCCACAGTGGCCATACTGTTGCAACTAATTTGGTCGATGGAACATTGGAAATCGAAGCCTTTCATTCAATGTGAGTCCTATATATACAGTCATGCATATCCTAAAATATCTATAGCATCATATCTACAGCATTAAATACCTTATCAAATCTGATCCTAATCTAACAAGCCATCTAACACAATATATATATAGACAAATATTATAAATTTAAGATGGTACAGATGTTATCTCGACACATACCTATACTTAGTTAATATATACAACATCTTTATATATTATTTTTTTTGAAAAAAAATAAAATACAATTATTCATGCGTCGGTTATATTTTGAAGCTTATTTTATAAATTATAAGAAACCTTTCGCTTACAAAAAAAATTATGAATAGAGGGGCCCCTATGCATTTATATAGTGTCCTAAAGAAACTTGATACATATTAATATTATTAATAATAATTACTTCTCTCTGTTTTTTTTTTCTGCCTATTTAAAGCTCAACCATGTAGAGACACTGCATGGAGCACTACTTAGCCCACAACATGATGAACCCAGAATTGCTCATGTTGTTTTGGCTATCAGCTTCAGCTTTTGCTGCTTGCGTTCACGAGTTCCATTATCTTCATCCATTTCTAATGTTTTCATGCTTCTCTGCATTATTCCTCCTAAGCCTAGCCATTTTTCATCACTTGATGAAGAGACAACCAAGCAAAGTGTACTTAGTAGACTTTGCATGCTACAAGCCAAATGATTCTTGCGCTATCTCCAAGGAAATGTTGGTAGAAACGACAAAGAGCATTGGAGTTTTCTCGGAGGAGAACGTGAAACGAATGGAGAAAATTGTACACAAGTCTGGTTTGGGACCTAAGACGTATCTTCCTCATGCTATAACACAAAACCCACCAAAGTTATGTCTGGTTGAGGCAAGGAAGGAGACAGAGATTGTGTTTTTTGAAGCCATTGATGAACTTTTGGAGAAAACATGGGTCCGACCAAAGGATATAAGAATTCTAGTTGTGAACAGTAGTACATTTTGTCCCACACCATCTCTGTGTGACATGATTGTGAATCGATATAAACTCAGACATGACGTTTTATGCTACGATCTTAGCGGCATGGGGTGCAGTGCTGGGGTACTTGCTATTGACTTTGCCAAACGCCTCCTCCAGGTTCTTCATATTCTACCTTTTGTTTAAGGAATGTTTTTTTTTATATATATTTTTACTCTATCCTCATTTAGTTTTTAAATTTTAATTTAATACAATTTAATTTTTATAATTTTAATTCAATTATAATTTAATCTCTAAACTTTTATTTATTATAATTTAGTTAAAACTTAAAGGATGAATTCAAACAGTTACACTAAATTAAAAGTTAATGAATAAGTTATATCTGATTTAAAATTATAAGATTAAAAGTATTAATTTTCTATTTTTCTAAGAATAATTTTGTGTAGCTATCTAACTCATATATACACCTTAATATTATGCTATCGCAGTCGCACCCTAACTCGTATGCCATGGTGCTTAGCACTGAAAATGCAAACACGGGGACGTACTTGGGCAACAATCCTTCAATGCTTCTCATTAATTGTCTCTTTCGTATGGGTGGTTCTGCTTCTCTTCTCTCCAACCATCCTTCAGATCGTCATCGTTCAAAGTACCAAATCATTCACACACTTCGTACCAATATGGCTTCCGATGACAGGAGCCATAACTGTGTGTTTCAACAGGAAGATGAGCAGGACATAATTGGTATTTCCATCTCAAAAGACCTCATGAATGTTGCAGGTCTAGTCCTCAAGTCTCACATCACATCTCTCGCCCCACTGGTCCTTCCTATCTCAGAAAAACTCAAGTTTTTTGTAAATTTTGTGGAAAGGAAGGTTTTGAGATTGAAGATGAAATCCTATGTTCCAAACTTCAAGTTGGCTTTTGAGCACTTTTGTATTCACACCGGAGGAAGGGCAGTGTTGGATACAATGCAGAAGAATCTTGAGCTTCAAGACTGGGACGTAGAACCTTCTAGAATGACACTTTATAGGTTTGGGAACACGTCTTCAAGTTCAGTTTGGTATGAATTGGCTTATTGTGAAGCCAAAGGAAGAATCAAGAAAGGTGACAGAATCTGGCAATTGGCGTTTGGGTCAGGCTTCAAGTGTAATAGTGCAGTGTGGGTTGCATTGGACAATATTAAAGCAGGTTCTTTGAAGAATCCATGGAGGGATAATATTCATGAATTAAATGCTAATTAACACCTTTGCTTTTCAAAACTCTTAGGAGAGGGTTACTTCATTAGAATATATGTTTGCCTATACTAGAAAGTTTGGGTTATTGACTATTGCAAAGGTTGAGTCATTATTTAATTACCAAACATATGTTTTGTGTTTTGTGGCTACGATGGAAGTTGGGAAGAAAATAAAGTGATTATTGTTGAAAATATTATAGTTAACTTGGGCACTAACTTCCAAACAAATTTTAAAGTTGATACTATTAAAAATTTTTAGGAAAATCAATCATTTAATTTCTACCCTAATAGATCCCAGACCCTATAAAACTGACCCTAATAGGTCAGTTCATATTTCTAATGCTAAAATTTAGAGCTTGTTCCTAGTTATTTTTAACCTAAACAGGTCTTCCCTATGGACTTAGTTCTTTCCATCAGCTTTAGACAAAATTAATTATTTGATTCATATATTATTATCTTAATTATTTCTTAATCTTTAAATTTTAACTTGCCATACAACTCAATTTTTAAATTTTAATTTAGTATAACTTAATATTTATAACTTAATCATTTAAAACACTAATTAGTCCCTAAATTTTAAAAGAAATAACTTTAGTATCTTTATAATTTTATTTTCTAAAATATAGCCACTAGTATTTTAAATAATAAGAACGTGGTGACGGATTCAACATTTAGTAGCAAAGGGGAGGTAGCTTGTTTTTTTAAAAGAAAAACTAATTGCATTTTCATAATTAAACATTATAACTTCTTGACAGTTTGAGACATGGAGACTTCATTGTGTTTTGTTAAGACAGAAGTATATTCTGCCAACCAAAGGAACCCTCTCTATATAAGCACAAAAATATAAAGAATTCTCAACTGGCATTACTGCTTCGCCTTCACCCTTTAACATGATGAACCCACTGTTCATGTCGTTTTTGGTAGCAGCTTCAGCTTTTGCATTCACTCATGAGTTCGATTTTCTTCAACTATCCCTAAAGCTTTCTTACTTCTCTGCATTACTTCTCTTAGCCCTAGCCATTTATCATCATATGAAGAGAAAACCAAGACAAGTATACTTAGTAGACTGTGCGTGCTACAAACCAAACGATTCTTGTGTTATCACCAAAGAAAGAGTGATGGAAACAGCCAAGACCATTTTGAACTTATCAGAACAGAGCTTGGAGCTAGCGAAGAAGATTTTGGATAAGTCTGGCATTGGACCTAAGGCGGACAATCCTCAGGCTCTTTTGGAGAACCCGCCAAATATGTCTCTAGTTGAAGCAAGGAAGGAGACAGAAGGTGTATTTTTCAGCGCCATTGGTGAACTTTTGGAGAAAACATGGCCAGCCATAATATAGGAATTCTTGTTGTGAACTGTAGTTTGTTTTGTCCCAAACCATCTCTATGTGATATGATTGTGAATCGGTATAAGCTCAGAAGTGATATATTGCGCTATAATCTTAGTGGCTGTGGTGAAGTGCTGGCGTTTTTGCTATTGACTTTGCCAAACGCTTCCTTCAAGTATTCTCTTATTTTAAATTTTCATGAAAAAATAATTTTTTAGTTCTCTTTCAAATTATTCATTGTAATTTAGTTTTTATAGGTCCCTGAATTTTTAATTCACCGTAATTCAATTAATCCCTATAGTTTTAATTTAAAATTTTAGTCCTTAAATTTCATGAAATATATAATTTTATTTTTTTAAAATATAAGAATTAATATTTTAAATAATTAAACTCAGAAACTAAATTATATAAAGTTAAAGTTGAAGTATGAACTAATTACAACCAAATCAAAGTTAGCTTTTGAGCAACTTTGTATTCATGCAGGGGAAAGGGTAGTGTTAGGTATAATGCAGAAGAGTCTTGAGCTTCAAGATTGGGACATGGAGCCTTCGAGGATGACACTATACAGGTTTGGGAATACATCTTCGAGTTCAGTGTGGTATGAGTTTGCTTATTGTGAAGCAAAAGGAAGAATCAAGAAAGGTGATAGAATCTGGCAATTAGCATTTGGGTCAGGATTCAAGTGTAACAGTGCAGTGTGGGTTGCATTAGACAATGTTGATGCAGCTTCTTTAAAGAATGCATGGATTGATGGTATTCATGAATTCCCTATCAATGATGATTGATCATCAACCAGGGAAAAAAACAAGGAGGAGTTAGAAGCCTATTTTAGCATAAGTGGTATTTAGGTTATTCATGAATTCCCTGTTAATGTCGCTTCTCAAAACTCTAAGATTGAGCATCTCAAGTTACAAATATAAATAAGGAGAAGCCCTAGCATATGTAAGTGAGAGCAGTATTTAAGAATTTGGAGCATGTTCCATCTATCTCAGCTCCATGTGGCTGTTGCATGTCTTCATCATGGGTTGGTTAAACTGGTATTTCACTCCAAAGTCATGACTGTTCTTGAATACTTGATTGAGACATGATCTACGAATAACCTGAACCAGCACTTTGTCGTCTTTGTTATTGTTCAATGTTTTTGTTGATGTGACTTTGAATTTAAGTGATATTGGGGGGAAGGGTCCGGGAAGTACTCACTCTATAAATTTTATAAAACACCCACGTGGAGCTGAGTTGGCATCAATTTTAAACTTGCCACATATAGGATGTGACTCAGGAAGATGAAAAGGATAAAAAAATTAAGGGATTGAGTTATATATAAGTCAAAAATTTAAGTACATAGTTATAACTAACCATATTTGAGGGCTTAAATTATAAATAAATCAAAAATTGAACTTTTTGTATTTTTATACATATTCTTTAAATTGTATTGATTTAATTAAAACTGGTGTGATCACAACTCGATGACTATTTAATCTTCAAAATAGTACTTATAGTCCTTAAGGATATATGCTGGTAAAAAATTGCGGCCTGGTGTTCCTCCAGATACAGAAGCTCCTGATGAATACTTGGGATCTGCAAGTACAACGTATATCCCTTGTTTAACTAAATTCTCTTATATGTGTGTGTGTGTGTCCGTCTTATCTGCATGCCTTTGTTTTTGTTTTCTACAAACGAGGGCAATTGTCCTAAATAAAGAAAACTAAGGATTAAATAAAGAAAACTAAAGATTAACTCCTAAGTACTTATTAGCGACAATAGATATCAAATGTGAAAGAAAAGCTTATAAAATTCGTGTGATATTCTTGGCCAACGCATCTACATGCCTTTGTTGTTAAGAAGTATTTGGAATTTAATTTCTCCTAGTCAAACTTGTTTTATTTTAGGGTAATAGGCCTAGTTTGTAAAAAATATGTATTTCCAAAATGTATGTTGGGCTTGATTTTTCTTAAAAAATAAACATTTGGGCTTTTCTATGAAATATGAATGTAAGTGAAACCTCCTCACATGAATTTTTATTTATTTGTTATTATAGTTTTAATTATAATACTTAAAAAATATATCCTAATTTTTAAATATTTAAATTTATATCTTAAAGTAATAGACAACCCGTACTACCTAATATTAGTATTATCTAAAAAAAAGAGATTTTACCCTATATTTAAATAATAATAAACTCAACCCTATTTTAAAAAATGTTACCCTAAAAAAACATATTTATGAACAACATCATAAGCTGTGTTCAATGAAATTTTGTGAGTTGTTATAAAAATTTATTGAATAAATAATTTTTTAAATTTTATATAAATATTCTCTAAATTTATAACGGTATCTTAACCTTAATAAAAGAATGATATTAACCCATCTATTTGTAACTAACAAAAATTTCCTTACAATTCTTTTTTTTTAAATATAATTATTCTTATATTAAGGGTGTGTTTCATGCTTTTAAAAGGGTTTTTAACTCAAATTTTAGTTTAATTTTTTTAAAATAAATATTTATATTTGTCTAAAAAGGTTTTTGAACTAAATTATAGTTTAAAATTGTATTTTCAGATAAACTTGTAGAAGTAGCTTTTAAAATTGTAAAATGATTTATAAATTACTCAATTATTATTTTATCCTTACCTTTTCTTATACATTCTTTCATCTCTCCTCTATCTTTTTCACAATCTCTCCTGTATACTCTCTATTCACTCTTCCCCATCTTCCCTCATTTCTCTTCTCTATTCACTCTTCTTCACCTCTCTCCTCTCTATTTTACATCATCTCTCATATTTTTAATAAAATTATATTTTTTCTAGTAATTTTTTAATTATAAAATATTTTTAGTAATAATTATATAAATACTCATTTATTTAAAATTATTTTTTTATAACCTCTTTTTTTAATTTTTTTTTAAAAGTTACCTAAATTTTTTTTTATAAATATTTTTTTAAAAGTCAATATAAATAAAGTAATTTTATTTAAAAATATAAAATTTTCTTGTAGCCGGTTAAAAGTACTCAATTAGTGAAACAAGACTATAGTTGGCCCGCTAGATATATTCTGACAAACTGCGCTGTATTCAGTCTTCACTGAAATATTGCGGCACAAATAGTGTAGCGAAGACATCTGTTACTGTAAATTTCTTCGTCTCCGTCACTGTCTGAGTGTTGGCCTTTTCGGGACGAAGCCAGAGAAGCATAGTTCAAATGGATCCTCAAGTATGGCATAAAATTGCTGCGATTTCCGGTAATCTATGCCTTCGTTCCACCAAACCTCTCGTATTCTTTCAATCCATTCTTGTTGCAACGGTCGATCTAACTTTGGGAATTTTCTGAGAGAAAACGTGGAATTCATTATTTACTCGCTGCGTCACTGAAACAGGAGTAGCGGCACTTGGATTGGGTACATATGGCGCCCATGTCTTCAAGCCCGAAAACCCTGCTTACAAAGAAGTCTCTTCCCGTTTTCTGATTGCTCGATCTCGTCCGAGATCTGTTTTATCATGAAGCTTCGATTGATTGTTTCTTTCTTTTGCTTTTTTGATATTGGGAACAATGTGAAGGTCTGGAATACTGCATCGCTTTATCATTTGGTTCACACCGCGGCCTTAGTTTCTGCTCCTGTTGCTAAATATCCCAATGTTGTGAGTTCCCAAATTAAGCTGTTTTTCATTCTTTCCTCTGAAATTCATTTTGGTTATTGATGCAACATTTCTGTTTGAGCAGTTTGGAGGCCTTCTAACAACTGGAGTTCTCTTATTCTCTGGATCGTAAGTGCTGTCTTTTGCTTTACCTGTGTATTGTATTATGTTCTATAGCCCCAGCTGATAATTAAATATTGTTCTCCTTTTAAATCCAAACTAATTTTCAGAAATGATTTGTTGTTTGGAGCTTGATGTTAAGAACAAATTTCATGATGTCAACTTTTTTATCCCTTTCCGGATACCGAGTTCATATTCTTATGCAAGCAATGACGGACAAAGAAAGTGCTTCTTTTTTCTTCTCTTGGGACAATAACGCTTTGTCCCTGTTCTAGAGTTTAGATAGTTATATGACATGTTATGTAGATTTAGTCAATTGAATAATTACTGAGTTAAGATTAAAGTCCTTGATGATTATGGGAACCGAGAGTACTTGAAAAATTTCTGCCACGTTCTTATGCTCAATTGTGAGGCACCTTCAAGGAGGCATGGCCTGATTCCATTTGCCTTGGCAATGGGTGCGTCTATAATCATTTGTCTCAAATTATGAAGGAAAGAAACAAATAAACATAATGTTATGCAATATGCAATGTAACATCTCTAGTTTAAGTAAAATATTAAGTTATAAAGGACTTCAGCCATATTAGGGTGCACATGCTATAGTGTAGCAGAGTCAAATTCTGTGTAGAATATAAAATTAGTGACCAGGGTCGAATGATTGAAATAATTCACATTGCGAAATGCGGAGCTTCATAAATCTTGGAATCAATCAAGAGGGTTTCTTGAGAACTCACTGAAAAAGGGGCAGGGAGGGGGAGGTATATGATGTGAAGGTGACGAAACCAAGACTTTACGATAGATAGGGATTATATCTGTTTTGAATGACTAAATAATTATGTTAGAAATCTGACATTGGGAAGAAATTACATGCTTATTATATGTTGCACTTGGTTGTTGAGTTATTAACCACATGTAAAGGATTATTTCATCACAAAAGCTATTGTGGTAATGTGGTTATTGTCCTATGAATGACTTAGATCAATCTTTAGCAAACCCATGCCAAATAAAAGCCCTTTGGCTTGAAATGTGGACAAAACATAAGCTCACCATACATGTTGCCAAAGTTTAATTTTACTTTAGACAATAGACATGACAAAGATCAAACTCTGGGATCCATATTATGAAGGCTCTGATATCATCTTAAGGATAATTTCAAATAAGTTTATTTGAATCTAACCACCAACACAACTTTTAGTGGAGTGTAATTTGAAGTCGCCAAAGATACCTTTCATGACAATAACGACTAAGAAACATTACTACGGTGCTACCGCTGAAGGATTTCGTTGGTTTATTTATCCACTGCTCAACAAATAGGACTACCTTCTAACTGTTTGATGTAATTGCTTGCTAAGTTTTCTGCTAAAAGTTCTAACCCAGAGAAGTAAATAAGTATTGCATGTTCACTTTGAATGTGTCGGTGAAGATATTTGAAGTATATGTTGAACATTTTCAGGTGTTATACTACTGCATTTTATGAAGACAGAAAATATGCAAGATTGGCTCCATTCGGCGGGTTTGCATTCATGGCTGCTTGGGGGAGCTTACTTTTCTGATATGAACAGCCTTTTTGGGTTGTGACGTGTGTATGGAAACCTATATCTAAAATGTTGATACTTGCTCAGTTTATTTGGATATAGCAGATGCTCAGATATTCTTACGAAAGTGATTTAGAGGAAGGAGAGAAATCTTTCACCACAAAAATTGTGGGGAGGAATAGGTTTATGCATGTGTGAACTAATGTTTGGATTTGTTTGGAAAGTGTCTTGTTATAGAGATGGTACTCAAATAAACCGCCATAAAATAGGAAGATGCTCATCTCGATGCAATTCTATTCAAGATACTATCACAGGCATTAAATATGGGTACCCTTTTTAAATGGGATTCTTGAACATTCGTTCAATATAAGAGACTAATCATTCTATCTTCTCGGTGACTAAACAACATTTAAATAAATGAATATGTAAAAGACCCTTTTGAGATGATTAACAATGAAAATAAAATGAAAAATCTTAAAGCTGTCATATTTTTTGGAACACAAATTGTGAGTTAGTATATCACAAGCAATAGAACCATAGACAATGGGCACTGGGCAATAGAAGGGAATCCGGAGGAATTTGATCTCTAGCCTCTTAAATAACATATAAAATCATCATAATTGCATAATGATTCTATTTTATTTCTAAACATTGAAATGTACAATGGAAAGTGAAGCTTTATGTAGGGAGACGAGTTATATATTTATTAATTATAATCTAATTTTTCAATTAAATAACAACCATGGATTATCTTTTAATGAACAAATTTATGTAAATTAAGTCTCAAGAGCTCGTCATGACTAAAATAATTCTCATGCGCAAAAACTGATTATTGACACTAACACGTGTTTTTTTTTATAAGAGACACTAACATGTGTTGTGTACATGTTAGCACGTACGTGTTTATTATTGGGCTATTTGGAAAAGAATTTTAAAAAAAATTATGAAAAAAAAAAGATTTATATTATTTTTAAAAATATGTATGTGCTAACAATCCAATAATAAGCACTTTTCATAAGCACTTCCATAACTTTAGCTTAAAAATAAGGTTATGGAAAAAAAATAATTATAAATAAATGAGTGTTTGAATAGTTATTACCAGAAAAATTTTTATAATTAAGAAATTATTAGAAATGATATAATTTTATTAAAAATAAGATAGTGAGGAGAGAGGAGAAATAGTGTAAAAAAAATAGTAATTAAATAGTTTATAAGATCTTTTATTATTCTAAAAATTAGTCTAAATAACTTGTCCAAAACCTTAATTTTAAATTATGATTGGTCTAAAAACCTTTTTAGACAAATATGACTATTTGTTTTAAAATATATATATATATAGGGATTATTTTTTTTTAAAATCATGGGTTTTTTTCCTTTCCAAAAAAGTACATTTTTAGTTGAAATTTTATTTAAAATAGATAAATAGGCATTACGTAACTAGACAATAGAATAATTGATAAAATATTAGTTAGAAAGTGGAAGGCCTTTAGAAGAGAAACATGGATCTTACGTAAGAGTCATAAGTCCTCCACTTTTTTCATGCTGTTTAATAAATATCTTCTTCAATCTTGAATGGTCTATATGTTAGAATTTTGATGAACAAAAGGATCTTGGTTTTATGTGTGATTAGTTGAAAATAATGGTCGTATTAAAGCATAAATTAAACGCTACCTACCTAATAACGTGAACAAAAGTAAAGTTGATGCAAAAGGAAAAAAAAGTGTGAATAAAAAATTACATGAAATATATTTATCATTATCCTTCCAAATATGTTCACAACGCAGTTCACAAGATACTAAATAGCTTAGATATTTTTACCAAAAAATAAATAAATAAATAGCTTAGATTATCTGTGAAAATAGTATATAACTAATATTTGTGTTACTGTATGACGCTTTTGTCACATGGCTTCAACTAAAATGAAAAGGCCAAAAAATAAATTATTATATTTATTTAATGATTAATGAAAATAAAAAGGGAGGGTACACTTTTAGGGTGTAAAATTGGCCTTTAGACATGAGGGAATGGTTTGTAGAATTTTATGGTCACTTTTTGCAATTCATTGTCTTTCTGTCGCCCTTATCTACTAGGTCTGTGAAGTCCATTTCTTGAGGAAATTGTATTTTGGGAATAATGTGAAAAATAAATATATATAAAAAATAAAAAATTTAATTTACCCTTAATATTAAAGTTACAATTGTTGTAATTTGAAAAACACGGTAATAACTTTAATCATGTAGAATTTTTTTAAATCTATTTGATGTACTTTCCATTTCCTTGTCATAGGATCCTTCAAATTTTTTTTTTCCTAATGTCCTACTTCATAAATTAAAAGTGGTTTTGGGGGAGAAAAGTGGATCATTTTACCCAACGGATAATGCACTCCGGGGGCCCAGCAATAATGAAATACTTTAATAAATGATATAAAAAGAAATTGATGAAATGAATAGAAGAGGAGTTATGTGAGGCAAGCAAGGGAGTGTAAATAAGAAGAGGATGGAGGACGAATGATTAAAGTAAGAATATGTAAGTACTAAATGAATGATAAGAATAGTTACACTCATCAATATAGAAAAGGAAGGGATAAAAAGTCAATTTATATGGGATTATTTGTTTATTATAAATAATTTTAGATAGATTGAATATTAATTTTTTATATGGGATTATTTTTTTATTATAAATAATTTTAGATAGATTGAATATTAATTTTTTATTAAAGTTATAATATAATTTAAAAATTAAAGAAAATTTATAAAAAATTTATAAAATTATATATTAAAATTTCTTTTATAATAATAATAAAAATTAAATTTATATTTTTATAAAATAAATTTATTTTTTATTATCTATGTACAAATATAGAATTGAAGTGCATTATTACATGTTGGAGCAGCATTTGTTAAAAAAAAAAAAAAAGATTGGGCAATCTGATGTCACGCGCACTTTTTCAGTAGCCTTTTGCTCTTACATTTTCATTGGATTCTATTATATTCTCAAATCTCCACTAAATTCTTCTGTAAAATTTTTTATACATTAGATGTTGAATTATACAGTAATTTTATGACCTTTGAATCATATATAAATAATTAAAAATTTAATAATAATAAACCATACTAAATTTTTAAATGAATATTTTTTATTCTTTACATATATAACTCCCACAAACTTTAAATAATTATATAAATATAATTTTATTAAACTTTAGTTTATAAGCAGATGAGTAATGAATAAAATTAATAAAAAGGCTAATAATAATACAAATCTTCATATACTTTTTTAAGTTTTATATTGGTAAGTGGTAACTGATATTACTAGTATCTAAGAATATTGATACGCAATTTGTTTAAAGTACTAAATATCAAACTGGTCATTAAACTGGTTGAAACAGTTACTTAAGAGTCAATGATTCAACCATAATTAAATAGAGATAAATCAAATCTTAATTAAAATATACGCAAATATTAATAAATAACTTTAAAATGAGTAATATTTAAATTAAAAAGTATTAATCCTTAAATAAATAAAATATTTATATATAAATCACAAAATCTAGCAAAATAGAGTTATTCAAGTACAAAGCTGACATATTATTATTTTTTTACTCAAAATAATATTGTTTTAATTAAGCAATGACAAAGAAAAAATGTAAAATTCAAATCAATTGTCTATATCTAAAATTTTTAATTAGATCAATTAAGAAATTAGCTCATCACCTTATTAATTTAACCAACCAAATTGAATTAGATTTTAAAAGGATGAATTTGCTATTAAGGGGAAAGAAGAACAAGATTGATACTCAAATTATCAGAATCATAATCATCTAATACTCTATAATTTTGAGCAATCCATGATAAGACAATCAAAAGGAAGCAACATTGCAGTTTTGGGGGGGTCATCCGACAAACTCCTACATCCATCCCTTTAGGCTAAAGAGATAGCCGCAGGGAACGTGATACAATCTCTACCCTTTTCTCTTAACTTCAACATTATCCAACGCCCTTCCATCATTCTTTGGATTCCTCATTCTCATTCTCAACTCACTAATCCTATTTACTAATCTTTAATATAAAATATATTTAATTAATTTAAATAAATTAAAAAAATTAGTTATTTATAATAATTGTATGATGATTTCTTTAAAATACTCCTCTTTAATCATATACATTTAAACTACTTTTGATAGAAATATCTTAATATATACAATTATATAAGAATACTTTATGGAGAAAATTATAATTTATAAAGATAAAATGAATGAAAATAGTATATTTTTAATCAAAGTAAACTCTCTATTTAATTTTTATAATTAGAATTAGAAGGAGTGATACTGAGGCTAAGCTCATATTTATTCATTGGCATTGGCCTATTGTTTCTTTCTTAATTCTTACTTAAACACTTGCTTTGACAAAAGAAAAAGAAATAGTTTAGTACTCCTCCTATATTTAATATAAGTTATAATTATAAAATTAATCTTTATATTAAATATAATATATATTTTTTATATTTATTAATTTTTTTATAAATTAATCTATTAATATTCCTCAACAATAATTAAATAAAGATTAAATAAAATAATTATAGTATTTTAAAAAAATATAATATTAACTAAATAGTATTTTATATTTACTTATATTTAACATGCAAGATTCTCAATTAATAATCCATTCAATCCTTCATTGATCTAATTAACTAATTTAAATAAATTAAAATATATATATCAATTAACTATATCATGACATACATCTATAAATTATAATTAATTTAAAAAAATAATAAATATAAAATAGATTAAAATTTTATATTAATAAACTATTTGGCATGGAGAAATAAAGAATTCATGAAAGAAATAAAGAATTTTATATTAATAATCTATTAATAAAATAGATTGAATTCATGAAAGAAATAAAGAATCTGGTGGTAAACATTGGATTATGAGAGAAATAAAGATTCGGAAGCTGAAGGAAACAGGATCCCTATTCTAGACATGCAAGAGAGGAAGAACTCAACATGAAGATAAAAAGTACTAGAAGTGAATATATATTAGTACAAAGTGGATTCCAGTTAATACACTACCTACCCTCCCAAATACAACCTTCCTTATTCCTAACATTCCCAAAACTCCAAAAAAAAAATATCATCTTATTAAATTTCTCCCACTATTCCCCATCCTAACCCTCCTTGTCAACCACAACTCCTCACTTTTTACACAGCAACATCAGCCCAAATGTGTAAATATATATGTCAGTTCTCTTCTTTCATCTTCTCTTCACTGGAATCAAGCTGGAAACTCACAGGCTCCATATCCTGCACACGCCCATATAATTTCCCGTTATTACTACCATATAAAAATAGTAAGGACAAAATTATGGAACTCCCCAAGAATAACTCATCCTTGCTATTAGTGAAGAACAAACAAATTCTAAAAACCCAACTCGGAAATCAAGTTGGTCTTTTCTTCCCCCAAAGGTCATTTTGGAATCCAACCTTAATCACACAAAGTGACAGACAACTCAATCTTTTTGACTCTCAGATATTTCGCCATTTACATTTTTCCTTAAATTTTTTATATTCGCTTCTTCGATGCAGTACTCTTATTACAATTTACCGTTGGCTGGATTAAAAAACAGTCCTACTAAATTTCACCCATTTATTTATGTTCCCGTATTTTTATGAACGTTTAAATTTACCCTCGGTAACTCGAGGTTGCGAGGTAAAACGCATACCCTTCTACTAATTCAGTACTACTATGATGAGCCTGATAATCATGCCACCCAATAAAGTCAGGCCACGTCATACCAAAAGATTCCCCCACTGTCAACCCTATCACGTGCCTTTTTGACGTACGACCACACAATGTCCCCCAGCCCAGCTCACGTTAGCATTTGAGTGTTCCACTTTTCTAATCTAAGCCCTGATAAGAATCTACCGAGATATACTACTGCTGCGGCTGCACTAGAGGTTAAAAGTAGGGTTTCGATAGGGTACTTACTAGGCTGTTGCGTGACCACGTACGCCGCTCCTCCAAAGTAGCAGCTACCACCCGCGCGTGCCTTCGCTTGGTAGTAACTATTGAAAGCATACGAGGCGTGTGCCTCGAGAGTGTTAGGATCGAAACACGTGGAGCCTGGCTGAATCTGGCGGCAATCAGCACCTCCCTCACCACAAGCATAGTCTAGAGCCGCCTGCAACTTCTCTTTTCCGGCATCCGGGTTTGCCACACACCACGAGGTCGCCATTGTGCTCTTCGACACCCCTCCTCCGCCGTTGACGGGAGCGGCGGGAGTCGGCGACGTTTTCGGCTGACCACCGCTAGCCGGTGTCGGAGATAACGACGAAGACGACGGTTGCCCATGGTAGTGTTGGAGACCTTCCACGGTTAAGGGTATGTCGTAGACCTTCTTCTGATTAGGGTAGAACAAACCGAAGTTCCTCTCCGATGTGGGGCCCGGTTTCTGGTTCTCGTTGAACATTGCGAACAAATAAACGGTGAGATCTGCTTTGGGTCTCAAGGGGGTCCCACCACCGGTGAGGATCTTGCGGACGAGATTGCCGTTGTAAGCAGCGGCGTTCTCTACGCTTGCACCCACCTCATTCTTGTCTCCCATAGAGGGCCATCCTGTTTCGGTGACAACGACCTTAAGGTCATCATATTTCAGAGCAGAAAGAGCGGCGAAAACGGCGTCAATTTGAGCGTCGAAAAGGTTGTAATACCTCAACCCGTTACCCGGATCCACCTGACCAGGGTTGTCCCTGAACAACGCGTAGTCTAAAGAGATAACGTCAGCGTTAGACTCGTATGCGAAAAAAGGGTACACGTTCACCATAAGATACGACCCGGTCTGGCGGAGGAAGGCCAAAAGGGGCTTGAAAACGGGTTCGATGAGTTCGGGTCGGAATGACCCAGCTGAAGCCGGGTACGAGTTTCCCAGAGCACTGAGTGCAATGGGGGAAGAAACCTTGATATCGTTGTGAAGATTGTACTTGACGAGAGCTTGCTGAATGTTTTTCATGGCGGGTACGAGGAACTTGGTTGTGCTGTGTGGATCCACGAACACTTCGTTACCAACGGCAATGGCTTCGATCTGCGTGTGAGGGTGGAAAACGGCGACGTTTCTCTGTACCCATGAGTAAGCAAATGAGGGCTTTTTAGCCGCCATGAAGAGTTGCTCGTTGGGCAGATCTACAGTGACCTTGATACCGGAACCAGACAGTGCTTTCAGAACGGCAGGGTCGGTGTCGTAAACTTTCGTGCGCTCTATTCCCTGAGATTTCATCAGCTGAACCACCTTCGTCGCCGACGGAAGATTGTTTGCCACACGACCATAGTTCACCCCTATTGAACCAGCATCTGTAAAAAAGAAGGGAGTAAACCACAACCTCATTAGCATTGATAAGAAAACCACAAAAAATGAACAAAACTCCATTAAGCACAATGCGACTTGTGAAGCTTCCAAACAATACTTTACCTGCACAAGAGAGGAGCGAAATGAGGAAGAAGATGGCGGAGACAATGAGGGGCTTCATGCTCTGATTCTGGCGGTATGAAGGAATGTGGAAGGAACAGAGCACGTGAGGGCTGAAGACGGAGGGAGGGAATGTGGAAGCTTTCGCGCTGCAATTTCTGTGGGGGATTGGCGAAGTGGGTTTGTTTGTGTGAGAGGAAATGAGGAAGTGGTGCTATTTTTATTTATGAGGTTACTGAGAGGAACGAGGGAGAGGGACCCACATTGTGGCAGCGACAGAAGCCAGAGGACAGAGAAGGATGGGGACCACATTTTAACTCAAGTTGGAGGAGGAGGATGAACCATGGAGAGATGGTGTTTTAGGGTTTATGTCAGGGAAGAGGCGAGGGAGGAGAGAGAAGAAGAGCGTGGGGGACCCACCACATGGGGATTAGTTGGCCCCGCCCAATGGTAACATGTCACGTGGCGCCACAAAACTCGACCGTTTAGTGCACAGGGATGTTTACGTTAGTGGCACAGTGAAATCAGAGTGATACGCTACTATCGGGCGCATCATGATCATGTGGTCTCTGCACGAGGAGTGTCGCCACGTGTTGAAAATGGAGGTGAATAGTGATTAAAGGAGCCGAAAAGGAGGGGGGAGTACGTGGGAATTGGAACGTTAGTGTGGGGGATTAAGTGGACTAATGATAATGGTGAGGAAGGAGGACTGTTTTTGTTGTTATTAGTAGTAACGTTCAGAATGTCACATGATCATGTTTTGGAATAAGTAATGATTTATTGTGTTAGTATGATTCCGTTGTGTAAAGTCTCAAGGTCACTCTAACTGCTAACCACAAGCAGTCTGACCCCTATCTCCCCAGCCGCCACTCGCTGGATTATTAACTCTTAATTTCAATTTCCACGATCTTATCTTATTTGGATTTTATTTATATTATAAAATATGTAGATAGTAAAAAAAAAAAGAGTAATGTTTATTGTATTTTACTTGTCTATTATTATTAGTCATATATGATTGATTCCCTTTCGAGTGCACATAAAAAAGCGATTGACGTAATGCATGAACATTTGAGCTACACATGTATCTCTCGCATTTATCATAATCCTTTTGGGATTTGCTTGGCATAGCTAAGAGGGGAATTCTACCCCATGGAAAATAATGAATTTATCAAAATAGTTTTTCCCCCAACACGTTTATTTAAATGGTTAGCAATCTCTGTCGTGTGACTCCATTAAATGCCCTTTTGTTTGATATGGAAGGAACAAATGGTGATGGAGAAACCTGAAAAGAACTAAACAGACTAGTAAACCCCGGGGGCAACCGATGGATCCAGCCCCAAAGGGCATTAGATTTGAGCCCATTCTTCTTAACCGACTTTGACCCAGAGCCTCAAGTGTTGATATACAAACAATTGGTAACCATAGATAAATGTTAGTCTAATTGATAATAAAAAATTAATTTATAATTAATAACAGCATGAGGTTAAATTCTTTTATTGATGTGAAAATTTTATTGATGCGTGATGTAGATACCTTGTTGAGTTCTTGAAACCCAATTAATCTAAACTTTTTTTTGTATAAAAAAACTAACTAATTGAGGTTGAATATAATAGATAGGAGTTAGTCCCTCAATAAATTAAGGTTCAAATTCATATTAAGAAATGTGCTCATATGAAGTGCGCCATAACAATAATACCTCATGTCTCATATAAAAATATATTTATGCCTAATAAAAAAATAGAGCCTAATAGAGATAACATAATATTTCGTTAACACTCCCTCTAGTCTTAATATAGACATTAAATAACTAATTTATATAAATTAAATAAATTAATTCAGTTATTTATCTGTAAAAATAAATATTAATTTTCTTAAAATATCCTTTTATATTAGAAAGAATTATCCTTGATGAATTTTTTTTTTAATATGCACAATTAATAGAATTATCTTGTGCAATAAATACAAATTTATTGGCTACCTTTCCTCATATCTAATAGCTAAAATTTTCCATCATGTGCATTAGGCTTTTGGTCATGAATACCTCGAATTTTCAAGGATAATTTTTATCTTAGAAATAAACTTTATATTAATTTTAACAACGCGCAGTTCGAACGTTTACACATGATCGAATTCTAATAATTGAATGAAAATAATTTAAACATGAATATTATCCCAGAAGAAAACTGCCTTAAAGTAATTCAACAGAACGCTACACTCCCACAAATCGCAGGCCACTTGAAAAGTTCCAATGATCTCTTGATTTTGCCTGTAACCTACTCAATAAATATTGGTTTTTCTTCCACATGCCAATGATGATCATATGCAAATTCCGTGTAAGAAAAATCCTCCGTACCTGAATTACCGCTTAGTCTCTCATAGAATATCAAATTCAAATGTATGAAAGATGGAAAATCAAATACAAATATACATTTTAAGAAACCAATGACTACTTGAACAGAATTTACAGGTTTCTTCTTCTGTGCACTTCAGAGAATTTACAGGTTGACTATACATGATATATACATCTGATAACTTGGACCATAAAATGTCACAGAACAGAAGTTAACTTACAAATTAAAGTTATGTAAAGACAGAAAGGGAAACATCCAAGCAAAATTTGTTGAAAACAAAAAAGAATCTAAAGAATCCTATAGGCAATTGGTATGCAGCATCAGCAATTTTACATACCACAAACCTCTTTCTGTTCTCTGCTCAATGTCAAGCTTGTCATAGTTATGTTGCAACGCAATAACGAGTAAAATCTCTAACGAGTTCAGCTCCCTTTCGTACGCACTTCCTCTTTTCCCCTGCCTGGACATTGCCAGAAATAAACTTAAGGTCTTGATAATCCCATTTATATAATCCAACTATGACAGATTTTCTTCCTCTTCTTAAAATCAACTTTCCTCAAAATCATATCATGACATGGAGCAAATGGTTTCCTAAAACCATCAAATTATTCAGACAATAATTACTTTTCAAACAGGTTGTATCTTGTTTTACCTTCTCTTAAATCTGCTTGTTGTGATCTTTGTCTCTGACAACATAATCTTCGGATAAACTCCTGTAGATGATTGTGAATGCTGCAAATTATAGAATCTGAAAGGTTAGAGGCAGATAATACAGCTTGATTGGCATTCCCACAACATTTATAATGCTCAGGAGCTTTTGTTCTCTTCTAAATATCAAACTGGGGGGGGGGGGTTGTTGGACCAAGGAATACCTTAGTCGATGCCTGTTGCATGCCATGAAGAAGGCCACAAATCCATTCAGTATACTCCTGACAGCACGGAAAATCTAGAGACAATGTTCAAATAAATAACAATTAGGATGGCTGTCTTTTATTAAACCACCTAAACGCACAAATTCATTAACATACAATTTTACAACCTGTGAGAAAAGGTCATTCCAAAGAGAGCGCCACAAGGAAACTTTATAGGAGGTGCTAATTGTTGCCTCAGATGATGATGCCACCACAGAAAAGCTAGAAACAAACTGCCATGTGTCTCCAAGAATATTATATATGCTTGTACACATGAAAGCCACAAAACTCAAGATTGCAAGGACAAGCCGAATTGGAGCGTATATAATTTCCCAGAGAGTCCAAAATATAGGATATAAGACAGAAGTAGCTGCAGTGCAATCAAACATAATTATCAAAGCAATTAGCATAAGACTTGTACATCAATGAGTGGATATCAGAACTAACATAAAAAATGACAAGCTCGAAATAAAATGATAACCTACCAATGCTCCAAACAAGAGTGAGGATAGACCACAATGGCCAAAGTAAAAGCTCCAGTACATCCCCAACAAAATTGTAGGAAGTCTCAATTCCAATCCAAACAACAGAACCAATGTTTTCTGCTAAGTTATATAACAAATTCCAGCTTGGAAGAAGAAATCCAAAGAACTCCACCAATGGTTCTGCAAGAGGTTGGACAAGAACAGAGAAAAAGGATCTGGTGGTTTGTGTGAAGGCAAGACACCACTTAACAGCCTTTTGAATGTTATGCAGAAACAACATTGTTCCTAAGTACTTTATCCTTGAAACCATTTCCCAAGTTTCTATCCAATCAATAAGCGGCCCACATATACGAGATGCTGTTGCCTTAAGAACAGGAACATTTTTATATAAGTCATAAAATCCTATTATGACAGTGACAACTGAGATGAGTGCATATAAAATTCTTGCCAATGGGCACATCCATGGGCGATAGAGATTGCAGAATCCTGGGTAAGATTGTAGGAAGATGACCCAAGATGGAAGGCCAGCCTCTAACAATGTAAGCAATCGCAGATCAGATACTATAACTTCCCTCAATTTAAATGGAAGGTCATGGTCATTAAACCTAAATAATATTAGAACATCCTTATACTGAGTATTATCCACTACAATCTCAGAAACACCAGAGGTCTCGGTATATATTCTATTGCTATCAATTCCCCCAGGCACTTCATTGGAGTAGCTGTGAACTCCAGCTCCAGTACCAAGGGACTTCATTACCTTTCTCCTCTTGTAAGGTCCAGATGGTGGAGGTGTGTGCAGCAGCATGTCCTCCATCTGTTCCTTATTCCCACAATATACACCAATATTGCTACCCGGACAGTCAATATAACTAGCCTCAACAGTGAGCATACCATCGCACATATTATCCTCATCATCAATAGATATAGTCCCAGAAAGATCTTCACGAGCATCATAAAAGATCTCCCCTAAAAAATTGCAGATGAAGAAATATTTAGCAACCTTCTTTTGGTCTAGAAATTAAAGAAGCATGGCAACCTTTAGCTAGCATCAAGTGACGAAATGAAATGTAGTACAATCTAGAATTACATAACTGATGTGAAGCAACCACACATACAAACAAGCACATACATGCATATAGAGAAACCAAAAGAATAGAGATCTACAGGTATAACTGCATGCATTATATATGAACGTATGGTTTATTTAAATTGAAGAGATTGATAAAACATAGGAAATAAGGAAATAAGTTTTTGAACATACAATCATTTAGAGATGTACAGCCAAATAAGTCATGTAAAAGTAATCATTACCTCCCATGCATGTATTCATGTTTGGGTCCAAGCATATAGATATTATATCAAATCAAAACCAGAACAAAAGATTGGAGCCAAAACTAATTTATTTGGTAGCGGCCAAACATAATCAATAAATAGAGAAATAAACTCCCAAGTGAGTGCTAAATGCAATGCCTCTTTTAGCCTTTTTTTTCCAATGCGAAATTCTTGTTTTCAACTAATTAGAAATATATATCCATCCACTGCCTTGACTCACCAAAATAATTAATAAATAGCCTCATTTTGACAGATAATAATATATGTCTTAGCAAGCATATGAACTTCATAGACAACCAGACACATAATTAGATTGTAATTATTTCATATTAGAGAAATTACACTACATAAAAAATGAGAATACATGTTACCACCTATGGCGGAATCCAAATACTCTTTCAAAAGCTGCTGTTCAGAAGATGTTCCTGAAAACCATGAAGATATACAGCTTGCAGCTTGAGCAATGCTGTCAAATTCCCATCTTTTCATAGATTTAGTTTCTATAGCCAATGAGGTATCAGTCTGCAAAACCAAAGAAAACATTAAGGCATGATAGTACAGACAACTGCAAACAGAATAAGGAGTATGCAGGAGATGCAGTACCTGGAGCTCATTCAAGTAGCTCATACCACGGACACTGGCCCATTCAACTTCAAATACAATAAAACCATATAAGGTCCTATGTAATTCGCGGCTCAACTGCAAAGAATTTTTTAGTTTTTTCACAGGCAGCAAAACCCGCTTTCTTGATGACATCAACACATCAATCAGTGAGAACCATCTTAGAAAGTTCTTCGGTTTACTTGTGCTCGTTCCAGAACAGACATCCTTTCCCTGTTTTCTCTCTCTCCGAGCTTTAGAGTTTGCAAAAGGAGACAACCTTGACTGCAATTAAATACAAATTATGTAACTTTATATTCAAGGATAAATGCCGATAAAAATGGCTTCAATAAATTATGGTTTTTTAGAAACCTTGGTAACCATCAGCTGCCAGAAGTGAGCCTTCCGAGAACCCAAGTCTCTCAACCATGGTCGGTTGTCGACCAAAATATATAATTTTCTGCTATCATTGGCAAGGAAAAGGCTAAGGTCTGAGAGATATGACTGTAAGTCTCTGCAGGAAAAAGGAAAAAGTCTTAACATATGCATCGGATCGGTTGGATACAAGAGTTTCAAAACTAAGTGTCATTAAAGTGGATACGAAATTATGATGAGGTGAGATTTCCTTATCAAACATTTCTAGTAAATCTAAAAAGAATTTATACCAAGTCGATGTGATAAATCATTTAATTACTGTGAGTAGGAAGAAAAATCAGCTGCTTTCCAACAATGGTCTTTTCCGATTCAAGAATGTGACAACAAAGTTGACAATCTGAAAATAATTTAAATCGGGATGACAAAATTACACCAGAGAAAACAAATCAGGGATAACACAAACTTGGGAGCAATGTAAAGAACGCCACCCTTATTCCCCTTGAGAAACCAGAAACCTCCCTCAGGCGATTGTCAACTTGCTAATCACATTGTTCAATTGCACTTTTCTATCAAAGATCAACTGAATCTTCTCTATGCAGCTTAAAGGGTAATAAACTTACAATAAGAGCTATAAGCCGACAATAAATATTTTCCTCCTTTGAGGTTGTAGTAATCATAAAAACATGCGCTATGACAATTTAGTGTACCAGCAATTGCGAGCAACATGATATGATCAAAATCAAGCAACTTGATCAACCTTACCCAATCTGCAAACTCGTAAGAGGAAAGATGCATCGCCGATCATCACCTCTCCCCATCAAGACCACGCTCGAAGCTCGAGACCCAAAAGTAGTTCAAACTCGCCGCCAATAATGTCAACTGTAGTTCCCAGAAGTTAGAAAAGTAGAGGGAGGAAAAAAATGAAGGAAAAAAAAAATCCAATCAGCGAACTAAGAGAACTACACAAAATTGTAAACGAGCATAAAAGACACAGAAAAAAGTACCTGGGATAAGGGAATTCCGTGAAAACGGAGTATAAACGCTGAAGTAATCACCGAGGAACGTCATAACAAAATAAAAACATGGAAGGGGAGAGACTGAGATAAGAAAAAAAGAGGGGGGGGGGGGGGGTTGGGGGCGCGTGTAGGAGAACCGTGGAGTAGGAAGAAGATAGCCTTAATTACAATCAATGAATTAGATGGGACTAGAGGAAGAGACACATATACTGAAGCAACGAAACCCAGAATTACATAAATGCAAGTCAGGTCAGGCTAATACAAGAGGAATTCAATGTGTCAATTAAGAGGCGCGCTGGTGATAAGAATTCATTGCTTAGCTCGGAAGGCGTGTTAAAAGGGAGGGGAGAGAGGGAGGGGGTGTTGCGAGAGAGAGAGAGAGAGAGCCGCTTGTTTGTTTCGGTTTGACTCAATGAGTCGTAACAAGAGAAGAAGGCGTGTGAGATTCGCAATTTGAAAACAGTAATGGATCTTACCGTATAAAAATGAATGTATCTAGTGGTGTGGGTGAGGGTTAAAAGGGTAAATTCAGGGTTTCATCGCTGGGATAGTTCCCGCCACGCCAACCAGATAGATGAAGAAGGAGCAAGGGAAGAGAGGAGGGAGTTTTCTTTTTTTTTTTTTTTGGATGAAAGTGAAACGTAGAGAGAGAGAAGAGACAGGGAGAACCTGGGAAACATGAGAATGCGAGCTAGGGGATGAGTTTGTTTTGGCTGTCGGTTGCGAGGATCGATGGGGCGTGTTTGGTTTTTGCCGTCTTGTGGGTCCCGCCACCTATTTTTATTTCCGTATCTATCCATTCCTCTCAACAGAAATTTAAGGCAAACACTATTTTCCATTTTCAATCAGGAATAATATTCTCATCTCCCTTTATTTTATTCTTATTACCGTCCTGAACACGTTTCATGTGACACGCAACTCTCTCTCCATATATTTTTGTGCCTCGTAAAATTACTTGAATGTTCCACGAAATGAATTATTTTAAAATTTTCAGTTTCAAATATTTTCGTGTTTAATTTTATATTTAGAACATATACAATTCAATCTTATTTAGCTGAAAATACACAAGTCAATAAAAAATAGGAGAATTATAATAAAAAAATTATAGTAAATGACCGTAAAAATTATAATTATTTAAAAAGAAAAAATGTTAGAATAAAAACTTAAAATTATTGAATTGTCTTTTGTCAAACTTTCTGTGTATTTTTCTCAAATTATATTTTTAAAAATAATATAAATTTTTAAATTTCAATAAATTAAACAAAATTTCTCCTAATATTTATATATCTATCACAGAAAAATAATACAAGCATTGATTAATTTTATCAAAATTGAAATTTATTATAAAATAAAAAATATATAATTTTAAGAAAGTTTGAGATAATTTATAATTTATTATACGTGTTAAAAAATTATACATATCTAAAAAATTAAAAAAAAGAAGAAGAAGCTTTAAACAAAAGTAGTATGATTTATTTTTATTTTAGAATAATTTTATGTGAGTTTTAAAATTAAAAAATCCACGATACTCCTTCAATTTTTAATATATAACTTAATTAGTCAGCTAACCTTTGTCTTAGATATAATATTTTTTTTATTTATTAATATTTTTTTAAATTACCCTTATGATACTCTTTCAGCAATAATCAAGTGAGAAAGTGACTTAAGGAAGATGATTATGTTATTTTAAAAAAATATATTCATATTAATTAATTTAACTAATTTATTTATTATAATAAAGTTAGTTAAATATATCATATATTAAGAACCGATAATCATATATTCATATACGGATGAGGTGGGTTTTGTTAAATAATTTTGAGGAGTGAGTCTTATAATACACATACATAATATAAAACTCTAACAAATCACATCATCTATTTAAAAACCATAAATCATAAATAATATTACTCATTTGTTGCAACCTCATGAGATAAAGATTAATTTGTTCATAATCAGACCTGTTATAAAGTTTAAATTGATACTGAGATCATATCTATTTTCTATTAATATATTATGATGTTTCAGTTCTGATAATATATAAAATATGTTTACTTTTTTTATCTAGGAGAATAGAGTTTCGTTTAGGTCAGGTGATAAAATAAGGGAAAAAACTCAATGATATAAATGGATAAATATTGATATTAATAATTAAATGATATATTGAGGATATGATTATATAATGTTACTGGAAAATAAAAGTTAAAAAAAAAAGGATATTGATTATTTTGGCAATTTTAATTTTGGTGGAAAATAAAGTTTATACTAGTTTTAAAATAGAATGTTAGAGAGATTGAATGAGAGAATATAGGAAGTTTAGCATTCACATTAATCTTACAAATAGAATGTGCGAGAGGAAGTATTATAGGGGTTTGATAATAGATAATATAATTATTTTAAATTTTTATTTTAATATATAATTTTTTAAATATTTATAAAAAAATCTATATTTAATATTCGATAATATTTTAAATAAGATTGTCTAGAATAAAAAATTATTATGTTTAATAAAAGAAATTGGAGTAGAATCTGTAAAGATATTTATTTTAATAATATATGTTGATAAGTAAATAATAATAATAGGAATGAATATTAGCATTATTCATATATTATTATAAAGTGTAAAACTAGGGACAAGCAAATCAGGAATCAAGTGACGTGGAAGACACCAAAATCTCCAGCACGACAAGATTTCACATCCTAATATATATGTTTTGTGGAGATAAAGATAACTAAGGAAGACTAGTTACAATAATGGAAGTTTGAAACGAATCGTTCCTTTTTCTTTGCTTCTCGTTGTTACTAACTTCTTTGTTCTGATTCTTTCCTATATTCTCCAATCTCTCTATGCCTTTTTTCCCTTTTTCTTATAAAAAAATCTAGCTAGTAGTATTACGTGCCTCTTTTTGGCTAGATATTTTACTTTAAAATCTTACCATATCATCGTTGCATGCCACTTAATAAGTAACAGAATCTCATAACATGAGACCTTTTTATTCCATAAATATCATTTCAACATTTTCCCAAATTTACTTTTGCCCTCTCAATATTTAAATATATATGTGGATTTCATCAAGGTATGAGACAAATGCTTTACTTGTTTTTTTACTAAACGATTATTCACATTAGCTTATATCAATATATATATATATTCTATTTACGAGAAATCATGAGTATTATGACTTATTTTTGGACAATACACAAAAAATATCTAGCTTAAGCAAATTTATAATCTTTTTATTTAATTAAAAATATCTCAAGTTATTTTAGGCTTGAAACTAATATTTTTTTAAAACTTAGAGCGCAAAAAATTTTCACTCATGTCAACAGCCGAGTGTTTTTAGAAGTTAGAATTTATATTCTCATTTTTATAAGAATAAAACTATTTATTACATCAATTAATAATTTATTGTTAATTTACAAAATTATTTTAACAGCATATTAAGCCTAATATCTTCTGTATATTATGGGTCTGTTTAGAACCACGGAAAACTGTGGTTTTATAAGTCTTTTTTGGCAAAACTTATATTTAGAGAAATTTTAAAACAAATAATCATATTTATTCAAATGGGTTTTTGGACTAAACCATGATTTAAAATCAAGGTTTCAGATAAGCTGATCAGAGTAGTTCATAGAATAGTAAAATAACTTATGAACTAACCAATTACTATATTACCCCTATTTTTTCTTACACACTCTCTCCCCTCTTCTATTTTTTCTTACACCCTCTCTTTTATTTTCTTATACCCTCTCTCCTCTCATCTCTTCTCATTTAATACTCATACACTTTTTTATAATTTATTAATAATAAAAGTACTTTTAGAAATAACTATCCAAATACTTATTTATTCAAAACTATTTTTTTTCATAAGCTTTTCTCTAAAAGTCATTTTTTATAAGCTGCCAAAAAACCTTTTTTTTATAAACCCATTTTCAAAATCCTATTCAAACACACGCTATATTAAGGATTGCATTAATTTTAGTCAGAAGCCAATCTAGCTTCAATTTTATATTAATATTCACTTGATATTAAATACTAGTGGAGTGGTTAGCTTTTGTTATAAATGTAGAATTTTAATTCACTTTATTTATTATATTTATCATCTCTAAACTAATTAATATAACTATCAATCAATCATCGGGTCATTAATATATAATATAATAAATAAGTTAATTTTAGTTCTAAATATAAGACATATTTATTATTTTTTAAATTAATTTTATTGATACTCCCTCAATAATAATCAAGTAAAAGAACTAATAAGTAAAGAAAGATTATTATGGTGTTTTAAATTAAATATGACGTATTAACTAACTTAACTAATATCATTAATTTAATTAAATAAATTTAATATATCATATAATAGGGATTTGAGGAGTATATATAATCTAAAGTCATATATGGATATTTTATTTAAGAGATCATATTATATTTGTTATAATTAATTTATTTATTTAAAACTAACAAATTAATTTTCAAGAAGTGCATTTGTTTCGCAGGAATAAAAAATCTATACTTTTAAGCCTCAAAAGAGGATGACATGGTAAGTAACATTTACCCCTATAACACTTATCAAGGGGGTTTTAACTTTAAAACTCTTATCCCAATAGAAATTAATTTTAAATCTAAAGTAATCTAAAGATATTGAATAAAAAAAATAATTTATTTAACTATAAGTAGTTTTTACAAGGGAGGAGGAGTATAATATATGGCAGTAATACTATGGCAGATTAAGTTATGGTTTTATGTTGCTATGTATACGTTGTTAATGATAACAATAAAATAAAGAAGTTTCTATTTGTTATAAAAACTAAAAAGAAAAGAAAGCTTAGCCAAAAGAAAGAAAGGGAAGAAGTACCGAGTAACCACTTATGAAATAATATTGTACAATTTCGTTATGTCCTTTTTGTCCCTTTGTTTAAGGGCTATGTCGTCTCCATGCCCATAACGGGAACGTACATGACGTCACATGTCCCAACAAAGCAAGCTTCTTCAGCCTTTCATCTTTATTAATGAAATCTCAAAGCACTGTTTAACGTATATTTATAAATTATCATATATATATATATATGGCCGATATATCAAACAATTCAAGCCTTTAAAGGAAATGAATTCATTAACAATTATATTCATGAACAATATCGGTTCATTAATTATATCTGCTTGAGATTCTCTGAAAGCAATCAAGTTCTTGATAACCGTTGAGGTTCTGCACTTCAACCTCCAACTTACATTTATTTTTTTATATCTTGTTTGATTCAAAAAAAAAATATATTTATATATAGATAAATTTATCTTATATTATTTTATAGAATATTTTAATAAAATATAATATTATAAAAAATTATAAATATATTAATATTATATAAATATAATAATAAGATATTAAAAAAATTATAAATATATTAATATTATATAATAATAAAAATATATCTTTTCATTAAATTTTTTTAATTTTAGAGAGGAGATAAAATTAAAAAAAAATATATTATAATTAGTTAAGGAAGGGGAGAGAAGTAAAATATCTCTCCCTTTTTTTTTTAATTATTTATATTAAATAATATTTTAATATAAGGTCTAAAATAATATGGCCTAAACCAATTTGCACGTCCATCCATCTGCACATAATTAATATATAAAATGAAGGGCCTTTCTTTGTTTGGTATTATATCAATCATTCAGTTGCCCTGAGGCCATGGGGAAAAGGACAAAAAGAAAGAAAAGGAACATGCATGCATGAAAAGGACAAAAATACTGAATATATGATTGCAACTAAAAAAAACAGTACTTTATTCTATCTTTGTTAGTGTTTGAAAATTACGGAAATCGTGATTTCAAAAAAAATTTAGAATAAAATTTTAGTTTAAAAAAAATTAAAATAAATATGAATATTTATTTAATCAAATTTTTAGATTAAATTAAAATTTAAAATTAAAATTTCAAATAAATTGATCAGAATAATTTATAAAATAGTAAAATAACTTATAAATTAACCAATTATTATATTACCTATACTTCTTCCTATACTATCTCTCATCTCTCATACTTTTTCTTACAATATATCTCTCTTTTTTATACTATCTCTCCTCTATCTTCTTATATCTTATATCTACTTATTTAATACTCATAATTTTTTCATAATTTACCACTAATAAAAGTATTTCTAGAAATAATTATTTAAATATTTATTTATTTAAAATTATTTATTTTATAAACTCTTCTCTAAAAATATTTTTTATAAGTTACTTAAATTTTTTTTATAATTTTTTTTTAAATTTTATTTAAATAGGCGTTTTACCTTCAAGCAAGGAAACAACGTTTTAGATGTGAAAAAAAATAGATTAACATGAGATTATAATTTATAATGTAATATTATACTAACAAATGATGATTGTATGATTATTTTTATATACCTGATAATTTATATACGATGGATGGCCTATATTTGATCCCTTTTATGGTTAAAGGGCTAAAAGCCATTGGCCAACAAAAGGGAAGCACTAGGAAAAAGGGTAGGGAAACTGTGGGCAAGATATGCGGTGAAGGCGCATCCACTTTAGGTTATGATGGTCCTCTACGCTCGAAAGGATTAGGATGATTGAGCATGGGACCCAGAAAGTTCTGCCTGTCCATCCTCACAAATATTCTTTATCTGTAATTAAAATATAACAATTTAATATATTTTAATTATTTAACTAATAATTTATATTTTATTATTAATAAGTAAAATTTTAATTTAATTTAAAAATATTTATTTTTTATAAAATTAAAATTAATCATAAATTTTTAAAATAAATTATTAATTAAATTATATTTTAATTAAATAGAAAAGATATCATACGGAAGAGTCTATATATCCATCACAATCACAGTCAGCGTGAGGATGGAAGCTGGTGGACCCAGTCAGGAGCCAGGCCGTTCCGTGCGCGATGGGAAGATACGGCAGCCACGTCGGTGTCGTCGTATGAGACAATAAGGACAAGCATACACTGTATCATCATCACGTGGTTTAGCAGAGCCTAACATTGTAGTACATTGAATGTACTATACTTAAATGTATTATCGCCGAAAAACAGATAGGTATAACTATAAATATAAGGAGAGAGAATAGGAGAGAGAAAATTTGTAATGCTTTTTTTTTTAAAAATAAGGGCTAACGTGATTTTTTTTAAAAAAATAATATATTTTTTATATGAATTTAGGGTACAAGTGACTTATAATATAAAATATAGTAGTAGGTGATTAACATAAATGAATAGTATTATGGTGGGTGATGCAGGGATGGTCTAATCTGTGACTTAAGAGCGTATTATTAGCCCATTGCTTTAGGTGTGTGTGCGTGTGAACACTAAAACACTGTTAGGAGTTTGGGGATTGAGGAATTTGGAAGCAACACAGCAAATGGGACATGACATGGAATGTAGCAAGTACTTCGGGAATTGGGAAGAGGGTTACGTTAAAATATAATATTTATAGATATTGAACTTTTTAATATTAATTTACAAGGGGGGGTTGCAAACCAAGTGAATGGTGTTGACTCTGAATTTAATTTGTATAGTTTAGGAACCTCCCTTTAAATTAACTAAATTGCGATTAAAATAATATAGGAAGAAGTTAACTAATTAATTTGCTGTTGATGCGACAATGACAGCCTCAAAAGTAAGAGTATATACTATACTTAAAAGAATTATAGATTATATTTTATAATTTAATATCTGATTTTATTCTATAAAAATCTTAATTATTTTATATTAGAGTAAATTTATATGTTTAAATTATGATGCTCTATTCATATTATAAAAAAATTTATAATTATAAACTTATAAATAATATCATATTTATATATTTAAAAATTAAATAATATTTTTAATTTATTAAGAATAAAATAATAAAAAAATAATAATTAAAGTTTTAAAGTATATTATATATATAAAAGAAACTTTAAATTTGTATTGGAGTCAGATATCTATAGAGTTATTGCAATATTAATAATTGAATACTTGGTAAGTAAAGCATATGAGCAATTTCAAGATCTACATAAATATAATTTTTATATTCAAAATTTAAAAAATGAGTAAAGAGAATTATCAGCTAAAATAAAAAATGTAGAGCTATAAATAGAAAAAGTTTAAAATATATATATATATATATATATATATATGGATGAGGCAAATTGATAGGGTGATATATTTTATCTGATACTTTATTCTGTTCAATATTTCACTTGATATTGTTTTGTCTAAATATATTTTAGATAATATTTTTTAGGTCAAGTTGAATAATTTTTTCCTAAGCTCTAGCGAACAGATCGGATCACAGGACTAATGCATACCCCTACTCAAAAGTATCAATTTAATGGGTTGTTGATGACAATTATTAAATGTGAAATAAATATAAATGCTTCAGTTCAGATGGCCTAAAAAGTAGTTTGAATGCTTTGAATAAGTAATAGATGATGAGATGGATGCTCATAGCAGTATTTGTAGGGCAATGATGCTGAGATGTTGGCTCCTTAGGAGATTTACGTAGGGCTGGAGATTCAACTTAAAAAAATATATAATATATAATTATTTAAAATATATTTAATTTTTAAAAAATATTATTTTAATTTAGTTTTAATTATAATATTTAAAGAGATATTTTAATTCTTAGGTATATAGATTTATGTCTGAAAATAATAAATAATTCATCCTACTTAATATTAATATCTTTTAAAAAAATAAAAAAATTTTATTTTTTTTTTAAATTATATGCGGGTTTATTTTTTTTTTAATTTTTATATAAAAAAAAATCTCTAGATTTTAGCAACATAATCAGCCGTTTCCTTCATAAGAAGGAATAGTATATATCATTATATTGAAACCCGTGTAAAACCCATCAGTCAGACTAGTAATCAAGTCACTTGACATGTTCGATCAATTAGGCGAGTTGGACAAATTGAACGAGTTAGATTATATATATGTATTTTTTCCCCTTGTTACCGACCCAACAATGTCGCCATTTCAAGTTTTAAAAAAAATGGTAGAGAAGTAGCGGCCTATCAAATTTGTGTTTTGACAACTTTGATTGGTGGAATTATTTTTATTTTATGCATAAATATTTTTTTTATTTTAATATTGCCTTTTTCATGATTATATATAAATATCTTTATATATTTTAATTAAATTATATCAGATTAATCGTGACTAATTTGACTAGTAACTCATTAACTCTTATTTCGACCAATTTAGATTTTCTCGACCACACAAATGTTGAAATGATGGAACAATGAAGCGCTTGACCAATGCGCATAGAAAAAGGATGAAAACTCAAAAGCAAACTATATTGGAGGCTATAATGAATGGGAATAAAATGTGACCCAATTCTAATAATTGATCTCTTCTTCTAAGTACTCTATAAATCTTAAGACTGTATCATAACTTTGATGAGTAATTAGTGTCAAATTCACCTGAACTTTTTTTGTACAACAAAAAATCTAGTCATTGTATTAAGCCTATTTCAGCCCTTTTGATCCAGATTCCAGACTAATAGCATGTTTTGCTGCGTCATGAAGAACTTTGATTTTTATTGAATCTACAAAGCTAGGGTTCCAAAAGCTCTACAACAAGCCTATGTATGCAGGACCATGGTGTTTACATGGCCCAAAAAATGGAATGAAAAATTGCATTTTCTTACATCTCTCATGAATGAATTCCTCTGCCCATCACCATCAACATAACATCAAGTAGGAGGGAAGAACCTGTTGAGATTGAATGGCAGAGTATAGAACTCCTCATTTCTATTGTCTCCCCGGAATGTCCGGAACTTCACCCACCACGGCATCCCTCGGTCTTTCTTCGACCTCTCCACCTCCATCGTGTTGTCCAGGAACACCGCCACGATCAAACCCACCGTCGCTGGCGATGCAAATATGGTATTCAAGAACGCATTAAACTGAAATACCCAATCCAATAACAAACATCAACCTCAACCAAAATGTGACAAGAAGAAAGAATTCAGCTTTAGTTTTTGTGTTTCAGATATGTTGGGGAGTTTTTATCAACAACTCACCCAACCAGCGTTTGTATGCACAAGGCCTCCACGTTTAGTCCAATACTCGGAGAAAAATTCAGGAATGGATATTCCAAGGAACAATGTGAGCCCCGTGATGATAAGGTTTCTCATAGAGTTCATGTTTGTGAACTGAAGAAATGATAACCCAACTGAAGCTGAACAAACAAACAAAAAAAGTTCTTGTGAAAAATAAATAGGAAAACAATCAAAGTATAGAGAACAAATCTCGCTTGACCTGATAATACATACCAACAAGGCCAAAGAGAATGCAGTACAGCGCAGCGAATATTGGGATCGGTATAGATGCAAACACAGCTCCAAACTTTCCTGCAGAAATCAGAAAAAGAAACCAAAGAGCCTGAGGTAAGGGAAACTGTTCATATCTCCTTGTTCCTGATAGTGGTAATAAAAGCTAAACAATGTTGATTTATGAGGCTTGCAATCCTCATTGGATTAATTAACTTCCCTTGCTTTTAGAAGTCCAGACTAATGTTTCAGAGGTACTCCTCTGGTCATAAAAATATGAGCTAGTTAGATGGTTAGTTTTGATCCTAAAAGCCTCAATTCACATTATCGCTCATATTTATCATTTATTCCCAAACTAATTTACCAAACTAATTAACTGATATATAATCTAATATTATACAAGGATATTTTAGGGAGATTAGATTACATTTGTTATAATTAACAAATTTATTTATCTTCCACAGTTAAGTAGCTCTTATATTAAGGAATGGAGGGAAGATATACCAACCTAAGGTAGAGAAGAATATCATAAAACCGGCAGAAATCTGAACAACTCGACGACTTCCAACTCGGGTTAGTCCAAGGAGTCCCACATTTTCCCTATAAAATAAACAGCCAGAAAAATGACATCAAGTTAATGTTGAGAGATATGAAGAGCATAGACAAGAAGAAGCTTGCAGTGAAAACCCATGGAAGGATGAGACTTACACAGAAACTGTAGAACCAGTTCCTGTTCCAAAAAGACCATCGAGCATGATGCCAATCCCCTGTACAAATAGACAAGATCAGCTTTCTTATCTGTGAATGTGAACCATTTATTACGAGAATGCATGTGAAATCCAAGTTAACGTAACAATAATTAATATGCATGCATGAATTTTGCAGTAGACATAAAAGAATCAAGACAGCAGCACTGACTTTTCTGTAATATCCTTTTAAGACAACAAAAAATGATACGAGTTTACAATCATTCTCCCAGATAAAATTGAAACAGTTTCTTCACTTATTTGTGAGGAAAAGTTTGGATGCTAATAGTGCTGCATTTTACTATTATACTCACCAGTCACCACCTAAAAGCAAGGATCATGTTTAAGAAGCACATCTGCTTAGGCAATATTAATAATTGACTTGTTCCAGAGTAACTTACCTGCCAACCGATTCCTCGACTTAAGACATAAGCAGGAGGTGGAGTGGCAATCGCCAACCGAGAAGCTGCTTTATAAGCTGCAGTTGACTGCAGAATATTCTACAATTAGGAGACATCACTCTTTTAAAATTTCACCAGAATATGAATGAAAATTCCACGTCTTGCTGAAATCCACACAAAATCTTTTTCCCTCATTCAATGTGGAGAAGTTAAACCCAGACAAATCTTTCAAGAAGTCCACAGTTACATAAATATAGCTTAACATAATATAGTTATAAATTTGACTCTCAAGCCAAGCATAATGCCATTAACCTTGCCAAATTAGGCTCAACTTTTGAGGTGAACACGTGTATAAGCTCTACTTGAGTGGTGGATCCCACATTTTATGGGTCCCATATTGAGTTTATTCTTTCAAAATTGGATCCAAATTCCGACATTAGCAAGAACAACAAAATAAGACATAACTTTTGAGGAATGAAAATAGATACCTCCACCATTGACACCATAACAGCAGACATTGTAGCAAATGCATGGCCCGCGTTAAATGTAGGAGGGCCCCATTGGAGAGGGTATGGGAACATGAACCTATTGGATTGGAAAGAAATGCCAAAACCCAGCAAAACTTAAAGCATATAAGAGAGAGAGAGAAATGATGGTGTTGTGTACCATGGGGCAGTAGATATCAGATTTGCTCTATCTGTACGGCAACTACGTTGTGTGGCCTCAGGTTTATGTCGGTAAGCTCCACTAGCAGTCAAAATAACAGAATAGATCCATATAATTGTAACACAAATCAGCACCGGAAAGCGTTCAAAGATAGGGATCTCTCGAAATGGTCTCACGTGCTTTAGATACTGCAAGTTTAGCAAATTTGTTGGTGTGAAGGAAATTTTTACCCAAAAAAAAAAAGGTTGGTGTGAAGGAAATGTATTAATACTTTGATGCTCTATGCTCTAGTTATATACCAAAGCACTTACTTGTGACAATCCAATTACCAACAACAGCATTGGTAAGCCAATTTCTACACAGTTCCCCAGCTGAAAAGAAAATTAAAGATTAAATTGTAGAACTTATTCAAGGTAGTATGACAAATATTCATCAGGTAGTGAGTGAAGGATTTTAATTAAGAAAACATCATATAAACATGCAATATAGGTCAATATATCATTAGTAAAAAATCTAGAATACATTATCTTTTAGATGGCAATATGGTAATCACAAATTTCTGTATCAGTTAAAAGATATTCATTTCAAAAATTGTATAACAAAAAGATAATGACAAAATGACAATAAGCATAAAGAATTTAGCCTGAGCTTTTTTTACTCAAAATTGTTTTGATGGATAACATTTGAAGCTGCTCAGAGCAATGCCTACCAGAGGAAATCCACGCTGAAATAGTCCTAATCCAACCAATCCAGCTACAGGTGCCATGCCAAGAGGGCTAAAAAATCTGGAGGGAAGATTCATGTCATACTAAATAGCCGATTAATTTATTTAGTCATTTAAACTTCACAGCAATTGTCACTTGCAACTTGTGTACCTTGAAAAAAGTCCCCAAACTTGGCTGTAACCCAGGATTATCTGTATACTCGAGGCGATAATCAGAGCTCCTTGTATAGCTCGCATTGTTTGTATAAATCTCTGCAAACCAATCACATGGGGAGATCTCTTACAATACCCTACCAGATAAGAAATTGATTTAAGTACACTTAATACTAAAGTTATTTTAGGGTGCCTATGTCATATTTAATGGTGAACTTAAATCAGTAATATCATCATTGGTACAAGTGAGTTCCATCTGGGATTAACCAGCACTCCTCCGGTCCTAAATAGACCTAGTTTGTAGTGCAAATTACACTACAAACTATGTCTTACATTTAGGACCGGAGGCGTATTAATTTGAAATCATTTGATTCTATATTTTCCACTTCACTGGCAACCTCAAACCACACATTTAATGCCTAGACCAATATTCCAAACAAAGTCCAATAATTAGGAAATGAAAGGAGGAAACTTACTTCGTGGGAATCACTGATCTTTTGCAATGAGGAGTCACCAATTATATAAGCAATTGGAACTATATAAGCAAAAGAGCCTCCAACAACTGCAGGCAATCTTGTTCCAAACAGTGCTTGGAGAAGGGTGTTAATGCCAGCAACAAAGAGTAAAGTCTGTATTACTTGTGCTTTATCACCCTGGTTTAACAAGTAAGCAAGTCACTAACAATCGAAGTTCTGATCATCTGTCAAAAAGCTACAAGTGCTTTGCACATCGAATCAACAAATCCAGCCAATAATTTCTTGAACAAAATTTGAACCCAAAGAGACAAAAAATGACAATCCATCGATTCACTTGAATAGTAATGAAAAGGGAAAGGACAAAACTTAAGTAAGTTATATTCTGCTATTTTGATACAACAATTAGGACGCCAATTACTTTATCCTGCTAAGTAGATCAGGAAAAAATGACGCGTAAACTAATCATGAGCATGCGAAACAGAAGTTGATTGGAAGAAAGAATTACAGAAGACATCAGAATTTTAGCTTACATCACTTCCTCCCATAGCTGGGACAATCATTGAAGGGATCAACACGCTTGTGCCAAGCATCAAAATGTAATTTTGAAATGCCAAAAGGATGGTTTCAGCTGCAACAAGACATGGCATTCACTGTGAGCAGGAAATGAAAACCAGAAAGCAAACAGAACATCTAGCAATACACTTACTCATGCACATTCACGACAAGTAACCACTCAACTGAAGTGAAGTTTAAGTAACTCCACAGAAAAGTGAAGGCAATTGAAAATACTACATATTAACATGCCTCTGGTAGGAAACTGAAATTGGACTTGTTTTTAACGTTTGAAATGGCACCAACTCATTTCTTATGATGACCATCTTATGACCTTCAAGGGAGACAAAAAAGAAGCAAAGCTCAGTTAATGTAGATAAAACACTAGCATTGGAAGAGGCTCTATTACACTAGGGAAATTCTCTTACATCCCTCTAATGGGCCTACTTTCCATCTGTTCATGAAATTATCAATTGGTACCTTGAAACATTTTCATGAGCCACGTGCAACTATTATACTAACTACATTATAGATTATTCTAGCCGCTATTCTATGATAAAGGTTAGATTGATGATGTCTTGGGTTCAATCCCTTTCCTTACCCTTTAACATTATGTCATGAACACCCCATGTAGCCAATGAGATAACTCTTGCATGGATATCAACCTTAGCAAATTATATAGCATTAAAATCACTCTTAGTCCTAGATCCTTAACCCCCAAAAAAAAAAATCCTAGGTAAATCAGTGTAAGAGGTTAGAGCTTTCATTAGCAAATGTGAAGGACTAAAATATGAGTGATGTGGACTGCACTATGTTTCAAAATGAGTCCCAATGACAGCACATCATCAACTGAACACTCAAAATTTCTTGCAGCGAATGATCGGTATAATAAATAAAATAGAGGATTAGTCACATTAAATAATTTGTGGGGCCTCTTTGATTTCATTGGTGATTAATTTTTAATTACCAGGAGGAGTAACCTCGATAGAAGGAGAAGAATGACATTAACTAAACCATCATTACTAGTCTAGTAATTAATAGCAAAGTATAGGTAGAAAATAATGGGAAGTTGAAGATGCGTTTAAAATAATGTGATAGTACCATTTATTTTCGAATTTTAAATAAAACTTTTTAATAGCATATAAGGCCGAAGACAACGGAGAAAAATTCTAACGAAAAAATGCAGTCCTACTCTATCTCAACAACAATAAAAATTTGAACTTTCAAACTAAATCCCTCAACTTCGAAGTTCTCTTGTAAACTAATCGGAAACCCAGAGTAGGCAAAAGCTTACAGGATTTTGTTTTTTGTTTTGAAGATAAAGCCAAATGATAAAAGGGAGCCATTGGAGGTTGGCAAAGCGCCAAAGCACCGATATGTTCTTCAAAAATGAAAAGATTCCTGTAAACTATCTTCTGTTCTAAATGGCTAAGCTCAAAGTTAAATGCATGATTAATGTCTCTAAAAGATGACGACGATGAAGAAGAAAACTTGAAGAATGATAATGAATGAGATAAGCAACTCAAGAAACAAGGAGACCCATAAGAAGCTCATTTTCACATGATGATAATGAAAACAGAAACTCAAATGAGAGGTGTAGAAGAAAAGCCTACCCCAGGGAGGATTTGAGTCTATGCAGTACTCAAGGTCCTGAAGCTGCTCCATGGGAAGGTGGGTAATGTCAGCCATTGTTGAAGCTTCTGACAGAGCTCAAGAGCATAACAGAGTTGGAGAAGCACAGAAAGAGTGAAATAAATAAAGGAGATGGACGGAGAAGAATTCTTCACAAAGTAAAGTGAGCATATAAAGTGAGAAAAAGCATGAAAATAAATAAATAATGATGCAATAGAAGGGAGAAAATAGTGACTACATAAAGCCCTCTCCCATTATTTTTAATTCTAGTAGGAAATTACACTACTACCCTTCGATTTCTCAAGTGTGTGTGGACAAAGCCATATGGGGCCCACGAGTTCGCATGTAGTCAAATGAGGCACATTATTAAGTTGCAGGTGTCCATAGGGATTCTAGCAAAAGCACAGTATATGTTGTTATTTTGGTACAAGTTACTTTAATAAGGAGTACTATTGTTTTTGAAAAATAATTAGACTCTTTTTTTTATTACATTTACCTTATAAGTACTAATAACATTATGTACTTAGATTCTATATTGATAAATAATAATTTGTACTAGTTATAAATTTATAAAATATGTAAAAAGGTAATCAGTATTTAATATATAAAATGTGTGGAAGGTAATCAGTATTTAATATGTAAAATGTGTGGCTAGTAATTTAATTGATAATTTATAAATAACAATGATTTATTGTTTAAATTTATGTGAAAAAAGAAAGAAAGTAAAAAAAAAAATGGAGAATCTTTATCATGGGGGTGTGGAGGCACACATATGTACTATATAGTGCATGTTTAGTTTTTATAAAAATTATAGTTTTAAAATAAAAAATTAAATAAATAACTATTAAATGTTTAAAAATATTTTTAGATTAAATTATAATTTTAAGGATACAAAATTATGATTTTAAATAAATTTATAAAACTAACTTTTGAATGAAAAAAATATTTTTATAATGTATAATTATTATTTTATTTTTATATTTTTTCTCTATCATTATACCACATATATTTTCTTATAATTTACCTATTAAAAAATATCTTAATAATTATTATTTAAATATTTATTTATTTAAAATTATTTTATTTTTTTAAATATTATCTCGAATCTATTTTAGAATCTATTATCTACAAACTCTTTTTCATAAACTAAACAAAACGGTGGTAACCTCTAGAATAGAGATAATGTTAGGTAGACAAGTGAAAGGGCATTGCCCATCCAAAAAAGGATTTAGATTGTCTAGATCACATGAGATATAAAACAAAGAAATCAATACTCACAATATGTACATTTTAAATAGATATTTAAAAATACTGTTTGAAGCTTGTTTGGTAACCTCAAAACACTTTAAAAAAGTTTAGATTGAAACTCCTCTTATATATATAGAGAACACAAAATTAATTAAAATAAATTAATCTAAACACACAGTAAGTATTAGGTGCTTTGTACAAATCCAATACTTCAACATAAAAAAAAAAAAGAAGATTTAGATTTAAACTGGAGTTTTAAATTCTTGTAATAAATTTAGAATTGTCTGGCTAAAGCATAAATTAACATGACCTGCCTATCAATAATTGTCCTCAAATTTCAATTTTGTAGGCATTATTTTTAATTTGACATGTTTTACTTTTACCTCATTTCCAATGCAAAATGTTTCCACTACCCTACGGCAGGGCAAATTTTATATTTTTAAAGTGAACCCATATTATATAGTATTATATTAGGATCTTCATCTTTCTAATTTCTTATGGAATAAAGTAATTTAAATCGTGTACTATTTCATTAATTTATAATTAATAAAATTATAATTTTTTATTTCAAAAATCTTGCCTGATATTTTTGACATTTTGAACCATCCCTTTTCACTTTCATCAAAATATTTATTGTATATGATATCACCATGAGTAATTCCATCCTCATCCCTAAAACATACAATAGTGAATTTTCATCCAAAGGAGGCATAAAGGGCTGTAAAAGACAAACTTACAAAAGGGAATCATTTTTTTTTTAAAGTAAACGACAATCACGATTTAGTAAACTCAGACAAAACACAAACATTAAATTCATATAAAAAAACATTATGGACTGGCAATTTACATTTAAGCGAATCTTAATCAAAGGTAAGAGACAAAGCCAGTAATGGAAACTGAAAACTAGAATAGCATGAAATTGGATTTGTTTTATTTTGTTTTTTTCAAACAGTTTGTCAAATTTAAAATGTTTATGGAATTTCAAAATAAATATTATTTGCTACAATATTTCCCAGGACTGACTTGTATTCAAGTGATGTTTATGTCTTTTTCGTTCATAATAAAGAAGGTCGTGGTGGTATTTCTTACTGGTTTTACTTATGGGTATGTGAAAAAGGAACATAAGCAATTAATAAGAGGAATTTTTTTATGTTAAATTAAATATATTTATATTTAAGTAAAAGAAAAATTAAATTCACATTGTTATTATTTCTAAATACTGATAAATATTTTTCAAATTAATTGTTGAAATTATTTTTATTTTATCTAAATATTGTGCATTTTATACTATTTACATGATTTTATTATTATATAAATCTAATAAGAACTTATATTATTAGATTAATTATACGTTAATATATTTATTTGAGTTTTGACGAGTACTATCGAATCTATTTGAGATTAACTCTTTTAATATACTAATTATTTTATCTATTATAAGGTTCAAATCGTTAATCTTATTTCAGTAAAAAAATATTAATCTTATTTAAGGGATATCTATTTATTTATGTTAAAAATAAAAATATATAATAATAAACATTAAAGATACATTATTTTTAGTTGGCGTGATTGGATTAAGGAAGATTGGAAGGGAAGTAAATAGGAATTAAATGAAGAAGAGGGGACATTAGTGGGTACAATAAATGTAAACCCAAGAAGATGGGTCCGTGTTTCTTTGTTTCTTTGTTTTTTCCTTTTGTAATGAAGAGGTAAGGAATAAGTGCTGACCAAGCAGACAGCCTGTTGGCTGCTTTTTCAACATTGTCGACCAATATCGTAAATTAAGTGAACATAAAGCCACAACACAAAATGCCCAAATAACATATGCTGGACAAATGTATATCGGAAGAATTGTACTCGGAGAAGACAATTAATTATAAAAAAAATAAAAAATAAAAAAAATTATTTTACTCTTAAATTAGAGGTGAATCTATTTTTTTTAAAAAAAATTATATAAAAAATTAGAAAAAAAATCATATACAATCATGGGACAACTGAATAGTAGTAAAGGATTTGAGAGTAATTTTTGAAATTGTAGAATGACAGAGTCGTTCTTGGCATGTTCTTTTTATACGTAATAGGGTTTCAGTTATATTATAGCAAAAATAATTATGCCATTTTACAATTTAAAAAATTACCCCATATCCTTTCGGATTATTTAGTTATTTAATAATTACATGTGACTCTTTTACAATTAATTGTTCTCTACAGGACTACTTCAGGGTGATTCTCTCAAGTATATTAAAATTAATATAATATATATTTAACTAATTTAATTATATTAAATAATCTAATTAATATGACATATTTTTTAAAAATATCCTTCATCTTCTTTAATTCTTTCACTCTCTTTCTTACTTGATTATTATTGAAAGTGTATCAATAGAGGTAGTTTAAATTTAAAATTAACTTATCAATTAGATCTTATAATATTTTATATTTTTTGTGTAGTTTCAATAAATTTGAGAATTTGGATTAGGAAGATTCTCCTTCTAGTTCTTATTATAAGGAGCTATTAACTACTTTATATAATTAAAAAATAATAATAAATTTAGCACATCTCTTGTAAAATATAAGATATTAGATTATAATTCTAAAAACTAAAAAGCGCCACCAATAACTTCAAAAGAAATCTGCAGCATCTTACTTTTATAATCTTTAGAATGAAATTTTAATTTTTAAAGTCTTTAACTATCATTAATTTAAATTATAAATCCTTCACTATCATTTTACCCAAGTGTTCCTCTGTCTTTAACATAAAATTAGGACTTACCAGGCTCTGAAAGAACTGGTGGAAAAGAAAAAAAAAATAAGTAATAAAGAGATGAGATCTAGTGAATATGAAGACATTCTTTGAATACACAAGTTGAATTGAATATGGGGGGTCAAAAATTAGCAAAGAGCTTGACAAATAAATCATTCCATGTCCTCTTTGTCAGGTCCAATATACATGGTGCAGCAGAAAGAAAACACGATGAGAAAACATCCCACAAGCTGACCAAGAGATGCAGCCACTTTTGACAAGGCCAGAATCCTCCATACTTGGGATAATGCTGCCTGAAACGCAAAAAAGGCAGGAATGCTATCACTAATTAGGGCATGTTCTCTAGTTCCAATCATCAGTGATTCAAGTCCATAATGGCTAGATAGAAGAAAATAACCAATCAGAATGAGATGATCTCATAACAAGTGAGTATCGCATGCACTCACGTGCACACGCACTAAAAGTAGTGATTTTGGTTTAGTAATGAGCAAAAGAGGGCAAGGATCTTTCACGAGCCCGTGATGCCTACTATGTTAATTGGCGTGGATGGTCTGGGAGGAAAGCAATGCCATAATTTTCATCTCAAAATTAGGTTCTCAACAAATTAGATTCAAAACTTGGCTGTTAATCTTAATGACAAAAGAAAGATAAAGATGAAGAACAGTAATTTTAATAAGAGGGGCACCTCCAAGTACAGAACATTGGAAGCTTTACAAGTCCTCTCAAGTTGCAGTCCACGTGCTAACATGACCTGCAGAAAACAGTGCCATTCAGTAGTGAAGATCTATTTGTATTTTGTAACTGTAACACTGGTTTTTAGTTTTTCGAAAGAATCAGAAATATAAAAACACAGGATAGGGGATCCTCCAACAAAAGCAAAAGGATGAGGGAAATCAGGCATAACATCTTTGTAAAACTAATGTAAATGCCTTATTTCAGCTTCAACGTAGTACACCCAATAACTCTGCTAACTACTGATAATACAATGCAAAAAATAATTAAAAACAAACTTAAAGTAGTTTAAAACAGCACCTCAGCAAAGAAGGCCAGAACACCAAGCACAAGCATGAGTAAAATTGATGGAAATCCTGGAAGCACAAAATCCTGCAAAAAGGGTACAAGTTTTTGTTCCTGTAAGCACTAATGAGATTCTCCAGACTAGGCACTCAGGAGAATATATAATATATAGACAATTGCGGGCTTAGACAAACAGCATCAGAAGTAATCAGAAAGCTCGTTCCAAAAGAACCGCCGTTTTTTTCATCACTTAAACTCGGAAGATGTAGTCACACAATGTTCTTAATAGTAAACAGATTCTAGAATTTGCAAATGCAACTCAAGGATCTAATGAATCATGGTCCTATTACTTTAGTAAACAAAGGCGCATAAAGAGCTGTTGATCAATAAAATGGGGACAAGAGGTAAAATTTTAGTGAAAACCACTGGCTAATCATTGTCCTTTTATGTTCTAGGAGATATCTTCTCCTACTTATCTTCGTCAATAAGGGAAAAGATAATAATAAAAATGTGATGAATTTCTATCACCTTTGAGAATTATCCAAAATTTTTGGCCAAGGATTGATGGGATTCATTTACAGAATAATGCCAATAGGAGCGCAGAAGTGGCTGTAGAAGACCTTTGCAATTAAGGACTATGGAGAAGTAAAGATTACTGCAAATAGAGATAATTCTTGGCAAACATAGGACCGTTGCCCCTTCAGTTTCAATTTCAAACATAGGATCGTTGGTTTTCTTATCATGCATGTTGGGACAAAACATTTGATATTTTATATTTGGAAATTCTTTTTTTCTTGGGGGGGGGGGGAAGTGCCAAAATGAAGATAAGGCAGCCATCTTAGCAGGAAAACTGATTTAGGTTACTGGAAAACAGGCAATGTCATGATTTCACTGGAACCAGATAAACAAAATTCTTATGCTCTTTCACTTTTCTCTCGTATATTTTACACTCAATAGTCAGTACCCAGGAAACTTATCTAGTGAAAATCATCACTATTGCTAGTTTTCTTGATGAATGTATGCCTCAAGAATTGAGAGAATACTAACTTAATGCATAGTTAATTTACCTCAAAACTAAATGTACATATCCCTGTCACAGGGCTAGCCAACAAGCCAAATGCAAAGATAGTCAACCTGTAATGAAGCAGATTGAACACATGTTAGAGTAGAGATACATATAAAACACGTGTTGATTATTTAGCCATAGCTCTCCTAACTTCAAGGAACATTAGTATCACTAGACTCTGGAGAGTAGATATGCTAAGAAACACAAAACCTAGCATGAAGAATGAAGCATAACATAATATTTACAAGTATCATCTTTAAAGCAAGTCAAACTAATATAAGGAAACAACTCTAGAAACTCACAGAGGTTCACTGGATGCTTTTGCTCCAGCCCTTATAAGGCAATAGGTGATTCCACCAGTTATTGCCGAAAAGAGACCAAGTAAGATGGAAAATATATGGCTATTAGAATTTGCATTGCTTCCTTCCTCAGTTTTAACTAAATGCCCTGGAAATTCCAAATACAAAAAATTAGAAATAGCTTCAGTATATTTACCATTCTTGCTGAAACTATCAGACACAGGCTAGGCTATGAAGCCAACAAGAAACAAAATTATATGGGCATGTTACTTTCCTCTCCCTTAAAAGATAGTTCAACTACATAGCTCTTCTTGCCATTATGAATAAATTGCAGCAAAAAGAAATGTTGCAATGGAAACTACTCTACCTTGTACTGCAAGCATTTCTTGGAAGGTGAAGAGCACACCAAAGAAACTGCAAGCAAGACCTGCAATGTAATATAGATTCCATTGCATTATCAAACATTATTATCTATGGTGGTGAATGTGGAGATAAGTGTTCATAATTATTCTATCAATTTTTTATAACTTGGGATTCGAGATTTTAGGGTTTAGTGATTTGTATAAGTTTTCCATCCACCTAAAGTGAATAAAAAATGAAAGGTCGGTTTTCCACAGAAAATTCACATCTTTCAAAGAATTAAAGATTTCAACAGGAATATACAATGGCAAGTAGTTTAAGAATAGAAAAATGAAACCTTACCCGCAATTTCAGCAATTGTCAGCTTCTCATGCCAAAAGACCCTTGCCATTATTGAAGCTAACACTGGAGTTGTTAAATTTAATACAATAGCCTGAGAGAAAGGTAACATTTGAATGCTGAAAAGTAACACATATTCTTGTCATTACAATAGGTTACCCCAATTCGGTTCTCAGGGAGAAAATGCCCACAAGTAGTAAGTAGTAACAAAATTTTCCAAGCTCAGACTAGCAGAAACTCAAATATGTCAAGGAAATGAATAAAAGAGTTAGAAAGTTATAAAAAGAATCACAACTAAACCCACGCCTTGAGTAGTGGACTATTGTTTATACCAAATTACAAACAACAAATAGGAATTATGTGTTAGAGGTAATTAAGGAATTTGGATAACAAGCAGTAAGCATATTAGTTTTAAATCTCCATTAATATAAATGGTGGTGAATATAAACACGGATGGGTGTGAATGAATTATTATTTTCACTATTTGGGCTTTTGCCGTGTATAAGAAATAGCGGGCATTAGTTAAAACACTGCCTGATGTTACATATTGATCACATGCTGATGCATTACAAATCCCTCTTTGAAAACTTTCTTGGATATTGTACAGGAAACTATTGTAATAATTGTTTAATCCAGATTTAACTAACAAGAGTTGCCTTAATAATTATGACATTAATTGAAAGAAAGAAAGAAAAAAAGCTATATGACGAGCATTCATGACAACAAATGAAATTCTGGAATGAGTACATATAGTTAAAAGAGTCATATAAAACTTACCAATATACAAAACTTGACAAAGACATAAAACCAATAAGGGCCCTTGAAAACAAAATGATTCTAACTTGGGATGTTCCAAAGAGTGGTTGTTCACTCCTCCTCAACCACAAATATGACAGTATCAAGATAATTGTACATCTTGTAAAAGCAGTCTCAAACAAAGGTATAGCCTGAACTGCCAAATCAAAATTATTATTGCAACAATTAAGAAGAGGAGCAAATAACCAAAATGAAAAGGATCAAGAAATTTTTTTAAGAATGACAACGAGAATGCTTATTGTTTCTTTCACCATCTCAAAAAATAAAATTACTTTTTGAAGAAGATGGGGAAGTACAAACATTCTGGAAAGCTCTACTTCAAGTGCTTACTATTCCAACATGAGAGTGCCTATTATACTTGTTAAAGAATGGGGGGAAGTACAAACAAATTGAAAGCTCTGTTCTCAGAAAGACTCTAAATGGATTGGCCCTGTTTTTTAGAACTAATGCGAGATAGAAAAGTGTGGCTCAAAATAAAATTGGTTTCAAATATTTGGCATATCTAGAAGAATGAGACCGATTGATTCCTTCCAAAGTGAACAAAGAATTAAGGAGGAAATAATAATGAAATAAGTCTGAGTTTGTTCCTTTTTTCCTCCAAAACCGTATTGATAAAAGTCAAACCAACATAGTAATCACAAACTTCCATTGCAATCAAAACCTCTTGCTTTTTGCATCCAATCTCCAGAATGTTTCCTTCTAGTTATTTCAGTCATTATGTAAGTGCTGAATGCATCATGCGAAACAAAGCATAGACCAGTGCGGAACATACCAGAAAAATTACTGGAAAGAACTTCCATCAGAAAGTAGATGGTAGATGAAAGGATCATACAAAGTAATCCAGAGTATCTGGACCCATTCCATACCCACAATATAAATTGAGTCATAGACGACGATGTCTCTGACTCAAGTGACCTTGTCACTTCATTCTGCAACCACAGCCCACATATATGTTAAAGAGATTAGGTCTAGAGCATCATTTTCCAATCAGTCAAATTTCTATATTGAAAAAAATTAGTTTTTCAAAAAAAAAAAACAAATGAAAAATCTTTTCTCACAATTTTTCTGCCAGACTATAACCCAAGACTTCAGCATAAGCAAAATGCGGTGAGAAAAAAAATCTGAAATTTTCTTTGAGGTCAAAAATAATAATCTCCAATCATATCATTTTTATTGTCTTCATTGGATTCATAAAAAGTTAAACTAAATTTGAGTATTGCGCTTTCCAGAGCACCATTCTCCGTATATGTAGAAATCATTTTTGCATTCCAATTGATAAAAGCCAAATGTCAATTACATAACCACTAAAAGATTCTCCATCTGTTTAATTGGAATCATAGAATCATATTCAAGGTAGTTCTTTTAGAATTTGGATATATGCGATCCACATTCTAAAAGCACAGCTGCCCCCATCCCTTATTAAGCAATTAAGCTTTAACAAATCATCCTATAAAGCACGAGTCACTAACTAGTATCAAAAGCGTCTCCGTGTCACCAGACTTCAAAGCAATGAGTTCATTCATTTTTTAGCAAAGTGACGAAAGACTCCAAAACAGTTAAAACAATGGCAAGAATCACCCGTCTAACGAAAACTTCATTTCAGATATACAAACATAACAAAATGTCCAAAAGAGGTTAGAAAATATAAAAATGCACACAGCCTAACCTAAAAGCCAGTGACATGCAGAAAAGAACATGAATCGCACAAAAAAGAAGAAGGAAAAGTTACTCTGGATTTTCGTCTGGGATAAGATGCGGTGAAGATGTTGATCTTGGGTATTTCGGCCTGGATAAGCAGAGGGGTTGTCTGCTCCGAAACCCCTTCAGCATCGCTAGACGATGATGATGGATCGCGCTCCATAAGCTCTACAACGTGATCTACATGGTTGGAGTCAGCGGATGCCATGGTTGTTTGTGCATTCAGGCGCCCTTCCCCCTTGTTCCCGGTTTCATAAAGAAATTCGAAAGGCAACGACCAGGTAAAAGACGACTACTGCGTCAGCGTTTGCTGGTAGAAAGTGACGATCAAACGGTCAGGTTGGCCAATTGTAGCCAGAATTTTGTCCAGCAGAGTGTGTCCTGTTTCCTGAAATTACATCTACAGACCAAAGTTTTATACATTTTACATGATTTATTAAAATATAAATTTTCATTGAGAAATTATTAAATCATTATCACTCTCTTCGTTTTTATATATTCCCTCCATTTCATAATAATTGTTATCAACAATTTTTTTCACACGTTTCATGAAGAACGCTTAAGACATTTTAGAAAACTACAAGATTAATCTTATAAAAACTTAAATTATTTAATGATTTTATCCATGTGGAAAATGTTTTTTTATACTGCATAAAGGTCAACTTATACTCGGTGAAAAGTTCAACTTGAGCCAGAAGTGAGAAAAAAACAGAGAAGATACACAAACACAGAAAGCGTAAAAGGAAAGACCACAGAAATAAAGGAGCCTATATAGGAACTTCTAGTGGATCCTTATGGGCTATGGCCTTTACATAAACAGAACAGACATCTTCAATCTGTGCGCACCGAACATTTTTATATTTTGTTTTTTTCGGCCTTGTGACACTTTTTATAATATTTTTATCCAATGCAAAGAACATTTATTTCATTCAACAATGCTTCATTGCTTGGGATAAATGTAATCATTTATAGTGTGTTTGATGAGTATTATTTTGTTATACTTTTAGTCACACATTTGGAAAAGCATCCTAACCCTTGAGTATTTAGGTTTAAATCTGAGAGTAATAAACAGTGCTCTATCTGATATTGATATCACCTAAGAAGAAGAGAGATTTCACCTTAACTTTATATCGCAGATGAACCCAACCTTTTTCTGATATTGATATTGCTGGTGGGACAAGGAGTTGGACATCATCTCACTCATCTTCAACCGCATTCTTTCATTTTTACAAGGCTGAATCGGTGTAATATAAACTTGTCTGTTTTATTCTAGTATTGTTGAGGCCCAAGTCAGTATTGTTATGCTACGTCCGTTTTATTTGGTTAAAATAAAATTGTCTGTTTATTTTTTGGGGGGGGGGGGGGTGGGGGGGGAGGTTGTGTGGGGCAGGGAAAGATTTACTGCAATACGCTTGTAATCTATGCTCAAATCCCATCCAATTCAGAATTCAAATTCAAATAACTCCATCAGAGCAGCAAATACAAAAAAATTGGAGCCTCCGTCAACATGCAATGACGAATATTAAAGACCTCGTCAAACAAATGGAATATGCAAATGCCATTTTCCCATAAATATAAAAAATAATATATATAAATATAAAGCGCATGTTTCTCGAGCCGCTAGTTCAAAGGGCAATGCAGTTCATTGTTCCATTTGACCTTATATACTTTATAATTAGCCCTGTCCCAGTATTAACGTACGGCATAGTTCATTCTACCATAGCAAAGATGAGTTCATTCTACAACAGCCTAACATGATTTTGCACTTGGCATGAAAACACCCAAGCCACCACCAATTTCCTCCCCCTTCTCTTTCGTCGATGACTAGTAATTTTCTCCTCTTTTCTCAACTAGCTTCAATTATACATACATAAACTTCTGACTTTTGCCCAGACAGTTTAATGTCTAAGGCTGTCATTGGAATGATGGTGAAATGGAGAAAATTCGCATTTCCAAGTTTAAAAGCTACTTTAGGCCTGTTTTAGGCCTTTCCAACATGTTTGAATTGGTTTTTTTAGTGTCTAAAGCGACCTTTTGTTGCTTTTCCTCACCATCACGTTGCGTATGAGCAGTTTCGTCCACGTTCAAATGCTTGTGGGTCATGCAGGTATATCATGTTTTACCAGGAATCCAAATATGGCATCAAGTGTCAACTGCACCAGTGATCAGACCCACCTACCTTGCCGTCAAAAGACCAAAGTTGACATGTAGTTTTACCTTGGCCCACAGTTACAAATGCAAAACAGAACTGACTGCAGCCATAATATCCCTTTTCACATCATCCATGTTCCAATTCTTGTCGGTAGCCTCATAATGTCTCCTGTAATTAATTCTCATACAGCTCACACCAATCATATTGGAGAGTTTTGCCATCAAAGATGCGCGCCGATGAGTTTCCTCTGCACTCTTGGTAAAACAGATCAGAAGTTCGACACCAACCAACAAGAGGGACAACCAGCATCTAAAGGCAAGGATGAACCAGACTGAAAATCTTGACCTTGCCCCGACATGGGGATGAAAGGTTTCAGCCGACACAAGAAAAGCACAAACGGTTGAGTGAATCCAACATGTTGAAAACCTGCCAGCCTGTGCCACATTTACACAATATCTTGATATATTTCAACAGTTTTGAGATAGAAAGGGAAACGAATCAGAGAAGCAACAAGCACAATGCTGTATGTGACCAAATATAATAGACACGAATTCAACGAGCATCATTCCTACTATAAGGGCAAATGCTTATGCCACAGGGGAATTGCAGGAGATTGGGAATATACGGTGACTCGTGGTAGGTGAAAAAGTCTTCTCTACTTGATTAACAAATCAATTTAATATGACTTGGTTCAAGCTTTCAGGTTAAGGGACCGTTCAATTTCTTCTAGAGAACGCCCTTTAGTTTCTACTACGAAGTAACTGGCAAATGCTGCAGCTAACAGGGAAACTGCTCCAAAGCTTGCATATACTGGTGCAACTCCAAATTTCTCCACCAACTCAAGAAAGAATAGTCCCACCAAGAAATTGCAAACCTGGAGGTATTTATTAGTATGTCAATTTAAATTCACCGTATTTAGATCCTATCAATTGAAGGATCTTGTGAATTGTTCAAGCCATTCAGATTTGATTGCCCACTTGTGAAATTTACAAGATCCTTCAATTGAAAGGATATAAATTCATGAGATAAAAGGCACACATACGATGTTCCAACACCTACCCAATGGGTGGAAAAACTGAACCCCATGATCTTTCCACGTGTCCTGGTGCTGCTAAGCTCAGGGATAATGATACCAGTTACTGGTCCAGCTCCAATTGCAAAGGAGAAAATGTACCTATAGTTGAGAGAAAAGGCATAGCAATTTATCCACTAGAGTCACCTAAGTATTACTGCTAGGGAAGAGAAAAACACATTGTTCATTATATATAAATTTTTCACTGTACTTTTATTAGCAGCAACTAATTGCTTACATGACAGTTCCTAGTATAGATAAGTTGTTGCTGAGTTGTTCATCTAACGGAAACCCAACAGCATATACCACAAGAAACATTGAAATTGCCTGCAGGAAAAAGAAATCTTGACTAGTTTGGTAAGTAACAGGACATATATCAGTCAAAATAAAATGTCTTGTATCTTCATGAAACTGCAGCCAGGGTCAAGATGTTTCAAACATCAGGAAAGGGGAGAAAGTAGGGCAGAGAAAGAGCTTTACAAAGATATAGAATCAATCCCTTCCCTTGAATTCCATGAGTGGATGCATGGGTGCACATATTTGTTCACATGAGATTTCATAGACAAAAGTTATTAACATTTTATATAAATACTCACCATTCCTACGTAGCTTCCTATTAGAAGTTTCAGTCTCCCTTGTCTATCAATTAAGAATAAAGAACAAAGCGCGCCTGAAAATAAATAAAAAGAAAAAATTCCCAGAAACCGAAATACGATTCCATGAATATATTTTGATATGGAATATAGCGCTGTCCAGACTGCAAACCTGCGAAGTTGGTGAGTCCAACAAACAAGCTTGCTAAAGCACTGCTACGAACTCCAACATCTTGAAAGGTCAATGATGAAAAATAGAGAACTCCATTTATGCCAGAAAACTGCTGAAGTACAAAAAGGGCACCTCCGATGAATGAAACTGCAATTCCACAAACACAAGTAGGCTTCATGGGGCATGTCTACCACAAATAGTGCTTAAAACCCGTACTTATTTTACAAAAACACAGGATGCTTTATGAAACCAAGGGAATTCCAAGAACTTAATAAAAGATGAAGTACTATTTCAACATAAATAGATTTTTCCAGTTTGCCATGCATAAAATCCTTTCTTGAAGTAACAGCCAAAACCACCTTGACACGACCTCTAGAATGTGGCTCCTCTAGGATCTCTGACCAGCTGCTGTCCAAGTCAGTACCATCTCTCTTGCTGACTGACTGAAAATCTTCAATTGCTTTCTCAACTTCGGATGCTCCCCAAAGTTCACGCACAACAGTTTTAGCATCATCTAACCTCCCAGCCTGAACAGAAATATAAAAACTATTAAAGGGTGGAATAGTTTACAGACTGTTGGGCAGGGAAATAACAAAGTCTTACCTTGCATAGCCATCGTGGACTATCAACAGCAAACTGCATACCAAGTGCAACAAAAACACCAGGGATGCTTGCAATATAGAGAATAGTCCTCCACCTGAACAATGCAATTTGTTAGTTGGTGTTCAGGGGGGTTTAGGGGAGGGAATGTAAGGGAAGCCCCTTGTTTGGTATTTATTCATTCTTATTTTTTGATGTCCAAAAGTGTTTGCTCTCCAATAAAAAACTATCAATCAATGAACCAACACGAGACAGAACAAAGAGTCTCACCAGTGGGGATCAGTTTCAGAAGGGATTCCTAGAGATAATGAAGTGATAATGCCAAGACATGTTCCAATTTGACATAAGGACCCCAATGCACCTCGATAATTGGTTGGAGCAACCTACAGCACATATCAAAATGGCAAAAAATAAAAAGAAATAATAAAAAAAGAGTGAGAAGAACATAGAATTGCGTTTTCAAATTTCCATCCTCTATATCACATAAAAAATTAAATTGTATCATATTCACATTAATTCTGTTGAAAGTATGGCTGTATAATTCCACTTTCTTTCTTTTTTATTCTATAGGCTATGAAATATGATAGCACTATGTTAACAATTACGAGATGAAAATAGCCATTCAAGTTACTGATTAAGCAACGCAGATTTAAAAAAATAACAATAACATAAACTTATGTAAGGCAACGAAATACGCATAATAATCAGGAAATTAGAAATATAAAACGTATAAAGCTAAAGTTGAGATCAACAAGTACCTCAGATATATATATTGGAACAAGAACTGTATTGACACCTATACCTAGACCAACAAGAAATCTTCCCCACAATATCTCATCCAAGGAGTGTGCATTTGCGCTGTTACAAATTAGAAGAGGTAAGGTCATAGATATCCTTCCAAGGACGTGCTTATAGTCTGAAGGCAATATAGGTTTGACTATTCAAGGAAAATATATAAAAGAAAAAAATGTAATAGAAGGATAGATAAGCAATGGTTCTATATCATTAACATTTCTGGCACCTAGAGATTGCACATGACAAATAGCGAATTACAAAATATATTGTTTCCCAAATATTGTCGCACCCCTCAGGCAAGCACAAAAGAATTAGATTAGCACAACTTAGTGTGGGAAAAGTACAGTGTCACATTGACTTTAACAATTTTAAAGTTCACGGGATAAAAGTACGTTAATAAGATAAATTCCACAAATGATGTATATTACCTCAATATTGCGCCAAGAATTAAGGGTATTGAATCAATCTGAAATGTGCGCCGACAACCGAGTTTATCTACCAGAGAACCAGTGCTAATGCTCCCGAGAAAAGCACCAGCAATAAATATGCTGACCACAAGTCCCTCAAGGATTGAGTTTCCCTCAAAGCCAAGTTCCCGCGCAATGGAAACAATAGGGCCATTCATGACTCTGCAAGATATGCATTTCAATTACAAATAGCTTTAGGAGGCAAGAAAAAAAAAACTTATAACACCAATTCTTAAGTAACTGATGAAGTTGTTCATCTATTGTCAGAATAAAATAATATAGATATTTGCTTTGCCTTTGTCCGTCAATGTTAATCAAGTAATCACATAAAGTTCCTTTAAGCAACAAATCATCATTCTAGGTCTTAAGTTTACAGAATAAAGGAAATGATTATGCAGAATGGGATGAAAAATCAAGGAAACTAGTGAGAAAAATAATCAAATTTCTTTATTCACATTAAATAGTAAGAGGTAATTTTCACTTAACTACTAAATCATAGGCCCATGCTGCAGTACTAGCACTTCTATGGAATTCAATCAAAACACCAGGAACCATTATTTAAAAAAAAATTGTACTTTTTTCCATTGTCTACTTAATCTCAGTCCTTCTATTGAATATGGCATCATTGAGATCACATTTAAATACACCTCTGAAGAAAATTCGAAATATTTCCTTCTACCACAACTTAACAAGAGAGTATAAGTACAAGAGGGAAAAAGCTGACCCAATATGATATCCAAATGCAAAATTCGACATTGAAGCAACCAGAACATGAGGAAAAGCAGGTAACCATCCCAAATTAGATTTTTCATCACCCGTTTCCTGAGTTGAAAGTTTTCCTTCATCTGAATCACGCATAAGTCAAACGTGAGTAACTATTCCAGCAAATTATTGTTTGAGCAGTGACAGGCAGCGTAGGACCTTGGCAACCAGTCTGTGACTCCGGGAGCTGCTTCTTCGCCACTAAAACTTTGAGCTTACGAAGCCGATAGCGGGAACTGGCACAACATGGGTTGCTTTTACTGAAAGTAAAGGCAGGAAGCTTCGAATTTGCGGATAGAGTGAGGATCGCCGGTACCTGAGCCGACGGTGGCTGAATAGCGGGAGCCAACCACATCGATCACGGTTAACGGCGGCTTCGTTTTCTGGAAATGGAATAATTAATAAATTATAAGCGAACGTCTTTGGCCAAAAAAGGAGATCGGAAGTTGACGCTCTTGCCCGCGCTCCGGAACTGCGTAGTGCGTAAGCGACTAATTAGCTTTCTTCGAGGGTTTTTTTTTTTTTTTCCTGACATGCTGTCTTCCAGTTGGATATTTTGGATATTGGACATGCCCCATTATCTATCGAATAAAGATTTTTTTAATATTGAACAATATTAGTATATTAATTAATTATAAAAAACAGATATTTTTAAAATACCCTATATAACAAATGTCTTTTAAATGATTAATTTGATTACTTTATTGATGCATTATAAATATAAATAATTTGATTAAATATAGAATTAAAATCAACCCCAACTAATTCTCTATATTTATGATGAAAGAAATGGTTTTAAATTTTTTTGTTTGAAATCCATCTTCTCCAATAATCGGTGGTTAAATGACAGCATTTGGAGGGAAACACTTGAATAAATTTAAATAATTAATTTATGGAAATTAGAAAATATTATGGGAATGAAAGATCTAATCAAAATGCTAACAATTTTGTTATTATTTAATCAATCCGCATTCCAAATCCGACATGATTATAACTGTTATAGACTTGCAATTACAATAGCTAAACAATAAAATCTGTAATTAAACAATGGAATTACTATTTTAAGCCTTGGAATTAATATAATAGTTTTCTAACCACAAAAAATGTTGATTTTTTTCCCTTTTAATTTCAGAAGTTTAGTTGGGAGAGGGTCCAAGGAATATTATGAATATGAAGTTTTAATGTTTGAGGCGATTTTCTTACATTCTATATCCTTTTACAAAGGCTCCTTTAGTAGCTTTTGGAGAAAAAAGAAAAGTTTAGTTGTTGTGAGGAGATCACAAGAATTACAAAATATGCCCAACATTACGCTAGATATTCAAAACGCCAAAATACATCCAATACTCTTTCTTGGGGCATGGATGTAATTTGACATAGGTGTGAAGAAAGCATACTGCCCCTTCTTTAGACCTGTTCAGTTGTAAATTCGTGAATTTGTAAACATTATAGGAGGATGACAGTTTTGTGGGCTCATGTTTATAACTTCGAAGTATTATTACCCACATTAAATTGAGTAGAAGGGGATACTATTTTTAAAATATAATTAACTAATATTTTTATCATTGTTAAGAAAAACATTCAATTTAATAATTAACAATACTTTAACTAGGATTATTTTGAATAATAAAATACATCATGTCAAGAGAGAGAGAGGAGACAATGACTATATGATGCAAAGTAATAGAATTAAATTATTCTAAAATTTAATAATAATGGAAAATATGACAGTATAAAAAAATAATAATTTTATACTGATTATTTATTAGTAAAACTTTTTAGTAATTAATAATTTTTTTTTGAACTTTAGGTTCATTAAAAAAAAATTAAAGTGTCATAATTATGTCCAAATTTTAGATAATATGAATAATATTGAAGTGTCTTTTTATGGTGCTCATAATTTATGTCATACTTTTAAAATATAATCAATTAATATTTATTTTTTAAAAAAATAATAATATTTAATATTTAACAATATATTAAATATGATTGTTTTTAATAATAAAATAACTATGAATATAAAAAAATAAATAAAAAGGAGAGAATAGCTATATGATCATAAGTAAATGAATTAATTATTTTAAAATTTAATAATAATTGAAGAGTATATAATAATAAATTTTAATATATAAAATAATAAATTTATACTGTTTATTTCTTATTAAATTTTTGTTACTAATTTTTTTTAAAGCTTCAGGGTCATTCAAAAAACAATTCGAAGAGTGATAATTTATAACCAAACTTTTGTAATTTGTACATGTCTAAAATTGAGAAAATATGGGCCTTTTCACAATTATGACAAGTTACAATCAAGTACAATATATGTGTGTGTGTGTGAAATTTGATGAAACTAATTTATAAATAAGTATGTTATTTGGGAATTTACACGTGATTTTGGCAACCAGACTCCAAGATTTGAAGAGGAGGGACCACATTCCAGAAGAGCAGCCCACAAGAATGGGGCTATCCTACTCGTAGGCACACTCCCACAGCGCAAATAGAGGGGCCTCTGGCTCCGGGATTTGCTAACTAAATCCCCAAATTCCATCCCCCCTCTCACACCGACATCAGATATGTAGTATAAAAATTATTTTTTTTAAATTATAAAAATTAAATAAATCAGTTAATTATAATTAATATATAAATTAATTAATTTAAATAAATTAAAAAATATATAATATAAATTTATTTAAAAATATATATATTTAATAATAATTTATTTTTTTAATTTTATTAATTTACTTAAATTAAGGAGGGATTGTACTGTACCATTAATTAATTTCTGTATTCAGAGACGTATTTTGCACTTGGTCATCATCTTGGATTTGATCAAATGCTGAGATATCAGAATCTCACACATTAATGAATGCCCCACCATTTATTCTTTAGATCCGTGGCAGCCAAGGAAAACAAGAGAACATGGCTATTATTCCATTAGATTATTACAAACGAATGAGCTCATCTAAAGGAGTAATCTTTATTTGATGCTGTATTCCAACAAATTCTAAAATTTCAAGCTTTGTGCTCATCAAAACCTCAATGATGCAAATTAATTTTTAGCTGATTCTAAAGCTTCCATTTGGTGCCTTTTTCTGGTGATCCCAAATCTCATTGATGCCATCAAAAGAAGAAAAAGAAAAACTCTAGTGCTTCTAATCCTCCACCTTACAATATCAAGTCTCTTGTTATTTTTTTTAATTAAAAAAAATACATATTAACGATTTAAAATTATAAATAGAATAAAATCCCCAACCTCATACTTTTATAGGAATCATTATAAATGTCATCTCTATACCACACCAAAAGTTCATCAGCATCGAGCTATCTCATTACTTTATACACACATAAGTTGAATTATCAACGTAACTACGAATAGTGTAACTACAAGTTTTGAGCGTGGCATGCATATAAGGTCTAACAAGTTGTACTTACTATTCATAAAGGTACTGATTTATTTCTTATATTTTATATAATGCGCTTGTTTGGTTTAATTATTTAAAAAAAATTATAAAAAAAATAATTTACAAGTGATCATGAAAAAGAGTTTTTAAAATATAAGTGATTGGATAGTTATTTCTAAAATAATTTTTTAATATATAAATTATTAAAAATATATAAGATAAAATGATAGAAAAAAATATATAAGCAAAATAGTTATTATATAATCTTTTGTTACTTATAAAATAATTTTATAAGTTTATCTAAAATTATAATTTTATTTAGAAGTTATTTTAAATATTTGATGGATGTTTATTTAATTTTTAATTTAAATTATGATTTTAACTTAAAAAGTACTTTTAAATCATCGTTTAAATCTTACACCAAATGGGTAGAATACCTAAGACGAATAAGAAGAAGGAATAAAAAGAAAAGAGGAAATATTGATTGAAGAATGCATGCATGCACTAGCTCCTTGGTGACTGTGAGAAGTCAAAAAGACGATATGCGTGATAAAAAAATATTATTTAATTATTAATAGGATAGTGTATTATTAAAAAAATGCAGTAATATAATACTCATTTGTACAAAATAAAGACATCAAAGGCCAACACTTTCCGCTTTATGCTACAGTGTGCATGGGGAATTAAACCCTTGATCGTGTTTATGTGTAGTCACTACTATAGCGCGTAGTGAGCCACAATAATAATTATGTTCCCTAATTATCATTAGTTAGAATGATTAATTAATTTCTTTTGACTGTAATTATGATACTGATGACAGTGCACTCTACCAACTTCGAGTTATCATGAGAGCTTCTTCTGTTCCCTTGAAGCCTCTGCCTTTTATATTTCATTTCCTTTGAACTCAATTTACTAACCAATATTTTGTCGATTTTATATGACAAAAATACGCTAAAAGACTATGATATGCTATTAATATTTTAAAAAGAATAAAATTTACTTGTATTCAAGTGATTGATATTACCACCGATTAATTCTTGATATAATATATTGCCTATAAATTCAACTAATAAATAAAATATATAATTATTTAAAATATATTTAATTTTAATATTTAGATTTACAGAAAAAGATAATAAATAACTCATTTTATCTTATATTAATATTATCTAAAAAAATAAATATTTTATCTTATTTTTTAATTATAAATGAGCTCAATATTTTTTTTAAAAAAATTAATATAAAAAAATATATTTTCTCAAAAGCAGAAGCAATAACTTCACTCTCCTTCTTTTATAATAATTAATATTTAATACGAATCGATTTGATATTATTTTTATATGTGACATGACACGTTCTAAAATAAGATGATATCTTTTTATGGTGGAAATTGCGGTATCAAAGATCCTATGGTCATATTCGAACGAGTTTGATAGTGATGGCTGTCTCTGTGATATATATATATATATATATATATATATATATATATTATAAATATTAATTTTTTCAATAAAAAAATCTTGATCACACAAAATTAATATTATAAGTTTTCAATAGTTTGAATTTTAATATTTCACAGCAAATGATTTATTATCATATAAAATAAAATGGATAAAATGTATGAAAAATAAGTGTTATGCTCTTTTTTCATATTATTTTCTTACCAAACTACAATAAAATTAAAAAAAAAATAAAATCTTATTAATATTTACCTGAGATGAATAATACAATAAACTATATATCACTTATGTTCATCTAAAATTAACATTTCATTTTTAAAAATTTTAAGCTGCCAGAAAAGGAATTAAAATTTCATGCTGAGTAAGCAAGTGAATGAATTAATGTAAAGTCTAAAAATTTGAAATTGGAAATTAAAGTCCAAGAATATATAATCTCCAATTGTCGGTTGTAGCGTTCCATCTAAATCAATTGAAGGCTATTGAAAGAGATAGGCGTATAATGTATTGCATGTAATGATTTTGAACAAATTCATACATGCAATAAAATATTTCTATATCAATAACAGTGACAAATTTATTTAACATTCTCTAATAAATACAGTGAACGTTGGCTGGCCTTTTCCCCTTTTGGCACATTCTTTTTCTAATTTTAACAAATCTAATTTTTAAATGGGAATATATTTAAAATCATTTAACATTTATTGGAAATATTAATTAAGCAATATCATGGCCTATATAGCATTGAAGAATCTCACGGAAAGGATTTTTTGGTGATTTTTAAGGAATCTGATAATTATCAAAACGGTGCTTTTGTCTTTTCAGTTGTTGTCACTCTATCTCTTTTCACACGTCCCATGTAACAATGATGCGTAGGCATAGAGAAAGAATAGGCAATATTGAATTTTTTGAAAAATATTTTTAATATTTTAAGGTGACATTTACATCATTTGATAGTTTATGACATCAACTGTTCTTGAGGAAATAGCGGATGAATAAAAATGTCGTTTAATATTAAATTTATGCAAATAAGATAAATAAAAAAGGGGGTATTATTATCATCAAATCATCATGGAGGAATTGCTGTTTTATTTTTCTCAAGTGTAAGAGGCAAAGCAGGAAAAGGGGCCGGTGGAGAAATAATGATGAAATTGCATGTGGTAGGGTAGTGTGAGCTTTGAACCATGTGTAGTGTAGGCACACACTGCTATTTTTTAAAAATTAAAATAAAAAACTAAAATAATTATTAGGTAATTATCATGGATAGATCCCATAAATTTGAACATATTTAGGACTGATTAGTTTTACCCTTTTTTTTTAATATTAATGAATTTATATAAATTTTTACTAACTTGAATTGAGGCAAGGTAAGTCAAATTATATAGGTGTAAACATCAATTTTAATATATACATATAACTTTCATTTTGACCCTTACAGCTTCATGAATGTTTCTAAAAATATTTATATTTTAGTCTCAAGAAATTTAATTTATGATTTAATCCTGGAGAACTATTTTATCTTTCCATGGCACTTCTGAAACTCTGCCTAACTAAGCTTAATAACCTGCTTACTAGGCTCAAAATTTTATTTGATTGCACCTACTATCAAATAATTATAACAAAATTAAAACATATGGTGATTTATATCTTCAATGGCAAAATAAACCCACCAAAATCAACAATTAAATATTTAAAATATTATTGATAATAAGATCTCATTCTATAAGAACATGAAAATGCATTTAATTAATTTAAAAATATTATTCTCTTGATCATAAATATAAGAGTTAATTATGTGATTAATTATAACCCCAAATTTTAATATATTTTATTTCTTATATCTTTTTTTTAAATTATTTTTTTTAATTTATAATATGACTAGAGATTTCTCCTCTGTACATTGTACAGGGAGCAAAAATATATATTATAATTAATTAATTATTTATATTTATTATAAATTATTATTATGGTTGTAAATTTAAAATATTATATAATTAGTTAATGAGATTATTGATTAATTAGTAATTTGGGGTTCAAAATTTTATAAAAGTCAAAGTTGTTTATGAATATTATGAATAATCATAATGATTAAAAATTTAAAAGATTATATAATCAATTAAAAAGTTATTAATTAATTACCATGATATAGGTCAAAATCTTTTAAAAATTAAAATGAGATTGACCTATATTTATTTTTAATTAAAATGAATATTATAAGATTTTAAAAATATAGTTAATTGATTGATAATTGATAGTTGGTGTTATATAGAGGTATTTTAAAGAGATTAATTTATATTTATTATAATTAAATAATTTATTTAATAAGTAAAGATTGAGGGAATGAGTAGAAGAATTGTTGAAGAAGCGATGGGCAAAAAAGGAACGAGGGAGAAACACGACCAAGGGACTTTGATTTTAATGCAAAAGAGTGAACAACTAATTTTAGCCAGAAAAAGAGGTAATTTTGGATGACTGCAAACAACACACAAATGCGACAGAAGCAACCATTTGTACAATTCAGATACGGCCTCTTTGAGTCATGCATTTATGATACTCCCTTATCTTAATATTAAATATAAAATTATTTTTTATATTTATTTTTTTAAATTATATACTCTCTTAACAATAATCAAATAAAAAAAAAGAGAATTAAATAAGATAATTATGATATTTTAAAAAAATAATATATTAATTAATTTTTTTAGTTTGATCAAATTAATTAAATAAGTTATATATTAAAGATATAGGGAGTATTATATATATATATATATGAAAATTTAGATAGATTGAGCTTTGAGTATAGCTGGTAAAACGGACTTAACCTCTCATGGGGGTGGACTCTTGCTAGCTCTCAGCCGGTTGGCTATTTTTTTTAATTTTAATATTATTATTTATTTTATTTAAATATTATTTTAAATACTCCTATTATCAAATACTAGTAAAGATGATTATTTATTTATTAATATATGTTAATATATTATAATTGATTAGTATTATGTTAATATTTATTTAAATTTATAGTTATAAAATTTAAGAGTTTTTTTTATAAAAAGTAAGAATTTTTAAGAATGTAACATTAGTAATTTTTTAATTATGTTAATATAATATTATATTTTTTTATTAATATTTTAATAATTTAAAAATAATTTTTTTTAAAATATTAAAAAAAGTATAGAAAAAAGTGGCGAGCTGATCTCTAAGGGGGCTCGGTGTAGCCCGTCCCCTCTAACCCGCGGGTTAATATGTTTTCTTATCCCTAGCTTTAAGGGACAACCTACTATAGTATTTATAATTTTTTTATTTTAAATATAAAAATTAAATAATTAATTACTAAAAAATAAATTAATTAATTTAGTTAGTTATTTATAAAAATTATGTTATTTTTTTAAAATACTATTTTTAATAATTTGTGTTAGAACTATCTCTTAATGAAAATCTATTTCAATCGGTAGGGATATTCTTAAAAAAAGTATAAATTAAAGATATAAAATAGATTAAGATATTATATTTATAAATAAAATAAATATTTTAATTAGCTATTATATTTATAATAAGAAGAGTATTATTAATGATATCTTCTTGTGGGTAGGAATATTTGATTATATATTTTCTTAGAATATAAGTTGCGTCCATATCAACTTCCTTAAATTTTTTAAGTAACAAATATTTTTTAATTTTTTAATATTTATATTAAATTGAGACAATTTGTGATTTTATTGTATTTTGATACACTTTTAATTTCATAAGGATTCAAATTTGAAAGAAAAATATTTTAATATTAAATTGTTCAAAATTATTTTATATTTTAGATGAAAATATTAATAAAAATTAAATCCTATAGTATCGAGAGACAATCGAAATTTGACAAATGAATGAAATGAGGCTTCCTCAAGGGATTCAAACATTGTCTAAACCATCTTTGTCAACTGAATAATTTTAAAAACGGATTTTTCCATATCAATCTAATTCAATAATATATATTTCCTAATAAATTTAACCCAAAGCTCAAAGCCCAAATTGCGTAGAACAGGTGAATTTTGAAGTACTAAAAGTGAATATTGTACACTATCAAAACTTGATAATAATAATTAAATAAAAATTCTGTATAATTCAAGCAATTAACATTTTGTCTCTTCCTTAAAGTGGAACTAAATATCCTTTTTAGTTTTTTATGCACAGAAAATTGTACCCTCTAAATAAATGAGACTATTTACGTTAAATAAATTGTGATGCCTACTCATAAGTTATATTGTTAATAATAATTAACAAAAAAGAAAAAAGAAAATATGGACAGGTAGATATATAGATCGGGAACTAATCTCCGACGGCAAAAGTTAAACATGCAAAATTTTGGCCATAAATAGAGGGAAAAGCCACTTTGAAATTGCAGTGAGCAGAGTTCCCACATTAGTGGCGGTTTTCCTCATTAGGCACAGAAGAGAGAGAGAGAATTGGGGCAGTGAGAGAGACATCAAAGCTTCGCACCAATCACGCTTCTGTTCAAAAGAAGTATGAATCTCAATGGAAAGAGTTTCACATTCATGTAAGACTCCCACGCGAAAGGGAAACCTATAGCCATTGACACAACGCAAAGCTATTTCAAGCCACCTGTGAGCTGAGATCTTTTTCCCAATTTCCCTTCGCTCCTAAAACGAGGAAAAAAAAAAGTTTTTGTTTACGAGGGAAGGGATATCAATCAATGGAGGAGAAAAATCAGTTTCCATTTTTTCAGCATTGCTGGTTTTGCCTCTTCTTCATCGTCTCCACTGTTAGTTATACTGTTCAAGCTTTTGATTATGCCGATGCTCTGTCTAAAAGCCTTCTCTACTTCGAAGCACAGCGTTCCGGGAGGCTACCGTACAACCAGCGGGTCTCTTGGCGGGACCATTCTGGCCTCACCGACGGTCTTGAACAAGGGGTTAGCTCAAATTCCTGACGCTCATTTTTTCACAAGTCGTCGAATTCTGTGGTTTACCTTTTTTCTGGTATGGCAATCGCTTTCAAAAATTGAAGACGGTTCGTTGCTTGCAGGTGGATTTGGTGGGTGGGTATTATGACGCTGGTGATCATGTCAAGTTTGGGCTTCCAATGGCGTTCACTGTCACTATGCTCTCATGGGGTGCTATAGAGTATAGAAAACAGATTGCAGAAGCCGGTGAATTAGAACACACAATGGAGGCTATCAAATGGGGCACTGATTACTTCATCAAAGCTCACACTAGCCCGAATGTGTTATGGGCAGAGGTAGCTGAATTCATATGTTCCCATCTTTGAAATCTGAATTCTTCCATACGCAACAAAACTCATTGGTATTCAACTAGAAATTGATTATCGGAGAGGTATTCCTGAGCCTCACATGACAATGGTTGTGTGCCAGGTGGGAGATGGAGACACTGATCACTATTGCTGGCAACGCCCAGAGGACATGACAACATCACGGCAAGCTTACAAGGTGGATGAACAAAATCCAGGTTCAGATCTGGCCGGAGAAACAGCAGCAGCCATGGCTGCCGCCTCCATAGTGTTCAGAGAAACAAACCCACACTACTCTCACCTGCTTCTGCACCATGCCCAAGAGGTAAATTAAGCTCAAGTTCTTGATTTGTTCTATATACAGAAATGTGCTTCGGCTGAACCTGGACTGCCACTTTTATGAATAACATTCGAATCGGGATAATCCAAAGTTCTCTAGCGTAAATTGTTGTCAAATTTGAGGTTCAAACATGTTAAATTTTTCTCCGTAAATTTCAGAGAGAATGTTAAGGGATCTCAATTCTTGATGAGGATAACTTAAGTGTATATATTTTGTTGTGTAGTTGTTTGAGTTTGGGGACAAATATAGGGGAAAGTATGACGTTAGTGTGGGAGTAGTGAAGAGCTACTATGCGTCGGTGAGTGGATACAGGGACGAGCTTTTGTGGGCAGCCATGTGGCTTTACAAAGCCACCGACAAGAAGCAGTATTTTGAGTACGTCATTTCTAATGCTCACAGCTTCCGTGGCACCGGTTGGGCCATCACTGAATTCAGCTGGGACGTGAAATATGCTGGCCTTCAAGTCTTAGCATCAAAGGTATGCAAGAACAAATTTTGAACTCAGCTTCCATCTGGGTCTGTCCATTTGCGTCCAAGTCCTACGTAAAAAATCTATTTTGCAGAAAAATCTTAAAAAATTATTTAATTATTGTAAATTCATATAAGCTGTAATTATTTTTTTGTTTGAAATTATAAAATGACATAACTATTTTTTTAAAAAAATATTTTAATTGTTATTTTTTTTACTTTCCGGTTGTTATTTCTTTCTCTTCAAATTAGCATTCCTATTATTTGAGTTATTTTTTTATATGGGTAGTTCTGTTATTTTACAGTTAAAAAAAATTAATCCCAAATTCTTAGGATCTCACAGTAGTTTGATAATTTTTTGAGATTTTTTTTATAATTAAAATTAGACTTAAATACCATTTTTCTTTTTCTTTTTTAAATTTGACTCTTTTAAGTTAGAGGGTAAAGTTGGCTGGAATCACTGTCTGTTGTCTCAACTGTCTCTCCTTCTAAATGCCTTGAAAGAGGTCAAGATAGGATGGTCCACAATGTCTTGTGCTTTAATTTGATTTTCAAACCACCTAAGTGCCTCATTTTCTCTCATGGGAATTCAAACATAGGAGGATGGACTAAATCTTTAAATCTTGGCATCTTGTGCACAAATTAAGGCATATTTATCTGTGGAGGTTAAAACTAGGAAAAAACGAAAAGAAACAGTGTAATCAAGCACAAGCCATGTGCCGCTGGTTCTTTGCCTTACAGGACGGTACCAAATTAAAGCGGTACTGCTCATGATTTAGCCACATGTCTAATTATTAGTCAACTTGGACTTATTTGTAAGGGAATTTTAGTCGGTTTAATTTATACCTTTCTATTTTTTTAAAACAAGATCATCATATTATACTCTGTCAATTAATATCAACTAAAAACCCATTGAATTAAATTCTAATTCACATTAATCGCAAGAGATTGTGATCTATACTATGTATCATATGTTATTTTTACTTTATTACAAAAAGTACATAACAAAATTGATTGTATTTTAATGAATATGGATAGATAGATAGATAGATAGATAGATAGATAGATAGATAGATAGATAGATAGATAGATAGATGGATGCCTCTCAATATTGCTATGATGTGAAAAATGTCAAAATGGTAATAATTGAGTCCACTAATTGCTTATCTGTGATGGGCATATATCTTGACCCCCGAATCATGAGGCAGGGAGATTGGACTTGCGTGCCTCCCCACATCAACAGATAACTCTGTCTCCCGCGGAGCCGGAGGGCATAGCATACTATTTTTGTTTTTTTATTTCTTTTGGTCTTAATTGAAATTAAAACAAATAGAGATTGATAGAATCTATTTTTTACTCATGCGCGTCTTGTATAAATAAGTTTTATATTTATCTCGTTTTCTTCCAAATTCATTTAAAGATATAACTCCTATAAGGCTTAGCGTGGATGATAAGGATCCTAAAGTCTGAATTTGATGAGGTTGGTGAGTTTACACTGTCTTTCTTCTTCCTTTTTTTTGAAGTAGACATGTGATGACCAACTTCAGGGGATCGGATCCTTAATTTTAAGATTCTTGTGAAGTATCTGGGGATGGCTAATCCAGTCCATAATTTTCAGAAGCCCATATGGTCCATAATAGCTGAGAGTCTTGGTTTTCTTATGATGCACAAAATAATGCCATTAAAAAAATTCATGATTCTAGTCGAAGATAAGGAAACGACAAAATGGACCAGTTGAAAGAGAAGACTCAAAAAAGCCAGGAGTGATATATATATATATACACACACACAATAAGATGATGAGCATTCATTTATGGCACTGCTTCATTTATTGATCATTTTGCAGTTTCTGGTTGAAGAAAAACACAAGGCCCATGAGGGCACGCTTCAACAATACAGATCAAAAGCAGAGTTCTACATGTGTTCATGTCTGAACAAGAACAATGGCAGCAACAACAACGTGGGGCTAACCCCTGCGGGACTACTCTACGTTCGTCAGTGGAACAACATGCAATACGTCTCAACGGCATCATTTCTTCTCACTATATACTCTGACTTCCTTCAAACCACAAACCAGAGACTTGATTGCAATGGATCAGTAACCATAAGCCCTGAAGAAATTCTGGGTTTTGCCAAGTCACAGGTTGACTACATTCTGGGCTCTAACCCCATGAACATGAGCTACTTGGTGGGTTATGGGTCTAACTACCCCAAAAAGGTTCATCACAGGGGGGCATCAATGGTTTCCTACAGAGAGAATAAAGGGTTCATAGGGTGCACACAAGGGTATGACAATTGGTACAGTAATGAAGCACCTAACCCTAATGTTGTTGTGGGGGCTCTGGTTGGAGGGCCTGATTTTGAGGATAAGTTTGATGATCGGAGGAATAACTACATGCAGACTGAGGCCTGCACCTATAACACCGCTCCATTGGTTGCAGTTTTTGCCAAGTTATTGGACCTACAGAACCAGAGCTTGCTGGTTCCTGATGAGTCTGCTTCTCTTATGGTTGCTTCCTTTTAAGTTAATAATTAATATGGTAAATAGTCATATAGTATTCATATTTCACAAGCCAATTTTAACCTTTTTAAGTTATAAGATATTTTTTTCTTCATTCTCATTGGGGATTGATTTTGCGGCAATGTCCTGCTGCCCACATGTATTCATTATTTATTATACAAATTGGTGTTGGTTGATGATACATGTGTGATGTCCTATTTTCAAGGGGAAATAGAGATGGGGCAAACTGGTCCCTTTCCTAAGAATAATACACCCAAAGAGATTTGGGCTTTTTCTTTCTTTCCTTTCGGCCATGGGTAGTGGCGGCGGCTAATAGTAATTAAGTAGACCTCATCCAAAATCCATATCCATGTCAATATTATAGAATTATGCTACATTATTATTTTTATATTTCTTGTAAAGCAAAAGACTGATACAATATAATATGATATGTGTGATAAAAAAATTATAAAATTATGCCAAGTTACCAAAGATGAGTGTGTCAAAACAATTTAATACATGGAAAAAAAGTATGATTATTATTTTGTGTATATACATATTGAAAGAGTATACACTATTAACCCCTTGACCTTTCACCATGTCCCACCTCAGCTCCAACACATGAAAATGTATGACTATTTTAATAAAAAGCATCCATTTCCCCCGTCTCATTAGATGTCAGATGAATCTAAAATGATATTGTTAAATCAATAAATTGGTGTGGGCCCCGTCAACCACGACAACTAATGAAAATTCAGACGCCCATACACGTTAATGAGTTGGAAATTTTGAATATGTATACGAATCAACTTGCCTTGAGACCAAGAATTTCCCATGTGACGTGTTTGACTGGCTTCCCATATTTCGTACAGACTGGAGTCAGCCATTAGTCATATAACATTAGCAATATAAAAAAAAATAATTAATACTTAACTTCAAAGATTTCAAATTTACAAATATTCGTCATTAAATCGTAAAAATAAAATATTAACAATGATCATAAGATCAAATTAATATTGAACTTAAACTCTCTAAAATTATTATCATTTAACTTTTTTTATAGTACAAAGAGATATTTGTATTCTTGTATATAACTCAGATTGTAAGTAATAAATGTATGAATTTTTTATATATTTAACGACCTGGTTTAATTATTATACTTTAAACAGAACTTTAGTCTTTAACAATTTATTATAAATTTTGAGTCTTGTCGTTTTCTCACAAAATAGCTGCATGATGTCAATGTCCATCGGGAAGAATAAGGCAAAGAAAAGTCAAACCACGCGTTCTTCCATTCCATCATATACAGAAACAGAAACAGAAACCATGAGATAAAAGAACTCGAATTCATCTCAGAGGGAGCAAATAGATACCACACCAATGGCTAAATCCCTCTGGGTTTCTCTGATTCTGTTGATGTTCTTGAATTCTCAGATTCCTTCTTCACAAGCTCAGCAAGAGTACGTCAACAACAAGCAACTAGACTGCGACAGCGGCAACATATACAACGCCACCTTCGGCAATCTCTGCAATGGCGTCTCTCGTTCCTGCAATTCTTACCTCACTTTCCGATCAATTTCACCTACCTACAACAGCCCTCCCTCTATAGCCTTTCTCTTGGGCTCAACCGCCTCCGCCATAGCCCAAGCCAACAACATCTCCGACGTTGACCACATCCCCGACAACACCATGATCATCGTCCCCGTTAACTGCTCCTGCTCCGGCAAGTACTACCAGCACAATACCTCCTACGTCTTGAAGCAACATGGAGAAACGTATTTCGGTGTTGCTAATAATACCTATCAGGCTCTCACGACTTGCCAAGCTATTGAAGAACAGAACGCTTATGATAAGCGGAATCTCAGTGTTGGGATGAATTTGACTGTGCCTCTTCGGTGTGCATGTCCCACGACGAAGCAGGAAGATTCAGGGTTTAAGTATTTGCTCACCTATTTAATTGCTCAGGGAGAATCGGTGTCTTCCATTGGTGCTCTATTTGGGGTCGATGGACAGAGCGTTTCAGATGCCAACGAGCTTTCTGCTTCTTCTCTTATTTACTATTTCACTCCAATCATGGTTCCTCTGAAAAAAGAGCCCGACCCAATCAAATTGGTCTCCCCTCCTCCTCCTCCTCCGTCACAGCCGCCGCCGGCAGCGACCTCTACAGACTCTAGTTCTTCCAAGAAATGGGTCATCGTCGGAGTCACGGTCGGAGCTGTTCTTATTCTTCTTCTCGCCCTGTCGGGATTTCTCTTGTACTGCCGCCACCGCCAGCGGGAATCTGAGCTTTTGGCTCCGACATCTACCGCCATCGCCAAGAAGACCGCAGACTCCGCCGGCACGACTCAGTCATGGTCTATTTCCTCGGAGGGGGTTCGCTACGCCATAGATTCGTTGACGGTTTTCACTTTCGAGGATTTGCAGAAAGCAACGAGTTTCTTCAGCGAAGCTAACAAGATCAAAGGATCTGTATACAGAGCAACGTTTAAAGGAGACGACGCTGCCGTTAAAATCTATAAAGGCGACGTGTCAAAAGAGATCACCATTCTGAAGCGACTCAACCACACCAACATCACAAGGCTCTCTGGCTTCTGTGTTCACAAAGGAGACACCTATCTCGTTTACGAGTTCGCCGACAATGGCTCACTCGACGATTGGCTTCATCCTAAGGAGAAAAGCAAAAACAAGTTTCAGAATTCATCTTCGACTCTGAATTGGAGACAGAGGGTTCAGATTGCTCACGATATAGCTGATGCATTGAATTACCTTCACAACTACACCAACCCTCCTCATATCCACAAGAATCTTCAGAGTGGGAACGTGCTTCTGGATGGGAATTTCAGAGCAAAAGTTTCGAACTTTGGATTAGCAAGAGTATTGGATGATGACGAAAAAGGTGGGTTTCAAGTGACGAGGCATGTGATAGGTACACAAGGGTATATGGCACCAGAGTATATCGAGAACGGAGTGATAACTCCAAAAATGGATGTTTTTGCACTTGGGGTTGTGATTCTGGAGCTGATATCAGGGAAGGAAGCCATTGTTGGGGAGGAGAAGCTTCTGTCAACGTGTGTGAGGGATGTGCTTGAAGGAGAGAATGTGAGGGAGAAGCTTCGAGGGTTTGTGGATCCAAGTTTTGGGAATGAATATCCTTTGGATTTGGTATATTCCATGGCACAAGTTGCTAAACGATGCGTTGAACGAGACGTGAATACGAGACCAGGCATTTCTGAGGTGCTCAAGACACTCTCCAAGATTCAATCATCTACGCTTGATTGGGATCCTTCTGATGAGCTTGATATATCCAGATCTGTTAGCAGAGTGTCTGATGCCAGGTAGATTGACGTGAATGGAGATTGAGATTCATTCAAATAAATCATACATTTCGATGGCTTAGTAGGCTGATAACATGAAAGTTTCCTTAAGAAGCAAGTTGTGAGTTTTATCCGTTTATAATCTTGCCGGCACCTCAATTTCAGCAATTTTGTGAATTTATGATCACGGATGATTATTGCTCTACATAAAGTGTGTTGATTTGTGGATTCGGCTGGTTTGATTATCATTGTCTTTTGTTTTTGGTCACCCTTGGAAACCCCTTATTGCCATTGGGGGCTAACTTTCTCTGCACACATTTTTTGTTGGATTGAAATTTGTGGACAATAATACAATACTATTTATCATGAATAAAATATTTTAACTTTCAAATAATTAAATTTATATTTAAAAATAATTGACAATTCGCTTTACCTAATATTAATATTGGTTAAAAAAAAGAGATTTCGTATTACTTTTAATAAATCATGGATAAATTTAATTTATTTTTAAAAATTTTTATAATAAAAAAATTCAGAGTATGTTTAAAGAAAAGTTGATCTTTATGGATTTGATTTGAGGCAAAAATTCTCAATTTATGTCCCATTTTGAATCTGTTACCTTCATGCAATATAAATTTATAATATTATTAATTAAAAATTTTAATAGTTTGGCTTGAACTTAAAAAATTTATTTTTTATTTTATTTTATTTACTTTAAAAGGGTAAATATTAACAATTTAAGATTACAAATAAGATTAAACTTATACCATTCATTTAAGAGAAATTGCCACATCACTAAGTTATAGTGCCGTTATATATTATATTTATTTTTACTATATAAATATTCTAATTAAAAACTATTGTAAACCAACAACAAATTATTGATTAAAGTGATAAGCAGTTTTATCTCGTAAGAAGAAAAATACATTCAAATTTTAAGAAGCGCATTTGTTAAGAGAGGTGAATCTTTATGCTCCAAGCTCCAAAAGGATAAATATACCCAACCAAATAAGAAAACAAACTATTGTAAACCATTCTATTAGCAGAGTTGTCCATAGTATGGCCTTCAGCCTCCAGCCCTCGGCAAGGCACTAGGTTTGAGATTTACATAATGAATTGTAATTCTTTATGCTCCCACAATCGAAACCCTAATGCAGATACAAGAATCACTTAGGCGAAGCAAGTATTATTGAAGAAGTCAAAAGAATTGAGCAGCAACATAGTTGAACAACATTATACATTCTTTCAAGCACTAGTGACCCGTATCTGTGGGATTGAATAAAGACCGGTGCTATCATGGGCAAATTGCGCCACAGCTAAATCTGAGACAAAGGATTACACAATACAATAATACAGAAAACACAGCATAGAACATTGTGGCAATCCACTGCCCAGTCATTTGTATGAGGTGAATGATATTTGCCTGTTGAACGCATGCATCAACCAGGGCACTTGCAGATATACTCACTACCAATTAGGAATATTTTCTGTAGCTTCATTTACCATTTTTACCAAAGTCACCTGCAGAAAGTAATTCCAGAGTTGTAAAGCTCCCCCACACAGTCCCTCTTTCTCAATCTAAAGACAATTTCTTGAGGGAACCCCTAATTTCATCAACAAACTTTTTTAATATGTCTCTTCAGTTTCATCCTTTATTCCTTAAAATGCTTTCAGTGTCTCTATTTCATCATTTTTCCACTCACAAATAAACATAGAAGCTAGTAGATTGCGGATTTAGTGAATAACTAGAGGTTTGTACTGTCATATGACTATAGAGTTCATTACAGGTGTTCTTTTCAGCTCAGATTCTAACCATGAAGACTAGCTTGATCACTCAAGAACTGTTTATGCCTTAATACTGAATTTGTTTAGGGGAAAACCAAACTTTTAATCATCTGGTGTTTTTGTGAAGATTCATATAAATCAACCAAATTAAGACAAGTTCCAGACGTTTGCAGATCCTTACCCCACCAACCCCAAAAAGAACACCACATTAAGGAAAATAGGTAAAACCAAGGACAAAATAAATAATCATCACATGTGAGTAGTAGAATACCCAACGTGATGAAACATACCACACTTTCTGGAACACCAGGTGGCGGCAATGGAAGATTTTTTGGTGGAGCAACATGGTCATACGATCTTTTGTCAAACCTCCATTCTCCTCTCTTTCCATAGGTAAGCTCACCCTGAATATTATGACATCACACATTAAGAAACAAATGTAAGATGCTGAATTAAAAGGCAAGCAGATTTCCATCCCTTTGGTTTGTTGAAATGTAAATCAGTATCCCTCATTTTCTTTTTCCCATTCCATCCTCCAATGCATATTGGAGTGAAAATGTCCGGGAGATAAATCTAAATACAGTACCTTCATGGTGTAGTCACATCCATATGTGTAGTGAATTATATATGTCCTCCCAATTTCTTTGTCCCATGGAGGCTGTCATACATATTAAAAAGACAAATTGTTGTAAATTTGGATGTAGAAGATGTTCATATGATGAGTATAGATGAACCACTATAAGTTAGTATTTTAGACTAATCCTAACAATTGAAAAGAAAGGAAACAGAGACCAAACGCCTTCAAATTGTAACAACAGGAAAACAGTCCACACTAAGAAAAATGATGTAATGCATGTCATTGGTTTCATATGGCTTAGCATGATGCATTGAACAATGCTAAATTCTTCTACATATTGCATTCTATTTAATTTAAGGGGAGAGTATAGAATGGTTAAATCTATCATGTGACAACAAAGTTATGAAGCATGTCTGGTTTCACATTGGAAATAGAGGTCATCAGCAATCAAAGACAGCCAACTATACAAGCATTAAAGAGACAAACATGAATTTTTCTTCTCAATATCAATATATAAATAAAATGAGGGCCTTATCAGTCCAAGATAGCAAAAGAAAAGAGAACCTGAATCATGAATTCCTTGTATAATATGTTACCAACACCATGAAGAGCAGATGAAACAGCATAAGCATACCTATTATATTAGTAATAAAAATGTAAGAATCAAGTTGTAGTAACTTAGTCTAGAAAGGAACATGGATTAGAGGAAATTACATTTCAAGCACCCAGCCAAATGCTTTATCTGTTTCAGGATCCTTCTTCATTGCAATGGAAATATTCATCCAAGTGGGAGCAATCTTCTTAAGGGATTCCTGACATTTTTTCAAACAAAATCAATCAATCCACAAATTTTGAAAAATATACATAACTAACACCAAGAAATTGATATATACCTTCCCGACAATAACTGGTGAGTTTCCTATAGGGTCAACGTTGGTTATTGGTCCCTTTTCCTCGGGGAAATACTTCCTCAACACTTTGTCATACTTTTTGGGTTCAATGTAGAAGAAAGGAAATGCTGCTCCAAACCCGTCTCTGGATAAGTTGGGTATAGGCTTGACAATAATATGATCTGGCTCAGCCATCAATATGTAACTGATGCATAATGTATATGGCATTAATAAAGTCAAAAATAAATAAAATGATCAATAATTTATACATAGAAATTTGAAGCTTAAAGTCCCATACTCTTCTTTAATATCTGCTTCTTTTAGCCATTGTACAAAGGCCCAAGGTCTGTTGAGGACTATATAACCCTGTATAAACAAGTGGGCATCACAAGGTTCATTTTCATTCAACTAACAATAATTGATAAAAAAGAAGGGTTCATGAAGATAAGTTATGGAGAATCTCATTTGCTATTTCACACAAAAGATGGGCAAGACTCTTAAATTATAATCATGTGAAGTCTTCCTTCCTTCATGCAGGGTTCCACTGACTCCCAATCATCTTTTCTATGAAATTAGTAATTCTTTAAATAAGCTTTTTAGGTGCTCATAATCAAGCACCACGAGTTTGAATATATTCTAGTTTCCATAGCCAGACAGGGTAAGTAATGATTACAAGAATTTAACAATTCATGATCTGTTTGATGCAGAACCCAAACATGGATAAACACAAGCCATAGTACAATTCCTAATCCTGAATTCTCCATTGCAAGCTCCAATTCTCAATTTACAATGATATCATAAACTAAAATAATTAGCCTATTATCTTCATCCCATATTGCTTCACAATGACAGCATAGAACATCCATATTCTGTCATTGCAGTCTTGCTGATATACACTAGATGTTGGCAAAGGTATTTATGTCTCCTGCTTAAAAAAAGTATACTAATTAGTTAGATAGATATGCAAGCTTGAGTTTGGTTGGTGTCCTTGAGAATATGACGAGACTTGTGAAATCAATAGAACTTCCTTCTCTTCACTCCTTTCTTATCTATTCTTTCTGTCTTTTACATTCTTCCATATTTATTAGTTTCCATAACTTCCAAAATTGAACTCTCAAATCCCCAATTAAAAAACCTAAACCCCAACTTAAGAGGGCATCATAAACTGTTATTATTAATAACTAACACAACTATGTTCGTTCCATATACAGCATCAAAATCATGGTAGAGAATACGATCTATATATTAGTAGAAAAGGACAGAGAGAGTCCAATTGTTCCTTGGTTTTGTTGTCTTCTACCTTCTGCAGCCTAAGAAGGAAATTAATGATTACAAGAATTCAGCAATAAGCCACCGGAATTGAAGCAAAGCATTAATAAACACTAAATCACTATTCCTAATCCCATGTTCCCAATTCACAAAGACGTAATAAACTATCATAACCCTCATACATCAATACAGCATCCCAATAACAGTTGAGACTGACACAGAAAGCTTATGTATGTTTCGTCCCTGTCCTCTTACTACAATTGAAACTTTAAAAGAAGACCCAAAAGCAGAATCCACATAAAAGGGCCAAGAGGAGGAAACATGAAGAACAATACCTGATCCATTCCAGCAGGCAAAGGTTGGGCAACAAAGGTGGGGATCTCATCCATGAGATTGTCAGGCTTCCCAGAGTGAAGAACCCTTGTGAATCCACCCATCTCCGAATTAGGTTGATCCCGAAGCTTCTTGAACCAGTAATACATGATTCTGCACTGCCACGCATTGTACACGGAATCCGAGGCCGTGACGGCTGTGTGAAAGAGCCTCTTGGATTTGCCATTGCCTCTTGATCTCTCAAGTGACATCTTAATTATGGGATCCACAGAAATGGAGGACCTTGAAGGACCAGGAAATTCTTGTTTGAGAGAAGCATTGGCCGATATGAGAATATTGTAAGTGATGAGAGCTACTGAGAAGCTAATTAGAATTGCGAAGAACACATTCCCACACCCCATCTTTCAGATCTCTCTCGCTATTTCTTGCACATAAATGCTTATATGAAGTTTAGAGGCTCAAGCCAAAAGGTCACAACTTTGGCGTCGAAGGAGTCGTCGTCGTGTGAGGTTGGTGAAATAAACGTTCCCTCTCAGCACATCTGCGCTTAAGATGTGTATAGATTAAAGAATCCAGGTCCCCCTGACTTTTGTTTGACTGGGAAGTACTGTTGCGAATATCATCATAAAAAGGGAATATTTTTTATCAATTAAAATGAGAGATTGCTTCGTACAAAATAAAAAATGACGGTAAGATTCGATTTCCTATGATTTTCCCCTCATCTAACTCGCACATGATTGTGCAATGTTAATTTGAGATTAATTAGTTAAGGTTTACTGCATCCGACAGTCACTTAATTCGGTTATTGACAGAAGGGTAGGACTTGGCTCCAAGATCAAGTCCGCTTGAGGTGAAGAGAAAATGGGATAGTGTAATTTGCAACCATCATTGTTAAAGAAGTTTTCTTTTTCCTTTTAATTTAACTATAATCTACAATTAGTCTCTCTATCTTCATTGCAAATATATTTAACTTACTAGCAGAAGAAATTTCATGATATTTCATACTCCTCCTCCAATTTTTAATATAAAATTTATATAATTAATTTAAATAAATTAAATAATATATAATATAAATTTATTTTAAAATTATAAATTTAATCATAATTAATTAATTTATTTAATTTTTTAAATCTATATAAAACAATTAATTAACTTTTATATAATAATATTGACATTTATAGTTTGGGGTTATATTTTGATCAGCATAAGCTAATTATTATGAGAAGAAAAAAGCTAAAATAGACATAATACCCTCAATTTTAGCTCAATTATACATAACCTCTGTCACCTTTCAAAGTTTAAAAAAAATACCCTAAACTTTCATATATTGACCATCAGACCCTTACCATTAAATTTACTAGTAAACTTAATGCATGAACATATTTAGCGGATGACATGTAATACTTTTTTATATTTTATCAATTTACCCTAAATTAAAATTCAAAACTTCACTTAAAGCATAATTTTGTCATTAAATTTAAGTGAAGTTTTGAATTTTAATTTAAGATAAATTGATAAAATATAAAAAAATATTACATATCATTGCTAAGTATGTTAAATAATTTGGTGTGGCACATAGGGATAAATTTAACTGTAAGAAATTGATGGTTAATATCTGAAAGTTTAGGGTGTGGATAATTTTAGAGTTTAGAGAGTATTTATAAGAAATTTATAAGATCGTCTATCAAAAAAATTCTTATAATAAAAATGAAAATAGTGATAATTAAATTAATATTTTTATTAGATATTAGCTCATTTTTTAATATACGTATCAATTTTTAGTGATGAAATTATATGTAATTGAGGTAAAGTCAAAGGGAAGTTATGATAGTTTGTTTGTAGAAAAATTCTCAAATCTCTTTAAGCTTCAGGGCAGCTCCAAATTACGACAACCCCATCGCAATCAAGCTGCTTTGCTTTTTCTTCAGCTGGCTTCAACCAGCAAGTATCAATACATCATGTTATATTTATATTATTAATTTTCTTTGATTCTTCTATTCCCCCCACCCCCCCTTTCTTTCAAATACCATGTTGGTTTGAGTTGTAGACTCCTTAATCATATGACGTCTCTTCCTCACTACATGAGCTAGCCTCAGCTGGCAATAAAATATTTTTTTATTATAATTTGATCCTCATAATTAATAAATTATTTTCTTAATTTAATCCTTCATAAATAATTTTTCCGCATTTTGGCTCGCCAGATGTAAAATAGAAACATGCTATAAAATAAAAAAAAATAGACTACAAACAAAATCAATATAATAAATTGATAAAATGGGATTATTTAGATCTTTTAAAAATATTTTATATGTCAATACGTCATCATATTTGTTAACTTTATTAATGCTCACTTGCATTTTATCCAAAAAAAAATTTACTCTCATATATATATATATATATATATATATATATAATGTATATAACCCATTTTGTCTAGAGATTCACGCCACGAAGTCAAAGCGGGGTCGTTACCGCGTGCGCTGCTTTCATCACTGCTTAAACCCGACGGATATCTGGCCCAAACTCGATAGGTATTTCCGATCCGTTTCAGGTTAATTATATCTTCGCGTCGAAGTAATAAGCTGACAAATACAGGCAATAATAACGCCCTCTTATAAAAATAAAAAAGTGAGAGAGTAGAAAGAATAATAAAATAAGATTTAGAGATAAGAGAAATAGAAAGACAAGAGAGAATTCCTCATATGCTTGTATATTCACTTGTACAAATGCCTTCTACATAGCCACTATTTATAGGTCACACCCATTAAAGACTAAACATAAGGTTACAAAAGATTAAAGAGGTATAAAATGTCATTAACCATAAGAAACCCCTCTCAAGTCATTCATTGAGGAAGTTATAGGTTTATGGCATAAAGAGAAGAAGGAATCCCAAGAGGTATAAGTTTTATAGACATCCACATGTGCAAGAATATTTGTAACACTCCCCCTTGGATGTCCATGACAGATATTATGCCTCATTAAAACCTTACTAGGAAAAACCCATTGGGACAAAAACCTAGTGAAGGAAAAAGAGTACACAATATTTATTTAGGTTGCCTTATCAAAAAAAAAAAAATTTCAGGAAAACCCAATGAAAAACAAAATCCTTAAAATGAAGAGTACATTAAGTATGTGTTTACGCCCCCTGATGACGTTGTTAATTTATGTCTTTGAATCTGCGCATTCCAATACCATACACTAACTTCTTAAATGACTTAGTTGGTAGTGTCTTGGTAAACAAATCTGCAAGGTTGTCACATGATCGAATTTGCTGAACATCTATATCACCATTCTTCATAAGATCATGAGTGAAAAAGAATTTTGGAGAAATATGTTTTGTTCTATCTCCTTTAATATATCCTCCTTTCAATTGAGCTATGCATGCTGTATTATCTTCATATAATACTGTTGGAATCTCTTGTTCTGGAAGTAGACCACTCATTCTTTGGATATGTTAGATTACTAACCTTAGCCAAACATATTCTTGACTTGCTTCATGAACTGCAATGATTTCTGCATGATTTGATGAGGTAACTGATAAAGTTTGTTTTATCGAACGCCAAGATATAGCTGTACCTCCACAAGTAAATAAATATCCTATCTGAGATCTACCTTTATGTGGATCTGATAAAAATCCTGCATCTGCATAACCAATCAATTGTGATCCGAATTCATTAGAATAAAATAATCCCATATCAATTGTCCCTCGAAGGTATCGAAATATATGTTTAACTCCATTCCAATGTCTTCTTGTTGGAAAAGAACTAAATCTTGCCAATAAACTCACAGCAAATGCAATATCAGGTCGTGTTGAATTAGCAAGATATATTAGTGCCCCTATAGCACTAAGATATGGTACTTCTGGACCAAGAAGTTCTTCATTTTCCTCTTGAGGGCGAAAAGGATCTTTTTCTTTAACTAGAGATCTCACAACCATTGGAGTAGTTAATGGATGTGCTTTCTCCATATAAAATTGCTTTAATATTTTTTTAATATAAGCTGATTGATGAAGAAAAACTCCATTTGTTAAGTGCTCGATTTGTAAACCGAGATAAAACTTTGTTTTTCCAAGATCTTTCATTTCAAATTCTCTCTTTAAACAATCAATTGCCTTTTGAAGCTCTTCAGGAGTTCCAATTATATTCAAGTCATCCACATAGACAGCAATTATAACAAATTCTGATATATTCCTTTTTATAAAAACACATGGGCTAATTGAGTCATTTTTATAGCCTGCTTTCAACAAATAGTCACTTAGACGGTTGTACCACATTCTTCCAGATTGTTTTAATCCGTATAAGGATTTATGCAAACGAATTGCATAATTTTCTCGAGGATTCTTACATGCTTCAGGCAATTTAAACCCTTCAGGGATTTTCGTATAAATTTCAGTATCTAAAGAACCATATAAGTATGCTGTAACAACATTCATTAGACGCATATCAAGTCTTTTATGCACTGCCAGACTGATTAGATATCTGAAAGTAATTGTATCCACCACAGGAGAATATGTTTCTTCATAATCAATGCCAGGTCTTTGCGAAAAGCCTTGTGCCACAAGTCGTGCTTTATATCTAACAACTTCATTTTTCTCATTTCATTTTCGCACAAAAACCCATCTATATCTAACTGGTTTAACACCATTTGGTATTTGGACTACAGGTCCAAAAACTTCACGTTTTGAAAGTGAATTCAATTCTGCTTGAATTGCGTCTTTCCATTTTGGCCAATCATTTCTATGTCTACATTCTTCAACTGACCTAGGTTCAAGATCATCACTTTGATTAGTTATTTCAACAGCAACATTGTATGAAAAAATATCGTCGACGACTATATTTTCTCGGTTCCACCTTTTTCCCGTAGTGACATAACTTATTGAGATCTCTTCATTATTTTTAGGTACCTGGACCTCTTCTGGGGTCTTTTGATTTGTTATATCCTGGGTATCTCCTATAAGATCAGCCTCCTCAATTTGACCATCTTGATTGTTTATTCTTTTCTTTCTAGGATTTTTATCTTTGGAACCGATTGGTATACCACGCTTCAAACGTGGTTTACTTTCATTTGCACTTGCTACTTGTCCTGCTGGGACATCAATTCGAATTGGAGTATTTTCAGCTGAAATATGAGATTTAATAATTCTCTTGGGGTCAGTAAATGCATCTGGCAGTTGATTTGCAATATTTTGCAAATGAATTATTTTTTGAACTTCAAGCTCACATATTTGTGTTCGAGGATCTAAATGAGACAATGATAATGCTTTCCATGCGATTTCTTTATCCAGCTGCTTTTTATCTCCCCTTAATGTTGGAAAATTTGTTTCATCAAAATGACAATCATCGAACCGTGCCGTAAACAAATCTCCCGTTAACGGTTCTAAATACTTGATTATGGAAGGAGATTCATAACCAACATATATCCCTAACCTTCTCTGAGGTCCCATCTTTGTGCGTTGTGGTGGAGCAATTGGGACAAATACCGCACATCCAAAAATTCTAAGATGAGAAATATTTGGCTCCTGACCAAAAGCCAATTGTAATGGGGAGAATTTATGATAACTTGTTGGCCTGATGCGTATAATTGTTTATGCATGTAAAATTGCATGTCCCCAAGCTGAAATGGGAAGTTTTGTTCTCATGAGTATTAGTCTAGCAATCAATTGGAGGCATTTAATTAATGATTCTGCTAAACCATTTTGAGTGTGGACATGAGCAACAGATTTTTCCACTATTATTCCAGTTGCCATGCAATAATCATTAAACTTTTGCGATGCGAACTCACTCGCATTATCAAGACGAATTGTCTTAATTGCATATTCTGGAAATTGTGCTCTTAATCGAATTATTTGAGCAAGTAATCTAGCAAATGCTAAATTACGTGTAGATAACAAGCACACATGTAACCATCTTGTAGATGCATCTATTAAAACCATAAAATATCTAAATGGTCCACATGGTGGATGAATAGGTCCACATATATCCCCTTGGATACGTTCTAGAAATGCAGGGGATTCTACCCCAACTTTTGTTAATGAAGGTCTTATAATTAGTTTGCCTTGAGAACAAGCAACACATGAAAAATCTTTAAATTGAAGAATCTCCTGGCTCTTCAATGGATGTCCATGTGAATTTCAATAATCCTTCGCATCATAGTTGATCCGGGATGGCCTAACCGGTCATGCCAAATAATAAATGTATTTTTATCAGTAAACTTCTGGTTTATTGTAGCATTTATTTCAATTATACCAATATTTGTATAGTACAAACCAGAAGATAATGCAGGTACTTTTTCAAGAACACATTTTTCTCCATGTCTAACAATTGTAATATATAGGTATTCAATATTTTTCTCATCTATAGTCTCAATATGATACCTATTTCGGTGGATATCTTTAAAACTTAATAAATTTCTTTGAGACTTAAAGGAATATAAAGCATCATTAATTACAAAATTTGTCCCTTTGGGTAATATTATCATTGTTCTTCCAGAGCCTTCAATTAGTTTTGTATTACCCGCTATAGTATTGATGCTTGCACCATTCATTGTCAAATGAGAAAAATATTTTTTATCTTTAAGTATGGTATGTGTTGTAGCACTATCTATGAGACATATATCTTCATTCTTGTGCCCAATAAAAGAGAGAGGAACATCCATATTCTTCATCAAAGGAAAATAAATGTATTAAAATATATTATTAGCAATAATGCTCTTAAAAGAAGAAAATAAAAGTAAACATAAATAAAGCATAACTAAATTAAGATGAAAAATAGATAAAACATAAACTAAATTTGTTTTTCTAATCATGATTCTCAAAGAAATCAGCCACTTCTAAGCGTGCCATAGCATCAAGGTCATCATATATCTCATTAGTATCATCATTCTTGTATGCAAAATTTGCCTCAACATCATCATCTTGGAAAGTCATATTTGCTTCTATGTTCTTTGAATTCTTTTTTATGGAGGCTTGATAAAGCTTTGCTAGATGCTCAGGCGTACGACAGGTACGTGACCAATGCCCTTTCATCTTACACCTATAACATAGATTTTTCACAGTTTTTGAGGGACCACCCTTGTCTTTTTTCTGCCCTTCATTATATTTCTTCTTTTGGTGGGTATTTGGATTATAATTACTTCCACCACCATGATGACGGTAATTGCCACGTCCCCTACCACGGCCACGGCCACGACCGCGACCTCGACCGCGACCACGACCATGGGCATAAAAATCAGTGCGTTCAGTCACATTCGCTTCAGGGAATGGAGATGATCCAGTGGGACGGATCTCATGATTTTTCATTAACAACTCATTATTTTGTTCAGCCACAAGAAGACATGAGATTAGTTCAGAATACTTTTTAAAACCTTTTTCACGGTATTGCTGCTGCAGGAGCACATTTGAAGCATGAAAGGTAGAAAAAGTTTTTTCTAATAAGTCCTCATCTGTTATTTTCTCACCACACAATTTCAGTTGAGAACTTATTTTAAAAACAGCTGAATTATATTCAGATACAGATTTAAAGTCTTGTAGCCTCAAATGCAGCCATTAATAACGAGCTTTGGGCAAGATTACCGTCTTTTGGTGATCATATCGTTCTTTTAAATTGTTCCACAATTCTAACGGGTCTTTCACCGTTAGGTATTCAGCTTTTAGCCCTTCATGTAAATGGTGGCGAAGGAAAATCATGGCCTTAACCTTGTCTTGATTGCTTGCTTCATTTCTAGGTAAAATAACATTCCCTAGACCTTTGGCATCTAAGTGGATTTCAGCATCTAAAATCCAAGACAGATAATTTTTTTCCGAGATATCAAGAGCAGTAAACTCGAGTTTCGTCAGATTAGCCATGGATCGAACTAAAATAATAATAACAATTAGAATTCTGATAAAATTCATTAGAAAAATATGATAATAAAAACATAAATAAATAAACAATATATATTCAACATAAATATAAATTCAATAAAAGTAACAAAATATAAATGGTATAAATAAAAATAAAATAAATAACTATAAAATATATATAGTAACATATAAGCAATTAAATAAACAAAATAAAATAATGGAAACAATATAAATAACATAGAGAAAATAATACTACAATAGAGGTAACATAAATAAAATAAGCAATAGAAATACAAATAAATATAACAAAGTAAATTAAATAACATAAAAATACCATAAATAATATGTTACAATACATAGAATTAGAAATAACATAAATCAAATATATAAATAGTAATATAGTATAATTATTTCGTAATATAAATAAGTTAATATTATATAACTGTAGTAAATATATAATAATGCTAAGAATACAAAGAAGATAAATAAATCAATTGAAATATAAATTAATAAATATATAGGGAGGGGGAATTGGAAATGAAAACAATATATAGGGAGAAGAAAAAAAAATATAAACAACACATATATGTAAATATATATAAATAGAGAATCAATAATAATATTGTATCAATATACCAATAGAAGAAGAAAAATTAGAATAACATAATATTTTATATAAGAATAAAATACAATAAAGATAACCTACACACACATATCTAACAACAAAAATTAAAATGGATATAAAAGAATAATAAATAACTGTATATAACAAATATATAAAAATAACATTTGTCCATAATAATTAAGTAAGATAATAATAGAAAATAAAACATATATAATAATTAGATAAAGAGAAAACTAATATCCTTTGTACATAATTGAACATAATAGTATATGAATTGATAAGGAGTTCATACCTTAAATTTTTCAGAGCAATGTCGTGCTGATAACGTGTTATAAAAATAAGAAAGTGAGAGAGTAGAAAGAATAATAAAATAAGATTTAGAGATGAGAGAAATAGAAGGACAAGAGAGAATTCCTCATATGCTTGTATATTCACTTGTACAAATGCCTTCTACATAGCCACTATTTATAGGTCACACCCATTAAAGACTAAACATAAGGTTACAAAAGATTAAAGAGGAATAAAATGTCATTAACCATAAGAAACCCCTCTCAAGTCATTCATTGAGGAAGTTATAGGTTTATGGCATAGAGAGAAGAAGGAATCCTAAGAGAAATTCTAAGAGGTATAAGTTTTATGGACATCCATATGTGCAAGAATATTTGTAACACGCCCAAATTAGATAAAATGAATTTTAAATTGCACGATATTTTTTTTTCCTTTTTTGTGCACGTTTGGAATTTGGGCCATGTAAAGAGAATAGGAATATAAAATTATCTTTTTGCTATCGAAAAATAATAAAATTATCTTTCTAATTCTAGTAATTTCATCCTTCCTTTGTTTGTTTTGATGCACGGAATAAATATTAAAAGTATGATTTATTTTGGACGTCCATATAACCTTTAAATCATATTTTCTCTTTTTTCTTCATTTATTGAACTAGAATTTCTCAAATAGATATTATATGATACTACCTTCTATCCCTAATTATAAGAAGCCGTTGAAGGGTTCAATCCTACATGAGACTTCTAATTTATTATATATATATAATATTTATTATTTTTTTAAATTAATTTATTTAACTTATAAATTAATATATAATTTAATATTATATATAAATATTTTAAAAAAATCATATCATATTTATTATAATTAATTATTTAATTATTTAATTTATCTAAATTAATTAACTAAATATTATATTAAAAACAGGTGGGAGTATATTATATTGGAAAATCATAATAAAAAAAGGCAAGGATACTAAAGTGATAGATAAGAATTCTCTTCAAGAAAGGCAAGGTTATATATAATATGTTTAAGATTTAGTAGAGTAGCAAAAATTTGGCACGAGAAAAGAGGCTATCTAATTGAAATAATTTACTCATCAAAATGTATATGTTACAAGGAGGAAGGGTTTACAACTGTGTGAGGGAGTGGGTAAGCAACATCCCCAACCCCACACCACCATGCTTCACAAACTCTGCTGGAGAGTTGAGTTTCCTCGCCCACCATTAGGGCCAGCCCCTATTTTTTGATGGATTCTAACCTCACTGGATGCTTTGACTTTTGATCATGTTCTCATTTGACTTCGTCCTGGATGAACCCACAACATCCCTTTAGTTATTATTATAGGGCATGTTCCATAAGCAATTCTTGGTCCAGATATAATATAAGTCATCAATTAACTCATTAATTACTATTTTTCTATTTTACCTTTGATATAAATTGAGGTTTAGTATTTTTTGAATAGGCTCCTCGAAATCTGTAACATTTAAATAGAGATAAATTTAGAAAAAAATTATCAATTTAGGACAATTTTAATAATTTAACTGTCATTTTTTAGTATATAATAATTAGTTGGAAGTGTTTTATAATAAGGATCAGAAAGAGAGTTTGTAAAATCTTGCTATCTAGGACTACAAAATACTTGGACAAACAAGAAAATCAGGAAATTAACTATCATTATGTTCATTTGCCCTCAAGACACATCAACAACCAAAGCACAGTGATTGAGCACCAAAATCTAAATTACTTGAGAAGCAAGAATGAAGGCCAACTAGTCTCAGGAATGATTGAGCATACATGTTCATATCTATACATCAATCAATCAATCTACTTACTTCCTTATATATATCTACCAACATAATGCAAGAATCTTCAAAAGAGAACATGCAAATAAACTCTATTCATTTTATTGAGGCTACTTTTAGATACTTCTGCGGCATTCTAAGCTATGTTGCCCCACTTCTTTCATATATAGGAAAATGTTTTCACACTTCACTGATTAGAAAATTAATTATGACAAATTCTTTACTACAGTAAAAAATCTATGGCCATTTGAAACATGAATGGGAGTGAGATGAATTAAAATCACAATTGTAGGATAACCTAACAGTATTTACATAAAATAGAATGAGAAGTTTATCCAAAAGTACAAAATGAAAATAGACACAATAAGGCAAGGAGACGCATCTATCCAGTAAAAAATACAACCATGGAGTTAGACACTCACCTGAATGAAGTATCGCGTGAATCTGCAAAACGCGAATCAAAGGTGGAGAGAACAAACTCAGAGACAGACAGGACGAAAGGCAATGATCAACTACGACGGAGCAGGTGGTGGCGACTAGAGGAGGAGAGGCTACCTTGCAGGGGCAAGAAAGCGTGCAAAAGCGGCTGAAGAGAGAAAAAAAATTAAGGAGATGGATAAAATTAGACTATTTAAGAAAATGTCACATGTAATTTGATGCATCGTTGCAAAATCAACAGTATTTGTGTAAGTTTGTTTCCAAAAATAAAACAGCACTATATTTCTATCTATGTGTTTGCTTGTTTGATTTATTTTAAGTTGTATATGATAAACATGTGAGAGGCGCTTTATCTCATGAAATATAATTTTTTGTTCTAGAAAGAAATCTTTTGCCCTCTTTCGATCTCTTGCTGGCTCTCAAACAAACAAACAGTGTTGATTTACCTAATTCAGTGTCTGGGAACAAACTGAAATCTCGATTGGCATATCTCCGTGGCATTGGGGCACGAACACCCTGCACAATGTGTTGAGAATAAATGTAAAAGAATTTGACCAATTAGTTACAAATAACTAAGTACACCAACTTTCTTAATACCAATAAATTAGGGCTGCAAGGAGTATGTATGGTGGGGGGAAAGTGTTTACAAAATTTTTGTTTTATAATTAGGGATTGAGCGAGTAGTTTGAAATAAAATTGAAAAAATAAATTAGTATAGTGAAAGTAAGGAAAAACCATATATTAGAGTTGTATATTTATACTTTTATCATATTTTTAATTTAGTTTCTCTCTTAATTAAATCTTTAATTTTGTTTTGTTAATACCTTTAACTCCTATATAGGGGCTAACACGCTAACAGAGCAAAGTTATAAGGACTAATTTTTGCTAACCGAGTAAAATTAAAAGATATAATTAAGAGAGAAAAACACATACAAAATTAAAAAATTGAAAAAAGTATAGGTATCTCTCTAATATGATTTTTTTCATATAAAGTATTCCTCTATTCCTTACTGTAAGTCACTTGTACCGTATTCTCGCATTTACCCTTAATAAAGGATATTAAAAGAAAACATGATGCACATGTTCTCTTACCTATTTCAACGAGGATAAAAAGGAAAAAATGTCATTAAATTCCCTATAAATGACTTACATTTTGGTGCTTGTGTTGTTCCAATGTTGGGAGGAGACTGGAATTCCTTGAGGTACCACCGTTTTCAAAATCACTTTTGACTATGACACGCCATCCACACTTTATTGAAACTTTTGTATTCAGTTTCCCAGAACGGCATTCAAATATCAAGGGAAGTTGGCTGTACTTGTTTAACTGTAGCATGTGACTGAATTCCTCTCTTTGTTTCCAAAACATGATCCAAAGGTGACCTGACTTTATTTCTTTCTCTACCTCACGCCCCCTCGTTAGACTCAATAACCCACCATCTGGGAGAGGCACTGTAGCAAAATCAAAAGTCCACAAAGGCGAACCCAATTTTATTTTGCCAGCTTCAGTGGAATCATAAAACTTATCATCAAGCACAATGCATAGCCCAATTCCTAACATTTCTTCACAAGAAGGCATGTCTATCATCATAACAGCTTCACCTTTTTTATCCACACAAATATCAGTTTGATTCTCAAACCACGATGGTATTTCACTCCCTGGAATAGTCACCGAGAGAGTTTCACCTTTTCCCCTAAACCTTTCCGCCTAAACCCAAAAATAACCACGCATCAAATTAAATTGATACTTAACGAACAGCATATATTTATATATATATATGTATATATACATGTATGTACATACCTGGTCAATTGAAGCAAAAAGATGTAAAAATTGTTCTCCTGCCACCGTTTCCAATGAGGCACATTCTCCTGCATCAATTGTCATTAAACTTGGTGGAGGCCGTGGCAACGACCCAAGTTCTGAACAGGAATTCAAACAAAGAAATTCCAGTTTCAAAAGATTAGATATGCAGCCAGCAGGTAGATTCTTCAGCATGTTCCCACTTAGATCTAATTTCTCCAATGATGATAAGCCACCCAAGTCATCTGGAATGGATCCATCGTCAATACTGCGGTAGCTTAAATCTAGTTCTTTCAGTGATTTAAGACTGAACATTGAAGCAGGCAGTGTTAAGCTGTTACGGATTGAATGCCCCCAAAATATGTGCTTCAACGGAAGAATCAAGCTCCAAGAGTTAGAAGTTGACCTTTTGCACCCACGAAATGACAGTTTCTTGACTTTTTCTAAACCACCAATGGAACGCGGTATTTCTGTTATATCTGATTCACTCGCGTCAAGCTCCTCCAAGGCTTCAATTTCATTCAACTTTTCTGGCAATCTCGCAAATTTTGAGCAGCCACATATATCAATAACTGCAAGACGTTTCAAATTGTGAATGCTTTGAGGAAGGCAAACAAGATTTTTGCAACCCCTTAATTTCAAAGTTTTAAGACCAGTCAATATGCCAAGTGATTCAGGAAGTTTCACTAAATTGGTCTCCCCAGCATCAAGTGTCTCTAGATTCTTCATGCTTTCCCCAAACTCTGGGAGACATTTTATTTGAATGCACCCACAAACAACAAATTCTTTCAGAGCAATCATTTCCATTTTTTTTAGACAACGGGCTCTGAGATTTTTGCAGCCTTTCAAATTCAACACTTGAAGCTTTTTGTGTTGTCCAATTGAAGCATGGAGGTTAACAAGATCTTCACAACCTTCTAGTTCCAATTTTTCCAAATTTGGAAGTTCAGAGAAATCAGGACTTTCAATAAAGTTTTTGGAATAACTCAAGTCCAAAAACTTAAGATTCTTTGAACACTGATGAAACAAACACATGAGAATTAGGGTAAAAAGTACGTTATGCTGACTAGCATAATCAATTACACTATCTATAACATCAAAACATAAGGCATCTTACCAAGCTTTTATTCCATAGTTTCTTTAGTTTGCTATGGCGCATTCCAAGATCGACAAGTTTATACAGTTGGGTTCCAAAAGGAAGGATGTCTAATGGATATTTTGTCCAGTGAAGTACTTTCAAAGCATGAGAAAGACATTTGAGGCCATGAGGAAGGTTGAAATCACTTGATAACATGAGTAATCTGAGATTTGGCAACGTTGAAAAGGCTTCAGGATGCCAACATGCCTCACAAGATATGGACGAAACCATACCTTGTATCTCTTTTGTGCCCTGATAAACAACATTAGCCACCAAGAAAATAGTATCAAAATTAATCGACAAGAAACTAATAAGATAAAATATGTTAAAACTAATATACATAAGAGCTAAGATGAATACTTACCAAATTGTTTTCCATGACTTCATCAATATCTTCCTTAGACCAGAATCTACTGCGATTTCCAACATAATTAGAAGATTTATCTACAACAATTCTCCTACCCATTTGTTCTAGTAAATCATGCATCACTAAATAATGGTCATATTCCTTTAGCAGAGACTTCTCATGAAGAATTTTTATTCCAATTTTTGCATTAAAACCACAACTTTCCAATATTTGTGCTATTACGTTTTTTCTCCAGCCGTTGAAAAAGCAAGCAATATCTAAAAATATTGTTTGTTCTGTATTGGTTAATGCATCAAAACTTATCTCGAGTATCCTGAAAATATCTTTATGTGGATCTTTCTTCAACATATCCAAAGCATCTTCCCATTCTGTCACACTACTTCTTCCACAGAAAAAGGAACCCAAAACAGAGAGAGCCAAAGGAAGGCCACTTGCATAATCACAAACAATTTTAGACAGCTCCAAAAGATCCTCCTGAGGTTCACCTCTTTCAAATGCTTTCGAACAAAATAGTTGAAGGGATTCATGTGGGTTCATAATTTGAACCTCATGTACATATACTTGATGCACTCTACGCAACAAGTCCAAATTTCTAGTTGTTATGATCACTCTACTCCCAGCACCAAACCAATTGGGGCTATTAGCCAAATTTTCCAAATGATTTGTTTGGCTAACATCATCAAGGATAAGTAAAACTTTTTTATTGCAACAACGGTTTTGGATTATTTTCTTCCCTTCGTACGTGTCTTCAATTTCCATGCTTTTAATTTTGAGATGTGAAAGAAGCTTACTTTGTAAGTGAACCTCACCATCACTTTCTGAAGTTGCCCTAATATTGAGAAGAAAGCAACTAATTTCAAATTGGGTGCGATATTTCTCAAAAATAGCCCTAGCTATTGTTGTCTTACCGACACCAGGCAAGCCCCATATTCCTACAAAACGAACATCATTCAAACCTATCTTCAAGAGTGGCTCCACTTGTTCTACTTTATGGTCAATTCCAATTAGTTCTTCACAATAAGGTAGCACTTTGGGACGTAATTTGGTCCATAGCTCCTCAACCACCGTGTCAATAAGTTCTGCTTCAGGTCTACAAGTTACAACAACACATGTGAATGCCCATGTAAAATAATATTCTTTTTCTTTTGGATTATCTTAACTAAAAAAGATGACCTAGTAGTATATGAAAAATTAACTCACCGATCCTTGCAATCCCAACCAGATAAGTTAGCAACTTGGGCGAGAGAATCTCTCCAACTTTCCATGACCTGATTGTCCCTCTGAAGCCTTTGATGCCTTGCGAAAGCTTCATCGAAACTTCCTGTTTGATGTCGTACATGAGATGGATCTACATCATAAAATATGGGGAAAACTTGTTGGCTCAAATTATGTCTTGAGTAAAGGATATGTCGGAGCTCATTTAGACACCATGAAGAAGAGGCATAATTTTTGGAGAGAACAACAATTGCAAAATGAGAGTCCTCGATCGCTTGTAGGAGTTCTTTTGAAATGACTTCTCCTCTCTCAAGTTCTTCATCATCTCTGAAAACCCTGAATCCGCTCCTATTTAACGCATGATACAAGTGGTCTGTGAAGCCTTTACGAGTGTCTTCACCCCTAAAACTCAAGAAAATGTCATACTTGCATGTTCTTTGGGTTGACATGGAGTTGGAAGAGTTTGAGGAAGATGCTTCTTGACGAATAGCCATAATTGTTTGAGCCAACTTTGATGTAATGTTACGACCGGCCTACAACAACTAAAACAGATCATTAACTCTTAAAGGAACATAAATTAAATAGGAGATGATGATCAGAATACAGAAAAAAGGGAAAAGGGGTGTAGATAATAAACTGACCTGGGCTTACAGCTCTAAGTGAAGTGTCTAAACTCTAATTCGTAATATACACTTGGGATTGGCAGCATGTGATCTTTCCCTCATATTTCCAGGCAAACAAATTAGCTTATCAAATTTGAACCACTTCATCTTCAATTACAACAACCACTAAAGTAAAAATGGGTCATGGAGAGTGGTTGTCGATGGGTACAGATAAAAATCCGTCAAAAAAGTGTGAAAGGAGGGAGAGCTCTGGAGGAAATAGGGAGAAGAACGAAGAAAAAGGATTGGCAAGCATTATTGTCGTCCTTTTATCGAAGTTTAAAGATCTTGTAGGAAGAAAATGATAAAATAGCTTACCGAAATCTGTTAACTTGACTTTTGGAATTTTGACTGAAATTTTCCAACTCAATAAATCTCAGGCACTGTCAAATTATAATATTGTTAATTGGGTGTCACTTTCCAATTACATGGCGCCGAAAGTGTCATTTGGGGGGAAAAAGCATAAAGCTATTAGGCCCTTCCATTTGAGAGGAACAACTTACCTTTGAACCTGAACGTCGGACACAACACTACTGCCTATATTCTTTATTCGTTCCCCACCCCACTTTTCCTTCTTTTTAAGAAGGCTAACTTTAATACTTAGTGGCTGTTTGGATTTGCTGAAATCTGGATTTTAAAAAGGTTTATATCTAAATTTTTAATTAAAAGAAATTTCAAAATAAATTATATTTATTTAAACAAATTTTAAAATTAAATTATATTTTAAAATTAAAATTTTATATAAACTATTAATAATAGTCTATAGAGCAGTAAAAAATTTATAAATTATCTAATTATTATTTATTCATATATTTTTAATAGAGTCAGGAAAATAGGTCTAACCCGCTGGTTGGGCCTATTTTCTGTCAAAATGGCGCAGGCTTTTGGGGCGAGCAGCATAGCCCGCCCTCTCTCAACCCGCCAACTCGTTTTTTTTATAAATTATTAATATTATTATTTGTTTTATCTAAATATTATTTTGAATACTTTTATTATTAAATACTAGTAAAGATAATTACTTATTTGTTAATATGTGTTGAGATATTATAATTGATTAATATTATATTAATATTTATTTAGATTTATAGTTATAAAATTTGATATTTTTTTATAAAAAATAAAATTTTTTAAGAGTATAATATTAACTATTTTTTAATTATACTAATATAACATTAGAAATTTTTTATTAGTATTCTAAAAATTTAAAAATAATTTTTTAAAAATATTAAAAATTAAAAAAAAAAGAGGGGCTCGCCGCGGGTTGGCCTGCCGCTAAAAGGGGGCGGGCTCGGGCTGGCTCATTTTTGGCAGGCTAGTCCGTTTTATCACCTCTGGTTTTTATATTGTTTTTTCTCTATATTTTTCACCCTCTTTTCTCTCTCATCTCTCCTATATTTTATATATTTTTCAAACTCTCTCCTCTCTATTTTCTACCTTCTCTCATTTCTCATTTTCCATCTTTCATATTTTTAATAAAATCATACATTTTTTATAATTTTCTAATAACAAAAATCCTTCTAAAAATAACTATTCAGACACTTATTTATATAAAACTACTTTTTTTTTCTATAAAGTTTTCTCCAAAAGAAAAGTTTTTTTTATAATCCCTTTTCTAAAAATTTATCTATTTAACTAGCTTAATTATATTAATAAAATTAATTAATACAATAAATATTTTTAAAATATCACGATCATCTTATTTAATTCATTCACTTGTTACTTAATTATTATCAATAGAACATCAATAAAGATAATTTTAAAAAAATAAAAAAAATAAAAAAATAAAAATTATATTTATAACTAATATTAATTTTTAATTAAATATAATATTAAGTATCGCGTCAAGGTCCTTCAGTGTTACAATATTCTGAGCTGTCATTTTCCCTTCAATATTACATTACAGAATATATGTGTCTATGTATATATTAGCCGAAACTCAATTTTGGCCACCTTCAATTCTGCTAAATGCAAATTTGCAGAGCCAAATCTACGTACCCAAACTTCAATTTTGGCCAACATAAAACCGAACACTAATTAACTATGGGAGAGCTGCGAGGAAGAAACTGGACTCAGAAATCACAATGGAAATGGATTTCACCTTTTTTTTTTTTTGAATTAATACTGAAAAATTCATTAACCAAATAGTTAAGAAGTATCTCCACGTATAGTTTCTTTCGTCAATCTCCACCTCATACACATAAAGTGATGGGTTTTAAAGATATAAAAAGTTATTCCCAAACTACGAGTAAGTTTAACTAAGTAGTCCGCATTAGAAAGATTCTCCCGATCGAAGTGTCCGAATGAAATCCGCCACTCCCTAGCATTTCACTTTTTGACCCCAGGAAAAGAAAGAGAAGCCTGTAAATTTTCTTTATAAATGGGGAGATGACCATAGAGCGTTTTGTTTGGGGAGATAAAGGATATTGTCAGATTACAACATCACATACCTTGAATCATCTGCAATGAACTACATCCATGAATCATCTAATTTGACTTCATCGATATGAGGTTTCTGAAAGGCATGGTTTCACATTCTTTGATCATAGTTTGGGAGGTTTCACTCTGTAACAAAACTGCATTATATTCCCCGTGTTCTTCAGCTTCACAGCTATTCTGTTTCCCTTAAGAACATCAAGTTTATAATAACATATCTTCCCAAGGAGGCATGTCTCTATCTTCACAACAGCTGCACCTTTTTCAGCCATAAAGAACCCTTTGTATTGTACATCACTCTGCATATCAAGGTCATTTTGATTTTCAAACCATGATGGTATTTCACTCCCAGTAATACCCACCGTGAGAATTCCCTGGGATGCCCCCTAAACCAACAAATAATCACGTATAAAAAATTGTATAGTGTGATTAACAACAAAACATAAATTGATCGAATATACATATGTACATACACCGTAGTCAACTGAAGCAAAGAGTACATACACCGTAGTCAACTGAAGCAAAGAGATCTGATAATTGTTCGCCTACCAAGATTGCCAATGAGCCACATTCTCCAGCTCTCATTTCCTTTAAATATGGTGGAGGCTGTGGCAACGACCCAAGTTCTGAACAGGAATTCAACCAAAGATGTCGCAGATTCAAAAGATTATATATACAACCAGCAGGTAGATTCTTAAACTTGTTTCAACTGAGATCTAGTTTCCACAGTGATGATAACCCGCCCAAGTCATCCGGAATGGATCCGTCATCAATACCGCAGTAGCTTAAATCTAATTCTTTCAGTGATTTAAGATTGACTATAGAAGCAGGAAATGTGAAGCCCTTGTGCATTGAATGCCCTCAAAACATGTGCTTCAATGGAAGAATCACGCTCCAAGAGTTGGAGGTTGATCTTTTGTCCCCACCAAATGACAATTTCTTGAGTTTTTTTTTTAAACCATCGATACCACAAGGTACTTCTATTAAGGATGTGCATGGGTAAGGTTAGGTAGTACAAACCCCCTATCAGGTATCCTGTATAAAAAAAATATGGGTTATATTTTACAATCTGATATCTGTATGAAAATTTCTTAGTTTTTTTAAACCACCGATAGAATAAAGTACTTCTATTATATCGGTTTCACTAGCGTCAATCTCCTACAAGGCTTCAATTTCATTTGAGTTTTCTGGCAATCTATCAAATTTTGAGCACCCAGAAATATCAACAAGTACAAGACGCTTCAAATTGTGAGTGCTCTGGGGAAGGCAAACAAGATTTTTGCAACCCCTTAATTTCACAGTTCTAAGACCAGTCAATAAGCCAAGTGACTCGGGAAGTTGGACTAAGTTTGTCTCCCCAGCATAAGGCGATTCTAGATTCTTCATCCTTTCCCTAAACTCTGGGAGATTTTTTACTTGAATGCATCCACAGAGAACAAATTCATTCAGAGCAGTCATTTCCAATGTAGTTGGACAAGCGGTTCTAAGATTTTTGAAAGCTTTCAAATTCAACCCTTAAAAGTTTTTTGTGTTGTCCCATTGAAGCATGGAGGTCAACAAGATCTTCACAACCTTCAAGTTTCAATCTTTTCAAGTTTACAAGATCAGAGAAATCTTAAGTTTTAATCAAGTTTTTAGAATAACTTAAATTTAAAAATTTAAGATTCTTTGAGTACTGGTCAAACAAACATATTAGAATAAGGGTACAAAAATAAATTAGAGTGACTAGCATAATTAATTATACTATCTATAACATCATAACATAAGGCATCTTACCAGGCTTTTATTCCATAGTTTCTTTAGTTTGCAATTGCACATTCCAAGATCAAGTTTATACAGTGGGGTTCCAAAAGGACGAATGTCTAAAGGATATTTTATCCGGTGAAATCCGTGCAAAGCATGAGAAAGACATTTGAGGCTATGAGAAAGGTTGAAATCATCGCTTGATACTATGAGTAATCTAAGGTTAAGCAATGTTAAAAAGGCTTCAAGATACCAATATACCTCATAAGATGTGAACGAAACCATACCTTATAAACAACATTAATCACCAAAAAAATGGTATCAAAATTATTTGACAAGAAACTAATAAGATATAAAATATATTAAAAGCCATTAAGAGTTAGGATCGACACTTGCCAAATTGTTTTTCATAACTTCACCAATATCTTCCTTAGTCCACAAAAGAACCCAAAACAGAGAGAGCTAAAGGAAGACCTCGAACATAATCACACACAGTTTTAGATAGCTCCAAAAGATCCTCCCGATGAGGATAACCTCTTCCAAACGCCTTCTGACAAAACAGTTTAAGGGATTCATGTGGGTTCATAGTTTTAACCTCATTGACATATTCTTTAGGCACTCTACCCAGCAAGTCCGAATTTCTAGTTGTTATGATCACTCTACTCCCAGCACCAAACCAATTGGAGTTATTAGCCAAGTTCTCTAAATGGCTTGTGTGGCTAACATCATCAAGGATAAGTAAAACCTTTTTATTCCTAAAACGGTTTTGGATTATGTCCTCCCTTCGCAGGTGTCTTCAATTTCCATGCTTTTAATTTTGAGATGTAAGTAAACCTCGCTATCTCTTTCCAAAGTTGCCCTTACATTGTGAAGAAAGCAACTAACTTCAAAATGGCCACGATATTTCTCAAAAACGGCCCTAGCAAGTGTTGTCTTACTCACACCTGGTAAGCCCCATCCTCCTACAAACCGAACATCAATCAAACCTATCTCAAACCGAACATCCTTCCATGCTCCTTCTCTCACCACCACATATAAGTGACCACTTTTACTTGTACTCTTGTGAGCTTATTTATAAATTACTTCTAATATATTTTATATAGGCGAAGAAAAACTTTAAATCTTATTAGCTATACTATAAAATTCAACAACTTTTCAATTTTACCCATATTTAATATATATTATACCACATATAAACAAAATTAATATAATAATAAATAGAGGGTAAAATTATAAATTTATATAAAAAATTTCTTTCTGTACTCTATAAATAGGATTAGAGGAGTATATTTTAATCTTAAAAATTAAAAATTAGTAGACATGAATTTGTAATTATATATCTATCTCATGTTAGTTTGTAGATTTAAAAATGTTTAAAATTATTTTATTAGAAAATAAAAATAATAGTATTTCTCTATATGTAAGCATCAATGAAGTTCTCAAAGGTAAGAAGCTTGAATTTGTAATTATATATCAGTAATGGAATCCGGTAGGCTCCATTACCGTACGTACGTCATTGCTAAAAAGCCTAAGAAAATGAGACATGTGAATTAGCAGACTGCAGATGGCCCATTTTCTTCCTTCCATGTCTTTTCCCTCACGAGTTGGGGAAAAAGAAAGTGAAATTAAAGAAGGTTCAAATGGTGAATAGTGTAGGCTCCATTTTCATCTATCTTCGCTGGAAAGTAAATGGGAATGAGCAAATTAAAGGCTCCCTGTCCTTTTCATGCTCCTTTCCACATGATCGCAACTTTTATCACCACAGTCAAGTCAACCTTGCATTAAGAGAGGACACTGTTGTGAAGAACATGGCACGAAGAGGGGACATGTTGAGGGTGGTAAGGGAGGGAGCTTAGCTATAATCTGAATTCTGAGTGATTTCATGAATTGCCAATACAGTGAGAGGATGTAACATCATTTTATGAGGTCGGACAAATGTGGCAGCTTTTCTTTGCAAAGAAGAAAATGGAGTCACAAATCACAATGCAAATGGATTTCACTTTTTCACCCAAGAAAAGAACAAAAACAAAACAAAAAGCCTTTAACTCGCTATATGAAATGGCGAAAATGATCAAGAACGCGTGCTGTTTGGGATTGGTCCCTATTCTTCTTTTCCATGCACCTTCCCACACCACTCCCACTAGTGTCGCCACCACAATCACATCAAGTTAATGAAATATGTAAGAACAAAGTTAATGAATAAAGTAGCATTCTGTCTCAGATCATTGGGGTCTTTCTCTGTCTAGAACCAAAACCTGAAATTGGTTTCAATGCATCAGTAGCAGCATGTATTATATTGCAATGAATAATGTAACTCAATTTAATCTCTAGTTATCAGTTGAATTAGACAGCAATTGAGTAACAACTGACAAAATGTGAAGAGCCATGAGTGATTACCAAATGACATTAAGGAAGCTCATCTAAATTCAATTTTGTCTCATCGGTTCTTTATACATTCTGCCAATTGTTTTTGTGCTATTTCCTTTAGGAAACAATTTTGTGAATAATGCTGAAAAGGTTTAAAGTGTCTTTGGGGACAATAAAGACTTTCTAGGTTTTAAGAATATGCATCTATACTGATCATAATAATTGAACTCAGAAATTATAGTCAGAAGACTGTAATTTTGGATCTCAATAATAACACCAACTTTGAAATTCATTAATTAAGAGATAAAGCTCACGTGCCTTGAATCATCTGGAATGAACTGCATCCATGAATCATCTAACATGACTTCATCTTCCGAGCATAAAGCTGAGGTTTCTGAAGGCATGGTTTCACATTCTCTGACTATAGTTGGGAGGTTTCACTCTAACAAACTGCATTGCCCATGTTCTTCTTCTTTAGAGCTAACTGTGTTTTCCTTCAAAACATGAAGTTTATACTAAGTGTATCTTGCAAAGTAATCATATAACAATTTAATCATTCTTGAAAGAGATTTAATTCTGAGGTTTATGATTAATTTCTCTCTACTGCTAAAACTTAAAAGGTAATCACAATACCAGTAGAAAAGTCTTTCTAAATCCTCTTGGTAAATGAAACGCCACCCATACTCAATTGACTCTGCATCAACCCATTTTGATGGAGGCTGCTCCCTATGATCGGTACAAACTTTCAAGCGAATCTGACTGTAATTCCTTGATAATTCATCTCTAATATCCTCTTTAATTTTCCAAAACACGATCCAGAAATGGGAAGATTTTATTTCCTTGTCATGTTCACGTGTCCTTCCTGGAACGGATACATAACTACCATCGGAAGCTTTAAAATCAAAGCCGATTATCATGTAACAAATTACACATATAATTAAAAAAAATAAAGATATACATGGATTTGTTGATGGGAATATAAAGACAAATATGTACATACCTGTTCCAATGAAGCAAAGAGGTGAAACAATTTTTTGTCTGACAAGGTTCTCAATGACCACATTCTCCTGCATCCATTAGATTTAAACCTGGCGAAGGCTGTGGCAAAAATTCAAGCTTTGGGCAGGAATTCAAATAAAGAGACTGCAGATTCAAAAGATTAGAAATGCAGCCATTGGGTAGACTCACAAATTTGTTGCCACTCAAATCTAATTTTTGCAATGATGATAAGCCACTGAGGTAATTAGGAATGATACCATCAACAATATTGCAGTAGCTCAAATCTAATTCTGCCAGTGACTCAATATTGAACACAGAAGCAGGCAATGTTAAGCCCTTGGAAAATGAATGCCTCTGAGACATTTGGTTCCATGGAAGAGACCAAAAACTTGAGTTGGAATTTGGCGTTTTGCATCCACAAAATGTCAGTGTCTTCAATTTTTTTAAAGCACAAGCAGAAGAAGGTACTTCCGTGATAGCTGTTCCACTTGCATCAAGCTTTTCCAAGGCTTCATTTTCATTAAGGTTTTCTGGCAATTCCGAGAAAGTTGAGCAGCCGGAGATATCGAGAACTTTTAGACACTTCAATTTGTGAATGTTATGGGGAAGGCCAACAAGATTTTGGCAGCCCATTAAATCCAAAGTTTTGATCCTAGTTAAGGATTCAAGTGACTCATGAAGTTCGCTATACTTGTCTCTTTGACATTTAGTGTTATGAGCCTTTTCATATTTTCTCCAAATTCCGGATGCTTTCTTACTTGAACGCATCTACTGAGAACAAATTCTTCTAGAGAATTTATTTCCAATTTTCTTGGAAGGACTTTAACTCCGGCTATGTATGTAGCTAGTCCTAAACCCGGTGTAAAAGAGGAGAGTTGTGTTAGGCCCCGATATCCAATGTAAAAATTGTCGAATCTTATGAACATGGACATACGAAGAAATTGCATTAATATTAGGTCGTTGCCCGAAAGTAACGCGCTATATGGCTCGAGTACAGTGAGAAGTGAGCAAGGGCCGCTGTATCGTCACCCAGATGTAGTATTAAATGAGGGCTACCGCTCTCTTACGGATAGAAGTGGCTAAAGAAGTTAGTTCAGGAAAGAAAGATTATATTTGACACTTAGAATATTGGAATTATGAGCGGAAAAGCGTGAGAGGTGGTGGGCATAATGGTAAAGCAAAAGATTAACATCTTGTACCTTCATGAAACTAAATGTGTTGGAGAAAAATTTCAAAAAATCAATGGGTTCAAATTTTAGTACACAGATAAAAAACGAGGAATGGTGTTGGTATCATTGTGGATAAAGAGTGAAAGGCGAATGTAGTAGATGTTAAAATGATTGAAGACAGAATTATATCTTTAAGATTAATTGTTAGTAGGGATACAATCAATGTTATTAGTGTTTATACAACTCAAGTGAGAACAAAAGCACATATTAAGGAAAAGTTCTGAGAAGATTAGGAAGGGCTGATTCAGAGTATACTATTTATTGAGAAGATTTGTATTGGTGGGGGTCTTAACGGTCATGTTGGTAAGAAGGCAGGGCAATATACAGGGGCTCATGGTAGTTTTAGTTTTGGAGAGATTAATAATGAAGGGCAATCTATCCTTAAGTTTTCCTTATCTTACAATTTTAAGATTGTCAATACGTGCTTTAAGAAGCGGGAGGAGAACTTGATTACATATAAAAGTGGGGTCTCCAGGTCACAGATTGATTTCTTTTTAGTAAGGAGTCATGACAGAAAATTTTGTACAAATTGTAAAGTGATTCTAGGGGACGGAGTGATAGCCCAACATAGGTTAATGGTCCTTGACGTGCGTATTAAATGTAAAAAGGAAAAACGTCGACATGTTTTATATACAAGAGTCAAGTGGTGACAGTTAAAGGGGAAGAAGAGGGAAACTTTTAAAAAAATATGTTAAATGAAGAGGTTTGGGAGGTGCAGGAAAATGCTAATATCATGTGGAAGGAAATGGTGGAGAAGGTCTGAACGTTTGCTATAGCAATTTTGGGAGAATCTAAAGATTTTGGTCAACGAGATAAGGAGACTTGGTGGTAGAACAATGACGTACAAGAGAAATTTAAGAACAAGAGAGATTGTTTCAAATCTATACACTTATGTAATAATACTGAAAATTGGGAAAAGTATCGTTTAGCTAACAAAGAAACTAACAAGGCAGTTAGTACAACTCGTTTTAAGACTTTTAAGGAATTTTATAAGGAGTTAGGGATAAAGTTGGGAGAACGAAATATTCATAAGATTGCAAGAGATAGGGAAAGGAAATTGAGGGATTTGGATCAAGTACGATGTAGTAAAGATGAAGAAGGCATGTTTTAGTTGTAGATAGGGATATTAAAGAATGGTGGGAGATCTATTTTTATAAATTATTTAATGACGAGGGAGTGAGGGTCGAGTTATGAGTTAGGGGATTTAACACGAGAAGTTGAACCAAATTTGACATTTTATCATCGGATCCGTGTTGGCGAGGTTAAAGAGGCACTTAAGAAAATAGAAAATAATAAAGCTGTTGGACTTTACAGTATTCCTACTGAAGATTGGAAATGTTTAGGCAAAGTGGGGGTAGTGTGGCTTGCTAAATTTTTTAATGTGATCTTAATTTATAAGAAAATGCCCCGATGACTAGAGGAAAAGTACTTTAGTATCTATTTATAAAAATAAAGGGGATATTTAAAATTGTGCAAACTATAAAGGGATAAAACTTATGAGTCACACTATAAAGTTGTGGAAAAAGGTAATTGAACACAGGTTGTTATTAGAGACTGATATTATTGAGAATCAGTGTGGTTTCACGCCGGGTAGGTTTACAATAGAGGTGATTCATTTATTAAAGGGGTTAATAGAAATGTACCGGATTAAAAGAAAAGACTTTCATATGGTCTTCATTGACTTAAAAAAAATATATGATCCAGTGTCAAGAGAGATGTTTTGGAAAGTTTTAGAAAAGAAACGTGTGTGCATAGCATATATCAAGGCAATAAAAGATAAGTATAAAGGGTAACAACTGCTGTAAGAACAGTTGGGGGCGAAACAAAAGATTTTCCCATAAGGATTGGTGTACATCAGGGATCATCCTTGAGTCCTTATTTATTTAATCTAGTAGTGGATGTTCTAACTAAACATATTTAAGAAGAAATCACTAAGTGTATTCTTTTTGTGGACGATATAGTTCTTATGGCGGAGTCAAGAGAAGAGATTAATTTTAAACTTGAGTTATGGAGAAGTACTTTATGGTCGAAGGGTTTTCAACTAAGTAGAAGTAAGACTAAATATATAAATTGTAATGTTGATAAGAGGCAAGTTAAAAGTAACTTGGAGGTCAGATTATGAGATCAAGCTATTCCACAAATAGATAAGTTCAAATATTTATAATCAATTATACAAAAGGATGGTGAAATTTTGAAATATGTTAATCATAGAATTCAGGTTGGGTGGTTTAAATGGAGAAATGCTACTAGGGTTATATGTGATCAAAAAATACTAGACAAAGTAAAAAGAAAGTTTTATCGCACTGCTATAAGACCAACAATACTTTATGAAAGTGAATGTTGGGCTTTAAAAGGATAGCATGAGCATAAGTTGGGGTAGTTGAGATGATAATATTGAGATGGATGTATGGGCATACAAGAAAAGATAAGATTCGTCATAAACAAATATAGGAAAAAAGTTAGAGTAGTACTTATTGAAGAAAAAATGGTAGATAATCATCTTAGGTAGTTTGGACAAGTGCAAAGAATGCTAAGAGATACGCTAGTGAGAATGATTGATTAAACAATATAGATTTCGATTAAAAAAAGTAGAGAAATACTAAAAAAAATACTCAACGAGGTCATTGAGCAATCAAGATTAGTTAATTGTTTAAAAACACGTAATGTCTCTCCCATTGGTTAAAAATATTAGCAATCAAGATTGGTTATTTAACAATCAACATTATTTTTTTTACACGTCTGGAATGATTTTAATAGAAGAAAAAATTTAGATACCAATTTCAAAAAAAGAATATTTTAAATATTATGTATACAAAAGTGGTTATTGAATGAGATATCTTTATTAATAATTTATTAAAATATTTAATTTTTGATATAATATAACAGTATAATGTAATCTAAATAATTGACCTCACCTAAAATAAGATTTATTATTGTTGTTATATGCACAACCAATTTAAAAAGTCTCTCATACTTACAAATGGTAGTATAAAAGGGCTTTATTTTTTAGTGTATTAGTTATTTTTTTTCTTTATTATTATTATTATTATCGCATTTTATTGGTATGCGACCATTTTTAGTATTGATTTTTTTCCAACTAGTTGAGATACACTATTTAAAGTTTCGTATAGGTACATTAATTATAACTTTTTTTAAATATGTCCTTATATCTCTGAATAATAAGTCTAATAATTGAATCATAACAATATTACTCGTGATTACACGTGTGCATATACTTAGATTTCTCATGTTTAATTAAGACAACTTGGAGTTAATTTAAAATTTGGATTGTGTTAGATGAGCCTATACGTGTATCTCACGTTGTGTTAAGAGATTTAAGGCAAAACTGTTCAAAGTATCTCCTAATTGTCAAAGATGAACAATTTAGTGGGTATTTTTTTAATTTTTTATTGTTATTGATATAAAAGTGTATATAAATTTGAATATCCGGCCTAGAAAGCACCATTCGATTCTAAAATATATTTATTTCCAACGACTTTAATGCTTTTGCTGATTTACTTATTTAATTAACATTGGTCATCGCGCAATACTTTATAGCAATTCCGCAATCGCTAATCAAGTTGCAAATTTACTTTTCTGTGTTTATATCGTATTGATGACTAACTAATAGTATTTTTTTTTTATATTTGCTTTTGATATCCATAATTTAAATTGGAGAATGCTGACTACACCTATGCATTTTCGCGGTTGAAAAAGCCTATAATTAAAAATTTTGTAACTCCTAAAATTATTTTATGATTTTTAAAAAAAAATCAATTAAACTGCATATTAATTGCAATTTAATTTTTTTGTTCAGAATTCATTGAAATTAAATAAAACCAAATATTAATGTCAACATCAACAAGTCAAAGGCAAAAAGAGCCCTGAGAAGAACATTAAAAAAAGCAAGTAAAAGAGTAAAGAGAAACCACAATCCGAACTTAAAAATAATAATTTTATAAAAAATTATATCTCAACTATTTATTTTTTAATTTTATCTTTTGTCCAAAGTCAAAACCTAAAATTTGTTCCACTATTTCAGTCATAGTCTGAATAATGGGATTGTAATGCCATCACGTAAGTTTAAGTGTTGGAGGAAATTTTGAATTTTAAATAATAACTCCAACTTTAAAATTCATCTCACCCATAGTTTGAATTCAGTTAGCAAAAACATAAAATATATAATTATTTAAAATATATTTAATATTTAAAAAATATTATTTTATTATAGTTTAAACTATATTTAGAAAAATATCTTAACTCTTAAGTATTTAAATTTATGTTTAAAAATAATAGAAAACTTGCCCTACGTAATATTTATATTGTTTAGAAATAAAAAAAATTCGCTCTACTTTTAAATTGTGTGTGAATTCAATCATTTTCTATAAAATTTTGTCAAAAAACTAACTCTAAAGATAGTTGGCAAAACTTAAAAATATAATAGAAATATGTAATTCTAGTCGTGTGTCTCAGGATACTATCCTTTAAAACTATTCCATATTTAGAGGCAAATAAAAAAGTAGCAATCTCTATGATTAAACCAACCTTCCTATTAAAAGTAGGATGATAGAATAGTGAAAGCTAGATAAAACTCAGCAAGGAAAAAGGAAAATGGAAAGAGGAGGGAAAACAGTAGCTCGAAAGATCAAAGCAGGATACTATGAACTTTGGCATCATGCCCCTTTTATAGCCACAAATCACCTAGACATTGGGCACCATTTAATTAGGTTAATCACACTTCTAATAATCAGTTTAATTACCCATTAACTCGCACAATGAAAATTAAAACAAATGTTACTATCTGCGTTCAAATCGCGCAAATGAAGATGAAAGGGCCAGGAAATGCTGTACTATATTTGGTGTCATTTCAAAACGCATTGAAATCAATTTTATTTTTTATACATGTGAAGGGTAAAAGGATTGAAATAAATAAACAAAAGTGATGCTAAAAATTAAAATAAAACTAAGATCTATTGTGAAATACAATATCACAACTTCTAATTAATAATACACACAACTAAGTATATCAACATCATGATCAGCAAAAACAGAGGCCAGATGTCTCTACTAAGAAATGCAAAGTTCATTTGATATATGACTTCAATAGGACGGATCAAATGGAATTTCAGCAAAGAACATACTGCCAGATTCTTTTGTAAGTAACGCAGCATTTCTTCACAGTATTCACTTTCATAACAAACTTTGCGAGCAAAACAATTATTCCATTGGAACCTCTTCTTTATGCAGTAATCAACAACCCTGCATAATAATTCCACAGCCAGAAAAAAATTGAGGAGAGGCATGAGCACTGAAGTTGGTGCCTTAGTGGAGTGTATAAGCGCATGGATATCTTATTCAATTAAATGGGAATACCCTTCCTAATTTTGCATTATCTCACAAAAGCCATTGATGCTTCGGTATAGATATCAAGATTGCTGTTGAAGGCAGTACATCTTCTTGGAATCTCATTGTTTTGCAATTAATTTATTTCTACAGGTACCCAAAATATATCATTCTTGACAAATCGAAGTAAAGCAACCATAAGACGATACATACAGGCCTATCATTTTTTTGTTGGATATTTATTATATATATAACCTATTTAGATATTAATTAGGGTAATTAATAAATATTTCTGAGTGTGACCCGTAGTCATTAGGCCCAGTCTAAGGAGGGTTATTGACTCAGTTTATTTAAAATTAATTTTCTGATGGTGGAAATTAACAATTCATTGAGTGTGAGATCTATTTTCTGAGTTCAGAGCGAAACCCTATTCTCAGCTCGCTTCTGAAGGTTCTTCACTGGTGACGGCTGAAAACGAGTTGCCATCACTGTTCCTAATTACCAGCTGGAAGAACATGTTCTTTGTTTGAAAGGTATCTCATTTGATTCCAATTCTCCTAAGATCAATCAAGTTAATGGCAAGAGGTAACTTTAAATCTTCCGCTGCATCTCATATAGGTTTATATTTGAGGCTGATATAATCTGAATTGATTATAGTGCTTTTGAGATGTTTATTTTCTAACATGTGGCATCAGAGTCTTGTTTAAGATCATCTCTTGCCTTATTTATAGATCTATGAGATGAATTGTGGAATAAAGGGATCTATTTTATTTTATTATATTATTCTTTTACCCCTTTTGTTCTTCTAAGCGAGAGATCAGCAATCTGCGAGAGTCGCAACCTCTGTGATGGGCGACAGAAGGCGAGGGACGGTGCAAAAGTAACGGAAAAATGGAGTTTATCGCAACAGTGAGAGTTGTCACAAGACTCGCCGTGTAAATCACCAGAACTTGGAGAACAAAACTCTCTGTAAAATCACTTTATGAGAGAGAGGGAGGCACCGTCGTGTGGCCGTGAGAGTCACCGTTTAACGTTGTAACTGGTTCCTGGACATGACGCCGTTGAAGTCACCGTCCAAGGAAACACCCATTGCCGGCCACCGCTTATCAACGTCGTTGGTGTTGCAGGTTTCGCGGCTCTGCTGGCTTCAGGAACCAGCTCTCAGGTCACTGAGTCGGGTTAACCTAACCCGACTCAACGAAGCAGGCGCCCAACCGTTTTAAAAAAAAATCAGAGTTTGGGCCGTCAACGTTCAGGGCTGCTATTTTTAACTAAAAAAAAAATTGCTTTTGCGATTTGGGCCAACAAGATTTTGGGTTGTACAGTGAAATTGTCTGCTGGGCCATCGTTTTTGGGCTGCAGTCACTGTTTCATTAAAAAAAAACCCTGAGTTCTGGGCCGCAGTTTTTTATTTTAATCTTTTTTTCCTCCTACTGGGCCGACGCAATTTGGGCCGCAGGTTATTAATTTTTTTTCCTGCTGGTCAGACTTTGGACTGTACTGTTACCAAAAAAAAAGTTTTGCTGCGTTCTGGGCCTTATCCATTTGGGCCGACACAGAGGATTGCTCAATTTTTTTTAAAAACCTTGCTCTCTAGGCCGCCTGTATTTGGGCTTTTATTTATTTTCTTTTTTGTTTTCTTTTCTTTTTTTTTAGAAAGCATTTTTTGGGCTGAATTTTTGGGTTTTATTTCTAGAAATTATTTTGGACCCTATTTTTTGACTTTTGTGTATGGGCCACTTGGTTTTATTTTCAAAAAATTATTTTTGGCCAATTAATTTAATTTTTTCAGAAAATTAAAATTACTATTACATGCACAATAAATGTTTAAATTAATTTCTCTATTATTTTAATTTTAGAAAAAAAAAATTTATAAATTTTAATTTTTATGTTATTTAATTGCCTATTTTATTTTTAATTTCTCCCTTAGCAATTAAATTAACTATTTAATTTTTGTAAAAATCTTTTGAGTTGAAATTAATTTGTTAGACATTTTTCGGTGCATGGAATAGTGGGAGAATTTTAATATTAATTTATTAAATGCTCCATTGTGATGTGCATATTTAGATTTATATGCACGTTATTGATATTTGTGATTAGCATGTAGTTTTGTGAGGAGTAGCCACAGCATCCTCATTTATTTGTGTTGCATGCATTAATTAATCACATATGGATTTAAAATATCAATAATAATTAAATGTATAGTTATGATTTATCTTTACCCACAGGTAGATATCTCATGATTGTACATTTAATTAGGGGAGAATTAATTTCTCTATTAAGTCGTGCATATTTGAATTTTCAATGCACATGAATGATATTTGTGGTTAGCGTGCAATTCTTTGAGGAGTAGCCACAGCATCCTTGTTTATTGAATCTGTCGCATGCCTTCATTAATCACATCTGGATTGAAAATATCATTTATAATTAAATGTATAGCCATGATTTATCTTTATCCACAAGTAGATATCTCATAATTGTACATTTAATTAGGGTGGGATAGAATGGCCTCTTTATTTTTTAATTAGCCCACATGTATTAGGAAATTATGAATGCGTTCTATTTCCACCACTTGAGATAAATACCTGACTATGCTAATGTCTTTGCCCACAGGTAGACATTAGTGATACGTATTTATACTGCTTGCATGCTACATTTGAGTTAAGCATGCATACATGGCACAGTGACTTGTAATTGCTTCAAATTATTATTGTGAGCTTATTTGTACATTTGTCTGTTCTCATTTTGCAGATCCTATTGCTGCTCCCAGGATTATGGATTATGTTAGCAACAAAATAATCTTAGATGGCAGCATTAACTATGCTGACTGGAGAGACGATGTTTTGCTACAGCTTGATTTATTGGACTTGGATTATGCCTTGAGGTTTGATAATCCTCCGAGACCTAATGATGCCTCTGATGACAGAGAGGCAAAGGAAAGGTATAATATATGGGAGCGGAGTAACCGCTCATCTCTTCTGCTTATAAAACAAAGGATTACTAGGAGCATTATGGCAGCAGTCCCTAAGTGCGACACAGCTAAGGGATACCTGAAAGTCTTAAACAAGCAATTCAAGTTAACAGACGAGCAGATGGGTGGTGCCATCACGTCTGAACTACGTGCTGTGAGGCTTACAGGTATTGGCAGTGTGGGGTAACATATTATGGAAATGAGAGGTATGCTTTTATCGTGTGTTACTTTTGAGTCTAATTTTTCTAGCGTTAATGATGACACTTGGTGGATTGACACTGGTTCGATGATCCACAATTCGACTACCATGCAGGGCTTTCTGTCAAGCAGATCTCCACATCCCAATAAGTAAACTGTCTTTTCAGGCAGTGGGAGAGAAGATCCTGTGAAAGCCGTTGGAACCTTTCGCATTCATCTTTCAAATAAAAATGTTTTAGAACTTTATGATGTTTTTTGTGTTCCCTCTTACAAGAGGAATTTAATTTCTATGTCAAAACTCATTACATTTGATTATCATCTAGTTCTTTCTAAGAAATGTATGACTTTGACGAAGAATTCAGTTTTGATTGTGAATTTGGTTATGATTGATGGCCTGTTTAAGATTGTTTCTGATTCGCCTCAATCTCTTTCTGTTTCGCATGGTACTAAAAGAAGTGTCATCGATGAGAATTCTTATAGCCTGTGGCATAGGAGATTGGGTCATATCTTCGTTGACAAAATCAAAAGGTTAAATAAAGAAGGAATTCTTCCGTCTTTAAACCATTTGGAGTTTGATTCTTGTGTGGATTGCGTAAGGGGAAAGTAGATCAATAAGTCACATAAGGGGGCTAAAAGAAGTTCTGAGTTACTAGAAATTGTACACACAGACATTTGTTGCCCTGATTTGACTGTGCATGGTCAAAAGTACTTTATCACCTTTATTGATGATCACTCACAATACATGTATATCTACATGCTTTATAATAAAAGTGAGGCACTAGATGCTTTCAATGATTATAAAGTAGAAGTAGAAAAACAGATTGGGAAACCAATGAAGATCGTGAGATCAAGCTGTGGTGGTGAGTATTATGGCAGATACACTAGTGAAGGATAAGCAGTAGGTCCATTTACTGAATTTCTTCAAAAGCAAGGTATAGTGGCTCAATACACTATGTCTGAATCACCTTACATGAATGGTGTAGCTGAGAGAAGAAATAGGACCTTGCTGGACATGGTTAGGAGCATGATGAGTAGCTCCAAACTGCCGTCTTCTCTGTGGAAGGAGGCACTCAAGACAGCTACATATATATTGAACAGGGTTCCAACAAAGGTAGTGTCCAAGACACCCTTTGAAATCTGGAAATTATGAAAATCCAGTTTAAATCATTTCAAGGTATGGGGTTGTCCTGTGGAAGTAAGAGTGTATAATTCACAGGAGTAATTTGTAAGCGCCTACTATCTAGGACTACAAAATACCTGGACAAACAGAAAAATCAGGAAATTAATTATCATTATGTTCATTTGCCCTCGAGACCCATCAACAATCAAAACACAGTGATTGAGCATCAAAATCTAAATTACATGAGAAGCAAGAATGAAGGCCAACTAGTCTCAGGAATGATTGAGCATACATGTTCATATCTATACATCAGTCAATCAATCTACTTACTTCCTTATATATATCTACCAACATAATGCAAGAATCTTCAAAAGAGAACATGCAAATAAACTCTATTCATTTTATTGAGGCTACTTTTAGATACTTCTGCGGCATTCTAAGCTATGTTGCCCCACTTCTTTCATATATAGGAAAATGTTTTCACGCTTTACTGATTAGAAAATTAATTATGACAAATTCTTTACTACAGTAAAAAATCTATGGTCATTTGAAACATGATTGGGAGTGAGATGAATTAAAATCACAATTGTAGGATAACCTAACAGTATTTACATGAAATAGAATGAGAAGTTTAACCAAAAGTACAAAATGAAAATAGACACAACAAGGCAAGGAGATGCATCTATCCAGTAAAAAATACAAATATGGAGTTAGACACTCACCTGAATGAAGTATCACGCGAATCTGCAAAACGTGAATCAGAGGTAGAGAGAACAAACTCAGAGACAAACAGAACGAATAAGACTACGGGAGAGATGAGGGTGATGATCAACTACGACGGAGCAAGTGGCGGCAACTGGAGGAGGAGAGGCAACCTAGAAGGGGCAAGAAAGCGTGCAAAAGCAGTTGAAGAGAAAAAAAAATTAAGGTGATGGATAAAATTAGAATATTTAAAAAAAATGTCACATGTAATTTGATGCATCATTCCAAAATCATCAGTATTTGTTTAAGTTTGTTTCCAAAAATAAAACAGCGCTATATTTCTATCTATGTGTTTGCTTGTTTGATTTATTTTAAGTTGGATATGATAAAAATGTATGAGGAGCTTGATCTCATGAAATATAATTTTTTGTTCTAAAAAAAAATCTTTTGCACCCTTTCAATCTCTTGCTGGCTCTCAAACAAACAGTGTTGATTTACCTAATTCAGTGTCTGGGAACAAACTGAAATCTCGATTGGCATATCCCTGTGGCATTGGGGCCCGAACACCCTGCACAATGTGTTGAGAATAAATGTAAAAGAATTTGACCCATTAGTTACAAATAACTAAGTAAACCAACTTTCTTAATACCAATAAATTAGGGCTGCAAGGAGTATGTATGGTGGGGGGCAAGTGTTTACAAAATGTTTGTTTTATAATTAGGGATTGAGGGAGTAGTTTGAAATAAAAATGAAAAAAAAATTAGTATGATGAAAGTAAGGAAAAACTATATATTAGGGGTGTCTGTATATACTTTTATCATATTTTTAATTTGGTACTGTGTTTTTCTCTCTTTATAATTAAATCTTTATTTTTTTGTTAACACCGTTAACTCTTGTACAGGGGCTAACATGCTAACAGAGCAAAGTTACAAGGGTTAATGTTTGCTAACTGAGTAAAACTAAACAATTTAATTAAGAGAGAAAAATACAGATACAAAATTAAAAATTTGAGAAAAGTATAGGTATCTCTCTAATATGATTTAAGTATTACTGTAACCAATACCACATTCTCACATATCAAAAGAATACATTAAATTTTAAAAAAGATCCACATTTACCCGTATTATAGAAAGGATGTTAAAAAAAAAATATGATGCACATTTTCTTTACCTATTTCAACAAGAATAAAACGCCATTAAATTTTCTACAAGTGATTTACAATTTGGTCCTTATGTTGTTCCAATGTTGGGAGTAGACTTGAATTCCTTGAGCTGCCACCGTTTTCAAAATCACTTTTGACTATGACACGCCATCCACACTTCATTGAAACTTTTGTATTCAGTTTCCTAGAACGGCCACAGAATCTCAACGGAAATTGGCTGCAATTGTTTAAATGTAGCATATGACTAAATTCCTCTCTTTGTTTCCAAAACACGATCCATAGGTGACTCGACTTTACTTCAACTCCTCCACCCGTTGGAATCCAGAAACTATGATCACGATCTTGGATAGGCACTACCGGAAAATCAAATCTCCACAAAGAAGGACCTAATATTATTTCGCTAGCTTCAATGGAATCATAAAACTTATCATCAAGCACAATGCATAACCCAATTCCTAACATTTCTTCACAAGAAGGCATGTCTATCATCACAACAGCTTCACCTTTTTTATCCACACAAATATCAGTTTGATTCTCAAACCACGACGGTATTTCACTCCCTCGAATAATCACCCTGAGAATTTCATCTTTTCCCGTAAGCATTCCAGCCTAAACCCAAAAATAACCACGCATCAAATTAAATTGATACTTAACGAACAGCATATACATATATGTACATATATATGTACATACCTGGTCAATTGAAGCAAAGAGATGTAATAATTGTTCGTCTGCTACTGTTTCCAATGAAGCACATTCTTCTGCAGCCATTTTTCCTAAACTTGGAGGAACCTGCGGCAACGACCCAAGTTCTGAACAGGAATTCAAAAAAAGAACTTTCAGATTCAAAAGATTCGATATGCAGCCAGCAGGTAGATTCTTAAACTTGTTCCCACTTAGATCTAATTTCCTCAATGATGATAAGCCACCCAAGTCATCTGGAATGGATCCATCGCAAATACTGCGGTAGCTTAAATCTAGTTCTTTCAGTGATTTAAGATTGAACATTGAAGCAGGCAATGTTAAGCTGTTACGGATTGAATGCCCCCAAAACATGTGCTTCAACGGAAGAATCAAGCTCCAAGAGTTAGACGTTGACCTTTTGCACCCACGAAATGACAGTTTCTTGACTTTTTCTAAACCACCAATGGAACAAGGTATTTCTGTTATATCTGATTCACTCGCGTCAAGCTCCTCCAAGGCTTCAATTTCATTCAACTTTTCTGGCAATCTCGCAAATTTTGAGCAGCCACATATATCAATAACTGCAAGACGTTTCAAATTGTGAATGCTTTGAGGAAGGCAAACAAGATTTTTGCAACCCCTTAATTTCAAAGTTTTAAGACCAGTCAATAAGCCAAGTGATTCGGGAAGTTTCACTAAATTTGTCTCCCCAGCATCAAGCGTCTCTAGATTTTTCATGCTTTCCCCAAACTCTGGGAGACATTTTATTTGAATGCACCCACAAACAACAAATTCTTTCAGAGCAATCATTTCCAATTTTTTTAGACAACGGGCTCTGAGATTTTTGCAACCTTTCAAATTCAACACTTGAAGCTTTTTGTGTTGTCCAATTGAAGCATGGAGGTCAACAAGATCTTCACAACCTTCTAGCTCCAATTTTTCCAGATTTGGAAGTTCAGAGAAATCAGGAGTTTCAATAAAGTTTTTGGAATAACTCAAGTCCAAAAACTTAAGATTCTTCGAGGACTGATGAAACAAACACATGAGAATTAGGGTAAAAAGTACGTTATGCTGACTAGCATAATCAATTACACTATCTATAACATCAAAACATAAGGCATCTTACCAAGCTTTTATTCCATAGTTTCTTTAGTTTGCTATGGCGCATTCCAAGATCCACAAGTTTATACAGTTGGGTTCCAAAAGGAAGGACGTCTAACGGATATTTTGTCCAGTGAAGTACTTTCAAAGCATGAGAAAGACATTTGAGGCCATGAGGAAGGTTGAAATCACTTGATAACATGAGTAATCTGAGATTTGGCAACGTTGAAAAGGCTTCAGGATGCCAACATGCCTCACAAGATGTGGACGAAACCATACCTTGTATCTCTTTTGTGCCCTTATAAATATTAGCCACCAAGAAAATGGTATCAAAATTAATTGACAAGAAACTAATAAGATAAAATATGTTAAAACTAATATATATAAGAGCTAAGATGAATACTTACCAAATTGTTTTCCATGACTTCATCAATATCTTCCTTAGACCAGAATCTACTGCGATTTCCAACATAATTAGAAGATTTATCTACAACAATTCTTCTACCCATTTGTTCTAGTAAATCATGCATCACTAAATAATGGTCATATTCCTTTAGCAGAGACTTCTCATGAAGAGTTTTTATTCCAATTTTTGCATTAAAACCACAACTTTCCAATATTTGTGCTATTACGTTTTTTCTCCAGCCGTTGAAAAAGCAAGCAATATCTAAAAATATTGTTTGTTCTGTATTGGTTAATGCATCAAAACTTATCTCGAGTATCCTGAAAATATCTTTATGTGGATCTTTCTTCAACATATCCAAAGCATCTTCCCATTCTGTCACACTACTTCTTCCACAGAAAAAGGAACCCAAAACAGAGAGAGCCAAAGGAAGGCCACTTGCATAATCACAAACAGTTTTAGACAGCTCCAAAAGATCCTCCTGAGGTTCACCTCTTTCAAATGCTTTCGAACAAAAGAGTTGAAGGGATTCATGTGGATTCATAATTTGAACCTCATGTACATATACTTGATGCACTCTACGCAACAAGTCCAAATTTCTAGTTGTTATGATCACTCTACTCCCAGCACCAAACCAATTGGGGCTATTAGCCAAATTGTCCAAATGATTTGTATGGCTAACATCATCAAGGATAAGTAAAACTTTTTTATTGCAACAACGGTTTTGGATTATTTTCTTCCCTTCGTACGTGTCTTCAATTTCCATGCTTTTAATTTTGAGATGTGAAAGAAGCTTACTTTGTAAGTGAACCTCACCATCTCTTTCTGAAGTTGCCCTAATATTGAGAAGAAAGCAACTAATTTCAAATTGGGTGCGATATTTCTCAAAAATAGCCCTAGCTATTGTTGTCTTACCGACACCAGGCAAGCCCCATATTCCTACAAACCGAACATCATTCAAACCTATCTTCAAGAGTGGCTCCACTTGTTCTACTTTATGGTCAATTCCAATTAGTTCTTCACAATAAGGTAGCACTTTGGGACGTAATTTGGTCCATAGCTCCTCAACCACCGTGTCAATAAGTTCTGCTTCACGTCTACAAGTTACAACAACACATGTGAATGCCCATGTAAAATAATATTCTTTTTCTTTTGGATTATCTGAACTAAAAAAGATGACCTAGTAGTATATGAAAAATTAACTTACCGATCCTTGCAATCCCAACCAGATAAGTTAGCAACTTGGGCGAGAGAATCTCTCCAACTTTCCATGACCTGATTGTCCCTCTGAAGCATTTGATGATGCCTTGCGAAAGCTTCAGCAAAACTTCCTGTTTGATGTCGTACATGAGATGGATCTACATCATAAAATATGGGGAAAACTTGTTGACTCAAATTATGTCTCGAGTAAAGGATATGTCGGAGCTCATTTAGACACCATGAAGAAGACGCATAATTTTTGGAGAGAACAACAATTGCAAAATGAGAGCCCTCGATCGCTTGTAGGAGTTCTTTTGAAATGACTTCTCCTCTCTCAAGTTCTTCATCATCTCTGAAAACTCTGAATCCGCTCCTATTTAACGCATGATACAAGTGGTCTGTGAAGCCTTTACGAGTGTCTTCACCCCTAAAACTCAAGAAAATGTCATACTTGCATGTTCTTTGGGTTGACATGGAGTTGGAAGAGTTTGAGGAAGATGCTTCTTGACGAATAGCCATAATTGTTTGAGCCAACTTTGATGAATGTTACGACCGGCCTACAACAACTAAACCAGATGATTAACTCTTAGAGGAACATAAATTAAAAAGGAGATGATGATCAGAAGACAGAAAAAAGGGAAAAGGGGTGTAGATAATAAACTGACCTGGGCTTACAGCTATAAGTGAAGCGTCTAAACTCTAATTCGTAATATATACTTGCGATTGGCAGCATGTGATATTTCCCTCATATTTCCAGGCACACAAATTAGGTTATCAAATTTGAAGCCCTTCATCTTTAATTACAACAACCAATAAAGTAAAAATGGGTCATGGAGAGTGGTTATCGATGAGTACAGATAGAAACCCGTCAAAGAAGTTGGAAAGGAGGGAGAGCTCTGGAGGAAATAGGGAGAAGAACGAGGAACAAGGATTCACAATGGCGGCTAGCATTGGCGTCCTTTTATCGAAGTTTAAAGATCTTGAATAGGGCCTGTTTTAGATAGAATTTATAAAAAAAAAAAATTGAACTGCTTTTAAAAACAAAAAAGTTTATAGCAACAATATTCACTGCTAGCGTAACTTACATTGTTGATAGCTACTGTTTAACTATCAATAGTGATGAGCCGAGAGAGAGAGAGTAAGTTCTTTTAGAGAAGCCGGTAATCTGATGGAGACAGTCTACCCAAAAGACTACACACCCACAATAATGAACCAGCGGCAGTCGAGTCCAACGACAGTAATCTCTGAGTAGTCTAAAGGATATTTTGTCTAATAAAATACTTTCAAAGCATGAAAAAGAAATCTAAAATTATGAGAAAAATTAAAATCATCCTTTAATATTATGAATAATCTGAGGTTAAACAATGTTAAAAAGACTTCAAGATGCAAGCATGCCTTATAGCCAGTAAACAACATTAGTCACCAAAAAAATAGTATTAAAACTATTTAATAAGAAACTAGTAAGATATAATATATATTAAAAGCCATTAAGAGCTAGAATCGACACTCACCAAATTATTTTTCATAACTTTATTAATATTTTTCTTAGTCTACAAAAGAACCCAAAACAGACAGACCTAAAGGAAGACCTCGAACATAATCACACACAGTTTTAGACAGCTCCAAAAGATCCTCCCGATGAGGATCACCTCTTCCAAATGCCTTCTTACAAAACAGTTTAAGGAATTCATGTGGGTTTATAGTTTTAGACTTTATTTAGTTAAAGGTTCTAGAGAGAATATAAAGAGAAAATATGTGTAGTTGAAAAAAATTGAGAGGAGGGGAGGGGAGATTTTTTATCCTTATGTACTCTCCTCATCTTCTTTACCTCCCCTCTAAAAATAGAAGTTTTGGAAGGGGAAAAAAATTATTTATCCTTTTTTAATCAAATTGTTCTTTATATATTTTTAATATTCTAATTATACACTCAAATATTTTTTTTATTTTTCTCATACATAATTTTTTTTAAATTGCTAAAATCTAATAAGCATAATAAATTATTTATATATTATATTAAAATATATAATAATTATAAAATTAATAAGAAATAATCTTAAAATTTTATCATATTTTTTAATTTTTTAATTTTATTATATATATAAATAAGATAAAAAAATTTAAGATTCATAAATTAAAAAATAATAATTTTGATATGAATATTATAAATAAAGAATAAATAAATTTAAATAAAAATATAAGAACATATTTATCAATTTTTAATTAATTTCCCTCCCCTCCCTCTCCTCTCATTTTCTCCTGAATCAAATAAAAAATATTATTAATTAATCTTTCTTACATTTTCCTACTCTCCTTTTAATTAATATAACTTATTATCTTTAAGTTGAACTAAACAATGCCTTATCCTCATTTACATATTCTTTAGGCACTCTACCCAGCAAGTCCGAATTTCTAGTTGTTATGAGCACTCTACTCCCAGCACCAAACCAATTGGAGTTATTAGCAAGTTCTCTAAACGGCTTGTGTGGCTAACATCATCAAGGATAAGTGACCGAACATCATTCAAACCAATCTCAAACCGAACAACATCCTTCCATGCTCATTCCCTCACCACCACTAATAATACATTTCTAATTATATTTATATAATATTTCTAATATATTTTACATAGATAAAAAACTTTAAATATCATTAACTATAATATAAAATTTAACAACTTTTTAACTTTACCTATATTTAATATATATTATACTACAAGAAAATAAAATTAAGATAATAATAAATAGAGAGTAAAATTATAAATTTATATGAAAAAATTCTTTCTCTACTCTATAAATAGAATTAGAAGAATATATTTTAATCTTAAAAATTAAAAATTAGTACACATGAATTTGTAATTATATATATATCTCATATTAGTTTGTAGATTTAAAAATGTTTAAAATTATTTATTAGAAAATAAAATAATAGTATTTCTCTATATGTAAGCATCAATGAAGTTCTCAAAGGTAAGAAGCTTGAATTTGTAAATATATATCATTAATGGAATCCGGTAGGCTCCATTACCTTACGTACGCCATTGCTAAAAAGCCTAAGAAAATGGGACATGTGAATAAGCAGACTGCAGATGGCCCATTTTCTTCCTTCCATGTCTTTTCCCTCACGAGTTGGGGAAAAAGAAAGTGAAATTAAAGAAAGGTTCAAATGGTGAATAGTGTAGGCTCCATTTTCATCAATCTTCGCTGGAAAGTAAACGGTAATGAGCAAATTAAAGGCTCCCTGTCATTTTCATGCTCCTTTCCACATGATCGCAACTTTTATCACCACAGTCAAGTCAACCTTGCATGTTCCTTAATATGCTACAACTATTAAGAACTAACAGTTGATCCACAAAACTAACATTTGATCTCTAGGAAGTTAAGTAATTTATTATATAAAATTGATCAAAGTCTATTTTAGAGAAACACAGAGGACCTGTACTGTTTGTGAAGAACAGGGCAAGAAGAGAGGACGTGTTGAGGGCGGTAAGGGAGGGAGCGTAGCCATAATCTGAATTCTGAGTGATTTCATGAATTGCCAATAAAGTGAGGGGATGTAACATCATTTTATAAGCTCGGACAAATGTGGCAGCTTTTTTTTGCACAGAAGAAAATGGAGTCACAAATCACAATGCAAATGGATTTCACTTTTTCCCACAAGAAAAGAACAAAAAAACAGAGCATTTAACTTGCTATATGAAATGGCGAAAATGACCAAGAACGCGTGCTGTTTGGGATTGGTCCCTATTCTTCTTTTCCATGCACCTTCCCACACCACTCCCACTAGTGTCGCCACCACAATCACGTTCAGTCAATGAAATATGTAAGAACAAAGTTAATGCATAAAGTAGCATTCTGCCTCAGATCATTGGGGTCTTTCTCTGTCTAGAACCAAAACCTGAAATTGGTTTCAATGCATCAGTAGCAGCATGTATTATAATGCAGTGAATAATATAACTCAATTTAATCTCTAGTTATCAGTTGAATTAGACAGCAATTGAGTAACAACTGATAAAATGTGAATAGCCATGAGTGCTTACCAAATGACATTAAGGAAGCTCATCTAAATTCAATTTTGTCTCATCGGCTCTTTATACATTCTGCCAATTGTTTTTGTGCTATTTCTTTTAGGGAACAATTTTGTGAATAATGCTGACAAGGTTTTAAGTGTCTTTGGGGACAATAAATACGTTCTAGGTTTTAACGATCATAATAATTGAACTCAGAAATTATAGTCAGAAGACTGTAATTTTGGATTTCAATCATAACACCAACTTTGAAATTCATTAATTAAGAGATAAAGTTCACGTACCTTGAATCATCTGGAATGAACTGCATCCATGAATCATCTAACATGACTTCATCTTCAGAGCATAAAGCTGAGGTTTCTGAAGGCATGGTTTCACATTCTCTGATTATAGTTTGGGAGGTTTCCCTTTGTAACAAACTGCATTGCCCGTGTTCTTCATCTTCTTCAGAGCTAACTGTGTTTTCCTTCAAAACATTGAAGTTTATACTAAGTATATCTTGCAAAGTAATTCTGAGGTTTAATCATTCTTGAAAGAGATTAATTCTGAGGTTTATGATTAATTTCTCTCTACTGCTAAAACTTAAAAGTTAATCACAATACCAGTAGAAAATATTATGAAAGAGACAGTAAAGAGAAAAGGCAACTTACTCCATCCTTGAGTCTTTCTAAATCCTCTTGGTAAATGAAACGCCACCCACACTTAATTGACTCTGCATCAACCCATTTTGATGGAGACTGCTCCCTATGATCAGTACAAAATTTCAAGCGAATCTGACTGTAATTCCTTGATAATTCATGCCTGATATCCTCTTTAATTTTCCAAAACACAATCCAGAAATGGGAAGATTTTATTTCCTTGTCATGTTCACGTGTCCTTCCTGGAACGGATACATACCTACCATCGGAAGCTTTAAAATCAAAACCCCAGCGAGGCAAACAAATCTTCTGATCAATTACAGTGCACAACCCAATTCCTAACCATTCACCTTCTGGGATGTCCATTGTTACAGAAGCTACATGTTTCTCATTAAGAGAAAGATGATTCTGATTCTCAAACCATGATGGTATTTCACTCCCTGGAATAGTCAATGCAAAAGTTGTCATTCTCCTTAATCCTTCAGCGTGTTGGACATCCTAAAACCAAGAAGATTATCATGTAACAAATTACACATATAATTAAAAAAAATAAAGATATACATGGATTTGTTGATGGGAATATAAAGACAAATATGTACATGCCTGTTCCAATGAAGCAAATAGGAGTAACAATTTTTTGTCTGACAAGGTTCTCAATGAACCACATTCTCCTGCATCCATTAGATTTAAACCTGGCGAAGGCTGTGGCAAAAATTCAAGCTTTGGGCAGGAATTCAAATGAAGAGACTGCAGATTCAAAAGATTAGAAATGCAGCCATTGGGTAGATTCACAAATTTGTTGCCACTCAAATCTAATTTTTGCAATGATGATAAGCCACTGAGGTAATTAGGAATGATACCATCAACAATATTGCAGTAGCTCAAATCTAATTCTGCCAGTGACTCAATATTGAACACAGAAGCAGGCAATGTTAAGCCCTTGGGAAATGAATGCCTCTGAGACATTTGGTCCCATGGAAGAGACCAAAAACTTGAGTTGGAATTTGGCGTTTTGCATCCACGAAATGTCAGTGTCTTCAATTTTTTTAAAGCACAAATAGAAGAAGGTACTTCAGTGATAGCTGTTCCACTTGCATCAAGCTTTTCCAAGGCTTCATTTTCATTAAGGTTTTCTGGCAATTCCGAAAAAGTTGAGCAGCCGGAGATATCGAGAACTTTTAGACACTTCAATTTGTGAATGTTATGGGGAAGGCCAACAAGATTTTGGCATCCCATTAAATCTAAAGTTTCGATCCTCGTTAAGGATTCAAGTGACTCAGGAAGTTCGGCTATACCTGTCTCTTTGACATTTAGTGTTATGAGCCTTTTCATATTTTCTCCAAATTCTGGAAGATTTCTTAGTTGAACGCATCCACTGAGAACAAATTCTTCCAGAGAATATATTTCCAATTTTATTGGAAGGACTTTAAGGTTCAAGCAGCCTTTCAAATTTACTTCAACAAGACAATGAAGCTGCCCAAGCGAAGAATGAATTTCAACAAGTGATGTGCATCCTTCAAGAATTAATCTTTTTAAATTTTGAAATCCAAGAAAATTTAGAGTTTGAAGGAGGTTTTTGGAATGGCTCAAGTCCAAAATCTTCAAACTCTTCACAGACTGGTCACATAAAAGATAGGAGAAATCAGTCATAAAAAACTTTAGCTTTACCATTGAGTTAATTATGTGAGAATGCTTATAAATCATCTAACCTGTTTACCATTACAAAGGCGCTTTATTTTGCTATTTTGCATTTTGAGATACACGAGTTGATCCATGTGCTCTTTAGAAGGAAGAGTTTCAAGAGGATATCCATACCAATGAAGAACTTTTAATGATCCAGGAAGGCCTTTGAGATGAAGGGGAAGGTCAAAATTGCATGATATGATAAGTAGACGAAGCCAACACATTTTTAAAAAGGCTTCAGGATTCCAGCATACTTCATCCTTCTCAAAGCTATGGGGCAAAACCACACCTTCCGTCACTTCACTTCCCTGGTTGTAAACATTATATAGTCACCAAGATCTCATAAGAAAAGATGTGAAAATAAGGAATATGAAAATTCAGCATTCACGGAAAAAATAGAAGGTTAGTATTTCTAGAAAATTAATTGCTTACCATATCTCTTTCTAGTAGTTGGTCAATGTCATTGGGAAGCCACAATCTATTGCGTCTTCCAACATTGACAGGAGATTCTTGAATAACAATAAGTCTACCCATGTCTTGAAGCAAATCTGCATCTCTATATACGTAGTATTGCCAATCTCAACTTCAGCAAGCAAAGATTTTTCTCGAAGGGTACGCAAACCAGTTGGTGCAGGAAGTCCGCAACTTCCCAACATTTGAATTATTTCCTCTTTGCCCCACATGTTAAAAAAACAGGCAATATCTAAAAATATTATCTTTTCAGCATAGTTCAGTTTATAGTAGCTTATTCTAAGTGCCTTAAAAATATCATTATTTGAATCTTCTCTCAACATATCCAAAGCATCTTTCCATAATGTTAAATTATCCCTGCCACAAAAGAAGGAACCCAAAACACAGATAGCCAAAGGAAGGCCTCTTGTAAAATTAATTGCTGATAGAGCCAACTGCTTAAATTGTTCTTCATCAGGGACACCTCTTTTTCTGAATGCTTTTTGACAAAAGAGTTGAAGAGATTCATCCCGGTTCATTGGCTTAACCTCGTATATTTCATCCACTTCATGAGATTTCAGTAAGTGGACATCCCTAGTTGTTACGATTACTCTACTTCCATCACCAAAACACTCCCTGCTTGCAGCTAAATTCTGTAATTGGCTTATATCATGTACATCATCAAGGACAATCATAACCTTTCTATTGCGAAAAACGTATCCCAATGTGTTTTTTCCTTGTTGTGTGTCTTCAATTTGTAAGTTTTTTATGTGGAGAAGTGAAAGTAGTTTGTTCTGTATGTGGAGTAGGCCATATCTTTCAGAGACCTCCCCAACATTGGCAAGAAAATAATGAAAATCAAATAGGTGATGGAACCTGTCATAGATAGCTCTAGCAAGAGTCGTCTTACCAACACCACCCATGCCCCATATTCCTATAAACCGAACATCATCCAACCCTATCCCTAACACTGAAAGCATTTCGCCTACTCTCCAGTCAGTTCCGATCAATTCATCACTTACACTGACAGGTGGCAGTTCAGAACGAAGTTCGAACCATAAATGTTCAACCACATTCTCAATAAGTTCTACTTCATTCCTACAAACACAACATATTATATATTTGGATTAATTTTCTAATCACAACATATTAGTCAGCTAAGTACTATGTTGACGCATGCAAATATGTTGGTTGCACCTATGCAGTTTTCAATGAATTGATACAAATATTATGTACAAGTTATTCGATTATATTATTAAACAACCTTACCCATATTGACTGGAATCAAAACCAGATAAATTAGCCACTTGTGTTAGAGAGTCCCTCCATTTTTGCAGCTTCGGTTGGTCTTCTTGGAACTTGTGTTCAAGTTCGGCGAAAGCTTCATCAAAGCTTTTTCGTTGCTTCCTTACATCAGATGGCTCTACATGATAAAAGATGGGGAAAACTATTTGACCAAGTTTATTTCTTGAATCAAGAATGTGATGGAGCTCATCTAAACACCATGAAGAAGAGGCATAATTTTCAGAGAGAACAACAATTGCAAAGCGAGATTCTTCAATTGCTTGCAGCAGTTCCTGTGAGATAACTTCTCCTCTTGTAAGTTCTTCATCATCTCTGAAAACTCTGAACCCATTCCTAGTCAACGCATGATACAAATGGCTTGTGAAGCCTCTACGAGTGTCTTCGCCCCTAAAACTCAAGAAAATGTCATACTTATAGGTTCTTCGGGAGGAATTGGAGTTGGAAGAATCTGAGGAAGATGCTTGTTGGTGACTTGCCATAAATGTTTGAGGCAACTAAACCATATCATTAGCCCTCAAGGAAAACAAATCAAATGTGAGAATACAGAGGAAAAGAAAAATGGTGCAAGGCGTATATAGAAGATGTACAAGTGTCCTGACCTCTCTTCCTACAGTTATGGGTGAAGTGCCTAAACTCCATAACGCTTAATAGATACAAGGTTCAAGAGTTTACCTGCGATTAGTTAGTAGAATGTGATCTTTCCATGAAGATATTTCGCTTTTAGCATTGTTGGATTCAATCGGAGACTTCTTGCTTTATTTTATTGTGTTGACTAATTAATATATAATTAATTTCTCGTCAGGAATCTTTCCTCGAGAATTGGTTGCACAAACACTAAAAGATGTATTTTAGAGCTGGTTTTGTTGTTACATTTATCTAATAAATGTTGATTTTTAAATTTTTCTAAATTAAAATTTAGTTTAAAAATCTTTTTAAAATTTAGTTTTTTAGCAAATCTAAACAGTCACTATATCATGTTAAGAGATTTAATTACATGCTGAGTACCCGACCCATTTCATCAAGGCCTAACTTTTCAAAGTATCTTGTACTTGTCAAAGATGAACAATTTAGTGGGTATTTTTTTTAATTTTATTTTTGGCGACAGAAACGTGTACATAAATTTGAATATCCGACCTAGAAAGAGACATTGGATTCTAAAATATATTTATTTCCAACGACTTTAATGCTTTTTTTGATTTACTTATTTAATTAACGTTGGTCAATTGCTAATATTGCTTGCCTTCCGGTAAACCTGTAATATTGCAAGTTGCAAATTTACTTTCCTGTGTTTATATCGTATTGATGACTAACTAGTAGTATATTTCTCTTGATATTTGCTTTTGATATCCTTAATTTAAATTGGAGAATGCTGGCTACACCTATGCATTTTCACGGTTGAAAAAGCCTATAATTAAAAATTCTGTAAATAGCCACAGATCACCAAGACATTGGGCACCATTTAAATAGCTTAATCACCCCGTTAATCATCAGTTTAATTAGCCATTAACTCGCTTAATGAAAATTAAAACAAATGTTACTATCTGCGTTCAAATCGCGTAAATGGAAGGGGAAGGAGTCCCCGGACTTCCACCTTGGTGACTGATTGCCCACAAGCACACATACCCTTTTTGATTGCATCCATGAACTAATAATCTAATTTGTTTTCCTCTTCCGAGCAAGAAGATGATGAGATTTTCTGGAGACATGGTTTCACCTTTTTTGATTAAGGTTCGTGAACTTTCACTTTGAACTTTCACTTGCCAAACTGTATTGCCCTTGCTCCTCGTACTCAGAGCAAGTTGTGTTTTCCTTAAAGAGTATCTCGCAATACAATATAATCAAGCAACTATATCTATTCAATTCTTAAATAAGGTTTCATTCTCTGATTTATTATATGAATTTGTTATAGTTAAGACTAAAAAAGTAACAAGCATGCTAATAGAAAATACTACCCACGAGTCTATTTATAAAAACAAGTTATAGGTATGGAGGTTGTATTTGGCTACATGCCTGCCTAGCTTGAGAGTAGCTCGATCATATTAGGATCATTCAACATCAGACTCCTCTTTATCTTAGTTTATTGTCACCAGTGTACATAAATTAGACCGAATTGAGTTATAATCACTAACCAGAAATCTAGTGTGGAGAAAATTGTAGATTGAACAAGGTAATCTATGGTTCAGTAAACAACCTGAGGTTGGATTAGACCAGTCTCAATTCACTGGACTAGTGCTGAGAGTATTTTATGAAACCTTATTAGACTTAATTAATATGAATATACATAACAAATGAAGTCAATTGCGATTGGTGGATGCTGTTTTGAGCCTAGTTTTGACATCCTTGTATATTCATGCCAATTGGTGAAAAAGTCCAACAACTTGAATATCTTTTTAGCCAGGCGATCATAATCAATCTTTTACTAACCATAATCCATAGGTTTAACTAGTGAAGGGATAAAATATACGATTATTTAGAGTTATTCGATCTCTAAGGAGTATCACTTTATTATAGTTCTAGTCGCGGTACTTGATAATGCATCTTAACTCCTAAGTGTTTAGATTTATGCTTAATGGTAATAAACGGCTTGCCCTGCCTAATATTAGTATCGCTTTTAAATCGTAGATAAACTTAACCTTTTTGTAAAAAAAAATTATACAAAAAAAATAATCAATCTTCTACAAATTAAACATAATGAAAAACCAATTGAATTGAATATAACATAAGAAATTAATATTATGAATTAAAATTTAAATATATATTAGGAGATATGCCATTATTTAATACTTTATAGTATTTTAAATAGAATTATCTCTAATAATAATAATAGAATATACATGTGGTAACAAAAAACTCACAGCTAAAATTGATGTTCAGAAAATTTAAAGATTTTCACTATAGCATGTAAATATAATATTCTTATTTTATAAAAATATTTATCTTTTAATAAGAATTTTCTTTTTTCAATTGTATAATATGGCGGGGAAGGATGAACTGAATTGTGGGGCCCACCTAGAGTGGAAACGGTGAAGAGCGTGGATGGACGCAACGGCCATCATCATATTTTGTGCAGAGAAGAGAACAAACTAAATAGACGCGCTTGTTTGAATATGCGGGGAGTGTGGGTGGGCATGTGGGGCCTTCCTCCCCCCCCCCCCCCCCCCCCCCGGTTATTCAACTAGCATATTATCATTTCCTCATATCTGAAAGGCTCACAAATCAACACGCGCACTCTTATAAAGCACATATTGCTGTCCCCCTCTCAAATTTTCTTACCATCATTAAAATACTAATGTTCTCCACTATTTATTTTTATTTTAATTCTTATTATTCTCTCTCTCTCTCTGCCAAAAATTCATATCATTCTCTCCATCATCCTACTTTTTACATTAAATTATTTACTTTTATTTATGTAAAGTTAAATTAAATAAATATATTTTAAAAAATAGGATACATAGTAAAATAAGACTGAGGAAGTTGACAAAATAGATGTAAAGAACTTAATATAATTTTTTTTCTTTTTTTAAATATCACTTTTTTCAATTATATTCTTATTATGACCTAGGGTAGCAATATTATTACTCTTCCTATGTTTTTTTTTCCTGAAGAAGTTTCGATATCATCAATAGAACCAAGAAAATGTTTAAAACTCATTAACTTTATTTAAAAATTAAATAAGTTTTCAATTTTCCCCTCATTTAAACTCACATGATGTAATTTTGGAAAATAAACAAATATTGAAGTAATATAAAAAAGATCTAATGGGAAAAAAGGTCTGTCCGCAAACTTCCTGATAAAGAGGACAAGAGGAAGTATTATATTTCTAAAATGTTTATTTTATTTTTTAATCTGTATGAAAAAATATTATTCAAAACAAAAAAGAAGAGTATCTTATAGATATATAGAAACCCCTTTTTTTAAAAAAAAAATAGAGGGCAGATTTTACGGAGGAATCACAATAAAATGTTGGAGAACTAATTAAGAATGAACACAAACTTTGTGTCAACAGCCATTCTATTTTTTGATTCATCTTTTAATCATTTCCATGCTAATTAAGTCATCATCACATAACTTTATACAAATTTTACAGCTCAGATTATTAGTTAACAAGATATTCTTAAAGGAAAAATTACCTATAGGTCCCAGATAAAAAAAGTTAAATACGATTAAATCTAAATAATTTGTGTGTGTGTGTGTATATATAAATATATAAAGAATTTCATATTTAGAAGTGGAATTGTGTTATTTACAAGTCATTTAACAATTTATGTTTATATGTCATGCTATCCTATTTATAAAACTAGTTGTATTATTTACAAATTAAACTTTTAAAAATTGAATTCACTGATACTCTTATGATTCTATTTATAAGTAATTTTTAGTATTTTTATTGGAACTAAAAAATATTAAATATAATTAAGTTTACCTTAAAATTTAATAACTTTCTCACTTTATTCTTATTTAATATACACTTTAATCTAAGAGTATAAAATATATACTATAATAAATGGAACATAAAATTATATATTTATATTAAAAAAATTTAATATTGTAATAACTTATAGATAGGAATAAAAAAAGTTTATATTATAAATAGCATCAGAGAAAAACCAATGAGTATTAAATTTTTTTACTGGGAACTTATAAGCAATTTTACCATTAATCAATAAAATTGACTGACATATGAGAGAGAGAGAGAGAGAGAGAATTAATTGAGGGTTGTTGTGGGGAGTAATGGGGGTATTTAAGGTTTAGGGCCTGTCACCTCTCACACCCTTGCCTGATTAATGACTTCCCAACTGTTTTATCCCTTCCTTCTTATGATCTTTCACTTTCATATATTCTCCTTCTCTCTATATATATTACCCATACAATTTAATGCTTTTTATTTATATTTACTCTCACACCCTCCTTCCCTTCTTTCTTTTCACCATAATCCCTCGTAGCTTTCTCGGCAACCAAACAACCCTATACTCTGAAGCATATTCATTACGCCATAGATCAAATTGAAGAACCACCATGCTTCGCTTCTGCAGAATCATATTTACTTTTGGCAAAACAAAACGTACTCAAAACACTCGTCTCTTAAATAATTCATCGCTCTTTCCTTTATCCTCTGTACAAAACAATTTTAAATACAACTCCATCTCAAAATCTGCTACCTACGACATACGCGCCATTTAACACATATATATATATATATCTAATTTCCCTGTATATGACAGATCAACAATAAAACAAATAATTAAAGAACCTATATATATATATAAAGGCATTATTATCATCATACTCTGAACCTAGAACCTGAGTGCTGAGAAGAATCTGATGATAAATCTCTTATCTTCTCTTGTTGTGAAGAGGGTTGGAGCCTGTGGGAACTCTTCGCTTCTGAGACTCAAACTCCATATCTCTGGTGGTGCTTGAAGAAGATGAAGAAGAAGGAGAGCTGTGACTGTGACGCCATGGATGAAGCTCTTGCAAGCTTGAAGAAGGACCTGAGAACTTGATCCTTATCGCATTCATTCTCGGAGTGAAGAAGAGCAGTAGAATTAAACCCAGAAACAGGAACTTCAAGTGCGACTGCTTCGCATTCATTCTTCTTCTGATCTCCTGTAGCTTGAAAAATGCCCGAGAGAGAGAGAGAGACAAGAAATAAAGATGGGATTGCAAAGTTGTTTGGGCTAGCCTTATGTGTGTGTGTGTGTGTGTGTGTGTGTGTATAATATTTGAGCATGGTTTGGGTCTACTTCCCTAAATGGGGGGATATTTATAAAATATTATCATGGTTACACTCTTTTCTGTGCATTTCGTTTAGGAAGTGGGTCATATTGTGTTGTGGCCGCTTGATTGTGATCAAACGATCATGATTATTACATTCATCATATATCTCTAAGAAAAAAACATTTTACTTCCTTGAATAATTGAAATTTAACTTCAAAATTATAATCAAATCAGATATAAATTCAAAGCATAAATTAGATGGTAAATTGCGATTTAATTAATTACTTGCATCTTAAAGAAGGGCCCCAGTTTATGAGGGTGAGATGATGGTGATGGTAGGGCTTGCATATTGAATGTAAGATAGAGACACCAAAAATTAAAAAACCCAAAGGAACTGTGTGCATGTGAAACCAAACGGGGATTAGGTTTGCTATGACCTTTGACTTTTTAAAAGGACGAAAGTGCCCTAAACCATTCTTCGTTTTTACCTGCCTCTGCATGAGCTATAGATGAAAGAGTCACAGGGGCATTTCTGTCATGAGAAAAGTCAACCACGCCGACAGGCTCTCGTACACGGCCTAGGAAATATAATATGCGTGTGATTATAATAATTAATACTGATGATTCAAATGAATATGATCAATTATCATAACAAATAATAATAATAATAATAATGTGGACATAGTACTAGGGTCATGGATATATTATATAAACAGCCTCATGACCCATATGGGTTGGTCAAGTAGATCCGAATTTTGTGGGTCGTAGGAACACGTGGACTTTGAAGTTTGTATCTTTATTTTTTAGTTGACAGTAACACTAATGGAAACCAGCTTTCTTCTCAGATCTCAATATATATACCAAAGCGAGAAATTTTTCGGTAGATCTTTCTTGAAAATGTGAATCATCAATAGTTTAAATTCATGGTATTACTAAACAGTATTGTTTGTTTGTGTATGGTTGGCAAAATCAACAAATAAATAGTTTCTTGATTGGCAAGGCATAATAATCAGCTCATATAATATATGAAGCTTTAGAATGTGGTTTCCATTAATATTCTTTATACATTGAAAATATACTGTTCTTAGTATAAAATAAAAGGTCAAGAAGTTCACAGGTATCTCAAAATGTAGGAAAGGTTATCTACAATTAGGAGTGTCTAAATTATCTCGTCCAGAGTGTCCTGACCTAGTCCTGATGGTTTTGGGACTGGTCCATTATGTTCTAAGAAGGATCGAGACGAGAAACTATCGAGATGAGACAGAGGGAATAATCAGAATGGGATGGGACGGGTCTCGACCTAACCCTTATGACTCCCGTCCTATTTTGACCCTAATTTTTTTAATAAAAAAATATATTACATTCTCTCATCTTTCTCATTCTGTCCATTCGCCTCTTGCTCTTCATCTCTCTTCTCTCAAGCTTTGCTCGATCACGGTCACAGGTCTCGCCAGTCGCTACTCTCATACAGATATTTTTATACATATATTTCTACTTACAAATATTCTTATACAGATATTTTTATTATTTCTTACTGTTATTTTTCACATTATCTGGGTAAGTTATCATTTTATATTAGGGAAGAATATTGGTATTTAGAAAAAGTTATCGTGACATTTTATATAGAGATAATTTTATTATAATATTTTTTTTAAAAAAATTAGGATCAGGAATTCTCATCCCGTCCCGTCCCAAATCCATTGAAATTGGGATAAATTCAAGACGGGACCAGATATAGGACAAGGTTATCTCAGTCAGAACCTATCCTATGAGTATCCATATCTACAATGGTGAAAGGGATGGTGGGAAAAAGATCAAAAGGGTGGCTTTATCTCTTTTTGTCTTAAACATAGGGTGTGTAAATAATTAATTCCATAAAAAATAGGTGTTTGGGTACTTTTAGATTTAAATTATAGTCTAGGTTCAAAAAAATAGTTTTCTTTTAAACTAATCACACGCATAGGTTTATTGTTTGACCTTTTTGTTTTGGTCCAACAAAAGATCAATTTTTTTTATGTAAGAAAAATATTTGTTTAGGTGGGAGGTTTCCGTCCAACAATCAAGTGATCAACCGTAATCATTCTTCAAAAAATGGTTGCATGAAGAAGAAGTTTGGTGTGTGTTGATCTGAGTTTAAGTTTTAATGAAGGCAATAAGTCAATGGTCAAATTTCAGAAAGAAACCAAAAAACTCATAAACAAGGAAGAGCGGTGTGAAGAATACAAGGAAAGGAAAACTAGACAAAAGGTTCTTTACTTAGCGGCAACGTTGTTATTATTTAAGTTGACTGAAAGAAATTTGATCCTTCTAAACAATCTTTTAATAAAAAAAATTTCTTTTCTGGTCTTAGTAAAAATAAAGAATGATTTTTTTTTGTTTTAATATCACTTTTTCTTATAAATTTTCGTCTCACTTACCCCTTATTAAAAATCACCCAAACAATATCATATTAACTCCCTCACTTACTTCCTTCAAATTTTGTCACATTTACCCCCTCACTTTTTCTTATAAATTTTGATAAATATAAAAAATTATAATTTTAAATGAGGAGACCTTACTTTTTTTTAAATAAATTCTCCTCTCATTTAACCCTATTAAAAAATGTTGGTGTATATTATTAAAATATAGATAATATATATTTAATAAGGACCAAATTAAAACTTTATTAAAATTTTAAATTGAATTATTGAGTTTTAAAGTGTTTTTAATTCTGATAAAATATATATTAAAAATGACTTATAAATACAACCAGAAAAAAATAGTTGGTAGTATCAAATATTTTTTTAAAAAAATTGTTATTTGACATTTTTTTTATAAAAAAAAAAAAAAAAAGCATTTTTTATATGTAAGTGAAACAACAACATGTGAACGACATTTAATTTGAGGAGCACTTGTTGACTTGAAGATGTAAAAATAAAAAAAATAAATAAAGCAAACACGTGACATTGTGAAGGTCAAGAAATTAAATTATTGAGATATTAGGAAAAATCAGAGATTTATAGAGGACATGTAATTAATGAAAGTCTAATCAGAAGTATATGGATCCCATGTGGAAGCTAATTAAAATTGGCGTTAGTAAGCAAGAAAATTTGACATTCTTTGCCAATTGAGATGCATCCCTTTTTTTGTTTGGCCAAAACTGAAAAATTATACTCCTATAATATTTAATATATAATCTAATTAAAAAATTAATTTTAATTTTAAATATAATATTTATTTTTTATATTTAATAATTTTTTAATTATTATTATTAATATTTTCTCAATAATAATTAAGTAAGTAAAAAAATGAGACGGTTAAAAAAGATATATTAAGATATTTTAGACAATACATATTATATTAATATAATTTAATTAATTTTTTTAATTTAATTAAATTGATATACTATATCTTATATTAAAACTAATAAAATATAAAATTTAGCCAAACCAAATACATATATTTAATATATGTAAAGCTTCTCGTATTTCTTTAATCCTTTAACTTAATATAATTTTTTTAGTTAAGAGTGTCAGATTTAGGTTATTAGGAGGATCATGACCACTCATTTACTAATGAGCTTTTATGCCACTAGCCACCTATAAGACCATTAATAAAACCATTTAACTTTTAGATCCTTTAGATTTAATGTCAACTATATCTACAACCTTGAATATATATTTAGCCCTTTAATTGTGTATAAGATTCCATTTTGGATTCTGAATTTTATAAATTGCTTTTTCAACCCTCTAACTTTAGCTATGTTAGTTTCAATGACAAAAGAAGAAGAAGAAGAAGCTAACATTAAAATTTTGAAAAACAAGAAAAGGGGAGTTAATTTTTCCTTATTTATAATTATACTGTTGATCCTTCATTCATTGCTTCTTTAATTTTAAGCAGTGACTCATTTACAATAAGATTAAGAAAGAACATGTTTTACAAGAAATTTGGTAAAACGGGTGAAAACCCACTAGAGTAGAAGCTCTATGTTATTGGTTTCACAATAATGTTGGGTGAGGCATCAAGTCCATTAGATTTTAGGTATCTTTATGCTTTTTATTGCTCTTATTGTGTTATAAAAGCCTCTTCTTGAGTGTTTTAAATATTAATGAAAATTGACATAAATAATAAAAAATAAATTATATTTTATAAATATATGAGTTTAATTTTTACTGTAAGAATTTCTTTAATAGACAATCTTATAAATTTTTTGTAAATAATTTCTAAATATTAGAATTATACCCTAACTTTAGTAAAAGATTGATGTTAAAATCACTCTAACTTTTTGCTTTAATTTTTTATTTAAAAAATAAAGAGCCTCTCGAGTGCACGTTGAACAATGTTTTTATAACTTCCCTTTATGATCACAAATTATTCAACCACTACAATTTTGAACCAAAAGTGAAAAAATATTTTTAAGGAGAAAATTATTAATTATCATACTATTTAAATTTTCTATTTGTATTATTAAATATATGCACTTTTCCATAATTGTACAGTAACACTGTTTTTTTTTCAAATTAAAATTTACCAAACTCTGAAAGTATTAAACTTTCAGTTTTTTTAATATAAATATTTTCTTTTCCATAATATTTTATCGAAAAATTATTTTTAATAATAAAAAAATTCAACAACCGCAAAATGAGTTATCATAACTCATGAAGTCAACCCCACAAAGGAGAGTGTGGAATTAAAAAGTGAGTTGAATTTTGGAAGCCACTTTCATTACTCCCATGTTTTCCTTTTCAAAATCCAATAATGCCAATGCCATTCACATCTATCCGTACTGGCGGCAGATTTTCCCCCCCAACAAACAATTTATCAATAAAATATTTCCTAAAATTATGTTGTTTCTCCATTGAAGTTAATGGCATGTTTGGATAATAATTTTAAAAATGACTTATAAAAAAAAGAATTTTTAGACATCTTTTAAAAAAAATTGAGAAAAACTTATAAAAAAAATTAATTATGAATAAATGAGTGTTTAGATAGTTATTATCATAAATACTTTTATAATTAGAAAATTTTTAGAAAATGTATTATTTTACTAAAAATAGAAGAGAGATGAGAGATTGTAGAGAAGAAAAAAGAGAGGAGAGCGTGGAGAAAAGATATAAGAGAGAAAAAAGAAAGAGGGAAGAAAGTGGAAAAGAGAGATGGGATGTAAGAGAAAAGAGAGAAGAGATAATATAAGAAAAAATAAAAATAAAATAATAATTGGATAGTCCATAAGTTTATATTATTGTTTCAAAAACTACTCCTAATAGTTTATCCAAAAACTATAATTTGGTTCAAAAATCTTTTTAGACAAATATGATTGTTTGTTTTAAAAAATTTTTAAATTAAAATTTATGTAAAAAAACATTTTTAAAATTATAGTTTTAATTCTTCTTAAAAATCCATTGAGATTTATATTAAGACTTAAGAGAGGCACAGCCCTCCCTTCCCTTTTCTTTTCTATGGCTAATTTATATATAATCCCTGAAATTTGGATATGACATCCATAATCTTAAAAACTTTAATTACCATCAATTTTCTTAGACTCTTATATTTATACAAGATAACTTATATACATTAATTTTATAAACAACATAAAATTTAAGGAATTGGCTACATATCGATTATAGTTTTGAATAGTTATATGGAAACAAAAATAAAGTTTAAGTTGGCAAAAATACAAAACTAAAATTTAAAAAAGTTTACAATTGATAATTCGAGGTCATCCATACAGATTTGAAAGTTCAAAAATACTTATTATTAAATTTTAAATATTAATGGATTATTTATACCTAATCTAAAGTTTAAGGGAGTTTTTATAAGAATTTACTCAATATTTGATTTACAAGAAATTAAATCGTCCTTCTTCGAATCAATAACAAATTATGGACACTTTGCTTTAATAGAACAATAACAAATTAACGTTTACGGCATTGCAAATATTTAATCATTATCAATTTTTTAGTCTTAAATATAAGATATATTTAATTAATTTAATTATAATATATTTTTTTTAAAATATTATAATTATTTTTCTTAACTCTTTCATTCATTCTTTTACTTAATCATTGTTGAGAGAGTGTCAATAGAGATAATTTAAGCAATAGTTAGTAAATTTAAAAAATATATCTTATATTTAAGATTAATATTAATTTATTAATTAAATATTGTATTTAAGATTGGAAGAGTATTTTCTTATATAAAGCATGACCAAGCTAATTTGATGTGCCGTTCGAAATCGAAAATTTACACATACTTGATGTTGGATGAGAATAAAATGAATCGGAATAAAACGAACTGACCCTCATCATCCACTTCACAAGTTAGAAATTTTTATGAGAAAAAGAACAATCTTTTCATTAGGAGTTATTATTAAAAAAAAAGGGAATAAATTGTAATTAATTTTCTCAATATTTACGTGTAGATATGAGATTGTAAATGAATTGCTATTTTCATTTTCTCGCTCTATCTGATAACTTGATAAAATTGACAAGAATCCGCTGGATTGGTACCTTTTATCATACCGTTGCAATGTGATACACGTTAATGTTCAAACCTACCTAGATTTTTTTTTTTTTGGTATCAAAACAAAAAACTGTCCTATTGAAATCCTGGATTTGATAAATTTGTGAGTTTTGGATTAGGGAGAATTGTCATTTAGGGCCCCAATAAGAAAGAAAATGGCATTTTGGGCCTAAAGAATTAGGGAATTTTTCTTAGACCCGCTGGAAGGAAGTGAGAATATTGCTTCCAAATATTTTTGTTTTCTAATCCAGATAGAGAAGAATACAACACCAATTCTGTGCTCAAGGAAGATTTAGTAACAGATGAAATATAAAACTGCACCAAGAATTTTGATTCCCGACAACTCAACTATGAAACGAATTTGATTTGAATTGGATGCCACTAACTTTAATAGATAAAGTGTACAGTAACTTTAAACCTAAGCTTTCATGTTAAGAGATACTGGTAATTGAATATTAAAGGATCGTATAACTCTTAATGAAAAATGTGGATTCAACAAGATGCTGGCTATGAATATTAACATCTTTAAGCAGAATACCAAACTTGAACATTAGGGCATGTGGTGTTTGTTTTCCCTCATTAATATAACTTGTGGTCTGGACTATATTGAAAAAATATAAGTTAGAAACAAAATACTCCTCTAGTCCTTAGACAACTAATTTGCAAATGTACAATGGTTAATACTATTGAGTAGTCATAAGATATTCAGGAACATCCCTTGCAAGGTGTCAAGGCACTACTTCAGAAGTGCCACACACCTGGCAACCACTGCAGGACAGGGAAAATGGTAATGATATTGGTAGAAGTACAACTATAAATGGTTCATATAATGTTCAAAAGTAGAGCCAACGAATGAAAACGCATATGGATTTGTCCAGACTCCAAACAGAACGGTGAAACTCCCCACATGCCACTTTAGAGGTTTCAGGAGGAGTAAAAGGCAAGACTCTTTGACAATGTGCAATATATATGATGATATTTGTTATTTTTCTGCTTATGGATAGAGGAATACCAGAATTTTCACAAAGATTTTATGTTCTTGAGTCTTTAATGTTCACAAAATTAATTCAGATAAAACTGTGACATTATAGCATGTTAAAGTATCCCAATTTCTAGTCTCTAGAGAAAATGTAGACGAAAATAAAACACATTTCGTGCCTCAAAAATGGAAATTGACTAACTGATTCACTTTATGCTGAATTGAACATTATTAGATACAGGCTTCACAAAATGCATATAGTCATCGAATAAGGCTGGCTCTGAGGGTAAACAAAGACGCAAGCATGCATACTTTGACTTGCATTCACCAAAGAATTCGAACGTAGTTATCAGTTAGTAAAAATATTTAATTTCCTTCTGTAAGAATTCTGGTTTAAATGGTAGAAAACATAGCACATAGATGCCTTATACGGCCAAAGCACCATACAAAAATTGCATGACATGAATATATGTACGGAAGAATTTCCTGAACTCTTACCAGACAGGTTGTGTCATCATCACTTTATGAAGGTCACCACTAACAACTACTCAAAAAAAGTTATTTTCTAGCATTATCAAGTCTTTGCCTTCTTAAACCTATTTACTAAAGATTCTATAGACTTTTGGATTCTAGTTCCCTCTGTTTGCATTGCCTCTTCAGATACCTGGTGTAAATGCTCAATCCCGCGACCCAAACTAGCAAGGGAGGGGGCTGCAGGGGCAGATTCAACAGCACACTCAATCCCATCTCCATACGATAACAAGCCAGCGCAAGTACCAACACTGCCTACGAATGTAGCCCAAGGTAAGAACCCAACAGGCTGCATCTTTCGCTTCCTCATTATCTCATAGAATGCTGTTCTCATGGCTGAGATACTGGTTTTTTCAGCGGAGGCTATAACACTATGTGCAACAGCTCGAATCTTCTCAGCTGACAAAATTGCCTTGAGGGCACCAGATGTTTTAGCTCCTGAACTGGCAATCCCAGGAACCACAGCTTTTGATGGTCCAAGGGAAAATGCCAGTGCTTTCTGTGTTTGGCTAATAAAGAATTTGAGTGAAGTAGGGAATTTGAGGGTTACAGTCTTCATCAAAGTTGATGCCGGTACTGCTTTGCTCAGAGAGGAAGTACCGAAAACTACTGTTGCTCCTGCCCCTACTGCCACCATAGGTTTTTCTGTCAGTCGCTTCCTGTTGGTTTGATTTGAGTTAACCTTTTCAAGGTCACAACCTGTTACTAGTTGACCTACCAACTCTTTGACTTCATGAGGAAGAGGGGTATTCCAATGTCTCCTAAGACCTGCTAAACCACTAGCATCGACAAGTGCAACTATGGTCTTATACTTATCAGTCTGACTACGAAGGGCCTGTGCAAAGAGCACATTAGACTTTTCCTCAACTGGAAGTTCTGAGAACTCAGTGTTGGCTATTCTAGAAATATCTTTCCTGTTAATTGGCCGTAGGCCATTGTTATTTAAAGCCATTCTTAGCCCTTCAACTGCAATACGGAATCTGTAGACCTCAGAGATAATTCTTTTATCAAGAACTTCACCTCCGTTTATATCCAGTAGCATCTTTTGCACATGTGCTAGCGCTTTCCCAATTGATGGAAGATCATTGAATATATTGTGCAAGTCCTCAAGTAATGGATAGAGTGATTTGGCAAAAGCTGGGGCCTCATAATTACAACTAGGCCGAATTTCTATTGAATCTCCTTCTGAAACTGAAGGGGATTGACCAAGCAATTGTGAATCCATATAGAAAGATAAGGCTTTTACTAGCTGTAATCGAACATCATTACTCAAGGAAAACCTCTTCAAAGTCAAAGGGGCCATAGAGGCACCTTTCTGAGGAAGTAAACTACTAACAAAACTTTGGAAATGATTTGCAGCATCAACTTCACCGGAAGAGCTACCCCACGAACACTTCCCTAATGGCGATTCAAGCACAAGAAATGAGGATCCTACCTCCTCAGCCGCTTTCTTCGCAGCCACGATGTGCCCGTGGAAACTAGTCCCGAAAATCTTGCGCAACACAAAATTGCCCGCTACAGACTCATAATTCTCCTTTCCAAGCTTATCAATAAAACACCTTTTGATTACCCCAAAAGAAGAAGTGGGTAGTGGGGCTGCAACACCATCTTCTAGTCCATTCTCTTCCGACATAATTTCTGTCTCCAGAGAAAGATCCGCCTGAACTACCACAGCGTCCGGTTTAATCTCTTTGATAAGACACTCAGCATCAAAAGTTGATCGCTCGGACAAATTCAAAGCGGAAAGAATATAAATTACGGATTGCGTTTCAGGATCACGGACGGCAAAAACAAATTGTTTAGTGTGCTCAGGTATCGACAGTTTGCTCACCAATTGCTTGGAAGCACTAAGGTCATCGTTCTTGAATAGCGAGAAAGGCCAGAAATCTTGCAGATTCCAAATGAATGCAACCGCCATCTTTCACTTGGCGTCGTTATTGGGGGCAGTTCCCCCCAGTTCGGGAAAACGATGGAGAAAGAATGAGTCACAATCATCTTACGAAGATAATCCGTTTCTTATACCCAATTAAAAGTTTTGATTAGGAAAGGCTCGGCCAATAAATGGATGGGACACGAGACAGAAACTGTCAGCGGAGGCGAAGAATCTCGATCTTCACAAAACTAAACAGTCTCATCCAACAGCTTTTGAGCCTGGCCGATGAAGTCCAATCAAAGTTTTTTTTTTTAAACAAAAAATTGGGGCTTGATAATACTTGGGTTGGGTTTCTTCTTTTCCTCCTCTATAAAGTCATGCAAATGTTTTTGACCTTTTTTTAATAAAAAAAATAATGTTTAATGTTTAATTTTTAGTACTCTATTAGCGTAAATATCGCTTTATTATAATTTTAGTTATGATATTTACAAAAATATCATAATTTCTTGATATTTAAATTTATATTTAAGGATAATAGACAGCTCGCTCTACCCGATATTAATATCGCCTAAAAGAAATAGAGATTTCACTCTGCTTTTAAATTGTGGATGAACCCAATTTCTTTCTAAAAAAATTTATATAAAAAAAATTAATATTCTATTCTATCAATCACTTTGTCATTAAATCGGTCAACTAGTTTGTGAGTTGTTGTTTTTTTTAATAACTGATATTTTAAAAAGAGGAAGATAATATTGGAAGTTTTACTATAAGCTAGAATTGATTTTTTAGCACAAAGATTTAAAATTTTTATAAAATAAAGAATGTCATTTGATATTTTGTTTCATGTTAACTTTTATGGTTGTCATCTTCACTACTTTAGGCTATTCATATTCATATGATATGTTTTATGGTTGCTCTGTCCCTATTCCATCTGCCTTTTGCTTCTTCTTTGTTTCGTTCTTAGTTTTGGTTAACGCATGCTCTAGTTTTGGTTAACGCATGCTCTAGTTTTGGTTGGACCTTTGGTTGGTGATGCAAAAGGTATCCTCTCCTTGTCAATAATGTGCTCTATGGAGTACATGTTCAAGGAAGACTTCAATAACTCCGTTGTATCTTCATTGTGAGGTTTTAGCTGATCCTAAGATCTCGTAGTAGTGTGTACTAATGGTATTGAGCTCTTCTCTACTAAAGATTGTAGGTGTTTCAAACCCCTTCTCCAATTTTTTTTATATAAAATAATTTAGATAGGTTTTATATCAATCTATTATCAAAATTAGGGTACAACTTCAGAATTTAGAGAATATTTATAAAATATTTATGAAATTATTTATTAAAAGAGTTATCACAACTATAACATAAATCAAACACATATTTTTATAAGATATAAAATTATTTTTTACTATATATGTTAATTTTTTTTTTACAACCCTTCTCAAGTTTTGTACTTGGAACATGGAAGTTCAGCTGGTGCTTCGATGGGAATCTCACAGGGCAGTTGACACTAGTTTGGGCAAGTTGGTTGGCCCAAACACTAAAGGATTATTTCTTAATTTAGGGTATTCAGGTGTGATTATTTTTCCCAACGGGGGTATCCTTTGTGATTTTCTCATTTGCCATGTAAATTGATTATTTACGGCTTTGACTTGTCGTGACGTGATGGGGATCAAGGAGACCGGAGTCTGTAGGATCCGGATCCTCAGAAGCACCCGCTATTCTCGTCCCCTGAAGCACTTTATCTACTTGTGTTTCTCTTACATTCATTTTTATTTGATTTTCTCTATTGCCTAAACTATAAAAAAATATTTTTTAAAAACACACTTTAAAAAAAAAAGAATTTTTAATTGCTTTTAAAAAGCATTTTTAAAAAAGTGTCTTCTAAAACACACTTAAAAAAGTGTTTTTTAATAAATTTTTTTAAAAAATACACTTTTAAAAAAAATTAAACACACTTTTTCCCACTTTTACAGTGTTTTTTTAAAAAATATGTTTTTTTTTTTTAAGTTGGGCAGCAGAAAGAAGCAAATAGAAAAGGAAGCGGAAGCGCGGCGAAAGCAAGAGGAGTGTTCATAAGGGATGAGGCGGGAAGGTGGTTCTGAGATGTCCGTTTCTGAGGCTGTTTTACCTACTACCCAACAACATTGGCCTCTCTTTGCCTAGGCCCAACATATTGCCCACCCCTATCCATTTCATGCTCCCTACCATACCATTTATTCTTACAAGTTAGCACTAAATATAATTCATGGTTCACATGAAAGCTTTAATTTTAACGGAAATTTTATGATAAATTTTTTTATCCGAGTTTCTTAAGAAGTAACAAATCAACTTGATATATTGCCTTGTACATGAAAATCTAACCAACTCTTGTAGTACATCATTAAGATGATATCATACATTATATATAATTATAACTAGTTGAGAGATACGCATCCTCAATAGGGTCAATTAACAAAAAGATAAGATATATGACTATTTATAATTTGATTAATCTTTAAAAAATATTATTTTATTATAATTTCAGTCGCGATATTTTAGAAAGTATCATAACTCTTTAGTGTTTAGATTTACATGTTGAGGGTAATAGACGGATCGCCTTGACTAACATTAGTATCGCTTAGGAAGAAGAAAGATTTCACCTTACCCTTAAATCATGGATGAACCTAGTATTTTTTTAAATTCTTTTTATAAAAAAAACTAGTTGAGAGATTGATTTTGATTTTAATCATAAAACGTTAATTTATTTTATTATATAAATTTATTATTTTTTAAAATATTCTTATTGATGGTACATATTAAAAATTTCTATTTAAAGATAATTATAATAAAAAATGATATTTAAAAAAAATTAAACTATATTTATTATAAATAATTAATATAATTATTTTTTAAATTTATTTAAATTAATTATTTAATTATTATATTAAAGAGTGGAGATAATAATAAATTAGTCACCTAGGATAATTCAAATGATAAGAATGATTTAAGATTTGAGTAAGTAGTCCGATGCTCAAACCTTTACGCTAAAAACATGACAGGTTCATGGGTGTATAATGTATGTTAATCGCTTGATTCTAATTATAAAAATTAATTAACTATTTAAAATATATTAAATAAATTTAATAAATAAATTATATTATTTATTAGTTATAATAAATTAAAATTTTTCTCTTTATTTTAACAACATATCAATACTACTTTTATAATATAATTTATTATATTTTATTAAATATTAACAATAATAATAATAATATAATTAACAACTAGTTCTTTATACTTTTATAATACAATTTATATGTTTTATTGATATTGACTTTTATAATCCAATGAACTATACTTTAAAAGTTATATTACTATTATTATAGATATCTAATAAATTATATAAAAAAATTAGTAAATTGTATGTGATTAAAATAAAGGATAAAATTGTATAAATATCTCATTTTAAAACTTTTTATTTAGTTATGGATATGGATTTAAAATTTTAAAAATTGACATCATCAATTTAGAATTTAAAAATTTAAGAGATATTATTTAGAAATTTCCTCAATTTTGAATCATCATTAATATATGCATGTATATAATCAAAATAACAATTATTATTATCTTATTGTACCCGCCATGATTATTTGTTTTCTTTTATAATAAAACATAAAAAAAGAAAATTGACACAGTGACCGATATAAATTTGCAGCATAATCTACGAAGATGGATAGGTTGTTGGTGGAGGGAGCGTTGACGATTACCTGGATCTGAAATCTACCGCTATCTTTGCAAAGGATAGAGAGAGAAAGATTACAGAGGGAGAAAAGAAAGAGACAGGGAGTGAAAAGAGTACTAAGAGAGAGGGAGAGTGTGTATCAGTACCCACCAAATCCCGCTCGTTAGACTCCAAAATCTACTGCTAACCAGATTATTAGCGTTCTTCGGCGCCTTTCACTCTCACATTGCCCATCGCCACTATTACCATTTTCATCTTCTCTCCCTCTGCAACTACTCATGGATTGTTCTGAAGCTACGAATATAGTGCTCACCAAAATCAAGAATCTTGACCCCGAAAATGCCTCGAAAATCATGGGTTTTCTACTCATTAGCCTAGAAGAGAGTGAATTGGTACGGTTGTGTTCTACTCCTGACTATGTTCTTCACTCATTAATTCTCAGGGTCAAGTCTCAACTGTGTCTCTCGAGTAACTCGTCCACGTCCTCTGCTGTCCCTTCACCTCCCTCTCCTCTTAACCCCACAGCGAGACCCACTATTAGTAACCCATTTTCCCGGTCGTCGCCGAGAATGGGTGACAATGGTTTTGACTTCAGTAGGAACCCATCTTCATCGTCTTCGCATTCTTGGTTATTTTCTGGGTTGCCGAACGGTCCCATTAGCCCAAACTCAAGCACTTTACTCTCCTATAAGAATATACGTGCTGGGTTTCCGAACGACCCCACAAACACGGTTAACGACTTCGTTGATGAGCATCAAATGAACGATTACTTTTCTTTTCTAAACGAGTCCTCCAAGAATGAGGATTTGGTCGATCCACAACTTCAATCGGGCCATGGGGCTAACAATTGGCAATCTATGAACAATGGCGACGTTGTTCCTTTTCATAGGAGATGTTTCTCGGCGAGCGATGTGTGTTTTGAGCCTGAAGAAGCAGGTCCGGGAATTGGGCATAAGCTCTGCCTTCATTTTGCGAGGGGCCACTGTAAAAACGGCGACAATTGCAAGTTTGTGCATGGTCTTTTGCCAGATTCACTGGATGCTCCCATTATTGGTTCTCCAAGTAGGTTTGATGGGTTCGAACAGCGTGAGGGGGTTATGAGGTTGAAGGCCTTACGGCAAAGAATGATGGCTTCATCGCGCCTCACGACTGGGGTGTCACCCTCCTCACACGATCAGTACTTAAATTTTTTGATGCAGCAGCAAAGTGATCCTCAGAGCCAGAGGTCTCTTTCTTACTATGTACAACATAGGAACGTAGTTTCTCTCTTTTCATCCTGTTTTGTTTTGTTTTTATTTACCTAATCCTGGATGTCTTGTGACGCATCTCAGAGCCGCAGCGGCATTAATGATGGGTGAAGAGTTTATCCCCTTCGGAAGAGGTAGGCCGGAAAGGAATGACTTTTCAGCTATGGTATCAGCAGAGAGACTGACCTCTGCTTCCAGACAGATTTATTTGACATTTCCTGCAGATAGCACGTTTAAAGATGAAGATGTTTCAGATTACTTCAGGTGTAGCATGCTTACTCCTTTCCTGTATCCCTGTCCTGTCAGGGAAGTTGATATCAAGGTTGAAATGATGGAAAATTTTTAAAATATAATATAGTGGCTTAGAGACATTGTAAATCATATGAGAAAATGCGGGTGCCATTGAATCATGCAAAATATATTGCAATCTGTTATATAGGCTATGAAGCACCTAGAGTTCATAAATGGATCTATATTTGTATGCGTCTGACACTATCAGATTGGAGACAGGTGTAGTTGCTGTTCATCATTGTATATCTTGTTGTGCCACAGTATTTGTATTGTGTTGTGCCCCTTGGCAATCTTTACTGTTGTTGACTTGAGTGAGCCCCACTTGTTTTCAAATGCAAGACTTGCATGTATTCTTTTAGTGTGATTGTGTGATCATGATTCTGAAGTCATAGTGAGTCTGGAGTTGCTCATGACTCTAGTATTGTTCTTGACCTCTTAGTTTCTTAAAGCATTGCTAGTCTCTTTTCTCATTCTTGATGTGAGCTTGCTTCAGAGTATGCATGAACATTAATAACTGAAGAATATAGGATTAGTTTTGGGAGAGGGAACAAAAGAGGCAGGGTAGCATGAAATATTTTGTCATGTGTCCAAGTCATGCGTTTTGCATCTATTCTTGGAGTTCATTTTTTTGATCAGGCTACGTAGTTTGCATAGCACAATCCTCATGTGTCTCTCGCATGTGGAGATCGAATCAGTTGTGAACTTTTCCAGGTGTCACTTTCATGTAGTTTTTTTCCCTCCCTATGAGAGAAAGCAAACAATTTAAGTTTGTTCTTATAAGAGTCTTGGAAAATACAAAGTCCTTACCGTGCATAAATTCTTGTAAGGAAAGATGAAAACTTAAAAGGTGCTTCTTGTATTGATTTCCATGTTATGGACTTCATCTACCTAGAGTTTCCATTCAGCAGCATGTACAATGTGCATTGTCTACGGTCTTTTCAGCTTGCCAATCAATTAGCATGAAATTTCTTTCAACTTGACTATTAAATATGGTCTGTTGAGACTATTATATATACATCAATGGATTGTTTAGATATTATATTTAATTCCGTTGTTGGCCATCGATCAAAATTGAATGTTATTCCTATTATTCAAGCTGTCAAAGCAGTAGAGAATAGAGCAGTCTCAAGTTACAATGATCAAAATATGATGTTATTCTCCAGTTTCTCTGAAAATATATCCTCTTAACTCTCTGGTACCCCAAGAAATAGTAATATTGGATATGAATCTGATACTGATATTTGTACTCAATTTTCATAATTGGTGGAATATGCTCACACGTGCACTCTCACAACCAGTAGTGTTCGAGTTTTTACTGCATGGCAATGCCAATATCCATAAATGGGACTATAAGGATGCTTTTATTTATTTATATAGTTGCTTGCTTCTACATAATATGCAACTGGGGATACATAAATGACTCAAGTCCCACAGACAAGATGCATGGCTTAAAATTATTTAGCTAGTGCAAACACTATTCCTCTGTTAATGAAGTGTAGTTTGTGATTCAAGGCCTGCAATTAAAGATTTTATGATTTGAGTCCTTAAGGATTGCAGCCTTGGAAGTTCACAATTTATGACTCCGGTCTGTTTCTCTCAAAATTCATTTTAATGCATTAAAGTAAATAAAATAGCTTTGCTTGATCCATGTAATCGCAGATCTCACTTTGTGGAAATGTGGGGTAAGTTTTGTTGCTGCTGCTGTGTTTAAGGAGATAACCCTATTTATCTTGTCAATCGTTCACGTTTAACAAAGAAGCATTGTTTGTTGTGTTTACAATCTTCTGCATGCATGTAAATCCAAATTGAGAATTTTCATTGAATGGGCTCCTTTGTTTTATTGAAGTCAATTTGGCCCTGTGCAAGATGTGCGGATTCCGTACCAGCAAAAGCGAATGTTTGGCTTTGTTACTTTTGTCTATCCAGAGACTGTGAGACTAATATTAGCCAAAGGGAACCCACATTTTATCTGTGATTCGCGTGTGCTTGTCAAGCCCTACAAGGAGAAAGGAAAAGGCCCAGAAAAGTATGAGCTTGTCATTTTCTTTTATTGGTCGATGGTTTATATCTTCTTGTTCCTATTCATAACATCATGAGTCATGTGATGTAGGAGACAGCAACATCAACAGAAGCCGTTTGACAGGGGAGATTTTTCACCATCTTTGAGTCCTATAGGGTTTGATTCCAAAGAACCTTATGATCACCTTGGTAAATAAATTTCTTTTTGGCATTACATGGTCATGGAAGACTGAGTTCTGAAAAGAATTTTTTAATTGTATTTTCCTTCTGGAAACACCCATAAGTTGTGCGTGAAGTTAATTCCATAAGGAGTTTAATTTGCTTGCATTTTGTCTTACTCGACTCTGTTCTTCTTTGCAGGAGCAAGAATGTTCTATAGTCCACAGGAGATCCTTTTTAGAAGACAATTGGAGCAACATGAGTTGCAGAAAGCCATTGAACTTCAAGGCAGAAGGTTGACGAATCTGCAGCTTCCAGACTTCAAGAATAATCCCATACACCATCACCACCGCAGTCTCTCTGTTAGCTCTTCTCTGCCCATACTACAAGTTAATAGTAACATTAGTAAAGCAGTTCTTACTCCTGATAGCATTATAGGAGATATTGCAGGTTAGACAAATTGATATTAGCACTGTGCTGAAAAAGTTCTCTTGAAGATGGGCTTTGCTTTACATTGTCATGATGTATTGTTTTGCAGGCTATAGTGGCACACAGGCTCCTACTATTTCTTTTCCCACCGCTACTTCTCTTGCTGAGATGCAGCAGAAACAGGAAGATGTTAATCCAGCCAACATTCATGATAATGCAGGCGGAAACAAAAAGGATAACTCAAATACCGAAGTCTATGATAAAAAGTATGGAGCTTCACTGTTCCTGACTTCACTTCCTTCTTTTAAGTTTCTGAACTCTGTCTTGCTTTCTAAGTTGTTTCATTTCTGTGTTTCCTGAACTGTGGGGTAGTCTGGAGCAAGTGCTTCCTGATAGCCTATCAGCATCTCCAGCAAATGCAGCCAGAGATCTGCCCAACTCATCGGCAGTGGCTGATGCGAATGAGAGAGCAGCATTCTCAACTAGCTCATCTCCTCATAATGTAGAACCTCCAGCTAAGTCTGCCGACATCTGACATCTCTTCTCGTTGATTTTCATTTGAATTCCAGGTATCTTTCAGTTGCAGTTTGTATGCCGCTAATCCCTACCATTAACATAAACGGTTAAATGCTGCTGACAAGTTGATACTTCTTAGGTTTTGCAATTTAGGCAATAGAAATGGCCATCAGGGGTTGATTTTTATTAGGGTAAGCTGTTTCTTTCTGATGTTTTCATTTCTGGAACGGTTTCTTTTCAGTGAATTTCTTCTCAGATTTTTGTTCCTGATACTCTGCAGAGATTTATAGAAGCATACAGAAGAATCCTCGTGATGTATAGCCGAATACAACCAGATCAAAGACTAGAGATCCTTAGATATGATTCAAGGCAATACATACTACTAACAGCCAGTGATACATATTCCATACTTGGGAAACCAGCCATATTAGCTCTTAAGTAATTTGCCTTTCTTTTTTCTTCTTGTTATTTAATCACTGCCCCCTTCCCAAACAGTTTCTGTAGTTGTGCCTGATCATACTGCCATAGAAATGTACTCTAGATTTGCCCCTAATGTAACATATATACACCTCTTCTTTCATCCACATTGAGTTTGATCAGATGCTAATGTTCTCTGTATTTTTCCCGATTTAATACTACTTGGAAGTTTGAATCCTTTATGATACATTTAGAAGGAAGTACTAATAAGAGAAATAGAGCAGTTGACTATAAATCCGGAAACTTAAAAAGCTCAGTCCGATTTGATGACGTCGTACTAAAGAGAAATAATATGACATTGTTGTTCTGAGACAAGCTAAGCGGGGCCCTTTTACCGTAAGATAAGATAACTAAAACCAGTTGTGTTGCGTTCACTTTCTGAACCAAGCGCAACCCCTTACCTTAGAGGGATAAAACAAAACCAGTTGAGTTATAGTTCACTCCTGAAAGAGATATGAATGAATCTAAAATGAGATAGAAAAAGAAAAGGGAAGAAATTGAGATGGTATTAGTTAGTTTAATGTTTACAACTCCATTGGAGTGCAGAGGTCTCAGTAATTTTTCCATGAAGAAATGAGTCTTTGTAAGTGGAGTCAACTTTAGTCTGAAATTGAGTGGAAGTTTAAAGAAAATGTGTCTTGAAATTATTTTGAATGGTGGTATGAAGTGATATGAAGGGAAATGATAGGAATGTGTTTGGCTGGTAGTGGGCAGAGGGAGGTCCCCATATTGGGGAAGGGGTTCAGGTGTTGTCACTTGCTGCTGACATTTTATGAACAACCGTACATCCACCACCCCACTCCTTTCATTTTCAACTGTTTTGACATGTTCGGATTCCTTTGATCTTATTCCCTTTTCTTCTCTCCAACCCCCCCCCCCAGCTTCTTTTTACTTTTATTTTTGGAAAAACATTTTAGAACGGCCTAAATATCTATAGTTTCTCTTCATTTTTATTTTACTTATATTATTTTTTTATTAAATATCTAATTTTATTATGTCAGCATAATTAACTTCTATATAAGAGATAATAGTTGTAAAAAGCAAAGTCAGATATTAATTAAAAATTGAGAAAAAATATGAGTATTTCTAAAATAGTTTTCCCTTTTTATATATAACTATATGATTATGTTACATTCTAACATAGTCCCTCTTAATTATAGATATTTTTCTTAAACATATTTTTTCATTAACACAAACTTAGATTCAAGATCTCATATTTAGGACAAAAATTCTTTTAATTAAAAAGTTAATAAAATTAGTTATTTATAAAAAAGTATATGTTAGTTTTTAAATTAACACTCTTAATTATTTATATTGAAAACTATTTTCTTTATGAAATATACCTTTTCCGTACAATCAAGAGGTGAGATTTGAATTTTTTTTTATAAATTTAGTGAATAAAATAGATTGAGATATTATGTTAAAGAATAAAATAAATTTTTTTATTATTATAAAAAAATAAACCTTTTTATTGTCTTTTATAATTTATTATATTTAGGATGGGAATATATATATATATATAGAGAGAGAGAGAGAGAAAAGTCGGTTTGTGCATTCACATATGAGATGGGTCGCCTAGGTAAGTAAAAGAATTTGTCGTTGGTAATTGGTAGGATGTGTTGATAACCTTTTATTTTCTTTTGTTTTATGGTTACTAGTTGAGAGATTATTTGAGTAATATTATCCTCCCTTGTTTAGAAAATTCGTTATTTATTGTCAACAATTGAAGCAATTTATGTATTTTTATTGCCATCATGAAAAGTAATATCCCATTGAATGGGCTAATAAATCATATCCCCTACTATCTACCCATACAAATCGATGCCGTGTCTCATACCATATACTATCCACCAAATTATGATAGAATGCATATATATAATATGTTATTCCTTTGATCCTATTAGGCCCCTGAAAGAGAAAAAATCTTTTATCCCTTTTATAAGTTATATAATTATTTTTTTATATAAATATAAAATTTTACTTTTAATTTATTATTATATTAATTTTATTCTTCAAGTATAATATATATTAAATAAAGATAAAATTAAAAAATTTTAAATATTAAAATAGAATTAACAAAATTTAAATTTTTTGAAGTCTATATGAATTATATTAAAAATAATTTTTAAATAGGACTAAAAAAATATATTGAATATAATTAGTAGAGTTATTTTCAAGTTAAATGGTCGAAAGATACTGGTAGTCAATTAAGCATATTAATTAAGTCAATTACGAGTTTACCAAAAAAAAAAGTCAATTAATTAAGCACATTAATTAAGTCGGTTATGCTTACTTTGACGGAAGTACATGATTTAGTTCCTGCTGTACGGTATATTTCTCTAGTCCTTGTTCTCTATTCTACAGAAGAACCGTCATCGTTGAGAGAGAAGACCTGCCGTCTCACGACAGAAACAAATCATTCGCACGGTCTCCTCCATTCCACGACAGCAACAACCCAGAAGAAGCCCAATAGAAACAGTGAACATCAATAGTGAGCAGTCTCCTTCATCCATCTGCCACACGACTTTCTTCTCCTTCTTCCCCTTCTTCCCTTCAAGAATGGCGATGGACAGACCAGCAAATGTGGGCAGAGAGAGGAAGTGAAGAGAGTAAAAAATAGAGGGTTAAAAAATAAAAAAAAATTATGATTTTAAAATATTTTAATTTAGAAATATTTATAGATATTTATGATTATTTATTTAAAAAAATTTAAAATTATAGTTTAAGTTAAAATTTATTTTAAATTTATAATTTAAAAGAAATTCAAATACTCACTACTACATGTCAGAGAATTTAACATATATGGTTGGACTGAGCCTCTATATGATTTATGAATGTACAAGTGTATAATGTGCATGATATGGGATCCCTCAAAAGTAAAAAACCTTCAGGCTATTTTATGTGTCCGTCTCTAAGTGCTCCAGCTTTTAAAGATCAAGTATGTTAATATACCCTTTGAATCAATAATTGTTAAACGGCTCTGTTACTCTTCTTGAATCTGAAAAGGACTTTTTTTTTTCTTTGGCAAACTTAAAAAGATATTACCACTAAAAATAGCGATTAATCCTCTCATACTATAAATTTTTTTAAAAAATATTTAATATTAGCGATAAGATGTTCTGTATACATATAATGTTAGAGAACAAATCCCTAATTAGATGTTTAAAGAATACCTGGAAAGGGCTTTTGGACATTGTGAATATCATCACTAATAATTTAGAATATAAAGTAGGCTTGGGTTCTTTAATTTCTTTAACCCACCATCTTTTGTGCCCATGCAAATAGGTCATGCTTCATCTTAGCCATTACATATTGTAGCTATCCTAATATTTTTATAGTTTTAAATATAAAATATATTTAATTAATTTAGTTAGATTAAGTAAATTAGTTAATATGATATATATTTTTTAAAATATTATAATTATCTCCTATAATTATCTCTATTTTTTATTTAATTATTATTGAGGAAGTATCATTTAGAGTAATTTTAAAAAATATTAATAAATATAAAAAATATATTTTATATTTAAAATAAAGATTAAATTTTTTAATTAGATTATATATTTAAAACAATAGAAATATTATATATTCTTTCCCTCCTCTAGTGCCAAGTTAAATGGAACTCGTCTCTAATCCGTAAGCTTTTACGCTCCTGTTATGGCTGATGAGACTCTCAGCACTTACCCTTTTTAGAGGACAACATGACTGTACTCTTTAATCTTGAAAGGTAACTCTTCGGATTCTTTTACTTAGATGGTTCTTTATTGTGTGTGCATAATTGGATTCCAAACACAAGGCAGACAAATCCTTTTCGGAAGTTCCTTTGGTCAGTCAATCTCCCTCCATTACAAAAGTATCTTTTGTTGGTTTGGAAGTTGCTGAATCCGATATCCGATCCTAAGAGCTCATCATCTTTTAATGTTTCTGGATTTTGTTTATTTGGTGGAGTCTGATGATCCCCTTGAACATCTATTCATCACATATACCTTTATGTTAGATGTTTTTGATGTGGATGCTTTTCATCAAACAAATTCTTGCTTCTTTCTCATTTTCTTCCCTAGCTTTCTCATATTTTAATAAGAATCACCACGTCCATTTCTTCTATTTGTTTCAATCTCCTTAATCTATCATTACTCCTTGGTAATTCATGAAGGAAAGGCGCATCATTTGACAATTTAGATAGATTAAATAAGATAAATAAATAAATTAATTATAATAAATATTAAATTTGATTATTAATTTAAATAAATTAAAAAATATATAATATAAATTTATTTTAATAAGTTAGATTTAATCATAAATAATTATTCTTTTAATTCTAAATATATGATATATTTAATTAATTTAAAAAATTAGTCAAATTAATTAATATAATATATTTTTAATTAAAAAATAATAAATATAAAAAAAAATATATTTAGAATTAATATTAATTCTCTAATATAATAAAGATTAAAAAAATTTATTTAATTTTTTAATATATATAAAAAAATTAATTATATTTGAAATTAATGACAGAATGAGTAATATGTTTAATTTTTTTTATATTTTCTATTTATTTATTTTGAAATAACCACATTTTGAATAAAAATATCCAACATTAATGACCTATTTATTTCTTATTACATTAAATCGATACTTCATCTTTGTATTCAATTGTCTTGAGGATTTATTTTATTTTTAAAAATGTTCATTTATCTTTTTTTTTTTTTTTTGGGTTTATTTTGTTTCCACAAGCCAGTTTTCTTCGATAGGGTTTTAATTTTCAATCCTGCTCTGCAGTCGAGAGTGAGGGGTCATCATCTGCAGCAGATTGCGACGATTTCATAGTAATTTTGCATGTGGATTGCATCTAACAACATTTGAGTTGCGAGAAAATGAATACAATTAGGCACAGATTGTTCATGTTTGGGCGGGAGTTGCATACGCGTTCGTATGATGGCCCCTCAGAAGCTTTGAAGAGAAAGGTGGCCGAATTGGAGAAAACAAGGAAGATGAGGACCTCAAGAAAGAAGGACCAATTCTTTGTGGAGGTTCCCGAATCTAAATCATACCTCGATACTGCCACACCGCAAATGGTTCTTGCTGTGGTTGGAATCGCTCTCTTTGCCAAGTTCCTCATGATGGTATTCCTGCCTTGTGCTTCACCTTCGGATCCCATTCTCCCTTTTTCTGTGCTATTTATAGTCTTAGATGGAAGATGCTCAAATTGAGATGCTCCCCCCTTCCCCCCCCCCCCCTTCTGGGTCATGTTTTAATGGCATTTTAATTGTTCGATGAAATTACTGAGGGACCAATTGAGATATGGATTATCAAAATTAGAGGATAAGTGTGCATATAAGCTTGTAGGTAGTATGTTGTAACATGCATTTTTTTTCCACCTCTTAGTATCAGCCTTTTGGTTGCATAGGCCATTGTTATATGGAGCTATAATTTAATCAATGTCTGTATTGGCATCACAGTATGATGATTCCAAGTCCCAAGAGATACTTGAGCGCAAGATAAAGCATGCACCGGCAGGTCAAGGCACGGTAAGAATGCTTACCCGCGAAGAGTGGGAGGAGTTTCGAGAAGTGAGGCCTAGGACCCCTTTTGAATCTAAGCTTGCCCGACCTAATGCTCGAATCAGAACTGGAGAGCCACTGCGTTTGGTAAGCCCTGTGATGCTTCTTATACATGTGACTGTTTAGCAGAAATACTTACGGACAATTTGATCCCATTCTACTCTCAGTAGGGTAGCGTCTTTTGTTTTGCTAAACATCAGGTTGTGAAATTACTTGCTTGACATGAAAAATAATACTCCTCCTCCGATCCTAACTAATTTGATTAGATTAAAAAAATTAGTTTATATAACATGTTTTTCCAAAAATCTCTAATCAAACTCCCTTATTCTCTTAATTATTATTGAGATCAATAGGAATAATTTGAAAAAAATTTAATAAATTTAGAAAATAAATCTTATATTTAAAATCAAGATCAACTCCCCAATTAAGTTGTATATTTAGGACCGAAGGAGTAACTTATTACAGTGACACGCCAATGCTACTAAATAAACCTAAAGTCGAGATGGTGGATTTAACATGAATATATATTTATATATGCTTGCAAAATGATAGGAGGGCACTTTAGATTTTAGCCTTAAATAAGGGGGAGGGGAAGAGGCAAAACTGAATGCATGCGGTGTCCTAAAGTAGTTCTTATGATAAAGTTATCATTTAAGTGGTTTTGATGTCATAGTTTTGCTTCTAAATTTGGCACAATCGTATGAATTGAGAATTTGGCCCGAGAAAATCCAGATACTTATATAAAAGTCAAAATTTTGACTAATGAAGATGAGTATTGATTTTAGTGCCAAGTTTCTCACAAAAAACTCACTAATCAAGATGATTTGGCCCTTGGAATCTGGCTTACTGCAGCAATCTAACAGCCCGCACGCATGGGTGTGAGGTTTTATAACTATGCCTAGAAAGGCTGTGTCAGAAGTCAGTACCATTACTCAACTTTGGGTTAATTGTGCGTAGCCTTACCCTGCATTTTTACTAGAGGCTGTTTTCACAACTGGAACCCTCTGAAATATATGGAGAAAGTTTAAAGATTAAAAAGAAATGAAAAAAGAGTTGTGTGGAGCCTTAAAGGAGCTGTACTATTCTTGGTCTGTGAATAGTTCGGCTCCATATAGATTTTATATGTTATAACCATTGACTGAACCAAGAAAATTATCCATCATAATGCTGAGAATGGTACCATTCTTGTGTTGTTAAAGTGAGTTTTCTATACTGCTAGCTCACTGTCATCCCCACGATTTCTGCAGGAGGACTTGAAGGATTGGACAACTGATGTGCTTATGGATGCAGTTGCCCGAGTTGAAGAGTATGGTAGCCGCGGCTCCAAGTGATATAAGTTTCTGCCCTGAACGTATCTTATTCAGTTCTGAGTTCAATTTATCATGCCAAATGTAAATTATTATCTTTACAAAGTTGTTAACCTCTGAAGATATTCTCAATACTCCACCAAAACTGCATTATAATATTGTGTCTGACAATTGAGTATGAAATAAGAATTATCATTGTATTTTGTTCACACATTTTTTACATGAATAGAACTTATCATATATTCAACATTCTCTTAAAGCTGTCAAATGTAAGTGGTTACAGACAAGTACTTCTGAGCACTTTTAGCCTCCTTGGTGCATATGTATATGTAATGGTGGGTTGGACCAGGCTAGTGGATGCATTTCTTCAGTCGTTGGCCTGTATAAGGAAGTTGATCCAAACAACCATTCCTTGGGGGTTAGATTGTTGAATAAACTTTATTTATGCTGAGAATTAACCCTTGCTGGTTCTGAACTCCTTTATCTCACACAATCAAATATTTTGGTGCCACACCACATGTACCAGTCAAACTTAAACAGTTACATGTAATGGGGTTCATGAGCATGTTTCTTCAGTTGATTGATACATTGTTATTGAGTATGACTCAGCTTTCTTTGTCGTGATATATAAGGGGTACCCTTTTCAGCATTTCTATTTTATATCAGAGGGATGGGGACCATTCTCTTCTCAAAAGGACCTTGTGATATCCTTACACTTTCTTTTACATTAGACCAAATAAACATACTAGATAGTTGTTATTACCTGGGCTAACAATTTAGAAATCTAAAGTCTTGTATAATATCATAAATAACTAATTTAACTAATTTCTTTAAGATCTATAAATTAATTATTAAATTCTTATATTAAGAATTAGGAGTAATTATATATATATATATATATATATATATAAGTAGGGTTATAATCATGGCTCTAAGCTCAGGCAATTTAAATTTTAATTGCTTGTATGCCAAACCATTTTGAATTTTATTATACTAAAATCTACTCAGAAGTTAGGGGCTATGCTTCTTCCAGCCAATTTTTTTTCGTAAATATGGATATAGTCAGGAGTTGAACTTCTGGCAACATGCTTAAGGGTAAATTACATTTTTTTATTTATTAATGAATTATATATCTAAATTTCCAGATAAACTTATTTATTCTAGTCGAGTACCTTCTTTTTGTTATTTTTTCCTCCTATTTTAGTGGGCTTAATAATTGTGGTTTTCGATTCTGTGCTAGTTGGATGCCTCATTGCTAGTGATTCTCTGATTGATATAATTTCAAAATCATAGTAAATGGATTTTCACAAAAATACTCCATTGTTTCATCTCTCCCTATAAAGTTCACCTCACCTTATTGAAGTCGTGGCCGCAGCTACACAAAATTGAGTGGAAACATTTGGTAAAAGCTTATAACCATGAGATAAAACTAGGGATAATAAGGTTGTGGTTTTATATGTATTTGGTTTTTCCACCGCTTATATTATAAACTTTTCAAGCCAATGCCATGTTAATTGTTAGAGCATTCTTATGTCATGAAAAGCTCACTATTTTGCTTGTTTTTTTTTACTACTATTTGTGTAAAAATTGTTATATACTCACATGATAGATTAAAGATATAAAATTGAACTAACAAACTGTTAGTTAAGGTGATAAGTGATTTCATATCTTAATGAGAAAAATATAAGTTTAAATCTTGATAAGTACACTTGTTAAGAGAAGTGAAAATCTTTTGTGTTGTAAACCTAAAAGAAATTATACTCTTGACTAAATATAAAAAATATAACTTTGATTATTATAAATTATAGGCATTTCAAATGGTAATATTTGATCATAATATTTATTGATTTTAAATTATTATATAAAATGATTCTTTTTAGAAAAAATATTTTTATAACCCATGGTATGAGAATAATTTCAATATTAAATAATAACATGATCAGAATAATACTATTTCAAACATCTTGTTAGTTGCATATATACTTCGGATTACAATATTTGAAATCTATTGCATAAATTTATATTAATATATTAATAATTAATATTGATATACCATCGATTATTTATAAAATTTAGGTCTTCCGAAATAATTATTGTTAATAAAAAAGAAAGAAAGTAAAATAAAGCAATTAAATAAATCAAACTTAAATAGTGATACTATAAGATACCGCTATTTATAAGGTTGACTTTTTATATGTCATAACGAAGATTCTTCCGAAAATAACCGTTTTCCCCCATAACCACCCAATGTTTCTTCATCTTTTTCCTCACTCTCTCCATTCCCTTTCTGTTTCGATTTTCCCCATTTTGTTGCTTTTCTTCTAAAACCCTTATCATTCGATTTCCCAGCCATAAGGCCGCCTGTGGCTGAGGCCATCTCAGGTGGTTGCAGCACAGGTTGCGACGGTGAGGGTGTGGATATCAACGATCGTAATCGTCTAATATAATTCATTCTCGCGGGACGGAATTTCACATTTAATTAGAAAAATCAACGATGAAGAAAGGCGTCATGAACAGCATTTTCAAGCCGAAGCCTAAGTCGCCCACAGACCTTGTGAGGCACGCGCGCGAACTTCTCATCTTCTTCGAAATCAACAGGGTGGCCCGTGAAACTAAGCGTGAATAGAAGGTAATTCAATTAATGCTTGATGTCGTGGTTTCCTTCTTCATTGGCGATTCTTTTGTTTGATTATACTGTAATTTTGAGTCTGTGTTTTCTGTTTTAAGGAGATTTCGTTGTGCTGTAATTTGATTTGATTTCGGGGTGATCCGTGATTCAATGAAAGAAGAAAACGGACGAAAATTGTGAATATGCCTTGGTTGTGATCTATGTTTGGTCTTTTGTTTGCAGCTTGTAGATTTAGGTAAGACTATACTCGAGATTAGAACTGTTCTGTTTGCGAATGGGACTACAGAGCCAAATCCAGATGCATGTACTCAGATAAACCAGAAGTTTTTTTAAGAAGGATACTTTCCATCTTCTTGTCATCTCTCTTCCAAAGCTGGACTTGGGGGTAAGCCTGCATTGAATATAAATTATATATATATATAATTTATGATAACTGCAGGTTACGTTTTTGTTTGTGTACTGGGAAATCATGCAATTGATATTGTATTATACTCTGTTTACTTTCGTCAGCTTCATAAAATATCATTTATTTTCTTTTTTCCATGTCATTCAGTTGTTTTATATAATTAACATGGACATCTTAAGTACAAATACCTTGCTACTTTATCCCATGACATCCATTACAAAAAGTCAAATCAATCCCAACGATCTGATTGAGCATCAAAAGATGAATTTGCATTCACAATTCCCTGTGCAGGGCCGTCTACATTCTACTCATGTGATTGCAAATTTGCAAAGCCAGAGAGTTAATTCCCAGCTACTCGCTTCCCAGTATCTGGAAACTCGCCTCCCAGTATCTGGAAAAGAACTTGGATCTGTTGGATATTTTGATACCTGGGTAAGCTTTTAGTGAGGCAAAACTTCATCTCGTTTTGGAGAGTTTTATGATTTCCTATATAATTAATGTGTTCCTGAAAGGTGGAAGAAAACTTATTGGTTTTCTTCAGTTATGATGAAGGCGAGTGCATTCGCCATCAGTGTGTAGCAAGGTGAGCTTAAGTTACTGTTCTGTTTCCCAATTAACCGGACCCGATGATTCGCAGTCTCAGAACTACAAGGCATGCAGTAGGAGAAGAAGAGAAGAAGTGGGGCCCACTCAGGAGGGTTCCATCTTGTCTCTCTTTCTTGATGATGATCCTGTCTAATATAATACTGCATGCACGTACTGATTCCATTTCACAATTATTTTTGTAATCAACTAAGGTCTTTATCATATGCTAGTTGTGGCATCAGGGTCATCTCGTATAACAATACAAGTTATATGAAGAAAGAGATGGACACAAAAAATTGATATTCAAGTTCTCAACCATTAAGAAGACTCGAGTTTGTTAGTTACCGCTCAACAAGGAATATAGATTTTACTTAATCCACGAATCCAAAATTGACTCACGTGGACGTATGAATCAGGGTTTTATGTGGGTCTAGCTTCTGCCTTGTGCCTAACAAGATCAATTAATCTGGACACTAAGCCGAATTTTAGAGTCCTGGGAGTTTTCTTATTTCAGGAGGGCCTAGCGCTGTTTCTCTTATTTTTGTTGGTTTAAGTAGGCTAGAATATGCTTGCTTGTTACATTTCAGAAGAAACAGAGGAGATGATGGGAAATTAATTTAAAACAGAATTTTCATGGCTGGAATGACGCATCTTGACATTTTGACGTGCTACTTTGTTCTCGTTTTTATTTTCTAACAAGTATTCACTAAGGGTTTAGGTATGTCTTGTAATCAGACCACATGAAGTAGATTTTCGGTTACATTCAAACGCCAAATTTCGAAATAGCAACAGATGCTTTTTTAACCTCAAAGTTGAGGATAGCTAAGATATCAACTCTCTCTCTCTCTCTCATACTTTTTTTTTTTTGTTTCTATTCAAAATTCCTTGAATTTTGTTTTTTAATCCCTCATTACCGATTGCTTATACCCCAAGCAAGGTCCAGAACTCTTGCTGTTATTTCTCCGTGCAAAGCGCGCGCTCATGCATACAACACTCTCACACTTTCACTTTAAAGAATAAGTGAAGAATTAAGCATGCTCATCTCCTTAGTAAATATTTAAAGTCCGCTATTAGTGGAAATCATTTAGTAAATGATGCTTTTTTATTTGAATTGAGCATTTGTTTGTTACTGGCACATTATACTGGCACATTATATCCTCACTTTCATTTGGTAGCAAGTACGTATATGTCTTGCCTCATTTCTCATGATAGAGGGCTGATGAAGAGATGAGTAGTTTTAAATGGAATCTATGTCAAAATAATTCCATTTACATATCATACTTAAAAATGACAGCTGAGAAAGGACCTCATCATATGTCTCATAGCCTTTCACTCAACTCTATGGTAGTTCTTCCAGAACATTGTTAATTTGTTTTGGTACAAGTAACTCAAAAGCACTTAAACTTATGAATGCTTGCAAATTACTCAAAACCTCTATTCATTCCTACTCTTGTACATTCTTGTTATTTTGTTCTTGTACTAATTTTAACAGCAAAAATCTGATCCATTCCCTTGGTGTGTGTAGGAGCTTTTCACAAGGCATAAATCTACAGTCGCTGAGTTCCTTTCTACAAATTTTGACTGGGTAGTTAAATACACTTGAGTTATGCACTTTCTATATGGCTTTACCATCTGCTTTCCTAAAGCAGGTGCATGAAAGCATAATTAGATTTGCTGTGTTTTCTTCTTAATTATTACAGTGTATTCACCTTTTACATTTCTGTCCACATACTAATGGTTAATTTCCTGCAGTTTCTTTCTTTCTTTTCTTCTATCTCCCTCTGTATCTTTCAGTTTTTCCAAGAATATAACTCTCAGTTACTGGAATCTTCGAGCTATATGACAAGATGTCAAGGGATCAAGGTATACATGTGTATTATTGTGTTTTCTTGAGAAAATACCTCCAGCTGCAATATATCAAGGTGTACATTCTATTTTTATTATTTGCTTTTTGAAGTTTCTAATATCCTTATCTAGTTTTCACTTCACTGCCCTGCCCTGATCATGTCCTCAATTTTTCTGGAACTCGGACTCTGAATTAATTTATATAATTTGTAAAATCACGTCCGTAAGAGGAAATATGAACGATGCTAGGGTGCTGTACAATTTGTGTTATAAATCAACTTCTTACTAGTAATATTTTTATCATAATATGCGTGTCTATATATTGATTTTGGTTTACCTTCATAAACTAAAAATCACAATTTATTAAAAGACTATACATACTATTTACCAATAAAAAAAATACTATACATTACTATTCATTTCTTCATGATCATGGATTATGAGAAAGCATAGTAACTCGGAGGCAAGTTGTATTTTTATATAAATTAAAATTGGACGAAAGTGTATTGATTTAATTAGTTCTGTGACTCCTAAGCATTTTTGGATTGCCTATTTAAATGCAACTTATTATAGTTGTTTCTATCAAATGCAGTTCTAGCAGCAAGCAGAGCTTATTTGATTGTCACTATTTAAATATTAAGCGCTACGAGCCAAGCCATTTACAGTGAGCTAGAGTTATCCAAACTCAGTTTTTGCTGTTGCATATCAGTTATTAGCAGATATGTTGTTGGATCGCTCAAATTCTGCTGTCATGGTTCGGTACGTTAGCTCATTGGATAACTCGAGGATCGTCATGAATCTTCTCAAGGTATTCTCCTATTCCATTCATTACCCTTCCTATGTATATATACATAAGAAAGGGGGGAAATTTTCACGTAGGAGCTGTAGATATTTAGAAGAGTATTTTTTTTTAGTAATATCGCTATAGAAGTGTTTAAAAAAATTGTTATGGATGGATAAGTATGGACTAACTCAAATATTAGGGTCTTTCTCCCTTTATTGTTTTAGTTCACTCGTTGCATCAGTAGTTAATCCTTCATATGTATTGGCAAATATATTTTCTTTGTTTCCATCTTTAGTTTCTCCTTTATGATGTGCTTTTATATTAATGCTGTAAATATCATTTGGCATTTTTATCAAAGAAAAACTCAAATATTATTCTTTTAAAACAAATAAAAAAATTGCAGGACTCTAACAAGTCAATCCATCTCGAAATCTTCCACTCGTTCAAGATATACGTATTTTATGGATGGGAAACAGCACGGTTCTCTTCATGATATCTTTGAAAATGAGTCCTCTATCAAGGCCCGAAATTTATTTGAGATATTTCGATTTTGGTATTATTGACAGTTATTTGTGCAAACCAAAACAAGCCTCCTGAGATTGTCAGCATTCTTGTTACCAACAAGACCAAGCTTTTGCTGTTATCGGCAAATATTGAGAAAGGTAGGACTCTCTCTTTTGTGTGCGCTTGTGTTTTCATGTAGGTATAAGAATTAAATGTCATGAGGACGAGCAATTTAAAGACTCGTGTGAAATTTTTGTGTATTTTTTTCTGCAGAGGACGAGCAATTTCAATCAGACAAAGGGCAAATCATACCCGAGATTGCCACTCTTGAACCTCTCTGAAGAATTCCTCAATTAGAATTCGACAACTATTTTGTAATATATTATTCCTAAAAATAACTCAATTATTTCTTAATGTATCAACCTCTCTAGAATTTAATCACAACTCTTTACCTATATATATATATATATATTTGTATAGTACATATATTTGTAAACTATACTAATTAAAAGGAGAAAAGAAGGAATGATTATAGCCTAGCTTCAAAGCAAAGCTAGCATAAGTAATAAAATCAAACAAAAATCATGGTTTCCCCCAGAATAAATTACCCAACAACCGTCAATAACTGTAGAAGCAACTTATATAAGATATTATACGATATAATATTAGTTTGTGTCGCCTTGCTATGTATAGAGGAGTTCAGTTTGAAGCAAAGCACATGAGGCCAAAGCTAGATCCCATTAATTCTATATCCACCAAACGCACCCTTAAATGCCTTTTCTTCAAAGTTAAGCACCCATCACTGTATACTCAAAACATCCATAATGGCCCATCACCCTCGTTCCCTCATAAACGCATCATTACCAAACTCTGAAATTGTTAACAAAAGGACTCATCTGCTTCACCTTCTTCTTCCACTCTCTCCTGAATCACTCCTTCACCAAAATGCATCTTCTTCTCCTCTCTCTCTCCTTCTTCTTCTTCTTCCCTCTTGTTGCTTACTCATCCCATTGCACCACTCAAACTGCAACTAAATCCTTCCAAAAATGCATGGCTCTTCCTACCCAACAAGCCTCCATTGCATGGACCTTCCACCCTCACAACTTCACTCTTGACCTCGTCTTCTTTGGCACCTTCATTTCTCCTTCTGGTTGGGTCGGCTGGGGCATGAATCCCACCTCGCCTGAGATGACCGGAACTCGAGCTTTGATCGCCTTCCCTGACCCCAACTCCGGCCAAATAGTCCTCCTCCCTTATATTCTAGACCCAACCGTAAAGCTCCAAAAATCTCCACTCCTCTCTCGCCCCCTCGACATCCACCTCCTCTCCTCTTCAGCTGCCATGTACGGTGGCAAAATGGCCACCGTACACAACGGCGCCACCATCCAAATCTTCTCATCCCTCAAACTGAAACCAAACAAGACCAAAATCCACCTCGTCTGGAACCGTGGACTCTACGTTCAAGGCTACTCCCCCACTATCCACCCAACAACCTCCACCGACCTCTCCTCCATCACCACCTTCGACGTCCTCTCCGGCTCCTCCGCCGTTCAACACAGCAACAACGTGAAGGCCCTGAGAGTCATCCACGGCACCATCAATGCCATCTCATGGGGACTCCTATTACCCATCGGAGCAGTCACAGCTCGTTACCTCCGTCACATCCAATCACTCGGACCCACATGGTTCTACGTGCACGCAGGCATACAACTCTTCGCGTTCACTCTAGGAACCCTAGGGTTCGCCATCGGAGTATGTCTGGGAAGGCTATCTCCGGGAGTGGAGTACAGTCTTCACAGGAAGCTAGGGTTCGCGGTGTTCTGTCTGGGGGCGTTGCAGACATTGGCGTTGTTGTTCAGGCCGAAGACGACGAACAAGTTCAGGAAGTACTGGAAGTCGTATCATCACTTTGTAGGGTACGCATGCGTGGTGCTAGGGTTTGTGAATGTGTTTCAGGGGTTTCAAGTGATGGGAGCGAGCAGGTCTTTCGCGAAGTTGGTTTACTGTTTAGGGTTGTCGACGTTGGTCGGAGTTTGCATAGCGTTGGAGGTGAACTCGTGGGTGGTGTTCTGTAGGAAGTCCAAGGAAGAGAAGCTGAGAAGAGAAGGACTCATTGGAACCTCGGAGAAAGGTAGTGGCCTCCATAATTAATGACCTTCATTGGTGTCTCTTTTGTTTTGTTTTGTTTCTTTTTCTTTTTTTTTTTTTGTGAATTTTTAGGAAATGGATAATGGATATGAGGTGTATGTATCTTTGAGTAAATTTCACACCTCTTCCCACTTCCTCCAAAGGGTTTTGATCATTAAGTTTGGAAAAAGGAGGAAAATAAATTGTTTGCGCTGTTTTTTTTCTCACCAACTATATATATATACGCACGTTCCCTCTTTCCATTTTTGTTTTGTTTCGTTTTAAAATTTTATTAGAATTTCCTACGAGTCTCATCAAAAGAAAAGTATAATTTATAAGTAAAATATGCTCTCTATTTAAACTAATTCTGTTTCCATTGAGAGCCGGCCGGTGCCATGAAGAGAGCAACCCATGCATGGAATTTTGACCAACAGGACACGATCGAAGTGAAGTGACAACTGAGAAGGTGTTCTGTAATAAGGAATTAATCCAAAACATATTATATATTCATCTAATACTTAATATATAATTTATTTAATTAGATTAAATTAATTAATATAATATATATTTTTTAAAATACTATAATTATTTTTATTAATTCATCTCCCTCTTTTACGTTATTATTTTTTAGAGGGGAGATAAGGTAATTTAAAAATTTAATAAATATAAAAATATGGATTATATTTAAAGGGATGCTAATAGTTGGTGAATGTGATAGATAAAAAGGTAAAGATATATCCAGTACCCCAAATTAATTTTAAAGAAGTAATTAGCACTCTAAAAGTATTTAAATTTGTATAAATCTATCATTTCACTGAGAGAAATACAAATTACTATCTGATCCATGTTATTTGAAATTTTTATTTTAATATATTATTATTTAAAAAATCACATGTATCATTGTTTAAACAAAAATAATAAATAAATTCTAAAATTGACATTATATATAATTTATATTTAGATATTGATAACTTTTATAGTTTATTTAGTATAATTTATTAAAATAATATTATACATATGGTTTATAAATAATAATATATCAAAATAAAAAATTTATGTGACATATATCAATAGAAAGCTAGTGTTTTTCTTAATAGAAGAATAAAATTGTATCAATTTAAATAAATATTTTAGGGTATTAGTTATAAATTTAAAATTAGTTCATAGTATTAATTATATCCTTAAATATTTTAGAGTGATAATTACTTATCTAAAATTAATTTAGAATGGTGAATATTCTTTTTATCCTAGATAAAATAGTAGTATTTCGATTTTCCCTCGCATTCGTCTCTCTTCACCTTTGAAAGTATTTAAGGGGTGTACGGATGAGTCCAAATTAGAACCTATAGAGTGAATGAAGTTGATGAGGCTGTAACGGAGTGGACCCCACGGTGAGCTTCCTCAACCAACCCCAACTAAACGCAGTTATAAATTAGTTGGATTTTATGAAAATTCATTCAAATACAGGCAAGTATACCTTTAAATATTTTGTTAAGCATGACAGTATTTTAAATAAAATTATATTTAATAGGAATGTATTTTGAAAAAAATGAAGAAATATATATAATAAAATTAATAATAAATATTCTCCATCGTAGGTGATTTTTATTCGTCCATACAAAAATAACTTCTCAAACATTCCAAAAATTATATAAACTTAATACACATCCACACACCTTGTCCAGTTTGATCGCAGTTCATATCGAAAAAAATAATGGGCGTGCCCGTGAGTTGTTGTGTAATAAAGAATGAACAGTACCTCTACTGATTTAATGATTAATTTAACTTATATTAGTATTCCTTCCAATATTTACTTTATGAAGCTTTTCTCAATTCTTAATATAAAGTCCTTTATTTAAATAAATTTCGTTTTGCTTTGATACGTTTTAGCCAGCTTTAAAAACACCAAACTAACTAAAAAACCTAATCTAATTAATCAAATCTATTAAGGGTAATTTTAAAATTTTTAAAATTTTAACTAAATTTATTAATCTGCATAAGATAATTAATATATCATTATATTAAAGATCGGAGAAAACCCTTCACTAAATTTGGATAAGCCAAAGTCAAAGTAGGTCAAACCATTTTAATGGAAAAAAGTTTTGGACCTATTTGATTTCCTACTTTTATAATATATATTTTTTTTGAAAAAAAAATAAGTGGGTTGGTTCCATGTTTTCACTATGCTTTCTAACCAGCAAGAAAATTAAAATTCATTCTAAAAAACTAAAAATAAATATTTTGCACCAATTTATGGATTGTTTGTGTTACCTTTGTTCTACAAAATCAAAGAAGATGCAAAGAATATCATATTTCTAGTAATAATAATTCTGTTAATAAATCAAATCATTTTCTTACCCTTCACTTTACCACTTTAAACATTATTTTCAAAATACTAACAAGTTGTTAGTTGATATAGTAAGTGGCCTCACTCATGTGAGAAAGATAAAATAAATTTAAATTATAATAAGCATACAGTGAAATTCTGGCTAACACCATGACATGTTAATTTCCCTTCAGAAGAAGATAATCAGAATATATCTGCAACTTACTCATGGAGAGTTCGAGACCCAAAGATGAAAACCCTTCAACGTTTTCTCATTAGAAAATCAATAAAAACCTTGCTACAGTTTAACAAGAAAAACAACCAAAGTGACTGAGGAACAAAACAAACACAACCTTTTGATGAGACATTACAGATTAAAACTCTACCAACAAGAACCCAAAAACAAAAACAAAAGAAAAAAGTGTTGTTTATCTTTTAATATTTGCCCACAAAAGTGAATAATGCATGATACACTTCCAACTATTTCCCGCAATCTGATTTTACACCTCACTCTCAAATCCCAAAAACTGAAATCCTAAAAACCATAATAAAACTCTCAAAGCCTTAACATCATTCCCTTTGTAACTTTTTATCTCTATATCTGATCTGATATCTTCAAAATAGGCAACTCCAGTTAGTTCTAGATAATCAAACATCTTATGTCTCTCATAAAAATAATACAGTAACACAGCGATCTGCAAAATTCACAATTCACCTGCTTCACTGCTTTCTCTTCTTCACCTACAGTTTCCTTCGTGTCTTCAAAATGACCTTCCTATGTAGCAATTCCTGCAAGCAATCACAGAAGAGGTATCAGTGTTGGCATAACAGGATTTACTTCAAGTTAAACCAGAAAACAAACTTTCATTAACATGAGTCCTCAATTATGACTTTCTCAATTATCTAATCCGAGTCATGATTGCACAAGAGTCAAGTCGAGTAAACAGTTTAGATCGTATAACAAATTTATGAACTAATACGTGGTAGGCTTTTGGAGGGTTGGGATTTATGTCCCCTTCATTGTCACTTTCTTCTCGTTCTCGCTAAGGTTCAGAGAGCATCTCTCCAATGTGCATCTCTTCATTTCTGCTGTATACATCATTCTCCATTTCCCTCATTAGTCTTTTTCTATATAAGCTATCCTTGCGCATCAAGGCTATGAAGCATGGACACCAGAATAGAAAATTGTTTGGGGCAGTTCAGACACATACAAAAAAAGCCACTAAATGCACCGGTGAGAATGGTAGATCAAGTAATATGGAATCATTTGAAAAGGAAGAAAGATCAAAGAGAATGCTTAATAAAATTATTGAACAGTGGTTTAGGTTAACAATTTATAGTTTTAATAGAGTATAATAGCACCATGTGATCTATATAGTTGATGTGGAAAAATGCTGACTCAACGAAGGGGATGTGGAAAAATGGCATACAGTATTAACATTCTGGTCAGGGTTAATGTTGTGTGATATGAGAAAAAAGGGATATGAAGGATAAAACAGTAGAGAATAAAGGGGTATTTAAAGGGGGAAAATGAATCATCAGCTGTCATAACATCCACCAGTGCTACCATATGTGCTATCTTTCCCCCATATGCTACAGGCAAAACTAATTTGTTCTTAAAGAGTAATTTTGTTTCTGTGATTTCAATAGATCGTTGGTGACTAGTAAGCAATTTTTTAGAATTTTTCTAAGAAGCTTAAACTCGAAGTTATTCCCAAAAAATCTTGGCCCCACGGAAAGAAAAAGTCACGCAAAGAAATGGATATGCTGCATATTTCACAGCAAAAACATTCAGCACTGACAATTAAGGAAATCAACTAAATTACACAAGTAGATCTATGGACAGCAGATGAAATGCATAAAAAGAGGTCCAAATATGAACAAAAGGATTATAGAGGAAAATGAGAAAGGAAAAAAGGAAAAAATAGGCAGAGAAACAAATAGGAAAGTAAATAAACAGAAAAGAAGAACAACTGGTTATTCTAACAACATATTCACACATTACCTGAAAAAGGAAAGATTCAAATCATATAAGCTTCCAAATAAACTGCCCAAGTGTTTGTGTTAATAGAACTATAGTTGCCTACCATCTGAATGACAATTATTTCTATTGTAAGGCATGGATGCCCACACAGGAAGCTTGTTTTCAACCAAAAAGTGACTATTGATATGATGGATATGATTGGTAGATGTGGGAACAGAAGAATCAATAATACAGAGAAACTAAGTCGGCCTTCATTGTCATGCCCTTTTTCATTCATTTCATCCCCATAACCTTAACTTTGACTTTGCAAGAAACCTCCGTATTATCCTACACAGAAAAATGAATCAATCACATTCAACTCCTTTGATGTTTTTGAAATCTTAGATTCACATCCTCTCTATGCATGCCCTGAAACCTGAAGTTTGTAAAATCTGCTTTCACACCATTCCTAGTATTAAACAAACTACCATAAGGTCCCGTACTTGAAGTTTTCATATGCATTAATGAAGCATTTTAATAACTTTCACTGCGTTAAATTAGGCTACTATAAGTTGTTAGGAGAAAGGTTGATGGTGTATATGCTTTGTTGTTAATAGAAGGGAGATTTACATGTAAAAGAAAGCTTGAGGGAGTATGGATGCACATTCGTCAAAACATTCTTACTCAATCAAAGTGATCTCTTCAGGAATCATCCGTGACTCTCAATGCACAGATCTCTAGCTTCGGAACAAAAAGGTACCGTTTCTGGAGGGTTTGAAGACAAAAAAAGTCCATTATTTAGCAACAATGTAGGGTCATGCTTTTGCCTAACAGAGGGACCATTTTGATTGGGGGACTAAACTGAAAGGCCTTTATGTTTGAAGAACCAAATTAAGTGGAGGCTTCACTTTTACGAACAAAACTCAGGCATTTCACCTTTGAAGGATTAAATTAAAAGAAGTGACTTTTCAGGGACTATAATAAATTATTAATTCTTAACTTAATTTACTCAACATAAAACAGTAGTTCTACAGCAAGATATGAAGCACACAACGAGTGGGACAAGGAAAGTAATAGAAAATCAAGTGTGAAACAAGATTAAAGAGTTGAATCATGGAAGACAAAAAAAGTAGTTTCATAACCATTTGAATGATTCAGTGGAGAATCATGACCACTGATAATAGAAAACAGTCCTCCTTTCATAAAGATTGGGTGCAAGTCTCCCAAAGAAAAAAATCACGGTCAAACGCAGTCTTGCTCTTTCCCCACAACTTGTGTTTTTAGTTGTATGCAATAACTAACTAAAGAATTCTTATATAAATTATAATTATAGTCAAGAGTATGAACAAATATTATAATAGTTAAAAGAAGAAATGAAATATAATACTCCTCCGGTCCTAAATATATGATCTATTTAACTAATTTTATTAGATTAAGAAAGTTAGTTAAGTTACTTATTATAGCATGTTTTTCTTAAAACATACTAATCATCTTCTTTAACCCCCCTCCCTCATTCTTTTACTTGATTATTGTTGAGAGGATATCAATAGGGGTAATTTGGAAAAAAAATTAGTAAATTTGGAAAATAGATCTTATATTTAGGAACAAGATCAACTCGCTAATTAAATATTGTATTTAGGACCGAAGGAGTAGTTGTTGTTCTTACCCCTATTTGGCTGTCTCTTATTAACAGTATAACCACCAACATAACCAGGAGAGCTTTTAGCAGAAACATCTGAAGCTGCAGCACCAAACCCATAACCAAAGGAACCAGATCCATCTAGCTCAGAATTTGAGGACCGCCAAGTGGGGTCACCGTAAACTGAACTATTATTGTATAAATCAGCAAAAGCTCCATCAAAACCACCATTTGATGCAGAGTGGGATGATGTTGGAGCAATATTGGTACCAGTGTTTCTTCCATATCCTCCAGTTCCCAAACCATAACCATTATCGTCTCCCCCAAAGCCAAGGTCACCACCACTACTTTGGGATGCATTGTTCATTGTACCTTGAGCAGAAATTGCTGAAGAACCCCAATTGACTCTAGCATTGCCATAAATATTTCCTCCAACATTCCCACTTCCTGATCCAGTGTGTGCACTGGAATTAGCAGAACTTGTTCCATAATTAAGGTTACCAGTTCCCCACAAGTTCCGAGCTACAGAGCTGAAGAAAGAATTGTTTCCTCCATTATTACCATCATACCCAATAGGACTCCCAAATCTACTTGAGTTTCTGATATAATATGGATTTATTCCCCGACCATAACTAAGATTGTTATTCAAATTTGCATTCCCTCCAAATCTAGGGCTCAAACCAGGCTCAAAATTCATATTCATTCCATAACCAGATCCAAATGGCGAAAACCCACTTCGGCCACCTGCAACAGGACTGAATCTACCGTCCACCCTGAGTCCAAAGCCTCCAACAGCACCTGGAGTATAGCCCTGGGTGAAGCCAGTTAGGAAACTATTGATCCTATTCATACCATAGTTATATCCAGTGAGTGGGCTACGGTTTGGCCCAGGTGATAGTTCCTTAGGAACTGCATGCTTGACCTCAACCATTTTACCATTCAGTTCATGGAAGGTCTTAAGTAAGACCTTCTCAACAGCTTCTTCAGAATCATAAGTGATAAATCCAAAGCCTCTTGGCCTCTGAGTGTTGTGATCGTACATAACTACAACATCTGTTATTGTCCCAAATTGATCAAAGTACTTCTTAAAATCACTCTCTGTAACTGTAGAAGCCAAACCACCAACAAATATCTTCTTTGTGCGGCCTGGACCAGGAGAACCATGGTTGCTACCACTGTTTCTACTCAGTATGCTCTGGTCATCCCTTGGAACAGCCTTCTTGGCCTCAACCTAATGACAGTTGAAACAGAATTCAAAGTATAGAAAAACTGCATAAGGTAAGTCAATCGGTCCAAGAAAGAATCATAAACTAAAGAATGACTAGCTTTTGGTTCATTAAAAATAATAGTTAAACAAACACCATTAATAGAACAAATTCTTAAATTTGCAGCACAAATCAAAATCAGAACTTCTTTAAAAAAGGAAAGACTCTGACGGCAGAGAATTCAAAAGGAAAATATCAACCACAAAATTTAAGGAATTAAATGGATCACAAAACAAGAATTACCATCCTTCCATCAATGTTGTGCTTCTCTTTTATGACTCTATCTGCAACAGTTGGGTCTGCAAAAACTACAAAACCGAATCCACGGGCTCTACCTGTTGTCCGATCCTTCATAATCACTGCTTCCACAATCTCCCCATAAGAATTGAAATACTCTCTAAGCCGCTCTTCATTTGTGTCCCATGATATCCCACCAATAAATAACTTGCCATTGTCGGATTGCATTTTATCTACGTTCAAAATTTGCTTCATCCAGTTAGCCCAAATTCACACAAATGCAAGTGGAAGCAACACCAGAGTGGTAAAGCAAAGCTTCCTAATAATAAACCAAGCAAGCTTGTGCGGAAGACAAAAGAAAAGGAAGGTCCGTAATGGATCCAATGCATTACATAACTTTAAATACAAACCATAACCATCAAAAACAATAGACAAAGGCGTATCCCACGATGGAGCAAACGGGAAACTAGTGGCGGTAAAATTATCAGATTGTTCTAGCATATATAATTCCAAACACGTCATCAAATGCATTTACAGAACGGGCAAAAACAATATTAATAATACCTTCAATTATTGCTAACTCAGAAACTGTATTTACTACAGTAATACAGATGATCCTGGATTCAATCAAAAAACATCGGATCCTTTAACTATCAGTAAATCAAACCAAGAATTAAGCACTCCTGAAAAATCCCATAAATATTTTCAATCAGCGAATTCATCAAGATCCATAGGCACGCAAACTTTTAGCAAAGATGAAAACTTCGATCCAGATTTTGTCCAAACCCACCGATTCAAAAACGGCGAAGACGCCAAATCTGGCAGAAAACTAAGATCTGAGGGGAGGCACAATAAGATTAATAACAGAGGCAAGGTTCATTATCTTCCTATGCCTCCCCACTCCTTTATTCGTCTTCCAGTTCTGTTAAATTAGATTACCAAATGCAAATTCAATTACCAAACCGAGTGGATGAATACGTATGTACAAACTATCGGCAAAAACAGCAGCTTTATGAAGGGAGGGCCAAGAAGCTGCGAGGCGCTTGTTGGTTAAATTATATAGGGACTGAATATGGAGGAAGATGATTTTTTTCGTTTCTTTTTCCTATGATTAAAAAAAAATCAATAAAACGAAATTACTTTGAAATTATGATAATAGTAATATTAGAGAGGAAAGTTGAGATTATTAAAAAGAGTCAATAAAAAGAAATAAAAAGAAAATCAGAGATGTTTTCTCTCGATTTCTTAAAAAAATTGTGAAGGAAGCAATGCTTGCTTACGTTCCCATAAGAGTGCTTTTATACCTAATGGGGTAAAAACGTTTGTATTGGAAATCATGGAAGACAGCTTCTACGTCTTCATGGGCGTATGGAATCAAATCCCATGTGTCCCACCCCTTCTGTAGATTTCTTCAATTGCAGCCTTTGATCTTCATGACCCTTTTTTTATGGCGTGATTAAGAGTGTAAACCTTAGTTTATGATGCAATAATATTCTATCAAAACAAACTAATTATTAATAGATCAAGTTGACAAACCAGATGGATAGGGTCAAGGAAGTTGGGTGATGGAATTAGATTAGCTGTACCAGCTCACGATCTGACCTTGTTTGTTCAATCAAAACGTTTTAAGAAAATTATTTTGACTTTATTATCATAATTTCTCTCTCAAATTTAGGAAATACTTATATAATAATAATAACTTAATAAAATTTTTAATATAATAGTTAATTATTTTTTTTATAAATTATCAAAACTAAACAAATCTCAAATTTAGTCTATAAAAATAAAGTTATATTATATATTATTTAATCTATTTAAATTAATCAATTAATTATTATATTAATTATAATTAATTGATTTATTTAATTTTATTAATATATTTAAAAAATAATTAATTTTTATATTAAGAAATGAATAAATATAATTTAATGTTTTCATATATATTATATTGAGGATGATTATAGTTATGATATTGTAGTTATGTTGATTATAGTCTGTCAATAATACGATAGATTTTAAGAAATTAATTCATCAAGTTTTTACAACAGGGAGAATTTTAATTAAATAAATTATGTATTTTTAACAAATTCCTAACAAGGCCGATAGGGATTTTAAATGTTGTTAAATGATTATAATATCTATATTTTTTATTATTATTTATCTATTTAATTAAAATTTTATTCTCACTATATTTATATTATTAAAAATAAGTTTTATTAAAGTCTCCAGTCCCCAGGGCTCAGAAAACAAGTTTGGTGGAACCGATACACAAGCATCCTTGGCTCTCAATTTTCAAACGGATAAAACATACTGTCAAATCCTTCCATCTTACAATGGGAAACTGGTCTCACAAGTGACGTGCTTTCGATGTTTAGGCCTCGCCAACTTCCCAACAACATTACAGCACAGCTTAACTTCGAAATCTAGCTTTATTGGGACTCCTCCATTGTCAATGGAACCAGCCAAGCTTGCTCTAGCACCATATATGGAACCTTGCTTCTCCAAAGATTTCACATACACGGCTTTGTGGGTTTTTCTTCCCTAATAGGAATTCTTCAATTGAGACAAATTGCATGTGAACATTGAATTAAATAATGACATTAATCGATATGCAAAAACTCTCTTTTGTTTCTCATTTCTTGTGGAGCCCATCTTTCTAAATTGAAAAGGTTATAGTCACTGTTATTCATTTGGAGTGAATCGGGCAAGTCCCGAATTGAATTATATGGAAAGTACGATAAAGATTAATCTGAATAATAAATAATTTAATATTATTTAAATAAAATCTTAAATTTGATTCTTAATATATATAAAAAAATTATTGGGAGATTCATCCGCTATAATTAAGTGCGTGACGCAGGTCAAATTTAGATATAATCAAGATAAAATTTTAATAAACTAGAAAGACAATAAAAAAAATATTATATCAAAAGTTTTTTATTCAATCCTTTCAAAATGCAATCTTTCATTAAATTAACCCAAAAAACATAATAATCATGTCATTTTTAACTACATGATATTTTGATCTTTTAACAACATTTAAAAATATCTATTAGACATCTTGATCCATTAGAAACTTATTAAAAATGTAAGCTTTATTTTAGATTCAGATGTTTTAGCCGAATTTAATTAGGAGTCTCCTTTCTTATGATAATTTTCAATTATGTTTTTATAGTTTTATTTTCTTTTTTATTATATCTTTATGCTTTCCTCAGTTATAATCATTAGTTATTATACTTAACATATTAATCATAAGTGATGTGGATTCTAACTAAGAAATAGGTAAGTTTCTACAAAATACAAAAAATAAAAAGATTTTTTTTAAATAAAATGATAGAATAAAATTTATTTATTATCATAATAAAAATAAAAAATTATTGCACACATATACACATAATCTATAAGTTTATTTTGATTTTATTTAATCTATATTTCAAAAATAATCTAGATGTATTATGAGCAAAAATAAGTTATTAGTCCCTAATACCATTTCTCTCTTAGTATAAAAATTAATATTTATAATTGAATATAAAGGTACATAACACTTAATATTTTAATATTATTTCTCATATACGTTCAATATCTTTATCTTATTTATTATATAATTTTACCTATAATCTTTTTAATTTAATATAATTCTTGATACTTGATAAATAATTATGTGCAAAATTAAATGGAGAATAATAGAGTAATTTAACATATATATATATATATATATATATATATTAGTAAAACCAAATGAAGATTTTTTTTTTGTAAAGAGAAAAGAACCCAATTCTCTTTTCATTATTTGATACCAAACAGAATGATAGATCTTCATAATCTCTTGTATGGTATCACTTCTTTTTCTTTCTCTTGTGATCCTATAAATGCAACATCAAAGGAAAAATTAAAAATTACACTACCATTAAAGGCTTTTCTTCATTCACATTCAATGACATGGTTTACTCACAAAACAAGAAGAAAAAAACACTTGTAATATATCAGTGTGATCAAATGGGCAAAGAAAACACCATTTCTCACGTAGCATCAACTTGGGGCATAAAATATTCCCCTTCACAAAAAGAATAAGAATATATTTGTAACTTATTCATGGGACCCAAGATGGTATTCCCTTTATAAGGTTTTCACACTAGTACTCAACATAAACCTTCGTACAATCAGCTGAAAAAAAAAAATGATGCAGAGTAAGAAACAAGCAATTCCCGATCAGAAGAAGAACCAACAATTTTGCCAGACACTAGAGTTGAAAATCTAACCAGAAAAAGAAAAAAGGAAGAGATGTTGTGGATCATTGTTATATTGCTGCCTCACATGTGTATGCATGATACGCTTCCACTATATCCCGCAATCTGATTTTACACCTCACTCAAATCCCAAAAACTGAAAAATCTAACAGAAACTCAAAACCCAAGTCTTCTTCACATCCATTCCCTTTGCAACTTCTATCCCTATATCTCTCTAATCCTCAAAATAGGCACTCCTGTTAGCCTACATAACCAAACATCCTGTGTCTTTAACGAAACACACTAATACCAGTCATCTGTAAACTTCACAATTCACCTGCTTCACTGTTTCCTCTTCACCTACAGTTTCGTACGTGTCTCCGAAATGATCTTCCTATGTAGCAATTCCTGAAGCAAAGATACAAGTTTCAGTGTTAGCATACTAAGTTGCTTAATTTGTACCAGGCAACAAACCATAATGAACAATGGAACTCTAGCTGCCTAGCATTATCATTGTGTCTATCAAAATACATGTCTCTCTAACAGAAGAAATGCATCAACAATGCATATGAACTAAAATAAAAATAAAAACTGATCATTTCTGCTCTACTTTTCATTTATTTCATCTCTATAACCTTGACTTCTCAAGAAGCTTCAGTATTATCCTACAAAGAAAATTCAGACATGATGATGTTGCCTGGCTCTGCAGGTATATCCACAAAGCAATTGAATAAGTCATTAATAGCCAACTTTGTAATTTTATTCATATAACTAATTCACCTAACCATACAAAGACAAGATATTAATAATGAAACTTCTGCAGCTATCAAGGATATCACAACTGATACATAACTAGGGTTACAATGAGAGTAACAGAACTGTCAAATGAGAAACAAGATCAAAGAGTTGTAACATATAACAGATTAATTAAAAAAAAAAAGGAAAAAAGAAACAAAGAAGCCATTTACGTATCTACTTTATAAAGACAGACATCATGTACTTCATAAAAGGCCACTAAAAACTTCTGTAGACACCACCTAACATGTCCATTTCCGTATCTGCTGAAAATACAATCAGTTAATTTGTCTTCTCTATTAATTTAAACTCCAGACCGAGCGTGTACATAGGGAAGTTTCCAAAAAGAAAAGCCAATATGGGTTAAGTAAAAAATAATAAATTTCACCAACACTGTAAAAGCTAAGTCTATTTGAAAAGAAACATATAGACATCAGCTTTTGTATTTCCACAAAAACCAAACCCAGTATTTATTTATATTTGGTTAAGCCCGTTATATATCATGCCTGTGTCACTCCATTAACTAATTACCCTGTTGTGTAATAATGATATAGTAAATGACAGAGTGAACAGTTATAAAAGATTGTTAAGTGAGGGGAATATTAGAAAATAGCCGTTAGGATTATTGCCTTACCTACCATCCAAAACTGATGGTCAATCAGAGGTTTTGAACTGTTTAGAAACTTATCTAAGGTGCATGGAGTATATGGTTGCCTCAAGCTAAGTGGTGGTACAATACCACCGAGCAGCGAATTTAATAAAGAAAAGTGAATATTCACATAGAATTGCTAGGGAATTTGCTGTAGGGTGGTGCGTATTAATTCCCATGTATTAGTTCTGCATGGGACATTACTTTAATATAGCTTTCTGTTTCTATCTACAAAATGCATTAACATGCATCTAATCACACTCAAACTACATTCTAAACTAGACACTAAATCAATGTGATAATGTGGGGATGAATGATTAAAAAATGTGCAAATTTTCCAGTAGTCAGAGATCAATTGAATATCAATCTGAAATTAACTCATGAGCCATGCGGCAGATTATGGAAAACTACGTTAGTAAACTAGTATAGAACAGTTCACCTATTCATCTAGACTACAGTGCAAAATTATTAAAACAAACAATATAACAGTAAAACATTGCCTTGTGCTCTTTACCGTAGATATATAGTAATTAGTAATACCTATTTTCCTCCTATCCATTGAAGCCACACAAGTGTTTCTGGAGGAGGAAGAAAGAGAATAATCAAGAAAATGTAATTACAATAGCTCTTACCTCTATTTGGCTGTCTCTTATTAACAGTATAACCACCAACATAACTAGGAGAGCTTTTGGCAGAAACATCTGAAGCTGCGCTACCAAGACCATATCCAAAGGGACCAGACCCATCTCGCTCAGAATTTGAAGATCGCCAAGTGGGATCCCCATAAACTGAACTATTATTGTAAAAATCAGTAAAGGCCCCATCAAACACACCATTTGATGAGGAGTACGAGGACGTTGGGCCAATACTGCTACCACCGGTCCCTCCATACCCTCCAGCACCCAAACCATAACCATTGTTACCACCTGCGTAGCGAAGGTTGCCACTACTCTGTGACAAATTGTTCAAAGCACCTTGACCAGAAACTCCTGAAGAGCCCCAGTTCACTCCAGTCCCAAATGAGTTTCCTCCAGCATTCCCACTTCCCAATCCCATGTACGCATTATTGGAATTTGCAGAGCCTGTTCCATAATTAAGACCACCAGTCCCCCACAAGTTTCGAGTCACAGAGCTGAAGAAAGAATTGTTTCCTCCATTACCACCATCATACCCAATAGGACTCCCAAACCTATTTGAGCTGCCAGCATAATAAGGATTTAACCCCCGAGCATAGGTAAGATTGCTATTGAAGTTTGCATTCCCTCCAAATCCAGGGTTCAAGCCAACCTCAAAATTCATACCCATTCCATAATCAGATCCAAATGGAGCAAATCCACTTCGACCACCTGCAACAGGACTGAATCTACCATCCATCCTCAGTCCGTAGCCTCCAACAGCACTTGGAGTATACCCAAGAGTGAAGCCATTTAGGAAACTATTGACCCTACCCATACCATAATTATATCCACTGATTGGGCTGCGGTTTGGTCCTGGTGACAATTCCTTAGGAACTGCCCGCTTGACCTCAACCATTTTACCATTCAGTTCATGAAATGTCTTAAGTAAGACCTTCTCAACAGCTTCTTCGGAATCATAAGTGATAAATCCGAAGCCTCTTGGCCTCTGAGTATTGTGATCATACATTACTACAACATCTGTTATTGTCCCGAATTGATCAAAGTATTTCTTGAAATCACTCTCTGTAACTGTTGATGCTAAACCTCCTACAAATATCTTTCTTGTGCGGCCTGGACCAGGAGAACCCTGGCTGCTACTACTGTTTCTGTTCAATATGGTCTGGTCATCTCTAGGAACAGCCTTCTTTGCCTCAACCTAATGATACACGGATCAGTATTAGAAGTAAAGAAAAAAATTAAAAAGAAATGCACAAGTCATTCTTTCCTAAACCATCTTAAAGCAGAAAAATGATATAGAAAACAAATAAAGCATCGAAGTAAACAAATTAAGAGACAATTCAACTGTTTTAGAGAATATAGTATCCTGTCACACAATTCAACAAGAAAACCTGCTTGAAAAATATGAAGAGAGTGAATTGGAAGGAGAATATAAATAGAATTACCATCCTTCCCTCAATGTTGTGCTTCTCTTTTATAACTCTATCTGCAACAGCGGGGTCAGAAAAAACTACAAAACCAAATCCACGAGCTCTACCAGTTGTCCGATCCTTCATTATCACTGCTTCCACGATCTCCCCATAAGAACTGAAATACTCCCTAAGTCGCTCTTCATTTGTGTCCCATGATATTCCACCAATAAATAACTTGCCATTATCCGATTGCATGTTATCTACAGACAAAAAATCCGTCATCTACTAAGTTCAAATACTACAGGTGCAGGCAGCAGTGTCATCGGAAAGAATAAAGACAAGCTTCCATAGGATAAACCAAGGACCAAATTTGGATGATAAAAAGGCAGCTCCGTGGAGGATCCAATTCGTTTCAGAATTATAAGATAACAAAACCCGAATAAAACAATTGAATCAAAAGCGTATTCTCGGTTAAAATAAAACCAAAACTTTATAGCATTGCCATTTATCAGATTGTTCAAGTACATATAGTTCCAGTTACGCCATCTAAGGCGTTCAGGAATCAGCAAAAACATTATGAACAATAGCTTCAAGCATGACAAATTCAGAAACTGTATTTATGGTGTAAGTACAGATATTCCAGGTTTCAATAATGAAACATCGGATCTTCACCTATCAGTAAATCAAACCCAGAATTAAGCAATTATGAAAAAATCATAAATATTTTCAATAAGCGAATTCATCGAGATCCAAAGGCACATCAAATTTTGCAAAGATCAAAACTTCAATCCAGATTTCGTCCAAACCCACCGCTTCAAGACGACCAAGATGCCAAATCTGGGAGAAAACTAAGATCTGAGGGAGGCACAATAAGATTAAGAACAGATGACAAGTTCATCATCCACCTATGCCTCCCCACCCTTTTCTTCGTCTTCCAGTTGTGTTTAATTAGATTACCAAATGCAAATTCAGTTATCAAACCGATTGGGAAAAAAATCTATACATATACAAACTGAGTAGAGAACAGAAGTTATGTGAAGAGAAGGCAGGAGAAAAGAAAGAAGCAATGAGAAGGCTTGTGTGAGTAATATATATGGGTACAATGGAAACGCGTGGAGATTTTCACCCTTTTTTTCTTTTGGGGCATGGTATTTAAAATATTTATATTCAATCTGATATAACTAAATATACAATTTAATTTCCATTGTTATTAATCATCAATCAATATCAATATTATAGATATAAAAGAAAAATAGCCTAGTTTAAGATTGTAAGCAGGACTTGACTTGCATATGGTGTTTTATAATTCAAATTCAGTTTGAGAAAGAAAGATGTGAGAATCAATATATCAATGAATATAATTTAAAATACAGCCAATTATACTATTCTTAAATCATGGCAGATAATTTTCTCAAATTTCATATAATATAAAAAACTGTGTCTCACTATAATTTTAATGGCTTATAGGAAAAACAATTTTAAAATATAGATGAGAAATGTGAAAAAATACACTTAATACAATCTTCTTTAAATTTACTTTTATTTTAATTTTAGTCCATAAAATTTTAAGTCATATATTTTAATCTTTAAATTTCCTTCTATTTAAAATATGAAATTTTATAATTTAATCATTCTGTATAAAACCAGATTTTATATATGCGCATGTGTATATTGTAATAGCATGTTAATTGTTGAATGTTAAAAGTGAAATTAACCCTATACCTTTTTGTTCTAAAATTAACATAGAAAGGTTAAGAAAAATTTAATAAAATTATTGAACATAATATTTTAATTAATAATTTATATAAAAATTTGATTGTTTAGATTTAGTAGTATAAGATTTGCAGTTATTTGATATTACTCCGTGAGCACGATATTGGTAAATTCTGAAAGCTAATGTAAAAGCAAGGATTGCTTGGTTAGGGTGTTCATTCCTTTATACCTAATTTGGGGGAAGGGGTAAAACCCTTTGGAGGGAGGGCAGCAGGCTTTTGGGAATGGACGCAGAGAATTGAAGCCCCCCTTGAGAGAGAGAGACCCACCACGTGTAAAAGTCCCTCCATTTATTGCATTTCATCTTCAATTGCTCCCCTTCTTCACCAAAGCTCCAATCTTGTGTTCTTCTTTCACTTCTCTTTTGTCTCTCATTCATGCTTTCCCCTTCTCTCATCCCTCGCACTTCACCACCAAATACTTTTTTTCTTTTTACAAATTTTTTTAAATATATTTAGTATATATCATTTATTGAAGTCAAGTTCCAGTCTCATAATTTAAAGATAGTTTATAGGAGATTTATGAGATTATCTACTAAAAAAATTTTATAATAATAATGAGAATTAAACTTATATTTTTATAAAATATAAATTTATTTTTTATTATTTATATTAACTCTTATTAGTTTTTCTCACCAAATACTAGAATAGGACATGGTATTTGTAATAAAAGTTGCCACCAAATACTACAATACGACATGGTATCCACAATAAAAGAATTTGGGCCCACCTAGGCTCTATTGTGGCCCACTTCAAACAACATATAAAAGCCCAATCTTTTGTGGATCACATAACAATGATACCTCGGCTCCTATTTTATAACCCCCACTTTTTTTAGGTCTCCAGTAAGGAGACCCTATCTCACCTCTATTATTTGTTTTATGTATAGATAGGTTATCTCATCTTATTTTAGATACTGTAAATGATGGCCAATGGAAACTAATATTGATTACTAATGGTGGCCCATCAATTTATCATCTTATGTTTGCTGATGACATTCTTTTGTTTAGAGTAGCGAATGAAAAGCAGGCTAAATGCATGATGGAGTATCTTGACAAATTTTGCCTCAGGTGGGAAAATTAGTAAGAGTAAATCTTCTATATTTTTTTTTGCCAAAAGTCCATATCAACAATAGAAGAAAAATTAGTGGGATTACAATAATGGGTATCTCAGCTGAGATAGGGAAGTATTTGGGTTTTCCAATCATCAGATAGAGGAAACCTAAAGATACTTTTCAGTACATCATCGATAGAGTTAAATCTAAACTTGCATCTTGGAGAGAGAATACCCTTATAGTGGCTGATCGGATTACATTGGCCAAATCTGTTATCAGTTCTGTGCCTGTTTATCCTATGCTTGTTTCTAAGATTCCTACCTCAGTATGTCAAGAAGTGGAGAGAATACAAAGGAATTTTATATAGGGAAACAGCCAAACCTCACATGGATTTTATCCTATTGGATGTGATCAAATTGTTAAGCCTAAATTAAATAGTGGTCTTGGATTCAAGAAACTTGCTTCCTTCAATCGTGCTTGTGGTACCAAGTTGGCATGGGAATTAATTAGTGGAGGCAAAGGACTGTGGATAGAGGTGCTTTTGCATAAATATATGCTCAAGAATAAAGAGAATCTACTTGAAGCAAGAAAGGAAGATTCTGCACTTTGGAAATTCATTTCCCAATAGAAAGACATTATTGATCTAGGTACAAGATGGCATATCAGAAATGGGGAGATTGTAAATTTCTTCACTGATAATTGGTTATTTCCTAATATAAAATTAAAAGATATGTGTCGTAGGCCACTGATAGATGAAGAAGAAAGTAGTAAAGTAATAGACTGGATTGGGTCTGGGGCTTGAGATTTTCAAAGACTTGCGGAGATTCTCTCAAGGGATGCTTTTCAAAGATTACGTTTTATTATTCCTCCAATGTCAGAAACTGGTAATGATGTAATGGCTTATAATGGTACTAATGAAGATACTTTTACTATTAAAAGTGCATATTATCTTTAGTGAGTCACAATCGGCCAATATATGTAATTCTATATACAAGGATATCTGGAACTGGAAGGGTGCAGAGCGTATTCGGGTTTTTATGTGGATAGCACTCAATAATCGATTACCAACTAATGTTTGGAGGAGTAAATGGGATTCAACTACTCCGCTATGTCAATACTGTAATAATGATTTAGAGGATATTCTTCATATTCTTCGGGATTGCAATTATGCTAGATAACTTTGGTCACAGTTATTAAATCCTAGGTATTATTCTCCATTTTTTAGAACTCCATTACGATACTGGTTTACTTTGAATCTCAAGAGGGAGTTGGGAGCAGATGGCCTTAGTAGTTGGGGTTTAATTTGGGAAGTGACAATTTGGAGCTTATGGAAATGGAGAAATCAAGCTTCTTTTGATACAAATTTCATCAAACCTGTGGACCCTATTGCAATTATTATACAGAAATGGAAAAGCTTTGTTCAAATTCAAGATGATCATACTGATAATGAGTTCACTGTGCAAAATTATTATAACTCGCAACCTACTCCTGCAAGATGGTTCAGATTAAATGTGGATGGAGCATATACTATAACAAATAGTATGGCAGGGTGCGGTGGTGGTGTTAGAGATCATTATGGCAATTGAATGGCTGGTTTTACAAGCAAGTTGGGCTTTTGTAGTGTAATTGAATCAGAGCAATAGGCAATGTATAAAGGGCTCCAACTTGCTTGGAATTTAAGATTAAAGAAAGTTATCATTCAATTTGACTCGAAGATTGTTATTGATATGCTGTCAAAGTTTAATACTGATAGATGCAGTCTTATAGTTCATCAGATACATGGACTATTGCAGCTACAATGGGATATCAAACTACAATATATTCCTAGAGTGAAAAATAAGATTGCAGATGCACTAGCCAAAGAGGGATTGACTTCTACAAAGATATTATATGGTTGTCCTCCATATTTGGAGGTTATGGTTCTTAATGACTGTCTGGAATCTAATCCCCTTATGATTTAACATTATTTGTTATTGGGCGCTTAGCCCTCATATGTACAAAAAAAAACCCACTTTTACGGTTGAAGGGTCTGATCATTAATCTCCACACCAATATTAACATGTTTGTGAGGCCTTTAGTTGTCATTTCATTCTCTCAAAAATAAAAGAGAATGTATAGTATCTATCCTTACTAAGTTTAACTAGTAAATATATAAAATATACAAGTATTTAAAATGTATTTGATCATTAAAAAGTATTATTTTATTGTGATTTTAGTCACGGTACTTAAGAAAATATCTTAACTCAAATACATAAGTTTATACATAAGGGTAATAGATGGCTCGTCCTACTTGATATTGGTATCGCCTATAAAAAAGAAAAATTTTGTTATACCCTTAAATCGTGGATGAGCCCAACTCTTTTTCAAAAAATTTAATAAAAAAGAAAGAATATGTATAGTACAAAAGAATTAATTCTTTATAATATAATAAAATTTAAATCACTACTTAGAGAATTGTTAATATTTAATAGAAGACTGCATATTGAATATGATTATATTAAATAAGAGTTTACCTATGTATAACAAAAAATAAAATAAAAGAGAAAATACACTTCATCTTTTGTATTATTTCAACTGGGTATAAAAGTTACACTTAAAAATTCAAAATTAATAAAATTTACAATGATAATATAAGAATTTGAGTATTTAAATCAATTAAAAATGTTAATTTATAATCCTCTCAATATACACACATCTCATCTTTTGCATTGTTTCAACCGTGTGTATAAAAGTTACACTTAAAAACTCAGAAACAATAAAATTTACAATGATAATATGAGGCATTGACTATTTAAATTTAAATTAATTAAAAAATTTAAAACGATCATCCTCAATGTTTTATATTTCTTTCTATACTTGTTTAATTAATCCAAAATTACTCCTTATTATAAGGAAAAAAATTCGTTTTGAATTTTCAAATTATTTAAATATATAAGTTTTTCTTTTATTTTTAAATGCAACTTGTTCGAAAATTAAGCTTGAAGGGGAAAAGCTTGCCGGGGAAGGAACAGGAATTGATGTGATCGTGGGACAAGTGAAAGCGTCCCACGAACGCTTCAAATGGTTTGAATGAATTAAATTATTAAACATCCATTTTTAATAACATTGGCGGAACGCGCATGGGGCTTCTTCTCCTTCCCTCCAATTCAAATCTTTCCCTCCACATTTTCCAATCTTTCAAATTCTAAACCAAAAATCAAATAAAGCTGAACCACCCTTCCCGTTCCAATTCCGATTCCGATCCCCTTATATATACTCCGATAATGAACCTCCTTCATTGCCATCTTCCCAGATCTCCTTCCTTCCAAGCTTCCAACTCTTCTGCTTTTACCCCTTTATTCATCAATGGCCTCTTCCAACAACTCAATTTCCTTCGCCCGTGCCAATGATTTTTCCCTATCCGCTCCTCGCACTACTGGCGAGGTTCATGTTATTGTGGGACCCATGTTTGCTGGCAAGACTACTGCTCTGCTCCGTCGCGTCAAGTCTGAGGCTGGCAATGGCAGGTTGATTTGATTTTGGATTTTTGGTTCTGCTACCGCAAAATAATGTCTTTCCTTTTTATGCGATGGTTCCAATTAAACTTTGAACGAAGCATGCTTTAAGTCATAAAATGGGGAATTGTGTGAATTACATGTTCCATATGAATTATTAGAGATCAAATTTCCGTTTGCCCTTTTGTTGAACAAGTGATCTTGGTTTGAAGGATTAGATTCATCCAACTTTTTCTTGTTTTTTTTTTATGCACAGAAATGTGGCGATGATAAAATCCAGCAAGGATACCAGATATGCAATTGACTCAGTTGTGACACATGATGGTATTAAGTTCCCATGCTGGGCCCTGCCAGATCTGTCTTCATTTAGAGCAAAATATGGAGATGATTCTTATGAAAAGGTAATCCCGCCACCATTGATTATGCTGTATGAATATGGTCCTCCGGTAACCTTCATCTTGATTATATTCTGCGAGGTACTCTTTAGGATGGGATTCTCGTAGCTGTTTATGTATTTATTTGTTTGTTTTGGAGACTCTAATTTTAGATCTTGTATTTTCCCAGTGAGCTGAGGCTTTTTCTTTGCCAGCAAAGGTGAACCAGTAGAAAATTGTTTACTATATGAAGCAGGCTTGGAAGTGATTGTCCTTGCAGCCTGATGATAGCCTTATGTGTAAAGAGAAACGACCAAAACATTATTTTAGAATGTGTTGACAATAATTAGGGCTATTTCTATCTAAATAACGGAACAAGGTTAGGTAATGATTAGTAAAATTATTCGAATTCTAGAAAGGGCATATTTTGAGGCAATACTGGTCTTTGACTTGATATATAACGTTGTAACATAAGGCAATATGTTTTGATGCATTTATTATCGTTTTGTCCTGGATTTCTGACTTTTTCAGATGATTGATTTTGTGGGTGCAGTTGGAGGTGATTGGGATAGACGAGGCTCAATTTTTTGACGATCTATATGATTTCTGCTGCAAAGCTGCTGATAATGATGGTAAAACTGTGATAGTTGCAGGTCTAGACGGTGACTATTTGAGGTACTGTCCTGATCCCCTTACTATTCTGATAAACCACTTTAGGGCTTTTACGTTCATGCCTGTAGTTGGTTTTTAATCAGTTTCATTCTAAACACCTCATGAAGGTTGTTTTGCTCTTTAGGAGAAACTTTGGTTCAGTGCTTCATGTTATACCACTGGCTGATACTGTAACTAAGTTGACAGCCCGTTGTGACCTCTGTGGCAAACGTGCCTTCTTCACAAGGAGGAAGACACAAGAGACAGAAACTGAACTGATTGGTGGGGCTGACGTGTACATGCCTGTGTGCCGCTTCCACTATGTCAATGAACAAATTGCTATGGAAACTGTGAGAAGTATTCGTGAATCTCGTAAAGTACTGAAGAGTAGCGAATCCTTTATGGAGGCAGCTCCAGTTGTTTAGTGATATCATCATCGTAACGAATTGGGCTTGTATTAGGTATAAGTTTGTTCAGTCTTTATAAATGAAAGCCAATTAGTGCCTTACAGATAGGATAACCTTGTGCTGAGTTGAGTTGGATCTCACGTGGTTTAGGTAATATGTTGTCGGTTTCCTTGTCTTGATGATGTGTATATATGTATTTAAGTTTCTTCTTGGTCTTCTATATCTGTTCTTTTACTTTGATCTGGAGGGAACTATAGAAAGAGATCATTAGAGAATCTGAACTCGGAAATGAGATCCTTATATGTTATGACAATTTAAAACACTTTCAACAGGAAACCAATGTGTTCTTTACATGTTAATCTAGAAAGGATATGAGAAACAGGGTTTGTTGGCAATGATGAAAACATATTAAATTTATTGAACATTTCCATACATTAAAACTTTGAATTCACCTAAATTATGCAGGCTCTGGACCTCTGGTGATGGAGGTTTTAGGAAAAGGATTCTAACTACTTCTCAGCCTTTGATTAAGATCAACTGCAATAGTGCACTACATTTCATTCATCAAGCAGTTCAAAAATTATTTAGGAGCCGTTTTAAATATATTGATTTGAATTAGGGAATAAATTAGTCATAGTGGCAAGAACTATAACCTGCGCTTAAAAATTAAGCGGTCACATATCAATAGGGTAAAAAAACATCATACAAATTTACTTCTATAATTTTGATATATACATTTAATTCAATAAAAAAATACTGAAATATTTTAAATCTTACTAAAATTATAATTATTAATATAATAATTCGCACCCTTATAAGCATTTATATAAGGGTAAAGTAATACATAATAATTTTATCTTATTTTTTAGGCGTGATTAATATCTTAATCTTATTTGTGGTGTAATTTTATCTATAATCTTTTTAATTTAGTATACTTTTTAATACTTAAAAAATAAGATTATACGTGAAATGACACTAAATTAAAAAGATTATAGGTGAAATTATACTAAATTAAAAAATTATAAATAAAATTAAAAAATTAGTTGTACATGAAAAATAAAATTAAAATATTGAGTATTACTTTACCTTGTAGACAATCTCCTTTAAATTCATAATGTTACTTGACTCAATCATATCTATGTATAGTTATAACAAACTCAAATTTAAACAAAATATTAATGAATCATAATGTAAAAGGTATATAGATGACGAATGCACAAATATTAATAAATTCTCAATGATAAATGATGCAATCCTTTCAAAGCATCAAAATTATAATATCATTATAATATAAGAAGCATTGTATCTATAGCTGAATACTTAGATTATTAATCCCTAAATTATAATATTATAGTTCCGAGTCATCTTGTTATCCATTACAATTTCCAAAAGTGAATTAAATTAGTTAAAATAAAATAAACAAGCATATCCATATCCATCAAGTAATTAATTGCAATGTGATCACATCACATGCCTTGACTTCTTCAGTGCACATGGGAGGCACCTTTTGCTGATCTCACAGTGCCAAGTGATCCTCAACATGTCTTTGATAAACAATTAATCATATCCCAAAAGTACAGAGGAAAATTATAAAAAAAAATTATTTTAATAACATCAAATAAGAATTAGCTTTGTTTATGGGGAAGATAGAAATATTTGTGCTGCGATTGGATTGGTTTCCTCTATGAAGTACTCTAAACTGACATGGGAGTGCGTGTCCTTAGGATTGGTTGGCACAAAATCTAAGAATACTTCCCACTTTTGAGGGACTAGTTCAATGGATCATGATAGATTTGGCTAAATACCATTTTGGGGTACTATATATATATAATTATATTCTAAAGAGTATATTACATATATTTTTTTAAAAAAAAATTATTGAAATTATTTAGACTCCTTTTTCAATTACACAACTAACACAAATATCTCTTAATTTTTTTTTAAATTATATTATATTATCTCGGATTCAAAACATAGTCATTTCTCTCAAAACAAATCATAAATCTATATTTCTTAACAAAAAATTGGTTTGAATGATTTATAAATTATAAACAGTACATTACACCTTAAACTTTTAGCAAAGCGCAATCCCCTAATCTAATTACATATATTTTTCTCGAATTATATTCAAAATTTCTGATATTTCAAATATACACAAAATGTTTATCTAACTTTAGTAAATCCCAATGGAGCTGTGTCATTTATTTTCTGCTGGTGGAGACTTAGGTATGTTTGCGAATACCAAAAACACAAAATTGTTCTACTCTCAAATATAGGAATTAGTTAATGAGTTTGATTTGGTAAATATAAGTTTCTAATCCATTCTATCTTTCATATAATTTAAGAAAACTAAGGTACATTTTTTATAAATAAATAGTTTAACTAATTCTTTTATTTTGTGCATATTAGTTATATCTAGCTCTTAGGATATAAGAGAAATTGAAGGGAAAGTGAATGAATGGTGGTGAGATACATACTGGGATCTTCCTGTGTGATAATGGCAGCACCTGTGAAGTAGCAAGATCCTCCGGAATGCTTGAACTTCTGGAAATAGCTATTGAAGGCTAACGAAGCACGGCTCCTCATTGTGTTTGGCAAGAAGCAACTTTGCTTCTCTTGAATCTTACTGCAATTTGCTCCTCCTCTCCCACATGCCCAATCCATCTCTGCCTGCAACTCTTCATCTGGTGTCTACTCATCTGCTATGCACCACTCTTCATCTTCATCACCATACACTGCATATATATATATAAGCAAAGTTTGACAGAGTTGAGAATAATAATGTAAGGTTTGATTTGAAATTACCTGTTTTTGGAAGAGTCGTTGACAGAAAAAGCAGCAACACCATTGTTAGCTTCAGTGTCAATGCAGTTGTTATTGTTGAAGCTTGGGGAAGATAGAGGAAGCGGAGATGAGATTTGTTGATAATTCAAGACTTGCAGATTACAAAAGAAAGGTCAAGTTGCAAGTTTTATAATGACATTGATTCTTCAGATTTCTTTTAATCTTTTCTTTTATCCCTTTGCGTGTTTTAACAACTCAGTGTTTCACTTTCTTTATTATGTGTAATTCTTCCTCAGTTTTATGTAACATATTATTAATTATGTGTAAAAAAAATATATTTCCATAATTAAAAATATATTGTATACAGCTAAAAAATAGTAACATATACTTAGGCCCTTGAGTACTTTTAACCAATAAATTTTAGAATAGGGATTTTTTTAGTAATTTATCCTTCAAATGCAAATGCATGCCACAAGTCCAATATAGGCAATGACAGTAATAATAGTATTTTCAGTAAAAACTCTTTAAGAATATTAATGACAGTTATGGATATTAAATTTTTTAAAAGGGACCATGATTTTTTTTTTGCTGGAATTAAAATTTTTTGAGTTAATTTGTTTAACACTCATCTTCCATATATTGAATATTAATCACATTTTCAATGCTCATCTTTAACATTTTTAATAACTAGTTTTTAATTTTTTTTCCAATAATTATCTTTAATGTTTTTAATACTCATCTTTAATTCTTTTCTCAGCACCGAAAACATGAAAGATGACTAATGAAATATCTAAAATAATAACTGAAAAAATTTAAAAATTTTGTGAAAATTTGGAAGATGTATGTTGAAAATATATAAAATGAATGCTGAAAAAAAAATCAACTCAAGGAAAATTTTAATTCTACCTAAAAATCGCTCTTTTTTGGTATTTTAAAATTTTTAAGATTTCTAATTGTCATTAATGTTCTTAGAGAGCCCTTAACTGTCACTTTCTCCATTTTGAATGACAAAGCTTATCCTATTTAATATTTCTAAATATGCTCCAAATCCCACTGGAATGATATATGAATTTGAGTGCACCTAACCCAGACTTTCCTCACTAGTACTGCATAGAGGAAAACTTTAAATTCTTCTGTCTTGGAGTTTTTCCCTTTTTGTTTAAAAAACTTTTTAAAAGAACGGATAAGATATATATTCGGTGGATATTCTTATCGCTTGCAAAAACATACATGTAGGAATTGTTAAATCATTTTTCTCACATCCAAATTAAATTATTACCTTTATTTGCAAAATATTTATCAGCACACTTTGAGTGATTCATAGGATTATTTTTCTGCCATGATTTATAGGAATAGGATTTAAAGGCCCTTTACTCCTAAGTCACACACACACACACACACACACACACATATATATATGGAACTAAACTCATTCAACTAGTTTTTAAAAATTTAGCCATTTCCCCAATATTTTATATTGGAAAAGAAATTACAGGTGATGTTTCCTAAATGAAATCCCATCCTGTTTGACAAAATGCCAAATAGAAAAGAAAAAGAAAAAGCGAACTGTGAGTTGAAAGGTGGTGGCTGGCTAAAATTATTACGGATAGACTGAAATGGATGTTGTAGGTGTAGGTTGTGCCTTGTAGAGTAGCATTTGGAACGTAATAACCACTTTCAGTAAAAGCTAAATGGGAATGGGGTCTTATCACTCACATTAATACTTGACATCCATGAACATGTTTCATCTTTTTGCTGGCATGTCATCTTTTCCATCACTTTTCAACCACTCAATCTTGTGTGTGAAATTCTCTAAATGAAATTTCCATTTAATTTTGACCTCTCCATTGAAAATAAAGAGATGTTTCAGCAAGAGATATTACAAATAACACAGCGACTTTATAGTCTAATGGTGACTTTATGGTCTAATGGTATGAAAATTTCTCTGTAATATCAGTAGCTAGTGTTTACCTTTTTAATGAAAAAAGACGAGAAGATAACAACCCTTCAAAAACACCTTAGAATCTTTCTCTTCATTAATATTAAGTCACTCCCAATAAACATAATCATTACTTTCAAGATCTCGTCTCCTTTGTAACCCCAAAAGATTATAAAGTACTTTCATGACTATCCCAATAAACAACCCGACCCCACTGAAATTAGAAAACTGCGGTCACATAAGCTGCAATGAGAGGAACTAATATATAGCTTTATTGAATAAAAAATCATAGGAATCAAAAGTGCAGGTAAACTAAAAGAATTAAATATAAAAGTAGTGCTCAACTGAACAATTCCGTTTTTGCAAAGAATAAGCATAAAAGGAATAGATATATTTGAAGATCCTTAAATATATGCCTCATTCAATGGCCTGCCTGCCCAGTTTGTGCCTTTTCATGATACATTGTCGGTTGTGCTGGTCCTCACATAATTACTTTGACTCCACTTGCCAAAGATCATGCACCATACAAAGTTTTGCTCACACACAAACATAAAGTTCGGATATAAAGCAGTAGTTCAAACTAATCAGAATCCACATATATATCATATTGTCGTTCACATGGCAGTAAATATTAATTACAATAACAGAAGAGGATTAGACCACAGGGACCTTGTATATAAGAGTTCTCCAGAGGAGAAGGAGCAACCCTCTTGTGAATTTAGACGCCAAGATGAAAAAAACAGACAAAACAAAAGCTTCAACCAAGTCCTTTCCTAATTTATGTTTTCTAAAGCAAAAAAGATATTTGTTATACGTACATATATAAGCAGCGGTTCTACTACGGTTCCAGCTTCAAGGAAACAACTCGTGATTGTCGGTTGCGTTTTGCAGCCTTAATAAACACTACAGAAAGGCAAGACGGTGCCCACCAGGGCCGGCGAACCTTTTGCTCCCCTTTAAGACAAGCCACTAAAGACATGAAGAGGTTTCCACGGATAAGTTAGAGATGCTTGTCATATTTTTCAAGTCAAACAAAGCTTCAATTGTGAGATAAATTCATCAGGCATGTTCAATACATCCACGATACAATAAGTTTAAGATAATCAGACATTTTCTGTCAACAATGCTCAAACCTAGCAACTATTTTTGCATAAATGGCAAAGGGTATTTCAAAGAAAATGTGGATTTATAACTGTCTTTACCAAATCAGGTGACAAAACCAAGCATGGAAACTCAACTAGTGGTTACTAAACAAGTGAAGTGACAACTGCAAAGTGTACCTGAATACTAATTTCGGGATAGATTTCACAAGCTCAAACCAGTGCTAAAATATCTATATCTAATACTTACACCTAACTTAAGTTTCCTTGAATTGTTAAATGACAATAAACACCATAGGACAAAAAACTATTAGTTAGAAAATCTTGTTCACTCCCCCTGTCTACACATTCTATAATCAGGAGAGATAAAATGATCATATTTATACACTTAAATGTGTGTGAGGAATGTGAAAGGGATGAGGGAAAGCTAGAGGGAGAAAGAGGGACCTTTGATCTGCCTCAATTCCTTGCACAATGTGATGAAATCTCCCCACTTCATGTGGCACCGTCTTATGAAGCGAAGAATCTGCTCCGTAGTGAACATTGACATTCCTTCCAGGTATTCTCCATTAACACCATTTTCTTTAAAAATTTGACGGTAAATACCAAGATTTATCTTTTCCAACCACAAGCCAACATCCTGGAAGACAGAAATAAGGTGCACAAGGAACCTGTTATTTTACATATTTCATATATCCTTATCCTTATCTACATTATGAATGTGTGCGCACATGCGTGCAGGTGTGAAATCTCATATACACTGCTAAAAGATTCATTATAGGTCATTATTACCAACACTACAAATGAAGAAGGAAAGTCATATTCGCCAAGATTTGATCCTCTTAACACAAGTTTTACCTAATCTGTGCTATTCATGATACGATTAATCACAGATGAATTAGACACAAGGAAACAGCAATTGAACATGATGAAACAAATGCTCAAGATAGTCTTTAGACCTAGTGAATATATCAAATAAGCGCTTATTAATATTTATGAAGAATTCAAGAAATTAGCATAAACCCACACTGTTTTCCCACAATTAATCAGTTCAAAATAGCTAAGAAACTACTACCAACTTGATGAAAATCTATTTGTCATTATCTAAAACAAAAATTGTGTCCGAGCAAGTTCCCTTGGTTTTAAGTTTAGAAGAACATATAGGATTGGGCTGATAACTCTGAAAGGATGGAAAAGAAAAGGCCCACTAAGAAACTCCTGAATAAAAAATAATGTCATAAGGCTTCACAAAAACTTCTAGAATCAAGCACAACAGCAAGAAAAACCTTTTCCCAAAGTGGGGTCGGCTACAAGAATTGCCCAACACCATTATCCTCTGTTTGAGACCAATTTTTCCGATAAGCCATTCTAGAATCAAGTAATGCTCAACAATTCTTACGTCTAAACTGACAAGCTAATTGTTATAGCAAGGCATATATATATTGTTTATAGAATACAAATCTAACAAAAATTCAAATTTTTGTCAGCAAAATAACAGAACAGAGGGTATAAAATGACACCAATACTAGAATTGTTGGTTCTACACAACAATATAACCATCCATGTGATGCACGTTTTACGAATCCAACAGTTGGATCTTCATCCAAAGCCATGGATGTTCTTTTGTTGAATGCCAAATGATACTGAATCCGAAATTCAAACCCTTTCTATCAGATAATATATCTGCAAAACTTGAACAATTACTAGTTTCGATTGAAATACTGAACACAAAGTCACCTTTGTGTGACTTGGGCACGTGAATCAAATCCAGATGATTTGAGACCACCAATATTAGTTATGGTCGATGATGAGAGTTCCAAGTGAGTGTCCAAGGCAAGAATAATTATCAGATCCCACATAATGAAATTAACCTTAAATTCACCTAGCCAGGTCACCTACTTGAATGGCAAAAGCTGTTTTTAGCTTTCCAATTGACAATAACTACTTTTATCACTTCTTTGATTAGTTAATTTCATGATTTATAAGAACTGAAATCTTCCACTCATAATAGTCTTACTTAAAAATGCAAAACAACAAGACACGAAGAGAAAAAGAAATACAAAACAAATAAGAACAAGATACTGTTATCCCGCAATCGGAATCGAATTGCAGCACAAAATAGAAAAGAAGAGAAGCGCTAAATCATGAAGAATCAGTTACATCGTTCAAATAATTAATCACCCAAATGAATTAGCATCACAACATAGACTATCATAAAGCACGAATAGTTATTCTACCCAAAGAATCCAGTACAATTAAGAACAGCAGACAAGATCTAATTATATAATTTCCGTCGAAATCAAATAATTAAAAGGGTGTGTAGTAAGAAATTCCTCCACAAAAAAAGATTTTTAACAGAAACCAGCAACGTCTCAACAAGGGAATCGAGAAAGAGGGGAAGAAATCGTTGACCTCAACAGTCCAGATGAAGAAATCTAGAGGCTCCGGCTGCTGACCTCTGCTCATTTCCCAAATCAAGCTTACGAAATACACCTAAACAAAGGCGCATAAAAACCAGAAAGTTAAGGCCTGTGGAGAAAATTCAGTATAAACTACCCCAGATGAGAAATTGGCAAAGGGATGGCCGGAAAGTAGAGAAACCAGTATCAAGATAAAAATTAGAATAGCAAGATCTCAAAACATGAAATTTCCAATGAAAGTAAACGAAAATTGGAGTAGCAGAGAATACTGAGCATGTATGCTTACCGTGCGCGAAGGTATGGATATACAGTCAAAAATCAACAGAAAAAATTCTCCATTTGAGAGTAAGTAGACATCAGACAAGGACAGGGGGGGAGAGAGAGCGACTGATGACAAAGCGAGAAAATAAAAGAAGTCGAGGGAGAAGGAGAGAGATGCTCACTCGTCTCTTTATGGCCACCTGCCCATTCAGCTTGGAATTACATACCTGCTGCGCGTTTCCGTGTTTGTTCCTCTTCACGCGACTCCACTGCATCACAAAAACACGCACCAACCTTTTCACCTCGCTTCCATTGTCCTAAGTCCAAACAATTTCTCCTATGTATATATTAGGTTAGGAGCTAAGACAAAATTACAATGATCATTGACTAATTGCAAATTTTTTTTATGTATTTTATTAATTTAAAATGATCACATGCACCCTTACCTTACAACATTGATAAAATTATTGATGACTAAAATACATTTTTTATATTTTTTAAATTAAATTATACATAATCCTTTTAATTAATTATTTTCTTTATACTATCAATATATATTTAATATTTTTTATAGATCATATTATTAAATATTTAACAATCAATTAATTTATTTTTAAGATTTATAGATACTCCTCCTAACACAGATGACTTAACTAAAATTTAAATTCAAAATAAAGATTAGTAGAATTTGATTGTACACGTGTAATTTAAAAGTACTTGTTCAATTATATATTTTAACAAAATAATTAATAATAGGAGATTGTTAGCACAAACGTTAGGGTGTTTTTTAAGATAGTTCCATTCTATTCTTGCTTAACGTTATTTTTCGTTGAGGCTTGTGTTTTCTTGTTCACTCTCTTCATAATGTATTATATTGTATTAAGACATTATTACATCAAAATCTAAAATCATTATTTGGGCAAAAGAAAATATAAAATCATTATCACTTTTTGCTACGCGAAATTATTGAAGCGCAGTTAAGGAATTGAAATAATATAATATTATACTAAACATATATTTTATATTTAAAATTATAAAAATATATAATAACAAATTATAATATATGAATGGACTAATAATTTAATCATGATGTTCATTCTTTATGAGATGGCATTCATGTTTTTGTAATATCATAAATAGCGAGTATCATGATTAAACTATTAATCATTTTATATATTAAAACTTATTATTATATATTATCATAATTCTAAATATAAAATTTATTTTATAGTATAATTTATAATATAAAATAAATTTTATATTTAAGACAAAATATAGTATAATATATTAATTATTTATAAAAAAATTTAACAATTACATGACTCATTTAAAATTTTATAATAATTTTTTTACCATTAAAATGCTTCATCGATAAAATATGAGATATGATATGAATGAAATGATAAAAAAATGTAACAATCTTGAGTAAGATTTTAAGTTTAAATTTGATGGATGAAAAGTATTCCATTAATCCTAAATATATTATATAATTAAAAAATTAAATTTTATTCTATTTTAACCTACTTTATTTCTTATAGTTTACAAGTACATCCATTTTCTTATGGTTTTTTATTTGGTACATAATCATTAGTTTCTTCCTTTAACAAATTCTTTAACTTTATTCTATTAACACAACTAATAATCTTTATATAAAGTCTAATAGTACTAACCAAAGAAAATTAAAGAGACTAATGGTGCTAATAGCAAAATTAAATAATTTAATAAAAAAATAATATAAATATCAAATTAAAAATTAAAAGAAATTATATATACTTGTATAATAGTTTTCCTCCTGTTCCTCCTTTTTCTTTTTTTTCTTTTTTTGAAAAGACTTATAAGAGATACAAGACAAATTCATTAAACACCCATTAATTAATCCTTGAATATTACTCCAAATCAGCATCTATAGTATATTGCTAATAAGAGTTAATATAGATAGTTAAAAACGGGTTTATATCCTATAAAAATATAAATTTAATTACTGCTACTATTATGAGATATTATTTAGTAAAAGATCCCATAAATCTACTGTAAACGCTTTCTAAATTTTAAATTTATATTTTAACCTTAGCGGAGGACTAGTGTCTAACCAACATAATTTTTTTTTTTGGTAAAAAATAAAGAGCATCTATAGTGTATTTAATAAAAGTTTCATTTTCATTAACTTTAATTCTATCCCTTTCTTGATGATGCTAGACACCTTTTGCCAATAGAATTGCTTGGATAAGTGGTAACAAATACACCCAGACACGACTCATATAGCTAATTTCAATAAACATTTCAACTATTGAACATGAAAATTATAAATTACTTCCCCTATTTCTATTTCCAAATCACATTTAACTTAGTTAATATAATTTAAGTTAAAATTAATAAATATTTTAAAAATTACCATATCTTTAAAAAAATTAATTCAATGGAATATATTCTAAGCCAATCCCAATCATTTCTCCACCATAATTAGTCAACAATATTTAAATTCAAAGCTAAAGAAAAAATATGAAAGAAAAAAATAATTTAAAAAGTAATATAAAAATATAGAAAAGAGAAAATAGACACAAGACAAGAGAAATAATATTTTGTATTATTGAATATCTCATTATAAATAATATGCTCTATTTATAATTATAATCTTACATTTCAAGAATCCCTTAATGTTCATAATAATATTACTTATTTCATAAATATTGTAAGTGACTTTTAAATGAGAAATAAACGAGTTTAATTTTGTTGAAAACTATTTAATTTAGTGGCACGACATGTGCCTTAGTTATATTAAATTTAATGTTCGATCCTTAATTACTTCATCATGCGTTAGCTTGCCGTCTAAAATCTTAAAAAAAAAAAGGGGGTTTTAATTTTGAAAGTGAGATGGATTATAAATAGTTTTCAATGATTAAAAGTAATAAGAGGAAAATACAGCCAGTGTATACGTGGATCACATGTAGAGGAGCGTGGCCTACGTTGCCTTGCTCCTATTATGTTAGGGCCACATGGCAACGTTGCCTTGCCACTCATTCTAAACATTTTGTATAATATAAAACATATTTTTCTTTTCACACAATTTATTAAATCAATTCCCTTTTTTCACTAAAAAAAGATAAGAAATAAATTTCATATGCAATGACGATTTTTAGCAAAACATTGTCTTTTTTTTTAATATATGTTAAAATTTAGGTGATGAGTTGGATGTTGGATTAGGGTTATAATATATTTCTAAATTTAGAAAATATTTATAAAAATAATTATAATTTATTCATTAACAAATTTAGTATTAATAGTGAGATTTAAATTTATAAGTTTACAGTATGAGTTAAAGAAATATTGTCTTCAAGTATGAATATATAAAAAGATTTATTTTTTTTACATGGAAGGTGCTTTCTCATATATCATTTTCCCATCAAAAAAATTATCTTTTTTTTTTTCAAAATACAAGTATTTTTATATTTCTTTAAATTAAATTTGTTCCATACATAAAGGCTAGTAAACAAACATCAACCACTTTACTTAATTATCGAGTGCTTTTATCACTCTCATAATAATATGAGTTGTTGTTTTTTTTTAACAAGTCATATACGGCATAGAACCATGAAGTTGTTTGGCTGACCTTTTATTTTATTTATTTCTTTTGAATAATTTTGGCTGACTTTTGAGTTCAATGGGAAGTGACCAAATGGAAAAAGCTACAAGCTGATGTGAATATAAACTGTTTTTTTTTTTTATGTTTTTTTGTTTATCCATTGGTTCCTTTTTTTCCTGTCTCTTTTTTTTTTTTTTTTCTGAAGCTTCTTTGTGTATGTGGCCCTCCATTAATCTCTTTTTGTTTTTTTTTTTTTCCAATCTGATGATCCCCAGAAGGGTTTTCTCTAAAATATGCCATGACTCCTAAATATATTCAAAATGTTCAAATTTTTAATGAATTTATCTGATTTAATTCCATGTAATATTAATACCCTTTCAATAAGAAAAATAAAAATACACTCCCTTTATCTGTAAAATGTCTGTAAATACCCCTTAATAAGGAAAAAGTGAAAAAGAAAATAATACCCTACACTAATTTATTTGAGATAAGTTAAAGTGATGTGTTTGTATATTTCTAGAAACTAATAAAAATATTTAATGATTTTATATTATTAAACTTCCTAAATTTAGATCAACTAATTGCAAATGGAGCTAGTAAATCGAGGAGCCTACTAAAATTTGTATATATTATAAAAGGCATAATGAACGTTTAGTTACGCTATTGACATTTCTATCAAATCTTTTATGAGTACAGATCATTTGTTATATGAAAGGTATAATTAGAGGTAAATTAGATTTAATTAATGCAAGAATTGAGATTAAGACATATAATAGGATTAATGATTTTTGTGAGTAATTTAAAGTTAATTACCTATTATTTATAGGTTTAATTGACAAATAGATAAAATATACAATTATTTAAAGTATATTTAATCTTTGAAAAATATAATTTTATCGTGATTCCAGTCATAACGTTTAAAAAAATATCATATTTTTTTAATATTTAAATTTATATTTAAAAATAATTAATATTTTATTTTATTTAATATTAATATCATTTAAAAAAAATCACCTTTTTTAGTTATTCACTCAATTCACCGTAATTTTATTCTAATTATATTCTGGTTTATTACTTTTATCTTTCTAAAAATTCGTAGGTGAGCCCGTTCATTGCTTTTTGGTGTACCTGGTCCAATCTTCAATGGGAAAACGACTTTGACGTCACGGACTTGATTCTTCTACGTTCTAACTCGAGGTAGATATCCAATATTTATCATAAATACCATTACCTAAGGAGATCTATATTTCTATTATTATTCTAATTCACAAGTATAAATAATATTTTATTTATCCTCAAAATCAATTTTTTCATTTCGTTATTTTCTCCATTCCATTATACTTGGCATTCAGATTCTAATAATATTAATAGCATTCATTCCTATTCTTATTTAAAAAAAACTATCTAATATTTGATATTATTAACTAATTTAAATTTAAGTCAACCTGGTTTTTATATGTGAGAAAACTCTTTTAAATGTTAGCATTACGTTTTAGGTTAAGATACTTCCAATATTTTAGTATTTTTGTTAGTAGTATTACCTCTTATCTTAATTATAAAAATTAATTAATTTTTTTAAATAGATATGTGAAATAAAATAAATTAATTAATTATAACTAATATAATAACTAATTGATTAATTTGAATATATTGAAAAAATAAATAATATGAATTTATCTTTAAGGATTATATTTGATTATAATTAACTAATTTATTTAGTTTTATATATTTATTCAAAAAAATTAATTAGATATTATAATTAGGATAATTAGGACTAGAGGGAACACTTAATATCTTAAACTAATTTTTAATGTATGCAATATTCTAAAATATTTTTAGTATCACTTTATATCCTATATTAATTTTTAATTTAATTTTATCCTTAAAATATTTTTCTCAATAGCAATAAACACTTTAAACTTAAGATATAAAGTGCTATTGCCAAAATACTTTAGGGGGGAACACCAAAAATTAATTTAAGATACAGAGTGTCATTAAAAAATATTTTTAAAAAAATATTTTAAGATATTAGATGTATAAAAAAATTAATTTATAATACTAAATGGCAGTGGAAAATACTTTAGGCTCTAGGATGCAACTTAACCCCATAAGATCTTATCTGAAAGGTATTAAGCCCTTTACTGCTTAATTAAACCGAAAAATATTTTATTTCTCAAGTGTATTTTTTTTTTAAAATCATGATAAGAATGTACACACTCCACTCCATTTTAATTTCTTTGTCAAGGGCTGAAGATCAAGACATTGCAAAGAACAGAGGCGAATCCCAAAAGGATAAGATTAACGTAATAACATATCATGGCGAGTGTTTCCATTTATAATTTGTGAATGAAGGCAAATTCATAGAACTAAGACGTGGGACAATAAATATTCAAATTCTAAGTTATCCATTGGGACCTTGTCTCTTTGGACAGTGATCTTTCACCTAAACTCTATACAAACAAAACTATAAATTACAAAAACCAATTGAATGATTCGTTTACATTGCAAAACATAGTTGAGAAGCAGAGCTTGAATGTCTGATAGCACACCACTTGCAAGTTCCTTGCAACATGTTTGCTTCCTATGTTTCTTTCAATTGGTTTTGTTTCTACTCCTTTATATTCTTTTGGGATGACCAATATTGTGATGAAGATTAGATCATAATGAGTAGTCATACCTGTTTAATCATTCCTTTCTTTTTCTTACATTATCTTCCATGAATAGGAGAAGAATCATGTCCATGGAAGTTTTGGCTTGCTGCTATGGGGAAAATAACATAAAACCTGTCAAATGAATGAACAAACAACATATCATATTAACAAGCAAATTTAGTGAACACAAGTTCTTGTTAACTGTTAAAATTGGAGAGTCCAAAGCCTGATAAAACCTCTCCTTCAAGAAAACTATCTCTATGTGGGACTCGGGTCAATGAATCTCCACGCAGAGGCCTCACTTGGGATGAAAATGAAAACAAGATCAGAGGTTTTACTTGGAAGCTAGGTTATTCACTGATGAGAAGATACATGCGAAGGCCTCATTCAAGATGAAAATGAGAACTGGATTAGAGGTTTTACTAGAAAGATTGGTTATTTACCGGTAGATCACTGGAATTAATGGGAATCCTTGTTGGAACTAGAAATGCAACAAAGTTAGAGTATACAACAACTCAATTGAGGCTTTGAACCTCATTCAGAGAGAAATCTCTAAACATATTCACCTTATGAGTATCATAAAATGAGATTAGCGAGGAGGTTATGTACTACTGGTTGGTATTCTTTTATCATGTGTTCAGAGAGGTTAATACTAGTGCTTGACCAAGATGACTGAGCAGTTTATAAGCTGCACAGTTGAAGAAAGTGATTATGATGATAACCTGACAATATAAATCACAATTAGATATGAAAAGGCACTGTTAACAGTAGGTTAATTAGATCTGAATAATTAATATTTAATTAATAAGTTCATACTGTGTATATATATAGACAAAAATAAAAATGAAAACGAGAAATGGGTAGAACGAGGAAGTAAATCCCCTGCACTCTTTAACCCAGCTGTTTTCTTCTTTCTCTTGAATAAAACAAGCATTAGGGTAGGAAATTACAACCCTGGATTATTTCAAAGAATGTTTCAAACAAACAACGTCAGAGCAAAGAAATGAAAACGAATCACCTGTATCAGCTCACTAACAAAACTTGTACTGCTCCAGAAGAGAAAAGCAGCAAAGAAAGAAGTCTCCAACCAAAACAAAAATTCAATCACTACATGCATATAACACGGCTATAATCTTAAGAAAAAAGGGGGGAAACGGTACATTTGGTCTCATAATCTCAAATGGAATCAACTTGTACTCATGATTCAATATTCAGATATCTGCAATTGAGCTCAAAATTGCATTTTGAGACTCTGTTTGGTTAATAGCATTTGCTCCTTTCTCAAGTTCACTTCTAAGGACATGTTTATGAGGACCTCGAAACACCCTGGATCATTAATTATTCAGACACTACTTGAAAAAAAGCAGAAGATTACAAATAACTTGAGAAATGCCACGCCAGTGATGGCGCTAATATTCAGAATCACAAGCTTTTCTTTTATATAAAAAAGTTTAGGTGGGTTCCACGTTGTTTCCCCACCAAAATTAGGATACAATTCCAGGGTTTAGAAAATACTTACAGGGGCTTACGAAATCGCCTACTAAAAGAGTTCTCAAGACAGTAGCGGGAATCGAATTCGTATTCTTATAAGATATGAGCCCGTCTCTTATTATCTGTGCTAACTCTTATTGGCTTCAGAAGTTGAATAATGGAAGAAACGACTTGAAGGATTGGTGGTGTCTAAGGGCATTATTCGGTCCAAATATTGAGTCGGGATGTTGATACACTTGGAATCAATAACACCAAATTAAGCTTGGATTCTTCAATCCTCCCTGGAGTCAAGTGTTAAAAGCTTACTTTTCCCAGAGGAAAGGGACACATCTGAACATTTTTCACTTTTAGTATCATTACCATTAGAAATGCACTTCACAATTGGAGAGGCTACATTAAAGAGCTTCCTCAAACAATGTGCAAAATCAACAAGTTCAACAGCAGAACCTGAACTCTTTCCATTTAGCACAGATTCCTTTCCAAACATGATAAGGACGGAAGAAGAATAGAAATGGAAAATGGTTTGAACCTCAAACAATGCCTTGAACTCCAAGAGCTGTGCTAAAATTCCAGAAGAACCACCATAAACCTCGGGCCCAAAAAAGCAATCAGGTTACTCACCATGATTTGCAGGTGCATTAGAAGAAACAAACTTCTTCAAAACCAATTTGACATCCTCAGAAGATAGATCTTGAACAAGCTTCCTCTCAGGCTTCCAGAATCCAGAATCCTTGGAGACAAAGGCCTTCAATCCTTATATCCTGAAGCCCAATAAGAGACTAGAGGTTTCTAGATCCTTTTCCATGCACTTCTGGGTGTAGTCATTAGAAGCTTGTGTATACCATGTCCTATAACCAATCTTAATATCTACGATGGACGGACTTTTGTAGCTGGTGGCAAGATCTTGCAAGACCAGGTGAGGATGCAAGCCTGACCCATCTGATGCATTGACTTCCTCGATACCATGAAAGATAGGAAAGTATCCGCGGATGTGATCAGGAATCCTGGCATCAGAATAAAGAGATTTATAGAATTCCACCTCCTGGGAATCACGTTTACCACTTTGAAGAGGCTTATAGATATAGAAGCGACCAGAATCATCTATGAGAGGACCGAGATGACCTTCTACGGCTAGATGGCCAGCGGCTTGATGTTCTGGGACCTTTAGCATGTTCCTACAGATAAGAGCATCAAAGAAGATACCACATAAACATATGTTTCTGTCTAAAAGAAAATTATGGGTTGAAGATTTTGGTTGAATATCATTTGTATTCCCAATTTTATCTTCATAAAAAAAACTTCAATTTGTTCCAAAATGCTAGCATATATACCTTATACATAATCAAATCTAAGCGGTTATCTACTGAGAACAGCAGTCAGTTTATTGTGAGGGTGAACGTGAAACCGTTGACTATTTCATGTGTGGTCGGGAATAAAACGCATAACAAAGGTCGAATGGCAATATTTTAGTTTTAATCATTCATGCAAGATCTGATGGTCTCTCCCACTAAACCAATGGGAGGTAAAATTTATAACAGCTTCCTGAAAAGAAGTTTTTTGCTTCATCTCATTCATGGGGGCTTTATTTATATTTTGTTTCTATACATGAAAATAAAAGCTGTATTTTGCAGCTCCACCAACAGGTCATTAAAAGCACATTTCAGAGTCTAATCCCAAAAGTAAAGATCGAAGCTTGAACTGTCAGAATAAAGTACATATATAATATTACATGAAGATATCAACTCCAAACCATTACAAAGCGATTTAATAATTAAAACATTGAGCAGATAAAGTTGGATTCAACAATTGAAACTCATGAAATGATCAATGCTTCCTAAGACAGAATCAGAAAGGATAAACGAAAGAGGAAATGAAAACAATCTGATATTCCAGGAAGAATGAACCAAACCCAATATCCCCAAAGAAATGAACATCATCGTAAATATCCAAATGCAACCTACGAGGGAGAGGGGACAACATTTGCTCACCAAATCATATAACGGAAAAGAACTGGAATGAAGCATAAACGTTGAAGCAAGTAAAGCTGAAGTTACCTGTTGGGTTGTTCGGGTAGAGATAAGTTTGTGAGAAGGAAAGATGTGGAATACGAACCCACTGTGACAAGACCCCCTATGCCCTGAAGATCCATGCAAGAAGAGGACGAGCATAAGTGCCAATGGCCACGTGCATTAATAATGGATGAACAGATATCGCCGTACCACCAGCTACCACGGGTCATGCGCTTTGAAAATACAATTTTACCCTCAAATTTTTTTTTTGGTACAAATTTTAGCTCTCTCTGTAATCGTATAGATGCCAAATCACGACGAACAGGAATTGGGCTCCTCGGCCTCCTTCCTCCTGACGAACGAATAGATAAAAATACAACAAATTCTCTCGAAGACCTTAACTCGTATGTTTGATATAATAGAAGTGAAAATGAGAATGTAGAATTGTAAGTAGAAATGATATAAAGTATTTTTTTTCTTCACTATAATGGAAGATATTTTTATTTTTAACTCTAATATTTTAAATTATTTTAATTTCATAAAAAATTAAGAATTGAGATAAAAAAATAAAAATAAAATATTATGTACTATTTTATATTAAATTATAAAATTTTTAGATAATTTTAATCTTTCTCAAATTATAAAAAATATATTAATTATATACTCATTTCTAATATATCAAATAAATTTTTAATCTAATTCTATTTCTACTTCTAATTTATTCAAAAAAAAAAATTCATAAATTTTTTATCTCAAGAAGATTTTTTTTATAAATTTTTTTGACATTTTTGCTAAAATATAAAGCTGGCCCGATGAGATCTCCATATCTCAGTAATGCTAAAATTAGCAGCTTTTTTGTTATAAAAATGTTTGAAAAAAATTTATACCCACCCACCAATCTAAAATTAAGTGGAAGTCTCCCAAAATTAGGAGCTAGATCCGACCCTCTCTCTCTCTCTCTCTCTCTCTCTGCTTTTACAGCATCGGAGACGGTTATTGGACGGTGCAGTGAAGCATTAAGAAGTAGAAACTACATCGCTTTTAGGACGTGGAAAAATTTTATACAAATACAAGAGGATAGCTTAATTAATCATAACACTACCTTATTGGCAACCTCCACCTTATTGATGGATAAAAATAAATATGGATAGATATGTTATATCACACTAGGATGTGGTGATATTATTAAAAATAATTTAAGAAAATGAATTGTTGGGTTTATAAATAGACTAGGAGCATGTACTGTAATGGAAGTAGAGCAGTGGGCAATATACAAAAGTTTAAAGTTAGTTTAGGATTTAGGATTCAGAAAGATTATTTTTAAATCAGATTCTAAAAATTATGATTGATTTGCTGTCCAATAAGAATGGTTGTAGACACAATTTATTGCATTTATAAATATAGAACTTTTTACAACTTTCCTATGAGCTGAAATTGCATTATATTGCAAGGCGTCAGAACAAAGTGGCTAATGCTCTAGTTAAAAATAAAGTGGCTACTACAAAGACACTATACTGTTGTCCTCAACATATAGAGCATATTGTACTACAAGATAATTTAGAATTTGATCCCCATATAATTTAGTTTTCTTTATATTGGGCATTCAGCCTTCTTTTATACCCAAAAAAAAAGGAATACATAGATTAACTTATTTTAATTAACTTTATACTATATGAAGTAAATATGTAAAATAAATTTTCTTTCAATAATAATAAAAATAAATTTTATAAAAAATAATATTAATAATTAAAAATAATTAGATAATTATTATTACGTTCACTTTTCTACATATAAATTATTAGAAAAAATATAAAATATAAGTTAATGTAATAATTTTGAATTTAGACGAAAGAGATTTTAGAGAATTCAATATCTTTTAAGCTTAAAAAGTTATTCTGCATGACTTATTCCAAGGTTTTAGATCCCTTGTTTGTTACTCTATTTTAGAAATCATAATTTGAACCACAATCACAATTTTAAAGGTTATCCCAAACACACTCTTATAAACATGGATTATAATAGCTTTATAAGCATTTTAGTAGTTAAATTTTATTAAAAAAAATTAATTATAGATTCAAATGATATTGTTGATATAAAATTTCTAACGATAATGTATAAATAGTCAGATCAAGAAAGTATTAGATCAGACGTAATATTTGCCTCGCTTGGAGCGACCAATGTATGCCACGTGGACATTTAGAGTTTTGATCGAGCCTAATTTACCATATTAACCTCGGTTGACCTTATTGATAGCTTAGGGAACCTTTTTATTTAGTTGATTGTATTGGGAATTGAAAATTAATTTTGCATTTATTTTGAAAAAATGATCAGAATCCTCTAGGCACGTACGGTTTATGCTCTACGTAAAATAATTATTTTTAGGTGTTGAAGTCAAGTATTGTTTAGTCGTCAAGAAATAATATTATTGAATTTAAATTGTGAACTAAGATATATATATATATATATATATATATATATATGATTAAATTTTAATTGATAAAAAAGTAAGACATATGAATATTTAGAGTGTGTTCAATTTCTGATGAGTAATGATTTATTGTTATTCTAGTCACAATATTTGGAGAGACATCCTATCTCCTAGATGCTTAAGTTTACGCCTGAAGGTAATAGACGGCTCATCTTATCTAATATTAGTATCATTTAGAAGGAAGAGAGATTTTATTTTGCCTTTAGATATTGGGTGAACAATTTTTACAACAAAAAAAAAAAAAGGCAACTCAAGGCCTGTTGTGTTGTTGGCTTATATTCTGTTGCTTCTAATTCTAACGCTAGAGCTTTAGTTTTGGTTCATGGATTGTGCTGCTGTTGGGTCATCTTGGCTTTTTTACCATGTTTTACGCTTTAGATTTTATAAAACCAATAGCTTGGTCAGTGTCCTGCGGGATTGACACCCATGCCATTGGTGGCATATTTAGATGACTTACACCCTTGCCCCTTTCTTTGACATTTTGAGTACTTGTGGCCATCTCTTTCTATCTCAGCATCGCTTTCCGAGCTCTCATTATCTTTAACAGGAGTAGCAACTTTCAGTTAATAGTGTCTATATTTTGCCTTTTGTCTTAGTCATTGGGCTATTGGTGTATTTAAGTGTGAACTATACATGTCTTAGTCTTTGTGTCCTTTAGCTTAGTAAATATTTTTGTTCATTTTGCCTTGTGAGTTTCAGGTTTTAGCAGTTTGTAGTGTCTTCATTTACTGAGAGTTCACGTATTATTATCATTTTATTTTAAATATGCTTGTTACAAAAACAGACTTGGAACAAAAACGCTAAGTCATATATTTCCACCAGTTTTATTATATTATCACATCAGGACTAAATTAATAACCCACCCTGCCTGCCGTATATACTAATTGATTATAACACACAATTTAGGATATGTGTGTGTATAATATAAATGCTAGCTTAAAAACCCAAGATTTGTGCTACTTGGAGGCGTGATTAGAGCAAAACAGTCATCCAGGAGGCATGAACAATAGTTGGTGATGCATCATCTTTGCATGTAAGTACAAGAAAAATCGACTTGTTATTTCTCAGAGTTTGTACCAAAAGAAGACATTGATCTATCAGATCAGTAATCAATCAAGAAGGAAAAACAAAAAGCTTAGAAATGGCAGGCAATAATATTGCAGTCTTAATGGCAACATCTCTATGTATGATGCTACTTCTTCCATCAGCTACACCAGTAAAAACTGATGACCTAGTTGCAGCCACTGAAGAGATGCAGCGAGCTAATTAATTCACATTTGTGACGCTCATCAATCTGTCTCCACCAGACACAAGACCTGAGGCCAATGTTACTTTCTTGATGCCCAAGGATCAAATGCTCGCTAGCATGGCGATGTCGGGAGGATCTGTTTTGGAGTTCTTACTTCAGCATTCAATCCCTTCCCCTTTTCTGCTTGAAACCCTAGAAAAATTCCCCACAGGAACCACCATTCCTAGTTCAATACCAAACTTCATGCTTAGAATCATCAACAACGGAAGGAGGAATTTTTCTCTCAACCATGTGAAGATCATCAGCCCTAATATTTGTGTCGCAGGATCTTCCATTCGATGCCATGGCAAATAGGCTTTCATGCGCCATAACACTCTACTCAATTGCCTTGCACATCAAATGCCTGATAACTGAATGTCTTCTTCGGTCGAGTAACTACATCCCTCTCTTCCTTTCCCTATGGGTCGAGCTAAGAACATCATCCTTCATCAATGCAATAAGATATGAAAGTCATTAGAAACTTGTGGATACCATGTCCTGGAACCAAACTAAACGTCTGCAATGGATGGATTTATGTAGCTGGAGACAAGATCTTGCAAGACCAGGCGAGGATATAAGCCAGATCAACCTGATGCGTTGATTTCCTTGGTACCATAAAGGATAGTGAAGTATCTGCGCATCAGAATAAATAGATTTATAGAATTCCAACACAAGGGAACCACTTTTATCACTTTGAACAGGCTTAAAGAAGCAACCAAAATCATCTACTAGTGGACCAAGATGACTCATCTTCAGCTAGATGCCAGCAACTTGATGGTCTGGGACATTTAGCATGTTCCTACAGGTTAACAAAAGCATCAAAGATGATACCACATAAACATATGTTGCTCTCCAGTCCGTTTAAAGAAAAATTACAGATTGAAACTTTCTGTGGCATATCATTTGTATTCCGAATTCTATCTTCATAAAAAAATCATCAATTTGTTCCATATTGTTAGCATATACATTACACATACTGGGTTATCTACTGAAGGTGAAACCAATGACTATTGCATGCATGGTCAGGAATAAAAGACATAAAAGGTCAAATGGAAATATTTTATTCTTTAATCATTCATGCAAGATCTAACTAGAAACTGTAAAGTACATATATAGGGCCTGTTTGGTAAAAGTGGAAACCATGGTTTTAAAAGCCCTTTTGGGCAAAACCTAAGTTTGGAAAAATTTTAAAACAAATAGTCATATTTGTTCAAATGGGTTTTTGGACTAAACCACGATTTAAAACCAAGGTTTTAGATAAGCTGGTTAGAGTAGCTTATGGAACAGTAAAAAAGCTTATGAACTAACTAATTACTATATTACCTCTACTTTTTCTTACACATTCTCTCCTACTTTTTCTTGCACCCTCTCTCTTTTCTTTTCTTACACCCTCTCTCCTCTTATATCTTATCTCTCCTCATTTAATACCCATACCCTTTTTTGTAATTTACCAATAATAAAAATACTTTTAGAAATAACTATCCAAACACTCATTTATTTAAAACCACCTTTTTTTCATAAGCTCTTCTCCAAAAGCCCTTATAATATTATACCAAGATATCGAGTCCAAACCTTTACAAAGCAATTTAATCATTAAAAATGTGCAGGAAGGGCATAATTCAACATCTAGATGTTGTGAAATGATCAATGCTTCCAAAGCCAGAATCAGAAACGGATGAACATGACGAGTTGAGGAAATGGAAACAATTTGATACTCCAGATAGAATTAAACAAACCCAATATTCCAAAGAAATGAACATTGTCATAAATATCCAAATGCAAGCTACAAGAGAGAGAAGACAACATTTGCTCCATCAAATTGATAACGGAACAAAACTGGAATTAAGCATAGACATTGAAGCAAGCAAAACTGAAATTACCTGTTGTGTTCAGGGAGAGGTTGAAGTCTGTGAAAAGGACTCAAGCGATGGAATACAAACACGCTGGGACAAGACCCACGATGTCCACAAGAGGACGAGCATGAATGCCATGTGCAATAGTAATGGGTGAACAGAAATCGCAACACCATGGGTTATTTATGCATCTTGAAAGTACAACTTTACCCTCTTGCTCAAATTGAATAAATGCCCTATTGGGAGTGGGGAGTAGTAGTGGGCCTACGGCCTCCTTTCTCTTTACAGACAGATAGATACAAATCCCAAAATTTTGAATTCACTTAATTTCAATTGTGTCATTAATACTTTTGTGAAACTTCCATTCAATAAAAGCACTGAACAATTTAACCAATATATACAGATCATAATAGCATGTAAGAACAATAAGCTTCCTTTCTCAGAGATTCTGTTTTGCAATGATATACAATATCACAAGTCAAATAACTCCAGTTTTTGCCTCCATCCTACAACTGTTGAAAAATGTGTAGAATTAATAAGACATCGAATGAGAAAAAAGAAGTAAAAATTTTGAAACTAACGACTGCAGAGTGGAAGTGAATAGCGATCAGGATTTTAGCAAGGCTTGCAGACTTTCAATTCTTTGCCAGTCAATAATGGCCTTAACTGCAGTTACCTGGCAGGCAGATCCAATCTGTCCTGAATTCTTACAAGAGTTACATGGCTCCTATGGGGGGGGGGGGAAGAAACAAACCTTAGCGAACAAGAAATCCTAGATTTGGTAACCTATACACATTAAAATGTAAAATTTCACCCCCTAAGACATAAGTGGTTAATGTCTGATGGTCTCTAGCCATGCGTGGAATAGTGCACAGTTAAATCTAGAATAGTGTTGAAAAATGTCTAATCAGAAACCAAATAAGTGTTTCATTATTGCCTATAAAGCATTCGTGATTGTAGCAGCATGAAGAAGTTCATCAGGAGTTGCTGCCGGATCAAGATCCCAACACCTTTCTGGCAAATTGCTTGTCTCTCCCTTCAGCAACCAAGAAGGCACTTGGTGTGAAAAGCGCAACATTTCTCTTCTTGGTATCCATCTAACAGCTTTTTTGTCTGTATTTGTTTGATACACTGTTTTAAATCCAGCTACCTTTATAAGGGGACTGACGCAAACACCAAGCTCCTCAGAGTAATCATCAAGAACCTCCACCATTTCATACCGATGCCTCACTTCATGTGGAGTCAACCTGTTCCATTCTGGAGACCAATTTCGATAAACAGCCCAAATATCTCCACATCTGGGGTATATGCGAATACAACCACCTCGACCAGCCTTCTCCCGTGTTAGAACATGAGAGAAAATATTTACCTGGTCAACAAAATCAGAATTATATGCCCTGAAATTTCCACAAGATTTGGTAAAACCAGAATCTATCCAGTTCACTGGGCCAAACTCACTATCAGTTTTGGAGTTCAAATAACTAATATAAATCTTAAATGGATTGACAGAGATGACCTCACGGATTAGACAATATAAACGAGGCATGCCATCTTCCTCATCATATAAAGCCCATATTTGCTTCGGCCTGAAGCATTGCTCTGATCTGTCTTTATCAAAGTCATGAAAGTCAGAATCTGGGACGGTTATTGTGACAGAAGCAGTTTTCCTATGCTCTACTTGATGGTCAGAAACACTTAGACCTGCTCCTCTGTATCCTCCATTCACTTGACCAACTTCTGCTTGAGATTTTGCTTTCTCCCCAACAACGGCAATGTCAGACGCCAATTTAATCTCTTCCAGTTTCTTCTGAATGTCTGTCTTGGCCTTCTCAATCAGTAATTTTCTCCCATCAAATGCAGGGGCCATGGAACACTGCTTAGTTTGAACTTCACTCACACAGGAAAGTTTCTGGCCATGCACAATGCTTTCATTCCCATCAACCAATCTTGATTCAGAAGCAAATTTCAATTCCTTTTGTTCACAGATATTTCGGAAACTGGCTGCCACAACAATTTTCCTTTTTTTATCAGGTCTAGTGGCCTTACTTTCCTGAGGTTCATTACAGTAGAATGATACATCTGAACTTACATTGGGCGCAATGCCTGCTAATTGATGCCTCTGATCAACTGCTGATTTGATTCTTGGTCTTCCTCTCTTCCTATTTCCATTGACCTTACAACTAGAATCAGAAGATAGGGTAGTTGAACCATTTCCGTTGACATTTCCAGCAGGGCTCCACTGAAATGAAACATTTGAAACATACTCATATCCATGTGGAGAATGATATCCAGTGACCCCATTGCCATTGAAATAGGTAGTACTGGTAGGCACATATGTGACGTTATCAAATGAATGACCACCATATCCATTGCCTGGCACATATGACCAAGGAGTATAAGGGAAAGAACCATTTGCTGGGGCTGCCCCAGATTCAATGGCAATGAAAGTTCCGCGACAGTTCTTACATGAAAGTCTCTTATTCATATACTTACGCAAATACTCATACTGGACTTGACATGAGGTGCAAATAGTCCAGAAAGTATCACGCCTACCGTGAGAAGTTTGCAAATTGAAACATTTGTTATAACCTGTAGTTCCTGCAGAATGGACTGATGACAAATTGGTCTGATTGACCCCAGCAGCCAATTGCGCATTTCTCTTGAGATCATAAGAACTTCGCATAGCACTATCTGATAGCCAAGTCCATGCTTCAGAAACCAGCTTAAAGGCCCCATCAGCTCCCACACATTTGTTCTTATCCGGGTGAAGCAACACAGCCAACTTCCTATACTGCTTCCTAACTGTCTCTTTATCTGATGAAGGTTTTGTTCCAAGAATTGAATAATAATCTAGTTCGCCATTATATTTTGCATCAGAAGCTACATAAACTTGAAATGTGGCCACCATTTGAGGTATGCCCTCCAATTCAGGACATATTGCTTTTGCCTTTAATGCATAATTTTTGGCACCTGCAAAGTCTCTCTGAGCAAATCTCTTCTCAGCAATCTCTATTGCTTTAAGCGCCTCCTCTTTGCTTGCTTCCATGTAGGAACCCGGGGCACTTCAGAATTCCACTCTTTTAACAAAAGCTATGACAAGCCCAACATAATTATCCGTCAGAAGGCTTCCATCCTCGCACCTGGCCTCTATATCTGCTGAAAGTTTTGGTAAAAAAGGAAGAATAGTTTTAGTTTTAAGGCTAACAAAACTTTCATCTGACGTCCACGAGCAACAATACATAATATTCTCAACAAATACTCAAATCCCAGCATAAATTCAAAATTTTATTTTGAAGGGAAAAAGAACGCCAACCCAAATAAAACAGGAAAATATGCCTTAACAGCAAAACTTACTAGCGGATTGATCCCACAAAAGGTCACAGAAATAACATAAATTAAACACTTTGATGCTCACAAAGCAATAGCTATTTCACGCAGAATTGTTCACAAGCATCGAAGAAAATGCAGCATAGATGCAACTATGTCCAGTTGCTTCACCTCGAGAAGTGAAGATGCCGGTTTTCAAACAGAAGAAAATAGCTGACGATAGCTGAGAAAGATAAAAGCTTGAGAAATAAAAGGGGTGACCGTAGAGGAAGACGAAGGTTGAGAATGAAACACAGAAAGACTACCTCCCCAAAGACGATGAAGACGAAAGCTGAGAGGGTAAGTGAGAGCGCCGAGCACCTGAGGGTAGCGAGAGAACAGCGACGTCGTCGAGGACCCACGAGCAGCTAGAGAGTAAGGGAGGAGCCACAGATCTGCCCAGCGAGATTGCGGCAAGAGAGATCTGGGAATGAGCCGCGAGAGAGACTACCCTGAAACTGACAGATTATTACAAGTTTGCCACTTCAAGTTCAAAGTAAGAAGCCACAGCCCACAGAGCAGCTTAAAATGTTTTAAAGAAAAACAGGGAAAGTAAGCATTAAGTTTAACACATTCTCTCATCTCCCTATATTTATAAATCATTGTTATCTCTTTCTCTTTCAACTCTTTCCAACAAAAATAAAAGGGTTAATGTAGAAATTTGTATCTTTCATAAGTTTCCTCCTATTTAGAAGGTTTTGTTGAGTAATATTGTCTTGAAGATTTTAAATCATAACAATATTCTCCAATTGTTAACTAAAATTAAATTTAAATCTTAATTAACCAATATCTTAAAATAGCATATTACAGGACATTCCTTTATTTTTTATTTTAAATTAAAATATAGATTCATCCCAAAAAATTTTATTCAAGAAGTAGGGTATCTAGAATTTTTTAGGTTTAATATTGTTATATATATTATCTAAATTAAATTTAAATAAATATATTAAACTCACATTCTATATACTATCCATTTTACTTTTTAAAATTAAATTTATAAATAAATAAAAAATTATAAAAATGTATTATTATAGAATAAATCATATAAGAATAATGAAACCTAGGATATATGGATTAGAATATAATGAATTACTAATAGATTCTTATATATTGACAAATAATCAACAAGATTGTATGTTAGTACCATTTATATTAGGAGGAGATGGAAATAGTATAATAAATCAAAATAATTGGACGAATATGTACATAATGAAACAATTAGGAAGTTATATAAATCTAAATATAGAAGATTCATTAAAGGTTTTTAGTATAGAACAAATAATAGAAAAAATATCAGAAGATCAAAGAATAATATTAGAAAAATAAAATCCTAAAGATAGAATAAAAAGATTAATAGAATTATCAAAACTATTAGAACAAAAAATATATGAAATAAAAAATGAGTTAATAGAAATAAAAAATAATTTAAACAAAATAATGAAAGCATTAGGAATAAATAATAACATAGAACCTATAAAAGAAAAAGATCAAATAAACATGTTACGAATAATAGATGATAATGAATAAAAAAAAGAAATAATTAAAAAAAATATATTCTCAAGAAATGAATGAAAATATAAAATAAACTAGAAAAATAATAGAAAAAATATATAAAGGACAGGAAATAATAAATAATAATTTATAGAAAATATTTGAAGAAATAGAACAATTAGAATTAAAAACTAGAAATAAACAAAATATAGAAGAAAATCAATTAATAACTAAAACTCAAGAAGAAATAGAAAAAATAGGAAAAGAAATAATAAAATATAAAGAAAAAAAAGATGAATTAATATTAACAGTAAATCAAAAAGAATAAAATAGAATAAATGAAATAGTATGTTAAATAGGATCAGATTATTTATATATAGAAAAATTCTTTAAAGCAATAAAAAATAAAGAAAAAATAAATATGGTAAAATCTATACAAGAAATAGAAGATGATGAATATAATGAAATAGAAAGAATAATGGGGCAGGAAGAAGAAGAAATATTAGAACAAATATTAAAAGAAATGGAAACTGTGAAGGTAGAAAATTATGATATAGATAAAATAAATATGCAACATGAAGGAGGAATATTTATAAAAGAACCACAAATACATAGTGAGGCTTATAGTAATATAAAAACCGAGAGTAGTCAGAGAAAACAAGAAGAAAGACAAGAAGATAGAAAAGATAAAGAAAAAGAAAAAATAGAATTAAATCATAAAGAACCTTTAAAAGAAAAAGATAATAAAGATGAAATATTATTTCAAATATCTTTTAAAATACCTTATAATGATAATAAATTTGTACTAACACCTATAGAACAATATGAAACTAGAACACTACCAAACTCAGGAATATGGTTAGATATGAATTGTCTATTAAATAATGAAAAAGTACTAGAAGAATGGACTAAATCTCAATTAATAGCTTTAATTGGAAAAAAATATAGATACACAAGTAACCAATATGTTAATAAAAGCCAGTTTTACTGGAAATGTTCATAACTGGTGGAAAAATAAAAGTCATGAATTTAGAGAAAGAGCAAGAGTAGTTACAGAACTATGCAAAAATAGAAAAGAATTTTATGCATTATTAATAAGACAATATGAACAATTTTAAGAAATGAATTTATAGGAAGAAGTGCTGCATTAAATGAAAAGACAACTAGAGATAGAGCAATAACAAAAATGCATCAAATAGAAATATGTTCTTTAGATCCAAAATATTTAAATCAATATATATGTGACTATAAAAAGTATTATTATGAAGCAAGATTAGAAAGTAATGAAGAACAAAGATTTTATTTAAATCTATTTTATAGAAAATTATCAAGATTAATATCAGATACATTATTAGAAGAATATTTATCAGTTTTTCAAAATAATCCAAAAATTTTAATATTTATAGATACTATGGGAAGACGAGAAGATTATTTAAGAGAATATTTATCTAATAAATATAAACAAGCATGGAGAAATATAAAATATTATAAAACAAATAAACTAATATTAAAATGTTCAGAATTAGAAACACCTCATAGATGGGGATGTGAAGAAAGAAGTAGAAAAATAAGAAATAAAAAATATAGAAAATATAAATTTAAAAAATATCCTAAAAATAAAGTATATAAAAAATATAGGCCAAGAAAATATTTTAAGAAAGGAAATAGAAAATTAAATTATAAGAAAAAACCTATAAAATGTAGATGTTATAATTGTGGAGAATTAAGTCATATTTCAACTAATTATAAAAATAAACAAAATAAGAAAAGAATAAATATATTAAAAGAAGCAGAAGAATTAGAAATGGAACCATTAGAATATAATAAATTATCTGAAAGCGAAACAAATGGAAATGATATAGAAATATACAAGATAAAAGAATTAGAAGACGATGATAATGATAATGAAAGTATGAGTAATAGTGAAAGTATTAGTGATAGTGATAAAGAATTTTATTCATCAATAGAAAATAATTATAAAATAAAAATGATGAGAGAAGTAAAAGAAGGTGAAAGTAGTAATAGACAAGAAGAACAAGACTATGATGAATACGAAAAATATAGAAATGTTGAATAAGGAATAGTAGAAAGAAGAATAACTTTTAGTCAAAATCAATATAATAAAATAAAAAATGCAAGATTAGATTTAAGAGTAAATGAATTAAAAGACGAAAATTTTATACAAAAAGTAAGTAAAATATTAAAATCAAAAAGAAAAGAAAAACAAGCATGTATAGTATTAGAAAAGAAACATCCGATAGAATAAAGTATGACGTAAGAAATATTAAGAATCCCTTTAATAAATAAAGTATTAATAGAATCAGAAATAAATAAATTAGAATTCAAAGATGAAGTATCAGAAATATATATAGTAGGAGTACAATTATTAGTAAAAGCTTATTTTTATCAAGGAATAGATTCACCAATAGAGTTATTAATTACAGATGGAAGAATAATAAATAGTGTTAAAGATAGTATATTATGAGCATTAACTGGAAATTTAATATATCAAAAGTTAAAATTTACATTAAATACAAATTTTACAATATCTAGAGCTGATGAACAAATGAATAAATCAATACTAATATACCATAAATTAAATAATGTAAGATTATTACAAGGAGCTAAAACTATAAGTATAACAGCAATGATAGGATTAGTATTTACAAATGAACATAAAATTTATAATAGATCAAAAGGAAGATTAACTAAAGATAAGAATTTTATGCCAATATTAAGATAATTACCTTTAGAAACGACAAGTATAACAATACCAAGACAATTACAAATAGAGTTAGATAGAACAAGATCATATAATGAAATACCTTGAAGAATAGAAACAAATGATATAATAGGACAAAGATCATTAAGGATAAATACTGCAGAACCAGTAATAAATATAAATATTTCAAGACATAGTTTAGAATATAGACCTATATCAAAAAGAGGAATAAGTAAAAATTCTAGTCTAAGAGAAGAAAGCTATGATGCTAATAGATTAGTAGAAATACCATTAAATTCAAATTTAGTACCAATTAGACTAAGAACTAGTCAATTAGATACTACTAATAATAATATAATAAGTGAAAATTTAATATTAATAGAAATTAAGAAAGAAGCTATATGGGAAGAAATAGTGGCAAAAGTATATAATAATATAGAAAGGTCAAAAATACAATTAGATTATACATATGATAATTTAGAAATAACTGATGAAGGAACAAAAAGTAATTCTATTATAAGATTCAATAGAAGAGATGTAATAAATTTAAAATTATGGATTAAAGAAAATAATAATGAAATATATAAAATAATATTATGAAAAGATTTCTTAAATTTAGTACAACCTTATAAAATTCAAGAAAATAGAATAATATTAAATATAGATCATCAAACATTAATAATACCTAAAATAAAATGACAAATCAATTATATTATATATTAGTAAAATTTAATTATGAAAAATATAGATCAAGAAAATATCATGCTTTAGTATATACTGGAGCAAATCTAACAATAGCAAAATATAATGTTCTACCTCCAGAATTATGGAAAAAGAAACAAAATATAAGAAGGATAGAAGGAGTAGGACAAGAAATACAAATAATATAATTAGAAGCAAAAAATATTTTAGTACAAATAGGAAATTATGAATTAAAAATATTAGAATTAAATCAATTTAATGATTCAAGTTGTGATATAATATTAGGATTAGATTTTTTTAGAACAATATTATCCTTGAAAAATAACAAAAAATATATGGATAATAACATCTCCGTGTAAACATGAAACATGGGGAATTATGATTACTAGACCTTATAAGAGAAATGATGAAAAATTTTAACAAAAATTAAATGAAAGAGAAGTACAATTCTTACCAAATAAAAAACTAATAGAAATAAATAAAAAATTAGCATTAACTATTATAAATAATATAGAAAAAACTATAGAACAAAGGTTAGAAGAAAATTTTAGTAAAAATCCATTAATCCATTGGAAAAAATCAAAACCTTTAGTAAAAATAGAATTAAAAGATTATAGTAAAGAAATAAACTGTAAACCTTATCCATGGACAGAACAGGATAAGAAGGAATTTATTATACATATTAGTGAAATAAAAAAAATATAATTTAATAAGAGAAAGTAGATCTGAATATTTATCACCAGCAATGATAGTAATGAATCATAGTGAACAGAAAAGAGAAAAATCAAGATTAGTAATAAATTATAAAAAATTAAATAATTTAGCAATAAGAAATAGATATCCCATACCAAAAATGGAATTATTATTTAACTTAATAAAAGGAAAAATAATATTTAGTAAATTTGACTGTAAGTCAGGATTTTTTCAAATAAAATTAGAAGAAGAAAGTAAAAAATATATTGATTTTAGTACATCAGAAGGATTATATGAATAGAATGTATTACCAATGGAATTATATAATAGTCCTAGTATATTTCAAGAATATGTTACTAAGCTACTAAAACCTATAAAAGATTTTGCAGTAATTTATATAGATGATATATTAATAAGTTCAGATAATAAAGAACAACATGAAAATCATTTAAGACAATTTATAAATTTAATAGAAGAAAAAGGATTAAATATATCATCAAAGAAAGATGAATTAAGAAAAGAAATAATAGAATTTTTAGGACAATATGTATCAAAAGATGGAATAGAATTACAAGAACATATAGGAAAGAAAATATTAGAATTCCCTAAGATTAGTAATAAAAAAGAATTACAATCATTCTTAGGATTGGTAAATTAAACTAGAAATTATATTCCTAATTTATCAAAACTAATAGCTAAAATATCTAGATTAGCAGGAGAAAATAGTATATGGAATTGGAATAAAGAAACTGAAAATATAGTAAATCAAATATGTCAAAAATTACTAAAATTAACTATTCCAATACAAGAAAGTATTAAACGGATAATATATGCAGATGCATCAGATAATTATTGGGGAGCTGCATTATTTCATGAAAATGAACAAAATGAAGAAATAATAACAAGGCATGCAAGTGGAAAATTTAATAATAGGCAAAGTAATTATCATTCAAATTGGAAAGAATTTGTAGCAATAGTAAAAGAAGTAGAAAAATTTGAATTATTTATAGTAAATACTAAATTTATTATTAGAACAGATAATACTCAAGTCAAACATTGGCTCGATAAAGGAATAAGATTTAATAAGTTAAGTAATAAAATGTTAATTAAATGGCAAAGTGATTTGTCTTATTATGATTATGATATTGAATATATTAAATGTAAGAATAATTTAATTGCTGATTATTTGAGCAGATGGACAATAGAATCACTAGTAATGAATCTCAAAAAGAGATACCTACTATGACCACTATGGAACAAATTATTACAAAAATCAATATTCTGGAGATGAATCAGAATATGCAGGTTCTAACAAATAGTATCAATAATATTTTACCTCAAATTGAGGAGATCACTAAGAAGATTAAAGAGATCGAAGAAGATAAGAATAAACAAAGATCAATAGTGGATGCTGCCATTCAAGTATCATCTGACAATATCAAAGTATCTTCTGAAGAAGTTAAAGTACCAGTATCAGGTATTATAACTAATAAAAAAGTAAATACTGAAATAGTACCTTTCACTGAAATAGTAAAGGCTCAATCAGAAGAAAGAAAGAAAAAAGAAATAGTAGCTATAAGTAGTAGTAGCAGTAGTAGTAAAAATGATAGTTTCAAAACTATAGAATAATATAAGTTTTTTAGACACCTAATATATAAAATGAACCATTTATAAATTAATTCTAGAACTATAAAATACGTTTCTCATTATGCTTTCAATAAAGCTATAATATATCCTGGTACATCACCAGATTTAGTAAAAATATTATATAGCTATGGATTAATTTATACTCTATATCCATCAAGTAATATGGAAAAAATTAAGCAACTACCATTATCTTTCCAATAAGCTGCAAAACACTATTTTGGAATAGTAACCCAATATAGAGTTTTCATTATATGTTATTCTACAATAGCAGAAATAACTCATGAAAAATTTTATTCACCTATTAATTTAATAAGATTTGGAACTACCAAAAGAGCTATAGAATATGATGAAGAAGAGAAAGAAGATATTAATGATGATGAAGATTTTCAGTATAAAATTTCTAATATTAGAGTTTCTGACACTAATATTATATTCCAATAATTAAATAGAACAATATCCTCACCTGACGAGACTCAGTGGGTCTATTTTGCTGGACCTACTATTTTAATATTTTCAGTAGGAAAGAATGCGAAAAATAAAAGATTATTAGAGATGTGGTATGACCGCATCAAGAACAATAAAATGGAAAATCTAGAAAGGACCAAGAAAAGAATCTGCCGAGCATTATCAGAATATGTCAACCATGCATGTGAATATTGTGAAGAAAGAGAAAGGTTGGACAAAGACTATGAAGAACCTACAACTAATATGTCTCAAATATGAAGAATAGTCAAAAAGTGAAGACTTGCCGACAAATAAAAGGACAAAGAAAGAAAAGTAAATTGCCGACAACCTGAAGATAAGATAAGAAAAAGAAGACGACAGAAGAAAGCAGGATAAGGCAAAGGACAATAATATTCAAGACGACAGAAGAAAGTAGTAGGAAAGAAAAGGAAGAACAATAATTGTAAACTATTGTCAAAAAGTAGTTTGTTTATTATACTTTGTCAAAAGTAAGGGTCATGTATTGTATTGTCTGAAGAATAATTGAGTCTGTAAGGGTTAAAGCAGTCTATAAATTAAGCATTATAAGGCTTGTAAGAATCATCGAATGCAATAACATTCAAAAGCTTTCAGTATCCTTTGCTCTCTTGTGCTCTCTTTCATTCTCATTTTCCTTACCCTCTCTTTAAATTAAACCTTCAGAATATTTGGAAAGCTTTATCCATGTATGAATAGCTAAATTTTTCTAAGGGGATTAAAGGAGGATTATTATTCGGAAGTTTACTAAAAGGTATGATTCTATAAAGGATTCAATCTGAGTATTATAATTATCTCAAATATAGTTAATAAGCATTTTATTTATCAATATAAGTGCATAGAATAGATTTAGTTACGCCTCTGGTAGGAAACGAAGGAAGGCTGTGCTGGAATAATCTGAAGGAATAAGGTTGAAAGTTCTAGTGGAGGAATTTGATAATACTCTATATAAAAGGATAGAGTTCCTTATTTTCCAGATTATTACTGGTCAAGGTCTAAGTTTATTATAAACAATTATTATAATTCGGGGGAGGGGTCAAATTTCTGGAAAAATCTTATATCTTATATTGTAAAACTAAAAAAAAACTAAACAATAAATAAAAAAAAATATACCATTTCTATAAGAAATCTATAAGAAATTAATATTAGAATATTCTATTAGAATATTCTATAAATATATTAAATTCTGTAAATATAAAATATAAATTCTATAAATATATTCAAATATATTATAAAATTCTATTTAAATATTAGATTAGAATAATTAAATAGAATTCTTTATTTATTATATTATTTTATTAATTTATTATATTATTTTATTATTATATAGATAGATAAATATAATAATAATAAATAATATATAATTATATATAATCTTATAAATTATATATAATTTTATATACAATACGATTTGATTCAATACGATTTGATTACTTATTGATTACTTAGAATTGATTACTTATTATACAATTGTGATTACTTTTACTTATATACTTATACAATTACAATTTTATTATATAATAATTGTTTATAATAAACTTAGACCTTGACCAGTAATAATCCGGAAAATAAGGAACTCTATCCTTTCATATAGAGTATTATCAAATTCCTCAACTAGAACTTTCAACCTTATTCCTTCAGATTATTCCAGCACAGCCTTCCTTCGTTTCCTACCAGAGGCGTAACTAAATCTATTCTATGCACTTATATTGATAAATAAAATGCTTATTAACTATATTTGAGATAATTATAATACTCAGATTGAATCCTTTATAGAATCATACCTTTTAGTAAATTTCCGAATAATAATCCTCCTTTAATCCCCTTAGAAAAATTTAACTATTCATACCTGGATAAAGCTTTCCAAATATTCTGAAGGTTTAATTTAAAGAGAGGGTAAGGAAAATGAGAATGAAAGAGAGCACAAGAGAGCAAAGGATACTGAAAGCTTTTGAATGTTATTGCATTCTATGATTCTTACAAGACTTATAATGCTTAATTTATAAACTGCTTCGACCTTTACAGACTCAATTATTCTTCAGACAATACATGACCTTTACTTTTGACAAAGTATAATAAAACAAACTACTTTTTGACAATAGTTTACAATTATTGTTCTTCATTTTCTTTCCTACTACTTTCTTTTGTCGTCTTGAGTATTATTGTCCTTTGCCTTATCCTGCTTTCTTCTGTCGTCTTCTTTTTCTTATCTTATTTTCATATTGCCGGCAATTTACTTTTCTTTGTCCTTTTATCTGTCGGCAAGTCTTCACTTTTTGACTATTCTTCATATTTGAGACATATTAGTTGTAGGTTCTTCATAGTCTTTGTCCAACCTTTCTCTTTCTTCACAATATTCACATGCATGGTTGGCATATTCTGATAATGCTCGGCAGATTCTTTTCTTGGTCCTTTCTAGATTTTGCATTTTATTGTTCTTGATGCGGTCATACCACATCTCTAATAATCTTTTATTTTTCGCATTCTTTCCTACTGAAAATATTAAAATAGTAGGTCCAGCAAAATAGACCCACTGAGTCTCGTCAAGCGAGGATATTATTCTATTTAATTCTTGGAATATAATATTAGTTTCAGAAGCTCTAATATTAGAAATTTTATACTTAAAATCTTCACCATCGTTAATGTCTTCTTTCTCTTCTTCATCATATTCTATAGCTCTTTTGGTAATTCCAAATCTTATTAAATTAATAGATGGATAAAATTTTTCAGGAGTTATTTCTGCTATTGTAGAATAACATCTAATAAAAACTCTATACTGGGTTACTATTCTAAAATAGTGTTTTGCAGCTTTTTGAAAAGATAATGGTAGTTGCTTAATTTTTTCCATATTACTTGATGGATATAGAGTATAAATTAATCCATAACTATATAATATTTTTACTAAATCTGGTGATGTACCAGGATATATTATAACTTTATTGAAAGCATAATGAGAAACATATTTTATAGTTCTAGAATTAATTTGTAAATAGTTCATTTTATATATTAGGTGTATAAAAAACTTATATCGTTCTATAGTTTTGAAACTATCATTTTTACTATTGCTGCTACTACTACTTATAGCTACTATTTTTCTTTCTTTCTTTCTTCTGATTGAGCCTTTACTATTTCAGTGAAAGGTACTATTTCAGTATTTATTTTTTTATTAGTTATAATACCTGATACTGGTACTTTAACTTCTTCAAAAGATACTTTGATATTGTCAGATGATACTTGAATGGCAGCATCCACTATTGATCTTTGTTTATTCTTATCTTCTTCGATCTCTTTAATCTTCTTAGTGATCTCCTCAATTTGAGGCAAAATATTATTGATACTATTTGTCAGAGCTTGCATATTCTGATTCATCTGATTGTACATCAGACTCTGATTCATCTCCAGAACATTGATCTTTGTAATAATTTGTTCCATAGTGGTCATAGTAGGTATCTCTTTTTGACATTCGTTATTAGTCATTCTATTATCCATCTACTCAAATAATCAGCAATCAAATTATTCTTACCTTTAATATATTCAATATCATAATCATAATAAGACAAATCACTTTGCCATTTAATTAACATTTTATTACTTAACTTATTAGATCTTATTCCTTTATCGAGCCAATGTTTGACTTGAGTATTATATGTTTTAATAATAAATTTAGTATTTATTATAAATAATTCAAATTTTTCTACTGTTTTTACTATTACTAAAAATTCTTTCCAATTTGAATGATAATTACTTTGACTATTATTAAATTTTCCACTTGCATACCTTGTTATTATTTTTTCATTTTGTTCATTTTCATGAAATAATGCAACTCCCCAATAATTATCTGATGCATCTGTATATATTATCCATTTAATATTTTCTTGTATTGGAATAGTTAATTTTGGCAATTTTTGACATATTTATTTTATTTGGTTTACTATATTTTCAGTTTCTTTATTCCAATTCCATATACTATTTTCTCCTGCTAATCTAGATATTTTAGCTGTTAGTTTTGATAAATTAGAAATATAATTTCTAGTTTGATTTACTAATTTTAAGAATGATTGCAATTCTTTTTTATTACTAATTTTTGGGAATTATAATATTTTCTTTCCTATATGTTCTTATAATTCTATTCCATCTTTTGATACATATTGTCCTAAAAATCCTATTCTTTCTTTTCTTAATTCAGTTTTCTTTGGTGATATTTTTAATCCTTTTTTCTTCTATTAAATATTTTTTATTTTAAATTAAAATATAGATTCATCCCGAAAAATTTTATTCAAGTAGGGTATCTAGAATTTTTTAGGTTTAATATTGTTCTATATATTATCTAAATTAAATTTAAATAAATATATTAAACTCAAATTCTATATACTATCCATTTTACTTTTTAAAATTAAATTTATAAATAAATAAAAAATTATAAAAATGTATTATTATAGAAAAATATTTAATTTTAATATATTTCCTAAACATAAAATATAGTAAAAAAAATAAAGAAGGTATGCACAAGGGATTCATAAGAATTCTTGAAAATACGTAAAGGACTAAATCAATTTTTAAAATAACTAATAGCATATACTAACTTATAAATATAAAAGAATAATATATATAATTATCATATATTTCTTTTTGAAAGATTGCTAAAACACGGTATATTGAGAATAATATTCTAATTAGGGTAATACATTTTTTATTTTTTTATTTATAAATATAAATTAATACATTTAATTAAATTAACACTCAAATGTAAGTGTAAAAAAATACTTCCATATATCCAACACTTTTTAATAAAAAGTTCTAAAAAATATTTATCCTCAACCTAAATAAACCCTAAATCATAAAATCAAAGAGTAAGTAGATATCACGTGGCATGCATATATTGGCGAAATTTTCCAGAAACCCCGAATTTCCACACTTCACAAATAAACCATCTAATCCCTAGAAAGTTGAAACCCTACGAAAGGGGAAAACTACCAGACTTTCAATCGGCAAGCCAATTAAACAAACATTGATCGAAACCTAGATTTTCGCACAAGAGTCCTCAAAATGTACACCCACAATTTATTTATTTTCGTTAAAAAGCCTCCTACTGCAGAAATTAAAGGAAAAGAAAAATAAAACTCACAGAGATTGGAGCAGGAAATGGGGATTGAAGACCTAGATCGGCACATGTACTTGGGATCCCAGCTGAAGCAAAATTGAACCGAGCAAACTGCGAATCTGACGACACTGAAATCGTGGAAACGAAAACCAATTTGTAAGTACAAAGTGAAGTGCGCTCATAAATGATAAACTTCAAGGCTAGGCCGTTGGTACACAGAAAAGACAAGGAGAAATTGGGAGGTGCAGGTTCCCAGATTCGGGTTGGGAAGTGGGTCAGATCGGAATTCGGGCTGATGTGGCGGCGATGGATAGGAGTTTCGGCCGATCGCCGATCAGAGCGAAAGCTGAGAACTGAAAATGAGAATGAGAATAATTCAAAATAATAAAAACGATAATTTCAGAAGAAGCATGATTCCATTTTAACATTACTCATATGAATAAATATTAATTACCAGTTCTTAATAATTAATATTAATAAATCCATTTTAACAAAAGAATGTGCACCGCTTGGGCTTTATTACGTCAAAAAAATTTAATTTATATACATATTTATAGGTATTTTTTAAGATCTCCTTTGTTTCTATTTTAAATTTAATATGTTAATTTAAATATTTATGATTAAATATTTAACTTGCTAAGAACTTGATTTTTTTTTAAAAAAAAATACTGTACAGTATTGTGTTTAAAAAAGGTTACAGTTATAAATAATTTGAGTAACAACTCCTTTTAATTATTATATAACTATTCTAAAATTTTATAGTAAGTCTTTAAATTGGATAATAATTTTTTTTGTCATTGGAATAATTAATTCATATATTATCAAATTAGGGAAATTAGGTAGAACATTTGGAATAGTGGGTGTACTGTATAGTTTAGTGGGATGGTTGGAGTTAGGGGGAGAATTGGCTGGTTGCTGATGTCAATGTTGTAGAAATCTGGGTAATGGTTTGGTCACTATTTGTGATTATAAACAAATAACGGTCAATGGAGGGGAATTTCAAATTTGGGTGGAGGCAAAAGCATGAACCATAAATCCATAATGTTTTTGTATATTCCTCTTATGAAATTTTTCTAGTGTCTTTCTGGTGCCATACGATTAACCTATCTATCACGTTCATTCACTTGTTACAACTAAATAACTACGCAATATAATTCTAATTGTTCAAATAGTCTAAATATTAAAAAAGGTAATGTCTTAACAAATTTTGAATATAGTCTATTTTAGGATGACATTAAAACCTTCCTAACTTGCCATGATATTGAACATGACTGGGATATTTAATTTGAAAATTGAAATTAGAAAAATGTAGAAGAGAGTATAAATTATTTAAATAAAATGACTAATGATCCCATCTGAAGATGTTTACCTGTTCGTATATAATGACATATCAATGTGACTAACATAATCTTTAATCATAACATGAATTAGGGATTCATCCCCTTTTTTTTTAATCTAACCTATTTACAATTTTTTTTTGTTATAAAAATTTTTAAAAAGAGATTAAATTTATCTAGAATCTAAAAGCAAAACAAAATTTTCCTTTCTTTCCAACAATACTTGTTTTTTTTATACAAGAATTTTTAGAAAAGGGTTGAACTCAATCACAATCCAAAGGTAGGATAAAGTCTCAATTCCTCTTAAATGATATCAATGTCGAGTAAGACGAGTCGTCTATTACCCTCAGACGTAAATTTAAACACCCAAGAGTTAGGATACCTCCCCAAGCGCCACGACTGGAACTACAATAAAATAATACTTCCCTAGAATTAAACATACTTCAAATAATCACATGTTTCACCCTTTCATTAGTTAAATTTACAAACATAAGTTTATCAACAATACTAATATCAAGTAACCTACCTACAAATTGAAGCAAAATAACCTTTATGATTCCCAGTGTCGTGAATTGTCAAAGCATTTGGATCAAGATGGGCTAGGCCGAAAATTAAGAAACTGACAACAATTGGGCCAACATAAACGCACGATGTGACATCTCAAGTCAACCTAAGTACTCCTTTTTTTTTTACCCATAGTCGTAGATTCAATTAACAAAAAACCCATCGTCCGTGGGTTCAACTAGCGAAGGGGTAAGACATACTACTATTTAGAGTGTGTTCAAACCTTGGGGAGTACCACTTTATTGTGGTTCCAGTCGCGGCGCTTGGGGAGGCATCCTAGCTCTTGGGTGCTTAGGTTTACGCCTGAGGGTAATAGACGGCTCGCCCTGCCCTACATTGGTATCGCCTAAGAGGAAGGGAGACTTCGCCCTGCCCTTGGATCGTGGGTGAGCCCAACCCCTTTCCAAAAATTTACTTATCAAAAAAAAAAATTAACAAAAAAATGATATAACAAAAAAAAATAAAAATAAGATATATAATTATTTAAAATATATTCAATCCCTAAAAAATATCACTTTATTATAGTTCCAATACTCTTAGATATCTAGATTTATATCTAAAAATAATAGATATCTTACACTGCTTGAGATTAATACCGCTTAAGAGGTATGGGTAAACATAATCCTTTTTCAAAAACTTGTATACAAAAAAAAGTACTCATTTTTTTACCCATTATTTGTGGGTTTAACTATCAAAAATATAAAATATACGACTATTTATAACATGTTTAATCCCTAAATACCACTTTATTATAATTATAATAGCGATGTTTGAAGATACATCATAACTCTTAGAAACCTAAATTTACACTTAATGGTAATAGATAACTCATCATACCTGACATTAATATTAGTTAAAAAATAAGAAAAATTCACTCTACCTTTAGATCTAGATCATGAGTGAAATCAACTATTTTCCAAAAAAAATTATTACAAAAACAATACTCACTTTTTTCCCCAAAAATAAATATTCTATAGAGACAATTATATTCAAACTATCAAATACCAAATATAAATACCTCTTCTAACAATAATTCGATCCTTAAATTTGTAAATGGCTAATCCCTTCTACTATACCCATCCCTATTATCTAAGTACTTACATACTTAAAACCTGTCTCAAACCTAGAAATAGCATTTCTTATAGTAATCTTCATTATTTCTAGTAAGTATATTTTATATAATTTTATTTCAAATTTTCAATATAAGTATTTTGTTTAACCTTGATTTCTTCTCCCAGATACCTCAATATCAAGGGTTATACTGAGGACTGCAGGATTATATTTGAGGCAGGAGTCAAATTGGCCTCTGCGTTTGGAAGGACAGACATTATCCCACAATTCCACCATCATAACCCCAACTATTCGTTTCCCCTTAGTCCCTTACACCATATATCATTTTTCTGCAGCAACTCGGGCAAAACATTAATATGATTTTTACTATGCAAGTCACGAAGTTGGCCGATCAAGTATCTCTTTATTCTATAATATGACAAAAGTGAAGCATAAAGAGCAGATGAAAATAAAATATTTAGCTACCCACATTTATGGTGGAATCAGCAAAATCCTTGAACAAATTAAACTAAAGCATAACACAAACGACACATAAAGCATAACGTATATGCAGCTCTGAATTCTCTACACATTAGGTGGGATCAAGAAGCAGTCTCAAGATAACACAGACATTAAGCTGCAGGCAGCAAAATGTTTCTTCAAGTAGGCACCTCCCATGTTGAAAATTTGTTAAGTGGCACCAACAAGGAAAAGAGAGAAAAGAAAATTATTGTTCTTTTTTCCCAGTAGATATACTAAAGTTCATCTTTGCGGGTGTTATCACCTTTTCCTTGAGACAACTCGTCGCCTGCGTGCTCTACCCTCCCATTACAGACTGTATCAAACGTATGCTTCCTATGAGGCGTAACTACTTTTTCCTGTGTAAGAGAACATAGAAATCAGAATGCTACAATATAAGGATTCCACAACTAAAGTACAGCATGGATGATCTGAAGCACTAAAGCAGGATTATTCAACTACCTTGAATACTTCAAATGGACAGAAATCAGAACCGTGACAAGCCTGTACAAAAAATATCACAAATGATAACAAAATTAACAATGATAACTTAATATCAATCTACTCCATTAAACAAGATTTCATACACCAACATTGAAATCCTAAAACCACTAAACAGTATAAAATTATAAAAAGTCTATAATGTAGACAAGATTCAATTCAAAGTTGCACAATGTCACATCAATTTCAAAAGCTTACTGGCATTGGAATGGGATGTTCATTGTGCAGAACTCGCACAAAGTAACTGCTGGTGGAATTGTCTGTGGCGGGACAGCAATAGAGGATCAATATGTTGTTGCCAGCAAAAGGTGCCACAGTGCTTCCCCGCCATTTTCTTTTATGTGGAGGCTTATGAGGGAGCTGCAAAGGTTGCTCCTTCTGAATCTGTTCAAATTCTGCAAACAGCCAAAGTGTCAGTGACTGTAAGCACGCTGCAAGTAGCAATTCCAAAATAATATGACCAAGGATTTAGTTTTCATTTATTCATGCTATCACTTTAAAAGACTCACCAGATCCTTCAAGAAAAAGCCCAAGCAAGCATGAGAAAGGAACTACAGTTTCAGCATGGGCAAACCGAAGTCTTGCCTTTTCGTAGCTTCCAGGAGTTCGCTTTTCTACAAAAATAACCAGCAAAATGAAAATATGCCAAAGGAAAATTTCATGCAGACATCATTTCAAAGGCAAAGAAACCATATACACTAGAGAGACACCAAGTGTTCTCCTTTCACATTTTGCATAAACAAAAAACTCAACCAATTTGTTTTGGGCTTAGCCCCTATTGTAAATAAAAAATAACTCAACCAATAAGCTAAGTTAACAAGAATATATATAACTTCATTACAGCAAAGGTCCCTATCTTTTGTGCAAATTCAATTGCGAGTTCGGTCCATGAATGATGTGGAAGGCACTGCCCACCCCACAGTGCCTAATATATATATATATATATATATATATATATATATATATAGAAACTACCTTCTTTATCCAGAATAGCTTGCTCCATGGATCCAACAACATCTTCAAGTAAGGGCATTCCCATTCTATAGTTTAGTGATTTGCCATAACCCTTCAACATATACATCTCCAAGTCATCCGTCCACTCTAACAAAGTAATCTAAGCACACAAGCAAAAACAACATTTCAATAAACATTCAATAGTATAGGGATAAGATACCAAATTAGAAAAAACAAAACAAAAGAAAAGTAGATAGAGAAATGACAGGAATTGTAACAAGGGCACAACTATAGAATAGGAATAAGAAGAGGGAGAAGGAGAGGGAGAATTCAGAACTTGAATGGCGCTACTCCGTCGTTAATGTCAAAAAATGATTTACAATAGCCTTAGTCTAGTATTTATAGACCATCATCATTAACAGTCACTAATGGCCAGTCCTTAATGAATTTACATAACCGAAAATCTCATCAATTTTTATATGTCTACTCAAGCATATTTATTTTTTTGTTATGTAAGCGTGCACATCAACTTATTCATTTTCCATTCTGTTTCACTATCGCCAGTCAAAAACATCAACATGTTGAAGAGATTTCCAGTTCTATATCAAGATGGAAACACCAAGTCAAACTTGGACTTTATAAAATCAGGTCAAAATTAACTCAATTTCAGACATCTTTAATACCAGAAGACATCTAATACAGAGAATAAATATTTGCTACAAGTTTTCATATTACATTGCAATATCATGAACACTATGTACCTCAGAGGGCTCGAAAAGTCTACATGCTAGATTTGTTATATCCAACAAGGAGGCTTCCTGCCAAGATCAACCACCAATTAGGTAATTGTAAAGGAAAAAAACAACCTCAATTGCACCCCTAAAATATTAGTTGTAGACTACCAAAACCAAAAGTAATGTTTTAATGTTTAAATAAAAAGGGGCAAGGCACAAAGATAAGTGATCACCTGTTTACACAGAAACCAAAGTGAAGATATATCCTGCCTTGTAAAATTCAGCCCATAGCGCCCAATTAATTTAGAAGTGATCTCATCCAAGATAGGCTCCTTGAGTTTATCAACAGTAGGCTCGTGCGTTTTCCTGAAATTCTGCATTGATAACTCGAGAAATTTAGAAAAATTAGCAATAAAAATAAAAAACAGAAATAATAAAAAATTCAAAATTAAACAGTGTTATATATGTAGGCTGCAGTTTCTTTAAGTAACATTGAAGATCACGAGCAGTCTCAAATATCCATAAAATAATAGCAATTAAGGTAAAATCCATTTCCTGGAATACCATTTCTTGAATTTTTTTTCCAACTAATCCTGTAATCTTGCATGAACATTTAGCAATAACTATACTGCCTATGATCCACCTCCAATATCCTTCTTACAAACTAAAAAAGAAAAATTTCATAGTCAACCTACAATATTTAAACAAAGTGCAATGTATTAATGTCAACATGCAGAAGAGAGCATAAACCATATACAATCAACTGTGTTTTAGTCTAGGTGACAACCTTCAGCCATCAATGCACACATACCCTGTTAATCCAACACTTATTTTCTGATCATCTACCAGAGTAACAGCTTTATGACGTTATTATAGAGGGGAGGGGATTGAAACAGAAACAAAGATATCAAGAATAGTTCATGACCAGGGTGACAGATAGAGTTTGGATAGTTATATATGGTATTATAAAGCATAACAAGCATATCTACACAAATAAATTAATATATATATAATTAGATAAAAAAAATAGTCTAATGCAGTCAAGTACACATCTAAAGTGCATATTACAAGTCCTATACAAACTGAATTCTGGCCACCAAATACCTTATAGTTCGCACAAGAATCAAAGAATCTCAAATGTATGTCTCTGTCACGACTTTCACTTGTAACAGCAAAAGCTCGGTGATTCCCTGGTCCAAGACTTCCATTGCCACTGAAAAGCCCCATTCCAAATGCCACAGCACTAGCTGATGTTCGAGGAACCTGTTTGACGGAGAAGAGAGTTGCAAAAGTTTTAAGGTAAAAAAAATCTATGCAAGCATAGAAAATTCTCTCCTTAATTCACAGCCTGTGAAGCCCATCCGCTTCATAAAAGGAGCCATTCATGTTTGACACAAGCCCAGCACTCGTATGACAAGACATGACACTTCAAATTATATATGAACACTTTTAATTTTGTCAAGTCATTGTGCCCATATCAGTGTCCATGCTTCCTAGTTCACAACTTAAATTGCAGTTGCAGTAGATTTGATCATCAAACCACAGCATTTATCACTATACTCAAAATAACAATTCATTTCTTTCCTGATTACCCCCAACTTCCAACTGTGTCAATCAAGCAAAAAAAAAAAATGGGAAAGACAAAATCAAGACAAAGAAACGAAAGTTCAGGATAAACTAACCTGAGTAGCCTTTATAGGATATATGTCTGGATGGTACTCCTCATCAAACAAATTTGGAAATTTTTCCCTAGTCCTGATTCCCAGATCATATAATTCCTCCTCTCCTTTGATTATTAATTCACCACCCATGAGCCGTCCTTTCCAAGGAGATTCCCATCCACGTAACCATGAAGGAATTCTGTCCAACAGTAAATTTTGCTTTTCTGCATCACTTATCAGCAATTTCAGATGAGCTTCCAAAGCATCTAATTCTCTCATCCTTTTCTTTGTAGGAGATCGAGTGCCATGTCTTGCCTAAGAATATGAGGCAGCCCATTGTGTTAAATTGACAGACAACTTTAATCACCAATTGTCACAGATAGATCAACTTAAAAGGCAATAAAGATTGTAACAAAGCAAACTAATTATCTAAAGTTTTCCTCCTATTTCTAATTAAGATATTCTAACTATGACGCTATGAGTTGTAACAGTGGAAAGCTCAACAATTGTTAGGGAAAATTACCACAAGATTTAAGTGGATTGGAACACATCCTCCTGGAATATCAGAAGGAACAAAGGAATTGTCAGCAATGTCTTTCACAACTCCATATCTGCAGTGAGAATCAATTGAAAAAAAACAATCTTTTACAAATGAAAGCTCCAACCCAAAATTCAATGGTTAAGCTGCAAGAGTAAAACAATATACTCTGCGAAGCACAGGCAATCATTGAAAAGTTACGACACTTGCTAAGAAAAATATAGGATTATAACTACGCCCAAGGAAGAAAAATGAAAATTTTTTTGGGACATGTCACTCAATAGTGCAAAGCACAAAAAAATTCACTAGCTTCAGCATTCAATAATTATATGGGCGAATTTTTATAAATCAAATTTAGTCTCTACCTCTACAGAACTTAATTGAAGTATAAACATGTAGGTTGAAGAGTCCTAGTAATGGAAGGGGAATATTCACAATTATTTTGAAAACTTCTGCATGAAGTCCTAGTTATTGATATGCGTGTGAGTGCTTGCACCCTGTGTATTTAAATTGAGGGATTTCCTAATATTATGAGTCAAATAAGTTCTGGAATCAAATAAGTTATGAGGCATACAATCTTGTGTAAGGCATGAGCAATGAAATGAAACGAAGAGCTCGTGTCTATGATAAGTGAGAGCGACTTGTCAAATGAACCAGCCTAATCGCAATTACGCCGAAGATAATCACGAATTAGGGTAAACGAGAAACAAGGACGCTATTATGTCAGACGTTTTACAGATCAATACTAATTAAACGACTAAAACTACAAACTAAGTTTTATATAATGCAGGAAGGTCGACGGTAGCAGGATACAAAATGAGATCGAAATTGGGAAGAGACCTGGACACAGTAGAGAGATGTTTCCGAACATCGAAATCTGCTTCTGCATTAATGGAGTGGTAGCTTAGCTTGAAGAGGAAGAGTATCACGAGAAAAAGCGTAGCATGCTTCATCGTCGCGGCAGTTAAACTGTACAATCCCGTCCAGACTGAAGTTCTGAATCACTCCAATTTCCAGCAACAAAAAGGAACGTTCTCTGACAAGTGGAAAATGACCGTGGAGAACGTTCTGGACCCCCAATTTTCATATTTACCCTTCAAACAGGATTATTTCTAGGATATTTATACTAGAAAAAAAAATGTATATGATCTTAATTACTCCTATATTGAAATTAAAAACATGATAATAACTTAGTGCAATCAAGGAAAATCAATTCTTTTTTTGAAAAAAAACATCAGACAAAATGTTTCATATAAATAAGAAAGTTAAAATATAGATTAAATGAGTATTTAGATAAGATTTAAAAAAATTAAAAAATATATTTTTTAGATAATTTTAAAAAAAGTAAAAAAATATTTATAAAAAAATAGTTAAAGATAAATGAGTGTTTTAATATGTATTATTAGAAAGATATTTGTAATTAAAAAATTATTAAAAATATATAATTTATTAAAAATATGATAAATAAGATAAAAGAAACGGTGAAAAAAAGATGAGAGAGAAAAAAAATAATATAAAAAATAATTGAATATTTTATAAAAAAATATTGTTTTAAAAACTAATTTTTATAATTTATCTAAAATTTTAATTTTAAATTATAATTTAATTTATAAATATTGACAAATTTATTTATTAATAAGTTTCTAGATATGGCCTAAGTTAAACTTTAGTTAAAAAATTAAATTTATTAAAAATATTAAAAATATTATGTATGAATATATAAAAGTAAAAAAAAAATCTTTTTAAAGTTTTGGGAATATACTAAAGTTGTTAGAGTATGGACCATGAACAACTCATGGATCTTCATTATATTATGTATCTCATTATTGTTTTTGTCTTAATTTATATTTTGTGTGATTAAGTTGACTAATTTTATATTTGAGAGTAATAGACAATTCATTATACTGATATTAGTATTACTTAAGAAGAAATGAGACTTTATCCTACCTTTAAATCGTGGTTGAACCCAACTCTTTTTTTAAAAAAATTGTACTAAAAAAATATTTTGTGTATTTAAATAGATTTTTAGAAAAAAATTTATAAAAAAAGTATTTTTGGGTAGTTTTTAAAAAATATTTTTAGAGAAAAGTTTATAAAATAAAATAGTTTTAGATAAATGAGTGTTTGGATAATTATTATCAAAAAAATACTTTTATAATTAGAAAATTATTAGAAATGGTATAATTTTTTAAAAATATAAGATATGAGATATGGTAAAAAAAAAAAAAAGAAAAGAGAAAAGTGGATGAAGAAGAGTAAATAAAGAGAGAGAAGAAATAAGAGAGAGTAGAGAATAGTTAATAGAGAAAATAGAGGAGAGATAAAAGATTATAGAAAAGATATAAGGGAGAGGGGATGGGGTATAAGAAAGTAAAGGTAAAATAGTAATTGAATATTTCTTAAATTCTTTTACAGTTATAAAAATTACCCCTACCAGTTTATTTGAAATTATAGTTTTAAATCATAGTTTAATCTAAAAACTTTTTTAGATAAATATAATTATTTATTTAAAAAAAATAAATTAAAATTACACTAATTTTTTTTTTTAATTATAATTTTAAAATTTCTCAAACACTTCCATTATCCCTTCAGAGCCCAAATATTTTAGGGAAAACGGCTTTTTCTCTTAATTTATAATTAACCGGTGTCAATATATATATATATATATTAATTATTGAAGAATAAATCATTGGAATTATCAATTATATATATGCCTAACTTTAGTCAAAGTCCTTAAAAATGTAGTGTCCTAATAATAATGTCGGGTAATAGTAACACCTTTAATCAAAATTAACACAACTTTAAAGATTGATTATTTCTTAATGAAAAAACTATGACAACTTTGATTCAAATTCACCACAACTTCATAAACTTGCAACTATGTTTTAACGATGGTCAAATTAAATTTAACTAGGGGCAAAATGAGAGAATACTAATATCAAAACCATTTCTATTAAAAAAGAAGAGTTCTTAGTTGTATTTTTTTTTTAAAGTCTAAACAGAGGAGGAAACTAAAAATATGAGAGAATTTGGGTCTTTAATTATAATTTTCTTTGAAAATTGGAAAGAATAAGCGGATATTATATATATATATATATATAATATTAAATAGGTTAGGTGTACCTGGATATAGAACAGATTTTTTAAAAAAAAAAATTAAACCATCTAAACAAATAAATATTTAAATAGACTTAAAGTTTGGTTTCTTTATTAATAAATTAAGTTTTACTATACTCCAATTAGACTAGGCGCGGCCTGGCATATTTCTACGTAGGAGTAATTCCTTTTTTTTTTTTTTTTCAATTATGGGATCTTGAACGCGCGTGGACGTCAAATGCTGATGCTCAACCCTTTTACGTCACACTCCTTGGACGGCGCCGAGCATAGCAGCGGGAAGAGGGTGGGGGCTCCGACTCCCGCAACCTACGCCGGAAGTTGAGCAGCTTCAGATTTCAAGTATCGGCTTTCTTGCTTCTCTCGTGTGGATCAGGTACCTAGCTTGCTCTTGTTTCTCTCTTCTTTTACACTATAGGTCTCTCTCGACGTTGCTGTGCTTTGCCCGCTGAAATTTGGAGAAACCCCAACCCAGACCCCGCCTGTGATGCTGTCCTCACCCTCAAAAACTCGAATTTATTAGTTCTTTTACTTTGCTTTTCGAAAACTCAGTCATTTGTTTCTGATTTGGTTGCTGTGTTATTCATTCATTGTTCGTCTATCATAGTCTGCTGAATCTTATTTACTGTATTTTGAAGTAAATTAATATGATTTGTTTATTGTTAAGGCTATACCTTTCTTCAACGAGAAAATCAGTATCCATGAAGGTCTATGCCATGCCTCCATGAGCCACACCACCAAAAATTGATTCCAGATTGAGTTAGATTCTTTACACAAGCTGCAGAGGACTTTATTTTTAATAAGTTCTGTTTCAGAGGAAAGCGCATTGGTAATTGATTAAGGTTCATCGTTCAGTATGTATGTCACGTTTTCTTTTGGAGAAGGCTGGAGTGCATCAATTTATCCAACTTATCTTCCCTTCCTCTATTTGCTACATTGGAGGAAAATTTTCCTTAGCAATATTGATTTTTGTTAGAACAAATCTCTTCTATTGTCCTTTGGCGAAATATATCTCTGGTTGCACAATCTAGAGAGCAATGAAAAAGATCTCATTTCGTCAATTTTCAGCTTTAATTGATCCATTAGTTGGCGAACACATTTCTATTGAATCCTCAATTCCTCTGAAACCGAGTATAAGAGTTTCAAGCCCATTCCCTATCCCTCATCGAACAATACCTGAACCAAAAGGACAGGATCTTGATTTTGTAAATGTAGCGCACAGCCACCTAATTCACTCAGACTGGGCCAAACTTGACTTATTATCATCTGGTCTAACAGGTTTCAGGGCTAAACATATTCTGCTAAAAATTCAAAAGGATCATGTACTCTCACTTGAGTTTTTCAATTGGGCTAAAAGTCATAAATCCGACTCACTTACCCTTGAAACCTATTCCATACTTATCCATATTCTCACCAAAAATCGAAAATTTAAATCTGCTGAATCAGTTTTGCGCAATATTCTTGCTTCAGATGTCATAGATTTGCCTTCTAAACTATTTGAAGCATTACTGTATTCGTACCGTATATGTGATTCTTCGCCTAGGGCTTTTGACTCTCTTTTCAAGACTTTTGCTCACATGAAGAAGTGCAGAAATGCAACCGACACTTTCTGCCGGATGAAGGAGTATGGGTTTTTCCCTACTGTTGAGTCATGCAATGCATATTTAAGCTCTTTGCTTGAATTGCATAGAGCAGATATAGTTCTGTCCTTCTACCATGCAATGCTTCGTAACCGCATTTCACCAAATGTTTATACAGTCAATATGGTCATGTGTGCTTATTGTAAATTGGGAAAGCTACAGGAGGCTGCTGATATGTTAGAGACGATAGAGAACAGGGGTTTAAGTCCAAATGTTGTTTCATATAATATACTGATTTCAGGATACTGTAACAAGGGTCTTCTAGTTTTGGCCATGAAGATTAAATCCTTGATGGAGAAGAATGGGGTCCAGCCTGGAGTGGTCACATTTAACACGCTTATTAATGGATTTTGCAAGGAGGGTAAACTACATGAAGCAAATAAGATTTTCACAGAGATGAAGGCCAATAATGTATCTCCTACTATTGTAACCTATAATACTTTGATAAAGGGATATAGCCAAGTTGGTGACGTTGAGATGAGCAGTCTACTTTATGAGGACATGTCAATAAATCAGGTTAAACCTGATATTCTGACTTATAATGCTTTGATTTTGGGATTATGCAAGGAAGGTAAGACAAAGAAAGCTGCATATCTAGTCAAAGACCTTGAGAAGGAGAAGTTGGTACCAAATGCTTCTACCTTTTCTGCTCTTATTACTGGGCAGTGTATGAGAAAGAACTCAGAGCGTGCCTTTCTACTTTATAAAAGCATGATAAGGAGTAATTGCCATCCAAATGAGCGCACTTTCCAAATGCTGATATCCACCTTCTGCAAAAATGAAGACTTTGATGGAGCCATCCAAGTCATGAGGGACATGATGGGGAGATGTATGATTCCTGATTCTAGTATTTTGTCTGAGCTCTGTAGTGGACTTTGCAGGTGCGGAAAAAATAATTTTGCATCAATGTTATGTGATGACTTGGAAGCTAGGCATCTATTACCCAGAGGATTTGACAAAGCGAAACTTATGAACACCCTGTAGAGAATGATAAACAATTGATTATACAGTATCAAAGTTTTAAACAAAGAATGATAAACAATTGATCTTGTGAGTTTATATGCGTATAAGCCTTTATGTTTCATGACTCTTAAAGCTGTCCATTACATGGATATCTGATGGTATCTATATCTCTTACGCTGCATGCTTCAATTTCAGAAATGTTCGTTGAATCATCTATGATCTTATTCTGGTAAGAATAATTCCCATATTATTCTTTGATAATTTTTTTCCTTATGATGAATGGGGAGGCATGTATCGTGGCATATGGAAGTTATCAAAATAATGTGCAGAGAAACGTTTTTAATTCATTTAATCATGTGATATTGCATTCTAAAACTGAAATATTCGTATGTCATATTTTTATGTAAAGAAATTAACAAACATATCTGAAAGAGTGTTTTTTTTTTGGTCTTTTATCTTATTATTTGTGAAATCCTTGTTGACTATGTTAATGGCTGAGGATTCTGTAGCCCTTTCATTTTCCATTTTCCATCGACTAAAATGATAATGACTTTTCAATTTACATATGAATTTTGATGCCATCGTAGGTTTTGTTCAAGCTAAAGTGCCTATTTATATAGGATTTTAGAAATGGGCATATGAAAAAAATGACTTTTGGGCAGGAAAATGAGTGTTTGGAGAAGAATTTATAAAAAAAATGATTTTAAATAAATGAGTGTTTGGATAATTATTTCTAAAAGTACTTTTATTATTGGTAAATTACGAAAAAGGGTATAAGTATTAAATAAGGAGAGATAAGATATAAGAGGAGAAATTGTATAAAAAAAGAAATGAGAGATGGTATAAGAAAAATTAGGAGAGATAGTGTAATAAAAAGTAAGGGTAATATAGTAATTGGTTAGTTCATAAGCTCTTTTACTGTTTCATAAGTTACTCTGATCAACTTATCTAAAACTTTAGTTTTAAACTATAATTTAGTCTAAAAATATGTTTGAACAAGTATTACTATTTGTTTTAAAAAAAAAATTAATGGAAAGTGATTCTCTTTGGGCCTTCTCACAAGGCAACAAACACTTGAACTAGTTTAGCAACAAACTCGGATCCTCAGCAGTCACAAATCGATTCATATTATACAATCTGAGAGATGGATGCGGAAAAATGTAAAGAGAAGTAAGTTTCATAAACGGTCCTAATATCTGTGTCACTTTCTTCTTGAATATATAAAGTACAACAGCAGAGGATCTAATATGACTTGTCAGCCCTGCGACCTCCTCAGCTTCCATAACCTGGAAGTTTCTGATCTAGTTTCTAATGAGTGCAGACATCTTCATACGATCCTTTATTGTTTATAGGTGTCCCTTTGTTTAATGGGTGCTTAGGGAAGGTGTCTTTTATTGGATGGTAACCGTGCATTGTCTGTAAATAGACGTAGTATAGGAATATGTTCAAATATTAGTCTGTAAAATTCCTTCGTGTCATGTAAGAGAGACTTGCTTGATTCTTCCTAATATCTTCATAATAGAGTGGATTTCATACATTCCATGAAATCTGAAAAATAAGTTCCACTATTCTGATTTCTTAAATAGTATGGCTTGTGTGTAGATGAATTTGCACGCCATTAACCATGATTTAACCTACGGGTGCTCACGGGGGTGAGTCGGAATAGGGACACCCTATACCATGTACCGTCCCATCCTGACTTTTGTCCCTGTCCCGACTGAGACGGGGACAGTATGGAAATTCTCGATTTTCTGTTGTATAATAAAAAAAAATAGACAAATAGCGAGTGAGAGGGAGCTGCCGAGCAGAGTAAGACCAATAAGGAGAGGGGAAAAAAGTTAATTTTTAGAGAAAATAAAAAACGAAGAAAGCAGAAGATAGGTTATAGCAACAGGAAAAGCACCTAGAAATGGCGAGACAGTTTCAGAGTGAGTAGAGGAGGAGGAGGAACAACGGCGAAGGCCGAGAATAACGATCGATAGAGCGAAACGATGACCCAAAACATTGACTCCGGATATGAATATGAGATGAAGAAAGAACGACGAGCACGGGAGGTGAGAGCTGCTAGAAAGAGAAAATGAAGAGAAGAAAGCCGCGCGACTGAAAAGCGATGTTGTGAACTCTGAATATGATTTCTGAGACTGAGTTGCAAGTTTATGAAGGGATCGAAATCAACTAAGGCAAGGGAATTGGGAATGCTAATTGTCAGGGGCTGCAACATTGAATATTATTAATCAATTAAAAAAATAATCTCGAGATATCCGATGGTCATTCTGAGACTCGTTCTAACACTTCCTTTTGTCCCAATTTGAGGGTATCCCATCCCTTCTTAAGACAGGACGAGATGGTCTCGTTCTAAAATCACCCTAGGTGAAGACATCCGGGACAGAATGAATGTGTACACCCTAATTCAATCCATCATATAATTGTGTTAAGAGTAGTGGAAATACCCTGACGCTCATTCAACACCGCATTTTGTTGATAATAAGTTAATTGTTTGATATTGGGGATTGTTATTAAGAGCATGTTTGAATAATATTTTAAAAAATAATTTATTAAATAAAAAAGTTTTTAAGTAGGTTTTAAAAAAATGCTTATAGAGTGTAACTTATGAAAAAATAAAATAGTTTTAAATAAATAAGTATTTAGATAATTATTTTTAAAAATATTTTTATTATTGCTAAATTATTAAAAATTGTATAATTATCAAATATAAAAGAGATGAGAGATAAGAGAAAGTGTATAAGAGAGATGAGAGAGTAGAAAGGGTGTAGAAGAGATATGAGAGATGAGAGAGGGAGTAGAGGAGAGAGGGTATAAAAGAGATATGAGATATAGTATAAAAGAGAGAAGGGATGATATAAAAAAAGTACAGTTAATATAATAATTGGTTAGTGTATAAGTTCTTTTTACTGTTCCATAAGTTATTCTGACCAACTTATCTAAAAATTTATATTTTAAACCATAATTTAGTCTAAAAGCCCTTTTGAACAAATATAACTACTTGTTTTAAAATTTCTCAAAATCTAAATTTTGCTCATATCTAAATTTAAAATTTAGGTTTAGAGAGTTTTCAAACACACTATAAGTAGTTGTTAGAAGCCATTATTTGCATGTTCTGATATCATCTAACTGTGGTTAATTGAAAAAGGGTGTAACTTGCAATGTTTATCTACTTACATATCCTAAGGGTATCAAATGATTATGTCAAATTAAAATATAATAATTTGACATATTTTAATATTAATTGCCTCTGGTGATCTATTTGAAATAATTTATATTTTATTTTAGTTTTAAAAAATAGATATTTTAATTTACTTCAGATTAGTCATTATATTTTTATCAAATTAAAATATTTATTTTTCTTAAAAATAAAATAAATCAAAAAATTTTAGATGAGTCGTTATAATTTAATTAGATTGAATATGTAATTATTTCTCAAATTATCTAACTTGAAAATGGGCCTTGAACAAAAGATGAATTTGGATCCAAGTTTTAGATTTTTCTTTACAAGAGTTCAAGGGCTGGTTTGTGCCAGTGGAGGCGACATTCTGCCGAACCAGAAGGGCATGCATGTGAAAGAAAAGTTATTTTATAATCAATTTACAATATTGAGACCTAGAAAGTTATAATAATAAACTACTAGTGAGTAAATTATCTGTACAAATGGAAGAGTTTAGGGGATTTTATTATAAAATTTCAAATTTTAAGGAGGTTCTTTTGATTTAGTTATAGGCATCACTACCATTTTCAAACTTAGAATATAAAGAGTTTTTATCTCTCTTAACAAGTGTGCTTTATAGGATTGAGACTTATGCTATCCTTTTTATAAAAATGAAGTTAATTATCACTTTAACCAATTGCTTGTTGATGAAATTAAAGAAAATTATCTATATGATATAAAATTCAGAGTAGTTATATATAATTTTGTATCAAACAAATTAAATAAGGGGGGAAAAAAAGGAGGAAGAGGGAAATGATGTTGTCAAAAGGTAGTGAGATATAAGCAATGAATGGATTATATTTGGACCTTAGATCATATTTGGAAAGGGAAGTGCATGGGGTTGATAATGACGAGTTAGGCACAAAAATGAGGGACAGTTTGTTCCATGCTCACTATAGTTTTGGCGCTTATTGCTCTGTCCAAACACAAACACCTTCCTCAAAGCAACCAATCCTTGTCATCCCAATACAAATTCCTTCCCTCCCTAATTAATCTTCTTATTCTTCATAAACTCATAGCACCCCCAATCTCTTCATAACTAAGCTTAATTTTTTTCGGGTTAAGAGTGTTAAGATTAATATCCTTCAAACAAGTACGTCTTTCAAGATTTAAATTTGTATTTTTTTTTTTACCAGAATAAAAGTGCTTATCATTTCAATTGATTATTTATTGATCACTCGCTAATTAATTTAATTTTTAACTTAATCTTCCTTCTTATCTTTCCTACTCCCAAAAAGCTCAAATGTGGAAAGCCAAGTCAACAAATGCAATATGTTAAGGTATATGTGTAAGGATTTGATTCTTCTTTCCATTCTTGTTATTGAATAAAATTTAGGTAAATTGAGTTTAGAAGGATATTTTATAAAACGGTGTGTCAAATCGATTACTTTCATATTAAAAATGATAGGTAGTCTTGAAAAATAACAATCTAGTTTTCATCTACGTAAATATCAACTACCCCTCCTTGTTGACCTCCTCTCATGAATATGGTGCTTAATTTATTATTGTTAGTAATAACTTAATTTTTTAAATAAAAAATTCAGATAAATTGAATCTAGAAGTCTTACCAGAGTCTGGGCATATAAATAAAAATCTATTGTCAATTCATATATTAAAAATTATTATTATTAACTTTTAAATTACCATTGAGACTTTAAATAATTAAATTTATTATTTAGAATCTCATAATAATTCTTCCTCTTGATGAGCATTAGGAGAGGCCGGCTAGCATGAGAGACTCTCAGTAGCATGTCCTGTATGAGGCTACAATGAGTTGAACCAGCCCACCCTCTTACTAGTTCATTTTAATTTAACAAAAAAGGGTGTACGTATTTTTTTAATATAAAATTTAAATAAATTTAGTATTAATCTTTTACTAAGGTTAAAATATAATCTTAAGACTTAAAAAGTATTTATAGGAGACTTATAAAATCGCTTATTAAAAAAATATTTATGACGATAATAAGAATCAAATCCATATCCTTATATAATATGAATATATTTTTTATTATCTATGCTAACTATCTTATTATCAAAAGGTATTGTGTTTAGTGTCAGATCTTTAAATAAGATTACTTCAATAAGAGTATATTTGTGAGTAATAAAAAAAGGGTTAGGCTATCACTTTTTTTCTTAACATGAAAAAAATAAGGAAGTTATCTTTTGGTTTTTTTGAACAGCCATAGATTCGGATCTTCGGACATTATTTAAACTGACCACCTTCAATCTTTCGATATGATTCGAAGTGAAATTCAAAGGACATTTATAACTTTAATACCTCAAAAGCATTTAAAAAATAAAAAATAAATGGTTTATATCAGAAAAATATCTTATTTGTGTCTTGAAAAAAAAAACAAGAAGATTTAATTTAGATTTATGTTATGATTCAGATAACATTTGCTAAGTTGCTCTCTCTAGTTTATATTATAACAGTATTTCTATTAAATTACACAATAACAATTAAATTATTTAATATATCATAAAATATTAAACTTTCTAAATTTACATATACTTATTTAAGAATATAACTTTTTTATTTTTCTTTTCTTCCTCTAATTATTAATATAAGATTTAGTTAATTAATTTTAATAAATTAATGAAGTCAAATAAATTAATTATTTATAATAAATATTATATAATCTTCACAAAATACTCATATATAACATTATATATTAATTTATAAATTAAATAAATTATTTTGAGAGAGACTGATAGAATATTATATATAAATAGATTAATATCTTATATTTATGATCAAATATAATATTTTAAATAGTTTTTATATTAAATATAAGAGATAGTATAAAAAAATCCCATCTTCTTCTATTCCATATAAGCTATACTAGATTGAATAGATTAAAAATAATGTTAATAAAATACAAAAGAATATATCAATAGACTACAAATTACAGAAATAGTGCATATACAAGTTACTATAGACCTGCCTCAAGATCAATTCATAGCTTGTTCCGTGTAATTAATATATTTTTCATTATCAATGATATTTGTCCGAGTGATAAATAGTTTGATATTGTTTAAACAATATTTTAAATTTAAACATTGTCACATATAAAAAATCTCCATTGAGAGACTCACATATCATAACAAGATGTATAATGCGGGTTAAATCTGTATATAGTCAAGGTAAAATTATGATAGGTTAACAAAAAAAAATACATTCTCCATTATAACATGGCCATTTCATCCTTTTATAAGGGCGGGTTTACGTTTACCCGACTTAACCATGGAAGTGATACCATCAAGTTAGCGGGCGGGTTGTTCCCCCTAATGTAAAAACACAAGCTATGGCCATTCGGCTAGATGTAGGAGGAGGTCATGTTAATGTATTAGCTTTTACTTCACTGAACTGACTTGCTTGCATTTTTCTATTAACTTAACTATATTCAAATTTAATAATAAATAATTTTTATATCAATCAAATATATATTTTAAATTGGATGATATTTACATTAAGTCACTTATATCTATGTCAAAATTTTTAATCATATTTTATTATATATATTACTTTTTTTATGTAGATTTAAGTTAAATAAAAATATTAAAAAAAATAGTACACATCGTAAAGTGAGATAAGATAATTTGATAAAGTGAACATATAAATAAATTTGATATAAATTTTCTCCTTTCATGATTTGTATTATAGAAATATTGACAAAAAATATTAATTTATTATAAATATAAAAATAAATTTTTTTATATAAATTAAAAAAATTAATTAAATAATTAATTATATATAATATAATAGTTAATAGATTAATTTGAATAAATACTATAAATTTATATTGAGATATTATATTTTATTATAATTAATTGATTTATTTAATTTATTTTATTTTTAAAAAAATAATTAACTCTTATATTTATAATTAGAATAATAATTTATTTTTAATATAAAATTTGTTTCGTTATGCTTTTTCTGAAAAATATTTTGATATTAAAGATTACGACTAAACGAGAGTTAATTCATACTTTAAATTAGGGTTGTATATAAAACTTATAGCTCAATATATCCTGCCCAGCCCACAATAAAAATGTCCTGCCCAGCCCGATAAATATAGGGCAGGGCTGGGTATCGGGTTACAAAATACAACCCATATATTTTTTAGGCTGGGCACCGAGCATAGGGCTGCCCTGCCCTGCCCTACCCATGAGCACTCATTCTTTTTTTTTCTCTATCTTAGAAGGGAGAATATGATAACTACTGGTGACTATAAGGTAATTTTAAAAATATAAGTTGTTAAGTAGGTAAGTTGTATCTTTTAATATTTATAACTATACTAATTTTTCCTTCTTCTTTTTAACTTTGTTAATTATTATATAATTACATTATAAATTATAATTATTTATTTTATTTTTTTAGATACTTTATCTTTGTCAATATTAGGGAGATTGATACAAAGTTATAATTATAAACTATTTAAATTTTAACGTTTATTTTTTATATGCAATAAATCTCAAGATTTTAATTATTATCTTTATTCTCTTATTCTTAGTGGATTATATATATTATTTAACTTTTGAAGACACATGAATATAATATTATTTTAGAAGTTTATAATTATAGTAGCCTAAAATTATTAAGGCTTTATTGGATAGGGTTAGATATTAGGCTGCAAAATATAGCCCATATATTTTTTAGGCAAAATACCGAGCAGACACTCCTACTTCAAACACGGTTTTTTCTATTTGTATATTAATCCACATCTTTATCGCATAGAAAAAGTGCAGGCTTATAATAATGAACTAATCTGAGGATAATTTAAATATTAGTTTTTTTTAAAAAAAAAGGGGGAATGTAATTTATTGGGATATCTTATTATTAAAGTGATTTTATAGAGACACGTAAAGCTAAGAAATCTCAGACACTTCCATTTGGGTCCCTCACTTTGTGTCCTTATCTCCTTCCTTTTTGTCCTTGTTCCTTTCTAGTCCTTCTTCTTCTCACTTTTATAGCGTCTTTCAATCCCTTCCCCTTCTCTCTCTCTCTCTCTCTCTCTCATGTCTTCCTCTTCATCATCATCTCCTTCTTCTTCTTCCTCCTCTCACAACACTCCCACTAATCATCACCATAATGCTGGTGCTGCTGATCCTGGCCCTAGCTCATCATCAAGAACAATCGTCTCCGATTCCGACGAGCCCTCTTTGTCTCGGCCACGTCGTGCCATGAATGATGTCTGGCCTGATCCTTTTCTTGAAGACTTAACCATCCAAGTCGCCATTGATGCTTCTCTCTCTTCCGGTCGTCTTTCTGCCGCTCCGGCACTGGCCAACTTGTTTCAGGTAACTTCCTTTATTATTAATCTTTGAATTCCATAACTCATCAACTACTATAATATAATGTCTCTACTGTTTCAGCTTCTTCGGTTTTTTCCTTCTTCTTCTGTGTATTATTATATGATTTGGTTTTTGCCCTTATGGTAGGATTTTGTCTTTTTGAATGTATAAATGAGAAAAATGAAAAACAAATCTGGTGAGTAATAAGTAGCGGTTATAACAGATCCGAAACTCGACCAAATATAGGTCAAGTCAAAGATGGAAGAAGAGTTGCACAATCTGCAAAAGAAAACTGAACCTTGCCTTTTAGTGGATATCGAAATGATGAATCTGAGTGAATTTTATTATTATTTAAAAAAATTAAAATTTAATTTTTTTACTTGGGGTGGTTCTTCTTTGAATGCATGGATTCATTCTTAAATTCAAACCAATGCATTGAGAGAGACGAGTGGTAAATGTAGGTTTATTGGTTTAGTGTTCATAGTAGGAAAAACTGTTCCATGGGTCATTTTCTTACATAAACAAGAAGCAATGTATTATGTGTCCCTATCAGGTGGCCTTCTCTTGTAATACTTCTTTAAAAATGTCTATTTTTGGGGTCTCCTTTTCATATCCAATCAAGAAAAGGTTCCTAAATAAATGGCTCGAATTTGCTGTTCCCTTTTGACTTAGCTTCACATATATATAAGATCCATTCTTTGCCTTTCTATTATATTAGTCTACCTCGGATACTGTGGAAAGAGACCCTTTGTCTTTCTATAACCCTTCAAACTCATAAGAGTTTTTCGTTATGTGTTATATTTTGTTCATATATAAGCATTTCCTGAGAAGTCTTTCATTTTTCATATATAGCTACCTTTTGAAATTTAGATGATATACGGTTTTATTTCCATTCTTCAGGTACATATTTTATTAACAACTTCAATACGTTTCAGCGTTTTTGTTCCTAATAAAAATGATTAATATATACCAGAGAGAATCGTCTTTACGCGCAGTTATACTAGTACTCCATGAGAAGCCATTCAATATAATATATTTATATATAGGAACCGTTCTTGCTCCTTCTAGTTCCACACACAAGCTAGTGTTTAGTTTAGCCAAGTCTCCATAACGTCTATAACTGGATTATTATATATATATGTTTGTCATTTTCTTTCATTGTACAGCTACCTCGTCTTAGAAATCCAAAGAACTCTATCTCTTTTTCTTGGGTTTTTAAAACCTCAGCTCTAAAATACAACTACTTTTTAGGCTATGTTTTATATATACAAAACAAATATTTATATTACCCAACGGACACTGGAGAGAGTTGGAGAAATGAACATGGAACTAAAACGAGTGAAAGTTATTATAGTTGAAAACGGTTGTATATATATTTTGTGTTTGTCGGTTATTGGGTAAGGACTAAGGAGGTTTAGCTGTGGAGTATTAGGGTTAAAAGGGATCTCGTGAGGAGAGTAGTTTTTTTTGTAATATGTGAGAAAACAAATACTAAAAAGCAGTCGAAAATGAATGAAATAATAATAAAAACATGTGCATACATATGTAATGCCAAAAAGCACCTGGAGCCCAATGCCTGCTTCTGTGTCGTCGTTCGTAAATTCTTGCTTTGCTTGTCACCTTCTATAACGTTATGTGTAGTCTTCTCATTCCTTTTCTTACAATTCTCTTCCCACATGGTCTCATCAATGTTTTGTTTTCAACCCTATTTTATTTTATATATCACCATCATTTTCTTCATAACATGACATAATTTGAAATGTACTTGTTCATCAGTATATCAGACTGGCTATCAGTATTATATAAAATATATTTTTTAAGTGTAATATTTATTAATTGGTGAATATGTGCAAACAGATTATCTAGGGGTCTGAGAGATTATTATTAGGAGTCAGGAGTTGTTGGGAGAGAGTGGTAAAAGCAAGAGATTCTCAGCTTTCAACAAAGACAAACCCTACTTCACACCTTTCTTGGAAATGAAAGAGAAATGGCTGTTGCCACAAGCACGCTTTCATCCCATGTTGTTTCATATATTATTCACCCCCATACAAGACAAATCCACATATACATTACAAATTAACGCCTCAATTTTAATTTATGCTAAGACAAAAATCACATTAGAAACAGTATAATTATTCATGAAAATTAGTATAAGCATTATCCAATTTTTTAGTCACTGGTTTCTAACTGTGTTTCCATTATTTAAAAAGTGAGCCACTCCAAGCAATAATAAAGTTCTTACCCTATGAGCTAGAGGATACTGGTTTTCTAGAGGACACTAGTTTAAACTTTAGAATAACCTATTTTATTTACCCTTCCTTAAGTAAAGCTATGTAGATCATTTCTCTCTATACTTCATTTAGTGAGAGAGCCTTTTTTTTATTTCTTAATTTTTTAAGTAAACATCCCGGTATCCTCGTCAAGTACAAATCAGATCAATTTAGATCGAAGTACGATATAGACTATTAAGTTTGATGTTCTTGGCTCAAGGAGGATTGAAGCTGGAACTTTTGATTAAGCTAGACATCATGCCTCCCTTTAGTCCTTGATTTTAATAAAGAAACTAGTAATTCCAAGTGCACTATATATATATATTAGGATCTAAATTAGAATTTTGATTAGAAAACGAATGAACATAAAGAAGTGAATGTGCATGTGTGGAGGGGGAATGAATGGGACCACAAGTAATGAAGAAAGTAAAGAACCATATCTTTCAAGTCATAAAATCTTGTTTGGTGTAGGGCAACCAGCTGAGTCGAGTAGCCCTGCTATAGGGTAATACATGAAACCCCTCCTTTTTTTTTTCTCTCTTTGACCCCCTTTTTTGACTTCACTTTTAAATATTTTCCTCTCTGTTCATGGATTGTGCAAAAGAGATTGTACTTTGTGTACCCACTCTCTGTAAGCATCGATTGAGTAATAACCCACAAGTTTAGTAGCTGTCACAGATCTCTCAGCATCACGATCTCCTCTTCCTCTTCTTCTTTTTCTTTCATGTGTTATAATATCATGCACGGTATTTATATTATTTATTAATTCATTATATATAGTACCAAATATTCCAGTCTTAGCTATATTTCCCCCCACTACGTGACAAAATCTGATAATTGTTTATTATAATGTAAACTGCAAAGGACACTGCCTTGCTGTTGTGTATCTGTTTTTGTACATTTGCCAAAATGAATGCCTTCGCAAAAATGATATAGTCCTGCCTCCTACTGCATGCATTCTTCTTTTCATGCAAATATATTTTCTGATTTTCTGTGTACAGTCAATAAAGTTAATAATCCTTTTAGTATTATCTATTTCTATATAAATTAATTAATTATAGTATATGTGACTAAATGAGTTATTAAATATTATTAAATTATATATTAGTTTATAAATTAGTTAAATGAATTTAAAAAATAATAAATATTAGAGATAAATTAAATTTAAATTTTATATTTATAGTTTAAATTAATTTTTATATTTATATTTAGTACTATTGAGTGATATTTGCACTATATTCTCTCACATTATTTTACAATTACAATATTAACTAGGGGGTCAAAACCTAGTTAGATGGTTATGAAGCGATTATTATGGCAGGGAAATGATTCCAATATATATAAATATATATATGTATGTATATGTTTTGCGGTGTAATAATGCAGTTGAATATTATGTTCGAGGGAAGATTCGAATCTAGTGGGCAAGGGTGATTAATTAGTTGATAAAGAAGAGGCACTGGGTATAGAGTGAGAGAATCGATGAGAGACAGAGACAAGCTGACAGCTAGCTTATGAGCTCTACCGCTGCTCTCTAGCGCCTAGTCTCTCCTGCTTCTCTTGTTCCTCTTGTTCCTCCTCCCTCCTCCCTCCTCCTTCTGCTGTCTCTGCTCCCCCTACTTCCCAACCTAGGCCTAGCCCTAGCCCTAACCCTAGCCCTGCTTCTCCCTCTCTCCCTCATTTATTTCGAAAGTCCTCGCGCATGGCATTGCTTCCACCAGCATGATGCCATGACCTGTCTCAACCTCAACACTTCTGCTCTCTCTCTGGCTTCAGCAGTTCAGCCTCTATCGTTACGTCATTTTGTTCTTCAAAAGATCAATAAACCCAAGGAATTATAATACATGACTTTTGTTTATCACTTTTATCTTCTAAACCTACCATCAACTCGAAAAAAGTTCAGTGTTCATGGCTACTTGTAAACTTTTACTAACTTTTAATATTTATTATGTGTTGATTTACTCATGATAAGATTTCTCTCCGACGACACATCATCATAAACAGTAGACCTCTATCGTAAAACTGTGCTCTACTACTGCCATTTACTGTTATTTATTCTGACTCCTCATTGAATCGGAATGTCGGTGATGGACAAGATAATGAATACTGTTATATCATGTCTACATTGTCTAGAGTCTACTCACTCTATAGTTCGATTCATCTTATTATTTTATTATTATTGATTATTGATGTTGTTGGTCGGTTCGTTTTTTAATATGCACAGGTTTGTTCGAGGTGGCAGGCTGTTTCAAGGTCGGATCGCCTGTGGCAGCGGTTCACCGGAGATATATGGCGGCGAGAAACTCTAACGCAAAACACTTGGTACGAAGAGTTCATTCGTTGGCATCGAATGGCCAGGAATTTTGCCGTTGGCAGATACGCTTATTCCTTGTTGCAGTTTGGCCCGTCGGACATGGATGACGACCACTACGCCACCGTCATCTGCCGCTGCCTCACCCTCTCCGATGGCTATCTCGCCTGCGGCTTCACCGACGGTACCGTCCGCCTTTTCCACCTCGATACTCGCGTCCACTTCAGTACATACCGGACCCACCAAGCCAACCGCTTAGGTCCCTTTGCGAGATCCGTGTCTGGCATCGTGATGGCCGACAGCAGGCTCGTCTTCGCCACGCTGGACGGGGACATCTACGTGGCACACCTCGACGAGCCCATCAATCACACACGTAGGGCCCGCATCGCTGACGTGGTCAACAGCGGAGTCCTCGTAGAGTTTGCTGGACGTGGCCGGTGGTGGGTGGGACTCTTCGCCGGAGTTCCTGGCCAGGCGTTTCAGATTTGGGACGCCGAAAACGAACAACTGGTGTTCATTGGCGGATCCTTGACTGACCCGGAAACCGTAATGGGTTGGCACATGTTGACGGAGTTTGTCGAACCGGTGGGTCGTCTTCGGGTCACGGACGGAGGCTTGGCGGTGGCGTGTACTAGCTCACAACTCATGGTGTTCGACCTGAACAACCAGATTCTATTGCATGAGCTCTGGTCCGCTGTGGGCGGCTTCATTGTGACATCGATGGACGTGAGCCATGAGGCGTTGTTTATCGTGGAAAGGAACGGCGACGCTAAGGTGCGCCATGTGAGAACGTTAGAGCAAATATGTGGATTCCGGACACGTCTGGTAAGGGGTTTGTTGGGGTGTAAGAATATGGGGTACGCGCTAACATGCGCCGGGGGTGTGGTGAGGGTGTGGGACGTTGAGCGACGGGGGGGCCGACGGCGTTTGGTGGTGGGAGAGAAGATGGGTGAGGTGATTGCCATGGCGTGCAACGAGAGACATGTGGCCATTTCTTGTAATGACAGGTCGATACACTTATGGGATTTCGATGTATAAGGTAGGCAGAGGAGTAGGCCCGGGAAAAAAGTGGGATTTATTTTTAACTCAAATTTACGGGGAAAATTGTTGGCCAAAAAGTGTGCAAGGGAAAACGATGTTTAATTATTCATATTGATAATTCATATATTATTCATCATCAAGAACGTTTCTATGTTTATTTTTAAGGAATCCAGGATTTATGAACATGTGCAAATTTGTTATTTAAAATATTTAGATTTAGATGAATGAATTAAATAATTCAAATTTTAAAAAATGTTGATGGTTTTAATTCTTAATATTCAAGCTTCTTAATCGTTGATTGGCATTACTTGTCAATATAATAAATCATATCATTACGTTACATTATTTATAGGGTAAAGTTGGCCTTCAATATTTTGATTTTATTTTTTAAGTACAGTTAATATTTTAATTTTATTTATAGAATAATTTTATTTATTAAGTATTAAAAATTATACTAAATTAAAAGATCATGGATGAAATTATATCACAAATCAAATTATGATACTGACCATATTTAATAGATAAGATCAAGATATTATATCCTATTTTACTTTTATTTATATAAAATTTCAAAATTTTGATATTGATGCCTTATTAATATAATATTTATTTAATTATATTAAAAAAAATTATTTCTTTGATCATATTTATAAATTACTTATAGTATATTTAATATAAACAAATAAAAATATATAAATAGGACCAAAATAAATATTCATATAAAATTTACCTTTTTAACTTTGTCTATATTTAATATACAATATACCAAATGCAAATAAAATTAATATAAATAAATAAGGGTAAAATGGTATATTTATATAAAAATTTCTCTCTCCATCCTATAAATAGGTTCAAAATAAATATTTTTTCTCTGACTTATAAATAGGATGAGAAGAGTAAATTAGTTAATATTATATATTTTTTTAAACATCTTAATTATATTCCTTAATTTCTTTATTTTTTCTTATTTGATTATTATTGAAGGAGTATAATAGGGGTAATTTGAAGAAAAAAGATAAATATCAAAAATATATTTTATATTTAAGATTAAAATTAATTTTTTAATTTAATTATGTTATATATTAAAAAAAAGAAATATAATGTAGACAGATAGAATTCAGTTCATCACCTTCCACTTGCAGAGCACCTTGCTTGCCACTCGAAGGAATGGAACGTATATTCTTTTCTTTTTTTATACATGCCACTAGAAGGAATGTAATGTATATTCTTTTCTTTTTTTATTTAAAGGGATATAATTACTTTCTTTATTTAAAGGGATAAAAATATGAAAAAATTCTAAATAAATGCCGTTTGAATTTATAAATTCTAAATTAATACTACCCATTTTTAAAATGCAAATGACTAACTTAGGATTTGTAATTTTTTATCAATTTACCTATATGCTCTTCTTTTATTTATTACTTTTTTTTCTTGTTTCCATCACAAATTATAGTCTCGTGCCTTTTCCTTCCCTTGTCCTTTTTTTTTCCTTCTTTCTCCCATCCTCAATTACATCCCAATAATATCATTGTCCCTCCTATTGGCCTTATCTCATTTTTTCTCTCTACTAAGAAAAAGTAGAAGAAACTTATAGTTAGTAGTCTATCTTCTTCTTTATTTGCCATTGTTATTTCTTCTAACATCGTCATCAAGAGAGAAAATTCACTGCCATACCTAGAAGAGGTAAGCTCTTGCATGACCTAAGGAAAACTTTATCTTCTTCCTTGTTGTGCAAAGGGGGGCTAAGGTCACCCACACCGATATCATTCTATAAAAGAAAGAGTAAGATGTGAAGGATTATTTAGTGGCTTCATAATAATATAACTTCTACTTATTCGTCGTCATCTTCATCTTACATACTTTTATCCTCAAAACATAGTCAATCCACTTATACATAAATTAAGGGGCATGACTCGAGATTATATTTTATAGTAGATAACATGTGAGGACAATCTTTGGACGAGTAAATAATTTATAATGAAATATATGTAACATAATTACTGTCACAATTATCCTACTTTTTGGTAAATGCCACTAGTGTAATTGTCAAATTCTATAAAAATATTGTTAATCATATTATGCATTATTTACTATTTTATTTAATAATTATACGTGATACAAATAATTTGATTATGTTATTGACTATACTTATAAGATTATTGACAATAAGCGTAACGATTTTAACTACATTCATAACTTATGATTGATGCAAATAATTATGTCAGATTATTGATTGTACTTATAATGTTATTGATAACAAGTGTAATGATTTTAACTATTTTTATAATAAAATTTATTACTTTATTTAATAAATTTGAATGATACAAATAATTGAGTTAGATTATTGACTATATTTGTAATGTTTTTAATAACAAGGGTAAGGATTTTATCTATTTCTATAATACAATTTATTACTTTGTTTAACAACTCTAATTGATGTAATAATTATTTACTACACTTATAACGTTATTGACAACAAGTGTAATAATTTTGATTACTTCTATAATAAGATTTACTATTTTGTTTAACAACTTTGAGAGATCTAAATAATTATATTAGGTTATTGACTATACTTAAAATGTTATTTATAACAAATGTAATAATTTTAATTACTTCCATAATAATATTTACTACTTTGTTTAACAATTCTGAAATATAAATAATTGGATCAGGTTATTGATCATACTTATAATGTTATTGATGACAAGTGTAACAATTTTGACTACTTTCATAACGAGATTTACTACTTCATTTAATAACTCTGAGTGATACAAATAATTGTATTAGGTTAACGATTTTGACTACTCCCATAATAAAATTTACTACTTCGTTTAATAACTCTGAGTGACATAAATAATTGAGTCAGACTATTAACTATACTTGTAATGATATTAATAAGTGTAACGATTTTAATTACTCCTATACCAAAATTTACTATTTCATTTAATAACTCTGAGTGACACAAATAATTGGGTCATACTATTGACTATACTTATAATAATATTAACAAGTGTAACAATTTTAACTATTTTCATAATAAGATCTATCATTTTATTTAACTCTGAATGGTATAAATAATTGGATTAATTGATTGACTGTACTTGTATAAAATTGATAACAAGTCATTTTTACAAAATAATACCTATAGAATTTGAAAAGGTGAAGAACACTCATCAATACCCTTGCTAGAATATCATGGATGAAGATTACACTCACAAGAACATGATCACCCATCACGTTCATGACATCCAACGGTAGGAAGTTGAGATCCTCCACCATGGCTGGCGGTGTTTGGGATATCTCTGGTTTACAACTGTCAAAACTGTCAAGGAATGAGAAAGGAAAAGGGAGAGAGAGAAGGAAATGGTCCGAAGGAGAAAGAGAAATATGAAGGCACAAGCACCTCAACAGTGCCACCATCTTATCTATACACCATCTTTGGGATATATAGAAGTAAATGTCCATCAATTGCGTACTAAATTGTTGCGATAGAGGGTGAGAGAAACTAACCAGCGTGATAGGAGATGAAGAAGATAGAAATAATGAGCAAATGACGCCATAAGCTTGAAAAAAGGGAAGAGAAGTAGCAAATAGGATGATAGTATATAAGTAAATTGGTAAATATTTACAAATTTTAAATTAGTCATTTCGAATTCTGATATTGAGAGTATTAATTTATAATTCATAAATTTAAATTTTAAAGTTATTTGTCTGGAATTTTTCTTAGAAAGTACCTCCAAATGAGGTTACGTGGGCAAAATGAATGAAAAAAGAAAAAGAAAGAAGAGGAAGGTAGGGTGAAGGGGCCAAGGGGGCAGAGTCAATGTTGTTTACAATTGATGAAGTATGGAAAGGGTGCAGGGGCTCTGTTGTACTTGGGTCACCTTCTGAATCATCGATTGGCTACTTTTTTAGGGTTCAGTTTTGCTTTAATAAATGATATATATATATAATTGAGGGAGAAACGAAAGAGAGAGAGAGAGATTTTTTAAAAAATTTGGAAGGATGTTAGTGGGTTCATGCTTGAATCATAACTGGGAAGGGAGTCAAAGAAGGCAGACCCTGCTTGTTCAGAAAACTGAGATATGTATCGTAAGCTTTTGTACGATTCACATTTCGTCTTTAACGTACCTTCTACTTGGAAATCATGTAAAATAATTACCCCACACACACACACACACACCAGTATTTTCTTTTTCAATTATTACTCAATTGAATGAGACAAATAATTACGCAAATACTGTATCCTTAACTATCATTTTTGTCATGAGATTAATTCAATACTCAGAACTCCATAGAAATTTAGGCCGTCCATTTGAGAGGCCCTAAGTAAGTGTTAGACATGAAATTAAATTCCAAGATATATGAAAGCGATTTGAGCTGGTGAAGTTGATGCAGTTCTTGTGTGTTGAAAAACACAAGTACATTATTTACACTCCAACAGTGACGGTTGTCAATTCGTCATCTTATATATGTATGTTCACGGATGTGTCAAACTAAACATGATTGTTCATGGAATACATAGTCAAAGGTAATTTATACAAGTCCTGGTCAGAGACATGTGACGGTTGGTGTATTTGATTTCCAAGGCATAGAGATGATCACACAAGTTTTAACTGTATTCAAAATCTGTATATAAATGTATCATATGCTCATCTCAGTATTTACAGCCCAAGTGAACTCAGCTGAGTTTTACTCATTATGTGTTGGTGTTTCGTTTGTTTCAGAATGTGTGTGGGGGCCGGGGGGAACGACTCTTCTATAGTTGTATGCTGTCGTTTTAATGAATCTTGTATTCTAAGCAAAATATCAGTACCATTCAATGTATGGTATTCAATTAGATTTTGATTCTTAACTTGATAGCTTCATGTTATGTTCATAAAGAAATGGAGTTGCACTTAAACTAACAATTTTAGTTCTGTAAACTGTGCTGATTGTGGAGGAATCAAAGAGTAAAAGAATGAAGAACAATCCTATTCATTAACGATTAAAAGGGGATGAGCTCATACAACATGTCACAATTGATCTGCCCTTTCTCAGTCAAGGTTGAAGAACAAGTCTCATAATCTATGAACCTTTCAGGGAGAGACTCCAGTTAACTTCTCCGTCAGTATGATCAGTATTACATTATCCCACATTCCAAACTCATGGACTATGAACTTTTATATAAAAATCTAGAGTTATCTACTAATTAACACTAATTATTTTAACTTATTCGATCTTCTAATGAGTTTCTGGTCAAATAACAGGAGATCTTTCATGTCCATAGGTCATTGACAAAAAATCCAACAATAACTAATATAATATTAATTAATGAGTTTCTTTGTCCTTTGCTTCATCCACCAGGAGGCAGGTCGCGTCGTCTGGGCTCGAGAGTGAAGTCTTCGGATACGCTGGTGCGGATTGGGCTTGGAAGTGGACTGGGCTGTCTTGGCGGAGGATCCAACAATATGCTATATCCATGACTAATTAACCTGTGTAGCCAATAATTAATGAGAGTTAGTACTTATAATAAGAAATCAGTTTGTATCATATAAGAATGTGAGTTTAATTCTAGCTACCATTATAAAGGTTCTTTTAGTAAGTGATCTTGTAAATCCTTTGTAAGCACTCTTTGAACCTTAGAGCTATACCCTAACTTTAGTAGGGGACCAGTGCTGAATCTACCTAAACTGTTTCTTTTAAAAAAAAACTTGTGTAGTCATATAAAAAAATATGTATAAAAAAGATTAACTTACATAATCTTTAAAAGTACTATTCAATTATTTTAGTCAGTAATTAAATTTAATCAATAGAGGGCAGACGTAGGAGTTTACTAATTAAAAAAAATGGTGCTAGATGAAGATCAAACAAGGTTTTATGCAAGTGAAAATACTTGAATATATTCTATATGAGGACCAGAACATTGATCATTACCGCGCACTTATATTTCATCAAATTTAAATGGCTGATTATAGTATTATCTATGTATTTAAAAATTCAATCAGAGTTAGCTAGTTAGTATATTGATCATCGGTGAACTCGTTTGCTAACCAGTTCAATTAGAAGTTTTAGCCAAATCAATCAAATTGAATATTATATTATTTTTCTTCTCCCTTTATGAAACTGAAACAATATTATTTTGAGTTAAGAAAAAATAAAAGTTAGTCTGATTTATATTTTAATAACTCCATTTTATCGAATTAAATATAATTTATATATGAATGTCCTATATACTTATAAATCAATATTTTTTATTCAAATATTACTATATTTGGGTTTTATACGATTATTTTTTTATATTTTAATATAAGTATTTTATTATAATTATGATTAGGTGGATTACAGGTCAACTATAATTAAACTATTCATTCTCAAATCATTGTCTCACTTAGTTGAATGACCACACTAATTTTCAGTGTATTGGTATCATAAAAATCATAGATGACTTCTTGCATGTTTGGATTAAATTAAAACTAAAATTTTAAAAGAGTTCTTAGTTTAAATCTTAATTTATAAATTTTTTAAAATAAATAATTATATTTATCCTAAAAGACTTATGGATCAAACTATTATTTCAGATATGTTCTTAGGAATAATTTTTAGAACAGGAAAAAAAGCTTGTAAACAACCCAATAACTATTTTATTTATATTTTTTATTCTCTTTTCTCTCTCCCCTTCTCCCCCTTTTGCCTTGTGCTTATTATTGTCGTCATCTTCAGCTCCTCTCTCTCTTCAACAGAAGAAGGCTCTGTCAATTGTCCACTTGTGTATGTTATAGGTTGTACTCCTTCCTTCAAATCTAGAAGTTGTCATCATGGGTTATGGATCGCGGACTTGAAGAGGAACAATAGGAGTTAGAGTTGGCATCATCATTGATCTATAGTCTTTCTTGTCGTTGGTTGTTGGTAAGGAGAAGAGATAAGAAGATAAACAAGAAAAGTAGGGGCTTTATTTTTTTTTTTATCTCATATAATTTCTAATAATTTATCAATCATAAAAATATTTATAATAATATCTATTTATTCAAAATTATATTTTTTCTATAAGTTATTTTTAAAAATCTATCTAAATGGGCCTTTTATAATAATTTATTATGAATAAATAAATAAATAAAGCCTACGCTTTTCTTTAAAAAAAAAATGAATTGGAGAGTGACATTAATTAGGTTTAGATTTTGATGTTGGAAGAGACTGATGAAATGCCTGGAAGCAGGGAAGAAGCATCCTCACAGTTGCTCAGCTAATATTTAAAAACGTACAAATGCAAAGTAATAATTAATGAGCTGAACATTCTTCGAACCTCAGTAATTTTGATGTTATCGACCATTCTACGAGATAATATTCTGTATTATAAAAAAAATCACTCAAATAAATAATAAATTCAAAAAATCCAACAGCAAAAATAATTTGGAGATGGGCAAAGGGCCCTTTTGTCTTTCGGCCAGGATATGTTTGTATTAAAAATATAAGATACTTTGGTATTAAATTTAAAATTAAATCACTTGGCATCTTCCATTATATTCTTTGACCCTAATGTGTGAACACAGTCACAATATCATATTCATTCGACATGGTTGCAGAGAGGTAACAGTGAATCCGATTATATATTAATCGATTATTTCTAATAATATAAATTAATTTTGGATTAAAAATTATTTATTAGATGAATATATGGATTCGATTAACGCATGTCACTTAATTAACTTCGGCCAAAATGTTTCGTCTAATGAATAGTGAAGTAAGAGCATCCGTATATTCTGAGCTAATTAAACAGAATATCTCCATCTATATTACTTTTATATATTATTATATTAATATTTGAATATTTTAAGACCTTGTCACTTAGTGACGATATTATAGTAAAGGAATAAAAAATAATATAGGCTGCTTAGCTTAAGTTCTAACCATACACGGTTTGTGTCCCTTAAAAGCGTGTTCAAAAAATGTGAAAGGTAGGTTGACTTTGACTTGATCTTTCTGTGTGTTGTACTTTTTTTTTAATTAAATTCATGGACTCTTTGCCTTTTTTGTCTATATATTATAGCAGATGCTTTTTTTTAAAAAAATTATATAATATAATATTGAGTATGATATTGTAAAATAATATATTGTATAAGATAATATTATTTTTACATTTGTTGATAGCATCGAATGAAATAAAAAAATGTTTTCATAAAAAAATTAATTGAAATTTTTTATGTGAAAAATAAAATCGAAAAGAAAAATTTGAAGAATAAGTTGTTTTGAATTTTTGATAACTCAAAGCTACAGAAGCAGGGGTAGTTTTGTAAATTGAGTTCGTGGGCTGTCGTTTTTTTTATATAATTTTTTTAAAAAAAAGATTGTTGTTATTCTAGACCACGAGCCTGATCTATAAATGGGACTCACACGACTCTTTCTTCCACACACATTTTGAGCTCTGAAACTCCTCGCTGCTTCTTATTCTTCTTCGTCATAGAAGCAGCTCTATGGATCTTTTCAAGGTGTCTCGCAGAAGCATCAAAATTCTGCTTTCAGTTTCGTTCTTGTCTATGCTTTTCTTATCGCTTCCCTTACTGTTCCAATTTCTCAACCAATTCTCGATCAACAAGTCCTACGTCTTCCTCTTCTGCAATGGCCTCATGGTTTTCATAGCCAAGAACTCTGGTCCCCCTTCTGATCATCCCTCTTCTGAGCAGTTCAAGGATTTGGATGTTGCAGCAGCACCAGTCAATTCCCAGGAACATGATATGGTAGCTGATTCCCCAGAGCAACAACAAGAAGAAGAGGAAGAAAAGAGAATGATAGTGGCAGCAGATTCTCATGAGGAAGAAGAGGAAGTTGGTGACGCAGAGAAAGAATGGGTTGATGAGACAGAGATAGAAGATGGAGTTACAGACACAGAGAAAGAATGGGTTGATGACAGAGGGAGAGAAGATGAAGTTGCAGACACAGAGACGAAGGAAGAAGAAGAGCATGAGGAGGTAGAGGAATTAAACAAGAAATGTGAGGACTTTATCAGAAAGATGAGAGCAGCATTCTGTTCGGAGCCAAGACTCGATTATGGTTATTATTCTAATTTTGATCATCACACAGCTATGGTGACTGTAAGATGAGAAGGTTTCAAGTGTTACTGCATGGATATACATAACCTTTGCATAAACACTTGAAATTACATCAAAACATTACATATTTTTGTTGAATTGTAATGTTTATGTTGTATTAAATATTTAGTACTTGTCTAGTATCATTAGGCCACCCGGATTTTTGCTTGTAGGGATTTTAAGTCTGTCCTACATGTTTATTTCTGAGTGTTTAAGTTTGGGTGCAGTCTGATGTACAATAATGTTGTGTTGCAATGAGAAGATCAATCTTAGAATCCTCGACTAGTAATTTAAGTTCAATAGTTTCTTGTATATTGTTTTGGCTTTTAAGAAAAACCCTACTACTATGTATTTAAAGCTTTTTCTTATCCCTAATCTTCTTCAACGTGGGCTAACTATTCGAGCAACCGTCTAATTCGAGTTTGAGGAGCAAGATTGCATCATTTAACAGTTTATCTCCTTTACTAATAACTTTTTAGATTTGAATTTGTATTCTTTTTCTCATAGGAAGTGGGGTTACTTACTACCTCAATCAATCACTCTCTCAATGACCAAATTGCAATAAGTGAGTTAGTGTTCAGAGAAAGCCAAGACAGAGGATATTCTAAGGATTTACCTCTGACTTGAACAGTAAAAGAGCCAATTATAATTTATACATATTATGGATATGAAGTTTTGGAAGATTTTATGGTTTGAGTTTTTAGCAACTATGAATTTTAACAAAAGTATGGGAAAATGTGTATATATATTAAAAATATTTTAATAATTCAAAGAAAAAATTAAGAATGTTTTTTAATTTATTTTCTAAATAATTACATAAAGTAGGGGACAAAAATATTTTTTTAATCTTTTATCATCACATAAAATTTTATTTTAGTCCCTTAATTTTATGTAGTATTTTTTAATCCCCTAACCCTAGAACTATTAATTATTGATATTAAAATTTTAAATGTTAACGCAACATTATCAAATACTAACATATTAAATTTAATTGTTTAAAACAACAATGATTGGCACAAAAGATAACCATTGGATAATAACAATATTAAGATTAGAGGACAAAAAAATATTTTATAAAATTAAGAGATTAAACTAAAATTCTATATAAAATTAAAGACTAATTAAAACAAGTATCCTTTTAAAAATTTAATTGACGAGAATAATTTAATAATTTTTATATATATGAAAAAAAATAATACTCTACAAATTTTGTATACATGCATTTGATTTATGTTCTCTTTAGAAAAAGATTCCATATCGACTTTTCTCCCCAATTTTTCTTAAAATTAAAGAACCAAATATATATTTTTTACAAAAGTTTAAGTAGAAAGCTTTGGCCGTTTTGAACAAGTTTAGTGTCAAATTTGATAATGTGATTGTTTGAGAAATTCTGAAACTAAAATTTTAAAGAGTTTTTAGTCTAAATTTTAGTTTAAATAAATTTTAAAATAAATAGTTATATTTGTTCAAAAGACTTTTAAACTAAATTATAGTTTAAAATTATGGTTTTATATTGAGACTAGTTTCTAGAACAGTAAAAAAATTTATGGACTATCCAATTACTATTTTATCTTTATTTTTTCTTATATCCTCTCTCTTATTTCTTATCTACTCTATCTCATTTCTCATATTTTTAATAAAATCATATATTTTCTGATAATTTTATAATTATAAAAGTCTTTCTAGTAATAACTATCCAAATATTTATTTATTCATAATTATTTTTTTTCTATAAGTTTTTATCTAAAAATTATTTTTTAAAAATTATTTAAAAATATTTTTTTATAAACACTTTTTTAAATTCTTATTCAAACAGACTTAATATACCTTTTCGAGCTAAGCACGCTCTGAACGGCATCTCGAGGGACAGTTTTGCAAGCACAACTTTTGTGGAGACTAATGGCTTTTTTTTTTTTTAATACTATCATTCTTGTTTGACATTTTTTTAGAGCTTATTATCAGTTGTCTAAATAACTGACTAATTTTGAGATTTTGGACTATTCTTATCAATATATGTGTCTTATGCATAATCAAGAATTCTGGATAACCGTTTTAGGTAAAGTTGTGAATGGAAAATCTTACGTAGAATATCAACTAAATTTTCCTATCTTGAACTGGGCTGGCTATGCTCAAATTTATTAATACGGAGTATCAACTAATTATGGGCCTATTTGGATAGGATTTTAAAAATGGTTTTATGAAAAAAGGGCTTTTGAACCGCTTATAGAAAAGGGCTTTTGAAGAAGAGATTATGAAAAAAAAAGTGGTTTTGAATAAATGAGTGTTTGGATAGTTATTTCTAAAAGTACTTTTGTTATTGGTAAATTACGAAAAAGGGTATGAGTATTAAATGAGGAGAGATAAGAGATGAGAGGAGAGAGGAGAGAGGGTGTAAGAAAGAAAAGAGAGAAAAAGTAGGAGAGAGGGTGTAAGAAAAAGTAGGAGATATGGTGTAAGAAAAAGTTAGAGAGAGGAGAGATAGTGTAAAAAAAATAAGAGATAGGAGAGATGGTGTAAGAAAAAATATGGTTAATATAGTAATTAGTTAGCTCATAAGTGGTTTACTGTTCCATAAGCTACTCTGACCAACTTATTTGAAACCTTGGTTTTAAACCATAAGTTAGTCCAAAAGTCCGTTTGAATAAATATAACTGTTTATTTTGAAATTTTTCTAAATCTAGATTTTGAGCCAAATCTTAATTTTAAACTAAAATTTATAAATTTTCAAACAGTCACTATACTATATTATTTAGAAATTAAAGAAAGTGACGTAGGAGATATGGAATCACAAAGTAGAGGACCACCCCAAGAATTGACTGAAACAAGGAATTAATCATGACGTGAGAGAAGAAGGGCCCAAGTAGCTTCCTTTTTGTGTACCTCCACTTTGAAAACAACCCTTTGCTACATAACCATGTGGGTGGGACCTCTCCAGAATTTTATATACGTAAACACAAACACTCGCCCTTATATATTTTTTTTAATTTGAAATTTTAAAATAAATTTTAAATTCAAAATATTTCGATTGAAATATAATTACACATTTAGAATAGAATTGTCAAATGTAATTACTTGGGAGCATAGGGGTGAGCATACATAGCAGGAAATTTAAGGAGCTATCCATACATAGTAAAATAAGAATACAATGATATTATAGTCTTATATATGTAATGATTGGAGAAGGAAGGAACATGCCCAGAAAGTTGACTGTAACTTTCCTGGTAAATTCCAAAGAACTCGCTTTTGTTGACTTTGGTCAATGTCTTCTGTATTATTTTCCCCGAAAGAGACATAGAAGTTGTGTTACACTATAATAATTAATTGTGTTGAACTTACAAGGAAATGACCCCATGAGGTTAACTATTTAATAAAATCAAATCAAATTCAAGTGTTTTACATTTAATTTAATTAAGGTTAACTATTTAATAAATAAGTTTAAACTCAAAATTTCGTATTTAAATAGTTAATTTTTTTTGTTTAGAACTCATGTTTGTTGGTTCTCTCTCTCTCTTGGTCCCATTTTTACTTTTAAATTAAAAAAATAGGTAATAATTGAAATTATTAATATCTTATAAAACTATTATTATAATATTACATAATAAATAATTTTAAATTGTTAAAATTTGATCTAGATAGTACACACACACTAGACTATTACCAACATATTTTTTTTCCTATGTTCATATAGACTACAATTATAAACTCTACGATTAAATTTTAATTGTATATTTTAATTTATAGAAGAATTCAAATAAAATTCTTTGCATCTATTCTGTCCAATTCTCTAATAACACTTGATTATGTGTTCCATTTTTTTAATATATTTATTTAACTTACTTCTACATAAAAAAATAGCATACATGATCAAGTAAGATCAGAGAATTTGACAAAATGTATGTAAATAACTTAATGTAAATATGTCTTAAATTTATTTATTTTTTAATATAATAATAATTTTATAAGATATTAAATGTAGATCTATATATTTTTTAATCCAATAATAAGGATGAAAAGAAGAGAAAAAAGATAAGAAAAAGGGAGTGGATTAAAGGAGGATTCAAATCCCATATAAAAAGATTATTCTTAAGTCAGATTCAATGCTCCTTATTGATATGTTAGAAAGGGAGAATAATACTCACAGTAACAACATACTTTTTTTTATAGATTAAGCAATTGATTAATAGGTTATGGGAGGTGCAATTAAAATATATTTCAAAGGAGAAAAATAAAATGGCAGATATATTGATAAAAGAGAGCCTCTCTAGATCTTTAATATATACTATATGTCCATTTCATTTGAGGGAACTATTTGATAGTGAGTGTTTGTGATTAATTTTTCTATTAATATAACATATTTATATTAGGCAATAGTGCTCACTTCTTATAAAAAAAGTCCCGTTTTCCGTTTACACACTATATTTTAAAATATCACTCTAATCCCAACACATTATTTCATGATAGATACACACTCCAAATTAAAACCTTAAAATTTTAATTTCAAAGACTGCATTATTTAGTCTTAATTAAATATTGATCCCACATTTTATATGTGTGAACTCATATATTATTAAATATTATTCCAACCAAACGTGCATCAAAAAATGGGAAAATTCTAAAAAAAATACTTTTAATCTTCTAAATTCTAAAATGATGACCCCAATTTTTAAAATCCCAAATTCATTCTCATACCTAAATAGGGTTTTTAAAATTTGGATTTTTTATAATTTTATCCTTCAACTACATGTCATGTATTACTTTTATAATATAATTTATTACACTTCATTAGATATTTATAATAATAATAATAATTCAATTGATAACTGTTTTTTTCATATCTTAAACATGCATGCTAAGTTAAATGTATTCTTTATAAAAAATTATTATACTTCATTAGATAATCATAAGAGCAATGCAACTAACTACATTGCAGTTGTCAATTACATTAATGATATTGTAAATATATAATGAAGTGTATTAAATTGTATTACAAAAGTAGTAAATAACATTTGGTTAAAGGATACAATTGTAAAAGTATTCAAATTTCAAAATTCATATTTAGCCATGAGTATAAATTTAAAATTTTGAAAATCAGTGTCATCATTTTAAAATTTAGAAATTGAAAAGATATTTTGTAGGGATTTTTCCTAAAAAATTTTGCCCATAAATTATTCCGTTTATTTTTATTTATTTATTTATATTGCCGAGCGAAGGAATCAACTTTTCCAATCTGAACCATGAGAAAACGACGCTCGGATTGATTGCATTTGCTAAATGCTTTTTCAGAGACGTGGGGACAATATTTATAAAAGAAGATTGGTCACAATCAAATCTTATGATTCAAAAAGGTATATTAAACTTTAATTAATTCGCTTTTAAATTTATTAAAATAGATAATGTTAAACAATGAAACACAGTAATTTCAAAACTTTCATCACAGTCGATTTGAATGCATGCAATTTTACATGGATTTAGGCTCTCTCAATAATTGTAGCATGTATTCTGAATAATAATGATTTATTCAAAAATTAACCTAAAATAATTAGTTGAAAATACGTTGCTCACATTTCGAGTGTATATTTTATTTTCCTTATTACGAATATTTTCCATCTTCACCGCTCCCCATAATTTGTAGTAAAAAATTTTTTATATAAAAATTTTTAAAAAATAGTTAGAGTGACCTACAATTTAAGAGTATGGTGAAGTCTTCTTTTTTTTAGGTGATACTAATATTAGGTAAGGCGATCTATCAATTACTTTCAGACGCTAATATATGTATATAAGAATTATAATATCTCCCTAAATATTGTAATTAAAATCATAATAAAATAATTTTTTTAATAATTAAATATATTTTAAATAGTTATATAAGTTAGTTTTTTGGGAGGGAAACTCATGTGAAGTTAGTAAAAGTGAAGGAATGTAAAGGATAGGCAAGTTAGGCCATACCTTTCACCCCATCTATGGGAGGTCCACTAGTATCCATCACACTTTTTTTCTTTTTATTATTTTATTGCCATGTATCGTGCAACTGACTAATCTGATCACATCTGATTTTGGTTCATTTAAAGGGTTAGGGTGTCCGAACGGAAGTTTTTTCTATACCTAAGGGTTAAACTTGATATACCAGCAAGTTAAGGGGTCAAAGTATGTGCCACTAAAGTCAACCCTCCTTGGTAAAAAAAATAGAAATTTTATTAAATGAATTAAAATTAAGTTAAATTAGCATGACTGCATGAGTAACAAAGACTGTCATTATTTAAGTAAGTGGTTGTGAGTTCGAAACTCTGATTCTTATATATGCAGCAACTTAATATATATTTTGGTGGAGATAATGGATAAGAGTGATCTATTATTATGAATCATATTAATTGACATAAGTTTAGTGACATAAAAGTAAGAAGGAAAAATCTTATAAAAAGGCAAGCATGTTAAAAGATGAACTATATATTACACTTGGGGAGGTCCCCTTGGAACTGAACACTAAGGAGATTCAAAGATATCAGAGTCAAGAGGCTTAAAGAGTAGGAGACAGTTTCACTAACTATGTTTCTAACACCTTCAACATTGTGCACCCCACAATATTTATTCGTATAATCTGTACAGACGTTACAGAACCCTAACTCTTAACATAATACTTAACATATGTAAGAACAACAACAACGACATGCATGCATGCATGTTCTTGAGAAAACTAATAAGAAACAACTCGATCGATTCAACTTTTTGGGTGAAGTAGAAAACAAAATCTGTGATGAACTCATGTTACTGATCACAAACTAGTCTTCTCTCTATTGGATTTTCATGGATCAAAGTTTGAAGAGCACATGTGCAGAACCAGACTTGTATCTGTCACTGACCATTGTTTTCATAAATTTGAAGATAACGATAATGAAATGTGAATGCTTGCAAGAAATTAAATCGTCCCCATATAGGTTTTGGTACGTTAAAATATCATTCCTTTTTTGTTTCTCAAATAACAAGGACGTATTCTAATTAAATGTCTTCAATCTATTTTCTCTTATATATACAAACCAATATTTCGAAATTTTGTAATTCTTTTCATTTATATGAGTTGGTCTTTTGGAAAAGAAAAATGGATATTCGGTGATGACTATAATGAATAAAAGAAAACAGACCAACTAATTGAATATATTACTCATTCAATAAGAAAGAATAAATTAACTAATTTAGGCAGATTAATAAAGTTAAATAAATAAGTTAATTATAACTAAATTTAAATTTTTAAAATAGCTTTATACTATATATTATTTATTTTACCTAAAATAGTCAAAGAAATAGGACATGGAAGAGAGTAGTTATTTTAGTTTAAAACAAGGTGGATCATAATAATTTCTGGTATATCTTCATTTCAATTTATTTCACATTTCACCACTTAAATACCACCCACGTTAAGGTGGTTTTCCTATTTAGTGCTGGTTTAAATTAGTTTATTTTAAATAATTTTATACTATATAAAATAAATACGTGAGAGAGATTTTATCTCATAAAACATAAAACGTAAAAGCGCTTATTTTAAGCTAAACTAAACACTCTTTTAATGTTGGTAATTAAAGGTAAAAACATTTGGTATAGCTGTGTGTTTATGCATTAAGCTGCTCCCAATTTTTAAATATTTATCATTGCTGATAATAATTATCAGTAATTTGATAAGAGGCTTGATTCTTCTTAGATTAAAGTTGACATCTTTTGGGAACACTTAATTGAATAAGCCAATATTTAATTGCATTTAAAATGACTTATCTTCAATAAAATTATTCAAATAAATAATCAATGAGCTGTCATTCTTATAACATGAATATTGAATTTTGTATAGATATTTTATTTCAATATTAATAATAATATGAATAATCAATAAGAATTAACACATAGTAAAGAACGAACTCATATCCTATAAAGATGTAAATTCAATTCTCAACTACTGTCGTAAAGACTTATTTAACAGGTGATCTCATAATTATAAACGCTATCTAAATTTTAAGTCTATACCCTAACTTTAATAAGAGACTAGTATCAAATCTATTTAAATTTTTGTATACAAAAAAAAAAAATAATAACAGAGAAAGGAACATGTAGAGTAATCAATTATCGTTTATAGCTTGTATGGTACGTCAAATTTTTAAACAAACACTACAAGAAATCAGTAGAACTCATTCCAAAGCACCAGAGTTCGAAGGGATTCAAGAGAGAGAACTTTCTTATTGACTATATACAAGAAAGCCGAGCATATTAACATCACTAATTACATTTTATGCTTCAGACATGGCCTTAGTTGTATCTTCTGTACTACTAAATTTTGAAGGAATAGGATCTGAGTTCCTCCCACAAAATATAAAATCATACTTTAACAAAAATCTAGGAGTCACTAACATTATTAGCAGCCACATTGATACCAAATTCATCCACAGCTTCCATATTCTTAACATGCTCAAGAATCCCAGTGAGTTCTCTATGAACATAATTAAACCGTTCCTTGGAGACTAATGATTCTGTCAGTAGAGTGGCAGTCAAAGAATGAAAGGCTTGAGCACACTCATCACTGCTCTGAGGATTTTGTTCATCAAAAGGAGCCAAGAAACTTTCTCGTCGCCACCGGGGAAGAAAATATTTCATAGGTAGTTGGAAGTAGTTCTTCATCGTAAGTACACGAATCGAATGCCGGCACAATATTCCTGAATGTTCAAATTCCTTGCAGGAGCATTGAATTTGTTCATCAGACGGTTCCCAAATTACGAGGCGCTCTTCATCCATTTTCTTGTAGTGCTGAACAAGGTAGGATCCATTGGTCAGTTCTGTTGTTGCATATTGCATTGACAGCACAGTTTCATTTTGGAACACATTGAAAGCATAGGGTGTAAGAATACTCCTTGCATGTTCTTCAATAGGCATGCATGTCTTTACACACATGTAATGCATCCCCTCTCTTGCCAACATTGATGAGGTGGCAACAATACCTACCTACAAATTTCCCAGGAAAAGAACTTTTAGTACAGTTATAATTTAGAGAGCCAAACATAGAAGTGATCAATGTACCTGCTCAAAAAATCCTTGTAGACATGTTTGTGAATCTAGAATTCTTTTCAATGTTGAATCCAGAAATTGAGAAAACTCGGCTGTTAACGAACGAGCTACAAAATAACTCTTAACATAGCAGAGTGGCCAAGATGCTCGAAGCGAGAATAGCAAAGCTATGTGCTTGTCAGAAACTAGTCCGAATCGAGCTACAAAAAGATCCCACTGATGTTCAAAATTTTCTATGCTCTCCATGTGACATAATATATTGAACTCTAACCTAAAATCTCCATACTGTAGTCCCAGGGGTACAGAGAACCAATTTGACATTTTTGATAGAATATGCCAAGTGCATATAACATGTTTAGTTTCAGACAACTCCTTGGAAATAGCATCTCCCAGAGTTGGATCTATGTCGGTTATAATTGTTTGTGGATGTCTCCCTCTCATAAATCGTACAAATGTCTGTTCAAAAGAAAAAAATTGTGAGGAAAAAAAATTATTTGAAATTCAAGCAACTGAAGAACAAGAATTGTATCTACATACTTGTAAAGCCCATGCAAATGAACAAGAACTTTCATCATGTAACAAGACAAACCCAAATATTATCGCATTTCCGTTATTATCAATGCCGAACCACACCCCAAGAAGTAATCCATACTTGACAGAACGGTATGTGGTGTCCAAAGTAACTACATCACCAAAAACAGAATATGCCCGAATAGATTCACCATTTGACCAAGCTATATTTTCAACTTTACCATTTGCATCAGCAGTATAATCAAAAATGAAATTGGGATCCTTGTCTATCATTGCCTTACAGGTCTCCACAAGTTCATGCATATCATTCTCTCTTTTCTCGGTCAGTAAAGCATCATTTTCTTGAACGGCTTTCTTGCAAGTCCGAACAAAATTCCTAACATCCTTTTCTATGAAAGGCAGCTGTCCAGGCTGAACTCCTTTTTCAAGCTCTAGCACCTTCACAATACGGTTCACAGGGAATCCGGCTTTGGACAGTAGAAGAATGCGTTCCTGATCAGCCTCTTGTATTTTACGATATGCTGGTAGAAGTCGTACTTGGTCATCTTCCAACAACTCATGGTTATGAACATTACTAAATTGTGACACATACCATTGAGCAACACCATCAACAATTTCCTTTGTCAAATATAATTTTGCATCACATCCACATCGTACAGATTTTCGCTCTCTGTGATGCTCCACATTGGCCTTTTTTCTTGGCTGATTAAACCCAGATCTGTAACAAACAAAATCTCTTCTATATATTCCTAAATGTTGGCTTTCAGTTGAGCGAGCTTTTCTGATTGAAAATCCATTCTTCCGGGCAAAATTGCTATAGCATTCAAATGCATCATCATCGCTTTTGAATATTTGACCTACATAAGGAGTGAAGACAGCTTCTGATGAAGATGAAGGCACTGTATCAGTCTTTGTGGCCTGAGATCTTGCGGATATCTGATCATCTCCATCATACTTGATAAAACACTTCCAATCTCCACACGGACATTGTTGGCGCTGAATCCATATGTTATTTGATGGTTTCATTTCTATTTTCTAGATAAACCAGAAACAGTACTTACTCAAGTTACAAAACTCACAAGTTACAAACTCTTACCCTCTACTTCACTGCACAAGAAACCAGATAAAGGGAAAAAGTCATTCAACAAAAACTAAAGGAGAAAAAACGGCCTCAAGATTTATTATAAGTTAGGATGGAACACAAGCAAATATTGACAATCATTCAGTTTCTCTTGCAGAGCTTCGCTGTAACTAATTTACTGGGTAAATTATATTTTACCCTCCTTTGGTTTGGCTCAAAAAATTAGTTTTGTTGCGGTGCTTGAAGTGAGCAAGTATAAACCCATCTGATTTGTTTAGTTACCAAGTAGGGTACCCTGCAGTATTTTTCATTCAATAACAGATGGTCATGTGAAAGTTGACTAAAATAAATGTGTCCCCTATAATGGTAAATTTGAAATTCAAGCCCTCCTGTGATTTTATATCAGTCATTCAACACCCTTAGATTATTATATAATTCAGCATAAACAATAGAAAATAAGAAAAGTAAAACATTGTGTATAGGTAAAACTAATAACTATTACTTAACCCATTACTTATAAGGCATATATATATAATTACATACAAAAAATAATTAATTTATATCTCTGTATGATATAAAAAGCTCTAATAAGAAGCACTATTCGTATTTGAATAATAGCTACTATTCAAGGCATCCGGGGATTGCAGTATGCATAGAGTATGGGAGATGTGTTGCATACCAGAAAGGAAAATGATCAAACTCGCTTCAGCATCTCTCTCCCTTCTGCACTTAAGGTATGTTACCATCTGCTTATCACTGTAAAATAGAGTAGATCACGGTCATGTTATGCATCAATGGATAGTTAGAATACTATTACTGACACTAGTAATCAAGCTAATCTTTGCACGTTCAACACTAGAAAAAAAGTAGACAAAATGTAGCTTGAGGAATTATCCACTACTTTCACAATTGAACATGCAAACTACACTTGATGTATTACGTGCTAAACCAAATGCTGAATGTGTGTAGCTGCAAATTCATATACAGGCTATAAACATCAAGAGGGTTTATCAAAGAAGTAGACCTATTTTGCAGTTCACCAATCTGACAAGGAACAAGATTGGACTGATCGGGATATTTTGTGCTAAAAAACCCCACATCTACAAATAAATGCAATTGCCTAAATTAAATATTTAAAGTGAAAAGAACCAATATTTCAGCTTTCTTTTAATAAAGGGAGTACCATGATAAATTTATAATATCCTTCATCTTTTCTTTGTTATCCCTCTAGATATTGCAAACATCTTTTTTAAAAACACTAAGTTTTTCAAAGTAATCACATTCATATAAATGACAAAAACAAAATTGATTTATCTGCTCATATGCCCAAAACATGTATGGCCCATCTTCTCTCACAACGTCTCACTTTCTTTCTCTACCTTGTATCTCTTTCTCTAGCAGGTAAAAGCAAATTAGCATCAACTAGTAATATCAGTTGAGCACGCTGACCAAATTCCCCCAGTGCCATTTGATAGAAGAGTCTTAGGCAATATTTCCATATTTGTAAAATGGAAGTCTCTACAATGTATGTAGAATCATTCGCCCATAATCCCCGCAAGAACAGATGCCATCCTCAAAATGGTGAAATCTGTTTGAATCTCATAAAATTATCTGTCGATCAACAATCTTTGATATGTACTTGAAAGCAGTGTGGCAGTCACCACAAACACGAAGATTTTTCATTATCCTAATTGGTAGTTCAGATTTCCGGGTAAGAACAAAAGCAACTGCTAATTTTTCACTATGATGGGTCAAGATTCCTTCTTTGCTTTCAGGGTCAAGATCAAACAGCTCATATTTGGTTTCTGGAACATAACCAGCATCCCTCATTTTCCTAGTTAGTTCCTTGAGTTTTTCATAAATTTTTTCTTTCTCTGGGTGTTTTTTATCTCCGGTCACGAATACATGAACACCATCCTTCATGATGACCCAACTATACCCTACTTCTTTCTTCACTGATGCCTTTCGCATTGCCATCCTAGCATCTGCCACAGCTTCCCACTTCCCACCCGCAGCATGCATGTTAGAAAGAAGCACATAGTTCACAGCATTCTGTGGCTCCATCTAAATAAGCATCTTGGCAGCTCTCTGACCTAGCTCTGTATGCAACATGCCCCTAAAACTGTTCTCCAAATGAGGACATTAAGATCCATTGGCATGGTGTTGATCAAGTTCTCTGTCTTATTAACATCACCAGCTCTCCCAAGGAGATCAACCATACAACAGAAATGCTCAATTCGAGGAGCTAGTCCATATACTTCACTCATTGATTTGAAGTGCTCAAACCCGACATCAACTAAACCAACATGACTACAAGCTGATAAGACCCCAACAAAGGTCACATGATCTGGTGATTGGACATGCTCTTTCATTCGTAAGAAAAGCTTCAAAGCTTTTTCTCCAAGTCCATGGCGTGCATAGCCTGATATCATTGAATTCCAAGTGTATATGTTCCTCAAAGGCATCAATTCAAAGAATCTTGAAGCATAATATACCTTTCCGCATTTGGCATACGTGTCAACAAGTGCACTACCAACAACAATGTCAAATTCTAAACAAGCTCTTATGGCACATGCATGAACTTCCACACCTCGCTCTAAGGTTGAAACTGAGGCACAAGCACTAAGAACAGTAGCCACAGTGACATCATCCAATCTTTGGCCTCTTTGCATCATAAACCATACCAAATCCATGGCCTTGTCCAGGATGTCATTGTGTATATATCCAGAAATCATGGAAATCCAACTGACTTCATCTCTTCTATCTGACATTCTACAAAAGATCTTCTTACAGCCATCCATCTGACCACACTTTCCATAGCAAGCTAGAAGAGCATTCTCAATGGCATTGTCATTAGGGACAGTATTTTCAGATCAAAGCATGAACTTGATGGCTCAGTTCAAGCAGTGAAAGAGAAGAAACTGCTGCTAAAACACTTATAAACGTCACTCTATTAAACCTCCACCCAGTTTGCATCATCTCCTGGAAACATTTTATGGCTTGTAAAATTGTTGTCTCTGAGGTTGCTAGCGCTCCAATCAAAGAATTCCAAGACACTTGATCATACTCTGGCATCAGAAAGAAAATTTTCTGACAGACCTTGAGATTACCAGTTTCACAATATAATGCAAGAAGTGCATTTGAAACTGAAACATCTGAATCAAACCCACATTTGAGCCCTTCCCCATGTATTTGTTGTCCTAACGTGATCCAACCCAAGCTTGCACATAAGCTCAAAGTACTAATAACTGAGAAATTTGAGGGCATCAGTCCACTTCTTCTCATTGCATGGAAACTGGAAACTGCCTCTTCAAATCGCTCATTTTGGTCTAGGCCCAAGATAATCGAATTCCATGAGACAACATCTTTATCATCTAGGAGATGCAAAACAGAGCAAGCATAACCAATAGAACCACATTTTGCATGCATATTGACAAGTGCATTTCCAGTCAAAACACTGACATCAACTAAGGCACTTCGAATCAGGTGAGCATGAAGCTCTTTACCCTTTATCTTCCCTTCCTTCAAATTAGAGAATTCAGGAAAAGCACTTAAAAGAACCACAAAAGAATCAGTGTTTATTTCAACTAATCTTTCATCTCCCTGAATACCTCAGCTGCTTCTTCACCCGGTTTGCTTCACCAATCCAACCGTCAACCCATTCATGGACACTGCATTTCTCTCTACATCTGCTTCAAATTTTTTTTGCATAAGCTATCATCCCAAACTTGCAGACCCACTGACCAGTGCACTACCAGCATACAAATCTTGTAAGAATCCAGATTTCTTGATCCTGGCTAGTATCTGTTCAAGCAAACTTAATCCATGGTCAACCAGAGAGTGTGTAGCAGTTACTAAGCTACCAAAGGTACATTCATTAGGCCTCAATGTGATAGCTTCCCTCTGCATGCTTGAAAAGAGTTCAAAGGAAGAAGCTGCATCCCTCCAATAACAATATACTGAAATGATAGAATTCCATGCTACAGAATTTTTAATTTGTATTTCATCAGAAACTGATCCCAAACAATTTGCATACATGGACGTCAGCACATTAGACAGAAACATGTCTGATGCATATCGTGATTTGGAAATTAACCCATGAATCTGCATTCCAAGTAAAAGCTTACTTGGCCCACACTTTTGGCAAGCTCTAAGAACACTACCAATGGTGTAGTGGTTTGGAAAGAGGTTTGCACAAATCATACCTTTGAATAGTCTACATGCCTCATCAGGTTTGCCATTTTGAGTATAGTCTGAAATTAAGCAAGCCCAAGAAACATTGTTCTTTTGTGGCACTTCATTAAACAGCTTCTGTGCAGAAACTAATTTACCAATTCTAACATAAATGTTAACAAGGGTGTTGGACAAGAAAACGTCATCGGTGAACCCAGTTCTATAGATCTGCAAATGAAGTTGCCATTTTGAGTATAGCTGAAATTAAGCAAACCCAAGAAACATTGTTCTTTTGTGGCACTTCATTAAACAGCTTCTGTGCAGAAACTAATTTACCAATTCTAACATAAATGTTAATAAGGGTGTTGGACAAGAAAACGTCATTTGTGAACCCAGTTCTATAGATCTGCAAATGAAGTTGATGGGCATCTTTTAATAAACAAGAATTTCTGTAATGATGGACAAGTAATTCATAATTTTCCAAATTTAAAAGAGAAATACAAGATGAAGCAGGTGAAAGTGGGAGCTGATTCTGTGATAACTGAGGTGATATACTATGATGGTGGCTTGGGTCCTGGTGATTGGAGGGAAGATGGTTATCTGATGGAAGGATAGGCAATATGGCAGATGCATGCAGAGGCAGAGCATGCCTTGATTTGTAGAAGAGTTGCCTACAGCAGAGGGGATATGGGGGGTCAGCAAAACATACTATGACTAGAACCTTGGCTCATGCTCTTAGGATTTCTACTGTGGTACGATCATCTTCATATTCAACTAGCACCATATGATCACTACTGGCCATATTGGATCTGTGAACAAGATTGTGCCAGTGAAAAGACGCATTAGGAGCTATGATAACAGCCAATCACAAGTTGGACATTTGGGAAGGAACTCATCATGATTATAGTTTCCATCAGGTTGATTGACCCCTCCGTCTGAACTTTATAAAGATGCAACTTGCATAGGTAAGCAAACAAAAGAAACTGAAACAATGAGTCCAAACTGAAACAAACCAACCATATACTATATGTGTTTTTCAATCTCGGCCTCCCTCATGACTAAATCCTAGGTACGCCCTTGGTTATGCCTAAAGGATTCTACATTTTACCATTTGAATAATTCTTTCCTGTCTAGATATATTTGGAAATGCAAGTCATGTAGCCTAAAATCACACTTCTGCTAAAGAAATTGAAAATTAATCAGGCATATAATTACTATGTCACATATGAATATGAAGAAAAATGGTAGCGGAAAAGGAAAACTTGCTGATGCAACAGCTGTCAAACAAAATCCATAGAAGTATCTACTAAAACCAAACGTTCGGACATCTATAGAATTACAAATCAACTACGGATAATATACATTTATTTGCATAAACTATGTCAGAGTGTCCTTTTGAAAAATTAATGGTACGTCAAACTAATGATGCGTCATAAATTACCGAAACAATTCATAAACACACAAAATATTGAAATGCTCAAAAGCAGTAATACATTATTGACACATCATCTTCTGGGGTGGGGGAAATCATGGTTCTGCATGAAACATAGCACAAGGTAACTCTAGATATTACTAACGTAACAGAAAGACAAATAAAAACCGATCCGGACAAATCCTCAACAATGATGAAGTTGCAATATCTTTATCTTAATAACCCGTGTAGGGTGAAGTTCACGGAAAATAAACTATTAGAGGAAGAAAATAATTGCTAGGCTGCACCAGAATAGAAAACAGAATACAAAATTTGCAATGCAACAAGGAAGTACCGGAACAGTAAACGTCATAAATACAAAAATTGGCTCTGTTTCTCCGCCTTTTAACAATGTTGTACTTCATAGAACCTGCAAGTGTGGCGGGCAGTATAGCTCAGTAAAGTGAAAGTCAATTAAAATCCAAGAATCAATGGAAGGGCATTCCCCAACATCACTAAAGCTATAAACTTACACAAATAGTGAATCGTCTTGAGAGCTATTACGAGATAGGAGACAAATGGACTCTCATGATTAAAAAAAATTCTTGGTAGTTAGATGCAGAAGCAAACAGAAAATGGGGTTCAGATGCTGGTCAGATGCTCAGACCCCTGGTTGTTAATTACGTGAGCGAATGGGAGAGTTTCAAGGAAATAATAAAAAGTGGAAGAAATCCAGTGAGTAGAGAAAGTTAAAGGTATAACATGGAGTTAATAAGCCTTTGAAGTTGAAATCAGGGACAAAAGAGCAGTAGATAGACTGGTGAGCGTGAGAGAAACTGTTCTGGTTTCTTCAATCGGGAAAGGGAAGGACGAGGACAACAAATGAGAGACAGGGAGCAGTTAAAATCGGGCCTAATGGCTAAATGAGGGGACGGGGGCGAAATCGAACAAGATTAAGGCCCAAAAATCTCAGATTTGATGTCTGATGTTTATCCTTAGGGGGCCGGACATGAACAGGATTATGAAGAACGTGTCAAACAAAATGAGCGAACTGATATAACAAAACAAAAATGATCGAACTGAGATACTAGTAATAAAATCCGGATGATATTGTAAAAAATGAGCAAGCTTTTTGTACCAAACAAAAAAATGAGCAAGCTTTCCTATGCAAGATAGATTTAAAAAATGGATATGATGTGAGTATTAATTACCGGCGGGTGTGAAAAAATAAATCAAATTTTTGACATAAACTGTTTTGAATATTTTTTTAACATATTTAAGTTAAGTAACTCATCTCTTCTAACTATAAAAATTAGTTAAATATTTATTTTAATTTTAAATCTAAGACTTCACTTTATTTTATTTTTTAAATTTATACTTTTTTTAAAAAAATTAAACATAACACTACTTAAATTTTAAATTAAATTTGTTTCCTACACTTTATTATCTATTCACTTTACTTTATAATCAAATAACAACTTTATAAAAAAATTTCATTTAAAATTTTAAAATTTAAGTAGCATTTTTGTAAAAAATTTTATTCTTTTATTAAATTATTTTTATTAATTGTATATGTTATTAAAGGGAATTTCAATACAAATAATTGTAAAGGATATTAAAGAAGAGCTAACACATTTTTTTTATAAATAATTAATTTAATTATTTTTTAATTTACATAAATTAATAATTTAACTTATACATTTAAAATCATATAATCAAATTATATCATCACAAAAATTTAAATAGCAACATATGATTATATATATATATATATATTAAAAAAGAGCCACGTGGAGGTGTGGGGCCACTTATTATTTTGGATAAGGCTCGCATCCGAAAACAAAATATAAGTGGCCGCACCATGGCAATATCCAAACCAGGCTCACATGTGATATACAGAGAGGTGATGGCTCAGTGGAGCACACAAACTCACAAGAAATGGCTGCCAAACTAGCTCCCTCTTCTTCTCTTACTTTCAACTCTTCATTTTTACCAAACCCTTCTCCTCCTTCTCCTTCTCCTCTGTTTATCCCCTTCTTCACTCTACCCAGAACAAGGCCTCTTCGTTTCAAACTTCATGCCAGAATCGGTACCTTCTCCTTGACTTTCTATCTGTTTCTATTTTAATTCTCGTTCTGTTGAATCCATTGTGGCCGAGATAGTCACGTGGCTTTAAGAATCTATTATTCTTCTGCTGTTCTTAGGTGGTGAGGATTCAGAAACCAAGAAGGGGGGAAAGAAGAAATTCATTACCCGAGACGAAGAACCGCAACAGTAAGAATTCCCTGTTTCCTTACGAAGGAAATAGAATTATCAGGCCTCAAAACTGATTCATTTTATTTTCTTTTTGTGACAGGTACTGGCAAACAGCAGGTGAAAGGGAAGGAGAGAATCCCATGAAGACCCCTCTTCCTTACATTATCATATTTGGTATGTCAACTCCATTTGTAATCTTAGCCATTGCTTTTGCTAATGGTTGGATCAAGGTTCCTGTCCGATGAAAGCTGAGACAACTCTTCATTATCAAGGTTCTGCAGAACATATGTATTTAGTACTTTTTCTTATTGTAACGGATTATATGTTATGGATCAATTTTATGAACAGAGTTTTCTGTCCAGCCATTATCAAAATTCACTTGAGAATGCTATTGTCCTTTTGACAGATATACTTTGAAAAGCATTGGAAAATCATGAATATTTGGTCTGCATTTTTGTTTCTCTCTGTACACTCAACCTTGAATTTCTGGATTTTTCTATAGTGTGCATTATAATCTAATAAAGGAACAATTATAATCTAATAGAGTAAGAAGTATATAATATAAATTTGTCTCAAATAGTTTAATTTTATCATAATTAACTAATTGAGCATAAGAGTATCTTGCATCACTCTTCTTTACAGTAAAAATATATTGAAGTTGGATGAATTAATAATAAGATCTAAGCCATTCAGAGAATATGCACACCGAATATGGTTGCCTCTCTGAGTTATCCATTGGCTCGGTTGTGATCAAACGGAACCAAATCAATTCAAACCAGTATAACATTTAAGAAAAGATTTTGGAGGCTGAAATGAGGTGTTCAAGACTTCAAGTATTAAAAAAACAATTGTATCTTTCAAAGACCATAATAACAACACCCCATCAAAATTTCAGGCTGCATCAGAAAAAACATGATTGAAAACAAAAATACATTAATGGTAGCTAACGGATGCCACAGAATTGCCAAGTGATGAATCTGCATCAGAGCTGTATGAATAACTGTAATATGTTGGCAGCCAGATTGATAGATGTTTGACATGGAAGGCAATCTCATCATATTTACTTGTTCTAACCACTTTTCTGCAGAACAAATTCATAAGCTTAACAAATATTATCATCAAAACTTTGAAAAACCAGACAAGTCCTACCAATGACAGATGAAATGAAAACCTTGCATGTTTTGATCATCGTTCTCTTGTCAGGGACTTGTATAGCAGTGTAGTGATATATTTGAGTTGAAACCTAGAAGTTGATCTCAGTGCAACAAATGGTTCCCCATCAGTTTTGTGAATGTAGAGATGATTCAGTTCAAGATGAGTAGGTCTAGGGAATCTCTGATGGCTTTCAGTGGTTGATGATGAAGGCTCATCTCTTACAGTCACTGGCATTTGTAGTGGTAATTCCGGTGGAGGCTTGTCGAATTCTTCGTCGCTTAACATTATGTTGTCGTAGCTCCATGGTGGCGAAGAAGGAGATTCGAAATCTGATAATCTTGCAAGATTTTCTGGAATATAATCCTGTAAAAATATGGTTTGTCATGAGTAAGTTAGAATACTATTCTGCAGAAACAAAAATGTAATCTTTCTGGGGATTGAGGTCCTCAGTTCTGTGAAAACTTGCACTGTAGCGAGAAACTTAACTGATATGAAGTCCAGATCCAATCAAGATTCTACTAATCAAGTAAAGAGAAGCAAGTGCTGCGACTTCAAGACGTAATGCCATAAAATTACACAATCAAAATTATATTTAATAGTTTAGTATCTGCACAAAGGCTTCTGATACATTCGGCATGAAAGGAAACAATGCAGGTGATGAAATCCTGTTTATGTCCAGTAATTTTACATTATAAGGTGAGTTTGAGTAGATATGGAAAAGCACTTTTGCCCTTCAAAATCATGATTTTGAGGAAAAAAATGCCAAACAGTTGATTTTGTTTGCAAAAATACTCCTACGCTGAAAAACCATGGTTTGGGAATGGAAACTATAATTTTCTAGAAGCCCAAAATTTCTACTTTTTTCGAGGTTTTTCTATTCTGAAATTACTTTTATCATTTTTCTTCAAAAACAATTTCCCAAAACTTAATTCAAACACAACCTAAAGAATCTTAATTACGTTTAGTATCAAGAAGAAAAGTATGTAGAACACAAACTGAACTTATCATACTTGTTTCAATTGATAAATAATACTCTTTTTATTTATTAACATAGAACCTAATTGGAGAGCTAGTTTTAGTCTTAAATATAATACATATATTTTATATTTATTAATTTTTTTCTAAGACTGAATATATGTATTGTAATTTTGATAAGAGGCAAGTTAGAAGTAACTTGGAGGTCAGATTGGAAGATCAAGTTATTCCACGAATAGATAAGTTCAAATATTTAGGATCAATTATACAGAAGGACGGTGAAATTTTGGAGGATGTTCATCATAGAATTCAGGTCGGGTGATTTAAATGGAGAAAGGCTACTGGGGTTATATGTGATCAGAAAGTACCAGATAAAGTAAAAGGAAAGTTTTATCGCACTGCTATAAGACCAGCAATACTTTATGGAAGTGAATGTTAGGCTTTAAAAGGACAGCACGAGCATAAAGTTGGGGTAGCTGAGATGAGGATGTTGAGATGGATGTGTGGGCATACAAGAAAAAATAAGATTCATAATGAACATATACGGGGAAGAGTTGGAGTGGCACCTATTGAAGAGAAAATGGTAGAGAATCGTCTTAGGTGGTTTGGATACGTACAAAGAAAGCCAAAGGATGTGCCAGTGAAGAGGGTGAATCAAACAGTATGGACACCGGTTAAAAGGATTAGAGAAAGGTCAAAGAGAACGCTCAAAGAGGTCATTGAGCGGGATCTCTTAGTTAATAACTTATTGAAGGATTTAGTTTTTGATAGAGCACAATGACGTCGTATGATCCATGTAGCCAACCCCATTTAATGGGATAAGACTTGTTGTTGTTGTATTGCTATTGATATTCTCTCAACACATAATCAAGTAAAAAAAAATAGAGGGAGTTAATGAAAATGATTATGGTATTTTAAAAAAAAAATTATCATATTAACTAAATTAATTTTTTTTAATATAATAAAATTAGTTAAATAAATTATATATTAAGGCTATGATATGTATTAAAATAAACTAATGCAATCTGTAATCTGTTCTGCATCAAGAAGCAAGAAAGCAAGACTGATTTTGGAGAATCAAATCAGAAGTCTATATGTATTAGTCATGAATCAAAAAGGTGTTTTCGTGAATCAGATATAAGTAACTATTGTGAAGATGCGATTTATCAACCATGGAATTACCTGCAAATCCAAAATATTGTAGGCATAGCCAGAATCATCACAAGCCCAAGGCCATTCTGGAGCATAAGTGAAAAAGCCATCAACAATGAAACGGTAATGATGGATACCTACTGGGAGTGTTTTTACAGCAACAAAAATCTGCCCCACTCTCTGCAAAGCCTCCCTGACATGAAAAAGACAGCAGGAAAAAAAATTCTTGTATCAGATTATGATTTTAAAATCAAGGAACTGGGAAAAAAAAGTGTATGGACAATAGTTTACGTGGTTTTCCAGTTATCCCATGATCCTGCAATAGCCACATTATTCCCAAGATGATTCCATGAGAACTTCACTCTTCTCAACTGTTCATGAACCATTGTTTCTATATACCTGTTTTGCTGCAGCCTTGTTCGTTCTGGTGGCAGCCCACGATATCTTTGAATTGCCATTCTAGAAGGAACCTTGATATTGGAAAATACACACTCAAAGATTTTAGCTTTGCAATATTTGAGTTCATGGACACTTGAGAAGCTTGAATGCTGACACGTAAAGATCATAGAGTTACAGCTCTCTCTCCAAAATATTATTAATTTTTATACTAATTATAAAATCTAATTAATTTTTTTTAAATAGATTAATAAAATTAAATAAATTAGTTAACTATAATTAATATTAATTAACTAAAAATTATAAATTAATTTAGTTATAATTAATTAATTTATTTAATTTAATAAAAAATATTAACTAATTTTTATATTGAGATATTTATATTTCATAGATTAACTCAAAAGTATTCATTGAATTGAAAAACATTAAAAGCTCAACATGACTACTTATATTTTTCTTTATAGAAACTGGGAATGAAAGATTATACATTCTCATCAGTGATCAGGAAAGAAAGTCTCGGAAATTCTAGAGAAAGTTGTGTGCTCTTGAAGTAAGCCCAAAAATTTCTCAACTGTAATAACCAAAAATACAATCCCCAAAATGGACAAAAGCAGTTCAGAGAGAAAATAAGGGAACAACGAACGTGTCTTGTTTCAGATCTTGCTTTAATAGAATTCTTAGTCATTCTTCTAGGACACGTGAACAAACAAATGATACAGAACAGAAAAGAACCATAATTGTTTCAAAAGAAAACTTCATCTGACCTGTGGGGTGACCATGGGAGCAGGGAACGGCTCAGATGCTGTAGCGCCACCTGAAGAATCCTGAACCATTAGATCTGAAAACCCATTACTCAGTTCATGTTCAAACCTGTCATCAAGCTTCTTAACTCCAGAAGTACCTTCACCATCCCTAATTTCTCTATTGTGACTACCCATTACTGAAGATTACAAGAAAATGGATGAAAGCCCAGATTTTTAGTCCAATCACTTAATATGAATCACTATCAGAATCCAAAAACCATGAAAATTTTCCAGCACAAGAAGCTTGATTGATTTCCGTGTTCATGTAAAGAAGCTGTGAGAGAAGTAAGAACAGAGAAGGAAAAACAAAAATCAGAAACTTGACATAATCCGGCTTCTTCTTCTTCTGGCATACCCATGTCTGCAAATAAATAAAACACAAACCTTTCCAGGAATTCGATGAAAGCTACACAGTGGCATTGGTTGTTGTTGTTGTAGATTTTTCTTCCTTTTCACTATTTGTTTTCTCTCCTTTGGTATTTGATGTATAATAACTCTCTCTCTCTCTCTCTCTTTTCTCTTGTGGAAAGTAACTGAACGATGTGCTGCTGAGTTTTATTCTCCAACGAATTCGGAAGATTCTGGGTGGACTAATAATTGTGACTCTGTTTGGGAGAGAATGTTCCCTGATATACGGAACGGCCAAACACTGTCTAATTTGCTGTGCAAACTTTTTCTTGATTCTTTCTTTGATGCTGGTTTGATAAAGGCATGGTTTCTGTTTGTACAAGGAAAAGAAAACCGCCCCCACAATACTGAATGATTACAACACCTAAGTAAACTTGTTCTTCATGGGGTTGAATTGATGGATTGCATTATTTTTTTTTTAAAAAAAAGGAATATATTTTAATATAAATGGAAAAGGAAAAAGGAAAAGATTCAAAAGGAACTTATTCAGAAACTAATGACATTGTGGTTACAGCCCATACAGGGAAGCATGAGTTGTTAATTGGAAGGGACATGTCAAGTTTTTGTCTTCTTATACCTTGTTCTTCAGTTGGTAGTTTAGTTTACCAAGGTTAAATAACAGTTTGTTATAGGTTTGTTTTTTTACAAATAACCCTATTAGATTTTATGTTATGTATGTATAATTTATTTTAACCTTTGAAACTTTATCTTAAACTTCTCTAAACTTTTATAAATATACATATAACTTTCTCATGATTAATTTTATTTATTTTTAAAATTTAAGAAATTATACGAATATAACTCAAAATTTGAGAGTGTTATATGAATAAAGGAATAAAGTTTAAAGAGATATATAATTGACAATTAGGGATTATCCATACAAACTTAAAAAGTTTTATTAGTAAGGTCTAGTTTTATTATGTAGTATAGCATTTTATTTAAAACAAAATAATAATTCATTTATATAAGATTTTATCATTTAATCCATTTAAGCAGTTTAATTTTTTTCTTAAAAAATTATGATAAATATCTTTGAAGCATACAAAGTAACTAAATGGCTCCTCAAGATGATTACTTCTTCTTACCTAAAGATTAAAATTATTTTTTAGGAAATTAATATATAAATACTAGAATTTAATAAAATCAAGTTGAAGACCAAAATTATGTCCGAGTTTTATTAAATAATTACTTAAAAATTATAAATTTTCTACTGTAATATTTTATTTTATAAAAAACAATACTTATATTAATTTCTTATTAATGAAATAATTAGAATTTCCAAAATCTTTTAGTAGTCCTTTTTAAAACCTGGGCCCTTCACTATAATTTTCCCCTAACTTGATCATTGTGCAAGCCTTTCCTTTTCTTTTGGTACATATAAGACAAGGTAAGGGCAAGTTGAAGGTGGCATTGTGTGCAATTGGAGAATATAAAAATAGCAGCCTATAGCCACAAGAAAGAAATAAATTAAATTTAAAATTTGATTAAAGAATAGTTTAATGCTCAACTGTACTTCATCTCATTGCTGTGGGATATCAGATTACCCTTTTCCCATTAATCTCCTGTTGTGTGCATGAGAGGCAAAAGCATGGCACTGGCAAGAGATGATGTGGCAGCAATTTTTTAAAATTTCAAATATTATTAAATAAATGGTTATCCCTAATTACAAGTAGCCTCTTCACACTTCTCACTTTGATCCTTTGACAAATTCATAGAAATCATGTATATATATATTGATCATAGTTTTAAGTTATATAATATAGCATTTATTGTTTAAACGTTATTATTGTCATATTAATAATAAAAATTTCTCATATTTTATGTAACATAGTAATAAAAAATAAATTAATTAAAAAATTTATGTTTTTAAAACTTTGAATTAAATGATGTTCCCTCTAGATCTATATATATCAGAGAATTTTTTAAGAATGGATTTTAACACGGATGGTTTGTTTAAAATTTTTAATATCATTTTTTATTTTCTCCCATTAATTATGGGTTAATATCACTATATTAATTAACTACTTGTTTATTTTTTTTTCACACACACTCACTCTACCTCTATAAATAGGAGTATTTGAAAAACAAAACTAAGTCAATTTTTTTATATAATTTATTATTTTATTTAATTAATTTTAACCCATTTTTAATCTATATATTTAATTATTTATATCTTAAAAAAATTATTGTAATTGTGGATAATGAAACCAGAACAATCTAGTGAGGAAAACAAAGGTGGGATTGTACCATGCAGAAGATGCTGACAGAATAAAGTTGGAAGACAAAACCACTTTAAATGAACGTAGGACATTTGTTCCTAGCATTTCAAATAAGGCCATTATTTATTTTATTTTATTGATTTTTATTTAATCAAGGATCATCCATACATGTAAACAACAAGGAAGACTTATAATAATAATAATAATAATAATAATAAAATAATAAAGGTGACAGTATTATCGAATGTAACGATGATCTGATCCCTTCCCTTGTACGTCTGCTTCCTTGAAACCAACCACAAGCTGTGCCTTCTCATGCGGTGACAAAATACTCACTAATCTTACAATTATTAAGTAATTTAGTCTACTTTTTTCTTATAACTTATGAACCATATGATTTGTTATATATTTTATAATTCAATATCTTTTATTTATATAGTTTAAAAACCGAACTATACCGCCTTGTAAATAATACACTTTCTTTTGTCCTTATTTATAAAGTATCAACTAAAAGGTATTTTTAATCCTTCTCATAAAATTTTAAGAGATATTAAATATTTTTTTAGTATATATTTATATTTAATAAGAGTAATGGGGAAAAATAAAAATTTATATGATGCCAGAGTTAATTAATAAGAATAATATATTAATTGGAATAGATAATAAAAAATATGTTTGTATCTTATAAAAACTCGAGTTTAATTGTTGTTATTATTGTGAAGATTTATTTGATAGGTGATCTCGTAAATCTTTTATAAATACTCTCTAAACTTTGAGGATATATCTGACTTTAATAAGAAATTGATATCAAATTTACTTAAATTTTTATATACAAAAAAAATAATAATATTAAAAATGAGTTCAACTCTTTTCTTAAAATTTGATTATAAAAAAATTAATATTAAAAATTACTTGAATTTATAAAAAACAAATGATATTTTTAAATATTTTTATTATTATTTAGGATAATTATAAACTACTTATTATAATAGAGATAAAAGGAAGTAATTTGTTATAAATTTTATTTTTGATATCAAATTAAACCACTCAATATTAGAAAGTTATATTAAACTCTAACTAAGTGGGTTGAGTCAAAATGGACCACAAAGATAACAAAAATCTTCTAATAATTAATAAGAATTAGGGTGTAATTTATTTTTAGTGGATATAATTATCTGTAATTAATTATGTGTATATGCATAGTTCATGTAATTATTTCTAGGATATAATATATACTCCATTTAAAAATATCGAGCCTAAAATGTTAACGTGGTTGGTGGGGCCTACAAAACAGAACAAATTCTACCATAATCAAAAGCAGAGATGGCCGTGAATATGTTCCATTATATATATAATATATTTTTTTTTCAAAATTTAAGATCAAATGCTCCCACTAATGCTACAAATTAAAGTTTCAACATATTCCTTTTATTTATGCCAACAAATTAAAACGCGCGTTTTAAATATTTAAACCTCATCAAAAACACACATAGTGTCTATTTGGTATTAGCGTTTAGAAATAGATTTTTAAGAAAACTATAGTTTAACAATGATAATAGCTAAACACTAATTTTTTTTAAAAAAATTAATTTTAACACCTAAATCATAGTTTCAATCTTGAAACCATAGTTTTAAAATAATTCAATTTCCAATAACTTTTTTGATTCTCTCCCTTATAACTTTTGAGTTTTTGAAATTTGTGAAGTCCCATAGTTAAAAGTTGCAATTGTTAAACACACTCACAGGTGAGTTTATAATTAATAATTTAAATTTTATTTTAAAAAAAGTAAAAATAAATACTATTTTTTTAAAATCTAAAATTTTAAAATTTTAGAAAAAAGATAAATTTATTAATAAAAGTTACCATCTTCCAATATATATAGTTAACCTTAATAAAGTTTTCAGTAGAAAAAAAATTAAAATTTAAGTGAATATTGTAAATTTTTATTTTACTCAAATACATATATTATTTTGTAATCATTTAAATAAAAAAATTTAAAATCAAATTTATTCTTTATATAATTATCATATTAGTTTATGTCCTTTTTAGTAAATTGTATATAGAAAAGCGATTCTACTATTAATCATACAAACATCTTTAATTTTTAAAATCACTTTTTCTCATAATCTATTCTTCCCAAAATCTATTCTCTAGAATTTATTCTTCTCAAAATTTATTCTCTAAAAGCTAATCCAAATACACCCATGATATACAATTAAAACTCGTGGGAGTTATGCAACTTTTTGTGAGAATTTTGCAAATAAAGTAATGATACAAATTCAACTTATTGAAAGACTAATAATATTATTTTTATATCATTTTTTTAGTTTTATCATAAATAATTATGAGAACCATACTAATAAATTTACTAAAATATTTACTATGTTAGATAAATATGAATTAAAATGCATAATATAGAGCCACGTCATATTTTTAATGAATTGAAAGATTAAAATCCTGAATGAGAAAGAAGCAAATAAAAAAACAGTGCAAGGTGAGGATGTGTACGTACGTGTACTTGTGAGGGGGTTAAAAAGTGTAAAATAATATTAAAAGAGAGGCACAAATACAGTAAATGCTTGACCCAATAAAATGTGAGACTAAATTAAGAAGGAGGCTCCTTTTGTGCATCCAATAAACTGCTCCCTCCCATCCCAATTATCAAAAATTAGATTAAAGGTTTGATTTATTTTTAATTATAAAATTTTAATCTATTTTATTTTTTAAGGTTATATTTGTTTTAAAAAAATATTCTTATATAATTATACATATTAAGTAGATTTCTATCAAAGATAGTTTAAAATATATATTATTAAAGGGAATATTTAAAAAAAAATAAACATATAATTATTATAAATAATTAACTTTCTTAATCTACCTAAATCAGTTAAATATATTTTATATTAAAGATTTAAAATAATATTTATTTAAGAAAAATACCGTCGGCCATAAATCCTATAACAAAAATAATAGTAATCCACCTCTATATATCAATTAAACATAGCGAGTATCCTATCAACAAATGTAGATCTAGTTAATAAAGAATTTGTTTATAACATATAAAATTATAAGTTTAAATTTTGCTATTAATTTAAAGATTTTGTTGATTAGTAATTTGTAAATTGTACTATAAATTAAATTTTTATATTAAAGATAAGATGAATATAAATATCAATTTATAGACTAAGGAAATGAGGGGATTTCCAATTGTGTGGTTTTCTTCACATATTTTTCAAAGTGATTTTTATATCTTGAAACAATTAAAAAAAATGCTAGTTAACATTAATGAATGTAAAATGTTGCAAGATGAAGAGTGTAAAAGGAAAGAATCTCATTGGTTATGATGGCCAAGGAAAGAATTTGAACACACATAAATTAATAAACAAGATGCACGTAATAACAAATTTAGTCAAGTTTAGTAGTAATTAGTTCTTTACCATAGATGACTTTAAAATTGACTAATCTAATTTTAAAATTTTTAATTGTCTCTCTCTCTGTATGTATGTCTTCTCTGAGATTTAAGCTCGAGATTAAAAAATATAACAGAGTTTTACACTGATAAATTAACTCTGTGTTGATAAAAAAATTTATGAGTTGTAGTTTTTTTAGGGTGTTTAATCATCTTCAATAATAATTTTTTAAATTAAACATTTGAATTATATTTTGTAAAAGTATTTTAAGATTTATTCTACTTGATATGATTGTTTTTGTTGTTCCTTAGTTACCCCTCAGATTTATGAAGTGCCAGGTTTTGGGGACAATTAACTTAAAAAATATGAAATAAAAATAATAATAAAAAACTATACAGTTGCTTTCATTTATTAGTATCCTTTTAACATTTTCAATCTCATTTCTGTCATTTTGTGTTTTGTGTTAAACTTTGTGTGAGCAGTACACAAATAAACCAAAACAATGTATGAGCTCACTCCTTGAATCGGTGTGCTTTAGCATTTGACACAATATCCAAAACTGTCTGTTCCAAATCTTACTGGGAGAATGACAACTAGAGACTTTATAACAAGATTAATATCAAATCAGAATCTCACCACACAATTTAAGTTCCTAAATTTAATACTTATTTTTCCAATATTTCAGCATTTAAAACCTTAAAACAAAAATCCTGATTTAATAATATTTTTTTTATGAAGTCCGTAGTTCCCATTCTCTCAATCCTATACTATAATAGATACATATGTTTAAATAATATCATCTTCTTTATATTTTAAATTAAATCTTATATTAATGATTAATGATTGGATGGAGTATCTAAGAGATAATTTGTTGCTGCTTATCTCCCTCTTCCCCATGTCAACAGATCAAAACCAGTGCTTTAAAATCCTCTTCTTCTACTCGGGAAGGTGCTTGAGATTTTAACATTTTATGCAAATCAGATCAGAACATGCTCCTCAAATCAAATAAACGGGTTTTCTGAATTTATGATCACATGAGCTTGAAGATGAAAAGTCCAAAAACAATCTGCAAATGAGACCACCCTGAATGGTCCACACATGTTTTGTCATGATCCTTCTTCTTGTGTCCATAACTGGACATGACTTTATCTTCAGAAGCAGTGACAATGCAGCTAGCTCTCTTGCACATCAACACGAGAGAGAGAGAGAGAGAGAGAGAGAGATTCACAATATCTAGGACCACATGGCATCCTCATATAGAAACCAAAAAGGGACAAAAATGTGGTCTAGAAACTCTTGTACTAGAGAAGGTGGCTAGTTTAGTAGGAGAGCAAATCAGAACAGGTTTTTGAGTTTTGACAATGAATAAAACTTGGGAAGAGAAACGTTTAACATTTTCTAAAATTGTAATTTAAACAGTAAGAGTAATAGGAAAAATAGCCATTAATGTAACCCAAAAGTTCCAGTTCTAATTATAGTATTAATCACTGAAATTAGGAGTGTCTGCTTGTGAAAAAGAAAAAAATGTACTCACAGCTAGTACTATATGAGACGACTGATAGAAATATAGACAGATAGAAGAGCTCAGCAACCATTACCCTTCTCTGCGACTGATCCAAGAAGCGTGAGGAACCTTCTTTCCTCAAATGGTTAACATTCCAAGAACATTCTCGAATGTCAGAACACACAAAACAAAACTTGCTCAACTTATAATTCCATGTCTTAAGCCATTAAAGAAGAAAACCATTAAAAAGCAAACAAACATGCACAACACCTACAAACTTTAATCCATTTCATTAAAGAAATTTTAAAGGGAATGATGCACGTGTTGATGTCTCCTATCCCTCACTTTGATACAACAAACATTTTATCATAATAAGGTTACAATTGTACCATGATCCTATAATCCCTGTCTCATTTCCCATATTACACCATAAATGCTGCAAAATCACTCCTCTGAACCCTCTATCTCATTCTGTCTTCGTCAGAACTTCTTCACAGCCATCCCAGCCTTTAGATAGTTTACTAGAAAAATACAGGTTAATCGTAACATATTAAGATAGCACATCAACCTCATAGTTCTTCACAAGTTAATTTTGACTCTAACTTGAATTCTTCATCCAGCGAAAAAGTTCATTGGTTCGATCGGGAATGCTATGAGTAAAGCTACCTGGATCTCATATTGGAGCCTACACCACCACCGTTGCCTTGGTTAAACCCACCAGAACCGTACACCTGTCCCTGATGATGCCCTACAGTCATCCCACCGTACATACCCTCTGAGCCATTATACCCAACAACCCCACTTCCGCCGGAGCTACCGTCCTTCTCGCCGTGCTTCCCAAGGGAAGTCTTCTCCCCTTCCATCTCCCGATACTTCTGAAGGTAAATCTTCAAGGGCTCTACATAATCCTCGAACCCTAAAGTGGTCATGGCCCACAGCAAATCGTCGCCGTTGACCGTCTTCCTCTTCTCCCTCTGGCACTTGTCCGACGCCTCCCCCGTCACGAAGCTTATGAACTCCGAGACGCACTCCTGCACCGTCTCCTTCGCGTCCTTCGAGATCTTCGCGTTCGCTGGCAACGCCTTTTTCATTATCCGACTCACGTTCGCTATCGGCAAGAACCTTTCCTGCTCCTTCGCCGACAGATCGCTGTTCGCGTTGCCTCCGTTCACCCCACCCGATTCGTTATCCGAATCCGCCATCGGATCCTAATCGGGGCCGATCCGGATCGCACTGTACTCCGATCGTCGGCGACAAGAAGGCTGGAAAATGAAGAGCAAGACGACAACAAAGGGAAACGGGAAAAAGAGTAAGGGTAAAATGGGGATTTCAGTGGGTGGAGGCGAATTACGATTCAGGAGAACGCAACGGGGAAAGAGAGTGGACGGTGTTGCAGACAGCGAGGAAGTAGGTGGGAGGTATTGAGTCCGTTGGATCGTGGAGGTAATAAGGCCGGGAGTTGGACGCGTGGCAGGATGAGAACCGCTCGTATTTGAAGAGGAATGAGATTGCGTGGTGGATGATGGACCGTTGGATTAAGTGGGACCGGAAAGATCTGGAGGGATTGGAAATCATACACGTGGTAGGCATGGGGTGGTGTCGGGCAGTTTTGATTCTGTTTGTGAATTCTAGTGCGGCCTTCTTCGGCTTTTAGCTGTGACATGTGCTGCAAAAGGTTGAATGGCTTCGCATCGTGTTTTCGGCCTTAGAACGTGGCAAATAAAATAGGCAAATTATTGTAGAAGATATTTGTTTTCAAAATTTTAACTTTTAACTAATAAAAGATTAATTTAATTAATAAAAAAATAGTTTATTATAAATTTAAATTGTTATTAATATATAAATTTTATTAATAAACAATATATAAGTATTTTTATAAATATTTTTTTAAATTTAAAAGTCAATCTATATTAGCAAACTATTGAAATTCAAAAAAAAAAAAAACTACAAAGATATTTATAGTCATAAATGCTATTAATATTTTATAAATTATAATTATGAGATTACTATTATATTCAGTATGTTCAATTTATCTTTCCATTTTCAATAGCAATGAGTCCCTGTGAGATTACTATTAAAATAATAGTTGCGTCCAAGTCGGCGGAGAATGAGACGAACTCCAACAAGGTGCCTGTTTGATGCAATAGAACGAAGCAGAAATAGATAAAATATTTTATTTTTTTATTTAATATAATAAAAATTATTTCTATTTTTACTCATAATTCTAATATTTTATATTATTTTAATTTTATTAAAAAAATAAATTATTTTACGATAATTTTAATCTTTTACAAGTTATAAAAAAAAATTATATTATTTTATTATAAAAATATATATAAAATTTTTACTTATTTTTATTTTATTAAATAAATTTTTAAATTTATTTTTAATTTAATTTAATTTAATTTTGATTTTTGTTTTTATTTTTCTTTCTATCAAAATGGAAAAAAGAGAGAAAGAAATTGGGTGTAGCCTCAATAATATTATAATAGAGTGACGTTAAATTGTCATAGCTTAGGTGCCGTGGAATCTAACTTTACCTAAGTTGAGGACAAAAACAAACATAATGATGTGCTTAACAAAAGCTAGACCCACGTATTAAAATATTTATTTTATCTTATAATTATTTTTTCTAAAAAAAATATAAATTTTAAAAAACTTAATAAATATAAAAAATATATTTTATAATTATAATTAAAATTAATTTTTTAACAAGTTATTATATCAATGACAAAAAAAATACTTAAATTTCATAATTCTACAAAAAAATTATTTTCTATACCTTAATAGTTATTGATTATAATTAATAAGAAAATAATATTATATTTTTTAAAAGTTTTTAATTTTAAATAATATTTTTATGATAATTTTTATAAAGAAATGAAAAAAAATCAAAAGAAAAGAAGAATGTAAGGGGTACGACATTTTTTTCTCCTTGGCAAGGGATCCGTTTGAATTTTTAACGGAAGTATAGCATCCATTACATTTTGACAATTCCCATTCAGCAAGAGACAAACTAAGTGAGGAACAACGAGAGTCCATCTCAACCATCCATTTACAATTAACATATTTTTGTCACCTATCTCTTTATTTGGCTTATGGTCACAATATCTATGGCTCTGTCATCCTGCCTAAACTTACAAAAAAATTATTCAACTTGACTCTAAAAAAATTATCTAAAATATATTTTGGTAAGACTAGATCTGGCCAAATTTCGGGCAGAATAAGACACTGGGATATACTACTCTGCCCATTTGATCCTATATATATATATATATATATATATATATTTATTATTTTTAAATTCTTATTTCTTTTCTTAATTTATTCTATTTATAATTCTATACTTTTTACTTTAACTGACAACTCTTCTTACTCATTTTTAAAATATTAAATATAACTCTTATATTTATGTAGATATCAAAGTTACTCCTCTACTTTACTTGTCAAGTATTCGATTATTCATATTATAATAACGCTACAAATATCCAACCTCTACATATTTCAATATTTCTTTTTTATATATGCAATAGACTTTAAAATTTTAATTACTATCTTTTTGTTACTTTATTCTTAGTCAATTATATATATTATTTAACTATTGAAGATATAAATATGATATTATTTTATAAGTTCATGATTGCAGATTTTTTTCTCATAATATGAACAGAACATCACAATTTGGGTATGCCTAACCCGCTTATACCTAACCTGCTCATGTTCAACCTGAAATAGTTAAAGCTTTTATCGGGCAGGACTGAATACCGGGCTATAAAATATAACTCATATTTTTTTGGGTAGGGCACTAGGCAAAGGAGTTATTCTACCTATGGATGCCCCTAAATTGGCTACCAACAGCCATTTTCACTATGACCCTTTCTGTGACGTTATATGATAATGAAATTTTTTACTCCTCTGGTGCTTATTAATTAAATTGGATAATAAAATATATTTTTTATATTTAAAATAAATTATATATTTAAAATTAAAATTAATTTCTTAATTAAGTCATAGAGAATATTTAACAAGCTTAATATGCAATTAAAAATACATCTACCCATGATGCCTAAATTCACCTCCCAAGAATCCAAATCCTACATAATCTTAAATTTTGTGTGGTACTTTACATAAAAAAATTGATGGATTTAGGCCCTTCTATGAAAATCTTCCTTTAATGCAGATATGTGTGGGGCCAGTCATATCAAGAAGCAACTCACTTTCACTTGCTACATAATACATGACTTAAATGTTTATTCACATAGGATAAATAACAAACTCATTCTATAAATATACAAGTTTTAATCTCACTGTTATTATGATACCTCATTTGACAAGTAATATTATAAATTTTTTATAAGTACTTTTTAAATTTTAAGACTATACCCTGTCTTCAGTAGAAAACTAATACTAAATCTATTTAAATGTTTTTGTAACAAAAAAAGTAATGCTTACTAGAAAGAGCACACAACAACAAACAACATGGTAGGAAAACATTACTCTCATCCTGAATTGCCCTCAAAGAGAGGATCAGGAACCATACGAAAGATAGACTCTTCTGCTTGGGGATTTTCATTATCTCTTTGTAGTGATATTAGGCTCTCCATGTACACAATAGCCTGTAAAGAATCTTCCTCACCATGAAATCCAGTATGCATGATTTCTTCGGTTTCAATATCATAAAACACCATCCTACCATTGTTATCTTCCAAAAGAAATAGGTTCCTTTCTTCCAAGAATCCCAATGGCCGTCTTGCTCCTACAATGGGTCCTATAATGGAGTGCTTGGTCCAAGACCCTTCATTGCCATAGTCTTCCATCACCCACAGATCAAAGCACTTCTCTGTTCCCCTTCTAGGATATACAATCACCGCCAGAGATTCCCTAAACTTAGCAACAGTTCCAGCATACTCTCGTGTAGAAGACCGTGCATTTGGCAGCCTGAACGTTCGGAATGTTTCGTTCAGCATGTCAAATGCAAGAACCATATCACCAGTAGCATCATAAGCCCACCAGTGAAATGCTCCGTGAACAAAAGCATCAATCCAAGTCCCATTCCAAATGGAAACAGGTGGCAGAGGGCAATCAACATTCCTCCAGCAATGAGAATTCAGGGAGTATATCTCTATACGCCAGGGCAATTGTTCATCTGTTTCTTGTTGCCATGTGTCACTAATCATAACCATCTTATAATCATTTGTTTTGGGATCAAATCCAAACCCATGATAGCATTGCAAGTGGTAAGTTTCGGGTGAGGCTGGGCTATCTGGAAGAATTCTGAACTCTCTCATCGATGGGTTGACAATCATAATGGGAAAGCTATAGAGACAGTATAAGCCATTGCAAGGACCTAAAATTTCAAGATGGTTAACTTCATTCTGGTTATAAATTAAATCCAACAGATCAAGAGAGGCACTGTTGTTGGTTGGGTTAAAAGACAGAAGAGAAACGAAAGCTTTTCGATTAAGGCCAGAAGGACCAAAGGTGGCAGGCCTAATACGATTGACAAGGAGATCAATAGGATCTGTCAAGTTTATGCGGTTGTTGAAGGTGTGAAGGTGTTTGGAGATAAAGTCGGGACTTTTGATAAGTTGGTACCAGGATCTATTAACACATGCGAATCGCCTTAAATATTTCACTGGCAACTTTGAAAGGATGTCAGGCACCACATCTTTCAAACGATCTAAGTTTTGTGCCATTATTGTAGCTTCTTTCCCTGCTGTTTAGCAAACCTGAAAGTCTCCTTATCAACAAGTTTTGGCTTGGTGATATTGACGTTGTCTTCTAAGACAGAACCAATCCAAGTTCAATTCTCAATCTGAACTCAAAATAAACCAAAGCCAGAATCTTCTTTATCTGCAGCAGGTAATATTCATGGAAGTTACAACAAAGTACTTGAAAACTAAGTTAATTATTGCACGTGTGCTCAAAACAAGAGAAAACAAGGCAATACAGAGAAGTGAGTAGCAAACATGAAATGGGATATAGAATTCCCCCCTTCAGAAAGCTTTGTTCCATGAATAACTATCTCATCAATTCCGACAGAATAAATATGAAGAGCCAACTAGACTTAGTAATAAACTATAACAGCAGTCCAATTTATGCAGTTATAGACCTCATGACAAACAACAAATTAATTTTGTCAAAAACTAAATATAAAATCGTCAAACATTCTTGCAGATGGGGGGATTAAATACCTATCAGCAATCCAGAAGTTTTTTTTTTTTTAAGAAAACAGTGATCGAACCAAAGTCTCAACACGTTTGAACTTAAAGATAATCTGACTAAAATGAAACTCCTTTTTTCTGTGAGAGTCGAATGCAAATTTCACTGTATCAAAAAGCATCGGAAGGTGAATAGGTAAAATCAGCAATGAAACATCATAAATTTTGCTCAGAACAATATGATGAAGTTAAATACCTGTAAAGTCAATGGATGGAGGAGTGGTACGAAGGCAAGCGAGAGTGAGAAGTCCGATTCAGATCCGAGAATGGTAGAAAGCATTGAACGGCAAAGACGTGTGAGAGTGGAAGTGTGTTTGAAAGGTAAATCCCCGGATCAGATGTGCGAAGCGAGTAACGCGGCTTTGCCACGGGATAAAAAGAAAAGAGGCGTAAGGTGCGCCCAGCACATATTAGTTATATGTATTCTAATCCCCAAAATATTTTGGGAACGAACTAAAATATTTATATATATATCTAATATTTTAAAATATTTTATAATATAATTTTATTTTTAAAGTATTGATTTTTTTATAAGAATCTTTGACCTTAAAAATACTTTTTAGAAGTCTACAACCCCATCATCAACTTCATCAAATAAAAGAATATCCACTTCCTCTCTTTCCATGGTACTCTTATTCTTTAATATACAATTTAATTAATATTTTAGATAAATTTATATTATATATTTTTAATTTATCTAAATTAATTAATTAATTTTTTATATTAATTATAATTAATTAATTTTATATTTTTAATTTATCTAAAAAAATTAATCTGATATTAAAGACTAAATATAGTATGAGATAATTTTATTATTGAAAATATATTTAATATCATAATGAAATCATTTACTAATATTAATTTTGGAATACAAATAAAGACTAGAAAGCCCAACAATTAAATAGTTGGGTCAAATACCATTAGATGCATCATGATTCAATGGAGGGCAAGAAACCCAATACTATTGCTATGACTGTATGACATGTAGCTAATGAGAAATTCCAAAAGGCTGGGTTCTGATTATTGGCCCAAACTCCTACCTAGGGGTGTACATGGGCAGGGTTGGACATGACAGCCCCCCTACCCGGTGCCCTGCCCAAAAAAAGTATGGGCTGCATTTTGCAGCCCGATGCCCAGCCCGGCCCGGTAAAAGCCCTAAATATTTTAGGCTGGACATGGGCGGGTTGGGCATGCCCGGCTGTGATGTTCTGCTCATATTGTGAGAAAAAAATCTGTCATCATGAACTTATAAAATAATATTATATTTATATTTTTAAGAGTTAAATAATATATATAATTAACTAAGAATAAGGTAATAAAAAGATAATAATTGAAGTCTCAAAGTCTATTGCATATATAAAAAAAATATTGAAATATGTAGAGGTCGGATATTTGTAGCGTTATTGCAACTAAAAAAATCGAATACTTAGCAAGTAAAGCAGAGGAACAACTTTGGTATCTACATAAATATAAAAGGTATGTTTAATATTTTAAAAATGAATAAAGAGAGTTGTCAACTAAAGTGAAAAGTGTAAAATTACAAATAAAATAAGTTAAGAAAAAAATTAAAAAAAATAATAAATATATATATAGGGCCGGGCCAAATGGGCAGGGCATGCTGCCCTGCCCGACCCGGCAATTGGCCCGGCCCTGCCCAAATACATTTTGGGCAACTTTTTTAGGGCCCGGCCGGGCGATTTTTTTACGGGCTCGGGCGGGCGAACCGGGCGACGGGCATTGTGAACACCTCTACTCCTACCAGCAAACATGAGACGACACAAATTCTCATTTAACCCAAATTCAGTTAATAAACGAATAAGATATACGATTATTTAAAATTTATTTAATTTATATAGAGTATTATTTTATTATAATTCTAGTCACACATTTAGAGAGACATCCTAACTCCTAGATACTTATATTTATATCTGAGGATAATTGATAACTTGCCCTACTCGACATTAGTATCGTATAAAAAGAAGAGAGATTTTGTTATGCTTTTAGATTCCTCATTTATGGCTTGACACCACTTGAATTGAGATCAATGGTTGTTAGCATGAAAAAAGATAATCTTATTTAGGGTCAAATTAAAAAATTTATTTTGCTTTGATTTTATCTCATCTCTCAATTAAGTAAAACACTTTGCATTAATCAAACAAGATTAAATTAAAAAAAAAAGAGAGAGAAAACTAACATTTTTTTTTATATTTTTAATTCAGGTATAATTCGATCTTTAAATTTTAATTCGATAAAACTATATTTCTATAATTTTGATTTAATTGAAAATATCTATTAACTTTAGCTAATTACAACCAAATCCTTATAATTTTAATTATTTAAAAATTTAGTCTTTAAACTTTATAAAATATATAATTTTATTTTTTAAAATATAATAATATTTTTAAATGATTAAACTATGAGGATTAAATTGTATTAAGTCAAAGTTTAGGAAATAAATTAAGATAAATCAGAATAATAAAATTGAGTTGTACCGAGTTAATATTTAAGGGTAGAGTTACAGACTCTATAAAGAAAAAAAAACTCCCTTTTAAGAAATTAACAAAGAAATTTTGTTGGTCATAAGTGAAAGCACAAGTAGCTTAGCGGCTATGTTGGCTTGTTCCAAACATTCAGAACTTTATTAAATCTTCTCCTTTTGGCTGAACTGAATTTCTAACTTTTGGCCATTTTCCCTAAAACCCATGACAAAGAAAAGATCATGACCTGTCTTTTAGGAGACATTACATTTAAGAAATAAAGTTAGATAAACATTATATATGTTCAATATCTTAAAAGCTGCAACTATTTTCATGACAAGAGAGACCCACTTTTAAGTATATTAAAAAAAATATTCTTTTAAAGCAAGTTATAGTAGTAACCTTCTTAATTAACACTAATAATAACCTAGTCCTTATAACTTAAATGTAATATATTTTATAGTTATCTGGAGTAATTAGAATTTTAAAGATATCTTAATACAACTTTTATGATGTGTTAAGCTTTTAGAAGTAATTTTTGCTTTAGTGTAAGGCACACTTTATATGTATGTATGTATGTATGTCATTCTCTTTTGTAGGACCAATCTTTTCTGTCATTTCATGTACTTTATTCCCAATGGGTTTTGATGGCTCCTTCCCATCCTATTGTTTTGGTGCTTATTCTTTGAAAAGATTAATTTATGAATTATTACACTACGGCCACATGATAAAACAAGCAAGCCATATTATATATATCATGCGCTTACCAACACTACTGATATGTTACACAAATTATATTGGAAAAATTAAAAAAAAAATATATATATATATATATATCACTTAAATTTTAAAATTCTAAATCAGAAATTATTACAAAAATGTGTTTTATTTATTTTTATAGGAATAGTCAATAATTTATAAAAGTATAATAAATAAATTAATTTAGAATTTTGAAATGGGTTATATAGCACCTAATATTGTGATCTTATTTTTTATATGTGTCAATTATTCTAATCTTATTTGTAAATAATTTTACCCATAATTTTTTTAATTTAAAATAAATTTACCTATAATATTTTTAATTTAGTATAATTTTACACATAATCTTATTTCTTAAATATCAAGAATTATACCAAATTAAAAAAATTATGGGTAAAATTATGTTAAATTAAAAATATTATGAATAAAATTACACCACAAATAAAATTAGAATAATAAACGCATATGAGAAATAATATTAATATATTGGATGCTATATAACATTTTAGAAATTCAAGTGGTATTTTTTTTATTTTTCAAATTATATTCCTATCCAAATTATTGAGGCAATGTTTAAATGAAGAATGATAAACAAATCCTCCTAAAATATATGAATCCCAAATCAAGACTTTAAAATACTATAACTATTGTAAGTTTTTAAGGATTAATGTGTGATTAATGGAATGACAACAACAATTAATTCCAATTGTGAATCTGTGTAAAATTAATTGTCATCATAAATGTAGTTTCACTTGTTAAAGACATTTAAATAATTTCACAAAAAGGGTTAATCTCATACTAGTCATCCTAGACTTTGTAGCTATTAAACCATTTCAAATTCCTCATTTGGAATTCACATATTTCATGAGATTTTTTATAAAACCAAAATAATATTTCAAAACATAGAGTGGGGACTAAAACCGTCGGTGGGCAGAACTCAAAATTGAAATTGAGATTCTGATAAACACACTAATCTCTTCTTCTTCCCTTCACGCCATTTTCCAATTTCCACCATCAAGCTTCTCCCTACAACTTCTCCACCTCCCTCCTTCTTGTACTTCTTCCCTCTACTTCTCATGCTCACAACATCACCACCATTCTCGCCAAACACCCTGAATTCTCCACCTTCAACCACTACCTCTCCGCCACCCACCTCGCTGCTGAGATCAACCGCCGCCAGACCATCACTGTCCTTGCCCTTGACAATTCCGCCATGTCGTCCCTCCTCGAAAAACACCTCTCCATCTCCACTCTCAAAAACGTCCTCCCCCTCCATGTCTTGGTCGATTACTTCGGCGCCAAGAAACTCCACCAGATCACCAACGGAACCACTTTAGCTTCCTCCATATTCCAGGCCACCGGCGCGGCTGCCGGGACCTCCGGTTACATCAACATCACTAACCTCAAAGGTGGCAAAGTGGGGTTGGGAGCTGATGTCACTGATGGAGGCGCTCTTCATTCGTTTTATATGAAATCTGTTGATGAATTGCCATATAACATCTCAGTTTTGCAGATAAGCCAAGGTCTCACTTCTGCCGACGCCGAAGCTCCGACGGCGGCGCCGAGTCAGGTGAATCTAACCTCAGTCATGGCTAAGCAAGGCTGCAAAGCATTCGCTGATCTGTTGAAGGCTTCCAAGGGGAGCCCGCTTTCAACTTTCAAGGAGAACATTGATGGTGGGTTGACTGTGTTTTGTCCAACCGACAACGTTGTCAAAGGTTTCTTACAAAAATACAAGAATCTGACAGATTCTGATAAAGTAGCATTACTGTTATATCATGGGATTCCAGTGTATGAATCCTTACAGATGTTGAAGTCCAGTAATGAGATCGTCAACACTTTAGCCACCGGAGGAGCAAACAAGTATGATTTCACAGTGCAAGATGATGGCGAAGTTGTGACGTTGGAAACAAAAGTTGTGACAGCCATAATTGTTGGAACATTGATAGATCAAGATCCTTTGGTTATGTATAAGATTAACAAGGTTTTGTCGCCTATAGAGTTGTTTAAGCCAAGTCTTGCACCTTCAGAATCCCCTAAGCCAGCAAAGAAGAAGAAGAAGAAGGGAGATTTGTCGGCCAACTCGCCGGACGCCTACGCACCGGAGGGAGATGTGGAATCAACTAGGGCTGACATTAGTAATGGGGCAAGTGGGTTATGTGGAGGGGTCAAATTATTGTTCATGGTTTTGTTGAGTTTGGCTATGGGGTTTTTGGCTCTATAATTGCAGATTGAAAAGGAGATGCTTCTTCTTCCAGCTATTATTAAGGTCATGTGAGAGATCTGAATTAATCTGTGAAGAAGAAGAAAACAATGAGACCCACATTATATAGATTGGATTGGTTTTCTTTTTATTTTTTGAATGGTTTTATGTTATACATACATACATACATACATATATATATATATATATATTAATCATTTGTAGCTTATCGGATTTGTCATTTTCGAAGAGGATTTATGGAATCCAGGTTGTGCTAGCAATGCAGGCACATATGTACAACTTTAATTTGACAGATATGATTAATGGTATAAATCTTGATTGATTCCCCCAACAAAACTACTTTAACTTCAGTGCTTTTTTATTCCCCTCAATTATTTATTATATTCTTTATTTGAAAAATAATGTTCGCTGTCCTTGATAGTTTTCTCTGTTTCAGATGACAGAGTTGTACACACATCTACGATCTACGGGATAAATATTTTTCATATTAAGCTTTAATGCTTCAAAATTATTATGATGTAATCAAACCCATTATGTCACAAAATATCAAAAAAGAAAACAAATCTACTTCTATTAAATCAATTAGTGAGTGAGGCTTAAGAGCTTCCTACAAAGGATAGCTCACATATTCAATTACACCTGTAATTTGAGGCATTTAATGTTTACGTCTTTAATTTAAAAATAAGTCAATGAATAACTCACAAAATTTCTAAATCATATCAATTTAGCTCTGGCTATCATCCATATTAAGTTTGACAGTTAATTAATCAAATATATTGAGTTGATAGATATATATATATATCATTTATATTATTTTTATTAAAGTATAAATTTACTCTATAAATTTTTACTCAGAAATAATATTATCCCAAAAGCTTTTAAATTGTAATAATATCACCTTGTCATTATTCATATTAAAATTAATTGTTAGTTGATCAAATATATAAAGCTTGTAGAGTGAACAATAATTAAAAAAAAAAGTAACAAATAGAGAAAGAGTTCATATTCACTCGAGAATAATGAAGAATAAGATTTGATTACTAGATATTGGACATACTAAGGGAGATTCCTAGAGATGAAGGCCTTGGAAATCCTTTGTCACAATACCACATCAACATTGAGATAGGCATGTAATTCTTTGATTTTTTTTTCCAAAGCACAAGATATTTCTACCTCTTTCAATTTCTCAAATCATAAAGATGGAATGCATTTTTTATATTTTTTATTTATAAATCTAGCTTAAAAAAATGACATGGATGACATGTGATTATGCTAGATTATCAAATTTGGTCAACTAATAACAAACTTAAACTATATAATAAATAGGGCGAAATTGTTACTATTTAGAAAAATTTAAATTTTAAATGCTTCTAAATGAAAATCTCTATAATTAATTTGCATATTAACCTAAAACAAAAATCATGTGGATGGCATGTGGACTGTCAGCTTAACATATTTAATTAATTAATGGTCAAATTTAACCTAGATAAAGGTTATGGCAAAACTGCTACGATTTGGAAAGTTTCAAGTTGAAATTAAATATAAAAAAACTTTCAAGGCAGCATAACTCCAACATGTAAAATATAACATTAACCCTTTCAAAAAACAATGATTATTAAAACATGATACAATATATATGAACATCTATTCTAACTTCTTTATACACACACACACACACATATATATATTATATTCAGAGAGTCATTTTTAGTGTAACGATAAGGTTATTGTCATATGATCTGAAGGTCACAGGTTTAAATATTAGAAATAATCTTTCTATTTATAAAAATAAAACTATGTATATCTATCTCTCTCTAAACTCTACCTAAGGGAGCCTCATAAACTAGGACATGCTTATATATATATATATTATATTTAAAAAAATGTTTTACTTAGCATGTTACATATGTAACATGCATCTCAATCCCACAACCGTTGAGACGGGATGAACTAACCAATTCTTCCAACTCTTGTTTCATTAATAGAGCCGTGTAATATATATGTCTGTACTATCACATCTTAATTGAGTGCTTGTATACAAACAAAGCTCAAAGACTAAAGTTTCATTATGAGAAAGCTTAGAATAGGGATTATACCAGAATGAAAAGGAAATTACTTCTTGTGAATTTATGAACAAGTCAATAAACTTCCAGATTAACCTTCATAACCAAAATCTCCCCAACAGATGTTGTGCTTTGCAGCAAGGTAGTAGACACCGGCTGGCCCTTCGCTTCGAAATGTGTATAGCTCTGGCACAACTTTCTTCTTTTCCAGTTCAATCAACAAAGGTGAGATTACTGCCCAACCATCATCAAGCTCATCACTTCTAATGAAAAATCTCTGCTCTCCTTCTATAGCATCTAAAAGCAGTCTCTCATATGCATCTGGAATCTCTTTCGAGTGCCTTAATCAGCATGATAGAATGAAATCAGTATCAGTGGAATTCCAATCAGTATAGCGGTCTCCACTTAGTTGAATAAGAATTTTGTTGTTGTTTTTTAACAAAATGCTAAGATGCATAGAGAACAGACTACTTTGCAATTTATCAATGATAATATTGTTTATACTTTTACCTGGTATTGTAAAGCAAATGAAGATCACTGCGTTCAAATCTCATTCCAAATCTTTGATTGTACAGGTTGCCAGGGACGTGTCTAAATTGCACTCGGATGTCTGCTCTAATATTCCAGCAAAGTACATTTAGTAAGTCCATTATTTGTTTCAGCAGCAGTTTAAAGGGCTTGGCCTAACAAACCCTTGTTGATTAAGTGAATCCACTTACCGATTTGAACGAAGACCTTTACCGGCTACCAACAAAATTGGAACTCCTTCCCATCACGCATTGTCGATGAAAAGTGTTGCAGCTGCAAAAGTGGGAGTGAGAATGTCATTTAAGACAGTTAGCTCATCAGTATAAGCACCGTTGCTATTAATCTTATATTGACCAACTACCACATCTTCAAGTTTAACGGATGAATCGCAGAACCTTCACCTGATTTAATGTTATATGCCCATGAAAACAGTCAGTGGAAATAATGATAATATGTTTTACATCTTCAATATGATTGAAATACCTTTTCATTTCTAATGTCTTCAGAACCTAGGGTGAGAGGTGTCTCCATTGCAAATAGTGCAGTGGTTTGCAGGAGATGACTTTGCATTATGTCACGAATGATGCCATAGTTTTCAAAACTTCTGTAAGAAAGCAAGCATGAAAGCAAAGCCAGTTGATGAAATTGCTTCTTTAATTTAGTCTAAAATTTCAGTGGGAAACACTACTATAGTGACCTGCTTCGTCCATCTATGCCAAAATCTTCATAAAAAATTACCTGAATGTTGCGAATGTAGTTCCTGGACCATAAAGGCTCAAAATCTAGATTTGAGAAGCGAAGTACGAGATTTTCCACTAGCTCCTCGCCGAGATGGTGGTCAATCCTGAAGAAGAGACGATTTGAAGGCTTACTTCATGTATGCAGTAATGCTGACTTGGTGAATTGAACTACAGAGGTCATATATACCTGAATATTTGGTCCTCTGTAAGGTACTTGGATGAGTCAGTATCATGAACAAATGGCTTCTCAACTACGAGCCTACTCCACCCATATTTGGAAGAAGCACATTGTTTGGTGCATCTTGCAACATCCACATAGAGGTTTGAAGGTATTGCTAAGTAGACTAACCTATTTGAGATTCTTCCAGGCTGAATTATCCTTGAAAGAATTCAGCAGCTAAATAAACATTGCCCTAAGAATTCATATCCAAAATAAAAATGCCATGCCATGCATGTTGTGCATCATCTTCACTCTAAAAACACTTCTATATCCTTTTTGTTCTATTTTACTTCCCTTAAAAAATACCTTGTCTTGCAGATCTGTAGATTTCTTTCCTACTCTGTATCTGCTATTTTCAGGAATTACAAATATTCTATCCAAAATTAATTGAATTGCACATAGGCAAGTAAAAATTGAATACAAAACTTCTATATATTTTAGGAATAATAATAAATACATGAGGATTAAAGGGTAAGCACTAACGGCTTAAATTAAATTTACAGGTGGAATCATGACCTTCCACTCATAGGGAAATTTTTATGTCACTAAATCACAAGGCTATTGACGATCGATTTATTATTTATTCAACTTCATTCGGGTAATATGACTATTCTGTGAATTTTCATCACAGCTTGTTGCTGCACAACTTTATAATGCCCAATTGCTTAAATTTGAATTAATTGAATAATATGCAACATTGCTCAACATACACCAAATTATTTAGGAAAGATAAATGTTTTCAAAATGCTATTTGAGTATGAGTAACTAAATGTAAATTTAATATCAAATCAACTAACACTACAGTTTAATTACATGTGCTTGCAATGAAACCACTTACAGTTTCTTCTACACTCATGGTCAAAAATGGAAATGAAATCTAAATGCAGAAACAAGGGAGACTAAAATATCTTAGAATAGGAATAATACCTCTCTCTCTTCAAGCTTCTTGTTCAATTCCATGAAGTGCTCCTCAGAATTATACTGACCTGGATGATAGAAACAACATTTTAGGAACTCAGCCATCTTGTCATCACAGTTGTCCCTGCAATTCTTAAAAGATTACATTAAGAATTGTAAAAGAATCAAATGAAATAATGCTTCACAAAGAAAGTGGTTGGAAAGGACCTCTCAACAACTCTGCAGGTAAGATTTTTACTAATTAGATTTTTCTTAGTTCATGGTGGGGCATTGGAGTACATGCATAGCCCACTATTGTGAAATGCTGCAAAAACCAAAATTTAATCAGCAGCAATGGCTAATGATTGGCAATTGGAAATTGAGAAGATAAATAAAAAGAAAGCTACCTGAGGCAAACAATCTTCATAAAAGAGTGCAAATAAAGCAGGGAATATTTTCTCCTTTGCAAGGGTTCCTGTGGCCCTCACGATAACAATGGTTAGTGTAGAATCGGCCTTGTCTATTTTCAAGATATTGCACCCTCCCTCGGCTGGAGCTTGCCTCTGTTCTGCGTCTAGAATATCTGTAGCTGGTTTACCTATGAGAATACAACTACAACTTTGAGTTCTTCAATGTGAGAATGAAAAGTATAAGATAATCTATTTTGGTTCTCCAAAAATTCTCATGCTGGTAATTTTAAAATTTCATTTTCATTCTGATTTAAATTCGAGAAAACTACTTCCTCTGTTAATGAGTGGCACTGTGACTGTACCAGTGGATCTAGTGATATGGTCATTAATTTGACACTAAAATTGTCCCAATTCACAGTAAAGCTTGGAAAACAAATCAAACATAAACCAGACCCACAAATATGCTAGATTAGCAGCTTATTAGAACGATGAGAGCATAAGGAATCCTTATTTGTTGAAAACAAACAAAAGCTGTTCCATAAATTAAGTCTCAGAGAAACATTCTATCGAACACATGGCTCGCATAAAATTATATATTAATCGGATCATAAGAACCCACCATTCTGCAGCTGAACCCCAGCCAAGGGTTGGATATAAGCTTTGATCTCAAGATTTCTGTTTGAACGTGTTCCAAAACTGCTCTCGCGAACCCAAGTGCCGAAGAAGTTTCTTCGTGAAGGAGAAGAAAATCCATGAGGGGAGCGTAGAGGCACGCAATTTCGCAGTGACAGAACACCCCCATGAGAGCTTTTGACGAGATATATTCGGAGCCACACTTGCATGAGGTTATAACTTGCTTAAGTACTGTAGTAAGTCTCTGAGAAGCTAAGAAGTAGCTGATAGCGATCAGACCCCGATTAAATGAAGTAAGCATTGTCATCATTTTCTCTGCCGCTGTTCCTGGAAAGCACTTGACTTTCAAGCGCAATGGTAAATCAGGTACTAAACTAACTAAATTTGAAACTTTGACTTGCAGATGATATCAAATGCCAAGATCATTGTCCCTGCTGAGAAAACGAGTTAAAGCTCTTCGTTGACGCAATTTCAAAGAGATACAAATAAGAATAAACGTGCATGATATATGTAATAGAGCTAACAGGTCTAAATAGTAAATACCACATAAATTACAGGGAGGGAAGAAAAGAAGAAAGCGATATATGAAAAAGGAGTAAACGTGGCTCCCAACAATTCTCTGAGTAAACGTTCGTTATCAAATTGTTTTAAGCACGTTTCTTCACCAGTCCAAAACATAAAATAGGCATATTTATTCCGGCATGAGATGTGAATAATAAATTATACTACTACTGTTATTTATGATTTGTTAAAAATATTATTTTTTTCTATATTTTTTAATCTTTATTTATATTGATATTTTAATTATTCTGGTATTTTTAAAAAAATTAAAATATTATCAGATAAAATAATCATCCAAAAGCTTCCAATTTTTGGTAAAAAAAAACATAGCTTAAAAGGTTAAAATTATAATCAATTCCGAAGCTGAATAACACTTTAATTAAAAAAAATCAAGTCACTAAAAAAATTAGTAAAACATCTCAAAATACTTCTTCCATTTCTATTTACTAGTCATCCTAGGAAAAAAAACACGTACAGAAAAAATAAAATATCTTTTTTGCCAACCATAAAACACAAAATCTATATACTATATAATTTTTTTAATGTCACATTATTTTAATTTTTAATACATTGAAATTTGAAATATAATTTATATTTAAAGACTAAACGAAAATTTACATCAGAATAGGCAAACAAAGACGGATGAAGTACATTGCTAAAGATTAAAGTTCAAGACTTCATTTCACCAAAAAATAAGTTAAAATTTTCAAAATTAATTTACTTAAAAATCTTTGTTAAACTTTAAATTTATGCCAAGGGTTAAACAGCAATTTTATCGTAAAAATTTTCACCAATGAGCGATGGTTACCTGAAAGTTTTTTTTTAACAATGTCACTTAAGAAGTTTATAAAATGTACTAATGTCGTACTAACTATTACCTAAAGTTAAATTTGACTATTAGTTGATCAATATGTTGACATGATAAGCCACGCGCCATCTACATAATCTTTTTTTGGGGTCAAGATGCAAATTTATCCTTGAAATTTTTACTTTGGAGTGCTAGATATCTGGGAGTTTTTTTTATTCAATATTGCACAAACCATTATCCATGTTCAGTTAACTATTAATTTGACCAAATATACTGAACTAATTAGTCCATATGTCATTCTAAGTTCTGTTATTAATAGAGTATCACTCTTAGAAAACTATACTTTATTTTAGAAATAAGATGTGATATTTTTTGAAAGGTTGTCAAAGTATAATATGCTGAGAGTGATACTTTTATGATGATTGAGCTTAAAGCAATACATTTTTTTAATTTTTTCCTTGTTTATAAATAAGATTTAGGAAAAAACTATGAAGAGGATGATATGTGTAGTGACTAGCTTAACATATTTGATAAAATTAATAGTCAAACTGAATCTGAATAATAATAAGGGGATATTGAAAAAAAAAATTCTGAATACTTAACGTTTATAAGTAAAAACTTTTAAAAAAAATTATACTTTAATCTAAAATAAAAAATAATTTGTATACCATGTGATATATCATGTCAATATATTAGTTAATTAATATTTAAATTTAATTTTGAATAACGATTTAGATTGTTATATTTTATAAATTTTTAGAGCAACAGTACTCTAAAAAAGGACTTCCGGCAATCAACACTCCTGGTAGAAACTCCAAGGCAAAATTGTCCATTAACTCTTTATGCAATTATGTCCTTAATGGTAAATCATAGTTGATGAACCGAAAGAAAACATGGGGAAAAAAGATGAAACAGGAACTTTCAACTTAAAAGTCATTCTCCCAACTTCATTTCAACACACAAGAACTAAGACTCATGTCACATCACATACCAAACATTCCTAGCCAAGATCGCGTGTCATTAAGCTGCCACCACGATCCTATACATTACTACAAATTATTCACTCACATTTTACCACGAAACTACGAGAAAGGAGTGAAAAAGAAAATGTCGTCAAAACGATCATTACTCGGTGAATTCCCTCCATACACCAACAATCCCCCTTTGCCAACCCTCCGCCCACCGGCAAATGCGCTCCCCCCCGAGGTCCCAGATGGCCGCTGGAATCTGGCTTATCATCTAAATGTTTCCACGCCAATGTCTCTGTGTCGAATGCATAAATCTCACCGGAAAACTTGCCGGCGCCCAAGTGACCCGGGTCACTAGGATCTATCTCACCACCATATAGGAACAAGTGCTTCCCAGTAGCTACATTAGATAATACACTTTCGACCTGGGCCCAGCTCTTTTGGTGCAGATCAAAACAGTGCACACATCAGCTTCGTCGCCCTTGACCAGTAAACTACCCATATTTTCCCTTGGGCCTCAGCAAGCCCAGGCCCGCCTCTGCCCTTGCAATTTTCCCCTGAAGAAGTAAATTGCACCCACTTGTTCTCAAGCCCACAGATCAATGAGCCTGCGTTAGACACCACAGCCACCAAAATGGAAGTTAGTCTGAATAATAAACGATTTAGTATTATTTAAGTGAAGTCTCAAGTTTAAGTCTTAGTATATATAAAAAAAATTTATTAGGAGACTCACTCACTATAATTAAGTACGCGACACGAATCGAATCTAAATATAGTCGGGATAAAATTCTGGTAAATTGGGTAGATAAAAAAAAAGGACCCTGGTTTTCGGCGGTGATTGTGTGGTAACTCCAGTGAGGCTGTCCGGCGTCTACGCTTGAAATTAAGGCCCACTTTTTAGTCTTTGTACAAAAGAATAGAGCTCATTCAGCTCTTTATGCTCAGCACCCCTACCAGCAAACACATAGATGGTATCTCCGATTGCGGCCATCGTAACCCCGACTCGAGGAGGTGGGACGTCACCGTAAATGTTAGCGACAGTCCACGTCAGAGTTTGAAGATCGAACACGTGGAGCTTGCTATTCACAGGAACACGAGGCGTAAATTCACCCCCAAATGCAAAGAGCTTCTGTCCTACTATGGCAATTGCATATGAACTTCTTGCCCCAGGCCCTGTTCCATTCTGCTCTAGCAGGTGGAGAATAACAAAAGAAAAAAAAATTGTCAAATAAATCCCAAGTAATTTCTTTTTATTTTTTCAAAATTCTGAAGACAAAGATATAAGGTCATATTTCACCAGGTATTATGCAGAACATAGCAAAGTGATACTGATAGCTTGATATTCTTGATGATAGAGACAAATATCAGAAAGATTTTCATATTAGAGATGAAGTTAAGAGGGCTTTTCATTGATGATTTTGACATGAAATCTCTATCCTATCTTCTACTCTCAGAAACTTATTGGCTATGTGGAGATTAATTTTTGGAGAATAGATTTTGAGAAGAATAGATTCTAAAAAATAGATTTTGCGAATAGAGATATTTAGGTAATTAGTAGTAGAATTACTTTTTATATTTATAAATTATTAAAAATGGTATAATTTGATTAAAGTATAAGAGAGGAGAGAGGGTAGAAAAAAAATAGGAGAGAGGAGATAAGATAAAGAAGGGAGAGGAGGTAAGAGAGAGATGAGAGAGAGTATAAGAAAAAATAAGAGTAAAATAGTAATTGGATAGTACGTAAACTTTTTTACTATTTTAAAAGTTACTTTTAGTACCTTATTTAAAATTATGATTTTAAATTATAATTTTAGTTAAAATTAATTTGAGATAAAAATTATTATTTATATGAAATATTTTTAAATTGAGATTTTAGTTAAAATTAATTTCTAAAAGCTATTGCCAAACAGACAAGGAGAGGATAAAAGCACAAACGAGTCCTAATTTGCATATTCATCAAAATTTTATGTCATAAATTAAGACACAGATCTTTCACCAACCAGTCGTTCCACGATTTCAGCAGTTCAGTACTAGTTTTAGATTTTGTTTGTTAACTAAATTACAAAATGATGGCCTGATTGTGTATAAAAAGATGCGGGAAATCCTAAATTTGCAAGAACAAGTGCCAGTTAAATATAGAGAATGAAATTTTAGAGCGCAATTTACAGTGTGGGATGAACAATGAATAAGAACAGAAAACCAGACATCGGTAATTCTCAGAGAACCAAATATGTGATTGAGATTTCCCAAGATGATTAAACAAATTGAAGGAGAAATGAAGAAGAAAATTCGGCAGAAATAAAGGTCGTAACTCGAATCGTACGCAGTGGAAAATTACATGTCGATGTAGAAGAATAGATTAGAGAGAGAGAGAGATCTTAACCCATTTGCCTTCGGCTGCAGCCATCTCTCCGGCGAGGTGTGACGGATACCCCCGAACGCTTCCCGAGTGGAACTGATTACTGATTGGCACGTAGTAGTACGCCGTATCGAAGGAAATTTGAGAGTTGAACACAAATATGAAATGAATATTTAACAATTTCACAAATTGAGGCAATTTAAATTAATGAAATAAAAAAAATTACTCCCTTGTTTACACAAAAAAAAAATATGCGGGGGTAATGGATAATTAATTAATAAAAATTAAAAAAATTAGTTACTTATAGAAAATACATTTTTTAAATATATATTTTAATCATTTGATTTTATTAAAAACTCGTTTAATATATATAATTACTATAAAAACTTATAAAAAATATATTAAAAATGTGTCGTATTTCAACAACCTCACACTTAAATAGTAATAACTCATTTAAGTGATGTCTATTGGTTAAAAAGTAGAATTATCTAATATTTATAGACAGACAATAATTGGTATGTTGGATGAAACTCAAACATTATCAAGCCATAATATATCACCTTCTTGAGGTAATAGGCCTCAACTTAACTATAGAAAAAGATTATAAAATTTTAAAATTAAAGCGATTACAATAATAATAAATATTTGAAATTAAATGACATTATAATAAATAAAAAAATTAAAATTTAAATAAATCAATATTAAATAAAATAGTCTTTAAATTTTTTTAGTACCATTTTTTCCTTTTTTTTAATTCCCATCAATAAATCTCTAACTATTTCACAAGGATTAAAAGAATAGTTAAAAATGGTTTATATCATTAAAATAATATAAAAATTTAGTACTACTTTCTAATATTACTTTCCCAATTAAAATCAATATATCTTAATTATTGTATCTTTCTTATATAACCTCTCTTACAATACAATTAATGAGGGCATTTATAGAAAGAAGAATTTAATGCAATTATTTTTTTACAAGTGACTTATGTTTAGGACTATATAAATCTTCTAGAAGGCATCTATCCTATAATAAGAATTAAAAGGAGTATATCAATTTTATTCTCACATAACTCTTATTAATTTTTTTTGTGACATCTTTTTATAAATATAGTGGAACCGCACTAATTAATTTGATCTTAGAATAAACACCTATAATAAATTTCTACACGCATATATACACACATATTTGTTATAGTAGAAAAAATTTTAATTGCTTAAATATAAAGTTTTAAATTTAAACTTATATAAATATAGAAAATATATTAGTAGAATTACTTTTAATTAGGCTCGATAATACTTAAATTTGATAACATAATCTTATAAAATAAACAAATGATTCTCCCTCATACCCACTTCTGCTTTTTGATATGACTCTTCCTTATATATGCACTGCACTATTACAAACTACAAAGTAGTACCCACAGTATCTTTCAAACCTTGTACCCTTAAAATTATTTTAAAGTGTATTAATATCTGAATGATAAACGTTTTAAAGTTAAATTTACAACTAATCCTATTGTGTCCTTTAATTCAAAACATCAAAACACAGTCACATGCCAACTCTTCACAGCAAATAACAATGACCTTAGCTAACTGAGCATTATGGACATAACATTAAAGAATAAATAGTGTAACAGTGTTCTAGGTGGCTCATCAATTAACCCCCTAAAACACTAAAATTAACATTAAACCACTGAGATCTGACAGCAGCATCACATGCTATAGGAAATCAGATAAGTATATAAATAAATGAAATCATTGTTTGATACTATAATCAGAAAGCTTTACATAAGTGAACAAACAAACAATAAATTGATTTCATTCTTTATTCTTAGATGGTTAGAGAAAGAAATAATGCAGAATCAGGAAACTATAGGAGTTACAGATAGCTAGCTGTTTAATGTTATCATTATCAACACCTAATATTCCATTAAGAGGCTGTTTGGTATGAGGGATTCCAAGGGGATGGGAGGAAAAAAAATTTCTGGATTGAATTTTAAAAATTGGAGAAGTGGGGTTATAAAATTTTAATAAAAAGAATATGTAAGTTAAAAAAGTAAGAAAAATTAATTAACAACTTTTAATCACACTTTTCCATTTTTTTTTCAAAATCCAACTCAGAAAATTTTTTCCCTACCCTCTAAAGCCCTCATACAAAAAAGGTGATATTTGGAAGAAAACAAATGGCCAGCTTGCTGTTTGTTGACATAAAGATAGGTATTTTTGCCAGAAGATGTAATTATAGGCTGAGGAGAGAAGCCAGTGTAGTTCCCATCTAACTTCTCTAAGCAAATTTTCGCAACTGAGTCGAAGCCCGAGTTCTGTTTCACAAAGGGTTGGGCTGCATATTCCTCAACTGGCATCCACTGCATTTATAAAAAGGACAATTACATCACACCCTAATTAATATCAACCCGATGCAATGCCTGTTATGCCCTTGTTAACATTATCTGTATATCAGAATATGAGTGAGACGTCTCATCCACAACTAAAGAGATGAAATATGTTCTTGAGTTTCTGACGATGTCAGGATGAGAAATTGAAGACACAAGTTCAATTTCTTGACTAGAATAAGAATATAAGAAGCATGAGACCAGACCAGATAAATGGACAAAAGTTGAAATATTTTGGACATTATCATGAATTTAAAAACAATTGAATAGGTGTTAAAATTTTCCCTAGAACATACCTGAGCCGCTGCAATTTCAGAGGTCTGCATCTGAATATCAAAGGAACGTGGTTGCAACATGCAGACAAAGAACATGTCTGATTTCTGAAAGAAAGCCTTGTGGCTTTGCCTGATGCAATGCAAGAAAGATAGAGAAGAGAAAAATATCTCAATCTATATGCCTTGACGATTAATGATTATCGATTAACATGTAAATTGGCTAATTAAATAGATGTCATAATCTTACCTGAAAGCTAAAACTTCTACGAATTCTGTATCTATCTGAAATAAGAATTAAAGCAAAGAGGTATTAGGCTTCAAATGAGTCCAAAAACTGGGTCAAGCATCTCTCTAGGTTTTTTGGTCCTGGTTTGTTCACACTTAGATAAGCCAGGACCATTTCCCCTGGAGAAAATTCAAACCTCCAAAAAAAAAAAAACAGAGTTGAAAAGGTAATAGATTGGTTAGGTATGCTTACTCCTGTTTCTTCTTTAACCTCTCTAACAGCAGCAACAGAAATATCCTCACCCTGTAAGGGCAATCCAAATTATGTACAGAAAAAGATATTAAACAAAATAAATAATTCATCAAAATTGGATTTAAGATACCTACCTCCTCAACAGTCCCGGTAGGTAACTTCCATACGCCTTTTCCTTTGAACCAGCCATTGCTCTCCTGAACCACAAGCACCTATAAAATGAAACAAACAAACAAAAAATCCATTAGTATGATGCAATGATGCATCAAGTAAATCATAAGACTACACTGTCACAGCACTAAATAGACATTTTTGGCCCAAAAATTAGTTGGATGATCACATAATGAAGGCTGACACAGGTTCCAGATATTGATGAGCAAAGGAAAAGGTACTTGGAATGGGAAAAGATTGATCTTCATTGTGGAAAAATAAGTTTTTGCTATATCTTTAAGTATGGTTTCTTCAATTTTCGTGACAGCAAAGTTTATACTATATTCATGACATAAAAAATGGTACTTTGGTTGGATAGTGCTAAAAGGCAAAATGTTGACCCAATGAAAACTAGAAACACAAAAAGCAATACCTCTCTATTATCATTCATCACAAATGCACCGATTCCCACACGGTGTGAAGCATTCGCAGGAAGAACATCAGCAGTGTTGGGAATCCAATGTACAAGCATTACATAATCTGGTTCCGCATGGTGGTACCTAAATCCAGCCTGCAAAAAGAGATCAGTATAAAATCTCAGCATGACCAAAAGAATTTGCAGGTCATCATCTTGAGATTATCCAAGACTCTGATTCAGCAAATGCATTTACCTTCACCACAGTCCCAACAAGATTTGCATGTTCTATGGGCAACTTGATCCACACTCCCTTCTTTCCCTGTAAAAGCCATTTTGATTATTTTGTCTAAAGCAGACAAGCAATCATATATATATTCAACCAAGAGGTGTTATAGTTAAAAAATTTGACAATCTACCTGTTCCCTCCAGTTTGACATTGATGATTGTAGCAAAGAAGCAAACACCATGGAATTCATAGGTTCTTCCACATTAACTATAACTCCTCCGTAACTATCCTCGTAAGCATTAAGTAAATTAGTTCTATCTTCCATTACCCCCATAGCTGTGGAAGCCGACATGTATGTCCTTGGGATCAAACAGTTGCTTATGTTGTTACCTAAAGGAATGAAAAAGCAAATAGGATTAACTTCAAAACATACTGATAAGACCTAAACCAAATCATAATGCTGCTCAAGCTCAAAGCATAAACAACTCATGCCAGCATCTAAACTTGTTTCCAAAATAGCCAAAGGCGTTGTCTTAGATCAGTTGGATAAATATCTGCAAATATATAGACCTCACCTTCGGGGAAGACAGGGCAGGAAGGGTAAACGGAACCAAGAAAAGTTCTCTTCGGAAGTGAAGTGACTGCGGAAAATGAGAGAAATGATTTAGAATTTGCCAAAAGGCAAGAGTAAAGCTTGCAAGCTCTAACTCTGAGCATTAAAAACCAAAGCTGTGACACGCTAAGGCAAAATGATGAAAAATACTTTCACTGAGACCATATTTTCGGGTAGCACGATACCTTTTCATTCTTATAGGATGGGTCGGATTGAAGCCTGGAGAACGAAATTTCCATGCAAAATTAGACTGGGAGACTTTGAATGGGTCCTTGATTCTCTGATTTGGCTTTCTTGTGGGACAAATTTGAAACATGAAAGCAACCAGAAAGTACAGGAACGGAACGGGAAACACGAATGAAAACAGACGGACACCCCGTAAAACATTTTAAAGCCAATCAAGGAATACGCGTACTTCATAAAGCTTCGTATGATTACTGAATACGCGTACTTTAAACAATATTATTTTATTATATATCTAATTATAATATTTAAAAATATATTTTAATTTTTAATTATTTAAATTTATATCTAAAAATAATAGATAGTTCATCTTATTTAATATTTATATTATCTAAAATAAAGAGAGACTTTACCTTACTATTAGAATATGAGTAATTATAATCTCTCTTTAAAATTTTTTATAATAAAAAAATATTTTTTTTGTGGGTCAATGCCTATTTTTATCTTTTGGGTATTGATGATTAATTTGCAAATGACTACCTGTCTATACTTAATAAAATATGAATTTAATTTATATTATTATTATAAAATCTCTTTTGATAAATAATTTTATAAATTTTTTATCAATATTATCTAAATTATAGGAATATACTATAATTTTAATAAAAAATTAGTATTAAATATATTTAAACTTTTTCTTTATAAGAAAAAAGGAAAAGACTATCTTACATTCTTTTCTAATATAAGAATTTATTGACTTTTTTAAATAAATTAATAAACTCAAATAAATTAATTAATTATAACTAAATTCAATCTTTTAAAATAAATTCATATTAAATAATTTTTAATCTATCTAAATTAGTTAATTAATTATTATATAGATCATAATTAATTAGTTTATTTATTTTTTTAATATATTTAAAAAATTAATTTTTTCTTATAATTAGTATCAGAAGTGGAAATAATTAATCCATGATTATCAGAGTCATTGCTTTTAACTCAACCCAAACAGGAAGAGTTTGAACTTTGAAAATGGGAATAGCGAAACAAATAATTGATTGAATGGTTATTTGGACTTGATTTTCGGTTAAATTTTCAAAGTCAAATTCCAATTGGGGTGTGACCTTTCACAATGATGAAAATCAAATTTAAACACATATTTGTCATTTTTGTGCCTCATTATTTGATTGAAGTAGGTAGGAAGCAAAATGTAGTAGTAATTCAAAGGAAAATCCTGTTTTTTTTTTTTTTGCAATAATTTCAACGGAAATATCAAGGCTGGGTATATTGTGTGATGTTTGTTTGCACGAACGGGGAAAAATATTGTGAAATTTCATATGATTTAAACTGAAACATCATTGGTCAACGACAATTATATTAAATTAGTATATTTAAAACAAATTAAATTAATTGCTCTACCCAATGTATATAGTACAAACACACACGTAAACGCGTCATATATCTTTCAGACTTTGATGATCTCGCATTCTTTTGAGGAGACACTTCTCAGAATAAATGTATTGAATGAGTAATTCAATTGATTCGAGTGAACAATAAAAACAAATCCAAAACTGTGAAAACACATTCTTATTATTAAAGTCACTTCTTAGAGAATCCAAATTTGATTTGTTATGTATAGCTATCAGAGAAGTAGGTGACGATAAATAAGAAATTGAAACAATTAATCAACAGAACCTTAATTCAAATTAATATTAATTAGTAATAAATTATTAAATTAATTTAAAAATAATTAGTATTAATTTATCAATTTTAATAAAATATTAATAACGTTTAAACATGCTTTATTTTAAGTATCTGTAATAGCAGCAATAAAATTTTCAATTAACACATAAATGGGCCTCACTGTCCTAAAAGCATATGTGTAAAAGAGACCGAGGGGTTACGAAATAAACATTCAACTGCACAGCAAGAGAAGATTCTTGACTACAACCACCAGCGGTAGTAAGGCCTCACTCAGGAGGAAAATGCAAACTTGAATATCGGGAAGTACACTTGTTAAAACAAGTAAAAATCTGCTGTACTCTAAGGCTCAAAAGTGGTGATACCCTTAATTAAATACTAAGAAAAAATTCCTGACTGCAGCAACTAAATACATACAAGATGAGATATCGGTATTGCTAACAGTAAGTGCATCAAGATCTATTCCTTTCAAATGAATTTAGATATTAGCCAATGTCCCATCCTCAAACAGACCTTCCAGCCACTAGCTATTAGTCATCTGTTTTAAACGGCCTTAAAGGAGTCAAGCACAGAGAAAGCAAATGCTAGACTCGTCAAGTGATGCTGCTAATCATTGATTGAACCTCTCAACGAGCACAGAACTTATATAACAATATACAAAACAGGCCACTCTGACAGATTTGCTGAAATAAATATCTGCAGTTCTCTTAAGCATAACTCTGCACAGTTCATTGCGAAAACATGTCCTTTGCTACAAAGTATAGATACCTCTCATCTTTCCTTGGCTCTTCCAGATCTCTGTGCAGCCAAATAGGATGGATTCATAGCAGTGAACGAGCAAAAGAATCATAATGTTGCCGGCACAAACATTAATTAGCACCCAAGTTATCTCCCTCAGATAGTTGAACAAAGTCATGAAATTTGAAACCCATGACTGTCTCAAGATCCTTCTCCTTCTACAGAAAGCACTCAGATGATTCACCTCATTATTTTTCAATTTACACAACACTACTGAGACAACTATCCATATCCATCCTCACAGGCATCCCCTTCTTCAACATCTCATCCTTCAAACGCGAGGCTTCTTCATGCTTTCCTTCCTTTAAGTGAACATCCATCATCAAGTTATAGGTAACTATGTCTGGCTCAATCCCCATGGCCACCATCTCTTTGAAAAGTGCAAGAACTTCAGATCTATTTTCTACCGAGTTGTGACCATGCATTAACAATGTGTATGTTACAGCAGTTGGTTTAAGATCTCTCGCCCGCATCTCAATGAAGAGCTGGTTAGCTTTCTCCATATTTTGATCCTTACAATGTTGACCAATCAGAATCGTGTAAGTGACATGATTACGTGAGATTTTCTTTTCCGACATCTCTTCCCACAATTGATAGGCTTCTTGCAGCGTGTTATTTTTGCAAAAATCATCCAGTAAAATGTTATAAGAGACAGTAGAGGCCATTCCCTTGTGCAACATTTCCTCAAGTAGATTTCGAGCCTCTTCCAATTGACCGTTTCTGCAGCATGCACTGAGAAGGGAATTGTAGATAAAGCTATCAGGTTCGACACCTTTTTGAGTCATATCATTCACCAACCGTAAAGCCTCGTCCAGATTTCCAGATTTGCAGTATCCATTAATAATTGTGGCATATGTCACATTATTTGGAACCAAACCAGATTCCAATAGGCCATCAAATAAGTTCTTAGCCCTTTCAAGCTCACCAGCCTTACACAGCCCATCAATTAAGACATTATATATAACAATTTCAGGTTTTATGCGTTTTTCATTCATTTCTTCAAGAAGTTGAAAAGCTTTCTCCATTTCGCCTTTTTTACAGAAGCCATTAATGATAGAACTATAAGTAAAAACATCTGGAGCCAACCCTTTGCTATGGATCTCTGAGAAGAGGGTCATTGCTTCTTGCATTTTTCCATTCTTTGAAAGACCATTAATGAGCACACTGTATGTTTTAACATCTGGGAAAACACCTCGCGCAAGCATGCTCCTAAATATGGTGAAGGCTTCTGTTATATTCCCAGCTTTGCAGTGGCCATCAATTAGGAGTGTATAAATTACATCTTCAGGCATGACACCGTCATTTATCATGTCATTGAAAATCAAGTCAGCCATCTGCATGTTTCCTGACTTACTGTATGCTTGGATAAAAGCTCCATATGTATATTTATTAGGCTTTAATTGACTTTTCAACATTTCATCTAAATAAGCCCTTGCTTCTTCTATCTTCTGGGCCCTACACAGTCCAGCGATAATAGAATTGTAGCAGAATACGTCTAACGGGATCCCCTGTTCTTTCATGCTCTCCAGTATTTTTCTCATCTTTTTAACTCTGCCTTCCTTGGCATTAGCTGAAATAAGAGCGGTGAAGGTAACAACATTCGGTCTTATACCACTTCCAACCATTTCCTCCAAGAAAGCATCAGCCTCAGAGAGTTTACCACATCTGCAAAGCCCATTAATAATAACACTGTAAGTTATATCAGTGGGCCTCAATCTTTGCTTCTTCATCTCATCAAATAACTTAAAGGCAGTATCCATATCGCCCTTCCGGCAGTATCCCTCAATCAAAGTTGTATAAGTTCTAGAGTTCAGCTTAATTCCTAAACTTTTTATCTCATCTAGAATTTCTCCAGCCCTATCCATCCTGCCTGCCTTAGACAAGCCATTAAGAAGCGTGTTATATATGACTACATCTACAATGAAACCATTTTTTAACATTTCATTCTTCATTCTAAAAGCCTCTTCCACATTACCTTGCTTCATAAAAGCATCAATGATAGTATTATAGCTAAGCAAATCAGGCTTCAACCCCACATTAACCATTTCTGATAGAATTAATTTTGCTTCACTGAGGTGCTTTTGCATGCAACAGCCATTAATAAGAGCTGAATAAGTGAATCTATCCGGGGTCAAGTGATTCTCAACCATATATTTTTTCATTTTCATTGCTTCATCAAGTAACCCTGCTTTACACAGACCATCAATAATCACATTATAAGTCACTTTAGTTGGTCTGCAACCTTTATCTACCATTTCATTAAGGACCCTTTTCACCTCGTAAGTGTTACCAGACTTGAAGTGTGCATTAATTATAGATGTGTAAGTGTAAGCATCAAATGGCATATTCATTGCAGACATTTTATCACAAACTTTCCAAAACAAATCTAATTTGCGCGCCTTTAACAATTCACTCAATAATGAATTGGCAGTCAACAAACGAGGCACAAAATTCATCCTCTCGGATTCCAAAAGCACTCCAGAAGCTTCATCCAACAAACCCAATTTCCTGTAACTATCAATTAACATTTCAAAAACCACTGAATCAGACCTCTGATTACGTCCCTCCCTATAGAAACTATCAATAGAACCCAAAATATCGAATGGGGGCTTGAAATCTCGTGCCATACGGCCAATTATGTCAGAAGCAGGGCCATACAATTTTGAATCACAGAGAGCAACAACAAGATTACATAAGGTATCTAAATCTCGAAGTGTACCCATTTTTTGTTCGGACCAATGGAAGAAGCTGAGAAGACGCCGAGGGTCACCCATACGATTTTGTTGTATGACAGAACGTATCACGTCAGGATTTAGCTTGGAGAGGATGCTTGGGGAATCCATATGAAGGTGCCAATTGTCGAGTCTGAGAACGTTGGTGATTTCCTGCACTGCGTCTTGGGTCTGTGCAGTGTACGCCGCTCTGGGAGAAGAATAGTGGCGTCTTGTGAGAAGATCGCGGTTCCTAACTAAAAATCTCCACATTGCTCTTGAATGGATGAATTGATTAAACTCAGGCTAGCTATGCATGATGTGAGAGGGGGAGGAATGAGGCGGTCGGAAATTCTTTTCGCGGAGGAAGCTGATGATTCCCCATTTTTTGATAGATTTGATATATATATATATATATATATATATATATATATATATATATTATATTTATGACTTAATACAAAAGGGATTTACTTGACTTCTTGACATGAGATCGATTTGCTGCATTGACCGAGGAATTTCATCATAGATATCATATATTTTTAAATGAAGATAGAAATAATTTAAATTTGAATGCAAATAAATCATAATAAAAAATTGAAGATTCTAAAATTAAAAAGAAAAGAGGGAGAGGGAGAGGGAGAGGGAGAGAGAGAGATCAGTTTTCTATTAGTCTAATTTATATCAATTGTTTTATTTTATTTTAATGGTTTCCTTCCTATTTGGGCAAGTTAAGAACTTGTGAGGATAAAGTTCTAAACGTGAATGTTGTAAATGAATTGGGAAAATAATTTTTTTATATATATATAAAAATTTAAGTAAGTTTAATATTAGTCTTTATTAAGATTTGGATACAACTTTATAACTTAAAAAATATTTATAAAGAGACTTATAAGATTATCTATTAAAGGAACATTCATAACGGCAACAGTAATTAAATTTACATTTTTATAATATATGAATATATTTATTATTATTTGTATCAACTATCATCGACTAAAATAATTTTTTTTGGTAAAAAGTTTTATAAAAAGGTTAAACTCACTCACGATTTAAAGACAGAGAGAAATTTTTTTCCCTTTTAGATGATATCAATATTGAGTAAAGCGAGCTATCTATTATCTCAGATATAAACTTAATTATTCAGGAGTTAAGAAATATTCCTATATATCATGATTAGAATTATAATAAAATAATATTTTTTAAAAATAAAATAAATTTTAAATAATTATATTTATCACGTCTTTATAAAATGAAATCTAATGGGTGTTAAAAAAGAGTTTTTGGTACAGATAGGTGGCAAAATAATGTTTGTATAACGGCAGGGGAGGTTTGTGGCTACCTTATGTAAGATGACTTGTTAGGCCATTGGGCCGCTTGTACATTGTAATTCATTCATGTATCAATGGATCATGGTATTATTTAGTAAACGGGTCTCTTGGTTAAGTTTTATTCCTATTATTCTAAATAATTTAAACGATTCAATATAGTTTAAATAAAATTTTAAATTTAAATTTTAATATATATATATAAAAAATTATTTAGAGACTCACCCATCATAACTAAATATACAACGTAAGTCAAATTTAAATATAATAGGGATAAAATTTTAATAAATTAGATAGATAATTAAAAAATTTAAACGTATATTATATATATAAAAAAAAAAATTCCGTCTCAAACCTTCCTCTATCTTTGTCATCATGTGAAGTGCCTTAATTGAGATGAGTCGGATCGTCAATTACCCCCACATCTTGTTTCTTTCGTCCCTGCTCCCCTTGCACCACCATTTCTGTCATCAACGATAAAACACTTTGCTGCTTCTGTTAATCGCCTCGGTAACCCAACGTAAGGGGCAAAAAGGTCCTTTGGTCAGACTTTTTGGGAACTCATCATTGGCCTAGGTGAGAAACCCACTTCGACCAATTTTGATAGGAGTGACTTAAATTTAACTTCATTAAAATGAAAGAGCCTAAGTTATTGGCACTTTTGGGAAACCTTTGGGAGAGTATTGCCCCTAAATTGACTTAATATAAGTTATTTTTTAGTTAATATTAATGTTTCTTTTACTAATTTTTCAATATGACTTTTAAGTCAAAGTAGGTTTATAACTTCTAATTTCTTTATCTTGATTTATTTTTTTTCATATTTTTTAATTTTTCATTCAAATAAATCTTTATTAAACTGTTATTTTTACATAAAACAATTCAATTGTCATTTTATTAGGGAAAATAAGTCATTTCTCCCCCTAATCCAATCACACCCTTAATACATTTATTTAAATTTATTTCTCAAAAAGGTAATTCAAACGCCATTTAAAATGTATATATGAAGAAGATATTATATAAATACCTTAGTCTAAGTGACTAACCCCATGGCATATATTATTTTTTTTAGTTATCCACCCGATTCATTAAAATTTTATTTTTATTATATTTAAATTCGACTCGTATTATATATTTGGCTATAGTATGTGAGTCTTCTAATAGGATTACATATGACAAGGCTCGAATTCAATATCTCGTTTAATAGATACCTAGTCATTTACTATTCAAATGAATTCCCGTTGATATGTGACACATATTCTAATCAAACACATTAACATAGAAATCCCACAATTCTAGGTAAGAGTGGAAAGCTCTAAACCACCTCTTATCATTACTGAGATTTACAAGGTTCACGATAACAATTAAAATCAGATAACATAATTAGGAAAAAAACATATTAGAGAATCTTCTGACTAATTTGTAAAAATAGTGATAACAGTTCAAAAATAATTGTAAGTCTATGATTAGTTAGGGAATTCTTAGAAAATGTAAGTGATTTAGGTTTTTATGAATACTATGCTGGCTCAATTTGTAGAATGTCATCACTTATTTAATACCCTACCACTAAGTTCATTGCTTAAATAAATAAATAATTAGGATTGATTAAAATTTTAAACTTGGTTAAACTAACAAGGGACTATACTCATAATATTTTATTGTATTTAATTATGGTAACTGAAATATTAAAATATATAACATAACAATTTGAAATCTTAAATATTCCAAATACAATAAATAAAACATCTAACATGACCATGTTCAAAACTTCAAGGCATTTTTGTTGGGCCGCTCTGCGCTTACAGCTTCACTGGAATCTCTGCATGTTTGATTGCCGGGGACAGTCGTCACGTGTGACCTTTTCAGTGTCGTTTCTCTCCATTCTGGAAAAAAAAAAAAAAAATTAGTGTGGAACAGTGAATCGCACCAAAACGACATTTTTTTTATAAAATAATTTTAAAAAATAAATTGGGCTAACACGCTATCAAAAAAATAATAATTTAAATAATATGAATAATAATTCTTAAAGAAATAAATAACAACTGAAAGCAAAAACTAACAATTGAAGTATCTTTTTAAATATAATTATATTATTTTATAATTTTAAAAAATAATCACAAATTTTCTAGACTTCACAATCATTTATTAATTTTATGAAATTTCTTTACAATTAAATTACTGACACTTTGAATACAAGTTTCCAATTAATAAACCGATTGCAGTTGGAGGGAGTAGTTAATGCGCATAATATCCTCATCTATTTATCTATCTACCTACAATCTAATATCTACTCATATTGTTTATATAAGACATACAGATGTCAAATATTAATTCCTTTACTGAATTTAATAACACATGATCAAATTAAGTTAGAATTTATTTGTCAATCTAAAAATTATTAATAGTAGCACATACTTTTTTTAAATTTAATTAAAAATATAATCCCTTTAAAAATTTAGACTATAAAGAGTTTTGCCCTCTTTCAACAAATACATTACGAGTATTTGAATTTGTATCATTTTTTTGAATCATTCAATTAGTAAAAGAATAAGACATATGACTATTTAAAATTTATTAGATCTTGAAAGAGTACTATTTTTTTGTGATACTAGTCACAGTATTTGAAAATACATCATAAATTTTGAGTGTCTAGGTTTATGCTTGAGAATAATAGACAGCTTGTTATACTTGACATTGATATCGCCTAGGAGTAAGGGGGACTTTATTTTACCCTTAAATCGTGAGTGAACAAAACTCTGTTCTAAAAATTTATTTACCAAAAAATAAGTAGCCTAAAAATTTTATTTGTAACTTTTTGGGAGACTTTAACCTTTGCATAATTTTTCCTTGATGATGCTTAATAAAGGGTTTAATACTTCAGTAAGACATTATACCTTTTTTTTCTGAAAAAAAAAATATTATACCACTTAATAGTTTATAATAGCTAATTTGACAATAATTTAAAAATAAAAATACCCTATAACCTATAATTAAATGATGAACAGGGATTGAAAATATCAACCTCTATTTTCTACCGGCATTTAAGAAAATTAGTCAATGATGATTAATTAATTTTGAACGAGCACAGTAGTGGTTTTCGGATTGAGTAGCATTTATTACAAAGGATGCGCCTAATTCAACAAGTTAATTTATGTGACTTAAATTTTGTGATTTATCCTTTACTTAATTGTGGTTAACCTTTTTTCAAAACATTAATCTCTTTTAAATAAACCAATGCAATAATTTGCACATATATGTTCATTTTAAATTATATAAGATTCTCCGCCAAAAAAAATCTCTTAGTTTAAGTAAGAGATTTTCTAAAACAATGTTACATTATTTCATATAAAAAAAATTAAGCATAAACGTAACATTCTCTAAGGATATGTTTGGAAACTACTCCAAACACAATTTCCAAGAATATTTAGACTTAAACTTCGGTTTAGAGAAATTTTAAAATAAACAGTCATATTTATTTAAATGGGCTTTTAGACTAAACTATAGTTTAAAACTAAGGTTTTATATAAGTTGGTCAGAGTAGCTTATAAAATAATAAAATAGTTTATGAACTAACCAATTACTATATTACTCATATTTTTTCTTATAATTTCTCTTCTATTTTTTCTTACACTCTCTCTCATCTCTCATACTTTTTCTCTATTTTTTTCTTACACTCTCTCTCCCCTCTCCTCTCCTCATTTAATACTCATACCCTTTTTCATAATTTATCAATAACAAAAGTACTTCTAGAAATAACTATCCAAACACTCATTTATTCAAAATCACTTTTTTTTTCATAACCTCTTCTTCAAGAGCATTTTTCTATAAGCTACCAATAAATCCTATTTTTTATAAATTTATTTTTAAAATCTTATCTACACACACAAAATAAACTCTAGATAACGAGTTGACTAGAATTTCACGCTTTTCATGCGTATGATTAAAAATTCAGAGCAGATCTTATTTTCTGTGAAGAGAAAATTAATTTATATTTTATACTAAATTGATATCGATTCCATAATAAAAAAACAGCTCTTGTTTTAAAATTAATTTATAAATTAATATATACTATAATAATATATATAAACATTTTTAAAAATTATATTATATCTATCATAATTAATTAATTTTATTTTTTTAAAATTATCTAAATTAATCAATAAAATTCGGAAGTATCTCACAATCCACAAATTTGTTAGTTTCTCTCCCCATATTAAGAAATTATAAATGTATATTTTCTTGAGGAAAAGATTATAAATATATATATAATATTTGAGAAAACTCGCTCGTTCAACAGTTCATAAGATAATTAATTATTTCCACAATCATTAATATAAAAACTGAACTTAATTTTAAATATAAAATTTTAATTTATTTTATTTCATAAATTTATAATTTTTTATTAAAAATATCTATATTTATTGTATATTAAAAGATTTCTATTTAAAAATATTTATAATAAAAAAATTATCTTTTAAAAAAATAAATAATATTTATTATAACTAATTAATATAATTAAATATAACTTTTATATTAAAAGTGGATATAGTATTACATATGATGACCGGTGATGACATAAGATGATTAGTACCATGTATTTGTATTGCATAGTATAAATTCAAAGATTGTGATCATTGGGGCGGTTGGTAAATTCACGGAGCTGCCTGTCCCTCGTGCCTCTCGCAGTAGTTAAAGCTGCAACTCCTGCAATTCATCGTGTAAATATATTTTGCGGCCTGGCACAGACGTGGTTGTGCCTAACCAAGCGAACAATCATCACTCACCCTCTTCGCCTTGTTGCCATCGTCTTCGTTCCTTACACCTGTCCACCACCACGTAAGCTGAGGTTCGCTCTGGAACTTGTCTCTGACTCTACTCCTTGATTCGTCTCCGATAATCCGCTCTGCAATTTTCCCATTTTCCTGCATTTTCTCGCGCTTTTTTCTTGGCATTTTGTGGTGTTATACCTTTATTTTGAACCTGCTCGCATTTAGCTTCCGTTCTTAGCTGAAATTTAGTTAGATTTGTTGTTCCACTTGAGAGATTTTTCACTGGCGGTATGTTCGAGGCATTGATGATTGCATGTTCCGTGATTTCCATTTCGCGTTAGATCTATCTAACTTCTGCGCGTTCCTATTGCGCTTGCTGCTTTGGTTTCTGTATCTTGTTTAGTTACTCAGAAAAAATGCTGGGAGTCCCGCGTAGAGGTAGATCATTACGTCCTTGAAAGCTACTGCCGATATTAATTTAGTCCTTGAAAATTTACTGATACTAATTCACTGCTATTGTTTTTTAAAATACATAGTTTTAGTTTACTAAGTTGATATGATTGCAATTTTTCTAAGATTAGATTGATGGCAACGAGCTTCATGGACACTGCTAAATTGTTGTTATTAGGACATCAACGGTAATAAACTTTCAAGGACTAAGTAGATGTATTGAAATCTTCTAAGGATTAAAATGATAGATTTCTCATCCAACAATTAGCAAGCAAGAAAGAAGTAAGGAGAAATACGCACAAAAGCCTCACCTCCTCCAGTTTAAGAGGATGCTTGACTTTCTATTTTACTGGTGTTTTGTATAGTGGATATTATCTTTGAAGTTAGCTTTTCAAGATTTGAAATACTATCTTCTTTCTTATATCTAAGTCAATGTGTTTTATATTTCAGTTTGCGGGATTCAATTTCTTCTATTGATGGCTCCGGGGGCAGCAGCAGATTCTATAAATCCTAGAGGTCTTCAGTAAACTTGTCCGAATGGACAATTAAATAAATATGAGTAGACTCATAGACTTACAAAACATAAATATTAAAATTCATAACATTTGCTCAAACTTTATGCTACAATGATAATCTATGTATTCTTTGCTTACTTCATGCTACCCTTTATAACTATTATTAAGTAAACATTTATTTAAGCAGATGTAATAATTAAGAGAAAAGATTCCATAACTCTGATCATCTTCTAATGTCTCAACTTTTGTACCCTAGATGGTTCAATTTATCCTACTAGTTTATTCATTTATTTACACAGATGTTTGCATCGTTGGAGTTGCCCGTACACCAATGGGTGGGTTTCTTGGTACCCTGTCATCTTTATCTGCCACCAAGCTAGGTTCTATCGCTATTGAAGGTAGGCATCAAATCCTGTGTCTGTGCTTATAGCGTTTTAAAATTTCTGAAAATTATCTATTTCTCTCTTTCTTCACATCTTTTTTATCGATATCTAGCTGCGCTTAAAAGGGCCAATGTTGATCCATCACTTGTACAAGAAGTATATTTTGGGAATGTTCTTAGTGCTAATTTGGGGCAAGCTCCTGCCAGACAAGCTGCTCTAGGGGCAGCAATACCGAATTCAGTGGTCTGCACCACTGTGAACAAAGTTTGTGCATCAGGGATGAAAGGTCTGTAATCTATTGCAATGGAAATTCTTTTATTACTATTATTTTGCCTGGTATTATTTTAAGAACAATGATGCTAAACTTGTTTTGGTCATTTCAGCTACAATGCTTGCGGCACAAAGTATTCAATTAGGAATCAATGATGTTGTTGTAGCTGGTGGTATGGAAAGCATGTCTAATGCACCAAAATATCTGGCAGAAGCTAGGTTAGTATTTCCTTCCATGTGACAGTTGTCTATGCTTTATCCATTAATTGAAATATACTCAACTGAATCACACTGAAAGTTCAGGAAAGGATCCCGCCTTGGACATGATTCTCTAGTTGATGGGATGCTGAAAGATGGCTTATGGGATGTCTATAATGACTGTGGCATGGGCACGTGTGCTGAATTATGTGCAGATAAACATGAAATTACTAGAGATGACCAGGTATTTAGCAGAATTTCTATATTGATTAATTCAGAAAGATTGTCATATTTGATTTTAATTGATGTTTGTGTTGGGTCTGCAGGATAACTATGCAATTCATAGCTTTGAGCGTGGTATTGCTGCCCAAGAAAATGGTGCTTTCACATGGGAAATTATTCCAGTTGAAGTTTCTGGGGGCAGGGGAAAACCATCCACTATTGTTGATAAGGATGAGGGTCCAGGAAAGGTAATCATAAGAGACAAACTTGAACCAGGCTAAACCTCACTATTCATAGACATAGAATGATAAAAAGATAAATATTTGTGGACTCCTTATAAGCATTATGCAGCACTTTTAGTGTCAACAGAGTTTTGAACTTTTGATGAGAATATTGCATTGTGTTCTTTATAAAATATTTTTATTTTAACATTAATACAAATAATTAACCTGGTATACTGGAGATTGCAATCCATAAGTTTATTTCTGCAAATATACAGTTCTATTTATCATACTTTAGTTGTAGAATCTGTTAGTTACTATACTCATTGAGGTCGTTCACTACTTCACATAAGCATTTGAATGTAGATATTCTTTTAGCTCTTTTCTTACCAAGAAGATTTACCTTGGCATTTTGATATGCTAGCTTGATGCTGCCAAGTTGCGAAAACTAAGGCCAAGTTTCAAGGAGAATGGTGGTACAGTTACTGCTGGCAATGCTTCTAGTATAAGGTTAACTAAGTTTTGTCTGGATTTACTCTTCAATTTTTACCCCGTTCATCTTGTTCTACATTTATGTTTGAATTCGGATGGCTTCTCTTGCTCAAATAACGTGAAGAATATTTGTGCTTACTGTGACATTTTGGGAGTAATGTAACGTTAACTATTAAGATTTAAACAAGAGAGTGCTGGGAGGAATGAAATATGTAAGTAATCTAGAAATTGAACGGTGAAGAGCTTGAGTGCCTGGTGACAGTCGTCATATAGTTTGTAACCCATAATTTGGGAGACATATGGTGCATTATAGTGTGGGAGTGGTGATCTGCCACACATGCTTGTATATATCTAAGAGAAAGTCCATCAAGTTTATGTTTGTTTTCCCTAATATCATTGCATGCGACAAGTGAATGAACTAACTTAACTGTGTGAGTCACAGAATTGCTATCATTACTCATACAATATATTATGTGGTTTCCTGTCTGGTCACTTTTAAGAATGCTAAATCTTCAGACGTCTGTAGTCAAGCATTTCTCTTTTCTATTGACTTGCCCTAACTTCTCCTTATTAGGCTTCTTTGACCCCCATTTTACACTAAAAAAAAGTCTTGCTGACAGTGACGGTGCCGCTGCATTAGTTTTGGTGAGTGGAGAGAAGGCACTAAAGCTTGGACTTCAGGTTATTGCAAAACTAAGTGGATATGCTGATGCCGCTCAGGTACATAAAAAAATATTTTAACTACAAACTAGAACTTTAGGACATGGAAGGATTAGAATTAGAAAAAAAAAACATTTTATTATTCGCATTCTTTTTCATGCTAGGTGCAGTAGGTCCACTTAATGCTAACGATATTGACATGTATAGGATCCAGAGTTCTTTACAACAGCTCCAGCTCTTGCCATTCCCAAAGCCATTTCCAATGCTGGGTTGGAGGCCTCCCAGATTGATTTTTATGAAATTAATGAAGCCTTCGCGGTAGGAATCATGTGAATATTTTAGTCGAAGTAGTTTCTTAAATTTCAGTTATGTCAGTTTTAATACTTAACATTGCCAATTGTAGGTTGTGGCAATTGCAAACCAGAAACTTCTTGGACTCAATGCGGTGAGTCTTTTGTCTTTAAATGAAACTTGTAAACATACTCATTTCTGTGCGTTTCTCTAGTCCGAGGAACTTCAAGGAAGTTGATTGGCTTTGATCAGGCATTTCCAAAGAACCCTCTTTCTCTCTCAGCTATAGACCTATAGTAACATATTCTTTTTACGTGCTCAACCATAGATTTCTCTGGTTTCAGCATGTCCATTACTAGCTCTGAATTGTCTTCATATGCTTTTCACTGATGTAACCTTATTAATTTTCAGGAAAAAGTAAACGTGCATGGCGGAGCTGTGTCATTGGGTCATCCTCTTGGTTGTAGTGGTGCTCGTATTCTGGTGACTCTTTTGGGGGTATGTTTTAGTTGATCACTATAAATATCTTGCAACAAATGATTTTTTTAAATCCAGCTTCATATAGTTCAAGTATCACTGTAATGCAGGTACTGAGGCAGAAAAATGGCAAACACGGAGTTGCCGGTGTTTGCAATGGAGGCGGTGGGGCATCTGCCGTTGTTGTGGAACTCCTGTAAGACTTTCCCAAGTATAGTGTTTGTCTTGCATTTTATATCACAGCCTCTTAGAGCAACGCGTGTAGAAATTTCAACAAACTTTTCCTGCTTCTGGCAAAGTTTGGGAATTCAGAATTTGGTCACAAGCAAGAAGATATATTTGGACTTAGAATCGGTAGATCTATTCCATTGCTGTAATGTATGGCGGGATCCTGTGAAAGTTAAATTTCTATTAGCAGCAATAGTGGAAGGGGAAGTTAGATTTGGTGTTATATCTTGTGAAAGTTAGACTTCTGTTTTGTCTGATAATATGATTAAACGCCATTTGACCTATGAACTCGCACTTTTCAAATTATACGTTAATTACACTTTCTTTTTATCATTTCAATTGAAACTATAAATGTGGACAAATATTGACTGGCCAAAAACTTGAAAAAACATTCCAACAAAAAAAGGAGTGGGTCCACTTGTAACTGAGCTGGGCTTGGCCTACTAATAATGTACCAACGTTAAGCCCAATCTGGGCCCTATTGTAGAATGTTGGTATTTTTACCTCTAAAAAATGTTAACATGTTATGCGATTTTTAAATCCTTGTATTTTGATTTTGGTGTCGAATTTATTTAAATTTTTATGTAATAAAAAAAATTTAACCTGTTTAATTAAACAATTCATTGTGAATTCTTCATCTGTGCCCTTCGTGTGTCTTTGTTGAAGTTTGTTGGCCTGATGGAGCCTTTTTTCTCTCTCGATAGACTAGAAATAAAAGAAAACAAACAAGGCAGCTAGTTATCACCTGACGACGCATAAATATGCCTTATAAAACACTGAAAACCCAACTTTTAAGTGGAGAATTATACTATATAATTTTTAATATAAAATTTAGTTAAAATTTAATTAAAAATTTAATTTTAATTTTAAATATAAAATATTTTTTATATTTATTAATTTTATTTAATATTCACTTAACAATAGTTAAAAAGAAAAAAAGAAAGGGAGATGAGGGTTAAAAAAATAGTTAAAATATTTTATACGTAAAAAGCAGTCCATGCTAGGACAGTCGTTGAGCGGGTCCAGCGACATGCCTGTAACCCAAACTCGTCTTGAAGTACGTCTTGAAGTACATCTTGAAGTACCAGGCGTCTGTGGGGTCACGAAAAGCTCCGACGTGAACCCTTTATACATCACCTCCCTCATCTCCGACTTTTCTGGATCTCGGACCTTCGCCTGCGATATCACTATCCCAGCTCTTAGGTCGGGTTTCAGGTGGAATTCCCAGTTCGCCCACTTCACGAGGCTCCCGTCGACGGACAAACTTGGCCCTTGGGTTGCTCCAACGATATCAGGCTCAACAGGTCCAACTTCTCGTTCAGCTTCTGAATGGAGTAACGGTAATCCGTGTCGATTCCGTTAGGAATCGGAATGTTACGTCCCTTGTCGGAGATGAGACAACTTCTTGTCTGTCCATATCGACCAGCACGGTGAGTCCTTTGATCGGTCTCATGTAGAAGTTCGCAGTGCCCTCCGACGAATAGCACTGAACCTTGATCAGCCTCATGTTCTGCTCCTCCTTTATTTTCCCGTACCACGCCCTGATCGTACGGTTGAACTCGCGACTCTTCAGTGACGCATATGTTGCACCTACCATGTCCTCTAGGCATGGAAACAAATTAGGCCAGGCTTTAATCTTAATAGACCTGACCTATTAAGTGTCAATTCAGTTTGAGCCTAGCCTGTGACATGTTATAGGCTATTTTTTTTGTTTAAACCTAGCCTGTATAATACCTGGCTTAGTCTGAAGCCTGTTTAAAAAACCTGATGTTTTTAATTATACTAATAGACTATTTAACAGGCCTTCATAATAGGCTTTCGTAACATACCCCCTAACAGGCCTATTAAAATAAAATTTAAGAATAAAATGTATAATAATACATATTAGTTTAATGGTTTGATTCTTGTATCGTGTTCAATATATGGTAGATTTAACATCCATTTATTACACTTTAATATTAAATAAATTTTGACTAACAGGCCTAGGCCGTTTGATAGGCCTAACAGGTTTCATAAGAAGCCTGAGCCTGACCTCTTAAGGTAAATAGACTTTTAAACAGGCCTGAACCTATATATTTTTTTAAATAAGTCAGACTAAAGATCCCTGACAGGCCTCTGGACTATTTCCATCCCTATCTACAGTCATAGTGGGTAGCCGGAAACTGGACCTACTTCATGTCTTGTAACCTCTTGGGTGGCGAGGTCGTCGGTCGACGGTGAGGTCAAGAGTGGAGGCGGCGTTGACGCTAGCAATGACGGTGGCTTTTCTGTGGAAGAGAGGCTCGCCGGATTTCCATTGCTTGACGAGCTTCTTGGGGGGTTCTTCAAGAGTTATTGAGTTCAGAGCATAAGAGGAGGATTTGAGGAGAGGGTAGCGAGAGAGGATAGATCGGACTTGGTTGAATTCATGGATGGTTAGGGGGTCGAGAGGGTGGCGGGGAGTGTCGGTTTCATGGTTGGGCGGCGCGTGGGTGAAGGGGGTCTCTTGAGGAAGGCGAGGAGTTTGGGAAAGCGGCCGGAGTAGTGGGAGGAGCAGCCGTCGGAGGAGAGGTTGCAGTCAAGAAGTTGGGTGTTAGAGAGAGAAGGGAAGTGAAGCCAAGTAACAAGCAGAGCTAAGGCTCCGAAGAAGAGGAAGAAGAAGCGCAGAAAGTTTGTGTTCCATGGAAATATCGTTGGTTCACTCTTCCATGCTGCCTCGAATACTTCATATATATACTAAAGCAGAGCAAACACCCTTGTGTTAGCTGAAATTATGCTCAGTAACCATTAATTAAAAATATACATGAAATTAAGTTAAGAAATAAATAGAAGCAAATGGAGTAGCAAGATAATCCATACAAAATAAGACTGCATCTAAATACAGGCCAATAGATAATGCCCTCAATAGAGAGATCACTTAGCCCTTTTAAGTATTTGAGCTAAGTTACTACTATTTTATTATAATTTTAATTATAGTATTTAAAAATATATCTTAATTTTTAGGTATTTAGTTTTATGTCTGAAGATAATAGACGGTTCGCCCTACCCGATATTGATATCGTCTAGAAAAAAGAGAGATTTCGCCCTACTTTTAGATCGGGGGTGAATTCAATTTTTTTCTAAAAATTTTTGTACCAAAAAAATATATATAGCTAAAATATATAAAATTCTATAAATTTTGGATTATTTATTATATTTAACCGCTTCAACGTTTTAATTTTAACATTAAACCCTGCTATTGTTATTCTTGTTATTAAGTAATTACGAAAATTGTTAGGTTAGTGAAAATGAAGTGGCGTCGGATATTGATAAATGGATTAAAAAAACTGGATTATTATATACAAAATCAGATCAATTTATACATAACATTTAATATTTTAAAATATAAATTTGATATCCTTAAAATTTTACTTTTTAAGCTAAAATAACTCCAACTAGCTAATTTAATCTGTCGGGGTTATGTACTATCCACAACTCATAAACATGAACTAAAATTATTATGAATTTGTAATAATATGAAATTTGGTTTGCAATGTTATTTGGTACATAAAAAGAAATCAAAACAGTGAAATAGAGAATGACTTCATCTAAAAAATATTCTTATAACATATAATTATTTCCTAATAATGATTTGTGAAGAGTGTATAATTAATATTGTATATCTAGATTTATGCACAATAAAAAAAGGGGCACGTAAAGAAGGTGTTTAACCCACTTTATTAATTTTATGAAATTTAAATATTTTAAATATCGTGTCGCCAAAATAGAGATATATATTACAATAATAAGAAATAGTAGCAACAATTAGAAATAAATTAAGAGACTAAAAATTTGGAAAACCAAAGCCATGCTATAATAGAACAATGCCCTTGAGAAATTAAAATCAAACTCTGGTAACGACCTTCTTCTCAAACAAGTGCTTCAAAAAGTAGACCTGCAACGCGCTCGCTCCTATTAGTGCTGCTGACTCAAAAAGTGCCTTGTGAACAGCTCTTCGGCTCATTGCCTCATTCACTGCATTCTCCAGTCACAATTAAGAAATATTAACAGAACAAGTAATTAAATTTTGATGCATAAAGCAGTGTGATTGATAAGATCATGCTGCTTAGCTTTTAACTATGAATAGAAAGGGGAAAATTAATCATTTAATCTATATAATTTTAACTCGATATAAATTTAATTTATGAATTCTAACTTCAACTATTTAAAATATTAGTCACAATATTTTAAAAAAATAAAATTATAAAAATTTAAGCTACTTTTTAAATTTTAATCTTTGAATTGCAACTTAGTCCTTATAATTTTGATTGGATTGAAATTAAATCCCTTAGCTTTAACTCAATCCAACTTATTCTTTAAAATTTTAGTCATTTAAAATATTGATATCTACATTTTAACAAATAAAATTATAAGGACTAAATTTATTTTTCCAACTTAGATACTAATGTTTTAAATGACTAAACTATAAGTACTAGATTGTATCAAATCAAAATTCAATAACTGAGTTTTAACTAAATTAGAATTATAAGTATTGAGTTGCACCTAGTTAGAGTTTAAAGTCTGTGTTATAATTAAAGTAAAACTTCCCGTACCTATTGCTTGGCGATCTGTCTGAGCCTCTAGCCAGTGCTGTTCAAACTGAATGCTGTATAGAGCTTGATCCAACTTCTCTATCTGCTCCAGCAAAGGATTCAGATGTTCTGCACACATTTTAGCAAGTTCAGTCACAGTTTAAGTATTCAATTTTCTAAGAGAATCGAAAACGAAAAGCCGAACGTAATGAGAACTTAAGAAGGCTTGCTTAGCAGTGGAGGTGTTTATACCGTCTTTTGCGTGTTGGTCGTAGTAAGAGAAGTGATCTTCATGTACATCAAAGTCAATGGTTTCGTGAGCTGGAGACTTGTTGGTGAAGCAGAACTTATGGACTCCTGAGTTGTGAGCTGTAAACTCAAACTTCTCAGCCGTCTTGTCTCGAAAATCTTGAATTTGCTCACCCGAAGGTCCCGTTACCTGAAGTTCTCACAAAGTTCAGCAACAAGACTCCAACATAGTGATACAGAAAACAACATGAGGAAAAAATATATCCAAAGCTATTATTTGTGGACATGAACAGATACAAAAGTTGGTTGGTTCCATATGCAGTTCTACAAGAATGTCCAATTCGGATAAACAAGTTCCATCCTAGCTAATAACCATAACTTTAGACCTACAGGTAAGCGCTTTGGGTTCGGTTTCCCAAAAGACGCTTTGTAGAATGCAGGAGAGAGAGGGACTGCTGGTGTAGTCAACAGTCTACTTGGCAAATCCTAGGGACGAGTTAGCCAAATAATGTTTGAATCTACGTTAACATATACAAATGTTTTCAAGATACCAAGGGGATGAATGCAAAAGGAATATGAAAACTAGTAGTCATAAAATGACAATATAAATAACAGAATACCAAACACATCCAATTGTAAATCTAATATCGTATATGGATTCCTTCATATAATGCATAGCATCTCTCTGCAAGTCTGCAATCTTATCAAAATGAAACAAGTTGAACTTAAAAGATCCAGAAACTGTCCTATTAGTCATAAATGAAATGCGTATTCACATTAATTTCCTCAAACTAGCAAGCCAATTGTGAAGCAAGACTAGTCATGAATCCTCTTGCAAGCGATGAAGCATATAATAAATTTCAACCATGCGGAATTGTGAGAGAAACCAACAATGATTTCTAAAAACTCACAAAACAATTTCGATCAATCAGGAGTTTACTTTGATCCTAAATATGTAACATTTCAATCAAAATTACTTTTGTCTCCTAAATTTCCAATTTTTCTGCAAACTATCGTTATTGATTCCAAATGATTAAATAGAGTATTTTGGGAAAATCAACACAATTTTTTTTACAAATATTGAAATTTTCAAGCCTCCAGGAACACTTTGAACACAATTCAAAGACTGAACTTACTCAGTCTAAGAAAAAGACTCTACCCATTGGAGAAATACACATATAAAAGAGCAGAAGCAGCAGAAAAAGAACATACCACAAGATCGATTCCTTCGTCGTCGCCGCCGCCAAATCGCCATAGAGAGTCAGCCTTAATAACAACGAAAGAAACATGGACTGTGTCACCCTGATATTTAACATTATGCGATAAACATTCTTGTCTGTCTATCACAAACCTAATCCCTTCGGACCCTTTCAGGTTCCATAACACCCCAACCATCATAAACACCAAAACATTCCTCCAAAATCCCAACCGCCACAACTCCATCTGCGCAAATCATCCATACCCAAAAAATAAAATCAAAATTAAATATAGTTTGTTTTGCAGAGATCGAAATATCGAGACAGGGAGAAAAAAATACCTTTCGTAGGTGACGAGGATGTCTGAAGAACAAAAGGGAGGTTTTGTTTGAAGTTTCTGGAGAGACTACGGTTGAACAAGAGAAAATCGTACGACTTTGGAACTTACAAATCTCACGGAGGAGTCAGCGAGGGAGGGGTCAAGGGTGTAAGTCGGCGGGAACTGGTGGAACTGTGGGAGTGAAACGACGTATTAATGAGCCTGGCTTATGCGTCAGCGTATGATTGGAGGAATAGATGAGCAGACCAATAGAGGCTTCCCAGGTAGGATGCGCTTCGTTGTTAAGGTTTTCTTTTCGGAGTTTTGCTGTTCAGGATTTTTGGGACAACAGTTCTGAAAATTACCCATTCAAGTGAAAATTGAGAAATTTATAGCTTTTAGAGCAGCTTTCAAGAGAGGGATAAGATAAGAGTAGATAATTTATAAGAAAAAGGATAACAATATGCTAAGAATAGATAGATTAAAAACAACTCAACTTCTTTAAATATTATTTGAGGGTTCAATAATACATATATATATATAACAGCAAAGCTCCAGAAAGAAATTCATATTATTATGAAAATCATATATGACAAGATTTTATTAGAAAATTGGACCTAATTAATTCAAACACATGGACCTGAATTTTGTCCCTTTAATTGATATTTTACTAACTCATAAACAAGAACTAGATTTTTCTTAGACTGAAAACAAGAACTAGATTGATTATAGGTTCATGGTCATAATGATATTATTGTTCATGGTACGAATAACATGTACTTTATAGATAGTATGCATTTTTTAAATTTAATATTATATACAAATATATAGGTATGAAGAGTAAAAGAAGTCAAAATATTTTATTTAAAAATATTAAATATTAGTTAATCCGTTATCAATATGGATATGGATAATTTGATATCACTATTACTGACATCAATAATATGTATTGCTGTTGGGAAAAAAAATATATCAATATACTATTTATAAATAACTACTTTTAAGAATACAATTCATATTTCAACCTCATAGCCCACCTAATGATAAATAAAATGATACCTTTCCTTAAATAATCTATCTATATATTTTTAAGGAGATTTGAAGAATAATATAAATAGCTTAAATAAAATGGTATAGTTTCAAATAAATAATAATAATATGAATTTTAAATATATTTTTACATATTTAAAAGTTGAATCTAAAATTGTCCCCTAAAGGGAACGTCGTGGCACCCCGCTATTGGGCAGCTCAACGTGTATAGTCCTCTCTCATACGCGTGTTGCATGTATAAAGGACCAAAAATGTGAATCCAAATCTCCCGTTCGAATCCGATCAGGCGACCCAAAAAATATCCATTTTTTCCCGTCCAGATCGATTCATCCTCGATCTGAAGCAGACAGAGAACAGAGAGATCAACAATGGACGCCATTGATTCCGTCTTCGATCCTCTCAGAGAATTCGCGAAGGACAGCGCTCGACTCGTAAAGCGCTGCCACAAACCTGATCGCAAAGGTGAATCTTAATCTTACTGTGCCTCTATTTTTTCCCCCATTTTTTGATTCGATTTTTTTCCTGGGTATTTATTGGAAGCTTTTGATTGCAGAGTTCTCCAAAGTTGCGGTCCGCACAGCGATCGGTTTCGTAGTGATGGGATTTGTGGGCTTCTTTGTGAAGTTGATCTTCATTCCAATCAACAACATTATCGTTGGATCTGGTTAGGTAAAGTTAAATTTTTTGCACATTACAGAATGTTCTCTCTTCCTTTTACCGTTTTCGCGTGCATCGTTTTGATTTCCACGAATTATGTGGTAGTTCGTGTGGCTTTTTGATTATATTTTCCCTCCTAATAAGGAGTTGATCTATGTACTTATTGGAGCTATGTACAATTTTCTCGTTCATATTCTTTTTTAGTGGTTGTGGATGTAAAGAGAATGGTTTGACTAGATGACCGTGTCTTAGCTTGAATGATTTGATTTTAGGGAATTAATGGGAGGAAAGTAATTGAAATTTTTATTTTTGTTGCTTCATATGTTTTTTTTTATAAATTATTTGGATCCAATTGCTATTCATGTAGCATAATCGATTGTTAGTCTAAGATTTCTGCTCCATTGTTGTGACTAAACTTTTACATGTATGCAATATGCTAATTATGATTACTTTTTCTTTTACTGTGTACTGTAGAATTCTTCTTCTTCCTTGAAATCGATACTGGTCGTTATTCATGCATCCTTTCTAGGAATTTCCAGTGACAATTGGTTGTTAATCTTGTATTTTCCTGCTGTTCTTTAAGGGTTTTTTTGGAGGAAAATAAAGTTTTTCTTTTTTCTTTTATTGTCCTACATATGAATTGAGTTGTGATGCGCAATCTTTATAAGAAACACTAGTAATTTGGCCTGTTAGTCGATTGGACTAGAATTTTTTTCTTTTGGCCAATTGATCATAATTTCTTTTTATAAAATTTAAACCCAAGCAATTCTCACTGAAAAAAAACATGGGTGAGAGTTGGTGGTTACTGCCCTTTATTTAGCTTGGATTTTGTGGGGGGATAATCATAAATGGCAATTCACAAAATTCTGTCCTTATGTTTTGTGAGACATCAGTGAGTGCAGTTACATGGACATACGATCTTGAAATAACTACTCTATCCAATTGCTTAGGCCATTTGCTTAGGAGTCCGAGTTTAATGACTAAGAATATAACAAAGATCAAAAGTTTACCTTAGGATTGACCAAGGGATTACAAAGATCAGGTGCAAGGGGGGATTGGGAGATCCTGACTCTAAACAAATAAAATATATGGGTTTGCTTGTATTCATGTGCATGCATACTTACATGGAAAACTGTTCTTTCACTGCTAAAATTCCCTTTGGTTTATCTAGAGTTTTGCTTCATTAAAGCCAGAATTTGTTACTATGGTATCTCGTTGTCAGTCTTCACCAAATCAAGTTGATGCATAATCTTACCATGTTACATGTTCCATGGAAATGTTACTTGTTCACGCATAATCTTGAGTGAAGGAATTTTTGTTGTAAAGAATTTCTTAAATACGTTAGATCCTATGTAATTGAACATGCTCAAAAAGACTGATTGGTAGACATTGTTGATGCATTGGACCTTAAAAGCGTCATATGGCATGAAGGCCAAAAGCAAAAATCTGCTTTCATAGGAAAATGGAAGTGGGGCATTTATTTGCCTTGGTGAATGAAAATCTAACGAATTATTGGTTGTCTCACAGGATGAGAGGACTATTGGCAGTCAAGAAATGCAGCCAAGTATGCGAAGCAGAAAGAGATCCTTTTCGTTAGGATGATTTAATGTTAATTTGGTCAGAGATTTGCTGTATTTCCTCTGTATCATCTCTTTAATGTTTTAGGAACTATACGTTCGTAATTTGTAGACCTTGAAATTTTGTGGAGTTCTAATCTAGGACAAAGTGACAAGGCATTGAGGAGGCATGGCAATTTTGCTTCGAAGTTGTTTTATATGTTTTTCAATTTTCACCTTCGTCTTAATCCTCTGTCTCGTTGAGTTATTTAAGAGTGTCAAAGGATTGGGAGTTTAAACCGCTGTTTGGTTGAGGGGTTTCGTAGGGTCTCCTCTCAATCGGGTCACCAAAAATTGGTTCTCTCCTTGATTGAATTTAAGGCTATGTTTGGTACGTAGCATTGGGTTTGCAAGTGTGGGATGGTATAGGGAATAAGTCAATTTATAGTGTTTGGTACGTGGTGTTGAGAATGCCTTGGGATTGGATAATACCACATACATGGGATTAGACAAACCCACCTCCCCTTGGTATTGAGATTTTAATCCTGGGATTGAAAATTTACTTATCACCAAAAAAAAAAATTACTTACCAAAATATCCTCCTAAAATTTGTTTAATGTCACACTTAACCTTTTTATCACCCTTTACCTCTATCAGTGACTTTCTTCATTGCCCTTCATTCTGTCAGTGACCATCTCCGTTTGACGACGTCCTCCTCCTATCATCTCTATCATCTCTTGTGATTTGGTCAAGAGCCTTCTTTTTTGATTACGTTTTACCCAATTATTTATATCTTCCATTACTATTTCGTTATCTCCATTATCTCTCGCAATTTTCATCTTCCATTGTGATTCCATCATCGTCACGATGAGGTGGGTATCTTCAAACTAGATTTAGTTGGCAACGCCTTCTTCCTCCATGATTGCAAATCTCTTCAAATCTAGCTTTGAAGATTTACTTTGAACTTGTACTATATTTTGAATCAAAATGATTGGGAACTAAATCTGTTTTATTCAATTTGTATTTGGATATTTTTTACACTGACGTTGAGTTCGTTCAAGTTCTATTTGATTTTTTTATTTCATTTGTGTTTGAATATAGAGATTTACTTCTTTGGTTTTGAATGGTTATTTAGATTAAAATTAGATTTCATTTAATATTTTGTATGTGTTTGAATCTGGTATGATATCTTCCCATCTTCCATTTGAGTTTGATGAAAATAACAAGGAGTGAACATGACAAGGGCAATTGAGTCTTTTGTCTAATTTTTGTCAGATCTGGGCCTCACTTTTATTTTCTAATCTCATGTTAAACCAAATGTAATTTTAAACCCCCAATGCCACTCCCAATCCCATTTCCATTCCAAATTCCAATTTCTCAAAGTTCAATGCTACATACTAAACAAGACCTAAAGTTCTCTTTAAATTTAGGGGATTTTGGAGGAGAGGGCGAAATAAACTTTATGAGACTATATTAGCCTTCATAAAATTTATAAATTTTCAAACTGGTAATAGAGATATAAATCATGACCTCGTATCAATAAATATTTATTAATAGTATATGATTAAATAATTAAAATACAAAAAATAACAATTTAGTTTAAATATATTTTAAAATAAATAATTAAAACTAAATTTATTAACATTCATAATTTACCATATTTAATAAAAAAAGGGAAAATGACATTTAAGTTTCATGTAAGCAATTGAATGACAAAAAAATCCCAAGAAATGGCATAATTAATGTCAAGTCCTATGGGATCTCATATGAATTTTTCTAATTGTAAAAAGACATAAATATCCCTAAGACATAAATATCGCGATAGTGAGATACGGATACCCGATAGTGGGGTTTACCCCTCCATCAGGGAAATAACAACCCCAGCATATGCAATTAACAACTCCAGCGCCTGAAATAACAACCCTAGCACCCCGTCAACTGCAACTAATAACCCCATCAGCTGCACTTACAACATTTCCATCTAAAATAACAACCCCAGCCCCTGCAACTAACAACACCATCAGCTGTACTAAAAACCCCAGCCTCTACACTAACAACTCCATCAGCTATAACTTATAACACAGAACCTGCAATAACAACCACAGCGCCTAAAATAACAACCCTAGCACCTGCAACTAACAACCCCATCAGCTGTACTAATAACCCCAACCCCGATGATGAGTAAATCCACCTGCAACACACTGTACTGTTCTCTTATTTTATAGCAAAATGTGTTAACACTGTACTATAGAAACGTGAAACTATCTGATAGTGACACAGCTGCTACAGTACAATATTGGCACGTTTTGCTATGAAATAAGAGAACAGTACACTGTGTTGCAGGTGGATTTACTCATCATCGTGGTTGGGGTTATTAGTACAGCTGATGGGGTTGTTAGTTGCAAGTGCTAGGGTTGTTATTTTAGGCGTTGTGGTTGTTATTGCAGGTTCTGTGTTATAAGTTGCAGCTGATGGAGTTGTTAGTGTAGGGGCTGGAGTTTTTAGTACAGCTGATGGGGTTGTTAGTTGCAGGGGCTAGGGCTGTTAGTTGCAGGTGTTGTGGTTGTTATTTCAAGTGGAGAGGTTGTAAGTGCAGCTGATAGGGTTATTAGTTATAGCTGATGGGGTTGTTAGTTGCAAGTGTTGGGGTTATTATTTCAGGCGCTGGGGTTGTTAGTTGCAGGTACATGGGTTATTTTTTCCCCGATAGAGGGGTAAACCCCACTATCGGGTATCCGTATCTTACTATTGCGGGAGACGTTTGCTTAAGGAAAATTTTCAAGGATATTTATGTATTTTTACAACTAGAAAAAATTCATATGAGATCCCATGGGACTTGACATTAATTATGCCATTTTTTGGGACTTTTTTGTCATTCAATTGCTTACATGGGACTTAAATATTATTTTTCCATAAAAAAATTATAAATTTTATATATGAAAAAAATCAGTATAAATATAAGAATGAGTTGACACAACTTTTATAATATTAAAACGTGAACTCATGGCAATTTAAGTCAATTGGACTCAAGCCCAATAACCCTCCCTCACAAGAAAATCAAAACTCGATCAACCACTACTACTTTTTTTTTGTACATACAAAATTTAGATAAATTTAACACTGGTCTTTATTAAAATTAGGATACAATCTTAAGGTTTAGAGAGTATTTATAGTGGACTTATGAGATAATCAATTAAAAATATTCTTACAACAGCAGCTGAAATTGAACTCACATTCTTATAGGATATGAGTATGTTTTTTACTATTTATACTAACTCTACTTTTAGAAGGACCAAGCAATGAGGTGGACCTTGAACCAACTATATTGGGTCCTTTGGGATAAATATGATACTTCTGTGCAGTATATTTCCTCTAATACTCAAATTATCCATTCTAATCTGACTGATATTAGGTCTTCGGAGTGTTTTGCTGTCACCTTCGTCTATGGGGCACCTGTTGCCATCAGAAGAGACGACCTTTGGTAATCCCTTGAGACCATAGATCACGAAATAGAGGGTGATTGGCTGGTGCTGGGGGACTTTAATACCTTCATGGACCTTCGGATAAATTAGGTGGTGCTAACCCCTCCCTCCATGCAATGAAACGTTTTTTGGATTGAATTGCTGCTTTTGAATTGCTCGAAATTCCCAAGGAAAGATTGGACTGGCCTTTCTGCAATACCCCTTGGGAGTTAAATCAGCCACACAGAAAAGTTTTCCACAAGCTGAAATATAAATCTGATCACAGGCTTATTGTTGTATCTGATGAGAACCCTAGTACCCATTGGGCCTAAGAAAAAACAGTTCAGATATTATGCAGCATGGGTTAAAGGAAAGTTTCAATGAAGTGGTTAATAAATCCTGGGGAAATGAAGATTGGTGCGAAGTTGTTAGAAATTTTGCGGAGGAAGCTACCAAATGGAATTCTAATGTCATGGGTAGCATTCCCAAAACGAAGCGCACTATTATCAGAAGGATTGTGGGCATAGATCAAGCAAGACGGAACAACACCTCTAATGGCCTCTATCGTTTGGAAAGAAAGCTCTGGCAAGAATCCAATAAATTGGCTGCACAAGAAGAGCTCATATGGTTCCAAAACTCAAGGTGTAAGTGGATTAAATGGGGAGATAAGAATACAACGTTTTTCAATGCTTCAACCATGATGAAAATGACAAGACAACGTATTGATGCACTACAAGATGAGGCTGGGATTTGGATCACTAATCAAGCTGATTTAAAAAGGATGGCCGGGGAGTTTTTTCAATCTCTATACACGAAAGACAGCCAAGGGAGGGACTCGTCGGAATGGATTGCAGATTTTCCCCACCTTAATTCTACTGATTTCGAGTTGCTTCATAAGGATGTAACTGATATTGAGATTAAAAATGCTGCCTTCATGATGGGTGCCTTTAAAGCACCAGGGCCGAATGGCCTTCAAGCTCATTTCCTCCAAACGCAATGGAGCCTTATTGGGAGCAATGAAGCCTTAAACTCAATGCAATAAAAACATTTAAATACTATATCAACTAAAAAAAAAACAGAAAGAAAAAAATATACTTGCAGCTTGGCCTTGGCCTAGGCCTAAAAGCTCATAGCATAAAACATTTATAATATACCTCTAAATGAAAATCAAGATTCAACAACAAAAGTACGTTTTCTTACACAAAAAGCTTTGAAATGTCGTGATTCTCATTAGAATCAAATACATATAACCAAAGTATACCCTCTAAAGGAAACCAAAAAAAAAAAGAAATGAAAATTTCTTGTATAATTTTTTCACACTAATTTTGATTCTGTAATATGAGCATACACACACTAGATAGAGAAAAAAAACATTTGATTGGTTACGTTCTTGAATTCAGATCATGGATCGATCACACTGGATTAACAATTCTTGAAGCCGAGTTTGCATTCTGATCACCTTCTTCTTCCTCATTCTCTCTGCTTATCTCTTCCAACGATTTTCCTTTAGCTTCTGGAACCAAGAAGGTGAACAGCATCCCCACAAAGTTAATCACACCCAACATTATCAGAGAATTCTTCATCCCAATCCCAGCTGGGTACCCTGCATCTGTCTTCTTTGGATCCTTGCTTTGTGCAGCATACAAGAACCCAAACGCCCCCACGATCGCTCCGGCCTTTCCGGCAGCCGCCGACAGCCCGTGGCAAGTTGACCGCAACCTCGCTGGGAAGATCTCGGCTGGCACAACAAAGGTGGTGGCGTTTGGACCGAAGTTGGCGAAGAAGAAGGTGAGTGCGTACATGACAAGGAACCCTATTCTGTTCTCCTTCTTGGTCCAGTGATCGTAGGGAATTGCGAGAGCGAGCATGAAGACGGTCATGAAGAAGAAACCCATAAGTTGGATGAAGAATCGTCCCAATATGTCTATAAACGCCACCGTGAACCAGTATCCCGGCACGGTGCCGCACAGTGCAATGAGCACTTGTGCTCTTGCGACTCTGTAAACTTCGTGAATGGCGTTCATGTCTTTCGCCGGAGGAAGCCATCCAACTGCTGTATAAATATCTTTCTGGAAAAGATTTGAACTGTAGTATGCAATGTCAAGTAAAAACCAGGTGGTACATGTTCCGACCAAGTGAAGCCCATGTCTTCGAGCGAATTCCTTACTGAACAAACCGAAGCTGTTGTTGTTGTCTCTTTCGGGTGAAGATTTTAGCCGCTCGTCAGCTTCGAGTTCGACTTGGAGCACCTTTGACATATCCACAGCTGCTTGTTTTGCGTTCTTGGCCACCAGAGCGGTGTACCTCGCCGTCTCCGGCATCTTCGCTCGCGAGTAGAAGGTCAGTGCGGCGGGCACGGCTCCGAACATCAGAATTATGCGCCATACGTAGTCGGCTTGCGGCGGAAGAGAAGCTTCTGCACTCACACTGTACGGTGGAGCCTTATACGCATGGTCGAAGGCGGTGGCGACGATCAGAGAAACAATTCCTCCAACCAAAATTCCAAATCCTGAAGAATCAATCATAAATAACATTTTAAAAAACACTTTAATGTGTACAGTAATTATAAATTGATTGTTTAGAGCAAATTAATGCCAGAAAGTAAAACCAACCTTGCATAGCAAAGACGGCGGCGATGAATGCTCCACGAGTCTTCTTGTTAGCGTATTCCGACATGATGGTGGCGGAGAGAGGGTAGTCACCGCCGATACCGAAGCCAAGCCAGAATCGGAAGAAGCAGAGAGTGGAGATGACACCTTTTGGGGATTTACCAAAAGAGAGACCAGAGGCCAACGAGGAGATTACCATGAGAGCGAGAGTCATCCCGTACACTCTCTTCCTCCCCATCTTGTCCCCGAGATACCCGAAGAAAAGCTGACCGGCCAACGTCCCACAGAGAGCCACGCCGTTGACGGCCATGGACACGTTCGGCGGCAAACTCCCCGGCTTCTCGGCCCCTTCCTCCGTGTAGTATATACGTCCCAGCAACTTGGTAACGTTGGCGATGCTGAAGAGATCGTAAGCATCGGTGAAGAAGCCCATGCCGGCGATGACGATGGCCGTGAAATGATACCATTGCGTCTTGGCGACATCAAGGGCGTTAAGCACATTGGTCTGTTCGGCCGCCATAACCACGAGACTGCTACTGGAACGTGGTCGTCAACAATCCCTACTCTGTCACCAAAAGTTGCATCCCAAAAGGCAAGGCAATTAATTAAATAAACAAGCTGCCATTGATTTTTCACATTTTTTTTAGGCCGCCAAGACTTTGACATAAAGAATTGAGTATAATTCTCCACGCCCCTACGGCACGGGTTCTGCTATAGACCATACTTTTATATATACATTTATGTAAATTGACCATTTCTTTTTCAAAAGAGTTATATAATAATAATAATAGCGACTGTATGGAAAACTCTCATTTGTCTTGTATGTTAATATGAATGTGAAGCAAAAGTGTGGAAAATGAAGTCAAACAAGAAGGTAGAAAACGGAGAAAAGAGCAAACAATAGAAAGAAAAATGAGTCAACATTATCGGTAGAAGCGAAAGGATCAAAAGAATAATGATTTTGGTATTGTTTAACTATTGGCGACCAACCATACATATTACTTTCACTGCCTCATCACCTTCTAGATTAGTCCCACATCTCTCTCTCTATATATATATATTTTATATATGTGTATGACTCATGCTAGCTCTCTCTCTATATATATGTATATCTTTTACATATATGTGCATGACTCATGCTATTTACTCATCTTTTCTAGAGTTACCATATATTACTGGCTAGCTACTTCATTCACAGGGAACTAGATTCTATATATAACAGCTGTATCATGAGAGATATAGATATATAGAGAGAGAGAGATACCTGGTTGATACGAAGGAGAAGAAGCTTTTGAGAGACGCGAGAGAGAGAAGTGGTTATGATGGGTTATGGTGTGGATATGAATGGAGAGAGGTTTGAATGTGATGGGGATATATATGGAAGAAGAAAAGCATATACCGAGATTATTCCTTCCCAGCTTCTGAAATCATTTTATTTTTGTATTCAAAGTCAATAAACACCTAACGCTTCCTTCAACATTATTCTCTTTATCATGTTCACATGATGATGATGATGATGATGATGATGATGATGATGATGATGATGATGATGATGATGATGATGATGATGATGATGATGATGTGATGATGACGATGATGACGATGATGATGAATTAGTCTCCATATACATGTTTTCATCACACTATTAGCTAATTGTTTAGCCATATATATTACTCCATCTATGTGCAAATCATATACATGTTTTCGATGAATCATCATGTATGCAGACATAAGAAGGAGTTCTATTATTCTTTACAGCATGTTAATAATATAACTTCTATATTTATATTTATGTAATATATACATTTTCATAGGATATATATACTCGAAACAAAGTTTGTTTTCCTAAGATTAAGGAAATATATCACTTAGATATATTTAGCCTCCTCGTATGTTTCTGTTATATTCAGTTCTTCAATTTAATCTCTTTTTAATTTTTCTTTTACAGCTCATCATCATCATTAACGTTCGAAACGCTCTGGATAACCTTCCTTAATTATTCGTTTACTTACTAAAATTTCTAACCAAAAAAAAAAAATCAAAGACCTATATCTGCATCCTTCTTAAGTATCAAACGATTCATGATTTTGTCTTACCTAGTTCCCAATAAGAAAAAAAATCATAATTTTGTCTTCTTACTCTTTATACTCTGATAACATGAAGAACACACACCCCCATATATTCCTAAAATTCGAGGTTTTGCCTCATCTATCCATGGTTCTCTACAGCTCCAACACTTGCAAAATGGAAAAGAATCCAATATTCATTAGCGAGGCCTGCAAATTAAAACTCCAATATATTGACAACATAATCCTAAATTAACATATAATAGGGTTAGTTGGACCCACTTACCTGAAGTTTTATAGTAATGGCACTGACATAGAAGTACAACACCAGTCATCAGTAACCTAATTCACAGGTTAGTCATCATCAGTCAAACCACTTCATAAGGTTCAAAACTCATATATATATATATATATATATATATATATATATATATATATATATATATTTCTCAATCGATCTCATTCATTCAGAATAACCCATTTAAAGCAATTAATTATATTATTATATTGCTTTGATTCACCTTGATTGATTATTGGATGTCAAAATATACAATTATTAATTAGATTCCGTTTCACCCTAATGGGCTTGCGCTTTAAAGTTTAAAACCGTAACGCTAGTATACATTATGATTTTGTGACATCACAGGCCAAAAAAACTGTGCCATAATTGCTAATAGATTTATTTTGACTAAAATATACGCTTTAATCTTTTATATTTATATTAAATTTTATTTTAATCTTTTCAATTTTAAAATTGTATTCTTAATCTTTTAAATTTAACGATGTTAATTTTACTTACGAAAAACGTTAACTCCACATATGCAAATAAAAAAATACTGACTCAAAATTTAAAGAATTTAAGAGGAATAGCCACGTAGCAATTCCATATTTTTGTATTTGTATAAAGTTAATTTTAATTTAAAATATAAAAATAATTATACTAAAGAATTAAAATTAAAATTTAGAGATATTTTGTAATTAATTAGTTGATAAATTATTATTTAAAATTCGTTAAGTCAGCGTTTTCTGTTGATATTAAATTTAAAGGACTTAGAATATAACTTTTAAACTTAAAATATTAAAATAAAAATTGATATAAACATAAATTAAAGGACTAAACATATACTTTAATTATTTATTTTTTTAAAAACTTAACAAATAATGAAGGGTTCATTGAGTTTACAATAAGGTTAGATTGAAAGATATTTAAGAACAGAATCAGATATAAAGAAAACTAAAAGGCTAAACACACGACTCTTCTCCAATTAAAAATGACAATAACAACATTGAATGGGGAATTAAACAAATAATCAACGTGAAATAAATTGGGATTTTCAAGAGTTTTGTTTGATGTGGGAAGTGAGGTTATGGATTGGAAGGAATATTTGGACTTTTGTTTTTTTAGGGTACGTATAGCCCTTTGACTTGAGGGCACCACCTTCTTCACGTTGCATTCGCACACGATAATAATTTTACAATAATGCTACATTTTAATAATATATTTTGTTCATGCTTGCTTGCCCTAACCCTAATCAAGGTAATATTCAATTAATATAGTACACATTGGTATTTAATTACTGTTAATTAATTCGTGCATCAATTATTGCCTTTGATTGCTTGATATTGATTAAATAATTGAATACAGATAAGAGTTATTATCATAAAATATCAAGTACGCACTCCAATTAAGAGTAAAACAATAATTCATTAGTAATTTATTAATATTTTATTTCCATACAACGAATTAGAATATGAGAAATATTGTCTCTAGTGACGCGGGCATGCCCGATATTTTATTTTTATTTTTTTTGGCTTCACATATTTAATTATACTATTTCATTTTTTTAAAATTATTTATTTGAAAAAAAATTATTTGTATATAATTGAAAGATACATTGAATTACCTATAAAGTATATACGTGGAGATTAAATTACGGTTAAATGTGTCTGTTATTTATATATATACACAATAAAAAAAATATACAAACATGTTAACCTATAAAACTCATCCATCAGAATTTGTGAAAATAGGCTTAGTTTATTTCTCTAATAAATCTAGCCTGACTTTTTTCTAAATAGGTCGGGCTATAGTCTTCAAATATAGTGCCTGACTTATTTTTACCACCATATTTGTTCTTATCAATTGTTTATATTATTAGATAATGAAGTGATCAAAAAAAAAATGGTGAAAAACGCTTAAAATTTAACAACACTATATAGCCTGTTTGATTTCATTGAAAAGCATAATTTAAAAAAAAAACATTTAGGTAAAATTTAGATTTAATTTTTTTTTAAAATAAAGAGTCACTATATAGCCTGTTTGATTTCATTGAAAAGCATAATTTAAAAAAAAAACATTTAGGTAAAATTTAGATTTAAATTTTTTTTAAAACAAAGAGTTATATTTATTCAAATAGACTTTTAGATTAAATTATAGTTTAAAACTAATGTTTCAGATAAGTTGGTCAGAATAATTTATGGAACAGTAAGAACTTATAAAATAACAAATTACTATATTACCCATATTTTTTCTTACACCCTCTCTCATCTTATATCTTATCTCTCCTCATTTAATACTCATACTATTTTTTTTAATTTATCAATAATAAAAATATTTCAAGAAATAACTATCTAAATACCTATTTATTCAAAACTATTTTTTTTCATAAGCTCTTCTCTAAAAACTATTTTCTATAAGCTGTTAAAAGGTATTTTTTTCATAAGTCCATTTCTAAAATATTATCTAAATACATAATATAACTATATACTGGATACATTTTGATAAGATAGAAGAATTGTTTATAAAGATAAAAATATAATTAAATTAAAAATAAATTTTAAAAATTTATTTAGTAGTATATAAATAAATATAAAATTTTTATATTTTTTTATAATTTAAGATAAAATAATTTAAAATATTTTTTATAGTTTAAAAATAATTAAAGTTATTTAATTATTTTATAACTTATGATAAAATGTTTTAAAATATTTTATTTTTATTTCTATCATTTTATTTTCTAATTTTTTTATAGAAATAAAATATTAAAAATAAAAGTAAAAATAATTTTTATTATACTAAATAAAAGAAATAGAATATCCTATTTTCCTATTTTTATTTTTATTATACTAAATATGCCTATAATGCCTGAATCACATTTGATAATAGTTTTTGTGGTAAAAAAAATATTTGCATGAAACTTGTAACTAATGTGCGCGACTTCCTACACTTTGATGTTATATATACAACACAAATTATAAAAGTCAAGCTAGAAGCAAGAGTGTTAATTAAATATTTTTAAAAATATCACTTATTCAATTAAAAGTTGGGATTTTTTTTAAAGGAAAATTTTAGATAACGCTTATTATAACCAATTTATTCCTAAAAGCTACTAAACACAACTCTAAACCTTCCGTACAATTTAGGGTGGAACAACCTATGTTGTTTTTGTCAAAGGCTAAAAGCCGGCCCAAAGTCATTTCAATGATTAAAAAATAAAAAATGCGTTGATTAATGGAAGAAAGAAAGCAAAAACTCATTTAAATTTTAAAAAAATAAATTAAAATTTTTAATATTAAAAATAATAAATTAGATAAAAATTTAAATCTATTATTTATAAATTTATATATAAAGACTAAATTAACATTCATTTTACTAATAATATTTATAAGTCTGATAATATAATTTACAATTTTATCAATAGTATTTATAACTCTGATAATGGTATTTATAACTCTTATAATAATATTTATAACTTTGATAATAGTATTTATAATTTTGATAATGGTGTTTGTAACTTTAAAAATAATATTTATAACTTTGACAATATTATTTATAAATTTATTAATGGTATTTGTAATTCCCATAATGGTATTTACAATTTCAACAATGATATTTATAACTCCTGCAAGGCTGCAATAGTATTTGTAACTCCCACGAAGGAGAATAAATAACTTTACCAATAGGATTAATAACTTTGCCACTAATATTTGTAACTCTTGTAATAGAATTTGCAACTTTATCAATGGTATTTACAACTTTCGCAATAATATTTGTAACTCCCACAACGGAAAAGAAACAACTTTTCTAATGGTATTTGTAACTCTCACAATTATATTTATAATTTTACCAATAGTATTTATAAGTTTATCAATAATATTTGTAACTCCCACTGGTATTTGTCACTTTCACGATGGGATTTGAAATTTTGTCAATAGTATTTATAACTCCTACAATGATATTTGTAACTCCCGTAATGCTATTTGCAACTCGTACCACGGAAAAGAAGCAACTTTGCCAATAATATTTAGAACTCCCAAAATTGTATTTATAATTTTGCTAATATTATTTGCAACTCCTACAATAGAGAATAAGCAACTTTGCCACTGGGATTAATAACTTTGTCAATGTTATTTGCAACTCCTACAATAGTATTTATAGTTTTGCTAATGATATTTGCAAATTTATCAATTGTATGTATAACTCTTACTAGTATTTGAAACTTCTATAATGGAATTTTCAATTTTACTAATGGTATATTTGCAACTCTCGCAATGATATTTACAACTCCCATAACAAATAAGAAGCAATGGTATTTATAATATCTTCAACCATTGACCGATTGATGTTATGATTTAATTAATCACTTTTAATGTTCAATTTTTATAAAATTTTCTTAAAGAATGAGATTTGTAATAGTATTTTAGTGTTCAACTTAGCTAATAGTATTTGCAACTTTCTTAATAGGATTTGTAACTTTATCAATAGGATTTACAACTTTTTCTATAGAATTTACAACTTCACCTATAGGATTTGCAACTTCTTACAATAGAATTTATAACTTCACCTAATCGAATCTACAGTATGAGGTATAGTCTTTCTTCCAATTATTAAAATTAGATTTCTCCCAATTATAAAGACTATTATTAGAGTTGTAAATATTATTATCAAATGGGCTTGTTTTTTGTCATATTCTCTTGATTAATTAGCGTGAACAGTTATTTGTCCAATAAAATATAAGTTGAGGGTTGACAATTTTGCTCTTCATTCGAGAACATTCAGACTTCAGACCATAAGCTTGGTTAATTTTAACAGATAAGATCGGATATATTTATTAAATATTTAAATTAAATAGACGATAAAAATTAAGTATATAGAGCCAAATCCTTATCAAAGGAAAAAGCATGCTTCATTATGAGGAAAACAGTAATTTAGTTCGAGTTATTAATATTTTATTGCTACAACATATAACAATAAAGAAAATTTAACAACTTATGCGGTCAACAGAAAAAAAAACATGCCTTATGTTATTAGAAATGTGTTAATTAATTAATTAGCACGTGAACATTTTGTTCAACTTTATAAAATTAAATTTGAAGTTTGATTATTATTATTATTATTATTGCCAACAAATTTGACTGTGATGCTTGCCTGATTGAAGACTTGGAAGCATGATGTTGATTAATTTTATAGGATACTTATAAAACATATTAGCTTTCAAAACCATCTTTGCTTGCTCCCTAAATGGTTACTCATTCGTTCATTATAAACAATTTTTAAGTAGAAACTGGCATTTCTAAAGGTTTACATTTTTTACACCACGAAAAAAATAATGCTAAAAATAGGGGACATATTTTTGGTAGTGAAGGCTAAAAATAACGTTTAGAATAAAAAATAATAATTAAAATCCACGGATAATATGCTCCTCCTATCTTTAATATATTAATTATTTAATTAATTTAATTAAATTAAAAAAATTAGTTAATATAATATATTTTTTAAAACACTTTATCATCTTCTTTAACTCATTTTTTATCTCTTATTTAATTATTGTTGAAAGAATATCAATAAGATAATTTAAAAAAAAATTAATAATATAAAAAATATATCTTATATTTAGAACCAATATCAACTATCTAATTAAATAATAATATTAAGTACTAAAGGAATATATTATAATCACTACAAAGAAATAATATTAAGTTTTTTTATTAAATATAAATATTATATTATTAAAAATAATTCTATTTTTAAGATATTATCATATATTAAATGTAAATACCTTTCTATTTTCCTAACTTGTTTGTAAATAATATTAAGTAAAACAATATACAAAGGAGATAAAATAATCATGGGCTTTTGTATATTATATATATATATATATATACATATATACATGGCTAAAAAAGGTGGATATGTTTGGCATGAAACTTTACATTGTTTCAAACAATATTATAAAATAAAGGTTTTGTTAAGTTTAATCCTTCATGCTCTCAATTATATTTGAAAGATTTACTATTATTTCATCACGACCATCTAAATTATATTTAAAATCTCTGTTTTTTTAAAAAAAAACAAATTAGGCAGCCGAATACTAATAACGGGAGATTATAATTAGGAAGCTTTCATATCTAAATTCTAATCTAACTATAGTAGTATTGCATATGGAGAGATGACCCGAGAGAATATAAGTAGAAGATCCAAACCCGGTTATCAAGCTAGTTGAATTCATATTCTCATACTGGAACCGTTATTGTAGAAGATGGCTCTGCTCCATGATCATGATTCTCTTCTTCATTTTCTCTGCTCAATTCCTCCAACGATTTTCCCTTTGATTCTGGAACTAAGAAAGTGAACAACATCCCCACAAAGTTAATCACACCCAACATGATCAGAGAATTCTTCATCCCAATCCCAGGTGGATACCCTGCATCAGTCTTCTCCGGATCCTTGCTCTGTGCCGCATACAAGAATCCGAACGCCCCGATAATCGCTCCAGCCTTTCCTGCAGCCGACGACAACCCATGGCAAGTCGACCGGAACCTAGCCGGGAAGATCTCCGCCGGCACCACGAAGGTGGTGGCGTTTGGACCGAAGTTGGCGAAGAAGAAGGTCAATGCATACATCACAAGGAACCCTATTCTGTTTTCCTTCTTGGTCCAGTGATCGTAAGGGATTGCAAGAGCGAACATGAAGACCGTCATGAAGAAGAAACCCATGAGTTGGATGAAGAATCGTCCCAAGATGTCTATAAACGCCACCGTGAACCAGTATCCCGGCACGGTGCCGCACAGTGCGATGAGTACTTGTGCTCTTGCCACCTTATTAACTTCTTGAATCGCACTCATTTCTCCAGCGGAAGGAAGCCATCCCACTGCTGTATAAATATCTTTCTGGAAAAGATTCGAACTGTAATATGCAATGTCTAGTAAGAACCATGAAGCACATGTTCCAAGCAAGTGAAGTCCATGTCTTCGAGCAAATTCCTTACTGAACAAGCCGAAGTTGCTTATTCTGTCGCTTCCGTTTGATTTTTCTTCTTTCTTTGGCTGTTCCGCTTCGAGTTCGACTTGGAGGACCTTGGCCATGTCTTGAGCTGCTTGCTTTTCATTCTTGGCCACAAGAGCTGTGTATCTTGCCGTCTCCGGCATCTTCGCTCGTGAGTAGAAGGTCAGTGCGGCGGGCACGGCTCCAAACATGAGGATTATACGCCAAACGTAGTCAGCCTGAGGGGGAAGAGAAGCTGCCGGGTTCTCATTGTACGACGGAGCCTTGTACTCCTGGTCAAACGCAGCCGCCACGATCAGAGAAACTATGCCGCCGGCCAATATTCCAAATCCTGATTAAAAATCACGGTAAGAAAGAGGAAAAGAATCTCTCGACTGAACATCTCTAGATTTTATGTAGTTGCAATATATGATTCCAAGAAGTAAAATACGATTATTTATTTTATATTATTTTTTAGATTTTATTCTTAATTTAATTTTAAAATTTATAATTATCCCTCATAATATAATGTCTTTTTAATAATACAATTTTAATAGTAGAAATAAAATCTGTACAATTAAATAATAAAAAAAAAGTCTACATCGTTTACTTGTCAAAAGAGACTAGTTTAAAGAGTGAATTATAGATGGTGAAGTAAAATTTTGAACAGAGTGAAATTATTGACTTCAACTAACCCTGCATGGCGAAGACTGCGGCAATAAACGCTCCACGTGTGTTCTTATTGGCGTATTCCGACATGATGGTGGCGGAGAGAGGGTAGTCGCCACCGATTCCGAAGCCCAGCCAGAATCGGAAGAAACAGAGAGTGGTGCCGACACCTTTTGCGGTGTGGCCAAAAGAGAGACCGGAAGCAAGAGAAGAGATCACCATAAGAGCAAGAGTCATCCCATACACTTTCTTCCTCCCCAACTTGTCACCGAGCCACCCAAAGAAAAGCTGACCGGCCAACGTCCCACAGAGAGCCACGCCGTTCACGGCGGCCGACACTTTCGGCGGCAAGCTTCCGGGCTTCCCTGACCCTTGCTCGGTGTAGTATATCCTCCCCAGCAACTTGGTAACGTTGGGGATACTGAAAAGATCGTAAGCGTCGGTGAAGAAGCCCATGCCGGCGACGACGATGGCGGTGAAGTGATACCATTGTGTCTTGGCCACATCGAGAGCATTAAGCACGTCTCTCTGATCACGCGGCGCCATAGCCACAATGATAGTATAAGGTTTCGTTGGAGAATCCAAAATTCCTGCGACGACAAACAAGAACGACGAGCTATGTTTCAAGATTGAAACATACGTACAGATATATAGGCAGAGGCTTACGTTTGGCTGGTTTGACGTTGCGCATGTTTTTCATGGGTGTGTTGACCGTACACTTTGACGAACCAGGTGATTTTGCGTAATTTCTACCAACTTCTGAGTTGAATATTAGATACATGATGGGTCTATGATTTGAACTTAAACGACACGTACGATTCGCCAGAGTTATTTGTCAGGTATAAAAATAAATGAAAATAAATTGTATTAAGGTATAAACATGTGTCAAAATAAATGTAGGGGCTGATTCTTACTGTAGTTTCTTAACTATTGGAAAGGAATTATCAGAAAGTTATACTACTCATTTTTGTGCGAAATATAAGCTTCCATTTAAATTTATCTAAGTCATTTGATATTTTTTATTTATATTTTTACTTAATTAATTAATATTTTTACTCTCTTCCCCCACTAACTCTCTCCATAAGAGTGGCTTAAGAAAATAAATTGTATTTCTTATATATTTAGTATCTCTAACTAATTTTAATTAACTTTTTAAATAATATAAATTAAGTATTTGAAGTTTATATTCCCAATATGAGGGAGTATTATATGTATGTATCTTCTAGAAAAATAATTTAATTATTTATAACTTTTAGAAGTACTATATCTGGTTATAATTATAAGAGTTAATTAATTTTTTTAATAGATTAAAAATTTAAATTAATTAATTAATTTGAATAGATTAAAAAGTATATAATATAAATTTATTTAAAATATTATATTTATTTGTAATTAATTAATTTATTTATTTATTTTAATTTTAATTTTTAAAAAAATATTAATTTTTATATTACAAATTAAAGAGAACACAAATTATAATGATAGCGATATTAAATTTGGAGATTAAAAAATTAATTAAATATTTGTAAAAACTTTGCGTAGTTGTTCTTTGGAATACCACTTTTAATTAGTTGTATTGAAAACTACACTTTGATATAAACTTTTTTTTATTATATGCAATCAATTGAAATTATTTAAAAAAAAAGATAAAATAAATTAAAATTTTATGATAATAGGAACTTTCAGTGGGAATAGTAGACACGGGAACCGTGTTGGGACCATGAAGAACAGTTAGCTTTGGGTCACTTTCTGATGAAGCTTGAGAAGAATCTGTGATTTTGTGTTATTGGGATTACAAGTGAAGTTATTTACTCATCTTTTGAGGGGTAACTATCACTACAACTTCACAGGGAATCAGATTCTAAATATTGTAAGATCTTCCTAACACCCCATAATATACCACACTTTAAAATAACGTGATAGTGTGATATTCCCTCGAGGAAAGTACTTTTACAATATTACAACACTTACTGTATTATATTCCTTAGCTCATTAAATTTATTTAACTAATTTAATTATATTAAAAAATTAATTAATATAATATATTTTTTAAAAAAATTAATAATTATTTTCAATTTTCTCTTTTCTTTTTATTTAATTATTCTCAAAAAGAATATCAATAAAAATAATTTTAAAAAATTAATAAATATAAAAAATATTATATATATATATATATATATAAGACTACTATCAATTCATAAATTAAATCATATTTTAAGTACTTTTCATCATAAATAATTTAATCTAAACAATTTAATTATTTTTGTACATTAATTTAAATCCCAAATTTTCCCTTACTTATACAACCCCATCCTTAATATAAAGCTAGTTAGAAAGTTAAATTTAGTCTTATATATAATATATTAATATATTTTATGTATAATATTTATTATTTTTTATCAAATTAATTTATATAATTTATAAACTGATATATAATCTAATGTTGTACTATTTCGATCGTAAATATATAACATAATTAGAGAGTTAATACTATCTATCTTTTTTTTTTTAAAATTAAACTTATTGATACTCCCCCAACAATAATTAATTAATCAATTTTATTATATTAAGAAAAAAATATTATATTAACTAATTTTTTTATTCTAATTAAATTAATTAAATATGTTATATATTAAGGATCGGTCGAGTATATAAATATTTTGAAGAGATCATGTCAAGTTCATTATAATCAATTATTTTATTTAACTTTTTTAATATACTTAAATTAATCAACTATATTTTATATTAAAAATAGGTGGAAGTACTAAATAAGTTAAGAGTGTAAAATATTAAGAAAATGATTTATAAATATAATCAAATGAAAATAAGGTGGCTATAAAAAACTGCCATTGACATATTCATTGGAATAAAACTGGCTCATGCACGCAGAGATATCTAAAATAAAAGGGAAAGATGGGAGAAATCGACAGCAATTTATTCTTTTTATTATGTCAGACAATTAAATTTAAATGTAATATATAGAGATGAAATATTTGAATTATTTTGATTGATATCTTAATACTTTGTTTACAAACATCAAGGACATTAATGCCTTAAAAATATTTGAATTAAGAAAATATTGCATTTTAAAAAAAAAAACTATATCTAGACCTCACTAATACTATATATTTTCTTGTTGTGTATGAACAGAACAAATTATTTTACTCTATTATGTATACTATTTTTAAATCTATTCTTAAATTATAAATAAATAAGGGCAAAATTCCTGAGGGGGTTGTGTTAAAACAAGCTTTATAAGATTTCTTTTTGAATTAGCTTTATTACTAAAAATTGATCAAATTAATAAATCAGTGGAGGGAGTAGTTCAAATATTAATAGTTTAGATCATATTATCCTAAGGTTAGAATAGCCCTAACAAATATAATTTAATTAAAATATATAAAAATATTTATTTATAACACTAAAATGAGTAATAGATAAATAAAAATATATTAATTTACAAGTAAATATAATATTATATATAAATTTGGACAGATTTAGATTTAAGATTTTATATTTAAAAGACTAATTTTTTTATTTAAAGTAATGCTTGTTAATTTTATTTATTTGAACCAAACGTATACACTATCAGCTCTTAGTATTTTTAAGATTAAATTTGATTGAGTGAACTCTAACCGCAAGGAAGTTGTCGTCATTGGTCATCAAATTTATTTTGTAAAAGAATATTGGGGTAGACAAATAATAGAATATAGAAAATAAATTTAATGACATGTTTGAATAATATTTTCCTGATATATTATTATTTATTATTTTTATTGTTGCTATAAACAAACTTGTACATTTTTTATTTAAAAAAAAGATTGGTAATACATAATTAATGGCTCAGTTTCCATAAAATAGCAAGCAAATAATGATGATTAAGAGATTAAATTAAGCAGAACCTATCTAATCCGGGCACGTGTGTGATTAGTTTATTAATTGCACGTCTAAATTAGCGTTTAGTTTACCTCCATTGTCGTTTTTCTCCCTTGATAAGGAGTGAAGTACTGCTAGCCGTTGGATTTTTGAGATTACCGGAAAAACTGTACGACGGGTCCCACATGAAGTAAAATCTTTACTTGTCCCACGTGAACAACAAACTCGATCCCAATTCCACTTTCCAACATTTGACTTGTCATTTGGAATCTTTTTCACTCCTCTTTTTCCAGCTGGACCACAACATTTATATTCCTGTGAACATCTCTATCAATAAAGATTCGCCGTGTTGTGTGTGGTTTTCACATTGATCAGGTTTGGCTAGGCATCAAATGGGCTCGATACTCAGCTTGGAATGCTCCTTGGTCCATCATTTTGGGTATGCAGATCCGGCCAATATTTCAAACTGAATAGGCCCATGAGAATATGATCTTGTTTGGACAATCACCCTCTCCTTAGTGACAAATGGATAAAATATGCAATTATTTGAAACATATTCAATTTCTAGAGAGTATTATTTTATTATAATTTCAATCGCGATACTTAGAGAAATATCATAACTCATAGGTGCCTAAGTTTACGCTAGAGAGTAATAGATAACTTTCCCTACCTCAACATTGATATTACTTAGGAAGAAGAGAGATTTCGCCCTACTTTTATTTTATAGATGAACTCAACACTTTTCCAAAAATTTTTGTACCAAAAAAACAAAATAAATAAATACCTTCGTGAGCTTCCCAGCAAGGTGAAGGATTGAGTTTGATGACCCAAACTGGTCTTTTGAGGCTCCTTCACAGTTCTGTCATACACTTTTGAATTCTACAAGATAAAACTACTTACATACTTATCTCGTAAAACGCAAAATCAATTCTTCTTCATTAATTCAAACGGGTACTAATAAAATCAATTCCGCGGTTTAAAGGAGCTTGTTAAGCAGTGTTCAAAGTTCATGAATTGATTTCTTCTTCTCCAAATTCCTAAGTCCCAACCAAAAATCAAGGAACAATACTTACAAAATAAACGACTATATATTGTAAATCTAGAATAAGATACGAAACTCATGCAATCATGCTGCAATAATTACTTTCCTCATCTTTCTATCATTTCTCTTCCCTTTTCTCTTTCTCTGCCAATAAACATTACAATTATACACAACCTTGACCATGTTAAAAAGAAGACCATCTACTGAGGACTAGGCCAAAGGCCAATGTTCATGATGTTAACAAAGTGACAGAATACCCAGTTAGAAACAGGGGACAACATTGCACTAAGAATTGGTTTCATTGGAAAAGATTCCTAAACCCATCGAAAATTTGTAGGGCTCTTAATCCACCAGTCCTCATATTCCTCAGTCTGCTCCGCAGTATCTGCGTATGTAGCAATAAAAGCCATCACCAATCAGCAAGGGTAGTTAACATCCATTCCATATGAATGCAGACCAAGCCATCAACAATCAGGAGCTCATTGTTGGTTCTTGTTACTCTCTACATTTTCTCTAAATTATTTAGCGTCTAAATGCTAACTAGAAAGAAAGGTCTCATTACTTTTGAATAGTAAAGTTTGTTATAAATTTTATAGTATTTTATATTGATGTTGAAATATACGTAAAATTTTCACTTTTTGTATTAGTTTAGGGGTTACATGTTATGTTTTGACGTTGGTGAGTGAGAATTGTGATTAGATTCTCGTGTAATGAGACTCACTTTCTCTTTTTTTCATCTATTTAATATTTGACTGCACTTTAGGCAGTCATTTTTGTAGCAGTAAATAATTCAGATTGATGAAATTATGGGATTAAAATCAGAGCTGAAAAAGTATCTGACTAAGTTAGCATAAAGTATCTTAGATTCTTACATATTGAGCGCGAAATAGTATTCTTTGCTCACTAGTGCACAAGTCCACAGCTAGTTGTTTCAAAAAGAGTCTTCGGTTGAGTTGTTTTGGAGAAGTCACGTCCAAATCAAGTGATCCACCTTCCTGTGAGAATCATATAAGAAGCACTTGATGAGATATTTTGATAAGTATAGACACTGATAAACTATGGTCTTTCAAAGCTATATATACAGTAAGAAAACCAAAATAGAAGTTCCTGATATTCCTTGCCTGTAAAAATTTTTTGTACTTTGATATGCTGGATTCACAGCTGTCTAGTATAAATTGCAATGCTTGCTCTTCTATTTCAGGATATTTCAAATCCTTCTTTACAGTTGTTTTATTCGATGCTGCGGCAGCCATCTGTTCAAAAGAGTCACACCCACTACGTTAAACGACAGTCACAGATTCTGATACATGGGAATTAGGAACAGTAAGGGGAATTAGGGGTAAAAGGGTAGTTTGGTAATTAGCTTAATATCTCTATAAATAGGGTATTGGGTGTAATGGGGGTCTTGTGAATGAATATTTGCCAGACCTCTTCAAATTTGCCTCTCATGCTTGGAGGGCTCACAGCTAAATAAGCATATGCCATTAACTCCAATGGCCAACCAGTAACTTTTACAGGGAAGCACTGTGATCTGTTAAAATTCAACATAATTAGCTAGTAAAAAGTTCAATCAAAAGTATAAGCACTTCAAAGTAGGACGCTCAAGAAATTAAAAGATCCCTTATCTACTGAAATAAAGCTGAAATAATTTTTTTTTTGCAATTTTACAGTGTAGAACAAAAGATGTTTTGGAGATGTCTCTTGAAGTACTTGGCAAAACTATCATTTACACTAAAACAAAGCAGGCAGTGCGTGGCTGCACTTTCAAGTGCTCATGTATACACTGAAGAAGTTTTAATCAAGACAGAATACAATAGAAATTTCAATCCTTAAAGAATACTCATGAAATATGAAATTTTGGGGACTCACGCAGACAGTCCATTTTTCTTCAAGAGTTGTAACTTCTCATCGTAGCATTTATCAGATTTCCTGAGTGACAACAATAACTCAGCTGAATCACTAGGATTTGTGCCTTCCTTTGGAACGAATCCATAAGATAGCAAAAGCTCTCCGTTAGATTTCTTGCCATACGATATAAACACCTGGGTAGAGTAATGCAAGCAATTAGTCACAAGGCCACTATGTTTATATTCATGGTGAATGAAACCAAGCTTCAGCTGACTATTACCTGATTTTTCTGAGGATGAATTAAAATCTTTAATAGAACCAATCTATTTAACAATAATTATAACAAAGAGCACTTTGGCAAAGCCCTGGGATTAGTTTAGAACTTATCTACTGTTTTTTTACTAACCCTTTGGGCCAGCCGGTTTTCAGCGTTTTTTCTGGCTCATATTACCAAGTATAGAAGCAACTCACTAATCCAGATCAAGGCCTTACGATTAAAATGTCTCTCCCCATGAGTCTTTTTTAACAAAGTAGAAATCGAACCTCAATCCTCCCACTTTTTGATCTAGTTGGTCCATCACTAGATTAAGTACCCTTGGTAACTTATCTACTTTCATTGAATGAATCTTATATAGGATCTTGATTCAGTCCTAGTAGAACAAATTTCCATCTGTCAATTTATATTTACCTGCTCACCTGGTTGGTAGGGGCGATCTGTAGTAAAGACAACTCCCTTTGATGATTTATCATAATCCAAAAACGTTTCCACCTAAACCAGAGAAAATGCGTCTATTTAGTGTTAACCATGCAGACGCAAAATAAATTAGGCATATCATTGAAACAGACCACATCATACATCACAACTATGGTTCAGCATATCTGCCCAGGGAACCAATGCAAACTTATCATCCATTGATGGTAATCGAACCTGCATGGTACCAAGAGAATGAATTTAACATTCTTACAAATAATTATTTGTCTTCGCATACAAAATGGCAAAAGGAAGTCTCAACAACTAATATGATTAGTTAAATTACAGTCATCTACCCAGATTTTGCAGAGGTTGTCATTATTCTCACCGCAATACTTTAAAATTAAGTTTTGAGAAGTAATATATTTGGTCTTGTCATTTATTAAGTTCTGGAGCCAAAATCTCTGTCAAAATCAGCTAAGCTAGGACTTCATATTACATTACAAGCTCGTTGGTTGAAACAATATAGACAAGATGAAAAACTCTCTCAGTTAGTATTCAGCCTTCACTGTTGCAAAAGAAGCAGAAGACAATCTGATTATGTTACTACAGCTACATCAACTCACCAAGCGAGAGAAAAGAATGCCAAATGACCACTTGAAGGTATCAATGTTGAACACCTGTGAGTTGGACAAATAGTAAAATAAGAGAAGCACTTCCTCATAAAAATTAATCATTTGGACTAACATAATAGTTCCCTACAATAATGTATTCCTGAAAACGGGGAACATTTTGCCCTTGTGAAAGTCGAAAGTTAAATAATCAGTACAATCAGATTGAACGACCTTTGGAAATCACTAAAGTCACTGTTCAACTAACCAAAACCCTGGGAGAGAAGCTATGCCTATCAGTTCATATTATGTTCCCCAAAAAAGTAAGACTTTGTCATGGTCTAATAACCCTAACCAGGTCCAATGACAAATAATTACCTCTTCAGGGAATAAACTGGGATGCTTGGAAAAAATTCTGAGCCTCAAATCGTTGTATCTGTAGAAGAAGGAGAAGTATATAGATTAGTAGCAAGACAGGATAAATTACCCAAGATAAGGTATACATTAAGAATGGAAAAGATAAATGAAAAGGAAACAAAAAAAAGTAAAGTTTTGAAGGACGCAAGGTACAGCAATGCATCATACGTTCCAATAACATTATTAATCCTTTCAATTGCTCTCTCCCTAATCTGTGAAGCTTCCAAATAACGATCTAGTTCTGCTTGTGACCTGGAATTAGTATAGAAAATATCAAGGGAAGAATTTTAAATATATGAGAAGACTGAAATTGGGAAAAATTTAAACCTTCAACGCTGACATGATATTAAGGTCATCTTTTAAGGAGAGAGATTGAGTACTTTACAATACTAAATGGTCAAAGTTTCACTTTCACTGGAAATTTGAAAATAAATCAAGAGAAGCATTCTTAGAGCACGTAACTTACCAGTAAAGAAGTGAATAGGGTTGCCGAGGTAAGGCTGAAACATAACTGCTCCATCTTGAAGATGTCATGAGGCTTGCTTCACTGATGAGATGAGTGGCAAGCAGTGGCCAATCTGGCACTGAGTTCCTCTTCAAAATTTCACCAGCTTCAGGGCAGCTCCATTCCTAGTAACCAAACACAGAAACACGCACAAACAGAATCATAAGCACCAAATGCAGATGCATACGCACATGCTGAAACACAATTTAATAAGATTAAGAGCACCATTTGCCACACTAGTGAACAACATTTCAGAGACTTCAAATAACAAAATGACATGTAACAAAAAACTGAGCATGATTAAATTTCATGTAGAATGATGTTTAAGTTTCAATTAAAATGGATGATACGTTGAGAAAAGCGGCAACAGAAATCAGGACAAGAAATGATATCACCTTAAATTTAATCAATAGATTATAGAAAAACTCCATGGAATGATACATGTATGAAAAATACCAAACACGTAAATGTGGTTCGGCTTTAATAAAATACTGAAAGGAAAATCGGAATAACTACCAACGTGACAATTATAAGATAAGGCTGCTCAATGATAACAAACTAACGATAATCACATCAATATTAAATAACCAAACAAACAAAATTCTATCTTCTCATCCATCTCAATTCAAGGCGCTTCTCAACACAACGCTCATGTTCTGCCTCCTCCATTTCTTTATTCTGTTTAAACATTTCATCATTTCATTTCAGACATATGCAGGAAACAAGTGAGGCAATGGAATGAAAGACTTACAGAATCAGCAGTGATGAATAGTGAAGGAGGCACAAAGAGCAACTTCTCTCCCTTCCTTATATTCTTCAAAGCAACAAGTCCTCTCTCCCCAACATTCACCCTTTCAATGGCCATCTTCTGTGGCGGGAGGCCTGAGTCAGACAACCATCTCTGCAGAGCCGATGCGTTTTCCAAAGAGTCAATATCGCACCCCCATGGGATGGTTTCTGTAACGGCAGTTTTGGTGGCATCACTTGCAGAAATTGAACAATGAAATTGGGGCTTTCGCGGGAGAGTTAGATGACGCTGAATCGCATGAGTTTTCTTGGTCGGACTGAAACTGGGAAGGAGGGTGGTGGTGTAAAGGGTGCTTGAAGCGTCAGCCATGGCTGTGAATGGAGAACCTTATCTGCAGAATGATAACAAAAGAAACATGGCCTTTCGAACCGTTGTATCACGCGCCATGTGGAGCGAGAAGGGGCAGCAAATGACGCCGTAATTTCAAATTTATTTAAATATTATGATTTAAAAACTTTATCACAGTAAAACATTTTTTTTTATTTGACAAAATAACAAAGTTCACTGCTAAAAGCTAAAAAAATTATATTTCTGTAATTAATATTATTTAAATAAATGAATAGTCTTAAATTGTAATTAGTGATCAATATTTTATTTTTTATGAAACAGAATCACCATGGAGATGGAGAATGGTCTTTCATACCTCAAAGGATGTCCAATTGTGTGGAGAAAATGAGAAAATTCACTTTCTTCATATAAGTACATTAAACAAATGTTATAAGAGAGTATAAAAATAATTAGGATAATTCACTTTTTTTTAATTAAAGGGTAGACCACCCACACAAAAAATTTCATATAAAACTGTTGGTATAATATTTGTCAAAAATCTTGCCATTGATTTTTTAATAATTGTTAGCTTCATTAAGTGTATATTTAGATTTAATTATAATTTTATAATTTATGAGAAAAATACATGAGTTTTGGATATAAAAAACCAATCAAAACGAGCATTAATTGTGGTTATTGCTTGGTGCTTCTAGGGAACAAAATTGCTCTCATGTGCTTTTGGTTAAGTTAGATATGTAAAGGGTTTTTGGAGTTTGATATTTTAGCTTGATCCGAGTCTATTTTTAATCCTGCACCTTCTTAATTTTATTTTCTTTTTTCCATATCTTATTATTATCAGGAAATTGTACCATGAGTTTCGGGTTTTTTTTTTAAAAAAAAACATATAAAATTATGTATTTTTTCTTTTTTTGAAAAATTAAAAAAAATATAAAATTGCATCATTTTATGACTATAAAATAACATAATGTCTCTCGTCCTATTTAGAAGTTAATGGTCCACAGTTAAAAAGAAAACAATGGAAAATTACTACGAGAATCAGAAAGTAAGATATATGAGTATTATCAACCTGTGTAGATTAATAAATTAGTTAAAAACTTAAAATTGATAAAAAAATAATAAATATAAAAAAAGATTGTAACTAATTTTTTAAAATAAAAAGAGATTGAGTGAGGGGATAAACAAATGGTTAATTAATACAGTAAAACTAATCACTAATTAGTAGCCAATATGTGATTCCTAAAAAATTTAGTTTTTAATTTTATATAATATTTTGATTTGATTTTTTAATTAGTAGCTTGTAACTCGATGATACCAAATTCTTCCCTTTAGAGCCTTTTTCAAATATAAGATTTTTTTTCCCCATCCTTTCTTATATCTATGGTTGTGAGTTTAAAACTAATAAAAATTAGTTGATTTTTTATTTAACTTATTAAAATTAAATAAATTAATTAATTATAAATAATATAAGTAATAATTAATTAATTTAAATAGATTAAAAGTATATAATATGAATTATCTTTAATTATAATTAATTTATTTGATTACCTAAATAAATTAAATAACTTTTATATATAGAAAAGATATTATTAGTAGTTAATTTAATTGGGAGGGGTTAATGGTTACTACGGTTTTATTAAAAGAAAAAAAAAAAACTGCTTCATCCAAGTTGAAACTTCGTACCGAAGGATTCTTTTCTTGGCATATGTTTCGGAGTTTCGTTGACGCCCTAAGTCCACCAAAAGCTAACTTTGAAGCTCATACAAAATATTATATATATATATATATATATATATATATATATATATATATATCTTGGTCGACGAAGCTCCTCATTTATAGGAGTACTGTGTTACCTTAAATCTCGTACAAATAAATAGAGTCTAGTTTTTTGCTAATAATAAACAGAGTCCATTGCATTATATTGATGGATAATTATTATTTTCTATTGAACTCTTAGAGTGTATTTGACTCAACAAAAAATGGAAAAAAGATATATTTTAATAGAGAAAAAGAGAAAGAAAAAAATATAAAAAATTTTATCATTATTTTATTTGGATTAACATTAAAGGAGGGGAGAGAAGAAATTTTCATATTATCTTATTTATTTTAATAAAAAAAAGAAAAAAATATTTTTATATAGACAAATTTATTTTATTTTATAAAATATTTTAATAAAATATAATATAGGGATAATAGTAAAATATTAAAAAATTATAAGTATATTAATATTATAAAATAATAAAAATATATCTCCCCTCTAAATTTCGATAATTTTATAGAGGAGGTAAAGTTGTGGAGGGAAGGAAAAATTTTAAAAAACTTTTTTCCCCTTTTAAATATTTTAATTAGCCAAATAAAAGAAATAGAGTAAAATCTCTTTTCTCTTCTCTTTTAAATTATCCATATTAAACTGACTATTATTTGGTTGAGGGTAAACGGTATTGTACTACTGAAAAAAAGAATATAAATTTTGATTAGGTAATGATACACGTCATTAAATAAAAAAATTATACATGAATGATTATTCCATATATTCTATGATATGCAATTCAATTTATCGTTGTATAGAAAAATTACAATTTTTATAACCACCCTCGTCTCTTCTCATACTCAAGTCAGTCTAGTGGCTTTATATTGCAATTTTATTATTGAAATAAATATATAGATCAAAGTACGTGTATTTAATGGCAACTCAATTATCTTTTTTTTTTAATATGGTTATCAAACTAAATTAAATTTAAATATTATTGACTCAATTAAAAATGTTATATATACTATAAATAAGATTATAATATTAAGTATAATTTAAAAATAATATCGAGATACTGAATATTACTTTACTCTTTTAACTATTGATAAAATATTGATAAATAATGACATATTAAGTTTAATTTTTGAAAACAACAATAATGGTAGTTATAAAATTAAATACTCTTTTAGTCTTATTTATAAAATAGTGAGAAATAATTTTTTGTTATATTTATAGATTATATTATTAAATTTTTTATATAAATATACAATGTTACTCTTCAATTATTATCATGTTGATTTTGTTTTTATAGATATAATGTATATTAAATAAGGATAAATTATAAAGTTATAATTATTTCTGATTTTAATTATAAGAGTTAATTAGTTTTTTATATTAATAAAAATAAATAAATCAGTTAATAATAATTAATATAATAACTAGTTAATTAATTTAAATATATTAAATAATATATAACATGAATTTATTTTGAGAGATTTAATATAGTTATAAACAACTGATTAATTTAACTTCTTAATTTATTTAAAAAATTAATTAATTTTTATTATTAAAAATAAATTGAGTAAATTTTAAAATAGGATTAATAAAATTTAAAATTTTGCTTAGTTTATATAAAATATACTACTATAAGTGACCTATAGAATTATATGATGAGGAGCTACATGTGCACCTTTCTTTTTTTTTTAAACAAAAGAAAAAAAGAAAGATATTTTGCATAATGCTACAGGACTTTTCTTAAATTGTACTATATGACTTACAAAGAAGCATTCAGTGTTGACTCTTGTTTTGGACAATGCTTTCATTATCTCACTTTTTGACATAGGGAAAAAAATATCATGGTTTACTCTTCACATGATTATGGGAAAAAAACAGTCATAAACAACAATAATAATGGCAACTTTCATGAATGTTTGTCCAAATAATGAGAAATAATTCACACATGGGCAATCATAAAACTATGCGCAAATATCTCACAGGACTCGTTTGCCATTTATCAAGAAATAACACTTAAATCATTAAATTAAATCATTGCATATGTTATAAAATATTAAAATTTTCTAAATTCTACTTGTACTTAATTAAGAATATGATGTTTTTGTCTTTATTATATATTTATTATTTTCTCTTCCTATATTTATAATTAAGGATATATTTAAAAAAATATTACTGAATCTATTAGGTTTTTATAATAAAGATTAAATAGAGTAAGTTTCGCCTATATTTTATAATAAATCCCAAACTCAAGTAGAGGATGAGACCTATGTTAGACCATTGGCAGTTAATATAAAATTTTGTTAAGTTTATATAAATATATATGATAAATAGATATCGTTTTAATCAATAAATTATTTGTTAAAATAATATGCGGTTTCACTATTTTAAAGAAGAGAACACAAATTTAAATTTTAATAAATACACTTGTTGGAAAAAGGTAAAAACCCTTGTGCGTTATAAATTTTAAAATGATTATACCCTGATTAATCAGCATGTGTTTGGATAAAATTTTATAAACGGGCTTATGAAAAAAAGACTTTTGAGCAGCTTATAGAAAATAATTTTTGGAGAAGAGTTTATGAAAAAAAGTGATTTTAAATAAATGAGTGTTTGAATAGTTATTTTCAGAAGTATTTTTATTATTGGTAAATTACGAAAAATAATATGAGTATTAAATGAGGAGAGATAAGATATAAAATGAAAGAGGATAGATGGTGTAAGAAAAGAAAAGAGAGAGGGTGTAAGAAAAAGTAAGAGAGATAGTGTAAAAAAAGCAGGGATAATATAGTAATTGGTTAATTTATAAACTCTTTTATTGTTCCATAAGCTACTCTGATCAATTTATCTAAAACCTTGATTTTAAACCATAGTTTAGTTTAAAAACCCGTTTGAACAAATATGACTGTTTGTTTTAAAATTTATTAAAACTTAGATTTGAAACCTAGATTTTGTGTGTTTTCAAACACACCCTAAGGGCCTGTTTGGATTAGTTTTTGAAGAATAGATTTTGGGAAAAATATATTCTGGAGAATAGATTTTAGAAAGAATATATTTGAAAAATAGAGATGTTTGAATGATTAGTAGTAGAATCACTTTTTATATTGATAAATTACTAAAAATGATATAATCTAATTAAAGTATGAGAGATGAGAGAGGGTATAAGAAAAAGTAAGGGTAAGATAGTAATTGTATAGTCTATAATCTCTTTTACTATTCTAAAAGTTATTTTCAATAATTTATTTAAAATTATAGTTTTAACCAAAATCAATTTTAAAAAAAAAATAATTATTTATTTTAAATTTTTTTAAATCAAGATTTTATCTAAAATTAATTTTCATACGCTGCACCAAAATAGGCACTAGATGATGGGCTTACCTTCCAAAGAAAGGAAAGAAAATTCCAATATTTTACTCATTGCATTGCATTCAATTTATGAAAAAGATTATTGGCCTCATATCCTCTTTCTTAAGTTCCATTGAATTGCTTTTATTGAACTAACTTATAATGTAGACAAAATTAGATGCTTACGAAGTTTGATCAATGATACAGATTGTCATGGCATGCATGCGAACTGAATAATTTGTCATACATTTTATTTTTGATGTCAATATTGATAGTCTATTTTGTTAACAATTTCCCAGTAGCAAATTTGAAAGAGTTAGGTTGGGATCATTTGATGCATTAGAAAAGAATTTGGCCAAAACATTAATTTTTATATATGAGTGTGTATTATATAAGCATACATTGTAAAAGAGGAAAAACGGTTCAAAAATCCCTATTATAAATTTTACTACCCCAAGACATCTAAGGATTAAAGTTCTTGAGCGGATACAAATAATCTTCTATAATCATAACATATCTTTTAATTCTATACAAATTTCTTCCATTTCATACATAATTAAAAATATATTACACACATTTAAATATAAATTACACTTAATGAAAATATATTGCATATGTGTCCTCAAATAAATTTTAAATAGTTTTAAATAATAAATTCTATAATGATAAATTTTGTAGCAATTTTTTCTTTTAAAAAAAAGTTTACATTTAACTAATGGAGGTAGAATATGATAAAAACTGTTTAACAAATTATCTTTTAAAAACTGTTTAAAAAGAAGTCTATATTTATGGTCATCAATATCTCAAATAAAATTATTTTTAGATAAAAAAATTTATGTTTATATTTTGGGCCTCTCTCTCTCTCTCTCTATATATATATCATACGGGGCTCATAAAATTTGTGGGCATGGATCTGCTGAATGACATTGTCAGCGATAGCATAGGATCATCTTGTAGTAAAAAATGTGAAAACAATAATAATAAAAAGGGGAGGAAAAGGCAAGAGGAAAGGAAAAGGGGAGGAAAAAGAAAAATAAATTTAAAAAGGAAAAACATAATGAGAGGAATAGAACTCGAAAAGCCCTACACTGTAAAAACACACTTAATTTTGCTCTTCCTCATTTCTCTCTATTGTTTCCTCCCTCACCCTTCCCTTTTCTTCTTCCTCCCCCTTTCTACTCCACATAGATCAATTTAAAAACCATTCGAAATAGATCATGCTTTCTGATTATTTTTGAAGTATATGTTTCTTTAGTGTCTTCCATCACCAGTTACTGACCCCTCTCCATCTATTCCTCTCCCCGTCGCTCTTTTCCCTTTTGCCCATTGTTTTTTCGTTTTGCAAGTTCGTGACTTTTTGTGCTGTATTGAGAGGATGAACGGTGCTGGGGTTGGGGATTCGATTACGCCTAATACGAGGAAGATGATCCAAAATATCAAGGAGATCGCAGGGAATCATAGTGAAGAGGAGATTTATGCAATGCTCACGGAATGTTCTATGGATCCCAACGAGACCGCCCAGAAGCTCCTCCTTCAGGGTATGATTTAATTCATTTACTTTTCTTGTTCTTCAGTTTCCCCGCTTTGTTGAGTGGATTCGATCTTAATTTTTTTTTCTTTTGATCCTTCGTCTAAACTGTGCATTTTATCACCTAGGCTTGTTTGCTCTGGGAGAAATTTGTTGGGATTTCGTTTTAAATTGATTTTTTTTTTTTTTTGCAGCGTGGAGTAGGACGTTGTGTGATTGAGTTTGCTATGATGACCTTTTACTGTTGAGAAGCTTTTGGTTAGGATAAGTTAGAATTTGTGGTACACTGGTACCTTTGGATTTTTGAAACAGCCTGTATAGTGTTGCCTGAAGAAAGCTGTCCGCTTTAATTCTCAAATGCGTTTGTTATTTCCTTTAATATTCTGAGTTATGGAATTCGACCATCAGTACCTTCTCTTTTATGGTAATAATTTGGGATGCTTTTTTCTTTTAAAATTCCATTGTCGGACAAATGTTCGCTTCAGCCCATGTTGACGTTTGCTTGATGCTCTATTGATTCGTATGAGATTTGGAGTGTTAGTCATTTGGGCAAAATACTGGCATCGGGTAGTTGATAGTGGTTGCTTTTTGTTACTCAACCTCCGTCAGACGCCACTAAAATTGGGTCCTTATGAAGCTAGAGGATATTCCGTGTTTTGATAATTGTAATAACATGTTTAGGGACGGAAGCATTCTAAATTGTAATTAGGGGGTTATTAGTTTGATACGGTGTAATGGCGATGGAATTATGGCATGCTTCATTTTCACTAATCCTAGATGTTGTTTGAAATGACTGTTCAGTGCTGTGCAGAACTCTTAGCTCTGAATGGTGGATAGGTCCCTTTCTCATTTCCCATGCTTGGTGTCACAAGAGAGGAAATTGTAGCTTCACAATTATGTTGTCTCACTAGGAAATTGATCATTTTTAACGCACCCAATCACCACTTCCAGTCTTTTTAGGAATAAAAATTGGCGAGGGTCCCAAATATAGTGAGCATTATGATAGTTTCTTTTTTGTTTTGTTCTTCACTCTATCCTTCTTTTGTGTTCTGACATATCATTTGAATTTGGTTACATTCTACTTGAGTAGTTCAGCTCCGGTGTCACTCGTGTGGTTAATTATATTTGGGGCCTTTGCTGGTTTATCAGAGTGTCTCTACTTCATTAATACGTCCATAAAATTATCTGACAATCTCAAAAGCATTTGATTCCACTTGGAGTCCCCGGTTGGGCTGTAAATGAAACTTAAAGTTCTTTTACTCTGCTAGTTCTCTTTGACAATATGATTAAATTCTTGTGAGTTTTTCCTCTATTTCAAATTAGAACGAGTTGCGTTTGAATGAGTATTTTTTTTGGCAAATGATGAACTTTAGATTTTAACTTGGTTGATTTTACATGATCAGATTGGTTGTATATGCATGCTAACTTCATCTTTGATAGTGTTGTTTCTATGAATGCTATTGTGCTGCTGGAAAAGCTTCTATCCCATTTTGAGTTAGTGGTTGTAGCGTGAAATTCAATTTGTATTTTTTTTGCATGTAAAGATCCATTCATGTATCATTGAAGTAGCCGCAACTTTTTACTGCCTACTCCTTCTTATGAGTCATAGATTTAAGTTCTCAATTGAAGCTTGCAATATGAAATTGTCATCTTTTTGCTTATCAAGGAGAGATCCATTCATCGTTCTCGTGTGGCTGTTATAATATTAATACCATTTTGAAGCTGAAACATTCCATTACCTTTTGGATTAATAGTTTAAGTTTTCAAGGTTCAACTGTCGAATGTCCCCCTCATTTGTGAACCATGTTTGTTCTTATTAGTCCTCAGGTCAATTTGTACCTTTTGGCGCTGTATATTTATTATTCTTTTCATATCTCTCAGTAAAGAAAGTAACAACGATATCTATTTTACAGACACTTTTCATGAGGTCAAAAGAAAAAAGGACAGAAGAAAGGAGGTAAGATATTTTAAAGTAACACAGTTGTGGACTCAAATGAACTACCCATTGGTTCTATTGGTTGATTATCTTTTATTTTTTTTGTTCTTACTGCTGACCAAACTGTAGTAATCATGTTGGTCATGTTACCATCCACTATCATGCAAAAGGTCTCTGTTTTGTCCAAAACAGACTATATTCTTTAGTTAATATCTCCTATCCATGTTTTAGACTGCTATCCGTTAGACTGTGACATTTTATATCTCTTTCGTGTTTGTCACCTAATGTACTCTTATGCATCAAATTAGCAGGGTATACTGGACCTCTTATCTTATTTGTTGAGAAAACCGTATTTTTATATGATGTGAAAATGTTTTTGGTTGCAGATCATGATTAATTGTACTAGGGAATTGATTTATGATAAAATGTGTTTGTTTTTTATTTTGCTTCAATATTCATATTTGAGTTCAGTTTGTAAATAAAGGAGCATTTCCTATGTCTGCTAACTGTTCATTTCTGGTATAGGAATGCGCTTCCTTTTCTTTGTACTGAGATAGATGGGGTTCTTGGGAATTCAAAAGCTGCATTCTGCCTTTTATTTTTTGTTCCTGTTGACTAATTTTCTTCTCGTTTCTTCATCCTTTTGTTTATACTTTTGCAGAATCTTAACAACAGAGAGTCTGGGGAGTCACGTTGGAAACCTGGCACCCAAGGTCGGAGGGTTAGGGGTGGGGGTGGTCGTGCTAGTTTTTCATCTCATCATGTGTCACATGGTGAACTATCTTTCTTAACTAGTTTAAGTTTCTTTGTTATTAGCCTGTTATACTTTATTTTTGCATCTTATTGTCTACATCTCCTTTTTCAGTTTCTTCATCCTTGCAATGAGTTAAATAAATCTGCTTTTGTGCCATCCCAAGTAGCATTTGCCTTGACTGCTTTGGTTTTATATGGTTAGTAATGAAATGAGAAGTTGGTGGATGAGTCTGAGGAAGATGTTACTGGCTGTTTTATGACATTTTTATTTTCAAACCATTGATCTTGTGCATGTTGGATGTTGTTTCCTGGCCTTTCATCTATAACTTTTAGCTTATGTCATTGTAGCGGCTTATGTTGCTGCTTTCTTTTTTTTACTAAAAATTTAAATACTATGATGGCCAATCAGAATAACTAATAGGAACTGTCTTCCATGGACCTCTCAGATGCTGTTGGAAGCAAGAATTCTGATACAGGCGAAGATAATAGAACCAAGCAAGTCACCGAGAAAAGGGCACCATCATTGCCAGCTTCTCAAGAGACGAAGAACAAAGAAAGAAGATCTGAAGCTAAGTGAGTAGATTAATTTTTTCTTGTTTTCATTACTGGTAGTGGTTTCCTCAGATTGGCAATTATCTTTCTGTAATTTGGATGAATGTCTTAAGACAGCATGTTTAAAACTTGATAATTATTTATCTCTGCAGGTCTGCTTCTGTTATTGCCAATGGTCCTACAATATTTGCTTTTGGAACTACTAGCAGTGTGAATCCTTCCTCCTCATTTGGTGGAAGTGAAGGAACAGGTGCATCTTTTGGTGGCAAAAATAGTTTGGGTAGTAATTTACCTTCTGATACTTCAAACAAAGGTTCTGCAATTGTTTTTGAAAGTTGATCAATGCATTCCTCCAGTAATTGCTCTGCTCACACTTTACTTCTGCATCATCTTTGGTTTTTTGTTTTTCCCCCTCAGATCAAGTGCTGGCTCCTCCCAATGATTTGCGGTCTTCTGGTGCTGGTGATGCCAGTAGACATGAAGTGGGAAATCAACGTCCTCTTGGTGACTTTTATGCTGCTAACTTGGCTGATAACAAGACTGCTGGTTAGGACATTTTTCATCTTCCTACTTCATAATTATCCAGTTCAAATTTTCTAATGGAATTAACTCATGAATTTTCCTATCCAATAACTGTATGCCAGCTTCTGAGACTGTTAGCTCTTCCATGCAAGCAAAAATTCTTGGCAAATCCCCGGGAACCACAAAGAATCACCTTTCTGAGTCAGTCCCATCTTCTACGACGGCAACACATGCAAACACTTCAAATAGTCGCCCATCATCTAATTATAGCAATTGCACACAACAATTACTTGGCTCTCAGAAAGGTATATCTCTGCGGTCTAGCTTGATTCTTTCTGCTGCATATTCTCTGTTTCTTTTTTCTTTTCCATTATTTCCTTGTACTTCTCATGTGAACTGATTAATGTTTTGTGTTTTTGTGGACTCATTGACATCATATATTATGATGCTGAAGTTTATTTTGTTTGGAAGAAGATGCTTGCATACACTTATTTAGCATTAAAGCATGCCCACACTCATTTCAAATCTCCAATGCCTAATAATTACTTTTTTATGCTTTGTATCTTTATTCTGCCAGCTACAAATGAAATGATTGTAATGATTATCATTATCTGATTAATGACTGTATCCTGATATCTGTAAGTGGATTAATGGATATGTTGAAATTTAAATATTTGTGGGAGCATGCTTTTCTTGATGCACATGTATATTGCTTCGCTGAGTACTGTAACCATTTGTGATGATTGATTGAGGTTTGCAAGATTTGTAACTGTATTCTACAGCTGGTTCTAATAAAGAGTGGAAACCAAAGCCAACAAATACAATTAATCAGGGTTCTGGATCAGCTGGTTCATCTGAGGCTACCTCCGACTTGGCTGAGGAAACTGGGAAGTTGCAGTCAGCGCCTTGTGTTCTTGATTCTGAAGAGGCTTCTTCTAAACTGCAAAGGAAGCTGGAGGATTTACATATTCCACAACCTCATGTTATACTTCCCAATCATATCTTTGTGCCTGATTCTGAGAAGACAAAATTTAGTTTTGGGAGTTTGGGAATGACTTTTGGAGTTAATACAAGCCATTCCAGCACCCCGGATAGTGACAAGAGTTCTACACCTCTTTCAGAAACATCACAGGCTATTGAAGAAACCACAGATGAGCAGTCCTCAAGGTTTTAATGCTAATTACGTTCATTTAATCTGTGGTTTGTCTAAAACTTGGAATCTAATTTGATGGTTTATTTTAGTTCTTTTTTGTTTGTTTTTTTAATTAAATTAAATGGTGTCTTGAAATTATAACTTAAAGAATGTGTAGCATTACTTGAATAGTAAGTTCATGAAAGGATTTTAATGGTGAAAGTACAAGGGTTTTTAAACTGCTATGGACTGTCTCTAGGTAAAATTTGCTATATTTTTTTGAAAAATCTCTATTATTCTTTACTGCTACTGGAACAAATAACTTATGTTTCCCATATGCATTCCCAGCTGCATATACTTGCTGTATTCATTAAAGTGCTGCAGTTAAAATTATTTTATGTGAAATTTTCATAAATGTCCCATTTTGAGCTTCTAAAAGGAACACACTTTACCTCTGCAGTCAAAAAGCTGCAGTTACTGTTGAGGCTGGAGATTATCCTGACCGTCCACAATCACCCACAACTGCACCCGAGAACTTGCCATCTAATGAGGTGGATGTGTCATCCAGTGCTATTCAGGAGTACAATGAATCCAAGCAAGATGCTGCTTTGCCATCTGGAGGACATCAACAGTCAGCAATGCAAACTTCTCCAAACTACAGTTTCGGTTTTGTGCCCCCGATGTTGGGAACTCAGCTTCCACCATTTGATAATTCTGAGTCTCAAGCACTAGATATTTCTCGGCTTCCGAGCTTTGTTGTGAGCCCTTAGATCTGTTTTAGATTTTCTACATTATTTAAATCATACACTTTGCATCTTCTTGATTGGTTAAAGGAACTAAATTTATTTGTTGTGTTACTCTAGGTCCATCAACCATTTGATCCAACTAGTTACTATGCCCAGTTTTACCGCTCAGGTGCTGATGGTGAAGGCCGGCTTTCTCCTTTTCAATCTTCTGGGCTCTCTGCCAAGTATGGTGGCAATGTTACAGTTCTTCCTATACCAAACTCTCAATCTCCCCAAGAGGTTTGCATTTGACGCAGAGATATATGTTTATTTGCAGATAGAGTTCTGTACTCTTATACAACATTCTTTCTATTTGAATTTGATTTCTGAACAAACCATATGAAATGATATTTTTAAAAGATTGCAATTCTATCTTCAGGATTCATTTCAATCTTAATATTATTTCTGTGACCTTTACTTATATTTGAAATTTGATTTGTTCGGAGCTAAATATTTTGCAGCTTACTCTTTTCATTGGAATATCATTTGAGAAATGTCCTTGCTGGAAAATATGTCTTGTTCTTCTGTTTCATGGCTGTATCTTGCAAGAGGCATTGATTATTCTATTGGTTGATATTTCCCCCGTTTTAGTTTGTGGCTTTAACTGCCAAAATGTTTGATGTTTAATTATCTGTTCAATTTATTATATAATTATTCTTGGTGAAAAATTTAAGTGTGCTTTTGCATCTCTAGTTTATCTTTCAGGTTAAATTCTTCTCAAAATATTAAAAATTATGGGTATAGAAAGATGAAATATTTTTTCCAGCCCCTAAGTTCTTACAACAATACCTCGGCCTTTACCGTGAATTGCATCATGGTATCAAAGCAGTTCCAACGACCATGACTTTTCCTGCCTTGTCTTCTGGAGTTGTTTTCTAGTTTCCTCATTTAGTCCACTTATCTAATTCGTTTGTGTTCCCTGCTATTTGTTATCTTCATTCATTATTACTCTGTTGTTTATAAAAGTAGAGGATTTGACTTCACCATCAAAAGCTCAGTGTCCCTATCAGACAAAATGAAAGTGTTGCAGTGTATGGTACTCAACGTACTCTTATATATGCTATTGTTGCCTTGCTCTCCCATCATCCCTGTGCGCATGTTGGGTGTTTTGCTGTCATGTTGCTTGAATGTCTGTGTTGCATGTTTCTTTAGTTTTCTCTCTGTTCTCTGTGGTGCTAGAAGATGTGATTGCTTCTGTTCACCTTTGCTGATACTGCTGTTTCTGAAATGTTAGCTCTCTGACTGTGATGGTGAGTTTCTGTTGCTCAGGCGAGTAAGGGGACTATTTGGCTGAGTTAAAAAAAGGGATAACATATTTTATTCGCTAATTTCATTTTATTTGTACAAGCCTGAATTATTTGTAATCATCTTGTTTCTTTTGGAGTGTTGAAAAAATCAACTGTGTAGGATAAGTCTTATCATCTAGGGTGGGTGGGTTTTTTGGGGGGGTGGGGTTCCATTGGTCATCACTGTCCTCCTTTGTTGGCTATGTTTTCCTGAAACATATCTGGTTTCATGTACTGCTTCTTTCTGCGATGGCTATGCCACGTTTTATGCATTTTTGTTTATCGGACTGTTTCTCTGAAAATTTGTTATTTTATGGTTGTAGGGTGGTGTCCTTTCTACATCAGGACCAACCCCACTTGTCACTCAAGCTGCTGGGCTGATGCAAAGCTCCATAGCGGTGACTCAGCAGCCTGTCACTGTCTTTCGACCACCAAGTGGGGTCCATATATCCCATTATCCACCAAATTATATTCCCTATGGTCACTATTTCTCCCCATTTTATGTTCCACCTCCAGCAATCCACCAGTTTTTGGGTAATGGTGCATTTCCTCCACAACCTCAGGCTAGCCCTGTCTATCCGCCTCCCCCAGCAGCTACTGCAGCTGGAATGAAATATCCACTTCCTCCATACAAACCCGGAACTAATGCTACAAACCCAGGTCACATTGTATTGCCAAGTGCCTATGGAGCGTATGGCTCCTCCCCAGTTGGTTATAATCCTAATCCCACAGCAACTGCAGGAAATTCAAACTCCAATGAAGATCTAGGTCCTTCCCAGTTCAAGGAAAGTAATGTATACATCAGTGGGCAGCAGGTTTACTCCCTTTTGACTTCGGCATTTTTATCTTGGCAACTTGATTAGCATCATTTAACACGTTATACTTTTAGATGTCCTTTTATTTCACTTAAGAATAGCAACAAGAAAATAACCTTTTCACCGTTAGTTTAGCATAATGATCTAGGAGAACAGGCCAATTAAAATTTGGTATGTTACTTAATTTTTATCTATATTCTTGTGGTCCCATACAATCAACTCTTTTGATGCCTTTTCATTGCAGAGCGAAGGTTCAGCGGTCTGGGTGGCTGCACCTGGCAGAGAAATGTCCAGTTTGCCAACTAGCTCATTCTACAGCCTTCCACCTCAAGGTCAGCACGTCACTTTTGCCCCAGCGCAGGCTGGCCATGGTACCTTTGCTGGCATCTATCACCCTGCACAAGCTGTAACAGCGGCAACGGTTCATCCACTGCTGCAACAGTCGCAGACAATGGCCGGAGCAGTTGACATGGTGGGACCTGGAGGCAGTGTTTATCAGCAACCTCAGCGTTCGCAAATGAATTGGCCGAGTAACTACTGAGACGGACTTGGACTACATCACATCTTCCTGACTGCTAGATATTTTGAATCCTATCTTCTGGGGAAATTGTTTTTGGGAAACTCCAAAATATAGTTTGGAGTTTCATGAGGAAGACATGGCAATTGGATGATGCAATTCGAGGGTAAGAAGTTGGAAAATTTGCCAATAATCTTCTGATTGCTTGGGTTGAGGACATGAAAGGTAAAATCCACCTGTAGTAACCATTGAAAAGTTAGATGATAAGGTAGAAACATATGCAGGCCTTCTCTTTCTTGCTCCTGCTGCTATTTTGTGTTACCATATGGACCCTATCTTTTTTCTCTTTCATAGCTCCAAGCCTTTCCCCTCTCTTTTATTGAGGGAGTTAAACTCTCTCTCTATTTAGGAGCCGTGTTGAGTGGCGAGAAATGTTGTTCATTCTTTGTTTTTTGTTGAGTATGATAGGGTTGGGAAGGTATAGGTTGGTGGGGAAAGTTTTTGGTGATGCCTTTTGTCTTTTACCTGTAAAGTGAATTTTGATGATAGCAAGAAAATTACTTGCTCAAGCACATATTGTTGCTGGGGCTGACAGGAGGATTATGGGGAAATAGGAGTAGGTTTCTGAGATCACTTTTCTTACATGTGATTGCCTATAGTATTTGTTACCCACGCCACCTCTACCCCCCCGCCCCCCCTCCTCCAAAACAAAACCACAACAAAGGTTTTTTTTCTGCTAGTTTCAGGGCAATGAATTTGTTTAATGTTTAGTTCTTGGCTTCTCTGACCTGTGAGCAAATCCTTCCTTTAAAGATGAGCAAGATGGTGCTTATCTAAATTTAGGCTTTATTTTTTTTATGTTTTTTTTAAACTTTTAAAAGAATATAATATAGAATAGGAACCTTTTAAGTTACTAAGAATGATAATAAATTTTTCTTAAAAGGAGAATGGATCATTCAATTTTAATACATATAGATTTCATTTTATAGATGAACTCGACCTCCAATTGGTTTTGATTACATGGCTTTATTATGTTGAAATCAAAAGATGTCTTTGAATGTAACAAAAAAAAAAAAGATGCCTTTCAAAAAAATTCGTCATTGAGTGTGCTCACGCCGTGCACAATGGTTTATTATTATCTTTAAAAGAAAAGATTTGAGTGAATGCACAACATGTTCTGTACGCGTTGCACAAAAATGAGTTGAATTGTATTTCTCTAAGTTAATATAAAATTTATTTATTTAATTTAATTAAATTTAATAAATTATTTAAATTAATTAATAATATATTTTTTAAAATATTTTAATTATTTTATTTAATTATTTTTTATTAAATATTGGTGAGCGATTATTAATAGAAATAATTTAAAAAAATAATAAATATAAAAAATAGATCTTATATTTAAAATTTAGATTAAATTTTTAATTATGTTATATATTAAAAATAAAGAATTATTTATAGCTTATAAATGATATAATTTGTTATGTCTTATTATAATTGACTTGGTTTCCTTGAACAAAAATAATAATTATACAGTACAAAAGATAAATATTAACAAATTACATGTAAATCAAAAATGCCCCCTTGAGAATTTTAGACAAATTTAGGGAGAACGATGCAATAAAGAACCAATATAATGGAGAAACGATATTGAAGAACTAAAAAGTTTATGAAGTGATGGAAAATGACCAAAAGATATTTAAGAAAAAATAAATAAATAAATAAATAAATAAATAAATAAATGAAAATGTCCCATCTCTGGGAAAAGTATGTGTTCAAAAACATAAATAAGTTATAAATCGCTAAATTTAATTATAGATTTCATATGTTTAACTTTAAATAGTAAGAAATTAGTTACAAATATATTATAAATTGCTGAAGTTTTGTAACAAAAATATTATAAATATTATTTATATATTCATTATTCAATATATACTTCAAAAGTGTCATCTCCTAAAATCATATTTATCAAATTTGTTTTTTTTTCTGTCAAAAACAAAAACTCATTGATCAGAAAAATACAAGGATTGAATTCGATGGCGACGAGGGCCCATTGCGCCACCGCTTCAACTTCAACCCTTCCCACTACATTTTCGGCGTGTACGCCGTCATCAAATTTCTACTTAGCGTGCGCATTGCGCCCACCGCTCACTGTAACATTTACAATATATCAATCATAGATCCATCTTTCTTTTCTTCACTTGCTACTTCTGTTTAGTGTCAAATCAGAGAGTTACCGACACTCAAGACTGAGATTGAGGTACAGAGAGAGGGAAGCTGGCAGTGACGCTCAAGGCTGCATTTCGGGGAAGTTAAGAGGTTTGGGCCATCTTCGTTTTTTGGTTGATATTGAAGGAAGTGGTTTCAGATCTAATATTATCTTCGTTTTTCCATACTTCTTCGAGATGAAGGATGGAAAATTTATCCCTTTAGTAATGCCTCCCGCTTTTTTTTTTTTCCCCTGAAGCTCTACTGGCTATTTTGGCATTTTAATTTACTGGCTTTCTTTGCTCTTCTCTCCTGTTTATGTAGGAAAGTTATATTGGGTATAATCCGATAGAAGATAGGAATGTGGGGTCGCTCTGCGGTGTTAAGAACCGGAAATTTCCGGCCGGAAAATTTGGGCCAAAATGCCTTGGCATTGATTGGGAATGTATGCTTCTCCATGTTTGTTATCGGAGTATTAGTCTTTACAATTATCGCTGCCACTTATGAACCTGAGGATCCCTTGTTTCATCCTTCGACCAAGATCTCCAACTTCCTCACTTCCAAATCCAATGCCACTTTCAAATCTGATGACACTGTTGTCAAAACTGGAGAGGATTTTATGGTTACCAACGAAACTGCATTCGGCGCTGCTCTTAATATGACAGATGTTAATAACTCAATTGAATTCGAAAGTAAAGAGGCTGTCTCATCTGATTGTGATGTCAATGCTCCTATTGATTGTAAGGACCCTGAGGTGTTCCATTTGATGATGACAACCACTATTGAAAAGTTTAAGGATATTCATTTTTACCGATTTGGGAAACCTGTGCGAGGGTCGGATGATCATAATTGTGATATGGCATGGCGGTTCAGGCCGAAGGAAGGGAAGGCTGCTGCATTTTATAAGGATTACAGGAGGTTTGAGATTTCTAGGTCCGGGAATTGTACACTTAGTATTGTCAGCATTGGGGAATACCATACAGGTGTAAATGCAAGGAAGAGGAAGAAGTATAAGAAACCTGGGTCAAAGCGGGAGGAGATGACCTCAATGCCCGTTGTTGGAGAGATTGTCAATGATAACCTTCCTGTAGTTGAGTCTGAAAGTTCGTTTAGTCATCAAAAGTACTTGATCTATGTGGGTGGTGGAGATAGGTGCAAGAGTATGAATCATTATCTTTGGAGTTTCTTGTGTGCTCTTGGTGAAGCTCAATACCTTAATCGAACATTGGTTATGGATTTGAGCATATGTCTTTCTTCAATTTATGCTTCATCAAAGCAGAATGAGGAAGGCAGGGATTTCAGGTTTTACTTTGATTTTGAGCATTTGAAGGAGGCAGCCTCTGTATTGGACCAGGGTCAGTTTTGGTCAGATTGGAATAAATGGCAAAAGAAAGATGGGCTGAGTCTTCATCTTGTGGAGGATTTCAGGATCACTCCCATGAAACTTGCAGACGTCAAAGATGCTTTGATTATGAGAAAGTTTGGATCTGTAGAGCCAGATAACTACTGGTATAGGGTCTGCGAAGGAGAGACTGAATCTGTTGTTCAAAGGCCATGGCATTTGATATGGAAATCAAAGCGGTTGATGGGAATAGTGTCGGCAATAGCAGCGAGGTTGAATTGGGACTATGACTCTGTTCATATTGTGAGAGGGGAAAAAGCAAGGAACAAGGAGCTTTGGCCTAATCTAGATGCAGACACCTCTCCTGATGCACTTCTCTCAACCTTGCGGAACAAAGTTGACGATGGAAGGAATCTCTACATAGCAACAAATGAACCAGATACGTCTTTCTTTGACCCTTTGAAAGATAAGTATACCACTCATTTTCTCGATGAATATAAGGATCTTTGGGATGAAAATAGCGAATGGTACTCTGAGACAACAAAGCTTAATAATGGGATTCCCGTAGAATTCGACGGTTACATGAGAGTCTCTGTTGACACTGAAGTGTTCCTGAGGGGGAAAAAGCAGATTGAAACTTTCAATGATTTGACCAATGATTGCAAGGATGGAATCAATACCTGTAGCGTTGCAACCAACTGATTTCTGTGACATTTGAGATTTTAATTGCTTCTTATAGTGGTATATCCTGCATATGTACTTCTAGCTGTTATCTGTGTTGCATTCAATGTATTGTAGCCTGTCTGTTCAAGTCCTTGTAGTAAGGAGTAAAATCATTCAGTTTTGTGTTGTAAGAATAGCGCTTCCTCGTGAGTCATGAATATTAATTTTTTTTTCTGCACTTGAATCTCATCCGTATAATCAGCTGTTCATGGTTGAAAAGATGCAACTTCTGTAGTTTTAGTCATGTTCTTACGACTCACTAAAACCTAACTTTGGGCATCATTCTAATTATGAAAAGCTTTGTTAGCAGATAAAACCAGCAGAACAAGTTGAAGAGATGTGTTGCCCCTCTGCTAGTAAGTAATGTTGCTTATTTTCTTGATGTCTCTAATTTAGGTTGTATTAAGGTGTATTGCCTCTTTGTTCTCAGTGTGTCGCTTTTCTATTTTTATAGTTTATTATCACCTTCAGTCATAATTATAAGAGTTAGTTGATTTTTTTTGACAAATTAATAAAATTAAATAAATTAGTTAATAATAACTAGTATAGGAGCTAGTTGATTAATTTAAATAGATTGATGAGTATATAATATGAATTTATCTTGACGGATTAAATTGAGTTATAATTATCTAATTTATTTTATTTATTTAATTTATTTAAAAAAATTAACTAACTTATATAATTAGAACTTGAGGTAAAATGAGTACTCCTTTTGTTCAAGTGTGAGCCCATGCATAGAAGGATTGGATTAGTGTTAGCTCTGCTATATTAATTTTTTTTTCGGTTTTATTTCTTTGTGTGTAATGAAAGCCATCTGCATTAAGAAATGAAATGGCTCATGCACACAAGGTGGGTTGAGGGAGATATTGATTTCTGATACGTTTTTTTTAGGAAAATATCCTTTACCCGCTGATATGATTGGTCAGTCCTTTTCCTATAATATCATTACCATGGACCATGTTCAATAATTTTAGGGTTTTGTTGAACTACTTTCTCCTAATTCAAGAGTGGGGGTTGGGGGGATTCTTTGGTCCAAAAAATTCATAAATATGAAAGGGGATTGCAATTGCAAAGTGGCTGCTAATAATTAGATTTTACCACGTATATATAACACTGAATACTTATGTGGATAATTAGATAGAGACTCTGGATAAACTACTATTATTATGTCAGTAATAAATATAAAATATCTCATGAGAGGAAATTTCTTTCTCTCTTATTATCAATTGGGCCATTTTATCTTTCTTTTTTTCGAAAATTGTATTTAAGTCTCAGAATCTAATTGCATTGAAGTTTGAGGAAATAATCAAATAATTGTGAAATTCTATATGATTTAGGATTAAATTTTTTTAAATTGTGAAATGAATAAACTACTATTGAAAAAAATGCCCTAGTCGGTTTTTTATCCTCAGTTATTATTCTTTTTTTCAGGAGTTATTATTTCTATTATTTAAGTTATTTTTTTCTTCTTCTTGATTGAGTTGTTTTCCATAAAGTTTTCTTCCTAGGGGTAGTTTTGTCATTTCACTATTAAAAAAATTAATTATAGGTTCTATGGGACTTCATAGTCATTTGATGATTTTCTAAAATTTCTTTACAGTTAGATTCCATACATAGAAATTAAATACAATTCTCCCTTCTTTTTTAGGTAGACAGGGCAGTTTTATCTTCCGTTTGATACTTTACAAAGAAGATAAAGGATTTTATGTTTTGACATGTGAAAAAGAGAGGGAATGTTGGATTTTGACACGATTTTTAACGCACAATTTTTATGATTGAAGAAAGTGATGTTTCGTGTACCATGGATTTTTTATTAAAAAAGTGATTATTTTTTTATTGAAGAAAAGAATAGGGGTAATTTAATCTGTTTGATTTAAATTATTTCCATTTTTTATTTACCAAACACCAGAAAGTAAATATTGTATTTCTATTATCGTGCACATCAAACATTTTCTGTACCTATCTCTATTTTATTAAAAATATTCCCTCTCAACTGAATAAAAAGACGCCTTCTGCTTATTTTGATTAGATATGGCTGGAGGAGTTAGTTTTGAGATTTGATTGACATTGAAATACGAACAAGTTGATCATTTTTTTTTTGTAATTCAATACATTTATGACTGTATAATTCAATATGCTTTCGCTAAATGTCACAACTTTATTTTAAAAAATTAATAACAAATATCTTTGTTAAACCGTAAATACAGTACAGTACGCAAATGAAATCCAAAGCAACTATTGGACTCCTAAGATATTTTCAGTCGAAAAATTTTTTCTACCAAAGCTTGTTCTCGTGCCTCTCGAAGTGAAACCACATGACTTCTGCTCTTCCACAATGCCATACTTTCTCAACCTACGTATACCATCCAAAACTATCAAAACTAAAAACTAGAACACAAAGGTAAAAAAAGGGAAGGGGGGCTACTTCAATTTCAAGAACAGATCATGGTGACTAATTTATTTCCTGCCATTTCAAGAAAGAACTTTTGTACATATCACGATTAGGGATGTTCCTGTTAGACCCTTCCCGATCATATTGGGATGGGACACAAAACAGAAATGCCGTCTTGTGTGTGTTTTTAGGATAAGACACGGGATGGGGTGTCTCAGTCTCATCCTGTCTTGTGAACGCTTTTAATCATGATGACTAATTTATTTCCTCCTAGCCTTCAATTTCTTGACAGGAACAAGGGTCACGTTTGTGCCAGGTTTTTTTGTACTGGCCTCAGTAGATCTCAACATCGAAATGGCAACTTTATGTCCATGCTGATTTTTCTCCGCTTTGTCATCTATAAATGGTTTTACCTCGAATGTTCCTCTGGTGAAACCTCTAGCAACCTGAACCAATTAAAAACAGCCGATTGTTAGTCGACAAATCCCAGAATGATAATTGATGTGTCAATTATTCTCAAAGCAATGACTAATTTATCTGAAAGCAATATACATTCTTAGACTTTGCTCCTTCAATCCAAGAACACAAACATCTTATCATATAAATCACAGCTCAGTATTGGTATATATGGCGGTGCATCACTTAATGGAACGTTCACATGCAGCAATGTATTACACAGAAGAATAAAATAAAGGAAACTATTCGATGGACATATAGTATTATGGGATACTAAATTCTACATTGAGTATCCTGTACTACTCAACGTAATACTTAATATCTCATACTATCAAGTCTTCATCTTGATCAGCATGCCTCAACCGTTGGCCATAAATTCAGCAGAGGCATAATTAGTTCAAAGAAGTCATCTTTACCTTTAAGAGAATCCAGACTTTAAGAGAACTGCTCAATATTGCGAGTCTCGTCTTTTTCCCAGAAGTCAGATACTCACACATATGATGGTCAACTCTCAGAATAAATTTCGGCCAGGACTTCGGTTTTTCTGGGTCTGGCTTCCCGCCCATTGTTGCCTGGGAAAAGGGTGGGAGGAAACAAGAAATCACAAATCACTACAACAGAGCAAGTAGCAACATTAAGAAGCAAAGGGAGAAAACAGGTGGGTGCACGCGCGCATAGAGAGAGAGAGAGAGAGAGTGAGTTGCACCACATCAAATTAATCGGGCAAATTTAAAGTACAACATACTAAATAAGACAAAAAAAATCATTTTACAAAATATCTCCTTCATAAATATAAGAATCTTTTCACTTTTTTTTTTGTTATTAGTATGTTCTATTAAGATTATTAATTTTAAAATCCCATGTGATGTGTGGGTTCATTTAATTGTCAAATTACATTAATTATTAGCAATGTTTTTTCGCTCAATATCATGGCTTGTCTTTTCAAAGGTCTTTGACACTTCTATGCTATTTTCCATGATTATATATGTATGAAAGACAAATCCAAAATATGCAATTTTGTACTTACAAGAAGCCGGCAGATTTGTTGTTCAATTTTTGAGAACGATGTCTCTAAAGCTTCAACCCTGCCAGTGCCATGGCAACAGGAACATGGTTCACTAACCATGAACGTTACACTAGGTCGAACCTGTTGAATATTAGTAACCATTTGTTAGATTATTAATTGACTGGAAGCTGTACAAACAACAGAAGAAACTACACTATTGCTGAGCAATATACCCTCTTTCGCGTTATTTCCATGAGTCCATGCCTGGACAATTCAGAGACTTTAACCATGGATCTGTCTCTCTCAACGGCCTTCTTGACCTCTTCATACACCAACCTTTTATTTGCTGAACATTAAGAATTCGAACTCAATAAAGAAACATATTGACAAAAACTTTAAGACTAATCACCACAGAACAGATGCCATTTCAAAGTCAGTAACTTTGAAAATGACCAACAATTGCATTCTTAAGCTAGTTATGGTTGCACCAATTAAAAGATTTTACTATACTGAGGAGATTTACTTTGAGGCTTGATGACTTAGGAAATTGACAGTTCAGCTTTGTCCATGATCTATCAACAGATTTGCACTTGAAGGACCAAGTTAACAGTTATAAGATCATTCTTGGACCTAGGTTAGCAGTTAAATCTTTTAAGTCAAGTGGTGCATAGAAACAGGATATGACCTCTGAAAGAGGTGTATCAGGGCAACTAAAATGGGAAACTCAGTCAGATTAAGAAGAGCCATGTTACGTTGCAAGTATTTGCACAAAAGCATAAAGAATCTTTAGATGAATAAAAATTGCATAGTAGAACATAATAATAATAGATGAACTTGAAAGGGGAAGGCAACAAGCAATGAACTCTCATATATTCAGGAAATATCCCTTATAAGATTATTGCCATTAAACCATCTCATAGGACTACACTACATAGATCTTCAGAAAGTCACTGTAATAAAGCATAAGACACTGATAAAAAGTAAATGGAAAAAGTATCTTCAATGGAACTCATTATTTGATATGTACAGAAACAAGAGAAAGTTTTCTACTTACCATCATCGGTCATATCAATGAAATCAACAACAATAATGCCACCGATATCCCGTAACCTCAACTCCCTAGCAATCTGCAACACATTAATTATATTAAATAAACAACTTGTAATGGATAAAAGCCTCAATAAATATTTATCTTTAAGGGGGGAAAACATTAGGATGAATACTATAGATGAAAGGTAACATAATTATCCCACACACAAAATGATCAGAGTAAATACCACTTTCTCTAGATTGTGTACACCATGTCCATAACCAAAGTATTAATCTTGTCTCTCCTTTGACATTTTATTTTTATAATTTATTTATTTTATTTCACTCTTCTAATCTTTATCAAAGGAGGTGATTTAGAGGATTCAATAAGATGCAAGGCAATACTTGGATATAGTTTTGCATGCTAAATGGTTGTTTTTTTACCCTGATAAACCCCATCTTCTAACTACTGTAAAGATTATCATCAATATGAGTTTTATCATGCACAAGGTTGAAATTCAACAAAAAGTCACTGACTCTGAAAACAAAGTCTCAAATTTAAGGATAATATCAACATGACAAATGCTTCAAGTGATATTCTCAGAAAAGTTACTGGCTTAGCTGATTTAAGTTACTGAAGGGTTTTAATGTACGTAAATCACTTTTTACTTATTTTGGTGATGTGATAATTTCCTGTTTATTTACAGTATAGAGTTTCCTAGTCTATCTTACCAAAGTCTATGCGATCAGCAAATAGACAATAATATAGAGCTCAGAATCCAACATACTTGTTTTGCAGCTGCAAGATTGACATCTAGTATAGCTTTCTGCTGTGAGGTTCCATGACCAAACATCCCATGCCCACCATTTACATCAATAGAAACTAATGCCTCAGTTTGTTCAATGACTAGAGAACCTCCATTAGCAAGCGGAACCCTATAAAAAAAAAAAGGTAAGGAAAAAGGTCATTCAAGTTATCAAGTCTGCAAGGAAGAAACAATTCACATTTCAGGAAAGAGTTGACAAAGAGACTGTCAGTTACAGTAACACTTTTATTTTGTGAGTTTTTTTAGCAATATTTTGATTTTTAAAACCACAATTTGATCCCTTAAAGTGAGTAAAAGATCAGGAATTTCATACCAGGGAGGTATAATTAAAGAGTCTCTTCGATTTAACATTCAAGAAAGCCTTTAGATATAGAGTGCATTCTATTTGTCATAAACTGGTTTAGATTGATTAGAAGGACAAGAATTTCAACATAAAAAAAACTGCCAAGTTAATGCTGGAAAGGAGACCTTCACAAAGAAGAAAAATTGCGACTTGTTATGGTGTATTTCTGGAATGAATTGATAGAACAATTGAAACCATGTTCTTCAATCTGATTACAATGAGATAATATAATTTTATTTTATTATATTTTTGGTTCACCACAAGGCTCTGCTTTTGTTGTTTTATAAAGTTATCCGAGAGAAATTCACAAATTAAAGTGATGTGCGCTGATTTTCTCTGCGTCTTATATACTTTCATGAAACTCCTAGTCCTCTGGATTAAATTCATTTCATAAGGGGGATAAAAGCAAACCTTAATTAATTAGACCAGTGCTGCAAACATAAAATGATTGAAACCATAGGGCACATTATTTTGTAAAGTTATTGTGGACATCCCCATAGTTATTAGCTTTAAAAGGCTATTATTTATTTCCCTTTTTCCTTCTAAATAGTCATAGATAGGATCTGATATTATTCTCCCTGATTTGTAGGATAGATTCGAATCCGTTTTAAATGTATGTAGTGTATATATTATATGGTGTTACGATCAGTCAGAATGAACTTTCTGGATACCTACTCGTAGTCATAAAAATATTTTCAGAAATATTTGTGATTTTTCTTTAGAGATTTAAGAAACTTTGTGGAATTTTCTCAACATTTTTCTAAAACTAATAATCCCTTGATTTCCACTTCTTAAGCCTAAAGTATTTTCTCATTAAAATGGAAAAAGTCCTCACATAATATTTATCAATGTTCCTAAAGCATCCCACACATGTTAGTTTGGTGCAAACAGGTTGATTAAAGATTATTAAGAAGCTTATCTAAAAACAAAGCCAAATACAATGGAGATGTCAAAAGTTATATGCAGATGATGAAGAACATTGACTTTACCTTTTGCTGAGGATATTGTCAATCTCTCCTTCAATGTTAAATTCATCAAAAAGTGGAACTCTTTTGTCATATAGCTCAACTCGATCACAAAGATCAGGGGCAATTTCCTGAAGGTAACTGGTCACCTGAATAGTAAATGAAGAGGATAAGAGCAGAAACAGAAGTTGAACTGTGCAAGTTTGAACATGAAATCTTCAATAAGCTACTGATCCAAGTGCTGTAACTACATCAGAAATATTCCATTGATATAGCAGCCTTATATAGAACATGCTTATGACCACGACAACAACAACAAGACTTATCCTATTAAATGGAGTCGGCTACATAGATCATACGACGCCATTATACTCTATAAAAAATTAAATCCTTAGATAGGTTATTGACCAGGAGATCCCACTCAATGACCTCATTGAACATTTTCTTTAGCCTTCCTCTACTCCTTTTAACCGGAGTCTATACTATTTGATCCACCCTCCTCACCGGTGCATCCCTTGGCCTTCTTTGCACGTGTCCAAACCACCTAAGACGGTTCTCTACCAGTTTCTTTTCAATAGGTGCCACTCCAACTCTTCCCCGTATTTGTTCATTACAAATCTTATCTTTTCTTATATGCCCACAAGAACATGCTTATGACCATCAATAAAAATTTTACACTAGTTATCATAATAATGTAAACACAGTTCTTAACATCTTTGCTTTAATCAAGATCTGACAGAAATTTACTAAGACTACAGTAATTGTAAACCAAAATTTGAGAGGCAAAGCTACAGCTGGGCAAAGCAAGCTCATTGTCTAGAAAATTCTTCTCCTAAAGATATAAACTCTAGGGGAACAAAAGTTGGAGTAATTCACACACAGATAGAAATGGTCATGTCCTATTCTGGCAACATATTCATTTGCAGCAAAAAAGTTTGTAGATACCTCATGATATGTCCTCGGGGAGTCAACCACCAGTTTCTTAACCTGAAGATAACATCATAGCAACAAGTAATTAGGAGACATATTGTAACCTGCATTTTCTATGAGCAATATTACAGAGATGAATGAAGAGAGGGAGTTCGGATGAGCAACAGAACGAACCGTTTCACAGAAATAATCCTGGACAACGGAGAGAGTTTGACCCATTGCCGTGTGCAATATAGCAGGAACAGCTCCTTCTACACCTTCATCTGCAGCAAGTGCAGCAGATTTTGCATGTTCCATTATATTTTTCCAAGTTGAAAGCAGTCCTTCCAAGTCCTTCTGCAGTTCCTCTAATGAATGACCAGCAGCAACAGTTCTTACAGTGAGGCCAAAACCTTGAGGCTGCAATGTCTTTGCAATAACTTTCAGTCTTGTGCGCTCAACACCAGAAATTTTTTTGGAGACTCCTATTCTATCACAACAAGTCATTAAGATCTGCACGCCACAAAGTCTAGTTTAGACAAGTAATATTTGAAAAGCTAGTCCAGGGTAAAGACCAAGAATGATATAACTGAAATGTTGAGGGACAGGTGCTTGCATAAACGCGTACCCAGAATCTACTTTTTAATTTTGGATAAGCAGTAAGGGTGGGACTTTTAGTACCAAGACCCTCTTTGACAACTTGTACAACAATTTTGGTGCCCTTGCGAACTTGAGTCCATTTGCTTTCTTCAGGTGGTACCTGGTTTCCCTTTGTATCTTTGTATTGTAAAGTTTGATTACTGACAGACCCATTTATGCTGGTAGGAAGGGAAGCGCTGTTGGTTTCTTCTTCTATAGGGACTTCATTTCCATCAATGTCATCCTCGAAGTCAGCTTCTACTTCACCATCATCAACCAAGCTGCCGTTTAAATTTTCCTTAAGGACTTCTGATATATCAAAATCATCTTCTCCTTCCAGCTCATCATAGTCATTATCCGGTGACTGTAAAAAGCCATCCTCAGAGTGTGTGTCTGACATCCCATCAGTGACTTCAACATCATAAGATATGAAATCATTTTTATTGGAAATGGATGAAGCCTGCCAATCTTGTTTCTTTGTTCTTTGACGAAATGGAGGGAATATAAATGGTTCCCTGTTATGCTTTATGTCCATTAGAGAAGGCCTAGAGCTACCAATATTGACAAAAGCCCCACCCATATGGGGAACAAGCTTTGTGACTACCCCTATATATACACTATCACATTGCACATTGCTCTTCACTGGTTCCAGTAATAATTCAACCAATTTCCCATCCTCCAGCACAGCAATCCTTTGCATGGTACATATTGAAGAGTTAATCAATATAATGGTAGATACAGGGTTCTTTGGAATAATATCACTACTTCCTTCAGGCAACAACTTGTCTGTGTCTACTAACTTCACTTGATTTTCCATAGTGGCATCAGTTCTTGCTTCATCAGATTCTAATCTATCCTTGGAGGTAATGAAAGAAGGTGGATAGAGCAACCATGGTTCCTCAATAGGCTGGTAGTTATCAGAACAGATGCTACTAGAATATGAAACCATATTGATTGCATTTATGGTATCCTCATCGTCGTAATAGAGTTGATCTTCCACCCCAAGTGCCTCCAACTTTATTATGTCAGTTTCAAGCTGATTCATAATCTTTGCTTCATCTGTCAAACCACTGTAAACATTTGAGTATTCAGAAAAATATTATGCAAAGAAGTTAATTATAAATGGGCAAGAATAGGGAAAAAACACCTTTTACTGGTAAAGATATAGGGGTGTACTCTAGAGGATACATTTCTTCTATGTAGTGAGCACATGCATGAGCTGCAGATATCTGGGAATCAGACCTAATCCATGAATCCCTTACTAGAATTTGAGCATCTCCATGAACAGTAGGAGGTACTGACAGAAAAAACTCTGGTCCAGGCTTCCAAAGGATGTCACTTGAGGAGCCTGATTTTCCCTTAATGAAGTAATTGTATTTGAAATTCAAGCCACATGCAATCTGCAAGAATAAATAGTTTAAGTTATAATGAATATTTACGAATGTGTCATTTGATGTTCACATCATATTCCAAGATAACAGCTTTTTAATCAGGAATATTTGACATGTCAAACTTCAAAAACTATAAAATCCAGCAACAAAACTATGTATACACATATATATAGTTATGTGTGCAACTGACGCTATCCTATTTTCTAAGTACCATAAAAAATCATTTTATACAAGAAATGTAGTAAATACTAAGATATTAAACTATATTATTCAAATTATTAATGTACAACTCTCACAAAAAAAATCATGTACAACAAAAGAGCACCAAGAAATAACTTTAATCATCTCAATATTTTTTGTTTCATTATTTCTGTGTTCGCAAGCATGCAATTTTTTTCACAAGATATTTCAAAATCCATTCAGCTTAACTCAGATTCTTTGAAGGATCAATACAAAAGGTAAAGACAAACTGGACATAGAAGAATCCCCAAACTAAATAATCTTTCAAAACAAATAAAAGCATTATGAATGAGCTTAAAGAAACAACCCAGTCAAATTACCTTGAACTCAGACTTCCATATGTTAGCATGCTCTGTAGGAGACATCAGTAAAGCCATGTCTGACTTCCAGCAACCTAATACAGCAGGATCACCAGTAATGTAAAGAAGCTGACCATCTTCTAAATCAGCTTCTATGGTCCAGATGATCTTGCATAATTTATCAGCACTAGCGCTTGGCTTTCCTGAAATATTTTCTTGCCTGATTCATCATCAAGTCTAAAATACAGGAAAATACAATTTGGAAATTATGACTCGATAAATGAAAACCCTAAATTGCAGAAACAGACAGAAGCCTGGGGTAAAAATAAGATATAATGGCGAAAGAGAATGGATATTCAATTCTAATAATTATTTGCTTAGAATTAATGTAGTCCCAACAAGAATAATACCATTATGTTTGTATCATTTAGGCTTGAAGTACAATTGAGCAGATAAATCTATATCTCACTCTATTTAACATATGAAGATTTTTGCTGATAAACATAGTTCACTTAATCATCTTAATTATGATTTGTTCACTAAAGAATCCGTCAAAGTGAATCTTTTATTCATTGCACCTTGCAGGAAGAGGATACATAATGGCAATTATATCACTACAAGAATAGAATCTCTAACATCAAGCATACAATCTAATTGGAGGTGCACAGGTGCATGCGCATGCACAAAGAGGAGTGCTGAAAGAGCAAAATAAACTAAACTGATAGAAGAGACCTAGGCTAATAGTGCAAATATTGAAGTTACCTGTTGATAATGTAGCTAGTCTTCTGACTGATTTACGACTCTTCACAGAACACGTGAATCTGAAAATATTTCGAGGTGGTACTTGATGGAATATGTGCCTGTCTCAACATTATCATACGAATTGCTTCTAAGTGTCTAGACAAATGAACAATGCATAGAATGTGAAGCCCTCCTAAATGTATTGAGCTACATGCTAAATCAGTCAGTAAATATCCTATCTTTCAAAGGGAAAACCATCAGTAAACCTGGATTTTGAAATCTTCCCATACAAATTTTCAACTATCCAAATAATGACATGTATTCAACCGGGTACAAGGAAAGGAATTTTTCCTCTTAAGCTGAACTATGTAAGATGACAGTAAATAAGTACAAAAAAATACCCCCACATGAAATGATTACGCACTCGATTATTCTAAAAATAATAAGATAATATACCAAACAAGATTCAGTTGAAATGCAACAAAAGTTATCACTTTATCAAACAAAGTGAGCGACAGAGCCATTCAAACTTACAGCGAGAGAGACCTCTTAGATGTTAACAGCGAAGAGCAAGAGAAGGTACTATCCCGACGAAGAAGATTAAAGTGGTTCATAAAACGAACTTCAGCAATGACCACCTCCATGAGCCCCGGGAGCAGAATTGCTAAAGTGGGTTCAAATTCCTCATTTGGGATTGAAGCTTGAACTGGGAGAATCTAGGAAATCAAAAAGAAAAGGAGAAAAGAATGCTTCAGTGAACAAAAATAAGAGGATACCAGAATTCGGTACATTGATGCTAAATTGGAGAGTGAAAATTGGTGCTTTGGATAGAGTATAGAACTATAGATAGATAAGTACTGTTTCTGAGTTAGAGGGAGAAGATAAGCAGCGTAATTACTTGCAAGACACAAATGGGTTGCTTGGCGCCTTCTGTGGGAGCCGTCCCAGGAGAAAGTATGTAACTTTTCCGTTCAGATTACAAGGGAATTACTATCGGGAGTGCCAAATAATGAAATTGATTATTTTTTAAGTTTTATTTATATGTCAAATTTTTCATTTACATATCAAATTTTATATATTTACAAAGATATGTAAGTAATTATTTCTTTATTTAAGATCTATTTGTAATTCTTTTTCTTTTAGGGTTACCATCAATTTACTTTTTCAAATATATATAACAAGTGTATAAATTGTGTTAACAATAACTTGATAAATGTATAATTTTATAAAAAAATATATAACTTATTAGTTAAACCATATAATTATCATATGATTTTATTGAAGGTTCATATACTTGTCATATTTTAGTTTTAAAATTTAATAACAAAAATATAACTAGTTGTTCATTAATTTTTGTTGTGATAAATATTGATTTGTGAATACTGTATTCCTAATAATTTTTTTTATTAAAAGAATATCCTTCTATCTTAACAAACATATATAAGTTTGTTTGCAGAGTGGTTATAGTTATTAGTTAGTGTTTATTTGTGGAAATAGTCCTTCAATTCTTGACCACATAATAAGCATAACGGCTTTTTCATTTTACAGAGAAGAAGAAGAAGAAAATTGTATTCCTTTTAGGATTTTTCTTGTATAAAAAAATTAGATAAGTTGGGTTTTGGAGACTCGTATAAATAAGGACATACTTATATATTTAGAAAATATTTACAGAAATATTTAGAAATCACCTATCAATAAAATTCTTATATTAGTTATAGAATTTAAATTTAAAATCTTATAATCTATGAACTAATATTTTTTTATCCATCCAATTTATCAGAGCTTTATCCTGACTATATTTGGATCTGACTCATGTCGCACACCTGGCTATAGTGGGTAAGTCTCCCAATGAGAATTTTTTAGATACACTAAAGTTCAAATTTAAGACTTTATTTAAACGATATTAAATTATTTATCACTTAAATTAATTCATATTAGTATCAACTAATATTTGTCAAGGGTATGTTAAGTTTAGGGATCTTCTGTGATAGCATAGTTGGTAAGAGAGTGGCTATGAAAAAATTGAACCAGCCCAAAGCTTATATATTTTGAATGGAAAGGGCCTTCCTCTTAAAAAGGGTGAGCTTTCCACGGAAAAGTTAATTTTCTGTCAAAAATGTCCTCATCAAATTTGTTTTATTCTAAATATGCCCTTTTCCTAATTAAAAAAAAAGGCTCAAAATCTAAAAGAGATTTTTTTTATTTCTCTTTTAATATGTTAGGGCAAACCATCTTTTAAATATAATAATAGCCACAGACTAATTTAATTTAGATCGAAAATTAAATGACTTTCTCATGTAGATACTATATCACTTGTGTTGCTATATATTCAAATATCAAATTCAAAATCCTTAGTTAAATTAAATTATCACCTGATCACTTGGTCAAAATCTAAAAGAGACATTGATAAGTCTACAAAGACTTTGTGAGTACTATGTCCCAAAGCCGCCATTTATTATTATTATTATTATTTTCAGTTTACTAGTTTAGTGGCAGAATTGTACAAATAAGCACATATTAGGGGTTAAAATAAATTTTATTATACTGATATTTCTTTAATAAAAAAGTTACGATTCCACAAATTTTGAATAAACTATTTTATGATTATTATTTATGTAAATATAAAAAATATTTTATATCTATTTTACTAATATAATTTTTTATTATATATATTAATAATTGTACTTTTTAAAAATCAATTGCACTAGTTCTGTACTACATTTAATAAAAGGAAAAACTTATTTTACGGCCTGTTAACACCTATTTTGTCTGGCCCTACAAAATAAAAAAAAACTTAATTTCTGCTCGTAATTTGACAAAATCTATTTTTAAATAAATTAAAAAATAAATGTCATTGATGGTGATTGGCCTTACAATTAAAGCTTGATAAAATTTTCTTTGCAATAAATCACAATAAAAATAAATTAAAATTAAAATTCAAAGAATAAATATCCATTGACGATGATTGGTGATAGATAAGAAAATGCAGTTTGGAGTCATTAAGGAGAAAATTAAAAATAAATATGATGAATTTTTATTTAAAAAAACTCTCATTAATGATGATTGGGTCTCAAGTTAGGAAATATCATTTAAAAAAAAACCAAGATAATGCGTATATAAGGGAGAGGGAGTGAAGTTACAAGGAGGAAAGAAATCTCAGGGAGAAAAAGGGTGGTAAGAAAGAAAGGTAAAAAAAATACTATGCATTATTCTAATGGGAATGGATAATTCACTACAGAGATCATCTTACCTTTACTTTTATCTAACATGTCTTTGAAGTTTTTGTCTAAGCGTATAAACATCTTTATTGGCTTTTTTATCATAATACTATAAACAGTAAAAATATTTATTTAAAGATATTAGACCGTAAAAAGTATTTATCAAAAACTTATACTCAAAATTATTCTCTATTAGATAAATTTTAAATTTCTAAAAAAAATTATTCACTACCAATACAATTTTAATGATATGACAATTTTTTAAATTGTAAAAATTGAAAGTTATTTTTTAACAAAATAATTTTAAAAATTGTTCTTGAACAATTTTAATTTTATCTTCATCTAAATAGTTGAAAATTCAAATGTTTCAAATGTATTTTTTTTACTATTGACATATTTAATATTGAATTTTCCTGATAAACCGTTATGTGATTGGAAGAAAAAAGTAAATAATATTCAAATGTTTTGTGTGTATTTATTTTAAATGAAGATATTTAAAAATTATAAAAAAATCTATTTATAAAAATAGGATACATGACATATTAGGATTGAAAATTTTGATAAAATAGAGGAAGGGAACTTAGTCTAAGTTTTCCCCATAAATATTCCCTCTAACTTTTTGTATTTAAAAAAATGTGCTAACTAAGAATTTAGGGAGAATTAGAAAAAAAGACCTAAGAAAAATATTATTTATTCTAAAGGATATTTAAAATTCTAATTATTTAGAAGGACTAAAAATTAAAATATAAATGTATAAATATTAAATTACTCCTAAATATATTATTTTTGTTGCGACAGAACTCAATTTTTCAATAACTATCATATATTTGAGATATAGTTAGAGGAAATGTAGGACTTAGGGCAATTTAGTATTTATGTATTTATATTTTAATTTTTGATCCTTCTAAACAATTAAAATTTTTAAGATCCTTCAAAATAAATATTATTTAATAATTTGATGATTTGAAATTACTTAATTAATTATGAATCATTTTTGAATCATTTTTTCACCATTTAATTTTGATTGATTAATAATTATAATATAATATTTAGGGAGTAGAATGAATTATAGAAAGGAGTTCGTATGTGTATTTGCAAATGGATGAATTTTAAATGGCCCAGCTGGAGTTATATTTGAATATAATAGAGTGAAATTAATCAAAATCGATCCAAATATTACTTTGGATAGATTGAAAGAAGTTATTGGACCAAAGCTATGACTTCCTTCCAATCAAGCTAATGAAGAGTTATGTATAGGATATTTTTTTATTGGTACAAAAATTTTTAGAAAGGGGTTAGATTCATCTACGATTTAAGGGTATGATGAAATTTCTCTTCCTCTTAAGCGATATTAATATCAGGCAGGGTTAGTTGTCTATTATTTTAAGGTATAAACTTAGGTACCTAAGACTTAAGATATCTCTCCAAGCATCATGACTATAATTATAATAAAATAGCACCTCTTAATGATCGAACACGCTCCCAATAATTGAATATCTCACCCTTTTACTAATTAAGCTCACAGAGAATAAATTATATATAAGAAATATGTTTAGTAATATTTGTGTTCTAAGACTTACAATCAAGCTATATTATTATTCATGTCACAATGTGTTAACTATAGAGAAAATTGCAATTGGAGAATAAGGACTTACAAGAGGGAAAATAGAAACTATTGGCAAATTACCAAACATAGGGACCCACACATGCTTGAATATATCATTAACTCAAAATCATCTAAAGTTGGATACTGATATCATATCATCGTATATCATGCCAATGGTAACTGATGTACCACTTGCATTTGCTACAGTTGAAGGAGAGACAAGGTTTGCTTGGGAGTGGTTCTTATACCATTTGCGCCAATGTGTTGTAAAAGATAGAAAAGAAATTTGCTTTATTTCAGATAGATATCGTTCAATTCTAGCTGCTGTTACTAATCTATGAGTTGGATGGTAGCCACCGCATGCGCATCATGGATTTTGTCTCGGACATCTGGCTTCAAATCTTCACAAAACACACGGGAACAAATTGGTTGAAGGAAAGTTTTATAAATATTGGTGAACTTATTGTGCTTTTTATGATATTAGAAGAACTATGCCATTTTATAATCATTTATAATAAACATTATCAAATTTATAGGTTATGCCTATGAATGTCATGATGTTATCCAACAATTTGCATCATGCATCTGTAACTAGATGGATTGTATCATGCTACAACCATAAATTCTTTGACAACTAATTATCTATTCAACCACAAATTTAAAATTAAAATATTCAAAGACAAGAGTCTCAAATTTTTAGACAGCCATATTATAGGCTAATCTCACCATCATCCCTTATCACCTCTCATAATCCTACTCAATTTGAACTTCTTTACACATCATTTTCATTGATATTATTATATTCTAACTAGCCAAATCATATTTGATAACTTAATATTATTTGATGACTTGGTATTATTTATCAGATAAATTAATTCTCAAAATTCCATTACCAATTTTTAATTAATCATTTTTTATTTAATACACCCATATTAATTTCATAATAATTATCACTGTTATTATGTATTTATTATTAACGCTTTCCTTCAATTATTTATTTTTGCACAAATTTTCAATAAAATTATTATATAAATCATTTCACTTTCATGTTAGGAGGAGACGGAAGAGACCAAATATATTAAAGTGATAAAATTGTTCTTATAGTGATGAACTTTTAAAATTGTTTACTCCTAATGTGAATTTGTATTATATTGTAATCAAGAAAAAGAATATTGAATAAGTCAATGTTTGGGTAATGAAATTTTAGAGTATAACTTCCCAAAGTTAACTTTTATAGCTAAGAGTGTAGTAAAGCTCAAATGAATTTAAGAAATTATTTTATTATAGAACAACTTCTAATTTTTATAATTTTAAAATTGTTACATTATCAAAGTTATTTTGTAGTGAACAATTTTAGAAATTTAAAGTTTATCTAGTAAATAAAAACTGAGTATAGGTTTTTAGTAAATACTTTTCACAATATAATATCTTGGGCAAATATTTTTACTATTTATAGCATTATGGTAAAAAAACCTATTTTTAGGATTGTATAAGCTTTTGAAAAATAATTTATAGAAAAGAATGACTTTTAGATAGTTTTAAAAAAAATAATTTTTAGAAAAGAATTATAGAAAAAATTATTTTGAATAAATAAATTTTTTTATAGTTATTTTTAAAAAGATTTTTATTATTAAAAAATTATTAATTTTATTAAAAATAAGAGAGAAAAGAGATGAGAGGAGATGAAAAAGAGAAGAGTGAGAAGGTAGAAAAGAGAGAAGAGAGGGTGAAAAAGAGAAATAAAAGAGAGTGTAAAAAAATATAAATAAAATAATAATTAGATAGTATATAAATTTTTTTACTGTTTTATAAATTATTCTCAATAATTTATACAAAATTTTAATTTTAAATCATAATTTAATCTAAAAATCTATTTAAATAAATATAATTATTTATTTTAAAAAATTAAATTAATATTTGAGTTAAAAATACTTTTAAAACATAATTTTCTAACAAGTCCAAACATTCACTTAGGTTGGAGGCATACTCGAATATTAGGCGAATACATTTTTCTAATTAGATAAGGTTGAGGGTATTTATGCCTTTTGAACATTTTTCTCTTCCTCTGTTTTTTTTGTTGTTTTTTTGAACTTTTTTGTGTGACCAGACCTTTTCCTTGTTTCCCCGTTGTTTTATTGTTCTTTTTCTCGAAGCAGCGCAGTAACAGACTCAGTGTGCCAGCCGCCCTCCCAACACTGCGATTGTAACACAGCATTGAAGTTCTCTCGCCTCCCACTCTTTATCTCGAGCTCAGAAGTTCCCTCCGCTCTCTCTGCTCTCTCAGCGGTTAGCATCAGCTGATCTCCAGCTTTGTTCTTTTCGTGCTCTTCGTGGTGGTCGGTGATTTCTTCGTTTAATACTTTTTAAATTTGAGCATCTTTGGAGATTTCTTTTGTAACTGATATAAGTTCAGTCAAGTAATGCCGGTGGTTGCCCTTGTCACAGAAAGGCCCATTTGAAAGCAGGAACTTGACTCTGCGGTAATGGCTCAGTTGAATGCTGTTTCTCCTTATTCATGCCCCTGTCTGTCTTCTTTGCGGCATAGAACAGGTGCGTTTGGTTAAGTTTTATGTTGTCTATTTTACTCTCCTTTGAAATTTTGGCTGTGTTTCAATTTCTTCTTCCCCATGTGATATCTTCTGTTTGAATATTATGGGGTCTTCTTGTTTTTACTTTGTTATCACTTGAAATCAAGAATCCACAAGTTTTTGCTCCTAAACGATCTTTTTCAATGGGCTGTTGAGTTTAAGTTTTTTTTTTTTGGGAAGAAATTATATTCCGCTCCAGTGGGCTATTGAAGTGTCATGATTCATATATGGTGAAAATTTGGGACCTTTGATTCCTGCGTTGTAACTACCGGGTGAGGTTTATTGCTCTTCCGCTTAATGCAACTGTTAGTGATTCCTGCGTTGATTTAGATTTATAAATTCTACGTCAAGTATTATCCTTTTGTTAATCTTTTATCTAGGCGAAGTGTATAATATGTGTTAATGGTTCTTAGTAATACATGAAGTAAACACAATGCTGCTTTCTCATTAATAGCTAGCTGTTTATTTCCATTTCCATAATTCTCATAGGGGTAAAGCTTTCAATTAATACCACCTTATATGGCTACCTCATCAAGGAATATTAACTCATTCGTAAAATTAGGCCATTTGTTATTGGCAAAGAAGATAGTGAAATCATTCATAGGCTTTTTCCTTGTAGCCTGTGCTTTTGGTGTAAAATGATATTTGACTGCTATAAAATCAAAGTATAACAGCCATACAATTTAGTTTATGATGGTATATATTAAAAACCACTTCAGCTCATCTGAATAAGTTTGAACACTTTGGCTTCTTAATTTGTTCTTGCGCCTCTAAAAAGGGAAGAAAGAGAATTGAGGGTTACATTGGCTGTAATTTGATATTATTAGATGCATGGTTAATATTTTAAAGTTAGTTAAGAAATTCTTTTTTGATAGACTGATATTGCAAATTAAAATATTTGATGCCGTTCAAGATTGAAGCATCATGTTTGTAAGTCTCACAAAGTATTTTTGACATGCAGTAGTAAGGGCAGCTTTACGCAGTGATACAGAGACTGAAGTTTCCTTTACCAAGGGCAGTGGGCTCCGTGGAAAATTAAATAAGGTTGTGCTAGCTTATAGTGGTGGCTTAGACACATCAGTCATTGTCCCATGGTTAAGGTATATATGCCCCCCCTTCCCCTCCTTCTATTGCTAGACTTTCATTGCAAGTATGCAAAATTTGATTTCCCTATCTCATTTTATGTATCTTGAATAACAATGAGGGTGCTGGAGGAATTTTGCATTGATTCATCTTTAGAAAAGATGAATCCATGCAAAATTAGATGCATTTCCCTTTGTATTGCGTGGAATGGAGGAACAGGAATGAGTCATATTTGCGAATAATATGTTTGCTATAGATTTTATTGCATATAATGATCTGGATAGAGACATTAGAAGATCTAAACTATAGACTTATAGATCTGCAGGAAAAAGCATGAGATGATAAAATTGGGGGTTCTTACTTTTTAATTTCTTTTGGATGTAATTTCGGATAATGAACTATAAATAACATTATCAATTCACTGATTTTATATATATTTTTATTCAGATATTGTTTTTAATGATGGCTTACTATTAATAGCATATTTATATACGATCTATGCTTGGTTATGCTTAAGCTCATCTACTCATCATCATTTCTTTCTTTGATGACCTTTGAATTGCAGAGAGAATTATGGCTGCGATGTTGTTTGCTTCACTGCTGATGTTGGCCAAGTATGTTATAACCTCAATTTCTGTATTGAAGACTATTCTTGTGTTACTGGAAATGATGCTTTGATGTTGTAAAGTTATGATTAATGGAGTGTGCTTCACCTATATTATTCTATTTGCTTCATGTTTGATATTGAATGCTAAACTATGTAGGGTTTAGGAGAACTGGATGGTTTAGAAGAGAAGGCCAAGGCCAGCGGAGCCTCTCAACTGGTGGTAAAGGATTTAAAAGAGGAATTCGTACGGGAGTTTATATTCCCGTGCTTGCGTGCTGGTGCGATATATGAGAGGAAATATCTGCTTGGCACATCAATGGCTCGCCCTGTTATAGCGAAAGTATGTTTTGCATTTTATTAGTTATTGCAAAAGTATGTGTTTCATTTTTTTCTTCCAAGTTTGATCTAGTTGAGAAGTTCCTGTGTTAAATAATGGTACTGATTGTAATCACATTTCTTCAGTTAATAGCTGATAAAATTTTAACCCCTGCATTAAAGATGGACCTTCTAATTTCTATTTTCTTCTCTGGTGTCACATCTTTGTTAGCTTTTTGTGCATTATTGATGTCTTGTTAGTTCTTCAGGCAAAACGGGAAAAAAGTCATGAACTATCATCTAAGATACTTAATTCGTAACAAACATGATCTAATGCATATATGCTGATAGGCTATGGTGGATGTTGCGAAAGAAGTTGGAGCAGATGCTGTCTCTCATGGTTGTACTGGGAAAGGAAATGATCAGGCATGTTTACAATTACGCTCAGATTTAGCTGCTCTATGCTTTTGCCTTTTGACACGAGTTCGTATCATTTAGGTTCGGTTTGAGCTCACATTTTTTGCACTGAATCCCAAGTTAAATGTTGTGGCTCCATGGAGGGAGTGGGACATTACAGGGAGGGAAGATGCGATCGAGTATGCAAAGAAGCATAATGTACCTGTTCCTGTGACCAAGAAGTCCATATACAGCAGAGACAGAAACCTTTGGCACCTTAGCCATGAGGTAAAGTGTTGAGTATCAAAATTGGCTGCATGGAATGATATGTCATGGCCTTCCCCCGCCCCATCCCATTAGTTTAGAATATGCTAATCCGGTGTGTTTTCTAGTTAAATTGCACAACATGTTATGAGTTTTTGCTGAAATTACATGAATCTTCTATTTTTAAAATTAATGCAAATATCCATTGAATTTTGAGAAGGATGACATGAGGCTTTTTGTGATAAGAGCCCAATAGTTTGATGGATTATGAATGTCTGCTGTAAGCTTTTGCACATCTTCTCACAAACAATACTTTACACTATTTTTTTTTAAGAAAAAAGGATTAAAGACAGAACCACTGATTATGACCTTATTGTAAGGTGTAGAGGGGGTGCACTGAAAGTTGTAGCAGTCATTCTATTTCAATAGTTTGATTACTACTGGAATCTGAATCATCAAATTGAATGCACAATCTGGTTCTTATTCCAAAACTAGAAATTATGATTGACATGTGGATTTTGATATTTCTTCTTTCTCTCATTTTTGTAATCTGTGGTGACAAAGGGTGATATTTTGGAAGATCCTGCAAACGAGCCGAAAAAGGATATGTATATGATGTCTGTGGATCCAGAGGATGCTCCAAATCAAGCAGAGTAAATATATCCTTATGCTTTTCTTATGTTATGAAGCACCAAAACTTCAAAAACAATATTGGATTTTTTTTTTTTTAAATGTTGGTGCTTCATAGTGTTCGTGTTTCTACTAGACTTGACACTTTATAGCACACATTCTTCTATCGAGCAGATACGTGGAAATCGGGATAGAGTCTGGATTACCCGTTTCAGTCAATGGGAAGAGGCTTTTGCCAGCATCCTTACTCTCTGAACTCAATGAAATTGGTGGAAGGCATGGAATTGGTCGGATTGACATGGTTGAAAACCGGCTCGTCGGTATGAAGAGTCGAGGAGTTTATGAAACTCCCGGGGGAACCATTCTTTTCACCGCAGCACGGGAGTTGGAGTATTTGACACTTGACCGAGAAACAATCCAGGTCAAGGATCAATTTGCCCTTAAATACGCAGAGCTGGTGTATGCTGGAAGGTGGTTTGATCCTCTCCGAGAGTCCATGGATGCCTTCATGGAGAAGATCACATCAACTACAACAGGCTCAGTGACATTGAAGCTATACAAGGGCTCTGTTACTGTGACCGGCCGTAAGAGCCCTTATAGCTTGTATAGGCAGGACATTTCATCATTCGAGAGTGGTGATATTTATGATCAAGCCGATGCCGCGGGGTTCATACGGCTTTATGGCCTTCCAATGAGGGTGCGAGCAATGCTTGAGCAAGGCATCTAAGCTTTATCTACTCTTGGTGATTAATATGCTTGTTTTGTTGCACTCAATTTTTGTAACTTTTATGTGGAACTTGAAAAACTCCATTATCTCTTAGCGTAGACTTCAATAATGCATGCAGGCATCACATAAGCTCCTTATGTGTGGTGTAGAAAATGTAGAGTGCACCTTGTGGGCCAACTTCTGTTAGGACTGTGTCAAAGAAAAAACCATCGTGCATGAGTTTCATAAACCAAGTACTTTGTTTCAAAGCAAACGTTCAAATTTCTGTATTTTGGTTATATGTTATGCATTTTTTGAAATTAATATAATTTTTAAATGTTAGAAAAGCTTTTGCAAAATTTAGACTTTGGATTAATTTACTTTAAGTCATTTTATGCTGTTTTTTAATTGATTTTGAGATTTTCCCAAACACTAATCTAGATGGTCCAATAGATGGTTTACGTTGGCCTTTGTAAGTTTGTTTTTTGTATATGGCCATATGACTGGTTTGATTATATCTAGATTTGATTTATTGTGTATCTGGTTATAGTGAGTGAGTCTCCTAATGGGGATTTTCTGTATATGTCAATTCTCAAATTTGAAACCTTATTTAAACTATATCGAGTAATTTATTACTTAGATTAAATTCCGTTGATAGATTAGGACATTTATTATGTCCTAATGTGACAGAGTAAATACGATTATGATGTTTGGACTGCAATGGAGGCCCACTAGGAAAATGAACATTTTGAAGTCCGAAGCCTTAGGCCCACACAATAGTTTGGGCTGATTTGCCCATCATTATTAGGTTTGAAGTGAGCTCCATTTCGGTGTTTTGTAACGAACTTGGATCCCCCGTGAATTATAAATATGGCCTTTGTGATTATAGGGGGATCTGAATATTAATCCCTATGATCGTCAAAAGAAATACTCGTATTAGAGTACTTCCCTATCTCATCTCAATTGTACCACTTAAACTAGCCACCAATGACTTCATAAAAAAAAAAAAAATCAGTTTGCATCGCATCTTTTATAGAAGAATCGAAAACTTGATTTGTCTTGGATAGAAAAGTTATTAAATAATTCAAAAGTGTAATTCTATTTTATATAATATATGTTAAACATATTCTTACTAATTTTTTAGGTGAAAAAATACTATAAAATAGATCTTATATTAATAAATATAATTTTTTTTGTATAAGAATTTTTGGAAAGGGGTTGGGCTCACCCACGATTCAAGGGCAGGACAAAGTTCTCTTCTTTCTAGGTGACACTAATGTCGAGTAGGGTGAGGCGTCTATTATCCTCAGGTATAAACCTAAACACCTAAGAATTAGGATGCCTCCTCAAGCGTCGTGACTAGAACCACAATAAAGTGATACTCCCTAAGGATCGAACACGCTCCAAATAGTCACATGTCTTAACCCTTCGCCAGTTGAACCTACAGAAGATGGGTAATAAATATTATTTTAGATATGTATTATTAATTTTTCTAACAAAGGCACATAATAATTTTTAATTCACAAATTGTTTACTCATCCTATACCTAAGCAACTTTTCAAACTAGATTTCACTTTACTATTCTAATAAAGTTTGTGACAGTTGATAGATGATTAAATTTTTTAAATATGATGTCTTAAGTTTAAATTAGGTTATATATTTAGAAAATATTTTATTAAAAGAGAAAAAATCTATTTAGATAATTTTTATATTTTGATATGATTATTCTTTAACTATTGGTTAGAGGATATTATATTGAGTTAAAAGGAATCCAATTTACCTTCATTAATTGGAATTAGATGCTCAACCATTCAAAAATGTGAATGCAGTAATTATAATCACTGATTCTCATAAATTGTTTGTCTTTGCTCTCTAGAAGATGACCATCCTAAGATTAAATGCTGTCCAATAAAGGAACAACAACATTTAATACATTTCTATAGCCCCACTTTGTCAAATCTCTTCATTAAAAGGTTACACTAATATTTCACCAGATTCCACTTCCCTAGTCCCTTGCTTTCTAGAGGTCATAAATAATGAGGTACCCAAAAAAATTATAAATAAAATTATCAGAATATTCAGTTGAGAGTCTGTATGCCACCTCAACAATAGTAAATTTTATTTTATTATATAGGTTAGATTATATAAATCCTACCCATAAAAAATTAATTTTTAAAAATATCATATATTAAAAGGTCTTCAATCCATGAGAGAAATATAGATTCTGAATAAATGAGTGTTTAGATAGTTATTACTATAAAAACTTTTATTATTGACAAATTACTATAAATATATGATTTTATTAAAAATATAAGAGAGAAAAGAGAGAGGGTGGATAAGAGATACGAGAGAGGAAATGGGGTATTAGAAAAAATAGAGATAAAATAATAATTGGGTAGTTTATAAGCTCTTTTACTTTTCTAGAAGCTATTCCCAATAACTTATACAAAGCTTGGTCCAAAAATCCGTTCGAACAAATATAACTGTTTGTTTTAAAATTTTTCTTACCGAAATTTGTGCCATAAATCTTTTTAAAACCTAAATTTAAGTGAAATCTAAACAAACACATGATAGAATTTTATACTAGTTGTCAAGAGTCTAACATAATACTCCTTTTCATTTATCTAAATTTAGGACTAACTATGAAATACATGTAAGATTATCTCTATGCTATATTCAATCATAAAAAATTGGTACATTTCTCACTTTCAATTTCATTATACCTTTCAAGACTTTCAGTATCACTATTTAAGATATCCATTGATAGTAAATATTAAAGAAGGATAATTAGATCTTATCGACTTATTAAGAATAATAATAAATCCATAATTTCTATTAATGATAGTTAATTTTTTTATATATAAAATGTATAAACAAATAAAAATGTCATTAGCATTTTTTAAAATTATCATAAAATTTTTCTAAAGTTATAATATGATATTTTTATAGAACAAACTATTTTGGACACATTATTTATCCAATATTTAAAGATGTAAAATACACCCAAAAGCATTAATCTTAGTGGAATAAGTTATGACTGATTAATAAGGAAGGAAGGTTCTTTATTTTGCTTTTGCTTCATTGAGCTCCATCATGTTGGCCTACTCCTTGGCACCTTCCCATATCTTATTATTACTTTCAACTACTTAATTAATAGTTAATAACTTAATTAATTTTATGTATTGGGATGTGTAAATATAGTTAGCTACCTTCAATTAGTGATTGCCATTTGTGGAAGTGGTTGATCTTTCTATAACCCCTTTTAAGCCTACATACCTTCTCTATCTTTAATATATCTTTCTACCTTGATTTGATTTCCCATGAGGTGGTTCTTTAGAAAAGTGTTTTTTCGTCTTTGCTTTTTTTTTTTTTTTAATTTTGTCGTGTCCATCTCAAAATATTAATATAAACGCATTCCAAATATTATTTGGATAATCCATATTTTGTCTCTATGTGTGAATAACATTTTAGGAGATTTTACATATATTCAAAATGTAAGTCATTTTATAAAATTTAAATACAGTAATAAATACAATCTTTTGTATTTAATATAGGAATTAACTTATTTTATATATAATATTTATTATTTTTTAAATTAATTTATATAATTTATAAATAGATATACTCCCTCAAGTTCAATATATTAGAAATCTTTTAGAAGAAAGTGATAGTGTCAAATATAAAAAATAGACATAGTTATTAATGAATATTTTTTTTATTTTATTCTTATTACAAATTTATAAATGAGAGATGGAGAGTGAGTGGAGAGTGGTGATATATAATAAAATCATATTTGAAAAGTAGAGTAATTTCAATATTTTCCAATCACATTATTTAACAAGGATAAATTAAATAAATGTTATCACTTTAAGACATTTAATAATTTAATTAACACTCCTTAGTTCCTGTTTTTTTGTTAAAATCTTCTTATATATTGAACCAAAAGAAGTATAATATAATGTTATACATAAATATTTTAAAAAGATCCTATTATATTTTTTTTATAATTAATTAATTAATTTAATTTAATTAAATTAATTAATTAAATTTTAAATTATGGTCGGAAGGGAGGGAGTATTTTTTGATAAAGTAGGTTCATGATTAAAAGATAGAGAGAAAAAGAAATCTAAAGTTCATCATGTTAATAATTGAAGATGTTTTTTTTATTGAATTTGAGCAGAGTCAACCATACGAATTTGCAAAATAATAGTATTTAATCAAGTAAATATATCGTAACTGTAAAATTTAGCAAAAAAAAAAAAAAAACCATGTCAGTAACATTGATACGTTTACTTATAAGTATAATCAATTTATCTTTTAAAAAATAACTTTACATGCAGTTTTTTTAAAAAAAATAAATAAATGGACATACACTAACAATATAAAATTAGGAGCATAATTGAACCCATGATCTTCTATTTATAAGGTTAAAATTAATACAGGCACACTTGGTTTTGCAGTCGTAAGAGTGCCCTCTTATGAGATTTCACACAAGAAAGAAAAAGGTTGTCAACAACCATAACACTTTGATGCTGCATCATCATGTGGTATACAAAATCTCCAATAATATATGATCAAGGGGAAGATTCCATTTTCCTTAAACAAGATTAAGTATTTAAACTTCATCAATTAAAGCTACCCTTAGTATTTATTTGTATTAGCTTATTTTCTTATTTTAAATATTTTTACAATGTATGAGGTGTAAGTATAATTAAGAGAGAAATTTTGTTTCAAATTATATAAATAATATTTTTAGGTGATCCTATGGAATTGACAAACTCGCTCCATAAAATATTGGATATAGGTAACTTCATCAAATTATCAGCCTTTCGTTGGGGCATCTCTTTTAAGGATCCATTTACTCACAAGAGAGACATATGCCAACGTCAAATTTACCACAGAAAGAGAAAGGGATCAAAGAAAGAAAGAAAGACCATAACTTACAAGGAAAAGTACGTTCCTTAATTGATGTAAAAGACCATAAACAGAGAAACTCGAAAAAAAAACACCCTCCACTACTTCAAGATTATAGAAGGCTAAAAAGATGGAAAGGGGTCAGGTGACTCATAATAACACCAAAAACCTCACAATATGTACACTCTCTCTCCCTCTCTCTCTCTCTCTATATACTGTACAAGGAAACTTGCTCTTCTTTCTTATATGCAGGCATGGTGCTATCACTCCATCTTACCAAATGCAAGAAGAAACCTCGTCTTCAGGCAACAATGGAGTCCTGCAAAGTGGGCATGTAATGTTCCAGTAGGCCAGCCAATTCTCCAAGCAATCTTTGTGGAATAGATGGCCACAGGACAAGCGGTTTATCTCAGATTGTGGCTCAAATTGACTCAGACATACAGAGCATTCATGTTCTTCAGGTTGCTTGCAGCCACACACACTGTCGTACCGGATTGTCGGTGTCCGGCTTCTGAACTCTTCAATGTAATTCTCCGGCGAACAGAGGCCGAATTGGAATGACTCAGGCAGGTCTTGAGAGATATCTGGAGATGGGGATGATTCTGATGATGAGGGTGATGGTGTTGATGATGATGGGGTGGTAGGTGATGATGAAAGGCTGATACCAACAATGTGAAGGATTGTTCTAACAATGCCTTTAACTAAGGATATGGAAAATGCAGTGTTAACCAGAAGCACACACAGTACTCCTTCAGATGGAGCTGGCAGACTTGAGAGGCCCATTCCGATCAGAGAGATATGAAATTTCTGATATAAATGTGATCCAACAGGAGAATCTTAAAACTCAACAGATCGAACAGAGGATTATCTAAGTCAAGCAGGATCAGCAAACAAGGAAATGTATGGAGACTAGAGTCTCTCTCTTTTTGCTGTGACCTGAAATTACATTAGAAGGAAGATTAGTCAAAATTACGATCAATCATACCAAAACTAAAATGGAAAGATACCAGAAGTGGAATAATCAAATCAAGCATCGAAATAACAAACGGAATAGGGTTAAATTCTGACTAAATAGCTAAGGTTATTTGCATAGACCATGATGGAAAGGATGTGAAATTCTTCAAAGAAACTCAGAATTTGGATGATCAAGGGGAATATAATCTCACCCGAAAAAAAGGAATATTTAAATCGATATCCAGAATATGATAGTTTCTTCCATCCAGGGATAACTATTCAGGAAAATTCATCTAGGCGCCGAATTAGATGAGAGCAACAAATATCAGAATCCCAGAAAACGAAATCCAGAAGAAATTGAGCTCGAATAATATCTAATTTTACACCCGAAGTTCGAAATGGCAACAAGAGGAGCAGAAATCAAATGATAACAACTAGGTTGGCTTCTTCATCATCATCGAGATCTACCACAGGCCAAAAGTTTATGAAGCACAACAGGAACTAGAAACTAAATTAACGATATCAAATCTAGAAACTATAGTAGAAACAAAGAAATGACACACTCCACAGAAAATAAATCCTACTTTGACACCAGAAGTCGAAGAAGAGATCTAGCATTTCAGGGAACAATTTTTTGTCGATGGAAAACGCAGGCTTTTCAGACATTAACAAGAGAACGAACACGTTGAATTCTGAGACTTACAAAAGCAAGATTTGAAGATTGCGATTCAGGGAAAGCTGGAAGAGAAGCTAGGGATTAGGCTTACTTAATGAAGTAACTCATAAGAAGAGGTTAATAGTTGAGATATTGATGATGGGGCATTTGGGTAAGCTTCACTATTGAAGAACCCCACCCTGAGAGCGAAGGATTGATATAATCGCTGGGTTTAACCCAAGAGGTTTAACCATGGTTAAACTTATTGCTTTTCCAGGCATGGAGTCACCAACCATGGTAACCTGAAAACCTTTATCAAAACCAATGCCTATGACATCATCCATCTGTCCCATGCTTCTTCTGGTTTCTGACCTATTTTTTTAAATCCTAAACAAATATTACTTAAAATTTAAAATTTTTATAAAAATATATTATTATTTACTTAATAAGTATAGTCAATAGTTATTAAAATATATAAAATAAAATTAATTTGAGATTTTAAAATTTAAATAATATTTTTGTAGGATTTTTTCTTTTTCTTTTTTTTATAAATGATCAATTTTCCTAATTTGTAGAGATATTATCAAATTGTTATGAATTAGTATGGATAATTGTATGCAGTAGTGTTTATAAAATTTGAACCCAATGCAGATGTTCAAATTCATGCTACTTGTGAAATATGGGTGAAATCTTCACCAATTAAATTATGTCAAAATTATACATTTTCTACAAAAATTTGTACATGTATAGATTTTGGTAATTTTTTTCTTTTTTGTCTTAGACTTCTAATTTTACAAAAAAAAATGAGCTTGCACTATAAATTCATCATCATCATCATCATCTTCTTCTTCTTCTCTCTCCCTCTATATGTGTGTGTCTCTCTCACTTGGTCCATTTTGTCTTCTAGTTTGTCTAAGCGAGGCATGGATTAGTTTTAAATTGCTTTAATAACGTTTGGTAGGTAAGTAAAAAGAAGTGAAAAGCATGCTTATTATATTTATTTATTTTTGGTAGGTAGGTAGGTGGGAAAAGGCTCCCTGAAAGGAGTTTGAGTTAATTTTATGAACCATAAAATATATTTATGACTTTTAATTAGTAAAAATATATTCTGGAAGATATAATTAATATGACAATTTTTTTACATTTTCTAATTTACCCTGATTCATATTGTAATTAATAAAAAACAATGAAATAAGTGTACTACAAGTAATGCATTGAGATTGTAAATAAGGATATATTAGAAAAATATCAATGAATGATATACTAAATTTTTAAATCAACATGTAATATAAAAAACATTTTTTAAAATGATTGCAAAATTTTTTTTTAAAAAAAGGAAAATACAATAAAACGGAGGATATTGATCAATTTGGGTGCGTTAGTGTTTTTTTTTCCTCCTTGGTTAATGTGATTCTTGAAAATCTGGTAAAATTTGTATTTTGGCAAAAGGAAAAAGGGTAAAAATGGTCATTTTTCAGAACCTTTTATTGATGACGTGTACTCTAAACAGTGAAACAGATGTAAATGGGAGTATTGAAAACGGAGGAGATGATAAGACAACGCAATTGATTCTTAAGATTTTTTTAATATTATTGCTCCTATTTAATAGTAATGTAAAAGAGTATAAGATTTTTTTAAGATGTATTTAATACGAATAAAATATTATAAGTATAGTTCAATCTAAATTTTATGTAATTTTTTTTCAAAATTGATTGATATTAAAAACTTCAATATTGGGACAGCGTGTCATAAATTTTAAGGTGGATATGCCTTCTAAGGTAGGTAACAATTAATTAATTATAAGAATTAATACTGTAATATATTTTACAGTAAGAAATATTAAATTCTCATGAATTTAATGGAGGCATGTAGTAGTGGATCCACCTCAAAGTTATGAAGGGACGTAACATGGGAAGTAAGTGGGTATTATATGAGTCTAGGGATCTGGGGTAGAGGGCATGAGCAGAGCCTGACAAGTGCAGAAGATTTGAATCCTTGATTGGGGTCCCTATTCTGTATGAATCATATGAACACATCCATACGTGTCGCTTTGATAACGAAAGCCCTTCTTCCTGTTCAAACTAAACTCCTCACACCTGTCTCCTGCCCCCTTCCCTCGTTTCATGTCACGTCCCTCTCCCTATTCTATTCTCCCCTCCCCCCTAAACCCTCCTCCCCTACCCTATCCATTTCTTTTTATCTTTTTTATATTTCTTAACCCCTCTTGTAATTATTTTTGCCTTTCAACTATTTATAGAGTGTCAGGTGCTCTCACAAAATTAATGTTTTTTTTTTTGGGAATGAAATGCAGGGAAAGAAAGACATGTATGTTATGATCCGTCCTCGTCATTGAAATTAAATTTGTTCAAAACAAGGAGTGCCACATGAATATGTACGAGCATGTTATCACTTGGTAAGACAATGAGCCATTATTTGTTCCTTTTTGTTTTGTCTGCTTTCCCTCGTGATGTAGATCTTCCTTTTGACACCTTCCATGTATTTTTTGTGTGCGTAAATATTGCTCAACCCTTGTATAAACTACTATTGACAAGTGTAAATTGAGTATGCAAATATGAACTAGGATATATATATATATATATAGAGAGAGAGAGATATGAGAAATACCCTATTAAATTCTTTAGATTTTACAAAATTGATATCAAGCGAGTACTAATGACAATTAGCTCCAAAGTTTGGATGTGCTGTTCAATAAGGCATTGAGTTCAAATCTATTATATAAAAAAATTAATATAGAATTAATTTAATAATATAAGATTTTATTAAATTATTATAGATTTTAAGTTTAATTCTTATAAGAGATAAAGCGCGAGATAAACAAATTAATTGTTGTTGAGCTGTCAATTCTTTTTGGTTATTTCTCATTATTATTATTATTTTGTAGATTTTTAAGATGGGTTCTGTCAATTTCTTAAAAAATGAAAATAAAAATCTCATTATATGATTTTGTTTTTTTAGAAAAAGTAAGTGGATGGGTGAAGGATTGGAACAGGACACGTGTTGAATGCAAGAATCACATGGTTTTTGCCCCTGTGGTTGCATGTGAATGCTCTTACCTTGAATATGGACTTGTCTTTGTCCCAAACCCAAACCAAAACAAAATCTTATCCAAATCATGTCTCTGTCCTCTCTCATAATGCTCCATCACTACCCATTGTCTGCCGATTTTTATGACAAAAAAAATAAAATATATAATTATTTAAAATATATTTAATTTTTAAAAATTATTATTTTATTATAATTTTAATCACAAAATAAATTTTATAATAAAAAATTTATTTTGTAGACATACTTAAACAAATATTGTAAACAGCAAAATAAAAAAAAAAAAGGAGTTACAAAAGGATCTAAGTCTTTAAATACGTTAGGACAAATGTTTTAACAATTTTACCTTGATTTGGTCGTCTAACATTCAAATTTAATCAAGTCAACTTCAAACAAACATCATCGCAGACAAATCAAAAGCAAAAACAAATTCATACAACAGATCAAATACACAATGAATATTCCTTTATGTTGAAGAAGCAGCCGCATTATTTAGAAGTCATGAATAATGTAGCTTATTCTTATTTAGATTTCATGTAATAATACTACACATAACCCTTATTAATTATTCAGTACAAAGTCTTCTGTAGACTGTAAGCATATGTAGTAGTATCATGATCATCCCTACTGTATACATGTCAGTTGAATTTACAGTTTCTCCGACCTCGGCCCTGTTCTGCAATCTTACCTCAACTGCATAATCTGCTGTACAGAGATCAAACCAAAAACAAAAAGGGACCAAAAATAGCATTACAACTTACACCTTGTACCTTGTCTATAACTAACATTATGACTAGGCCACAGAGGAATAGACATAGAATGTGATCCATAAACCCGGCAACGGGCAATTAAGGTCGAAGAAGGAGGAATTAAAGCAGCTTGATTTGTTTGAGTTAAACAGAGAGAGGCAATAAGGACCTTATTGCCTGTAAGTTGTGCAGTGCGTGTGAGATTGTGAGAGTTCACATTACATCTTGCATACCCTTCAGAGTGAAGGACACCGAGCCGGCTCCTGAGCTTGGAATCCTCAGACCACCTCGTTCATGCTCTTCTTGTTTTTTTGTCCCCCTCCGAGGAGGAATCTAGGCCCTGTGATCAAACCGGACAGCTTATCACTGAATGGTGTAAGAAGAATGCATTTGATTTCAAGGTAAGGATAACATTTCGTTTTGCAGCTATACAAATTACGAATGTTTCTTTCCTTTTATAGAGGATGGTTAAAAATTTGTACACTCAGTAGCTTCTGGTTGGGCTCAAAGGGTCATAATCATAAGCTTCCCCAGCTTTGACAAACCGGCCCTTCACGCGCTTTCGGACATCGGCTCTTGCCTTGCGAGAGGCATACCTCACCTTTTTATCAAACCTAAAAGGAGAGAACCACAATTCATTTAAATCATCTGCCAAGTATACAGCTCAAAAGCAAAAGTTGCAAGGTGAGTAAGTATTCTTCACACAAAACATTATATGAGTGACCAATATAGCCCTATTATGTAAGATAGAGGGTAAATAAGTGGGACTAACTATTGAGGTAGGAGAACCGACTCACTTAAATGATCCATTGAGCATCACATACTACTCAATGTGGGATTCAGTATCTCATACTACCAAGTATCCATCAGATACAGATGTAGACGATTACACTAGAATTTGAGCAATGAACACTGCTTGCTTTATTAGTGAACTTACTAAACATACCACAGGTGCTAAGAACGAAGTTCTAATCAGAAAGCTTATTTCTATTACTTTTTTCAAGCTCAATTTTCAGTTTGATCTGATACAGTTTATGACCGGAATATCTACAAAGCTTGATTATGGGTTTATAACCATAGTACTTTGTTCATAGGAATATACTTACTGGCGGGTCTTCTTCTTTTCCTTATAACGCATGACCGCGTTGCTGCGGTTGGCGGATTGTATTGAATTTTCAGGACAAGGAGGACACCAAGGAGGCTCTCCCATGAGAAGCATTGAAGAAGCACCACAGTCTTGATAATCTCCAGCATTACTATCTCCTGTGACCCCAGAAAAAGAAAGATTCGATTGCACTTGCTTCCCCGTAAAACAAAGAATCGGTTCAGTTTTAGTGCTCATAATAGAATCTGCAGACGCTGCATTGCTGTACGCTGGTTGCACCGTGTCGACCAGCCCGACTGGTGAGCCCTGGAGACACACTCTGACTATAAGTATTGTAAAAAATGCAGCACCGTTTAACACAGACTACACAACTGAACATCTTATTGCCCAAACTGATTTGCATGCTATTTAAAGGGGGAAAAATTAAAAAGCAAATTGAAGGAAAATACACAAATATTTTAGTAAACCCTGCTTTATTCATTTATTATTTATTTTTATAATTAATTTGCATAGTGACAAAAATGTTCGGTACAAAAAAGTCAGAAAGATAATCACATCATCCAAGTATCCAATCGTACACCTTATTAGTCACAAGCTCAGTTATCCAACAGGGACTTGCCAATTGTACACAAATAGGAATCTTTTCAATGTTGAGATCCAAGTTACCCTTTTCAATTCCACCAACATATACAGAGAGAAAAGGAAAAGGAAAAGAGATAGGGGAGACGAAGTACTGAGGTAGAATATAGACAGAGAAAGGAGGAAAAATAAACTCAGCAAAATCTCATATATAATTGAAGTAACTGAGGTAGATATGTTTACATGCATATCTATCACGCATTCAGGATAGACCAAAATCAGATTACAGTGCTAAAACCTCAAAGTTAAATGAAAACAGACGAGGGAGAGAAACGTGCAGAGAGTAACCTAAATCCTTTTATCAGAGAATCAACTAGAATCAATTTGAGGACTATGCTTTATGCAATTAGCTTGAGAAGTTCCAACTGGAATTGATTATATGCCTATTTTTAATCATGAATGTAATGTAGAGCATTGTATGTAAGGAATACTACTCATTTTAGATTTGAAGCTCGAATCTGCAAATCAAAATCTATGGTCAATATCAAAAAGCATTGGGAATATGGAATAGTTCAAGTTTCTCATATTATTTAAAGAAAACATTCACAGTAGAATAGATCAAAGTTAAATGGAAACTAACTGTAGAAGCTTCATTGATAAAAAATAAAAGGAAAATAAAATAGACTACCTCAGCAGCAATAGATCCCTGACAATTGGAATCAGCAGCAGACACATCCTTCATCCCAAACAAGCTATCGATTCCACCATTTTCAAAGAGTTTTTCAGAATGAGTAAGAGTCATGCCAAAAAGTTCCTCATAGTTCTCAAGATTCAGATCCACTTCATCCATGTCAAAATCACCATACAGGCTATCATCTTCATCTTCATATGGCACAGGACCTTTTGTACTGGGACAGTATAACTACATATTAACCACAAAAATTAGTGAAGTGCATAAATGAAACTACAATAAAAAGCTATAAAAAGCTATTCCTTCCAGTCCTTAATATAAGAACTAGTTGACTTTTTTAGATAAATTAAGAAAGCTAAATAAATCAGTTAATTATGACAAAATCCAACCCTCAAGACGAATTTATATCATATACTCCTTAATCTATCCAAATCAATCAACTAGCACTTATATTAGTTATAATTAACTGATTTATTTGGATTCCTTAATCTACACAAAAAAGTCAACTAGCTCTTATATTAGGGAATGGAGGAGTATAAAACATGTTACTCATTTTAGTTAAACATATAAATAACTGGCAATAATTGAAGGGCATATTAGGTAAGGTGCAACTATCATGTTCGTATGCTACATCGTTAATATGCAAATATATCTTCCACAAAGAAATCATATGTCATCCATTGTCATTGAAATCCATGAGTCAAATTTGGGAAACGATTTGACCCCATGGAAAGAGAACGTCCTGCAACCCTAAAATGGATCATACAATTTTACTCAGCAAGGCTTGATACGCTCCTACGCTATTTTAGTAGCCTAAATGGATTCATCTCAAAAGCAGACAGTCCAATAAACTTGCACTCACCTTCAACCCTACCCAGAAAAAAAAAAAGACAATAAGATATTAGCTCATGTGTATGAACAGTATTTCAAGATATCCTTCCTTGGCAAGTTGGTCCTTAGAGGCACAGTTTGCTTATCCAACAAAAATGGTCACTAGCATGAATACTAAATAGGTTAAAATTTGATCAAGTGCTCCTGGTTGAGTTCGAGTCACCAATATAACAGGAGATCCGAAGATTTTTGTAAGTTCCATATTCATCTTTGATGAAAGATTTGGTAGAAATAATCAAAGCAAAGCAATATATAATACTCATAGTCGTTTAGAAAATTAAACCAGGTGATACTCAACCTTGAAATTCAACAAAGGGGTTGAGACTGTGAACCAGGAATCTACTTAGAAAAATCACTTCCCCAACAGTTTTAGCATTACTCTATTGCTTCTATGCAGGAACTAAAAAATCAAACCACAGACAAATGGATAAAGACCTGATTTCCTGAAGGCACAACAAAGCAACTTCTGGCTATGACGCTCATACTTAAATTGATAATATGGTCTTGGGTTAATACCTTGGGCAAACTTGCATTGGTAGGTCCAGTTGATTGGTCCAGAATATGAGGTTCTGAGCTTGACTCAGGTATTGCACAGGCCCTGGCCCGAGACTTATTGAAGCTGTGTAAATCAGTTACTTGAGCTGAACCAGATGCATTCTGGCTTTCTGGAGGAACACAAGCACTTTTGTCGCTGTTCTCATTAATGGTCATCAAACCTAGTTTCTGCTCGCAGGTTGTTTCACGCATGGAAGGGATATCCAAGACAAATGGCCATATTGAAGAAAATTCTTCTGCTGAAGGACAGCCAGAGTAGCAATTGACCGATTGCCTCTTATGTGTTGAATAAGATGTAGTTGGTCCATGACCTAACCAATCACAGTTCTGACATAGTGTAATCCTCTCTTCAGAACAACGTGCAAGAGCAGGTTGTGAATTACATCTCTCACATATAAGGGTTCTCGAGTGACGCTTAGAAAGAGCATTAGCAGAATGAACATTTCGATCACATGACAAACATAAACATGCAGCATCAGAACGGCAGTATACCATGGACCTCTGATCTCCGCAAAAGTCACATATATAACCCATCTTTAAGCTGACTCTTAGGTTGCTATCTAAAGAAAGAATTCTTCAATTAGCAAACCTCTATCCAACAGCAATACAACTGAAAAGAACTCCAACAATGTGCCAAAAATTTGAAGCCGCAAATTCTGCTGCAGCCAAGAAATAATTTAGTTAGCGACATAAATAGAAGGAAAAAAAATATGTATGATTTCAAACTTGAAGTCTTAAACATAGCAACAATTTCATGGTCAAATAGACAAAACGGGTTCCAACGTAAAAATTGCAGACAAAAAAACAGAGAATGAGAAGTTTGCGTGTTCCTGAGTATAAAAAATTAGAAATATCAGAATAATTTTTTTAAAAGGGTGAAGGACTTGGAAAGAAAACCATAAACCGCAGAAACTGCCTGTGGAAAGAGAGAATGACACTTTCTAGACAATCGATTGTAAATCATAGTTAAGAAGATAATTACTTATATTGATTCCTGAGAAGAACTTCCAGAGACATTAAGACTTCAGATTTAGAGAGAGAGAGAAACATTTTACACTTCAAAGGAATTTTATGTAGCTGAATTATCTTTTTTAAGCAAGGAATAAAACACCCTTCATCTCAAAATAGGACATTTTCATCATCACCAAGAATTGGAGCTGAAATTTCACCGAATTAAAAATTCAACTTGATCTTTCAGTAAGCTTCTCAAACATCATCAGCTAAGGGATCATTTACAAGAAGCAGATCAATTCTAAATGACCAGAAAACTAGAAACATCTCTAACATGACAACACATACCACCAAATCTAATCCAATAACCAGAAAAATCGTAAATTCTTACCTGTTCCGCTCCTCACAAAAAAACCCATAAAGATACGAACAACTGTGAGAAAGAATACACAGAAAAAAGATGGAAGCAAAAAGGTAAAGAACAGAGAGAGGGAATTTACCTCAAGGCAAGAAAGGCAGGCAGAGGCAGGAAGACAAGATCGGTAAAGGGTACTCCTTTTACAGAGATTTAATATATAAAATATCAGCAGAAGTTAAAAAGGCAAAGGGAAGAGGAACCCTAGAAGAAGTAGAAGCAGGACTTTTTCGTCAAAACACGCAGCTGATTCTCTCTCTCTCCTCTGATCTGTTCAGATAGATATGAATTGGAGGAGGATTTTGTAGATGAGATTATGGGGAAGTGGGTGTGCAGGTGTGAGATTTGAGATGGGCGAATAATGGAATTGGGGCTTTTGTGATGATGTGTATGTTTTTAATTTGCATATAGCGTAACGTGACAGCAGCAAAGCAGATAAAAAGTGCATCGCAGAGAGTTAAAAAAATATATACATAATGCAAGTGGGACCAAAGTCTTTTTCTCAGTGAAAGAGAAAAGGTTAGGCCTTTGCTTTTTATCGGTCCCTCACTCACATGAAGAAGAGAAGAAGAAAAAAAATGCTTTTTGTTTACCGCTCACCTTATTACTGCAGACACGGGACCCCACAAATTCATTCGACTTTCTCGCTCTATCATCAATCTGTGTCCATGTGATTGTTGATGTTGTTTCTTTATTTTTTAAAGATAAAATTGGATTTAATTATTACTTATTAATCGTCCTACCATGATTGGACTTTGCCCAAAAAGTGCATCTGCTCTGGGTGAGCTGGAGAAATTGAGATTATTTTAAAGTTTCTTTTTCTTCTTTTCAGATTACAGATTGAGTTTCCACTTTCCACGCTTTGGCGGCAAACCTTGCACTCTCAATCTACGGTGTTTGGTATGGTTTAGGAAAATATTATATAAAGATTCAAACTTTATAAAATTTGACCCTTGTGTAGTTGTGAGTTATGAAAAAGTCATTTCTTTACCGATAAAATGTAGGTTAAGAGAAAAAAACAACATTTGAATCCCATCTAAAAAATATAAATATATTTACTATTTGATAGTATTTTAAATAAAATTATTTTAATAAGATAATACTTATATTTATAAAAAAATAAATTTTTAAAATAAAAAAATATTTTTTAAGTTAATTACAAATTCATGATAAAAAACATTGTTTTTAAGTGTGACTATGACCTAACTATTACATCACTATTTGTATCAATTAAACACATAGGAGTATATATTATTAAAAAAAGAATTTCAATTGAATTTTCATTCTTATCTCTTCAGGGTAGATAAGATATTTTCTTATTAATTTTTGTGACCAGAAAATGTTTTCTGGATTAATTCATTTTATTAGATTCCAGGGTTGTTTGCATAATTAAATTAGGTAGGACAAGGCATTTTAACTTAATATATTAGGAATGCATTAACTGTTGTCCCCTCTTACAATGACTTATCACTGCCTATCCACTATTGAGGCGATGTTGACTACATTTTTTTTTCTTTTTATCAAAATAATTAAATTCAATTAGGTTATGGCAATTATACTGATTACCCAATTAAAATCAATATTAGCATCTATTTACACTAATCCTTTTTGAGAAAAATTAGAGAAAAATCCCCATTAGAAATTTCATTGATGAGAAAAATATGATAAATTTTTATGCACAAAAAATATAAGTATTATAAATTTTATACACATAAAAAATAAACTCAAATTTAGGTCATTCTCATAAAAAAAATTAATAGGGATTTTCCCACAATTTCCTCTTTTATTTTTATCATCAGCATAAATATATATACAATATTTATAAAAAATAAATAATGCAACTTTTCTCAATTTTCATTCAACCCTTTCTTATTCAAGTGAAAAGGGTGTTATCCATATATGATGTGTATAATAATTTAATAATAATAATAATATCATTAACATTATTTCCTTTATAAAAAAAAAGTCAATAGGATGGGCCATTCTTCATTAATCATGAGAGACTGCCCATTTTGATGAACGCTTTAATTTCATATACTTACCCACATGACCAATCATCCTTTTTTTGTATTTTTAGTCAACAACAATTTTACATATTTATATAAAAAAAACAATGATTGCAAATAAAAGTAATATTATAATATTCTCAATAGATTCCATCTCTATTTTTATATAAATATTCCAAATTGTTAAATCATGAGGGAAACACACGCACACTTACACTTGTGCAATTCTTAATATTTTTATTGTTGATTTATTTAATTAAGTGATACTAATACAGTGGAGGTTTGGAAATCTCTGTTCTTAATAGGGGATAAAACGAAGGGTATTTTGGTAAAATAGCAAAAAGGGTTGGACACTTTTGTTCTTGGGTTAAAGGGATGTCCCTTTTTGTACGGAAGCTTAGATCGGATCTTCCACGTCTTTTCATTACTTCTTCATTACGGCATACATCTCTGTAAATGTAAAATTAAAAAGTCACCCCCCCTCTAATTTTAAAATAATATGATCACGGAGGATCTTCTATTTTAAGATTTTTCTTTGAAAAATTAAAAAAAAAACTCAATTAAAAATTTAATTAGTGATAAGGACATCAATTAAATTTTTAATTTAGGACATTTTCCAAATTCTACTTTTATTTTTTATGATCTTATATTTTTAAAATAATTAATATACAAGTTTATATAAGTTTTCTTTATTTTTTAATTAGGTCCTTATAATTTTTGTCTTCTCACTAGTTACTAGAAATTATAGATATCTAATTAAAAATCAGCTAAAACTATAAAAATATAATAAAAATGAAAAATATGAGTAACCTAATTTAAAATTAAGCGAAACTATAAGGTTTTACAAATTAATTTTTTTATATGTATTATAATCCCTTAAAATTTTGCAATACTTGAAACTTAAACTTTTTAAGATGTGTGGAGCAATCCCCAGCAAATCTTCTACCTAATGTAGCCATAGATAAGTTAAAACTAAATAAAATTTTATTTTATTTTAATGCATGTGGTGCAATGAAATTTGGGTGAATAGATATTAAATTGCTACAATGGGGGTGCAGTGGAATTTTCCCTTGAATAATTGAACCCTTTATTAGGGCTAATCCCCCCCACCCAAAATAAATATTCTTGGTTTGTGAGCTTTGGAGTTATTAAGGCCCAAGCCCTAATACTGGACAGGGAAAATCAATTTGTGGGTTTTGAGGCCCAAGCCCAAATTTTAGAGAAAAATTAGTTTTTATTTAGTTTTAATACTAAAAATGTTAAAAAGTGAAAGAGTTAAGTTACAGACACTCCCTTATGGGTATCGACTTCTAAAATACGCATGGTACGTAGGTTCAATTAATAAAGGGGTGAGACATACTATCATTTGGAGTGTGTTTGAACTCTGGAGAGTATCACTTTATTGTGGTTCCAGTCGTAACGCTTGGGGATGCATCCTAACTCTTGGATGCTTAGGTTTACGCCTGAGAGTAATAGACGGCTCGCTCTACCCGATATTAGTATCACTTAAGAGGAAGGGAGACTTCGTCCTGCTCTTGGATCGTAGGTGAGTCCAACCCCTTTCCCAAAATTCGTTTACAAAAAAAAAAAGACTTCTAAAATAGATATTTATATTAAAAAAATAATCATAAATTTTAAAATTGGATACTAGCTAATATATTTTAATAAATAGTATTACAAAAATTAAAGACACTGAACACACAAAAAAAAAGTAGAGAAAGTAGTAAAAAAAAGAAGATAAAATGAGATATTTAAATTGTCGAAAATATGAGATAATGGGAATAGCCAAAGGCTTGCCTATGAAACGGCCATTACCATTTAGTTCCATAGAGTTACCTAAAATTATAATTTAATCTATTTTTTTTTAATATTTGATAATTATTTATTTAATTTTTAGTGTAAAATACAATTTGGCCATAAAAGTAGTTTTTAAAATAGGGAGTAGCTAAACCGGCACTAAATAGGAGAGACAGGGGTTTGACCCTCGTCCTTACAAAAATGGGATTCAGAAAAACTCTCAGAACATCATTTTCCGAGTCCCGCGAGGTCCACGCCAAAAACAGAGCAATCCGCATCTCATCTTCATTCCTCCCTTCTTCTTATAAACCCGAGATATAGGCCTTTGCTTCCAATAAACACCTTCCTTCAGTAACAGTAGCAGCGAGCATGGCAACACCCCCACAAGTTATAACATGCAGAGGTATATATTCTTCTCTACTACTTCTAGTTCCAAATGCCACCTCCACAGTGATAGAATGCTTGATTTCTGCAGTTTCGTCGAATGACGGAGATCGCCGGATTCTGGAAAATGCAGGTGCGGTGTGGTGGGGCGGCGGAGACGACGATGTGACGGTGGAAGATACACAAGTGGATCCTCCCAAATCGACAGAAGTTCGCGTCAAGATGCTCTGTGCCAGCGTCTGCCACACCGACCTCACTATGGCAAGAGGACGACCAATCGTAAAAATCTCTTCCCATTTTTCTTTCATTTCATAAATGCACATTCCATCAATCTCCACGATGGAGATATTAAGGTGTCACGAGTTGGTTAAGATCTTAGCTTAGTTAGTTACTAGTTAAGATCACAGATTAGTTTAGGCTCTATAAGGGGTCATATTGTAATGTGTTTAGGTGTGTGGGATGATTCCTTATCAAAGGGGGATGTTAACATAGGTGCTCACCTCATGTGAAATCCTAAGAGTTTGGGGTTTTGTTGTTACTCTGCTGGTTGGGTCATGAAGGAATTGGGTAAGCTGCCTATCGGTCTATGTATATACTACTCTCCTGTCCATAAAATGTTATATTTCCACTCCTATATATTTAACTAGTAAAAAATAAAATATATAACTATTTAAAGTGTATTTAACTTTTAAAGATTATTATTTTATTATAATTTCATTCACGATATTTAAGGAGGTATTCTAACTCTTAGATACATATATTTATATTTGAGGGTAATAGACAACTCGCCCTACCTTATATTGGTATCGCTTAAAAAAAAGGAGACTTTACCATGCTTTTAGATCATGGGTGAGCCTCACTCCTTTTCAAAAATTATTGTATAAAAAAATGCTCTATTTCTTGAGGTGGTCAACTCATTAAATATATCTTAAATCTAATTTTCTCACTCCCAATTTTACACTTCTATTAATGAGGTTATTAATGAGGTTTTAAAGGAAAAAAAATACAAGGAGTCACAATTAAGTATTAATTGTAGGGTAAAAATTGACAAATAAATATTAATTATTCCAAGTCACTTGTATTCCCTCCAGTCCTTATTATAATGTACCTTTCAATCTTTAATATATGATATATTTAACTAATTTAATTAAATTAAAAAAAATTAGTTAATATGACATTTTTTTAAAATACTCTAGTAATCTTCCTTAACTCTCCCTCCCTCTCTTATTTGATTATTGTTAAGGGAGTATCAATAGAAAAAATTTGAGAAAAATTAATAAATATAAAAAATATATCTTATATTTAAGAATAATATTAACTCTATAATTATGTCTTATATTAAGGACTGGGTAGTACCAATTAGAAGGTGTTTTTTAATCCTTATTATATGACATCGATAATCTTATTAATTATTCTTTTACTATTTTATCCTTGTTATTAGTTGATATTTAATATTTTTGTAAATGAAGCCCCTTGAACTTTGTCTTTTAAAGAAGGATAAAGTTAAAAAAAAATTATCAATTTTTAGGACAAATTTAAAAATTCAATTTCCATTTTAAATGGAGCATTTTGCAGCTTTGCTGAGAGCATTGGGGAGAGAGGGAGAGATCTGGAAGTAGGCGACGTTGTGATTCGAACATTTACTGGTGAATGTCAAGAATGTGAGACCTGCATTTCAAAGGAATCCAACTTGTGCCTGAAATACCCAATTACTTTAAGTGACTTAATGCTGGATAACACATCAAGGATGAGCACAAGGGATCAAAAGATATTCCATCTCTTTAGTTGTTCCACATTTGCAGAGTACATGGTAGCTGAAGAAAATTATCTTGTCAAAGTTGATCCCAACATTAAACTTGCCCATGCTAGTCTCATCTCTTGTGGGTTTTCTACTGGTTTTGGTGCTGTTTGGAAGGAAGCCAAGGTTGAAAATGGATCGTCCATCGCTGTGTTTGGCCTAGGTGGTGTTGGATTAAGGATAAGTTAATACATCATGATTTTGAGGACAACTGACTTTTTGCCTAAAATTATTTTAAAGTTAAAGCAACTTTTTTTTAATTTATGACTTCTAACTTTTGACTTTTTTTTATTTATATTTAAATTTTCTAAAACTGATTTTTTTTATATATCAACTAAACAAATTTATATTAAAGTGATTTTTTTTTAAAAAAAAGGCTATCCAATCATAATCCACATTATACTAATTAACTTTTAATACTTCAACTCTACTTCTCTCTCATCTAATTATTATAAATGAGGACATATTTAAAAAAATAAATATATTTTGTCTATTTATTATTTTTAACTATATTCTCAAAGAAAGTAATTTAATTAAAAGGATCTTATAAATGGGGATAGAGGGAGTAATTATATAATAAAAAAGAAGCAAGAAATAAATTAGTCTGATATCATGTATATATTGTGGTGCCCCATTAGCATTTGTTCTCTATTGTTTAATTTGCAACTCAATTTATCAAGTAAACCTACTTGGTGCCTTATTATTATTACCACACTAATTGCCCTCTAATAAATTGATATTGGATTTCCTTTTCCTTCCTTCCTTTTTTTATTCCAAAAGAGACTCCTCTTTCATCAATTCTATTGTAGCTTCTTTCTTAGTTTATGATACAGATTCCTTCCTATAAAGCTACTTTTCAGAAAGGTCCAGTGAAGAATGAAGCTTATTGAAGAGGAGCCATAAGAAACTTCTGATTCCCAATAGGAGGAGTCTCTAGCTCTTTGCTATAGAATCACTCATTTCAGGGCCCTTTGGATAATATTTTAAAAATTAATTTATAAAAAAAAGATTTTTAAATAGTTTATAAAAAAATGCTTTTGGAGAAGAGCTTATGAAAAAAATAGTTTTGAATAAATGAGTATTTAAATAGTTATTTTCAAAAGTACTTTTATTATTAGTAAATTATGAAAAAGTATATGAGTATTAAATGATGAGAGATAAGAGATGAGAGGAGAGAGGGTATAAGAAAAAAAAGAGAGAAAAAGTAAGAGAGATGAGAGAGGGTGTAAGAAAAAATATGGGTAATATAGTAATTAATTAATTCATAAACTCTTTTACTGTTCTATAAACTACTCTAACCAATTTATATAAAATTTTAATTTTAAATCATGGTTTAATCTAAAAATTTATTTAAATAAATATAACTATTTATTTTAAAAAAAATTTAAATCTAAATTTTAAGTCAAATTTAAATTTTAAATTTAACTTTATCACGTACTCAAGATTGTGAGAAAGATTAGAAAGCGACTTATTATCTTTATTATTTGTTGAATATGTGTATTACCAATTTGTCACATCAACTATGGAGGAAAGGAGAAATATTTATAAATTAATTTTAATCTTAATTATAATATATATTTTATATATTTATTAATTTTTTAAAATTATTTCTATTAATATTTTTTTAATAATAATCAAATTAAAAAATTAAAAAAATTAAAAAAATAATTAAAATATTTTAAAATAATATAATATTAATTAATTTATTTAACCTAATTAAATTAATTAAATAATTCTTATATCAATATCTTGTCAATAAGTATACTAATTAGATTGCGTATCAATTCCGACATCCAGTCTGTGGCATGCAATTATGCATTAATTTCCTGGTCCCCCACTAAAGCGCTATCCAACATCCGTAAAAGTAGTCTTCTTCTCCACAAAAACCAGAGGCATTTATGGAGTATTTGATTATCTGCTTCATTTATTTCAGTATCAGTGGAAGTGAGTCACTATGGCATCGATACCACAAGTTATTACATGTAAAGGTAATCATCAATCTTCTTCTTCTTCCTTCGTTTGAAATGCCATAATAGAATGTTCTATTTCTCTGCAATATGGTTGAGCTGATTTTGGAATTGGGGAATGCGCAGCTGCTGTATGGCGGGGAGGCGGAGAAAATGATGTGAGGTTGGAAGACGTAGAAGTGGATCCTCCCAAATCAACCGAAGTTCGTGTGAATCTGCTCTGTGCCAGTATCTGCCACACCGACCTCTTCTGGGCCAGAGGACTTGCCCTCGTAACTCTCTTTTCCATTTCATCCCCATAACATTATGTCGTTTAATTTCCCGCAAAAAGCTTTCTACAGATATATCATGAATTCTTTTGTATATATCACAGGTTCTCTTAAATATCTGGTTCAGTACTGCTCATAATCTTAAAAGATCACATGCTTAAATCAACAAATGAAATAGAAATCAAGAGGTTGCTTAGATTTATATATCAGTCCAGGTCTGGGTCTTCGACTCCCAAAGGAAACACCTGTGTTGTGTTGGGAGGGGCACCGAAGAAGAAGCGCTAAATACCGGTTGATAGTATAAAAAAAAATATCAGTCCACATCTTAATCTACAAGTCTGTTACATTTTTTATTATTATGTAATCATTACGTGTATCATAAATTCATAGTTCACAATTAAATACCCAGAAAAGTGTCTAACTTTGGAAGTTATCAAAGAAGAAGCAGTGAATGAGTCTCTGTGAAAAGGGAGATTCTCATTGTGTCCCATCAGTTGTATAAGAAACCAACTGTGTGAAAGTTAATATCTTTATTCTATGTGCAGCCTTTGTTTCCTAGAGTATTAGGGCATGAAGGGGTTGGGTAAGCATCAAATTCCCATTCTAACTCGATCTCCAAAGTTAACTGTATTCTCAAGAATCAAGACGACAATATATATGACCTCCCAGTGTTGAACATATTGCAGTGTTGTTGAGAGCATTGGGGACAAAGTAAGAGATCTAGAAGTAGGCGATGTTGTGATTCCAACATTTGTTGGTGAATGTCAAGAATGTGAGAACTGCATTTCAAGGGAAACCAACTTGTGCCTGAAATACCCCGTGAGAATAAGCGGCTTAATGATGGATAACACATCAAGGATGAGCATAAGGGATCAAAAGATATTCCATCTCTTTAGTTGTTCCACATTTGCAGAGTACACGGTAGTTGAAGAAAATTATCTTGTCAAAGTTGATCCCAACATTGACCCAGCCCATGCTAGCTTCATCTCTTGTGGGTTCTCAACTGGTTTTGGGGCTGTTTGGAAAGAAGCTAAGGTTGAAAGTGGATCATCCGTCGCTGTTTTTGGCCTTGGTGGTGTTGGTTTAGGGGTAAGCTATATCTTTATCTTGAGAAAACTTTTATTTTGGTCTTTGATGGATTAAGTCTTCTTAGGATCATTTCTTCTAGTTTCAGTAAAACCTTAAGGCATGTCTCTGCAACGAAATTTGCAGGCTATAAGTGCAGCCAAACTGATGGGGGCAACTAAGATAATTGGGATTGACAAAAATGAGATGAAGAAAGAGAAAGGAGAAGCTTTTGGAATGACAGATTTTATCAATCCTGATGCATCTGATAAATCAGTTTTAGAGTTGGTCAAGGAACTGAGTGGTGGAATGGGTGTGGATTATTCTTTTGAATGCACTGGAGTTGTCCCAGTGATTTCTCAAGCCCTGCAAGCCACAAAATTGGTATGTTTCAAGCACTCATGAAAACAATTCTTCTTCTTTTATGCAGACTGAATCTCATTCTTTAATGATCTTGAGGGCACACTCTCAAGCATTTGCATGTTATGGCCCTATTTCTATTTATATAGGGGAAAGGAAAGACAATAGCCATTGGTTCAGTAAGTGAAGAATTTGTGCCCATCAACTTCCGTTCTCTTTTACTTGGGCGAACTTTAAAAGGTTCCCTTTTTGGAGGACTAAAACCCAAATCTGACCTCCCTTTCATTATTCACAAATGCCTCAAAAAGGTTAGTTCCTTTTCCATTGATGTAAACACACACACACACACACACAAAATTTACTGATAAATTTGTGATATAATTGACTGGTTTTTATTTACAGGAATTTCCTCTCGATGAACTCTTAACTCATGAGGTGTCATTGACAGAGATAGACAAAGCTTTGGAGCTATTAAAAGAACCAGATTGTGTCAAAGTTGTGATTAGGATTTAGGATAAGTGAATATGATATTGTTGTAAATTGTTTGTGAATCTCTCAGCAGACATGACTAGTTCCCTTACAATAATAGTTCAATCTCTAGTACTTGCACTGCTAACCTGCCTCAATCTTTTTCTCTCTGTTTATGGAAAATCAACATTTATAGAGTGAGTGGTGCCATATCATTCACAGAAATGAATGCATGTAAACATAAGGAATAACAATACGAAGCAGATAAATACAGCACAGGTTTCAACACAGACAATGGGACAAATTGGTAATGTGCATGTACCAGAAACAAATACTAGCAAAAGAAGAAGTAAACTTCTTGAACAAGATCCATCGGTAGCTCCAATCATGTAGTGGTTGAAGGATAAAAAGAAGGAATTCATCTTGAGACAAGAAAGAAGGTAGAGGGCCCTTTACAGCCAATACCACAACCTAATTTGAAGCTTTGTTAATGTCTCTATGAACTAAACAACGAGAAACATTTGATCTCAATTGTGACATTATTGGTGATTGCCATACCCATACTGAAACTGTTTTGTAAAGACTTATTTCACAAAAAGAATAGTTAGCAAATGACTTATTTATTTTTATATGATCTAATATCTATATGATGCCATATTATTAATAATTGAATAATAAAAATATTTAATTATTTTTAGTTTTATATAAAAAATAAAAACATGTCATGAGTAATGACTAAGTAAAAACATAAAAAATAAATATAAGAGTTAGATAATTAATTTATAAAAATTTAGTTATTTGTAAAAATGAGTATTAGTTTTTCTAAAATATTGTATCTAGTATTAGTTTTTCTAAAATATTGTATCTAATAATTTATGTCATAAATTACCAATATTGATAGAAATTTTCTTAAATATATCCATTCTATAGAAATAGTTTTAAAAAATAATTATAAATTTAGAAGATAAAATATATAAAAATTATATATTTATAATCAAAATAAACCTCTTAATTAGTTTTTATATTTAGCAAGAATCTTTTTTTAATAAAATATAAGAAGTATCATATCTTGAAGTAACAATTGTTGGCAAAAAAGAACTTATAGTTAAGTGAATCAGGGTGAGCAAGAGATTGATTATCTGCTTTGTTTATTTCTCAGTCTACGTGGAAGTGAATGACTATTATGGCCCCAACGCCACAAGTTATTACATGCAAAGTTATTCTTCTTCGTGTAGTTTCAAATGCCTTGATTTCTGCAATATGGTTGAGTTGAGACTGAACAAGCTCTGCGGATTCTGCAAATGCAGGGTCGGTATGGTTTTGGGGGTGGTGGTGTCCGGGGGGGGGGGGGTGTGTGCCGCGGAGAAAACGATGTGAAGGTGGAAGACATACAAGTGGATCCTCCAAAATCAACCGAAGTTCGCGTCAAGATGCTCTGTGCCAGTATCTGACACGCCGACCTCCTTAGGGCCGCCGGATTTCAACTCGTAACTCTCTATCCACACAACCAACAACCCCAACACCCAAAATTTTCTTTCCTCTCGAGAAGGTTCCGTTTATTCACAAATGGCCTATAGAAAGAGAGTGTGCACTAGTTGTTTGATGCAGATTCAATGAAGAATTGAGGGAGAATTAGAGTTGGATTGACATTTCTTGTAAAAAAAATTGTTTCAGGCATTGACACGAAGGTTATTATTGGATGAAATAATAGATGAAATAATATAGAATACTCTAAATAGGTATATTTTTTTAAAATGACTTTTTGAAATAAATTATAATTTAAAATCAAAGTTTTAGATAAGTTGGTCAGAGTAACTTATGGACTAACCAATTATTATATTATCCCTACTTTCTCTTACATCATCTCCCCTCTCTCTTACTTTTTCTTACACTTTCTCTCATTTCTCTTCTATCTTCTACACTATGGACCTGTTTGGATAGGATTTTAAAAACGAGCTTATAGAAAAAATGGCTTTTGAACAGCTTATAGAAAATGGATTTTAGAAAAGAGTTTATGAAAAAAATGGTTTTGAATAAATGAGTGTTTGTATATTTATTTTCAGAAGTACTTTTATTATTGGTAAATTATAAAAAAAGGTATGAGTATTAAATGATGAGAGATAAAAGATGAGAGGAGAAAGGGTGTAAGAAAAGAGAATAGAGAATGTGTAAGAAAAAGTAGGAGAGAGGGTATAAGAAAAAGTTGAAGAGAGGAAAGATAATGTAAGAAAAAGTATGGGTAATATAGTAATTGGTTAGTTCATAAGTGGTTTACTGTTCCATAAGCTACTCTGACTAATTTATCTGAAATCTTGATTTTAAACCATAGTTTAGTGAAAAAGTAAGAGAGAGGAGAGATAGTTTAAAAGCCCGTTTGAACAAATATAATTGTTTGTTTTGAAATTTCACCAAACTAAGGTTTTGCCCCAAAAGGGCTTTTAAAACCTGGGTTTTATAAAAACCAAACAGGTACTATATCTCTATTTCTCTTATACACCCTCTCTCATCTCTCCTCATTTAATACCTATACATTTTTTCATAATTTACTAATAATAAAAGTATTTCTGAAAATAACTATCTAAACACTTATTTATTCAAAATCACTTTTTTTAATAGTTTTTCTCCAGAAGCCATTTTCTAAAAGTTACCCAAAAACCCTTTTTTTTCATAAGCTATTTTTGAAAATCTTATCCTATCCGGCTCATAGACATTTTTAATTAAAAAACATAAAACAACTTGCATTATACTTTAATTTATTATTATATATATAAGATTCAACTTATTAGTTCTAGACTTATTGGCTCATTTCTAGATATACATAAAAAGTATACCGGATATTATAATATATATATATATATATATAAACACAATTTTAATTAATAAAAATTACAATTTTTAATTTTATATATTAACTAGGGTAATTTGTTCTATTACTTTATTATGTGTGTATATATATTTGTAGATAGAGTTATTATATATTTTGACAAAAAGTACATAATTTTAATTTCATTATACACACACATATATATATGGATATGTGATTTTGTCTTTTGATTTATTATTATAATTTATTCTATACTTGTAATAATCTAACTAAATATTTTTATGTCTATACATCATATTTCCTTTGTGTAGTCATCATTGCATTACATTATATTACATTGTATTACATTCATTTTCATTAAGCCAACCAAACAGGCCATTAATAAAGTTATTGAGCAAAGTTGATAATTTTTCCACCACCCAATCTGATAATGCATGCTTGTTGTGATTGCTTATAGCATCAATGTGTCATATTTCCAGTTGCCAAGTAAGAAAGAAAGAAAGAAAGAAACGGTCAAAACTTCATGAGAAAGAAAGAGTGATGAAACCTCCCCAGAATTTTTATCTGGTCTCCTCAATCAATCAGGCATTTCACATTTCACAATACAGTTGATCAATCGATGCTTCTCATATTAATACATCTCTAACTTTACAATATCAGCACCACTGTTTCTTTCTTATCTCATAATCATTCTCCTGATCCCATGAATTAATATAATTAGTTCATCACTCAGTTTTATAAGCAGAGAGAATCAGACAAAAATCAATATTGGCAGCTTGACTCTTTGTTGAATAAAATCCACTTCCATCATCACTCTCACACCCAGATAATGCACTACCTTCTCTTTCACTCTCCGGTTCAAAAGGACCTGGCTTGAATATGAACAGACCGGCCCCACCTGGACCGCTCTCGCTGAACAACCAATCATGAACATCCCACAACACTTGCACTGGTTGTTTATTCACAATCACTGTTTGATTCCCACGAAACTTCCATTGCAAGCTTCTCACATGAATCATCACTATCCCATCAACGCTCACCCACATTTCTGGGTCTTTATTCTGCCCTGAATTCGAGCTCTCCACGACTATGTCGCTCTCTTTACCGCTCTCATCGAAGCACGCTTTCGTGGAGAAACTTTTCTTGGCGAACACGTTTTCCTTCTTCGTCATCAATACTGCATTAGTTAGTGGGGATTTCGCCTTGGTTCTCTTTTGGGCTTTCTTCTTGTAGTCTCCTAATAACAAGATAATCTCTTCGTCGCACACAAGCGCGGCGTAGTAGTCGCTGCTCGGCTCCGGGCTGCCAGAGAACTTTGCCGACCGGAGGTCCCAGAAGACTTCGACTTGGTGGCCGTCGACAATGAACGATTTGTAGCCTTTCTTGCTCCAGAAGTGCCATGGCTTCACGTCAATCTTGCAATTGTACTGAATCTCACCTCCCAATCCATCAACTGTTAGGTTTAATGAATGGTTCATGTAATTCTTGGTCCATAATATCGTCACGTTTCTCCAATATCCCACCATGTTAACTTGATAAATGCTCGTCACTGTGCTTTGAGTTGATTTGCTTGGCACAGGTTCTTCTTTGATTCTGTCCACTATCGGTGATCTTGATGACACTACCTGTTCTCGAAAAGAACGATTGAATGCCATATATAAATATATGTCTCTCTCTCTCTCTATATATATATAGATATATATATTCTTGCCTCAGAGATTATCCAACATAGGATGATTTGGAAAGAGGCTATTTGTTATATAGAAGTCTCGCTCTGGGCATGCCACCTTCAAACAAAGCTATTATGTTCTCGAGTTCTTTGGTTGGTTGCTGTTCGTTCATGATCATATCCCTCAGAAGACTGATGAATCAATCATGGACGGATCAATTAAAGCTGGTGAAGATGATCTTGAGAGACGTATAGATTGATGAGAGGGGTTGTTAGAATCTGGGGAAAATGGTGATTTGATCAGAAGAAGGTGAATCAGAGAAAATTTTTGGGTTGAAATTGATCAGGAGAGAGAGAGAGAGAGGAATGAGGAAGAAAGTGAGTTTTGAGGGGGAGAAAATGTCTCAATCGATGGAGAGGTTGAAAATGAGAGATGAAAGCGAAAGAGAAGGGAAGAAATAAGAGAATGTGAAAATACAACAAACGACGAAATTTTTAGCATATATTTATGTCTTAGTTAGTGCAACTAATTCCAACTCTGTTTGAGTTCTTTGAAAACAGCAATGTTAGTTAAATGAATCATAAGAACCTGGTTTTTACTCATGTAAACTACAACATTTCATTTTTGACCCCAAAAAAAGGTTTTTCTTTGCTTTTTATTTTAAAACGTAAATCTTTTTTGTTGATTTGTATATCCTTTTTCTTGTCATTTTTATTAAAAAAAATATAATAGTAATTGTTGGTAGCCTAAGATTTGTTTCTTTTTTGTACTTTGAGTTTGTGTGAAGAAAATAATTGAATATTATATATAAAATAAATTAACGTCATAAAATACATAATATAATATTTAATTATTAATAAAAAGCTTTTATTAACGTTTTTAACATTTTTATGGTTCCTTAAATTTTATGATAAGTTTTTTTTTTATTTCTAGAAGTTTTCTTTTGGTTGAATAATTTCCAGAAGTTAAACAATAAACAAGGTGAATCAACCTATACAAACTTATTAAAAATAGACAACAGTTATTGTAACCGTTTTTTTTTTTTTTGGATTTTATTGGATAATTACTTTACTAGTTGCATCCGGCGATATCTTTTTAATCTATAGCTAAAGACTTATATTCTTGAAATATAGAGATTATCAAAGTAATTTTTTTCTCTTATAATAAAATCTTTTTCTATACACACAATCTGATTTGACATAATTATGTATCAACTATATCAAATTTTGTTGATATTATGAAATTCTTTTAACATTTACCCTTTCTATTTGTCAAGTTCTTTAAATGTCAAGTTTTTTCTCTAGTCTTCATCATAGTCATTACTCAGTACATTTATATTCCGGTCTAAATTTAACAATTATTCTTACCCATTGCACCAAATGAAAGGACAAGTTTTAGGCTTGTTTAGTAGAAGGAATTTAGAAAGGAAAGGGAAGGGAAAATTTTTATGAATTAGATTTAAAAAAATTGAAGAAGTGAGATCAAAATTTTTTAATTAGCTTTTATTATTCTTTTATCTTGTATCTTCTTTTTATTAAAAATTTATAACCCCACTTCTTCAACTTTTTTAAATCTAACTCAAATTTTTTTCTTTCTTTCCCCCTCTCGTACCAAATAACCCTTTATTAGTATTATTCTAGTATTAGATACTAAGATACTCATCTAGAGCTAGAAAAATTAAATCTAAAATCAACACCTAATAAACAAATCAGAATATTTATCATATGAACCGCAATTACATTTGAATGTAACAAAAATCTCAACATTTTTTTTGGTTGAGTTAGATGAGTAGACACTAACAATATAAAATTACAAGTAGAATCGAACTACTAACTTTCACTTAGAAGAAAACTTTCATGTTATTAAACTATAAAATTATTATAGTTTCAACATTCTAGAAATAACAAACGCCAATAAATAACAACCAGGCAAGCAATTTCATCATCTTCATCAACAGCCAGCCTCCTCCTTCTGCCTCCCATGCCTCAGATTCATATACCACTTTCTCATTTCTCTCTGCTTTGTCCTCTATCACATGTTTTGAGTTACATATTACAGAAGTCAATTTATCTGTTACTTTGTATAAAAAGCAAAAGATTTCAACATAAGAAGCATTAATCCCGCTATGCAAAATTGGATAGCAGGAGAAAGTTAAGCATTATAGTGACTGTCAAATTACTTTTCCTGTGGCCTTGCACAAAAAAGCCCTATAAAAATAAAAGTGACATTATAAACAGAATCCAATTCATATGCTTTTATCAAACACGGATCATCTACTGCAAAGAGAAAACAATGACATGTAGAAGGAATAAGAAAGGAACCAAATTTAGATTGTAGATATGACATATTACCATTCACCAGTAGTCTCCACAAGAGCAAAACCCATCCTTGAAATGATGAAACCGACATCCAGCACGCATAAGTTCCCTTTAGGTTACACAAGACACTAACTTTATTACCAAGTGATAATCATCACAGACACGAAGATTTTTCACCACACGTACGGGCAACCATGACAGCAAGCTAATTAGGCCAAAGGCAAAAGCAAGCTTTTCACTATGGTGCTTCCGGCTCCGATGAACATCATTGACGGCCCGAATATATCTTCTTCATCATCTCTTCCAATTTCACGTAAATTTCCTTTACCTGTGGATGACTGGTGTCATCTACTGTGAATACATGTGCCCTGTTATCAACCTCTATCCAGCTACAACCGTGCTCTTTCTAATTCCTTTCTCTTTCAACATATTTCTCACATTGGTAAGACCTTCTAGCTCCCCAGAAGCAGTGTATATATTTGCTAGAAGAACATAACCTCCAGAGTCTTCAGCATTCAACTCCATCAGATTCTTAACTGCAATTTCTGCTAGTCTTGAGTCGTGATAGATCCGACATGCTCCTAGAAGAGCCCCCCAGACAGCCGCATTCGGCTTAAAAGGCATTCCTTCTATCAAGCAGATCTACCATACAAGCAAAATGCTCATTTGCTGGAGAAAGGCCAAAATCTTTTACCATGGAGTTAAAATAATGTTTCCCTTCATCGACTAGTCCCATGTGACTGCAACCAGATAAAACAGCAACATAGCTTATATGATCAGGTGTGAACTCTGTCTTCAACATATCCTCAAATGTCTCGATGGCTTTCGTACCTAAACCATTTTGAGAATATCCTGCCATCATAGCATTCCAATAAACCAGGTTTTTCTCATGTATTGAGTTAAAAACCTTTTGTGCTTCTCTGATTTGCCCATATCTTGAATACATGGTAACAATAGCGTTTGAAACTGCAATATCAGAACTAAGGCCAAACTTTTCGACTTGAGATACAACTTGCATCCCGAGTTTTAAAATAGCCAAGTCAGCACATGCACTCATTGAAGTTGTGAAGGTGATCCGATCTGGTTCAATTCCTTTCCTTCTCATTGAAATAAACAGCTTAAGACCTACTTCCCAGCCACCATGTTGAACGTACATCTTAAACATTGAGTTCCCAGTAAGGACATTACGCTGGGGCATGTTATCAAAATATTCCCAAGACTTTTCAATGTCTCCTATTTGAGAAAATGATCATTGCTGTCCAAGATATTATATCTTTAAAAGGCAATAATCCAAATGCACGGCTAGCTTTCTCAATATTTCCACACTTAGTATACATTGTAATGAGAGCATTCCCTACAGGAACAGATGAATCCATTCCACTCTTTATTGTATATCCATGAAGTAATTCTCCAATTGTGGCATAGTCTTCACCTGAACAAATCCCAAGTACATTGGAAAGGGTAAATTCCAGCTTTACTGGAGACCACCTCATTCGGTTAAATAGTGCCAACGCATCTTCTTCAAGTCCAAACTGTGCCACTCCACTGATCAATGAAGTCCATGAAACTTCATTGTGTTCCGTTAAATTATCAAATACACGCCTTGCAAATTCTAAGCACCCACATTTTGCGTACATGTCAACCAGCCCAACTCCTGTAAAAGCATCAATATTATGCTCCGTGAGAAGAATCCGAGCATGCAAATGCCTACCCCACTCAAGATCTAATAAGCTAGAACATGCACTTAGTACACTACCATAGGTCATAGAATTTGGTCTAAATCCCTTAGTGCACATCTCAACAATCATAATGAGACTCTGAACCCCAAAGCCATTTTGGGAGAGAATTGTCATCATTGTCTTCCAAGAAACTGAGTCATGTTCAGGCATATGAGAGAATGTACTGAGAGCCTTCTGAACTCCATGCGATCTAGAATAAACATATATCATGCTGTTCCAACAAAACAAGCTTGGATTTTCAATGTTAGAAAACACTTTCTCAGCAGAACTCACAGCTCCACACTTGATATACATATCAACAATTGCATTGTTAATGCAAATTTCACTAAATAAATCTAATTTCATCACAAGGCCATGCAACTGAACAGCCAATAAAATGTAGCCAAGGCATGCACAAGCCTTCAATGCACAAAAGAAGGGAAATGGAGCAATAACATAATTAAAATCCCGAGCCCTTACCATGAAAGTTTTAATACTATCGCCAGGCCTTCCATTTTGGCAGTAGCCTGACATCATAGTGGTCCAAGAAATTGAGTCTCTTATAGGCAATTTTTCAAATAGGTGCGCCGCTTCCTTCATCCAACCTGAATCAACAAACTCATGGATCATTGTATTCCAACTGAAAATATTACGATGATTGCTACCGCTGAAAACCTGAAATGCATCATCAATCAAGCCGCAGTTGCAATACATATGAAGAAGATTGTTCCGCAAGAAAGTAGACGTGTCCAGACCAGATATTACGAGTTGGGCACCTTAGCAAGTGAAGTGAATCCCAGAAGAGTAAGAAAATACATAACAGCTAAAAGTTGGTTATCACTTCAAATTCGCCCAGTTTCTCCAAGTTACATCTTCAATGAAACATCAAATGTTCTTAGCATCTCCATCATTCAACAAAAATTAAATAGATAGACATGGCCAATTAAAAAAACAAAACCATGAAAAATGACCAAGCACAAAAGTCTCACTCCGCTTTCAAATGGAAGAAATGATTTTGATTCTGGGAATGAAGACTTACCAGCTATCTGTGCTCTTTCCTTAATCTTCATTTGCTTCATCAACGCTGTCTGGTTACGACAGTGTTGTCTAGCGTCTGTGTTGAGTCGAGTTTATCGTGCTTATTCGTGAGTCAGGTCGGACTTAGCCTTCACATCTCTGTTGAGAAGCAGAACTAGCAGCCATAACGGGTATTGGAGAATCATCTGCTTCAGGTTCCTCCTTCACTTTTGCAATCTTGGATTGGGGCTTCGCATTTGCAACTATGGCCTTAGAGATCTTTTTGGGACCCAAACTCTTCTTGTCCCCTTCCTCTTCTTGATACTCAGCCTTCAGGGGAGTTGCATCTTCTGGAGGCATTTCTCAGGAAAATCAAACGAGAATAAAAGGCGCAAAGGGGGGAGGGAGAAGCAGAGGGTTTTGTAAGGGAATCCGAAATCCGCATTCTTGTGAGGTCCCCAGTGTTTCCACTTCCATGTTCCGATGGACTTGTGAAATGGCTTGGACTGGTTCCATGTTTCCCGATAATTGGGTTGTAATTAGTTTGGGATCACGAATAAGCCCAAAATAAGGTCCCATCAGTCTCGGATATTATTTAAATAAAATTTTAAATTTAAACTTTGACGTATAAAAAAAAATTATTAGAAGACTCATCTATTATAGCTAAATACATAATATGAGTCAGATCTAAATATAATTAAGATAAAATTCTGATGAACCGAGTGAGTAATAAAAAACACTAAAAAAGACAGTTTATAATCAACTAATAGGGATTGATCCTAGTAGTAATTAATTTGATATTGTTTAAGCGAAATTTTGAGTTTGAGTTTTAACATATACAAAATAATTCTATTAAGAGATTCATTCATCATAGCCAGATACACGAAATAGTTCAGATTTAAATATAGTCGAGATAAAACTCCAGTTAACAAAATAGAAAAAAAAAGAGATTTAGAGAAAAAATATTGGATTAGTTAATCTTTTTCTTGAAAAAAATTTAAATAAATTTAACAATAATCTTTTACTAAAATTAGAATATAATTTTAAAATTTATAGCGTATTTATAAAAAATTTATTAAATCATCTATCAAAGATATCATCATAATAACAATGATAAATTAAACGTATATCTTATAAAGATATAAGTTTATATGCATCAATTATTATTGGCCGAATAAGTTGTTAAATGGGGTACAGAATCTTCGTTGGGAGCCTTCTCCGTCTCTGAATTTAGTTAAAACTGCATAGTCTCAATATGCAATATTAGACTTATATTTAGCATATAATTGACGTGGATTTGATTAAATAGAAAAATAAGAGAAAAGATATGTAACGGAAAGGCCCTTTTCCCTTGTTGTTAACAGATATAATCACCCCTTATCCTGCTGAGATTTGAGGTTGTGGGGGTAGAGCTACAAGCGATCAAGTTTTATTTTTCAAAATAAATCCTCTTTTAATCTTTAATATATATATAACATATTTAATTAATTTAATTAAATTAAAAAAATTAATTAATATAATATATTTTATTTAAAATATTCTAATTATCTTCTTTAATTATTGTTAAAAGAGTATTAATAAGAATAAATTAAAAATAAGTTAATAAATATAAAAACTAAAATTTATATTAAAAATTAAGATCAATTGCCTATTTAAGTTTAAAAAAATATTAAATTAATTCAAATGTAAGTTTAAATATTAGTCCTCAATATAAAACTTTTTTGTTTGCAGTGTATAGTTTTTTTTTTCCATTTAATGAAGTCATGTTACTTAACCTAACCATATTATCTATTAAGTTTGAATATTCGAGTTCATGTTACTTTGTCAGGAAAAATCCAACTACGAATAGGGTAATGGTCATTTGAATCATTATTTTTTAAAAAAATATTTTATATTTTTTTCTCATAAATATAAAAGTTAAATAATTAATTTATAAAAATTAAAAAAAATAATTAAATGAGTTATTTATAAAAAGTAGGGGTGTTCATAAAGCCTGCGGCCCGGTATGCCCACTTGAGCCAGGCATCGGCCTGCAAAATGCAGGCCATACTTTTTTCGGGTTGGGCACCTGGCAGAAGGGTTGCCCTGCCCTACCCATGAGCACTCATTCTTTTTTTTTTACTTTTCTCCCTAAATGCTACACTTGGAAGGGAGAATATGATAACTACTGGTGACTAAATGATCATTTTAGAAATATAAGTAGCTAAGTAAGTAAATTGCGTCTTTTAATATTTATAACTATATTAATTTTTTTCTTTTTCTTTAACTTTACTAATCATAATATGATTATATTATAAATTATAATTATTTATTTTATTTTTTTAAGATGCTTTATTCTTATCAACATTTGGAAAGTTGATACAAAATTACAATTACAAATTACTTAGACTTCAAAACTTTTTTTTATATGCAATGAATTTTAATACTTTAATTATTATCTTTTTGTTGCCTTATTTTTAGTGAATTATATATATTATTTAATTCTTGAAGATATATGAATATTGTATTATTTTATAAGTTTATAATTGCAGATTATTTTCCACAATATGAGTATAATATCACAACTTGGGCATGCCCAGCCCGCCCATGCCTAGCCCAAAATAGTTAGGGCTTTTATCGGGTAGGGCAGGGCATCGGGCTGCAAAATGCAACCCATACTTTTTTCAGGCAGGGTACCGGGCAGGGGGGTTGTCCTGCTCAGCCCTGCCTATGAACATCCCTAATAAAAAGGTATATAATTTTTTCTAAAATACCCCTGATCATTTGTACATGATCTAAATTTTTGATAAAAAAATTATTAATATATATAACTAATAGGAAAAATTTAGAAGAAAAAAATTAGGGAAAATTACTCTCAAGTCCTGAGAAAGACCCATCAAATTCTATAGAAATTATTAAATTGATATAAAATCCTAAGACATTTTCAATAAATTTATTAGAACTATAAAAAGACAAGTTTATCGTGACTTATCATTAATAATATATTAATTTATTATTAATTGAGCTGTCATTTATATATTACATTTAAGAGTAAAACAATACAAACTCATCTACTTTTTCTTACATTTAGAATCAAATGAGTTTGAAAGATGGAGCTAAAGAATGAGACACATAAATAACAAAATGAGATAAAAAGAGGCAAGTGGGTTGGAACCGTCCTTTGAAGAAGCTCAACAGTTTAGAAAAGTTTGGCATAATTTAGCATAATATTTATGACCTGCATGCCCAAATTAGGTTTCTTAGGATCTAATTACGTGCAGATTTAGTTCTAATCCAATAATTCACACTTCAAAGGATAGGTGGCACAACCTTGCGTACAAGAAACAATCTTCATACATATCATAATATATTTTGCAAAAAAAACAAAAAGAAAATTACTACCTACTATCCTAATTATAAGAGTAATTTAATTTTTTTGAATGATCTAAAAAATAAAATTAATTAATTAATTATAATTAATATAAGAGTTAATTGACTAATTTAAATAGAATGAATAGTATATAATATGAATTCATCTTGAGAAATTTAATTTGATTATAATTAAATTGATTTATTTGGCTTCCTAGATCTATAAAACAATCAATTTGATCTTATAATTAGGATCATAGATAATATTATGCTATTAATTAATGTATGACTTATTATAAATTGCTATATATACAAAATGAATTTTCATAGAAAGTTGTAGTAATATTCATAAATTATGAATAATATGTTCTATTTGCAATTCACATTATAGGGAAGCATTTTTAATTTAATGTTATGCTATCTCTAATATTTATTATAAGAGTTAATTGATTTTTTTAGATCACTTAAAAAAAATTAAAAAAATTAATTAATTATAACTAATATTTTTTCCATTACTTATTACAAGACACAGTTAAATTTTTTATAACAATTAAAAAAATTAAATAAATCATTTTAAAATATTTATAGTTATCTTTTTTTCTCTAAATTATTTTGTCAAACTTATAAAATATATAATATAATAGTACTTAACATTTGTTATAATTAAGTATTTATTTTACTTCATTAATCTTCCTAAAAGCTCAACTAGGCTTTATACTAAAAAAATAAAGATAACTTAAGAGCTAATTGATTAATTTAAATAAATTGAATACTATATAATATGAGTTTATCTTGACGAGTTAGATTTAATCATAATTATTTAATTTATTTAATCTTTTTTAAAAGGTTAATTTCTTCTTATAATTAGGATCAGAAGGAGTATTTTATATTGATATATTTATTAATTAATTAAATGAAAAGAAAAAAAAGAAAGATAAAAGGTCGGTGAAAATGTGTGGAAAATCCTCATGTAAAGTACAATGAAGCTCCATTCCTGGATTTGGTCGTTGAAATTGGTAGTGTGATGAGCTTGGTATTTTAAGTTTTCCTCAACTCTTTTTGTCAGCCTTGCAAGATTCGGTAAACGGTGTTTTGCCGGTTGAACATCAATCATCAATGTGAAACCACACATATATGTACTTAATCTTCATTTACATACAGTTTCATCTTTTTTCTAAATTTATAATCTAAAATATTATGTGTTATATAAAATCTTAAAGAAAATGGGTTGCTATTGTTAGCAGTTGGTGAAGAGCTATAGATTTAATATTTTATATAAAGAATAATAATTGATAATTTTAAAACTTTGTCTCATATTTAAGTCTCAATAAATACAAAAAGTTCCATATGATTCTAGTCTCATTTAAGCTAACAATACTAATTTTTTCTAATTATATTTATCCTCTTATTAAAACCAATTATATTTAAAGCACTGTAAGATATTAAATATAAGTATATTTTATTGAGAAATTTTAAATATTAATTTATCATGTTGTGAATTGTAAAAGATTAACTCTTTCCGTTAGACTTAACTAGGTTTTGTCCCTCATAACAAAATATTTTTTATACACATGGCCTAATTTAAACTTAGAACATCATATTTAAATGATATAATTATTTTTTAATTATACTGAATTTTGTTGGTAATAATAGTTTTATTTAAATAGGTTATATCAAATATCATGTGTTGTATTATAGATTAAGGCTATAGTAATACATGTGTGAAGTTCCAGAAATATGAGTAAATTGAATATGTTTTCTAATTTTTAGAGAGTATCATTTTGTCTATACTAAAAAAAATTGTTTAACGAATCAAATTCTAGTAACCATTGAACGTGATATGGGATGAGGGGATTAGAGGAGTGAGATTATTCATTCGATGTGAGTAATTCTAGGAATATTGTCTCGATTAGCTTCTCCGAAATATTTTTACACAAACTCAGACAAAATTCATCTAATCCAAACATGTGATTGATTTGGTTTCACATGTGTAGTCTATTGATTTATTGGAATCAAAGGCTATGGCCCGATCCTTCAAGATGTTGTATATTTATATATGAAAAAATATATTACTCTATTATGTTATTAATATATAATATATTTAATTAATTTGAGTAGATTATAAAATTAAATAAATAAATTGATTATGATAAATGTAACATGTTATTTTTAAAATATTAATATATAATATTAAATTATATATTAGTTTATAAGTTAAATAAATTAATTTTTTTTAAAAAAATAATAAATATTAGATATAAAATAAATTAAAATATTATATTTAAAATAAATCTAATTATTTAACTAATTTTTATATTAAATATAATATATAGTAATAAAAATAAACAATATCAAAATCCATAGGCTTTATGAGATGAATGGTTAAAAAGTCAGTGAAATTTCTTAAGCGTTACGTTGCTGGGAAGTTGACATCATGTTCGTGCCCTCCAAAATGGACTCTAGTTCCTCTCAATTATTGGTATCCTATTAATTATTAATTAATATATTAATTTTTCTATGGACAATCAATCCCTATAAATAGAATAGCAAATGCCAGACTCCATCCAGAACTTCACTTCTACAAATAATCATCTTTCTCTCTCTTTCTTCCAAACACATTTCGGCTGTCAAACTTTCCCCAGAAAATCATGAAGGTATGCTCAACCCCAACGCTTATGGAAATGAAATTAAAATATATATATATATTCTTTTTCGCCATTTTCATTTAGCATCCATCTCTTTGATACACTGAATGGCATAAAATCAAACAAAAAGTTTAGGTAAATCCTCTTTTTTTCTCTCAAAATATATTGCTTCCGTTCAATTATTATTGAAGTAATTTTTCTTGTCTAATCGATATTTACTAGTTTTTTTTTTAAAAAAAATATGTGCTTAAAATAATTATATTTCAATACTTCCACATTTGCAAGGAGTAGTAGAATGGAATGAACAAAAATGCTTCTTCATTCACACACAAACATCGGGATGATGATTGTCCCAACAAGAAATAATTATTTTTTAAAACAACGTTTTTTCCCATATTTTTTATGGTGTTTTTCCTTTGCAAGTGCTATCTTTTAGACATGAATAATTTGGACAATATGTAAAATCTTGTGTAAATAGGAGGTATTGGGTTCAATCTCACGTGTAATATCATATCATTAGTATACTACTATTTGCCTAACTATTTTTTTAAGAAAAGATATGAATAATTTGAATATGGGCAAATTAAAAAAAAGAGACGAAGAGATGAAGATAGTTGAGCTGATCGATGATGAGATGTTGTGTGAATAAGTGCAGCAAAAGGTTGTGATAAAAATAGGGTCCATGAACAACCACAAGCTGAGATCCAAAGCCTTGAAGATCAGTGTTGGCTGTTCCGGTGAGTATCCATCCACCCAAAATTTAAGTTTTTGCATTTTTTGTTGATAAAGTAAACTAACATAGTTTTATATATTTTACCTCCTAAATTTATCATTTTTTTTAAAATATCGTTATTAATTACATAGAATAAAAGGGATTTCTTTTATTAAAGTTAATATATAATTTTGTTCTAAAAATTTTCACATAAGACTGTAGGTATTTAAAAATATTTTCTTATATTAATAATGTTCTAGAAGTGTTAAAAAATAAATAATATTACCCTTAGCTGTTAAAAATATTAACGATTTTTTAACAGTCAAAATGACTTTGATTTCTTTTAAAATTTTTAAGCGATATTAATATATAAAAAAAATTTAATTTTTTTTTATTAATGAGAAAATGATTGTTCAATGTGACGATCTAACCTTGTTAAATGGAAACAAAATGGATGGATGGATGCAGGAGTAGAAGGTGCAAGATTCAAAGGGGAGGAGAAAGATGAAATAGAAGTGATAGGGGAAGGATTGGATATAGTTGAGCTTACAAATATGCTTAGGAAGTGTGTTGCTCATGCTGAGCTTCTCACTGTGAGTCCTATAAAAGAAGAAAAGAGGACCCAAGATATCAAAAGTAACACCCAAGATACCAGAAGTAACACACAGCTTCTTGACCCTAACATGGTTTGTTATTATCCGCAAAGTGTTCCCCATTACCCAATTCATCAGTGTAGGACTTCATATCAATATCACGACCCTTATTATTGTTCCATAATGTAAGGGTTTTTTTTTAATGTATTCCATAAGTCTGTTAAATAAAGTTCACTATTCATATCTCATAAATGGTGACCTTGTATATCATCATCATCATCAGCTAAGTGCTCCTTATAATCAAGTTTATTCTAGAATTTTAATTTATATCAACTTTCTGTTTTGAAAAACATGATATGCTTTTATATAATTATTAATATTTTGAAGAATATATAAATATAGAATATTAATATTTGAACTCGTCCTTCTAATGGGGTTTTCACCAATTCTCTCTAAATTATATAAAAATCCTTTGGACTTTGATGCGAATAAAACTTAAAAATAATTAAATTTATAAGATTGTGTAAATAACCATAGTTGTTAATTTGTCCCTCTCTTTTTACTAATAGAATATAATAGTACCTTTAATCCTTAATATAAAATTTATGAGAGTTAATTGGAGGTTAGATTTGATCATAAATATAATATTTTAATTTATTTTATATATAATATTTATTATTTTTTTATAAACTAATTTACTTAACTTATAAATTGATATATGATCTAATATTATACATGAATCATTTGAAGAGATAATGTCACATTTATTATAATTAATAATTTATTTAATTTATTTAATTTATTAAAATTAATAAACTAAATCTTATACTAAGGAGTGAAGGAGTAACATTCCCTTAAGTTTTATTATATATGTATATATATAACACCGAGAACATTAATTTGTGTGAGTATAAATCCTTTAAATTTCGATTTATATGTAGATAAATTTTTTATCATATAACATTTTATGAATGATATAATGAATAAATTAATAGCAAGGAAGTTATGCTTATAGAAAAAATAATAGTAATTCAGTTATATGCATAAATATTGATTATAAAATTGTAAATATCACGGAGGTTATTTACATAAATTTTTTTTATAAATTTTTTTTTGGAAAGGGGTAAACTTGCTACAATTTAAGGGTAGGGTGAAGTCTCTTTTCTTTATAAGTAATATTAATATTAAGTAGGCTGAGTTATCAATTACCTTTAATTAAGATGTTTCTCTAAATATTGTGACTGAAACTATAACGCTTTAAACGGTGACATATATTACCCTAGAACACATGTAGGATGGGTTATTTACATCAAGGGCCCGTTTGGGTAAGATTTTAGAAAATGACTTATAAAAAAAGAGAGCTTTTAGGTAGTTTTTAGAGAAGAGTTTTTAGAGAAGAGTTTATAAAAAAAGTGATTTTGAATAAATGAGTGTCTAGATAGTTATTTCTAGAAATATTTTTATTATTAATAAATTACGAAAAAATATATGATTATTAAATGTAGGAGAGATGATAAATAAGAAATAAGAGAGGAGAGATGGTGTAAAAGAGAGAGGAGAGAGGAAAGATGGTGTAGAAAATAAAAGAGAAAGGAGAGAGGGTGTAGAAAAGAAAGAAAAGAGAAAATAGAGTGTAGAAGAGAGATGAGAGGAAATGTAAGAAAAAATAGAGGTAATATAGTAATTAATTAGTCTATAGGCTTTTTTACTGTTTTATAAGTTACTCTGACGAGCTTATCTAAAATTTTAGTTTTAAATTATTATTTAGTCCAAAAATCCTTTTGAACAAATATAGTTATTTATTTTAAAATTTAAATTTTATCTAACCTTAGAATTAAAACTTAAGTTTTAGAATTTTTCAAACACACTGCAAGTTTATTGGCAAAAAGGGGAAAAAAGAAGAAAGAACTGATGTGGCCTGCTCAAAATAGATAGAGTGTGTGTTTGGAAAAAAAATTTCAAACTAACTTATGAAAAAAACGGGATTATAGATAGCTTATGAAAAAGGGCTTTTCTAGAAGAACTTATAGAAAAAAAGTGATTTTGGATAAATGAGTGTTTAGATAGTTATTTGTAGAAGGGGTTTTATGAGTGGTAAATTACGAAAAATGGTATGAGTATTAAATGATGAGAGATAAGAGATGAGAGGAGAGAGGGTGTAAGAAAGAAAAGAGAGAAAAAGTAGGAGAGAGAAGAGAGGGTGTAAGAAAAAATAAGGGTAATATAGTAATTGGTTAGTTCATAAGCTCTTTTACTGTTCCATAAGCTGCTCTGACCAGCTTATCTGAAACCTTGGTTTTAAACCATGGTTTAGTCCAAAAGCCCGTTTGAACAAAAATTGTTGTTTGGTAAAAAATTTTTCCAAACCGAGGTTTGGGGCCAAAAGCCCTTTTTAAACCATAGTTTGGGGTGTTTCCAAACACACCCAGAATATATAGACCCTAATAATTCAGTGTCAATAAAAATATATGTTAATTGTACAAAAAACCAATATTTTAATGGGCTGGGCTAGCCCAAAATTTACAGGCTTTTGTGGAATACAGCTTTAACAGATAGAATCTGGCCCAAACCTATGGGTCATCCAAAGTCCCAAAAAACCGGAACTATCGTCGACGACGGAGCTCCCCCAAGTCTGCCCGCCAAGTTTCCCTCTTTTTCGTCCTCAATTGCGCGAGAGTGGAATCAGGCAGCGCCAAGCTTCCACCTCCACCTCGCGTCTTCCCGCCAAGTCTCCCTTCACTTCACCTCAGAGTCGGTTCTCTTGCGGAGTCTCTTTGTGCGTGCCCCCGGGCCTCGTTTCTTCGTCAAGCCTTCTTTGTTCAGGTGTGTTTCGTCCCTTTCTTATACTTCTCAGATTTTATCCCTTAACAAAACTAATAATTTGAGGAATGAGGAACTGAAAATTAATCTATGTAGTTTGTGAAACTCTTCCCCTTGACACTAGCTTTTGTGTCATCAAATATGCTTTGCGCTCACTTTGTTCCTCAGATTCTGACTTCCGTGTGATTCCTATTTTGCTTCTCTTTATAGAAGTTCCTTAGATACAAGATACATATAAATGAATCAAGCAAGTTTTTGTTTACAATAAGGCCTAAAAAAGTCTTTGGAAGTTCCGGATTGCAGGTGAGATAATAGGAAGATGTGTTGTGTTAATGGGCACGAAATTGGTCCTGTGACAAAAGGGGTAAATTACAAAATTTACAGAGACATGATGGAAGGGAGGAAACTTTAAACTTTCTGAGTGTGATTTATTTATTGATTAATTATTACCAAAAAGAACATAGGAATCACAATTATTGACTGCGTAATGGATGTTTATAGAAGTGCCTTAGATATAAGATACAGTATAAATGAATCAACCATATCTGTAGGTACTTTGAGTTGTTCAAATATACATTGCAATTTAGTCATGTTAATTTCAACCAGACCAATGTGAACATCTTATGGGGAAGCTTTGATTATGGAAACCAGGTGGGATGGAAACCTTCCCCCAAAAGTTATTGCATCCCATATTATTTAATGTGGGATGGAAGCATCCTGCACTACCTTGGTTTCCATCCATTATGTCTACTTAATTTGTGCGAATCTGCAGGCCTGAATTAATTTTTTTCAATAAGATTGAAAGTTCATTGGGTACAAACACTCACGCACTCTCTTACTGTGTGTCCTTGGGCTACTTTTGGGTTGAATATTTTTCACTCTTCTTTGTAGTGCACAGATATTGAGGAAGGAAAAGTTCAGCTTGCATAAATTTCTATTAACTTAACTAATGAATCGATATTCAAAATCATTCCATTCTGGATCCTTTTCTCTATCAAAGCTGCGGATTTCTAAATTCTCAGAGTGTGCTGATTTCCATACATTCAGGTGGTTCTTGCTAGCTAAAAATTCAGCCTGAGATGGTGATTCCTTCTGTATTGCCAGCAAAATGTTCAGGTTTCTTCCAACTCTTTGGATTTCGCACAGGAATGCTTGATTTGTGTTCTATCTAACATTTTTCTTTTATTTTATTATAGTTTTCCTTCGTCAAGATATCCTATTTTTATCAAAGTTTCCGGCACACTGTGCTACCAGAATTGATTATCACAATGCTCTTCCTTCAACATCTAGAACAGTAATGATGCCTTGCCTCTCTTCCTCTTCCTAACTTCCTCATTCACATGGTGGCTCTTTTATTGTGTTTTTAAGGGGCAACATTATTTAAGATTGTAATGTTTCGTGTGAGCAGATTCGTGGAACAAAGATAAAATATTTTCCTAGAAGCCATTTTGGCACCAAACTGGTGGTGGCTGCTGCAAAGAATGATCAATTGAGATTTGATGATGAATTCCCTCAGGAGCCTTTTTTGCTGACTCTTATCACAGACGCCATATGGTATTGTTTGATCTCAAAGATTATCATGAAACTGAAGTATAATAAAATAACGCTTTTATCAATATCTAATTGAGTTTTCGAATCCTGGTTCTAACAATAGAACATAGGCTAGATTCACCCAATAATTGCATATTCAATCTCAGGGGAGTAAAATCTTTATTCACATTTTTGGTTGAGCAACCGAGCCAGTTGAAGTACCTAGAATGGCCGAGCTTCAGTAATACGGTATGTCTCAGAAGTTTATAGTTTGGAAAAATATGTTTTATTTCTCAAAATTAAGGTCTAATTACTATCTCAATATATTATTATATTACATCAATTTAAAAACTCCGCCTATGCATGTAGCCGGTCCCAAGCCCGGGTAAAGGAGGAGGGTTGTGTTAGGCCCCGACAGCCAACGTAAAACTCGTCGAATCTTATGAACATGGACATACGAAGAAATTGTGCTAATACTAGGTCGTTGCCTGTAAGTAATGCGCTGTATGGCTCGAGTACAGTGAGAAGTGAGCAAGGGCCGCTGCATCGTCGCCCGGATGTAGTGTTAAATGAGCAAGGGCTACCGTACTCTTATAGACGGAGGCGGCTAAAGAAGCTAGTTCAGGAGAGAAAGATCAGATTTGGTACTTGGAATATTGGAACTATGACCGGAAAAGCGTGGGAGGTGGTGGGCGAAATGGTAAAGCGAAATATTAACATCTTGTGCCTTCAGGAAACTAAATGGGTTGGAGAAAAATCTCGGGAATTCAATGAGTTCAAATTTTGGTACACAGGTAAAACAGGTAAGAGGAATGGTGTTGGTATCATTGTGGATAAAGAGTGGAAGACGAATGTGGTGGATGTTAAAAGGATTGATGATAGAATTATATCTTTAAGAATAATTGTTGGTAGGGATATAATCAACGTTATTAGTACTTATGCACCTCAAGTGGGAACAGAAACACATCTTAAGGAAAAATTTTGGGAAGATTTGGAGGGGCTGATTCAGAGCATACCACTTACTGAAAAGATTTTTATTGGTGGGGACCTTAATGGTCATGTTGGTAAGGAAGCAGGGCAATATGCAGGGACTCATGGTGGTTTTGGTTTTGGAGAAACTAATAATGAAGGGCAATCTATCCTTGAGTTTTCTTTAGCTTACAACCTTAAGATTGTCAACATGTGCTTTAAGAAGCGGGAGGAACACTTGATCACATACAAGAGTGGGGTCCACAGGTCACAGATCGATTTCTTTTTGGTAAGGAGTCATGACAGAAGACTTTGTACAAATTGTAAAGTGATTCCAGGGGACGGAGTGACAACCCAGCATAGGTTAATGGTCCTTGACGTGCGAATTAAGTGTAGGAAGGAAAAGCGGCGACAGGTTTTAAACACAAGAGTCAAGTGGTGGCAGCTAAAAGGGGAGAAGAGAGAAACTTTTAAGAGAACTATGTTAAATGAAAGGATTTGGGAGGCGCAGGAAAATGCTAATATGATGTGGAAGGAAATAGCTGAGAAGGTCCGAGCAGTTGCTAAAGTAATTTTGGGAGAATCTAAAGGTTTTGGTCGACAAGATAAAGAGACTTGGTGGTGGAATGAGGACGTACAAGCGAAAGTTAAGTCCAAGAGAAACTGTTTCAAAGCTATACACTTGTGTAATAATACCGAAAATTGGGAAAAGTATCGTTTAGCTAAGAAGGACACTAAGAAGGCGGTGAGTACAGCTCGTTTTAAGGCGTTTGAGGAATTTTATAAAGAGTTAGGGACAAAGTCGGGAGAACGAAAGATTTATAAGATTGCAAGAAACAGGGAAAGGAAATTGAGGGATTTGGATCAAGTACGATGTATTAAAGATGAAGAAGACAATGTTTTGGTTGCAGATAGTGATATTAAAGAACGGTGGGAGACCTATTTTTACAAATTGTTTAATGACGAGGGAGGAGGGTCGAGTTATGAGCTAGAGGATTTAACAGGAGAAGTTGAACCAAATTTGGCATTTTACCGTAAGATACGTGTTGACGAGGTTAAAGAGGCGCTTAAGAAAATGGAAAATGGTAAAGCTATTGGACCTGATGGTATTCCTATTGAAGTTTGGAAGTGTTTAGGTGAAATGGGGGTGGTGTGACTTGCTAAACTTTTTAATGTGATATTAAGTTCTAAGAAAATGCCGGATGAATGGAGGAAAAGTACTTTAGTTCCTATTTATAAAAATAAAGGGGATATTCAAAATTGTGCAAACTACAGGGGGATAAAGCTTATGAGTCACACTATGAAGTTGTGGGAAAAGGTAATTGAACACAGGTTGAGATTAGAGACTGATATTACTGAGAATCAGTATGGTTTCATGCCAAGAAGGTCTACAATAGAGGCGATTTATTTATTAAGGGGGTTAATGGAAAGGTACCGGATTAAAAGAAGAGACTTGCATATGGTCTTCATTGACTTAGAAAAAGCATATGATCGAGTGCCAAGAGAGGTGCTTTGGAAAGCTTTGGAAAAGAAAGGTGTACGTATGTCATATATCAAGGCAATAAAAGATATGTCTGAGGGGGTAACAACTACTGTAAGAACGTCTGGGGGCGAAACAAAGGATTTTCCCATAAGGATTGGTCTACATCAGGGATCAGCCTTGAGTCCTTATTTATTTAATCTAGTAGTGGATGTTCTAACTAAGCCTATTCAAGAAGAAATCCCTAAGTGCATGCTTTTTGCGGACGATATAGTTCTTGTGGCGGAGTCAAGAGAAGAGATTAATTTTAAACTTGAGTTATGGAGAAGTACTTTAGAGTCGAAGGGTTTTCGTCTGAGTAGAAGTAAGACGGAATATATGCATTGTAACTTTGATAAGAGACAAGTTAGAAGTAACTTGGAGGTCAGATTGGGAAATCAAGTTATTCCACAAATAGATAAGTTCAAATATTTGGGATCAATAATACAGAAGGACGGTGAAATTTTGGAGGATGTTAATCATAGAATTCAGGCCGGGTGGTTTAAATGGAGAAAGACTACTGGGGTTATATGTGATCGGAAAGTACCAGATAAAGTAAAAGGAAAGTTTTATCGCACTGCTATAAGACCAGCAATGCTTTATGGAAGTGAATGCTGGGCTTTAAAAGGACAGCAAGAGCATAAAGTTGGGGTAGCTGAGATGAGGATGCTGAGATGGATGTGTGGGCATACAAGAAAAGATAAGATTCGTAATGAATATATACGGGGAAGAGTTGGAGTGTCACCTATTGAAGAGAAAATGGTAGAGAACCGTCTTAGGTGGTTTGGACACGTACAAAGAAGGCCAAGGGATGCGCCGGTGAAGAGGGTGGATCAAATAGTATGGACACCGGTTAAAAGGGGTAGAGGAAGGCCAAAGAGAACGCTCAAAGAGGTCATTGAACGGGATCTCCTGGTCAATAACCTATCTAAGGATTTAGTTTTCGATAGAGCACAATGGCGTCGTATGATCCATGTAGCTGACCCCATTTAATGGGATAAGGCTTGTTGTTGTTGTATTACATCAATTTAAAGTGTGACGAAAACTAACAAAATCCCATATCTTGGAAAAAAGTACAAAACACTTTATGTAATGCTTCTTGTTTTCATCTTTTTAGAAAGAATACTAAGTGTTGTTTTTCGTTATCTGTACAGAAATATATTTAGGGGTTAAAATGTATTTTCCCCTTTATTGGCACACTTATAATTAGACATTGGAGTCTTCTTGCGATCTTGCTACTTTTCATGGAGATTCCCACGTCACATCCACTAGTTTGCCTTGCTTTCTGAGAATTTGTTGATTGAACATTTTGAATTGTGGGACTCTGCAGGTAAGGACTGCTACACTGACTCTTGTCCTTGTTGCACTGCTTATCGTGGCACTCGCATCAGTTGATTCTGCTCTCTGCTACATGTTGGCCTTAGTTCTTCGAAAAGCCTCATAATTGATATCACAAGGCAAATTTTATATGTTACCTGTAAATGTTACTTGCAATTTCAAAGTAGAGTAACTACTAATTAAGTATACCCAAATTTGCTAGGTTTACCGTTAATGTTGAAACTTGAGCATGTGATGCTTGTAGAATTGCACCTAGAAGATATTAGTTCTAATGGTACTGAAAAAATGTTCAACATTTGTCACATGCTAGGTCTGAAATTGTACTAAACATAGGCCTGAAATAGTATAAACTCTACAAATTTTTCTTCTCTGCTTTCTCGAACCTTGATCTTACCAAACATATATCACCAAGAGGGCATGCTTTAAGAGGATCTCTTCTCTTTGAATTTGTTTTTTGGGTACAAGAGAGGGCTAATATGCCCTAAATACAAACTAATCTATTAGATGATTGAATTTCAAACACTCTTTATTGACCAGAGCCTTCAAATGAGAAGGGCATGAATGTAGTACTTCCGTATTCGTCAATCCATCATTAGCCATAGTATCTATAAGTTAGTTCTGATCTCTAGATATGTATTAAATTTCTAGTTCCCATGATAGCTTCAAAAAATTCTGTATCTGTGACACTAATGAACTCATTTATGAACTCCCGAATTCATCAACATATTGACAGCATTTTTAGCATCAAATTCAAGGGTAATCTTCTTGAATCCTAAATCCTAAACAAGCTTTAGACCTCTATAGATCTCCTACTTTTCAGCTTCAATTATCGCACAAGACCCCATCACAATTGTAAATTCAGCAACCCATCTTCTTGCATAATCTCTAACTACTTTTCCACACTCTCCCTACTATGGTTTACAGTAACGACTCCATCAACATTGATTTTAATCCAATATGGTTGTGGTGGTTTCCAATAAGATGAAATTAATGCAAACAAATCATTTGTTAGATAATCATTTTGAACTTGTATATAGGTCTTTCACGTCTGCATAATAATTGAGTAAGAATCTATTAGCTTCGAAAAGTCATTATCAAATATAGTTTGATTCCTCTATTTCTATAAACTCTAAATTTAAACCCCTCCAAATGAATTCCTAATTACTCATACTAGAATTTCCTAACTCCTTAAGATTCATAACAAACTAATCATGCAATTAAGCTCTGAAGAAGGATGAACAATGCGAGGGATGAATTAATCTAAGTCAAATCTGTTTAGCATGAGAACAATCCTTATAATATGTAATATGTCCTCCATTTCCTCATTACAATATTAGTATATTGTATTAGTGGAGGACTAACTGCTTTTTCAAACATTAGTGAGTAAGCGATTATTAAATATTATCCACATGAATATTCGGATATATTTAGCTCCTCTCCACTTCCATTTTTTTTTGTAAATAGAGCTATATGTATAAGTAGAATACTTCTCTATTAGAAAATAATCACTTTTAATAGTAAAAGTGTCCTCATTAGTAGCATTTCAAACTATGAAATCATTAGCTGCCTCTGATATAGATGATAACATGCTAATTAATCTTTAAAATACATTACTTGGGATAACATAAGCAAGTTTTTGGAAATCCTAAACCCCAAAAGTTACCCAATCTGCCACTTTACTATTTTCTTCCTTTGTTGTGAGTGGTTGAAAGCATAATTCATTTAGACTCTTATCAAGAAACAACCACTTATTAGTAAAAAAAATCATTAGTTGACCATTTTTAATATATCATTTTGTCCCCAATTCAACAACTTCTTGCTATTGTGAGATGAATTTCCAAAGTGCAGAATTCCTTTTCTTTGTCTCTAATAAATTCTCTTCATTCCTTAGTATATATTTGTGTAGGAGAACATCAACCCATATATCTTTATCTCCATTAACTAATTTTCAAGTTATCTTGGTACCACAAGCTCTATTAAATGAATATAATTTCTTAAACTTAAGTCTACCTAATATAACAATTTGATCACATCAAATAGAGTGGATCTATGTGAGCTTTGGAGCTACCATAAACTTTAGTGGTCTTAGTTGTTTGAAGTATTTGTTTTATTCCCAAGAGCAGTATAGTACATCCACTAAAGTTAATGGTAGCTTCAAATTCAAAGAGAAGAACTAAGTACAGTGGCCTTAGTTCTTTGAAGTATTTGTTTTGTCGTATGTAATTGTCAGTTTGTCACCACTTCGGCATACTAAAATGAACCATTTTTCTTGTAACATTCTTCAAAATAAAGACATTTATAAACTATACTGCTCTTGGGAATAAAATGGAATTGCCCCTCGTAAGGGTTTTGACATTTTTGGACCACTATGCATGACATTTTTTTTGTTGTATGGATATGTTTAGTGATCACAATCTTATTCTTAGAAACAAAAAAAAAAAGTGATTTCTTCCCTTCCCACTTTAAAAAAAAGAACAAGAACAAAGAAAGAACAAGAATAATAAGAAGCTACGGATTGATAGCCTCTTTCATTCTTATCTCCTAAGGAATCAAAAACCTTTTTTCATGGAATTCAAGTGAGAATGGCCATTTTGTTATAATTTTTCAAATTTGATAAACATTTTGCGCTTAGCTAGTCATAATATGCATTCCTCTACTCTTCAAATGTGTTGTACTATATGCTATTATGAGCTGCCATCTTCAATAATTTTCAAAATCTTATTTTGTTACATTTTCAATCAGGTTGAATTTAACAAAAAAGATTAATTTGTCATAACATTTGGAAAAAGTATCTACATTTAATAACTTGATATATTTTAATTATAATTATCTTTAATAAAAAAATACCTATACATAAAAAAATTGTGTATATCATTTAATACCAAGCAATTTTTACAATAGAATTTCATTTACTTTTATTTACATACCAAATATACACACTAGAGCAAAAAAAATAGAGAGAATTTATTTCACAAAAAAAATCTAATTTTCTTTATCTTTTTTCTCAATTTCATTTCCTTAAAATTATTTCAGTGGAATTTATTGCACAAAAAAAATCTAATTTTCTTCATCTTTTTTCTCGATTTCATTTCTTTAAAATTCTTTCAGTGTAACAAGCGGTACAAGAGATTTCTTTGCCCTTTTCATGGTACACAAAATCGTGAGCATGCCTACAAAAATCTGTCCCTTTTAAATAATGCATCTTCATTAGGTAAGATAGAATATATAAACTCTTTGACCAGTCAATTAAGATTAAGGCATAACTTATTATAATTTGCTATCTCCAAAAATAGACCTACCTTTGACAACTTCTACTTCATAAACTTTAGCTAACAGGAATTTGATATAGCAAAAGTCGTTAGTCCCTACAATATTAAGAATCAAATTCAAATTTTTATCAAAAAAATATTTATATTTAATGTCCAATAATATCTTAAACAGAATTTATTCTAATAGAAGAATTGATTTTAGTTTAAAATATAAAATATTTTTTTTTAACTTTATTAAATTATTCATAAATTATCTCTAATGATATTCTTTTAATAATAATTAAATAAAAAAAAGAGAGATAGAGTTAATGAAGATAATTAAAATATTTTATAAAAAAATATAGTAATATAACTAATTTAATTAAATTAATTAAATATGTTATATATTTAAGATTAAAGAAATAATAAATTTTATATTTATAAATATATTATTTTTATATATCAAAACAACCAATCATGCAAAGAAATGTGTTGCCTGGACCACAGTGATATAGATTCTCTCATTCAAACGTGCAATTAGATCCAAAAAAGAAATTTCTCCCCATGGTCCCTTTCACTGTGGACTTGACATTTTGCCCACAATTAATTTAGCGTCAACTTGACCAATTAAGAATCATCCTCCTGATTAAATCATACCAAAAAAAAAAATCATCCTCCTTTTTAACATCTATCCTTTAGAGAGGAGAGAGAAGACGATATTTTATTCTACCTTTCAATTATGAGGGAATAATTTATTTATTTCTTTATTTATAGCAAGGCAAAATGCCTTGAGATTAAAGTTATTTCAATTAATTAATTTATTTCCAATTAATTAACTGTTATTTGCATTATACTTATTCACAGAGATTGAAGGGATTATTTGTTGAAGCGACTAATTCATATCAGGATCAAATAGGATTGTACCCATGTAAAATCCTTCTTCCAGTGACAATTACCTAAAAAGAACAAGTGCCAAAACATATGAGCCAACTTAGTACATTCTTATATGATCTACCCTGGCCTACTTATGATCGAGCTCTAGCACAAGGTGGAAGACAGGCAAAGGAATTAAGCAGAATGAGGAAACCAATTAATTCCCCTGCCTCTCATCATCATTTTCTTCTCCAAACGCTGCTCCTCTTCTCTCTGCTTCAGGCTCCCTGTTTTGCTGAGAAAAAAGTAAGCATTTAATCTCCACTCTTCAAAATTCATATCTTTGATTTGTTATATATATGAAACCACTTTAGTTATTCTTTCTTGGGCCGATTGTAGTCATACATAGTGTACTTGGGATCCCACTCTCATGATCCAGACTTGTCTTCCACTGATTTCAATGTCAGAAACTCTCACTATGAGTTTCTGGGATCTTTCCTGGGAAGGTATGCTCATAAGATTCACATCTGAACCAAACATATATATAAACACACTCAAATCCTAACATGGTTGATCTTGGTTCCTTTGTAGTTGTGATGCAGCAAAAGAATCGATCTTTTACTCATACACGAGGCATATAAATGGTTTTGCTGCGACTCTGGAACAAGATGTAGCAGAGGAGATAGCAAGTGAGTGACTTGTGGTTTTAGTTATTTATCATTTTCTCTCTGTTTCTTTGGTTTTCTGAGGCATTTTCTTTGTGGTGGGAAAAACAGAGCATCCCAGAGTGTTGTCGGTGTTCTTGAACAGAGGAAGGAAATTGCACACAACAAGATCATGGGACTTCCTTGGATTAGAACATCATGGAGTGATCCCTTCCAGCTCATTATGGCACAAAGCCAGACTTGGTGAAGATGTGATCATAGCCAACCTCGATACTGGTGAGTTCCCTCAATTTTCTGCCAATTTGAAAGAGAGATTTCAAACATTAATTAAAAATGTCAGAGTGAGATTAGTCTAATAGTCTATAGAACGTGCAATTGATTATTTTTATGATTTATGATTATAGTTTTTGAAACTGGATCGTTGACTCATAACTACATACATACATACATGAATGGAATGGAATCATTACAAATAAAATTATCTCATTATATATTTTTTTATTATTCCCACCCATTCTTGAGTTTTTTTTTATTTTAGATTTTTCTTCCAATATCTTATGGTAGATAATCTTTTAGACACAATAATAATCGTTAATTATCCACACAAAATTTGAGGGAATTACATATACATACAAATAAAATTTAAGAAAAATATATAATTTACATATACATACAAATAAAATTTAAGAAAAATATATAATTGATATTTAAGAGGTATTCACATAAATTTTAAAAAATATTAGGGAAGTTTATTATTAAATTTTAAATGTTGAGAGAGAGATATTTGTATATTATCTAAGATTTAGAGAAGGGTTATGTAATTTATCCTATTTTTTTGGTTCAATTTCAAATGTAGCCCCCACATGGGGTTGTTAGAACTGATCCTTCTGCTTGATTTGTCGTTTATATTCATACATCACATTTAGAAAAAATGGTACTATATTTTTTTTATTTTTTTATTTGCAGATGACCCCTTATAGAAAGCCTCAATAATCTGTCTTTTTCATTGTCTATTCAGAATAAATTATAATATTTCTTTAATCTGAGGCAATAACTAAAGCATGGGAATTTTTTCATATTTTTTTATTATTAATTATTTATATGTAGGAAACACCTAAAAGTTACTAGAAAGGTATGATTAATAGGCATTGAAAATATTAGAATATAATTGGTATGGGGTCAAAGATATACAAATAGTACATACTATATTATATTTACTTTAATTAAAAAAACAGCTTGAAATGATTTTAAAGATGGAAGCTTCTACAACATTTATTGAAATAGATGATGTGTGTGTAAAATATCAGACCACCAAGGTTGATATCTTGTGGTTGGAAAAGTTTGAATTGGATAAGGTTTAATAATGAATTATATGATATATGTTTGCGCACTTTCATTTGGACTGTTTTTATTTATAGTGGAAATAACTGTGCATGTTTAAATGTCAAAATTATTATATCAAAAATAGTATGTAGTTTTTCTTAGTGGTGCCATGTTTTGGGAATTCCAACTTCTCTCTCTCTCTTGCCACTTCCTTTTGTGCATAGCCATTCTCACTAAATTTCATAAATTATTAAATTTGCACTGTTAAAATTTGTTATGAATGAGAAGGGAGGGGGAGAATAAGAGGGATAAATGTAAAAGAATATATAAGTATAATAATGAGATGTTGCTTTTATATGCTCTTTTAATTCTTAATAGGAGAGATATTTAACTTTTTTATTTAGATTAAAAAAACTAAATAATAAATTAATTATAATTAATATAAGAGTTAGTTGATTAATTTGAGTAGATTAAAAATCATATACTACAAATTCATCTTAAATATTTAGATTTTGTCATAATTAATTAATTTATTTATTTTTTTAATATATTCTAAAAAATTAATTAACCCTTATATTAAGAATAATAGGAATATACAAGAGCATTCTTATTTATAACCTTAGTTTCTAACGAATAACTGCATGGACATAAGGAATTATATTGAATTTATAAGAGAATTAGAGAACTCATCATTGTATGGTTTATTAAGGATAAAATAAAAAAGGGTATGGTTCCTATTGGTGGATGTGAAGATGATGGCAATAGTCCAATGGAATCCAACAAGAGAATAAATTAAAAGTGAAAGTGGAGAATATATAGGGAGGGGAATATTCTAATAATGATGAGATATTTTACTTTATTCTCTTGATCATTTTCTCTTAATAATACCTAAATCTATGAATAATTGAATATAGGGAATTAGGTCTAAAAGAGAACTAATGACGTGTTTTTGTAGTGAATGATAAAATAAGAGGAGAATGGTCGATCCCTATAAGAAATTTATTAATATTTTATTATCTATTTTAGATATTATCATGATAATAAAATTTAACTCAAATTAATTAATTAGTTCGATGAATCAATCCCTTCATTCTTATACAAGAATTTTAAACGAGTTAACTAGTTAAAAAGTTTGATTTTATATATAAATATTTTCATTATAATTGGATTGGCCATACTTTAACCATGATTAGACCATTGATAATTAAATCGCTGACTTAATTAGTTTAATGGCCATTTCAGTTTTTAGTATATTATATATTAAAGTTGTCAATTTCAAAAGAAAGGGTCATTGTTTTGAGGGACCACAGTGTCAATAATTCTTTTATAAGAGATTCAAATTTAATTCTCTCCTTTTTGTTTTATTAAAAAAGTGGGTTTGAACGTTGATAATGGTGGGCCTAAAATTAATGAGATTGGACCAATGGAGCCCAATTAGATAAGAGAAGAATAAATGTGAAAGTGAGAATAAAGAAGAGGATGAAGCATGAATGGATCAGAAGAATATCCACTGTGTGGTGGTTGTGTAATGTGAGAGCAAAGCTAACATGATTGTGTGAATAAAATAGGAGTGTGGCCAGAATCAAAGAGCTTCAGTGATGAAGGCTATGGACCAATTCCTTCCAAGTGGAGGGGTATCTGCCAAAACCACTCTGATCCCACTTTTCATTGCAACAGGTTCCCCCCTTCCTTCCTTTCATTTCCATTAAATCCTCACTTCATTACTTTTGGCCACTTTGGTATGAGGGAAGGGAGGGTATGAATTTTTTTTTTGAATTGGATTTTAAAAAAATAAAAAAAGTGAGGTTATAAAATTTTAATCAAGAGGAGATATAAGATAAATGAGTAAGAAAAAATAATTAAAACTTTTTAACCCTATTTTTTGACTTTTAAAAATTGAACTTAGAAAAATTTGGCCTACCTCTTTCTTCCAAATCCCTTATACCAAAAAATTCCTTAGATTTCCATCTAATTTTTTATAATCGGAGTCAACCTAGAAAGTTATTTGCCAACTAACTCAATGCCACATGGACTATGAGATCTATTTTGGATAAGTTTTATTTGTTTAATTAAAGGTTAATACAATATTTGTTGGTTATAGTTTTGTTTTATTTTAGTTTTAGTTTGTATAATTTTAAATTTTAAATTATTCATTTTTTTATGTATAAAATATTAGTCTATATATTTTAATAAAAATATAAATATTTTATCTCTTAAATGACTAAAATTTATAGTTTAAGAATTATAGGAATTAAAACTAAATAAGACAAATTAAATTGTATTAACTATAACCCTTTAATTAATTTATAGCTTTTTGTTCTTAATAATTACTTCTCTAAAATAATAATTTTGAATAATTTATATATTTTAAATTGTTTTTTTTATTTAAAATAAAATGAATCATAACTTCGACTCATCATGAGTTTGGATTATATCTGTTTAAAGTAAGAAATATTGTTTTTTCTTTTGGCCTTGAGAGGCAAGAAAATAGTTTAATGTGGGCGAAATTCTTGTAGTCCTATCCAATTGAATGGTTTACGAAAAAAATATCTATTAAAATAAAACATAAGAGAATCTAAGGCTTTAGATTGAGCCCTTACTCGAAGAACTAAAATTTATTATTTTCAGATTTGTTATTTTTGATTTTACAGGATAGCATTATATATATATAATAAATTAAATAATTAATAATGAATGAGGATTTTATGGCGGTAGGAAGCTAATAGGGGCTAGGTACTTCAACCAAGGGTACGCAGCCGTGGCGGGAAAACTAAACGCATCGTTTGACACGCCACGTGACAAGGAGGGTCACGGCTCTCACACCTTATCTACCGCCGCCGGCAACTTCGTCGCCAACGTCAGTGTCTGCGGCCAAGGCTTTGGTTCTGCCAAGGGTGGCTCCCCGAGAGCCCGCGTTGCTGCTTACAAGGTTCCAATCATTTACCAATTTGATTTATTTTATTCTGCCGTTTCGATTCGCTTGAGCTTAATTAACATTCCGATATCGGAAAAAGGTGTGCTGGCCTCCGGTGAATGGTAGCGAGTGCTTCGATGCAGATATATTGGGAGGCTTCGACGCGGCAATTGAGGATGGCGTTGACGTCATATCGTTGTCGTTGGGAGGAGCAGCCTCCGAACTGTTCAACGACAGCGTTGCCATAGGATCGTTTCATGCGGTCAAGCGAGGCATTTCGGTGGTGTGCTCCGCCGGGAACAGTGGACCAGACGATGCTACCGTTGAGAACCTCGCACCGTGGTTCCTCACTGTCGCTGCCAGCACCATGGATAGACAATTCCCATCTTATGTCACTCTTGGCAACAACCTCGCCTTCAAGGTTCATTCACCTCGTACCTATCATTCTCACATTTTTAGTCTTCAATCATTTCCGTTTAAAGTCATTAAACTAATTTAATTTTAAAGTTTAAGATCTTTCAAGTATAATTCTTCAAACGAGATAGACCTGGACCTGATCTAGTCTTTGCGCTGAAAAGTTTGGCAAAATCTATTGAAAATATCGTTTTACTGTTTTGTGGTAGAACTTTAGGCAGCTAATACCAAAATTTTGTATTGAAGGGAGAAAGCTTATCAGCTGCAAGGTTGCCTTCCAACTTTTACCCAATGATCACTGGTCTCGCTGCTAGAAAGCCTACAGCAAATGCTGAGGACGCGTAAGTACAAATATAATAATTGAATTTCATTCTAGTCTTGCTCCATCGCTATCATATGATTTAGAATAAATTCACATTTTCATCTTTGAAAGATACATCCTTCATCCTTGTCTTTATTTCATCTCTCAAAATTTGACCATCGCTTTTTGGTTCAATCTTTTGTCTTTAATAATCAAGAGATTGGCAGCCTAAAATACTGTAGTCTTCATTGTCCAATTGTTAGTCAAAAATTGCTGTGATAGATCACTGTATCACTTGAAGGAGTCAAATCACCATGTTATTTTGGTGTCCTTTTGTTGCAAGTTTTTTTAGTTATGGGACAATCAATAGCAATATCAAATGGCCACTTACTAGAAAAAAAATGTCATGATCGAGCATTATAACGTAGTCAAGTAACTATAACACAAATATTATTTGTTTCGTCGTGGCAAGTTTTCTATAACTGGCATTTAACAACACTATCGATTTTATGTTAAACCATGAATCTATCTTTATATATTGTGTATTAGCATCAAGATCCTTTGAAGTTAACTTTAGAGGAAGTTTGAAGGGGAGAAAACAGGGACATGATATATATAGGGTAAAAGGAAATCTCACTTCTCTTTCACTCTTTAAGTTTACTCTCAAGTAATTTGAGAAGAATTTATTTTGTTATATTTTAATAGTTTTAATATAATTACTGGCCGCATATTCTATTCAAAAGACCAAAAAGGGAATTCTTACTTCACATTTAAATTGAAATTGAAATTAATTGTGTTGAAATGATGAAGATAATAATTCATATGGAGATATGAGTGCAGGAGGTTGTGCCAGAATGGAACACTAGATCCGACAAAGGTGAAAGGGAAGATAGTGGTATGTCTGAGAGGAGAAAATGCAAGGGTGGACAAAGGAGAGCAAGCTTTACTTGCAGGTGCTGTTGGAATGGTTCTTGCAAATGCTAAGACTAACGGCAATGAAATAATGGCTGATCCCCATGTACTCCCTGCTTCTCATGTCAATTACACGGATGGCATTTCAATCTTCGCATACATCAACTCAACCAAGTAAGATGTCTATCATTGATACATGTTCATTTTGAAGAAACATTATGTATGTCTTCTTAAGTTGTAGGTCTCACTTTGAAGTATTGAGGTAATTCATGATAGTTTTAGGATTTCTAAATTTAATGAGATGTATTGTCAGAAGTTTAACCATGGAAGTTAACTACTTGTATAATTTTAACATCAACTTACACTTGTCTTGTATAATTATCGCTAGGTCCCCAGTGGCTTACATTACGCACCCAACAACCAAGTTGCATACAAAGCCAGCCCCCTTCATGGCAGCATTTTCATCAAAAGGACCAAATCCTGTTATACCAGAAATCCTAAAGGTATGCAAAGAAGGAAACCGAAAAGGGGAAAAAGCAAACCCTTTTTCCTTCATGTTAAGATCATCATTAGTAACGTATTGTGTATTTAGAAGAGAAAATGACATGAAAAAGTGAAAGTATATGTAGGATTTACTTCATCTCTTTCAAGATTAACTCTACTTTTTATCTCTTATGCACAATATATTTACTTGTTCAATGCAAAGAATCTAGGTCCCTTTCCTTCACGTCTTGTGCTAGAAGTTCAACTAACACTTGTCTCAATTTTGCAGCCTGATATAACTGCGCCTGGAGTTTCAGTTATAGCAGCCTACACAGAAGTTGAAGGGCCAACCAACCAACCGTTTGACACGAGAAGAATTCCATATAATTCAATCTCAGGCACTTCAATGTCATGTCCTCATGTTTCAGGCATTGTTGGCCTTTTGAGAGCCCTTTATCCTTCATGGACTCCTGCTGCTATTAAATCTGCAATCATGACTACTGGTGAGAAGTTTTTTAACTTCTTTATACTTCAATCCCATTTACTCATGTCAGTTTCTGTCGTAATAATAGAAAAATTAAAGTGAATACATTCCTTGATATTTTCAAAACGCATGCACATACCGAATCAGTTTAAACCTAGAAGCTCTTGAAAGTTCAGAAGAGTGGATTAAGGTTTTGTTTGGTACCCCAAATTTTAATCGTTTCATTTTAGTTTCAAGGAGTATTTAATTAACAGAAATGGATGATATAGCAACAAACTCAACATGACGACGATATTGAAGACAAAACACGCTAAAGAATTCAAAACTGCACCTGGACTTGCTCCTAATATCACATCCAATTCAACCACACATGATAATTTTACTTGCTATTTTCAGCTTCAACATATGATAACGAGGTGGAGCCACTGCTTAATGCTTCCAACGGCCAGGCATCACCCTTCAGTTATGGAGCGGGTCATATTGACCCGAACGGAGCAATGGATCCGGGCCTTGTTTATGATGCAACAATCAATGATTACTTAAACTTCCTATGTGCATTGCATTACAATGCCTCACAACTCTTAACCTTCACTGAAAGTCATTATTATAAATGTCCCCAGAAAAGCTCAAGTATCCTCAACCTCAACCATCCTTCCATTACAGTCCCTAATCTTAAGGGGTTTGTCACAATCAGAAGAACCCTAAAAAATGTGGGTTCTCCAGCAACTTACGTGGCTCACGTTCAAAACCCAAGTGGGATTTCCATTTCTGTGAAGCCTAATGTCTTGAAATTCAAAAGGGTTGGTGAAGAAAAGAGCTTTAAAGTGATCATGAAGGTTGAGGAACGCACAACAGCAAAGAACTATGTGTTTGGGAAGCTGATGTGGTCTGATGGAAAGCATCTTGTCAAGAGTCCAATTGTGGCGAAGGCCATCTAACTCCAGAAATATAAATGGTTGACTAGAACCCATGGTCTGTGGGTTCAGTTGGTAAAAAGGTGAAATATATGACTATTTAAAGTGTGTTCAATTTTTGAGGAGTATCACTTTATTGTAGTTCCAGTCACGGCGCTTGAGGAGACATCATAACTTTTGGGTGCTTAGGTTTACGTGTGAGGGTAATTGACAACTCGTTATACCCAATATTAGTATTGTCTAGGAAAAAAGGAGATTTCATCCTGCGAGTTTAATCTTTTTCTAAAAATTTTTATACAAAAAAAAAACAGAGAAATGGTTGACTAGAGATTAGAGATTTGAGTTATAAAATTAACTCTATCAATATAAAAAAGTAATAAATACTAAGTATATGAAATTTACTGAAATAATGAGCCTCACAACATGTATGATCTCACACCTGCTCATTTTCCCCCAAATTTGACTTTATCAATTTTGTAAGAAATTGAAAGAGTAAAATTCTATAGACTAGATTATGATAATTTGTTTTACTAATTTCAATAATATTTTTTTAATAATCTCAATAGTATGTTGTTTTTGTTTCATTGCTTCTTCCCCTAATCTGTTATTCAGGGAGTTTTCTGCCCTCCATTTTGATTCACAATACGATTGGACAAGAGGAAATATAAAATCATGTTTAATTCTCTTATTGAGAAAATATTTTGAATAACCATTCCTTGATGAGATTTTCAATGCAAAACCCTTTATCTTGATTTGTTTGAGAAATCATTTGTGACAGTTAACAAAATTATGGTTTTTATATGCGCTCACACATCTCAACCTTGCTGTGTGCCCCAATTTGCAAAAAGAACTATCCCTAGCCCTGTGCACTAATGGGGATCCGATAATTATAAAGGAACACATTATTCTGTTTTTATGGGATCATCAAAAACTTCAAGTAAATGCTTTCTTATTCTTCTCTTTGAACAGAGCAACACCATCCTACCAATGGAGCTTGCTTGTTTTAACTTTTAACTGCTTAATCAACTGCATGAATAAATATCAATGGGGTTGGATTTAGTAGGAGGGACTAGTATATCTCTTGACAACTTAATGTTCAAATCATTTTGAGAGATGTATCTATATTTAGTACCTAATAATTACCTCTTATTTGGGGGGATACCTATGTGCTTAGAAAAAAAAAACTACATGAACAAGTCAAGAATAATACTGACGTATCTCCAACTCCATGTAATGCATTGACCATATTTAATAAAAGGGAAACAGAAGAAGAATAATTTAAGTAATAAAAGGATGAGCAAATTCGATGCCTAGTCTTGCTTTCTTGTCTCACTCTCTCTTTGGATATATAAATATAATCTAATATTTATTTAGCATGGCCCATAAATCAATTACTGTTTAGATGAGGTGTTTCTTTCCACAGTTTTGAGTACCATTTTAAACATGCCATAGACCGTGCAGTCCATAACAGCTTAGAGGCTTTTATTTAATTTAAATGAATAAAGAGCATTATAGAGTAACTACTCAGAAGAGGGCAGGTCTTTTCCTCTATTACTTACAAGCTCCTAACCAAAAATATACATCATCATTAGCCCCAAAGCATATCTTCAACATGGAAGCAGGACTTGTGTTAAACTTTGTGCCTCGAAAATGAGTTCCATCTTCAGGATAAGGAAACAATACAGAGCTTCTTAGATGACAGTTCCACTGGGAATCAATGCATCCTTGATCACTGTGACGATACCGCTTTTTATGAAATAGCCATCAGTTTCCCTTGCAGCTTCTTGAACATTGTCAGCATTGAGGATCTGAGAAATGAAATCATCATTTTTCATTACAGTTATCATTCAGTTGTAAAACATGGGAGAAAAAGAAAACTGATAAAGAATGAGGAGGTAGACAAGCAATGGCAAGTAATAATGTTAGATAGGGGGAAGAAGAAATTAGTTTATGGTAATCACCTTAACGTTTTCCCCAATACGAGCATTCTTGTCAATTATTGCCCTTTTGATATGAGAATTTTTCCCAATACCAATTGCAACACTGCCTCTGGCAGACAGAAACCTCCTATCAGCATCAGTCTAGAAGAAGACAATCAGAAAAGAGATTGCAGTTAGTACTCATTGTCAAAGTTCAATTATTGTAACCTTATCACAATCACTTGATCGGTTACATCATTATCGGTATAAGTACAAATGACATTAGTTAAAATAATATCACCTCATAATAATCTGCCCCCATCAAAAGTGAGTCTTCAATAATTGCTCCCTCCGATATGCAAGATCTCAGCCCAACCACAGAATGGTGAATCTTGCAGTTCTACACAATAGATTACGAAAAAATAAAGTTAGCTTCCTTTACATTTGATTGAGATCCTGTCAATGTTCAAATAATCTTACCTTAATTACACAACCTTCACCGATAACACTATCAGTGACATCAGCATTAAGCATCTTAGATGGAGGCAAATATCGAGGTTGGGTGTAGATTGGGGCTGAACGGTCATAGAAACTGCAATTGATATCCCAAAATTGCAGAAAGTTAACCATAATGACAAAGCTGCAACCATTAAAGCACATTGACAATAGGATGATTCTATCAAATAGTTATAATTAGTCACCTGAAGTCTGGCACTGGCTTTTTAGTGATGCCAAGATTTGCATTGTAGAAAGCTTCAATTGTACCAATGTCTTCCCAATAGCCATCATATAAGTAAGCTTGTACCTGTAAAAATTCACAAAGGTTAGAGAGTAGGGATTAGAGCCATCATAACAGAATTCTACAAATCAAATGAAGCCGTACTCTCATTCCAATAGAAGTTGCACCAGGAATGACTTCGCTTCCAAAGTCATTTGCACCGGGAAATTTGTCTCTGAGAAGATCTAACATCACATGTTTGCTGACAACATATATACCCATGCTAGCAATAAAAGGCATTTCTTTTGCCCTCTCATCATCAAGACCCAAAATAGTAGTATCGACCTAGTAGAGAAAAATTGACACAATCAATTGATCAATTGAATAAGTAAAACATCTACTAGGTTAAATAACATGGAAAGCATATTCTATGGGGTTACCTTCATAGCTTTCAGTTGTTCTCCTTTTGGCTTTTCAGCAAATTCAATAATACGTCCTTCTTCATCAATCTTCATAAGACCAAATGCAGTGGCACGCTTTTCATCCATTGGCAATGCAGCCACAGTAATATCAGCATCAGTTTCTCGATGTGCTTGAATAAATTTCTCATAATCCATTCGGTACAAATGGTCACCAGCCAGAACTAAGAATTCCAACACATTGTGCTCCTCAAATAGCCATAAATATTGCCTAACAGCATCTGCAGTGCCCTGCAATGATGAAACCAAAGTTGATCAAAATTCACTTACAGCAATCATGATGAAGTCCATTAAAAATTCCCAAATAAATTAAGATGAATGGTAATTGCTAGATTTTTACATTTGACAAGATTAACATAGTTCAGGATCAACAATAACACATTTAGGGCTAAGATAGGATATTACCTGGAACCAATTCGGGTTCTCCGGACTTTGCTGAGCAGCAAGAACCTCAACGAAACCCTCATTTTTGTAGCCACCCATGTTGCTTGCATATGCACGGGAAAGGTGTCGATTGAGGGATGCGGAATTGAATTGGGTGAGAACATAGATCTTGGATATGTTGCTATTCAGGCAGTTGCTTACAGGGATATCAATCAGCCTGTAGTTTGCTCCAAGAGGAACGGCTGGCTTTGCCCTCTTCTTTGTCAATGGGTAAAGACGAGTGCCAGCACCACCTCCAAGTATAATGCCCAGCACACTCTGAATATATGACAACAACATATACAACAATTCAGTTCTCATGAATTCAATTACAGAGCCCAAAAACACATGCTTAACATCAATGAAATCTATTCTTTGGTTATAAGGAGAATCATCATAGTCTCATTCGGATTTCTGAAGAAAGCAGACAAAAAATCACTCTTTCATTATTTCTAATAATTTAGAATGAAATCCCACTAAATCAGCATGGCCATCAGATAATGCTGTAAGAATCGAAAGTCCAATTTGAAACCAACATAAAAATGAGTATTTTACTTCTCCTTTGAGAAGAAGAAAATTAATTTGAAAAAACAGAGGCAAAACTCACACGGCTAGCATCCGGGTCAAGACATGTCTGCGAGTTCTTAGAATCAGAAACAGCCTTCGGAGATACAATCACCGGATTGCGTCGGCCAGAGCTGCCTCCTCCCACTGAAACAGCAGCGATCTTATCTCCACAAAGCTGTGAATTCGAGAAACACAAACTCCTAGCAATGGCTTTCTTGTTAGACCCATTTGAAGATGAAGAAGAAGAAGCAGATGATGATGTCACTTTCAGAACACCGATTGCCGCCGTAGACGCCATTGCATTAAGCGTTGCTTCGTCTTGTTCTCTAGTAATGTGAGGTATATGACTGAGAGACTGAGATTGTGGTCAGAATAATATCAGCACAGCATGAAATGGAAGATTTCCCCTATAATTATTCCATGAATTAATTTATGAATATTTATTGGATTAATTTATGTGATGGAGATGGCAGATATTGTTTCGGGTTGCGGTTTACAATTTTTGTCGTTTTATGAGGAAATTTTGTAAAACGACACGGAGGAATTGGCGAGCCAGATCTGAAATTTTGCAACAAAGACCAAGTGGACGTCGTTTTAGGATTGGGAAGAGCGTTGCAAATTGCAGTGTGGGGTGAGGGTCACGTGAAAATACCTGTTATTTGGTTATTTGAAGGTTGAAATCATTTTGCACCGTTCATTTCATTTTTTAATATTTTAAATTGTTTTTGGAAAAGTAAAAAAACCCTAATAATTTACATTTTAAAACAGAATTTCATAATAAAGATGAGGAATTAGAAAATTTGTTGATTTCATTTCGGAGGAGGACCAGTCTTGCCATTTGAAGAAATCATCAACTACTCAGAATATTTCGGTCACATTAGAATTATTTTTGAAAATAAATGCTATTTATGATCATAATTAACATGTATTATAAAATAATATTTGAAATAAATATGAAGATTTTAAACAGAAAATTCAGTTTGAAAGTAAAAAGAAAACAATCTTTATACAATGCTGTAATGAATGAATTAAACATCATAAATCCGGTAATATGTAAAAACTTTAATTTCAAATAAATTTGAAAAATGAATAATTAGTCAATTTTTTAATGTGAATCCATTCTATGAACCTGACCATAATTGCAAGAATTTCAAATCATAATTCCTAAACATGGGAAACTTCTATAGGTTAATTGTGTTATTTAATTAAATATCACATTTCAATAATTTTTCCTTTTGCAAGACTCATTGGAATACTTTTGTTTCCCCTAGAAAAAAGAGGTGCTCATGACTAACAAATATTGATCCACTTAAAAAGGATGACCATATTCTATAAAATTATAAATTTAAATATTATTATATTATTAATGTGAGAATATTATTGATTGTAAATCTTAAAAAGAAAACTCTTATAAAGCCATATGTAAAGATTAAACATCAAGAGACACTTTATATTATTAATTTTTATAAACTAAAAATATTTGTTCTCGATTAAATTATGACAATTATTTTTTTTTGGCTGAAGTAAACATCTTGATTCTTGATGTTTATATTAAATTTTATTTTAACCATTTTTTTAAGTTTAACATATATATATATTAATCTTTTAAATTTAATATTATTAATTTCATTAATAAAAAATATCTTATCAAATGAACTCTCATAATAATAATAAAAAAAATTAAATTTATATTTTTATGATATATAATTGTTTTTTAATATCTATGATAACTCTAGTTTTTATAAGCATAGAAGGTCAAGTATTTAAGTTTTCTTCTTAAGGATTACCATTAGATCAGTCTCTAAAAGAATACACGGAAATTTCTCAAACTTGAAGGCATCGGCTTAGTTCCAAAACCATTTCCAACTATTTGGTTCTAAACCGATGCCAACGCTTTTATTAAAGGTTTTATAAAAAATTAACTTAGATATGAAGAAATTAAATAATAATAATAATAATAAAAGAAATATATCTTAAATAAATAATTGGGTATGGGGTCAGAATATGTGGGCGAAGGAAGGTGCACCGTTGAGTATCTTATTCCTATACAAAAATATAAGATATATAATTATTTAGAATATATATGATCTTTAAAAAAATATAATTTTATTATAATTTTAATTGTAATATTTATAGAGATATCATAACTCTTAGATATGTAGATTTATATATGAGGGTAATTAACTATTTATTATGCCCAATATTAATATTGTTTAGAAGAAAAAAATATTTTATTTTAGATAGTAAGTAAGCCAAATCTCCTAAAAAAAATTTTCTTTTACCGAAAAAAACCCACAATTTTATAATTCAATTTTCAAATTGACTACTATGTCTCTATCCCTTCTTGAAATTAGCATTATTTTTAATACAAATAAAAATGTCCTTATAATGTTTACATATAGTATGAAAAATTAGCCTTATAAATATATTCTGTGATTTTAATTATAAGGCAAAGTTTACTAACTTCATGATTCTTAAAGGATGTTAGTTGATATTCTTCAACTTATAAAAATTTGTGTGCCTTTTTAATTTTATCGTTCACAAAAAAATAATTATTACAATAAAATGCTGTGCGTGGGTTAAAACCATGTCATGACTCGTTAAAACTAAAGAAATAACTATGCTTAACATTAAGTTGTTAAATATAATTAAAAAATAATATAATACGATATTAGATACAATAAAAAAATAATATTAAAGTGTTAGGCTGAATTTTACCTATTAAAGACAAATAAGTTTATAAAAATAATTTAACTAATGATTTTTTAATATATATTTTTTTAGTCTTATTTATAAGTTATTTCTAGCGTGTTTATTTTATACATATTAAATTTTTTTAAATATAATTAATTATACCATAAAATTTAATATTTTTTTTAACTTTACTCTTATTTAATATATATTATATCTTAAAAAAATAAAATTAATATAATAATAAATAAAAGATAAAATAATATATTTATATGAAAAATTATTTCTCTATTTTATAAGTATAATTAAAATAAATTTTATTTTTTACCCTATAAATAAAATTATAGAAGTATTTAGAATTAAGTAGGATTTTAAAATTTATAACTTAGGAACGAGTTTTGGATTAGACTTTTTTGGGGTGGGGGTGGAAGAATGGTTGGGTAGCTACAGTTTTCGAAGTAAAATCCTTGAAAATTGGGAAGGGTGAGCTGTAGCTTGTTTGGGAGAAAAAGAAGGATAGAGTATAGACGTGGACTTCGTTAGTTTGTTTCCTCATGTTGCGATTATATTGGACAATAGCCTTTTTTCCCCCTTTCTTAAGATTAGGAATATCATCCACTGACTAACGGAGTTAATCCGGGTGATAAGTGACTCAGTATTACTTAAGTGAGATATCGAGTTTAAGCCTTAACGTATACAAAAAATTCCCATTGAGAGACTCACCCACTATAACCAGATACACGACGCGGGTCGAATCCAGATATAGTTGGGGCAAAATTCTAGTGAACCGGATGGACAAAAAAAAAATATCATCCAGTGACAAGAGAAACTAATCATCGCATCATAGTTATATAGATAATAAAAAATAGTTGTATAAATTTTTTATTTATATCCTTTAAATTTAAAAATTATATCATAAGTTTAATAGAAAATTTATATGGAATTTACCTAAATTTTTTAGTATTAAAAGAAAAAAAATCTACAAAATTTTTTTATTTAATTAATAAAAATTTAATTTATAACCTATAAAGTCTTAGATTCAAATGCTTCAGATATAAAAATTTTATTAATAAATAATTTATGAATACTTCTTTAAATATTTTTAAATTTAGAGTCGGTCAATTCACTTGAACACAATGACAAGTTCAGTCAAATGAGTTTCAGATGGAAAGATTTTAATTGGAAGCAAGAATCCAAGAAACATGGTACATTTTGTGCCATGATGGAGTCAAAACAAAATTGGAAGTCCAACCCAAGCCCCCTCTCAAAACACCTAAGCTAAAATTCATAGGCAAGTAGGGGCTGTTTGGTTTTTAATAAAATCATAATTTTAAAAATTCTCTTAGGTAAAATTTAAATTTAAAATTTTTTTAAAATAAATAGTTATATTTATTCAAATGGACTTTTGAACTAAATTATAATTTAAAACTAAGGTTTTAGATAAATTAGTCAGAGTAGTTTATAGAACAGTAAAAGAGTTTATGAATTAACTAATTATTATATTATTTTTATTTTTTCTTACACTATCTCCCATACTTTTTTTACACTTTCTCCTATATTTTCTTACACCATTTCTCCTCTCTCCTCATTTAATACTCATAATTATTTTTATAATTTATCAATAATAAAAATACTTTTGAAAATAACTATCTAAACATTCATTTATTTAAAATTAATTTTTTTTTCATAAATTATTCTCTAAAAACTCTTTTTTTATAAACTGCCTAAAAACCCTTTTTTTATAAAATCATTTTTAAAATTTTCTCCAAACACACACTAAATATAGGATAAAGGTTTGATTCCCATAATTTTATATTTAATATTTAATAGTATTTTAAATATGATTATCTATGATACTATAAGAAAGAGCTTTTTCGGTAGATGTAGTTATTACAGTTAAAAACAATATCAATGCAATGATAGTTTTAATCAAAGATGATCAATCGTGATTTCGTATGATAACAAATCCAAACGCACCAACAAACAAGGAAACACTAACGATCTTTTTAATGGCAGAAACATAAATAGTGAGAGAATAATGAGGGCCACTTTAATTTTGGAAACTTCAAGGAAACACTTGTTAATTTTTACCTGATATGTCCTTGATTATTGAAGTGAAGTAACTCCTTACATAACCTCTTATAGAAATGCTTTCATTTTACAAGAACATGACTTTTCAATATCTTCATTTAGCAAATATTCCTAAGAGCAGCAATCAAAGGCTCTCTCATACAGGTTCAACAACTATTAAATAATATGAAAATATTTCATTTCTTACAACCGGATTGGTGAATAAGTAGTTTTCACTGCAATTTATCCTTGAGAACAATGTTCCATCAACAAAACCTATTTCAAATCCTTTAATTACAACTCTTTTTGTACGAGGGATTTGGATAGGAGGGAAGAAAGAGGATGGGAGTGATTTTGCTCCTTTTTCCTTGTTTGGGTTGCAAAAATATTATGAGGGAAGAGAAAATTATTTACCCTTCCCACGTAGCCTGAACCTTCCCTCTAGAATTGGAGGAATTTGGAAGGGAGGAGAAATATTTTACCTTATCATGACCAATATACCCCTAATTAAAAACCTAAAGTTAGATACGCTCAATATTTGCATACCTCTTTGAGAAGAGATCTGATAGTCTTGAAAACTTCAGTATTTGCATACCGTAGTTTAGTCACGGGATCATAGTAGGGTGCCTGCAGAGTGAACCAATTAATTCTTCTCCAATACAAGGTCTAATGATGCTGCATTAGCATGAATATATGGGATAAAAAATACATAAACAAGCAGCACCATGTAGCATAATAAACGTGTTCTTGCAGATGTCAATAAAAAGTGACAAGGATGACTATTTGTGAGTTGGTCATTATAATAACAAGGAAAATGTAAGCACGTTAAGACGGGTACTTAAAATCTGAAGAAGATTTAGTAGTATGAGATACCAAGTCCTACAATGAATAGGAATAGGATGCTGAATGGGATATTTAAGTAAGTTGGTTTTCCTACCTTAATAGCTTAACTTTTGAAGAAGGGTTCTCCATCTTACTTAAGTACCTATCAATTAGTATCAGAGATAAAACTAAGAACTATGGTTCAAACCAATCAAGTTAAAGAACCATAAATCACTTATATGAGAGATCTAGCTAAATTGCTCAGAAGGTAAAAGAATCTGTCCCACTAAGCTTTCGTATTACCCTGACTTTGTTAAAATATTTGCAATTCAATACATTGGCATTATGTGTGCAGTATAATGCATTAAGAAAACAATGGGAATACTAAGAGATGACAAAAAATGTCTACATCCATATCACACTTTCCACTCATTTCCAGCTGCTAATAGTGGCAGTGAAAGTCATTATGAAAATTTTGACTACAAGAAAATGTCATTATTCGAGACTCAGATATAAGAAGTTCACAAGCAAAACAATGACATAAGATAGAATCTTATCAGATTCAGAAAATTCCAAAATTAAAAGATGAGAATGACAGCCTTTTGAATGGAAATTTTGGGATTCAACTTCCTCACTAATACAAAGCGCTCTCTGTATTCTTTAAACTAGAATTTTATGAGGAATTTCCAAACCAAGACATGGATGAATAATAATAGTCATCCAGAAAAATACAAGACTGAAACTAACAAAAAACTCTCCATACCTCAAAGCCTGTAGTATCGCAAATTCTCTTGCATTGATGTATAGAGGGTGGTGACTCAATATTCACATGCATCTGCAAGAAAATCCCATAAAGAGATCAAACAACTAAATACTAAATAGAAGCTTCAATGTAAGTTTCGTTTCATAAGAAGAAAAGGGACATTGGCTCTAATAGCTCACAATTGGGTTCATCAGGTGAGTAATTCTGGCAGTTCTCAGCTTGAAGAATCTGCTTAAGATGTTTTCAGTGCCAGCCTCGGGTTTGGCCTTTGGGATATTTCTCATACGTTTGATTTGAACCCTCTTAAAACTGAGATAGGTTGGTAAAACTAGCTCTGCTTCTACTACCTCCGACTCCATCTTTCTTATCCTTCATGTGATATCAATCAAATTTCACAAACAAAAAATCATGTCACGAATTTAACATAATAGTAACATGGAATAACATAATTAGAAGAAGACAAAGAGTAAAAAATAGAGAAAATTTATAACTTACGATTAATCTAGGTTGTATGAATTATACATATGTGTATGCATTCATGCACGTAGATATATACACGTAGATATTTCTAAGCACTGATACTGTTTGGTAGCAAAACGTTTGGTATATAGAAAGGAAAAAGGAATGAAAGATGACAGCCTCTGGGAAAAATAGAGTAATGAAAAGGGATAGTCATGGTTGAGAAATGTCGATAGGAGTATAATAGCCATTACATATCTCTTTTTCTGTGTATTGGAAACAGAATCCGATTCCCATGCTATACAAACAGACTGTAGGAAATCAGCATATTGTAATGCAATAACCTAACTAAAAAATAAGGGGGATAAAATCTTGTAAATTGTGATAGCATGCAGAAAGAAGGCCTGACAATGACAACAGCCAATTACCTTCGCCCTGCCTGATTTTGTTTCTGGAGGGTACCATGCAGAATAAGTTTTGTACCTTAGAAAGCATTATCAATGAAAAAAGAAAAATCAGACTTAAACTAAAGAGTCTCCCAAGAGCTTCTTCAGATTTAGCTTAGCCTACTAGTACATCTACCCAATCTCAAGCACCTTATATTTAATTTGGATCAGAATAATTGATAAATTTCCCCTCAATTCAGATTTAATCTTGATTGGATAGAATATGAATTCAACGTGAAAAGGAATGAAACTAAACCTTAAATAAAAATAAAGAATAAACTAAGAACACTTTCTTGTGTTCCATGCATCAGAAACGCCACTACCCAATCTTAGTTGATAAATCCAAAGAACTTGGCTTGTCAGTTTGCTAGTAATGCAAACTGAACATGCTGGTATTTTCGGTCACATGGAGTAGTTCCTACGACTTTAACCTAAACAACTCTACCCAAGTGGATAGGCCCAGGAAGCACTCAAACGTTGATGCTAGTATGGCTTTTAAAGCTGCGGGAGCACTCAAATGAAACATGCAAAAATATGAATGTAGGGTTGTCAGATGCTATCTATAGGTACCAGTATCATATCATATACAGGGCTATAAGCGTAAACCTATATCTTAGCAAATCTAAGGCATGTTAACTTCGAATATAATTTAACCTTACAACATTATGTGAATATAAAAGCTAATGGCAATGCTTTAGCGCCAAGATGTATCGATAGATTAGTTAGTTCGCAGCATTATTGATTGTTAATTGAACTAAGAAATAAAATTCAATTCTAAACAAACCAGATCAACTCTGCCATAGAAAATTTTAAGATAATTAGGAGTAGTACTGAAAGCTATTCCCAGCCAGAAAAAGGCAGACGTTTTAAGATTGCAACAATTTCTGTTAAAGCTAACAAAATAAGTGGCAAGTAGAGTAAGCCAAATTAGGAGTCATTGGCATATGAAGATGGGTCCTCCAACCACAAGCTTAACGGTAAGTTTAATAAGAAGGAAAGAGTTTTTGATAAAGATAGAAATAAAAATTATATTAGAAATAAATTTTAAAAATTTATTTAGTATAATAAAAATAAAAGTAAAATTAATATATATATTTTATAATTTAAAATAAAATAATTTAAAATATTTTTTTATAATTTTATTTAATAATTTATAACTAAAATAAAATAGTTTAAAAAATGTTATTTCTACTTCTTCTTCTGTAATCTCAGTTTCTAACTTTTCTCCTTAACAATTGATCTCCATCCTAAAGCCACTTTCCCCTTCTCACTTCAGCTTTCCACCTATCAAACATGCCCTAACAGCTTAAAGCCGAGATAGAAAAGACCTGAAGCGGCTGGAGAAAACGTCACCTGCAAAATCCTGGCAACGCCCCTACAAAAACTGACTTTGCTATCGCTGGATTATGAGGATTAATGCACGATCACTGTGGCATTCAGCAGGAAGAAGTTTCGGCCTTGTTTGCACGCTGAATCCGAAATAAGCGGTACGAGAAATTTAAACTCAGCCTGTTTTTTTTTTGTTTTTTCAGTTTTGTTCTCACTTGTTTTTATTTTTGGGGTAAGGGTTAAATTTACCGTAAATTTTGACTCATGAGCATTGACTATCTAAACCTTATAAAGTTTTAAATCATATACTTTATTTTTTATTAGATTAAGTTATAAATTTATCTTAAAATTTTTTTCTCATAGCACTAGGCATCTAAAATTCTTTTTGGCCCAAAGTTCAATATCACGCTATTATCCAATTTTAATTTGATCAAATATATTAAATTTATTATAACAACGTGACATTCACTTTATTTAAATTAAATTTATAAATAAAAAAAATTAAAAAAATAGTTCTAAACTTAACTCTTAACAGAGTATCACTTTAAGACAACCGAAGGAGTTGTAGGCCTTAGCTGTGCAACTCAAGCGGGTGTTGGACTCAAAATTTATTATTTATTTTTAATATAAAATATACTTAATTAATTTAATTAAATTAAAAAATTAATTAAATTAGTTAATATAATATTTTTTAAAATCTTATAATCATCTTTTTTAACTCTTCCCCTCCCTTTCTTATTTTATTATTGTCGAGGGAATATGATAGATATAATTTAATAAAAAATTAATAAAAAATAAAAAATATATCTTATATTTAAAATTAAAATTTATTTTTTAATTAAATTTTATATTAAACACTAGAGGAATATTATTCTTTTGTTTTCACCCCTCCCGTAAAAGACAGTAATTTAAAACTGTTTTTAACAAAAATATGCTAAGAAGCTAGACATTTGAATATTTGAGTATCTTTGGTAAGTTTATAAATTATAGTTTTAAAAGGGCTTATGACCCAAATTTTATTTTAATTTTTTTTAAAATAAATAACTATATTTATGTATAAGTGTTTTTAGACTAAATTATAGTTTTAGATAAACTATTAGGAGTAGTTTTTTGTACAGTAGAAGAGTTTATAAAGTACTCAATTACTATTTTACCCTTATTTTTTTTATATTTTCTCTCTCTTCTCCTCTCTCTCTCCTCTCTTTCTCTTATATCTATAGTCACCTCACCTTATTGTACCCTTTAGCTTGCTGTCACCTTCGCCTTCAGCTCGCCCTCACTCTCGTCTTCGCCTTCAGATGGCCTCGTCATCGCCTACACCTTCAGCTCGCCTCGCCGTCGCCTACGCCTTCAACTAGCCTAGTCATCGCCTTCGCTTTTAGCCCGCCGTCAATCACAAAAGTCTTTCTAATAATAACAATCCAAATACACATTTATTAAAAATTATTTTTTTTCTATAATTTTTTTTAAAAATATTTTTTCAAAAACTGTCTATAAACCCTTTTATAAAACACACACTTTGTTTGCGTTCTAGTTAAGAGCTATAGTGATAGAGTTGTTACTATTCAATTCAATCATGGGAATGTTAAATTTTGTGACAAAAGTAAAAAGTTACAAGAAGAAGTTGTTAATGCCTTGTCTGTTTTGTTAATAGTGAATCAATGATTGTGAATCTTTCTAAAAAAAAACAAAAAGAGATGGATTGCGGTGAGAGTTTTTTAACTGAGGGGACTAAATTCTGAATCCTCATTTTGACCCAAGGAACTCATCGGGAATTTCTTCATTTGAGTAGAATTAATTGAATTTTGCAAATTTTTAAGATATTTATTTGTCTTTTACCCTTATTTTTCAAGGGGACAGCTACTCATCAAATTTCATGTAAGAACAACTCGATCAATGGTTACCAATAGACAATTTTATTTATCTTCCTTTTATTTTATATTTATTCATGCATGAAATGATAATTAAAATATATTTAAGGTCATATTTTTTTGAATTAATTTAAGATGACCATATTCTCATGAGCAAGTGATGTAGGGTGTCTAACAACTAAATTACATATTTAACACTCGTGGCATCCATCTCTTTTATTCTTTGTTATGATTATATATGAATTGCTCACTGTTGGCGAGAAAAATCGCTTAATTTATTATTTTAGCCACCATATACCAATTGCCTTGCATATAAATTGAAGTCCAGATCAAAATCATCACCTCCCTAAAATACTTGCATGAATTCATAAACTCCAAGCTATACAGTTGAACAAGTAACATTGGAACTCAGCCAGCATAAATAAATCATGGCATGATTTTTTTTTTGTAAATTTACGTGGCTATGATCTAAAAAGCCACCCGTTCCAATATATATATATATATATAGTTTGAAGAGTGACAATACATCAGGGTCACCCAAAATCTAACAAAGAAACACTCACCTATTTAGTTGCCTTAGAACAAAATATTCTATCAAAACTTCAAATGCTTCCATTTATCTTTCAGATCATGAGTGTTACGCTTGCTATGGAATACGTGACAACCATATTCTAAAATTTTCTTCCAAGGGATATTTGGCTGATCCATTCCAAACTTGAACACTCCTTCCTGCAGTGTGAGAGAACCAAAGTTGATGCTATGAACTGAGACAAGAAAGTCTTGTGCAATTATGAGATTCAAGAACAATGTATTTCACTTAAAATACCATTAGTGATTATTCATGGTTAAAGCTCAGAAATTTATATCAGAACCCATTTGACATTGCCACAGATTGCACAAATTCTGCTGAATTGTTCAAGTAGCCCCCATGATTCAGTAGGCTCTAGAAATATAGTTCATGAATGATGAAACACATACCTTCAGCATATTTACTTCTTCAACTGTCCAACTTAATCTCTGACGCTTTCCAGTTTCCAAAGTCAGGTTGTCGCTGTAACTGAAAATAACATGTAAATTTGTTATAACATATAGTTATATACATACATACTCGCATACCGAAATGAATTGCTCACCTCCGCATAGAAGACCTCTGAGGTAGCTCTAAAGTTTCAGAATTGGCAACTTCTTCATTTTTGTAACAAGCATTTTTACTCCCAGTTCTACACTTCCGCGGCAATGATGTCCTTTGCCCCCCTTCTTGTTTTACACGACTCTCCTTCATGGGCAGAGGCTCAGAATCTGAATCACCATTTCCACTAACAGAACAATCAGTTGCAGACAGATTTAATTCATTCTGGACTAACTTCTCTCTAACCTTCAACCTGCCCTTATCTACATATACTTCAAGACCTTCTTGCATCCCATTGGTAAATGCATAATCAGGCAAGTTTCCATCTGTGGATTCACCAAAACGGAAAGAACTCAAAGGTTTTACATGCTCAACAGTCATTGCGTGAACATATTTATTATTATAACTTAGATCTTCCAGTTTAATTCTCTCTTGTCCTTCAACAAATCTGGTTTCATGTGTTTTGGAAATGTAATTATTAAGAATATCAGATTCCTTCCTGCTACTAGAAACATCAGTATTAGCTTCTGGACCATTTGCATTGGCTATATCTTCAACCACTATCCCGTGTTGATCAGTACCAGCCATTAATCTTTCCCCCTCTTTTTGTTGATCTTGCAAAATCTTCAAAGGATGATAATCCAAACCACTCCCATTTCCCATAACAGAGACATCTTTGGGATCTCTTGTCTTAACTCCCACATCATTCTCTGCCAGTTTGCCGCTAGTGATTCCATTTTGAAAGAAGAATTTAGACAAATCCTTCTTTGCTAAAAAGGCCTTTTCCCTGGATTGCTGAGCCTCTGCCCAGGCTCGTTTATACCAGCAATAGGGACAATAGAAGTTCCCCTTATCATCAAATTTAGGTTCAATGCATAAACATTTTGCATGGAGTTTAATAGGGCAACCTCTCTCAGCGCAAGCTAACAGTTCTCCACCTTCATTACAACTGAAACAGCTTTTTCCGCCCAAAAAATTCCAACACATATCTTCATCATCTAAATAGTCATGAGAACTTCTGTTGGAACTCCCATCCATGTCATTATTTATATTTCCTTTTGAAACATTCTCTCTAACATCTGCCATATCATGATTACTCTCAGTTGATGCTTTAAGCACAGCGACATTGTCTTCATTCTGTTTCAAGTTTAAAAATTTTATAAAATGAGTCATTTAAAATGAAGTAATTCAAAAATCAGTAAGGACTTAAAATCAGAACCATAAAAAATAGGGGCTGGGGGGGGGGGGGACCCATATATCATCATATCATTGAATTCCTGGGAAGACAATAAGTAAGCCGAAAGGTGAGTTAAAAAGCTTCACCGCTCAAAATTTCTTTTATTTTCTCAGCAGCCAAACGGAACAGGAATTGAATAGGAAAATCGATTTTTAAATCGAAAATCGGAAGATGAAGTCCCTAGCAACATGAATTTAGAAGAACCTGACTTACGAGGTGAGGAACCTGGCTCCCGGTAACAAGCACGGGCTTTGTCGAAGTAACAGCGTTTCCTGCACAAAGATTCCTTCTCCTCATCCCAATTTACATTCAATTTCTCGACCAGAGAATCTTTGATCTTCGCCTGATGACCAGACACCAGAGGACTATTGGAATTCGGGAAATCGTCGAAGGTTCTGAGAATACCAGCCTCATCAGGGAAGTATGATGAATTTATTAGCAGAATCAAAACTAAATATTTTTAAATAAAACAAAATTATCATTATTAATATATATATAAATCAATAGGTAGCTGCCGGCCTAACAGTAAGTCACATTTTTATGATGTTAATAAATATAAATATAAAAATAAATACAAATATAAATAGATAGATTGATATTGTTTTTTTATCTTTTAATAACATTTTCAGAAATAGATATAAATTTAATTTAATACTTGTTATTGTATTTCTATTAATATCTTCCGCTATATATAAATTAATTTCATTTCACTATCTGCATTTATATGACTTTTTGTTGGTTTTTTTTAATACACGACCTTTTGTTCTTATAAATCATATATATTCAAAATCTCAACATAATACAACGAGTTATGTCAACAAAATGTCAATAACATGGACTAAACAATTAGTCATGTTTTCCATATACTACATGGAATTTGATAAATGAATTATATTACTAATAATGACTTATAAATAATACATTTTATTATATATTTTGATATATATCTCATATGTGAGCACACGCGTACGCCACAATATTGATGAATTATAAAATAGTAAAAATTAAATCATAAAACATTAAATTATAAAAATCAAAATTATAATAAAAATTTAAGGCATATATCTTTTGACATAACACTTGAAAAATGAACTATATATTGATGAATTTGTAAACGGTCCAGGTTTACTGTACGTCAAGCTATTTGTAGGGATTGTCATGCTATCTGATTTTTCCCCACATTATGCCAACACCAAGCTATTTGGATACAATGTCTCACTCACGATCACATTCTAAAACATATTTCATGTTAGTGGGAAACTTTAAATCGAGAGAGCATAGAGAGAGAGAGAGAGATAACCTAGAAGGTATGTATTCCATCTGCATGCTACAGGTAGTAAACAAAATGAGAAAAAAAGTCCTCAAAACTGACAAAACATTACAGAGAGAAACGCCTTGCTTTACATGTGTACTGAAGAAAACAAAGTTTCCAGAACGATTTGGCGGGCCACTTGTACTGAAGGCGCTATAATCCTGTTTACAATTGGTCATGGTGAGTCAGGACAAGCATGATAAGCTGACAAGATAATCATGTCAAAAAAAGATGAGAATTTCATGAATCACCCATTCACCGTAAAACTATAACTAATTTAATTTGTATGTCCACAGCGGTCAAGGATACAGTGCAAGATCATAGCCTTCATTGAATACTTGCCCGAACTAAGTAATACACTTCATGAGGCACAACTTGTAAACAAGTGGAAATCTCGTTTAGCATTAAGAAAATAATAATGAATTGACTAAGCATTATGAGCCGCTTATTCTTTATTGTTTACTCTTTCTGTAAGTTGTTTTCACAGATGTAATGAAATGAATAACTCAGGCTGAGCTACGCTGAGCCTCAGCAGATATACTCCTCTCATTTTTCAACTTAAAACAAACAAATTAATGCATGGACTTTGAATTTACGTCGCCATGATACCCCTGGAAGCCACTATAAAGGCAACTTATTCAATTTATTCACTTGCTTGTGAACATAAAACGTCAATTAAACTACATACAGTAATTTACCTGCCCCTGCTGTCATGGTCCTCCATTTATCCTTAAGATCAACTGGGGTGCGTGTATCATCAAATACATCAGAACCAAATTCTAAAATTTTCCTCCAAGGGATATTCCGGTTTTCCTTTGAGAATCTTAAAACTCCTTCCTGCAATGTATGAACCAAAATAGGGTATGGATTCAGGGAAAACAGGGGTAATTACCACATGAATTTCATGAATAAAAAACACAATTACCACTTTTCCCCTTTTGTGTCATTATTGATTGTTCTGTTTATCTTTGTTTCAACACACTAAGGTTCAGAACAATTTTTGAATATACATAGCTTAAATCTGAACAAAAACACTTAGATACACAAGATGGGTCAAAATAGCACATATCTTGGTTTGTTCTTCTTAGGAACATCGGAGTTTGAGAGTCATATAATACAAATCCCTCAACTATTCAAGTAAGTTCGGAAGTAGAAACATAAAACTGGATTGATTAGTTAAGCTAAGGAATTCATATGAGTGTCTGAATGTTGAACTCACGCCATTCAGATAAACTCGTGAATGGCATAAGTAAAAGAATTATCCCATAATCATTATGCTTTATTCATTTTTGTTTCAATCCAAAGTCTTATAAAAATAATTAGCAAGGAATTCATCAACATGTAACTTGTCCATGCTGTCAATTGTCTGTCATAAAAATGAGAATGAGTGAGTCCCACCATAACAATCACTTGTTTAATCAATGGGAAACTACTGGATCTAGCAAATATTACACTTTCCTATTTAAAGTCCTGCGATTGTCTGCACCTGACAAACTTAGTGAGAGATAGACATGATTGTTTTTAGGGTGGTTCAAACACAGTGAAAGCTCAAACGCAGGAATAAGTATTTCGTTATGATTATATCATAAGAGGTCTGCACTCTGAACCCATTTCACAACTAGACAATCAAATGAATTATGTCAATGCATTATCTATAATTCATTCAGTTTCAGAAATGTAGAATGTGTTCATGAAACCCATACCTTTAGTTTATTTTCTTCTTCAGTTGTCCAGTGTAATCTCCTCCGCTTTCTAGTTGGTAAAGTCAGTTTTGTGCTGTGACTCAAAGCAATAAATAAACTCTTTAGCTACTTTTTGAAAAGTGAGAGCAAGCCAATACTATACCAGTAGTAAATACCTTCACATGAGATAATTCCATTTAAATTTTCAAACAATAATCTATGGAAAATCATATGAACAAGTATAAACGCGTGCAGACATATAAACAGAAATGAACTACTCACCCTTGTTTAGAAGATTTCTGGGCCTGTCTCCAAGTTCCAGAACTGGTAACTTCCTCATCTTCATGACAACCATTTTGACCCTCAGCGTTCTTAACTCTCTGAGGATGCCTCTGTGCCATATGTTTCATATGTCTTTTCTTCACTAAGAGAGCTTCAGAACCTGAATCATTAGTTTCACTGACAGATGAAGTACCCCCTGAAGGCCTCCTTACTTCATTCTGGAGCAACTTCGCTCTGTCTTGCCTTGTGTCCCTATTATCTACAGTTGCTGCAACACTTTCTCGTGTCCCTTTGACAAATGCAATATCCGGTGAGCGTCCATCTTTGTGTTTTCCCAAATGGCATGAACTTGAAGGAGATGCTTCCTCTTCATCCTCAGGAATCTCTTCATGGACATTTTTATCACTATATCTTGGATGCTTTGGTTCAATCCCCTCTTTTCCTTCAACAGATGTCATTTTATTTGCTTCTGAAATTTTATGAACATCAACTTTCTCCCTGGTCATAGATTTATCAATCAGATCCGTGTGCTCTGGTGTCTTTTCTTCCCCATGATGCATAGAATCACCAGGATTGGCTACTTGAGCATTTGCATGAGTGTCATCTTCAATTGCTACTTCATGTTGATCAGCACTAGCCGTCACTCCTTCCATTTCTTTTTGTTGATCTTCCACTCTCAGCAAGGGCTGTGTGCCCGCACTGCCATTTCCCTGCCTACTCCTAATATCTAAGCAGTTCCCATTTCCTGCAAGGGATAACTCGTTGGAATCTTTTCTTTTTGCTTCCTTTTGGGCCCATTTATTACTCATTATGGCATTGTTATCTAAAAAGTCTGACAAATATTTCTTCGCTGTTAAGGCCTTATTCCTCAATACTTGGACCTCTGCCAGGGTTCGTTTTAACCAGCAATAAGGGCAGTAGTAGTTTCCCATATTATCAAATTTAGGTTCGCAGCTGATACATTTTGCATGGACAGTAACAGGACAACCACTTTCACTGCAAACTAATATTTCTCCACCTTCATTGCAGCGGATGCAAATCTTTCTATCCACAACATCTATACAAATGTTGTCATGACCTGAACTCTCATGAAGGATTCTATTAGATCCCTCATCAATTACATCATCCACGTTGTCTTTCGAACCCTCCTCTCTAACATCCAGAAGATCACGATTACTCTCATTGGATGTTTTAGGCACAGATGCATCATCTTCATCCTTCATAAATTTCAACAATTTAAAGAAATGAGTAATTCGAAAATAAATTATTCACAATCTATCATCAGAACAGATTTCCCAGAATCTCAAACTCCTTCAACAACTATGTGCATAACAATTGATACGTGTGAGAATACATGTGTGAGTAGCAAAAATAGGAGTTATAACAAACGGTGAATGAAGATAAGGAAAGAGAATCAACAAAATAAAGCAAAATTACATTACCGGACTCACGCAAGCCTATGTCAGAGACACCTAACCAACGAAGCAAAAAGCTCAGCAGAATTTTCAGTCAAATATGTTTTTCTCAGTAGCCAACTAGAACCGAAATAGTGTAGAAAAAGTGGTTTCCAAGCAGGAATTTAGAACTTAAATTCCCAAAAATATGAGAATCAGAGACAGAAACAGAACCAGACTCACTCGAGAAATTGCCCTTACGGTAGGGTGGGAAGGTTTTATAGAAGTCCTAGCCCTGCCTCCACCAGGAGATTTTGTTCTCATCGCTACTTACGTACAATTTCCCGTTCTCTGGTGATGTAGAAGAGATGACTCTTGCCTCGTTCTCAGAACTTGAATATATATAAGTATGGCTTCTGTTTCCATGGTAGGTGTTGTTGGTGATGTTGTGAACGTATGTATGCGGGGAAATGGATCCCCTCCCGTGCCATGTGACTATCGCTTGGTTCTCCTCCGTCAGATTGATCCAAAGGAGTAGCTATTTTCGGAAATGTCACTTTTTTTTTTTGGCAAAAGAACGCCTTTATTAGTTCTTTTATCTATGGGAAAATTAATTTCCCACCTCTCATAATTTTCCTGAGTTTAAAGCAGATCCCTATATTTTTTTCCTGTTTATCAAACTCCAAGTTCACCCCGTCAGCCGTTAATCCCTAATGTTTCAAATTGTTCCCAACAATAATAAGAGTTGATATAAATAATAAATAATTTAATATTATTTAAATGAGATATTAAATTAGAGTATTGACATATACAAAAAAATTTTATTGAGAGATTCACGCATTATAACTAGATATATGATACGGGTCGAATTCAGATATAGTTAGGATAAAATTTCTAATAAATCAGGTAAATAACTAAAAAAAATTGTTAAATGAGGGCTAATGACATTAAAGAATCCATTAGGGCTCATTTGGTTGCAAAAATTAGTTGTGATGAAAAAGAAGGGTTGTTACATAAATTTAAAAAATAATAAAATGATTAGTTGTTTCATAATATAATTCATTTCAATTAATTTACTAAAATTAATAAACAGTAGTTTATTAATTAAATATATTTTAAATTAATTTTTTTTAACTTTGTCAATATTAAATAAAAGAGAAAAATATAAAGATTCACATTTAAATATTAATTATATGAATAAAAATGATAAATATATAGTATTAATTACTTTTAAAATAATTTATACTATAAATTAAATATTTTTTTGTAAAGTGACTTATATCCCATAGTTTGTTTGTGATTGAGAAAAACGATAGTTAACATATTATTTTTATTTTAGATTCTATACCTATTGAAATAATCTTTTAAATAAATAAAGATAAAACAAAATAAATTTAGGCTATCCATACCCTATTTGAATGTCTAAATAGGATAAATTTTAATTGCTAATTGACCAACATGCAAACTAATTTTAGGATGATGATATTCTTGGATTGGAGGGAATATCAATATTTTTATGCCTATTATAAGAAATTATATAATTAATTAATATAATATTATAAAATTCTAGTAGATCTTTTTTTTTTCTTATCTCAAGTTTAATTCTTCAATAACATATTTTTTTAAAAAGATAATTACAAATTTTAAAATTATGGCTAATTAATATTTAAAAATAACAAAAATCACATAACTCATCTTAGAAAAACGTTTTAAACTTAAACTTTAAATCTTTATAAGATTCTAACTTACTCCCTTAGTGCCTTATTATAATAATCTTTCTAAAATAATGGATGAATCATATACATCATTCGATCGATATTAATTAATTTTTTTAATATTATTTCTATTTAAAATTATTAATTATGAGAGAGAATGTAATATAAATTTTAAAAAATATTTTATTTAAATACAAATAAAATTAAAATTTTATTCTATTTTTGAATAAAATTAATAACTTAACTATGTCTTTTTTCTTTTTCTGATGGGATGATTAAAAAATGCTTTATAAGAAAGACTAAATAATAGACTAGAACTATTTTTGGCAAAAAAAAAAAAGACTAGAACTTTAAAGATCAACTTATTTAACATAACAAACTATTAGAAGTGATTTAAAAACTTTGAGATGATTGGGAATCAAATTGAAAACTCGCATAAGCTATGGGGCCAATATTAATTTTCTCAAAATCTTCGCCGTACATAGCTTATCATCCCCACCATGGAAAAGGGAAAGGCTTATCCCCAGCCGCTTCAGGTGAATCCAATTAACATTAACTCCCTCGAAGCCCTAAGTGCACTGTACGCTCTGCCGCGCACGAGGTAGGCAGTGTACCCAGGGCTGATACATCTCTTCCAGAGATCCAGAGTCTCCGAAGCAAAGCATTGAAAATTTATCCTTGTTTATGTCTGAGTGGGTAGGCTGAAGTAATCGGATTTGGTGTTGAAGTTGGCGCACAACTCTCCCTCCTCACTCAAATATGGTAAGTTTTATCGGTACTCTTATATCCTTCAGTTACCGCTCTCTATATTGCTTCTTGCTTTTCTTCGTTTCTTACTTGGAGCACTACCAATCTAGCCCCATGGCATTCCTGGTTCTTACTCTACAATGTTTTGTGAGATTAGCTAAGTTCATTTGCCATTTGGTGCCGATACATGTTATTCTTTTCTTTAAGAGCATAAGGAGAAAACCCAAAGATGCTATATTTGAGACTGGGTGTTTTCTGTTGTTTTATCTATAGTTAAATCGAAGTGGTGGAAGGGACCGGTTTAGAAGGGATTACCCTTCTAGATTTGAAGATAAAGGCAACAGTGGGCGTAGCAACAGTAACAACCCCCCTTCCAGGCATCTTTGGGTTGGGAATCTAGCTCACAGTATAACACAGAATGAACTTGCTCGTCATTTTCAACAATTTGGTCCACTTGAAAGGGTTGCATTTCAGCCTGGTCGTAGCTATGCTTTCATCAATTTCAGAAGGGATGAAGATGCTATTGATGCTTTGAACGAACTTCAAGGTTTTCATGTTGCAGGCAACCCTCTTAGAGTTGAATTTGCGAAGGCGGTCAGTCCTGCCCACCTTTTTCTGTCTGATACTTTTTCAGATGCTTTTTTATGCGCATATGTACTTCCTCCAGCAATTCAAATAAATGATATATTCAAAGGCCAAAATATGACTAATCTAAATCGGAAAAAACTTGTAAGACAAACTTAGCATCCAACTCACTACTTGTGACGTATAATAGACAATCAAATTTAAGTGCTTCAAAACATGCACATGACAGAAAAGATGCAGAAAAATTGCTGCTTTCCATTCAATAGATGGTTCGCTCCAAATAACTGTACAAAGTGATAAATTCATCATTCACTTCTCCAGAAGAATAAAGTTACTATCATTACCTGGATTTATCAGCATGAGCTGCTCACTACCTAGCTCTAGTACTAAACTGATTTCTTACATAGCAGACTCTAGGGGCAGAAACTGTGTCAGATGTCCTTGTGATAATTAATATTTTCGTTCTGAGCAGACAGAAATATGATGAGATTTTGAACTCTATGGTTTCTAATGCCAAATCCATTAAAGACAAATGAAAGAAATATAAGTGTTCTTTTGCTCCTAGTGCCGGCCAGAGCCCATATTAGACAATTATATAATATGTAATAACATCTTATTCTTAGACCTGAAGAACATGCTTGCATAATGTGAATATAAATTCTGCCCAGATTAAACTTTTCCTCTCAACGTACTGGCTTCAATAAATCTAACATGATCTAAGATTACCATCATGCAAATGAAGCACTGTTCCAGATTACCGTATTTATAAGACTTTCAATTAAACAGGATGCTTTGAGTTAATTTCTTACCAGAAAATTGGAGCTTTAGTTACTCTGGTTATTTCTTTACACTGTCTTTTCATTGAGCTTCTTATACTAGACAATTGGTAGCCTATGTATGTTCATAGACTGTAGCTAACGAGGAAAGAATTTCTTGAAAAAATGAGGAAAGAAACTTCACAAAAGGCGCTAGGTCTTTTATGTCATTGGCAATTCAACTTCAGGCAACAGCCCCAATTACTTGCACTATGACTAGCAACGTATTATAATGATAATATGTATCCAGGCAATGAGCAATGACCATGAATGTAACTCCTCTGATGACCAACTCTGGATTCATTTCACACTTTCATCCCCAATAAAATAATGTATTTCTAAGGGATGAATAATGAGAGCGTGCAGATTCTCTAAGGTTGGCAGATTATTTATTCTTTATTAGCAATTCAAATCCTTTAATTATAGTGCCATAGCATTTGAAAGGGAGCTAAACTGGCTTTGTATTAAAGCATTTTAGCGTGATTGGGGAGATGTAGTTGACTGGTTTTGAAGCAGCTGAACAACTTTTATGGATTTTAACAAGTTACATATGCACATCAGTTCAATTCATAACCTGGTCAAATGTTTCTGTTAGTATAAGCTATTGGTCAAATATGTGAAAAGAAATGAAAATCAGAATGCTACTAGAGATGAAAGACAGATTCAAAATCACACAGACTGGTTCCATTGCACGGATATTGCAAATAATTTGAAAATACTTTCATTCCTTAATATCTCTGTAAAAAGTTGGGTAAACATGGAGTGTGTTTTGCTGAGATCATGTTGGTGATGCTTGATTATAACTTAAGACCCACAGCAAGTACATTGTGCCGCATAATATAGTCTTCAATTTTAATTATTTCTGGCCTTCTATGGCATACATGGGGCATCCTGATGATTCACTGTCAAATATTTAAGCAATTGTTATCAATATGATGTCCAATCATAAGACCTTGTGAAGCATTTTCTACATCATATACAATTCAATTCACTGCCAAGGTGGCTTTGATGTGTGATCAAAGCCTGCTGTCAATTCTGATTATCAGACAAACACCATGAATTGTACCACAGCACACTCTTAATTGTTGGAAACCACTTTTAAGCTATGCAACTGCAGGGTATAATAGGAATCTTGTCAAGTATTGCTATCCAAATGAGAACTTTCAAATTGTAGAAATTATGGATGGAGAATTGATATGAACCATATAGAAGCCTTAGACACAGATACTTGTGAAAAGGAAATTTTACCCAACTAAAGATTCTCCCAGAACCTGATATTGGTATATGGGTTACCAGAGGTTAAAGAAAAAGTATTCTCGTGAGTGATAAACATCCACAAATGTGAGCAGTCTGGACCTTCATTGCTTGATGCGAAGTTGCAGGACTTGCAGTGATTGTTGTCAATTGTGTGTGGATAAATGCCTTAAAATTGCCATATTGCTATGGCAGATGGTTGCCAGGTGTTGTATTGAGGAAACTGGTTTAGAAGAACATTTTCAAAATGAAAAAAACAAAAAATACAAACATAAGAAAAGTGATTTAAGAGGTAGTGGAGGACAATGATGACATGAAAAGTTGGGATCCTCCTAATCATCTGCTCATCATTTCCTTTATCGTTAACAGTGGACTTAAACCATCTTATTCTTCATTCAAAGGCTGTCGCTCCATAATTTCTAAAGGTCGCACTTGCAACTTCGTAATTCAAAATAACCTGACAACCTCCCTTACTTCCACAATTATATTAGTAGCATATTTCCACTCAATCTCTGCCCAAATTAAGTGTAGATTTTGGTTGTCTAGAACCTAGCGAGATAGACTTTATTCAGTGTTATGTAACATAATATCAGCTGCAGGGCTTCGCTCTGCATTAGCATTTAATATTACAAAAACGTTCGACCGTGTGTTTTTTAGAGTTACTTGATACAAAAATTACCTGAAACATAAGTCAATTACTAGCAGTAGACATCTTGTTCATATAAATGCCAGTCCAATGTGCATATAATAACCAACTAACCAACTATGCCTTAATCCTTGGCAGGAGTTCTCTTGGAATGTGACTGGCATATTATTTAGTTCGTCTTGGTCACAAAAATTAACTAGCCGCACTGATAACAAAATCAGATGCTATCTAGAGTGAGATTTGATTAAACTATAAATCTACTGCCAAATTGAATTAACTCCCTATATTTTCAAGAATTAGCCATCTTCCTTGATTAAGATTTGGGATTGATGGGTTTTCTCCTAACTATATGCTCTATTATATTAAATATGAAAATATTTTTAGTTGGGATTCTCAATGTTTTATCTTTAGTTTTTGGCACCCTCCTTTTTATGGTTGGTTTTAAAGGATTTCTTATCTCCTCTCATAGTACTTCCTTACTAATTATCTATTTCTTTACCTGTACTTTGTATATGAGAAAAACTAAAAGGTCATGAGTCTCGTCACAAGCGGAGACAATGAACATCTTAAGGGTCCTCCTAAGCACAATGTTTAAGATTCAAGAGTAACAGGCATATTTTCCGTATTAATCATCCAACTGGCACAAAAAACTAAACTGTTCTGTGGATATGAAGTTTCATTTCTTTTACTCTCAGTAACCTATGCATGCTTTCCAGAATGCAACAAGAGCAGAGATTGTAATGCTGTTACGTTTATAAACAAATTATTCCAGATTTAATTCTCAAATGATGTAGCTATTGTAACACTAGGTTTCTATTGTTGAGTCAAGAATTGACACTTCATGTATATGGGGTTTGATTGGTGTTTTTGGAATTCATAAATTTATCCTTTTTAAATGTACTGAATTATGAGTGTTTGAAAAATATTGGAATTTCACATTCAGTATATTTCCAAATACAGGATAAGCCATCATCGCTAACACGTGATGAAGACTACTCTTGGGATGAACGAAGCTCAGGGAGAAGAGGATCTCCTTTCAGTCAAAGAGAGTTTAGAGGACGCCATGGTAGTCCTGAGCCTCCATATCCTGACAAATCCAAGCTGACTGATAAAAGCCCAGACCCCAGTGAGGTATTGTGGATAGGATTTCCATCTCAATTGAATGTGGATGAGCTAGCTTTGAGAAAGGCTTTTTCTCCATTTGGTGAGATAGAGAATATTACCACATTTCCGGGTCGTAGTTATGCTTTTGTTCGTTTTAGGAGTCTAACATCAGCACGCAGAGCAAGAGATTCTCTGCAGGGAAAGTTATTTGGAAATCCACGTGTAAATATTTGTTTTGCAAAGAGTGAAGCTGGTTCATCAAGCAGTGGGAGATTTTCAATTAATACCCCTCCGTCCCCATTTTACACATCAAACGGTCTTCATGGATCGACTGAGAGCTTGAGACAAGATAGGAGTATTGCAGGCTTCAGTGGAGATCGTGGTGCTAGTTCCCCTAACATATTCCCAAAATGGGACTTGGCAGATTCTGATACTTATGATTTAGATAGAAGGGGTTCTTTACGCCCTAGTGGAGTCAGTTCATTTGAGCAAAGGAGAGTTGGTGAAAAGCTGCCACCATTCGGAGTACTACAAGGCAGTTTTGAACGCTCAGTAAGTCCTTCTAGAGATAGACACGCTCATCTAGGTACTTTTGCCCAGAGATATCCTCAAAAGCATGCATTATTTGAAGATCCACGGGACTTTCCAGATGATGTGTATTATCAACATGACACTAAAAAAATGAAGACGGGATCTCTTCCTCATGAAAATGAGCTTCCAGAGTATCCTCTTTCTGATTTAGAAAGGCAGAGACGTAAGCTCCCCAGGTTATTAACCGACTTGCCCCAACAGGAGGGCTTTGATAAAAGAATTGATGCTGGACCTGTTGTGCATAGACAAACTTTTGATCCCAAACCAGATTCCCCTTTTGGTCAGTCAGATAAGAGTGAGCGCTGGAAGCCTAGTGATAGTTTCCACGTGGGTCCCAGTGCTTTGCAATCGTATCCTATGGAGAAGAGAAGACTCACACCTGAACCTAGTAACTCATCTTTAACTGAGTGGAAATGGGAAGGAACCATTGCCAAAGGTGGAACACCTGTTTGTCGTGCTCGCTGCTTCCCCGTGGGAAAAGTCATGGATATCATGTTGTAAGTAGGATGTCTTATGTTGGTTATGCCTTGTCATCACATCAATAACTTCTCCGTTGCTGTTTTGTTATGAATGACATTGATTGTATGCCATTTCTCATCACAATATAGGACAATCAAATTGCTAGTAAAATTTACTTTTCTAGATTAGGATCAATTTTTTTAATGGTAACAACAAAAGACAGAGATCAGGATCTTTTTTGTCAACTTTAAAATTTTCATGATTAAGGTCTTCTTTTGTTGTTTTCCCCCACTAATGAGAATTCACCAACACTCCAGGGAGATGAAACTTGTTTATAAAGGAAAGCATTACAAGTTTTCTGTGGATTGATAATTTCCACTAAAATAAGGATTATTTACCATCTTAATTTCATTGATTGTCTGAATGCTGTTGTAACTTGTTTCCAAAAGTCATGTATGTATAGCTTCACTCATGATCTATTTCACCCTTCATTGTTCTGAGCTGGGTTTTAATCTCAATACACCATAATTTCAGACCTGAATTCTTGGATTGCACAGCGAGGACTGGTCTAGACATGCTTTCAAAGCATTATTACCAAGCGGCTGGTGCTTGGGTTGTTTTCTTTGTGCCTGAAAGCGATGTTGACATGGAATACTACAATGAATTCATGCATTATCTGGAGGAAAAGCGTAGGGCCGCCGTTGCTAAGATAGATGACAGGAACACCTTGTTTCTTGTACCTCCATCAGATTTCTCAGAGAAAGTATTGAAGGTACCTGGAAAGTTGAGCATATCTGGTGTGGTTCTAAGGTTGGAGCATCCTGTTTCAACTCAATGGTCTATGCACAATCAAAATGAAGCAAAAGATGTAAGGTTGTTGTCATATCATGGCGATACATTGTATCAAATGCCACAGATGCCATCAGATCGTAGTCCCCCACCATTTACATCCATGCCATCAGCCCTGCCTACCACAGTTTCTGGTTCAGTTCATGCCATAGTTGGCCCATCTGGTTCTCATGATGGAAGAAGGGGACACGATTATCCAGTTCAACAGCAGAACCATACATCTGGGTCAAATTGGTCTGCTAACAATCTTCAGACCTTGATCTCCAATAGAAATTTACCATTACAACTATCAAATGGTGCTGTTGAACCTCTTGCTCAGGATCATCAGCTGAGCATTCAGAGGCCACTGGATTCTTTATCTCTGCCTGGGGAATCCCCGCAACAAGAGCAGCTCGCACAACTAGCAGCATCTCTTCTTGAGCAGCAGAGGCAATCAGGAAGCGCTCTGAGTGTATCCGCGTCGCATGATCTGAGGCAAACTCATAACGGGTCTGACACCTCGAGACCATCCCAAAAATACCCGATTCAAAATAACTCAACCGTGCCTCATGGATCACAGATGGTTCAAAGAGAGCCACAGAGAGCGGCCAACGGAAATCAGCAACCGCTAACCGGTGGTAACTTGCAGCAAGATGCAGAAGCAGATCCACAGAAGCGTCTACAAGCAACATTACAGTTGGCTGCAGTTCTTCTTCAGCAAATTCAGCAAGGGAAAGGAAGTTGAACAGGGCATGGTGAATCTTGGCACCTTTTAGTATGTGTGAGCCTAGATAACTAAATGAGAGTTACGGCTTGTAAATGGTATGGTAAGTTTCAGTTTATGCAGGGCTCCTAGGCAAACTGCGGTTCATAGTAATGACTTTGGTTCTTGGCTTTCTGATTAATTATCTGGTTTAAATCGACTTTACAGTTGATCCCCTCACTGTTCATAGCTTCCTTGAGCTTCTTATTAATGGCTCAAATACTTCTAGTATCCATTTAGTGTGCTGTTATTTTATATAACTTAATCTGAGAAAACCTGCATTTAGATATTAATATTAGGCTTTGGAGGATGATAACTTTGAACCAAAAGAAATTCCTTTGTGGATTGTTTTAGAAATGTTGGCAACATTCTTGTTCTAGATTAGTCCTTTTTCTCCTTTTAAATGTTTAATGTTATAATTATGTTTAGAAGTGTTATAATTAAAAAAAAAATACATAAAGTTCAACCCAAAAAACAATTATGATCTTGTTGTCTAATTGTAAGCGTGATCAAAAATATTTTGAAGGTAAAAATATTTAAAAAAATAAATATAAATCATTTGTCATCACAAGTTGTGGCAGTTTACTATTTACTTATTATGTTTAAATTTCCATCTTTTAAATGTTATTTGTTGATCTTCTTCATGGAGAGAAGTTTCAAATTTTCCTTTCATTTTTTCTTTATTGGGTAAAAAAGCTTCTAAATTAAAAAATAGCAATGAATTATGAAGGCACAAAAATTTTAAAGATTGCATTAGAAATGTAGAGTCTAAAAGATGTTTATGCATCAAATTTTGTGAAAAATTAAAATGAAATTTCAAGTTTTAAGTAATATACTTCACATATATTTTTCTCTTTTTGAAATTAATAAGAAAATATAATGATTCAAATCTAATGCATTCCTCTTTATTTTTTTTCTTTTACTAAACCTAAACTCATATTAACTAGCTATGATTTTTTTTAAAAAATATTTAGTTTTTAAGATTTTTTCTAAATAATGTTATCAAAATCATAAAAAACTTAGTATATGATATGAAAAGATTTTTTCTGCTGGACTATAACATTAATTTTTGTCGGCATATTTCATATTTTTGGGCTATATACTACTTTTCTCCTTATATTTGTTTGACATTGATTTATCATTCTTCCGCATTAATTCTTTATTTAATGAAAATTAAATATAAGGTACTTTACCGAAGTAAAAAAAATATTAGGTAAGTTAGACATTTTCATATCTTTAACACAAAGTGCGTGTTTAGATTCAGCAGTGGAGAATAGATTTTGGGTAAAACTTCAGTTTAAATAAAATTTCACATAAACATCAATTTTTGTCCAGAATTGATTTTGGAACAAAATCTCAGCTTGAAAAAATTTGAACCAAACAACCATTTTTGTCTAGAATTGATTTTGGGCAAAACCTCAGTTTAAAACTATAGTTTTGAATAAGCTACTAAAAATATATTTTAGAATTGTAAAAGAGTTTATATATTATCCAATTACTATTTTACTCTTACTTTTTTCTTATACTCTCTCTCATCTCTCATCTCTCTCATCTCTTATCTCTCTTCTTCACACTATCTCCTCTTTCCTCTCTCTTCTCTACACTCTCTCCTCTCTCCTCTCTCTCCTCTCTCCTCTCTCTTATTTATTCTCTATCCTCTCTCTTCTCTTATACTTTAATGAAACCATATCCTTTTTAGTAATTTATTAATATAAAAAGTGATTCTACTATTAATCATCTAAATATCTCTATTTTCAAAATCTATTCTTCCCAAAATCTATTCTCTAGAATATATTCTGCCCATAATCTATTCTTCCCAAAATCTATTCTCCCCAAAATCTATTCTCCAGAATCTATTCTCCCTAAAATCTATTTTCCAAAAACTAATTCAAACACACCCAAAGTAAGAGAGATATAATTAAAAGCCATAAAAATAATCATGGATGTTGGAGTATTTTATAGTATACAGCTGTACATGAATTCGCAATAAAAAGTTGTCCAAAAAAAAAAGAATATGAAATAAAAAGGTCTAACTAGCCGTTGCCACTTGAACACGCTCCAGGCCGTGTATGTCTCTCAGCTTCTGATCACCGACCAACGCGCTTCTTCTTCAGTACCGTACGGCTCTCTCACTCGCACCCTCTCTCTCTTTCAGAAGCTCGATTCTCTCGTGATCTCGCCCTCTTCGATCCAAGAAAGGTCTTCAAGATGATGTTCACTGAAGGTCTAGACGAAAGCGCAATCAAATGGATCAAACAGGTTCCTTTTTTTTTTTCACTATTCTCACTGATCCTCTCCAATTTTCTCGTCTTCTTCATTTTTCTTACCATGTTTCCTCCTTTTCAAAATGGGTCTTTCTTGAACTGGGGATTCTGTTTTGAATAGGGACTGGAGTGATTGCTTTCCCTTTTTCCTTTATACCAGAGGGACCTTTATGTTTAATGAATCATAACCACATCCAATGGGTCTTGCTTAAATGCCTTTAGAACGAATTTACCTTTATTCCTTTTTTAATTTTATGCCTATATCACTTGAGTTAACCTGTTCTTTTAAACCAAACTGTGGCTTGTCTGCTTTTGTTTAATTTTAAATCGTGTAATTTTATTCCTTTGTGAGCTTTTGAAGGATCTCTGGTTGAATCTTCTAAATATTGATGCTTTTTCTAACCACTGGAACCTTCAATCAAATCAAACGTAATGGTTATAGACAAATATGGAAACACGTCAAAATATATATTCTTCTGAAAGCTAGGGTCTGAGTATCTCCATTGTACGAAGTGATGTGACTCTGTTTTGAAGTACAATGGATGAATCTTGCCTCAAGTGAGTTGTGTAAAATATTAATAATGAATGGCTTTTCATTGTGATTTGGGTTTTACTTGTTAAAGAAAACGATCCTACATATAGATATGTATACATGATAAATCTAGACATGCACTGACATTCCTTTTCTTTATTGTTCACAGGGAACAGAAGCAGGAACAGAAGAGGCTAGCATACGATCTCCTTTAACGGAGAAATGTTCAAGCGAATGGTTCCCAAAATCTCCACTTAAATATGGTGGTAATGGTCTGAATTCTCCTGTTTTACCTCCATTAAAGTTTCACTCTGGTTTGCTTACACCTCATAGCCATGCCTTTGCTTCTTCATCTGGCTTGATCGATGGCGAAAGTGAGGAAAGTATCGATTCAGTTTCAGACGGAGAGGACGAGAATTTCTCTGACGGAGAAGTTTCTGTATCAAATAACTTGGATTACTTAGAGAAGCCAATTTCCCAGTGCTATGATGAGGAAGAATTATTTGGTTATAAAGAGCTTAAACTTAAACCTAAACCAGAAGGGCGCAACGGGATTCTGAAAAGTGGACTGTTAAATGAGAATCTCACGATTGAAGTACCAGGTAGTAGTGTGAGAAGATTTACAGAAGGCGAATTGGGTCATAAAAGATTTGCTCAAAATCAAAAGAATTCGACCCCAATTGGAGGTAGTCATCTTCTAAAGCAAGTCCACTTGAGGAATGCCAATAATAGCCATAATGACCTTTCAGAATTAGGAACTCCAAGTGCCCCTCCAATCATCGATGGTGATGTTTTACAGAAGAGAGATTCTGAAGGTTTGGTTATCAATGACCATACTCCTAATGGAAGAGATTTAGTGGATTGTGATGTGAGAAGTGTAAGTTCACATGAGTGGAACGCCAAGACTATGAATGAACAAACCCAAAATGGATCTTGGCAATCAAGAGAGTCAGTAGATAATGATGGAAGAAGTGTGAGCTCAAATGAATGCAACACCAAGACTCTAGGAGCCTCTAAAATCAGTGAAAGGTATTACTGCTGTTAGCTGTGTTGCAGTCTGTTTTTAGGAACTTCTAATTGATTTTTAGCTTTCTTTTGTAAATATCCCTTTCTTTTGTCTAATGTTTTGTGCAGATTAGACAAAGTTTTTGCAGAAGATAAAGAAAAGCAAGCTACTCATTTATCGTACTACAATACCAGGTGCCGTTGAGTCAACCCTTTATTTAACAATAGTCAAATGGATGTTTCTTGAAAATATTATAGCATGCAAATTTTCAACATACATTTATGCATTTAGGTAAAAATTAGGGGAAAAAGTGAGCAAAATATGATACATGGATGTCATCATATAGGTTGGCACCCCCTTACAATTGTATAAATGATATACTAGTCTACTGTGATATTATCTGTTCAAGGATTTGATAGTTGATTAATTTCTTGAGATAATAAACCTGTTAAATATTTTTGTAATTTCTTTTTACTTTGCACTTCAAGAAAGTGCCGTCAAACTTCAAGATCTATTTTGAAGTGAGGATATCAACTAAAATTATTTTGAAAGAGTTGTATGGGCTCTGGTGTAACTAATTAAGATGCTTTAACTAAAGCTGCCACTTACTTTTCGTGAAGCTGAATTTGAGTTCAGCTAAATCCTTTGCTAGTGTTCAAGATACAATTAGTTTCTTTTTATTATTGTTAAACTCTAAAACTGATATGCTTTCTATTTTTTATGGTCTGTTTTCCTCAGTAATTGCAATAGCCAATATGCCTGGCAAACCCTTATCACTTACGATGCCTGTATACGTTTGTGCCTACAAGCATGGGCGAAAGGCTGCCCTGATGCACCAGAGTTCTTACGTGATGAGTGCCTGGCTCTTCGAAGTGCCTTTGGGTAGGTTCCTTCCCTGTGCAATTAATATGAATTTGACATATTCAGACTCCGCTTTGCTATTTTAGGTGATTACCAAGCTGTTTCTTTGTAATTCTTTGACTCTATAGATTGCATGAGTTCTTGTTGCAACCTCAAGGTGTAAGAAAACCTGAAGCCAGCAATCCAAGGAACTCAGAACAAATATGCCCTTTGCAAGTGAAGAAGGCAGTTGGTAAAATAAGAGTGGAAGGTAAACGCCATGATGGGAACTCGACTTCATAATAATTATGTTTGTTCTTGAGGTTCACAAAGATGGCATATTTATTGTCTCATTTTAACTTTGAATAAAAGATCTATGTAACTTTGTTCTTGTTCTTAAATTGGACCCTCTTTAAACCTCATGAGGATTGTTCAAGTCCTGTTAAACTGGCAACTACTTGAGAAATGCCACTAAGCTTTTTAAGAAATTTCAGTTAGGAAACTTCGGGTTATACCAAGGAGAAAGCTCAGAAACACATTTTCACAACGAGGAGCAAATTACATGCAAGCAGGGGTTGGCTACGTTCGACATGTTTCATCGCTGGTGAAAAATGGCATAAATTCTAAGAAGTTGGTCCCGTTCTTATTGGCATCAGAAGGTGAGTGCATGTGACAAATGACTTGAAATCTGTTTTGTCTACTTGCAAATGTAGCAATATTTTCTCATTCTCTGCGAAATATTTCTATAATTCCTTTCACATTTTCATGGTTTGGAATTAACTTGACCTTGATATGTCTCATTATTGTAGAGCCACTATCATGTCTGATCCAACTTAGGAGTTCCACAGAAGAAACTGAATCAGAGGCAAGTTCTGCTGTTTGCTTGCGCCCTGGAAGTGGAGAATACCATGATTTGTAAGTTGCCCTCGCATTTTTTTCCGCTCTCAACTGCACAAATTGTTCATTATTGGAGAATACCATGACTAGTAAAACACATAGAAGTCAATGAAGCTTAAGGTCTAACAAATGCATCTTATCATAGACAATGGGTGAAAAAAATGTATTATGAAAACAACCTATAAACAGTCAATATATAGTATAGGAAATTAATGATGATTTGGAAGTTACCTGATAAATGATGCTTTTTTGAGTCTACATTAAGATGTTTAATTTAACATGTAATTTTTCTTGGTAGTTAAACCTGTGGACTATACACAGGCATGTAATTCTTCTATCTAATATGGAATTATTGACGTCTAAGTAAAGTTTACCTTTTGATAGTTGATAGTCTCCAATAAATTTTATTCTATTGATAATCTCCTAAGTGGTCTTATACTCATGTCTAATTCAGTTTCCCAGAGAGCCAGGGGGAAGCTTTACTTGTAGAAATCCAAGATTTAAAAAAGGCGGTCCATGGTCATGCTAGAATCCCAATTTCGTCTCTTAGTGATAATCCAGTATGCGATCTACTATCCCATTATCTATAGATATTATTACTCTTCATTTCCATAAGTGTGATCAATATATCATTTGTGCAGAGTGAAAGAATTCGATGGTGGCCAATATATCATGATGAAAACGAATGCGTTGGGAAGATCCAGCTCTCTCTCGGTAGCACACTGATAACTGATGAGAACAATCATATAAAGGTTCTTTCCCAACTAAACCAACTTAGATATATTAAACATTTTCCTTTCAATTAACTTAAGACGACAACCATGCAGTTGAGGCTTGAGAACAGTAACATCATCATGATTATTAGATTGTTGAACTGAAACCTGATCCAATAACCTTCAAAGTATGTTGTTAAATCACACTATATGATTCTTTGTTTACCTCCGGGAATTAGCTTTAGCGACTTCTACCTTTCCAGTATATAGAGGTTTGGTATTCAGTGTCAATTTTACATGAGAGAAAATTGCCCTAATTTGATGAATCGAAAAACTAGTTTTGGCATTTAATACTTATCATAGTTTCACAGTAATATATCAGCATTTGAATAGCAAAAGCCAAAATATGAAGTTCTCTCCTGGGTTTAATCCCATGTTTTCATATTTTTATGCAGAGTGGTCCTGTTGTGGAAACTTTAGCTTATGATCTATTGCTTGAGGGTGCCATGCGCGCCCAGCAATTCCATTCCCGAAACTTGAGGATAAATGGTCCTTGGAAATGGTTGTTGGATGCATTTGCAGAGTACTATGGGGTTTCTGACTCATATGCTAAGTTGAGGTACTTGAGACATGAAACTTCCAAGAATTGAATTAGCCCTTTTCTGTTTTCCAATAACTGAATTAGTCCCTCCAATCTTGTAGATATCTGCTACTAGTCATGAATGTAGCCACTCCAACAAAGGATTGCCTAGAGCTTGTGAGGGAGTTACTTTTGCCACTATTAAAGGCCAGAACTGAGAAGAGTTTGACCAGACAAGAGGTAATCTATTTTTTGCATCTTTTTCCTTTGGTGGAAATTATTGATTCATCAACTATATTTTTATAGAAATGATGCCTTGTACTTTTTTTATGTCCCTAACTACCTTTTGGAATATATCGATTAACAAATTGATTGGTTTGTTCTTGCAGAGAAATATGCTTTTAGACTGTGAAACTCAAGTTGAAAGCCTTCTCGGTACTGTTTTTGAGAACTACAAATCATTAGATGAAAACTCACCAACAGGATTAAACGCTCATTCGGGTCCAACAATCAATTCAGCAGCACCAGCACTGGCTCCCACTGTACAAGTCTACACACTTCTTCATGATATTCTTTCTATAGATGCCCAGACTATTCTTAGAAACTATCTGCAGGTAATTCATGCCCTTATTCATCATAACTTCTATCATAAACGCATGTGTGTGTGTGTATCCTATCCTGCAAGAAGATGCAGGAACATATATTTTCTTGTTCAGCCAACGTTCAACCTCTGATTCTTTAGAATTTATAAATAACTTCATATTTTGTATTAGAGAAAATATTTTTTATAAAGGTTGAAATTGTTGTTCATATAAAATATTCTTTTAGCAGAAGATTACAGCAGGAATTGCACTAAATTTCTCGGTTTCAGTAATTATCAAATGAGGATGTAAAAAGAAAAATGTGCATGTTTATACAAATAGGAGAAGCTTATGGAGCATTTCTGGGTTTGGCGCCTTCTTTTCTTGTAAGCCAGTAAAAAGAAGTCTAAATGAAAATTAAATTGTTCCTAGACTGCAGCAAAGAAGAGGTGCAGGAAGTACATGGCAGAGACTGATGAATTTGTGTCAAGCAACTCTGAAGGTTACCTTACAGATTCCATTACCATCTCTACAGCTTATTTAAAGATGAAAAACCTGTGTGTCTCTATGAGCAATGAAATTCAGGCAGATATGAAGATCCACAGCCAGAATATATTCCCAAGGTATTTGGCAAAGTTTTGATAAATTGCCACGGTTCAACGACCTCACATTGCATTGTTCACTATCCATTATCTAACTCCTATCGCTTAAATTTCAGTTCAATTGACCTGACAAACATCACAGCGTCCGTCTACAGCACCGAGCTATGTAACAGGCTTAGAAGTTTCCTATCTTCTTGGCCACCATCCTGTCCACAGCCACATGTAAATGAACTTCTAATTGCAACTGCTGATTTTGAACGGGATCTTGAGTTATGGAATATAAGGTATGATAATGAAACTTGTCTCTTAACACTGACATTCAATAACAACAGAACATTAGATCCTTCACATGGAAGGACAGAATCTGCTCTGACACAATGTATTTTTCCTGCTTCAGTTCCCCACAAGGTGGTGTAGACTCCAGAAATTTGTTCCATAACTACATCCTGGTCTGGATTCAAGATATGCAACTCAGTTTACTTTATCTTTGCAAAGCAGAAAAGGTAATGATTCTCAGTTTAAGCAGTTATGAAAACTTAACAGCACACAGCAATGAAGTTTCTCAAGTGATGCAACATTATTAGAAATCAGATCCTTCCCATGGAAGTACAGTATTTATTCTCTCTTTTGGGATTGAAATGACTACTGCAAACAAATGATACAGGTACCATGGTCCGGAGTAACCACAAACCATTCCACTTCTCCATTTGCTGAGGAAATGTATGAAAAAATCAGAGAAAACCTCATTCTATATGAGGTGGTAATCAGCAGATGGCCTCAGTATTCACTTTATTTGGAAAGTGTAAGTTTTTCTAAACTTGACACCATATATATGGGGAAAAAAAGAAAACATTTTGACACCATATCATCACTAAGCCATCTGCAACTAACAAGCTTTTGTCTTATTTTGCTAGTTGTATTTCTAGTTTCAGTTAATCTTTTTTTTTTTTTTTGTGGGCACCATTTTCCTCCATTGTTACCCATTATTTCACAAAGCCAAAGTACGGGCACCATTTTCCTCCAATATTACCCATTATTTCACAAAGCAATTTGATTTTCAGTTTTCACCTCTTGGCATATAGTGGATCACTGGTAAAGTTCTTCTTGATTTTCCATTTTGTAAGGCTGTGGCAAATATTGAACGAGCAATCGTGAAAGCCCTTGAGAAGCAGTACAATGATATTTTAACACCTTTGAAAGATAGCATCCCCAAGAGACTTAACCTGCAAGTTCAAAAGCTTGCAAGAAGACAGTCAATGCCTGTCTATGTGGTGCCAAATCAAGTAAGTTTTTTGTATGCTTACTTCTAGGCCAGGGTTTGATCAAAACTCAAATTTCATTAAATTCCCATTGATTCACACTTGTAGTATTTTGTTTTATCCAGTTGGGGATTTTTTTGAACACCATCAAGAGGATTCTTGATGTCCTACATTGTAAAGTGGAAGACATCTTAAAGTCCTGGGCATCCTGTCTGCCAGCCATGGGAGATAAGAAATCACTCTTCGGGGAGCAGATAAATGGAGTCACGGTACTATTGAGAACCAAATATAAAACTTATTTGCAAGCGGTAATAGGGAATCTTGTTAACAATGTAAGTTCACTCAGAATCCAGTTTCCTCCTTTGGCATGCTTTCACATCTAAGAGCGTCCCTTTGCTGCCATAAAACGCTTCTTCTGCTGAAGCATTGTCAGTCTCAATAAAATTGTTAAATGAATATAGGTTTTGGTCCTCCAAAAGATACACATTGTTTGGATTCTGAAATTTGTCTCCAAAAAGGCTCATGAAACTCGTTTTGTCTTCACATGAAACTCGTTTATAGATTATCAACAAATGCAATGTTACACTTAGTGTGAAAACAATGTGGTCATTAAATGATTATGTAGCCTTGAAACGTGACATGAGCTAAATAAGCATTTTCAGTCACAATAGTTTGAAACAGAGTAGCAAGTGAAGCTGTTGGGACTAAATATGTAAGAACTTTAATTTGGTCAGATGCAAGCTAACCGAAGCACAAGACTGAAAAAGATTTTGGAGGAAACAACAGAACAAGATGGGGAGGCTGAAATCCGTGAGAGAATGCAGTCGCTGAATGCACAACTCATTGATTCAATCTCCAACCTGCATGAGGTCTTTAGCAGTCAGATTTTCATTGCAACATGCCGTGGATTGTGGGACAGAATGGGACAGGTAAACAAGAGTTTGTATCATATCGACATGATTTGCCCAACAATCTTAAATACTTGACAGCTCTAATTCTTTTCTGTTTATTTGTATCAGATTGTTTTGAATCTGATACAAATATCATATCGACATGATTTGCCCAACAATCTTAATTACTTGACAGCTCTAATTCTTTTCTGTTTATTTGTATCAGATTGTTTTGAAATTTTTGGAAGGAAGGAAAGAGAACAGGATATGGTACAATGGATCTTACTACGCTCTTGGGGTAAGTTGGTCAAGTCTACCTCTACGTGGTTAAGTTTGCTAGTCTTCATTGCCAACCATATACCCCCTCCTCCGATTATAAATATACAAGTTAAATAATTAATTTATATATTATTTATAATAAATGTGTATTGATTTTCTTAAAATACCCTCTTTAATTATTATTCCATTTATAAAAAATAGTTAATATATGCAATTAAAAGGGATAGTTTAGAAAAAAAAACATAAATTTTGGGAAGTGTAGATTAGGGTATTATATTTGGGATCAAAATAAACTATTTTACTAACTTCTACAAGTGGGCGGATCTCCTTATGAATCATAAGACCCAATCCATGATGTTAATAGATCTAACCGTACTGAAGTCTTATCTCGGCATCCTCTCGCCATATTGCCCTTTCAAGACCCCGATCTATGAATACCTAGACTAAATCAAATTATTCATGCTGAAGTCTAATCCCTTGGATTAAGATCTGATTCTTTTTTATATATAGGTTCCTCTTATAAAAAGCAAGTGCAAAGCATAATTAAACCCTTGTAGTGACAAGAATAAAGATAAATAAAGATAGAGCTTTCACGAAAGAGAAAACTTAGAAGGAAAACATTCTTCTATTTCGCAAGATGAGTTACAATGTATAACTCTCAATCATCCTTAAAAGAGTACCGAAGATCATTTTACAGAGAGTCAGGGATACAAACAGATGGATACATAATTATTTTACATTAGTTGGACATGAGCTGGAAAGATAAAAAGCAATCTTGGATCATAATTGGTAATCCAATCGAGAGGGATGATTTTCGCTAATTCTTCAGTTGGGATTTGTCTACGAATATTTACAATAGCTGGGTCATGGTCTCTATCTAAAAACATTAATAAAGCATCTTAGGTCACAGTTGGAAACTAAAGGTCTAAGAAATGATTCTAGACTATAGATTAGCTGATGATATAGGATGAAATGATATCTTTAGGGTACTGGACCATACTAACAATCTAGACCTGGATTTTTATCCTTTAAGAAAAGGTCTCATCGTAGAGTTTCATGTTAAAATTAGAAGTGATAGTGAGTGAGAACTATGCTTCTATTATTGAGAGTCATGACTAGAGCTCCGATAAGAGCATATTGTTATGATTTGAAGGCATTGTCTAACAGGTCACTTTGGCAAAAATAGGGAGACATTTACACAAGTTGTATAGCTTTGAGATGGAGATGTGTATAATAACCTTGGGCTAAGTAAGAGTTGATAAGAGATTGGGAAAGTTCTAAGGTAAATATAGTATTTAGAAGATGTTGTAGGAAAACCATACTAACCAAACTTGGAACTTTGTACAATTTTTTTTATAGGTGAAGTAGTTATGGTGATAAGGGTAGGATGTTTCTGAAAATGGAACGTTGTCGGTGATAAAAAGAGTAAGGATTAAGTAGAGGGAGATCAATATCTCTAACTCTAGCTTCTTATAAGTGAGTAAATTCAACAAGGTTTTCAATTTTGTTAGATAGGGAATGACAAATAGATGAAGAGTCTTTCAATAGACAAGGAGGATGACAGTCTCACTAGTTTTGAAGTAAAAGAAGTTAATTCACTCATTGTTATAAAATCTTCCTACTCATTCGATTTTAACCTTATAACTACTCTATCGATTTTAACCTTATAACTATTCTATCTCTCTATAAAAAATATTAGGCTCTGATACCAAAAAGAAAACTCTCCCAGAGCCCCAGTTTCTTGTATGGAAAGACCATTTCTCTCCATCGTTTTGGTTATATCTTATAGCTTTTCCATTAAAAACACGTAAATTGTCAACAAAGGAGCCACATTATGGGAAAGTTGATTATTTATAAATTAACTCAATAAAACATTAAAAACTAGCGCAAATTAAGTGAATATTTGGCAAAAAAAAGTGAATATAAAAAAGTTTATTCCATTCACTGATGATGAATTTTTGGATTTAAGCAGATATTGGATGACACCTTCGCTTCTCAAATGCAACGCTTAAGAGGAAATGCGTTGCAAGAGAAGGATCTTGACACTCCTCGTTCAGTGATAGAAGCCCGATCCATTCTTTCCAAAGATACCACAAATGTCTCAGATCCATCAACTTATTTCTATGTCTAATAATTCTCCTTCCTATTCTCCTTTGTACATCTTTCTTTTTTCTCACAAAACAAACATATTCTTTCTGCATATAATTGTAACAAATAAATATTCTTGTTCATATAGAAAGTTGGGCAAAATTAGCATCAAGTTGGAAGCCACTTTCAATTCCATATCCTCAGTCCGAAAGAAGTGTCATACTGCTATTGAATACAAATGCTCGGCTTATTAAATTCATTTTGCAATTTTTATTTTCATTAATTTTGATAATTGATTAATTTATATAACTTTCTCGTAAATTTTATTGATATTTTACAAACTAGAATGAGCATATAAAATTGAGGCGAAACATAACATTTTAAATTATTCAGGTGTATTCTGAAAATAAAAGCCAATAGTTTAGAAAATAAATTACATGATTGACTTTAATAATTTGATTCCATAAAACTCAAATGGCCATAAAGTCCACACAATTTTTATTTCAAAATTGTATGAATTAAGCATAGTAAAAAAAAAATGTCATACGCTGCTTCCATAAAACCCAAAGGGCCATTACCGCGACCCACAAATTTACATTTCATAATTATGTGCAAGTTAAACATGGTCAAAATAAACAGTTTTGTTAAAGACAATCTGAATGCTTTAATTCAATATTATGCGCATCTTATCAAGGAAAATCCGCAAGGAGATAAAATATTGCCCAATATATTTAGTTACATACCAACGTGAAAAGGCGCAAAAAAAACAAGGCTTCGAATAACAGAAAGTTAACCATAAAAAGAATTATCAAATTAAATCTACAAGAAGCTACGCTATTTAAAGCCATGGGACAATTCCTCAAACTTAGTATAATGCACAATTACATATTTAGTTGCAGTATATGCATGACATGTGAGCAATTAGTGTCCACAGAATGCAGTGAATGAATAAATGCAAGAGTAGATCCCTTTCGTGACAGGATGCAAAGAACAATAAAACACCTTGAAACAGAAGTGGAAACCAAAAAGAAATCTAGAAGTATCCAACTAACATTACTCTAAAGTATTTGGATAAATAAGGGGAATGACAGTCTGAGCAATTATAAGAGCGACTTGATTAAACACGCTAAGAAAATAGAGCTCAAGCACTAGACAACTGAGTAAACTACAAAACCACTAAAGAGGATGGCAAAGAAAAGGGAAGGTGGGAAACAAATTGCATATCACATGGCAAAATAAAATCAATTAACAACTACCAAGGGAAAGCATAGCAATACGCTGTTATGGAATCAAGTAACAAAACTCAGCAAAAGTTACACAGATTTTCCTCTTCCTGCATGCCAGACCCCCTTTTGCTTAGTTGATGACTGATGGCAATAGAACCTTAATCTATCTTTACTGAGGAGAATAAGTAGTGCACAAAGTAAAATGACATTAGGAAGCCGATGGTGCCGGTTGATAACATGATCGCAATTGCCATGAGCAGTGAATAGCCAAGGTATAGGGCGGCTGAGACCGGTCCGCTCAAACTCTGAAGGTCGAAAACCAAATAATTGATAGAGTACAAGAAGACATAAAGGGCAACAGAGCCTGAAGCGTAGAATGCCTTCCACCACCATCGCCAATCTTCCACACACAGATGCATATAGGTGAGAACGACGGACACTTCAGCACAAACAATGACCAGCAGTAGAAGAACTACCAACAGAAAACCAAATACATAGTAGAACCTCCCAAGCCAAATACTTGAAAGGATAAAGAAGAGCTCAATGAATAGGGTTCCAAATGGAAGGGTTCCTGCACCGAGAACAAGAAGCCATGATGGGTATTTACGTGCAGGAATTTCCCTTGGAATCTGATTAGTTCGCACAGGATACTCAATTGGTTGAGCTCTTGTCCCCATAAACCCACCAACAAGGGTAAGTGGCACTGAAATTGATAGGTATCCAAACCCTTGGAGAGCCCATCCCCAAAAGCTAGCTGTTAGGGAGGGAGAGCCAAGAGTTTAAATACCCCATCAAGTAGCCCATACTACCCGATGTGGGACTTTACCCATACAATGTCCCTATCAATACACCCTCCCCGGAAAGCCGACGTCCCGGCGGCTCCACACTACGGCGCTTCACTCGGCCCTTGGCCGGATCGGCGATCGCCGGTCAGCCCCTCCGCAGGTAGCCCTTTCCGTTTGGTCGACAACCGGCTCTGATACCATTGATAGGTATCCAAACCCTTGGAGAGCCCATCCCCAAAAGCTAGCTGTTAGGGAGGGAGAGCCAAGAGTTTAAATACCCCATCAAGTAGCCCATACTACCCGATGTGGGACTTTACCCATACAATGTCCCTATCAGAAATACAGAACCAAAGGAAGAACAGTTCAAAGTACAAGGAAATGGGAATAGCACCAGTGCTGTTGCTGCCCCAGAGAATAAAATTCAACACTGTTAATATGATAAATGCAATTCCAGGGAAAAAGCATGCTGCGAGCCAGGAAATTGACCTCCATCCTTCTGGAGTTCCCTTAATGGTCCTCCAAAGACGCACACTGACATAACCAGAAGCAATGCCCAGGAAAAGATATAGAATTATCATCCCTGTTAGCAGCATCCCTCGGGAAGCAGGTGACATGAAGCCAAGGGCAGCAAAAACAATAGTAACAGCAGCCATTCCCGTAATCTGAACCCCATTACCAACCATCACACAGAGAAGCTTTGAGCAATCAGGCTCTCTAAATACATCACCCACAACAAGTTTCCATCCTGAAAGCTCCTCATTCATCTGAGCTTGGGCCTCTTTGTCCAATTCTTCATACCTTGTCAAGTCCCTTCTCACAGTTCTTAAGAAAATGACAAAAACAATACCTGCTAGGAAGAAAATCACCATCAGTGAATTTAGGATTGAGAACCAGTGGACTCGAGCACCCTCCATCTTCAAATAAGCATCCCAACGTGATGGCCATCGTATATCACTCTTCACAAATTCAACCTCATAAGTAAATGATACCCTCTCCTGTTCCCTAATCATTTGATACTTTTCAATCTCAGCTGGGCAGCTAATGGGGGAGAGAGTATCATACAAGTGGTTCTTTGTCATAGCTTCAGGATCATGTTTAATACTACAAGGGGCAACCTGAAAACCAACTATTTCATATCCAGATGCTTTCTTCTGGTCAGCTTCAGAGATAACACCCATTCCTTCCTCTCCAGTTCCAATAATCTGAACACCACTACCTTCATATTCATGAACCAAGACTGTGAATTTGAGGTGGTTAATGATGTAATCTGCCCCACCATCAGCTGGAGTATACCCAACTGGGAACCCTGTCCACTGGATCTTAACCCCATTTTGATTAGCAAACCTCATAACTGGTAAGTTATCGAGGATCATATTTACCTGGTACAGATCTCGTGTTCTTTGTTTCAACAGCTTTACCTCATGCTCATTTAATGGCGGTGTAGTGCATAGGTACACTGTCTCATTAACATTCATCCTGAAACGGTATGGTGAGTTATCAATCTGATCTCCCATAAGGAGTTCTCCAAGATTCTCAGCACTTTTCTTTATGCCACCAGAGGGCTGACAGTACGGGAGACTGTAGTAGCTGAAGGGAAGCTCAGTTTCAATAGAAGTCAATGAATTAACTTTAGCATATATAGGATCTCCATTGGAATAAGTGTGCATGTAGCTTCCAGGCAGATAAAAAGCATTGCTAAATTGGGCAAAGACAATGACGGCCAGGAAAACCCCGTTGATCGAGATTTTCCTTAGGGAACGTAACTCCATTTGATTGAACGAGAAAACAGCAGATTCTGGCACTTTTCCTGTGAATCAGCTAACTTGAATGATGAATTCAAAACCGAATCTAAAGAAGAATAAAATTTTGATCTCAGATTGCAAAACTCTATATCTAAAAGAATGCAAACAGATACCTAGTTTTCCCATCAGATCCAATATTTCTCAGGCAGAAGTAATGACATGGCTTCCCAGATCGGCCAACAAAATACCCCAAAGCAGATCACAAAGCTTATTTATGGAATGCACCGGGAGAGAAACAACTTGAGGAATATCAATAATTACCAATAGTAAGAAGAATAAGAACAATTACGACTAATATTCAACTCATCTACAGAAAACAGAAGCAACGAAAACAGGGGGGAAATTACAGTCAAAAACCATCACATAACAGGAAAAAAAATTAACACCACCGATTCCAAATTAATCCACATCGAACTACAAATACAACATTTTCCTCGAAATCAAAATCTTGAGAATAAAGAACTTAACCACCATATGTTAATAAAGATCAGCTTCTTTCCGCAATTCTTCTGATACAAAGAACGCGAAAAAGAAAATGGAAAAGAAGAGGAACAAAAAAAAAAAAGACGACCTAGTAGCAGAATAAGAAAAAGAAGAAACAGCAAACCAAGAGATCTGGCTATAGTTTCGTTTATCCACAGACATAATTTGAAAACCATAAACTTCAGTGATTTGCGAGTAGAGGGAGGGGAGGAAGAAGATGTGACTCACCAAGGAATCTGCCGAGAGAGATCTCAACGCACCAGATAGAGGAGCGAAGAAACGGAGATAGAGAAATGTGAAGAACACGATATCGTTGGGTCACACGAGGGAGCAACAACTCGTCTGAAATAAAATGGCCGCCCACCATCATTTAAAAATTACAGGCCCAATATTGAGGGAGGTTAATTAATTCTTGTTACTTTCAAAATATTACAAAATTGATAAGAGACGAGTTTATATTTTAAGTTTAATTTTTTTTATTTTTATAAAAAAGATTGATAGATAATCCTATAAATTTTTTATAAATATTTTTTAAACTGTAAAATTATACCTTAATTTTAGTGTATCAAAATTATCTAAATTTTTTTGTGCAAAAAAAAAAAATGCCTAACCAACTAAAGGAAGAAGTCAATTATTCCCATAATGATGAGCTAAAGATCAAATTTCTACTAAAAAAAAAGTATCCACTCTGACTATATCTCAATTATGTTTAGAAAAAAAATATTGTCTAACTATTGGGAGAGGTAATAGCCACTTAAGCACTAGGTATTGTGTTTGGGCTGTACGAATTTAAAATTTTTTTTTTTAAAAGAGTTACTTCCTGTTAATCTAATAATATTTAAATTTGACTTAGTTAAATTATCATATAAAAAAATATTGCCTAAGATTTCTTTTATTGTTTATGACAAAAAAATTTTAAAATTCAACTGAGTGGGATACAAATAATAAGAATCTATTTGGCAAGAAGATATCAATTTTAAATAAATATTGTCCACAATTAATTTTTTGTCATTAGAAATAAAAAAAGGGATAAGTTAATTTTTGCATAGTTATGTAAAACTTTCCTTTGGTTAGCATTTCCTTCTCAAGTTAATCAAGTTTTCACTCCCATGATATCAAAGCATATCAAAATAATTTTTAAAATAATAAATAAGAAGGGCAATGACAATTAAACGTCTATAAATTTATTTAATAATAGTTAAATTTTTTTAAAAAATGTTAAAAAACGAATTATAAATATAAATTCAGATAGTTATGAATATAGAAGTGTTCGTTGCAAATCAGTCGTTTAAGTCACCTCAATAATTTCTAACTAAAATTTTCATAAATAATCAAGAGTAAACATATCACCATCGCCACGTTTCATGAAGAAAATAAAAACCACGGCCCCGGAGTCGGGTTAGATATGAGCCCATATGAAAAGATCATAACTACTAAAGGACAAATGAGCCATAATAATAACCAATGGGAATTGGTTCGAGTGGTAAGTGACTCGGTATCGTTTAAGCGAGGTCTCGAGTTCGAGCCTTGGCGTATGCAGAAAATTCTCGTTGGGAGACTCACCCACCATAGCCAGATGCGCGACGCGGGTCGAATCCGGATGTAGTCGGGGTAAAAAAAAATAAGCCATAATATATGCAAGTGATGATGTAGATGATTATACACAAATTTTTTAAAAAAAATTATATTTATTTATGATCTAAAACTAAAATAAAATTATATTTTTTTAGATAATATCAATATCGAGTAAAATGAGTTATCTATTATTCTCATATAAAAATTTAAATATTAAAGAATTATAATATTTTTTAAAATATTATGATTAAAATTATAATAAAATAATATTTTTTTTTAAAATTAAATATATTTTAAATATGCAAATGATGATGGCGATGATTTGGCAACGATGAGATGCACGTATTCCCCAGAATTTGGAAGCTCACATTCTGTGTGGTGTTTATTATGTCTACAATAAAACGACATAAAAATGTATTCATAGAATTAAGCCATTCAATGAACCGTTATGATACGTTTTAATGTGTGTTTGACAATCACTTCTAAAAATAAATTATACATAAAATTATAGTTTAAAAAAATTATTGTCAAATATTATTTTTTTTAAAAGTCAATTTTAAGATATAAATCATGGTTTGAGTTTTCCAAATCATGATTTTAAAAAATTGAGCAACCTGCAACTTTTTTTTTTGTGTCTCACATATGTACTGTTGGAAGCCTTAAAAATTATCCGAATAACTCCCTGCTTCATCTCTCTCCTGTAAGCAACTTTTCCTTTTTCTTTCTTCTCGCGTTTCACTTTGGCACAATTGAAAATTTTCTCCTTTCTTCCACGCGTGGCACAATTTCTGTGTGTGTATATATATATATATATATATATTATATAAATTTTTAAATTACTCACATAAATTAAATTAAAAAATACTATTTAAGTGAGAAAAAAATTTAAATTTAAATAAATATTATAAATTTTTATCTTAATAAATAAAAATATATATGTATTATTTTTTAATCACTTAAATAAAAAATTAAAAAAATATTTTTTATATAATTATCATATTAGTTTATGTCACTTTTAGTAAATTACCTATGAAAAAGTGATTCTGCTACTAATTATCCAAATATCTCCAATTTTTAAAATAATTTTTTTCTCAAAATCTATTCTTCCCAAAATCTATTCTCCAAAATCTATTCTTCATAAAATCTATTCTCTAAAAGCTAATTCAAACACACCCTTAGTTGCCAAAGCAATCGACCATTATGATAAACAAAAGCACAAAAATCACAACAATATTTATCAAAACTAAATACCCATAGAATTTCAAAGAAATTAGTTACTTTCAGTATCATGCAGACAAAATATATGAAGCTGCTTTGAATTAGGAATCATTGGTAAATAGCATCCAAATTGTAGACTAATACCTTTTCTTTTTCCTTTTTGGTTTTCATAGACAACAATGGCTTAGGAGAAAGATTATATAAATCTGATGAGACATTAGCTTGCAGGGAAAACTATTTTTAAAATATCTATAGCTTTTTTCAATTTTTAACTTAGTATATATATATATTAATAAGTCATTTAATTTTACTTTAATAACACTGTTAATGCTTATAATTTTATTCTTTTAACATTATTAGCTCTTATACAAACTCTAATTGTATTAATAAAATAAAATAAAATTATTTATTAATGAAAGAAAAATATATAGATATTAAATTAAAAATTGAAGGAAACAACAATTCATTTTCCTTTAACTACCAATTGCCCATACTAGGCTTTTCCCCCTGTATTTTCACATAAAATTCTACATGAAACTCTAGGCTTGTTCTATAGATAGCCTAAAAGGCTCGAGTGGGAATAAGAACGAGGGCTTAGTGATGGAAGCTGCAAATAGAAAAAAGTTGCAGTAAGTAGTCAAAAATATTCCCAGTTCTTATCATGTTTTTCTGCCAAGAGCCACTACAAGATGAAGAAGATAAATTACAGGATGTTCACATTATGTCCCAAAAGAGTGAAGAAAGAGACAAATGATCCACAAGAGAATATTTTATAACATATATAATACACATATTTAATGGAACTTGAGGCTGGTCAAGACATTGTTGTGCACAGGATCAGCCAAATGATCCAGAAGGTTCTGGTAAGGACCAACACCAGTCACAAGACCTTGCACAAAGTATCCCAAGATAGCCAACATAGCCAACCTCCCATTCTTCACTTCCTTCAGCTTCAAATCCTTCATTGACTTCTCGTCCTTCCCAAATCCAAGAGGGTTAAAGAATGGGCCTCCAGGGTAAGCCGGGTCGCCGGACCCTCCCAAGCCCTTCTCTAGGCCCAAGAAGTACTGCTTCCCCATGGACCCAGGCTTGGCCCAATCTTGGAATCTCCTGTGCTCTGCAAAGCCCATTAGAGCCATTTCAAAGACAAAGAGGGTGTATGGGTCAGCCCAGTAGTTGTAGGTTCCTGCTGGTGGGATCACTCCAGTTTTGAACCATGGGAGTGCTGTTTCCTCAGGGATTAGACCAGCCTTGCCTAGTATTTCAGGTGCTATGGCTCCTACTGCACCCAACATTGCATAACGTCCGTTGATGATTTCACCATATGCCAGCCATCTGGGTTCAATGAACCCTCCTGGTCCCTCTGGGTCTGAGAGTCCTAGTGGGTCAAATCCATAGTCACCTGGAAGACTGAAATTGATACATGCCCAACAAAAGTCAAGTCAATTCCACCAACAACTTATGCCATATCTACTGTGAAACTAGCTTTTTAATTCTGAGGATATATATGAAAGTTTAATCTCCCAGAGTTCAGTCCTTCAGAAGTACTTGTTCGTATCATAACATATAATTAATAGAACATAGAGCCAATTTAGTTTAACTTTTGGAGAAGAGCTTATATAGAAAAATGATTTAAAGATAATTCTAGAGAATAGCTTTTGGAAAAAAAATAATTATGAAAAAATAAATGTTTGGATAGTTATTACTCGAATAACTTTTTTAATAGGTAAATTACTATAAAGAGTATGTGGTAAAATGATAGAGAAAAATGATAAGAGCAAAATAGTTATTACACAGTCAAAAAGTACTTTTCCTCGCTCAAAAACTAGTCCCATAAACTTATCTGAAACCATAATTTTAGACCTCTCCAAATGATAGTTTAGTCCAAAAACACTTTTAGACATTTGACAGCTATTTGGTAAATTTTGGATCTAAACTGTTTGGGTCCAAAAGTACTTTTCAACCAGTAAACCAAATAGGCACATACCATAATGTCAAGTTCAATCATGAATGTGTGGCAGATCCACATCATCAGTTCTCTTTGTATTTGTTCATACATATATATAGAAGATTCGAATTTATATATGTTGTGATGAGGTCAAGTAATCTATTAATGACAGCTAGTTTACCTGTTCATCCATTTGTATTGTTTCTTTTACCAATAGAAAAAAGCAAAACTCATAAAACATCAATTGAAATAATTTCATAGACTGGCATGAAGTTTTTACCTGCCATCCAAGTAGGAAAGACTCTGTTGGGATGCAAACCACAAGGGTCTGTCTGCTCCTTGCTGAACACAAAAAAGACAAACCACCACAATAGAGAAGGCCGTTTCAATACCCATCCATATATATAGATATAGCTGAAAACTACTCACACACGCATAAACTCAAACATGTAGAGGGCAAGAAAGTGAGAAACATCATATAGACCTTGACAGGAGGTGTAGAAGAAGCCTTCACTACAAAAGAAGTCTTTCTAGATGACCCAGTTGGATACTGGGTTGATCTCCCTCCCAGAATCTGCCTCGCAGCCTGCACCGACGAGGTGAGAGACGATGAAGATACCAAAGCTTGTGTCGCCATTATCAGAATGAGTGACAGAGAAAGAGAGAAAGAGATTGTGTGGTGTAGTTTTAGAATGCGGTAAAGGGTTAAGAAGTTGAGGTGATGATATATCTAAGGGGTTGAGGGAACCAATAAGCCAATGAAGGAAGATATGGGAAGAAGATAAGCCACTACTTGTGATTTCATGCAGGAACCTTGGGAGCGAACTCATGGTGGAAAATGAAGAAAGGTAGGCCATGTTGGGAGCTTCAGATGAGGATTGTATCTGCTTCCCCAACGAACATTGTACACGTGGCATGGGGAATTAGATAACGGATATGATTTTTTTTTCTTTGTTGCTCACTGAGCTCCAGTCCACGTGCCACCCCGGAAATTGTTTCCCAAATATATATTGGATTTACTCGTATGCCTGATATGTTCAGAAAAAAAATCATATTGAAAAAATAATAAATTTATATTCAATTTCGCCCATATATTATTTGTAATTTTATCTCATTTTTGTGTCTTTTTCAACATTTGAATTTTCTTCAAAGCAATGTATCCTTCAATCAAATTTTTTAATTTTTTTGCTAATCAATAAAACATTTCATTAGATTAATATCTATATTACTACATTGCATAAGAAAAAAAATATAGTTTCATTATAATCAAAGTCATGTATAATTTTTTTTTATTCTTAATACCCAAAACTCAAATTCTAAATTTTATGAAGTTTTATAATTTTATAATTTTTTTTAATTATTATCTATCTATATTTATGCCTCATAAGGATATTTTGCATCCCACATGATATGGGTAATAAAAACAGAACCTGGGCTTCCTCTATCTTAGCCTCTATGCTATGGCCATGACGAGAGAATTATAATCCTGTAATAATATCTTCTCACATATCACTTGCTCTTTATTTTCTTTTCATGTCTTCCTAAGTACATACGATACATATATTTAGCATGTATTAAAAAATATGTGATAACTAATTAAATGTGCTTGAAGGCCAAATATCATGTAAGAGAAAGATCAAGAAGAATGAAGCTCGAATGCTATACACAATTTTACAACATTTACATGGAATCTTTCTAAAAGGGTATATATGTAGGAGAAACTTTCTCCTTCAAAATCTCACAAAATTGTGGAAAGCTAGCTGAAAATCTTCCATTACTTGGTACTGACTGCTATACATGGGAAAGGTTATAATAAAACCTTTCCTTCTACTACCAGAGAATTTTCTGTTCTAATCCCTTACCCGGAAACGTTTCTTATATGTTTTTGCAACCTTCCCTTCTAGCCAAACGCTTGGTTATAACATAGCAATCTCTACTAACAATGGCGTTCCTATGATAGTTTGGGATCCTTTCCGTCGTTTCAAACCCAAATTTCTTATAAAAGTTTATGGCATCTTCATTGTCAGTGCGCACATGCAAGTAAACCTCACACATGTTCTCCTTGGAGCACAAATCAAGAACATGATTCATCAGCCTTGTTCCTACATTCACCCAAATATTATTAAAGAAATCACCATATCAGAACCATACCTGCAATCAACGAACACTTCAAAATTCATGGTGATGAATAAAGTTAAATGTATGTTCAAATGATTTCTCATAAAACTATATATACACCAACCATCTGTTTTCAGAAGCACTGAATTCTGACAAGTATCCGCACACTAAGAACACAATTAAACTAACAAATCTGAATTGGATCTTCAGTAATTATATAGTTTTGTGTGTTTGCCTTTTGGAGTGAGAAGAACACAAAAAATGTATGAGGAAAAGAATTTTAAGTTCTTAGTTACCAATACCAATGCGGCGATAAGGTGCTAAAACACCTATGGTCATGATATAGAGCCTAACTGCACCATCTTTCGTCTTCTCACGTCGGCATGCAATTGTACCAACACAAGCATCACTGTAATAAGCTGAAACAAGCAAGCATGAGACAATATACTTTAAGGGTGAGTGGGAAACAACGATGAGCATAGCATGAATAAGGATTTTAGGCACATGGAAAACTTGTGTCTATGTATTGAAACAAAATCCTAAAATCTTCAGAGAAACTATTGACAAAATCCCGTTTTACCCCATACCCAGAAGTAATATCACGGAAAAATGAAAACAGATGCAATAACAATCTAGAGGAACAAGGAAGATCATTCACATATGCTCAATGTCAAAATCAAATAGAGAGTAAACAGTAAAAGCAGCAACAAAAATTGCTCCTCAAATCATGAAAATTCAGCGACTAAAAACAACAGTACCGGGTGTTACAAAACTTAACCCTTCAGAAATTAGAGCTGAGGGGGGAACAAAAAAGAACAGAATATAATAGAATGGTTGATTTTAAACCAGTCAAAAGCAGAGGATTGAACCTAGTTTTGTTAGTTCGCCAGAAGCAAGAACATCGGCATAGTATTTCTCACTGCAAATAGGAGAGAAAAGAACATCATCGAGCATCTTCAGCTGCGTTAGGTTATCTTCTATCACGCTAACGAGAGAGATTGAAGTTTCTTGGCCAGGCAACATTCTAGAAAAGAACGATAAGAATGTCAGAAAACAAAAACTAATTAAACACCATAGTTCACGTAATAAAGGAACAACGCTCTTTAACCATTCTTCTCTCGTCGCTAAAGAAAGGCCCCATTTCTCTCGCTACTGATAAAACTAATCCACATTCTTTCAACATTATTCACAGTCGATACCCTTCAAGTCCCGTGAAAAGAAAACAGAACAAGCGAAAATACAAGATTTACTTGCTGATCTGAAAAGAAAATCGAAGAGACAAGAAGACGGAAGAGAGACAAAATTTACCTGAGAAAAGTAATCTTGATTTGAGGGACTCTTTCTTTGCTAGCAACAGAAGAGATTTGCAAGGGCAGGTGGACGAGAAGTTGGGAATCGAAACTTTATATGGCGATTATTGGGGCTCGTGAATAATATAGTTGATGACTTTTTTCCCGCTTTTTTTAGGCCAAATAATATACTCTATTATTTTTTTTCATTTTCTTACCAAGAGGGCCAAATACACATGGATAAAAAAATTCGTCCAAATTATTAATTGAAAGTATTCTATAAAAATTGTATATTTTTCTTCAAAATATTCATATTTTAGTAAGAATTTTGGATACGTTTAGATTTTAGTTCGAATAAAATTTTAAAAAATATATTTTCAATAAAATATATTTTAAAAATATATATTTTGAGTATAATATATTTCACCCTTCAAAAATTATAATTTCTGATCAAATAATCTAAAAATATTCTACAATCAATTTTTTTAGAAAAAAAAATAAATTATCTAATTAATTTTTTCTCACAATCAATTTTTTTATCAAAATTAATAAACAATCTAAGTTTTAATTTTTTTTCTACAATCTATTTTTATATCAAAATTATAGTTTTAATATAAATTATGGGAACAACTTGTAACAATTATTTTTCATATAAAATATATTTTTTAAAAATTAATTCAAATAAATTGATAAAAAATACAATTAGAATATACAGAAGACAATTTAGAAATAACAGATGAAGGAACGAAAAGTAATTCTATTATAAGATTTAATAGAAGAGATGTAATAAATTTAAGATTATGGGTTGAAGAAAATAATAATGAAATATATAAAATAGTATTAGGAAAAGATTTCTTAAATCTAGTAAAACCTTATAAAATTCAAGAAAATAGAATAATATTAAATATAGATCATCAAACATTAATAATACTAAAAATAAAATGACAAATCAATTATACTATATATTAGTAAAATTTAATTATGAGAAATATAGATCAAGAAAATATCATGCTTTAGTAGATACTGGAGCAAATCTAACAATAGCAAAATATAATGTTTTACCCCCAGAATTATGGAAAAAGAAACAAAATATAAGAAGAATAGAAGGAGTAGGACAAGAAATACAGATAATAGAATTAGAAGCAAAAAATATTTTAGTGCAAATAGGAAACTATGAATTAAAGATATTAGAACTAAATCAATTTAATGATTCAAGTTGTGATATTATACTAGGATTAGATTTTCTAGAACAATATTATCCTTGGAAAATAACAAAAAATATATGGATAATAACAACTCCATGTAAATATGAAGCATGGGGAATTAGGATAACTAGACCATTTAGAAGAAATGATGAAAAATTTCAACTAAAAATAAATGAAAAGGAAGTACAATTTTTACCAAATAAAAAACCAATAGAGATAAATGAAAAATTTGCATTAAATATAATAAATAAACTAGAAAAATCCATAGAACAAAGATTAGAAGAAAATTATAGCGAAAATCCATTAATTCATTGGGAAAAGTCAAAACCTTTAGCAAAAATAGAATTAAAAGATTACAGTAAAGAGATAAATTGTAAACCTTATCCATGGACAGAACAGGATAAGAAAGAGTTTATTATGCATATTAATGAAATGAAAAAATATAATTTAATAAGAGAAAGTAGATCCGAATATTCATCACCTGCTATGATAGTAATAAATCATAATGAACAAAAAAGAGGAAAATCTAGACTAGTAATAAATTATAAAAAATTAAATAATTTAGCAATAAGAAATAGATATCCAATACCAAAAATGGAATTATTATTTAATCTAATAAAAGGAAGAACAATATTTAGTAAATTTGACTGTAAATCAGGATTTTTTCAAATAAAATTAGAAGAAGAAAGTAAAAAATATACTGCCTTTAGTACGTCAGAAGGATTATACGAATGGAATGTATTACCTATGGGATTACATAATAGTCCTAGTATATTTCAAGAATATGTTAGTAAAATATTAAAACCAATAAAAGATTTTGCAGTAATTTATATAGATGATATATTAATAAGTTCAAATAATAAAGAAGAACATGAAATACATCTAAAACAGTTTATAGACCTAATAGAAGAAAAAGGATTAAATATATCACCAAAAAAGGCTGAATTAAGAAAAGAAAGAATAGGATTTCTAGGACAATATGTGTCAAAAGAAGGAATAGAATTACAAGAACATATAGGAAAGAAAATATTAGAATTTCCTAAGATTAGTACTAAGAAAGAATTACAATCATTTTTAGGATTAGTAAATCAAACTAGAAATTATATTCCCAATTTATCAAAATTAACAGCTAAAATATCAAGATTAGCAGGAGAAAAAAGTATATGGAATTGGAATAAAAAAACCGAAAATATAGTAAATCAAATAAAACAATTATGTCAAAAATTACCAAAATTAACTATTCCAATAAAAGAAAATATTAAATGGATAATATATACAGATGCATCAGATAATTATTGGGGAGCTGCATTATTTCATGAAAATGAAAAGAATGAAGAAATAATAACAAGGTATGCTAGTGGAAAATTTAATGATAGTCAAAGTAATTATCACTCTAATTGGAAAGAATTTTTAGCAATAGTAAAAGCTGTAGAGAAATTTGAATTATTTATAGTAAATACTAAATTTATTATTAGAACGGATAATACTCAAGTCAAACATTGGCTTGATAAAGGAATAAGAACAAATAAGTTAAGTAGTAAAATGTTGATTAAATGGCAAAGTGATTTATCATATTATGATTATGAGATTGAATATATTAAAGGAAAAAATAATTTGATTGCTGATTATTTGAGCAGATGGACAATAGAATGACAAGTAACGAATCTCAACAAGAGATCCCGACTATGACTACTATGGAACAAATAATTATAAAGATCAATATCTTGGAGATGAATCAAAGTCTGATGTACAATCAGATGAATCAGAATATGCAGGCCTTGACCAATAGTATCAATAATATTCTACCTCAAATCGAGGAGATTACTAAGAAGATTAAAGAGTTTGAAGAAAAGAATAAGCAGAAATCAATAGTGGACACTGCAGTCCAAGTATCATCCGAAAAAGTATCTTCTGAGGAAGTAAAAATACCAGTATCAGGTATCGTTACTAATAAAAGAATAAATACTGAAATAGTACCTTTTACAGAAATAGTAAAAGCCCAATCCGAAGAAAGAAAGAAAAAAGAAATAGTAGCTATAAGTAGTAGTAGTAGTAATAGTAAAATGAGTAAAAGTGATAGTTTTAAAACTACAGAACAATATAAAATTTTTAGACATTTAATATATAAAATGAATCATTTACAAATTAATTCTAGAACAATAAAATATGTTTCTCATTATGCTTTCAATAAAGCTATAATATATCCAGGAACATCACCAGAACTAGTAAAAATACTATATAGTTATGGATTAATACATACTTTATATCCGTCGAGTAATATGGATGAAATTAAACAATTACCAATATCTTTTCAAGAAGCTGCTAAATACTATTTTGGAATAGTAACTCAATATAGAGTTTTTATTAGATGTTATTCTACAATAGCTGAAATAACCCCTGATAAATTTTATCCACCTATTAATTTAATAAGATTTGGAACCACTAAAAAAGCTATAGAATATGATGAGGAAGAAAAAGAGGATATTAATGAAGATGAAGATTTTCAGTATAAAATTTCTAATATTAGAGCCTCTGAGACAAATATTATATTTCAAGAATTAAATAGAACAATATCTTCCCCGGATGAAACTCATGGGTCTACTTTGCTGGACCTACGACATTAATTTTTTCAGTAGGGAAGAATGCGAAAAATAAAAGACTATTAGAGATATGGTATGATCGCATCAAGACCAATAAGATGGAGAATCTAGAAAGAACCAAGAAAAAGATTTGTAGAGCATTATCAGAATATGCTAATCACGCTTGTGAATATTGCGAAGAGCGTGAAAAGCTTGACAAAGATTATGAAGATCCCACTACAGATATGACTCAGATATGAAGAATAGTCAAAAGTTGTTGCTGAAAAGTAAAAAAGAAAAAGAAAAGATGCTGCCGACAGTCTAATAATCCACAAGAAGACAAACTGCCGACGAAGAGTATCTATCAACAGAAGAAGCATGCGCAAAAAGAAGAACCGATAGAAGAAAAAGCAAGATAAGATGATAGCTAAGCGACAATAATGAAAAAGAAATAATAATAATTGTAAAAAAGTATGTTGTTTTATTATATTTAGTCAAAAGTTGAAGTCATGTATTGTCTGTAAAATAATTGAGTTTGTAAGCCGAAGAAGTCTATAAATTAGGAAGAATAAGTCATTGTAAGATATCGAATGTTGCAGCAATAACATTCAAGCTTTCAGTATCCTTGCTTTTGTGTGCTCTCTTGTTTTCATTTCCCTACCCGCTCACTAAAATTATACTTTCAGAATATTTGGATTGCGATAAACAGGTATGAGTAGCTAAATTTCTATAAGGGGATTAAAGAAGGATTATTATTCGGAAGTTTACTAAGAGTTATGTTATTATAATAGGATTCAATTTGTGTATTATAATTATCTCAAATATAGTTAATAAGCATTTTGTTTAACGATATAAGTGCATAGAATAAACTTAGTTACGCCTCAGGTAGGAAACGAAAGATGGCTGTGCTGGGATAATCTGAAGGGATAAGGTTGAAAGTTCCAGTGGATAAGGAATTTGATAATACCTTGTATGAAAAAGGACAGGGTTCCTTATTTCCCGAATTATTTCTGGTCAAAATCTAAGTTTATTATAAGCAATTATATTGTTTTACAATATGCTCATTGATTACATTTGACATAATTATGCTGCGCTTATTGTTCACCCTGTTATGGTATCAGAGCTTAAGGTAAATGGAAGATAATATGAATTCTTTAATCCCTTGTTTTATAAATTTGTGTTAAAGTTATCTTGTTTAATGCCTGATTCTGCAAGTAGTTCTGTTAATAATTCTATTAATAATTCTGATACTGAGATCAATAATTCTGCTAGAGAGAGAGTAATTTCTATAGTTAATAGTGTTACTGAAAAATATAAAAAGAAGATTAAGAAAGATATAAAAATTTTAAAGAAAGCTAAAAAGATTTTTAAGAGATCAAGAAATTTTGATCCAGGAGTATTAAGAAGAATTGAAAGTTTAATAGACGAATTAAAAGAAGATTTAGAAGGATGAATCATATAAGAATAATGGAACCTAGGATATATGGATTAGAATATAACGAATTACTAATAGATTCTTATATATTGACTAATAATCAAGAAGATTGTATGTTAGTACCATTTATATTAGGAGGAGATGGAGATAGTATAATAAATCAAAATAATTGGACGAATATGTATATAATGAAACAATTAGGAAGTTATATAAATATGAATATAGAAGATTCATTAAAAGTTTTTAGTATAGAACAAATAATGGAAAAAATACCAGAAGATCAAAGAATAATATTAGAAAAAGAAAATCCTAAAGATAGGATAAAAAGATTAATAAAATTATCGAAACCATTAGAACAAAAAATATATGAAATAAAAAATGAGTTAATAGAAATAAAAAATAATTTAAACAAAATAATGAAAGCATTAGGAATAAGTAATATTATAGAACCAATAATGGAAAAAGATCAGATAAATATGTTACGAATAAGAGATGATAATGATAATAAAGAAGAAATAACAAAAGAAAAAATATATTCCCAAGAAATGAATGAAAATATTAAACAAACAGGAGAAATAACAGAAAAAATATATAAAGGATAGGAAATAATAAATAATAATTTATGAAAAATATTCGAAGAAATAGAACAATTAGAATTAAAAAATAGAAATAAATAAAATATAGAAGAAAATCAATTAATGATTAAAACTCGAGAAGAAATATAAAAAATAGGAAAAGAAATAGTAAAGTATAAAGAAGAAGAAACAATATTAACTTTAAGCCAAAAAGAAGAAAATAGAATAAACGAAATAGCATGTCAAATAGGATCAGATTATTTAGATATAGAAAAGTTTTTTAAACCAATAAAAAATAAAGATGAAATAAAAATGGCTAAATCAATACAAGAAATAGAAGATGAAGAATATAACGAAATAGAAAGAATTATGGGTCAAGAAGAAGAAGAAAAATTAGAACAAATATTAAAAGAAATGGAAGAAATGAATGTAGAAAATTATGAATTAGATAATATAAATATGCAACAAGGTGGAATAGTTTTTAAAGAACCACAAGTACATAGTGAAGCTTATAGTAATATAGAAACCGAGAATAGTCAGAGAAGACAAGATAGACAAGAAGATAGAAAAGATAAAGAAAAAGAAGAAGTTGAGTTAAATCATAAAGAGCCATTAAAAGACAAAGACAATAAAGACGAAATATTATTTCAAGCATCTTTTAAGACACCCAATAATGATAAAAGATTTGTACCAACGCCTATAGAACAATATGAAACTAGAACAATACCAAATTTAGGAATATGGTTAGATATGAATTGTTTATTAGATAATGAAAAAATATTAGAAGAATGGACTAAGATTTGTAGAGCATTATCAGAATATACTAATCACGCCTGTGAATATTGATAGTATATTAGGAGCATTAACTGGAAACCTAATATATCAAAAAATAAAATTTATAATACCTTGTATGAAAAAGGACAGGGTTCCTTATTTCCTGGATTATTTCTGGTCAAAATCTAAGTTTATTATAAGCAATTATATTGTTTTACAATATGCTCATTGATTACATTTGACATAATTATGCTGCGCTTATTGTTCACCCTGTTATGGTTCTTTCTAGATTCTCCATCTTATTGGTCTTGATGCGATCATACCACATCTCTAATAGTCTATCTTCCATTTACCTTAAGCTCTGATACCATAACAGGGTGAACAATAAGCGCTTTACAGACAATACATGACTTCAACTTTTGACTAAATATAATAAAACAACATACTTTTTTACAATTATTATTATTTCTTTTTCATTATTGTCCCTTAGCTATCATCTTATCTTGCTTTTTCTTCTGTCGGATCTTCATAATCTTTGTCAAGCTTTTCACGCTCTTCGCAATATTCACAGGCGTGATTAGCATATTCTGATAATGCTCTACAAATCTTTTTCTTGGTTCTTTCTAGATTCTCCATCTTCTATATCTAAATAATCTGATCCTATTTGACATGCTATTTCGTTTATTCTATTTTCTTCTTTTTGGCTTAAAGTTAATATTGTTTCTTCTTCTTAATCAATATATATGTGAATATAAAAAATATTATTATGAAGCAAGATTAGAAAGTAATATTTTTTGCTTCTAATTCTATTATCTGTATTTCTTTGTAACAATTATTTTTCATATAAAATATATTTTTTAAAAATTAATTCAAATAAATTGATAAAAAAATAGATTTTATATAAAATTTATTCTACTCAAAATCTACTATTTTTCTTTCTAAAATTTATTCTATCTAAAATATATTTTTTAAAAATTAATCTAAACATATCCATAGAAGTTGTTCCTTTAGCTTGGTTTTGGTAAAGAAATGTTATGAATAAAAATAAGTGTTTAGATAATTTATTAATTTTTATAAAAAAATTAATATTAAAAAAATTAGTATTTAGATAATTAATTATTTTTTATAAAATAATTGATTGTATAAAAAAGTAGTGTTTTGATAATTTATTAATTTTTATAAAAAATTAATTATAAAAAATATAAAATGTATAGATTATTTTAACTAAAATCGTAATTTTAGAAGGCGTTGAACACGTAAAGAAAATATGAAAAAAGTAAAATTAATAAAGATAATATAAAAATATTAAATAATATAAATAAAATAAAATAATTTTTTATTTAAAATTAAAGTAAAGTTTAGACTTGTGACTTATGACACTCCCCTAAACACATTTGTTAACTTTCTTAATAATAATAAGATGGTGAGTTCATAAAGGTATAAATATAATAAGTATTATGTGAGTTATAAAAAGTATTTAAAACTAAATTATATCTATCAAGATATTAAATAAATTTTATATTTATATTTAAAACTAAATTACATCTATCAAGATATCAACTAAATTTTATATTTATGAGAGAAGAGATAATAATTTATTGCCTTCAAATTTTAGTTATAATTGGATCCAACATTATTTAAAAAAAAATCAAAACATGAGTCTTGTACTTTTAGTATTGTACAAAAAAGTCAAGTTCGTTATAATTTATAAAAATATATGAATTTATTATAAATTTTATACAATATATAAAATATTATTGTATAGATATCTTTTTCTTACCTAAGGAAAAAATCTTGATGCTATCTGTGCAGTGACTAAAACGATTTTAATTTAATAAAATAAATAAATAAATTGTTCTTTTATCTCCGTCAATTGGAGCACGTTTGCTTGTAAGAAAATAAAGGAAGAATTGTTTTTCGCCTTAAAAAAAGTGGCCAAGAAAAAAAGGCATTTGAGTATTTAACCATTACACTCGACCCCCATAACCGCCATGTAAGTTTCGATTTCCGACTTCTCTTTTATCCGCCATTGCAGATCTGCTCTGCTGCTATCAAAGAAAGAGGCCCTCCGTTCACGCTTACTTTTCTTTCTATCTTCTTTTGGCTCCACTTTTCTCAGGTAAATTTCGTCACTCTTCCGTCTTCTCTCGTCCCTTCAATTTTCTTCTCAAATCAGCGTTTATATCTTGCATTTTCTCTTGTTCTGTTTTCTTTTCATGGGACTTGATATCGACAATCATATATATATGCGGGTTGGTTTAATTTTGTGAAGATAGGAGTGAATGAAATGTGAATAATGGTGAAAAACGTGTGTTGATTTTTATGATTAATTTAGCGACTAGGGAAGAATGGTGAAAGAGTGTTCCTTTATGACGTGAACTAAGGTGTTAATTGATTTTGTTTTCTGAAATTCTTATCGTTCTTTTCTAGATTGTTTCCTGGCCAAGAAATCCCAATCTATCTCGTTAGTGTTATAGAAGAGAATCTGTAGCAGCTGAAGATGCTCAATAAGGTTCTTCTCTCTTGAATACAGTGAGAATTACTATGCGGATGCCCTTGCTTCTGGCGAACTAGCAAAACTAGGTTCAGTCATCTGCTTTTGAGTGGTCTAAAATCTACCATTCTATTCTTTCCATCACTTCGTTCACAGCTCTAATTTAATCTCTACATTGTACCGTTCTTTTTAATCTCTAGATTTTCATCTTGTTTCTGAATGATCTTCCTTGTTCCTCTATGTTGTTATTGCATCTGTCTTCATTTTTCCGTGATATTACTTCTTGGTGTGGGGTGAAATGGGATTTTGTCAATAGTTTCTCAGAAGTTTTTCAGCTAATCATAAGATATTTGCCTGGATTCTTTTTCAAACACCTAACTGCATTCTTTATTTCATTTAATAGCCTTTTGCTTTTATCATGCTAAATCATAAGAATTTCCCTCTTTCTTTCTTTCTTTTTTTGAAACTATTGATTTTGATCTTTTGAATATTGTGCATATTTGTATCTTTTCATTATTCCGTTAGAAGTGTTAAAGTTTTCACTTGAATTCTTGTTAAGATTATGTTATGACTTGTTTTATGAACTTGGGTACGTATATACAATGCAGGATGTCTTTCAGACACCTGCATTTATCTTTGTTCTTTCGTTGTTTGCTCTTTCCTTGATGCAGCCTATAAGAAATTCGGACTATATACATGCTCTGCATTTTTTTTGCGGGTAGCAATCCATTTAAATTACATTTATGTGCTTCAATATTTCAGACATGAGGGCATTCAAATGTTATCTGCAAGTCGTACATTGAGATGTGCTTCTTTCATGTTTCTAAAATCTTTATCCATACTGATCGTTGCTTCACACTCATCATGAAGACATATTTATAAGTTGTAACCATTAAAGTTAACTTGTCATGAGGGGTACTCAAGAATTTAAACAAAACAACATGCTTTTTTTTGACAAAAATAAATCTGATGTTCTGAATATCTCCTTAAACTAGTTATATTTAGGCGGTATTATCCCATGAAGGGGGACCATAAGCTACAAAAGCTCTCAAATATTCAGTACTTCATATTTATCTAGTACAAATTCAATTCATTTCCTATACTAAACCATACAGAGTCTGACTTTCTCTAAATTCTCTAGGGAACACTATTAAATAATCATTATAACAATTTCATCCAAATTAATATATTGACTATGATAACTTTCATTATCATTTTCCTATAGAGATTTAGTTAGCCATACTTATAATCACTCCTTACTTGAATGATAAATAGAATGAATAATTCCTAAAATGCATAATTCTATTACTAAAAGTGTTTACAAGAATGCTCATAAATATTCAAAATTTTTTGAAGTTTTTTGTATTTAGACTCGATGATCTTAGATAAACTGACGAGATTAAAAACCCTCTACCGATATTAACATCATGTCAACATAATTATTCTTCTTTTACAAAAGCCAAAAAGTAAAAATAACTTTAATAAAAAAAAGTAAATTCCCTGTTTCCTTTATATAAATAGCAAACAAGCCTGCGTACTTTAGATTTGTATCATTAGTGGTTCTGTCAATTCTTGTTCTATAGTGGTTGCGTCTTCTTTTTTGCTTTGTATAATATTTACACCTCATGTTATTCAATCTAATTTGATCATACCATTTTTCTAATTTCTGAATTCTATGAGCTATTTTTCCGGATGTATATATACACGTATTTGTACTAGTATAGTAGGCCCATTGTTGTTCTCATCCATAAAGAAATCGATGAAGAAAGTTGATCCCATACACAGCCATGCATTTTTTGTGTTCTTTTCTCTCCGAAAGGCATAATCACAACTTTATAATTACTCAGTTCCAATTCACATTTGTTGATTGAATTGTGTTCTTAGCGTGTGCGTACTTGTCAGAATACGGTGCTTCTAAAAATAGATGAACATACATCTAACTTTATTCATGGCCATGGATTTTGAAGTGTTTGTTGATCGTTGTTACGGTTCTGATATGATACAGATGAATATTGAGAATAATGCAGGAAAAAAGCTAATGAATCATGTTCTTGATTTGTGCTCCAAGGAAAACGTGTCTGAGGTTTACTGGCATGTGATTGCAGGCAATGGAGATGCCATAAACTTTTACAGGAAATTTGGGTTTGAAATGGCAAAATCAATCCAAAACTTTTACACATTTGAATCAGCTATAAAAGACTGCCATGTTTTCACCAAGCGTTTGGCTGTTGTTACTGAGCAGGAGGATGTAGCAGAAGAGAAGGTTGAAAATACAGATAAGAAATATCATTTCTAAGGGATTTGAACGTAAAATTATTTGGTTGTAGAAGGGAAGGCTTTTTATTATAAACTTTCCCATGCATAGCAGTCACTGGATATAATGGAAGATTTTCAGCTAGCTTTCCACAATTTTGAGACGTTTTAGAAAGATTCTATGTACATGTTGTGAATATTTGTGTATAGCATTCAAGCTTTGTCTTGATTTTTTTTCTTGCTTGATATTTGGCCTTCAAGCACATTTATGGCCTTTTTGATTCATTACATACCAGCTTTGCAGTGTAATGCAATGCAATGCAATGCAATATAATGAGATCTTGATTACAATGAATGTGTTTAGTAAGTCCTATTTATTTTTGCAGGTAAAGAACATCCTCTGCCTTTTTAAAGTGGTTGACAAAGATGTGTTGATTTTATTAATAAAGATACAGATCGTATACATTGCTTAGACATGATAAATTTGTTCAAAATAATTCAATTTTTTTATCTTCAATAGAAATATCCGAAATTCATCAAATGATGATGGCACATATACTAAAAGGAAAATTTATTTTTAATGGATGTTATATATTATACTAAAAGAAATATAATTTTCAGAGGACAAGAAAGTTTATAATGTATATATTATTGAGTAAATATTTATTTTTTTAATTTCGTATAATTCAATAGAGACACATGCCTTTGATCTATACACACACATATACAAAAATATATTCCCTGGGTCTTCATTAAAATAATTAAAAATATATTTTTATTAAAAAAAAAAAGTTATTTTCGCCAGCCTTGTCCGAAGAATCCAAAACCGCTTGCGCTGCTGGGAAACAACACACAGTTTTTATTTGGTCAAATGAAATATTTTTGCCTAATAGTATAATATATATAATATAATATATATGCATACAAGCCCTTCCACCTTATCATTATTCAAATCTCTTTATCTTCCATTGTCGTTTCCTGTAACTCGCCAGTCAATCCCCCTTCTTCTTCTCACACTCTGCAATCCAATCATTCCTTTGCAATCGCAATGCCTTCTACCTGCATTGTTCCTTCTGGTCACTCCGTCTTCTATCCTATATCCTTCACTACTTCCTCCGCATTGCCCTCTTCTCAGAGATTGAAACCTCGAATTCTAACGAAAACTGTGCCTTCTTCTCTGAGATCACCTAGTAGAGGAAGACTAGTTGTAAGAGCCGCTATTTCCATGGAGAAAGAGACGCCTGAATCTGAACGCCCACCAACTTTTCTCAGAGAATCTGATGGTCATGATCAAACCACTTCTTCCTCTTCTTCTGTCAGGGCTCGATTTGAGAAGATGATAAGGGAGGTTCAGGACAGCTTGTGCAGTGCACTTGAAGCTGCCGACGGGGGAGCCAAGTTTAAGGAGGATGTTTGGTCTAGGCCTGGTGGTGGCGGAGGAATCAGTAGGGTTCTTCAAGACGGAGCGGTTTTTGAGAAGGCAGGGGTTAATGTGTCTGTTGTTTATGGTGTGATGCCGCCTGAGGCTTATCGTGCTGCCAAAGCTGCTCCAGCTGATCAGAAACCCGGCCCGGTTCCTTTCTTTGCGGCTGGAATCAGCTCGGTGAGTTTGAATTCGATTGTTGGACGCTTTTAATTGACGTTCGATAAACCCTAACTCCTAATTGTGGCAAATGCTTGGATACAATGGGCTTTTTAAATAACATTTGTACAGTGGATGTGGATTGTTTTTATCGGTTATTGAATCACAGAGGTGACTCTAATTCTTGTCTAATAAGTCTGCTCCTTGTCCCTGTATTATTTCGTATTCAGGTTTTACACCCAAAGAACCCATTTGCCCCAACAGTGCATTTCAATTATCGGTATTTTGAAACTGATGCTCCCAAAGGTATGTTCTGGCCCCCTTTTTTGTTCTTTTTTTCAGTTTCATTTTACAATACCTTAACATTGTTAAGAAACTAGATTAACTGTTTGTCATTGTTGCAGATGCTCCTGGAGCACCAAGACAATGGTGGTTTGGTGGTGGGACTGACTTGACCCCTTCTTACATTTTTGAGGAAGATGTCAAGCATTTCCATTCGGTATGTGTTGTGTTCAACATTGGTTTCTGACTCTTGTGTGTGTGTGTGTGTGTGTTTAAATAGCTTCTCCTTGGCGTCTTTGTTCTTAAATGAGTAATTTGAATATAGTATTGTATTTTTAGGGTCCAGCCCAATCTTTTTCTTAACATGTAATTTATTAGTTTGGATTATCTTGAAATGGGAGGAGGCGAAATGTTCAATACAGGGTTTAATTTCTTTGAATAGATCTGGGTAAAATGTTTTTGTCAAACAAGTCATTATATATTTATTTTATCTTTATTATTATTTAAAACACGGGACTAGAAATCACTCATTGGATTTTTTAAAACATATAATTTTTTTAAACACCCCCCGCTCCCCTCTTTCTTTTCTTTCAATTCTGCTGCATATTAACTGTTTTCCTGGTTGTTCCCCTCAGGATCCTGATTACCCGAATTCCTTGCCACTAGATCAGACATAGTGACTTTATGCCAATCTTTCCATAAAAGAGAACTGTATCCTTAGAATATTGATTTGCTATTTTTATTCTCTCAATGCAATAAAAAGCTAATCTTTCACTTAGTGTACCTCTTTCATGCTTCTGTTGCAGATTCAAAAACGTGCTTGTGACAAGTTTGATCCTACATTCTATCCTCGATTCAAGAAATGGTGTGATGATTACTTCTATATCAAGGTAAAATTCTATAATATTTTCCTTCAGATTCTAGCTTTTAGTGCAGTAGTTGTTAATGCTTCATATTCTTACATCCTGTTTAATGATCAGAAATTTAACGCTAGAAATCAAGTACTGGGCTTTTAGAAAAGGAATACATATGGCATGGTTAATTTAGACTGTATACTATCTTAGAGTTTGGAAAACTTCATATATCTTCAAGAAACATATTGGTGATTGTGGGAATTCTGTGGTGGTGATAATGAAATATAGAAGTAAGGGGACAAGGGGGGATTGGTATTAGTAGGATAATATTCATGCTTGGCACCATTGGTAATGGTGGAACAAGGTGTGTGTTAAGATGAAGGAGTCATAGTAGAACCGAAGAAGCAGTTTTGGAGCAGTTATACTCATGTCTGGGTCGATGGCAAAATTTCACGGTGGTTGATTGTTGAGAGACAAATACTAATGGAGTTTGTGGTACTTGGTAGTAGTGTTATAATGGCTGTTTGTGTGGTACCTGTTCAAGTTGGTCAGATTAATGTGGATGAATGGTGGTGGTTGTCTTGGTGGTAGCTGCACCTGATCAAAAGTGATGGTTAACCGATTAATGAAATGGTTTTCAGTGAAATTTGGTTATATCATTTGCTCTCTTTTGTTTTTTCTTTTCTAAATCCAGAGCTGAATTTGGCATATAAGCATGCTACAAAAATATTTCTGTAATAAGACTAATAAAGAGCACTAACAATAATCGCTTGTGGAAAAACTTTTACATCAATGTTGATAGGAGTTATAAAATAGGTCCTTATCATCACTGTATACTGAACTGGTTTATTTATTATCTTAACTCCAAAGATGTGCTTGATCGCACAATAGATACACCATAAAAGAAACTTAAGTGGTGGAAGTGTGCTGCTCTGTTTAATTTAGTCTATACTATTACTGCTTTCTATTTTAAATTTGCTGCAACTTCTAATCTGAATATTTTCTGTCAAGCATTTGCTTTGAACGTGCCACATATGCAAAATATGCACATCAAATGATATTTTTAATGTCCGTTTCAAGGTTTTTTATTATGGTAAAACTTAAATATGCAGTTTCTTATATTTTTGTGATCAAGTTCTCAAAATTATAACGTAATTGAGATTATTGAGATGGATAACTGTTTGCACTTTCAGAAGGTTGTGATGGATTCTCTAAATAGTTTGGTTTATCAAATTACAAGTGACAAATACTTCTGGTGACTGTTTACCTTTTTGTACTGTTTATTCTACATTCAGCATCGGAATGAGAGGAGAGGGCTTGGAGGAATATTTTTCGATGATCTGAATGACTATGATCAGGAGATGCTACTCTCCTTTGCCACCGGTAATTGCTTGCTTTATTGCATTTATAAATTGATGCTTCTCATTAGTCAGACATCTGACTTTTAGTCTCATGCTTGCCTAAAACCATGGTGCAGAATGTGCCAATTCTGTCATTCCTGCTTACATACCCATAGTAGAGAAAAGGAAGGACACGGCTTTTACAGATCAGCACAAAGCATGGCAACAATTGCGAAGGGGACGATATGTTGAATTCAATTTGGTATCAAACCCAGCTCTGAGCTGATAAATGTACCGTTCTGTTCTTAATTTTCCAACTAGACATGACCATCTTGTTCTTAATTCCAATGCTAGGTTTATGATCGGGGCACAACATTTGGACTAAAAACAGGAGGGAGGATAGAGAGCATTCTTGTTTCTCTTCCACTAACTGCTCGGTGGGAATATGATCATGTAAGGTTTTGGTATTCTTTGTGGGATCATTAAATATTACACCTTTTATCCTAAATATAGGATTTATTTAAAGGGTTAATTTTAATTTTAAATATTAAATCAATTTACTTAATCTATGAGGTGATATATAATTTAATGTTATAGGGATATTTTAGATAAATTATATCACATTTGTTTTAATTAACTATTTTTTTTTTAATTTACTCAAATTAGTTGGATGTTCTTGTATTAAGCATTGAAAGGGTAGTTTGATATTTGGAGGCTTTTGCTGAAATGGTGGTGTCATTTTGTGTGCAGAAACCTGAGGAAGGAAGTGAGGAATGGAAGCTTTTAGATGCTTGCATTAACCCAAAGGAATGGATCTAGTTTTTTGAGCTGTCCCGTAGTTTTAATTTGCCTTTTTATGTTTCAACTATACGAGAGCTTGTTTCCCCTACTGATTTTTTAGGTGTATTGTATAGTTGATTGTGATAGGATAATTGAGAAGGCTATATCCAGAGAGTGATGAATAAAATAATCATCTATGAAGTTTTAATTAAGCGCCAGTTTATGCCTCTGTTTTCTATAGACCAAAGAGAAAATATACAAATTATTACTCCAGACATTCTTAATCGCACTTCCCTATGATTAATTCGCAAAGCGGGAAATTTTAGCAAAATTATAGCAAAATAGAATAGCGTCAAAGTTCTCCGTTGGGTGGCCTTTTTTTCCTGTATGTTTAGGTGAAAATTAATTATATTTAATCAATCTATTTATTAATTACTACTCTATCTAATTCTAAATATAAGAGTTAAATATATAATTTAATTTAGTATTTAATATAAAATATGAATATATTTTATCTTTTAAAATTATAATTTTTTTAAAATATTTTTATATGATTGTCTATAATTTAAATATATATAATTAAAAAATTATTATACAAAAATTATTATATAAATAATTAATTTAACTAATTTTTTAATTTATTTAAATTAATTAAATAGATCATATAATATTATTAAAAAAAAGTATAAAATTTAAAAAAGTAAATATAATACATAAAATTTCATCAAGAATATCACGTAAATGTAGGAAACTTATTCAAATTAATGAATGTTGTTTCTTGTTTTTTTTTTTTGCCAACGAAAATTGTGTTTGAAAGGAGTAATCGTAGCCAAGCTAAGATATCTCAAGTGTACCCCTTTTTTTTATTATCAAAAATAGAATAAAATAAATGTATAATAAAGCTACTATCCACTTCAAATATTTACAATTATTTATTTTGTGTTGTTATATGCATTGGACTATCGGGGTTGATGTGACAGAACTGGGAGGGGTGCAAATAACCAAGACCAAAGCTTAGCTTACGAATTATTTTAGGTGGAAATATCTCAGCTTGTAATGTCTACAGGAAATTACATACAAATCCCTAATTTTAAGTATAATTTACAACGGAAGTTTAAAAACTTAAAAGCATTTGTAACATGCCACTTTCCATCATGATTCGCTTCTTTTATAATATATTTTCCATGGCATGCAAAAATCTTTCTTCATGCGCAGATTCCCCCCCCCCCCCCATTCACTACCACGTGCAATATAGTTTTTTTTTTAAAAAGTACAACTTTCTATCATAGCCTCTTCCTTTTACAACATGTGCAACATATCGTTTATGTCATTACACCTTATCTTTCATAGTATGCAGAAATTTTTAATTATGTGCAATTTTCTTTCATATAAAATATGTGAAACTTATTTTTCGTTATATAGAAATTTCTTTTATAGATTATGATTTAAAACGTATAAAAGGGTCATTATAAATTAACAACTTAATAAGGGTGATTTAGTCTTTTCCCTCACCTGGGAGGATGATCTTAGAACTATAAGCTTTTCAGAGGCAGATAATGAGGAATTTTCTCTCTCTTTTTTTAATTAGTATATTATGTTGTGAAAAAGTGGGTGTATTATAGAAATTAGAAGTTTCATATTATTTGAGTGAATGAAGGCTCAAGAGTATAAATAATAAGTTATAATTGTGGGCTAATAAATAGGTCTAGAAGAGAGGTGGACTCGCGCGTATGACAATAGACTATCAATGGAAAATTCACTTGAAAACAGGTGATTTCCCCTTGTGCGCAAGATAGAGCATACAGTCTAACTAGTATCACGCTGGTTCGGTCTAAAGGATATCTCTTATGAATGCAACCGATGTTTCTGTGTCTCTTCATCCTTATAAAAATAGTGTATAAGGATGTTGCAGATAGATGCGAAAAATGCTCATACTCTCTTTTTATTTTTTTCTGCTAGATTTTATTTCCTTATTTTCACAAGAGAAATCTGTTTAATTCTAGAAAATACCACTTCATCTTGCTAAAGATAATGTTCTTAGATGTAATTTAGATTAATTGTTTTTTTGTAAGTTCCGTCGACAATATATTATCGGCAGTTAAATCAACGCTTAAAAAAATAGATGTATGAAATAGTCAACTATAAGCCAATCATGAACCCGCGTGCCACTATTACTGCAATGACCTTGCAAAAGGCAACTGCCTTTTCTTAAGGGAACAAAAGGTAACACAGTATTCTCGCGCTAAACCAAGAACAATGGCTACTTCTTCTTCCTCTCATTCTTCAAAGAAATACGATGTCTTCATCAGCTTCAGAGGCGATACACGCGAAAGTTTCACCAGCCATCTTCACGCCGCTCTCTGTAGAAGCAAGATCGACACCTACGTCGATTACAGACTTGAGAAAGGAAGCGAGGTTTGGCCATCACTTGTCCAAGCCATTGACGATTCCATCCTATTTCTGGTCGTTTTTTCTGATAACTATGCTTCTTCCACTTGGTGCTTGAATGAGCTCACCAAAATTATGCTAAATTGCTCAAACAATCATGAGAACCGTGTTCTTCCAGTCTTCTACAGGGTGAACCCTTCACATGTACGGAAACAAACTCATAGTTACGGAGAAGCATTTATAAAACACGAGCAAGGAAATCACAATCAGCAAGTGCAAAAATGGAGGAATAGTCTCACTCAAGCTGCTAATTTATCTGGCTGGGATTCTAGTAAGTACAGGTATATATCTTACTATCATATGATTTTTGTCTCCTTGAAAATTAAGGGCCCTGCGATATTTGTTGAGGATTAATGCGATTTCAAGCTAGGTAAGTCGTTATGTATGTATGCAAACGTATTCATTTGCAGAATAGAAGCTCATTTTGGGTCTAGTTTTGTCGTTATAATTCAGAGAAGGATTTTTTAATTTTATATGATACCTTTCTCTCAATGTGGTCCAGGAATGAAGCTGAGCTGATTGAAGAAATTGTCAAATGCGTCTTAAAGAAGTTGGAGCTTATTCATCGAATTTATCCTTTTAATGGTCTTGTTGGAATTCATGAACGAATTGTACCTTTAGAATTATATTTGAGCAAGGAGTCAAAAGATGTTCGATTTATTGGAGTCTGGGGCATGGCTGGAATTGGCAAGACAACTATTGCAGCTGCAGTATTTAACAAACATTACCGTGATTATGAAGGGTTTTGCTTCCTGGCCAATGTAAGAGAAGAGTCAGAGAAGTTTGGAATCACTAATTTGAAGAACAAACTTCTTTCCAAATTATTAGAGGATAAAGAACCTCAGGTTGATATGCGTGATAGAGGAACTCCTTTGGATATGAAGAGGCTTGGAAGAACAAAGGTTCTTGTTGTTCTTGATGACGTCAGTGATTCATATCAACTGGAAATTTTAGCTGGAGCACATGATTGGTTTGGACCAGGAAGTAGAATCATTATAACATCTAGAGATAAGCAAGTGCTTCGTAAAGAAGTGGATCTTATGCATGTGGTTAAAGCTTTGGAGTTTGGTGAAGCTCTTCAACTTTTCAATTTGAACGCCTTTAAAAATAATGGCATTGACAAAGAGTTTGCCTTATTATCAACGAAGGTGGTTCTGTATGCAAAAGGGATTCCATTAGCTCTGAAAATTTTGGGTTCATTTCTTCATGGAAAAAGTAAAGATGAGTGGGAAAGTCAACTAGAAAAACTCAAAAGAATGCCTGACATGAAAATTCAAAATGTATTGAAATTGAGTTATGACGGATTAGATTTCCAAGAGAAAAATATTTTTTTAGATATTGCATGCTTTTTAAAGGGCAGAGATGTAGAGGGCATAAAAAATTTGTTAGATGCCTGTGATTATGCAACAACTATTGGATTGAAAACTCTTGAAGACAAAGCTCTTGTAACTATTATGAATGAGAAGGTATCTATGCATGATCTAATACAAGAAATGGCATGGGAGATAGTTCGAGAAGAATCGATAGAAGAACCTGGAAAACGCAGCCGATTATGGGATTCAAATGATGTTTATGAAGTGTTGAAATATAACACGGTAAGAGTCAAATTTAAGAGTTTTTGGATTGACTGAATCTTTTCAACAGTATGTGGCATTGTCTTGACTATTTTTTCTTATTTATGTTCTAATTTTGCTTGCTAGGGAACTGTGTCCATTAAAGGCATAGCTTTGGATATGTCAAAGATTGAGAATCTGCCCTTGAGTTCTGAAGTCTTCACCAGAATGCGCAAGCTTAAATTTCTTATATTTTATAATTTTGGTTCAGAAGAGTTCAGATTGTATCTTCCTCAAGGCCTTAACTCTTTACCAAATGAACTCAGGCTTCTTCATTGGGATAACTTCCCTTTGAAGTCCTTACCATCGACATTCTCCGCGGAGAAACTCGTTTCGTTTGAAATGCGAAATAGCCAAGTCAGGATCCTTTGGCATGGAAAGCAAGTAAGTAAATATATAAGCAACCCATGTTCTTATCTTTTGTTGAGGCTATATGTTGTTACATCTCTCTTCTTTCCCTTTCACCTCTACAGAATCTTGTGAACTTGAGGAAAATTGACCTCACTGATTCCTATAATCTAATTGAGCTCCCAGATTTTTCAAAGGCTTTAAATCTTCAAGAAGTAGATCTTCGAAACTGTACAAGCTTGCGTGACCTTCACCCATCTATTTTATCGCTGCATAAGCTTGAGATTCTACGATTGGATTGGTGCGAGTCCCTTACTAGCCTTAGATGTGACACCCCTCTAAGATCCCTTCGTGATCTTACCCTCTATGACTGCTCAAGATTGAAGGTATTTTCAATCACCTCAGAGAATATGAAGCATTTGAATCTAGCAGGAACTGCAGTGAATGAATTGCCATCATCTATTACAAGTCAAGGAAAACTTGAAACGTTCTCTCTTATTGATGGTAGAAGTCTTGATACTCCAAGCAACTCAGGTGATATGATATCTCTTGGCAAGTTACATACTGGAGATAATTACATGCACCTTGATGCTTCAAATCTGCGTTTTTTACACGATGGCTTAAGATCTTTGGAAGCCATGCCTCATGAGACTAGCATGTTTTCTTCATTAGAAATGCTATTAGTTGTTGGAACTGAACTTAGAAGCCTGCCTGCAAGCATCAAGCACCTTTCAAGGCTTCGATATCTTCGCTTTGATTCATGCAAAAGACTTCAGTCTCTGCCGGATCTTCCTTCATCATTAGAACAATTAATAGCCATTGACTGCCCATCACTTGAGACTCTTCACTTCTCTTCAGCAACTAGTCAACTAGTGAAGGCAAACAAGATAAGCTTTGACTTCCAAAACTGTGCCAAGTTGGATGAACATTCATTCAAACTAATTGGATCTAATGTTATGGCTGAGATAATCAAATCTGTTCCAGCCATAGAAAAATGCAGTTTCTCGAATGGTAAGGTTGAAGTTACATACCGCGGAAGCAGAGTTCCAGAGTGGTTCCTGCATAGGAAAACACAAGCTCCTCCCATCACTATTGATCTCTCTTCTGCTCTGCATTGTTCTGAGAATTGGGGTTTCATCTTTTGCGTCATTGTTCCTGAGTCCCCATCGATTGAATGGATTCGAGTTGAATGCGAAGCGTGCTTGGAAATTAGTTATGGTGAATGGGAAGCGACACACGAGTACTATTCACTCTCTGCTAAGCATATCAACTTCACTTCGGATCATGTTTTCCTTTGCTATGATGAAAGCTTTTGTTCTGAAATACATGAGACACTCAAAGAAAGTGTGGCAGATGATGCTGAGAGCAACGCTCGTAAACCGAAGGTCTCGTTTAATTTTTGGGTTCATTATGGTGGTGGGGGCTTTCATAAGAGGCAACAGGGATGCTTGGATATCAAAGAGTGTGGGGTGTGCCCAACATATACATCAGAATATCGCAGCTTCATTGAAAAATTGGACTTGCAATTGAAGTCAAAAACTGAGGCAATTGAAATGGGACATGGAAGCTCTTATCAGAACGAACAGAAACCTGAGGGATTTGTCTTTCCTTATGTTCCACGTCGAACCTGGAAGCATGAAAGAAAGGGGTTGGGAGACATCCTCTTCCTGTGATGTTTGATAGATCAGTCCAAGTCCTTTTTGCCTTTGCTATTTTGGCAACTGATTCTTCATTCTAGTTTCTGAGTTTCTTAGAAAAAATGGTGTGCGCCAATGGTTTTATAGTGTACTAAAGCTCCCTGAATGGTTGCGGGTTCCTGGAATTCCAACCTGTATTCTTCTTTCTTAAAGGATAATGTCACTTACGATACTAGTTCAACCAAGTTAATGTGATCACTTTATTACCTTTGATATTATAAAGTGGTCTTTTTGCTTAACAAGCAAAGACGTTATATTATTTTTAACTAAAAAAATCTTGACAAAATTGCCTTTGCTATTTTGGCAACTGATTGTTCATTCTAGTTTCTGAGTTTCTTAGAAAATACGGTGTGTGCCAATGGTTTTAGTGTCCTAAGCTCCCTGAATGGTTGCAGGTTCCTGGAATTCCAATATGTATTCTGCTTCTTCTTTCTTACAGGACGATGCCATTTACTATGCTACATCAACTAATTACTTGTTAATGTGATTACTTTGATTAGCTTTGACATTACAAAGTGGTCTTTTTGCTTAATAAGCAAAAACATTATATTACTTTTAATAAAAAAAAAATGCTGCAACTTGTATGCCAACCTTTAATTAATCTTAAAATTAAAGCTCTGCTGCAACATGTATGCCAACCTTTAATTAAACTTCAACTTAAAACTCGAGAATGTTATATGAAATATCAAACTAAATTTGCTGCTAAAAATAGGAACTAAATGTATAAAATTTCACTTAGCATTATATTACCAATATTTTAAAATCAAATTCCAATTTATAACAAAATTTATAAAAAAGGAAAAGATACTACGGGCATTAACATCATAAAAATCTGTTTCATGTTCTTTTTAATATTCAAATATTAAAAATTTTCTTCGCTAAGGTGATCCCCATTCTGCACTTGGGGAGCTATGGAGATTGTCGCCGGGGGAGGCACTGGACCTTGAGCCACAAGGATGACGATCACGCGCCGTCGCTTCGCTACTCTCACTCGCCGTTTTTCATCCTCATTTGCCGCTAGAAAAGTTCCTCTTCTCTTTAACTGTAACACAGACCCAAATACCCAAACTGAAGCTACAACAACTCTTCAGGTTCTCTCATGGGGCAGAGGCGCCTCTGGCCAGCTCGGAGGTGGCTCTGAAGAAATCAGATTGTATCCTTCCCCTGTAGCCAACCTCCTTGTGCCCAAAACCTCTTTCATTCTCTCCCAAACCCCAGGCAGAATTTCTAGAAAAGGCCTTGGCGGAGAAAACATTGGCCATGGTGGAGAAAAGAAAATTGAAGTTGGTATATCTTGTGGGCTTTTTCATTCATCGTTGATTGTCGATGGGACTCTTTGGATTTGGGGCAAAGGTGATGGTGGACGGTTGGGTTTGGGGCATGAGAATTCGATGTTCGTCCCGACGTTAAACCCTCACATTGATTCTCTTCGATGCATTGCTCTTGGTGGACTACATTCGGTTGCACTCACCTCGTCCGGTGACGTCTTTACATGGTCAGAGTCACTGAATCACCTCAACATTTGCTTGTTTACATGTTTTTGTACGAGATTGTTGCTATATACTGATTGGTATCATTTAGACGGTAATAACACTTTGGTCTTTTAGTTATTAGGTCAACTTTAGCTGTAGTCCCCCCCCCCCAAATATGTGAATGTCTGAGTTAGTTTTCCATACTAGGCAACTTGGCAAGAATTAGTCCTTTTGGCATTTCTGAATTGCTTCATAAAAGAACTATTTTCTTATTTTTAACGACTGACTCATGCTCTCACAGTTTCACCAACTTTTACATATTAAATCTAAATGAGTCTATCCATTTAGGGATCGAATTTTTAGTTTACTTAGTCATATATCTTAGCACTCTTCTTGTATCTTATGATTTTGAATTTTAACAATTTTGGTGACCATAGCCATTCTTTAAGAGAACTAGAAATTTGTAGTTAGGAACTTAGAATATGTTGAGTTTTGGTGCTTTATAATTATAATCAAACTTAGCAGAGTTCAAATTTTAGTGGTTTACATAGGATTTAAATTACAAACAAAAATTGGCTGTATCGGTGATTTGTCTTGGCGCAAAAATTTACTTGGTATTGATATGTGCAAAAGCCATGAAAAACAGAATATGGCAAAGTAGTATTTCATTCACACCCATTTGTAAGTTTGCTCCCCTATTTATCCTAATTGCCTAAAGGCCCTTGCCTGTGTAAATTACCACGTATCACATGTATGCTTAAAAGAAGGAATGTTCTTGTCTTGGACATGCTTCATAGTCAGTGGTGTGTGGATATACTGTTTCATCTTGTATTCCAATCCGATGTGTGTATATGCTTTTCAGTTGCCTTGAAACTACTAGATATTAATGTCAGGTGAAAGACTTGGACGATTGAAACTGTCCTTATTGTAGCAGACAATTGTTTGTTTGTTTTTAAAATTATCCTCTTTGGAAAAACCTAATGAATTTTAGAAATTTGGAATGATTATGAAAAATTATTTAAGATGTCAATGCAATTAGAAAAATTTAGAATGCTACTTTATTGCATTATGTTCTATTTGGAAGCAAGGCAAATGCTACATGTAAAATGCTAGCACATTTTGAAGGGTCAAAATTGTATTTAAATGCTTGTAAAGTTTATATTTCCTTTTATTGGCATGAATACTGTGAACTGTTCTTTATATTGATTTGACACAAGTTTGCAGGGGTTATGGTGGGTTTGGCGCACTAGGGCATTCAGTATATCATAGAGAACTACTCCCTAGATTGGTAAAAGGCTCCTGGGAGGGAGCTATACGGCATATTGCTACCAGTGGAACACATACAGCTGCAGTCACAGAATCAGGTTTCTTTATACTCCTTCCTGTAACCTATGGCTCTTTAGTTTTATCACGTAATAGTCAGGAACATTATTTAGTTTTTCTAACCATTATATATAACAAATGTAACATAGTTCTTGTCCTTTGCGGTGTCAGCAATTTTCTGATTCCTTAAAGTAGAAGAAATGAATCAATGTGATACTGTAGGTCACTTGTGGTCTTGAATTGTGACTATAAGTTAGTATGGACTATGGAGCTACTGATCATCTGTCCTCTGGTTGTGTTAAATTTGCTGAGGCAACATTTGGCATTTTCTGAAATTATTTTCCCTTTAAATGTGAAGGGGAGCTTTATATGTGGGGGCGAGATGAAGGGGATGGTCGATTGGGACTTGGTCCTGGCAGGGGCCCAGATCATGCAGGTGGACTTAGTATCCCTTCCAAAGTGAAAGAATTGCCTTTCCCCTTTGCTGCTGTTTCCTGTGGTGGATTTTTCACAATGGCATTGACAGAGAATGGACAACTGTGGAACTGGGGAGGTAACTCACCTTTGCAGAGCCTTGATTTTTTTCTCTGGATTCTAGAACACTAGTACAATGCATTTATTCCAAGTTTGGTTTGGCTATTTCAGAGAACTGACAGTGTTAACCTCTTCTTGTCAGCCAATTCTAACTATGAACTTGGGAGAGGCGATAAGATTGGAGGTTGGAAACCAAAACCAATACCCAGTCTTGAAAATGTTCAAATAATTCAGATAGCAAGTGGTGGATATCACTCCCTTGCATTAACTGGTATCTTGATACAAAACTAGGATTACCGTGCTGTTTCTTTGTTGTGCCTATCAGATTTATATTGTATTGAATACTTAAATTTTTAATTTATATTTTAGATGATGGCAAAGTGCTTTCATGGGGCTATGGTGCACATGGTCAGTTAGGTCATGGGTCTCTCCAGAGTCAGAAGATACCAACAGTTATTGAGGCTTTAGCTCATGAATATATTATCTATATTTCTTGTGGGGGATCTTCATCAGCAGCTGTGACAGGTAAGATAAGTCATATTACCTTTTGTATTCTCATTGATCTATAATATTTGAATTGAATGCAAACATAACTTTTAGCTACCAAATCTTGGCCCTCTGTACATGCTTCAGTGTGATACCTTGGACAACACATCCATAAATGGGATAAAATGTATATAAAATAATCTGTTAAATGTGTAATAACTAACAATATACCCTAGAAAGCAACAACTCCTTGCCTCTGACCTACTGTCATCAGGGTATACTGCCCTGTCAGCGTTTGAAAAACTAGATAAGAATAGATGATCACTTGATTTCAGTCTTGTGATATTTGTGCTGTTTTCAATTGGTTGGTAGAATGAAACTGAAATATGTTTCTACTCTCAAGTCTGTGTTTAAGTGTTGAAAGTTGAAATTGAAAGTTGAAACATTCATATGGAAGTTTTAAAATATAGAATTTCAATCCAAAGTGTAATACAATGTTATGTTGGATTTGTTAGGCTCAGCATATTTTGGTATTACAGTCCATATATCATGGAAATAGCTGGATTGCAAAAATACTTAAACATGGGATTCACCTTTTTCCCCATTGCTTGAGTATGCTGCGTTTAGTTTCAGGTTAGATAGTCAGGAAATGCCCTCTTTTTCGCACAAAAAAAAACACTAATATTTTTGTCATGTCACCATTTTTCCTATCAATATAGTCCGGGAGATGACGGGCTGTTTTTTGTTGTGAGCAGATGAAGGTAAGTTGTACATGTGGGGAAATGCCAATGACTCTCAGTTGGGAGTTCCTGGGCTACCTGAGGTACAACCATCCCCTATTGAAGTCAACTTCCTAATGGAGGATGATGGATTGGGACCTCACAAGGTTTTGTCAGTGTCAATTGGTGCATCACACGCATTGTGTTTGGCCTTGAAGGAAACTCAATGATACGGCACATCGACCAAAAAGTTTTTCCTCTATCAATGAAGCCCAGTGACAAACATTATGGATCTTCAACAAGATGAAATAGTTTGGATTCGGAGAATACGGTTCATATAGGGGAACACATTGTCATATCTGGAAGCAGTTAGAGGGGATAACATATGATTACAAGATGGTTGTTTGATGGATTTACATATCGTTATCCCAGTTTTTCTTGTTAGCACTGTCTTCTTCAGTTTTCAGCTTTGATGAAGCAGATGAGCTCGTAGATTTGTACTGAGGGATCACAATAAATTTGATGGCTTGGTGCATTGAAATCATCAGCAAAAGGTAGCGTCAACGCAAATCAATGTTCCAATTTGGAGATCATTTGTGACAATTGAAATGTTTGCACCAGGTTGCCCTTTAAGGGTCTTCGCCCATATTTTGTTTCAGGGTGGTAGTTGTTTAGAACAATAATGTTGAAATTCAACAGATAGGAAAACCTTTTGTTAGGTAGGTCACTTGCCTTTTATTTTGATCTTGTTGTATGTCCTGGTTCCTGTTTGGCCTTGGTTGGTGAACCTTGTATGAGTTTTGTCCCCAAGTTAATGTCTAACGGATTTTTTGGGTAATTTCATATGATCAAGTTTCTGAAAATTCATCTTGAACCAGTTTCAACTGGCATGGATTTTAATTTTTATTGCATTGCGGTTTGGTAATTGGGAGAACATGTTGAGAAGTGTAATATTCCTCCAATTCTTAAAATATAATTTATTTAATTAATTTAATTAAATTAAAAAAGTTAATTAAATTAATTATTATATCATATTTTTTCTAAAATATCTTAATTATTTTTTTAACTCTCTTTCTATTTTTTATTTAATTATTATTAAGAGAGTAAAGATAATTTAAAAATAATAAATATAAAAAATAAATATATTTAATATTAAAATTAATTTTTTAATTAAATTTTATATTAAAGACTGAAGAATTAATAGAAAGGAAAGAAATGCGAATGTTAGTGTTTCTAATAATAGTGATATAACTCCCAAATATTCGCTTGACATTTTCTTTCTTTGATTTTTTTAAAACAAACTATCATGAATCTAAAGCTATACTGGATGATAACTCTCCCGAAACGTTGCCTATTCACAAAGGATTTAAAGTTAAGACTTTGTTTTATAAAAGCATGCGTGTGTGTAGAGAGAGAGAGAAAGATCCAAACATGAGTGTGTTGGAAAATATGCCATAGGAACTAATCATTGTCTTATGAACATTATTCATTTATAAATTTATTAATTGTGTTATCATATTATTTGCATGTTTACTGTGATAATCATCCTTGGATAATTCATGATCTTATTATAAATATCCCTGGTCGATCATTTATGCAGGAGCAGAGATGAAATAAGACAAGTATGACTTTGAAGATGTATAGAGATATAAATTAAAGTCATAGGCACATGTAAGAGTACAAGGTGTTAGACCGACTCGCTATGAGAGAGAATTGCATGTGTTACGTCATAAGCTTCTCTCATATACAAACTATGTCACTATGCCCTATGACCTAAGATCATCATAGATTCTTACATGACAAACGCTCAGCTTTGACCTAGTCAAAAGTCACTTTTGACCGAGTGATCATAAAGACTATGTTCGGGCTTAGTGGTTTTTCATGCGGAGGAATGTGAATGGTCAAGATGGAATCTGTCCCTCACATTTGTAGAGAGAGATTACTGGGCCTCTCGATGAGTAAGTCTGAGAAATGTATGGCCATACTGTAATGGAATGGTAGTTCCATTTCTATAGTCAGACTACTCAGGGATCGAGAAAGTAGCGGTCAGGAATAGGAGGATGACATTATCCATGCCCCATCCATGACGAAAATATCGCGTGATAGAAGAGACATGATATGGTTGCATAAAAGGTTACATCGTTTATCGATCCTCATATGATTTGGGTAATCGTTATGTCTTGCTAGATACCGCTTGCGACTAGTGAGCTAGTATAGCAAATGGCCCACTGTCAACTTCATATGGGCCTACAGGGTCGCATACAAAATAGCCCAACACGAGCTATGATGTCTAGATTCAATGAATGATCCAGGGTTGATGTATATATATATATTTATTTATATATATATTCGTGTATATATATTATATATAAGGGATATATAGGATTTAATTTATAAGGATAAATTAAATCTCTATCACGTTTGAATTTGAAATTCAAATTGATAGGATATCTCATATAAGAGATATTTACAAGATTTAATTTATAAGGATAAATTAAATCTCTATCACGTTTGAATTTGAAATTCAAATTGATAGGATATCTCAAATTTGATTTATGAGAATAAATCAAATAAAGTCCAATCTTATCTTTATTTAAATTAAATAAATAGGTGAATTAAATCTGTGGGACGGATTTAATATAAACATTATTTATTTAATTAATTTCTTATCAAATTATATAATATGTGATATTGTATTAATTTCAGAATTAATATAGATTAATTCCAAGATCCAATTCAGTTGAGTAAAACGTAGAGCATCCTATATATTTGATTTTAGGAGCTACGTTTTTGATACACAACACACAACGCAAAAGGTCGAACGGAATCTGCAAAAGGTTTGCAGATAAGAAACTGCTGAAGTAGAGACGGAGAGGGCGAATTCTTGAGAGAGCCTTGGAGGGACAGGAGACGCTAGCACGTCGTTCGTGGTTGGAACGCTGTTTGTGTGGATACCAGTAGAGGAAGCCGACCTGAGGTGTCGACTTCTTGTGATCAGAAAGAGAGCACGAGCCGCGGAGAGAAGCTGTGGACATCTTATTGCGATCGAAAAGAGATCACCAGTCGCGGAGAGAAGCTGTGGAAGTCGCTGAGGAACACCAAGGGTAATACTTCTTTCCACTTGACTTAAACACATACAGTAGATCCTGGCAAGGAATGGGAAAAAAATTTTAAATTAATTTCTGCTGCGTGTCTTCTAATTCCTTACAGAGTGCTTGATATAAGTCTCTCTGGCGTCCATTACATGAAAATAAAACAAGAAGTCTAAAGCATTGAACCCTTTATTGGCTGGAAAGCATTGGCCATATTTAGCTACTAGTATTTAGTAACTGTTGTTGGAGATTGGAGTGTGAAGTGGATTCTCTTCAATACGCTTGCTTACTTGTTGGATAAACTCATCAATTTCTTCATTTGCAGAAGAACTCTGATCTTCATTCATCCTCTCCATTTCATTCCTCTCATTAAGGTGCAGATGAGCAAAGTATCAAAGGCTGTGACTCATCAAGAGAAGATTCCCTACAACTTCCTCCATTTAAAGAATCACAAAACTTCAAACATTTGGGATCGGCATGCATACCCATGAATGTCTTCTCCAACAAAAGGAGAAGATAAGGAGAACATGACCTTCTTTGCTGCACAAGATTGGCAGAGCTTGCTCCATTCTCCATCTTTTGAGCTTGCCATAGTTGTAGCTGTAGTAATGATACTACAACACTACATAGAAATTGAATTGGTTCGAGAAATTTGGAGAAAAAAGGTTTCAATGTATAGTCGTTAATTAGATTTGCCCACCAATCCACCAGTTTTGTCAATTGATTAGCTCTCCTATTTATTATTATACTTTGATATTATAAATAACGGCCAAAATTTTTAGATATTCACAATTCCTTTGTAAATACTTTCAAGATAAAAAAAATGATCTTTAACCCTTAAATTTTCCCTTTCGATTAAGTTTGAAAAATTGGGAGCTAGTTACAATTTCATCAAAAAGAAATTAGGGTTTAATTGTCATTGGAATATTTCAAAATGGAACTAAATTAACGGCAAAAGCATTTCTACGACACTCTAGTTACTTGTCACTTTTTTTCATGGCGTGATTAACGTGGCTTGTCTCATGAAGTTATAATCAAATTATAAGAGATAATCCAATTCAACTTCCACACACACACACACACACACACACACACACACACACACACACACACACACACACACACACACACACATACATACATACATACATACATACATACATACATACATACATACATACATACATACATACATACATACATACATACATACATACATACATACATACATACATACATACATACATACATACATACATACATATATAGCGATGGAGACATGATTGTTTGGCAAAATAAAACATAAAACTTCAAATACCTCTTTCATAGAACATAAGGTCTAGTAATTAAGAAACTGATTCTAAAGCATTTGCTCTTTATTGTCCTTTAAGCATCAATTAATAGCCTTATTTAGCTATTTGGTAGCATTATTATTGTTGCTGGCAATTGCAATCTCTGGATTCTCTTCAAAACGCTTTCTTGCTTTCTGGATAAACTTGTCAATTTCTTCCTTCGCATAACAACGCTGCTCCTCTGTCATCCCTGTTAAATGGGAAGATGACGACAACACCATGATTGCGGCCATTGCTTCAGAAGATAGGGAAAGCTTGCACCATTCCACATCTTTTGATGAATCTGCCATGGTTGTATAGAAATCGAATGAGTTTGAAAGATTTGGAGAAGAAATCTCTCCATTTATAGTCATTTCATGTGCCCACACCGACCATTCTTGTCAATTGACTGGCTCTCACAGTTATTATTACATTGTACTTTGACTATCTTTACATATCTCAAGAAAACGTAGAGAAATCTCGCGTTTCATGTAACTGAATTTGGCTGCTTGTAATTTTAAAATAAATGCATTAAATTCCAGGGGTCTATTTGGAAAAATAAATTCATAAATGTAATTATGTTTAACCATTAGAACATAAATTATTAAATGTGGTCACCAGTTAATTAGTTATCACACCTATTTTTATTATCTTTTGAACCATTGGATTTGATTCCTAATTTTTACTACGATTTATCATTGTAATAATACTCGATGGAAATTGAATTAGTTCTTGTACAATTTGATTGAATTTAGTTTTAGTTTTAATAGTTTCTCTTTTTAAAATATTAGTCTCTATAATTTTATAAGAACTTATTTTAATTTTAGTTAATACAGTTAAATATAGGGACTAAAACTAAAATTTATTAAAAATATATGGATTAAAATCAAAACTCGTAAAGACCAAAATCAAAACTCAATAAAAATATAAAGACTAAAATAAAAATTTATTAAAAATATAAAATAAAAAGTGCAACTTCATAATAGATAACAAAAACTTGACTTTAAAAAAAAATAAAATATGATTTCTATGATTTGAATTCATGCTTAGCCTTCTTATTTTCAAATATGGTTTCATCAATTTGAAACTAGTTTGGGAGATTTGGGAAAGAAATGTCCCACTAACTGACCAATCCTATCATTGGATAGGATTAGCTATCACAGTTATTATTACATTTTACTTTAATGTTACGAAGAGCCAATAGAAAGAAATATAGTCCCCAAAAATTTGAAAATTTCTTTAAAAACTGAAGTAAATTCTTAAATAGGATTGAGAAATTTGGGAAAGAACAACCCCATCTTATATATAGTTCTTGGATGTTCCTTTCAATCTACCACTCTTTATAGTCGGCAGAACCTGCAAAAGAGCAACCAATCTGAGTCGCGTCCAAGGACACTGTCCTTAAGAGTTATTCCGCGACAACCGGCAAGATGAAGCGGTACTCCCCAGGATTAAACGGATTCTTCCTGTGGAAATAAGGAAACAGAATCTAGCGGAAGGAAATAAACTCAGAGAGAAATGGGAAGAGAACACGAGCGTTTTTCACTTTCTTCTGCAACATCCTTGTGCACTGCTTTTATAAGGATGAAGAGGTACGGAAGCATCAGTTGCGTCCGTAAGTTTCCGTCTAGGCACATTAAAAATATTTCTGGATAAGCAAAATATTTTTCACAAAAAGTACCCAATATCACGCTCTATCTTGCGCGCATGGTGGGGAAATCGCCGGTTTTCAACTGAATTTCCCATTGATGGCCCATTGTCGTGCGCGCGAGTCCACCTCTCTTCTAGGCCCATTTACTAGCCCATAATTGTAATTTATTATTTATACTCTTGAGCCTTCATTCACTCAAGTAATGTGGGACTTCTAGTTTCTATGATACACCCACTTTTTCACAACACTCTTATCATTTGATCAGTCTTCTCAACAATATAAAATAACAACGTATGCTTTAAAACATGAACATGAACTTCAAAAAGCAGGGACATAAGAAAGACTGATACTAAAGCATTAATAACCTCTTGATTATATTGGCCTGAATCCATTAACCTTATTTAGATATTTAGTAACCATAGTTGTTGTTGGACGAGGTTGCCATAATATCTTTAGTCTTTGAAAGCTCTTCAATTTGTTTGCGTATTTTCTCTCGAACGTACGCTGGTCCTCATTCATCCTCCCACGAGTGTCTACATCGTTTGAGCCTACCATGGTTATAGCTATAGTGATGATACGACAGAGTGCAGTAATAATTGAATTAGTTTGAGAGATTATATATATCTTAACACAAGCTTGATTTGGCCAACATGACATGAAAATAAAACACCTACTTCAAACACAGGAATATGTATAAAAGGACTATTAAGAAACTGGTTCTAAAGCATTAACCTCTTTATTCGCCTGTGAGCATTAATTTAATAGCCTTATTTCGCTATTTAATGACCATTATTGCTGTCGTTGCTGGAGCTTGGAGTCTTCTGGTTCTCATCCTCTTGATACTCTCTTGCTTTCTCGATTAACTTGCCAATTTCTTCATTCGCATAGCATCGCTGGTCCTCTGTCATCCTTGGAATTTGGATTTCCAAAATTTTCTTCAACTTCTCCATTTCTTTACCGCCGCGAAGGTGCAAACGAGCAAGCATGACAAGCTGTGACTCAGGAAGTTCATGAAGAGAAGATTGGGTTCGAGCTCCATTTGAAGCATCGCAAAAGTTCAGACATTTCGGATCCGGACACCAAATGTCTTCTTCAGAAAAGGGGGAGGATGGGGACAGAAAGATTATGGCCATCTTTGCCTCGCAAGATAGGCAAAAGTCACTCGATTCTATATCTTTTGCTGAGCCTGCCATGGTACGTTGTAGCTGTAGTGAACTGAAGATACTAGAGAACATTATAGGAATTGGGGAAGAAATGTCTCAATTTATAGTCAATAGATGGGTCCACCCGTCAACCAGTCTTATCAAATGATTGGGTCTCTTATTATTGTTATATTTTACTTTGATATTATAAATAATAGCCAATAGATTGTAATTTAAAACTAAATACATTAAATTATAGATGGAGTCTGTTTGTAAAATAAATCCATAAATATAAGTTAAGCCAATAATTATAAGTTGATAAATGAGATCATTAGTTTATTGGTGATCTCATTTATTTATAATTACATAAATTTTTAACCTTTAACTTTAACTTTTTTTTTTTTGCAAGGGCTTGCCATCCTTGCCATTGTAATTTGTAATTATAAAGAGCACCAAAGAAAGAAATATAAAAAATTATCAAATATGCTTCTCATGTCTTTAATATAGGATCTAATTAAAAAGTTGACTTAATTCATAAATATAAGATATATTTTTCATATTTATCTTTTTTTTTTTAAATTACATATATCGATACTCCCTCAATAATAATCAAGAGAGAGGGAGAAATTAAGAAAGATAGTTATAGTATTTTAAAAACATATATTATATTAAATAAGTTAATTAACTTCTTTAATCTAATCAAATTAGTTAAATAGATCATATATTAAAGATATGAGAGGTAGTTATATTATGAATATAAAGGAAAAATTATAAATTTGATCCTTGAAGTTTACAAAACATTTTAATTTAGTCCCCAAAATTTGAAATTTTATTTATTGATATTAATGTCATATCAACCAAGTTAAAAATAAAGAGACTAATGTTTTAGAAGCACAAAACTTAAAGAATGAGAAACTACGATTTGAAAAACTAAAATGCAATAGTGATATTAATATAATTTTTCAGCATGCCATGGTTGTGGTTGTAGAGATGATATTATAGCACAATATACAAATTGAATTAGTTGAAGAGATTCAGGGAAAAAATGTCTCAATCTATAGCCCTTATATATAGTGATCGTCTTTACATAATCTAAAAAAGCCCAAGTAAATCCTTTATTTTATTTTTTTTATAGTAATTATAGAGCATATTATTAAGTATCTATCTAATTTTAAAGTTTATAACTATTCCTTTTAATATATGTATTTTTTTTTAAGAATTAAACTTAAAATTTATATATATTTAATGAAACCTTATAGTATTAAATCAACTCTATAATAATAAAATTTCATATTTTACACTACTGATATGAGCTACTTGTAATTTGAAATATAAATGCATTAAAATTATGGAGTCTCTGTAAGATAAATCCATAAATGTTATTAAGTTAAACCAACAGGACATAAATTGAAAAATGTGAATATCATTGATTGGATGTCACATTTATTCTTATTTATCTTTTGAATTTCTTTTCACCTTTCAATTTGCCATGTGTTAGACATGCCCACCAACGACTACTCTTGTCATTTGATTTACTCTCACACTTATTATTATATTTTACTTTAATATTATAAAGAGCCTATAGATATAAAAATTAAAATTAAAATTTGATGCATTAAATTTAAATTATGATATATTTTTGTAAAATAAATCCTTATTAAATGTTAAACTAATAAATTAGAAGTTAATAAATGTAAAATAAAATTTAAATTTCCGTTGATAGAAATATATATCATATTTAGTGTCTAATAATACTTTAAATATAATTATTTTTAATAAAAATATATCTATCTTAAAAAAAAGAAGTTGTGAAGTGTGATCATCTATTTATTAATGTGACAGTTCATATACTTGCTGCTCAAACTTGCCAAGTTCTTCCTTTGCGGAACAACGCTGCTCCTCATTCATCTTCCTGGATGGAATTGCCAGGCAAAAGGCTCTTTAGTTTCTCTGTTTCTTTACTCTCATTACGCTGCAGATGAGCAAGTACGAAATGTTGTGCCTCTGTAAGTTCACCTGTTGGAGAATATTCTTGGCTGCGACCTACATTCATAGGATCACCAAAGTTCAGACATCTGGGATCAATGCATCCATAGATGTCTTCATCAACCGAGGAGGAGAAGGAGGAGGAGGACAACAACATGATAGCCTTCTTTACTGAGCAGGATTTGCAGAGCTTGCTCCATTCTACATTTTTTGAGCTTGCCATTCTCCAACAAATAGATATTGTCTTTACAGAGAGTTTTGAGAAGAAGAAGAATCATGTGTTTTACGTAACTTAATTGAATTTGGTTACTTGTAATTTAAACTTGATGCATTAAATTATGAGGTCGGTTCATGAAATAAATGCATTATTGTAAATTAAACCAATAGGTCAAAAGTTGATAAATGTGATAATAAGTTGGTTGGCCCCATCTCTTTAAAATATTTTTATATTATATTATATTATATATCAATTTATAAATTAAATAAATTTATTTTTTAAAAAATAATAAAATAAAAGATAAATTAGATTAAGAAATTATATTTAAAATTAAAATATACTTCTTAATTAGATCTAAAATTTAGGACAAGCCGGAGTAGTATGGATACAAAGGAAAAAATTAAAAATTAGATCCTAAATCTTACACAAAATTTAAATTTAATCCCAAAATTTGAAAAAAAATTTAAAAAATGAACTAATTCTTAAATTAGATTGAGAAATTTTGGAAAGAACAACTACAACTAATCATAGTTGTAGGATGCCCCTTCCAAACTGCCTCTCTTATCATTTGATTGGTTCTCTCTATAATCTAAAATGCCATCAAGCTGATAAACCAAAAGGCTATAACTTGATAAATGTGATCATTAGTTTATAGGTCTTCATTTTTATTTTTATTTTTAGCTATAGATAGAACCCATTAACAATTTGTTTTGAAGTTATAAATAAAATCGAACATGATTAAACATTTTTTTCCATTGACCAAGATCAGTGTTTTCTATATTATATTTCTTTTTTAGCATTGGATAAAATTAGTATCATCACTTTGATAAATAAATAAACAATTCTTTTCTAATATTTGTTACTAAGAGCTGAGTAGTATAAATGTGGAAATGATCAATGGACACATGGATCCTGTTTTAGCATTACTGGGCTACACATGAATTTTCATATTACTTTTTTTGTGTGACAAATAACAATCCTTAATGCACCCAACAAAAAAAAAAACAATCCTTAAACATTAAATATTAAAAAAATAATGTTATTCATGAGCTATAAATAATATAACTTACTTTGGGATCACTCATGTCATGTAGTCTTGAAGGCCCCTATGAAAACAATATTTTTTCCATTCAAATATAGTATCACCCATTATAGTAGGTTGAACTGATAAAAAAATGAGACATATAATTATTTAAAGTGTATTTGATCTCTAGAGAATACCATTTTATTATAATTACAGTCGCGGCACTTGAAGAGTCATCCTAACTCTTAAGTAGATGAGGGAAAATAGGTTAGCCCACGGGTTATAGACTAGTCGTCGCAACGTGTGGGCTAAGGGGTGGGCTATTCAGCTTACCCCAACTTTTTTTAACTTTTTTCTAATATTTTTAAAAAAAATATTTCTAAATTTTTAAAATACTAATAAAAAATTTTAATGTTATATTAACATAATAAAAAATTGCTAATATCATACTCTTAAAAAATTCTATTTTTTATAAAAAAAATATCAAATTTTATAATATAAATATAAATAAATATTAATATAATATTAATAAATTATAATATGTCAATATATATTAATAAATAAGTAATCATCTCTACTAGTATTCAATAATAAAAGTATTCAAAGTAACATTTGAATAAAATAAATAATAATATTAAAAAAAGTAGGTCGACAGGTTAAGGGAATGTGCAGTTTGCCCCAAAAAGTGCTAGTATTTTGCCAGCCTAAACCTACTCCCCTTCAAGGTAAGATAGGCTCAACTCGTGTTTTACCAACTCTACTCCTGGGTACTTAAGTTTATGTTTGAAAATAATTGATAACTTATATTCTAAAAATTTTTATACAAAAAAAATATAGTATCTACGGTATTTTTTAATTATCACTTAAATTAAATTTTTAATTATTTTTTAAAGGAATAGAAGATCCCCATAGGATGAGGATGTGAGAATGACATATATGAGCAATGCCTATACCAATCTTTATAGATGTTTAAATTTTTCAATCTTGGGTTATCCTGAACTGATTTTGAGTAATTTAGGATGGATCTATCTTTTCCTGTAAAGGGTAAAGATGGGTCTGTCTCATCATATGAAGGGCTAGGATAGAACGAGGGGAAGGATTGGGATGGGACGGGTCTCAGTGTGACCCTTAAGACTCTTATCCCGTCTTGAATATTTTTTTAAAAAAATAAGAAAATATTTTGTATCCCATATACTATTTTTAAGATGGGATCCAGTATGGAGTTATCCTAGTAGTGAACCGTGAATATCCCTACCAATCTTAGTACCAACTAGGGATGGAAATAGGCCAGGCCAGGCCAGGCTTTGGCCTTAACAGGCCTGGCCTGTTAAATGTCAATTCGGCCTGAGCCTAGCCTGTGGCCTGTTATAGGCTATTTTATTTGTCTAAGCCTGGCCTGTATAAATGCCTGGCCTGGCTTGAAGCCTGTTTAAAAAGCCTGATTTTTTTAATTATACTAATAGGCTACCTAACAGGCCTTCATAACAGGCTCTCGTAACAGACCCTCATAACAGGCCTCCTAACAGGCCTGTTAAAATAAAATTCAAGAATAAAATGTATAATAATACATATTAGTTTAATAGTTTGACTCTTGTATTGTGTTCAATACATGGTAGGTTTAACACCCATTTATTACACTTTAATATTAAATAAATTTTAACTAACAGGCCTAGGCCGCCTGACAGGCCTAACAGGCTTCGTAAGAAGCCTGAGCCTGGCCTCTTAAGAAAAACAGGCTTTCAAACAGGCCTGAGCCTGTGTATTTTTCTAAAAAGATCAGGCCAGACCAGAGGCCCCTGATAGGCCGCCTGACCTATTTCCATTCCTAGTACCAACCCCTCCAATGCCACGTACCAAACAAAGCCACAGGTTTCCCTTATGGTGGGAACGTCTAAATTCCAAGGAACTCGCCAAAATGAGTAAACCCAGATGAAGTAGATAACAGACTTGTTTGAATAATAATTTGGGAAAAAGCTTGTGAAAAAAAATTTAGAAATTTTTTTGAAAAGTATTTTTAAAAAAGAATTTATAAAAAAACTAATTATGAATAAATAAATATTTAAATAGTTATTACCAGAAGAATTTTTATAATTAAAAAATTACTAAAAAATATATGATTTTATTAAGATTAGGAGAAAAGAATGTGAATAATAAGAGAGATGAGAGAGAAGAGAAGATAAAAAAGAAAATAAGAGAGTATAGAAGAGAGAAGAGAGATAGTTTAAAAAAATATAAAAATAAAATAATAATTGAATAACCCATAAGCTATTTTACTATTTTAGAAATTAATCTTAGTAACTTATCAAAAATTTTAATTTTAAACTATAATTTGATCTAAAAGTATTTTTAAATAAATATAACTATTTATTTTAAAATTTTCTCAAATTAAAATTTAGGTTAAAAGCCTTAAAATCTTATATTTCTTTTTTTCCAAACAAACAAACTGGCACAACGTGTCTTAAAAGTTTATGAGAACCATGAAGTCCAAAACCATCAGCATCACCAACAAATTACAAGTTCACAGTTCTGAAACATATCTTGGACTAGCAGCATTTGACCTTTCAAAAGGGCATTACAGAAAGTGTCTTGAATCTTCTCCACGACAGAAGAGGGCTATAATAAAATAGAGAAAAAAGATGTGAAGCATAGGTAATCCAAAGTCCAAACTAAACGAGTGCAATTTTGACACTGCCAAATATCTAGGCAGTGTCTGTAGCTGGCTGCGTGACTCCAAACTTCACCAGTAGCTTAGTCAGCGTCTCAGGCAAGCAAACTTGGTACTTCACTTTTCCAGAAGGTGACAGGAAAACCTCAGCGAGTTCGAGTTTATCAGAGGTCAAACTTGTGCTGTCCATAGTTTTACTGAGAACTTTGAGCGCAAGCTGCACAGCTTCCTCCCTTGTGATATCATCCTTGTAATCTTGCTTAAGTATTGACTGTGCTGCCTGGTTGTTGGCACCAATAGCTGCAGCTTTCCAACCACCATAATTTCCACTAGGGTCACTCATGTAAAGTTGAAAGCCATAATTTTTGTCCCAGCCAGCAAAGAGGAATGAGACTCCAAATGGCCTAAGACCACCAAATTGTGTGTAACCTTGCTTAGTATCGCATAGAGATTGAACCAACTGTTCGACTGGCATTGGCTCTTGGTAAGCGTAAGTGTAGCGTTGTGCTTGGACCCTAGCGGTGTTGATCAAGATGTTAGCATCAGACATTATACCGGCCACAGCACAAGCAACATGGTCATCAATCTTATACATCTTCTCTGTTGATGTTGAGGTTTGCAGAAGCTTGGATGTTACCTTTTTCTCACCAACCAAGACAACCCCATCTTTAGATAAGATCCCTATAGCAGTACCTGCATTTCCAATAGCCTCCATTGCATACTCAACTTGGTAAAGACGGCCTTCAGGAGAGAAGATTGTTGTACGGCTATCATATCTTCGGGACATATTGATCTGTGAGTATTAATTCAAAGCTAAAAGGAAGGAACATAGGGATTAGAAGTTAAAAATATTGCTCAGTAAAACAAATTACTTTAACATTAGATACTGATCTCTGCATGATATACCGACAGCTCAGGGGGGAACTATAAACTAAACTAACAAACTATAACAAGTAAAACACAGCATTAAAAAAATATAAATTATCTATATATCAGAAGTCCCCCACACCTTCAGGTTAAAATCCAGTACTAATTCTAATAATTACTAGGTGAATATCAAAGACTGATGCAGTAGACTTCATTACTATAAAATACACCACTACACCAGGATATATTTTACCTTGCACATAATTTTGATATCAAATTTTCCTTGTTTAAGAACCATGAAAGCATTAGATCTTACGATAGCTTGTTGGTATCAGTCATTCCCACAGATTTTTCTTTCCGCTCCTTTTCTTTCCATTTATGTCATGGGTCTTAAAAACTGGGTTTGAACAATTCCATTAAGAATAAGCAAGACAAGATAAACCAACTAAAAAGGAAAGATGGAATATATTACTTCACTTGCTTAGAAGTTAAAACTGTTAATGATCCATGTACAATGGTGTGGGTCTAACGGTTTGAATGGTTGCCACTTGCCATCAGTTTTGATAGAGTGAAAATAGCACTTGAACACATTTAGCCATTTCCCCTCTCATTGAAAAAGAGGCTCAGATCTTTACAAAAGGGTTCAAGGGACTCTGACAATAAAGTTCATGCCAACTAACTTAAATCTTCTCATGAGCATAACTTAAATCAAGAAATTTCACATCCACAAAGGCTCAAACCACAAACTTAATGGCCTGGTTTTTTCTACTAGTGACTCGGAAGTAGGCGATGCCTGTTGGAACAAGATATAACAGTAGCTTGTCAACATCAGATATAATAAGCAGGCATGTGTTTGCAAGAGCTTGAATCAAGTGGCTAGGTGAGTATGGATTTGTCGAGATCCCAAGTTCAAATTCTTAACATTTTCCAATGCACCAATATGGAAAAATTGGATTGTTCTTGACATAATAAGTAGAGCGCAATTCATTCTGCAAAGGTGTTAGAATACAAGAGAGACTTCCCCAAGGTTAAAAATTCACCTAGCTCCCACGTAGAAATAATTATAGCTTGTGTTCTATTGAAATTGACACTACAGAACACCCAACTCCTTCCATAAATCCTGTAAATGGGCCACCATATCCAAGAGGCTTTTAACAAAGGACCATGCCATGGAATAATTAACATTCAAGAACTAGAGTCTTATATTTAAAACCTAGCTTCAAATTTAGATTAAGGAAAATATTCCCCTTTTTTACTCCCCCCCCCCCCCCCACCAAAAAAAAAACAAATGTTAGACATTAAGCTAATGATCAATAGCTATATCACCCACCCAATATAACACCAATGCACCATTTTTCAACGGACTGGCAGCACAGAAATATCTCCTAAAGAATCTAAAATAAAAAACAGTACAAAGGCTGGTTCAGAGATCTAATCAGTTGATGTGAACCTGGAGAAATCACAAGTTTCCTAACAAGCTGGAAAAATATATTCATCTCATGTTTGCCACTCGGCATGCACTAATGGAATGGTTTGCTATTGTAGACTGAACCTTTAGTAAAATAACCGAAGGAAACAACAGAGGAGAACACTGGAAAAGAAGAAGAAGAAGAATAGCTCTGCCACTGAGTTACTAAAATTTATCAACCAAATTATTGGCTGTGAGGAACTTAGGATACAAGGCCCTCAAAATCTAATTCCTGCAACAGAACTAAAACTTCAACCGTAGAAGTTCCAGATAAGAATGAACTCGATTTTACTTGGACTTTCGTATGTATAATAAGGTGAACACAAAGGAAAAAGGATCACAAAACTCTTGACATAACAGGAGAATGAAATTCAGTAGAAGATTTCTCCAAACAAGAAGAAATAGTCAATGGCACCAAAACACATATAACTGAAGCACTAAAAGTCTAGCACTTGGCTCCTTACCCACTAAACGGAGCTGAAATATAAAATGCCCACATTTCTGGAGAAAAAATAGTCAACTGAGGTTTCACTAAATGTTAAGTGCGTCGTTTCATCCTCTATTAAACAGATCGATAAAACGAATTGCCTGACTCTCAGAGCGAAACTAGGTAAAATAAAAGAGAAAGCAGTATCCAGAAAGCTTTCAACAGTAAATAGAAACAGAAAATAATCATCGTACCAGATGTTATCAAAAGAAACTGCAGCCAAGGAGATGATCTTACCGGATGTTCTTCTCGGTGTGAATCAATGAACTCCGCAGTTGGCTTCACGATGGAGAAGACAATCGCTCCTTGGACCACAAAAGGCGTTGCTGCTTGTTCGCCAAGAAAGATTGCTTGGGCTAATGAAATGGGCTTGCATCTCTTTTTCTTTCGGGGTAAAAATGGCCCATGTGGAAGCTTGGTTGGGTCATCTATCAACTTCTTGGGCACACATTATTAGGAGAAAACATGAAATAAAATGTATTGATAATTTCTAAAGCCGAGAGGGCGTTATAGGGATGTTTGTTTAAGCTTAATAAATAATTAATTTTATTGTTTGTGAATTTAACTAGTGAAAAGATGATTCATGTGACTATTTAGAATATATTCGATATTTAGAAAATATTACTTTATTATAGTTCTACTTGCCGTGCTTGAAGAAGTATTCAAGCTCCTAAGTGTATAAGTTTACGCCTAGGAATAATAGACGGCTCGCCCTTTCTGATATTAGTATTGCCTAGGAGGAGAGGAGACTTCATCCTGCCTTTAGATCGTGGGTAAGTCCTACCCCTTTCCAAAAATTCTTTATGAAAAAAATAATTAATTTTTACCCACTGTGGGTTTAGCTAGTGAACGGGTGAGACATGCGACCTTTTGAAATGTATTCGATTTCAAAGAAGTAATATTTTATTGTAGTTCTAGTCACAGCTCTTGGGAAGGCATACTATCTATTGAGTGTCTAAATTTACGTCTAAGGGTAATTAACGACCTACCCGATATTGGTATCGTCGATAGAAAAGGGAGACTCCACCCTAACTTTAGATCGTTGATAAGCCTAACCCTTTTCTAAAATTTTTTGTAAAAGAAAACAAATACTTATTAACTTTTATATTTTTTAGAAATTTTATGAAAATTAATTTATCATTTAAAATGTTATGAAAACCAAAAGTTATTTAACATTTAGTTATGATCATAAAAATGATTGAGTATTTACTAATTTTCAGATTATATAATATAATCAACTAGTACATACTATTTCTCCAAAGTTTTTCCCAAAAAAGGTATTTTTCATTTTAAAAATTGAAATAAACAAGCCTTCTAAAAAAATACTTTAATTCAGAAAACTTCTATTTTCATATTATAGAGTAAACGACTCTTTATTATTTTGTTATTTTCACATTATTATCCTATGAAATTCGTATAATCAATATTGATTATTTTTTTACAGCTATCAACTTAGTGCCTGTTTAAATAAGTATTATAATCAATTATGAGAGTAAAAACCATGATTTTTTGAAAAATATCCAAACATCTATACTAAAATTAATTATGAACCTAAAAACAAACACTCATATACATGTTGAAATGCATCAATTATTTGGTGCACATGCTAAGGACCAGTTAAGTGCACCTTTATTTCTCATATACAGTCAGTATTTTAATCTTATTTGTAGTATAATTTTATCCATAATATTTTTAATTTAGTATAATTTGACCCATAATCTTATTTCCCAAATACCAAAAATTACACTAAATTAAAAAGATTATAAGTAAAATTATACCACAAATAAGATTATGATATTGGCTAAATATAAAAAATAAATTCAGAATATTAAGTATTATTTTACAATATATATGTCTTTTGGGAATTGTACGTAGAAATAGTAGTTATTGTGTGTTCAATTATAATAGTACTTATGGGAAACACACATATCATCAATTGTGTTTTTAATGAAAAGATCATACATTAAAAGACAAGAAGTACAAAAATACGAATACGGGAACATAGTAGCAGATAGAAAATCCCAAAAACTCAAGAGGCGGCACGGAATCCCCAAGTCTATTAAACTTTCAAACAATCGAAGTACTGGATTGAGATTGGCCAAAAATCCTAAATTAGCCTTCTGCTCACATATCAACAATTGCTGAATGCTCATGGTCAGGGGGGAAAGTTAAATGATGAAATAAAAGTGAAGTGTTTTCATTGCTAACTTTTCTTTCTCCTAGATCCAGACATGTGTATTATTATAAAGAGAAGAGCTAATTATTAATTCGATCATCAAAATCAAAATAAGGAAAAATATACAACTAAATTATATATAAGATGTAAATTTGTTTTGTATATTAGACTATTATTTCTCTGATTATTGACATTTCTAGGTTATTTTAAATATACCATAATACATTTTTTCATGAAACGAGATCAAAGTCATCACCAATTATTTTTCATCATTATCATACAATTTGAATTGATAATTTTAAAAAAAAAATGTTGTGATAATTTTGAAACTGACTTTTTGGCTTATTTCAAAAATATCCTTGGCAATTAGAGAGTACGATCACATGTGTTGAGATTTGAGTTGTTAAAAAAAAATGTAAATTTCAGGTATTCATGCAATTTCCTAATTCCAAAGCACTCACGGGTTTACTACATTTCACTGACCGAATCACTAGCACATACTCAGAAAAAGCTAAATGACAAACATATTTATAGAAAAAAAAATAATCTTCATATGATTCTCACAAGTCTCAATTGATGAACCAACACTTCTATCATCATCAGTAAAAAAAAACACATTTTTTCCCTTGCTCTTGAATCTTGATAGAACATCGATTTGATGTATGGTACAACTTAAACGACGAAAGCTAAAAACACTAGTCCCTTTCTTCAAACAGCAACTATCTCAAACATCGATCGCTTATTTGATGCAAAAGTGATCCAACCCCTGCAAAACATAACCAAAAGCTCAACTATATAACTATATAAATCAAGTTTAAGTAAAAGATGGTAAGATTAGGGTTTAGGCTTGATTATACATACGTTGTTAATTAGTTGGGCAAACACTGAAACCCTTGTGGAGGAACCTTGCCACAATCAATGAGGACTTGAAGAGCGATGGGAAGAATGATATTGATATTCAGAAGCTTCAATCTAATGGTGGTGCAGAGGCACACGGCAGCATCTAAGTCCAGAAGCCCTCCAAGCAGTGGGCAACATGCTTGTTTAGCGTTGTCTCCGATTCCGATGTGTATCAAACCTCCAAGAACATCCACACATGCCCCTAGCTTCAAACTGTCAATCGGACAAGTGGGTTGCGCAGGCGGCGATGGCGGAATGTATGGTGGTGGTGGTGGGCACGGTGTTTCAGATGGTGGAGATGGAGGTGTCACTATTGGTGGTGGGTTTATTACTACCGGTGGTGAAGGTGGTGTCACGACCGGTGGGTTAGGCACATACGGTGGTGTCGACGGCGGCTTCACGTCCGGTGGGTGAGGTACATATGGTGGGCTCACAACCGGGGGTTTTGGTACATAAGGTGGGTGCACAGGTGGTTTTGGGACATATGGGGGCTTCACAACCGGTGGTTTTGGTACATACGGTGGGTACACAGGTGGTTTTGGGACATGTGGTGGTTTCACGACCGGTGGTTTTGGCGCGTACGGTGGTTTAGAACGATGAGGAGGTTTTGGGACGTGATGGTACGGTGGTTTTGGGCCGTACGGTGGTTTAACGACGGGTGGCTTGTCGTGATGAGGAGGTTTCGGGGAAGAAGAAGGTGGAGGACAAGGCTCTTTAGGCTTGCCACCGTGAGGAGGAGAACGATGAACAGGAGGCTTCTTGACAACTTTAGGAGGGTGGTTTTTTGGAGAAGGGTAAGGGCAATATGGGCAAGCGAGAACAGTGAGCAGTGAGCTCAAGTTCAAGAGCAAGATGAAGAGATTTGATACAGAATAATGATTCACCATTGATGAAGATCAAGAATCATTCACCAGCTAGCTTGCTTGAGTGAGAGAACTGTTGTAAACCCTAGAGGGTGAAGCCCTAGTTATATACGTGTGTCTTGGGGGCAATGTAGTCACGGACGGATACAGACTTGTCATTTCTTATTATGTGCTGCTAGCTAGTTGCAATTAAATTAATTTATTTTTAAAGTTGATTCATTGACTTGAAGATATTTTGGAGATTTTATGGGCGGTGTATATGTTTTTGTAATAATTAGTGGCAATTTATATACTCCTCAAATTTTAAATATAAAATTTAATTGATTTTTTTTATAAATTAATAAAACTACTTTATATTTGAAGTTATTTATTTCTAAGGATCCCTAATAGGAAATATATTCTTAGTTTAAGTGGCAAATCTGTGCTATATAACTATAAGTGGTAAATTCAATGTGTCCTTGAGAATGAATAGCTTCTGTATTTAGTGCTTGAAAATAATTTTTCTGAGATGTATAAAATACTTTAATATTATTAAATTGTTTTTATTATTTATTAAAAATATTAGTGGGTCAGACATACCCTCTTAAGGAAATGACTAAATAAAGTTTATTATCATATGTCTAAATTTAACTTATAATTAATAATTAATGAAGCCAAACTAAAAGAATTTGAATGAGAAGGAAACGACACAATGAGCAGCTTTATAATGAGGCAATCAGCGGCTTGAGGGGTTTGGATTCAAGGAAAAGGGTGAAATTGAACTTCAAAAGATATGCAAGGGAAAGCTACAAAGTCCAAGATCTCAGAATTTTAAGTACAACGTGGTTTATTTTATTTGTTACAGAACATGTTTTGACAGCTACCAGTCTGTTTCCTGTTCAACCCGTGAATGATTCATCGTGCAATATAGAGAAGATACATTTCTAAATCATTTCTAACTTATTTATTTAAAAGATACATTTCTTCTTACCTTCTTCTGAGGTAGAAAACTTAGTTCAATTAGAGTTAATCCTTCTCTTAAATCTTTACTAAAGATTAGGGTCAATATTATTGTTCATCTTTACAATAATTTAATTAAATTTTGATTTTATTCTATATAATTTAAAATTATAATTCTTTATCTTTATAATTTTATAAAGATTTAATCTGAATTAATACTATTAAATATAGAGATTAAAATTAAAATTCTTTAGATCAAAATTAAAAAGTTTTACTTTTTTTATACTTTTAACAAGTTCTTAATGGTGTTAACTTTAAGTTAATGACTTAAACTCAAAAATTCTTATGAAATTGGAGAGACGAAAAAATTATTATTTAAAATTATATATATTAAAATTAAAATATAAGGATAAAAAATAATATTAAACATAAATATTGTATCACTACCAATTAAGGTTATATCATCTACGAGATTATATGTGCTCAATTAGAATATCTAAAATTAGATAAAATAATTAAGGGCTCATGGATGATCTTTAGTGAAAGATCAATGTTTATAAAAAAAAAAAAAAAAGGTATTTTATCTCATTTATGATAATTCTCCCACAAGTTGTTGCCTCTCATTACGATGTCGTTTATAGGTAAAAGCATCCATCCCATGATCGCCTTTCTTCCATAGGGCTTTCTACAACAATTATCTTGGTACTCAATCATAATTTTTTAACAAATCAATGAAAACTACATATAACCAAGTCCAATTGTTTATTGCGATATATTTTCATAAACTTCCATATAGGAGATATATTGCTTTTATTATAGACTATTCTTCTACATAAATCTAAATTGATTATCTGAAATACAAGTCTCATTTTTTTTAATTTATGTTTAAACACTCTATTTTTTGTAAATTTCATAAATTTTATCCCTTATTAGTCTACATAATTTTAGATAGCACTCTATTTTTCATGTGTATAGGAACCAAAGTGATTCTCCTCCATTTCTCTAACGTTTCTTAGACCTCAAAATCTCATAAGATAGCTCAATAAAGGGAAAAAATAATTCTTCTAAGTATAGATGCAAATACAAAATTAAACTTGGGTTAATTCTTTTAAATTTTATATTATATATAAAGACAAACCTTGTTATCTTGTATTATATTATTAGTGAATTGAAGCAATGGAAAAGTTAATAACAAGGGGATATTTGTGTAAATTAAAAAATTTAGGGAGTTTCTTATTAAGTTATAAAAATTGAGGACCATTACATGTATATGATTTAAAGTTTGGGAAATTATGTATATTTTTTTTTAAAAAAAAAAAGGGTTTGTGGGAGAAGGTAGGGAAAAGACGTAATTATGGCTAAAGCTTAAGCAACACGTGACAGTCTTATTTTAGACCATATGGCAGAGATTCGAGGCATTTAAATATTAATTATTTAATAGGAAAATGACAAGAAAAGAGATCTGTCATAGTGAATGACAGGTCTTTTTCTTTGAATTTAGTCACTATCCCAAATATATCCCCATCCGAACTTTTTCTCCAGTTCATCTGTTTCATTGCATGGTTTAGGATGTCGTCAGCAGACGTAGGCTTCATTCAAAATATCATTAGCCTAAATAAAGCCCTTGTTTGTCTTAAAATGTTCTAGCCTACAAGGCTACTATACCAAAGATTTAGATCTTCAAGAGTTAGCAAATGTCTTTAAAATAAGATTATTAGAGACGCATAGTGTCTGTATATGTATATATAAGTCTTTGAAACGTCTTTCTTTCCTAAATTTTATTGTTAAATATTTAAGTAATTAATTAATCTAAATTAAAATATTTTTAACAAAATACATTTTTTTTGTGGGTCTTTTTAGTAAGGTAAGATTTTAACTTTAATCCTCTCACTTTATAGTATAACGGATCAACCACTAAACTAAATATCCTTAGATATAATATACATATAATTTGAATATACCAAGATATCCCCCAATCCTATATAAGATAATTTTTATCATGTTAATATTTATAAAAGACATTTGTATGAATTTTTTAGTATTTGTTTTTTACTTTTACCCCATTAATTATTGAACTTAAATGGATATACTTTTAAAAAAAGGGTTTCTAGAAAAAAAAACTTTTACACAATTTTTATAAAAGGGTTTCTAAAAAAATATTATAGAAAAAATAATTATAAAAAAATGAGTGTTTAAATAGTTATTATCAAAATACTTTTATGATTAGTAAATTATCAGAAATAATATAAGATAAAAAATAATTTGCTTCAACTCACATCCCAAAACAATCTTATTCACTGTTCATCACATTCTTTCCTCTTCTTTCTATCGTTGTTTCAGATTACGACAAACGAAGGTGAGAACAATAGAAAGAAGAGAGAAAAGAGAGAGAGATGATGACACTAAAGAAGTGGAGGAACACCACGACACTGAAGAAGATGCTGAACATGACAATGTTGATTACGGTGACCCCCAAGTAGCATGACAAAGCATATATGCAACCCTAAACAACGATAGAGGAGCTAAAGAAGAGAATTTTCATTGACAGCAGAGAGAGGAGAATGGGAGAGAGAGGACAGACAAAAGAAAAAATAGGGGTCAAATAGCAAATGGATAGTCTATAAGTTATTTTAATATTCCATAAGTTATTCCTAATAGTTTATCTAAAATTATAATTTTAAACCATAATTTGATCCATAAATTCTTTTTAATAAATATGACTATTTATTTTAAATTTTTTCTAAACTAATATTTAAGTCAAAACTTTTTTTGAAACCTAGGTTTAATGTATAACTAAACACACACATTATTTAGTATCACCACATTAATTATCTATTTTTTTATACTCCCTAAAAATAGGATGCTTTTTTAACCTTTGATAAATAGGGCATTTTTAAAAATAAATTGTATGTACTTTGTATATATTTATTACATTTAATCGATTTTAATTAAAATTTGGTATCTATAATTTAATTAATTGTATATTATGAAAAAGGATCCAAAAGAGTACTTGATAAAGATATTAAGAATTAAAATTTTGTGAATTATTTTTTAGATATTTAAACCTCATCAAATTTTTTTAGGATAATTTTCTATAGAATTGAAAATGCACGGATTAGTCTTTTGAAGGAAAAAGGAGTGAGAACTAGGAAGAGTCCAATATAATATTTTTAATGCCATATTCTCTGTGTTTCTTTTATTTTTTTTTAATTATTTTGGCCCTATATGTTGTATTCGATCTCTTTGGACTTTATAACATTTCCAAGAACAAAAGATTCTTACATAATATTGACAAATTTGAAAGAGGTCGGCAGTTAGACAGATCTTAGTCCAATAAGAGATTTAAACCCCTAAATATTGTTAATTTCTAAATCTCTATCAAATTTATAAGCCAACCTGAAATTAGCTATTAGCCTATTACCATGCCAAGATTCAAACGAACCGTATTTGAATCATTTTTACAATATTTATTAAGGAGATAGAAACCTTCTTATGGAATAATCCCAGTGAGTCAGTGACAATTACACCTATATCCATAATATTTTTGCATTTTCTATATATTTAGATCGGATATATTTTGTAATCCTTATAAAAATATATTTCATAATTTCTAATGAATTGAACTCGAATCCTTTATACTCCAAAAGAAATAATTAAGTAAAGTAATAATTAATAAATAATTAAGTAAAGTAATAATTAATAAATACTCCAATATGCAATACATAGCTGCGCATGCTCGTCCAACAACACAATGGTAAAATTACAAATATATATATATATATATATATGCAAATAATAAATATGAATTTAATTTATTTAAGTCCCACAAGTTTCATAAACAAAGCCAGGAAGTAGCTAACTCATCGTGAAGTGGCATTTCTCAAAACCTGCATCAATGTATATACATGAATCGTTATTAGATATTTAGATCACATTCAATCATTATTATGCTCAACACAAGTGAAATCAATGTATCAGTGATCTGATATATTAAAACTTACTTGGATCAACAGTAACTAGCATAGCAGTGCCTCCAAAATCACAAGTGCCTCCGGTGGATTTTCTATTCTGCCAATAGCTATTGAAGGCATATGAAGCGTGGGCCAGCATCGTGTTGGGTTCGTAGCACGGCCTATTGGGCTGAATCTCCTTGCAATCCGCACCCGACCCACAAGCATAGTCCATGGCCTGCTTGATTATCGTGTCAGGCACGGTGGGCTTGGCAACACACCAATGACCCACAGACTGAGGCCTTTTATTATGCGGTGACGGTGGTGGAGGAGACGACCCTGCTGACACCAACGGCGCCGGTGGGGGGTAAACCTTAGGCGGCGAATAAACCTTTGGTGGGCTTGGGCCGTGCTTTGACGGTGGGCTTAGGCTTGGGCTTTGAGCTCTTTTTGGAGATGGAGGTGGTTTTGAGATGGGGGAATATCCAGGGAGATTTGGAGGTGTTAAGATTGGAGTATAGGGATATGGAGATGAAGAAGAAGATGATGACGTGGGCTGAGGAGCCTGTGAACTAAGAGGAGGTAGTGAAAGAGAAGGAGAGCCATATGAAGAATCATCAAAATTAGAAAAGCTGAATAATGGCGAGTCATAATCGTTTCTGATGTCTAAGAAGTGTTTCAGAGATTTCAGATTCTTCCATGGCTTATTGGAGGAGGAGATTCTGTGGTTTAATTTGATACTTCGAAATATTCGTCCATGGTTTCTTGTATCTGCAAATCGATCAAGATCAGAAATTTTCATGGGAATGAATAGAAACAAGATCGTATAATCAAAGAGGAAGTAGACAGAAAAGTTACCACCACAAAGAAGGACAATGGAGGAAGCGACAAGGAAGAAAAAGAGAACTGAAATGCTGAGTCTGAATCTCAGGGAATGATCTCTTGTTGAATCCATTGCATTATTATATTGAAACCTCACGGATTTGTAGTTCTTCAAGTGCAAAACCAAGCGATTTTCCTTCTATATATGAAGCGAAGACGGTTAGCAGAGAATATATACACAAACACACACACACACAGAGGTGGAATAATAAAGTGAGAAGCTAATGATAAAGATGAAGTTCATTGTGACTTTAATTTGGGTGCGTGTCTGATTCTGATAGCTAGAGACAAGCAAATAACAGTGTGTAAGGCAATGTGTGTTTCAGGGTAGAAAGTATAAAAATGAAGTGATTTAGTTACTTTGGCTGGTAGGAATATGTTCCTTATTATTATATGTACCTTTTGTTTTGCTTGTGTGCCACTCAAAGAACCTGATCAAGTGTAACATCTAGTTACTTTGGCTATTCATTTTCCAGAAACTTGTATGATTGGGTAATAGTAGTTTAATTCGAAGTATCATTACCAAAAAAAAAAGTTAATCTAATCTTGAGTCCCTCAAGTTTATATAAATTTTAATTTTAATCTACTAACTATCAAATTTTAAATAATAGATTTTGGCCCTTTAAAGACATAATAATTAATATTTTTATTAAATTATAAGGATTAATATTTTAAACGGAAAAAAAATTTAAAGAATCAAAATTTATAGTTTAAAATTTAAAAGACTAAAACTAAAATAAGGATAAATTTGAGAGACTAAAGTTATATTAACTTTAAAAAAGGTGAATCTTTATGTTTTATGGCAATATTATGTCATCTAGGCAATAATTATCCTCATTAGCAACCAAAGGAGAAAAGTACAAACTTACAAATTCCTATTAAAATTATCTAAAGCATCAGTAATATTTATATACTTTAAGAGTGCCACATTATTTAGACTATGTTCAATCATAATACAACGATTAAATAAATTTAAATTCTAATTGGTTGATGACTCACATGAAATAAGTCATATTTTATTTTATTTTTAAGAAAAAATAAACATCTTAATTTAGTTCAGATGAGTTTTTAGTTTTTAAATTAAAATATTTAATTTTCATAAAAAAAAATAAAGCATGATTTTTTAAATAATTTATCAATTAATTTATTATATTTTAATTAGATAAAGTTTAAATAATGTAATATTTCTAGAATATATAGACTATGTGAGTATTTCTATTGTTGTCGTACTTTTTTTTACTGGTTTGTCGGCAAGAGTTCATGCTATAGAAAAGATCTTTCTTAGTAGTTAAAAAAATATTATATAGTACATAATATTTTAATTTTATTTTTTATATATGTCCAATATCATAATTTTATTGTGGTGTAATTTTATATATAATTTTTTTAATTTAGTATAATTTTACCCACTAAATTAAGAATATTATGTGAAATTGTACCAATTAAAAAGATTATGGATAAAATTTTATCACAAATAAGATTAAGATACTAGATATATATTAAAAATAATATCAAGATATTAGGTTCTATATAAACAAAAAAAAAATTTCTTGAATTTTGTGATATTAAAAGAATAAAACTTAACCGTGAGAAATAATGTAAATTTAGGCGATGATATGATGGACTAGCTAAAATTAATTATCGCCCTATGAGAATATATATATATATATATATATATATATAATGTATTTATGTAACTAATTTGACACTAAGTAATGACATATTAATTGGTTGCTGTTGTTTTTTTCCTTGTTTACTCTCATTTATCTAAATTTGTTGGACATTATATTTTCTGTTCTTTCTGGAGGCCAATATTATCATCGTCCATCTACTTGGTAGAAAAATAAAAAGAACAAAAAGAAAAAGAAAATCAAATATTATCATTGTTAAGCGTTGAGAATATAATTTTTTTATGAGCCATGTTCACATTTTTTATAAGTCATAACATATAATTTGGACTCTGTTTTTTTTATTAATTTTTTTATATTACAAAAGGAGGTAATTTAAGAAAATATAAATATAATTAATTTGTAATAAATGACTGAAAAGAAGAAACATACCGAAATATACATCCTCATCAAACAGATGCCCGGAAAACGGCACTTGATTGGTGAATAATGCTAATAATTTTCTCTGTTCCTTTCGAAAGAAAATCCAAAAGAAAATTCAATGTAGACACAACAATTGTTGTGAAATCCATCATTTGATTATTACATTAATCGTTTTTTGAGTCCTACTTATCTATATAAGGATATATCCAGCTTGTGCCATTTTCTTGTACCACATTAGTTTCTGAAATCTTCAGTGTCTTCCATTACTGAAACACGTATTGAAGTTTCCAACTTCTTCTTCCTTCAAGTTTTCTTCTTCTTCCTCATCGCATCAACTCAAGCTTCCCCTTCAAACCTCTTTCGAGAATACATAGGAGCTGAGTTCAACAACGTCAAATTCACCGATGTCCCTATCAACTCAAATGCCGAGTTTCACTTCATTCTCTCTTTCGCCATTGACTATGATACCTCTTCTTCTCCTTCTCCTACCAACGGCAAATTCAACGTTTTCTGGGACACTCAGAATCTTAGTTCCTCCCACGTTTCTTCCATTAAAAGCCAGAATTCTAATGTCAAGGTACGTATACCTATAACATAACACAAAAATTATTTTATATTACTAATATGAATATCAAATATATCAATATGAATGTGTTAAGAGTAGAAACATGTCAAGCGAGATTAAGCTCTATCCTTAATAGGCTAGAGCCTGACCGATGGCTCATTATAGGTTTCTTTTTGCATAAGTTTAATATGTACAATATATACTTTTAAAAATTTCAAATAGTTAAAATTGACATTAATTGAAAATCAGGTTTAAGTCTTCAAATAGACTGAAAACCACATTTAAATAGGCCGACATACTTAATAGACTTCTCAAAAAATTTAGATTTAATTTGTTAAATAAAATAGGCCTTCAAAAGCCTAATCCTACTCTTATTTTTAAATAGATCAACTAATTAAAGTTAAATATAAGCTAGGTCACAGCCGGAATGACGGCCTATCCTATTTATACCCTTGGTCTATGTATATAATATATATATATATATATCTTGATTTCCTTCAGGTGGCTCTGAGTCTGGGAGGAGATAGCGTCGCAAGTGGTCATGTATACTTCGACCCATCTTCCATTGATTCATGGGTTTCCAACGAAGTTTCATCACTCACAAGCTTAATCAAACAGTACAACCTCGACGGAATCTACCTCGACTACGAACACTTCAAATCAGAACCCAACACATTCTCTGAGTGCATCGGGCGCTTAATCAAAACCCTAAATAACAATGTCGTAATCAAGTTCGCTTCAATCACTCCATACGACGATCCCCAAGTTCAGAGACATTACAAGGCGTTATGGAAGAACTACGGGAACCTCATAGATTACGTCAACTTTCAATTCTATGCGTGCGACAAAGGTGTTGGATATTTATTATTATTATAACGTATTTAGATATTAATTAGGATAATTAATAAATATTTTTGAGTGTGGCCCGTAGTCATTGGGCCCAATCCATGAGGGTTATTGACTCAGTTTATTTAAAATTAATTTTCTGATGGTGGAAATTAACAATTCATTGAGTGTGAGATCTCTTTTCTAAGTCCAGAGCGAAACTCTATTTTCAGCTCGCTTCTGAAGGTTCCCCACTGGTGACGGCTGTAAATAAGTTGCCATCACTGTGCCTAATCACCAATTGGAAGAACCTGTTATTTATATGACAGTGTTCTCTTTTGACAGGTATCCTATTGGGATCTTAGTTCTCCTCAAATCAATAAAGCTAATGGCAAGAGGTAACTTTAAGTCTTCCGCTGCATCTCATATGTGTTTATATTTGAGTATGATACAATATGGATTGATTGTATTACTTTTGAGATGTTTATTTTCTAACATGTGATATCAGAGCCAGGTTTGAGATCACCTTGCCTTACTTATTGATATTTTGTGTTCATGAATAATAATATAAGATAGAATATGGGACATATATATTGCAATTTATTTCATTTATTATTCTTTTAACCCTTTGCTCTTCTGTGTACACAGACGGCGAGAGAGAGAGAGACTGTGAGATGGCGAGAGAAATTGCGAGAACAATTGCCGTTAGAGTCGCCATGTCGTGCCGCCGTTGACACTGTCAGTGAGAGAAAGGGGTCACTGCCGCAAGTCACCGTCATCGCTGCAGCTAAGGATGTCCTCGCGGCCACTGAAGTTTCTCAAGTTCTCCATGACTGTTGCCATGTGAATCGCTGCAGAAGGAGGTTCACAGCGTTGGCAATGGCTGCAGAGGAGTCACCGACGATGCTGCTCACTAGATGAAGCCCTGGACTGTCGGAAAATACCCCTCTGGCGATATCGGCGTCACAGACGTCGAGTCATGTCACTGCGCAGTATCCCCTCTTCTTGGGTCGCCAGGTGCTGAGTCGGGTTGACCTAACCCGACCCAGCACAGTACTGGGGCAACCGTTTGATTAAAAAAAATAGGAGGAGCGCTGGGCCAGAGTGCAGTTTGGGCTGCAGGAGTTTTATTTTTAACTTTTTTTTTCTTTTCTCCTGCTGGGCCGAGATCTGGGTTGCCAGAATTATTATTTTTTTTGAAAATGTTTTTGGTCCTGAATTTTGGGTTTTATTCCTGGAAATTATTTTGGGCCCTATTTTTGGACTTTTGTGTATGGGCCACTTGGTTTTATTTTCAGAAAATTATTTTTGGCCAATTTAACTTGATTTTCCAGAAAATCAAAATTACTATTTCATGCACGGTAAATGTTTAAATTAATTTCTTTATCATTTTATTTTTGGGAGAAAGGAATTTACAAATTTTAATTTTTATGTTATTTAATTGTCTATTTTATTTTTAATTTCTCCCTTGGCAATTAATTAACTGTTTAATTTTTATAAAAATTTTTTGAGTTGAAATTAATTTGTTAGACAATTTTGGGTGCATGAAATAGTAGGAGAATTTTAATATTAATTTATTAAATGCTCCATTGTGTTGTGCATATTTGGATTTATATGCATGTTGTTGATATTTGTGATGAGCATGCAGTTTTATGAGGAGTAGCCACAGCATCCTCATTTGTTTGTGTTGCATGCATTAATTAATCACATATAGATTTAAAATATCAATAATAATTAAATATATAGTTATGATTTATCTTTACCCACATGTAGATATATCATGATTGTACATTTAATTAGGAGAGAATTAATTTCTCAATTAAATTGTGCATATTTGGATTTTCAATGCACGTGAATGATATTTGTGGTTAGCATGCAGTTTCTTGAGGAGTAGCCACAGCATCCTTGTTTATTGAATCTGTGGCATGCATTTATTAATCACATCTGGATTGGAAATATTATTTGTAATTAAATGTATAGCTATGATGTATCTTTACCCACAGGTAGATATCTCATAATTGTACATTTAATTAGGGTGGGATAGAATGGCCTCATTATTTTCTAATTAGCCCACAGGCATTGGGAAATTACGAATGCGTTCTAATTCTACCATTTGAGATAAATACCTAGTTATACTAATGTCTTTGCCCACAGGTAGACATTAGTGATACGTATTTATACTGCTTGCATGCTACATTTGAGCTAAGCATGCATATATGGCACAGTGACTTGTGATTGCTTCAAATTATTAATGTGAGCTTATTTGTGTGTTTGTCTGTTCTCATTTTGCAGATCCAATTGCTGCTCCCAGGATTATGTATGATGTTAGTGACAAAACAGTCTTAGATGACAGCATTAATTATGCTGACTGGAGAGACGATGTTTTGTTGCAGCTTGATTTATTGGATTTAGATTATGCCTTGAGGTTTGATAAATCTCTGAGACCTGATGATGCCTCCTATAACAGAGAGGCAAAGGAAAGGTATAATATGTGGGAGCGGAGTAACCGCTCATCTCTTCTGCTTATAAGACAAAGGATCTCTAAGAGCATTAGGGCAGCAGTCCCTAAATGTGACACAACTAAGGGATACCTGAAAGCCTTAGACAAGCAATTCAAGCTAACAGACGAGCAGATGGGTGGTGCCATCACATCTGAACTATGTGCCGTGAGGCTTACAGGTATTGGCAGTGTGAGGCGACATATTATGGAAATAAAAGGTATGCTTTCATCGTGTGTTACTTTTGAGTCTAACTTTTCTAGCGTTAATTATGACACTTGGTGGATTGACACTGGTTTGATGATTCATATTTCGACTACCATGCAGGGCTTTCTGTCAAGCAGGTCTCCACATCCCAATGAGGAAACTGTCCTTTCAGGCAGTGGGAGAGGAGATCCTGTGAAAGCCATTGGAACCTTTCGCATTCATCTTTCAAATCAAAATATTTTGGAACTCTATGATGTTTTCTATGTTCCCTCTTACAAGAGAAATTTGATTTCTATGTCAAAGCTCATTCCATTTGATTATTATCTAGTTCTTTCTAAGAAACGTATGACTTTGACAAAGAATTCAGTTTGATTGCGAATTTGGTTATGATTGATGGCTTGTTTAAAATTATTTCTAATTCGCCTCAATCTCTTTCTGTTACGCATGGTACTAAGAGAAGTGTCATCGATGAGAATTCTTATAGCCTGTGGCATAGGAGATTGGGTCATATCTCCATTGACAGAATCAAAAGGTTAAATAAAGAAGGAATTCTTCTGTCTTTAAACCATTCGGAGTTTGATTCTTGTGTGGACTGCATAAGGGAAAAGCAGACCAATAAGTCACATAAGGGGGCTAGAAGAAGTTCTGAGTTGCTAGAAATTGTACACACAGATATTTGTTGCCCTGATTTGACTGCACATGGTCAAAAGTACTTTATTACCTTTATTGATGATCACTCACGATACATGTATGTCTACATGCTTTATAATAAAAGTGAAGCATTAGATGCTTTCAAGGATTATAAAGTAGAAGTAGAAAAACAGATTGGGAAACCAATCAAGATTGTGAGATCAGACCGTGGTGGTGAGTATTATGGCAGATACACTAGTGAAGGACAAGCAGCAGGTCCATTTACTGAATTTCTTCGAGAGCAAGGTATAGTGGCTCAATACACTATGCCTAGATCACCTGACATGAATGGTGTAGCTGAGAGAAGAAATAGGACTTTACTGGACATGGTTAGGAGCATGATGAGTAACTCCAAACTACCGTGTTCTCTACGGAAGGAAGTACTCAAGACAGCCACATACATATTGAACAGGGTTCCAACAAAGGCAGTGTCCAAGACACCCTTTGAAATCTGGAAAGGATGAAAACCCAGTTTAAATCATTTCAAGGTATGGGGTTGTCCTGCTCAAGTAAGAGTGTATAATCCACAGGAGAAGAAGTTGGATCCTAAGACCATCAGAGCTTACTTTGTAGGCTATGCGGAGAGGTTTAAGGGTTATAAGTTTTATTGTCCTCCACCTTCTACAAGGTTTGTAGAGTCTAGGAATGCCAAATTTCTTGAGAATAATGTGATTAGTGGGAGTGATTGTCCATCAGATGATCACATAGAGCAAACCACTAATATCATTCATGAGGGGATATCAATAGTCAATGTTTATCTCACTGTTGGGATTGACATTGAACGTAATGTAGACCCTGTAGCTCAAGTTGACAGTGCTGAACAAGATGGACACATACCTGATGGTCAACCTATCACACAGGTGGAACCACCACAAGATGTGATAGAGGATGTCATTGTTCAGCAACCTGGTTCAACCCAAGAGGTTGAATTGAGGAAGTCAACTAGAGAGAGAAGACCGGCATTACCTGATGACTATATAGTGTATTCTGCTGAGATTGACTGTGATATAAGTGTTGAGAATGATCATTTGTCATTTACTCAGCTGTGAGGAGTGTGAACTCCAAGTTGTGGCATGATGCTATGATTGATGAAATGAATTCCATGGAAAACAACCATGTTTAAGAACTTATAGAGTTGCCTAGTGGGTCTAAGGCCATTAGCTGTAAATGGGTTTACAAAACTAAAAGAGACTCACAAGGAAATATCGATAGATACAAGGCTAGGTTGGTTGCAAAGGGATTCACTCAAGTGGAAGGAATCGATTACAGTGAAACATTTTCACCTGTATCTAAGAAAGATTCATTCTGTATCATCATGGCGTTGGTTGCCCATTTTGATCTGGAGTTGCACCAGATGAATGTTAAGACTGCTTTCCTCAATGGTGAACTGGAGGAAGAAGTCTACATGAAGCAGCCTGAGGGTTTTGTTGCAGAAGGTAAAGATCAATTGGTGTGCAAGCTGAAGAAATCAATATATGGTTTGAAACAGGCTTCACGGCAGTGGTACTTGAAGTTCCATGAAGTGATCACGTCATTTGGTTTCATTGAGAACATCATGGATGATTGTATATACCATAAGGCTAGTGGGAGTAAAATCATATTCTTAATTTTATATGTGGATGACATACTACTTGCTACCAATGATCTGAGACTATTACGTGAGGTGAAACAGTTTCTGTTCAAGAGTTTTGACATGAAAGACATGGGTGAGGCTCTTATGTCATTGGCATAAAGATCTATAGAGATAGAACTCAATGTCTTGTAGGTTTATCTCAAGAGGCTTATGTTGTCAAAATTCTTGAACGATTCAGGATGTAGAACTGTTCATCTAACGTGGCTCCTATTGAAAAAGGAGACAAGTTTAGTCTAAATCAATGTCCTGAAACTGAGCTTGATAGGAAACAGATGGAAAGGGTCCCATATGCCTCAGCGGTAGGAAGCTTGATGTATGCACAGGTTTGTACAAGACCTGACATCACTTTTGCTGTGGGTATGTTAGGAAGATACCAAAGTAATCATGGGGAAGCACATTGGACAGCTGCAAAGAAGGTGTTTAGGTACCTACAAGGTACCAAACACTACATGCTCACATACAGGAGAACAGACAGTTTGGACGTGATTGGATACTCAGATTCAGATCTTGGAGGATGCGTAGACTCGAATAAGTCTACATCTGGTTACATCTTCCTATTGGCAGAAGGAGCTATATCGTGGAGGAGCGCTAAGCAAACTCAAACAGCTCCTTCTACCAGTGATGCTGAGTACATTGCGTGTTTTGAAGTAAGTTCACAAGCTATTTGGATAAGGAATTTCATTGCTGGGCTTAAGATTGTGGATTCAGTCTCTAAGCCAATAAGAATGTACTGTGATAACACAGCTGCGGTGGCCATAGCGAACAACAAAAGGAATAGAAGTCGCAGCAAGTTTGTTGAACTTAAATTCCTTTGCTTGAGAGAGAGGGTTCAAGATGGCCAAGTTTCAGTTGAACGTATCAGTACATTGGACATGTTGGCTGATCCTTTGACGGAAGGATTGAAGCCGAATATCTTTGTCATACATGTACCTCATATGGGACTTCGTCCTACTTTTGATTAGTGGAGGTATGAGCAATGAAATTATATTTTGTGCTTTATCATTTCAATTTGTAATTGTATACATTTCGTGTTATTGAATTGATAAACATTGAGACCGGAACCTATGAACATTGAGTTCATGTATATTGTGAAACCCATTATGTGATGGTGCTACATGTAATACATGGAACGTAATACCCGATAAAAGAGAATTTATCGCCTTGATTCTTGTAGCGCGACATCAGTTTACCTAGACAGGGTGATGGCATTGAGTATACGGGCCAAGTGGGAGAATGTTGGATATTTATTATTATTATAATGTATTTAGATATTAATTAGGATAATTAATAAATATTTCTGAGTGTGACCCGTAGTCATTGGGCCCAGTCTAGGAGGGTTATTGACTCAGTTTATTTAAGGTTAATTTTCTGATGGTGGAAATTAACAATTCATTAAGTGTGAGATCTCTTTTCTGAGTCCAGAGCGAAACCCTATTTTCAACTCGTTTCTGAAGGTTCCCCACTGGTGACGGCTGTAAATAAGTTGCCATCACTGTGCCTAATCACCAGTTGGAAGAACCTGTTATTTATCTGACAGTGTTCTCTTTTGACAGGTATCCTATTGGGATCTTAGTTCTCCTCAAATCAATAAAGCTAATGGCAAGAGGTAACTTTAAGTCTTCCGCTGCATCTCATATGTGTTTATATTTGAGTATGATACAAGCTGGATTGATTGTATTACTTTTGAGATATTTATTTTCTAACATGGCACGAACGTGTCTGAGTTCATCGATTACTTCAACACACAGAGCAAGAATTATGAAGGTGGGAAGGTTTTGGTGAGCTTGATAAGTAATGGAAGTGGAGGGTTGGCTCCAGGGGGTGGATTCTTCACAGCTTGTCATAGGCTTAAGAGTGAACAAAAGCTTCATGGGATCTTTGTTTGGTCTGCTGATGATTCCATGGTTAATGGTTTTCGTTATGAGAAGAAATCACAAGCCCTTTTAGCGACTTCAAACCGAGGGTTTTGTTGTGTGTATATATTTTATATGTATCATATGTATTATGTATGTGCTGCTACACTAGCTATATCGATATATATATATATATATATGTATATATTTATGTAAATATTTATGATTAAGTAGTAATATAACTGGGCATTGAACTCTCTTAAATATTTATGAATATTAAAACCCTTCTTCCACTACCCGAACAACGGATACATTTTACATTTGTTTTAGAGGTTTTTATGTCCCTTTTGGAAGGACATAGATAGAAAGTTGTCTTATCTATGTCTTTTTCGGCCGCAACAGATGTGGAAAGTACACTTTTCACCACTGTTCAGATATAAAAAATGTAGAAAGTAAATATTTAAAAAAAAAACATTTTGAATTTCTTCCTATACAGAAACTAACCTGTACATACGCATACACACACACACAACGAAACGACAACAAAAGCAGTATCCAGCAAACCACCAAATAGTCAGCAATAACACAATTCACATATAAGATATCACTTCATAAACTAATCCAAACCACAACTCTAAAAGCTATGTTTTACAATAAACTTGATAGACCTGATCCATTCTTTGAGAATCTGTTATTTAATTATTTATCTATTGTCCATAAGGAGTGTAAGTTTCGTAATCCGTGAAAAAGGGGAAGCAGGAGGCAAGAAATGACAAGCTGATCTTTCAGCTCCCCCCAACACCTTCATTTGAACCAAAGGGCTCTTGTTGGTTCCTTTCTCTTTTGGAAGATCTGCGTTTTGGGATTGTTTTTTTTTTTTTTATAATAATCGTGAGGGTGAGACATGCGAGAGGTAAACAATATTGGTGCTTAGGTTGTCTCTTGTTCATAGAATAATATCTTTATTTATTAGACTCACGATTGGGATATGTGTGGGATGGCTTATTATTTTCTAATATACTAGTTCTTTTAAGAATTGCGTTTTCCTTTGGGCTTGTCTTCGTAACATTCACTTCATTCTGTCTTTTGCTATTGATGACTACCACACCTATGCTTCTCCATATCCCACCAATGCAAAATTCAACATTTTCTGGGACTCTAAGAATAATCTTGGCCCCTCCCCTATGTTTTTTCCATCAAAAGTCAGAACTCCAGCGTACGTCATGGTACTTAGTAGTCTCCAGTTACCAAATGCAAAAGTAAAAAAACAAAACAAAACAAAGAAATTCATCAAAAAAAAGAAAGAAGTCAGATTTTGCGTATCCTCCAGAGAACACCCTTTGATAGCTGATCTGTACTCGTTGAATATTGTCGAATGGTTTGGTTCGGCTACTTGCGCAAATTTCTTCTCTCTCTATCTTCCCCCTTCTCACCTCAATCTAAAGTGTTAAAATAAACAAATAAATTAATACTTTTAAGGAAAAATTGCTTAAAAATCCCACCTTATAAAATTTATTATCTAAATGTACCTCAGGATCTAAATCCTTGAGGGTACAACTCTTATTCAACTACATAATTTATTTTTTGTCCTAGAAGTTTCACTCATGAGTGTTACAGAACAGATTTTTTTTTGAGAAGTTTACAAACTAAAATGAGGAACACAATTACTACTTATATATGGCAGGCAGGTCCAACTTTTTATATATATGTCGCCTGTTGTATTGATTATTACCACCAAGTATTGGGGCCTGAAAGTGGAGCAATAGTGGGGAAATACCAAACTTCTACTTTTCAATAACAACAGAAAAATCAAACGTACGCATATATTATTATCCACAACTTTTGCTGATACCAATTGCTCTCTCTCTCTCTCTCTCTGTATTATTATATAGGTACGAATTAGTAGGTGTGCCTAATTAATTACTCGAAGGAGTTTCTGAGATCTTCAGATTTCAATTATTGAAAGCCATGGAGTTTCCCAAGTTCTGCTTCCTGGTTAAAGCTTTTCTCTTCTTGTTTCTTGTGGGATCAGAACAGACATCAGCCCCAGGCATATTTGGAGAATACATAGGAGCTGAGTTTAAGGATGTCAAATTCTCTGATGTTCCTGTCAACCCAAATGTCCAGTTTCACTTCATTCTCTCCTTCGCAATTGATTATGATTCCACTGCTTCTCCTTCTCCCACCAACGGCAAATTCAACGTTTTCTGGGACACTCAGAATCTTAGCCCCTCCCAAGTTTCTTCCATCAAAACCGAACACTCCAATGTCAAGGTGCCAAGTTCTTAATTTGAATCCCCTTTTTGTCTTCTCAAATTTTATGAATAAACACACACACACACACAAGCATCTCTCGTTCTTTTTTATCAAGCATATCAAGAACATGCCATCTCAGTTGATTGTGAACTGTGATTCGTTTGTTTTTGAATTATATTTGTGGGCTCTTATATTGTACAGAATTGGAAAATAAGTTCCACTACTAAGGACCAAATGAATATAGTACGACATATTCATTATAGATGTTACATTTTATATCAATCTTAATTAATTAATTAAGTAGATTGCTATGCTAAGCTAAAGTTATTTTGTTTATGGTTAGGAGTCTCACGAGTGAGTTGAAGTATGATTTATAAATTTAAAAATACTCTATTGAACTAGTATACTAATCTTTTGAGATTGAGCTTTTCTTTTAGACTTGTGCTCATTATACTCTTGGGTGTTATGAATCTAGCATCCGTAGCCTCACAAGTAAAGTAACTGATATACTTCTCTTTGAATAAGTCTCATGAATGATGTGGACAAACAAACAAAGTTGCACAGAAAGTTCCAATTTTGGACAAACACATACTTTCTATATGTGTAAGATATGCAGAAATTAGTTGGGAGAATGACTATGAGTTTATGAGGAAGAGACTTAATCACCAAAAATCTTAATGACAAATAAGTAATATAAACTTATTATCTTTTGCTATTGAAACTTGTTATTACAAGTTTCTCAATTGTCATTTAAAATACACACATACAAACAGAGCATGTGGAAACTCTTTATACAATGAAATTTGATTTGTTTCAGGTGGCCTTAAGTCTAGGAGGCGATAGCGTGGGAGGTAAACCAGCCAACTTCAGCCCATCTTCCATTGATTCATGGGTCTCCAACGCAGTTTCATCACTCACAAGCATAATCAAACACTACAACCTCGATGGAATCGACATCGACTACGAACACTTCAACTCAGATCCAGACACCTTCTCAGAATGCATTGGACGCTTAATCAAAACCCTAAAATCCAACGGCGTCGTCAAGTTCGCTTCAATGGCTCCCTTTGACAACGCCCAAGTTCAGAGCCATTACTTGGCATTGTGGAAGAATTATGGGAAGCTCATAGATTACGTTAACTTTCAATTCTATGCTTACGCGAAAGGCACGACGGTGGCTCAGTTCATTGATTATTTCAATACACAGAGCAAGAATTATGAAGGAGGGAAGGTGTTGGTGAGTTTTATAACTGATGGAAGTGATTTAGGGCTGAGCCCAGAAGGTGGATTCTTCACTGCTTGCAAAAGGCTCAAGAGTGAAAACAAGCTTCATGGTATTTTTGTTTGGTGTGCTGATGACTCTAAGGCTAATGGTTTTCGCTATGAGAAGCAATCTCAAGCCCTCTTAGCTTCTTAATAATCTCCTGTGATTGTTTTATATTCACGGTGTCTGACTATGTTTTAAGTTTAGGGCAATTAAGGTTGTTAAAAGTGATTTTAATTGAGCTAAAAGATAATGTAATGTGCGTTTTTATAAAAAAAATATTCAAAGTGAGTTTGAATTAGCCATGGAGAAAATGTCCCTTTTGTTCTTCTCAATCTCACTTTTGCAAAAGTGTAAAAATCAAATAATATAATATAATTTATATTTAAATTAATTTTTATAAAAAAGTCAGTTTGATAAAAATTTATTTAGATAAAAACTTAAAATAAAAAAACAAAAAAAAAACTAAAAGTCAGAAGCTAAAAGTTATAGAAAAACCTTTAACCCAAAAGCCTAATTCAATCCAAAAAATCATATTGCAAAGGCTGATTTTAAATGTAAGTATTTTTTTTGAAAAAAAAAATCAAACTTTAATTCATTAAATTGTGTATAACTACTTCCACCCACCCAAGTGGTTATTGGAATTTAGTTAGAAAGTGAAGTTCATCAAGTTCAAGGGCTCACAGTTGTATGTCGTAAGTCCAGTCCACGAGATTACACATCGTGCAGCCCAGATCCACACTAGGATGAGATCGAGAAATCAGAATTGTACAAGGACAAAAGTGGAAATACATAGAATAGCGACTGAGTAACGGTCACTATCCCATTCTCTCTACTTCCCTTTACAAAAAGCACCTCCACCAACGGAAGCAAAACCAACACGAACATAAAAAAAAAAAAACACCAGTAACCTTTTCAGAATCCAACACTAATCATTGGCTCATTCATGGCTGTACACAGAGAAGAAGAACAGAGTCTGATTCTGAGAAGAACAGCGAAAGTGGTGGAGTATTTGCAGCCATTAATGTCGATTGAACTTCTGGGCAAGTTCCCAGATAACTCAGCCTACGACTTCGATTACTCGCAGAGCTCAATCTGGTCTCCTTTGATCTCTCGACCTTTCACTCCCATGGATTTGGGCTCCTTCACTCCCTTCAGGAGTCTTTCTTTCGATAACAATGAGATCGATTTGCAATCTGCTCATAATAAAAGCAGCGCCAAGAGAGTGGGATCTAAGCTCAGGAAAAAGTTCTCCACCAAAGCGTTTAATCTCAACCTCGATTTGCTCAAGAGTAAGAAGATAAACAAGACGATGAAGAAGAACAAGAACAAGATAGTGCCTTCTGATTTGTCTCATACACGGCCAAGGATGAAGACCGGCTGTAATCCCATTGTTATGAAGGTATTTTTCTTTCTGATTCCATCTGGGTTTTTGGTTGGTTTAGTATAATTTCTTGATTATGTTTATGTTCTGGTTCTAGTTAGTTTTACATGGAGTGAGAAATCTTTAGTAATTGATTGGGATATTAATTGTTGAAAGTATGCAGGGATGGGCGAAGGTGCTGAAAGCTGCATCGAAACAGTTCAAGAGAAGGAAGATGAAGAAAGATCCAACGGCTCGTGATGCTGCCTAAGAATTTCTGATATACTACAGCACGTTTAGTTTAACTATGTAGGAATGAATGTATGGTATTGAATATTGATCTTTCATTTATGTATTAATTAAGTCTTATTATTTCATATCTCATTGGCTGTCAACGGTAGTTGAACTTCTGTAACTGTAATTTGTGCCTTCAGATTATCTACAAAACAAAGCTAAACAGTTCTGCCTTTTTTTTCCCCTCCCATTATTATAGATTATAGATTTATAACTAAAATATCACGTTTTCTTTCTCGGGTATAAAAAGGGGGAAGATACCCAAATATTAAGTAAAGCCAATAATCAATAATTATAGCATTTTCCTATGCATTACCTAAAGGTGTTCACATGACACGTTCAGACAAGGATAATTCTGTTATGATATAGTATACATGATATATTTTATGTCTTGTGTTTTGTCCCAATTCTTAGACTACTAAATATTTTGTGCGCATCCTATCTATCAGTAACATATAATCAAAACGCAAAAAATAATAGAAAAAATTAAATTATCCATAATATGATTACCAATTTAAAATAACAAATACCATTAATTATATTATAAATATTTTTCTACTTCACCACTAAACTTACTGTTTCGTCTGTAAAAAAAATAAAAATATGTGAGGAAGAGAAAAATAAAATTATTTAATAAATAAAATAAATAATATGATATGAATAATATCATTTTCTATTTTTTACAAAAAAATAAATATATTTTTTATTTTTTATAAAAAATATTTAAGATGGGACTGTGAATCCCGAGAATCAGACCAAGACCCGTCATATTCTGACCCGATATATTCCTAGACTGGTCCTTCACTGGACAGGATAAACCTATCCAAAACTACTCGGAATCCGGTTGGGACAATCTAGAACTAAAATCTTTAGACACCCCTAGCTATTACCTGATCAAGGGCCGCACTTAAAGAAAATAAATATAACAATTCAACTAATAATTTATTTTTAAGAATTTAGAATTTATTTTATTTTTTAAAAATAAATATTTTAATTTTAAAAAATAAAAACTTATGTGAACAAAATTAAAAGATTTATTTTTTTTAAATAAAATAAAATATAAATTATTTTAGATGATTCACCACTAAATAAAATTAAAATATATTAGATTATTATATTTTAATTGTATATTAACCAACTTATCACGTAAGTATTTTAAAAAATTAGCCTATTGAGTAGCAATAAGAAAGCATTTCTTCTCTAAAATAGAATTACAAACAACTAAAATCCTTCAATTATTTTATAGACATCTGCGCTCCAAATTATTATTCCTATAGAAAAAAATTTTAGACACCTTTTATCATTCTCATCACTAAGTCTAAATTCTCTAATCAAAATATTATCTATGTATGGTTTTATATTTCGGCAAAAAAAAAAAAAGTATGATTTTACAATAATACTTTGTTAAGCGCATGATGAATTTTACAGCCCCATGTTTATTTGTTTATTAATTCATATGCCTATGCTATTAGAAGAGAATTATAATTTTATTATATTTTATTTAGAAACTTGATGATAAAAATATAAACAATTATATATAGTCTATTCCTTTTTGACCATATTTTGGAAAAGAACATTAATTATATTTGATTAGAAAATCCAGCAAAATATTATTAATTTCTTCTGTTAAAGCAATTTTGTGCAACTAAATTTATCAATATATGCATAATAATTATTTATAATTTTTTTATCTTACTAAAAAAATAAATTGAAAATGTAAGAAATACTACTACAAGAAAAATAAATTTAAAAAATATATCTATTACCTTCTCAGAATTTTTATTGAACTAGTGATATTGACTCTCGCCTGAATATCTTGTCGAGGTATTTATTCCGTTATTCCAAAAGTTCGTAGTTGGGACTTTGCCATTGAAGAACGGAGAGCCATTTGATTCCCTCGTATAGGTCGAGTTTGGGCAAGCAAGCGTTTCATTGAGGTTCGTGTCCTGTCGTTCCCCCGTACTAATGGTAAGTTTCTCCCAATCTTGAATTCATGTTGTTGCTGGCAAAAACTGGATCTCGCCCACTATTATGCTCCATTTGATTTTCTGGTTTCAGCGTAAAAATTGCTGTTTAATCTTGTTATTATGTTCTTTTTATTCCCAATTTAACTTCTTCCTGCTGGTCTCCTATTCTTCTGGGGATGAGTAGAACCCTTTTGACTAACTTGAGAATTTTTAGTTTTTTGCCGTGCGGAAGTCATTTCTTCTGGTTCTGATTTAGCATCTGAATGAAATCAATGGTCTTTATGTTGCTGAACACTTTCACGATAATTTCATTTCCATTCCGTATACATATGCGTTACAATCACGATCCGCTCACTGGATCCTGCTAATTTCGATATCGGAGTTCCCCGGTGGATTTGGTACATTGGCCCTTCTTATTATTTCAATGACTTTCAAATTCCTTAAGTCTAGATTTTTGTTGGTTAGAGGACTTGCATCTCTAAAGGAGCAGAAATGGTGAAGAATTAGTTATACCCTGATGCTAAGCTTCGTTTCCTTTGTTATTGGCTAGTAATTTGGGAGATATTTCATTAGATTAGTGGTTTGCCCTTGCACATCTCTTTCATGACCTAATCAGTAAAAGCTTATCGCGAGTTTTAGATCAAGAGTAAATAGTAAAAACTGCATATGTCTGGCGAAGCAATGAATCCCAGATGTCCCAAATTTTTTTGTTCTTCCTCCTCCTTTCCACAGTGCTTTTGCATTTTGAAGTAATACATCAAGCAAATTAGAAAATCCATACATCCTTAGGCATTCTCAAAAGTTTTCCTACATCTTGATCTAAAGTTTACCCTGAATTACATTAGTATGGGCTCACATTTTCTCAAGAGCTCCACGTTGGCCCCTTTTCTAGTTCATATTTATTTCTTACCCTTCCTTTATTAGGGAGCTTGGCTGGTTATTACATGCAGGTTTTGTTCAAAAAACCTTGATGTGTTCGGATTTGGATCCACTCAATTTTTTTTTAAAAATTGACTTTTATCAGCTTCAGAAAAAAATATATGCAATGCGTGCGTGCGTGCTTGCTTGCTTTGAGTGGTAGAATCCCCTTAAATGAGGACTTTCAATGTGTGTGAATACTGCATACGTTATATCTTTTTCTCCGCAAAATTGATCCCATTTATTGATTCCTAGAGGGAGTCCATTTATGATGATGGCATCCACCATTTGTTCTCATCATATTAAAATGCAAATGACTGATATGATGTTGTCGCCCATTACCAGGATAATCTGATAGTTGAGCCCAGAATACTTCAGCTTTTAGGTGGCCTCCTTTGGTCTTATAACTATTAACTTGTATTTAATATGGAGGTGATTGAATAGGGTAATGTTATTATATGACTACAACTCTGCATCATGTTATCCACTTGACGTTCTTGATTTGTTTCCATTGTCATCATACTTTGTTGCTTGGGTACTTGTAGATTCACTTTGTGCTGCTTATCAGTCGTCAAGGGAAGGTCAGACTTACAAAATGGTATTCCCCATACTCCCAAAAGGAAAGAACAAAGGTAATTCTGGCGACCGTGTTTTCTATTTTTCATATTCCAAAGATTTCTAGCCACCTCAGTTCTTATTACAGCTGTACATTAATTGACTACAAGTGGCGTATATATCTCTATTTGATTTTAGCTTATATTTATCTTGCATAATTGATGATGTTATCTTAGTATAACTCAATGTTGAATTTATTGTATTTCTTCATGATCCTTCTCTGGCTATTAAATCTTTCTGTTTTGGAAAGGTCATCCGTGAGCTCAGTGGAGTTATTCTTTCTCGTGCTCCCAAGCTCTGTAATTTTGTGGATTGGAGAGGATATAAAGTTATTTATAAAAGGTATTTTACCAAGAAACCATGGCCTTTCATCATATATTACTACTCCTTTGAAAACACAGTTCTGGTTATCTTGACTGATTTATTGATTATTGAAATGGATGTCCTGTGCAGATATGCTAGCCTCTACTTTTGCATGTGTATTGACCAAGATGACAACGAATTAGAAGTTCTTGAAATAATTCATCATTATGTGGAGATTCTTGATCGGTATTTTGGCAGCGTGAGTTCTTTTTAAGCTTGTACTTTATAAGGGCATTGATAGTATAACTCAGAAATACCTCCCATTCTTTTTGGAAGGGATCTAAGAATTTCGTATCTCTTATTTATTTTATTGTTAAATATAATTTATTATTACTTGACCTTTTTCAGGTATGTGAGTTGGACTTAATATTCAATTTCCACAAGGTTTGTGCACTTATCATCTGTTAGCCTATTACTGTTATCGACGATTCTTTCAAGATGAATCAACTCTAAATGTTAATAAATTAATGTTATTGTCTCTTAATTTTGCCTAGTGCTCAATTAGTTTTCTAATTTCAGTTTGGTTCTAAATGGACAGAGCAGACGGTTTATAACATACATGATATGAATTACGTTACAAATTAGAAGTTGAACTGCCTCTCAGCACAAAGTTAATTTAAAGGACCAAATGAAAGACATAAATTCAAGGGGACAAAAAACTAATAGAACCTATTCTTTTGATTGATAATCAGTAAGCTCCTGTCTGATTTGTTCTTTGGTTTGTTTATCATGGAAGGCCTACTATATACTGGACGAACTTCTAATTGCTGGTGAGCTTCAAGAGTCCAGCAAAAAAACAGTTGCACGGTTGATTGCTGCACAGGTATGAGATATAACTAACGGTCTTTGTCAATTTATCTGGAGGGCATTTTCTTTCTGTAAACCCTTAAGAACATATCATTTAATGTATTGGGTTTCAGGATGCATTGGTGGAGACTGCAAAGGAGGAAGCCAGTTCATTGAGTACCATAATTGCACAGGCCACCAAGTGAGGGAAATCAATGACACAATTTCTTGATCAAATGATAGGGTCCAATGTCAGATCTTGCTGTTTTGAGTTGCATTTTACATTTCTTTACTTGGGTTCCTTCTTCTCCTCTTTTGGTTGGCCTTCAATTTCTAATTCTATTTTGTATATGCTGCTGAGATGTGAATTGCTGGCCCAGTTGCCTTCAGAACACTCGGACTTCGAATATTGGTTTTAAATGGTATTTTAGTAGTGTGGAATTTGTTTAATTTACGTTTAGGACAGATTAATTGTTGAGCTTCTGCTGTTTCTTTCATTATGAATAGATTGTCATCTTCCCCTTCAAAGGAATCGTCATGAGGAAGAAGATCGAGTCACTTCTTTTCCTTTCACAAGGATCAGAATTGAAGTCTGCAACATACTCCAACTCTGTGTGACAGCCACCCACTTGGAAATTGTGTTGATATCTTTTTTTTCCCCACCATGCATTCATTTTTTAAAAATAAAACAACTGGACGATGTTTTGTTCGACATTACTATTAAATTTGATAATAATTTGTACTGTTATTAGAAGTTATTCCAACAGATTATTATATTGTTCTAGTAATATCAATTTTAAAAGAATACGAGTGCCTAGATGCTTGAACCGTAAAGTCCGCAGCTTTGAAATTTTTGTTTAAAGAATAAATTGTAACATGCCATATTAGGTGTGGGGGAATGACAGTTTGATACTATTAGGACAATTGGATTTAATTCAAGACCAACAAACTGCTAAATTTCAATTCAAAATAACCAGAAAATATCATCACTGACCCACTACAAAATCTTAACAGGTACAAGGAGTATGAACATTAACAGTCTACTTTCCTGGGAAAAAAGACTTCCTCTATTTGTCTTCATCAGCTTTGCCTATGAAAAATAGTTTTTTTTTTTAGGAAAAAAAGAAGGAATTTTCGTAAGAAGGTGCAAGTGAGGAAAATGAGGGCAGAGGGAAGAGCCGGAAACGCGTGGAGGGAAGTGGGTCCCTGGTCGTCTTCGTCTTCGTCTTCGTCAGCTGGGAATGCAATCTCGTCATCTTTTCTGTTGCTGCATGTAATTAATGACCTCTTCTTGCTCACTGCTTCACTCTTATGTTCGGCTTTAATTACCTCTTCTTACCTAATCATCTTTTCTGTTGCTGCATGCAACTTCTTTAGCTTTAGCTATGACAAAAAAGAGTGGTCAGCATAGGCTGGAATTTCTATCCATATTCATTAATGGAACATAATTGAATGGATTGGTTTCTTAAATGTTTCTGGGTTCGTGAAAAGTTGCCGACGTGGTGGATTCATTCATATATAATCAAATTAGCTTTTATATGGGATCATATGAAGTAAATACATAATCAATAGAGAGTAATTTGAGGATAATAAAATTACTATGACCCTTTTCACGGGTCCTAATATATATAATGCTCCAATGACGACATCCTTCGATTTTTATTCTGTGGGTACAAACTTACGATGTTTCTTTCTGTGTAGGTGACTTTGGACCACCTAATCTCCAAGGGATATGCTTATTACATTAAGATTTCTCATCACATGTACATACAAGAGTGTGGGCTCGCGTATCTCTCTTTATCTTTACAACCTCTAAATCATCTTCGTTTTCGTCTGATCCCCATATACAACAATGACGATTCACATGCCTCTATAAAACCATGCAGATTCATTCCCATTGCTTCATCCATCTCTAATGCTTTCTTGCTTCTCTGTAGCTTTCCTCGTAACCCTAGCCATTTTTCGTCACTTGAAGAGATCACAAACAAGCAAAGCATATATACCTAGTAGACTTTGCTTGCTAGTTGCTACTATATATATAGTAAACCAAACCAAAAAAAAAACTTGAAAGTAGAAGAGTTCACTTGTGATTATAATAAGTTGCGTATAAATCAATAACCAACAGACATCGAAGAAAGAATTTTAGATCCATTTATAAATAAAAAAGGCTTCCTGTACTTGTCTTTATTAGCTTTGCTATTGAAAAAAAATAAATAAAGTGAGTTTGATACAACAGAAAGTTGAAAAAGAGGAAGGAATTTTTGAAGAAGGGACATGTGAAGAGAGAGAGAGAGAGAGAGGACAGAGGAACAATCGGAAACGCATGGAGGAATTTGTCTTCATTACTCTTACCGTGTGTGCTTTTTCAGTTCATACCTTTTCAAACGCCATGGCGAAATAAAAGCACAAAAATTTTCACATTCTTCATCTTCCTCATGCTTCTGCTTCCGGCCCTAGTTGTTTCAGGTGTCAATGTAATAAAGAAGACGAAGTTTTTGACAAAGCCAAGTCTCTCTGGTACAGCCATAGCTTCCATATCCTCTAATTGCCAGTGTGATCTGAGTTCTGATGATTCCAGTCATCGGAAAGTTTGTCCCAACTTCAAGTCATGACACAGGCCTCTTCTTCATCATCAAGCCCTTCGTCGCCAGCATCATATTGTGCACCAGATTCGTACACGTGTTCCCCGATGCATTCGACAAGTTGACATCTCCTTGCTTGAGTGAACACAATGTCGATATCTGGACTTAATGCTGGGACAAACTTCCGATGACCGTAATAAAAAACTCGGATTACATTCGAAGAGTATGGAAGGTAAGGCTGTTATTCGTACCAGAGAGCCTTCACTTTATGGTGGTCGTGATGTTTTTCTTCTTTGCATGTACAATTTGAAAACAACTAAAACGAAGCACGACAAGAGGAAGACGAAGAATGTGAAGACTTGGGTGTTTTTGGACATGGCGACTTGGGTGCTTTTATCCAACTATCTTAAAAATAATCTTAACAAACAAATCACAGATAACATGCCCACTACCTAACAACTACATAATAATTAATGTTAAAAAGAAAGCAAACTAAAGATCTTGGTAAATCATGCATTCCTTCTCAATTAACTTCTATTTAAGAATTGGATGGATATATATATACACACCAGTTATAAAATGGACGAGTTAATATAGTGATTTAATTTGTTTGTAAGTATAATACTTCTATCCAATTTATTTTTTAATAAATAGTAATAATAAGAAAATATCTAACTACTAACCAACTACTAAATCTTAATAGATCAAAATCTAATAACTCTCTTTCTAGTAGCTAAACGAAAAACTAGAAAAGTTCACTTGGAACCATGAACAGTCCACTTTCTGTCTAATGATTAATAGAAACTTCCAAGAAAGGATCTTAGTTCCAATCATTAGAATAAAAAATACAAACGCTTCCTCTCTTTGTCTTCATTAGCTTTCCCTATGAAAAAGAAAATGAAGTCAGTTTGATACAACAAAAAGTTAAATTTTTCTTGAAGTAGCATAAGCTGGAATTTCAATCCATATTAATTAACGGAACATAATTGAATGGATTTTTCTTTTTAATGTTTCTGGGTTCGTGAAAAGTTCCCAACGATTGTCGTTGATTCATTCGTATATATAATAAGCTTGAATGGAATCATATGAAGGAAATAATTAAGCTACAGTAATTATATTGGACGATAACAAAGCCAACACAACTAACGTATAATGCTCCAATGACGACATCCTTGGATATTTATTTTGTTGATACAAACTTACTAGGTTTCTTTCAGCGAGGGCGACTTTGGACCACCTAACCCACAAGGAAAATGCTATTTTGTGGGTTTAAAAGGCATCCAATAGTAGCGTCCATGATGGGACATTGGGACTATCAATAACTAATTAAATAAACTAGTTGGGCCCAATGAAAGTTAGAATCTATAAATAGAACAATGTCATATATAAATAGAACAATGTCACTCATCATCTACTGTTGGATTCAACTAATAACTAGTGAAAGAGTGGGATATATAAATATTTAAAATATATTTAAATTTTAGGAAATATCATTTTATTATAGTTCCAATCATAACACTTGGGGAGGTATCCTAATTCATAAGTGTCTAAATTTACGCTTGAGAGTAATAGTCTGCTCGCCCTGCCTGATATTAATATCGCCTAGGAGGAAGAGAGATTTCACTCTGCCCTTGGATCGTGGGTGAGCCCAACCCCTTTTTAAAAATTTTGTACCAAAAAAAAGAAATAGAACAATGTCATATTCTTTAAAGATATGATTTTAATTTCTTCTTTTGATAAATAATTTTATAAGTCTATTGTAAGTGTTCTCTGGATCTTGAGATTGAACTCTAACTTTAATAGAGGATCGGTGTTAAACTCAATTTTTTTTGTAACAAAAAAAAAAGATATAAACTAATTGGGATTGGGGGGGGACTATTTTTGTCTAGGATGTAATACCTCAAATTATTTTATCTATTATATTTATTATTTTTTTAAAATTAATATACTTAATTTATAAATTAATATGTAATCTAATAATTCAGTCTACAAATTTAGATAAATTAATTTTAATAAATATAAAAAATATGAGAGATCAATTGAATTAATTTTTTATATTTAAAATAAAAATAAATTTTATATTTAGAGTCAGAAATTCTTATTTGTGGGGAATGATAATTTGAGAGTATAATAGTAAATAATTAATTAGGATAATTTAATCTCATTTAAGACCGACAAATTGCTAAATTTCAGTTCAAAACCTTTTATTCATAATTCATACGTGTAGGGATTTGAGTTTGACCATGACTATATCCTCACATTCCATTCTAAAATATTTGAAACTCATGTTCCTATATTTTAATAAGAGTCTCCCTCATACATATATTTCCCCTCATATTAACTAATTTAACTAATTTTTTTAATATAATTAAATTAATTAAATATATTTTATATTAAAAATTAGTTAAGTATTATACTATACATAGTGAAATTTCAAAATTTGAGGCTCAACTGCAAAAGCAGTAACTTGTGGGTCTTAAAATCAAATGAAATTATGCAATTGGTTTCAAACTGTGATCCCTCTATTAATTATATTTTTGTCTAGTGATGATAGACTGCTGACGTAGAACACCGATCATTCACTTTTCTTTCTGTGGGCAAGAATCCCACAGAAAAAAAAATTAAAAAGTAGAAAATTTCACTTGTGATCTAAACAAGAACGGTCTACTTCCCTGTGGACCAACAGAAACATCCAAGAAAGAATCTTAATTAGTTCCATTAGTTCGATACAAGGAAAAGTTAAGAAGAAGAAGGAATGAACTTTTGAAGGTGGCATAAGCTGGAATCTTAATGGAACATATATAATTGAATGGATCGTCCGTTTTTAACGTTTCTAGGTTCTTGAAAAGTCCCCAACAATTGTGGATTCGTTCGTATATGATTGGAGGATAAACAATATTAACCGTTTTGAGGATCCTAATATAATGCTCCAATTACCCCATCCTTGGATTTTATTTTGTGGATACAAACTTACTAGCTTTCATCACTTTTCACCACACCTAATCAGATAATCTCATGTATTATTATTTACGTATATATAATATCTCACAGTACTATCTCACGTGCATATATATATAATAAATAGATTATTTTATTTGATAATGATGTTGTCTAAAAAAAATTATTTTACCTTTAAATCGTGTGTGAGTATAATTTATTTTTAAAAATTTTTATATAAAAAAATCTCACAAGATAATATACTCTATTGATTTCAAAATATTAGCTTTAAAATAGTGATGGGTGTAGTTTTTTTTAAAACAAGCTTTAATATAGATTTATCCAAATATTTAATATATATTTTTATTTTTATCAATAATTAATTATATATATGTCTCTTTCATCTATTTCTTTATTTATTATATCTCATCTCTTTTTTTATTCCCTCTCTATCCCACTCATTCTGTATTTTAGAGAAAGGAATTATATTTTTTATATATTTATTATTTTTAATTAACCTTTTTTAAAATATAATTTAATTATTTGAAATTTATATTTAGAGGAGTATGAGGATGCCATTTCTTTGACGATATCCAACAATGTCCATCTTCGGATTTGGATACTGAAGTTTGTGGGTCTAAGAGGCGGCTAATAATGGAGTACATGTCTTAAAACTAAAATTTTAAAAAGATTTATAATTTAAAGTTTAGGTTAAAAAAATTTTAACATAAATAATTATATTTATTTAAATAAATTTTTAGATCAAATTATAGTTTAAACTAAAGTTTTACATAAACTATTGAGAATAATTTCTACAATAATAAAAGAACTTATAGATTATCTAATTACTATTTTACCCTTATTTTTTCTTACATCTTCTCTTCTATATTATATCTCATATCTCTCATTCATGTTCTCTTCTCTCTTCTCCATCCTATTTCCTCTCTCATATTTCTTCTTCATTTCTCGTCTTTTTAATAAAATTATATTATTTATAATAATTTACAAATTATACAAAATCTTGCTGGTAATAAATATCCAAATACTTATTTATTCAGAATAATTTTTTTATAAACTCTTCTTTAAAAGTTATTTTCTAAAAATTATCCAAATTTTTTTTCATACGCATTTTTTTAACTCATATCCAAATATACCCTATATATTAATAATAAATATGGATAAAAATATTAATACTATTAATTTGAGTTGAATGTAATGGCTTATTTATCACGAGAAATAAAAAATATGCAACTTTTTTAAAAACTAAATATAACTTAAATATTTTTAAATATATTAATATAGAATTAGTCTAATAGTATAAGGTCTCGTTAAATTCTCTAAATTTTAAAATTGGATACCTAATAATATAATTCGGTAAATAATAATAATAAAATTATAAATTTAAATCTCTATATTTATAAAAGTGGTTATTTTTTTAATTATGAAGTATGTAAATATCACCTGTCAAGGATCAAAGGAGAGAACTAAACCTGACCTAACTAACCAGCCGCAACAATTCCGCAATATCCTATAGAATCTCAATATTCAAAATGAAATATTTAAATGATTTATGCTTTTATATATTTTATGAGCTATTGACTTTTTATGCTCATATAAAGTCTTTAATGCGTTTACATTAATTTAATAATTTATAAATTTATAAATGTGGTTATTTTATTAATTAAGTATGTAGATACTTAAAAGAATATATTTTATATAAATAATACATCAAAATTTTGCTCTTGAACAAATGATAAACCCAGGTGGCCATCGGAGTGGGGGTAATGTTAGCAATTTTAAAAAAAGAAATGTAAATTGATTCTATTTTTTATTAAAAAATACTTCTTTCGATCTTAATTCAAAATATAAATTTAAAAAAAAGAAGCCAAATACAATATTCCCTTCTTCCATCTGTACTACTACTGGCATATCATTTTCAAAGATGTTCAGAGTTTAGTGTGGGCGGTGGATCGACCCCAGTCTTCGCCTCTCCTGTGACAAAATGGCATTATTAGCCTAAAATTTCTAAACATTTTTCTTTTTCTTTTTTTTTTGCCAGAAAAAATTTCTAATTAAACATTTCGACATAATAGAGTAAGATCTCCATGTAATCCCGTTGACCATTGAATAAACTCATTATTTTATGGTTATATAACCAAAACATGTCGACATTGAACGACACCCCTATATATACCACCCTCTCTTCACTTTAAAGTCATTCAATACTTTCTATTTGTCTCCGTCAAGATAATTCATCATCGCTAATCAAATCCCCCCATATATCGTCGTTTTTGTCCCAAAAAACCCTGATTTTTTTCTCTCACATCCACTTTGCGTGCTTTTCCAGTTTCATTAATCTTCCCAAACGCAAATGATGGCGAGAAGCTCTAAAACCTTCATCTTCTTCGTCTTCCTCCTTCTGGTGGTGGTTCCAGCTTTTGTAGTTTCAGAGTGTACATGTGAAGATGAGGAAGAAGATCGTGACAAACACAAGGCTATGAGGTACAAAATAGCAGCCATAGCTGCTATACTGGTTGCAGGTGCCATCGGAGTTCTGATTCCGGTGATCGGGAAGTTTGTGCCGGCTTTCAGTCCCGACAGAGACATCTTCTTCGTGATCAAGGCCTTCGCTGCCGGAGTTATATTGGCCACCGGATTCATTCACGTCCTTCCCGACGCGTTCGAGAGCTTGACGTCTCCTTGCCTGAGCGATCATCCATGGGGAGATTTTCCCTTCACTGGTTTTGTGGCTATGTGTACGGCCATGGGAACGCTAATGGTGGACGCTTTCGCCACTGTGTATTTCAAGAAACGTCATATGAGAAATGGCCAGATTGAGGCGAACAATAATGGAGACAAAGAGAAAAACTCAGGACATGAAGATCATGTTCATCTTCACACTCATGCCACCCATGGTCATGCTCATGGATCATCTGATTCTGGTTCATCTCAGCTCATTCGTCACAGAGTAATATCACAGGTGTGTGTATACTAACATCGATCATCATTGCTTCTTAAAAAATTTGGTGAAAATTTTCTCTTTAAAAATTTTATTTGCTAAAATGATCTAACATGTTTTGATATACAGAGAATACTGTAATCAGTATTTAAACTCAGGCTCTTCCTTATGCCCACTGAAATTTTCGAACAGGATTTTTCACTGATTTTCCTTTGTTTTGTGTCTTTTTATGGTGTGAAACTGAAGGTATTGGAGCTGGGGATAATAGTGCACTCTGTGATAATAGGGATATCTTTGGGAGCATCTGAGAGTCCTAAAACTATAAGGCCTTTGGTCGCTGCTTTGACTTTTCATCAATTTTTTGAAGGCATGGGACTTGGAAGTTGTATCACTCAGGTACGTTTGTTTCCCTTTGGAAAAGTCAAAAAAAGCATTATTTTATTTAATCATACCATAGAATAATGGAATAGAATAGTATTTTTTTTTTACATAATCTTTGTGGAAAAAGCAAAAAGGATATGAACCACACAAAGATATATTCCAAATTGACAAATTCCTGTGGCTACGACTCATCTGTTAACTATTAGCTGAATCAAAATGAATCAATCAATCAGCTTTATTTTATTTATTTTTGAAAATCAAATAAAAATTCCATCTTTACTTACAATTTTTTCTTTTTAATTATTATCCCATCGTGCAAAAAAAAAAAATGAATTCAAATTAAAATGAAATAAAATAATTCTGAGAGTTTTTTTTATGTTTGATTATATCATTACTGCAGGCCAAATTCAAGAATAGAACTATTGCAGTGATGGGATTGTTCTTTGCTCTGACAACTCCAGTGGGGATAGCGATTGGAATAGGAATTACAAATGTGTACGATGAGAATAGTCAGAATGCTTTGATCGTTGAAGGAATATTCAATGCAGCTTCAGCAGGAATCTTAATTTATATGGCACTTGTTGATCTTCTAGCTGCAGATTTCATGACTGAAAGAATGCAAAATAATACTCGTCTTCAAATTGGAGCAAATATTTCTCTCCTCTTAGGTTCTGGTTTTATGTCTCTTTTAGCTAAATGGGCTTGATGTACACTTCATTATATTTTTTTTGGTAATTTTTTAGTTACTTAGAATGAAAGAAAATTTATTTATAATTTTCAAAAACTGGTGTTAGTCAAATCTTAGTTTACCTCTTGTCTTTCTTTGTTTTGTTTGTTTACTGCAAATTTCTCAAAAATGTAATTGACAAGATAATAACATGGATAAGTTCAATAATGTCAATCCATTCAATCCTAATAGAACATTTCAGAGACATATATACACAGAAATACTACCCAAAAAAAAACTCGGTTTTTGTAGGAAATTACAATCCAATCTATCCACTACTAATAGAGAATTCAAATCTTAGTTAGCCGTCTTGTGTACAACTGTTACAAATATCTGACATAAATTGGTATCTAGACAAATTAAAGCATTGTAACGTTGTATTTGAAACTGCTACAAATAATTTATTTTGTTCAAAAACAGTATGATATTGGAATTGGAAAATAAGTTTTTCATGTTCACCATTGTCGCTAATATCATATAGAAAATACCTGAGGGACCATTCAAGATAATTCGGATCGTATTTTATTATTTTTAATTTTTGACATTTTTATTTAAAAAAGATGATAATTATAGCAAAATATAAAAATTAAAAATTTATATTATTTAATTACTATAAGTTGAATAATAAACACAAAAATCTTGTTTAATCACCAATTTCAAATATGATAACAATGTTCTAATAGATCAAAAAGAATATATTAGGCATTATTCGGTCAAATACATCCAGCCTCAACTTTAATTTAATTAATCAATTTAATTGGCATAAAATATTATTATTCTATGCTGAATCTGGCTGTTTCTGAAAGCTAAGTAGAGTACGAGTCAAACTATAATGAAACCCCATCATTTTTTTTTATATTAAAAGTTGTTAAGACGAGGGGGTGCTTTCACATTTCAAGATCATCTTTAAGGATGTCTTAAGGAGGCGATTTGATCAAAGGAACTAATCGTCAAAGTGAAATTGAAAAAATGAACATATTTATGGCATGTGTCACAATTTAACCTAATGCATTTGTTTGAACTTTTAATTTGTCAAACTAAGTTTTTCTTGTTGATGAGACATAAAAACGTATATTTGTAGTGCTACCAACCTACCCACCAATTTTCCCTTGCAATTGATGAGATTCTCAATATAGTTTACGTATTTATAATATATTGTAGTCATGAACTTTTAGAAGAGAAGTTAATATATGTGCCTGTTTATTTTTGTAGAAAACTATAGTTTTAAAAGTTCTTTTAAGCAAAATTTAGGTTAAGAAAAATTTTAAAATAAATAGTCATATTTGTTCAAATAGATTTTTGGACTAAACTATAGTTTAAAACAAATATTTTAGATAAGTTGGTTAGAGTAGCTTATAGAACAGTAAATCAACTCATGAACTAACCAATTACTATATTACCCATATTTTTTCTTACACTATCTCTCATCTCTCATATTTTTTCTTACACCCTCTCTCATCTCATCTCTCATCTCTCCTCATTTAATACTCATACTATTTTTCGTAATTTACCAATAATAAAAGTACTTCTGAAAATAATTATTCAAATATTTATTTATTCAAAACCATTTTTTTTATAAACTCTTCTCCAAAAGCCCTTTTCTATAAGTTGTCCAAAAGCTTTTTTTTTATAAGCCCATTTTTAAACTCTTATCCGGGATCCTGTGTGATGGATTTGCAATTTCCAATGCTATGAACAACTGCACGTTTTGTTTTGTAACCTTTCCCTGTAGAAAAATTACGCCCATATATTGTTAATTTATGTAAAATCCACGTGGAGTTAAACTCTAAGCCACATAAGCAACTTTTAATTATATTATTAATTGTTTTTGCTACATAGATGACTTGTAAAAATTAGAGAGTGAGTTACAAATGAATTAAAAAAAATTTAAAGATTAAGTCTTATTGAGTCAAAATATAGAGATTAGGTTATAAATGAGTTAAAATTTCAATGATTAAAAAATTATTTTTTTTAAAAAAATATTATAATTATCACCAGCAATACAAAATTATCATCAAATTTTAAATTAAAAATGATAACTAATAAGGCGTTCAATGGAGATGACCGTATAACATGTATTAGGACATACTCCAATGTCTAATTAATTATCTTTTGATATTAATAAAAAGGACTATTTTCTTCAAAAGGAAAACCTATTTAGTGAATAGTATTACTTTGTATTATAAAGACCAATAATTAGGTAGGACCCATACAATTTACAAGTTGGTGTTGACAAAAAGACAATTTGCACCCGAGTTCATACATACTTTTGTAATTGTTAGACCGATTTCTCAATTTCAGCTAAAGTTCAACAATGATTTGATATCGTCGAAGGAATATTCAATAATGCAGCATCAGCAGGAATCTTAATTTACATGGCACTCGTTGATCTTCTAGCTGCAGATTTTATGACTGATAGAATGCCAAAAAAAAAAAAAAACTCGTAGTCAAATTCGATCAAACTTATCTTTACTTTTAGGTGCTGGTTTTAATGTCTCTTGTAGCTAAATGGGCGTGATATGCACTTCATAAATAGTATGAAAGAAAAGTTATTTTTAACCTAATCAAAATAATACAAATAATAAAAAAATATATTTATATCCTATAAAAAAATAAGTTCCATATATGTTGCTATTATAATGACTTATTTTATAGGTGATATTATAAGTCATTTATAAGCACTCTTTAAACATGATGTTGTGCTTTAAATTTAGTAGGAGACTGGTGCTGAATCTATCTAATTTTTTTTATATTAAAAAAGTTATTTCTAATTTTTAAGAACTTGTGTTAATTAGTTAGTCATAAGTCAAATCTTAGTTATACATAGACAATTAGTCAGTACACTTTGTGATTGAAGAAATTGAAGGGGAAAAAGGATAAGTGAAATTTCAATAGAATCATATAAATTGTGTTACCTCTTTGTCCTTCTTTGTTTGCTTGTTTAATTTACTTCAAATTTTTTATTGTTAACTTAATTGATACCATAATGCTAATTTCAGTCAAATCCTCATAGAAAAACTCCACACAATGACAAAATTTGATTGCCGATAAACATGGCAATCAGGATGATATCGGAAAGTCAGATTTTAAACTTTATTTGTTCAACATTATTGTCACTCATATCATATAGAAAATACCCGCATGATCGTGCAAGATAATGCAGATCGAATTTTATTATTTTTGACTAGCTTTTATTTATTTTTACTAGTATTTTATTACCAAGTATTTAAGAATCGAATTTAAGACTATGAAAAATGTAACATAATATTAAATCACTAGACAAATTCTATATTGCTAGTTAAAGTACTATTTATAATCATGCGCATTAAAATTATCTTAGGATGAAAACGTTTTTAATATTTGTAATCAATAATATTAATTTAGAGATAAAAATTATAAATTTAAAAAATAAAATAAATTAAAATCTTATATTTATAAACAAAATAAGTTTCGTATCTAATTTTTATATTTAGGATAAAAGAGAGCATATTATTTTTAATTATAATAATTTGAATAATGAACACAAAATTCATGTGCAATCACCATATGGTAATATTTCTCTGCTTTTTAATATAAAAATTAATTAATTAATTAAAAATATTAAAAATATTTAATTATAACATATATATATATATATAGCCTAATTTTTTAAATATTTATGTATAATATTATATTATATATTTTTTATTTATAAATTAAATAAATTAAATAATAAATATGATATATATTTAATACCGGAGGAGTACATTGTAATGGACTAATAAGAATCTTGGGCATTCTTTCGGTCAAATACATCAGTTTTAATTTAATTATTTGATTTGACATTGGAGTTGAGGGGTCAATTTAATATAATTGACATCAAATTAAATATTATTATTTTATGCTGAACCTAGGGGTTTGAATCTACGGCCGAGAGCGTCTGAGTCAAATAAATGGAACCTATTATTTTTTTATTAAAAAATTGTTAAGATGATGGTGCTTTTTCATATTTCAATATAATATACTCCTTTAAGAAGTTCTTAAGCAGGGGATGTGATCAGCTAGAAGGAACTAATTGTCAAAGTGAAATAAACAAGGCGTTCTATGGAAATGGCCACATAATATATAAAGCAAAATTTTTTTATCTTATTTATAAATTATATTATTAAAATTTTTAATTAAATATATAATTTTACCATCTATTTATTATTATATTGACTTTATATTTATTAAATAAAGTGTAAATAAAATATGGGTAAAGTTAAAAAGCTATTAAATTTTAAAATAAATTTAATGAGATTTAAGTTTTTTCTTAATTCTAAAAAAATATATTAATAGTGACTTATAAATAGGATCAGAAGAATACTCAGATACCTGATAAATTAATGAATATTTTGTTCAAAAGAAAAGCCTAATTAATGAATATTGTTACTTTGTATTATATAGAACAATAATAAGGTAGGTCCCATATGTCTATGACATTCAACCATATTGAATCGTCAACGTTGTGATCCTTGCTCTATCTGCAATTTGCAAGTTGGTGTTGAAAAGAAGAAAATTTGCACTAGAGTTCATACATACTTTTGTAATTGTCGGACCAGTTTTCTCACAATTCTTCATTATTGGTGTTTTATTCTGCACAATGAACGTATAGACCGAGTTATTTGAAAGCCAAGTTGTAACTACCAAAAGATGGCTGGCTAGGTTGGTTGGGATTACTATTTATTACTGTAAGACAGTGTTTGTAATGACACAATCGCATGTGAAGATCACATGTTTTTTTTTTAAGTATCCTTCTATTAAATATAAATCTTATTTAATATACTGTTAAATATTAAACGTGAGTATATATTCTAATGAAGATTCAGACCTTAGTGTTTTGTCACGTAAACTAAAGCCAAGCTATTATTTGATGCCCCACACCCCTGGACTAGACATGCGAAGCTTCCCTTCATGCTCAGGATCGACATAGAAGCCATTTTCATGTTTTGGGTCCCACATTTTATTTTTTTTCCTAGTATAAATATCTTCTTATTAGAAATAATTTTATTTAAAATATTATCAAATATTAAATATATATATATTTTTAGTAAAAATTTAATTTTTAATTAGCCACGATATGAGAAACGGATCCTTTTCATTAGATCTAATTTTTGATAAAAAAAAATTTATATCAATTGTTTACAGCTGTGACCATATGGATTCTCTTTAGAGGGAAATGGAATATTTTGATCAAAAGAAAACCTAATTAAAGAATAGTACTTGTGCTGCATTTTGCAAGTTGGTGTTGAAAATAAGACAGTTTGCACTAGAGTTTATGCGTCCTTTTGTTAATTTTCAGACTGGTTTCTCAATTCTCAGTTACGAAACAATATGATATGGCAGCAATACGTGATTTGTTTGTTAAGATATTTTTTTCCTAAGGGGTCCTATAGAGTAGGAAGCTAAGGCTAGTATTTTATCCATCATAGCCTTATTAATAAGAAGCTATGGCCGCTTTCTATCTATAAGTAAGATGCTCGTTCTCAGAACATCATGCTCTCATCACTGAACCATTCTTCTTCCTCATGAGCCATTCTCAGAATTCTCTCCCCTTTTCTTTTCAGAAATCATCTGCCAAAATTAATTTCTCTACCTTCCATTTTACACTTCTTCCCTCAAGCTCCAGTTCCTTCATTCACTCAATCTCCTCCTATATATCAAGCCGAATATTTCTCTACTTTTAGGTGCTCTGCTTTAATGTCTCTACTTTAAGGTATGATCCTGAGAGCGGAGCATAGAATAATGGAATAGAATAGTATTTTTTTTTATAATCTTTGTGGAAAAAGCAAAAAGGATATGAACCACACAAAGATATATTCCAAATTGACAAATTCCTGTGGCTACGACTCATCTGTTAATTATTAGCTGAATCAAAATGAATGAATCAATCAGCTTTATTTTATTTATTTTTGAAAATCAAATAAAAAATTCTACCTTTACTTACAATTTTTTTCTTTTTAATTATTATCCCACCGTGCCAAAAAAATTGAATTCAAAATGAAATAAAATAATCCTGAGAGTTTTTTTTTTTATTATATCATTATTGCAGGCCAAATTCAAGAATAGAAGTATTGCAGTGATGGTATTGTTCTTTGCTTTGACAACTCCAGTGGGAATAGCGATTGGACTAGGAATTACGGTGTGTATGATGAGAATAGTGAGAATGCTTTGATCGTTGAAGGAATTTTGAATGCAGCAACAGTAGGAATCTTAATCTACATGGCACTTGTTGATTTCCTAGCAGCTGATTTCATGAGCGTTTAATGAGCTGATTTCCTAGCAGCAGGAATTTTGTGCTTTTAGGTGCTGGTTTTATGTCCGTTTTAGCCAAATCGTCTTGGATTAGAAGCTTAATTAGTTGTTATTAATTAGTGAAGAATTTAAGATATAATTCTTGTGAGCCAGATGTGACTTGTGAGAGTTAATTAATTAACCCTGCTTACAATCCCTTGACTTGCACTTACGCAAGGCAACAATACAGCAACTCAATTCAGAATTCAATGCATTTCAACAGTAAATCGAAATCAAATTTTCTAAGCGTTCATAAATTAATTTGGACTTCTTCCAACAAAGAAAACAAATTAATTTATATTAAAAAAGGCTTCGTTGTAATCATCAACATCAGTTTTCTCAATTAATTCTTAAAATTTCAAAACACTACTGCAGCATGATATGATGTTTCTGATGGCTCCCGTTGACGTTAGATCCTAATTAAACACACTTAAACTAAATATTTTATTTGTTCATCTTTTGGATGTCGACATTTAACCACGCTTTGCAAACTTTAAACTTGAAATCAAATACCAATGGATTCTGTATTTCTATGGAAAATACAACAACGTTATGCTTTCAATTTGTCAAATGTTAATCAAATCACCCAATTTTCTTCGTTCTTCTTCTAGTTACTCCTCCGGTCAAAGGTTTAGAACCTAATTAAATAATTAATTTTAATTATAAATATAATATATCAGTCTACTTTATTTATCATATTTATTATTTTTTAAATTAATTAAGTTATAAATTGATATATAATATAATATAACAGAAACATTTTAGGAATCATAAATCATATTATATTTGTTATAATTGACTAATTTATTAAACTTTCTTAAATATCTAAATTATTCCCTAATTTTCTTTTACACTCACTTTTGTGTTCCTTTTTTTTTTTTTCAGTGGCTAAATTTCTTTCTTGATTACATTCTTTAAACACCAACATCATTTTGTATCAAATGTCAAATAATTAAACATCATTTTGGATCCAAGTTGAAGTTGAGTATTGTTTTTACATTGTGTGGTACAAGAAATGATGAGTAACTTAAAAAAATCAACAAGTGCTATGTACTATGTGGATTAAGAATATTCCTGCAAATGTTACATTATTAAAAAATCTTTCAATAATAAGATAGAGCAGTTTGAGTACTGTCATAATAATAAACATGAGGAATTTCCATGCCAATTGCTATTCCTAGTGGAATTCTGTCAATTCAAAACACAATACATTTCACAGAAGGGACCAAAATCAAATTAATATGCCTCAGTTAATTTGGGCTTGTTAGATCCAACCAAGAAAACATGAATTTATTTTACATTAAAAAAATAAAATATTTTAGTTTAAATAAATTAGTCAATTATAACTAATATAATAGTTAATTGATTAATTTAAGTAGATCATATATAATATAAATCCATCTTAAGGGTTAGATTTAATCATAATTATTTAATTTATTTAATTTTATTAATTTATTTAAAAAGTTAACTAATTATTATATTAAGATAATCCCCCACATGACATTTCAGCATGAATCAGTATATATATTTATGCGTGCCCCCCGTTGACATTAGATAAACATACTTAAACGAAATATTTTATTAGTCCATATACCATTCCTATGTCGACATTTGATGGCATGCCTTGCCTATTACGAATTTGGAATCAGATCATCCAACTGTATTTCTCTCTCAAATACAATATTTTTAATTTGTTCAATGGTAATAAAATCACCACATTTTGCTCACTCTTCTGCCTATAAAAACCTCCTTAATTCCCCTTAAACCCACATTATATGCTTTTTCTAGTTTCTACCTTTTTGAATTATGTTGCGCCATGACGAGAAGCGTCCAAAATTATCACATTCTTCATCTTCCTCCTTCTAGTGCTTCCAGCCCTAGTTGTTTCTGAGTGTACATGTGAAGATTTAGAAGAAGATCGTGACAAAGACAAGGCTCTTAAGTACAAAATAGGAGGCATAGTTTCCATATTAATTGCGAGTGCAATCGGGGTTCTAATTCCGGTTTTGGGAAAGTTTGCCCCCTCTTTACGTCCTGAGAAGGACATTTTCTTCTTGATCAAGCCCTTTGCCTCGCCGGCGTGATTCTAGCCACCGGATTCATTCACATGCTTCCTGAGGCCTTTGAGCGCTTGACATCTCCTTGCTTTAGCAATCATGTATGTGAAGACTTTTCTTTCACCTATGTGTACAGCCATGGGAACCCTAATGGTGGATGCTTTTGCCACTGCGTATTCAAGAAACTTTATACAGAGAAAGGAAAGATGGGAGTGAGAGGAGAGGATGAAGAGGAACATACAGATCATGAAGGACATGTTCATCTTCACACACACGCTGGGCATTCTTAAGGATCATCTCAACTGCTTCGTCAAAAAGTCATATCACAAGTGTGTGTGTATGGGGTTAATATCATTATTAATTCTTATAGTTTAATCAATTTTTTTCTAGTGCCTTTAATTTTAAATTATAATTTTTGTATATTTATAAGTTCATATAGATTTGATCTAAATTAATGTCGTTAAGTATAGGGATAAATACCTAAACTTGTTAAATAACTAAAACTCTTTTGATTTATATATTTTTAATAAATTTTAGTTTTAGTTCATGTACTTTTGATAAATTTTAGTTTAGATTTCTATATTTAACACCATTCATTTAGATCAAGTCCTTATGAAACTATATAAAACAAAAATTATAATTTAAAACTATATGGACTAAAATTAAAATTTAATCAAACTATAAAAACCAACAATAATATCAACCCTCAATAATAGCTGTGAAAATCATATGGGTCTAAACATTTTCTCTGTTTGTTCGATCATTGAATTATTGAATGGTGAAACTGATTGTGTTTTGAATTGAAACAATATAATAAATGTAGGTATTATAGTTGGGGATAATCGTGCATTCAGTGATCATAAGGATTTCTTTAGGAGCACCTGAGAGTCCCAAAACTATAAAGCCTCTGGTTGCTGCTTTAACTTTTCATCAATTACTTAAGGGCATGGGCCTTGTAAGTTGTATCCCTCAGGAACGGTCCGTACTACCTTTAGTTTTCATAACTGAGAAACAAGACAAATAAACAAAAATTATGTTATTTTCATGGCTGTATTAGGAAAAATAGTTGTATGTTTCCATTTGGTTTTTTTGGTTATATGAATGTTTTCATAACTAATAAATGTCTTGTTCCCAGTTTTTAATTTTTAAATGTTATGAAAATTTTGTCATGAAACGCCGGCGTTTGTGGTTCCCATCCCTCTCATCAATTCTAAACGAAAATAAATGTGAAACATCTTTGCATTCAAGAGAAGTGCTAATAACGCAGAGATGTTAAGTTTGCTACTTAATGTTGCATCATTAATTGCAGGCCGAATTCCAAGAACAAAAACTATAGCAATGATGGGATTGTTCTTTGCTCTGACAACTCCAATTGGAATAGCAATTGGTATTGGAATTAGTAATGTGTATGATGAGAACAGTGAAACTGCTCTTCTTCTTGGGGGCATATTTGATGCATCATCATCAGCTGGAATCTTAATTTATGTGCCACTTGTTGATTACTTAGCTGCCGATTTCATGAGTGACAAAATGCTCAACAGCATTCGTCTTCTACTTGGAGCCACTATTTCTCTACTTTTAGGTGCTGCTTTCATGTCTCTCTTAGCCATATGGGCTTGATACTTGTTTAATTATTTGTTCATGTCTCTTTTTATACACTATATGCTTTTATATATATATATATACACTATATTATCAATTGTTATCTAGTATTTTTTCTGGATGCTATTATCAGATGATATCTGAGTAATCAACTACTTTAATTTCTGTGTTTGTAATTGCCTCTCTTAATACATATGGTGTCTTTTTTATAATTCGAATTTGAGACTTTAAAGAATCTAACGGAGCCGATCTTATACTGTTATATTAACTATGTATTAATTTTTAGTGCATATGCTAATTCATTGTGAAAAAAACAAGAGAATTATTATATAATTTCATATAAACAATGTAATTGTTAAAAAGTCACTATATAATGGAGTAACATTTAATAACAAAATCCGGTTCAAAAAATGATGCATGTTTCTCACACTTATTGTAGGACTTTATAGGTATGCACAATAATTTGTTTTTAAAAGAAGTATTTTCTTGCTATACCTTTTTATCATGTAGCATATATGTTTGATGGATCAAGAAAATGCATGAAAAGGAAATAAAAGTGAAATTGTTATGAAAAGAAAATTTATCTTTATAGTCTTTACTGTTATTATCTAATTATTTATATCAAGATTGTCCGTGAAAATAATAAGGGAGAATTACTACTATATATACAACTTTATCAACATTTTAAAATTTTAGATATGAGAAATTATCATATCCCAGCTATTGGGCTTATTTGGATAGCCTTTTGAAAAATATCTTATGAAAAAAAAAGATTTTTGGATAACTTTTGAAAAAAGGCTTATGGCCAAGAGTTTATAGAAAAAATAATTTTAAATAAATAAGTGTTTGGATAATTATTACTAAAATAATTTTTATGATTGATAAATTACCATAAAGAGTATGAGATAAAAAAAATAAAAAAATAATAATTAATATTAATGTTCATCATCCCTGTACAGCGAACACTAGCGATGATTTCTTAGATAACACAAGCGAACGGTAGCCAAGACCACAAATGACCAGAGATCAACTCTGGAGACCAACGACGATGACCTTTGCAGACCTGCGATGATGATCGAGTAGCAACCATGAGCGACGACCTCTACAGACCTACAATGATGATCGAGCAGTGACCACAAGCGACGAGCGACCATGAGCAACCAGCGACTAGCTACCCGCAATCACGGACAATACCATCGTCGTCTCTCTTCCAGAAGAAGGCAATATCCTACGGTATAGAAGAGAAGAGAGGAGAGAGGGGAAAATAGGGACAAAATAATAAATGGATAATCTATAAGTTTTTTACTATTCTAGAAACTATTTCCTATAGTTTATCTAAAATCATCGTTTTAAACTATAATTTAATAGAAATATTTTTAAATAAATATAACTATTTGTTTTAAAATTTTCTTGAACTAAAATTTTGGTAAAAAGTTTTTTTAAAATTTTGGTTTAGTGAGTTTCCAAATAAGCCATCATTTCACATAGACAAGAACTCACATGGGTGGGTGCTTCATAGGTAACAAGTGATGAATGCTTTAAATTAGTTATACAATACTTTAAATGTTTCATTAGTATATTATTGGGATTGATTCCTCTCAGGAAAGTATTTATTTTAAGTTCCTTATATCCATTCACAAACCAATCAAACATGGTTATAAGTAATTGGAAAACTTACTATAATGGATATAATAAATTTGAATTAAGTATTGTCCTCCTTCTAATATCCTATCCTAATTGGCAAATAAGTCCAACTAAAATGGTAAAACATAAATTAAAAAAATTAAATTACTTTAAAAATTATATTAACCAATAAATAATTTTTTTTAACCATATCGAATAAAAATTGACAAATGAATAATGCTATGCCAAAAATTAAGGATAAAGTAGCATTTCTCACTAATGATAATTCTCAATCGCATCTAATACCTAATTTTTTTATGGTACATCCAATAATGTAATGTTATATTTTGGAGCATATATTGAATTTATTTTTAAATTATATTGTTATCTTATAAAAATTGGAATACAAAATTAAAACAACTTTTTAGTTATGAATTTTAGAACTAATAATTTTAATAAATATAAGATATAAAAAATATATGAATCCAAAAAGTATCCACTATCCACTCTAATATAGATTGAAACTTTAATATCAAAAAATATTTAAATGAAAATTTAAATATGAGAAAGAAAATTAAATATATATTTTTAATTATAATATCCAGTTAATTTTTTTAAATAGATATAAGAAATTAAATAAATTAAATAATTATAATTAAATAATTTTTTTAATATAAACTTATATTATATATTATCTATTCTATATAAATTATTCAATTAATTTTATATTAATAAAAATTATTTATTTTATTTTATTTTTTAAATCTATTAAAAAAGTCATATTAACCATAATCAAGATCCAATCCAGCCTTGTATACGACATCGTTTCTGCTCGGCGTTTCTTGTTTTTCTCTGCGTTCCGATCCATCCTAATTTCCCGATTGGTATTCGAACTCCCAATTTTCTCGGCTATTCTCTCCATTCGTTCGGGTGGCAGCACGCCGTCTTCCGATCGCCGTTCTCCGCAAGTCATCGTCCTCCACTCCACCGTTCTTCGTCCGTATTGGTCGTCGGCACTACGTGAGATTGACAGATTTGAGAGAGAACAGAAAGGGCAGAGACGCGAGAGAACTCCGAAAGTTGTTAGTTGGTATGGAATTCCTTCATCCTCGATATTGATTTCTTATATTGCTATTTTTTTGTTTCCTCTTCCCCATGATTCCGTCTCCTTTTCTCAGCGTCTTGATTTTTCTCTGTATGCGACATCCCTGCGATTTTGTCTGAACTTGCGCGAGAAAGTTCCAATGCTCATGAAATTCCTAATCTACTGCAATAAGTGGTCACTTCTATACATATCGATCCATATATGTTTTGGTCAATTAAATATCTGATTTGGTCTTTATTCACAGCAATTATTATTAAATTTCCAAAAACATTTTATGCAGATTGGCAATGGGAAAGAATGAGTTTCTCACACCAAAGGCAATTGCTAACCGCATCAAAGCAAAGGGGCTACAGAAGCTTCGGTGGTACTGCCAGATGTGTCAGAAACAATGTCGAGATGAGAATGGGTTCAAGTGTCATTGCATGAGTGAAAGTCACCAGCGTCAAATGCAAATCTTTGGACAAAACCCAACTCGGATAGTTGAGGGTTACTCTGAAGAGTTTGAGAACACCTTTCTCGAGCACATGAAGCGCAGCCACAGATTCAGTCGTATAGCAGCTACAGTAGTTTACAATGAATACATTAGTGATAGGAATCACGTTCATATGAATTCCACACGATGGCTTACACTAACTGAGTTTGTCAAGTATTTGGGTCGGACTGGAAAGTGTAAGGTTGAAGAAACACCCAAGGGTTGGTTTATCACTTATATTGATAGGGATTCTGAGACTCTTTTCAAAGAGAGGCTGAAGAATAAGAGAATAAAGTCTGACATGGCAGAGGAAGAGAAGCAAGAGAAGGAGATACAGAAACAGATAGAAAAAGCTGGGCAGTTGATGCAGCCATCTGCTAGTGGATCTGATCAACCTTCACAGGCTGAACTTCCTAGAGAATTAAAAGTGGAAGATGGAGTTAAGATTGGGTTTTCTCTTGGTTCATCAGCAAAACCTGTAACTAAGGAAAAAAGGGAGGGACCAAAGGTACTGTTCGAGGAGGTCGAGGATGCCAAAAATGATGAAAGGAACCCTCGAGGTTCTTTGAAGAGAAAAGAAATCGGTGGTGGAAAATCAACATTGGACGAACTGATGCGGGAAGAAGAGAAGAAAAGGGAGAAGATTAATAGAAAGGATTACTGGTTGCACGAGGGAATTGTTGTTAAGGTCATGAGCAAAGCTTTGGCTAATAAAGGGTATTACAAGCAAAAAGGTGTTGTTTTGAAGGTGATTGACAAATATGTTGGGGAAATACAAACGCTTGAAAGCAAGCATGTGCTCAGAGTTGATCAGGCAGAGCTTGAAACTGTGATCCCCCAAATTGGTGGTCTTGTCAAAATTGTAAATGGAGCCTATCGCGGATCTACGGCAAGATTGTTAGGGGTTGATACGGATCACTTTTGTGCCAAGGTGCAGATAGAGAAAGGTGCTTATGATGGCAGGGTCCTCAAGGCAGTAGAATACGAGGATATATGCAAAATTGCTTAGGGAGTTTAATAACAAGGGATGAATGTGCAGTCTTGTAAGGAAACATGTCCTTTGCATGAAATATAATTGTTAACGAGTTTGACATTTATGGATTTGTAACTTATATTTTCAGTAGGTGCGTTTTGAAGACCATTTTCACTTTTCACTTCCTTGATCCTGACAAGATATCAAAACTACTTTCTCAACTTATTAGTGACAAGTGATTTTTGAGATTTGAATGCTTTTCAAGGTAGGGGAAATATAGAGCAATGGTGGATAAACTGTGGTTCGTTGACTCCTCTTTTTCAAGGAATTGCATTGAAGCTCTTTGTCAACCAAGCTCATAATCTTCTTGTGGAAAAACTTCTATTCATTTAATGAGGAATAGTATGCATAAAAAAATTGCAAAATATTTTCAATTCTAAATAGTAAAGTAGCTAATTTATTTCTAGATGACAAGATTGTAGAAGAACTGATAGGAAATTCAAATAATGTTGGAGATGAAGATTGATTTGCATTGAAAATTCTAGCTCTTGTTCTATTGTTTGATTCTATTTGTAACTTCAGGACCTTCTATAGTTCTATTCATAATGTATCTTGTTTTATCGTTTATATTAAAATTTTTAGTATATTCAATAGTACCCTTTTCTTAGTGATTCAATTTGTTTATTGCACATAATTAACGTATATGCGTGTGTATATACCAGCACCAAAATTCTGAAATTACTTTAAAAGGAAAACGCATTAGCTGAGTCAGAAAGTTGAACCATACTGACCAAAGCTCAAGTGTATACTCTGTTCAGCCAAACCCATGAGGTCGTCAATGCTCAATTCAATTTTGGTTAAAAATAAAACTAAACCAAGCCTATAACATTCCTTAAGTAAAGTGTGTGCGCGTTGATGAGGCACTATTTTTGCAATGACCTGTTGAAGTGCACTTATTATGTAGCAAAGTGATTACAACAGATCAGCAACAAGAATTCCTCCAAGATAGCCAAAAAGTAAAGAAAACGCTTGATCTCCTACAACCTGTAATATTATTCTACGCTGTATTTATTATCTTGGAAAAAGAATGCCAAAATCTGTTTCAGATTCAGCACATTCTTAGAGAGAACCCACACAATCTAATCACAGAAACTAAAGGAAACCTTCTCCAATATCAGTGTTAATGCCGGTAATAGCTCAACATATCTGAAAATTTGCTTTCCCCTAAATACAGCAAGAAGGACCTTAACATGGGACTGCGAACCTGATTCAAGCTGACCCACCAAGTACTCATTCCAAGCTACAAACAAGGCAAATCAAGTTAAGCTATATCTCATTCCAAATGGATCCTCTCAATTGTAAGAAAATGACAATTACTTATGAACATAATTTGACCATTCAATTAATATTGGGGGTTTAAATCTGTTAAAAATAATTACGTTCTTTTAACAACAATTTGGATTGTCCAAATTAATCAGTGGGCTAAAGTTTGTTCAAATCAAATTATTATTCCACTTACAATTGAGAGAATTCAGACTGCATCTCATCCTATGTGCTTAAGCAAACATTCATGATATATTACGTGCTCCAAGAATTTTTTTTGAGGCTTGTCGGTTAAATGAAACCAGAAAAGATGCAAAGCCTTCTTTTAGAATATATAAACCATAAGCATACTATGATATCCAAACAACAGAAGATCCAACGCAAGGAAAGCTAAAATGCATCAGATGAGCAAACAGCTGAAATTTCATCCACTAAATGATCAACTTTCATTCTGGTGTTGCCAACTATGATGCTTGAACGGAGGATGAATAAGCGGATTTAGGAGCTGCATTTTTATCCTCAGTGGTCCCATGATCCAGTAGTCATTGGGTTTAACCAATATACGGCAAAATGACTGAGATTGTTATTGAATCAATCACTAACAGGAAATATTTCGGAAAATGCCAAAATTTCCAGTAAATGTAGATACAGGTGGTTGGTTGAAGTTGTAAGCACTTCAGTGAATCCCCACCATTGTATCTATGCTTAACAGAAGACCAAGTTGTAAATTGATTAATTGAGTCCATTTCTGACATGTTGCATGGATATAAGACTAAAATCCCAAAAAGCATATGCATTTGTGGTTGTGGAAATTTGAAGGATTGAGAGTAGAGGGAAAATAAAGTCTCAAAATATTATTAATCTTTAAATGAATAAGAATATAAATAGACTTTTATATAGGCAAAAATATAAGCTAATAGACTAAACTTAGAATCTATCATAATTCTAATATCTTAGATTTATTTTTTTAAGATAATATAATTTAATATATAAATTTGATCATAAATAATATCCAAACTTAATTTTAGATAATTAATTAACTAACAAAACATAATATTAATTAATTTTAAACTAGCGTATTTCAACACCCCTCTCAAACTAGATCTACAGCTTGAATATTTATACTTCTCAACACTCCCCCTCAAGCTAGGAGGCAGCTTGGATGTGAGCAGTATCGTTATAGAAGAACTAGAACTGTGAATCCTTAAATTACTAATGACTACTGAACTGAAGTTGATTAGATCTTCAATATAAATTTTAAGACAAAGTTGTGAACTTTACAAATAATATAATTGTTAGAGGCCTGACAAGAACATTTGCAAGAGAGGAACTTAATAAAGGAGATGACGACGATGATTCTTATAGACAGAAAAGGGAGTTTTTCTACGATGTGGAGTAGGACTTGCAAATTAGAAACACTATGAATTCGCACACTCACTAATAGAAAAGGTCTACTTCTACAAAGTGGAGAGACAATGTTATCTAAGGAGAAACTATTTCAGTGCATTGAGCACTTTTATGTTTCCTAGGATCTTGGGAGATCTATTAAAGTGATATTTTATTTGGCTGTGAATGTGAACAGGGTGAGAGTTACAAGGCCAGAGAAATTTGTGAGAGTCTAAAGTTGCAACGGACCTAATATTTGCAAGCTCAGGGACAATTTCCCATAGATACACTTAAAAGAAGAGATTATGACTCTAACTCCTAAAATAATGTTATCTAAGGAGAAACTATTTCAGTGCATTGAGTACTTTTATGTTTCCTAGGATCTTGGGAGATATGTTAAGGCGATAATTTATTTGGCTATAAATGTGAACAGGGTGAGAGTTGCAAGGCTAGAGAGATTTGTGATAGTCTGAAGTTACAACAGACCCAATATTCTCAAGCTCAGGGACAATTTCCCATAGATACACTTAAAAGAAGAGATTATGACTCTAACTCCTAAAACAATATTATCTAAGGAGAAACTATTTCAGTGCATTGAGCACTTTTATGTTTCCTAGGATCTTGGGAGATATGTTAAAGTGATATTTTATTTGGATGTGAATGTGAATAGGGTGAGAGTTACAAGGCTAGAGAGATTTGTGAGAGTCTGAAGTTGCAACAGACCTAATATTCGCAAGCTCAGGGACAATTTCCCATAGATAAAATTAAAAGAGGAGATTATGACTCTAACTCCTAAAATAAAAGTCAATGAGGAGACTAAGTCTCGAACTCTGAAGACCAAAGAATAGACGAATGATTAAGGGCAGAGACAAACTTGGAGCATAGTTGATGAGAATGCATGTGTAGAGACGAATCGCATCACATAGAGAGTGCTTTTAGATGTTGAGTGAAGTCTCGTAGAGGAAACTTCTACAAACTTGAAGGAAAAAAGATTGACTTTCTGAAGGCGTATCTTCTCTTTAGGCTTGACCTTCTTCTTTATCTTCTTCATCGAGGCCTTAACCAAAATTTAATATTCCTACTCTGATACTATGTAAAAATTTGAAGGATGGAGAGTAGAGGGAAAATCAAAATATTATTAATCCTTAAATGAATGAGAATATAAATATACCTTTATATAGGCAAAAATATAAACTAATAGGCTAAATCTAGAATCTATCATAATCCTAATATCTCATATTTATTCTTTTAAAATATGATAATTTAATATTTCAAATTTAATTCTAAATAATATCAAAACTTAATTTTAGATCATTAATTAAATAATTAATAGAACATAATGTTAATTAAATTAATAATTAATTCTAAACTAACGTATCTCAACACTCCCCCTCAAGTTAGATCTATAGCTTGAATACTTATACTTCTCAATAGAATTATCTAAAACCAAGTCTATAAATCATCACACTATGATTTGCAATATTGCATCATATAGAATTGTAAAGGTTTCAAATACCTATCATGTTCCTCCTCCCTCTCCTCAAGGATAACATAATTTGCCACGGAATCTCTTGGTGACCCTCCCGTGAGATCTTCAACTGCTTGGCCTTTTTTAAGCTTACAGTATCTGAAATTTAAACATTCAAAGTTATAACTGAGGTACACCAATATGACATGGGAAAACAAGTTAGTAAATTGTATTGATTTGTGCAAGTATCTGAAATTGTAGTTGCATTGTTTTGCGTGATATAAACTGGCGCGTAATTCATGGATTTATTCATTGTCCAGATATAGTTTGCTAAAAAGAATGAAAATGGAAAAGATAGCTAACTAATACAATAAACAATAAAAGCAAACCCCCTGCCCCCCAAAAAAATCAGCTACTTCTCTAGTCCTAAATATAAGAGCTAGTTAATTTTTTTAAAGAAATTAAGGAAGTCAAATAAATCAATTAATCATGATTAAATCTAATATCTCAATATAAATTCATATTATATATTCTTTAATCTACCCAAATTAGTCCACTAACACTTATATTAAGTACAATTAACTGATTTATTTGGTTTCCTTAATCTATCCAAAAATGTCACTAGCTCTTATATTAAGGACCTGAAGAGCACATAAATTTCAAACTTTTGGAATTTGAGAACGCTAGGAAGTCTTTTCTAACTGAAAAAGCAACCATATCCAGGATTTGAGATATGAAAAAGAGGATTCAAATGTCATTTTGAAAAGCAAAATTATTTTGTCCCAGCAGTATTAAAAAGAAGATAAAATTTTGCCCCAAAGTATCAGCGTACAAAATAAAAGGGGAAAAACAAGTACTTAGGCGATGTAACTTGTTGCTTCAAATATATGATGCTGATGACTTACTTGTACCAATTGAATAAACTGACCCCAATCATAATAGTGATGAGACCATATCCTTTTAACCAAGCAAATTCATCATGAAAGTACAAGACTGCAACCTACATACAAACAGCATGAAACCAGTAAGTCAAGAGCAAGTAAATATCTGATCAGAGATCACAGTATGAGAATATTTAAGTAAAAGAAATAAACAATATAACACACGGGAGTCATAATACTTGATTATATAACTGAATGATGGAATGAACTGGTCCATATGTTTACGGAATTGCAATCTGGAGAGCATATTGATCTCTTAAACAAAACGAGAATATTAAAATAATAAGACATTATGTTGAAGCACCTATATATCAAAAGTCTTTAACACGTTTGATTCTTCCTTTACAATCATTCTCCGCATCATTACCAAATTTTCATCAAACTAGGTAATTGATACTTACTGGGTTTTTTATTTTCAGAAAAATTACTTTTTTTTTTCAGAAAGAGTAACACATAGATTGGCAGTTTTTTTTGAGAAAATGACCCCAATACCCCTGAGCTTCTATGTTAATTACATTATCAAGCTCACTTATGATAAATATCTGTAAGGCACATAGAGGTCAAAACACCTATACAGTTTTTGTTTATTTTCATTGACATTTGACAGCATAAAGTAACTTTGTCCATATTTTTCTATTGATAAAACAACTGTTTTCAATCTTCTTATCCAATAGGCAAGAATAAAACAATCACATGGAATATCGCCTCATCAAGTGACATGCACGAAAAATTCTAAACTGAATTTAATCAACCATGGAAGCCTTTTTACTTGATTAAGTAATAAATCTGTACTCATCTGCTGAAGTGATTTCTAGTAAATCCAATTTTTCAGTTTCTTAAAGATTTCCTAATAGAAAAGGTTTCCATTTTGACATGCATTTTTTGTTGCCACATTCTATGACACTTCAATTGGCCTGCTCACTGGTTACAATCCCTTGCAGGTAGCCTGTTTTACAGCCACTATTTGATGCCAGCTGATAGGACCCTAAGAAGGATGGGGACAACACCCCCCCCCCCTAACCCCCACAAAAAAAAATAAAATAATGAAGCTATCTATTAAGGTGCAAGAACCAACCAAATAATAATCAATATGGGATTTATGCATCATATACTATCTTAATGGCCATCACAAACTATATTGCATTGCTTGAAAAATAGTGCAATTAGGGAGTAAGTAGCTGTGATTTTGATATATACATTGGGAGACAAGCTAGAAGTAAGACTGAATATATATATTGTGATTTCGATAAGGGACAAGCTAGAAGTAATTTGGAGGTCAAAATAGGAGATCAAACCATTCCACAAGTGGAAAAGTTCAGATATTTAGGATCAATTATACAAAGAGATGGTGAAATTACTAGAGATGTTAACTATAGAATTCAAGCTAAGTGATTTAAATAAATAAAGGCGACTAGAGTTATTTGAGGTAGGAAGGTACCTAATACACTCAAAGGAAATTTCTATCACACTACTATAAAACTAGCAATATTTTATGGTAGTGCATGTTGGGCTTTAAAGAGACAAAATGAGCATAGAGTAAGGGTAGCTGAGATGAGAATGTTGAGATGGATGTGTGGGTATATAAGAAAAGATAAGATTCATAATGAATATATTTGAGGAAGAGTTGGAGTGATATCTATTGATTAAAAAATGGTAGAGAATCAGTTGAGGTGGTTTAGGCACAGACAAAGAAGGCCACGGATTCACCGGTGAGGAGGGTAGACCAAGCGATATGGAGTACTATAAAAAGGGGTAAAAAAAACCAAAGAGAACGCCCAACGACTTTGTTAAGTGGGACCTCTTAGTCAATAATTTATCTAAAGATTTGGTTTTTGATAGAGCACAGTAGCGTCGTGCAATCTATATAGCTAACCCCACCTAATGGGATAAGGCTTATTGTTGTTGTTGTTTGTAGCTAATGTAATGGTTCCATGAATGCTCATGTTGTCATGTAGTAAATATCATGTCATAACTATTTGATGAACAATCATGTTTTACTTAGTACTGGTAGTACATACATAACATACTATAAACTACCAAGAAACAATGATTAATATTCACATAGACAAATGGAAATCATTTTACGATAGTTAAATACCAAAATGGTGACAGCCTCCTTGACCACCCCTGCTACTGTGACAGTGACTGCACTAGTTACAGAGACAAGAATGTATTCAGTTAATACCTGCAGCAAGAACAAGATCCATATGTTTAAGGAAACAGAACAAATTTTACTGATACATTTAAAATAAACTTGAGAGCTTGTTAATGACAGATCAAATATTAAGTAAATTAAGCATATCATAGTATAATAAAGAACAAAATCCTACCATCAGAAAGGCAAGTGCCCCGCCAAAAATCATCAGCAACAAACTTCGCCTGATATTTGATGGATTATTAAAGTAATTGTTATCTTGCAGTTCATGCCATGGATCCATTGCAAGAGAGAGAAGGGCTGTGGCCAATGCCATTACTGGCGTTACATGGCTCATCAAGGTAAGTGGATTTTTCAGACCTAAAATTATTTTTAAAAAATTATATCAATTTTTTGGCAATAATTAACAGCACTAATAAGTTCTAACTGGAAAGTAAACATTGGTTAAGAAGAAACTGAAGGAAAGAGCGATCAAACAATAGAATATTGGAAAATGGCAATTCACTGAGAATTCAGCCTCTCCAAGTTGCCAAAATAATCAATTACCCCTGACTGAAGAATAAGTTACATTCATATCCTTGTCTAAATATTAAATTCTGAATCTTAGCACATAGATTTCTTCTAATTATAAAAATTCAAATGGGTATAATTTCAAAATTATGCTAGACTATCGTTAATAATAAAAATCACACGTGAAAAATATTTGATTGGAGAAATGGACCTAATGGATATATAAGCAAATGGACCTAAGTATTGTCCTAAGTTTTGTTTCTGCATCAACAATTCCAGACCATCATCAAGCTTTTAGAATTTACTTTTTTCTTTCCAGAAAGGCAAAGTAAAACTACATTGTCATTAAAAAAGATAGTTAAACTGCCTCAAATTTGATCAGAATCAAACGGGGTCACTTCTTTTCAAATAAAAGAAGAAATTTTATAAATTGAACAATGTCTATAAGTGAATTGAATAATGGTCTTAAGCGAGAATCTAGATATGAAATATTATAAAAATATTGTATGAAAATATTTGACATAAAATTACTGGAATGCAATTATGAAAAGAACTTACCATATGCCTCTTTCTTTCACATTAATTTTTCATGGCAACATCCACGAAGAGAATGAAATCAGGTTCCAACCCAGAAACATGGAAGGAAAATACTTAGTTATTAAAGGAGGAAAAAGAAAGAGACAATAACATTTGTATATGCGTGGATACATAAAGAAATGCAAACTTGTAGATAAAAAAAAACTCAGATATCATACTTGCAAAAGGATCTGTGTCATGCACCAGCGAAAACCAGACATAACAGCAGCAAGCATAACTAGTATGAATCCCCAAATTTCGAATTCTGTATCTTGTGCAACTACAGTACACAGAAACAAAGCTCAGGATTGATCCTACAAATTTCCAATTGGTAAATTCATTTGAAAATGAAGAATCAAGAGGGCTCGGCATTGTGGTGGTCTTACAAGGGTAAACTTAACATTTTAAAAAATAAAAGCTCACAACCAATATAAATCCATAATTTTTAAGTGTTTTAACTTCTTATCACAATTCTAAAATTTGTGATAGGAAAACCATTATTTATCACCAACTTGAAAACTGCACGGAAAAGTATGAGGAAGAAGTTATATGATGTGTTGGATTTTGATAAATGTTCAAAAATATTGTAAGCAAACTATTTATGTGATTGTAAAACCGATCTATTCTCAACTCCAGTCTGGATGGCACCAATGGCAGGATGCCATAGTGGCATGAAAATCCTTCTTGTGTAAGTGTGAATTTGTTTTAGTCGACCCTAATTATTAAAAAAAAAAAAATCCTGTCTGGATGCCATTTGAACTATTTAATACTGAAAATGAATCATGGACAACAATCATTCTGTCCAGAATTCTTCTTGAGGGACCCAGAAAAACTCTCCCTTTTCCTAACCGCTGAACTTGTATGCAGCCATGACTGCACTGAAGCTATGAGTTTTTCTTTGCAAATCAATGCCTATTGAATTGTGGAAAGTGAAAGTGAAAGGGGAGTTAGATACCTGTCATTAGTATCCCAACAGAGATAATTATCATGATGCCTGATAGTTTAAAGCTTGGCGTCTCCAACCTTGCAATCAATATTTTCAATCAAATGGCAGAAATCAGGTGACAGACAGTAACAGAAACATTCAGCCAAAAACCGTAAAAGAGCATATAGGAAATTGAAAACATTTAAACAATAAGCATGACATGTTACTTAAGAATTGAGAGTTTACTAGAACTTATGAAAAACCCAGCATGACAAAGAAGGTGGAATTCCTGAAAGTTGAAGGTTCTGACAGTCTTAAGTTTCACAGGGTATCGGGATAATAAGCAGCCACAGTCTTGGAAAAATCCATTCTTAGAAGTAATTCAGAGTACATACTTATGGGTCTTGTTAACTGTGTGCTATCAATGATACGATTCTACCTTGCTTATGAAATCACTGACCTTTGGCATACAATATGACACCGCATAACTAATTTTGTCTTCTATGTGGGACAAGACTTTATCATCAAAATTTATCCTCCTATCTACAGTTACATAGTCCTTCCTTCCGCCATCCTAGCAATTCAACACCTCCCATTTTAGCATGTTCAAATTTTATTTAATCATTCAATTACATAAGTAGTGTGGGCACGTGCACACTTTATCATTAATGAGAATATTTTTTTTATTGACTTTGCTGAGTTGTTTGAGTGTACAGATTTTAATTATTTTCATATCCCACTAAGTTGTCCTTTGACTTCGGGACCTTTTTTGTATAGTGAAGCTTTTATTCCAAAATCAATCAATGAAAAGTACTTTTCTCATGTTATTCCTCAATCAGATAGGTTACAAAGATCAAATAGAACAAGAAAAAAAATACCTGAAAGCAAAAGCAAACAGAAGGAGGAAAATTGGAGCACCGGATTTGCACTGGAAGAACAAATAAAAGGTAAATGCAGATGAAGTTACCTCCACAACAATGAAATAAAAAATGTTGATAATTTAGCAACTTCTGAAAGAAATTAAAGAGCTAATTGACCTTCCTCCTCTCATGCTACATGAAAAGTAAAGAAATATCACCAACCATTGTAGCAAATGTGACGGAGATGGAAACAAGAGATGCATTGCTCAGGTTAACATCCATTGCTGTTCCAAGAGCAGTCGGTACAACTGTGAAAGGCAAAGTCCATCTGTGGCATTAGTTGATAGAAAAGTTAATATAATAAGTAGTTAAAATTTTACCATAAAGTGCAAGTGTGGAAGGACAGCATGATAGGGGAGAAAATAAATTAAAAGAACAGGTGGCATTTCCAATGGCTCAATTGGGACAATCACGAAGTTGTGAATACTTGCAAACATTCAGAAAGATACAGATAATTATGGCTTAAGTCTCAAAAAATATACAAGAACTGGTTTTGGATGAAAAAATTTTTGGGGAAAAATTTTCAAGTTTTACAAAACAAGCCGAAAACATTTATTTTTTGTGAGTTAAAATGTTTAGTTTATCCATGTGTTCTTTTCTTGCAAAACAAAAAACCACCTCTCCACAGAAATAAAAACCCAAATTAGCACAGAATGTCTCTGTTGTATAAGCCATTATAGAGATTACACATTTAGAATAACAATACCACTAGAATCTTGAGGAGGTAAAGAAAAGAAAAACAATGCCTGACTCATAAGAGCTATTACCACTTACAACTAAAACGTACACATCATTCCGAGATATCAAGCATATAAAAGAACAAGAGTCTCAAATACTGCATAAGTAGGAAAGATGTTTGAAAATGATTTAGCTTGACTAACCAGCATAACAAACTAAAACAGATAGAAAAGAGAAATAACGGAATATGTTAGAATCTCATAATTATGGGGCTCTTTCATTTCCTGATTGCCCCCTGTTTAACATATGGAATTTTAGCATCATAGTTAACTTATTTCTTAACTTTTTTATTTCTATATATCATATTATCTTTATTATGTGTTTATTGTTCTTACTTTCCCCCTTGATTCATGACATGGGTTGGCTGATTCCTAGGTCAATTTTCTCTATATTTATTGCTCCCATTTCAAAATAAGATGAGTCATAAAAAATTCAGAATAAGAATTACAGAACAATTGAAAGTTTACCTCTCAAAAAGTAATCCCTCCAGGACATGACAACGCTAGTTGGGAATTTATGAGACCAAAACCAAGTGATAAATTTTGATACCACAGCTTGGATTGCAAAGTGAACAGTATTCATCAATAAAGGAGCTGGGAACTTCCCCAAATCATTTCCTAGCAGAGTTTTATTATACCTGCTCAAACCATTTTAGAATAAGAAATAAAGGAAGAAGAATTTGCATCAGGAATAACTATAAGAAGGGCATCTATTAGAAGGAACTTACAAGGTCAAAAATAGGCTGCAAGTGTACCATAAAAGTATGAAAAACAATGTCCTCAAAACAGAAAATGAATTCCTGGAGCTTTTTTCCAACGATCCATGAGAATTCACAGAAAGGGGGGAGCCAACACCAATAGTACCCCTTCCCATGGGAGAGCCAACACCAATAGTACCCCTTCCAGTTCCATTTTCAATGTCAAAAGGCACATGCTTCTCAGTTCCAGTAGCCCTTAAATGAACAGATTCATTATCCATGTTGCCAGTACAATTCATATGCATAATCCCTTTATGGAAAGAGTCTCTCTTTCTTCTCTAAAGGTTTACTTTGACGCTCATTCCTTCCAAAGAAAAGGTGTTCAAAATCAGAATATTCTTCTATCCCATCCGCATTACCAAACTGCTAATTCACATTGACCATTCCATCTTCATCACACCAACATGAAAATGAAAGCTCTAGAAAAAACTAGGCTTCCACTATCGTTGTTGTTAATTCTTTTTTTTTTTTAAATCTTTTGTCTCTGAATCCAAGTCACTCTGTACCATCTCCTTCTGCGCATTGAATTATATCCATCTATGTACACCAAGGCAGATCAGGACAGCCAATGGTTTATCAATATCATCACTTGCCACCAAGTCCAATAGCGTACGTTAACTTCACACAGCTAGCATATGAACCACTGTTCAGGCTTGGAATATGTGAATGAACAAATAACTAGTAACCATATTTCAACCATCTTCACATCATAAAGATATCAACATAATATCTCAACCTAAAAGAAGTAACTGTTCTAGAGCTCTTCGATAGATCAATCTAAAGACTCCAACATCTGCACAAGTCAAAATTTTCATAGTAACTATCAAAATTAAATTTGAATTTAGCCTTGATAAAAATTTTGCTTGCAGAGAAACTATCTTAAAAGCACTAATACATACAAAACATGACACAGAGATACCGTATAGTGTTTAGATGCAAATTAAAGTTGTATGTCAAAGTGTCGCATACAACATGACAGGGTTATCTGCTTTGTAAGGAGCCACAGTGGAGAAAGATTTTTTTTTAGTTGTTTTTATGTAATTAAAAATGAATCCAATTAATTTCAAAATACTCTGTCACAGTTAACAGTTATACCCAAGAGAAAAATGACATAATCGGGGGAAAACTTGAAGGAAATTTATCAACAAGAATTGAAAATAAACAAATGTCGTATTTTTATATCCCACAACGCAGATCGTTGTGATTGAAAAAATAAATAACATACAACATCCCTGTTCCACGAAATTAAGCTTAGACTTGCCAAATTCGAAGAACGCCAACAAAACAAAATTCGGCAATTGACAATAAAAGGTATCGGTCGCTCATGAATTAATCATATTCGAGAAAATCAAGGGGAAAAACTGCCATTCAACTCTCGATTATATTCAATTATTATCAATGCATTGTAATGAAGCCCGAGTTTGATCATCATAAAAGCCAAGGTGAGCATAGAACTAACCTGATAGATTAATGGAGAAAAGGGGAGAGATCAGATTTTCGTGGGTTAGCTGGGCGATAGTTTGTCGGATAAGCTTGGATGAATTACTTTTTGCCATTTTTTCCCCTTTATTTTTCCCCCTCCACTGTAAAATTTGAGCATATAGGCCCTTGGCAAATTGTGTTTTAAACTTAACTTTAACTCAAAATTTAAGTTTACACAAATTTTAAAATAAATAATTATATTTATTTAAATAAATTTTTAGACTAAACTATAATTTAAAATTAAAGTTTCATATAAACTGATCAGAGTAGCTTATAGAATAGTAAAATAGCTTATAAATTAATCAATTACTATATTATTCATATTTTTTTACACCCTCTCTCCTCTCTCATCTTATCTCTCCTCATTCAATACTCATATCATTCTTTATAATTTACCCATAATAAAAGTATTTCTAAAAATAACTATCCAAACAGTCATTTATTTAAAACTATTTTTTTTTATAATTTTTTCTCCAAAATCCCTTTTTTATAAACCCATTTTTTTCATAAGCTTATTTCTAAAATCTTATCCAAATACACACATCAAATAAAATCAAAATTTTCTAAAATTGAAAAAATAAAGTAACAATAAAATGGTGAAGGAAAAATCGCATACATGATAATAATTGAAAGATTAATTCTTTTCAAGACAAAATGATACTATATTTTTTATATTGAGTAACATTTTTTTAAATTACTACTAATACTCTATTAACAATAATTAAATAGGAAAAACAGAGAATGAGTTAAAGAAAATAATTAAAATATTTTATAACAAAATATCATATTAATTAACTTTATTAATTTAATTAAATTAATTAAATAAACTATATATTAATGATTAAAGAGTATTAGATAAAACAATAGTTTTAGAGATTACATACCATTAAACATCTTACACAACTATTAATATAAAATATATTTAATTAATTATATTAAATTAGTTAAATTAATTAATATGATATTTTTTTTATATTTTTTTTAATTTTCTTTCTCTTTCTCTTTATTGGTTATTGTTAAGAGAGTATTAAAATAAGTCATTTTAAAAAAATTAATAAATTTAAAAAATAAATTTATATTTAAACTTAAAATTAATTTTATAATTAAGTCTTATATTAAATATTAAAAAAATATTTTATATGGTTGAAGGAAAAAATATAAAGCAAAGCTAAGATCTCCTCTCCTGCCAAGTAATTCAAAGGGAGGGAGAATGATGATCCAAAATGCATATGAAGTATTTCTTAATACAATATATAAGAATTAAAGTCAAAACTAGTTAAGTTTTTAAATATAATAATTAAAATTAAAATTTATTAAAAGTAAAAAGATCAAGTCATAATTTGTTAAAAATATAGAGATCAAAATAAAAATTTATTAAAAATATAAATAATAAAATAAATTAAATGCGTGATAGATAATAAAAAAATCGATTAACCGATTTTGGCTGATAAATGGCTCTATAAATCCCATAGTCCAACCGCCCAATGCATTCTTCATCACTCCATTGTAAGCAGCATGATGATTAACCCTACAAATATATAGCAAGACAAAAATGAATGATATACGTGTCCTCTAGGCTTAGTGAGATAAAGCTAAGTGAGATTGTGAAGCGTTTGATGGGTGATCTTTTTTTTTTTTTTTTTTTGATAAAAGTGAGGTAATAGCCCAAATAAAGTAATTACACAAGTGGGGAATTTAATCTCAATCTCTCAGAATCTAATTGATTCCTCAAATGAAAAGGGCAAGTGGTATGTATCGAAGATCTAGAGAGTCCTTCTTTTGCCAAAGCATCTGCTATCTTGTTCCTCTCTCTTAAGATGTATGTTAATTGTACCTCCTATGGCCTGCTAATCAGTTGTTTGATCTGAACAATGAGTAAGCTTTCAAATTGATTATTGTTCTCATTTTCCAATATATCCACAAGTACTTTAGAATCTGACTCGAGAATCAGCCTCCTGTAACCATAATCCCATGCACTACATGTTCCGCTTCTGATGGGTGATCTTTTGAACACTAAAGACGATAATTAAGCCCACTTTTTGTAATGGGTTGTTAAAAGGCATTTGATTTAGGTGGCTTCACATGTTTTAAGTTTTTCTTTTCATAGTACCTTAGATCACTCAGTATGTCAAAGAAAATGATAATTAAGCCAAATTTTCTAAATTATTACGTTATACCAAATAGGGGTATTCAAATGATGGGTTAAAATTAAGATAACTTTATTCCGTATCTCATCTTAAAATAGTATATATATTCCGTATCTTATCCTGTCTCAAAAATATCTTGTCCCATTCGGAATCGGGATGGGATGAGATATTCTGAATTTTATTTAATAAAAATTAGATTACTAGATATTTTATATATAGCATGTCATCAGTAATATATAATTAAAACACAAAAAAATAATAAAAGAAATTAAATACTCCTTGATATGATTATCAATTTAAAATAATAAATATCATTAATTATACTACAAATATAATTATTTTTTTAATTTTTTCATTTCACCAACTGAAGTTATTGCTTCATCTACAAAAAAAATAAATACATATGAGAAAGAGAAAAAAAATTATCTAATAAATAAAATAAATAATATGATATAATAAATATTATTTTCTATTTTTATTTTTTATAAAACAATAAGTAAAATAAAAATATCTATTTAATTTTTAAAAAAATATTTGAGATGGGATGGAAATCCTAAGAGTCATATTGAGATCCGTCCTGACCCTATATATTTCCATTTCGATCATTTATGAGATAGAATAAACCTATCTTAAAATACCTAAGATCAAGTTGGGATAATCTAGAGCGGACAAATTTTAACACTACTAATACCAAATAAATGGTCCAGTAGAGGAATTTAATTTTGGTTCAAAATTTTTATTTTAATTTAATTTCTTATTTCAAAATTAGGAGTCTTTCACTCTTTCTAAACCTTACCCAGTGATAATTGTACTTGTCCTGTACCCTTTTATTATCACAAACATTATTATTCCCCAGGAAGATTTTCTATGATTAATTTCCATTTGAAATAATGTTATTTGGTCCTTATTTTGGATAATTTGTAGTAAATATTTTGTCCAAGAAAATTCAGTAAAGCGGGTCCCACCGGTACTATTGGATTCCGATCCAGGTGGCACCCAATAAAATAGACCAAAGATATTTAGATTCAATTGGCCACCAAGCGCAGTTCTTTTCTCGTCGGCGGGAAAAAAAAACTGAAAATTGAAAAATATCTCCTTCTCGTTAAAGATATTTAATTCTTCATCCCTACCTCTTTCAGCTGCAAAAGCCATTTCCTTTGCTATCTTCGTTTTCATTTCTGATTTGGTGAAGTTGGAGAAATGGAGAGTGAAGCAGTGAGACGCAGAGTTAACATGATCGCAGCTCACTTTGCATCAAAGGATGATATCTCACCAACCCATCTTCTCCCTATGGTATTTCCTTTTCCTTTTCTTTTCTATCACTATGTTGGTTACCGAGAAAATGCGGGAAAATGAAGGAAATTGATAGAATTATGTTTTATGAGTTTTCATGAGTCAAACGCACTAGTTAAATAACTTGTATATCACATATCCTTCTATTAATTCTTTTACTCCTCCATTTCAGAACTGCAGTGGTAGTTTGAACTCTGTGCTCCGAAGATGTGATAATAAAATTTATTTTGCACGCCAAGCGTCTGCATCACTTGGTCCTTTTATGAGGCAGGCTTCTCTTGAAGAGGTTCTTGCAATTGCTTTATTTTTTACATGCTTTAAGATTCCATTACTATGAACATATTCTTTTTATGTAATTTTCTCAGCAATTATTCTTTTTTCTAACTAGTTATCTGTCCACAATAAGCCTCCAGGGTAGCTTGACTTCCCCTGCCCACTCGCCATCAAAGGATGATATCTCTCTAACCAATCTTCAACATATGGTATTTCCTTTTTAGATCCCCCCATTTTTCCTCAAGAAAATGCTGGAAAATGAAGGAAATTTGATTGGATCATGTTTAATTGTTTGAGTTTTCCTTAGACGAACGCACTAGTGTAATCACTTTGTCTATATTAATTCTTTATTTGCTCATCATTTCAGAACAGCTGTGTGCCCCGAAGATGTGACAATAAGATTTATTTTGCACGCCAAGCGTCTGCATCTCTTGGTCCTTTTATGAGGCAATCTTCTCTTGAAGAGGTTCCTACAATTGCTTGACTTTTTACCTGCTTCCAGATTCCATTACTATGAACATATTCTTTTGTGTAATTTTTCAAAACTGATTATTTTTTTCCCCACTAATTTCCAGGGTAGCTTGACTTCCCCTGTGGCTCCCAAATCCTGTGGTTCTGCATCTAAGGCTCCTTGTAATATAAGGGAACCTTGTTTTGCTAGACCTGCAAGGACAGAGTCAAATTTCCAGAATAGCTTGACTTCCCCTGTTGCCCCCAAATCTTGTGCTGCTGCAGCTGAGACTCCTTGTAATGTAAGAGAACCTTGTTTTACTAGACCTACAGGGACTGCATCAAACTTCTCAAACATTTCACTGGGCCAACCTCTGGTCCAGAGCTATGATGTTCTGGCGCCCAACCCTCCTAATTTCGCTAGACTGGGCAGACTGACGGCAAAAGAAGATCAGTTACCTTCTGAGAAGCAAATGTGCTGTTCTGAAGACAGCGGTTAGTGTTTTGATTTTGAACTCTGTATTGTTAGGATTTCGTCGATGAAATTATTATTCTGAATTGTTTTCTGTTTGTGTACACATACTTCGCTAAAATTACAACGGCAAGCAGCCTGATCTATGCTCACATCGATCTGTTTGCCACTAAATGCGATGCAGAATCTTATAATTGTCAGTTTGACTCTATAGTGACGAAGAACATAATGGCTGAGATTATCTTGCATTTTCCATTTAACAGTATATGAAACTACATTTTCTTGTACTTTGAATTGAAGGAGTTGAGTGGTCCCCAAGGATGGATGTTGCCGAATCAGAAGGAAAATATGTTATGACAGTGGAAGTGCCAGGTGTCAGTATCAAGGACATAAGAGTAGAGGTTGATGATCAAAAGTAAGATGCCTTTCTTATCTACAGCCATTGGGTTTTTAATTCAACACTAGAAGTTGAAAAAAAATAAGGACCACTATATGATCAAAGCCATTCTTGATCTTGAGTATAACTTGTTAGAAGTTTTAGACACCTTCATTTCTGATTGAAATGCAATTATGTGTGCAATGACAGGTTGTCTGTCAAAGGTAAACGTTCCACTAGCATTTGGAGAGTCGCGGGTAATTCAAATGGTTCATTTTCTTCATATCATAGAAGAGATATATTATATGGACCATATGAGGTAGTTTGGCCACTTCCTGCTGGTGTGAACAAGGACAGAGTATCTGCTGAGCTTTTGTAAGTTCCATGGCGCCTTCATATTAATTCATTGTTCTTGTTCATATCAATAACTATGAATTGAATGCATGGATTGCATTTTTTTAATATTAACAATAACTGGTAATTTGATCTGTTGCATTATGTTAATTTCTTCCATTTTGGAATAGCATTGTTTGATAAGCCAGAGTGGTTAATATGCTTTTGGGAAGATTTATGAATCTAACAAGTATGTTTTTCACTTTACCTTCTTATGGGAATTTGCAAATGCTGATTCCATTGAGGTTAAAAATTTCCTCTATAAGAAATAAATGAGAATTTTACTTCATGTATGAGTACATTTGGATTTATCTTGTTCTTATCTTGGTTTTTCATTGGATTGGGCTACAAGATTTCAACTTATAGTGTGAAATGACCATATAGGTTGGGTTTGATTAGAAATTCAGTGACTTCATTATCTCATGAGCTCAAATAAAGTTTGAGCAATAGTGGTTTGTGATGTGATTTTAAATATATAGAGATTTTTAGGTTCCCTAACTTCTTCGTTTATATTACTGATTAAAAGTAGTTCTAGCCGCCATAGTCTTATAGCCTAGTGGCATGAGAGTTCTTTATAAGTGACAGATCGTAGATTTAAGTTGTACAGTTATTAGTACTAAAAGGTAGTATAGTTGGCATTTATTGATTATAGTAACATTACCCTATAAGTTAATTATATCTAGATGAATTTAAGAGAATCTTAGTGAAGAACTTCACTATTCTATCATGTGTTCCTACTGATTAATTACACCAATTGGCCATACAAGTTTCCATAAAAATATGAGTTTATTTACATCAGTGAAAATATATGCTGTGGATTTCGTTGTGCAAGTAAACTGATGAATGTTCTTTTTTTGTTTTTAAATTTCAGGGATGGATTTTTACAAATTGTTATTCCTAAAGTTTGAAGTTGATGGAGCTGTTATCATACTTGGAATACTGATATATATATATATATCTACACACACACATACTTATCTCTGTCATTGTATCATATGATAATTCCATGCATCTTTGTTATCAATCATGGAGGAAAAAAATGAGTGATTGTGCTTATGCTTTGGACAAATCTATTTCTCTTAGTTTGCAGGCTGCTCTGAAGCTAGCAATGGCATTGTTGTGAATGAGCCATATCCTTCTTTCCTATTATGTAATATGTACACAAGGACAAAAACTTGAGTGCGGATGTACTGGAGTATAGTGGTATATATTATAATTTTTAATTTTTAACGTTTTATCAGGTTTTTCTCTTTTTTCCAAATGGGGAAAATTATTACAAAATAACATAATGGTAAGGTTTGGTATATTGGAATAGATCATATAGGAACATGGATGGAATGATATTTCTTGCTTTAAAAATTTACTTATGAGAACGTTTGTAAAGAAGCAAATTATTGTGCTAATTGGCCGGCATGATACTCATGGACTTTTTTTAGTATTAAAATTTAGACATGTTAATTTTAGTGTGTGTTTGGATAGGATTTTAAAAATGGGTTTATAAAAAAAAGGAATTTTTGGACAGTTTATAAAAAATGACTTTTAGATAAGAGCTTATGAAAAAAAGTGGTTTTAAATAAATAAGTATTTGTATAGTTATTTCTAGAAGTACTTTTATTATTGGTAAATTACGAAAAAGTGTATAAGTATTAAATGAGGAGAGATAAGATATAAGAAGAGAGAGGAGAGAGGGTATAAGAAAAGAAAAGAGAGAGGATGTAGGAAAAAGTATGAGAGAGGAGAGATGGTGTAAAAAAAGTAGAAGAGAGTATACAAGAAAAAGTGGGGGTAATATAGTAATTGGTTAGTTCATAAGTTCTTTTACTGTTCTATAAACTACTCTAAATAGTTTATCTGAAATATTAGTTTTAAACCATAATTTAGTCTAAAAATACGTTTGAACAAATCTAACTATTTGTTTTAAAATTTTTCTAAATCTAAATTTTGCCCAAAAAATCTTTTAAAACCATAACTTATAAGCAAACCAAATAGGCCCTTAAAAGTTCGCTGCTCATGATTTTTTATTATAGAGATATTTATGTTGACACGAACAATTACGAATTCTTAAAATTGAATATTTAATAATAGAATTTTAAAAAAATAGTATTAAAAAAAATTACCATCTAGAAATTTGACGAGGCACGGTTTAACCAGTAGATTTTAGATAACATTTTGTTTTGTAGAATAGTATTGAAGATTTTTAGCTTCCTTTGTATGGAAAAAAAATAAAAACTCTACTCTACATTTTCTAAAGCACGTGGAGAATTTGGAAACCAATATATGAAAATGACTAATAAATTGCGTGATATAGCATGATTGATGGATGGATTAATTACATAATTGTAGTAAATACGCAAATAGACCCGTCCAATTAAAACTCGATCGTGAACATATTTAATAAATTGGCAAATGGTCCCATCATTATTAATTTTAGATTGGAGTTAATATTAATTTTAAATATAAAATATATTTTTATATTTATTATTATTTTTAAATTATTTCTATTAATACTCCCTTAATAATAATTAAATAAGAGATAGATGGAAAGAGGGGGTTAAAAAAATAATTAGGATACTTTAAAAAATATGTTATATTAACTAATTTATTTAATCCAATTAAATTAATTATATAAATCATATATTAAGATTAGAGAAATACATTCTAAGGGCTAATACGGAATAAAAATGATTATATGGTTTCAAATGATTTTAATTAACTAATTGTTAGTTTATGAAGTGATAAGTAGTATCGTATTTATAAGGAGTATATTATAAATTTCAATCTATAAAAGCATACTTATTGTGATGGGTACAAATTCTCTAATTTTAAATCTAAAAAAGAATTATATTAAAAATTCTCTAATTCTAAACCTCAAAAAGAATTATATCATTGACAAATAAAAAAAATGATTGTAATTATCATATTAAAAATAATTAAAATTCAGCTAAAAATTATTGAATAATAATTAGAGTCATATATATTTTTTGAAAAAATTCCTTTCATTCCTCAGTCAGAAGGCCCTCGTTTCCTTCACAGGACAACTAACACCCGATATATTCAAGACAATAATAATTTATTAAAAATTGAACAATTCATTATCCGATTAAATGTTGATGGCTACCTATATTTATTGAAAGGAAAAAAACAGGATTTTCCTTTAAAATTGGAGTTTACTTTTGGGGGGAAAATTGTCAATCTTGCATGAAGCAAAAGAACCCCTTTAGAATGTGGGAATTCCTCCACGACTTGTAACTGTCACCAAAATGATTTCAGTATTCACCATAATAATTTTCTTCATTAAAGCAAACCATCTCGTCTCCATCGTTCATAAATCCAAGACAACAAAACCAATAGCAAAACACTATAAAGGTTTCTCTATTTAAGCTTCCAAAACATACACACTTCAGCAACAGTTCAGACACGAACTTGTTTTCCTTTTAGCAATGGCTATTCCTGTTGCTGCAATTTTGGTGGTAATACTAGTGCCATTTATTGGGGTTGTGAATGGGAAAACAGCAGAGCTTAAGAAGTGTGATATATACAATGGAAGATGGGTTTATGATTCTTCATACCCTCTTTACAATACAAGTCAGTGTTCCTTCATAGAGGCACCATTTGATTGCCAGCAAAATGGTCGTCCTGATGATCTTTATCTTAAATATAGATGGAAACCCCATTCATGTAACCTACCAAGGTATCATTTTTTCCCCTTTTTGATGAATTGTGAATATTTGACAGTATAGATAGATGATTTTCAGCTCTTTGAAGTTCCAATGTGAATTCTATAAATGAGTGTGGAAAATAATGTGACACAGATTTAGGGCAGAAAAGTTCCTGGAGAAGTACAAGAATAAGAGAATAATGTTTGTGGGAGACTCAATAAGCTTGAACCAGTGGCAGTCACTAGCCTGCATGCTTCATTCGCGAATTCCTCATTCTACATACTCGTTAGAGCGAGTGGAGGGTGTCTCTATCTTCACCTTTCTGGTCAGCTTTTCTTTCCTTTTCTAATCTTTCATTGTACAAACTCTATGATAGGATTTAAGATGCTCTTCAGTATATGTTGTTGTGTAACTTATCATTTATGATGACATAACAAGCTTCCACAAATTTTCATGGATTCATACTTCCCACCAATCATGATTCCTGTGCAAAAGTCAAAATTGAAGCTCAGGATGTATGTGTAAATATGCATGACAAAATTCATGTTGTGCCTGCGTGCATGTGTGTGTGAGAGAGAGTCAACCCTTTTCACCCAAACCTTGTTCCAGAAAAAAATGGCAACTAAACTAAAGATCAGGTGTAAGACTAAAATCATTAAAAACTAACATGTTAACCATCCAATGACATAATGAAGAACTAGATAGGCATCCATAAGGTTTTTGAAGAGAGTTTCTTCTAAAAAATGTTCAACAAGACAAGCAAAGATAGGATAATGGTCAGCTCCTACAACTTTCTGAAGTATAGTTCTTTCATATTCATGCTGAATAACAAACAAATCATGTGCTCTGTGTAGAAACAAAACGTGTCGTTGATACTTTCCAGAAACGCACTGCTGGTAGACATTGCTGACAAGTCATGGGGGAGGCTTCTGAAATTGAATGGCATTGCTGATGATGATGCTGAACTGTGGCGAGGGAGCAATATCTTGGTTTTCAACTCATGGCATTGGTGGCTTCACCGTGGCAGGAAACAACCGTAAGAACATAATACTATTTACCCATACATATATAGATGAAGCAGAATGTTCTCACTCAAAAATCAACAATATCAACTAGGCTAAAGATACAGTAACAGTAATTAGGAACAAGGTAATTCTATAGAAATCTCTACCTTTGAGGTAATTGAGCTCTCCATATCTAATTTACTCTGACTCTCAAATTTAGAATCTTAAAGTAGATCTAATTGTGAGAAAGCTTGGCCTTGTTGAGAGGTATCATGTAGAAAATTATGAACAATGGTCCACACGAAGGACCATAAAATCCCATCCTTAAAAAGATAGACCATGAAGCTTTGTTTATTTCAATTTTATCATTTGTTTCAAAGGTTGATTTGCTTGCAATGGTTATGAATGGCATGCAGATGGGATTTCGTTACAGATGGGGATCATTTATATAAGGATATGGATCGTTTGGTTGCCTACGAGAAAGCATTGTCAACATGGTCTCAATGGGTGAATGATAACATTGATTTTACCAAAACTAAAGTATTCTTCCAAGGGATTTCACCAACGCATATGAAGTAAGTCCAATGATTTTAGATTAAAAAACTCTAAATCATTTACCAGTTACTTGTAGCCTTGATTGGAACAACATTCACCATCCTTCACGCAATGTACTTTCTAACAAGAAAAACAGAATAGTGCCATCTCATTAGTACTATATTCACCATTACTAAATTTTGAAGAAGTTCATATGATCTAAGGCAGATAATTTAGATAACAATTTGAAATCATTTACCTGTTTCTTCATGTTCTTCATTGTTACAACATTCACCATTCTTCACTCACTGTATATATTTAACATGAAAGAACAAACAGTCAAGGGTAGACATCTCACAAGTGTCATTATTGCCAGTGCTAAATTGTGGGGGAACTATAATGGAGAGAATTGCAGTGAAGAAACAAGGCCATTGTTTGGGTCACCATATCCAAGAAAAAGGCTTCCAGCTGAAGTGATAGTGGAGAACGTGATAGGCAGCATGTCCAAGAGGGTACATCTGCTCAATATAACAAGACTGTCACAGCAAAGAAAAGATGCACATCCTTCTGTTTATGGCATACCAGGAAGGCGACTTGGCATGGATTGCAGCCATTGGTGTCTTCCGGGAGTTCCTGATGCATGGAATGAGCTCTTGATTGCTGAGCTCACAAGGAGTTAAGATTGTAACTGCACTAAATGGATTAGGGAGGCACAAATGTCAAAGTAATGAATGAGTTATCAAGCAAATGAGATTAGATACACATCTGCAGTTTCAATTAGGCACTTCCATAAGTACAATAATTGGCCTATTTTCCTGGTTTTCTTTATCTATGGATTGAAGAAGAGAATAAATTGGTCTGTCTACTGATTAGACCAAAAGATAGATGCAAGTTTCATGCTTCAATTTTAGATAATACTTACCTTTCAGTCAGTTCTCTTTCAATATGCAACTTTCATGCTTCAATTTCAGTTCCTATTTACCTTTCAGTTAGTTATCTTCCTTTTCAAAATACTAATTACTCTACATTTAATCATCCAAATAGCCGCTTTTGTTTTGGTGAAAAAGTAAAAAAGAAAGGTTATGTCATCATTCATTCCAATATTGCTAATATTGCGACTACATTCATGAGCTCATGTTGCTATTTAAACTCATAAGTATTCTCTGTTTTTTAATTAAAGAAAAAAGGATCCATACCAACACTCTTAATGAAAAGCAATTATAAAGGGCTCTAAAACGTCTAATGACAATAGTTGTTATACAAGGGAGACGGAATGGCAAGGTCTGATATTGTTAAGATTTTACCAAACTGCCTATTATATGTGCAAATTGCCTTATTCAAAATTTTAATTTAAGGCTACTATTATTCTGATAATTAAGAGGAAAGACAAACAGTCAATTATAACCATGCTATGATGCATGGGAAACTTAACCATAGGGTCTACAAAATGAATATTTTGCTTTGTTAATAAAAAGGATCAAAGATATGTTATTCTTAAAGAAAGAAAATAAAGAGCAACTGCGTATCAGTAACAAATAAACAGAAACAGGGCAGATGCTATCTCCAACCAAAAGCAAAACTGGTAATGCTGTGCAAGAACCTGTCTGTACTTTTTGGAGGGCAGATGTTATTCAATTGTTAGGATATAAACCATTTTTATTTCTACTTTTAATATTTTAAATTATTTTAGTTCTATTAAAAATGTTGAGAATTGAGATGATGGAAGTGAAAGTAAAATTTTTTATATTATTTTACCCTAATTATAAAATTTTTGAACAATTTTAACCCTTCCTAAATTATAACAAAAATATTTTGATCTATTTTATTTTAAATTATAAAAAGAATATACGTAAATTTTATATTTATTTATATCCTACTAAATAAATTTTTAAAATTAATTTTTAATCTAATTTTACTTTCGCTTCTATTTTTATAAAAAATTCTTATGTCCTACTAAACTTTGTTTCACTATGACAATATTAAATACAATTGTGATACATATGAATTATGTACAACTTGCCTGGCATGAGGTACCAACTACCAAGGCCTCTTGTTAATTTAATAGTTCAATCAGCCCACTAAGTAACATATTTTTATAACAAATACAATACTTCTTTAATTATATTTACTTACAATATATCTTTAATTATATATAAATATATTTTATTTTATATATATTATAATATATTACATATAATTGAAAAAAGAGTTATACTTAAATTTTTAAACAAATTTATGTAGTTTTAAATAATAACTTTTGTAAAGTAGGATTTTCTAATCTTCTCTTTTTCTAAATATTTAAATTTGATAAAAAAATATATGAACAAAAATTAAATATAACATGACTTTTTTATAATTAAGTATGGTATAAAAACTAGATGCCAAAAAAAATGGTATTAAAAATCATTAATTATTAATTTTAAGACAAGCCGAGGATATAGGGGAACTAATGTGAAAATTCTCAAGAAAAAGAAAAAGAATTCATCGGTAGGACGAGTGCTCGCGCACCAGAAGTCACCAACGACACTGGTAGATAACAGCACTCCAATTTCCCGTTTACTTTTACCCTTTCATTCGCCACACACAAATTCTCTTGCTTTCTTCTCTTTTCTCTGTTGCTTCCAGATCCCATACGCCCATCCTCTTTGCTTCCAGTTTCTGGCACCTTGGACAACAATGGCGGCGATCGCAGTCCAACAATTGGCTCACAGTATCACTTGCCATGCTTGGAGCCCAGACAAATCCAGTAATACATCACTCCCATCACCTTTTCGCTTTCGATTTCCCTGTTTCACTGCTGAGAAAATGTTCCTGTGGGGATGTTTTGTGATTATGATTTAAAGCTATGGAACTGCTTTTCTTTGTTTTGAGGTTTTGGGAAAGTTGCTTTGGATGAATAGATGTGGTTGTTTCAGTGGGAAGTTTTGTACCCAAGTCCTTTCCCTTTTGATCTGTTAAAGTCGAGTTCAAGTCAAAATTGCAAATTTTTCTTTGCTTATATATACAATTTGGATTTGGATTCCTTAAATGTAGAAATAACTTGCGAGGTACTTTACTATGCTTTTTGTTTTTGGTGGCTGAAAATGGAAGATATGCAATTTAGGTTAAACACTGTTAACATTACTCCTTTTCTTGCGGTCTTTTGATCAATTTGACTAGGCAACCGATTGGACCTCTGATGGCTATTCCAATTTGTTAGTGATTCTTATTTGAACATTATACACAGCGATGCTGGATTTATGCAGGAATTTGCATAACTAAAAGCTTCTAGAAGCAAAATATTTCATGCTGTGTCTATATTATCATGTAGAAGGGAAATTATAATCTGACAACGTATCTAGACTTTTCCTTAGTAGACGTTAGGCATCCAAATCACATGATAGGTTGGGAAGGTACTAACCTCCTGGGAGCTGCTTCTTTTATTTTTCGTTTAGTAATTTATTAATATTAATAACATTTCATGAATATATATATATATATGTATATGTATGTATGTATTTGATACGTTGAGAAGTTATTGACGAGAAGAGAGAATAATACATAACAATACAAAGATAGAGAAGAGGTCATCCCCAACCAAAAGAAAAAACAAAGGATAAAATTGACTCTTTAATGACCAAACAGTTAGGAGTTCAATACAAACAATGCAAAACTTACAGATATGCTTGAACTTTTGCCAGAGATGTACGTATGTGTTTAGAGAATCATTGATGGGCCTTCCCCTAATAGGTTAAATGAAATGCTCATTGGCTTAGTATCAAAGTCTTCATGACCAAATAGTTAGAAGCTCAATCTTGTCTTCCCCCATTCATTATATTAAGTTTTAGTTCAAGCTTTAGTGGGCTTATTAGAGATATATATCACACCATTGAAGAGCCTTCTCCTTATCGCTCTAGGTTTAGGTTTAAAATGGAAAAGGAGACACTTTTGATGGGTTTAATATTCCATGGTCTGTTTGTCTTTAGGACATATGTTTGCAGCTTTTTGAATATTTGAGTAATCATAACGTATATTTTATATTTTTCTTTTGCAGTGGTTGCATTTTGTCCCAATAATAATGAAGTGCACATCTACAAAATGTCTGATGACAAATGGGAAAAGGTGCATACCCTTCAAAAGGTACTTCGTTTTTAGCTTTTCTCCTCCTTAATTGCAATGACCTCAAAGCAATTTCACTGGATATGTTATCGTTAATTTTGAAGTAATTTCATTGTTTCTCTTCACAGCATGACCAAATAATTTCTGGGATAGACTGGAGTACAAGAACAAACAGAATAGTGACTGCATCCCATGATCGGAATTCGTGAGTGCCCACATGGTTTAATTTTTGAAACATTGAATAATTTATACTTGGTGAATATTTTAATGTAAAGAAGCTTAAGCTTTGAGTTGGTTTTAGCTATTTTTCTTTTACATTCGCTCACATTATAAACACATGCTACAATAAAATCAATATGTCCTCTGTAGATACGTTTGGAACCTTGAAGGATCAGAATGGGTGCCGACTCTTGTTATCCTCAGGCTAAACCGTGCTGCTCTATGTGTTCAGTGGAGTCCAAAAGGTAGGAAGCTCTGTTGCATGTTATTTGGAAGATGTAGCTGTTACCATGAACCATTTCTAATTAATCTGTTGCTTTGTTGTTAAAATAGATCTGGTTGTCTCAAAACATTTTCTATATTATGTTACTTATATCTTTTGTATCTGATGCCATTTTATATTATATCATCTGTTTAAGTAATTTTTGATAATATTTTAGTCAAGTATTTTGTAATATCAAAATAAACTGTTGATCAAGGAGTTCCCTTATTCGAAATTCATAATTTAGCACATTTACTAAATTCTGTACTGTCAGAAAACAAGTTTGCTGTTGGTAGTGGGGCCAAAACTGTTTGTGTATGCTACTATGAACAGGAGAACAACTGGTAAGTTCTCTCTCTCTCTCTCTGGTGCTTTATTTTGATGTTAATTTACATGCTAGTCATATATTGGGTACGTGTGGTATTTTGAGTTTGGTTGATTTCATGTATTAGAAAAAAGTGATGATATACTGATATTCACTCGCATTTTTAGCTATATTATGTAGGCATAGATAATATCATTTATTCTTATGTATATTTTTCATAGGATGGCTACATTACATGTATTTGTTTTTACCCAGTTCTAGCCGGATCCACTTGTATCTGCTGAGACCATATTTTATGAATCTCAAGGAATCCATTATTTATGAGAAGTTTGCTTTTATGTAAAACCATTACAGTATGATTCTATATCAATCAAGATGCACTGAACTATACAATATGGTTTTATACATTACATTGTAACGTTAGAAAGAAAGAGAATTACAAGACAAGAAAATAAAACAGCCTCCTAAAAGATAAAGAAGCAAAATAGACAAAAGAATGAAACAAAACCCAATTCTTATTGATAATAGATTCTCCTTTCCTAGTGGGATAAAATAAAAGGAAGGAAATTTTATATTTCTCACTTTATGAGGATGAGATGGATAAAACTGAGTTTGTTGATTCAAGGTGGCTAGCTTTCATGTTTATCTTATTTCTACAAATTGTTAACTATGGGTGTGTTTGGAAACACCCCAAACCATGGTTTAAAAAGGGCTTTTGGCCCCAAACCTCGGTTTGGGGAAATTTTTTATCAAACAGCAATTTTTGTTCAAACGGGCTTTTGGACTAAACTATGGTTTAAAACCAAGGTTTCAGATAAGCTGGTCAAAGCAGCTTATGAAACAGTAAAAGAGCTTATGAACTAACCAATTACTATATTACCCTTACTTTTTCTTACACCCTCTCTCCTACTTTTTCTTACACCCTCTCTCCTCTCTCCTACTTTTTCTCTCTTTTCTTTCTTACACCCTCTCTCCTCTCATCTCTTATCTCTCCTCATTTAATACTCATACCCTTTTTCGTAATTTACCACTCATAAAACCCCTTCTACAAATAACTATCCAAACACTCATTTATCCAAAATCACTTTTTTTCTATAAGTTCTTCTAGAAAAGCCCTTTTTCATAAGCTATCTATAATCCCGTTTTTTTCATAAGCTAGTTTGAAAATTTTTTTCCAAACACACCCTATAGCAGTTCATCTTAGACTTAAATGCATATAGATATTATAATTTTACAACCTAACTTCGCTAGTTGGCTAATTATGAGTTAACAATCATATTGGACCTTGAAAGTTATTTGAAATCAATTGATTCCCAATCCCATATATTTACCTTGACCAAAAAGTTTATTGCCGTCAACTTAACCTTTGAAGGATTCAAATGACATCATCACATCAATTTAGTCCTAAAACAGGACTAAATTGATGTATTTCTTGAAACATTGGGATAAAATTGTTATGGTAGTACCTTTCAAGGTCCAACATGGTAGTGTTTTTTCCACCTATTCTTGTTTATTTTTCCTGGTATAATGCAAGATTTCTTATTATTTCTAATAAGATGCTTGAACATTAAATTTATTGTTCTTTTGATTAAAATTTGCATCGCCTTGCAGGTGGGTCAGTAAATTAATCCGCAAAAAACACGACTCTTCAGTGACAAGCGTTTCTTGGCATCCCAATAATGTTAGCATTTTTCCCTTTTCTCATTTATATAAAAGTTTTACATACATGGTAAATGTTTCTTGCAATTTTATGCTTACATGCTCTTGTAAGCTAAGTCAGTTATTGGGATGTACTCTCTTGGGATCTCTCTACAAATTTAATCTTATGAGGAGTAAGTTTGTTTTGTATATTTTGTATCTTGGAAGGAGTCTGATGGGAATGAGGTAATTTTGAGTTCCGTCAGAGTCAGTTTTATTTAACTTGCTGAATATAATGCACTATTAATTCTCCATAACTGCAAGATTAAAATAGATTGAAGAATTACTAAATAAGCTAAGACATTATGAGTTAAACTGCTGCTGAAGATTTGAAAATTTCAATTATTCATCATAATTTCATTTGTTGTTTGCAGATTCTGCTTGCAACGACATCTACTGATGGAAAATGCCGAGTATTCTCCACCTTAATAAAAGGGGTAGATGCAAAGTATGTTATATGAAACTCATGGCATAATTAGCTTTGTACGTTTCCTTTTGATGTTTATGTATTTTGCTTGATGAATTATGACAGGGAATCAAACGGGTCAACTTCATCATATGCAAAGTTTGGGGAGGTTCAATATCAATTCATACTTGTGGTGGAATATATATATATATACACACATATTCAGTTGCATCTCTTGGAAGCTGAATTAAGCTAAAGATTATTTAAACTCTGGCTATGTTTGGTACTATGAGGGAAAAGGGATAGTTGGTTGGAATAATGGAAAATGAGACTCAAATTATTTATACAATGACTATATCCTGTTGTCATTATTCAAAGGTGTTTGTCCCTTTTCATAACTTCTTTAGTGGGGGCATATGGATCATTTTCCATCATTATCTCTCAATACCTAACATTCTGCATGCTAAACATAGCCTAAGAAGTCCATATGCCCTCTACTTATTACTGAAAAATAACGAGGCATTTGATAGTTTACAGTAAAAAATGTGTTTTTTGTTAGTATTGAAGATTATGTATTCTTTCTTTTATATTTTTTATTTGCTCACTATACATTAAAGAGCGCTTTTATGGTTTGTATATATGGTCCTCTAAACAATGTCCTCATGTCACCCAGCCTGGTCCAGTCCTTAAGGGCTTTAATTTTGGTAGGCTGGACTAGGCTAAGCCCTTTCAATAAAGAGGCTACTATTTGATTGGCTGGCTCAGCTCACCTAAGTCCATTTGGGGTAGTTAGTGATATACTAACTCACCCATCCCATTTATATGGCTTGGCCAGGCTGGCTCAACAGAGCAATCTTGTTTTGACAATTTTGATTATTTTTCCCAAAAACTTTTTTCCTTCAGAACAGAAAATATATGATTGGAGCAGCATAAGTTGACTTATATTGTTCTTTGTGCAACAGTTAATAATTCAGCTTGATCTATCATTATCATGGGCATTTGGCGTCAAGTGGTCACCAAGTGGCAATACTTTGGCTTATGTAGGTCAGAAAATTTTCTCCTCTTGTAGTAAGGTTGCCAGTTATATGCCTTTTTGTTTAGGCTTCACCGTTTTCTTGTTGAGGTTGTTTGTATGATAGAAAACATTTACTTTGGTTTAGTTAGCATTGTTAGAAATGGAATTATTAGGCTTCTTTGGTGTACAAAAATATTGCCCACGTACTTTGTCATGTTCCATTTTCTTAAAAAAGGTTCGGATAAATATTTCTTTTCATGAAATTCATGTGAGTTTTGAACTTAAAGAACAATTCATTGGAACCACTTTATATTAAGGCAATTGGACAGTTGATATTTTCAGACTTGGTCCCAACATGGCAGTATTTGTCAAACAAACTGTTTCCCATTGGTCCGATGCACTACTGAATGATTCACTTTATGTGTGTGCACTAACATGGGCACTTGTTCCATTTTATAAGGTGTTCTCTTGGTTTTTCACTCTAGCTTATATGCTCTATTTATTACGCAGGTCATAATTCTATGATATATTTTGTTGATGATGTTGGCCCTTCTCCTTTGGCCCAAAATGTTGCCTTCCGTGATTTGCCACTCCGTGATGTGGGTCAGCATCCACTCTTTCTAACCCTCGTAGCATCTAATGATTTTCTTGACTTTATTCACTAATGGTTTCTGGAATTGGTGGTCATTGTATGACATGTTTGTAGGTATTATTTGTTTCTGAAAGAATGGTAATTGGTGTGGGTTTCGATTGTACTCCCATGGTTTTTGCTGCTGACGATAGAGGAATATGGTATGCAATTTTTTTTTCGTGGTTTCTAGGATTAAGACCTCATTTGAAGAATGAGCTACTCAATGAGTTTGGCCATATCCTATCTTTCGATCTTTTATATTCTTAGGCTTGTGTCCTTGGCTTTGACTTCGTATTCATATAGAAGAGACGTGGACTGTGTTTTTTGTGCCTTTTTTTATTCTTGTTCCGTTTTTCCTATTTTTTGTCCTTTAGGAGTTTCGTAAGATATCTTGGAGAAAGGAAAGCAATACCATCTGGATCAAAATATGGATCACAGGTAAGTTACATTGTTACATGCCCAAGCCTGCTAGGGAAAAGCCATATCTAGCTCAGATATGTAACTATTTTAGTTAAGCATGGCGTACATCTGATTTTTACTAACCCTAATTTTGCGCTTTCCTCTTTCTATTAGTTCTCTGAAGCATTTGGGAAATTTTATGGCCAATCCAAGCATGGAATGAACAACAACTCAGTTGAGAGTTCTAAAATACGTGGAGGCGTTCATGAGAACTGTATAAAGTATTTATCTCTTCTTTATCATGACTTCTTCATCCTCCCAAATGTGATTGATGATATTATAAATGTTCTCTCTGAGTTTCTCTTCTTCTTTTTCAATCCTATTGCATTCCTATTGTCCATTTATACAACTGGCTCCTCGATCCACGCAAAGTGGATCTATTGGGCTTGGCAGAATTTGAACAATCGAACCCATTTTTAAAACTATCTTAAGTTTGTCAATGGCCTTATGGCCTAGTTGCATGAAAGCTTTCCAATAGGTGAGAGATTGTGGACTCGATCTCGTTGGTAACCTCCAGTTTGTGCTTGTCTTATAATTAAAAGAAAAAGCTATCTTAAGTTTAGTATATCACTGGTGTCTTTTTCGGACTGTAGTTGTATCATGCCTCTTGGAGAGCATGGAAGTGGAACATTGATCAGCCGATTCAGCACATCAGGTCAGTGAAAACTTAGAATTACCTTTAGGTGACTTTTGTACAGTTATAATCTTTGCCTGTTTATGCATGTTCCTTTCTTCTAACGAATCCTTAATACCGTATAGGTTTGGATGGAAGAGTGGTAATTTGGGATTTGGAGAACCAGCAGGATCTGTTAGACTCCTTGTAAACTTATGAAGATTGAATGGACAAGCGTTGCTTTGTATATGAATTTGGACGAGATCAATCAGACGTTTCTCTAACTAAAGGCTTTTAGCAGAAACTCATGTCCTCAGATTTCTTCTTAGCGTATGACTCTTGGCCTTATATAATAAGATGCTTTAATTTTATTAAAATGTATCCAGTAAAAAACTTTGGGTATTATGTTCATTTCCAGCACGTCAAATTATGTTAAGAAACCATGTTTTTTTCTAAGCATAGGGATTCTCATTCAAAGTTATCATATTTGAGATATTGTCAGATGTTAAATATAAATCTCTCTCCTAATACATTAATCTGCCACGTTAGGAGAGATTAATTTTTCCGCTAAATTTAAGAGTGACATCATGTTATATAAACAAATGGTAGGAAATGTTCACTTCCTCAATTTTCCAAATTGGGTTTTGTCCAAAGATATTTTGTTTGTTATATAAATTTTTAAAAAATAGTTGAGCACACCCATAATTTAACGGTAGGGTGAGGTTTTTATTTTTCTTAAGTGATACCGTAGGATGAGCTGTCTATTATTTTTAGATATAAACTTAGGCACTTAAGAATTAGGGTATTTTTCTAAGTGTCGCAATTAAAATTATAATAAAGTGATATTTTTTATTTTAGAGGTAGAATATATTATAAATAATTATATGTCTTAATTTTTTTGCTAGGTAAATCTATAAACAGTGAGTTTTGTCCAAACATTTGCATTGACGCAGGTGACTTTTAGTTATGCAATGACACTCGAACCCTTTATCATCTCGACACTGTCTCTTACACATTGAAACTTCTGCAGCATCATGGTTAAAGGATGACCAAAACAAATATGGACTGACATATATAGAACAAACTTCAATGTAATGCCCGACCCCAAAACCTTATCGAGAACAAAACGAGTCTCAAAATTCTAGAAAACACTTGAAAGAGAAAATTACCAAAAAGGTCATCGCATTCAACGCTTATATAAAGTTTAAATCAACTCCTTATCTACACATATTTAACTTAGCTAATTTTAAAATGAATTTCAAGATTTAATTTGTCTCATAAAAAAGTTATTTTTTTTTTAATAAAATTCATGGTGAGTTGATAAGGATGCAGTTCATGACATCCTCGCAATCAATTTCTATCGATCATTATATCTAGAGAAGCAGTTTAATGTAAGAAAAATTCAAACTTTGATGAAAAAACTGATGAATGATCAGTGGAAAAATAAGAAGCCAAGATTATGATAAAAAGACTTACCTTAAAAATCCTTTTCTTATTCGATGCAAAAGAGAAAACAAATTATTCTGATATGATGCAAAAATCATCTGTATTCCTAATATAAATAATTAACAACTAAACACTATCACAGTAGAAAAAGAAGAAACTTATTTGAAAGACTATCAAAGTAGAAAAGAAACTAACTATATATATAATTCTTTCACTAGACTTTAAAAAATATATATAATTCTTTCACGAACATTTCAAAACATAGATTTAATATAGTAGTATATAAAAATCCTCATAATCTAATATAAACATATCAAATAAATTAACTATGGCTACCTTCACTCTAAGCTTAACCTTGCAAGATTAGAAAACAAAAGCACAGAGCACAACTCTAACTCAACAAAGTCACTCTATATATACAAATCAAAACACAAGTTAAACAATTTATTAACTTGTTTCAAACATAATAAAATTCCTAAAACTCACTCTAAAATCCCAAAATTCTCATAAAGAGACCAAATCTTGAAGCCAACTATACATTCTATTATTCTTAAATATCAACAATACATTTGAATCACAACCAAACCCAAATTTCATTCAATTGTACAAAATTCTCAAATTATAAGTTTAGGGTTTCAACATAAAAATTGTTAAATAATACACCATTAATTTATTCAGCATTTTGAACCAATTAAAACTTCAATAATATCTCCAATAATCCCAAAGAAAACATTTAACCCATATTTAATCAGTAAAATACTATATACAAAGTAAATCATGAATTTTTTAAATAAAATTTTATTTTAAATTATCACAACAACCAAATAGCAAAACTAAACCAATGGAAATTAATTATTAATTCCCCTCTACACTTTTACGATCATCTATTATTAAAACTCAAATTTTATACTAGCCGCTAATCCTAAAATTTTCTCCAATCATTACAATATTACTATATATATTTCAGAAACCGTTTCTCCCTCTTTTTTTTTGTTTTTTGTTTTTATTTCACTTTTATTATATATATACTTGTCTTTTGTTTTCTTTTTTATTTTCAATATTTATTTTCATTTAATAATAAAATAGTATTTCATAATTCCTTTTTATTTCAATAATTACATAATAAATTCTTTTGTTATCGAATAATTTCTTCCTAATATCATTTAAACACTAGGAATAAAAATTATGATGTTAGATTAGGAACACTTACTGATGAGTCTAAAGACTTAAAAAAAATTAAAATAAAATCCACGATGATATTTTAAAATAAACCCTTTAAAATATCATCATCGATTTTATTTTAAAAGTAGAATACCTCAATCAACAGTGGATCAAGAAAGAAATATTTTGGGTATAGGAGGCCGGTAGGAGGGAGAGATCCCCTAATATTAGTAGCAGTTTTAGAATTTCTAATCATAGGTAGCAACTTTGGCATTCATGAAGTCTAAAGTAAAGAACAAACTCACAGGTAGCATCATAAGTTAGCGAGTGACATACGCTATCAACAAATGTATTACTCTAAGTCAAAGCCTTATTTGAAACAATAACACCCCTCCAATAATCAGTGATAAGGGGGTATATCTCAACAAGCATAGTATGTATGTATGTATGTATGTATGTATGTATGTATGTATGTATGTATGTATGTATGTATGTATGTATGTATGTATGTATGTATGTATGTATGTATGTATGTATGTATGTATGTATGTATGTATGTATGTATGTGTGTGTGTATGTGTTTACTGATATACCCCAGTCATAATATATATATATATATATATATATATTTATTTATTATAAACAAAGTTTAGATAGGTTTATCACTGGTCCCTCACTAAGGTCAAGGTACAGCCTTAAGGCTCAGAAAGTACTCTCAAGGGACTTACGATATCACATATTAAAATAACCCTCACAATAACAGTGAAAATTGAACTCGCTTTTTTGTAGGATATGAGCCCTTTCCTACCATCTTTACCAACTCTTATTGGCACCCTAGTCATAATATTTTTTTTGTATAATTTATTTTTAAAAAAGGTTAAACTTACTTATAATCTAAATAATTATATATCTCATTCCTTTACTAGTTGAACTTATGGACGATGGGTATAATATTAAATGAAGGGATTGGATATACGGTTATAGGCTTCTTCTGGAAATATTGGGCCCCCATAAGCACGTTCAGCCCAATGAGTGGATCAACTTTCTTTTTTTTTTTATATATATATATATATATATATATACAAATGTGTTGATAAACGTGATTGCTTGCTTTGTACTATTGTCATTACAATGGGCCCAAAGAAACACCAAGCCAGGAAGAAGGCTCAAGCCAATAGCATCGCACAAAAATAAATGAGTCTCACACCTTTTTTCAGTTTGGTGCAGATTAATTATTAATTTCAATATTAATGATATATTATTATAATAATGATATTATTTGACATTATTTTGTTTAAATAAAATTCATTAAAAGTACATAATTTAAAAGATAGTTTATCAGTGAGAGTGACAATTTTTTTTTGGAATATCATTAGATACTTCGTGGTAGAATAAGTAGCAGTTTAATTACCCATCGTTTATGAGTTCAACTAGTGAAAATATGAAACATATGACCATTTAGAGTGTGTTTGATCTCTAAGGAGTATCACTTTGTTGTGATTCCAATCGCGGCATTTGAGGGGGCATCATAGCTCTTGAGTATCTAAATTTATACCTGAAGGTAATAGACAGCTCGTCCTGTCTGACATTGATATTGTTTAGGAGGAAGAGAGATTTCGCCTTATCTTTTAATGATAGGTGAGTCTAATTACTTTTTAAAAATTCTTATACTACAAAAAAAAAGTAGCAGTTCAATTGAGTATTCCAACAAAAAAAAGTTGAGTTTTGTAAGTTACAAAAAATCCCACATTTGGAGTTTTTTTTTTTTTTCATTTATGACATGTCAACTTGAATTGAGATAGATTAAGTTTAAAAGATAAACAAAGAAACTCTGTCGGCCATAACCCAAGCATGTTAGTTGCCTTGTCGGCTTGTTCTAAATATTCAACAATTAAGGGCCTATTTGGTATAAAAATATTTTATAGAAAAAAAATTAAAAATTATTTTAAAGAATTGTTTCTGGAGAACTTGTTTTTGAAAAATAAAAATAATTATAAAAAAATAAGTATTTTGATAGTTATTATTAGAATAATTTTTTTGACATGTAAGGTAAATTACTAGACAAGACATATGGTAAAATGATAGAGAAAAAATAGAGATAAAGTAATCATTATACATCTTGAAAATACTTTTGTCACCTAAAATTTATTCTAAAAATTTACCCAAAACTAGAATTTACTCTAAAAGTTTTAATTTTTTTATAGTTATTTATTTAATTTATATCCTAAATTATAATTTGATCTAAAAATATTTTTTAATATGTAGTTTTAAATTAATCCAAATGGACACTAAATCTTGTATTTTCGGCTGAACTCAATTTCTGACTTTTGACCATTTTTCCTAAAACCCATGACCAAAAAACTAGAAAAGATGGGTTTATTTTAGAGAATTGAGGTACAGTTTGATTCTTGAACCGGTTCATAATCCCAAACCCCAAAACCTGGCCCACACTGGCTTATTCCGGTTCTTGTCCAGAACTAATCACTATATAATGACAAATACACAATTATTTTAGTTGAGAGCTGTAAAGATAAGAGTAAGCCACATTTGGGACAATAATTATAAAAGCAAAGACAAAGACGCACTTTATTTAAAGCTGTTGTGAGAATAGAACGCGGTGAAAATGCATGCTTCTTTCGTGGGTTTACTCAGACTCTGATCGTTCCTTATAGATTCTGAAAACTTCCCCTCTGTAAGTATAACGCTTCGTCTTCTTTCCTGTCAATACAGGCTCCTAGTCTCATCTTCTTTCATCATCGATCCTTCTTGAATGCATTCACCATTTACGGCATTCAGATAAAAAAACTACTGTAGCTCTTATGAAATTATTTCTCAATTTGATCGCTGGAAATTGTTCTTAGATTCGTCCAATGTCTGGTTTCCCGCTAATTTCTCGATTCATAGCCTCGGTGTCGGCAAAAAGGTGGAAATACATTAATTCTCCTCGGTCTCGTATGCCACTATTCATATTCGTACGGACGCTTAGTTGTAAATTTAATATAATACACTTTGGCTCGGAATCCTAGTGAACCGTTTTAGTTCGGTCTTAGTTATGGTCTTAGCTATTTTACGTATAAATAGGTTTTTTTTGGTAGTTAATGCTATATCATTATTACTGAACACTGCGAGTGTGACTAGAGGACAAGGAGAATTCTTTAGGCGTAAGATGGTGCCATCCCTGGTTGATCTCTGTGTTAAGAAATGGATTGATAATTTATGGATTCTACCATATGTTGGTGAAATTGACGAGTATCTTCTCGAGTTGATGTTGCCGCTCTGCTCTGTGGAACAGTTGAAGTATGTGGAAGGGTCTACTAAAGTAAGATGGACTTGTTAAATAAATGTGTGAGAAGTCTAGTTATTATGATGATTGGGATCAGCAAGACTGAATTGTTTATTTTGAATTTTGATAAGGTTTTGCAGGGAAGAGATTTGAGTCCGGTGACGGATAAACTGTGGAAGACATTTTACGAAAAGCAATTTGGTAACACCGATGGAGTGATTGAGAACATGAGAAAAAACAAGTTGCCATTCAAATGGAAGCAGGCGTATGAGGTAAACTTTTTTTCTAAAAATCTCCCATAAAATCATGACAAAGTTACGAAATCTTTTTGAAAAAAAGAAATATAAATCGTTGTGCTGAGTTATGAACAAAATTTATTGTTTTATGTATTTAGTTTTTTATTGTCGTAAATTTAGTTTTCCCTTTCCTTGACACAAATACATTATACATCTATACATCGCAAATAATTGGGTAATTGAAAGGGTATTAGTTGATTTTTGGGAAGAGAACGCTAACTTATGTAACATTCTTGCAGTATAAAGCGGAGGAGAATAAAGCTCAGGAGCGAATGAGGGAGCAAATGAGACGACTGGTTCTCCAGGAGTATAAACATGATTGTACGTTATTTACTACTTTACACGTTAATCTAATTACTTTTTTATAGATCTCCAAACTGCTAGTTTACAAAGCACTCAATTGGTATTTATACTTATTCTTGAGGGTTTTTCCCCTTTTTGGTAATTGGAAGGAATTAAAGTATTTGGTCTTGTACACTTTTTAAATGTGAGGAAACTTAGATTGAATGGTAACATTAGAAGTGGAGGGTAAGTGGGAAATGCGTGGAGGCCTTTTCCCTCAATGTTATGTTTGTAGATCTTAAAGTGCTAAGGAATTGCTAAGTCTTTGCCATGATAAGAGACAGCCATGCTTTACTTCAGGTGATCAGCTAGATCCATGGGTTACGGAAGTTCAGACTTACAAATGCTTTATAATTTCTCGGGGATATTTTCATCAATGATCCAAGAAGCGATAGTTTCTAGTTTTATTTGTGTCCATGCTGTTAATCTGCCATAATCTTTCAAGACTTAGAGATGAAGACTATTCATAACTATCTTGTGTAAAATCTTTCGTTTGTATAGTGTTGCTCAACAGTTGACTTTTTTTTTGAGAATCTTGGGTGTGTGAACCTGGAGAAATGGTCGTTTTTCAAGGGGAAAATCTGTTTTTCCACATGCCATGTGATAGACTTTTATGGGGTTTTAGAGTATTTATTTGTCGTCAACTGTCTTTAGTTCAATTCTGTTTCCTCTAACTGATTTGTTGAGGAAAGATATTTTATCATCAAATACCTTCGTATTCCTTCTTTACTTAAACTTTTTCTTGGTGTGTTTTCTAATAAAATAATTCACATGATTATGAATGACTATTTGCCATGTATTGTAGTTCCCTGTACTATTGGACATTGGTGCTTTGTTTTTAATATTTAATTAAGCTGCAGTTTTTGTTGATAATTTTATCGTTGAGAACCTGTTGTAGATTGTGGAGTTGGATACAGTAGAAGTGGACTGCATTCCACGGCCAGGGAAGAGATAGACTCTCTAAATAGGTATACTTCACCATACTGGCTACAAAATGAATTCTACATGCGAAATGCCGATATGATATGGCTTTGGCACTGGAAGAAATATAGATAGTTGGAGTATATACATGTATGTTTAGTACGAATGTTCTGGAATCAACCTTCAACTTGCTTCTCTCTTGATTTCATCTCATTATTACTCCCCGTTAAGAAAACGCCTCGCTATTCTAGGTTTATTCTTGTAAGAGCCATGTTAAACGAGCCCGTTTTATCGTGTTATGGTGCATTTGGTTTGAAGGAATACTTGGAAAAATCTGGGTTCTAATTTTTCATAGTGAAGCTTGCATGCCCCACTTGATTTTGACTTCACGTATTTTAAACTTTTTAGCCCTTAGGTAAAAAATCTTGCGGTAGTGAAGAACAATTCTGTTTAGAATTCATCAAACATTGTTAAATACTAAGAAATTTAAAATTTGAATTTCCTTCAGCAATTATATAATTGTTTTCTCGTTTTATTGGCCAACGGCAGTCATAAATTCCTGGCCAGTATAAATAATGGTCCTAAGATTTCATATTGAAGCTTATATGCTCTACTGGATTTTGGCTTCTAAGTATTGTAAATCTTTTTACAGTGAAGAAGAAGATGATGATGAAGATGATTGTGATGATGATTACTACGAGGAGGAGGAGTATTATTATAATGGTGACGACGATGAGTTGGAGAAGGAGGAAACTGATGTTGAAGAAGAGGTAGAGGAAGAACAAACTCAAATTGAAGAGCTAGTGATCGTGGGAGAGGAAGAAGAAACTGAGACTGAAGAGGGAGATGACAGGGATGAGAGTGTGGTAGGGCAAGAAGAAGATGGATGTTGTGATGACTATGATGATGATAGTTGTGGTTATCACTATGATGATGATAGTTGTGGTTATCACTATGATGATGATAGTTGTGGTGACTACAGCTGCGATGATGGTTATGGCGATGACTTCGGCTGCGATGATGGTTATGGTTGTGATTACGATTGCCATTATGATGATTAGCTTCTTGTAATAAACCTTTTGGATGGACCTAGAGCTTTCATGTTTGGTGTTTTTCTACTTGGATGCTATAGCTAGAATGCATCTTTTGAATCACTAGTGTCCTTTTTGGGTGACATGAATCGCTAGTGTTCACACACATTTCAATTCCTGACATTATAACACACCTCCCAAGTACCTGTTGCTTTAATAACTCGAACAACAAAATTGAATTGCTTCTAAAGAATACATAAAGAAATGACAAACACCACCCATTTCTCTGTTCTGTAGATACATTAAATATAGATTATGGACTTGTTTGTTTATTGAAAACTTTTTTGATTTAATTGTTTTAATACTTAAGAAGGGAAAAATAGTTTCTTTTCTTTTTCGGATAACAAATCAACTTTCTGGTTTTTTTTTTGCCATCAATTTTATGGTATTTAGGAAATATGAAAAGTAATTATCTTCAGAGATATTGAATCAAAATAATTATATTGAACTAAAAAAATTAAAAAAAATCATTTTTCATAAAAAGAAAATTAAAAAACAAATTAGTTGCCCTACAAAGTTGTAATACTGGTCCCAAAAGGTTATACTTAGACTTTATTTAATTCAGCTCAGGAGAGGATAGATTAAATTAATTTAAGGGAGGATAAAGAAAGATAGAGGAGGTTAATTAATGATATTTTTTGTTTAATTTAAAAGGAGAGGGGAGGAGAGTAGAGTTAATTAGAAGTTGACAAATATACCATTATCTCTTTATTTAAATTTATTTACTCTTTATTTATAATATTCATATCAAATTTTTTTTAATTTATGAATCTTAAATTTTTTATCTCATTTATATAAATAATAAAATTAAAAAATATGATAAAATTTTAACATTATTTTTTATTAATTTTATAATTATTATATATTTTAATATAATATATAAATAACTTATTATGTTTATTAAGTTTTAGCAATTAAAAAAATTATGTGAGAAAAAAAAAACTTGAGGGTACAATTGGTGTATTAAAAATTAATAAAGGGCAATTTAGTCATAATAGGATAATAAATTTCTCTCTCCTCCAAAAACCCCCCACTTTTGGAGGGGAGGGAGGGGAAGGGAGCATTACATGACGAAAAATCTCCTCTCCCCTCCCCTCCATTTTTCCCAACCAAACACACTTTCTCCTCCCCTTCCCTCCTAAAACCCCCAACCAAACAAAGCCTTAATGTTGTTACTTACATACCATCATCAATCTTGTAATAGCCGTGGTTTAATTAGGTTTTGGTGCCCCCTCTTTATTTATTCAGAGAAAATAACATCTCAGGATCATAATCAATTATACTATATGATCTTATAACTACCCACAGAATCTTAAAACTATAATCATTCATCTAGACAAAACTAAGAAATAGAATTATTCGTAGGTGAAAGTGCAGAGTGCAAATAACAATCTGAGATTGAGTGCTGGACCTGTAAATTCCACTTTCTTTCCTTACAGGGCTTCGTATACCAGCTTCATTATTTATCCAATGACATGCCCCTGGTTCTAAGAAAAGCTACCGTTTAGGCTAATAGAAATAAAAGCCAGAAACCCATAAAATTTCAAGTTATATATCACCTCTCTGCATTGTTTTACTGATTAATCCAGAGTAAGGCTATAAGCCAGATCCAGCAAGTCGCCGCCTTGAGGCATTCGATATCGCCAACTGACCAAGCCTGTCAGCATTACTTGATACCGATCGTTCATTGACAGGCGTATAATGTCGCAACCATTCCCCAACGTAAGCCTGAAGTTAAAACATATTCATGAAATCAGAAAACAGAACTGAACATAGGAAACATGCTTAATGATTTCTAATTTGAATCCTTTACATTCATAAATATTACTATACTGCTTTTAGATCAAGCTAAGGGGGGGAAGTAACCTGTTGCGGTCTCATAATCTTCGTATCAGGATCATCCAGGGACTCTCGCCAATGCGCCAAGTACCCAGCCATTCGAGGGATTGCAAATAAAACTGTGAAAAACTCAGGTGGGAATCCCATGGCCCTGATTACAAAATTTCATCATTACAAATCTTGTTATATAGGCCAGAAGGAATTACACATCTTCTTCATGTTAGTTATAAAACTGAATTCAAAGACAGATTACCTATAAATTAACCCAGAGTAGAAGTCAACGTTAGGATATAGCCTCCTCTTAATGAAAAATTCATCAGACAATGCAACCTTTTCTAAGGCAACTGCAATCTGCAGAGACAAAAAAATTTATCCGTAACTTAGAAGTTAACCAAATATATTGAACTGAATTCAGATTAAATAATGCATAAGTTGTCCTAGTGAGATATAAACAGTGGTACTTTTAAACACTAGCCGATAATCTAATTCTTAAAATAAAACAAGTTACTTAAAATCTATAATTGAATCTAGAGCCACTGACCAGAAGTGGGGTAGTTTTTCCTTTTTATGGACCAAATATGACTTCTAATGAATACTCATGCAACATATGATCTGAAAAACCAAAACTAAATTAACATCGTCTATAAGCAAGTTCCTTAAAATCAAAACCCCATCTAGCTTATGTCCCCAATAACAATCCAAGTAGTCCACAAAAATGATTCTATTTGCCTGGTGAAAAACCAAACTTCATTAAAAGAGTATGCTAGGCAAAGTTGAAAAACTAGTGGTCTGCTATAGTATTCATAACCCATGACCAGAAATATTTAAAGCTTCAGGAATATATAATAGGCAATCAGCAAAAAGAAAACCCATGAGATGGATAAACACCTCAATAAGAGGGTCCCGCCCAACAATGGAAAACACTTCATCTGCCAGTTTCCTTAGGACCTTTGCTCTGGGATCATAGTTCTTGTAAACACGATGTCCAAAACCACTGAGCTTTCGTTTCCTAGAGAAAAGAAAAGGCAGAGGATGACAGAATAAATATATCCACTATAACTGCCATTTTCACAGCTGTCAATGAAGTTCTGAGGCAAAACCTCATAAAAGCAAGGCACCATACTGGCATCACCATTTCAGAGTAAATGATAAGCAGGGGGAAATAAGACCCTGAAAACAAGAAGGTCATAATCACCTTGCTTTGACACCCTCAATGAATTCAGGAATTTTCTCAACAGTTCCAATTTCACTCAACATCTTCAGGACAGCCTACAGAACCACCAAAGGTCACATTATCATGCTTGCCAAAAGTATTGTGTCTACCCAAGGAAATGGTCAGAAACAAGCTCTAGAGAAAAGTTCGTTATAGTTTGCATGAAGCATTTAGAGGCACCTCATTGGCTCCACCATGAAGAGGACCATATAGTGCGCCAACACCACCAGCAATAGCAGTGAATACATCAACACCACTGCACATTATAAGGTAGTTAAGAAACACTGAACATGGAATGATTTATGTTGCTTAGCAGAAGTCAAACTTCAACCTTGATGAAAGGTGCCGGACAGCAGATGTAGAGCAGTTCATTTCATGTTCTGCATGCAAGATGAAGATAATATCCAGTGCACGAGTTAGCCTAGGATTGGGTTTATATAAGCGATTGCCTCTGAAAACATGCAAAAGAAAGTTTTATTTGAGTTAAAACCTGAAAGCTGATATATATATATAAATATATATTATTATATCATCTGAAGAATAGTGCATACTTTGTACCAGAAAATAAAAAGATTAATCCATACAAACAAGAAAAAAAAACTACTAGTAAGTACTGATGGTGATTTTCTGCACTCAGACAAAAAATTACTAAGAAATGGAAGCTTTACATCTTTCCATATTAAATAGCCTTAAAAAGCATAATACATACGAAGAATCCAGCATGTATAGGAAGTTCTCTGTGTAAGAAATGTTGCTGGAAGGAAGCACTGGTGGCCTTCCTGCCAATCTAAGATAAGCTGCTGCAGCAATTGTTGTTATCTGCAGTCAAAAGAAAACATAATAGATAAATTAGGAATATTGCAAAAATGCATAAGCTTGTATGATAGCTGCTCAAAACTCCACACAGAATGCAAGATGTAGGCCTGGTTCTAGACACATCAATATTAGTTGAATAAATTACACATACCATGATAAAGAGGGTAAGGAGGGGGAAAAGAAAAGGAGAACTGTATGAGCAAACCTTTCCAAGGATTCGTGCTATCTGTTTGTCTCTCACTTGTTTTGATTGGTATACATCAAGACCCTGCATCAAATTATAATGTGCATCAAATAATTGTAGAATGAGAAAAATCTACTAGTTACTATGAGAGAAGCATATATTGCCTTAAAAAAATTTAAGATGTACAAAACTACAAATTACTAAGTGATTTTACCATCATACATGTGCTTCATTGTATAACAGTCAACAAGCCGAAAAACTTAAAAGTAACTTGTCTTCTCACCCTAAGAGCAGGATTTGCATCTGGGTGAAACACTGAAAGAGCGCTTATGGCACTAACAAGTACACCCATTGGATGAGCATCATGTGGCATTGATTGTATGATATCCTACAGCACAAAAGTAAGAAGATAACACTAGGTTAGGTTAACAAACATATATTCCTCTTTAAAAAACTTAACTAATCCCCTTAAAATGATCACTATAGGAAAAGAATTTCCATAAACCATGATTAAGAATTTAAGATACAAACAGGCACAGTAAATTAAAAAGTAATTTTCCAGGACATTTTGTTCTAAAATTAGTTCAAGTTATAGCCACATTTCACTTCATCTGCAAGAAAAAAGAGGGGCAATCATGTAATACAATGGAAGGACTCGCCACTATAATACTTAACAGTAATGATCAACCATCCGACTTGGGGCTTCTTTAACATTGCTATGTTCTTTATCAATTTAGCCTATGATGAAAACACTATATTTTGGCTCCTTGGGGAGTTGGGGTACATGCAAATAAATACACATTCCATTTACAAACAAAACAATCAGGTGGAAGAAAGAAGGAAAGATTGTTTGAAATAAAAGAAACTAAAGTGTATCGTTACAAATAATCAAATAACAATAAAAGTATCTCTGAGTTTTATTATATAAGATGGATTAGAAAGCCTTATTCAAACAGATGATTATTCAATTATTGTCTATAAGCTTCAAAGGATTTTCGCAAGAAGATATCTTTATAACTTCCACACAAGATCAAGATCAAATAATCAGATAAAAAATTCTTCAAATATCCAGTTAGGAGATCAATTGAGTTATAGTTCTCTGATTAAAAGATCTTATAGACCTATTATATTTTTGCTAACATATCATTTGATTATACAACTGGCGTATTGCCTTTAACAATCATAAGTTCTTTATATTTAGACGTCTAAATGTAGCTACGAACTGAATTGGTTAGAAGATAGTAATCTAGGATCAACTATCTGCAATATTATCCCATAGCAGAGAACCTCACCAAAACTCCTTGCGGAACAGCTGAATGCTGAGATATAGCAAACTCCCAGTCTGCTAACTGACTTTCAGTAGGCAAATTTCCATACACTGAAAAGGCAGAGATAGATGAGCCAATAAAATAAATGATAAAGATATGCATGCTATGCCTGCATTGAAGCATTTAACTATCATAATTAAGAAGTTTGGCCACTATGCTTGCCAAAGTAATCATCAGTGTAGAATTTTTATCGTTTTACACAAAAAATATGCTGTAGATCAGTTGTAGACTGGCAGGATGGTTCTTGTGGATGCTCACTTATAAGATAGGCAACTTCCATATAGGTGCTTTTCTCGGCCAACTCCTCAATCGGGTAGCCTCGATATCTAAGGATTCCCTCATCGCCATCAATATAGGAAATTTTTGATCGGACAGGAGCTGTGTTCAAATATCCCGGGTCATAAAGTTTGAGTCCCTTGTCATTCTTTCCAGTCGATATCTGCAAGTTTACAATTAGAATCTCACAATAAAAAATCCATGACGCATAACACGACGTTATACTTAAACTAAGATTACAAACTACCAAAATGCATACTTGGGTTGATAGAACCTGAATAGCGTATGACTGAAAAATAATAACCAGAGTGCTAACATAAACAAGAATTGCCCACTCACAGAAAGTACGCATCCAACCAATTCAAAGAAGCCGAACATATCAGAATTGACCAAATTCCAGTTTGCCAATCACAAAAAGCTTTCATAATCAAATGTTTAAATATACAAATCATTGATCAGAAAAGACCTGCTTAAAGTCAGAAGCTTTGATTGTCCCCTCTTCGGAGACCTGAACCATGTACTTTTTCCCGGTCCTCTCGTCCACGATCGTCAAAGACCCCTTGAGGTTGCCGGGAGGCAAGATTGAAGCTTGAGCAGAGAGAGGGAGAGGGTCCAGCGGACGTGCGTGATCAAGTTGCTCAGTGGAAGAAGGTCGTAGGTGAGCAGTTAGCCTGGCCAAACGGACCTGAGCAAGCACCACCGTTGATTCGGAAGAATCGCGGGACATTTTGTACTCTCTTTTTCAGATTCGTTACAGAATTGAATCAAAGGAAAGGAACTCAGAGAAAAGAGAGATTGGAAAGAAGACGAGAAGGTCGCAGAGAAGTTGGGTACGCAATTGGATCGTTCTAGAGGAAGTGAGAAAATTTAAGCAAACTAGCTGGAGGAGCGGGATCACGTGGAGCCTGGTCGGTACATTTGGATCGACAAAGACAAATTGAGAACGCAATTTACAAATAAACACACTTAATTTCCAAAAGATAACATGGAAAATTGAGCTCCCGAGTTTATGATTATCCTTCAACAAAGAAGAGGAGGGATCTACGAAAGGAGAGGGAACTTTATTCCGAATACATATTGAATATTTAATTATTTTTTCAAAGAAGGCAATGATTGTGAGAAAGAATAAACAAAATACATTTAATACCAAAAATATTACTGCTCCTATTTTTATATAAATTATTTAATTAATTAAATTAAATTAGTTAATACATATTTTTTAAAAATATTATAATTATTTTTTAAATTTAATCAATACCTCTTTTTTATTTAATTATTATTAAAAAAGTATTAAAAAAATAATTTAAAAAAATTAATAAATATAAAAAATATATTTTATATGTAAAATTAAGATTAACTATCAAATTAGATTATATATTAAATATAGAATGAGTATTTTAATTAATTGTGATATTTCATATAAATGAATAATTTTAATATACATACATCCATATCTATATGTGATATTTATATATTTTATAAGTTTTATAATATAAATTATATACAGTGAATTGCGGCTTAGTCTCAAGATTTTCTAGATTTTGCCCTATAAGGATCTCAAAATTTAGCCTAGAATATGCATATGGATAATGATAATGATATTCATTTAAGGGACCCACCAAAAGAATTCGGCCAAAGAATTTATATACTATACGCTAAAATAAAAAGAATTTAATATATATTGAGTGAATTATAACATTTTTAAGAATTAAATCCAATTACACCTACTTTTATTTAAAAAATTATGCTCGATAGAATAAATTTAGTTCCACAATTTCATATAGCTTCTAATATTCTTTCGTTCTCTAATACATGCTTTCAACTCATGTCACAGTTGTTCCGTTGAATATGCTTTCCTTAGCTTTTTTCTGTGGGTATTAACTTACTATTTCTTGAAAAATTCTTGCTTTATTAATATCATTTTCTCTTATTCAAAAAAAAAAAGAAAAAAGAAATATCCTTCTTTTCCGTTTAGATTCATTCTTTCATTATTTGGGATTGGCCCGTGAGTTACAGATTATAAAAATCCAAATGTCACAGTTATTACAATTTAAATCTTTTTTATCACAATAATTTGAATCATTCCAATCCCAATCCTCTCTACATTTATAAAAACCAAGGCATATAATACATTACATTTAAAGAGAGATTGGGAAAAAAAATTATAAATATAAATATGATATCTGTCACTCAAACACGTACAGTCCGTAGCATTCTTTTTGGTCATTCTCGGAACATTTATAAATGTAGAGGATCTAATTTAGTGATGAGTTGAGTTGAGCTTACTCAAGTCACATGATCTGGGTTATTGGCCTCATGAGTTGAGTTCTTGATCTCATGACTTGCATCACAGAGCTGTGAATTATCATCAACTTCCTTAGAGACATCAGAAGGTTGTTGTGCATCATGAACCTTGTTAGCAACATCCATTTCCTCGACGTTTTCTTCGCCCATCACTTGGTTCAGTTCTTCCTTGATAACTGCATCAGCCGCATGCTTCAGTTCTTCATTGTTAACCTCGGTAGTTAGATGGCTTGCTTCTTCCTTGTTATGCTCAGAAGCTAAATCCTTTGGCTCTTCATTGTTAACCTCAGGAGCTACATGCTTTGGCTCCTCATTATTTTCTTCACCAGGTGCAGAGCCTAAAGCCGATTGATCCAGCTCAAAGTTTGCATCACATAGCTGCAGATTCTCACCACCACTGTCACCATCTGTATGAATTAACAGGACGGAATTGAACTCATTATCTAAACCGTAGATTTGTGCTTGATCCGCTACCTCTCTGTCGACATGACTTAGTTGTAATTCCTCAATCTTCATAGCAGCACCGTAGAACTGAGGTCTCTCATCCTCACTAGCCGCATTATACTGAATGGCGTCGTCGTCATCCCTCCGCATTCGTTTACCACTACCTTTTCTTCTGACCCTCTCCTTTCCTCTCACCCTCTTTCCGAGCTCAACTTGTGGGGTGGCTGGCACTATGGCTGGACCACCAAATTGGTCTCTCAGACATTCATGGGCAATCAATCTTATCCTAGAAATTGATTCAATTTGATCGGCATCCAGCCCCTCAGTTGCAAAAGTGTCCGCTATATGCGCGATATCCCTCAAACCGGCATTCTGAAAACATTTGGGTTTGTTCTTTAAAAAGCATTTCAAACTTAATCAACAGCTGCTATAAGATGTAAATGCTAATTCATAAAACATATATACTCACTGTTCTTTGAAACTCAGATGAGAGAGAAATAGGCCTTCCCACAAATCTGCGAGTAATTTTCAGATACCACTGTACGTACTCATTTTCGTCTACCTCCTCGTAACCATCGACAATATGGAGATGCCGGTCCATCCATTCAGTAAGCTCCGATTCCATTTTCCCCGACAAATTGACGCCGCCGTCAACTCCTCGACTCTTCCTCTCCCAGTGCTCCACATGCTCTGGAATTGATTGAAGCATGCCATATTGTCTTAGGCATCGATTCGGAAGATGTCTCTCTGCCTTGTCAAAGCATATCAACATCGTCTTCGACCTCCCAAGAATTAAAGTATTTTTGATATCTTCTGGAATTACCGTACTGTCCATGCTTCTGTACGGCAGGCACTCCACCTGTACATCAATTACGCTAAACAATATTCCCTTTTGATGATATATAAGAATCGATACTCCAAAGGTTTTTTGTATCACAACAATACCTCAAAAGCATATATTTAGTTTCGATTTCACGCTTCCTTTGAAGTTAAAATGATGCTATAAAATATTTCCAGAATCAAATCTTCTATAATTTGAAACATAATCATATCATCAGATAAGTTTTTTTTAAAAAAAAAAAACATCTATGAAGGATTAAATTGATAATTGCATCCCCTTTTAAGGACCAGCATAGAGTTTTTGTCTAATCCTATTAGAAAGAAAAACTGAGAGAATTTTTGTTTTAAAAAAATAATTAAACATAGGACTTACATCACTTGGTTTTAGGGAATCCAAAGCCTTCCGGTAGAAAATTACATCGCGATTTGCTGTTGGACCACTTTGTTTTCCTTTCCATCTTAGCACGAATGGAAATTGATCACGCGTAGGATCCTGGTTAAGCTTTGGCCGGCCAACATTCAGGTAAAAGTAACTCCAGCACTGCAGAAGAACAATGACCAATTAGACTAGCATTTAAAAAAAAAAAATAGCATAAAAAAAAACGGCAGTTGAAAATAAATGAGCAAATTTAACTGACCTGCAGTAGTGTTAAACAGCCACTAATAGTACTTTGAGTTTTCAGAGACGCGTTTCCCAGAGCTCTATATAAAAATGCTAATGCTGCAGCACCCCAAGCATATCGTCCACATTGCTCAAAATTCCCAAATAACGGCAAGTACATTACAGGGACTTTGTTCCCAGTGGTGGTGGAAAATATGGTGCTGCCTACAAGATAAAGAAGATAGGCACGAGTATGTTGCTCTATCACTTCCATTGGAGCGTTTTCAGAACAGTGAGAAAAGAACTCTTTCAACCAACTCAGCTTCACCATTCCACCACTTGTATAACCAGATTCTGGTGCTTTGCCAAGGTACTTTTCACAGACTGAACTGCATGCAGTATATGTTATACCTATTACAGGGTCCCCATCTATAGCCAGACCTAACAAGAGCGCAACATCTTTGAGGGTTACTGTCATTTCTCCAACATTTAGGTGGAAAGTATTTGTTTCTCTTCTCCACCTTTCAACCAGGGCAGAGATAAGAGGATTGTCGAGACTAATGGCAGGAATCGATCTTAAGTACCCAAAACCAGCCTTGTGTACCAACTCAATCTGCTTAGGAGTAAGTGTCCATTGATCAAGCTTTGAAGTGTGTTCATGGCATCTGAGAGCACCACGCTCCTGTCAATGCATTAACAAGACAACAATATAGTATAAGACATCATGATAGTGATAAGATTTTTTCAAGATAAACAAAGATGAAGAAAACTGAACCTGCCCTTCCCAAACTGCCGTAGATACATGCTTATCTTGATCGTATAAAACTGAACCATCAATTGGTCCTGGATTAGTTGCATAAAGGTCCACCTCTTCTACTTCCATCAGTATAACTAATGACAGATACCCAAAACAGTCATAAACAAGAAGCAGCACCCCGCAAGTATTTAGGTTATTTTAATATGCAAAAGAAGGAAGTTAATAGGAAAGAGAGGAGTACAATAACAGAGGATAAAGCATCCTATTAGAAGGAACAGAGAACATATAAGGAAATTCAACATTCAACATGACAAACCACATTCCACAAGAAGTCATTAATAACTGATAAGAAACATACTTGAATAAATAAATAAACACAGCTCAATTTGATGAGAGCTGAAAATGAATCCACCTGAAAAGGGATGATCTAAAGAATGTTTGAATGTAAAACTTGATAAAAATGCACCTTTGATCAACTTCAAAATGACATAATGCGTGAATATAAGGAAAAAATAATTCCATTCCTTCCAAAAGCAAGAGTCGTTGCTAAGAATAGGGGAAGCCTCTATTTTGATTGCCACCTACATACTTGTGGTCAGTGGTGATTGGAGGATTATGAAGATAGAAGGCTTGAACAGAAGTCCAGACATGAACTTGTGATGAGCCCAATCCCAACACATTAGGAAGAAGAACCTTTGAATTTATAAACCCCACCCCACTTGTAAGGCTCCCCTAGGACTCATAACAATGCAACCCCCTTGAGCGCCAACGTTCCCACTGGCTCCACATTATAGAACTTCACTCAACACTGCTGGTCAAAACCCTCTATAGATGGCCCTCTCCGTGAACAACGGGCTCTCAATGAAAGCACCTATGTGATGAGCACAAGCTCAAAAGAAGAGCCCAATACCAAAAGACTAAGACTAGCCTATTATGAGAGAGAACCTCTTGAACTTATAAACCCCACCCTAGTTGTACGACTCCCCAATGTGGACTCATAACAGAACCTGTGCCACTTGTAAGAAAGCAAACAAATTCAGTCATATAGCAACCACCCACCTCCAAAATAATTCTTTTGACAACAACAATAGACATAAAATTGATTACTGGAAAGACATCTAAATTAAAAGGCCAAATCTTTTAATTAGTTCGGACAGTTGGCTTTCATTCAACAGCAATACGGATAGTATTAAGTTCATTAATTCACTGATTTTATGTACAGAGCCCAGCTTCCTTAAATCTTCCATTCTTTCCTTCTTTATTAGGATCAAGAACTCTTCGGAAAACAAATTCCTCTCAGAACACCCCACCAACGTACTTCAATAATTACCACGTATCCAGAAGGTTTCCTCAATCAGCTCCAAGGAAACACGAACATAATGGCATTTACAATGCAGTGCACAATCATCTATTAAACCAACCAAAAACCCTAAAAGTAATCCAATTTGACAACCTTAAATGGGGCTTGGCTAGGCATTGCCCACAATTTCACCCCAGAAGAAAGTCAGCACGGTAAGCAGCTGGTACCCACTAGGATTTGGGATCAAGAAGAGAACCGAAGCATCAGAAGAGGGTGAAAAGAGAGAAGAAATCTGCATGTCCATGGCACGGACTCGGAGGAAGGAAATTGAAATGCGTTTTTAACTTACGCAAAATTTGAAACAAAGCAAAGGATGAAAGAAAAGTGAATTGTGAGGGAGAAGGAAGGACGGGTGAGTGATAGGTCCTTACAGTGAATGGAGACGAACACGATACGACCTCCTCCGGCGTCGTTGCTTAGCGTAGCATTAGCAGAGTGATGAGGGCAACAAACAAAAGACTATAATTGTTATTATTATATTAGGTTTGTACTCTGCAGCGGAAATAAAGAATTTTTTTAATAAATGGGCCTGACATTACTTTGATCCGCTATGAGATGCCCAAATTTGATATTCTTTTACCCATATCAATTGAGAAAGAAATTAAATATATAATTATTTAAAACATATTTAATTTTTAAATAATACTATTTTATTATAATTTTAATAACAATATTTAAGAAGATATATTAACTCCTAAATATTTAGATTTATACTTGATGGTAATTAACAATTTAGCATGTCTGATATTAGTATAGCCTAAGAAGAATAGAGATTTCACCTTGTCCTTAGATCGTATGTAAGTTTAACTCTTTTCTAAAAAATTTTATAACAAAAAACACTTTGACATTCTTTTTAACAAAATAATTGATTACAACCCTCTTTAATTGGATCTAATATAAGGGGTTAGTTCCTCATAACATGATAAATTAAAATTTAAATTATCATTGATCTACATTTAATACTCGACAGTGTCTCAAATAGAATTATCTCCAATTGGAGGATACTTGTGCTTATAAAAAAGTAAATAATAATTATACGAACCTCGATAACTGGTAATAGAATCTAATATATATATATATATATATATATATATAGGATAAAATAATTTCTAGCATGTTGAAGCTTGAGCATTCATGGATTAGGGGAAAAGGTCAATAAGAATATTTTAATTAGAAAAAGTAAGAATTCAATTTAAATATAACAATCTATAAAGGAGAAATTCATTTAATATATTAACAAACTAGATGTTGTAGAAGGAGTTATATAATTTCAGCACTTAGTTTTAACATATAATTTTAGTACTTGATATTAAAAAATAACTTATAACTTCAATTTTGGAGGGCCAAATATTCCTAATTTTAATCAGAATCAAACTTTGAAATAGCATTATATGTGTTATTAAAAAAAGGTTTTTAAATAACCAATTCCTAACTTTAAGGAATTTCTTCCAGTCCATTCTCTGGAGTATAGATTTTCTGAGGAGGAAACCTTTAGAAAATACCTTTTAAATTTTAAAATTTTAAGAAAAGTATTCTAATGTGTAAAAGGATTGATTGGTCATAAGCACCAATGTGAGATTCTAAAATTTGGAAAAAAAGATGCATATGCCCCTAAAAGTTAATTAGTAGTAGTCTAATTATAATATAATATTTATTATTTTTATAGTGACATTAATAATATTTATAATAATTTTAACCATATTTATTATAATATTTACTATTTTTTATAACAATTTAGTTATACATAATTAGGTCATATTTATGTTATTGATTACTCATATAACAAAATTAATAAAAATTTTATAATAATTTTAACTACATTCTTCAAACTATTTATTACTTTTTTTAGCACCTTAATTAGTTGCAAATTATTTTGGTCAAATTTCGTATTATTGACTTCTCAAATAACATAATTAACAATTTTAATAATAATTTTAACCACATTTATTATGAAATTTATTATTCTCTTTAACAATTTAATTACAAATAATTTGATCAATTTTTATATTATTGACTACTCATCTAATATAATTGACAATTTTTATAATAATTTTAACTATATTCGTTCTAATATTTATTATTCTTTTTAAAAATTAAGGGGCTATTTTATCTTTTCTTTTAAATTTTAAATTTACATACTAGTGCTTTTGACCAACCTGGTTTTTTATATATTATGATGCATTTTTTAGAATTTTAGAATTTAAAAGGTATTTTTTTTGAAGATTTCCCCTTTCTAAAACATATTTCCGACCAAAAACTTTTAATGTGTAAATTCTTCTAAACAGCTCAGTTTAATAAAATTTATTTTATTTATTAATGCTATAATCCTTCAATTAGGATGTTATACTATATTGAACCCTTTTAAAATTCATACCGCAGTAGGAGAATAATTGTTTTGAAAGAAAATAATAAAAAAAATTATTTAAAATGGTTCAGACGTAAAAAAAAAAAAAACCTTAGAAGCGCTTATGAGAGCAAATCATTCAATTCTATTTTCATAATTCTTTGAAAAGAGGTAGGAAAAGACTTAAAAAAATACTCAATAAAATAATTAAATGATATCTTATGATTTTGATTAGCAATCTACTCAAAGAGTTAAGAACTTTATTTTCTAAAATTCGACCTTTAGCGACACTAATATTTTGACAGGGCTAGTCCATCTTTTTCAACCCAAAAGCTTCATATATTTATATATATGTATATTTAGTTTTAAAAGATCTGGCTCTTTTCCACAAACATAATGTAATCAAGTTTACTATATCCTTAATCCTTAATATAAAGCTAATTTATAATACAAGATTAGAGGGAGCACAATCGGGTAGTATTTTCAGTAACTTACCCTGTTTCAAAGTCAATGCCTACAATAGACAAAAAAAATCACAAAATTCAGAGAACGGTCAAGCATCTTAAAAATCAAAAGCTTCGATACATTATAAGAACAAGTTCTATTTAATACAGTAGAAAACGACATAAAAGCCTCTTAAAAACTAACAGCTCAAGAGGACCAGTTTCCAGTGATGAGTTTATAGATGCTCATCACGTGACCATCTAAATACAATTTTAACACTAACAAGAATTACTTCGATTGTTAAACAACTCGATATCACTTAATAAAAATCTCAAATTCAAACTTTAACATATATAAAAATCCTTATTAGAAAATTTACCTATTATAGTCAAGTACACGACGTCAGTCAAATCTAAATATAGTCAGGATAAAATTCCAATAAACTAAGTGAGCAACTAAAAAAATAATTTTAACTGTTCAGAATTAAAATTTTCAATTAATAATTTTTAAATAAAAAATATTTAGTTAAGAGATTATTTTTAGATTTTGCACCTATTAAAATAATTTTTAAAAAAAAATAAATATGGACCGTCAGATTTGGTGCTCATCCCTAGGAGATGATGTATGAACACGTAACTGGATCCCAGCTTAAGATGCTTAACAGTTGATATTACAAAAGGTGCGATTTTGGCTCCATTCAAGTTAGAAGCGGAAGCAACAGAAAGCGACCTAAGCACAGCAATTCACAAAGTTCAAGAAAAAAACCAACATTAAGAGTTTCATTAAGCTAATACATCTTACTCCGATCTTCACTGCACACGTGTTCACCAAATAACCGAAAGTACAAAAAAAATTTGGGGTAAAAAATGAATTTGAATAACATTAAGCCCAAAAGAAAAAATATATATATTATCACAAAGTTGTCAACTTGTATGGGTTATTCTATGGCCAACTTCTGAATCTTGCACTTGTTAGATTGCAGAGATATCACTAACCAGAATGAACCCCAGAAAGCCATGTAAGATTATGAGAACATCCGAAGAAAGTTGTTTGCATAAGCCATTGGCTTCACATCCGGGTGTGGCTGCAAATTCCATTAAACATAAAGATTATGAGAACAACCAAAGAAAGTTGACAGAAAAATAAGTTGCTTCAAACTGGGAATTCATGAAGTAACATAAAAAAGTGAACTAGTACAGAAGATACTAACCACTGCTGAGTACGTAACAATGTTTGGCTTCATATCAGGCGCTTCGAACCGAATAAATGCGCCTTTGTTACCCATCTGCAGCATGGAATGGAAATATTAATATTTTGCTGATAGTAACAACAATAGATTGTATCAGAAAATGGGGGATTTAATTACCTGGTCACAGTAATTTGGAGCAGAGAATACAGTTATGAGTTTACCATCATGTTCAATCTCATAACCATCATCCTTTACTTCATGAGATCTGACAACTAACTCTGAAAATTGATATTGATAAAGTGGCATTAATTCACGGATTAAAGAACAAGAGCATTATCAATCTGATAGCAAACATACCTAAATTATTTTCCTGCAAAAAGCTTTTTGTCACATCTGGACCAAAAGAAAGACCTACACCACGCTTGCTTGGGCCCCGTCCAGGAGGAGGTTGTGGATCACTCCATAGCAATTCACACATTAATCCTATTCACATGAAAACCTAGATTCATAAAACTCCCATACAAACAGGGAAAACAAAACGAGGCAGAAGGGAAGTGACTATGAAGCACAGGAATATTTTTGTTCAAGGCTTAAGGTGCATGATGTCAAGAAGAGCAATTAAACCAAAAATAAGCAAAGGTGCATTGAACCTTCTTCCGGAGGCTCACAAAATCGGTTAATTGCTCTAATGTCAGAGAGTTTGACCCCATCAACACTAAAAAGACCTCCATGAACCACAAAAACCTTCCCGTTTATCACATGAGCCAAAGGTAAACAGCAGAAGACTTCTGCAAATAGTTCCACAAATGTGTCGCTTAACTTCGAGCGGACCTCACCCTCGAAACCATATATCTTGTTCATACTCTTGCTCTCATGATTCCCTCTAGCTAGATATATGGCTGAAAGTCAAATGAAAAGAAAATAAGATATGATACCCAGTACACACAAATTTATGAGAATCCAATCACACAAACAGCAATAGATAATTAAACATAAACAACAAGGTGGCCCCAAAAAATATTAACTCAAACAGCACACATCTAAATGCTGCCATAAATGAGGCTCAGTTGCACAAAGTATCCAGAAGAAAATAACAACGTTTACAGACTGACGATAGTCTAGCAAGGATTCACCTGATGGAGACATGCACTTGAACGCAAACAAAGTAAGGATGACTTCCAGTGAAAAAGATCCTCTATCCACAAAATCACCATTAAAAAGGTATGGATTCTCTTCAGAGGGAAGCCCATTAAGCTCAAAGATATTTAAGAGATCGTAGTACTGCAGCAGTTTTGAAAGAAAAACGATAAGTTTTACAGATAGAGAGCTAATGAGAGGAAAATCCTCTGAAAAGCCAAGCAGCGAGGTGGAAGTTAGTAAAAGTGTCAAACAGTTTCACATTCAAGTATACAAAGCAAAAATTGGAGAACTGAAAGAAATATGAGCACAAAATGGTAAAGAAACAAGAGATACGAAACTTGATAATAGAATGAACATTTTTTTATAAGCCAGTTTTGCATGATTATGATTATTCACATCACTGAGCAACATTATCTGCATTGTTGAGAAAATTGAGAACTAACCCTGATCTTACAAGCCTTACTCTTTATGCATTATACATGATTTAACTGCCTCTCCTTTGTTACGTAGAAAGAAAAGGGAAATAGAAAAGAATAGAAGGAGAATAAAAGCGAAATTGAAACTATACTGAATACTCAAGGATTCACATCATAATCAAAACATATCCCTTTAAGACTAATGATCACCCTTATTTATAAGTGATGGGTAATCCTAATCCTAATCCTAACTAAATATCTAATACTAATATATCATAATATCTAATCATGATATATATTATAATATCTAATCCTAATATATCATAATATATATTATGATATCTAATCCTAATAGTAGAATATCTAATACTAATTCTAATAAAATAATAAAACTACTTAAAATTATTTATTTATATTTTACATATCATCTTTGGCTTTAACAAGGTAGTTCGAAATGTCTTATATTTAGGACTAAAAAGAGTAATATGTTACAGTCACATGTGACTTTCAAGGACAACTAATTGAAAACTTAATTACAGATGACTTAGAACCAGCACGGAACAGTTACATCTGACACATAGAAATATAAAACAAGGTCTTTACTATCAATTTCTGCTGCCAGACGTCAAAGTCAAACCTGAAACCCAAAAGCGATTCCATACAATTCAGAAACTATAAAATATTTACCTGACCGTGCACATCACCGCAAACAGTGAAATGTTTGCCATCAGGAACATTTATATCAACAAGAGGAGGCAAGGATAACAACATCTCTCTTGTTTGCAATACAATTTGGTAGGCATACCTACAAAAATGAAGCGAGATCATGAAAAAGACAATACGGTAAACCTTCAAGAAACACACAAATAAATGATGGATTTTGCTTCAATACCTTTTATGTAGGCATTTTTGATTCCTAAAATCATCCATCATTTTTTTCACAAAATCCAAAGTAACAAAATCCCCCTCTATGCTTGCTCCTGAGTATTGTGGCTCCACATCTAGCATTAAAAAACACAATTTTGTTAAAGCTCCATGAATACAGGAACTCAAATGCCAGAGTAGATATTTCAGAAAGACAACCAAAAACACATCAAGTCAAATACAAAAGTAGCCCAGATAGTTCATTTTCACAATAATATAGACCTTATATAGCATAAAAAGATTTTAGAGAGGGAGGAAAAAAACATCAGACTAATCCATACAGGGCCACCATTTTGTTTCTTAATAAGAAATAAATCGTCATGTTGCACAACAAAAAGATATCACATGTTCTCAATGCATTATTACTAATGATTCCACTGGTTAGCAGTAAATTTTTCACATGTCAGTAGTTTATGATTTAGACCACATGAAATTTTACAATGATTATCAATTGAGTTCAGATCTTGATTTGCTTTTAGCTCAGACCTAGGTCATGTAAATCACTCCTGCTAATTATACCAGCATTGTAGCTACTCCACCAACATGCCCCAAGGAGCAACAGCAGACCAACCACAATTGCAGCTACTCTTGTGGCCACTGATGTCCTGAACAACATCACACCTGCTGCCATAACTGCTACTGTCACTGCTACTATGGCCAATTCGGTGGGCATCAAAGAATTGTGGCCCTTTCCTAAAATGATACAGTATATACACAGAATGATAATTCATAGTAAACCATGACTGATTGTCCAAACACAAACAAAAAGAATAGAATGATCCTGGCATTCATGATAATAGGAATTGGAGAGAAAAGACAGGCAGGCTGCTTGTGTGATCGAACTACTTATCATTTAACTTAGAAAAAGAAAATCCCTTTAACCTCATACAAGATGAAGAAAGGACTGAACCGTAAAAATCCTGATTAGATTCTAAGCATTGTGACAATGGTAGTTAATACATATTCTTCCACCAAGAGACAAAACCTTTTGAGAACAGGGTAACTTTGCTAACAATTACTAATAGAACGAAGGAGATAGAGAAACTTGATAAGAATTTAGGAGTTTAAGAAAGAAAGGAATCACAATAAAGATTTTATTTTAAAAAAACCTAAAAGACAGTAGAAAATGTTAATTGATGGTGATATGGGGGTGAGGGGACTATGGTGTGTGGTTGAAAAGAGTGTGTGAAAGAAAGATGTTACAAGAGATCAGATCAAACAAGAATTTCCATTTTAGAGGCCCTTCACGCCTTCATGTAGCCATGATTTTATTGCATGTAAACAAGTGAGGAAAGAATTGGAAACAAACCAAAGAACAAAAGAAAGGCCCTGTCCAATCCCGAACCTTTTGATTTCATGAAATAAGGAATATACAATCCTTCCGGATGCAAAAGGTTTGCTGTGATACGGTTTTTTATGGAGGGAGAAGAAAGCTTTATGTTGGATGGCTGCATAGTATTGATATTTCTGCATCTCTAGAAAATAAACTAAACAGTACTCGCAGGTCTTGGCATATTCAAATGTTGCTAGGGTGAAAGTGAGGTAAGCTAGAGACTGACAGATCGCCCCTACAAAATTTAATGTGCACAATGAGGACAACCAATTAATGACATGAACAAAATAAAAATTTAACGCAGAAATATTAAAGGAATAAACTAGATCCACTCAAGGAATCTGAATGAGAGAGAAATTTCAACCATAACTTAAAATGACAACAAAGTGCATTAAGAATATCAAGCTCCTGCATTTTGGAATTGAACTACGTTCGACATTCATCAATGCTTTTCAAGATGTAGAAATTTTTAAATAGAATGAAAATGTGGAATATGAAACTGTAATTTGCAGGTTAAAATTTTTTGCTTCTTCTACCACCAATCTATTAAATGCCCTTGCAAAAAATGAAGCAAAGTAATATCCCCATCTAAAGGGAATCCTAGAAAGAAACACGATACAAGGCTAAACATATTTTGGTTTAAGAACTTAACTGAGTGGCATTTGATTTAATATCATGCACATACATGTTTTAGTTCTATATGGAATATGCCCATATTCAATTAGTGACACAAGGGCAGGCAATATATTGTACGAGGTAGATAGATTTTTAAAGATGGCTAACATCATTCCTTGCATTGAAAAACAGATTCTTATGTGTAGGATGGCATCATCAGTCATAGTAATGAGCAACGACCAAGAAGGTCATTTACTTATTTCATATAAGACTAGTAATTCGGATAGTCAAATGCCAAACTTCTTCATTGGCCTGATAGAAACTAATGAGAGGCTAGGTTCAAATGAAGCAACTGGCATTTCAACAAAATAAAACCCTACAGCTAAGGGCATCAATAGGAACAATCAGAATCAACAGCCACAATAAATGGTTAGATTGGTTAGAACCATCATCCTTATTCATTGATGCTACAAAAAAGCTCTGGCCAGTAGTAGTAGTTCCTTCAATTTAGTAAAACACATATTTATACAACGATCTATTTAAGATAATGTCTATCAAAAGATCAGAACATATTCACAAGCAGGGCATGATACAAAGAACGAAAAGATAAAATCATTTCCAAATTATAACATATTGTAACCGTTAGTATGCACTCAGGTCGAGAATAATGGGCAACATAAAACAATAAAACAACATAAAAATAAAAAAATAAATAATATACAAATAATCACATTAAACAACAACGAGAAAAAAACTAATGGAAAGAAAGAGAGGATTAAAAAATGATAAAAATATCATCATTATGACATTTAAAATAGTACCTATGGTACGGAAATCTATGGATTCAGCTACTGAACGCCTTTCAGTATCTGGCGCAGAAATTGCTTCTTCAAATTTAAGTTTCATAACTGCCTTTTCACATTCCTTTAATTTCTTTGTTGCATCAGGATCATTTGGGCACAGTTTCTTGACCTAATTCAACATAAGTAAATCAAAGTAAATGTGGATATATTTCAACACAGGACATGTTACAGACCAATAAAAGTGAGGTATTCAAAGTTATTTTGAGGGATTTTATATTTTCAAATTTTGGGAAATCTATCCCATTCTCTTATTTCCACATTCTCTAATATACCTGTATGCATAATGTCCCATAAAAATAATAAATTTGAAGATACAGTACACACACACACACCACCAGGGGAAATTTGGATGTTTTACAGCAAATCTTCTGGCCTAGAACAAGTATTGCCCATCACTGTTCAATAATCTTGTAAGAAGACTACCTGCTGAAAATCCTTCAGTGCTTCCTTGAATTTCCCCATGGCAAGATGAGCAGCACCTCGTCTGTAATAACCCTACAACAATAAACCATAATCAGGATATAGTTTATCATCCATCCATACATGCAAATGCATGTAGGCCACTTTAGTTTGAGGATGCACAGCACCTTTGAATATTTAGGATCAACTTCAATGGCCTTCGAAGCATCTTGTATTGCACTACCATATTCCTCAAGCCTAAGATGTGCAAAGGCCCGGTTGGCCCAGTAAACAGGATTTTGACTGTTCAGTTCAATTGCTTTTGTATATAAATCAATAGCTTGGCCATATTTGCGAGCTGAAAAGGGAACTCACAGGATCAACAGATAAAGTAGACTAAAGAAGCGGCACATTAAGGAAAAGACCATTTGATAATAATGAGAGCAGGAGAATACAGCAACGTAAATGCAAGTCTAATACACTAACTACAGTCTGACTATAGTTTGAGAATCAACAAAGGAATACAAAGGTGCTGCCGATAAAAATTTGCATGTTATAAAGATTTAACTTATATTTACAACTAAATAAAGAAAGCAAAATAATCGCATAATAAAAGCATAATCAGAGTATTGATTACCATTGAATGCTTCGTTTGCAAGGAGTTTGAATTCTTCCGCCCTTGGCACATCAGAAATTTCAGTTTCCATATTGGAAATAATTTTTTTAACGTCTTTGGTAAGAATTTCAGAAGAGACCAGCGTCCATTTTTTTTACCACTAATTTTCTTTATAATGTTTTGCCTGCTCCATTAAAACAAAGAAAGCAAATTAGCCATGTGATTGTAGCCGTCATAGGAATACTATGGAAGAGATAAATTTCAAAAGCATACAGTTTCGATAGCTAAATTCAACTTACAGGGACTTTGAATACTATAGTAGCAAGCCAAAGACTGACATAGTCACATAGGCGGAAAGTTAGAGAAGGAGAAGACTGCTAAGGAAAATATGTATACACTACTCCTTGCTGCGGCTATTTATAGCAAATCAAGGTACCCAAATCATAAGCCTCTTCAACCTTTTTAATTAATTTACAAATGCATAAAATATTGGAACCAATTCAAAATACACAGAACCTCTAATACAAGCGTCTGCCAGTATAACTTTGATCTCCATCGTTTTTTGTTCATACTTAAAATTCAAATTTTAAAGTCAATACCCTCAAAGTATTTGCTTTTGTTCCTCAAAGACGAGACCATGCACCAAAACGATTTCATTTCCTTTTTCTTTCGGTTAAATTGCACGCTACACGCAATATTAGAATATATGGACCAACAAATTGACTTAACCACAAGAGATAATGAAATATCATGTGGTTCTGTATTCAGTAATCCCAGAAAAGAAAATATTGATTAATTATTTAAGCTTTGAAGGAGGGGTAATCATTGGGAAAAGTAAACAGGCAGTTGGAGTAGTTCTGACAAAGACAGGAGTGAAACAGCATTGAAGTAGAAGATCCGAGTATATGTCGATTGCACGTGTGAAGAGAGAGGAGCAGGAGGGAGAGAAAAGAAGACGAGAGAGAGAAACGGAGACTTACTGGAAGGAAGGAGGCGACGCTCTCGGTAGGACTTTCACCAGCGTCGTCGCTGGAGGGTTCAGGAATTGAGTATTAAAAGGAAGACTCTGATTTATGCAAAATTTTACTATCTCAACCGGGTTATACCGACCCGAGTTAGTTGTCTTCTCACCGGCCCGAAACTTGGTCTCATTTTCTGTTTTTGGCGTGGGCATTACGTCGTATTTTAAAAAATTTACTCCTGTGTAACCAAAAAAAAGTATTCCTCCAATCTTAAATATTAATTTTAAATATAAAAACTAAATAATTAAATTATAAATATTAAAAATTAATTAAATTAATTACTTATAAAAAATATGAGATAACTTTCCTATATTACCTATTATAATCATTTGTATATGAGATTGAGTCTTAGTTTATATAAAAAAAATTTATTGGGAGACTCACCCATCATAACTAGATACGCGATACGGGTTAAATTCAAATATAGTTAGGATAAAATTCTGATAAACCGGATAAAAAAAAGATCATATTATTTAGTTTTTGGTAATTTGTATCAGAGGCGGTATAAAATTAAAAGATAAAATAAATTAAAATATTATATTTAAAAATAAAATATTTTTTATTGATTATTATATTTAAGATTAGAAAATGTATTATATAACTTTCTATAATTTATCTCTAACAAAAAGTTTGTCTTTTGAATGTTCAAGTGAACCAAATTTGTATATTCTACATGAAAGATACTACATGAATAAATGCAATAGTCAGAAAGAAAAATTATTGATTTTATTCATAAATTTTATTTTTGAAAAAAACAATTCTAGCTAATAAATATTTTCTGATGACTGAGCGAGCTGCTCAGCTGCCCCTTACAATTCCACCGAATACAATCAATCGGTCATTTATAATTGAAGCATGCATGAAAATATCATTCAGTTTCATTTATGAACAATTGGACTGAAAATGACCAAACCAACCATATGTCTTCGGCCATTTTTTCTTATTCTTCTTCTTTTTTTCTCACTAAGGCACTTACGCTTTGCTTGAGTAAAAAGAAAATTTAGAAAAAAAAATAAAAAAAAAGAAAATAAAGAGAATAAAAAATTTAAATGATGATATAATCACTCATATTGTTTGAATGAAAGAGAAAAAATATAAAAAAAAAATAAAAACTTAGCACATAGGAAAACAGATAGTTGAATGACCAAATCACTCTATAACTATAGTGAAAATTTTGGGAAAAAATAGGGCGTGAGACCCGCTTTATTTTTCTTCCTATTTTTTTTTCTCTCCTATTTTTTTCTCTATTTAAATAAAAAAATATTTTTTTCTCTAATTTTTCATTCTATTTTTTTTCCCTCTCTCTTCTTTTCTCTCAATTTAAACACAACGTTTAGTCCACAGAGGACTTACGTACTTATTGTCGTTTGATATATCCGACGTTTATGTTAAACGTAACATACACGTCATTTTATTACTTAGTCCACTTGCATAAAAAAAAAATTTCGTGACACTAAATTATCAAGTCATTGGCCGTTATTAATAATTTTATTAGTGATAATTATTCCTTCCAATTATACGTTATAAGGTACTCATTTTTAGCATTTTCAACACAATCAAGAAGCTATGGAAGATTTATTCAAAAATTTTATTAATAAATGATGTTAGTTAATCATGATTTTTGTTTGGATAATTTTGTATAAGTGACTTTGAGAATTTTAATTATGTTTATATTTTATTTATTAAAATCACTTATGAATGTATAATTACTAAAAAGGGGCATTACTTTTATAAAATGTTTAAATTTTTAAAATTATAATTAATTATAAGTTATATATCTTTTATATTAAGTATAAGAGAGAATACAACATATACTCTTTAGACTAATTCACCCCCTACTAATAAAAATAAAAATAGTTAAGAAGTATTAGTTTTGTCATAAGATTTAAGTGAATTTTAATATTACTTTTATCAACTATACTAAATTATAATATCATATTAATTTATACTCGTTTATTACCCTTATTAAATAGGGATATATTTAAAAAATATTTAATACTCATTAAAACTATTATATAATCTTATAAGGAGGACTAAAAATACTGTTTGGAAGGGGTCCTATGATATAATAGAGACATGAGGGAGTACTGTTTTGATAATATTATAAATTATTTATTTAATTATATTTATAAATTATTTCTAATATATTTTATTGAAACTAAAAAAAATCACACCTTATTAACTTTGCTTTAAAATATAATCATTTTATAATTTTATCCTTACGTATAATCAATTTCAAAAATATAAAATTAATGCAATAATAAATAAAAAATAAAATTATATATTTATATAAAAATTTAATAATATCACTTATAAATAAGATAAAAAAATTTATCTCTACCTTAAAAGTAGAATTAAAAGAGTACTTTCAACATATTTCCTATAACTAATAGATATATACACATATATTTAGGGGAACTATAATTAAATTCTAAACTAAAAAAGTTATTTTTAGTTTCATTAATAAGTCAAATTTCAATATTATCAAACTTAAATTGATTTAAATATATAAATAAATATTTTTTATAAAATTTATTACTCAAAATTATAGTAAATTTATTTAAAAATTAATGTGCAACTCTTTGCAATAACAAAAAGTGTAACTCTTTTCAACAGCGCTCTCTCATGGCTACATTTGCAGCAATAGGATATCGTTCCACTGATGTTGATATTCGAACAATAGGAGATGGTTTTGCTGATAGTACTTTATTCACTATTGAAAAAATTTCATCAAATTTAGGGGCCTTCGAACAAAAATTTAATTCCTCGAATTGGTTGTTTGGTCACGAATCGTGGTTATTCAGTCCCGATGTTTGATTACAGTTGTCGTAAAGCAGTCGAACTACTGAAATTTCATTGATCCCTTTGCTAAATATTAAAAAAAATAGACATTTCGGACCTCTTGTTATGAATATTTAATTTCAAAGCATAAGCTTCCATTTCAACTATATATAATATTTTAAATTTTAACATTATGTTTGTACTTTATAATGCATTTTAACTCGTATTTTTTAAAATATGGTGTAAGCTGGTTATTATAAACTTGTAATATTTTCCTGCATGCTATAACTGAGACTCCTTCCAGCTTCTTTTCTTGCTAGCACATATTTTACCTCATACAAAAAAGTTGCACGATTTTTGTTGTACGTATCCTTTTTTTTTAAAAAAAAAATATTTATGGCAATATTAAATATTATTTTAGATATCTATATTCTCGTTACGTTGTGTCCTTCTTAAACACAGCTATATAATTTTGTAATTTCATTGTTTTTGACACGATCCAGATGGAATATAAGGATGTTATAATAATAATAATAATAATAAATAATAATGATATACTATTAATTATGTTCTCAAGTGTATTATTTTTCTTGTAACATCAAGTAATGAATATGTTAAGCTATGTATTATGATCATGAATCATTGAAATCGAATGCCACTTTCTAATTTGATAGCATAACAAAAAAAAAACGTTTTAAAAGTGAATACACCGTTAACAGTATCAGTCAAAAATCTGTTAAGATTTGTGTCACAATCACAGAGCCTCAGGTTCCCTTGTAATCTACTCCCCATTACCAATAACATACAACTCTCTGAATATCAGAGCCAGTTGGCTTCTGACTCCGATTACCGGCCGGCAACGACAAATCGATTGACATGTACGGAGTGATCTCCCTTCGGGATTGGTCGTTCTAAATATTATGTCTTACTATGGGTCTATCGTCGGACCTCGGTCCACTCCTTTTCCTACCTCTGCAACAACTCAGAAAGGATTCTCAAACAAGAAGATAACTATACTATTGGATGATCATAATTTTTTGCTGTGGTAACAGCAAGTGTATCTGATGGTGAAGCAGCATCGATTACATCGTTTTCTTGATGGTACGGCTATTCCTCTGCCGCGGTATGTTCAAGATAAATCTGGTCAAACGATCTCTAATCCAGCTTTTGAAGACTTTGAATCACTGGATTCAACGTTGGCATTGTGGCTCCTTGCCTATGTATCCCCGTCAATTTTACCAGAATTAGTCGGATTGGAAAAGTCTACTCAGATCTGGGATAAATTGACAAAACTCTACTCTACTAAGTCTGATTCGAAGATTTTACTGTATAAAAATCTGCTCAGTAGCCAGAAGAAGGGCAGTCTTACCATGCGTGAGTACATTGCGAAGTCAAATCCCTCTGCGATCACCTAGTTGTTCTCGGTGAGAAGGTTGATGAAACATCGCACATATCCTATATTCTCAATGGCCTTACTGCGGAGTATGAAGCAGTAATCACTGTTATTAATGCTGCACGTCCGAGATTTGATCTCGATACAGTGGCAAACATGCCCATCGACTAGAAGCTCGACAAAAGACTTTTCTGAGCAATAGCGTCCCTGCTCAAGCTCACTATCTAAGTCACACTTCAGTTGATGATGATCATGTGTTTTACTCTCAGGCTCCTTTTACTGCTTCTGCTGGTGGTCGAGGCTACCGTCCTCCCAATGGACCTCCTCGTGGTGGTGGCCAATCTAATCGAGGTAGCCATGGTGGTTGGCATCCTTATTGACCGATGTGTCAGATCTATGCTAAACTTGGTCACACTGCTGATAAATGCTATTTAAGGTATGATAATACCTATTCTCCGCAATCTTCTGCTGACCATGGTGCCTATTTTGCAGATCCAGGATCTACAAATAGTTACCCTGCTAATTCTCCTTCTTCGGAGGTGTCACCTAAGTCCACCTCTGTTGAGGCTAATGCCACTTATCCTTCTAGCACTGATGTCTCTTCAAACACTACTCTTGCGCTGGCTCAAGCATATGTTGCCACACGTTCTTCCATCTCTGATTCTGACTGGTACTTTGATTCAGGTGCCTCACAACATATTACTTATGATCCTGCAAACTTGAACACTTTGAATCCAGGGACTTCGCATGGCTCAGTTCAGGTCGGTACTGGTGATGCAACAGCCATTTACTTACATAGGTGAGCCCCATCTTCATTCTTCAGAGGGTAATTTTCATATGAAGAAAGTTTTGTGTGTTCCTGGTATGAAAAAAAAAATTAGTTTCCATTGCTCGGTTCACTAAAGAGAATATGGTTTCTGTTGAATTTTTTCCTCATGGGAGTATTGTTAAGGACTTGCAGAGACTTCATATCCTTATGCATGGGCCCGAGCGTCTTGGACTTTATCCAGCTGCAACCTTTGTCTCCATACTCAAAGCATCACATGGCTTTACTGCTTAAGCTTATTCTACTATTACTCCAGACACTTTGTCTCTTTGGCATTATAGATTGGGTCACCCCTGTTTAGATACAGTGAAATTGGTGGTCTCATAATGCAATTTCATTTTCCAATAATTCTACAAATGTATTGTGCGCTGCTCGTCAAATGGGAGAGTCATAAACTTCCCTTTTCTGCAGTAACTACAGTGTATAATCACCCGTTGGAATTAATATCAATGGATCTTTGGGGCCCTGCACCTTTTATATCTTATGGTTTTGGATTTTATATTGCATTTGTCCATGCATATAGTCGCTTCACTTGGATTTACATGCTGCATAAAAAATCAGATGCACTATGCAAGTTCAAAGAGTTCAAACTTATGATTGAAAATAAACTCAATCATAAAATCAAGACTGTACGAGGTGATAACGGTGGAGAATTTCAAGCTTTCTAGCCTTTTCTTGAACAGTCTGGTATAGAACAAAGATTTACATGCCCATATACATCTGAACAGAATGGGCTAGTCGAACGAAAGCACAGGAGCATTGTTGAAACTGGTCTAACACTCTTGGCACATGCCTCTTTGTCGTTGTACTATTAGCCTGATGCTTTTATGACTGTTGTATTTCTTATTAACAGACAGCCTCCAAACCAATTGGCAGTATTACACCATATGAAAAATTGTACGGGTTCCACCCTGATTATTCCTTACTTAAAGTGTTTGGCTGTGAATGTTCTCCTTACACAAGGCCATTTCAAGCTCATAAACTAGATTTTAGATCTGTAGCTTGTGTTTTCTTGGGTTACAGTAGTCAACACAGGATACATTACAAACTGGCAAGCTCTATATCACTCGTCATGTTCGCCTTAATGAACATATCTTTCCTGGTGGAGCACAATTCAGTGTCCAAAACTTGGTGAATGACACTGCAGTAGCACCCCCTTCCCACCTTCAACTCACACAACCTGTATCTGCTGCCAATCCACTTCCCTTTCAGCCTCCATCACCACCAACACTCTCTCTCGCTAGGCCCTGCACCTCTCCTACTCTTACTTGGTCATCATCATCATCTAGCCCACTACTGCTTCACTTCCCTCTACAAACCCAGCTTCCAATCATCATCCCATGACAACCTGTGCTAAAGCAGGTATTTTCAAACCTAAAGTATTCTTTACATTAGAACCTGTTGATTGTCCGAATTCTATGACTGAGGCCTTGTCTGATCCACTGTGGAAACAAGCTGCGCAAGATGAATTCGATGCTTTAGTCAAATTTGGTACTTGGGAAATGGTCCCTCTTCCATCCAATAGGAGAACCATTGGAGTAAATGGCTTTTTAAGAAGACAGATGCAGAAAGAGCTCTTCTTAAACAAAAAGGGAGGCTTGTTGCAAAGGGTTACTCTCAAGAAGCAGGAGCAGGTTACACTGACTTTCAGTCCTGTCATTAAAGCAGCAACTGTAAGGAATTGGAAGACACGCAGCAGAAATAAACTTTAAAAATTTTCCATTCCTTGCCAGGATCTGCCGTATGTGTTTAAGTCAAGTGGAAAGAATCATTACCCTTAGTGTTGCTCAGCGAATTTCACAGCTTCTCTACGTGGGTGGTGATCTCTTTCTGATCGCAAGAAATCAACGGAGTGTTCCTCAGCGACCTTTACAGATTCTCTCCGCGGACGGTGGTCTCTTTCCGATCACAAGAAGTCGACGCCTCAGGTCGGCTTCCTCTACTGGTATCCACACGAACAGCGTTCCAACCACGAACGACGTGCTAGCGTCTCCTGTCCCTCCAAGGCTTTCACAAGTCTCCGTCTCTATTTCGGCAGTTTCTTGTCTGCAAACCTTTTGCAGATTCCGTTCGGCCTTTTGTGTTCTGTGTTATTTTCAAACGTAGCTCCTCCAATCAGATATAGAGGATGCTATGCGTTTTTACACTTGACCTAATTGGATTTTGGAGTTAATCTTATATTAATTCCGAATTGATACAATATCATATATTGTATAATTTTATAAGAAACTAATTAAATAAAATAATATTAAATCCGTCCCACAGATTTAATTACTTATTTATTTAACTTTAAATAAAGATGAGACTGAGTTATATTTGATTTATTCCCATAAATCAAATTTGAGATATCCTATCAATTTAAATTTCGAATTTCAAACGTGATAGAGATTTAATTTATCCTTATAAATTAAATCTTATAAATATCTCTTATATGAGATATCCTATCAATTTGAATTTCGAATTTCAAACGTGATAGAGATTTAATTTATCCTTATAAATTAAATCTTATAAATATCTCTTATATGAGATATCCTATCAATTTGAATTTCGAATTTCAAACGTGATAGAGATTTAATTTATCCTTATAAATTAAATCTTATAAATATCTCTTATATGAGATATCCTATCAATTTGAATTTCGAATTCAAACGTGATAGGGATTTAATTTATCCTTATAAATTAAATCTCATATATCTCATATATATAATATATATATATACGAATTTATATATATACGAATATAAATATAAATAAATATATATACATTCACCTGGATCTTTCATTGAATCTGGACATGTCTTAGATTCAATGAATCTGGACATCATAGCTCGTGTTGGGCTATTTTGTGTGCGACCCTGTAGGCCCATATGAAGTTGGCAGTGGGCCATTTGCTATACTAGCCCACAAGTCGCAAGCGGTCTCTAGCAAGACATAACAACTACCCAAATCATATGAGGATCGATAAACGATGTAACCTTTTATACAACCATATCATGTCCCTTCTGTCACGCGATATTTTGGTCATGGATGAGGCATGGATAATGTCATCCTCCTATTCCCGACCGTTACTTTCTCGATCCCTGAGTAGTCTGACTATAGAGATGGAACTACCTTTCCATTACAGTATGGCCATACATTTCTCAGACTCACTCATCGAGGGGCCCAGTAATATCTCTCCATGAATGTGAGGGACAAATTCCATCTTGACCATTCACATTCCTCCGCATGAAAAACCACTAAGCCCGAACATAGTCTTTATGATCACTCGGTCAAAAGTGACTTTTGACTAGGTCAAAGCTGAGCGTTTTGTCATGTAGGAATCCATGATGATCTCAGGTCAAAGGGCATATTGACATGGTTTGTATATGAGAGAAGCTTATGACGTTACCCATGCAGTTCTCTCATAGCGGGTCGGTCCAACACCCTGTACTCTTACATGTGCTTATGACTTTGATTTATATCTCTATACATCTTCAAAGTCATACTGGTCTTATTTCATCTGTGCTCCCACATAAATGATCGACCAGGGACATTTAGGATAATATCATGAATTATCCAAGGATGGTCATCATAGTAAACATGCAAATAATAAGATAACTCAATTAATAAATTCATAAATCAATAATGTTCATAAGACAATGATTGGCCCCTAGGGCACGATTTCTAACAGCAACAATTTGAATTCTTCTCACCTTGGCTGTAACTAATGACTGGAAATTGCATCAGGTAGACTTTAACAATGCTTTTCTCAATGGTGACATTACTGAAGAAATTTATATGGATCCTTCTCCTGGTTTTGAACATTTGTTCTATGATTCAGTCACTGATCAGCACCTTGTCTGCAAACTTCAAAAATCTTTGTATGGCCTCAAACAAGCGCCAAGGGCCTGGTTTAATAAACTGAAAGCTTTCTTATGTGATATGAAGTTTGAGCCTTCAAAAGCTGATCCATGTTGTTTTGTGCGTAAATGATTCCAAAGGCACTATATATCTCTTGATTTATGTCGATGACTTTGTCATTACAGGCTCCCATGACACCAGTGTTACAGACCTTATTAAACAAATGAGTGAGATGTTCTCGTTTAAAGTGCTTGGTGAATTATCCTTCTTTTTAGGAATTGGATTTCACAGGTCTCCTGCTGGTATATTCTTTTCACAGCGTAAATACATACATCAACTATTTATTGATACTGGGTTAATAGCTGCAAATGCTGCTACCACACCTATGGTTGCTAATACACATCTGTTTTCAACCATTGGGGAACCTCTTCCAGACGCAAGTTACTATCGCTGCATCACGGGTAAATTACGGTACCTATGTTACACACGCCCGGACATCGCCTTTATTGTCAATCGCTTGAATCAGTTTTTACATGATCTCGGGTGTCTCACTGGAAATGTGTGAAGAGATTGCTGTGTTACTTAGTTGGAACTTCACATTTTGGTCTTATTCTCAAGCCATCCACTTAGCTAAGAGTGCAATCATTTGCTGATGCTGATTGGGCGACCAAAAGAGAAGATAGGCGTTCTATTAGTGGGTTCTGCACTTCTTTTGGTCCTAATCCAGTCACCAGGGTTTCCAAAACCAGCAGGTAGTGTTTCGTTCTACCACTGAAGCTGAATATAGAAGTGTGGCTGATGCTGTAACTGAGGTTCTTTGGGTCATGGCTTGCTAAAAGAGATGTAAATTCAATCTGTTTGCCCTCCCTTAGTTTGGCCCAATAATTCGGGCTTTGTAGCACTTGCTGCTAATCCTGTTCTGCATGCCAAAACTAAACATGTGGAATTGGATTTACATTTTGTTCGAGAAAAGATTGCTGCTGGTCTTGTCCGGGTTGTCTACGTCCCAGCTTCTAAACAAGTTGCAGACATACTAACTAAGCCTCTTTCTTTTGGACTGTTCACTCATTTTCGGTATCGTCTTAACACTATGGGATTTGACGAAGTGGCTCACAGTCTTTGACTTGATGATACTGCAACTGATGAAGATGATTTGTCTTAAACCTCTCTTTTTTCTAGGGAAAGAAAGCGTAGTAGAGAATGAATATTAACAGTATGAGTCAAAGTTAGTTTAATATGTGGTTAGTGTGTGATTAATCTGTTAAGACACGTGTCACAATTACAGAACCTCAGGCTCCCTTTAGAATGGAATGGACTCACCATTATCAATAATATACAGAGAGTTCGTCAAAGGGTGAAGAAGATGCACTCTCTGTATATTGTTGATAATAGTGAGTCCATTACAATATAAAGGGATCTTGAGACTCTCTGATTGTGACACGTCTCAAGAGATTAACCACACACTAACCACATATTAAACTAACTTTGACTCATACTGTTAATAGACAAATGTCACTTTAATTTGGAATCTAATTATTTGTTTATATGATTAGGTTGCTTTTGTGAATTAGCATGAATTCCTTCCCCTATCTTTGATCAGCAGATCTATGTTCTTCATTGCCTGAGGCATATTTATTACTGTTATTTAATTAATTACTTTTGTTGTGTCCGTCTAAATGGTTATCATTCTTTTTTAAGAATAATAAGAACGCAAATGTAATATATGTATTTATTTTTCTCTTTATACGAAATACATCAAATATTAAAAATGACGAATTTTTCATTCAGTCAATATATAGAAATACTAATTTGTAGCAAGTAGCAATTGTCTACGGGTCCTTGGAACAATTACTTTATAATTTGTATGTCGGATACTAAATTTAGAAAATGTATCATTTATCTTGATGCCCTTGTCTAGCGAGTTTATTATGTAATGTATGTACATGAGATTCTGTTGTGTGGTTATGATTCTACCTATCACCACCTTCTCTCATTCCTTAGTTTCAGTGCAGTAGTGGTGTGGAACATATATTTTTCACCTTTGATCTCATAATTTTATTAATTGTGTTGTCGTCTTTGGTTTTAATACTGTAAATATTTATTTTATTCTATATATCTGAAATTTCCATGGCAACCGAAAGTGATGTCTATGCTGCAGAGGTGTATTGCATTTCTGTTCTTGGATGTCTGTAATGAGTTACATTGAACCGTTCTGTTTTTAAACAATGAGTATTTGAACGTATCGTACAATTTTTACAATTTGTTGAGATTAAGTTATAATTTAGCATCTACAATTTTGTTTAACTTGTCTGTCTCAGGAAGATGCTTACAAGCGAAAAGTGAAAACTCCGTCGAAGAGTTCCAGAAAACTAAAAGGCACTATTGGTAATAAAAGAGCTGCACTTGATGACATCAATACATCTGCACATAAAAAGAAAGCAAGTCCAAATCATGCGTCTGTTGAAAAGAAGCAAGAAGCTATTGAGAATTATTCAACACATATTTTTGGGAAGACATCTGGGAGCTAAAATTTTCAGGATGGTATTGAAGACAAAACTTGTGATGCCCAAGAGAAAATATTAGCCAGGCATGTGACGTTCTCTAATAAAGATAACATGTTTGGTCCCAAAAAAAGAAGCTCATCATCTGACGAAAGAATGTTCTCTTCAGATGGACAGGCTGATTCATCAGTAAAGGAGCAATCCTCTGCAAGTGACGATGCTGCTTGTTTGGAGGTAAACTGAAGAGATGGCAACATTACCTTTAATATGGACCTGAAAGGAGGTTTGTCCTGTAGTTGAAAGTAAACATTTTTCTACTACTCCTGAGAAACGAGTTTCTCCAAAAAACTTTTTGAGGTCATGTGCAAATTTGGAGAAGAAACGGCATTTGGTAGAGAAGACTGAATCATTGACACAGGTGGCATCTGATGATAATGATGATGATACTTTACGCTTGTTTGACAGAGGCAACACAACTGCATTGCACTGTTCTGCAAAATCTTCAATTTCCAGATCTCTTTCTGCACATCAGGAAGGAGCATTTCTCGCGAAAATACTCGTCTGGCCGACTATGAAGCTTACAGCTACCCTGGAAAATTCATGGATCATCATGGGGATTCAACTTATCAGATTTTTGCAACGGACTCTGATGCAAGCACAAGGACATCTATGCAGCCTTCTTTATTGTATAACACTTTATATTAGTCAAGGCAGTGAAAGATCTCTATTTCCAACGCAAACTTATGGAGACAATAGCCAAACTTTGGGTTATAGACCTTCGTCTCTCATGTTTTCAGCAAATAACTCCATGGATGAGAACTTTTTTGGTTTGCCACTCAATTCTCAAGGTGAGCTAATTAATTTCAGTTCATGCGCAAAAGGGGGGATAAACCAGTTAGAGACATCAAATATGTTAAGAAGTCCCTCCCGCAGATTACTCTTTGACAACATTGCCTATAGAAGTGACCATGAATATTTAAGCATTCATGAGAGTCATTTTGCTCACAAGATAGTGTAAATAAATTCCCTCATTATCCAGCCAGGTTAGGTGTGACAGAATTGCAAGGCACTGCGAGAGCAGATATACCCCCGTTAAATACTTATAGGGGTTCCAATCAGTTTGTTTATCCTCATGATTCGGAATTGAAGCCCATGGCATACCCTTTCTTTGAACAGAATCAACATGACCAGGTGCAGAACCATGAGAGAAATGAGATGATTCCTCTGAAAAAAGGTTCAGATCTTAGTTCACAAAGTTCCACCCAACCAGCAACAATGCGGTTGATGGGGAAAGATGTTCCAATTGGCAGAAGCATCAAAGATGCACAAGTACAAAAATTCGAGGAAGATGTATGGGCTGAACAGAAATCTAGAAGGCATTCTTCTGGAGATGCTGTAATAGAAAATTCCTTTTTGGAGACATGTTCTAAGCAGGATCACTTACCTGGTTCACCATTACAAATATAACATGAGAATATAACACGGTCAGGGAAAATTCAAAGCAATCATTCATTACAAAGCACTGCATTGATGAATGGTCCAAAGCTTGAATTTCCTCAGCCATATCTTGATTTGCAAACTAATCATGTACTACAAAATGGAAACCCGGGATTCAGCAAAACTTCTAGTTGTTATTCTCACCCTATTACTCATGCACAAACTTCAGGTTCAGCATCTAAATTGCAAGGACTTGGCGCTCACTTACAGTTAGAGGCACAACTTGCTGCATGCAATTATAGCCGAAATACTCTTCAAAGCAATGGTGACCTGTATGACAGGAAGAAACTCCCTCTTATAACAAAACCTGCTTTTGAAGAACATGCCGAAGCATCCCGGTTTTAGAGCCCCAATAGAAGCTCGCCAACATGGCTGCTAACACACGAAAGGCTACCAGGGACATCATCTCAACAGATATCTGGCTTTCCTCATACCCAATGGGCCGGTAGGTTCCCTACACCTGTAAATCACTCAATGTTCAATTGTTCACCGGTAAATTACTGTCACATGAAGACACCTAGTAGTCCACTTGTAACTCCATGGCGTGCCATTAATCCATCCTCAACTATACTTAGTGGTTGTAGAAATAAGACAATAATGGTCAATGACAGAGTATTTTAGAAGACAAGACAACAAACGGTTATGATTTGTGTAACAATACTAGGAAGAGACCTGCAGCTAATAATCTCCCTGGATCGACAAAACTGATCGAGTTGAATGATATTCAAGTGCAAGAGAATGACTCAAGCTGTGAATTTGGAAGGAGCACAAAAACTGTTGAAGTTGCTCCACAAGAGGATAGTACAAGAAGTCAATATTGTTGCCTCAATGAGGCTCAACATATAATGTGTAAAAGTTATCTGGGCTTGGAAATCTCAGGTCCTGGCATACCAAGTTCAGGTCCTAGGCATATCCCTTAATCCCTCTCCAAATGTTGCTGCAACTACTGATCTAGATTTTCATAGAAATTTGATGAAAATATACGAATTTTAGGTGTAAGTCAACATACATCTTTATATAACTCCGCCAGTTTTTTTGCCTTCACACTACACCCACTTGTTGAATATAACTGAATTTGGTGGAATTTTGATATGATTTCAGCAATGGGCATTTCTTTGATCACCAACAACGTGATGATTATGCTTTTTGTCGTTTTGGGAGTACTTGAGGAAGATTTGGATGCTTATCCCTATCTACATCCCACCCATCTTTTGTTTTGTTATAGTCGATCTAAACACACACGTATACGACCATGTCAATGCTGGGTTTGAGCTCGTAATCTCTGTAACATGAGGTGAAAACTCTTGTCACTATGGCAGCTGTCATCAACACATCCCACCCATCTTCACCGCATGAGTTTTTGAGTTTTTGATGGATCTCTTGACTCTACTTGGAAGCTGTTAACGAAAATGCGGGTTCTAAATTTTGATAAATTAATGAAGAACTTGGAGGTTAAAATTGATAAAACCTTCAACTGTATGTTGTACAAGAAAATTTTAGATTTTCAAGAAATTTAAAACTTGTTTATAAGATATCTTTCTCCTAACAATAACAAGTACGGAAGACATTGCGAAAATATAAAGAAAATAATCTCGTTTGTTTCTCAGGCCAATTCTGCTAATTTCTTTTTCTCTGCTTGTTTGTTGCAATTTAGTCTCCAAAAAATTTGTAATTTTTTTTTTTACCTTTTACGCTTCACGTATTTAGAGATAAAAAGATACACAAAAAGATGTGTTTGAGATCGATATTCTATTTTTATTTATGCATTATTCATGAATTTTTATAGCTATCATCTCTTTTCTCTCAATCCTTTGTTGAATATTAAGAAAATATTTATATGTATATTTGAGGCTTTTAATAAGTTGAAACGTTATTTATGTTTTTAAGATTCAGATATATATGTAGTACAATTTTCTCATTATTATGGATAATTATATATATTATATTTGTTAATTGTTTCAAAAATAGAAGAATTAATTAAACTTCATTCTTCCATCAATTTCTATATTTCATATCAGAAAATGAATATACGGTAATCAGATTTTGATACCAATTAAGGGAGGTCGCTGGAGTTAAATGAAACCACAAATTCTGAAATAAGATTCAGTACGTTCACAGTTGAACACAAGCAAATTAAATCACAAAATATACTAATCAAAACACAGATAGATACATATCTATATATATATATATATATATATAGATATGAGAGAGTAGATAATGTGTTCAGTGCTTTCTGGCTTCTTTCTCAGCAGCTTTGATGATTCTCTCGAAGGACTCATGACCGTAGGCATCAATGTAACGTTCAACAGCTTTTCTTGCATCGAAGGTCATCATTTGAAGCACCTCTGGATATTTCGACGAAGAAGAAGAAGCGTCGAAGCCAAGTGTTTGAATATTCTTGAGCCACTTCCTCGCATAATTCTCATATATGTAAGCTGCTCCATTGAACATTGGTAGTACCAGCCACATGCATATAACCAACTTCACCAAAGACCACAATGGAAACCTGTACGTTCATCCATATTTCATTAAATTTCAGAAACCAAATCGATCGATCAAGATAAAGTGGTCGACAACAAGTTTCCCCAATGGCTGTGGCAGCCTCATCAGCCACATTTGGATGAAGTCCCGAGCTCGAACCCCAAGTTGACATATTTGCTGTGTGTTTAAATTAAATTGATTGTAATAAGAAAAAATAATCAAGATACAGGGAAGGTACGTACCAAGCTAGGACTTTGTGGAAGGTAAGCTCAAAGAGGGTTAAGAAAGAGTACAAAACCCAGTACGTAAGCCATTGCTGATCGTCCAATGTTGAAGGACTCTCTATCGCCCTCATTGATGCATATCTGCTCAACATTTCACTTCATTATTATCATCTTTTTATATATATATATATATATATATATATATCATCATTTACTACAAAATGATATATATACATATATATCATCATTTACTGAATATTATATTAAGGCGTGGGGGATTATATGAATTTCGTTACTTACAAGGGATAGAGAAGCATCACTCCTGGCCTGTTACCACAAAATAAAAGGTAGTAGAATGTTATATAGATCACCTTCTGGGGAAAATGACAAGAGAAAGATGCTAACTGATCGATGAGCACACACTATGTATACTTACCCCACAATTGTATCCAAATGTCTAGCGATTGGTCCAAGGACACCCATAATGTTGAAGTAATATATGATCAGAAACTGAGAGTTTCTGATACGATCTTAATGTGTGATTATCTAGCTAGGTTTAGGAGCGAGCTTTGCAGATGATGAATTACTGAGATGAGAGAATCTAAGTGGTTTCGAAGGTAATTTATATAGATGAATGGAGGGGTAGGTTAAAGAAAGAAGCAAAGAATTTGGTGGGGATGAAGAAGAAGACACACAAGTCTTCTTTACTGCGATGCCAAGAAAGGACACATTTTGGTATTTTCATGCATGCACGTTGCACCATGTCTTTTTGGAACCTTAACATTCCTTTCCTTTCCTTTCCTTTTACTTTCTCTTCACCTTTAGAATCCATAGCATAAAATAATGAAGAACTTGGGATGAGCCGATGCACTGGATGGATGATTTTATCGGGAGAGAATGAATGCTCTCCATCCATGAGTACCATATTTTCTCATTTTCTTTCAGAATCCGATCTTCACTATCAGATCCAAAAATCAATTGTTTAGATTTAATCTTTTATTTTTAGATTCTGATAGTGGAGATTAGATTTTGAGAGAAATAGAAAGTGTATGATACAAACCGGATCCAATTTTAATAGCACACTTTTCTTACAGAATACTATCTCGAGGCAACAATAATATGACTAATTTATATGGCATTTTTGCAATACATGATTTTGACTAACATTGCATTAGACACTGACCTGCCATAAATAATTGCACTGTGTCATCATCTCATGGCACAACAGAATATTTCTTATCCCACACTCAATTATATAGAGAGTTATTTAGCAAGCAGTTCTGAATTAATTTGTAGTTAAGGTGATCGATAAAAATATGATGGGATGTTAATAGGTCTTGAGCTTAAATTCTATTTTTCCAATACTATATATATATATATATATATATATATAATTTATTTAATTAATTTGATTAGATAATAAAATTATTTATTATAATATATTTTTCTTAAAGCACTAAATCATCTTCATTAATTATCTTACTCATTCTCTTATTTGATTATTGTTGATAGAGTACCAATAAAGATAATTTAATAAAAAAATAATAAATTTAAAAAATATATCTTATATTCAACTTTTTAATTAGATTTTATATTTAGAACTGAGGAATTATTAATTAATTAATATGTACGACAAAAATATTATGTTTAAGAGAATATTTTTCGTCATCCAACCTTCTTCAATTTTCTCATGAGAAAAAGTTACCTTTAGGTACCAGGCATTATCAAATTATTTTTATGGAATAGCTTAAAATGCTTAATTATTACCAAAGATAAATTCATATTATTTAACTTTTAATTTATTTAAATTAATCAATTATCTTTTATACTTCTTCCGCTTCTAATTAGAAGAGATAATTAATTTTTTTAGATAGATTTAGGGAGTCAAATAAATCAATTAATTATGATTAAATATAACCCCTCAAGATAGATTCATATTATATACTATTTAATCTATATAAATTAATCAATTAACCTTTATATTAGTTATAATTAATTAATTTATTTAACTTTTTAAATATATTCAAAAAAATTAAATAGCTCTTATAATTAGAATCGGAGATAATATTAATTATAATTAATTGATTTATTTAACTTTTTTAATATATAAAAATTAATCAACTAATTTTTGTTTAATGATAAGAGGGAATATTTATTTTGGTAATGTATTGTGTAAGATTTTTTTTGTTGTTGTGTGACGACAATGAAATCTATAATACAAGGCATTTTATTTTTTTAGGGTTAAAGTGCATGCCCTAATTATTTTCTAATCTACATCTAGAATTTTAAAGTATTTTGTGATATATTTAGTATTCTAAAATATTTTTTTAATTGTATTTAATAATTTAAAATATTTTATAGTATAATTTTATCCTTAAATTATTAATTTTTAGGAGAAACTTTCCTTTAAAATATTATTTTAGAAGATATTTTAATCTTGACATTAACTCCCAAAAAATCTTTTAACTAAAGGTATCCACTACTAGGATTTTAGACCTACCTATGAATCAAACAAATATTTTAAAATATTAAACACACCTAAAAGAATATTTAAAGTGTTGATGAACTAAAAAAATATTTTAAATTAGTAAATGTACCTAAAAAAATATTTTATAATATTGGAGATTTGGAGGCACTTTAACATATTTTATTATTATTATTTTACATTTAAAAATGTAAAAGTCTCCTGCATTTTTTATATTTATTGATAGGGTGATTTTGTTCCTAATTAAAGAAAACTTACCTGAGGGATTTTGGAAATTTGCATACTAATCCTTACTAAATAGTCAAATTGCATTTCGCGCTTCTGAGTTCACACCACTGAGATCACTGGCCGCACCTCTCTGCTCGATATCCGGATTCTCCCCATTGGGACTCTCTATGCTTGGATTGGGTCTTCTCTAAACCGCACGCTCTGATAACGTCCTTCTGCTTCAGTGGCTACGTCGCTCGCATTGCTTATGCCTCTTCTTCCACAGTTCGCTCTGAAAACCCTATTTCTTCCTCTTCCTTTAGTTCCGTTTTGATTGATTACGTTTAATCTTTGTTGCTGATTTTAAATCTATTTATTCCAGTCATGGATCCGAAATCCGAATGTATCTAGCGTTGTTTTGCCCGCTTTCTGATTATATATGTATGTATTTCGATTCTGGTCCTATACCCACACCTACCGGTCATCTGACCCGATTTTACTACCCGTTTCGGACCGGTTCTGTCGGGCGGGTTTGGATGGTTCTTATTTTGCAAAGAGGCGGGTCGATTCGCCATTGTTTCTGTATTTATTTATGGTTTGACATTATTCAGCCTCGACTGGGAGTCAGAAAATTCTGTCTCTGAAGAACCGTAAATAGAATGTTTCTCAGTGTTTTTGTTTTTACAAAATACTGGTAAATAAAAATGTGAATATATGAGATTTGTAGTTGAATTGCGTGGCTATGCTGTCTCTTCACAGTAGGGTTGGTAGGATGCGCTATTTTTATTGTTTGCTTCTTAACTTTCGGGGTGAACCTATAGGTTAACATGCAGTGGGCTATATGGTTACTAATTTTTTTAGAAAATACTGGTTAATAAGACAGAAATTTTGGAATATTAGATGTTGGAAACACTGTTATCGAAGTTCCTCTACGTTTTTGGAATATTAAGCTTAGATTTTTTTAAAAAAAAATCCAATTAAAGTATGTACTTTTGTAGGCTGTTTATCTTATGGAATTGTTGGTGTTCTTTAATTGAAGTTTACAGGTGTATTATGTTTCGCATGTATTTTTTTAAGTCTTGAGAAAGACTTCTTGAGTTAGGTTTTACATATCATTTCATCATAAAATCATTTATTCTTTCTCTCTTTCTTCTTTAATGCTGTATTTGCACTTATAGTGTTATGCACATGTGCACTCAGAAAAGGTGCTCTGCATAAATATGCTACATATTTCCCTTGCAATGGATGCTATTTGAAAATTTTAATGGCCATGTATTGTGCCAGGTTCATGCAATGGATATGTCAGATGCTGTAGCAGCCAAATCTAGCCGGTTGAAATCTGTTGTATGGAATGATTTTGATAGGGTTAAAAAAGGCGATGCCTATGTGGCAATATGTAGGCATTGTAAAAAGAGGTTGAGTGGATCTAGTAGTAGTGGAACGTCTCATTTAAGGAACCATTTAATCAGGTGTCAGAGGAGATCTAACCATGGAATATCACAATGCATTGGAACAAGAGGGAAGAGAAAGGAAGGGCCTCTTGCAATATCAAATATCAGTTTTGATCAAGATCAGAAAAAGGAGGATGACCTTAACCTTGTGAACATTAAATTTGAGCAGGAGCTGATGAAAGATGACATATTCAGCAATGGAAGCAAGAACTTTGATCAAAGACGGAGCCAATTGGATCTTGCTCGCATGATTATTTTGCATGGATATCCATTGACTATGGTTGAGCATGTTGGTTTTAAAGTATTTGTGAAAAATCTTCAGCCATTGTTTGAGCTCGTGACAGTTAATAGCATTGAGGCTGACTGCATTGAGCTTTATGAGAAAGAGAAACAAAAGATGAATGAAATGTTGGATAAATTACCTGGTAAAATCAGCCTTAGTGCTGATGTGTGGACGGCTATGGGTGATATTGAGTATCTGTGCTTGACAGCAAATTACATAGACGAGTCATGGCTGTTAAGAAGGAGAATCCTAAATTTTATCAAGATTGATCCTTCTCATACTGAAGACGTGCTTTTGGAAGCCATCATGACGTGTCTGATGGATTGGGATATTGACCGTAAGTTATTTTCCATGACGTTGGATACTTGTTCTACCAGTGATAAAATTGCAAAGAGAATTGGTGAGCGTCTTTCACAGAATAGGTTTCTTTATTGTAATGGTCAATTATTTGATATACGCTGTGCTGCAAATGTTATTAATATCATGGTTCAGGATGCTTTGGGAGCAGTAAGTGAAATAGTAAGTAAGATTCGAGAAAGTATTCGTTATATTAGAAGTTCACACACTGTATTGGAGAAGTTCAATGACTTGGTTAACGAAGTTGGGATCCAGAGTAAAAAATACTTATTTCTTGATAACCAAATGCAATGGAATTCCACGTATTCAATGCTTGAGACTGCCTTGGAATTCAGGGATGTCTTTGCTCTTCTACAAGAAAATGACAATGCCTACAGAATCAGTCTTTCCAATGTAGAGTGGGAGAGAGCCACGGCAGTCACTAGCTACTTGAAGTATTTTGCTGATGTTACAAATGTTCTCACAAGGAGCAAGTATCCGACGGCAAATATTTACTTCCCCGAGCTCTGTGATGTGAAGTTGCAGTTGATGGAATGGTGCAAAAACTCAGATGAATGTATCAGTGGTTTGACGTTAAAGATGAGAAGCAAGTTTGATGAATATTGGGTTAAATGTAGTTTAGGTTTGGCAGTTGCAGCATTGTTAGATCCTAGATTCAAGATGAAATTGGTAGAGTATTACTACCCGCAAATCTATGGTAGCACTTGTGCTAGTCGCATTGATGAGGTCTTCGATGGCGTGAAGGCCCTGTACAGTGAGCATTCAATCTGCTCCCCATTAACTTCTTCTCATGATCAGGGATTGGCCTGGCAGGTTGGGAATGGTACACTTTGTTTACCAGGTCCCACGAGGGATAGATTGATGGGGTTCGATAAATTCATCCATGAATCTTCTCAGGGTGAAGATGAGAAATCAGATTTAGAAAAATACTTAGAAGAACCTCTGTTTCCACGAAATGTCGATTTCAGCATATTAAGCTGGTGGAAAGTACACACTCCTAGGTATCCTGTCTTATCCATGATGGCAAGAAACGTATTAGGGGCTCCAATGTCAAAGGTTTCACCAGAGTTGGCCTATAATAATAATAATGGAAGGGAGCTTGGTCGCGATTGGAGTTCACTTAATCCTGCCACTGTTCAAGCCTTGGTGTGTTCACAAGATTGGATACAGGGTGAACTGGAAAGTTAAAGAACCGTTTTTCTCCTGCCTTATGACTCGCATATGTTGATTTTTTACTCAAGAAATTCCTTTGTAAGTTAAGTTAGATCTCCTATCTTCACAAGTCAGTTATCCTTAAAATTATGTCCTATTCTAGATTTATCCACCATTTACAAACAAGTTGATTTCTCAAGTCTTATTTTTGGAATCTGTGTTTTTTTCTTTTTTCTTTCAATTGTTTTGGGGATCTCTTGCATCTTATGAAGTCTAAGCTTTACCTGTAGAAACATAATCTGAGTTTGCCAAGGGATATCCTGGTGGTTAATTATTTACCCCAACCGCCATGCACAGAAATGTCGATTGAATTACACTGCTAGATTCCTTGCTTAAAGATAACATCATTGGTCATCCTTGGAGCATCACTCTAGTCATTGGTATGCCCTTGGAACTCCTGGACCCCAAACCTTCTATAGGGTTTTGTAGCTTCATAAACGTTTGAAGATTAGAAGAAAAGCCTCCTTCCATATCGATTCAGAATTTGAGCATGAATCTCTATTTGGTGACAATTGCAAATACGCTGTCTTATTGAAAACCCCATAACAAAAACAGGACTAGTCTCCCCTGTATATCTAATATCATAGATGCACTGCATCCCCCATGCTTCATGAGCCTACGTAGACTTTGTGGGGAACATCAAGTCTCAGCCAATCTAAGCGTTGGTATTTTCATAAGAAAATGATTCCTTTTTATTTTCAATGACTTCTATGTCTATATCTTTGTAATTATGCCCAACAATTTCTTTACTTTCTCAATGCTTTTCAAAAAGTATGTGATCATGTTTTCTATTCTTGTACATCGAAACCGTTGTAATTGTCTAGTGTCTCAAGAGACCGAGCATCCTAATGCAGATATGAGATATCTTCCAGCTAGCTTTGAATATCATTCATCAAGTTTCTCATTTTCTTCTGGGACCAACTTCCTCAGATTTCAAACTAATTATTGAAAATAAGCCAAACTTGAGACGCTTCATTGTCAAGACACAAATAAGTTGAAACTTGCCATTTGTCTGCAAATATGCTGGGTTAATGATAAATAATTGTAATTTTGTTAAATTTGAGATTTAATTTCAAATGAATTTATAGCTATCAAAATGAGAATAAGCATAACCCTGTGTCCAACTCAGATTTCAAACTAATTAATGAAAATGAGCCAAACTTGAGACGCTTCATTGTCTCAAGACACAAATAAGTTGCCATTTGTCTGCAAATATGATGGGTAAGTGATAAATAATTGTAATTTTGTTAAATTTGAGATTTAATTTCAAATGAATTTATAGCTATCAAAATGAGAATCGGCATAACCGTGTGTCCAAAATTTCCCTAGAAAAAGAAACTCAGATGAACTACTATCAAGATATATGGTGAATATTAAGCAAGTGTTTCTCAAAGATTCGTCTAAGACCTTTACAATAACGGTAATATTTTCAATCAAGAAAGAAAGCCAGAATAATGCTATCCAATTAAAATGTAAGCATTTCAAATCATGAAACTTACAGTAATCAGAAATCTAGGATCACTAAGAGCTCACATCTGTCTCATCATCTGCCAATAGTATCGTGCTTCTAATTTTAGCAACTCCATTGTGGCTTCACCAAATTGCTATATATGAACAAGGATAACTTGCATCTTTCCGTGTTGGACGTATAAGTCAGAGACTGAAGGACAAAACCTTCTTCCCTCTGATACATCAGTATATATATATATATATTGCTCGATCTTAAATGACTACCTTCACAACTTGGTCCTTGAAAGATATCGCCAATCTGAGTTTTGCGGCTGAAAATTGATGACGAAACTCAAATATGGGTGATTTCTCTTCTGGATCAAAGTGAACTTAGTCTAAAATGAAAGTAACAGTAAAAGAACTTGTTAGCCTCTTCTTCACCAAGTGATTCTACATCTGCGAATAAACTTGTGCGACGAATTTACATATCTGTTCCAGAAACTCCGAAATTGTGGGAATCCAATTTCAAGCCATGGCTTCGCAGGGCCATTAAAATGGATAACAGCAGCGGATTGCAGTCTCTCTTTGCTGATATCTTCTGATTGATAGCGATAACCTAAATCAGTCACAAGCCATGTTGAATCCATGGGATGAACATGACCCTCGAAAGCAATCAAGGCTGGTGGAAGCACTCCTGGGTTCCATAATGCTAACCCAGATTTGAGGTTCTGTGAAAATAGATAACATACAGATTATGGTCTCATGAGACAATAGAACGTAGCAGCACCCCAAAAACACAAACCAGTTAGTTCTCCGTGAGAAAAGATATGAAAACAAAGTGTTAATTTATTGCTTGGCTTCAGTTAATTTGTTTCTAACAGTTCGGTACAAATTCATCTTGGTTTTCAAAATCTGATCTCAGTATCATTTTGTTTCTACAAAAATATTTTTGTATCACTCCAGTTTCCAAAAGTCCAAGTCTGTTCAAATTTTCATCCTTTCTGAGAAATATCAGTAATAATACTATACAAAGTTTCAAAGGGTATTGAAGTGACAAAAGAAATCAAGTGCTATAGGGTATACTTACATGTTTCAACCACTGAAGGTAAGTCTGAGTGATATTTGTTCTCCTCCAAGCTTGAAGATCAAATACATTGACACCATAGAGCCAAGCACAGTGATGAGGGTTAACGTAGGATGATATGAAGGAATGTGAAAAGTTGAAGTAGTTTTTATATTTACTGCCAGGGCAACACGTGTCTCCGCCCTCTCCACACCACGACTTGAATACTGAACCACTGACTTTGCCATTAAGATATAGCTCCCACAAAGAAGAGATGTCGTGTTGTACTACAACATCGTCATCCAATAACACTACCTTGCTCAGATCTGGAAACAACTGTGCCAAATAAAACAGAATTTAGAATATGAAACCATTAAAGAACTCACGCCTAATTAAAAAATTAAGACTAAAGCGTTAAATAATAAATATATCTTTCAATGACCAAATCGTGTCTTCGTTTACTAAAAAGATGATTAATTACCTGAGGGATATACATTCGAAGATGACTCATCAAGGAAAAGCTGCTTGGCCCTAAAGCTGTCAAGAATTTGCTTTGCTCCACCCTATGACCAATCTCTTTTTCTTTAAACTTCTTGTGGAATTGCTTCCCAATTTGGCTATTAACTTGCATCATCTCTTTAACACTTGCATTCACTTCTTCGGACCAGTCATATTGGTGCAATCCCCTAACTTCCAAAACTGCTGGTTCAACAGAATTGGTGGCAAACCAGGCATGCATTGGAGTGTAAGTTTTCTTGTCAGTAACAATGTGGAAGACAAGTTTTTCAGGGTTGGCTACATTTTCGACTACGGAGGCCACAACAACAGAAGCAGCAAGGACATTATCAGTTATGAGAACTAGATGGTGAAAACTTTCACTAACTAGGCGAGACACGTATTCAGGAGGAGGGAGACGAGATCGTGCCATGGCATTTACTGCATATTCTTCAGCTAACTTGAGAGAGAGACAGTGTAGGGTTTTGGGAATACCATGTGAAGCTAAGTGCCAGAAAACTGATTCTTGCTGTCTCGCTGATTGGACCTTGTGCTCCATCTGTGATAGCTGCATATAGTGGAGAGAAGAAAATGTGGAGTTAATGAAAAAAGAAGTCCAATTCTGCTGATGTGTCCAGAAAAAAGAAAAAAAAAACTAAACTGTAGGTGGCTTTCTATCACATGCAATACATATAATTTTAAGAAAACTTGAAAGAAATTTATGTACTTTTTTAAGAAAACTTGAAAGACATTATTTTTATCACCATATCGTCACTTTATTTGAAGTTAACTTGACATAATCATGATTCGTAATTTATACATTATATCTACTTATCTAAACAATTCGATTCAATCATCATTCAAAAACTAAAATAAAGTGAGAGATTCTAATTAACTAGAAAGAAACAAGGAACGAAATTTCTTATAAGGAGGAAGTAGCTAAATAAACAGACTGAATCAGTAATTTCTATTTACCATGGCTTTTGTCTTGAAGGCAAATGCCCTAAGATCTTGTCCTTTTGACACCATCTCATTCACAAGCTCGTTGAATGACTCAGCTCCCCCTTCATTAACATTATCATCCTTTGCCTCTAGTAGCGCTCTAGTCAGCTCATCTCTGAGTTTCTTCACGTACATACATATACAGAAGACATCACCACAATGAAAACAAACCTAATGGAATCACTTAAAAACTGAGAAAATTATGAAAAGTACATATTTAAAAATTTTATTAGTTAAAATAATTGTTTTCATACACAAAAAAAGTACTCATAACAGAACTCAAGTCTTTTGATAAGTAAAATTTTCAAACAATATTTTTTTCATTAATTTTATCAAGAACTATTCATATACTAATATTATTTAGTAGTATTATTTTATGTAATAAATATTTTTTAAAAATTTATTTGATAGAATAAAAAAATAAAAAAATATTTAAAAAAATATCTCTAATTAAATTTAAAAATACTCAAATATTATTTAATTAGATAGTTATATAAAAAATAAAAAAAATTACATTTTTATTTTTTAAAAATAAACAATACAAATCAACAACAGGCTTTATACGTCATCTGAGAGGGAGGGTGAGAGGGGACAGATATGTCACAATCTGGATTTTGAATTTGATGGTTCCAAGGATAAGATCCGCAGGGGGAAGGGGAGGAAATACAGGTAATAGGGTGGAGGAAGACGCGTGGAAGCAGGCAAAATTGTGGTGGAGATAGCTGTTATCCCCACAATTATTACTAATGCCTGCGTCATTTCATCTCATTTGCCGTTGCTTTCACAAAAAGCGGAAAAGGATAGACATGATTGCAGTACAACTGGACACGAGTATTGTGAATACCCCGAGTCTGACTCAGAAGTCAGAACCGATGCCCTTCACAAACCAAAACTTGCGCCAGTTCACAATCTCACCTTACCATCATCATCACGCAACAAACAAATTAAATGTTCTTGTATATATTTTTTAAAAAAAAAATCATTGAGGAAGGATTGTTTTGTAATTGGAGTCTGAACACACACCAGAGATGCGTCACTTCCGCTGAAAAATCTCCATCCCATGCAATCTGCAATGGACATTCAATTCACATTTCATGCTCACCCCTTGTTTTCTAAATCATATATATCCAATCATATTTGTTGCCACCAAACTCAAAATATTTCTGAAGAAATGAAGCATCAGAAAACTAAAAAAAAATATCTTGTACTATTATTGTGTGGCCTCACGAATCACGACATAAATTTTCAACGGAAGACAAGCTAAAACTTACAATTTAAAATTTTATGTCATTATTAAAAATAATTTTAAAAGTAAAATAAAATTAACGATTAATATATCAATTTGTATACCACAAAATCTATAATAAAATTTCTTCAATAAGAAGGCTCGATATTAAGTTTGAACTTGAAGGTAACATCGTGCTGTGCTTAGACTTGATAGTACGTCGTGCATTGAGTACATGGTAGTTTGTAAACACTGAAATTTAATATATTATCTCGTGGCCAATAACTCAATGCCCAGGACCACACAAGCCAAAACTTGAAAGAAAACTTCTCCTTCCTCGCAAATAACTTTCCAATATGACAGTTAAGAATAGGTTTAAGAACTTGTAAAAAGTTCATTTCTAATAATATTTTGAATCAAAAGCAATTGGTTGGCAAAAGAAATAAAAAACAATTGTGAAAAGATTCAACAGACAAAAACGGAAACAATTAGGAGAAATAGTGTGGCAGAGAATGGAGAGAATCACCTAAAGAGGAGCATACAGAAGTGGATTCCAGAACCAAAATCGCGAATCTCACGAAGAGGAACGGAAATCCGATCCCCAGTATCAGCACCACAGGAAGCAGTGTCCTAGCGGAAATCCGGCGTCCAGAGGCGGCAGTGGCGGTGGCCGTCTTGGTCGTGCCTTTACCGCCGGCGCTGTTCGATATCGTCACTCTCTTGATCCCGCTCGCCGCTATGTAGAACTTCATCTTCTGAATTCCATCAATCCTCTCCTTCTCCTTCGAACGTGTTATTCGGATCGAATCAGCAAGAGATCTGAAGCTTCATTAGCTCAGCCACGAGCGATGAGTGATTAATTCAGTGAGAGAAGTACAGAAAGCGAGCGAGAGAGAGAGAAGAAAGGTTGTTGCATTTGCAGAGCCACACTGAGTTCACGGGTTTCGAATTTTTCTTTTACAACAATATTCTCGTAAGGATCAAAGCGAAACTGAATTTTCTTTTCCTTTTTCTTTTAATTTTCCCGAAAGGGAGGAAATTTTCTCAGTAGGAAAACGCCAAACGAAGCCGCGTTCAAATTCGCGGGAAATTATTACTACAGGTTAGAGACACACAACACTTGCTATCTAGCATATATAATACACAACAATGCGATGCGTTTAGAGAGATTTGGGTGCTTGTCCGTTTGCCACAACTTTCGAATTTAATTACGAAAGTGACCCTACTTCCTTCCCTTCCCTCACCGACACTTCCATCTCCATTTTGGAGGGGGGGGGGGGTTATGTCCAGTGGTGTCGGTTGCAGGATACCTTGATTAACGTATTAATGAAAATTAAAAAACGTTAACCATGTGTTTTTTCATATACGGTGATTTATTAATTGGGCCTCGGATATGTACTTAAATACGGGATTTATTAGAATTATGCACGTACTTCTCGAGATGCTGGATTTGTTTTGTTCTTTTTTTGTAGTTCTATATGTCTGCCCAACTAGTTAAATAATTAGTAGTTTTTAGAATAATTGTTTCATTCTTTTTAAAAAAAAAAAAAAGTTTAGAGAGACAGGGAAGCCCAATAGATTGCCAGCCAGGAAAAATTTTTCAGCTAGGAAAACACATATATATACATATTTTTATACCCATATCAAAACTTATAAATATTTAAAATATATTTAATCCCTATAAAATATTATTTTATTATAGTATCAGTCACAATATTTAAAAAAATATTTTAATTTTTAAATATTTAAATTTATATTTAAAAATAATTGAAGGTATCAGTTAGGTGAAAAAGAAATTTCGTCTTATTTTTTTATTATAAATAAACCCAACATTTTCTAAAAAAAATATCAATATATATATATATATATATTATTTACTAAATATTCAAATAATGCGTCAATACGTCATGGTTTATTTTAAATATTTTTTACATGGATGAGCATCTCTAAAATGTACAAGTTTTTAATAACTATAAATATAGCAAATATTTTTCTCATTCTCCCTTATTATTATGAAGGTAAATGGCAGTCAATTCTTGTTATCATTATTACGGCAAGTCTGTAGGTATAAATTTTCAACAAATCACTGTACCATTCCCCTTCCTTTATTTGTTAATTTTGCGGCTAATTTTGTTAGGTTGAAGAGAAAAATATTATATGTAATTGTAAAAAAGTTAAACGGATAATATTTATTATAATTTTGTTTTTTTTTTGTCATAACTCACCTTATATTTGTACAAAGATTTAAACTTATAACTTCACAAGAGAAAAAATCACCAAGTGACCAAACTAGAGGTAGGTGTATGTGATGGGTGTGTTTGTTCTTTGTCGTATGGGAATTAAATTGTCTAAAAAATACATATATTTTTTTATTTTATCTTTTAAATTTAATTTCATAAATGACTTGTTAGTGAGGAAAAAGAAATTTAAATTCACTGAAAGTAGGGCAAGAAGCTATATTTTTGGAATAAAAAAATATAAGTAAAAAATATTACTTATCTGATCCTAAATATAAGATATAGTTATTTTTTTATAAATTAAAAAAATAAATCAATTAATTGTATATAATATAATATATAGTTGACTAATTTATATATATTAAAGAGTATATAATATGGATTTATATTGAGATATTAGATTTGATCATAATTAATTGATTTATTTTATTTTTTTAATATCTTTAAAAATATTAACTAACTATGATATTTAGAAATGAATAAGTATTATTTTTCTTTAACGTTAAAATTATTTTGACATCCATAGAATTAAATTGAGATATTTGACCCAATTATCTTGAGATTAATATTCTCCGCTAAACTTGGACTTTTTATAACTACAGCGTTTGAAACGAGTACAATATTTTCGACATCCCTATTTACAAAAATGTAGGAAAAATCCAGAAACACAGTCAAAAATACAAGAGAAATCAGAATATACCCAATTTGTACAATTACATCATGAAACTAAAAGGCTATAGTTATCTTCCACCTCCACTTATTATACAATTAAACACAATGAGCCTATTTGAATAGACTTTTTAAAAAAAATTAAAAAAAAAATTTGGACAATTTTTGGAAAACAATTTTTGGAGAATAGTTTATAGAAAAAAATATTTTTGAATGAATAAGTATTTAGATAGTTATTACTAAAAGAATATTTATTATTGATAAATTACCAAAAAAGATATGAGATAAAATGATAATTACATAAAATAAAATTTTTATTTTTTATTTTCTGTATGATATTAAAATAGTAAATAATACATATATTTTATTTATTGTGTAAGTAAAAATAAATAATTACTAATAAGTAAGTAAATAAGTAATTTAATTTATATATTATATATTATTAATTATTTAGTATTGATTATTTATTAGTAATTATTTAATACACAGGTAGGGAAAATTTATGTTTGAATTTTATATATACACATATACATATATTTATATTAAAATATGAAAACAATAAATAATATACATATATATAGTTTGTATTATATATATATATATACAGAGATGAGCTTTCTGTTGAAGAAAATGGCGGAAGCGTAAAGTAATGGAAGGTGGGGGATGGGATAGAACGGATAGGAAGAAAATAAATAGGAAGAAAAGAAAAAGGAAAGAAAAAAAAAAGGAGTAAATTAATATTTTAATATTCATAAACTTTTTCATATTTTAGAAATTATTCTACTAATTTACTTAAAATTATAGTTTTAAATTAAAGTTTATTCTATAAATTTTTTAAAATAAATAAAACTTTGTTTTTAAATTTTTTTTAAAGCAAAATGTATGCATAATTTTTTTAAAAAAACATTGATTTTATTGTTACCCAAACAGGTACAATATCAATAAAAAAAACACAATTGAACTTACAATTTGTGGGTTCTAAAAAGTAGCTTGCCCAAAATAATCAAATCTCCTCTTAATTTCTCATCAGTAAATGGATTGAATATGTCAGACATGTGTATGTTAAAAACAAAACATAGCATTAAGTATATATATAAACTAAATAATATACTCTTCTAATCTTAAATATAAAATATATTTAATTAATTTAATTAGATTACAAATTTAATTATTAAAATATATTTTTCTTAAAATATCATAATCGATCATCTTCTTTAACTTATTTTTCTATTTTCTTACTTAATTATTATTGAGAGAGTATTAATATAAATAATTTTAAAAAAAATAATAAATTTAAAAAATATATCTTATATTTAAAATTAAAATCAATTTCTCAATTAGATTTTACTTCAAAAAACTCTATAATGCCTGAGGTGATGATATATATTAGGCATGCATGTGTACGTAGCATTCGCATGCATATTACTTCTCTTCAGTTGCCTACGACGTACAGGAACATATAATTAGTATGACCAGAATCAACTAAATGAGAATGGATTGAATAGTAGTTTGGTATAAAATAGTGGTCAAACTAGTTACCTAAAGTCATGACCCAATGGTTTGGTGATTGTCCCCTCCCCAACGTATAATCGTATGTCTACTCGCATTTATACTCGCAAATACATGCAATTCCTAATCCACTGCTTGTAAATACATATATTTAGTTCAACTCCAAATTTAAGGTACATTATAGTTTTGCGTGTGCCAACATCAAGAATTTGATTTTGATAATTAAGAGTTAAAAATATATATAGTTTCTGAGTTAGTTACTTTATTTTATCTATCATAAACTCTTCTTCGTAGAGGACCCATGCACATTGCACTCTATACGGCTTAAGTTATTTAGGAGTTTGATCATATCCCTTAACTTCTTCCATTTAGAAGGGGTTGTGGTGGGGTGCCATATAAACTACAAACTCTCTGGTATAGTTAATTGCTTAATTAGGTTTTAGTGGAAAATCAAATAATATAATTTTCCATATACTTTCATCATACAAAGTGGGTCCCATATGTCCTTCAAAATATATAAAGTAAATTTGACTACACGTGTCTGCCATAATATTTACAAAACTTTTGACTTTATTCTTTAATTCAAGAGATATCACTATACAAATGGATTAATATGAAGTAAAAGTATAAACCTGTAGCCGTGGAAATATGAATGTAGCACTAGAAATAGTCTATTTTTATATTAAATTATTGTTCAAAATAAAATATTATTTTAAACCAATTTTATTTTTTTTATAATAGTGACTTTTGCATTTGCAGGGATCCACACATACCTCTCTAGTTACGTATTAAAATAAATTTTATGAATATTTTTATTTGTAAAATCAATTTAAATCTCGTTTTATAATTTTTTACCGAAATTACATTCATAAATTTTGTTTTTAAAATTATATATTGTCAACTTAAGTTTAGATCGATATCCATAGGTTTATTGTTAAAAAAATCGTTTATACGATTTTCCTTTGTTTTATGGTATTCCTTTCTGAAATCAGGAAAAAGTTTATATAATTTATTTTGACTTTTTCAAAAGTTTATATAATTTTTAAAAGTGCAAAAGAATTGTATAAAATTTAATAAAATTATTAAAAAAAACATGTGATTTTCTTGTTCAAAACATTGAACTTTTTATTAAATATATTAATGATTTTATCCTCAAATAATAGAGTATGTGGAAAGTTAAATGCGTGATCCATACTCTTCCATTAGTTTTTCCCCAAAAATCAGGTCCATCGTGTTCGTATTGCAGAATACAATTTATTAAATTTATTTATGTTTTTGGACTGCATATACAATTTTTATTATAACTTTTAACTATCATTCTTGTATCAAATTTTTTATATCTATTATATCAAATTCTTCAATCATATTTTTTATATGTATTATTTTTTTTCAAGTAGATTTAAGTTAAATAAAAATATTAAAAAAAGAACATATAATAAAGTGAGATTAATGAACACTAAATAAATATAAGAAACTTCATTTAAGTTTTTTTAAAATTTTTAATATCCATGCATTTATAAAGATAAATTGAATTATATAATTTTTATAAACTTGATTAAAAGTACCAAAAACTCTATATTTTATTTCGTATATGTCAAAATGTCTATATAAATTTTTTAAAAAAATAAAAATATATATATTCATGTAATTATAAAAAGAAAAATTCTAAAATATCATATGATTTAGGTGTTCCGTATTTTTAAAACATTCAAAAAAATTCATTAAAAATTCGGATTTTATCCTCAAATATATGTGGCTAAGTTAAATGCTTGTTCCATATTTTTCAATTTGTCTTTTTAAATAAAGATAATGTACATCGTGCATGTTTGTATTCCAGCCGACAATTTATGAAATTTGTCCTCTCCCTCATATATTATTCCATTTTTAATATTTTGAATTCCACTTATCAATTCATAGTACACTTGTTGAATTGATGGATTTCTATTACTTACATATATCATATTGTGTTTGTTATAAAATATTTTAAAAACGGCAATTGAAAATAAAAATATATAATGATATTATAAATCATGTATTAATTTTAATTGTACAGATATAATGTAGTACTCCTTCTATTCTTAATTAATCAATCAAGTTAATTAAATTAATTAATATAATATATATATTTTAAAATATCTTAATAATATTTTTTAATTCTATCATTCATCTCTTAGTTGATAAATATAAAAAATATATATTATATTTAAAATAAAAATTAATTTATCAATTAAATTTTATAGTAAAAATGAAGAGGAATATTATTATTATCCCTGCCTAGGGAATTCAATTGGAATGCCACCATATTTTTCTAATAACTATATAGTATATGATAATATTAATTAATTTAGATTCTAGCATTATTATTGAAAGTAATCCTTTTAACATTATATATATACACAACATTTAAAATTATAATATTATTAATTCAAAGGAATTTTTATTCCTTTATATTTGACCCAATTACTATTAATAATTTTTTTATTAAATATATATCTTTATATTGAAAATAATTATATTTCAAATACTTGTTGAATTTAATAATACAGAGAGAAAATTTGATTGAAAGGCCTGCCTACATAAACAAATATTTGCAGTGGAGGACCATACTAAGCATGATTATTTTGAAGGGAAAATTTAAATTATTTGACCACTATACCCTTATAAAATGCTTCTTTTTCTTATTCCTATCCCCTTTACTTTTTCATTTTCTTCTTCTCACACCAAGCCTAATTGACTATTGGTTGCTGAAAAATGTAGTCAAAAGTTCTCATTATGAATGTTAGTTGTATACTTGGATTAGCTTTAGTTCATAACCCTATTCATGACGTTACATGCAATTTGGTTATTCATATAAAGGAAATAATATAAAGAATACTATCCATTAATTCCTTATTCTTGTTCTTTTTTTCATTATTAGAACATCTCGACTTGTTGACACAAAATGGTCTAATTTAATTTCCGATATAATATTCTTATTTAATCTCCTTTTTTCTCTTCAGGATCTGCTAGATATCGAGATATAAATTTTATATTTGTTTATTAACAAATTATTCTCACGATAAAAATGATTATTAGTATAGCTTTGCTATGATGCGATCATTACACAATAATATTTATATTTATATTTCTTAATTTATATTATGAAAAATATTATATATATTTTTGTACTTGTTGTCTCTATTTTTTTTAATTTCTATGCAATTAACCATATATTAAATGTCACACTAAAAAATTTAAAAACATAAAAAAAATAGTGTTGTTTTTTGGCAATCTTAATCATGGCTTAATGTAAAGGGGCCTTTTCCACTCAACTAACCGACAATACATGTGTGTCATAGTCAAACAAAGACAAGAAAAACAATAATCAGTTTTTAAATTTAAATTATGCCACTGTTCTTTATTACTACTATGTAGGATTTTAATCTTTTTTTTTATTTTTTTTATTTATTATTTTCTCTTAAATTACTTTCATTGATGATTGCATAGGATTCAAAAGAAATTGTATTTTAAAAAAGCTAAAGCACATTTTACACAATATTGACAATTAATTAATTAATTAATTAATTTTTTAATATATATGAATTAGTTAGACATGTCTTAAATTTATAACCCAAGAGAGTATTGCATATTAAAATAATGAATGTTTATTAAATTTTTTAAAACAAACAGCTTTATTTATTTAAAAGGGTTTTTGTACCAAATTATAGTTTAAAATTATGATTTCAGATAAGTTGGAGTATATTTTAGAACAGTAAAAGAGTTTGTAAATTACTCAATTACTATTTTATTCTTATTTTTTTTTATATAATCTCTCATCTATTTTTTTACCCCTTTTCTCCTCTCTTATTTTAATAAATTATATTATTTCTAATAATTTTTTAATTATAAAAATTCTTTTAGTAATAACTATTCACACATTCATTTATCTAAAATCACTTTTTATTCGTAAACTCTTCTCTAAAAGCACTTTTTTAAAAGTTGCTAAAATATTTTTTATAAATTATTTTTTAAAAGTCTATCCAAATACATATATAATTTAAATAATTTCAAGAATCAAGATCATATATTTTCATACATTTAATTTTGTTTAATTTGATATCATTAAAATACAGTCATACATATGACCAAAAAAGAAAAGAACTCTTTAAGAAAGCATATATAATTTCATTTTTCAGAATAAAGCCCAGAAGAAGTAGTGGCAAAAAATTTCTAAATTTCATATGAAAGTAACTTGCCACGTGTTTTTCTGAATATAAAGATGGTTTCTTTATCTCTCGAGCTGTGTGATAAATGGCTGAAGTGACTACATTTGTCAACATTTCACATGGTTTTGATTTGTTTCCATATGCTGCTTATCGGCTTTCTAAAGTCATTGTATATTATAAAATCGTGAGATTAATTCCATGAGATTTTTTTAATAAATAATTTTATAATTTTTTTATAAATATTTTTTAAATTTTAGAGTTGTATTCTGATTTTAGTAAATAATTAGTGCTAAAATTACCTAAATTCTTTTATAGCAAAAAAATATTTCTAAAATAAAAATTAACAAATATAATAAGAAACATATTTATTTTATTTTTACTATCGTTATAAAGATTTATTTGATAGATAATCTTTTAAATCTCTTATAAGTACTATTTAAATTTTGAGATTATAACATGAATTTAGTGAAAAACATATGGTAAACCTACCTAAATTTTTTGTATGAAAAAAAGGAACAATTACTTAAAACTATTCTTTCCAAATCAACCCAGTTCATTGCCATAAAAAATACCTAATAAACTTAAAGTAAAATTTTATTAAACTACTATAAAACTAACAATGTTATAGGGAATGCTAGATTTCATAGAGAAAACAAGAATATAAAGTTAATGTAATTTCTTCTATGATATAAAATTTATTTAAGGGGTTATATTTAATCTTAATATAAGATCTTAATTTATTTTATTTTTTAAATTTATAATTTTTTAAATTTTTTATATTGATTATACATATAAAAAAGTTTATATCTGACAGTAATCATGATTAAAGATAATATTTAAAAAAATTAAATTATATTTATTATAAATAACTAATAATAAAGATGTAAATATTGATATGAATGTGTGGTTTAAAATAAAAGATAATATTATTGTTGATCTAATTACAGATAACATATGTATATATACATGTCTACTAAAGAATTATGATGACTTGTGATGAGTTTTTAATTTGTTTCGGGTCCATGCTGGTTTCTGGCAATATCTTGAGTTTTGATATAATGGTGAACTGTGCCAAAACCAAAATTACTATTAATTTCTATGGTCTCTTCTTCTTCTTCGTTTCAAATAGTTCTCCTCCTCGTTGCTTATCTGATCATCTGCATTTAGAAGTAGAATACCGGTCCATTTTGATAACAGTTCAAGGCCATGTTACTGACCATTTCTTTATGAAGACTAGCTACCGCCATTATTGTTCTGAACCACACGACAGCCTTGTACCTTCCATTTTAACCACTCTTACATAGACAATAACTACTGTTGGCAAAAGAAAGAAAAAAGGGTTTGAGGTGGGAAGAGTGTCCTTCATCCATTGGAACTTTTACTCAATTCACACGAATTGGTGCTAGCTAGCTCCAATAGCTTTGTACAATTACCATACGAAAATGGCTATTTCTAGCTTCTCTTGCTGGCAATTCAATTCAATTTTGGAGGATGAGACTAAAGCCTATGGTCCTATTCAAGAATTCTCAAAGGAAAATTTCCATAATATTTTATATATTCTAGAGGATCAGACTCACCCAACATGCAATGGTAATGCTAGCTGTTATGTGACTTGAAAATTGTGGATTCGAGTTCTGAAGACAGTTCCTTCTCTTTCCGAGTAAAACTATGTATACATCTATTTCTCCCTGTGTCTCACCTAAACCACTTTTTTTATGGTCAAATTCATCACTTGTCCAAAACTAAAGATAATTGATTGTGAAATGACCCATAAATATTAATCTCTTGGTCTAACCTTTTTATCTTGCCTATTTATACTATATTTGAATTCACGTATAATTCAACAGTACTAAGAACTATTTTTTTATTATTTTTGAGATACCGCCCTGAGAACCTTTAATTTTCGTCTGATGCATGAATTTGGGTCATGGCAGCCCCAACCCAAACCGAAGACTATGACATGGGTTGACAAATAATGAGGCTTTATAAATAAATAATACTGAAAATAACTGTTTCCAAACTAAGAGACCATGAAGGTAAATATTAATCAATGGTAAGCTAACATAAGTTATAAAGTAACATAGTAATATCCATCATCTTAATAAAAAGTGACACGTAATAATTTAAAACATAAATATAATAGCTCATCACGCACACTACAGCTGGTGAATACTAGGTTGTAACGATCAACTGAATTAATGGGCAAACAGAGAGATCACTCTCTCAATCTTCAGACACGAGGCTTCATGCGTCCCTCATTAGCCGTTCTGAAAAGGTGAGCTTGTGTCGCTGCAGCTTTGTTTGAGGTAAGTGAATCCGCAAATCTGTCCCTAACTTGTTTGGTTGTGTAAGGGAACCTGTTGTTCACTAAGGAGTTGAGGAAAGAAGCTGTTCCTTCTCTGTAGAGAGCTCCATAACCATCATTTCTTGTGTTGGAAAGTGATTCTGGCAAACTCATACTGGATCCAAACCCTGGAACGCTAGTTACTCCAAACGCACTTCCTAAGGTTCCCCACCATCCTAGCAATCCCCATATGATTCCTGGGTGGTTCCTCCAGTAGCTGCAGATTCGTGAAAATCACGCATTTTCAGTAACATTACTAGTTTTTGTTTTTGTTTTGCAGTCTATATATATATATATGGTGCAGGGAAACATTACTTACTTGCAGGTGCCAGTGAAGGGAGATGGTGAGGGAAGATAAGGTGGTGAGGGGATGGTTGGTGGTGTGCCTGGATCGATTGGGGAGATTGGAGTTGGAGGGCTGTTTCCGCCGTAAGATGGTGTTGGTGGTGGTGAGCTATAGTAACCACCGCCTCCTGATGGTGTTGGAGGACTGTTTCCGTCGTAAGATGGTGTTGGTGGTGGTGAGTTATAGTAACCACCGCCTCCTGACGGTGGGTTTGATGGTGTGCTTGGGGTCGTCGGAGAAGGATCGTAAGGGGGTGATCCACCACCACAGTTGCCACCAGAGGGTGGTGAAGGGCTTGGGTTATAACTTCCACCTCCGCCGTGTGACGGGGTTCCGCCGTGATGCGGTGACCTTCCAGAGCCATGATGAGATGGAGGACTCCTGTGAGAGCCTGCATTATATTATATCATCAAGGTGAGAACGAAAACTTCAAACTCCAAAGCAGTTTCATGACAAGAATATTGTAAATGCATGAGCTTCTAAACTATTAAAAAGATGATAAATACAGAGACATTGCATGTGTGTGTATCAGAAAGAGGCTTCAGTTAGAGCATTACACAGAGAACTAGAGAGACCTGACGGAGGGCTTCCTGAATGTGGGTCTGGGGAGTAGTAGTTTTTCTGGTCTTCAATGATGGATGATATCACAGGGATTACCAGGTTCTGAGAAATCAAGCAAGTGACAAGTGTGAACAGTAAAAGAGAACCATGGCTACTTCTCTTCTTCTCCATCTTTCTTTTTCTGTAGCAGGTTGCTTAGAGACTTAGAGATTATAGAACAATCTTGTAAAACAAGCCAGAAAGGGGAGTAGGGTTTGAGTATTTTTAAAGAGCTTTGGAGGGAATATAAATTGGTTCAGAGTGGAGTAAATAGTAGCAGGTGAAGGAGTGTGTCGTTAGTTGATGTGTTGCAGGCTGCATTTACTCTCACTATTTACTTCTTCCTCCACAATAATGCTTCATTTTTTTTTTGTATTTACCTTCATTGCACGGAACTTGCAATATTACTCTAGTTTCATGCCATGGAGTAGTGTTTTCACCTCTTCAGTCTCTACTCTCTACCATTAGATTTTAGCGAAGATAAAGTAGAAAGCTCACAATTCATCTTAAAATGGTAGCCTGGTACATAATGCTCTCCCCATGAGATCTAAAGAGTGACTGATGCACACAACTTTATCTCTATAAATAGAGAAATTATTCATAAAGTTTGAACACATGATCTTTAGATAATTACATTATAGTAATTTTAACGTTATTATGAGACTTGCCTTCCTCTTAAAATTCATCTTGATGGCAATACATTATTGAATCTCAAGAATTACCACTCTAATCAAATATATAAAGTACTTGTACCTTATTCTTGCATATCAAAAAAATCTATTAAAGTTATAAATTTTTTCACTTTTGCCATTTTTAAAAAAGGGTTTTAAAAAAAATATTAATTACTTTACAAGTGACCTATATTTAAAAGGGATAAAATTGAAAAATGCCATTACTTATCCTACATATAACTTATATTTAAGATCAATTTTTTTTTACAATAACTTGTATGTAGGATAGAGTGGCACATAGCTAATAGTATGGTAGTATTCACAAGCAGCTACTCATTTCTTATATATTGTGTAACTTATATATACAGAAAACTGTGTCTAGTTTTCCAAAAGAAACCTATCAATGGATCTCTATTTAATAAACCACGTCTTTAATTTGGGTGCAAATCAATTAATCTTTAATTCTTCAATAGGAGATTATTAGGAGTTAAAAAAGTTTCTGTGGGTGTTGCATGCGGTGTATTTGATACACTATTAGACAGTGAAATCTGCCACATCCTACTCTAAGAAGGCTGCTGGATGTGATGTGGAGTGTGGACACCCAAACAAGGAAATGAAGAATTGTCAATATTCATAATAGGGTATTCTATATATACAGCTAAAGTTGATCTTCAGTGAGTAAAGAAAGAGTAATTCTGAGATACAGACTCTACACACACTCACTCACACAAACACAAACACATATACACACACATTTTCTTGTTTCATTCTCCCTCCAAAAGTAGTATAAATACATTAATGAAGATACTCTATCTCTTAATTATAAAAACTAATTATTATTTTTTTAAATTAAAAAAACTAAATAAATCAATTAATATGATTAAATACAATCCCTTAAGATGAATTTATATTATATACATTTCAGTCTACCTAAATTAGTTAATTAGTTATAATTAACTAATTTATTTAGTTTTCTAAATTTATTCAAAAAAGTCAACTATCTTTTATAATTAAGATTGGAGGTAGTATATAATAATCTTTCGCTCCTTAATATATGACCTAATTAAAAAATTAATTTTAATCATAAATATAAGACATATTTTTTATATTTATAATTTTTTTTAAATTATCCCTATAGACACTCTCTTAGCAACAATCAAATAAAAGAAGAAGAGAATAAGTCAAGCAAAATGTTTTATTAATCAACTTAACTAACTTTCTTAATTTAATTAAATTAGCTAACTAACTTAAAGAAAATATAAGGCCATATTAACTAAGTTTTTTAATCTAATTAAATTAGTTAAATATGTTTAATATTAACTAAGGGGGAGTATTAATTTATGATATTTTCTTTGCAGGGTAATCTGGGTGTGACTAAAACACTAAACACAGGAAATCAAATTCCTTCGGTTTCTTTTTCCTTTTGTGAATGTTATTTTAACCATTGGTGCCTGCAAGAAAAATCTATTACAAAACTAATAAACAGAAGCTGTGAAAGGAAAAACATCTTCTTCACCCTCCATGAACTGCCCATTTCTTACAGATAATAGTTGGCCACACACAAAGTTAATAATGCCATCTACCATAATAATATTGTGTGGCCCATATAATATCCAGAACTTGTTCCCTACTTTGGAGATATATGGAGAGAGAAGTCCATCTCATCTTCACCATAACATCGTAGATATCAGGAAAAACCAGGTCATCAAATTGAGATTCCTATTATATGTTTGAAATGTTAGCACCGACCCAGGTCCCAGATGTTGGAGGATGTTGTATTGCTATAAAGGAAGATCACAAAGAAAATCAAATATGGAGAGAGAGTGAGAGAGATTGAAGAAGAAGAGAGTGACAAATGGCAAAGGGAAGGAGAGAGTGAGTAATGAGGGAATTCAATGGAGTTTACAGAGAGTTATGAGGGTGCACAGTAATGTAGGGAAAGCAGTAAATAGGGGTAGCAATTTGGTGTCCTTCTTTGGGGCATACTAATTAATCTCTCAAGTCTTCCGTTGAATTTTTCTTTCAAAAGAAAAAGAGAGCAATTTTTTTCTTTTTTACAAATTTTATTTCATATAACGAGAAACAAAGCTTAGATATAAGATACCAAATTTAAGACGAGTCATACTAATATAGAAAAAAGTTATACCATTCAGTGTACTAAAATAGAATTACCATGAAATTGAAAAAGAGGGGAGGCTAGCTCTATCTTTTAAAAAATACTTCAATAAATTAATGCTCCTTGGTAGGATAGAATTGGAGGGAGGGGAGTGGAAGTAGATGTGAAGGTGAAACTCAAATTTTAGATTGTTTGGTACACATGATTGTAATTCCTGAGGGAACCTGGTTCCATCAAAACTGATGCAACATCAGTTCCATCATACTCCGAATGGAACTAACCCACTTCTATGGAAACTCAAATTTGTGAACCAATTTGCCCTTCAAGAGAGCGAGAGATTTAGCAATAGCGATGACAACAGAGAAGCATCGGTGGGGATGGCAGACATGTCTATGACATCGCCACTATCCCCGAGTCACTCCACCGGGTTGCCCCTAGTCAAAATCCCCCTAGGATGGAGGCCTAACCGAACCGACTAGATGACGAAGTCATCGGTTTCTAGATTAACCAGAATGTTCCGATCTAGGTTTTAGAACATTGGACAGTGGTTACGATAAATAGTCCGTACGGGTAGGTGATCTAGATTAAAAATGTACAAGTTGCAACTGTATATAAATGTGTTCTTCGTTTCATCTAGAATGTTTGTATTGATTAATTATATTTAGCAGAATATTGTACTATCATTTCTATTTCTATATATGATGAATAACTTTCTAATTAAATGTGAGGAAAGTATTGTGAAGAAAAGAAAATAGGAGAATAGAATTAATTGAGGGGGGAGATCAGCTAGTACTATTTTTAGTTTTGGTCTGAATCTATAAAACGGAAGAGAATTGCGTAATGTATGGGTATTTAAGGAAATATGATTGCGTCAATCCATAGATGTAAATGGGAAAAAAAAAGGGTAGCAATTAATTAAAAAGACCAGTGTAGTTTGTTTATACTTGAATTTGGATTGTGGGATAAAAAAATACTTTCTCCATTTCTTTTTATAAAATAAATACTAAAAAGGTTTATCATATGATATATTTTAAGAAACTTTAGATGAGATAAGTATGCGTTTGTAGTTGTAATTAATTAATTTAATTAGTATAAATAGAGTAATAATGTATGTTCAAACAAAATTTATGATCCATTGATTCTTCATAATCTTCATGCATTACCAACACATATATTAATCCACCTTCAAGAGAGTTGGAAGAGTAAGCCCACCAGATTTCTTGGGATTTTGGTGCAGTTTAAAAGCTTTTTTTACCTTGCCCCCTATTAATATTAGTTGGCTTTGAAATATTTTTAACTAGATTGATTTCAAAGATACTCCAAATTAGGTCGGTGATGAACCCAATATATTGACAATAGTTTAAAAGTTAGTAGTTCAACTATAGTTAAATTGAAGAATTTAATTATGATAAAATTAATATGATTTAATTAAATTATATAAAAATATTCACATATATAATCATAAAATATAATATTTAAATAAAAGGTATTAATCAAAAAGTAAATAAAATTTAATATATAAATTATAAATAATTCAATAAAATAACGTTATTAAAGCATAAAACAATCGACTTATCTAAAACTCTTGATCGAACTAATCATGAGGTTAATTTACCAGTTTGTCGGTCTGACTAGTTAACTTAAAATAAATTTTAATATCATGTTTATAATAACTATATATAATAACAAACACTTTAATAAGACATACTTTTACTTATTTATCTCATTCTTATAATCAAAGTAATTTTTCTTTCTTCTATCACTCATCTATTTGTTTTCAGGGCCTATTTACTTATGAAGTTTTTTTGCTTGTTTTTATTTTATTTTTTCATATTTTCTTCTTTATAATCATTCAGCCACAAATGGGCTAGCCGCCCTGATTAATAAACACACACCCACACAATTTAAATCTATCAATAGTGCATGTTTGGATGCATAGTTATAAAATTAATTTTGAGCAAAATTTTAATTTAAAAAAATTTGAAACAAATAGTATTTTTTGTACAAAATTAATTTTGGTCAAAACCTCAGTTTGAAACCATAGTTTTGAATAAACTACTAAAAATAGATTTTAGAACAGTAAAAGAGCTTATGGACTATTCAATTACTATTTTACCCTTATTTTTTCTTATACCCTCTCTTATCTCTCATCTCTTTTCTTCACCCTATCTCCTCTTTCCTCTCTTTTCTCTACACTCTCTCATCTCTCCTATTTATTCTCTACACTAGAGCTGGAAAAACCCGTTATTTTATGGCGGTGGCAACCCATTTTGGTGCGGGTCTTTTTGACCCGCACCCGCAGTAGGCTAACCCGCCGGGTTGGCGGGTTAGCCCGTTTAACCCATTTTTTTTATATTATACTTTATTAATTTTAAAATTTTAATCAAATTAAAGTTTACATTATACTTAATTTATATTAACTTTATCTTATTGAGTCATTTCTTTAAATATATATTTTATGTTATTATTATTTTACTTGTGATAAATTTATATATGGATAGTGATAAAATTAAAGAAATAAATATTTTGACAATTTTATATCATACTTTGAATCCAATTAATATTGATACATATAAATTATTTTTTAAAAATATATATATGAAAAGATTTTTTTTTTAAAAAAATAAATAATTTTAAAAAAAACTGGCGGGTTAGCTGGTTAGCCTTGGCGGGTGCGGGTTGGTAGTTTACCAACCCGCCTGAAAGCAGGCCGATTAAATTTGGCCCGCTTTCAGGCCAACCCGTATCCGACGAGTTGGCCCGCATTCCTACCCCTATTCTATACTCTCTCATCTCTCATGCTTTAATCAAATCATACACTTTTTAGTAATTTATCAATATAAAAAGTAATTCTACTACTAATCATCCAAACATCTCTATTTTCAAAATCTATTCTTCCTATCCAAAATCTATTCTCTAGAATCTATTCTTCCCAAAATCTATTCTTCTCATAATATATTCTTTCTAAAATCTATTCTCCAAAATCTATTCTTCCTAAAATCTATTCTCTAAAAGCTAATCCGAACACACCCTAAAAAATACCTGCATAGCTTTTGTAAGCAAAGCTTTCTTTCCCAATTAATGGACTTCAAATTTATTAAATTAAAGGTCAACATGCGTTACAATAAATCAAAATGCTACATACAAATATGTTACATATGATTTTCTTAAGTCACTTTTAGTTTATGCACATCCATTTTATAAACAGGTGTATTAATTAATTCAAGTAGAATCCTATTTCAATTGTGCCGTCAGAATCTGCATGCACCGTCTTATTTTGAGGACTATTTGAGGAACATTATGATAATATTACGGGTGATTCTCTTGGAACATCAGCTTGCCAGCTACTTGCCAATTAGAAAGTATTCCCTTTATTCCTAATTATAAAAAATAGATGAAGGGTTGAATTACTTCTAAATATAAAATTTTAATTCACTTTATCTCTTAAAATTATAATTTTTTAATATATTCCTATATGATTGTATATATAAAGGGGTTATCTATCAAGGTAGTTTAAATTCATATAATTATAGAGGTATTTTAAGAAAACAAACACACAATTTTTATATTTAAGTAATTTATTTAATTTTTTTAATCTATTTAAATTAGTTAATTATATTTTATAATTAAGAATTGAAGGTAGCAATTCATATGGGACAACTCATTTTATTATTATAAGTCACCCCTAATTATTTCACTAAAATTAAAAAAATGTAGTTAAGTTATTCATTTTTTTCTCTCAATTTACTTATATTTAAAAGCATGAATTAGATCCAAAAAGCCACAAAAAGTAAAATTAATGATATTTTAAATAAAAAATATTAAAAAATGTCATTAATACGCACACTTCAAAGTTCAAGCATACCAAACGGGGCTTATAAGTTATTATTTCCTCAAACAATTTCACCATCTCTTAAGTCCATATTTAGTACGGGATAATTTTCAGACATAATTGTCTCTAATGTAAGAAACAAAATTATGCTGGCATGGAAAAAACACTCCACCGTTTCGTTCAAATTAAATATACTCATTAATCATTAGGGCGGTTTGTGACTTCAAGAAACTGTTGACCTTGTGATAAGAATCGACTGAGGTTTGACAATTTTTTTGTTGTTCTTACACAATAATTAAATACCCCCCTCAAAACGATCGAAAGGAAAAGGGTTTCAAAAATTTCAAAATCCTTTATCTTCTCAATGACTATAGATTTTATATGTTCTGATATCATGTGGGGCTTCTTCTTCCTTGTCTTCATCGCATTTGCTTCTTTCAGTTTCTTGAGACGCAAGCAAAGCCCCACCAGAAAGAAACAGATGAAGCTGCCCCCAGGTGAATTGGGCCTCCCATGGATCCAAGAGACTATGGAGTTCTTCAATTCACATAAAAGAAACAAGTTGTTCGATGACTTCTTACAACCTCGGATTCTGAAACATGGGAAGATCTTCAAAACAAGGCTCATGGGATCATCAACTGTGATAGTGAATGGATCAGAAGCCAACAAGTTCTTCTTGACCAATGAGTTCAAGCTGGTGAAAAGCTCTTGGCCTTCGTCTTCAGTTCAGCTCATGGGGAAGGAATCAATCATGGAGAAAGACGGCGAAAGGCATCGATTCCTTCGTGTAAGCGCAAGCTTTGCTCATTCTGGTCTTGAAAATCTTGTTTCAAAGATCTGTAACTCAGTTCAGCTTCATGTTTCCAGAAACTGACATGGCCGAGAAACGATTCACCTTTACAGAGCAGCCAAAGTGCTTACTTTCGTTCGAGTGTTTGATGGGGATGAAGGTGGAGCCAGAGATGTTGAACAAGTTTCGGAGGGTTTTTGAAGGAGTGTTTTCGCCGGCAGTTAAAGTTCCTGGTTCGTGGTTTTGGAGAGCGAAGAAAGCGGGGAAGGAGATGGAGAAGATGCTGATGAATGTGGTGAGGGAGAAGAAGCAGATGATGGAAGGAAGGTTGGAGAAAGTAGAAGGGATGCTTCTGAGTAAGCTTGTTTGTGGGATTATTGATGGCGAGATCCGGGAACAAGAAGCTCTGGACAACGTTGTTCTGTTAGTTTTTGCAGCTCATGATACTTCGTCTTTCGCCATTGCCATGACCTTCAAGATGCTCGCTCACCACCCTGACTGCTATACCAAACTCCTTCCAAGGTACTCCATTAATATATAATCTATTTAATTAATTTAATTATATTAAAAAAGTTAATTAAATTAATTAATATAATATATTTTTTTAAAATATTCTAATTATCTTCTTTAATTTTCTTTCTATCTCTTATTTGATTATTGTTAATAGAGTATCAATAAGAATAATTTAAAAAAATTAAAAAATATTTTATATTTATAATCAATATTAACTTCTCAATTAGGTTATATATTAAAAACTGGATAGATATTATATTTGGATATTAAACTTAGTTGTTATACACTATTTAGTTACTTGAATAGAGTGCATTTCAATACATTTGTCATATACCCATCTTATTTTATTTATAAGTCATTTTTAATATATTTTATACAAATCAAGAAAACTCTAAAACCTCATTAATTATTTCATAATATTTAATAATTTTTTAACTTTATCCATATTTAATATAGATTACACTTATAGAAACAAAGTAAGCATAACAATAAATAAAGGGTAAAATAGTATATTCATATAAAAAATTCTCTCTCTTCCCTATAAATAGAATAAAAATAAATCTTCTCTCTAGCTTAGAACAAATAGGATTAGAGGAGTGTGTGTGTGTGTATAAGATAATGATGAATGTTGTTTGAGATCTAAGATAAGTAACGACATGTGAGTTTATAGAACATGAAGAAATAAGGAAGAAGAAAAGGGAAGGTGAGAAACGAAGGATTCACAATATCCAAAGGATCGAAGGGCAACTACTTACTTTTTCTTCCTTGCTTATTTATTACTACTATGGCACATCCATGATGTCCTGACCAGAATTTTGTATATAATATCCCTATGTTATTTTAATTCTATTTATAAATTATTTCTAATATATTTTATTCTAATAAAAAAATTTAAAACCTATTAACTTGTCTAAAAATTTAATAAGTTTCTAATTGAAGGATTCGGGCGTACCTGAAATCGTTTTCTTGACACACTAGATACCCACACATAACCGGAGCACCCTGTATGGACTCTGGTTCATTTTCACAACAAATACATCAGAAGAAAATGCAAAAAACAGAGCGTCAAAAACAGAGAAGTATATGTTCTGCCACACACCCCTTTCTGTCAGTGTATGTACATATATATAGCCTGTGGGAGGGGAGTTAGATAACTGTATCTAACTCCCTCTGTTTTGAATTCAAAATATTCCCCTTCAACTGCTCCTCACGGTTGGTTGTCAACGGCTTTCTGTTTTCCATCGGTCAGGTCTGATCCACTATGGGTGGATTGCCCATTTCCTTACATCTCCCACTCACACATGGTGGATTAGATATTATGGCCCAAATCTCATTTTCTTCCTTCTTTCATACTAGGTGCTTTGCCGTGACCGCATAGGCATGACGTCTCCTTTCGGGTGTTTATACTAGAAATCTCCTTTACAGAGATCAGCACAAAGCAACCCTTTAGTGCAGCTCAATCAAATAAATTATAGTGCCTTGAATGTCTTAGATTTGCCCATATACACTTTTCTCATGGCTAATCTAATCCCTCTTGAGTCAGTATATAACTCAGATAGCCTCCACTTATGCATAGTATCCACACTTATAAAATTAACAAAATAATATCATAAGGGACCAGTCACAGACACTAGCATGGATATATATATTCTGGCAATCTTTCTTTCGCCCATATATCATTTTGATATGAATCAGCCGCTTTTCTAGCATAATACCTTCAGTTCATATATAATTTGACCATAGGACATATACCAAAGTAGCAATCGCTGAAAAATACCTCCATAATATTGTCAAAGTAAAAGGACATTTATGAAAGGATTATACCTTTCTAGAACTCACATAACAATGAAGCAGGGATTGATTCTCTTGCTTTCTATTTGCGGTTCTTTAGCACATGTGGTATGAATCACATGTTACGGTGTTCCTCTTATCCTTAAAGAGTGTACGTCATTTTGATTTTATCAATCACACCGTACAGACTTAAGTCTGGACACTCTTAGTATCTAAACCCAAACTCTTCAATTATATTCACATAATATGACGTCAATTTTGAAGAATTTGTCATCTGGCAACAGGTTTTATGGATGTGAGAATCCATTGTTCGATCCATACCCTTACTCATGGATCTCATTTTGACTCACTGCACTTTTAAGCCAAGGCGACACTTATTGTGTTTCTTCTCTACCATATCAGCACTCTTGCTGTTTTACTGGTGAACACATGTCTCATCTTTGAACGCTTCTATAGCATCAAAGGCAGTTGCTCGTGTGAGAAAGCTACCTCTTTCAACCTGTACGACATACTAGACATTGTATACTTTTATCCAGACATATAAGTAATAATAAATGACATGATATCATTAATAAAAAAATAAAAGTATTACATACAGTCTGTAACTTTACATTTTTAACATGCCAATGGCTTTTACATGTTTCTCGAATGTTTCTTTGCCTATTGGCTTGGTCAGGGGATCTGCAACCATACACTTGGTTAAAATATATTGTACAGTTACAATTTTCTGTGCTATATAATCCCTCACAAAGTTATATTTTATATCAATGTGTTTGGTCTTACTATGACACTTAGGGTCTTTTGTGTAGGCTATAGCTGCAGTATTGTCACAGTGTATCAACACCGGATTGGTACTCTCATTCCCAAATCCTAGGTGCTCGATAAATCTCTTTAGCCAAACAGCCTCTTGTGCTGCTGCAGTGCATGCCACAAACTCAGCTTTCATAGAGTGTAAAGCAATGCACGTTTAATTCTTGCTACTCCAACATATGGCGCCGTTGTTAAGCAAGAAGGTGTATCCTGAAGTCTATCTTCGTTCTTCTTCATCACCGCCTACATCAGCATCGGAATATCCGATTAGGCGTAGATCGCTTCCTTGATAACACAATACATAGTTAGCTGTGCCCTTTAAGTATCTCAAGATCCTTTTCACTACTTTCCAGTGTTTCTCACCAGGGTTGGATTGGAATCTGCTAACCAGCCCCACGGCATGACAAATATCTGGTATTGTACACATCATTGCATACATCAGGCTACCAACGGCACTTGCATATGGAACTCTTTCCATTTGCTTTTTATCTGATTTAGTTTTGGGACACATGTCAGAACTCAAGGCCACTCCAGTGGCCACAGGGATATCCATGGGTTTGCATTCACTCATATTGAATCGCTCAAGTATCTTATTGATATAATTCTCTTGTGAAAGAGTAAGGATTCTCTTAGAACGATTCCTTTGAATCTTGACTTCAAGTATGTATTCCGCTTCACCCATGTCTTTCATCTCAAAATTTGATGAAAGCCATTCTTTAATAGCTATCACAGAATCAAGACTATTTCCAGCTAATAGTATATCGTCTACGTATAAGGATAATATCACAAAGTTACCCTTAAACCGCTTAACGTAGACACAATGGTCTTCCTCTATCATCTGGAAGTTATATGAGGTAATCGCCTTATGAAACCTCAAGTACCATTGTCTGGATGACTGTTTTAATCCATAAATAGATCTTTTAAGTTTACACTTCTTGTGTTCAAACCCTTTTTCAATGAAACCTATTGGTTGTTTCATATAGATTTCTTCATCCAGATCACCATTCAGGAATGCGATTTTTACATCCATCTGATGTAACTTTAAGTTTAAACTGTTTACTATTGCCAGAATAAGTCTTATTGAATTGAAGCGCACAACAGGTGAAAAAGTATCCTCATAATCTATACCTTCCTGTTGTGTATATCCCTTTGCAACCAATCGAGCTTTGAATTTGTCAATTGATCCGTCTACCTTTCTTTTGATTTTGAGAACCCACTTGTTCCCAATGGCTTTACGCCCTTTTAGCAGATCAACCAATTCCTAAACTTGATTTTTCACCATTGAGTCCATTTCCTCTTTCATTGCTTTCTTCCATTCCTCCATTGCAGGACTTGTTAAGGCCTCATGAAAAGTGCGGGGTTCATTATCCCCTTCTGGAGTAAGTAAGAGTGCTTCTCCTTCTATTTGGAAGCGTCTCTTTGGAACACTTTCCCTGTTACTCTTTCTGGTAGGAGCAATTTACTTATCTTTTCCCATTTATTTCAGTCTTTGTGTTAACCGTTCTTGGCTCCCACTCAGATTGACATGCCTAGATGACTCTGGTTTGTCAATTTGTTCTGTACTGTCCTGTTCCTGAGTCTCATAAAGAGATACAGTGCGGTCAACATCTCCCCTACTGGGAAACTCCGTCTCAATAAATACAGCATCTCTTGATTCTGTTTCAGTCACTGTTCCATCTTCAATTTCACTTATGAATACATATCCTTTTGAGGGTTTAGAGTACCTTATAAAAATACATTTCTTCCCTCTAGGACCCAGTTTCCCATGTCTATGAGAATTGTCATGGATGTATGCCGCCGAGCCCCAAGGTCTAAGGATGGTTAGATCTAGCTGACGTTTAGTCCATAACTCGTAGGGTGTGGAAGTGATTAATTTTGAGGGCACACGGTTAAGTATGAAAGTTACCGTAAATAAAGCATCACCCCAATGTGAAATTGGAAGGTTTGCCTGGGCCATCATAGACCTAACCATGTCTAGAAGAGTTCTATTTCTTCTTTCAGCAATTCCATTTTGTTGAGGTGTGCCAGGGATAGTTAGTTGCCTAATAATCCCTTTTTCTTCACAGAGCTGTTTGAATTGATCTGAAAGGTATTCACGACCTCGATCAGTGCGTAATGCCTTGATTCTATTGTCCATTTGATTCTCTACTTCATTCATGTATCGTCTAAAGCACTCTAGTGCCTCAGACTTATGTGAAATCAAATAGACATGACCATATCGTGAAAAATCATCAATAAAGGTAATGAAATACCAAGCTCCGTGTCTTGCCCTCACACTAATTGGACTGCAAATGTCAGAATGGATTAATTGTAATGGGTTTTCAGCTCGTATTCCCTTATCGAATGGTTTCCTGGTAGCCTTACCAGCTAGACAGCTTTCGCATAATGACATATCCATGTTAGGGATCACCCCCAACAAGCCTTCTTTAGCCAGTTTAATCATTCTATTTTGATTAATATGTCCTAGTCTAGCATGCCAAATATTCATATCAGGATTATTTGAAGTAATAGCAAAGCAATCATGAACATTAAAATCATTAGCAAGATCCAAAATAAAGAAGCTTTGAAACCGAAAAGTTGAACCATAAAATATTGAATTGCTACAGATATCTGCAACTTTATCATGAAAGTTTACATTAAACCCAAAGTTTAGTAAGTAAATTACAGAAATTAAATTCCGTCGGATGTCAGGAGTATGAAGCACATCATGCAGTATCAAGGTTTTTCCACTATGCAAAACAAGTTTGCAAGTGCCAATGCCTCGAACCTCGATCCTTGCATTATTGCCAACGAAAAGCCACTTGCTTTGATATGGCAACCAACGGTATTCCATGAAAGATCCTCGATCTCGACTTACGTGGTCTGTGGAGCCTGAGTCAATAATCCAAGAAAAAGAAATAGGTTATGTCAGAAAACCAGTGCTAGAAACAAATGAGACATGTGAATTCATATAATTCACTGTTACCTTTTTGCTCTCGGCCTATTTAGAACAGTCACGTGCGAAATGTCCCATTTTCTGGCAGGCAAAGCATTTGACCTTCTTTAGGTCTAGCTTTTCCTTGCCTCCTTTCTTTCCCTTCTTTTTGAACTGTTGCTTGCCCTTCTTGAGTGGAGGACCACCTGTCTTCCCATTTTTATGATATTTCTTGCCCTTTTTGGATTCAAGCTTTGATTAGGAAGGACCAGCACCTTCGGTCAAATAGGCTTGTCCAGTGGCTTTATAAGCCTCCAGACGTTCATCCTCTAGCTCCAAATGCTTAGCTACATCACTGAAAGTAATGATATTTTCATTATGGGTCAGATTAACTTTTATGTGCTCCCAACTGACAGGGAGCAATCTGATGACAGCCTGCACTTGCTGTTCGTCAGATAGATTATGTCCGGCTTCCTTCAGTTCACGGATCATTGTGGACATCTCTCTTAGATGTTGCCTCATAGGATTATTTGGTTTTAGCTTATAGGTATCAAATTTAATCGTCAACCTTCTAAGCTTAGTCGTTGACACTCCTCCAAACTTATCCTTTAAGGCAATCTACATTGCCTGTGCCATTCTGTGTGTCTCAAACTCACACATTAAGTCATCAGCCATTGCACTCAATAGAGTGATTCTTGCAATGATATTCTTCTTTTTTCAGGATTGGTAAGCTTCCTGGTCTCTCCTGTGCTGGGCCGTATTGCCAGCCTCAGGTTCTACCATGGCCATTGTTAATGGCTCAATAGCATCCTGTTCTTCTAGAATATATTGGACCTTTCGGTGCCAAATATCCCAGTTGTCCCCGTTGAGTTTTTCCCCCTTGTTTAATTCAGCAATAATGTTCTTTGATGCCATTGTTCAATATCAGTTCTGTGACAAACCTTTCCCACATTATTTTATTGAACCATAGAACATTTAAGTGAATTTACATATATATATATAGCACATGTAAAGTATACAATGTCATGTACTTTTATTAATTTTTTGATCAAAAAATAATAATATCACTAAACCCATGATCAGGAGAATACATTTGTACCTCCTATCACACAAGCACTAGTAACGCCATCATTCTCTATCAAAATTAATATAAGTACTTTTCTTATGAAATATTGCTTTTCAGAATACTCATCATCTAAAAAACCTCCCACTTATAAAAAAATATACATGAATCATAACATATAAAGAATTAAAATGAAACATGTTTCTCTTGCATACAAGGCATGTAACAATAATAAGTCTTTACAAAAAAAGAGTATAAAAGTATGTCTTTAACAAAGTAAACCAATGGAAATTAAAGTAAAAACATACATAATTCGATATGAGTTTTACAATATTCTAACATTGCTTTTCTTAGCTTCTTAAGCTCTCGAGGTGGCTTTTTAAGGTTAGATACAAATTCTATTCTTGTAAGCCAATTTTTCTTTCTGATGCGTCCTGAATTGGGCTTTCCTCTAACTCTTGTAGCTCTTATAAATTCCATTATGACTTTCAAGTAGAATTCAGTATCATTAATGCCTTTCATGTTTGTTAACATAGCTGCATCTCTTTCAGCTATGTTCATAGCCAAAATATGGGTAAGAGGTTGGTTAACTTCATCTCCATCCTCAATTTGAGATTCACCGTTAAGAGTAGGCACCCTCTTGGAGTTTAAATATGAAGACATCATTAAAGGCTGTAGAGGAAGTGGTTCAATGGGGAATAATGTTTCCGAGCACAGTCCGGAATCATCTTTTTCTTCTGGTTCCTCTTGTGGAACTTCCTCCACCAACTCCTCTGGGTCTTCTTCAGAAAGGTTATCAAGATCTTGCTCTGGATCCTCCTCAGGTTCTCTCTCGGGATCCTCTTGAAGGTTTTTCTCTAGGTTATTGAACTCATCCAAAAATGAGATATCATCATTTAAAGTATATTCTAGAGATTCAGTGTTAGATGAAGTCATTTTCACCTAAATAATAACACATATTAATTATCATAATTTTCTGGAATTTTTAAATACTAAAAAACGCCAGAAAATACACTGAATATTCATAAATAGGTCCAGAATTGCCTCCCAAATTAGGCAAATTATATGTCAAAATAAAGATCTTAATTTTAAAAATTTTTAGGAACAAACCGCACCTCAATCGGAGGTCCCACGCTCCCTCACGCGCCCCAAGAAGGAAAAATTCAGAAAAAATAAAAAACTGAACGAAGCCCACTCTCGGCTCTGGCGTGTGTATTCTGGTGCTGCCACGTGTCACTGCCATGTGTTGACACCAGAATTTCCCCAAATAATTTTTTTAAAAAAAATTAAAAAAACAATTTTTTTTAATTCAAAAAAAAATATATTTTTTTTTTGGGCCTCCTACAGCCCAATTTTTTTTTTGACTGGGCTGGACGCAGCCCGGTCCGTATGAACAATGCTGCGAGAAATTTTTTTTTTAATAAGGGGCAAAACGGCGTCATTTTGGGTATGAACAGTGTCATCCCCTACCTCCAGCCGGGTCTGCACAGACCCAACTGGAAAACGGGTCGGGTCCGACGATCTGAGTCATTTTTCACCCATAACTTCTCCGTCTGACGTCCGATTATGACGTTCTTGGTGTCATTTTCTTCATTTTTTCGTACTCTACGCAATAGGATCATTTTCAAGGCCTAAAAACTCTGTTTTCTAATGACCCAATTTAAAAAACGAAAATTTTCAATTCAATTTACGTTGAAAATGCTTCTCTTTATCGTTTAAATGCATGTTCTATTCATATTATCACTAAACAAATACTTTAAGACATATACATGCAATAGACCAGTGCATAACCAGAAAAAAATAAAAATACAGAGAAGCATGCGGAAGTGAATAACCATGCTCTGATACCACTGAAGGATTCGGGCGTACCTGGAATCGTTTTCTTGACACAGTAGATACCCATACATAATCAGAGCACCCTGTATGGACTCTGGTTTATTTTCACAACAAATGCACCGGAAGAAAATGTAAAAGACAAAGCGTCAGAAATAGAGAAGTATATGTTCTGCCACACACCCCTTTCTGTCCGTGTATGTACATATATATAGCCTGTGGGAGGGGAGTTAGATAACTGTATCTAACTCCCTCTGTTTTGAATTCAAAATATTCCCCTTCAACTACTCCTCAAGATTGGTTGTCAACGGCTCTCTGTTTTTCATCGGTCGGGTCTGATCCACCATGGGTGGATTGCCCGTTTCCTTACACTAATTTTACCACTATTGAATATACATACTTGACCCCTATTTTAATAATATAGCCGAAGTTTAATAGGAGGCAGATGAGAAAACTTAAAATTTAAGCCAATGACATCATAAGTAGAACTAAAAAAATTACTCATTGCCCCATAAATAGGACTAGAAAAATATATTGTTTAGAAGTTTTTGTTAGCACTTAATATGAGACACTTTATAAAAGCTAGAGAATTATTTCAAAAAAAAACCATATATTTAATTGGTTCATTTGGGTGGTATGCTTGACTTTTTAAAATTCAAAGACAAAAGTTAATAATTTTAACTGAGGGTAATTTAGGAATGCTATTATAGTAACTTTTGAAGAAAAAAATAAAAACTTACAACTAATTTAAATCACATTTCTCAATCCGTGTGATTCAGTTAATTAACCAGTGGTTTTGGGAACATTACAGGTGCTATGGACAGCATATGGGACACATTACAATTAATGAAGACTATTTCAAGGATGCAATGAGGTTCAAGCCAAGCAGGTTTGAGGAGGAGGAAGAAACAAGAATAGCACCATATGTGTTTGTTCCCTTTGGAGGAGGACCTAGACTTTGTGCTGGTTATCAACTGGCTAAGCTCAATATTCTCATCTTTCTTCATTATGTTGTCACTCACTTTGACTGGTCCTCACTTCATCCTCATGATGAGCCTATCACTTTGGATCCCTTGCCCTTCCCTTCTCTTGGATTTCCCATCAAAATTTCTCCCAAAAACATATGAATTCCTGGTGACAACATATTTATTAGGAGTGTTTAAATTCAAAGAGACACTATCTCAAAAGACTAGCCTGCTAGATGGAAGAACATTTTAAATTGATAAACTACATTTATAGGATTCTCTGCGGTAAAACTCATGACATGTTCAAATCAAATTTAAAGCATTAATTCATGACATGTGGTAAGGATAAGGTGGATGTGGGTACATAATAGTTAATTCAGGTTCTTTAGATCGATGTAGTCCAAATAAACAAAGACATCATGGTTTAGTCCAAAAAAATTTAGTAAATTCAATGATAAATCCATGTGTAAGTTTATAAAGGCGTATTGGATATTCATGATTTCTTGCCTGAAAATGATAGTTTAGTTTACATATGTAAGACCGAGTTTGACTAAAGATTTTTTGTCTTGAGAGAGAGGATTACCTGGGAAATGAAGCTCCTTAAATACAAAGACAAGTAGGCAGCATATATTATTGTTGAAAAACCAAGTCAATCATCTTCAATTAAGGTAACACTATTTTGGCCAAAAAATAAAATAAAATAACGTAACACTCTATATATAACAGTAACGTTATGATGGCTCAAGTGTTAGCCGACTTAAAATATTTATTCTGATGTTTTTCGTTGCTTAGAAAGGTTGTGAGGAACACGTTTTATATTTAATTCCAATCTATAAGAAGTTATATTTTTCATAAATCACAGATTAATATTATTCATTTAACATAACATATAAAGCCTCGTCATCAGTGCAAGCTGTTTATATCACAAAAATATATCTGTTTATAGTGTAAAGGAGACCAAGCCCCGGAAACAGCGATTATGCATAATTAATGAATTCACATGACAATAAACGATGGTATTAAAAAATAAAACAAAATCTTGAAGACAAGAATAATTGGGTCAAACCCTAAGATTTATAATTCACAATATTAATACCTAAATATTATAAAAACATATTAACATCAATACTAAGACTACCTCAGCTTCTATTATAAGAATTAATTAATTTTTTAGATATATTTAAAAAATTAAATAAATAAGTTAATTTAACTAATATAATGATTAATTAACTAGTTTAGATAGATTGAATAGTATATAATATAAATTTATTTTGTATTATTAGGATTGGAAGGAGTATTATTTGGCATAAAGAGGATCTTAGGGTCAATATCCCTCAATTGAAACTCAATTGATGGAGCCTCAAATGAGGGGATCCAAATCATCTGTGAAATAATCAAATAACCCAACATTATATGCATTTCAAAAAAAAAAAAACTGCACATGATCTGGCACATGTTATATGGAGTAAACTCAAGAGTTAAGACTGTAATTTCTGGTAGCTGTAATTTGGAAGGGAATGAGCAAAAAATTGTATGAGTTGAATTTTAAAAAAAAATCAACAAGTAGGATTAAAAAAATTTAATTATTTTTTTTACTTTTTTATATTTTCTCTTCATTAAAAGTCTATAACCCTGTTTCTTCAATTTTCTTAAATTTAAGTTGGAGAATTTTTCTCTCCTCTTTTTTAAATCTCTCATATCAAATAGCCTAAAGTGGCACCAAATTTGCTTATAAAATAGCAAATGAAGATCCATCCAATTGATAAAGGTATGACTACTACCCCACCCCAATTTTTAATATAAGATTTACTTAAATAATTTGAGCAGATGAAGAAAGTTAGTTATTTGTAATGATCATATATTATTTTTTTAAAATACCTCATTTAATTATATACATTTAAATTACCCTTAATAGAAACTTCTTTAATATGTGTAATCATATACGGATATTTTATAGAAAAAAATTATAATCTCAGTAGACAAAGTGAATTAGGGTCTTATAATTAGAATTAAAATTGACTCAATATCTAACTCTTATATTTAGAATTAGAAAGGTAAGCCATAAGAGCACAGGTTTAAATTTCATTGCGAAGATGGGATGGTAAATAATCTATAAGTATTTAAAACACTCTTTAATTAAGTTCCAGTTATCTAAATTAACTAAATTTTTATCTTAGACCAAAAAAAAAAGATATCCTTAGAATATGGAAGGGTTTCTCTCTGGCACGTTCATATTTAGCATTCCTCTTATTAAAAGACAATCCTAAATTCAGCTATTTGACTATTGTTCAACGAACCTCAAATTCCACGACACATATCTGTCGCCCTTGACCTAACTTCCTAAACCACGTTGATATTAGCATCATCCATCAAAACAGATTTTTCTTTTCGTCCTTGTGTCTCCAAAGAGAAAGAAAACTCTAAGATTTAGAGTTTGCAACAGAAATGTTGCAATCGATGAATCAATCACTCTAAGCCATAATGCGGTTGTCTTCACAACAGCTTCTGATAACAAAACATTCACACATGGATCTCTAGCATTATACATATTAATCCCACCCCCACCCCCCAACATTGTTCATGTTGTTGTTTTGTTACTGTGAAGCAATTTGAATCCTTAATTATATAACATAAAGGAAACAAGGTTTCTCATCATCATCCATGTCTTGTAGTTGCAATATTCTTGTTTTTGGTTCTGTACTGTTACTAGCTTTTGTTGGCCCGAGCGTTGGTGTGGATGGGGATTTCAGAGACTATTTTGACACTCTCTTCGGAGAGAACAGAGCGAGAATCGAAGATGAAGGCAAAAGCATGTTCCTAACGTTGGATCAATATTCAGGATCCGGCGTCGTTTCCAAGAGTGAGTATTTGTTTGGAAGATTTGACATGCAAATCAAACTCATCCCAGGGAACTCTGCAGGCACCGTCACTGCTTTTTATGTATGTGTGTGTGTGTGTGTATAGCCCTTAATTCCTTCTTACTTCATGGGTTTGTTTTTGTGATACCATAAATTAAAATCTTTTAATAATATTAATTGCATGTAATTGTAATGTACGTACGAAGTTAAGCTCGGAGGGACCACACCACGACGAGATAGACATAGAGTTCCTAGGAAACTTGTCGGGAGATCCATATCTGATGTCTACAAATATTTTTGCATATGGTGAAGGTGGTCGAGAAATGCAATATTATCTTTGGTTTGATCCCTCAGAGGACTTCCATACCTACTCCATTGATTGGAACTCTCAACGTATCATGTAAGTTATATAATTACCTAATTACTACTCCCCTCCATAAAAATATAAAATTTCTCTTATCTTATTTAAGACACTTCTAACCTATCTCAAGATTTAGGTGTCCGATATACATTCTCTAATACGCTTTTTACTGCACATCAAATTTTGGGTGCTTCTCAAATATTCTTTTTTTTTTGTTCTTTTCATCATTATATTCTATATAAAATAAGTGAAATTTTAATATCTTACGAACAAAAAATAGTATTGTTTTCAATTTTTTTATAGTTTTTTTAAAGATTTTTCAAAAATTAGTGCAAATTTAGTATTCTAATCTTATAATTTAATAATTTCTTTAAAAAAAGATAGCCTTCCATCATTCATGCTTTTGTATTTTTGTTTAGTTGGATTATGTGAAATTTATACCTCTGATCTTTAATATAATAATTAAATAATTAGATTAAAAAATTAATTAAATTAATTATTTGTATCAAATATAATTTTGATTTTTTTTAAAAAGACATCTTTGTATCATAACTAGGTTATATAGAAACTACCTAATATGTACAATCAATGGAGATACTTTAAGAAAAAAATTATAAATTTGGGTGACAATATGATTGAGATCTTATACTTAAAATAAGATATAACCTCAAAAATAGCTCTTATGTTAGGACATGAGAGAGTACATAAATATTTCATTTAATTGTGAATTAATAATTTTTTTACTTAAATATTATTCTTTTCATTTGTTAATCCTTAAAACACTGTCTCCGTCATTTAATGACTGGTCCAGTTATAAGTATCTTGTTATGTATAGGTCATATGCGGCTAAACTCGTACATTTCTTATACTATTGATAACGAAGGGATTTTTGTTTGGATTTTTGTGTGAAAATGTACGGTTGTTCAATTGAATTGAATTTGAATTTGAAATGCAGAATATTAGTGGATAATATTCCAATAAGAGTGATGAGAAACAGGCATGAGATTGGTGTGCATTTCCCTACAAGACAACCCATGAGAGTTTTCTCTACTCTTTGGAATGGAGACTCTTGGGCTACCAGGTGGGGCCAGGTGAAGATCGACTTGTCCAACGCTCCGTTCATCGCGTCCTTCAGGAACTTCACCGCCCGGGCATGCACCGTGAGCCCGGAGCCATCGTGCCGGGGCTTCGGTGTTGCCGGACAGACCAAGGACATAGATCAGGAGAGCAAAATGAAGATGCAACAAGTACAGGAAAAATGGGTGGTTTATGACTATTGCCATGACTTCAGGCGTTATGCTCATGGTCTTCCCTGGGAATGCCGCAGAGCCAATCTAATACCTCAATAACAGAGATATCTTATTGCAAACTAATTCTTAAGTCTTCATTCATTCTGTACATTAATTCTCCAAACAGGTCATCGATATACTTATATTTTACTGACTTTATGTATGCTACTCATCTCATCTTAGGATCTCTCATTAATTAATTGATTAGATTAAAAAAATAGTTAAATTAATTAGTATAACATATATTTTTTTTAAATACCATATAATTATCTTTCTTAACTTTCCTCCTCTCTCTTATATAATTATTGTTGAGCGAATATTTATAGGAGCAATTTAGCAAAAATACTATAAATATAAGAAATAAATTTTATATTTAAGAATTTGATCTAACTCCCCAAGATCATATATTAATAACTTGGTACAAGACTTTTATATACAATATTTCTCCCCAAGACGTACGGGAGGAAATATGTCAACTTCAATTCTTCTGTCAGTCCGAGTATTCATACATGAATAATGTGAGGATATGGCCAATAAATTCCACTATAACAGAAGAAATTGGTGATAACTGATGAGCATTCCGTTTTAAATACAAAACCAGAATTAAATTTCTAATTAAGTTGATCTAAATCTCTCATATCTCTAATTTTACTACGTACCAAAATTTTGATCAGGTCCAAGTATGAAGGAACAATAATGCACTGGCTGATATGAGAAGAATCCTTTAATGATATTGAGTATCTACGTTTTTCCATTTGTGTCATCGACAACTAATTGGAAGATCCACAAATGTTTTTTTTTGTACAAAATTTTATAGAATAGGGTTAGGCTAATGCTCGATCTAAAAGTAGTGTAATGTTTCTATTTCTCCTAGGCAATATTAATATTGGGCTTGACGAGCCGTTAATTATGCTTAGACATAAAACTTATGCACCCAGTTGATATTAATATTGAACAATCCGAGCCGTCAATTATCTTTAAGCCTAAAATTTAGGCACACATGAGTCATAATATCTTTTCAAATACAGCTACTAGAACTATAATAAAACAGTACTCCCCAATGATCGAATATACTCCAAATAGTCATGTGGCATATCTCATCTTTTTATCAGATAAACCTATAAATCATGGGTAGCATAACCATAACTATTTTAATTAAAAATATCTTTAGTGGCCAATAAAAGTTAGTACAGATAGTAAGAAATAAACTTGTATCTCACAAGGATGCAAGTTCGATTTCTCCTATCATCTTGAAAGTTCCTTTGATGATAGATATCATAAATTCTCTGTAAACTCTCTATGAAGCCTAGGGTTGTGCGTTAGTTTTGGTATAAGATATATGCCTAACTTACGTAAATATTTTTATACAAAAAAAATATCTTTTGTGGACCAGTTGGAATTTTCTTTTGTCCAAACTGGGGATGCAAATTATTTACTGTTACAATCAATTTACTATTTTACGTCTTATCTAATAAATATAAAATTATTATAGGATTACATCATCTAAATTACCAATAAATTGATGCTTTCCTCATTTAAGTAAAAAAAAACAAAAAACAAAAGCCTCCTTCACATGTGTATGTTCAGGAAATATATTATCCCTCTCGTCCTAAAGGAGGATGTGAAAATAAATTTTATTACTTTTATACATTAGGAACATAGTCCACCAACAACAAAATATAAAATTTATATAAATTTTCAAGCATATCTTCACATTATTTTTAAATTGACGTCATTTGTTTTTTATTTTACATTTTTTATTTAAATTGTATTATCATTAAGTTTTTTCTAAAATGTCCTCTTTTTTTCATAAGATGGAAATACAAAAGAAGATAAACTACTTGACGACTAAAAAAATTAGCAGTCTTCAAGATGAGAGATGAAACCCCAGTTGCATAGACGGCCTATTTGGCTAGTGCGTCTGCTTCGAAATTCTCCTCCAAAGATGACAAACTTCTACAAGCTATTTTCTTTGTATCATTGCGCACCATTCTTTAATCAAATCCCAGTTCCTATGAAGAACACTGTCGCCATCCCTGAGCAACTGTATCTCCTCCAGTGAGTCACTAAACATGCGAACTCTTCTGTGTCCCCCTTGCCAAGCTCGCTTGATGAGTCCAGTCAAGCACGCCCAAAGTTCAGCAACTAAGGGATCTCCTTCATTTATGGATAGCATAAAAGCTTCAAGAACATTGCCGCTAGAATCTATAATGATCCCTCCACATCCTACCTGGACATTATAGTGAGAGTAGGGTCTATCCACCCGGACAATAGCTCTCCCTTCCATCATATCCCATTAGGATGCATGTGAGGGGATATGTTGACGAGCTCCCTGAATATTGACCTGTTTCAATTAAGCTTTTGCTGCTCTAAAACTAGTTAGGATCGCTTTCGCCTTACCGAGAGTCACATATGTATTAATACTTTTATCATCAAACAACTTCCATTTCTACGTTTCCAGAGAAGCTAGCAAATAATCAGAGTTCGCGCCATGGCCCATCATCCTTGCCAATCTTCTCTTTTAAATTCAAGCAGCACCAGTTCCAAGTGTTGCAGCTAAAGAACCTGTTAACATAACTGGATTTAGTGATGGAAAGCCACAAAGACTTGATTTCTGGGCAGTCGGAGTGCATGGAGAGCATCCTCAGTTCTTTGATTGCACCAAACACACTCAACCTTTACATTAATTCCACGCCTAAGGCACGCTTCACTGGTTAATAATAATTCCAGATCGGCTTTGCATCAGTGGAGTCTCCCTGTAGCACGCTATAAGCTGATTTAATAGAAAACTTGCCATGTTTCTCATGCTTCCATCGTGCATCCTCTTCTCCTCTACTATTAACAACTTTCTCGGTCCCTGATCAACATGCTCCGAATTATCTCGTATCCCTTTCCATAGCCGGCAGCTGTCAATATTAGGGCTTAAGTGCGTGTTTGGTAGATTGTCAAATCTAGGTTTAAAACTTAGGTTTTGCTCAAAACTTAGGTTTGGAAAAATTTTAAAACAAACAATTATATTTGTTCAAACGGACTTTTAGACTAAACTATAGTTTAAACCAAGGTTTCAGATAAGCTGGTCAGAGTAGCTTATAGAACAGTAAAATGGCTTATGAATTACCTAATTACTATATTACCCCTACTTTTTCTTATACTATTTCTCATACTTTTTCTTACACTCTCTCTCCTCTCTCTTACTTTTTCTTATACCCTCTCTATTTTATTTCTTATACCCTCTCTCCTCTCATCCCTTATCTCTCCCCATTTAATACTCGTATATTTTTTCATAATTTATTAATAATAAAAGTATTTTTAAAAATAACTATATAAACACTCATTTATTTAAAATTACTTTTTTTTTTTCATAAACTCTTCTCAAAAAATTATTTTCTATAAACTGTTCAAAAACCTTTTTTTTTTATAAATTTATTTTTAAAATTCTATCCATAGGCCCTAAATCATTCCCACACTGATATTTTCTTCTAAAAACTTTACACCAGAGAGCGTCCTTGTGTTTCATTAAACTCCAACCAGCTTTCATAATGAAAGCATTATTTTATAATATCACGCCCTATACCCAGACCTCCCTTCCTCTTTTCTTTGCAAACCTCACCAAGAGATAAGGTGAGCCCGCTTTTTCTCGTCAGTAGAGCCCCAGAGAAAGCCTCTAGCATTCTTCTCAAGCTCCTCACAAGTAGCTATAGGAAGAGAACAAGTTTGCATGGGTTATAAGGGAATAGCCTGTACCATCGAAGTAACAAGGGTGTGATGTCCAGCAAAGGAGATAGCATTTGCTTTCCAATTATTCAGTCTCGATCTCACCTTATCTACTACGTACTGATAAGTACTCTTCTTCACACGCTCGTGATGTAGTGGGACCCCAAGAGATTTTGCCAAGATCGGATGTGTAAGAGAACCCAAGCTGCTCACTGACCTGAGTAGTACGAGCATGATTAAATATTGTTTGAAAAGAAAACTCATCTTGCTCTGACTCACTTTCTGTCCCGATGCATTACAGAAAGTATCCACACACCTTTTAATAACATTTACCTGATCCATAGAGGCTTCAGACATCCGCAGAGAAAAGATGAGATAAAGGTTGGCCTTCTTTGTTGAGCCTAATTGGCTTCCACCTCTTGAGGGGAATCTCTTCCTGTATCAAATAAGCAAGTTTTTCCATGCAAAGGACAAAAAGATACAGAGATATAAAGGATCACCTTGTCGTATACCTTGAGATGGAGAGAATTCCTGAGTCGCGCTTCCTTCCCGAAGAATATGCATTATAGGAGAAGATATACAACGATTGATGATGTTCAACATAGTGGGAGGAGTGTTAATTTCTTAAAGACAACTCAAAATGAAGTCCCAGCGAAGTCGATCATAGGCTTTCTCAAGACTTAATAGCCATAAAGCCCTTTTTTCCTTCATGGGGCGCATAGATTGAACGACTTCGTATGCAATAATCACATTATCGGAACCCAATCTGCTTGGAACAAACCCACATTGGTTTGCAGAAATGAGAGTAGGCAGTAAACCTTTAATTTTGGGAGAATTTTGTATAAGCTCAGGACAGAAGGTAAGTGAGGCAAAAGCGATTTTTCAAAAATGTTCCCCCACGAGAAGCGCACTCAAATTGTAGCAAGCTTGGTTTTTTGAAAACATACTGTCTTGGCAAGTACCTCGGTGTTCCCCTTCTCCACCAAAGGGTTACGAAGGATACTTACAGGTATATTGAAGAAAAAATACAGCAAAAACTCACCGGTTGGAAGACAAATTCACTCTCGTTAGCCAGCAGAATCACCCTTGCACAATCAGTGCTCTCCACCGTTCCTTTGTATGCCATGCAATCGACTAGGCTGCCGGCAGCTACGTGCGCAAGAATTCAGTTCTGTGCCAGGAATTTTGTTTCGGGCTCTACTGATCATCATAAAAAAGTGCCACTCGTCAAAGGGAGCAATATGTGTCAACCTAAACGCTGTGGGGGAAGTGGCATTAAAGACCTTGTGAGTCAGAATTCAGCATTCCTTATGAAAATTGCTTATGCAATAATTGCGCAGCCTGATAAGTTTTGGGTTCAGATACTAAGAGCAAAGTATGGTTGGCATGATATGCAACGAACCAAGCCGAAGAAGAGAAAGGCCTCACACCTATGGTGGAGCCTTGACTTGCTATGGGATGATTTGCAACTTGGAATGTTTTGGACCTCGGTAATGGACGACACACTCGTTTCTGGTCAGATAGCTGGGTTGGAGAGCTTGGGCTATTACGTCACCAAGCATTTGTGCCTATTTTAGATGAAGCTCTCCAACAACGTGTTGAAAGATTTGTCACAGATAATGGAACCTGGAAGTGGGATGAATTTGGGAGTCTACTACCCCAAGATGCTGTGAATCAAATTGCTAAAGTCAAACCTCCCTCACGGGATGTTCCTACAGATGTTTGCAGCTGGCATTTAACCAAGGAAAAAGAATTCTCTGTCCGTTCTTCTTATAAACTTATCAAGGAAGATGAGTGGAATGCGGAAAGTACTCAATGGCACATTGCTTGACGCTGGCCTGGTCCTCAACGAATACGAACGTTTCTTGGTTAGTACTTAATGACAAACTCCTCACTAACCGAGAAAGAGTTCGGTGACATATGGCCACTGATGACACCTGTAGAATTTGTGGGAGCGGAACCGAGGACCTCAATCATGTCCTTAGAAGTTGTCGCTTAGCAAAATCTTGGAAGCTCATCATTCCAGTTGCCATGTATCATTCTTTCTTTGACCGGACCTTCTCTGACTGGTTCAAGGATCATCTCGGTGCTGGAAATCAGAACACCCACTGGCGCATTCTCTTTGGTACCCTTTGTTGGAAACTTTGGAACGCCGGGAATAGTATCTTGTTTTGCAATGAAGACCCGGAAGCTCATAGACTGGTTAACGAAGCTCTCTCTCTCTCTCAGAGTGATCACACTCTTAATGCCAAGGAATTCCTTAATACTGTGTACAATTGTTGATTTCTTTTCTGCTTTCCAGTCTGATTCAGATGTACTGCTGCTTTGTATATATTTAGCTATAAATAAAATTCCCTTTTCACTCAAAATGCTATGAAACCTTAATTTTGGAAAATTTAACTAAAAATTAAACAAAGTCTTCAAATACCCATAAAAATTTATAGATCAAACTATAATTTTAAATAAATTTTTTAAAATAACTTTTAAATAAAAAAAATTTATAAACTATCTAATAATTATTTTATCGTTATTTTTTTTAATCCTCTCCTCTCCTCTCCATCGTCTCACAGTCATCGGTCATCTTCTTTTACGTCTCTTCTCACAGTCACAGTCTTTGCCAAGGAGGAAGAGGCGATGGTAGCTGTCCGCCTTCACGTCTAGTCTTCTTCTAGGTCAACGATGGTCCAAATCTCACGACTAGCCTTTATCTTCTTCTAGATCTTGCCATGACAACTGTGAAAGAAGGGTCCGAAAGAGGGATGATGACAATAGAGGGGGGGGGGGGAGGGAATAGTGATATGAAATAGGGAACAATGATCGCAGCCTTTAAATTATCTTTTTTTTCATATCATATATTTTTTAATAATTTATTAATCATAAATTTTATTTTAATAATAATAACAATCATTTAAACACTTATTTTATTTAAATAAAATTCCACGTTCAACCTGAAAAAAAATACATGCACTTTTTATATGTAGTACAAGTGATTTTGTAATTATTTCACACAGACTGATTAAGATAAGTAGTTTAAAAAAAGTTTGATTCTTAATATTGAAATATTATTCCTTCTTTTTAAGATTATCTTCTAATTAAAATCAATATATCTTAATTACCTCTTTAATTTCTTTCTAATATCATCTCTAAAACAAAATTAGCTTTTAGTCCTAGAACTATTATTCAATCAATGATTCAGTTTGATTTGAAACAATTCAGTTGTCCATATATATATATATATGGTTTCTTAACAAGTCAATCTCTATAATTTTGAGGGTTTAAATCATTTGTTTTTTATTCTTATTTTTTTCCATAATTTAATTAAAAAGTTAATTGCTGATAAAACACAACGACATATACAAATCCATGTAACCCTTTGTGCCCAACCTCATATAATATGATAAAACTTGTGTCTCAACACCTTTGTAATGTAATAAGCCATAAATTTTAAAAGTATTCTTGTGTCTCAACATAATTAATGATTGTCATATTTAAAATTTTTAAAGTAAAATGCATCCCTCCCCACCGTAAATAACAAAAACCTCCCTTTTATTTTAAAAAAACTACACACACTTTTCTTGAAATCTAAATGTATTACCTAGATCCACCTTCTAGTTTAAAGATCGCACTCCAAACGTCTGAATTTCCAAGATTATCACGCATGCTGCAGGAGGTGATTTCTAACATTGGGGAAGCTCTCCATTGGGAACATTTTCCATTGCCTCTCCATTTTGTCAAAACGACGTTGTTTAAGTGCTAAACATAAGTTTAACACTACATATTTAAAAATAAAATAATACAAATTACTCTCATCATGGTAAGCCTTCTCAATATGTAATATTACATAACGTCGTTTTAACTAAATTGAGAGACAATGGAAAACAGGAGACTCCTTCCCCATTTTGATGCCTGCCCATGTAGCTGATGTGGCTACCTCTAAATTTTCTGATACACTGATTCAGCCAACATTCGTGTGTGTGTGTGTGTGTGAATCATTAAGTAGCTCATAAAACAGCACAGACAAATGTAGATTCCAATCAATTTAGCTTCTTGGCCAAAAAAAAAATGCATGTAAATTTAAACCCATTCAGTATTTCGTGATGTGTCTAATTCGTGCAAGCAAGACCTAAATACAGGAAGCATGGAAAGTAAGAGTGATTAAACTCCCGCTACAGACTAGTTCATTCTAGGAATAACTTTCTCAGATATCTTCTTTATTCAAGAAATAAGATGCATCAAAGTGAATACAGAGCATATTACTCATGAATATGCCACAACAAATATGAATTAGACTAAACAGCGAGAAATAAAAATGATGCTCATCTTGTTCTTATAACAGAAATGAAAGAGCAGTCAGTTTTGGTGTTCACGTAGCAGTTGAAGGGTGGCATCCAACATTCATTTTCTATTTGTTAGGATAATCAAAATTTTTAACCAGATATAAGTAACTGTAGAACAACATAAAATAGACGCAAAATTTCAAATACTTACCATCAGAACAGAAATAAAATTTTGACTTTTGGGCATAGCTATTGTACATGCAATGTAATTAATTAGAATCCTTATCTGGATGTGTCTGATAAATAGGTAATGAAAGAGACTCAAACAGCTTCAAGTGAAGCGACCTTATATTCCCCCACTTACTGACACAACCTCTGCAACACCATTACAAGCAGCAATCACATTCTCAATAATCTCACCCTTCTCCATCGACACTTTCGCCACTCTCATCACATAACACGTACCTGTTCTCAAACACAACAATGTAGAAGAACAAGCCTTCTCAATCTGCTCTTTCCAATTCCTATCCTTCAAATCCAACGGCACAGGAACTGTCTTCTTCCCCAATAGGCCCGGCAACAGCGGAATCACACTCTTGTCCGCACAAAACATACCGTAAGAATCGCATAGCTCTCGCTGTGCCTCAGATGAACGGTAATTGGATTTGAGCTTCGAGATCTTCAAGACATTCGAAACAGGAATATTCTCCGATTTGATCTTCTTCTGAGCATTGTCCTTGGTGGGTCCTTTCTTATGTCTGTCATCGATGATTAAACAGAGCTCGAGGATTCGGAGAGAATAGAATGTGGGAGAAGAATCTTATAAGTATTTGCACGATCACGATGGGGGATTTTATTGAGGGATAGAACGATGTAGAAGAACTTGTCTTCTTGACCCGAAGACTTGGATTTTCTCCACTTCAGGAGCGATCTCACGGCTTGTTCCACCATTTTGGGGTTAATCCTTTCAGAGGTTGTAGAAGGTGGACGTTCTTGTTTCGACACAGCCATGAGTCTCGTTTTTCTCCGGTCAGGAAGAATGAGCCGCGAGGGTTTGAAACTGAGGTTTTGGTTTTACAGAAGCTCCAAGAAGACGATAAAGTCGTTGCATTAAGATGCTTTTGAGCCGATATATGACTTTGCATGGGCCTTCCGTTGCAAAACTGTTGGCCTGTTTGGGCCAGAAGCCCAGAACCAACAACTCCACCTAGCACAGTTACTAGATATTATCGTGGGGTAGATAATAGACAATTTATTTTATTTGATATTAATATTATTTAATAAAAAATAAATTTCTCATCATGAATAAATCTAACCTTTTTTTAAAAAATTTTATACAAAAAAAAAATTCTCAATTCAAACTAAATTATCTGTATAGAAAAAGTTTGTTATGAGATAAAATTCAGTTTAGTTATATCTATATTTTAAGATAATTAGTTTCTAAATTATGAATTAAGAAATACTTTTTAATTCTAAAAAATACTATTGGGTATAAATTAATAGTAGTTAAGTTTAATAAAAAAAATAACTCAAATTTAATGTTTGGCAATGTATCAAATAAAATTGAAAAGACCATTGAGTTGAGCTAGAGTCCAAAAGGCCCAATGAAAAATCAACATATCAATTTTATATTATAAATAAATTTTATAGGAAAAACTATAAATATTTTTTTTATTAGATGTGTGATCATATTTTTTTATATCATTTTTAAAAAAATGTAAAAATGTGTATTATATGGATTTGAATCCCAAAACTCCTTCAATTAAGAAGAATATTAATCATCAAATTGTGATCTACTAATATTGAGAGAGGACTTTTAAATTACTTCCCCAAGTCTTAGACATAATAGCTAGATAAATCATTTATATATATATATATTAGAAAAATAATTACATTAATTATTTGCAAAAAATTGCATGTTAGTTTTTTTTATTATCTTTATTTTAATTATTTGTATAGGAAACTAGTCTCTTACTATAAATTTTTCTAACATGTACAATTAATAATAAGAGTTTATAAAAAATTATAAATTTAAAAAATTAAAATTTTATATTTAAAATTAAAATATATCCTATTACCCATTTTTACATTTAGGATGGGAATGAATAATATATCACATTTTTATTATGGGTGGGAAACGCATCCAGTGAAGTCATAAATCACGTTTCATGTCCGTGACAACATTTGTTTCCATTCATTCAATGGAATTCCAAAGGCAGCAAGCCATGTTGCTGTAACGGGTTTTTAAGTTCCTCCCTCCTTCCCAATTTCCATTTCAAATTCACGTTCCCTTTATACACACACACACACACACACACACACACACACACAGAAAATCATTTCAGATCCACAAAATCTTTCCCTCAAATCAAAACCCCAAAAAGAAGCTAACGAATGATAAGAAGCCATTTGCAAAAGCATCTCTATGGCCATAACCCTTTCTACTTCATCTGCCATTCTACTTCCATCTCTCAGTTCTCATATCACCAACCAGTCAGCCATGCCTCCACGTTCTTCATGTTCCAGTAAGAAATCAAACAAACACCTCAAAAAAGCGCATAATAAGCACTTCGCCTCACAACAATCGAACCACCATTCTTCACCTGCTCTGGTAATCATCCATCCATTAATTCATTCATTAATTCCTCATCTACGTTGTCTCCTTATCTCCCATTCCTCTTTATGGTACCTTCGTTTTTACGTCTTTGACTGTTATGCTTTGATCATCTTATGTTTTAATAAATTACTTTCTCACTCTTGTTCCTTTCTTTTTCCTTGCTGTTTTTACTTTAAATACGCTGGATTAGGTGAGCTTGATCATAATATCCTCTGGGAACAAAATGGGCGAAATGGGAATTTTCCTGTGAGCCCTAGTAGTGATAAGTGTCAGTTTTTGGGAGTTGAAGAGGAGAAGAAAAAGGGGTTTTCTGTCACTGCAGGCCTTAACGAAATGGAAGGATCGGTGGAAGAGACCCAAAAAGTGGTAGAATCTCAGAGTGAAGATAAGCAGGTGGTTGGTTTTGATGAAGAAAAGGTCAAAACAATTGTTGAATCTGATGCTTCTGAGGTTGTTGCAGATACCCAAGTAGCTGAAGAAGAAGAACAAGAACAAGAATCAAATACTGTGGAACAAAAAGAGGAGGAGGAGAGTAGTCCACTTGTTGCACCAGAGAAAATTGAGGATGCTTCTGAGCTTATTGTTGACGATATAAAAGTACTAGAAGCAGAATTGAAGCAGAAGGCGAATCAGGAGGAAGATTCTCAAGAGGCTGAGCCACCTTCAGAGCAGACTAATGAACTTTCTTCAGTTGTAGAGACTGAAACTTCAAGAGAAGCTGAAGCAGACAAATTGGATTCTTCCGAGGAGAAAAAGGAATCATCATCGATCGAAACCGATGAGGCATTGAGGATTAGTGAGTCCTCTGTGCCTGAAACTGATGTGGCATCAAGGGCAATTGAGGAGACAAAACCTACTGTGGAACCAGAAGAATCTGGGGAAACACCTATTTTGAAACCAGAAGAATCTGGAGAAACAAAGTTACCAGATGAAGAACAGAAAGTAGAGGAATCAATAGTTGTCAAGGAATCATCAAAAGAAGAAGCTAAAGAATCCTTACCACCTTCAGATGTAGCTACTGCGGAAACCACTGGTACCACAATCCAGGAAAAGACTGAAATGCCTACCAGTACTGAATCTCAGGTATTACAAATATTAAGATGCATTTGAGAGACGCTTCAAATTACACTTGCTTACTTCACATGTTGTCTGATGTTTTCTTTTATTCTATCATGTTCCAATGATATTTGCTATGTAGCAAACCACTGTAAATCTGGCTCCTCGAGAACACGCTTCTTGGAGTAGTTGCTGTGGAATGTTTGACTTTCTATTCAGATGAGATAGATCAGATAAGGTGAGAACGATATTTTGTGACCTGTTACTGATTGTAGGATTGGAAATTATGAATTTAAAGATTTAAATCTACTTTTAGTTCAACCAAAAATTTGAATCATGGACTTTGTGACTTGTTAAGAAGATTTTGCAAGATTCAAATGGTGAATGTAAGATTTTGAACTCCATGCTTCTGAATAATTGATCAACTATGCATTTCGTCTTTAACTAGATCTCAAGATCTATATATTAACCACTATGATCAACATATTGATTTGACAGAAATATCAATTAAACTTAGAACTTCCATTTCCTCCTTTCTCAGCCTCTCTTAAAATATGATATTCTTTGAGATCCATAATTGTCAAAAGGCCTTGAGTTTATGCTACATTTACTTGTTTGCTGTTTATTGTTGCCTGAATTTGGATCCCCTGAAGTACTTAATTGATAAGGTGAAATAGAGAGAAATAGGAATAAGATAGCAGGTTCTACTTGTGAGGGTTATCAAAATGGGATATACTCCCTGGTGCTCATTATAAGAGTTATTACTTAATTAATTTAAATAAATTAAAAGAATTAATAAATCACTCTTCCTGTCGTTAATATAGTACTTAATTAAGGAGTTGATCTTGGTCCTGAATATAAGAGTTATATCCTATATTTAGTTATTTATCAATTTTTTCTAAATTACCTTTATTAATAATTTCTCAACAATAATTAAGGAAATGAGATAATGAGTTAAGAAAAAATATTAGGGTATTTTAGAAAAATATATATTATATTAATTAATTTAATTAAGTTCTTTAATGTAATCAAATTAATTAAATAAAACATCTATTAAGGACCAGATGAGTATTTAATTATAACAAATATGACATGATTTTTTTCAAATATTTTTGTATAACAATACATTATATATAAGTTTATAAATTAAATAAATCATTTAGAAAGAAATGATATTGCTATATTTAGAAGTTAAAACCAAAATTAACTTCCAAACTGATTTCTATATTTAGAACTAGTTATATCTGACTTTGTTTTGCCCTATGAAGTACTTCAGAGAATCCAGATTCATCCACCTACAAATATTTTGCTAACTTAAATTTTCATGGTAACAGAGCAGTGAGAGAAGATCACATTCAAAAGAAGACACAGATCATTATCCATTGGGTGTGATGTAAAACTTTTCAGAGGCAAGCTTGTTGGCTCATATGCATGATTTCAGAGGCAGATTGGGAGGCATATTCTTTCAAGTGCGAGGAGAGTGTGTTTTGCTGTGAGGAAAAATACAACTATTCATTTGCGTTATAGAGTGAATTGGGTTGAGCTGAGATTTCTTATCATAAATATTTATCTTCTGTTGCATTCCTATGTTATGTATTCATTCTTTTTTATGTTTTGGATTGCAACTTGAAATGGATTTATTGTAGTAATTTAATCTTACTATTGTTTCATTTCTTGCAGTTTCTTTTCTTCTTTATGTGAGTTAACTAATTTGAGAAAATTAATTTAAATTAATTATTTTAAATTATTTTATTTATTATTTTTCTCTAATCTAAATTACTTGACTTATAAATTAATATGTTATATGATAATAATTGATATATATTATAATTAAATTATTTATTTAATTTTTTAATTTTTTTAAATTAGTCAATTATATTTTATGTTAAAGAATAGACAAATAATTTTACTAATTCTTAATTATAACTTATTAAATTTATTTAAATTAAAATAACTAAAACAATAAACTAATTTATTAGTCTTATGCTAATAAAAAGTTTAGATGAGTTGAGTTACTATTTTTATTTTTTTATTTATTAAAAGAAAAAAGTCAAACAAAATAAAAAATAGGGAATTCTCGGATTTTTTTTTTCTTATTTGAAATTATTTTAATAAAATCTCAAAAACTATTGCAAAGGGTAAGCAAAAAAATATTGACAAAACCGAATGACAAGAATTACGTTTGGCAAATTACTTGAAAACATAATTCTATTTCTATTTATTAACAGCGGTTTAATTCACGAAAAAAAGTTGAAACAGGAATGGAATGAAAAATTGTTGAACGTTTGATTAGTATTAGAAAAGAAAATGATTAGATAAAATGTTTTATGTTATAGTTGATTCAAAGTGACAATAAATTAGGTAAGAAAACGTACAAATACAAATGACGGTATTATCTTTAATGAGTATTTATTAATAAATTTATATTCTAATTTAAAAATTAAAAGATTTAAAAATTCAATCATTCATAAATAATTTGTAAAAAATTATAATTTAAATAGAGAAATGTAAATATTATTTAAATTAAAATTTAAAATTCTATCATTAATACAATAATTCAATAAAAATAAAATAAATATAAATTAAATTATAATTTAAATAAATATAAATATCACTGTAAATCTTCTGCAATCACTATATATATATCAAATGATTAAAAAATAATTAAATGAAATTAATAATCAAATAGTGTAAATAGTAATGTAAAGAAGACATTTTGTTAAGATATTAGATTAAATCTATTTCATTTTGAAACTTATAACAATAATAAAATGAAATAAACAATGTGTTGAAAAGGCTCTAATTTAGGTAGTTTATCCTAAATAACTCTCTCCCATATTATCTTATAAAAATTTCCTCTTTCAAATTCAAAAACTTACTTTTCAACTACTTCTTAATAGCTTTTTATAAACGAAATAGTTTTCAAGATGACCTCAAATTCCATTTTCATCAAAAAAAAAAAACAAAGATTTGACAAAATTAAATGAGTTCAATACACTAAAGTGGATTTTCATGAAAGAAATCGATTTTTATTATTGTATTAATATCAATTTTTTGTTAAGGAGATTATCTGTTTTCAGTACTATAAAACAAAGTGATTTAGAAACATGATGACTAAAATCAATTTAATTTAACGTAACTAAATCTATTTGGCATAAACAAAATCAATTTCAGTTCTCATAATCGATGTTATAGTTGGAAAAATATTTTATTTGACTTGGCAATATAAAGAATAACTATACTGAATTGATTTTTGAAGTGAAAAAGCAATTTTGAGCAACATAAATCCATTTCCAAGTTATACTATACTCTATATTTCACTGATTTTAATGTTTATTTGGTATTTTGGCAATATTTCTTAAATCACAAATTTATTTGATATAAAACATGATTAATATAAAACTAGACTATAAATACAGTTTAGAAGCGTCAATTTCAATTTCAAAAAATTTTATATTGAGGAGATATATTTTTCAAAAGGTAGGGTTGAGATATCACGATTTGCCTATGATTTTTGTTTGTTCTTTCAATCATATCTTTCAGAATATGATGAATTTTAAAACGGGTCATATATTTTAGAAACTAAATTAAAAGAGCTTTATATTAATAGTCATTTGTCAAATTTAAAGTTGAATTGAAAGAGTTATATTCATCTTAAAATAGATTTATGTAAACCAATTTCTCTAATTTAAAATTTATTTTTATCTCACAAACAGCAGAAAATTAGATAATGAAGTGGTAGTGGAAGATGAGTTCAAAAATTTGTGGGTCCTATGAATTCGTAAGTTTTTTTTTACTTAAGTTATGAGAATGGAATTAGACGATTACTCTCCCTAACCATGGCTAAATATGCAGCCACAATTTTAAGCGCACAATCATTCAACTCTTTGTCCATATTAAACACGTTCAAGCGATGTGCATCCTCTGTGTGTGTGTGTGTGTGTGTGGAACTTCCACCAACCTATGTACATCCTTCTTTAGAGTTCGAACTAGAAGTTCCATCATCTAAGTTGTTCTTCAAAGCTCAGCAACTAAGATCGTTAAGCTACGAGTTTTTTATATACACTTGAAGGCACTTTTCTATTTTGAACTTTCCCGCACAAGTGGAAAAATCAGATCCCATCAAAATATGTGTGTCCGATTTTTTTTTATGGAGCGAAAAATTCGGCCAAGATGAGAAATTGGCTCCAAGAATTTTGGCCAACCAAATGGGCCCTAAAAAGGAACTGCGTCCGTATTCTGTGCTCAGCACCCAAACCGTCATCGTTTTGGATGCTGAGATATGTAGATGCTTTTTTTAACAAAAACAAAAATTCCTTCATTTCTCACATTTGTTCTATCTTTCTCTCCTATCATTTATTTGATTATTCTATTTATTGGACACTTCCCATATGTTTTATTAGAACCAATAAAAATCTTATACCCTGTTAACTTTATTTTTTAAATTTAATAAATTTTTCACTATTTTAAATACACTCTACCCAAAAGCTATAAAGTCAAGACAATAATAAATTAAAGATAAAATTATATATTTATATAAAAAATATTTTAAATTTTTTTGTTTATTTTTTTAAAAAATTAATAAAAACACTTTTTAAACAAAATTGTCTTTAAAATATATGGATGAGGGAAGAAGAAAGGCATACAGGTAAATAAAAGAAGTGATGTTGAGGAATAAGGAGAGGATCCTCATTCCTATTCCTATTTTATGAGGAAAAAAGATTCAATTTATAGTCAAAAGGGGCAGCTTCAGTTGCTTTCTTCCAGTAACCAGAAGAAGAAGACAATTTTAAATTATTTGCTTTTAATTAATATTTGTTTGTTGTTTTTTGGAATACAAGGCAGTCAAAGCTTGTAAAAATAAAAGACATCCAAAAAAGCAAACACTTTATTTAATTTATTTTGGGGGACATGTGCTTCTTTTGTTGCCATTAATGGCAGACCAAACTCAAGACCATTTAACTCAAATAAGTATTCTTTTTATATTAATTTTTTACTCCTATTACTAGACATCTTATTTTAGAATTGGTGAATATCCTTTCCAATACCCTAAATCATATACTAGATATATAGTAATAGGATCTTAAAAATAGTATAAAACAACCAAATAAGTATTTTAAAGCAAAGAAAGTGATTTCCTTGCTAATTCAGTTAAAATGCGTACTACAAGCCATTTGTAACCAAATCATTTATTAAACAGTCTCATATATTATATATAAATATTTTCTAAATTTTAGTATTATACTATAACTTTAATAAGAGATCAGTAACAAATTTATCTAAATTTTTTTATAAAAAAAAATGATGAGAACAATTCTCAAAAGGGTTGTTTTTTTTATATACACAACTATTATACACTTAAACATTACTTAGTCTAAATAATTAGCACGTAAATTATATGGTAAGTAGAAGATTAAGCCCAATTATAATTTTATGCAGTTGGTATCTGCCTTTTCAATTTCCGAAGAAAATATATAAATCGACCCACTTATAATTTTCAAATCATTTATTTCCAAACTACAATCAATAATTATAATAAGTAACCCTTTGATTTTTAAAAAAATTTAAACCCCACTTTAATAGAATTATTAATTAATTATCATAAGACTTAAAATCTTTCAAATATCAAGATGATGTTTAAAATTTTTCAAATATCAAATTTTAAATTTTTAACCCTAATAAAAATTTATAATTATCATAAATAATTAATCAATTATAATATATTTTTCTGACTATGCATAAGATAAATCTCTAGTTAAATTTGAATGTGTACTACAAGCCACTTGTAACCAAATGGTGAGTACAAGTCTCAAAGGGTTGTTTTTTTCATATACACAACTATTACATACTTGGTCTATATAATTAGACCTCATGTAAACTATCTGGCAGGTAGAAGATTTAATCCAGTTGGTATCTACCTTTTTAATTCAAAAGGTAAAAGCTCTCCCCACATGATGTGATTTAAATACATGGATTGACCAAACCACCTTTAATCCCATCACACATTCCAATCAAGCCTAAAAAATGTATTCAAATAAACCAGCCATACTCTGTTTATTCTAATAGCATCCATCATGTTGAATCCTAAACATGGGCACTAGACTTCAGATTAATGATAAATGAATTTTGAGAAGCTAGCAAAGGAATTCTAGAGTTTAGCTCACAGAAACAAGTAGTTAGTTCAGAAAAATGGTACCCTAATCTAATATAATTAACTACTGTTCAAGTTTATTCATAGCTTGCTCATGCATAACATCATGTCTTCTATGCTCATCTCTCTGCTCTTATTTGCCGTTTACATTGAACTTTCAAAGCTCGTAATTTAAAATAGAAAATCATAACCTCAGCGCCAATAAATATGCATTCAATCCCTTGTGAATTAAAACAACCAAATCAAGTGAACAACATCCATCTAACCTACTCAACTTTTGCTTTTAGTATGAAGGTCTAAGCAAATAGGCAGGTAAAACGCACAAAAAGACTTCTCTCCGTCCAAATAGAAAAAACTAGCAACCACTTTAAATAAGAATTAAAAGCTGATCATTTTACTGAGAATCAAAGGAATAAAACTAGTAACGACAACTTAGAATAAGAATTAAAACCTGTTTTTACTGAGAATCAAAGGAATGAAGAACGTAAACTAAAATCTAAGATTGCAACAACCAGAAGGGAAAACATAACAACTGTGGTATCATTCAGCCACGTAATTCAACTTCAAAAATATGATTAATAGTATCGTTCTACCTGTAATCTACAAACAGCACAATCACTCCAAAATTAATAATGAAAAAGAATACAATTTCATGACTGAAGTAATTGACCAAGGTTGATATGATTGGTATAGACAACATTTAGCTAAGCTCAACAGACAAAAGACAAAGTCAAAGTCAAAGAAACTCAGTATTGCTAGCTGCCATCGTTATTGGCACCAGTAAATATAAACAGAAACCAATTTCTCGTCTCAAATTAGAAACTAATATAATTAAGCACACTTATATTCTTTATTAGTTCAAAGCGCATAACCTGAAATCAGGTGCAGCAACTAAGAACCAAAGAAAAGTATGTCAAGTTGCCAACTTCAATATAAATCAGAAAGCTCATAGGCTAAAAACAAAGCCAAAAAAGCATTACCCTATCAAAACTGAAGGATGTTCGTGACTATTAAATAGGTAAATTCTAACCTCCATTCTTAAACTTCCGATTCATATGTCTCTCCGACCTAAGCCACCATGTGACCATAAAAAATCACCTACGTTTCCCATAAAAGACATAAACAACAGCAGCTGCAGCAACAATGGCTCCTGTAGAACCGGCAGCCACCAATGGCCACTGCATTTTCAATCCCTTCAACCCCTTCTCTTCAACATCTATGTCATTTCCACTGACCGCCCCAAATGCCTTCTCCCTCAGTGTACCGATAACATCCTCTGCTTCACTCGCCTCTTGCTGTAACTGGAGAATAGTTAATTCCTTTCTTTTTACTTTATCCTCTGATTCCCTCAATGCTTCCTCTAAATTCTTTTTTTCTTCAACCCAATTCTCCATCTCAGATCCATTGCCAGCTACAACCTTCTCCAACTCAGCCGTCTTCTTCTTCAACTCTTCGATTTCAATCTCTTTTTCATTGACTTTTTCTCTCAAGTCCTCTTCAATTCTAATTCTTTTGTTCCTTTCATCAACTTCCTTCTTTTCCAGAACCCCAAGTTTCTTCTCCAAGTCCCTCACCTTCACCTCATTTTCGGCCTTTGTTTGCTTCAACCTCTCTACTTCTTTTTCAAGATGTCCGGCCCTCGATTCTTTGTCTGCCAAATCCCTTCTCAATTCGGCAGCCTCCGCCCGAGCTTCTTCAGCAGCGCTCATCTCAGAAATTGAATCATGTTGGAGCCTTGCAACCTCAGTCTCTAGGTCAAATGCTCTTTTCGCAATAACTTCCGCCGCCCTCCTACTCTCCTGGGACTCTTCGACCTCTTTCTCCATTTCTTCGATCTTCTTCAGCATCTCAGCTTTACTGCTACTCAGGTCGTTAATCTCCAGAGTTAATTTCTCGATTTGCTCCTTCCTGTCTTCATTTTCATTCATCAAATCATCCCTCTCACGCTCCAGTGCCTCGATTTTCTTCTTCAATTCTGCAGCACGAGCATCACTCCCGCTTTGATCGGCATCAGGGAATCCGTCCCCATACTGATCGACGCCGTTGACAACCATGTCATCCGCCATAGTTAATCCTACAGAAATGAAGTAATAATCAAAGTCAAAACCCACTGCATTCAGTTCCCACGAAAATTATAAAGAAAAGCAATCGAATTCCTCGACAACAAAACTGAATCGACCAAGAATGGAAAATCTTCTTAGTTTCTTTTACTCAAACAAAAATCTTCTGAGTTTCAAAGAGTATAATGAATAAAAATTGAAGATGGGGCAAAACAAAACCCTGAAGACTACACAGCGCTGTCCGAAGTAGACGGAGAGAATGACGCAGTAGTGATGAGTTCAGAGGCTTAGGAGAAAAAACAAGGAGGAAGAAGGAAGAAGTATTTCCAGGAAAGCGATGAAGAAAGTTGCACCTTTCTTTTTGGAGAGCGCAGGATTCGCACGATTAGGGTTTCTGATATTTGGCTAAAAAGATCTCAACTTTTCATTTTTCACGGCGTTCGAATGGAAAAGAAAAAGATGGAATCGGAACATACAACGGTTCAGATTTGAAGCTTTACGTTACAGTGCGGTCACCATACCCACCGTATCGAACCTTTTACAGGATAGGTAGGAATCGGACAACTCAGAGGCCCATATTTATGGGCCTTGAGCCCAATATATATCAATGTGGCGCAGTAAGTTAGAGAAGGTGTTGTAGTCAATTCTCCTTTTCGTCTTCTTCAACTTGGACTGCTCAGCTACCGACAATAAATAGTTGATTATCGTTTAAGAAAAATATTAAATATGAGTTTTAATATATATAAAAAATTTCAATTAAACTCACTTACTATAGTTAGATACGTGACATGAATTGAATTAAGATATAGTTAAAATAATATTCTAATAAACTGGATGAATAATAAAAAAAATTTGGACTGCTCAACTACAATGATGAGTAAGCTGTGATGAAAAAATCATAATTTGAATTATTTATAAAAAAATTATATAATATTTTTGTAATGTAAAAAAATAAGAAAATTGATGGTGTGAAATACTTTAACGTATTTGGATGGAAAAAAATGGAAGATATTATATTTTATTTCTTGGATAAATTCAAATTTGGGTGCCGAGATATTTTATATATATATACACACACATATATGAAGGGATTGAGAGGATAAAGAGTGGTTGAAAACTACACAGGGCATATCACACATGCCTAAACTTCTTTTAAATCCGTCACTTTCTTCTTTATACATAGTACATAATAGTTTAGAATCAAATCTCTTTTATGATGTGTGAGTTATTTGAGAAGGATTTTAACGTTTATTTGGCAAAAGAATTTAATTTAATTATCAATAATACTAAATATACAATAATATGTTAAAAAGAAAAGATTAATAAATGATTTCTAAAATGAAAAATCAACTACAAGGATCAAAGAGATATATGAGAAAAAAATATTATTTTTATTTTAAATATAAGAGTTAATTAAGAGATTTATTTTAATTTTTAATCTATTTTTGTTATTATAATATTTTTCTTGTAAATTCTACATGTGGAAGGGTGAAAATTTGGAAGGAAGGAGAGAGTGCACAATCGAGCCGATAAATGTACCAAGGAAAATCATTCTTGCTATACATGCAATCTCTTTTAATTTTTAATATAGTATAAGTATATTTTTTCCTCTCCTTATAATACTAATATAGTAAAATTGAAAGATTTAACAGAAAAAAATGTACTGATACTAAATTAAAAAATTGAAAGAAATTATGGGCTTGTTTAGATTGCCACGTAGCTACAATTTTAAAAAAAATCTAATATAAATTTTAGTTTTAAAAAATTTTAAAATAAATAATTATATTTATTTAAAAAAATAAATCAAAATATGGTTTAAAATTAAAGTTTTATATAAGTTACTGATAATAACTTTTAAAACGTTAAAATAACATATAGACTACTAGATTATTATTTTATCCCTATTTTTTTCTTACACCCTATATATTCTCTCTTCTTTATCCTATATCATCTCTTATCTCTTATCTATCATATTTTTAATAAAATAATACTTTTTCTGATAATTTATCAATCACAAAAGTACTTATAATAATAATTATCTAAAAATTTATTCATTCTGAACCACTTTTTTTATAAATTTTTCTCTATAATTTTTTTTTAAAATTATATAAAAACTCTGTTTTTTATAAATTATTTTTTAAACTACTATCTAAATAGCCCTTCCTATACTTCAAAAGTAGTTTTGCCAGTGAATAAAAATGCACACACTCGTCACTCGCCAGTTCAGTGTGAAGAACATAAGCAAGTAAACGAACAATATTGTATGCCCTCCAAGTCTGAGCTTTATATGTATTTTTCCCAAGCAAGAGCTGTGTGAACAATGAATGTCACTGCCCTGCCTTCTCCTTCCATTTATAACAATATATCCTATCAAAAATAGGACCTACAAATACATAAACGGATACCTGAAACATTGAAAGATGACAACGCCTAAAGTTAAATTGTCCAATTCAATGTTAATTTACACGGGAGGTTAAAAACTCTATTCCAAAATTGGGGGTAATGATACCTGGATTTCTACATTTTTCTATTAACTTTTATATGAATGAATATTATCATAATTAAAAATAATATTTTTGATATCATTTTTTTATTCATAAAATTCAAACTATCACTTTTAATTTGTTGAAATTGAATCACTTCCTTTTCAACTCCGCATAGATAATTACACTTGCGGTAATAGAATGGAAGAATTTTTTATAGAAATTGAAGTAAAAATTAAATTATATTAGAAATAGATTTTAAAAAATTATTTGGTAAATTAAAAATTAGTATAGAATTGATATATATATATATATCCTTTTATAATTTGGGATAAAATAATTTAAAATATTTTTTATACCTTAAAAATAATTAAAATTATCTATAAATTGTATAACTTTGGGTAAAATAGTTCAAAATATTTTACTTCTATTTCTCCCATTTTATTTTTAATTTTTTTATAAAACTAATATAATTTAAAATGTTAAAAATATAAATTACTTCTACTATAATAAACAAGAGAAATTTGTAATTTCATTTTCACTTTCCCATTTTTACTTTCACTCCCATACTACCAAATATGCCTTTGGATTATTCTTGAGTTGGCATGAAATGTAAGTGGAGGGAAAGAGAATATGTTCATAAATCCAGCCCTCTTTATCAAGTAGTTGGAAGTGACTTATATTAAAAGAAGAAGTGAGTATTTTTATAATTTTATTTATAAATTAAATAGATAATATTTATATCGGTCTTATTTATAAATAAGAGAGATAATTTTTTATATAAATGTATCATTTTATCCTTTATTTATGTATGTTAATTTTATTTCAATTGAGTATAATGTATATTAAATATGGTAAAGTAGAAAAGTTATTAAATTTTATAGTATAGTTAATCAGATTTAAAGTTTTTATTTGTTTATATAAAATATGCTGAAAGTAACTTATAAATAGGATTAGAGAAATATATATTATATGAGGCTCACCAGAACCTTCTCTCTAATTAAAATCTTGAATCCCTAATTAATTTTAAACATTTTTCTAAAATTATATATTATTTTATTATAAATAATTTTATTCAAAATAATATTGAGTATTAAATACAGGCATATCTTCAAATACTAGTTCACAATATGAAAAACTAACCCTTTAAATTAAATCTAACTTATATTGATAATTAATTTTGATCTTTTGCCAGACATTTAATTAATGTCACTCCTAAAGACAATTTACATTTAATGGATGGCACGAGGGAAATTTTATAATAAATGAGGTAGACATGGAAATTAGTCTTTTATATTTTCTTCAGTCCTATATAAACAAAGGATATTGTTATAAGGTATTCTTGGTCCATTCTATCTTATATTTGATAGTTTTAAAGAATATTAATTACTTTTTTCTTATATACTTATATGTAATAAGAATAGGAGATATATATGTTGGGAATAACAACTATAAACTCTAAAATTAAATATCTGGTAATATAATATAATAAATATTATAAAAAAGCAAGAATTGCAAGAGAAAATATATAAAAATTAATATAATATTAGTGTTTAATATAATTAATAGAAATAATATTAAAAATTATTTAAATTTTATTATAAATTTAATATTATTAACTATTTTTATTAGTTTATGTGAATTAGTTATAAATAATTTATATTTAGAATATAAAATAGTATGTAGTATCAACAAGATGCGGATTAAATTCTTTCTTTGAGGATAGTATCATAGGAGGGAGTAATATTGTTGGATGGTTCATGCAATGAATTGAATGCAATTGGAATCACTTTCTTTATCATCAATCTCTCTCTTCATCTCTCAACCTAAGATATTAAAAAATACAGATGATTTATAACCTTGACTCTCTGTATATATATATATATATAATATTTGAGAAATCCCTAAATTTAAGTTTTAAATTTTTTTTGACATATATATGTAAGGAAACAGGCTATCTACCCATAGTGGATCAGACCCGACTGGAAAAATGGAGAGTCGAGAGGAGCAGTTGAAGGGGGTGTTTTGAATTCAAAACAGAGGGAGTTAGATACAGTTATCTAACTCCCCTCCCGCAGGCTATATATATGTACATACACAGACATAAATGGGTGTGTGGCAGAACATATACTTCTCTGTTTTCTGACGCTCTGTTTCTGCATTTCCTTCCGGTGCATTTGTTGTGAAAACAAACTAGAGTCCATACAAGGTGCTCCGGTTACGTGTGGGTATCTAGTGTATCAAGAAAACGATTTCAGGTATGCCCGAAAACCTTCAGTGGCATCAGATCATGGTTATTCGCTTCCGCATGCTTCTCTGTATTTTTGTTTTTTCCTGGTTATGCACTATTCTGTTGCATATATGTATCTTAAAGTATTTGTTTAGTGATAATATGAATAGAACATGCATTTAAACGATAAAGAGAAGCATTTTCAACGTAAATTGAATTGAAAATTTTCATTTTTTGAAATTGGGTCATTAGAAAACAGAGGATTTAAGACTTAAAAATGATCCTATTGCGTAGAGCACAAAAAAACGATGGAAAACGACTCCAAGAACGTCAAAATCGGACGTCAGACAGAGAAATTATGGGTGAAAAATGAGTCGGGACGTCGGACCTGACCCGTTTTCCAGTCGGGTCTGTGCAGACCCAGCTGGAGGTAGGGGATGACATTGTTCATCCCCAAAACGACGCCGTTTTGCCTCTTATTTAAAAAAAAAATCCCGCGGCACTGTTCACGGTGGACTGGGCTGCATCCAGCCCAGTCACAAAAAAAAAATAAGAAGTTTGGGCTTCAAGAGGCCCAGAGAAAAAAAAAACAAAAAGAAAAAAAAATTCGTTTTTTCTTTAAAAAAATAAAAAAAAATTATTTTGGGGAAATTCTGGTGGCGACACGTGGCAGTCCAGAATGGCGCGTGCTGTACACGCGCCAGAGCCGAGAGTGGGCTTCGTTCAGTTTTTTTAATTTTTCTGAATTTTTCCTTCTTGGGGAGCGTGAGGGAGTGTGGGACCTCCGATTGAGGTGCGGTTTGTTCCTAAAAATCCCTAAAATCAAGATCTTTATTTTGACATATAATTTGCCTAAATTGGAAGGCAATTCTGGACCTATTTATGAATATTCAGTGTATTTTCTGGCGTTTTTTTGTGTTTAAAAATTCTAAAAAATTATGATAATTAATATGTGTTATTATTTAGGTGAAAATGACTTCATCTAGCACTGAATCTATGGGATATACTTTAAATAATGATATCTCATTTTTGGATGAGTTCAATAACCTAGAGGAAAACCTTCAAGAGGATCCCGGGGGGGAACCTGAGGGGGACCCAGAGCAAGATCTTGATAACCTTTCTGAAGAAGACCCAGAGGAATTGATGGAGGAAGTTCCACAAGAGGAATCAGAAGAAAGAGATGATTATGGACCGTGCTCGGAAACATTATTCCCCATCGAACCACTTCCTCTACAGCCTTTAATGATGTCTTCAGATTTAAACTCCAAGAGGGAGCTTACTCTTAACGGTGAATCTCAAATTGAGGATGGAGATGAAGTTAACTAACCTCTTACCCCTATTTTGGCCATGAACATAGCTAAAAGAGATGCAGCTATGTTAACAAATATGAAAGGCATTAATGGCTTCATTGGAAAATACATTGAAGGCATGACAGATAAGAAGCATACTGAATTCTATTTGAAAGTCATAATGAAATTTATAAGAGCCATAAGAGTAAAAGGAAAGCCCAATGCAGGACGCATCAAAAAGAAAAATTAGCTTACAAGAATAGAATTTGTATCTAACCTTAAAAAGCCACCTCGTGAGCTTAAGAAGCTAAGAAAAGTAATGTTAGAATATTATAAAACTCATATTAAATAATATATGTTTGTACTTTAATTTCCATTACTTTACTTTGTTAAAGACATGCTTTTATACTCTTTCTTTGTAAAGACTTATTATTATTACATGCCTTATATGCAAGAGAAACATGCTTCATTTTAATTCTTTATATGTTATGATTCATGTATATTTTTCATAAGTGGGAAGTTTTTTAGATGATGAATATTCTGAAAAGCAATATTTCATAAGAAAAGTACTTATATTAATTTTGATAGAGAATGATGGCGTTGCTAGTGCTTGTGTGATGGGAGGTACAAATGTATTTTCCTGATCATGGGTCTAGTGATATTATTATTTTTCGATCAAAAATTAATAAAAGTACATGACATTGTATACTTTACATGTGCTATATATATGTAAATTCACTTAAATGTTCTATGGTTCAATAAATTAATGTGGGAAAAGTTTGTGACAGAACCGATATTGAACAATGGCATCAAAGAACATTATTGCTGAATTAAACAAAGGGGAAAAACTCAACGGGGACAACTGGGATATTTGGCACCGAAAGGTCCAATATATTCTAGAAGAACAGGATGCTATTGAGCCATTAACAATGGCCATGGTAGAACCTGGGGCTGGCAATATGGCCCAGCACAGGAGAGATCAGGAAACTTACCAATCCTGGAAAAAGAAGAATAGCATTGCAAGAATCACTCTATTGAGCGCAATGGCTGATGACTTAATGTGTGAGTTTAAGACACACAGAACAGCACAGGCAATGTGGATTGCCTATAAGTTTGGAGGAGTGTCCACGACTAAGCTTAGAAGGTTGACGATTAAATTCGATACCTATAAGCTAAAACCAAACAATCCTATGAGGCAACATCTAAGAGAGATGTCCATAATGATCCGTGAACTGAAGGAAGCCGGACATAATCTATCTGACGAACAGCAAGTGCAGGCTGTCATCATATCACTCCTTGCCAGTTGGGAGCACATGAAAGTTAATCTGACCCATAATGAAAATATCATTACTTTCAGTGATGTAGCTAAGCATTTGGAGCTAGAGGATGAACGTCTGGAGGCTTATAAAGCCACTGGACAAGCCTATTTGACCGAAGGTGCTGGTCCTTCTCAATCAAAGCCTAAATCTAAAAAGGGCAAGAAATCTCATAAAAATGGGAAGAGAGGCGGTCCTCCACCCAAGAAGGGCAAGCAACAGTTCAAGAAGAAGGGAAAGAAAGGAGGCAAGAAAAAGCTAGACCTAAAGAAGGTCAAATGCTTTGCCTGCCAGAAAATGGGACATTTCGCACGTGACTGTTCTAAACAGGCTGAGAGCGAAAAGGTAACAGTGAATTATGTGAATTCACATGTCTCATTTATTTCTAGCACTGTTTTTCTAACAGAACCTATTTCTTTTTCTTGGATTATTGACTCAGGCTCCACAGACCACGTAAGTCGAGATCGAGGATCTTTCGTGGAATACCGTCAGTTGCCATATCAAAGCAAGTGGTTTTTTGTTGGCAATAATGCCATGATCGAGGTTCGAGGCATTGGCACTTGCAAACTAGTTTTGCGTAGTGGAAAAACCTTGATACTGCATGATGTGCTTCATGCTCCTGACATCCGACGGAATTTAATTTCTGTAATTTGCTTACTAGACTTTGGGTTTAATGTAAACTTTCATGATAAAGTTACAGACATTTGTAGCAACTCAATATTTTATGGTTCAGCTTTTCGGTTTCAAAGCTTCTTTATTTTGGATCTTGCTAATGATTTTAATGTTCATGATTGCTTTGCTATTACTTCAAATAATCCTGATATGAATATTTGGCATGCTAGACTAGGACATATTAATCAAAATAGAATGATTAAACTGGCTAAAGAAGGCTTGTTGGGGGTGATCCCTAACATGGATATGTCATTATGCGAAAGTTGTCTAGTTGGTAAGGCTACCAGGAAACCATTCGGTAAGGGAATAAGAGCTAAAAACCTATTGCAATTAATCCATTCTGACATTTGCGGTCCAATGAGTGTGAGGGCAAGACACAGAGCTTGGTATTTCATTACCTTTATTGATGATTTTTCACGATATGGTCATGTCTATTTGATTTCACATAAGTCTGAGGCACTAGAATGTTTTAGACGATACGTGAATGAAGTAAAGAATCAAATGGACAAAAGAATCAAGGCATTACGTACTGATCGAGGTCGTGAATACCTTTCAGATCAATTCAAACAGCTCTGTGAAGAAAAAGGGATTATTAGGCAACTAACTATCCCTGGCACACCTCAACAGAATGGGGTTGTCGAAAGAAGAAACAGAACTCTTCTAGACATGGTTAGGTCTATGATGGCTCAGGTAAACCTTCCAATTTCACATTGGGGTGATGCTTTATTGACATCAACCTTCATACTTAACCGTGTGCCCTCAAAATCAGTCACTTCCACACCCTACAAGTTATTGACTAAACGTCAGCCAGATCTAACCATCCTTAGACCTTGGGGCTCGGCGGCATACATCCATGACAATTCTCATAGACATGGGAAACTGGGTCTTAGAGGGAAGAAATGTATTTTTATAAGATACTCTGAACCCTCAAAAGGATATGTATTCATAAGTGAAATTGAAGATGGAACAGTGACTGAAACAGAATCAAGAGATGCTGTATTTATTGAGACGGAGTTTCCCAGTAGGGGAGATGTTGACCGCACTGTATCTCTTTATGAGACTTAGGAACAGGACCATGCAGAACAAATTGACAAACCAGAATCGTCTAGGCATATCAATCTGAGTGGGAGCCAAGAACGGTCAACACAAAGACCGAAACAAATGAGAAAAGATAAGCAAATTGCTCCTACCAGAAAGAGTAATAGGGAAAGTGTTCCAAAGAGACGCTTCCAAATAGAAGGAGAAGCACTCTTAGTTACTCCAGAAGGGGATGATGAACCCCGCACTGTTCATGAGGCCTTAACAAGTCCTGCAATGGAGGAATGGAAGAAAGCAATGAAAGAGGAAATGGACTCAATGATGAAAAACCAAGTTTAGAAATTGGTTGATCTGCCAAAAGGGCGTAAAGCCATTGGGAACAAGTGGGTTCTCAAAATCAAAAGGAAGGTAGACGGATCAATTGACAAATTCAAAGCTCGATTGGTTGCAAAGGGATATACCCAACAGGAAGGTATAGATTATGAGGATACTTTTTCACCTGTTGTGCGCTTCAATTCAATAAGACTTATTCTGGTAATAGTAAACAGTTTAAACTTAGAATTACATCAAATGAATGTAAAAATCGCATTTCTGAATGGTGATCTGGATGAAGAAATATATATAGAACAACCAATAGGTTTCATAGAAAAAGGGTTTGAACACAAGAAATGTAAACTCAAAAGATCCATTTATGGATTAAAACAGTCATCTAGACAGTGGTACTTGAGGTTTCACAAGGCGATTACCTCATATAACTTCCAGATGATAGAGGAAGACCACTGTGTCTATGTTAAGCGGTTTAAGGGTAACTTTGTGATATTATCCTTATACGTGGATGATATACTATTAGCCGAAAATAGTCTTGACTCTGTGATAGCTATTAAAGAATGGCTTTCATCAAATTTTGAGATGAAAGACATGGGTGAAGCAGAATACATACTTGGAGTCAAGATTCAAAGGAATCGTTCCAAGAGAATCCTCACTCTTTCACAAGAGAATTATATCAATAAGATACTTAAGCGATTCAATATGAGTGAATGCAAACCCATGGATATCCCTGTGGCCACTGGAGTGGCCTTGAGTTCTGACATGTGTCCCAAAACTGAATCAGATAAAAAGCAAATGAAAAGAGTTCCATATGCAAGTGCCGTTGGTAGCCTGATGTATGCAATGATGTGTACAAGACCAGATATTTGTTATGCTGTAGGGCTGGTTAGCAGATTCCAGTCCAACCCTGGTGAGAAACACTGGAAAGCAGTGAAAATGATCTTGAGATACTTAAAGGGCACAGCTGACTATGCATTGTGTTATCAAGGAAGTGATCTATGTCTAATCGGATATTCCGATGCTGATGTAGGCGGTGATGAAGAAGAACGAAGATTGACTTCAGGATACACCTTCTTGCTTAACAACGGCGCCATATGTTGGAGTAGTAAGAAGCAAACGTGCATTGCTTTACACTCTATGGAAGCTGAGTTTGTGGCATGCACTGCAGCAACGCTAGAGGCTATTTGGCTGAAGAGATTTATCGAGCACCTAGGATTTGGGAACGAGAGTACCAATCCAGTGCTGATACACTGTGACAATACTGCAGCTATAGCCTACACTAAAGACCCTAAGTATCACAGTAAGACCAAACACATTGATATAAAATATAACTTTGTGAGGGATTATATAGCACAAAAAATTGTAACTGTATAATATATTTCAACCAAATGTATGGTTGCAGATCCTCTAACCAAGCCAATAGGCAAAGAAACATTTGAGAAACATGTAAAAGCCATTTGCATGTTAAAAATGTAAAGTTACAGACTGTATGTAATACTTTTATTTTTATTAATGATATCATGTCATTTATTATTACTTATATGTCTGGATAAAAGTATACAATGTCTAGTATGTCGTACAGGTTGAAAGAGGTAGCTCTCTCACACGAGCAACCGCCTTTGATGCTATAGAAGCGTTCAAAGATGAGACATGTGTTCACCAGTAAAACAGCAAGAGTGGTGATATGGTAGAAAAGAAACACAATAAGTGTCGCCTTGGCTTAAAAGTGCAGTGAGTCGAGATGAGATCCATGAGTAAGGATATGGATCGAACAATGGATTCCCACATCCATAAAACCTGTTGCCAGATGACAAATTCTTCAAAAATTAACGTCATATTATGTGAATATAATTGAAGAGTTTGGGTTTAGATACTGAGTGTCTAGACTTAAATCTGTACGGTGTGATTGATAGAATGAAAACGACGTACACTCTTTAAGGATAAGAGGAACACCGTAACATGTGATTCATACCACATGTGCTAAAGAACCGTAAATGGAAAGCAAGTGAATAAATCCCTGCTTCATTGTTGTGTGAGTTCCTGAAAGGTATAATCCTTTCATTAATGTCCTTTGACTTTGACAATATTATGGAGGTATGTTTCAGCGATTGCTACTTTGGTATATGTCCTATGGTCAAATTATATATGAACCAAAGGTATTATGCTAGGAAAGCGGTTGATTCATATCAAAATGATATATGGGCTAAAGAAAGATTGCCAGAATATACATATCCATGCTAGTGTCTTTAACCGGTCTCTTGTGATATTATTTTGTTAATTTCATAAGTGTGAATACTATGCATAAGTGGAGGCTATCTGAGTTGTATACTAACTTAAGAGGGATTAGATTAGCCATGAGAAAAGTGTATATGGGCAAATCTAGGACATTCAAGGCACTATAATTTATTTGATCGAGCTGCACTAAAGGGTTGCTTTGTGCTGGTCTCTGTAAAGGGGATTTCTAGTACAAACGCCCAAAAGGAGACGTCATGCCTATGCGATCACGGCAAAGCACCTAGTATGAAAGAAGGAAGAAAATGAGATTTGAGCCATAATATCTAATCCACCATGTGTGAGTGGGAGATGTAAGGAAACGGGCTATCCACCTATAGTGGATCAGACCCGACTGGAAAAATGGAGAGCCGAGAGGAGCAGTTGAAGGGGGTGTTTTGAATTCAAAATAGAGGGAGTTAGATACAGTTATCTAACTCCCCTCCCGCAGGCTATATATATGTACATACACAGACATAAATGGGTGTGTGGCAGAATATATACTTCTCTGTTTTCTGATGCTCTGTTTCTGCATTTTCTTCCGGTGCATTTATTGTGAAAATGAACCAGAGTCCATACAGGGTGCTCTGGTTACGTGTGGGTATCTAGTGTATCAAGAAAACGATTCCAGGTACACCCGAAAACCTTCAATATATGAGTTTAAAGAAATTTTAAAATAAATAATTATATATGTCTAAAAGAGTTTTTGAACCAAATAATGATTTAAAATTATAGTTTTAGATAAATTTATCAGAGTAACTTTTAGAACAGTAAAATAACTTATGAACCACTCAATCACTATTTTACCCTTATTTTTTTTACACCCTATGTCCTCTATATTTTTCACTATCTCTCATCTATATTTTTTACTATCTATTTTATCTTTTACACTATCTCTCCTATATCTTTTTTACCCATTCTCATACTTTTAATCAAATTATACAATTTTTAATAATTTTGCAATTATAAAATTATTTTAATAATAACTATTCAAATACTCATTTGTCCAGAACTATTTTTTTTATAAGCTATTTTTTAAAAACTACTAAAAAACTCTTTTTTTATAAATTCTTTTTTAAAATTCTATCTAAATATCACAATAACCATTTTATTGTTAAAAGATATATATTGAAGCATAGCACCACTAATGTCTATAAGTGTAACTTCCGCACAACTTATGCTGCCATTCAGATTATAGCTATCACACATTCGCTCACTTACGCTGTCCCCCCTCAGCTCACCCTAGCCCCGGGCCTTTTGCTCTTCTAACGTAAGCTCTAAGGCTTCACACCAAGTCTTCACTTCGAGCGGGGAGAATCCGGGGTCGAGGGGATCTTTCCTATCTCTCTGCCTTTACCGGGTAAGTTAGCACACCTTGGCCCTACCTCCCCAACACCCCACATGCACGTTTCTGCAATCAAACTCCTATTTATTAATTTTTTTCCCATAATTCTTTTTTTCTAAAATAACACACAAAAAATAAAATAAAATTGTTCGTAAAAGTTCAGAATCACACACTCCCACTCCCACTCCCACTCCCACTCCCACTATTCCACTACAGTTCATTATGAAACAGAGGCTCACAGTAAGACTCCTACAACACAAACACGACATTCATCCTCTCACAATAAATTCATATATATAACTCCTTAACTATAGTGAAAGTAGTAATTAATATCAACCCATTTAACATGGGGGAATATTCATTTTTCTTCCCTGAAAAATTAGAAGGGTCAAACTGATGATTCCAGTTAAAACAGAGTAAGAAAGAACTAAGAACTATAGCTTTTCCAAAATCTAGAAAGCAGGGGGGGAAATGAAGCCATGGAATGAGATATTCGTTGATCCCAATGAAAAGTAGTAAAAGCTAGGGAAACAATATTAAAAGCTTAAGAAGAAGAGAAAGAAAGAAAAAATCTAATTGATTGGCTCCGTTATGACATTAATGAGAAGAAGAAGAAGTAGTAATTAAGAACAAGTTGAAGAAGAAGATGATAACGATGACGATCAACCTCCAAGTTTAGACTTGTCTTTCTCTAACCTCTCGAATAAGCTTGAGAGAGCTCTCAAACCTTTGATTTGGTACTGTAATGCCATTATATAACCTGCAGTTTCATAGAACAGTTTATCCATTCCTAAGGATTCACCACCAGGAACTATCCTCTGTAATGCTTCTATCTTCTTCTCTATCTCTTCCCTATCTTCTTCTTCGTGATCTTCTTCTTCTACTTTCTAGCCATCATCAGAGATCGTCTTTGTCTTCTTCCTAGTGGCGGCGGCGATGGTAGAGGGTTGGTCTCTGCTGCGGCGGCGCCTTTGTGGTGGGCGCCGGAGAGAGTCATGAACTCCGGTGGGAATGTGGGGGACAGCGGAATTGTCAGGTTTGGAGGGGAATGCGGGTATGGGAATGTGGGTTGGTTCTGAATTCTGTGCTTCTACCATAGACAGATGAGAACGGAGGAGAGAATTAGGGGGAGAGAGAGAGAGAGGAGAAGGAGGAGGAAGCAAGAGGAGAAGGGGGAGGGTTAAATTATTGTGGAGCTCCAGAAATGTCAATGCCAACGAAACTGGGCCCACCACCGGTCTTGCAATTAGCCACCATGTTTCTGCTTGGAGTCTCGCTTGCTATCGGGGACCTCAATTAGAGCGTGGCCCAACCCCTGCCTTACCTCTCTCTTTCTATTAGCCGACTGTTTTTCTTTTGTTTATTTTAGGTCTAAAGTTATTAAATTACATTTATAATTTATTAGTATTGTTTATGAATAAATCATTATTTCTTTTGTAAATATAAATTTTGCAGTTTAAAGTTTAATATTTTTTTCTTATAGCTAAAAGTAATTATTTCATTTAAAATAATTGCGGAAGAGTTTGTATGCCATTGGCCACCAAATATATACAGAAAGGATATATGAAATTTTAACTATTTTTTTTTATTTTCTCCCATTAATTATATATTATATTACTATATTAATTACCTTTCACATACTTTTTTTCTAATTCACTCTCCCTTCATAAAAAATATATTTTTAAAATAATATATATAATTTAAATTTATTTCATTTAAAAAAATTATTTATCTAAATTGATTATTTATATTTTATGTACAAGAGTATATGCATGATGATTTTGGCTAAGAAATTATAATTATAAAGTTATATAGTTAAATTAAAGAGATCTATATAAAATTAATAAATTTTTAGTTGATATGATAGATGATCTTAATTTTTAAAAAAATAAAAATTTAAATATTAAAAAATGTGTTAAGATAAAGGAAAATTTTTTATACTCTACACATCAAAAAAGTAGTGATTCTTTAACTACAACAGAAATATAGAGATCTCTATAAGCATTTTTAAATCCTAAATATATATGTGCCTTAATCCTATCGAATTTGTTTACTTAATTTATCTAAATTTTTATTTTTACTTATAAAATAAAATTAAAAGATGGAGAAAGGAGAAAAAGGATGGGAGGGAGAGTAGTAGGGGTAAAAAGGGAAAAGTGAAAATGGGGGACCCAGTGGATACAAAAACATTTGTGGTTATCACATGAATCCCTCGAAGGGAACGCCAACCCATGGGCCTGCACACTCACCCTCTCTCTCTTCCCTGTGCCTTTTGCTTGGGATCATATCATATCATCTCCCACTCATTCAACTTCTCTCTCTGCCACCTGGCACCTTTCCCTCCTTACCCCACCTTGAGCCCCACCAAACCCCCCCCCCCTATATCTAGTATTTTATCTAACTCCTTATAATATTACTACTACTAAAAAATATGCTAAGGACATGCGTACTTTTGTTTATATTCTTTTTTATTTTTGAGATCTTTTAAAGTAAGGTCATATTTTTAATTTCCAAATTTTTTATCTTAATTTTATTTATTTTAATTTTTAATTTAATAAAAATTATTTATTTTATGTTTATAATTTTTATTTAGTGAAAATTCAATTTTTAAACTCTAATTCGTTCAATTCTTATTTTTTTTATAGTTTTAACTATTTAAAATAAATTAAAATAAAAATTTAATCATTTATATTTATTTTAATAGTTTCAATTTTAAAAATATATTCTTACTCTTTTAAATTTAAACTTACCAATTTCACTAAATAGAAAATGACTACTCATCATAATTAAATAATGACAATGTAATTAGACATTGAAAAAATATATTTGTATATTTTAATTTTTTAAATTTGTTATGTTTTATATTAAAAAAATTAAAATTTAGATATATTTTTAATATCTAACTGCTAAGTCATATTTTAAATTTACTAGCTCATTATTTTCTGTTATTCAGATTAAAAATATTAAATTTAAAAAATTTAAAATATATTTTTTAAATTTAAATGATTAAAATAAAATTTGATATAAATATAAATAATAAAAAACTATACTTTAACTCTTAAAATATTAGTTTTTAAGGTTTAGAACATAATTTTAGTTCTTCTATTTCATTTATAAAATGTAATAGCTAATATTTTATATGATTAAAATTATGTAGACCAAATTATATTGAATCAAAGTGTTTAAATTAAATTTTAATTAAGTCAAAACTTATTGACTTTGTTTAAGAAAAGTTGAGTCATTTGGGCTCGATATAATCACAATTTATTGTTTTTTTTTATTTCACACCCTCGTTTACTTTTTTCAACTTTTAATCACCTGTTTTATAAAAAGTATTCATTTGTTTCATTTACTTTAACAATGTCAAGTGAGAGAGTAAGTTGCTACTAAACAAAAAAAAAAGGTAAAATGAATGAGAGCATCATAGAGGAATTTCAATTAAAAGATTGAATTAAGATATTAAAAGTAGAAAAAAATTAAAAAAATATTTATTATAAAATTTATTGTTTAAAAACATATAATAATTCAGATAATTAAGCATGTAGCACTCTTTTTAAAAATTGTGTAATATATATTCAGTTATATATAAATATATTATATTTTATGTATAGTCATAGATTTTTTAGCAATTGTTTTCAAAATTTTAATATTATTAATGGATTGACAAAATTAGAAAATAGAAAGAAAACATTTGATGAAATAGACAAAAAAAGAAGGTAGGATGTGGAGGAGAGAGAAAGAGGAGAAATGGAATGGGGTGGTGTTCGTGTTTCCAAGGAGGGAACTAGTGGAAGGACTGAGTCATGGGGCATATCCCATTCCATGGGCCTCACTTCGTTCTCCCCACAACCTCTTTGTTTTTGTTTTTTTTTTAAATATATTTTTGGTATCCGTACCCATTTATTGTCCCATTTTTGCATCCCCTTTTGGTCAACCTTCTACCTATTCTTTAATCCAATTATAATCTCTTTAATTTTTATTTTTATTTAAATTTAAAACAAAAAAGGAGCACTTTTTTCTATTCCCTAAATCAGACTTTGTCAGATTTTACATATTGACCGGATAAGAGAAAAATAATTATATTTTAAATAAAATATATATTTAGTATTTTATTTTTATATTATTTTTTATTTTAATCTTTTAAATTTAAAAAATATATTTTTTGTACTTTAAAATTAATACCATTAATTTCACTTGCTGAAAACGCTGATTAAACATATAAAAATGATGAGTCAACAAATAAAAAATATTTATTTAAAATTTAATACTAATACATTAATTTTAATTTAAAATATATGTAAAAGAAATAAATAGGTAGCAATTCTAGATTTTTATATTTATTTGAGGTTTATTTTAGTTTTAAAATGTAAAAATAATTATATTAGATAATTAAAATTAAAATTTAGAGATACTTTAAAATTAATTAATTACTAAGTCACCATTTAAAATTATTTGAGTTAATCTGTTTTTTGTTAGTAAAGTTAATAATATTTTTTTAAATTTAAGGGATTAAAGTGAAATTTGATGTAAATGTAAATTAACAATAGTATATTTTAGCCTTATAATTTTTATTTCCGTACAATGCGTGAAGAATTTTGTTAGACGTGAACAAATAAAAACTTGTTTTATTTCAAATTTTGCTACCAAGATTATTTCAGCAATAGATCGATGGTGGAGGGATGTTTTTTTATATGGGGAACTAGGTCATTTCATAAAACAAAAAAAAAACTTAATTTTTGAATACTTTCTAAAAATTTTATAAGAGTTCATCTAGGGATCATTTTAAATTTTTCATATTATGGTAACGTCTTTCTCCCATTCTTTCATGGGGTTCGTAATTTTCCATTTTTATTGCCTACAATCCAAATTTTATTTTATATTGTATTTCTTAATATTAGATTAGGAACCACAAAATCCACAGAGAAGGACGAAATATCTCGCTCTTCCAATTTCTTCTTCATTTTACGAGGTATACTAGCCTTAAATCCTTTGTATAGATTTTCGTGCTTTGAGGTGAGTTTTAGTTTTTAATAACTATTTATAGATTTTGTTATTTTGAATAAATAGATATATGTAATATAAATTTTATATAAAAAATTTGTACTTCTTATAAATCATGAAACGGTTACCTTTGCTTAGATTTCATATAATAAACAAAAAGAGTTGTCTAGCCACACACACTATATATATATATATATATATATATATATGTACTTCTTCTTATTTTTTTACTATGAGAGATTGTTAATTATTTTATATAAATAAATGAGTATTAGTCATATTATTATTTGTATTTTAAATTAATAAAATTTAACTACTTTCCTTTTATTAAATAATGTGACTAATAAGTAATTAAATTAATTTTTTAATATATTTTTATTATCTTATTTCATCTCTTATCTGTATTTATAAAATTATTATTTATATTTATAAATTGGTTTTTTTAAAAATATTAAAAGAAAAAATTATTTATTAATAACTATACTAATATCTTATATTTAAATATATTATTAATATGTTTTTGCATTTAAATTGATGGAAATAAAAATAAAACTAACAATTCTTCTACGGAGCATATATCTTTTTAAGAAAAGTAAACAAGAAGCTCACATTTCCTCATTTTCAATTAAGCTTTAAAATTATAATTTTAAAAGTTTTTTTAATAAAAATTTAATTTAATAAAATTTTAAAATAAACAGTTATATTTATTTAAAAAAAATTTAGATTAAACTATAGTTTCAGATAAACTGGTCAGCAACTTTTAGAATAGTAAAAGAATTTATAGACTACTCAATTATTATTTTATCCTTACTTTTTCATATATCCTCCCTTCTCTCTTTTATATATTTTTTACTATCTCTTATCTTTCATCCATTTTTTCTCCCATCTCTCCTCTATTTTATATATTTTTCACTCTCTCTCATCTCTCATATTTTTTTATAAAATTATATCCTTTTTAATAATTTTTTAATTATAATTTTTTTATAATAACTATTAAAACACTCATTTACGTATAATTATTTTTTTTATAAATATTTTTTAATTTTTTTTAAATTACTCAATTTTTTTTATAAATTATTTTCTAAAAATATATTTAAACACCCGTTAAAATAATTATTAATATCATAAATTAAAATAATAAAAAATATTAAAGGAATGGACCCCGGGAAGGCAGGAAAAGTACGAGGTATAGTATCTATGCAAGGAATAATTGGGAGAGCTGTTAGACACGGGCCCTGCGTAAATGTTCCAGCACCAGCATGCAGGCACAGTCATCTATTTCATTTTCTTCTGTAATAAAATCCAAATTCCAATACCCTTTGTAAAACGTAACCTCAAGTGATGCGCTTCCCATTGTAGTACACTCCGTTGGATTCAATATATAAAAAAATATTTTAGAAAAAACATTTGGTTCAAAGTACGTATAAGAGATTAATAAGATAATTAATAATTATTTTTTGTTTTTATCTTCTAAAAAAAATAAATGATAGATAATAAATATATATTTAAAAATTATATTATTTAGTAAAGATAAAATGGATAAATTTTATTATTTTAAAATATATTAAATAATTTAACTAATATTTTTTAATTTATATGAATTAATTAACAATATCTTATATATTAGATCGGAGGAAGTATCATATAAAATTATTTATCAAATATCACCACTTTAAACATAAATTATTTTTATAATAATTTTATAATACTCCCTCTCCTATCTTAATTATAGGTCAAAGTCTTTAACACATACTTAGTCCCAAGGCAAAAAGTATGGTTGTTAAATTTGTTTTCCAATATTGCCCTTCCTTAATTCCAAAAGGTTGTTAGCATGGTTTTAACTATTAGAAGAGAGTATTTTATTATGGTCATTAATTCTAGTGAAGGGCTACATTATAAAATTATTCCATTTGGTCTATAATATAAGTTATTTCAATCAATTCACCGAAATTAATAAATAATAGTTAACACATTAACTGTATTTTAAATTGATTTTTATTTTTAACTTTACCCATTATTAAATGGGGTTTTGAATGAGAGAGATGAATACACATAGCCACATTTAAATATTAATTATAAAAATAAAATTGATAGATAAATATTAATTTTTTTTAAAGTGACTTATATTATGGACTAAATAATTATTTTATAAGTGACTTATATTATGGATTGGGAGTATGTGTTTTTTTATCTATTCAAGGATATCAACTAACACTTCTTAAGAATTGTGTTATTAGTGAATTGTGATTTATAAATAAAATAAGAAATAATACAGAATCTCTATGTAGCAAGTTGTAAAAGTAACAGTGGCAAATGACCAGACTTGATTCCTCTATTCTTATTATTTATAGAATAGAGAGAGGATAATTTTTTTTTGATTTTATTTATAACTCATATTATTAATTTTTTATATGAATGTATAATTTTATCATTTACTTATTATTATGTTTATATGCTATAATGTTTATTAAATAGAGGTAAAATTAGAAAGTTATTAAATTTTAAGATAGAGTTAATAAAGTTTAAGATTTTTTTAATCTCTGTGAAATATGTTAGAAGTGACTGATAAATAGGACTATAGGATTAGAAGAGAATACATGATTTTTTTGGTAAAAAAATATTGTATCACATAACTGATAGTTTATAAATTAATTATTCAGGAGCGTAAATATCACTGAAGTGGGTTATGCCTCTCTCAACCAAGTATTTTTCTATACGCACAGTCTGATTTAAACTTAATATATTATATTTAAATAATTTAGCTATCTATCAGCTGTACCAAACTTTATTGATGAGGAGAAGGCATGATGGTATTATAAACTTTATATTGGAAGTGACTTATAAATAGGATTATAGGAGTAGAAGAGAATACATGATTTTTTTGGTAGAAAAAATGTCATATCTCCATCCGATAGCTTATAAACTAATTATTCAGAGGTGTAAAAATCACTAAAATATACTTTTTTTCCCAAATAAAATATTTTTTTATACGTGCAGTCTAATTCAAACTCAGTATATCATTTAAATAATCTAGCTACATGAAGGAGAAGACATGAAAGTGTTGGAAATTGAAAGTCTTTGAGGATAGTAAAAGAGGCCAAGACTAAAGCCCATCAAAGAAAAGCCCAACTAAAGCCCGAGGTATATAATAAAACAAGGGCCCAACATATGTATTAAGAAAACCCATTGGACGAGGTCACATGAAGTTGAGAACGAATCATGGACCGGACCCATCACTTTTTGAAAGATTATAGAAAGTTGATAGGTGAATTATGTCTAGAAACTCGAGAGCTTACCATAGTAAGAGCATATCCTTTACAAATGTTTATTTAGTTAATAAAAAAATAATTTATAATTTATAAAGTTATGAGTTCAAATTATATTGCTGGTATAAGAATTTTATTGATAGACGATCTATAGATATCTCTATAAAGTCTCATTAAGTATTAAAGTATAACTTGTCAAACTTTCGAGATCTAATTTACCTAATTATTTTTAATAAAAATATCTAGAATATTTATAAGGTTTACAGTAACATAGATATTTCTTTCATAATATTGACCAACTCAATATGACATAGGTGGCAGGGATTTTTTCCCCTAAACAAATGGAGAGAAGTTGTGTTTTCCAGCATACATGCATGCATGCATGCCTATTTTCTTTTTTCGTATAGAGTTTTTCTGCACGTGACGCATCGTTATAGAGTAATAGTATCTTTTACTAATAGGGAATTACCTTTTCAAATAAATTATATAAATTAAAATTCTCACAAAATATTTTTATAAACACAAGAAATTTTTTAAAAGGAAGATACCCTGGCACAAACATTTTAAAAGAAGGCACCCGAAGTTTGTTCACTAAGGAAGGTGGAGAACAAAAGCGAAAACAATAAGCAACGCGGCGTAACACGATTGGTTAAAGGTGATGCCCGAAAGTTTCGCAGCCAAAAAGGCGAGTGAACTCCGTTGCCTTGCCGCCGCAATACGACGTCACTACTGTTTCTCTCTGTAGTGATTGTAATATTCCACTGCGCTCACTCGCACATACGTTACTGTTCCCTTGCTCCATCCCTCAACCTGATTGGTTGAACCTCAGTGAAAGTCGTCCCACTTTTCTTCTTAATTGCCACGTTTCGGTTACACAGTACCGCCACTTTCGTTTAATTTTAATCAATCATTCAATCATGTAGAGCAGAAAATTCCATTATTAGTAAAAAAAATTATAAGCCCTTCAAATATCCACCAAAATTATTGTCCCAACAAAAATATCTAAGAAAATTATTAATACAAATTATCAGCACACATTTGATAAGTTCACGATTCGTTTTTTGTAATCTTTATTTTAAATTTAATCCAGAGCAGATTTATTTTAAAAATTAGGCACTCTAAATTTATTTTATTACATTATAAAAATTGAATATTTTCTTATTTTAATAGGATAATAATATAAATTGAAGATACTTAATCCTTAATATATAACATAATTAAAAAATTAATTTTAATTATAAATATAATATATATTTATTATATTTATTAAATTTTTATAAACTACCTTATATATACTCCCTTAATAATAATTATGTAAGAGATAGAGGGAGAAAATATCATTTTAAAAAAATATAATATATTAACTAATTACTTTAATTTAATCAAATTAGTTACACATATTTTATATTAAGGATAAAATAAATAATATTTAATAATTAATTTATGAATTTATGTATAAGATATAGAAAAAAAAGAGAGTGATGAAGGAAATTAAAGAAAATGATTAGGCTATTAGGGTATTTTAAAAAAATATATTATATTAACTAACTTAATAAACTTATTTAATATAATAAAATTAGTTAAATATATCATATATTAATGATAAGAGGAGCATATTTAGAGGATATACAAAATTTTAAATATTATTTTTTATTTTACCCTATTAATTATGTGTTATAATGCCATATTAATTATCTCAAATATTTTTTTTATTCATTATCACTCTCTAAATAAAAAGTATTTGTGTCGGATAAATAAGACAGGAGGGAATAGTAATTTATGAATTATTGGGGTTAAATTTAATATGTTAAAAATAAAATGCTACTACAATCTACACACACGGCTAGGAATATCTCGAAAATCTGCTCTCCATTTTTTGGCAAAAAAAGTAAAATACGTATAGTAATAAAATGAATTTATAAGTGAGGTGTGTGTAATATTACAGACACACGCACACACACACACACACACACACACATATATATTCTTAATTCTTAATTTTAGAGACGGACAGTGCTTGCATATGGATTCTTGAATACCTTCGTGTCAACGGACGCCAAAATAAATTCAAATATGGCACAATTTCAGTACTCAAGACTAGACAGCCAAACTGAGAGAAAAGAAAACATAACACGTATCTATTTTTTCTTTCTACTTTTTAGTTTTCTCTGTAAATAAATAAATACATTTTTATGAAATTCTTATAAGTACCTTCTACTTAATTTCCCCGTACGAGTTCTTCTTCTTCTTCTTCTCTCCAATCATTTCTTGCTTTCTCTTTTTCTCCCTTGATTGCTACCCTTTTTTTCTTCTTGATTTAAAGTCGTGAAATTTTCTCTCACTTCTCTTACTCTGGTTTTCCGGCGATGGACGAGGAAGTAGAAGAGTGAAAGGAAGAAATATCTCTGCCTTCTACGAAACTCTCCCTCCCTACCCAGTTTCCGTGATCAACACAACTGTTTACACCGTCAGCTAGAAAATCTATCTTCCATGGACGCCCTCTAGCGCTTCCCTCACTCTCTTATACTCTCTTCTCCAGGTACCATATGTTTTCTTCTCCTTTCACTTTCTTCCACGCTTTCTAATTCTTCAAATTTGAAACTATTCTTTCTTTTAGACTTTCTTTTGCCGATATCCAGCAAATAGGATTTTTAGAATTTTGGCAAATTAAACCTGAGCTGTCTTGTGAGAACTTAGGAACTGTATCTTTTTCTTGGTGGGGCTGCTGCTGCTGATTCAATTTGCTTGGTGATTTCGTGTTGGAACTTGAGTTGACTGTTATCAGTTCCAATTGTGGTGTCTTCAAGTCATATAGAACTGTGCATTTCTGCTTACAGAACATATAATCTGTGGATTGTTGTCGACTGGGTTATTTTGCTCTGGGACTTTGTTGACTTAGTAGGCAGTTGTGAAAAGCTGCGGTTTTGTTATAGTCTATCAGCTGTCAACTTTTCTCTAGCTTCACCGTTATTCTCTACTTCCTTTAATCTGGCCGTCTTATTATATATATTTATGCTCTTATGGTTACAAACTACAAAGCATGTCATCTTTTGGAATTCTAGGTGAGTCGAAATAGTGCTTTTTCTCATCTACCGTTATCGACAGCTTGATAAAAGGGGTTTAATGTAATAGAAGCGAGTGAACGTAGTATGATTAAAGAATGATCAGAATGGAGAAAGTTGTGATTACTGCTTCTTTTCTTGGCATATTTTATTCGAGGGAAAGGCAGGGAAATTGCGGTGCTCTTGTTTGGAAACATAAAGGACACAAATGAATATGCTAGAACTTTGTAATAACCTACTACCATATCTTTTTTCTATAAATCGGTCCACTTGCCACTTTATTTGATTTTCCACCCCCTCCCCCCTCACCCTCTTGCCTTTCTCTTTCTCAACCAATAAAAAAGAGAGAAAATGGATTCCAATGAGAACCAACATTCCTTTGCTTTTGTTGTACTAATTATCCCATTGGGTGGTATATCCTATGTAACGATATAGAATAATGAGGAAACCTTTGCCTGTCTCTAGGCACACTGAATTATGACACTCCTTCCTTACTTAATTGTGGCAATATTTTGTGATGATACATGACAAAATTTGTTTCACTATGGTTCTAACTATAGTCTTTCCAGAGTTGATACTCAAAGGTTTACTCACATTTTCTTTATTCTTATTCTGCTTTCAGAAAGCCATTCAATGGAGTCAGAGGATAAGCATTCTTTGGATTCTAAGTCAGCCTGTGGATCGGCAGGTGCTTCTTATTTTGTGTGCAATGCAAACATTCAGTTGTAAACATAGAATTCATGTTTTTAAATCAATTATGCACACTGTTTTTATAGGTCCTTATGGGGTCTCTCCACGAAGTGTTGCTAAAAAAGTGGAAAGCAGTGCTTGGGGGATACCGCATGGGTCTGGGGCACATCATGCATCTAATGATGCTAGCTTGTTTTCAAGTTCTCTGCCTGTTCTTCCACATGAAAAGTGTAAGCTTGGGATTCTCTTACACACGCAATACTAGAGTTTCCTGATATGATTTCTGATACTTTTTTTTTTCTTTTTCTTTTGTCAATATGCAGTGAATTTCCCTGATTCAGTGCGTTATGGCCAACCTTTTGATGATAACATGCCAATGTTTAATAAAGACCACAAAGAAGTTGAGGGGTATGATCCACTTGAAGATGTTGAAACCAATGCTATTGGAAACATGCTTCCTGATGATGAAGAAGAGCTATTAGCTGGGATAACGGATGATTTTGACCTGAGTAGATTGCCCAGCCAACTGGAGGATTTGGATGATAATGATTTGTTTGGTAGTGGAGGAGGGCTAGAAATGGATTTTGAGCCCCAAGAGAGTCTTAAGATTGGCATGTCAAAGATGAGCATTACTGATGGAGTTGCTTCAAATGGTATGGGCCATTATGTACTTCCAAATGGCGTGGGACCTGTGGCTGGGGAGCATCCCTATGGAGAACATCCATCAAGAACATTATTTGTGAGAAACATTAATAGTAATGTTGAGGATTCTGAATTAAGATCACTATTTGAGGTATTCTACGTTCAAGCTAGTGCTTCAATGAAGTTTATCTATCTTTTGATGCCTTTTTGATGTGGATGATAATTGTGCTTTTGTTTTTTAGGTGCATTTCTTTGCTCATTTTAGTTCCCTCCTTTATAGTAAATTTATTCATATTCCTATGTTGATTGTGAGCAAAGCAGAGTTGAATAATAATACTCTTTCTTTGCCTATATTTATCTTAAAGAAGACAGAGGAAAGTTGATGGAAACTTTCCACCCTTTGTCTTTAAACTTCCAGAACTTGATATTTTGATAGCCTAGCATTCTCATTTTTCTTCCTTTTCTTTCTTTCTTTTCTATTTTAACCAAAGATGCTGCATGCCTATATGTTTAACGGACTGCAGTGCATCTGTCCCATAATATAACAAATGCACCTAAGCCTAAAACTATGTCACTATTATTACAATCAACATTTTGATATCTACGACTTTCTCGTTCTGTGACTTTTTTTATTGTCATTGTGCTGCTTTGCTGAGAGATACTTCCAGTTGAAGTTTGAATGATTTACTTTTTAATTGTACGTTTTTTATTCTACATTGAGGATGGGTTTTATATTGTATTTTGTTATATTTTTCCAGTCTTAATTTTCTGTATTTCTTCTTTTATTGTTTTATCCTTTTATTTGGACAGCAATATGGGGATATTAGAACTTTGTACACTGCATGCAAGCATAGGGGTTTTGTGATGATATCTTACTATGATATTCGAGATGCTCGTACTGCAATGCGTGCTTTACAAAACAAGCCCTTGAGACGAAGAAAACTTGACATCCATTTTTCAATTCCTAAGGTTTGACTTTTTTTTAACTACACTTAAGATATAATTAATATGATTTCTGTTATTGGCGATTTTAATCTTTTATGATACTGTTTAGGACAACCCCTCTGAAAAAGACGTCAACCAAGGAACTCTTGTAGTGTTCAATTTGGATCCGTCAGTATCAAATGATGATCTTCGTCTAATATTTGGGGCTTATGGGGAGGTCAAAGAGGTAAAATTTCTGCAAGTGTGCTCGCTGTCCATCTGAATTTCTTGTTTGGATCTCTTAGTTTTTACCTTGTCATGTATTAGTTGTTATCTTTTTACTTGGTGTTAAAAATTGCAGATAAGGGAAACACCACATAAGAGACACCATAAATTTATTGAATTTTACGATGTTAGAGCAGCTGAGGCAGCACTTAAGGCATTAAATCGATGTGATATTGCAGGGAAACGCATCAAACTTGAACCCAGCCGCCCTGGTGGGGCAAGAAGAAAGTAAGGTTTCATGTTGGTCGTTTACATTCTAAACAGTTTGTCAGCAAAATATAACGCACTTTTATTTCACCTGCCTGGTCAATGACTTGAGTATCCTAAAAATATGCTGCACTGTTACAGCATCGGGGTTGTGGATATTATAAAATTAATATAGTATATAAAAACAATATTCTTCTAACATTATTGGATTACTATTTGTTGAAATGACATTTTTTAAATCATCATATATCATTTAAAAACAAAATTCTTCTGTCACAATTCAGTTACCATCATCGAGGTAACATTTTATTAATGCAATGGGTGAGGTGTTTTCTCGAGTTACATATTTTTCTTAAAAAAAAAAAAGAATTGAATGTTCCCATGTAATTTTGTTTCCCTCACCATCTTTTAAGCAACTGCTGCTAGTCTATGGCATTTTGTTTCCTCCTTTTTTGGTGGTTAATTAGTCTTTCCCTTTAAATCTTGTAGACTTGAGGCTTCACTCTCTTATGCATGTTGGTGTTTCTTTTTTCTTTATATTACATTAGCACTTATTTATCTTTGCTATGTTCTGGGGGAATATTAATCCTGCGTTAAGCACAAAATTAGCCACTTACTACTTGCGTTCATCACTTATGCTTAGTGGCTAATGTAGAATCACACAAATATATGGTGGTTCACTAAATTAAAATGCCATTAACATCAGAAATGGTGTCAATATCACTTGAAGTAGTTATGTGGCCGTTATTGTTGTACTTAATTGATCCAGTACGAAATTAGCTATGCCTTTTCTCTTTTTAGTTGGATGCAACAACTGAGTCAAGAGCTGGACCTAGATGAAGCCCGAACTTTTAGACATCAAGGAGGTTCACCATTAGCCAGTTCCCCTCCCGGTAAGTTTCTTTTATTTTTTCCTTCTTTCTCATGCTCAGTTCTATACTATAGAGTTGTATCGTTTTTTAGAAGCCTTTTCAGTTGGAATATGAATTAAGGGGCAAATTTGTGCAGGTAACTGGGCACAATTTGACAGTCCAGTTGAACATAGTTATTTAAGTTCTTTTAGCAAGTCTCCAGTAAATAGCAACCATTCATCTGGGTTGGCCGCACTTCTCTCCCCTCATGCATCAAACTCTACAAAGATTGCTCCAATTGGCAAGGACTCAGGAAGAGTTAATAGTTCAAATCAGACATTTACAAATGCAGTATCAACACAAGGAGTAGCTTTTCAGAATTCACTGTCCTTTCCTGAGCTAAAAGCAAATGCAAGTTCTAGACCCGTTGCTGCTTTTGGTGAATCAAGCTCAACTTCATCAAGCATCGGAACCTTATCTGGTCCTCAATTTCTTTGGGGAAGTCCAACTACTTCTTACACACAACATTCAAACACTTCTGCTTGGTCTTCTTCTTCTTCTGGGCTCCCTTTAACATCTAGTGGTGAGAAGCAGGGTTATACTAATCGATACAGTTCCTTTCTTGGTTCCCGCTCCCATCATCATGTGGGATCTGCTCCTTCTGGCCTTCCTCTTGAAAGGCATTTTAACTATTTCCCAGAGTCTCCAGAAACTTCTTTCATGAGTCCAGTTTCATATGGGAGTATAAATCACAGTGATGGGAACTTCATGAACATGGGTGTTCGTGCAGCTACTGGGGTTATTGGCCTTTCAGGAAATACAACTGAAATTAATTCACCTAGTTTCAGGTTGATGTCACTGCCCAGGCATAGTTCTTTATTGCTTGGAAATGGTCCTTATTCTGGAGTGGTTGCAAATAATGAGGGGTTTACTGAACGTGTTCGGAGTCGGCGACCTGAAAATAGTGTGACACAAATTGATAGCAAGAAGCAGTATCAACTTGATCTAGACAAAATTATCAGTGGGGAAGATGCAAGGACTACTTTAATGATTAAAAACATTCCTAATAAGTATGAATGTTAATCTATTGATGTGCTTTGATATATTAGGAATTTGAGTTGGGTTGCATATGCTATTTCTTTTTATGATTTTGTGATCCGTCTTGCCTTTTAGGTACACTTCAAAGATGTTGCTATCTGCAATTGATGAGAACCACCGGGGCACTTATGACTTTCTCTACTTGCCCATTGACTTTAAGGTATACTTAATTTGTAAATTGTTTTATTTGCTGAATGATGTTTTTCAGGATGCCTTTTTGCTTAAAATTCTTTTTTACTTGCAGAACAAGTGTAATGTGGGTTACGCTTTCATCAATATGGTGTCTGCTTCTCATATTGTTCCTTTCTATAAGGTTTAAACTTTGATTCTTTCTCATGTCACAGTTTATATTTTGGTACTGTTATTTCAACTTAGTTTGTGGCTTTGTGCTGTAGGACTTCTTAATGTGACATTGTACCATGACATTATGAAAACAAACACCTAATCTGATATTTGCTCTGAAAATTCGTAATAAAATTTCATGCATTTCATTGGGAGTTTTTGGCTTTATTCTTAAATTTTGTACTGGTCTCAATAAACATGTACATAATTTAGTGAAGTCTTACCATTGAAATTTATGCAGGAATTTAATGGGAAGAAATGGGAAAAATTTAATAGTGAAAAAGTTGCATCACTGGCTTATGCACGGATCCAGGGAAAGGCTGCACTTGTGACACACTTCCAAAATTCAAGCTTGATGAATGAGGATAAGCGATGCAGGCCAATTCTCTTCCATTCAGAGGGCCAAGAGATTGTTGACCAGGTACTCATTTGTTTTACTATAGTCTAGAATGTCTACTAAAGTACTAGACACAATTCTCAGTGACTTGTATTGGCATTTGATAAGATAGCTCTGTCCCTTCAACTTCTAGTTTCATTGATCAGGATAAAACCTATATTAGTATAGGTCAAAGTTGATTATAAAGGTTAAGCTTTAAATAAACAAAACGTCAGTTTAAGTTTATGTTTCTGAGGAGGCTTGAGCTTGGTTAGCAGAAAGCTGGATTCCTCCCCTGGGTAAATGTTTGTGTTTCAACACTCTCTGACAATATACATTTTATGCAATTCGTGTGAATTTGGCATTTAGTTGAAGAGGAAAGCTCGCAGTTTTAAGTGTCTGGTTGCCTTCACTTTTAGTGTTGGATTGTGTTAATGGCTTTCCATAGGTGTTCTCATTTTTTATTTAAATGCTGCGTTGGTGTTGGATATACAGAGTGGCAGGGCAGCTTTGTTACATTATTGCTCCCTTTGGTTTTCTGTTTTCTTTTAAGAGATATTGTATCCTCTTGTAGCCTTCCCCGTTTCCTCAGACATAAATGATATCTTTCCTTTTCCTAAAGGATCATGAGTCCACTTTCTTTTGTTGAGGTTGAGGATGGGCATTCTTATGGGTTCTTATTCACTTGATCAAAATCTTTAAAAAATACTTAGATTAATTGTTGAAGTAATACGAGGTTTGATTCATACTTCAACACTATATTGTAGATGAAGATAATTCTCTTGTTCTTAACTTCTTGCTGAATATCAAGTCTAGTAAGAAAAGATGGTTTGTTTTGATCGATGTAATATTCAGGTTATTGACTAAATATTTTATGAATTTAAACACGGATTGAAGCTGCTTGCTACTATTTTAGATCTTGAAAAGCCTAAATAAATTTGGAGTGTACTGCTTCAAAGATGGATGATATTCTTTCTTTCATCTACGTAAAGATTATTTTCATGACTTAATGGTTATGGAATATATAATATGAACTTCGGATGTGGTTCATGTCCAAACCTAAATCGATTGATGTACCCATGAAGAAACATTTACGTACAGATTGATTGATTTTGAGATAGCTACACAGATATCAACTTGAAATAGTTATACCGTTGATACTTTCTCGCTTTAGGGTAAAAACTAAAATTATGTATCTGCTGTTTAATGGACAAAAATATGGCTTAGCATTTTTCTATTTACATCATCCAGGAACCTTTCATATCCAGCAATTTGAACATTTGCATCCGTCAACCAGATGGGTCATACTCAGGTGATTTGTTGGAAAGCCCGAAGGGCGATTTGGACGACAAGCTGTAGACAAAAGTAACTATTTAATGCATATCTTATTCCTAGTCACACAACAAATGGGTCTAGGAGTCCTAACCACTGAACAGAAATCTTTAGCTGTACAAAGTTGTTGACTCATCCAAAAACCAAACCAAAGTGTATAAAAGCACTGTGATGGAGCCTCAACATGTTCATAGTTCATAATAATCATCATCAAAGCCAAAGAAGCAGAGGGCAATTTCTTGTTGCATGGAGAAACAATTGTTATCTAACCAGCAGAGAATAAGTAGGAGTCTAAGCGAGGACAGTGACATGTCGCGACAACACTGCGGCAGTTTGCAGGGTCTTGGTGTAATTTGAACTGTCATGATGTCAATTGTCATATGTATGCCAACTTGTGGAAAGTATAATTCTATTCTGTTTGGTATTTGCTATTTTTTCTTCCTTATATCATCCGTTGCTCTGGTCCTTATGGTTTACCTGCTGATATAACTTGATGTGTATATGGAAAAACATCGAACTCAACTCACTATCAGAAGTTTGTACAGATGGTATTATTAGTCCATTGTTGTTGATGTCTTGTAAATGTATAGAATTTCGATGACAGTACAGTGTTTCTTCTTGCCATTGTAATTATTTGATGAAGTGGAAACTTCTTCATTGTGAATGTATTGTTTCATTTAATCACTACTAGTTAGGGGATCTGATTAATTACTGTGGCACCTGAAGCATGAATATGCTTGGGAATATGCCAATTATGGTATTTTCTTTGATAAAATTTCTTAATTCTGTCAGACCATTATTAATAATAAAAATTACACATGACAATTTTATTAAATATTTTCACCTAATGAATATAAGTGAATAGACTTGAGTTTTTTTCAATACACAAATAGACCTAAGTTTTTTTTTTCCTATTTATTTTTAGCCCTTTTTTCAGGTTGATTCTTCTCTAAAATTGCACCAACTATTTTGTCGGGAAAAACTTATAAAATTACTATTTGAATTTTAAAATTTTAAATCATTTTTATTTCCTAGACTTTAATAGTTATTGAATATACTTATAAGAATTTTTTATTTAAGATTTTAAAATTTAAGTAGTATTTTTATGTGATTTTCCCTATTTTGTTTCTGACTAATGTCATATAAAAAAAAATTCATTAGTGTTATTCGCTAAAAACGTACTCCTTCCGATTATGTTCAAATTCTCATTTTGAAGAGAACTTTTGTTTCTATTTATTTATTTTTTTAAAAAGTTGAAGATTATTAGTTATTGTTTTAGTTTACCTTAATTATATCCTTATCTACCCTAGTTTTAGAAGTCCAAAATACTAGTAACTTTAATTGTTAGGATAAATTAAGGACATATCAAAAAAATTAAAAGAATTAACATATTAATTTTTTTGTTACATTAACATATTATATTTTTAATTAGTAATACATTATAATTATATTTTTAGTTAGTAAGCGAGTATCCATGATCATAATTATAGAAAGGTATTTCAGGTAAAAACATAGATTCATATCAGATGTTGATTGGTAGGTATGATGCTTAATCCATCCCTTCAAATAACTGAACACTCAACCACCCTAAAGAAATACTCTTGCTTTTTTTTTTTTTTGGCCTGACAAATAAAAATTACTTTAAATTTGAATAACCTAGTCCCATGCATTTATACTCGCCTCTAGTGAATTAATACGATAATTAAATAATAAGAGAATTATAAAATGACAATGAAATTTTGAAAAATTCAGGAAGTGTCAAGTTTTGAAAGGAGAAAGGAAATAGATAAAATATTTCTTTTAAGTTTTAATTATTAAACTCTTGTGAAAATATAGCTTCAGTCTTTCCCCCCTTTTCAGTTAGAAAAATAGTGAAAATATGCTATTTTATTATAACTGAGTTCTTTTAAAAGAGCGTCTCATGTATTATTTTTCAAGCACAAACATCCCACTTTTTAAAAGTATATTATCCTTTCTATTGATTGTGTTCTGTGTCAACTTTTAAGAAACTACGTTTCCCTAGGCAGTCAACTACTACGTGCCTGTTTTATTTTAAGAAAATCAAAATTTTAAAATATGACCTAGATTTTTTTTAAAATAAATAATTATATTTATTTAAATAATTTTTTAGATTAAATTATAGTTTAAAATTAAAATTTTATATAAATTATTAAGATTAATTTTTAAAACTGTAAAAGAGTTTATAAACTATCTAATTATTATTTTACTCTTATTTTTTCTCATTCTCTCATTTCTTTTCTCTTATTTTTAATTAAATCATATAAATTTTAATAATTTATTAATAATAAAAATATTTTTAAAAATAATTAATTAAATGCTTATTTATTAAAAATTATTTATTTTATAAATTTTTTTCTAAATTTTTTTAAAAAATTATCTATAAATTTTTTTATAAACTTTTTAAAAGTGTGTCCAAATCGGCCCTACATCACATCTAACTCATTGAGAGAAAATGAACAAATTATTTTTTTAAAAAAAACTTAAGATGGAATTACATATTTTTTTGTTTTTAAAAAATACATAAAATTCCATAAATAATTATTTAATATTTTAGTCAAAATTCCCGCCTCTCTCTTCCCTTAACATGCCAATTGGTAAAATAGATTAACTACAAGTAGTATACTACTAGTTATTAATATAAAAATTATTTTATTAATTTAAATAAATTAATAAAATTAGATAAATTATTTAATTATAATAAATATGACTTAATCTTTTTAAAATATTCTAGTATAACATTAAATTTTATACTAATTTAAAAGAGGTAAATTAGTTTAAAAAATGATAAATATTAGATATAAAATAAATTAAAATATTATATTTATGATTAAAACTAATTTTACAATTAGCTCTTAAAATCAGGACAAGAGGAGATGAGCATTATCACAAAAAAGGGATAAAATAACAATAATAATATAATTTATAATCAACAACATTTACACTACAAAAAAAAAAAAACGTATATGCTTGTGTAAAATTTATGCAAATTCTCATCACATTGCTTGTTTCTCTATTTTCTAAGAAGGTATCTCTAAAATCTATGTCTGCTTGATTGTGTTGTTGGTCCCAAATTCTCTCCAACAAATACAGAAACCACAAAAAAAAAAAAGACAGGATTCACATATCTCTTTTTTCCCAAACTTTGCAGATGATGAAGAGGACTTGTGTTGTTAATGTATATTTCTCATAAAAGAGGCAAAACTTAATATCTTGAAGAGATGGATCCATTTTAGAGGGAAAAAAATGAAGTGAGAACCCATGGAATGAGAGTATTTGATGTGATGATGAGAGCTTGAGAGGTAGAAGAAGAAGAAGGGACAGGAACTGAGCCAAACACATTAGCACCCACTGAGTTTGTTGTGTTTAAGATTGATGAACTTGTGCTGCATGCAAAATAATTTCATCAACAGTCAATTTCATGAGGGAACAAGAATATTATCAACGAAACCAAATCAACTTTTGTGTAAGGAAGAAAAATCTCACCTTATGGATGGAAACTCACATGTCCCTGTACCTGCGTATCAGACAAATCCATCCATTAGCAATCAAATCAAGAAAAAAAATAATACTCTAAAATATATTTAAAAAATTAAAGAATTATTTAATTATAATCAATGTAAATTAAACTCTCTAAAATATCTCTTATAAAATTATATTATATATATCAGTTTATAAATTAAATAAATTAATTTAAAATAAATAAATAAATATTAAATATAAAATAGATTAATGTGTTATATTTAAGATCAATACTAACTTTCTAACTAACTTCTATAATTAATACTGAAATAGTATTATATTTATTTATTACATCTAGTCCTAATTATAAGAGTAAGTTATTTTTTTATAGATTAATAAAATTAAATAAATTAATTAATTATAATTAATATAAGAATTAATTGATCAATTTGAATAAATTAAAAAATATATTATATAAATTAATTTTAAAAATTATATTTAATTATAATTAACTAATTTATTTTATATAAAAAAATTAACCAAACCCTTCTAACACGAGAGGGAGCATCAACTAAAACTAGATAGATAGCAAGCCATGAATAGTACAACACAAATTTGTTAATTTTTTTACTTTTGTGGTGCAGCTTTCAACAAAGAAGAAAAGAACTCGAGTGAGACTTTTGCTTCACCTAAGCTGGCTCTTTCTGTAGCTGCTATATATATATATATATTATCCCCTAGCTCCATGTGAAGGAAATTCAAGGATGCAACATCAAAGTTTTTTTTTCTCTCATTGTCTTCGAAAAATGTGACCCATGAGCCCTCCATCGGTTTGCGTGCAATTATCAGAACCAATACCACTTTTTCTATGAAAAAAGTCTTATTTTCTCACCCTTATCTCTCTTCACTGTATTCCGTGATAACTGGAGCAGATCTAAATCGGTTTTTGTGTATTATTAGTTGCATATTCTATGTTTTCACCTTTTGGGTTTGCTTTAAAATTCAAACAAAACCTTACGAGAAAAATTCAATTCTATGTAGTACTTCAATTTTCAGGCCTTCTTTGAGCTTGCTCTAAGAATAAATACAGGTAACATAAATAAGAAAATTTCAGTGACTATAAAACTAAAGAATCCTCCATTGTTTCAAAATGGATTTTGAACAGAAATGGACATTAATGTGTGTACTATATAGGCCCGCGCAAGCTCACATTCTGTTAATCTGTTGCTCTAATAAACTTTACCATTTCCCTCACACATGCATTTGTTTCTCTCTTCAAAGTTATTTTTTTAAAAAAAAAAACTGACAGAACTTGAATCCAATTCAATCAACGCACAAGACAAGAACACTCACTATGCCTCTATATTTCTGTGGGGTACCTATTAAATTTTCTGTGTGTTTCTTCTTTTGGGTTCGCTTAAAAATGCAGGTAACATTACTGAGAAAATGTCACAGTGAAAATTTGTAATTAAAAAAAGTGCCTTTTTTACTTACTTGGGTTGGTGCTTGTGATAACAGCAGTTCCACCAAAATTGCAGCTATTGGGCACAGGATTCTTCTGGTAATAGTTATTGAATGCATAAGAAGCATGGTCTCTAACAGAATTAGGGTTATAACATTTCCCTCCTGGTTGAATTGCAGAACAATCAGCTCCACCAAATCCACATGCATAGTCCAGAGCAACCTGTAAAGCAGTCTGTGAAGCAGCTGGTGTAGCAACACACCAACTTGAACCTAAAGAAGAAGAAGGTGGGGAATTTGTAGCAGTAATTGGGATTGTATTGGCTGGAGAAACTGTGACATCTGGATTAGAATTAGGGTTCAAGATTGGAGTTTGAGAGGTTGTTGGTGTTGAGGGGACTAAGTTTGGAACAGTGGTGATTGGAGTGGTAATGTCCCTTTTGGTAGTAGAAAGTTGTCTGTTAGCTTCTTCTTCTTCATGATGATGATGATGATGATCTTCTGATACATAATTAACATGCTCAAGTTCTTCTTCTTGCTTCTTCTTCCCTGTCCTACTTGAAGTACCTATGTTTGAATTTAATTGAAGTCATGCTTCAAGTGAGAGAATTGGCTTCTTCTGTTCTCTTTCCAAAAAGCATGTGAAGAGAGAAAGAAACAGATGTGAAATCCATCAGAAACTATTTTTCTTGTTTTGTATTTTTTTAAAAGGAAAAGAGACATGCTAGCTGGATTCATATTGTGACTGATTTATCCCACAACTTTTTCTTCCCTTCTTCACAGTAGTTTCTTAAACATCCTTCCAAAACTATATCCCTTTATTACCACAAATGCTTAAGCATGTCAAAACTGAATATTTTTTTAATATATAATATATATATATATATATATATAATGTATCATGTATCATGTGACTGTATAATAATTGTTTATTGAGGTATTAGACAGCTAAATGGACAAAATGAGACAAGTAGGACAGATATCACCTAAGAGTCAAAGGAATTGGGCCCTCTGATCTTTTCAAGAACGGTGAAACTGGAAAAAGAAAGTTTGGTTGTTGCATTACAGTTTGCTGATGTTGAACTCCAGAAAGATAAGTAAAAATGGAGGCTTATATATATATATATATATATATTTAAATTACTGCTTGAAGGAACTGGGTAAAGATTTAACCAAGCTATGGAAGAGACAAGATTTTGAACCAGGAAAGTTGGTTGATTGAATAAAAAAAGAAAAAGATGCTCCGTTAATAAACTTATATTCCAAGAAAAGAACCTAATGAAAACAAATCAGTTTGAAAAAGGCAAACCACCTAAACAGAAGCTTTTTATTTTTTTTTGGGGCCAAAACCAAGCATAAACACTAATAATAATAATAATTAAAAACACTGCGAGTAGAATGCCAAAGTTCAGCACAGAAAATGCAACTCTGTGGTTGGTTTCAGAAACAAGGTTCTGGGTTTCAAAAGAATCAGGAAGTGAAAGAGAAAAATATGTAAAGAAGTATATTAGAAGCAAGTAAAACAGCAGAAACCAGAAACAGAAAGGGAAACAAACAAGATGAACAATAAAAACCAAACAAGAGAGAAAGTGAGAGAGAGAGAATTTACCAGAGGAGAGGAATTGAGACAGTAAGAGAAACACAAGAAGAAACCTCACACTGGATCTCATCTTCAGAGTTTATGTTTCCTCTGTTTCTTACAGAGCTTCAATGTGGAGAGATTCAGTTATGGTGAAAGAAAAAGGGTGGAGGGATAAAGAATGAAGCAGAGAGATTGGGGAAGAAAAGAGAAGTGGGATTGAGTTATGGGGTAATGATGATAAATAAAAATATATAAAGGTGGAGACTTGAAGAGAAGATAAGCGAAAAGGAGGGTGGGAAGAAGGTTGAAAACAAAGTGAAGAAGAAGAAGGGAATGAAATGTTTTGGAATATTAGGGGCTGAACCTGAATTGTTGGCTGCCTGGCTGGTAAGTCATATGATTGTAAAGAAGACTGCTGATGCGTCCTATTTATTCTAGCCTCCTCATTTTTATACTCTCTCCCTCTCCCCGCCCTCTCTTTCTCACTAAATTTAAATTCTATCCTTAAAATTATATACCCTTAATAATCTCTTTGATTAATCAAATGTGACACTTCTTCTTTATATTCTAATATCCTTCCTAATATTTTATTTTTATTTTCCTGCTTGGGCTTGTATTTCTTTTTGCCTTGTGTTTATAATTTTTGTCTTTTCTCAATTTTTTCCCAAATTGAATTACTTTTGATACCATATTATATTTTTTAATATAAAATCTGAATCTGGGGCCTTTTAAAATCTAATATTTGAAGGGTTTGTTTGTCTAAGAACCTATTGAGTTTTGAGTAAAATAATGTTAGAATAGGTTTGTTAATTGCAAAAGCATATGTCTGTGGTAGGATTCTAAACATAGGCATAATCTCATGATCATTGGAGAGGATATATAGGATGGAGGGAGAATAAAGAGACTAGTAATGGATTGAATTATGGAATTTGCTTTTTGTTTAATTCTTTTTTTCTATATTCTTACCCTACATGTTATAGGTGATGCAATATAATATCAGCATTTAATTAAAGTTTCTATGCAAATTTTAAATAAACTCAATTTATCAAGATAAAATTATGGGTTTTGAATGCTACTTAGACTTAAGGAGTGTTTATTAATTACCTAAATATCATAGGTTTCATTTACTTTCAAAGTGAGAATCAAATTTATATTCTTATAGAATAATTATCATATTCTTATTAACTAAATTAAGTACTATCAAGTCAATTATTTTTAAATAAGTACCAAAATCCATTAATTTACTAGGAACAAAATACAACTTCAAAGTGAAGTCTAGTTTCCCTCATCAAGTTTCACTTTTTATCTGATAGGCGGTGGTTTATCAAATATATAAAACTTATCCTCCTGGAAAAACTTAACTAAATAGTCAGCCAAAATTTAAATCTTCTCTGTGGATATGGCGGAACAAAATTTACCAGTTTTTATAAACTACTAATATCCTCTTTCGATATTAAATATATAATATATTTAAATAATTTAATTAAAATAAAAAAATTAATTAAGTTATTTATTATAGCATATTAGTTAAATTAATTAATTATTCTATCATATATTTTTTTTAAAATATTCTAATAATTTTTTTTAACATATTCCCTCTTACACTATTATGAAGAAAGTATTAATAAAAATAATTTAAAAAATATATATTATATTTAAGGTTAAAATTAACTTATTAATTAAATTTTATATTTAATATTAAAAAAATATTATATTAATAATATATCTAAAGGATAATTTAGATTGCGACTGCTAGCGATCAAATTATCAAAGTATTATTTTTAAGTTTTAACATGATTTTTTTGTCTATAAAATTTAAATCTCTAACCTTATTTAATATATATAGAATCTGTTGTTACTGGAGCTAGATATTTTGTGTTCTTATTAAGTATTAGTAATTATTTTAATAAAAAAATGTACAAGTAATTAAATTAAAATGTACGTGAAATTTCATTTTAGGAATGGAGAGAAGAGGAAAAGGGGAAACACGAGGTTTGCATTTTGTTCGCCCAAATCATGGGATGTGAGTCAAGTCAAGGTTTGTTAGACTGACCCCTTTCTATTTCTATTAGTGACATCTCATTCATTCACTCGTGTCCTTCTTCACTCACCCAACTCGTACTCTACACAACATTTTTCAATTTAAAAATAATAATAAAAAGACTCCTATTATTTAATATATTAATCATGTTATAAATAATAATTAATTAAAGTATACGTTTGTTTCCTTATATTTATATTAAATTTTATTTTATTCCTTTAAATTTAAAAATATTTTTTTAGTCTTTTAAATTTACTACAGCTAACATCTTTTAACAGAAAATATTTATTTTATTAACTATATAATTAAATATTTATAAAATATGTTTATATTTTAATCTTTTTAAATCGTGTTATATTTATTTTAAAGAATTAAAATTTAAATATATTTGATTAATATTTAATTGTTAAGTCATCATTTAAAATTTTTTGAATCAATTTTTTTATTAGTAAGATTAATGGGGTTAAATTTAAAGGATTAAAAATATATTTTTTAAAGTTAATGGATTAAAATAAATTTAATACAAGCCTAAAGAATTAATTGTATATTTTAGTGACAAGAATTTCATACGTGTTTTCTAAATTTCATTAATTTAGTTTATATTTAGATTCAAATTTAGATAGTTTCTTAATTTTATTAAGGGAGAAAGAAAAAAAATTCATTTAAATTTTAAAAGAATAAATTAGATTTCTCAATATTGAAAATAATAAATTGAGCAGGAAACTTAATCTGTCATTTATAAATTTGTGTGCACAGACAAAATTAGCTTTCACTTTGTCAATGGTATTTGTAAGTTTGACAATACGATTTATAATTTTGCCAATGGTATTTACAACTCTGATAATTGTATTTACAACTCCTATAATAATATTTATAACTTTGACAATATTATTTACAATTTTGACAATGGTGTTTGTAATTTTGATAATGGTGTTTATAATTTTGACAATAGTATTTGCAATTTTGCTAATGATATTTGTAATATTTGCAATTTCAACAATAATATTTGTAACTTCTGGAATGGTATTTGCAACTCCCATAAAGGAGAAGAAACAACTTTGCCAATGAGATTAATAACTGTCAATAATATTTGTAACTCTTACAATAGAATTTATAACTTTGTCAATGATATTTATAACCCCCGTAATGGTATTTGTAACTCCCACAACGGAGAAGAAATAACTTTGCCAATGGTATTTACAACTTTCACAATTATATTTGCAACTTTGTCAATAATATTTGCAAATTTGTCAATGGTATTTGTAACTCCCACTGGTATTTGTCACTTTTACAATATGATTTGAAAATTTATCAAGGATATTTGTAACTCCTACAATGGTATTTACAACTACCGTAATGGTATTTGCAACTCCCACCACGGAGAAGAAGCAACTTTGCTAAATGGATTAACAACTTTGCCAATAGTATTTGTAACTCCCACAATAGAGAAGCAATTTTGCCAATAGGATTAATAACTTTGCTAATATTATTTACAACTCTCACAATAATATTTGCAGCTTTGCAAATAGTATTTATAAATTTATCAATGATATTTATAACTTCTACTAGTATTTGCCACTTCCACAATGGGATTTTCAAATTTACTAATGGTATTTGCAAATACTAGTAGGAGTTATAAATACTATTGATAAACTTGCAAATACTATTAGTACAACTACAAATACTATTGTGAGAATTACAAATAATATTGGTAAAGTTGTTAATCCTATTGGCAAAGTTGCTTCTTCTCCATTGTGGGAGTTGCAAATATCATTGGCAAAATTGCAAATACTATTGCGGGAGTTGTAAATATTATTGACAAAATTCCAAATTCCATTGTGAAAATAACAAATACCAGTGGGAGTTATAAATACCATTGATAAACTTGTAAATACTATTGACAAAGTTGTAAATATAATTGTGGGAGTTACAATCTTTCTCCCAAGGTTATCATCAGAATGAACAAAATAATGGTGATAATCGGATGAGTAAAAAAAGAAGATTTGTGTCAAAAATTTACTTATACTCTCTTTTCTAGCTTAAGCTCAGTTAAAGATATCTCTCGCAAGGTTCATCTTCTATAAGCACCAATGGTTTCTCATTTAGATTGATGCCTAAGTGATATATTTTATTTATTTCAGGGATAATTTAGTCTTTTTACTTAAATTTATAAAAGATAAATTGGATTCAATTACCTAAATTATCTTTTTAAAATTTATTTAGGCTTTCTTTATCTTTTTCCCTTAATATATTAATCATATTATAAATATGAATTAACTAAAGTATACATTTGTTTCTTTATATTTATATCAAATTTTATTTTATTCCTTTAAATTTAAAAATATATTTTTAATCCTTTAAATTTATCACTATTAGCGTCCTTTAACACAAAATATTTATTTCATTAACTATATAATTAAATACTTACAAAATATGTTTATATTTTAATATTTTTAAATCATGTTATATTTATATTAAAGAATTAAAATTTAAACATATTTTATCAATATTTAATTGTTAAGTTATCATTTTAAATTTATTGAGTCAATTTTTTTGTTAATAAAATTAATGGTGTTAAATTTAAAAGATTAAAAATATATTTTTTAAATTTAATGAATTAAAAGAAACTTGATACAAGCCTAAAGAATTAAATGTATATTTTAGTGATAAGAATTTCACAAGAATTTTCTAAATTTTATTAATTTAGTTCATATTCATATTTAAATTTAGATAGTTTCTTAATTTTGTCAAAGGTATAATTCCTTTTAAAGTGCAAATAATTTTTATCTTTCTCAACAAGTATGTTTTTCGATATTTAAACTTATATTATCCTTTTTATGAGGATGATATCGTTTACTATCTCAACTAATATTTGATGAATAATTTAGATATTTTAACTTTAAATTTGTGACACTGCAATTGTTATTGTGGATAAATAATTACAAGAAGAACTACTCAAATATCTTATAGAAGGGATTTGGTTTCTAAAAAGTATAGCATAAATATGTTATTATTTTTTGTTGTGTGACTTGTCATTATATGCTTTTAGTTGTCATTGGACTTAAAAATAATTAATTCTCTTATATGATAACTCTAAGTAATCCTTCCATAATTACAATTGAGGGCATATAATTATTCTATGTGCAATTTTGCTGCTGGAAACTATATATGCAAAACCCCACCAACCATTGTTTATCGTTCTAATGCCTTTCTTCTTTTTAATACTAATCAATTGTTAACTAGAGGAAACAGCATTGTTAAGTAATTAGTCCGACAGCCCTAAGGAAAGACTAGGTTCCTCGCCAGTCAAACTGTATCAAAGTAAATGAATCTAAGAAGCATACCATATTAGGATAATCATAAAGTGATAATAAACCTTGACAATCGTCAACATGCTCGTAACAACCTTGGAAAGACACTTCAAAAGCAAGCTCTTAGGTTTAGTATACTCATAGATTGATATTTAAGTGTATATTAATTTTAATCTTAAATATAGGAATTAGATAAATTATTTATTTTTATTCTAAATATAATACCTTAATTTATTATATTTTTTAAATTTATAATTTTTCCTTTAAAATGTCCTGATTGATTATACATTGTAAGGTGGTATTCATGTTATTAAAAATAGTATTTTTTTTTAAAAATAAATATATATTTATTATGAAATAACTAATTAAGGATAGAAGGATTAGGACCTTGTCATCCTAGAGGGAGTATCAAACATGGGTGTTGTTATTCGCGTACGGTCCCAACTGGTGACATTAATTATTGGGATGCCCACAAATTCGACCACTTGAAACTAAATATTCGGAGAAGAACCCACTTTTCTTTAGTTTTGATCGCCAAGTAATTATAGCTTCTCATGTGAGTGGACCATGTCACCATTGTCCTACCCCTTCCAATCACTTTCATTTTTAAGAGCGCAAAAAAAAAAAAAAAAGACTTTTGAGAGTTTATACCTGTTTATATGATGGATTGCATATGTATTACTATATCTTATTATAATTATAAGATCTATTTAATTTTTTAGTAGATATAGTAAGTAAAATAAATCAATCGATTGTAATTAATATAAGAATTAATTGACTAATTTGAATAAATTAAAAAGTATATAATATGAATTTATCTTAAGAAGTTAGATTTGATCTTAACTAATTGATTTACTTGACTTCCTAGATCTATAAAAATATAGTGAAATGCATATGGTAACACTAGTTTAACCTAAAATCATGTGAATCATAAGTACATTCATTTTTTATTTTTTTAAAAACTTTTAATGTACCAATAGCACTGATTAATTTATCAAATAAGTGTGGTGAAAGCTGATCCCCAAAGTTAACCGACCAAAACCTTATCCCAATAAGCACTTTAAAGCATTGGAGTTTGGAAGATACCTTTGGGATTGAACAAAAGAAAGATATACCTTTGGGCATAATATAATGATAGTGTAAGTGAAGTTGGAGTTTCATGTTGGTGCCTTCTATTAGAAAATGAATAAATGTGTTTGTGGTATATACCAACTTGAAAGTTTGGCTCTGCGAATTGTGGTCACATTTGTTTTAACTAGTTTATGTGATTCGTTGACCATATATTAAAGTAGGGTTCTAAATGAATCAAATATTTCATCAACAAATAACAATTCTAGTTTGACTTGTGTAAGAATTGGTTCATATTCAACTTCCATTTTATTTAATGAATTACTCAGTTGGAACCCAAAATAAAGTCCAATTGTTTTTGAAGCATGTGAGTATATAGACACCAAGAGCGAATTCACCATTTCTAGATTTTATAAATAATTTCTCCTTTCTCTATTAAGTGAGCTCAATTAATATCTCTTGCCAGATTTGATTTTGAATTAAATGGAATTCCAAAATAGTAATTGTAGTTTTAGAAAGGGTTAAGTAAACACCAGCCCCACCACAAGTCATGAATATGTAAGCCACTATTTTAGCAGTACAATCTATTCTTCAGGTTCACCATAATGTATTATTGTTTATAGAATTATTATAAATTCCTAAAGAAAAAATTTAATTACAAAAAAATTCTAATAAATATCATAAACACGTTAACGTTCTTTACATTAAAATTTATTATTATATGCTCCTCAATTGTTATCGGATTTTTAGGTGATTAAATCCTTTATGCAAAACCTTATAGTAATCCCCATTGTTTATATACTAGTGTCACTGCCTAACTCAACAAAATTTGACTAATGTCAATTACCTTCCCCTCTGAATATAGCATATTAAAATTCCACAGGGTTACTTGCACCATTTCTCTGACCTTACAATGTAACACTATTTCATAAAACCTTAATGCCTTGTGCTTGTACTTCAAAAAGCAAGAACTCAGCAGAAAAATCATATTGCCCTTTGCTTCAGTTAAAATATTTCCAACTAGAAAACCCAATGCCACATAATACAAAAAAGGAGGCAAAATAACAGTAGACAACATGCTAAACTCCCATTAGTGTATGTACAACTGAATTAACAATCAAGCATTTGAAGGGGTAAGTAAAAAATACTAATCACTTTCTAAACCTGCTAGAGTACTCCCTAGTGAAAAAAATGGGGCATAGTATGATTAGAATGTAAGCTGCTGGTGGCTGTATTGCCAAATTGACGTGATTGTTTGGGTGAGAAATCTTGAGAACCAACCTGCCGCTGAAGTTGTGCTGGAATCCCTGTCCCGGAATGATAAAGATCAGAATATCCTGGGTTCATATACTGAGGTAGAGCTTGACGAGGTTGTTGTCCCAGGGAGCTATGGCTCATGCTCTCTGGAAGAGGCATCGATCGAAATTCCTGCCCATAATCCCATGTAGAAAAGCCGCCATGCTGCACATAGAATGCCAACAAAAATCAGGTAAGAGAAATGGGACAATTGCAGTCATAAAACTAGATATGTACGGCAAGGATAACTGTCGATGCATGACAATGATTGTGGTCATTCTGCATTTGACCGAGAGAAATTCCAGTTTCAGAGTGTAAGGCATGACAGAAATTCGGTTCACAGTTGTAACCAAAATATTTTTCTGGAAAATACAGTTTGATGTCATCAATCTTCCACTTCAGAACTAGGTTCCCAGAAATTAAGCATATACAGATTAAAACAGCCCTTACTGGTCTTTTCTCAACATGCACCATGGTCAAATGGTCAATTGCATTTAAATCAAATCGTGTGTCAACCATCATCAAAGAACAAACTCATCAACATATCAAAATCAGCTTTCTATAAAAAGCTCATTCTTCTTCCTTGACAAATATTACCTGTTGAATCAAGCTTCCATTATGTCCATTGGCATATTGACATGGTAACATGTCATCAAGGTTAAGTGAAGGTATCATGGGTCCAATAGATGAATTATGCAGGAAGCTTCCAGTACTATAAAAGCCAGGATTTCCATAACCAAATGCATCTCTACCTCTAGCAGGAGTCAATCTACTCGTAGTAAATTCCTTTCTATTTTGTGGATGACTGTACATGTCTGCCACAGAATGACCATATGCAGAACTATCTGAAAATGCCTGTGGCAAATATTGTTGGTTCTGGGTTTGTGGATGATAACCTCTTTTATCATCTGGTTCTGCCTGTTGGAAGGATTGCACTCTGAGATCCTCAAGAAGTGAAGATCTCTGAGGCAGAGAAAAAAGGGGTTCCATGACCTGCATGGTTCAACAGCTGTCAGAAAAAGAAAATCCACACCCCATAACATCAGGTTCAATTCATCAAATTTTATTATAAGAAGCACAGAGGACCTGATTCCTTTGACCACTTTTTGAACTCAAATATAAGTAGAACCAAGGTACTTAGGTTAAGCATTTGGCACTAAAATTCCTAATTCCATCTCTAGATTACCACAATGCAGCAAGCTATATAGGGTATCGTTGGAGAAATAAAGAATCACCGAAAGAATTATTTGATAAAATATATTCTCCATCAGAAATAACTCTAGGTATCAGGACAAGAGACATTCACACTTCATTTTCATTGCTATTTCTCAAATAATAATGAATTGCATGGTGACCCAGTCAGCTAATCACTACATCGGAAAGACCATAACATAATAAGTCCCTACCGCACTAAGAGCTGCTCCCCACTATGATACTAAACCCACGGTAATTATGAAAATAATTAATTCTTGTAAACGGTTAAGATAATATGAGAGATATTAGGAGTATTAATTCAAATAAGATTAAGATCTCCTAAGATATTATTGTTATTTTCTATCTAATTTTACTCTATAATTTCATTAGCTCCAATGAATAAAATCACGGCATTATTCAGGCCCAAGAAATTCTACATGGTATCAAAGCCAGTGCCGTCAACATACCTCAATATCGTCGACTTTGTTCTGTTCTCGTGAGCAAAGTGCTGATAGTACGATGACCATAGTCAGACAATAAAGCAGCCTCAGACGAGTCAGCAAGAGTCTCCGATAGCTAAGACCAGCGAGCAGCCAATGATAGGTGAGTCTTGACAACAACGACCCAACCCCCGATGGCCCAGCCTTCGACAAACCAACCTTTGAAAGCCTTAGACGAGTTAGCAAGAGCCTCTGACAGACCAACCTTTGTTTCGCAGCAAGTTGCAAGTGACAACCTAGCCCTGACAGTCCAGCCTTCGATGGCCCAGCAGCCTCTGGCGACCAGCGAGAGCCTTAGACGAGTCGGCATTCTCTATCCTGCCTAGTGTTTAGCGTACTCAGTTAGAGTGAGGCCATAGTCGGATAGCAGCTGAGTTATTTCCTTTTGTTTTTTTGCTAGTTGTAGGAAAAAAAGGGGTTTCTATTGCTATAAGCCTAATTTAGTTACTTGTTTGTAATGGACAGTTTATTTGATGGTTTTTAAAAATGGATTCTCCAAGACCTGGCGGACCCTGAGGATCAAACTCTACCTTTGATAGTTTGCCTATAACACCCTCACAAATTACAAGGATTGAGCACAAGTAGTTCAGTTCCCCGTGGGTGGTCGCGGCAAGTTGGGTCACTTAACCGGAGACACACCAACACCATCTGATCCAGCAGCCATGAACCAGTGGAAAACTGAGAATTTACAGGTATGCTCTTGGTTGATAAATGTTATCTCTCCTCAACTTTAAGAGAAGTTTCATATATCTTCCCACTGCTAGAGCAATTTGGGAGGCTGTTCGTGACTCCTATTATTATAGGAAAGATCATTCTCGGGAATATGGTGTGAGGCGTAGAATTTGGAATTCCATACAGGGTGCACGAAGTGTTACTAAATTTTGACTTGAGCTTGTGGCTCTATGGCAAGAACTTAATCTAATGACAGAGGATACATGGACCTCTACATATGATGCTTCCCTAACAAATAAAACATAAAAAATGAACGTTACTTTTTTTGGCAGGCCTCAACCCAGAATTTGATAATATCCGAAGTCGAATATTAAGTACACAGTTCTTCCACCTCCTAGGGCAGTATATGATGAAATCTTATGTGAAGAGTCTCGGCATGAGGTAATGTTGCCTGATCTAAATCACCTTTTGCTTATTCCGCTGCTTTTGTAAGTTAGGGTACCAACTATAGCTCAACTCGTGGAAAAGTAACTTGCGACCACTGCATAAAGGTGGGTCATACTAAAGATAAGTGCTGGGATATCCATGGTAAGCCTGCTGAATGGAAGCCAAAAAGAGGTAAGCCTCGTGCTAATCAAGTCTATTAATCTCAAGAGGGTGCTCCACCACCAGTCCCAACTATGAGCAAAGAGCAAATGTGTCAATTGTTCGAGTATTTTAAAACTCTTCATACTTAACAGCAATCTACATCTGTTGCTACTGTTGCTCACTGAGGTAATCATACCGTTGCCTTACATACCTTTGTCCCTACCAAATGGATTGTTGATATAGGGGCTTCCGACTAAATGACTTCAGAAGTCAATATATTTGATTCTTATCTTCCTCTGACTTGAGGTCAATCAATTAAGATAGCTACAGGTTCCTCTTCTCCTATAGCAGGCACTAAGACGGTCCATCTATCAAGAAAAATTATATCTTGACTCTGTTTTACATGTCTCACACTTGTCTTTAATTTACTATCTGTCAATAAACTAACTAAACCAATCAATTGATCGGCGCCTACGGCAGAGATGGGCGTTCCACCTAACACTGGACGGCTTTGCGCCTCGTGTTCTGGAGATGGGAAGCATTTCTTTCCTTATCGTGTTTTACAGGATCTCTCATCAGGGATGACAATTGGCACAACTAAAGAATATGAAGGGCTTTATTATCTTGATGTTTCTAACATGAGTGTTTTAAGTTGGGGAATAAGTGGTTTAGCCTGAACTACAAATAACAATAATATTATATTATGGCATAAAAGGATGGGCCATCTTAGTTTTTTTTATTTACAACACATGTTTCCCCATTTACCTTTGAATAAAAGTACTATTCCCCATTATGATATTTGTGAGTTTGCCAAACATCATCGTCATACTTTCACACCGTCTATCTATAAGTCTATTAACCCTTACTCAATTATTCTCAGCGATGTTTAGGGACCCTGTCGTATCCTAAACTGTACACAGTCCAAATATTTTGTTACGTTTATTAATGACCATACACGTATGTGTTGGGTTTACCTGTTTAAAGACAAGTCAGTTGTTACCTCCACTTTTATTGACAAGTATGTTTCTTACTGCACCCTCTCTGAAAAGCTTATAGCTTTGTTACTATTCAAATCCCTAAAACCGTATATGAAGCTCTTGAGAGTCCAGAATGGAAAAATGCAGTAATGGAAGAAATTAGAGGATTAGAAAATAATGAGACATGGGAGTTCATTGCATTACCAGAAGGAACCAAACCCGTAGGATGCAAATGGGTGTTTACACCAAAGTTTAATGCTGATGGATCACTAAATAAGTATAACACAAGGCTATTTGCAAAGTGATTCACCTAGACTTATAGAATTGACTACAAAGAAATACTTGTCCCTGTTGCTAAGTTAAATACCATTCGGGTTCTACTCTCCATTGATACAAATCTCAACTGGTCACTCTAATAACTTGACATAAAAAATGAGTTCCTTAATGGTGAATTAAGGGAAGAGGTCTATATGAGTATCCCACCTGGGTTTGATAAAGGGAAAAATGGCCAAGCATGTAAACTGAAAAAAATCAATTTATGGTTTAAAGCAATCATCACGGGTTTGGTTTGACAGATTCTTTACAGTACTCAAAGCTGAATGCTACAAACAAAGCTTGTTAGATCACATCTTGTTTGTGTTAAAAGGGGTGATTTGATAACTATCCTCATTGTATATGTGGATGGAATTATTATCACAGGGAATAACATCAAGGAAATGGAGATAGTTAAAATGGCGCTCAATATGCAGTTTGAAGTAAAAGACCTTGAAAAATTGAAGTATTTCTTAGGTATGGAAGTAGCAAGGTCTTAAAAAGGGATTTATATTACTTAAAAGAAGTATATACTAGATCTCCTCAAAGAAACTGGAATGCTTGGGTGCTGACCAAACAAAATATTTGTTTGTACTAAAAAGAAACCAGCCAAGAAACAAAAGGAAGCAGCTCAAGAAAAATAAAAGACATATGAGGCAACAGTAGATAAATGCCAATATCAACAACTAGTTAATAAGCTCATATATCTTTCGCATACTAAGCCTTTTGCTGTAAGTGTAACTAGTCAACACATGCATGCTCCCAAGAAGAAGCATCTAGATGCAACTTATAAAATTCTAAGGTATCTTAAAGGTACACCTAGCAAGGGATTGTTCTTTAAAAAGAATAATATCAGAGATATTAAAATCTTTATAGATGCAGATTGGGCAGATCAAAACAATAGCAGGTTTACGTCTGGTTATTGCACCTTTGTATGAGGTAATCTAATGACCTAGCAAAGTCAGAAGCAGAGAGTTGTTGTCAAGAGTAGTGCAGAATCCGAATTAAGATCCTTATCTCAAGGTATTATGGAAGGGCTATAGTTGAAAAGTGTGGCAGAAGAAGCTTATTTTTAGTTTGATTCTCCACTGAAATTCTCCTATGATAACAAAGCAGCTTTGATTATGGCCTTGAATCCTATTCAACATAACAGGACCAAGCATGTTATGTGGACAGACATTTTATTAAAGAAAAAGTTAATGGGATCATCAGCCTGTTATATGTTCCCACCAAGTTACAAATGGCCGACATCCTTACTAAAGACTACCAGAAGATATGTTCGAACGCTTTGTAAACAAGTTAGACATGATCAATATTTATTATCCAATTTGAGGGGGAGTGTGGTGATTAGAAAATAATTAATTATTGTAAACAGTTAAGATAGTATGAGAGATAATATGATAGATTAGGAGTATTAATTCAAATAAGATTAAGATATCCTAGAATATTATTGTTATTTTCTATCTAATTGTACTCTATAACTTCAGTAGCTCTAATTAATAAAATCACGGCATTATTTAGGCCTTAGAAAGTCTACAAAACGCAATTGGTGTCTGGACAAACCCGCACAAATTCCCTTTTATTAGAAGGGAATCTATAGGGAAAAACTTGTCAAATTTAATAAACAAGTACAAACATTTGTATATCACTCTGTGTCAGTCAAATTATTGATCAAAACAAGTGCGCCTCAAAACAACTATGAATGCACAGTAACTTGAGATCTCCATAACCAGGTAGGCAAAGTCTTAAGTGACATGGAGATGGATGGAGTGCTTATGGACAATCCTATATTTAAGTATCTTGCAGGTGGTCATTGTTTACATGCAAACCAGTGATTTGATCAGTCAGTCACTGTTGACTATTCTAACCTGATAGACAGGGTCCTTAGCAAGCAACAATGGCATGGCTAGTGTTTTTATGGATAATACCACATTGGTGCATCTTGCAGATGGCAGTTGTGCAAAGAACAATACCAACAAATCACCAGGCAAAAAAGTTGAATCAGCATTTGTCTAAATTAAAAAGGTGATTTTCAAAGAAAACGGTCACAAGTAGATGAATAACCACAAGACTAACAAAATTCAAGAAGGGCCGTGATGTACAGCAATGAGCAGCTCAAGGGATCTCGAGGTTTGTTGGGCTAGAGAGGAGGAATTCCTGCATTTCAAGGGCATACCTTTGTGTGGATATATGTTTTGGGATAGATTTGTATATACAGCTTCCCTTTGGTGCTCATCACATGGGTATTTTTCAGGGGACCCACTATATTTAACATGCAAATAGTTTTATAAGGCCTTTTTCCTTTCTTTTTGGGTTAGTTTAAGGGCTTTCATTACTTTGTTCTGTTTTGAACATTTTTCTGTACGTGCAAAAGAAGACACACCAGCTCCACAACCACAATATATGCAGATCACCCACCAGAGTTACTACATATGCAAAAAATGACCATATTACTATTTTGTAACTGCCCATATACAATCACTGATTTTTTGCAATAGGCAACAACTTTAACATGTAGGAAAAGAAACAATGTAACTAAAAAACAAGTAAAGGAACTTCAAGTTTGATAGTCCATAGCTTTACCATTTCTCTAGAAAATGTAGACATGTTCCCATTCTGCAAGCCTGGCCTCTTAAAAGGTAGTGGATTAGACATCCACTGGGATTTTTTAAAACTAGGATCAGCAATGGATGACATGGTGGCATATTCGTAACTAATGGTTGACTCAGGAGATGTTCGCTTCACAAGCTCTTGCTGAAAAGATGAAAGGAGGTCATACTTGTTATCAATTGCTGCTTCTCTAAAAACATCACGCCCAAGGAGTTTACCACTATGGTATGCATAATTGCTGCAGAAAGAAAATGTAGAAAATAAGTTAAAAAGGCGAGGCTGAATATATGAGAGATTGGATCAGCAAAAGAAAATGCCTCGCATCCAAGTTCTGAGCTAATGAGCCACCATCTACAGCTGCAGCCTTCTCTTCCAAGCCACTATTTGAAGCATGAGACGTAAGCGTTCCAGAAGATGTCAAATTACTTCCACTGTTATAACTTCCAAAACTCAAATGTGAGCATTTATCAGTCAAGCCTTGTACATGACTTGGAAGAACTAATGCAGAGTTATCTTCTGTTGACAGAACTTCCAGTTTGGAGTCTCGCAAGTTTAATTGCTGGATATCTGAAGCAGCTAATAAAACATCTGCAAAAGCATCACTAACCACCAGTGACTCTTGTTGGAATCCCATAAGGATGGGCTTAATAATTTTTGGATTAGCCTGGCTTATTACATGAGACTTTAGCGTTAGTCAATTTTATTTATTTCACATTTTTGTTTTCTTCCTAAGCAATAGTAATCAGACCTCAATTAGGTCCTTTTATTATGCACTTCTGGTCTATTTTTATTGTATTTAATAAACTTGTTGTCTGATCAGGTCATTCAATGTGAACAATCCCCGGTTTATTTTATTTCCCTTTTAGATCCTAGGATCTTAGTAACTTAATGGTGGCTCGATTTCAGCCACTGAATGGAAGATTATTTTCTAAATTCTTCAACTCTATATGATTAGAATACAATAATTAGTGGAAAAAGAACCCGATATCACATTAGAAAGATAAAGCATGGAGGAATAGCAATAAACTACAGTATTATACCTTAAAAAGTTATAACCTTGGAGTAAAAATTATGCACCGTATCACAAATCATCAAGTTCAGAGCATAAAATATAATTAAGATTGAACACAATATTGCAACCATTTTTCATAAAATAATGAAAAAAAACAGTCAATTTTCTCCATCTCAAACTAAAGTGGAAGTAGTTACCTTTTTGGTGATCAGAAGAACTATGAGAACTAGTGGAACTAGTGTCCCTTAAGTTATAGTTTGAATGAAGTGCTAGTCCAGTATTGTTCATCGTAGGATGTCTGCTAGGCAGGAAACCAGATTCAATTTTGTCATAATCAACATTATCACTTGCATTATCCCGAAGAGGAACTTGGGCTTCATCTGATACATAGCTGATGAGCAAACTATCTCTATTAATTTGTGGCTTAAACTGGTCAGACGGCACATTAGCATTTGATAAAGCTGATGACTTTGAAGCATGTGACTCATTGCCAACCACTGGCTGCTCAATTACAGGCCATTCATGATTAAACTCTTGTTGGTGGGTTTGATTGCAATAGTGTGAACTTAAGCTTGACTCTGGCTTTGTCGATACAGAAACTCCCAGAGCTTTAGAAAGGTGTGAAATGGCCTCTTGTGAAGGCTTACCCATTCTGACAATGTCTGCCATTGAAAGATGTCCTTTGCTTGGTCCTAGCAAAGTGGGTTGAAGTCTTGAAGAAACTCCTACTGATCCTAATGACTGTTGTATGTTATCTGTACGAAAGGAATCACTGCAAATGGCCTAGGGTGAGTAATTGGATATTTTAGAAACATCAAATTACAATTTTGTATGACAGCCATACCAATACATCTTTATGAAGAAGGAAAATGAAAAGCATAATTTTCATTTTCTAAATGTAGGTGAAGCAATAACTAAACCTTGATATCTTTCCCCATAACACAAGTAGATGTTCTACTATATAGGTGAGGCATCAAGACAAGCACAGCCCGAGGGTAACAGTAGAAATTCACTTAAGCCACCAGATTGCATGAAGAACTAACCTAGCCATATCTTTCCCTATAACACAAGTCATGGAAGATGTAACTGAAGGACAAACTGACCCAACCTCTCCCTTCTCTGCGGCTTTACCAAGTTCTGACAGAAATTAGACATATTTGACAAAGTGAAATTGCAAGCATCAGATGGTGCATGATGTTTAGAAAAAAATAAAAGATACCGCTACAAGTCCCATGTGTTGATCCACTGTGCACATTATGTTCACCACTAATTCTGCCTCCACGACTCAAATCAACATTATAACGCCTGGGCCTTGAGTCTATTGCCTCTTTCATCTGACCAAATAAAAAGAACATAATCCCATAATATGTGCATCCTTACCACAATGTTAAGAAACCTCTCTAACTAGGATTCTAAGACCAATAATTACATGCAAGAAATACCTCTTTTCTTCTTTCACGTTTGCTTTTCACCTCTTGAAAAGTATCTACATTTAAACATTATGAAGTTGATTATTAAAGTGGTATGAGTTTTTAATATAGATACCAAGAAAAAAATTAAGGGCAAAAATACAGCAAGAAAGCAAGAAAGATGCAGAATATCATCTGGGAAAACACACCCGAACGCATGGTGATTCCATTCCCATAAATATGAACGAAATAGATGATGACCTCGTTTCTCAATAAATTATGCTACCCATTACCGGGATGTAAATAGAGTCACGAGTCAATTTTCATTACATGTCCTCGTGACAATATAGCCGCAAAGGATCAAAGGCTGCAATCCGTGATACACCAATGGCAATCATTCATAATGAAGTTAGCGGTCCTCTCCGTAATTGACCAGAAAGTCAATAGCGGGATAAGTTATAACAAGTAATAAGTATTTACTCATACGACGAACTGCACGGGGAATTAGCAACAAAACAAAACTCAGAACACTTCTTTTTCATTCTTTAAAAAAGGGTTAGAAAAATCAAAGCCCACCAAAACCGAGAAAAACAACAGTAGATTCAGCTACTGAATCGGAAAGAACAACAGAAGAAAAAACGACTAGTCATTTCCAATCATCACCATCGGTCTTCTCGACAACCAAACACAAAAGATTGGAAAGATACTCCCACACCAACAATAGACACAACCGGAAAACATGGTACAGAGCAATACCTTGGGTAAGGAGCCTCTCAACGGCACGGTCCGGGTCCATATCACATTCTTGAAGCACGGCATAGATCTCTTGGTCCGTACAGTCCGTGCAGTTAACGATCTCCTTCAAACTCTGCATGACCTTCTTCGTTGCCGGCGGCATCTCCTGCTCGCTGCCACTGTCGCCAATCTTATCCTTGCTCTCACTGCCCATTGGTGTTTCGTTGAGAAGAGCCAAAAATTCCTTTCGCTTTCTGTGTCTGAACTATACGGAAAAGCAAAGTTCTTTCCTTTTGTGAGTGCCCCGGTGAAATGTTCCGATCAACCAAACAGTAACCCCACACTCTTCTTATACGACACATAATACCTTTCTTTATCTCACGCACTTGGCCTTGTATGGAAGTGGTCTGCCACCAAAAAAAAAAAAACTTGGTTGGTAGACAAATCAATTTTTATAAAATTATAAGCTTATGTTTTTAATATAATTTGTCATGATCTTAATATAATTTTATTTGTTATTCAAAAGGTTTCAGTCAACCTATTGGGTCGGCATGTTGTGCACGTCAGCACACATTTTTTCTGTACCCTTTTTACTTATCCAAATTCTTTCATTCATATTCATATCTTGGTCATTTATACCCCCCTTATTTTACCTTTTGACTAATCCAAATTAATGTTTTGGTATACACATTAGGACAAATATTAGGTAAATTTATTTATATCTATTAGATATAATTCTCCAATCACATCTTGCTATTTGGACTTTTCTTAATACAACAACAGTAATATTTATCCTATTAAATAAGATCGGTTATATGAATTTTATGATATCATTATACTCTATAAAAAACTATATCATTTAATAACTTATTAATCAAGGAATCTCGTTCAACAATCTTATTGGGCGTTTTGATTAGTCTTCCTCTACCTCTTTTTACATGACTTTATATTGATTGATTCACCTTACTCATAGGTACATTCAATATATTTATTTGTATATGCCCAAATCATCTTAGCCAATTTTGTACTATCTTCTAGGGCTATGCACAAAGTTCGCGGCCCGGTATACTCTGCCCAGCCTGCAATAAAAATACCTTATCCAGCCCGATAAATATAAGGCAGGACTGGGTATCAGGCTGCAAAATATAACTCATGCATTTTTCAGGCTGGGCACCGGGCACAGGGGCTGTAAAATAATTTTAGAAATATAAGTAGTTAAGTAGATAAGTTATATATTTTAATATTTATAATTATATTAATTTTTTCTTCTTTTTTTAACTTTGTTAATTATCATATGATTACATTACAAATTATAATTATTTATTTTATTTGTTAGATGCTTTATCTTTGTCAATATTGGGGAGATTAATGTAAAGTTATAATTACAAACTATTTAGATTTCAACGCTTATTTTTTATATGTAATAGATCTCAATATTTTAATTATTATCTTTATTTTTTTATTCTTAGTGGATTATAAATATTATTTAACTCTTGAAGACACATGAATATGGTATTATTTTAGAAATTCATAATTGCAGATTTTTTTTCACAACATGAGCATGACATCACGACTTGGGCATGCCCAGCCCGCCCATGCCCAGTCCAAAATTGTTAGGGCTTTTATTGGGTAGGGCCGGGCATCGAGCTGTAAAATGCAGCCTATGCATTTTTTGGGTAGTGCAACCCCTACTATTTTCTTCTCCACATGTGCCCCTCCAACTTTTTTCTATATATATTTATTATATATTTTATCTTTTTTTATATGTTCACACATTCATATTAATATCTTTATTTCAGTTACCCCAACTTTATATTTACATTGCCCCTTTAAAATCCAATATTCACTAACATAAAATATTGATAATCTTATAGCAGTATAATATAATTTTCTTTTGACTTTATTATATATCTTAAGTTAGTAGATAACTCTAGTAACTTTTCTTTATTTAAACCCCTCAACTTGAATTATATAGTTAATATCTCTAATAATTTTACTATCTCTTTGTATAATTGATTCTAAATATCTAGACTTTTCCATAATAATAAAAATTCATGTTAATAAAATTTCAAAATTATGTTGGAATATTATTAATAATAAAAATCACACTTGTACAAATTTGATTGGAAAATTGAACCGAATGAATATAAGCAAATGGGTCAAAATTTTATCATATACACGTATACATTAATACACCATTTATCTTGTAAAGGAATGCATAAGCGATTAGCCTTAACCAATAAATGTGATTTCTAAGCTTCCTGTACGTGTACAGGGGAGAGTACATGCGAGTTTACAATATAACATTAAGGTTTTGACAAGGGAAAATCCAGTCATTCTAAACAGGTGAATTTGAGGGTTAAAAAAACACACAAGTGAATTCGACTTCCACCACAGTGTAACACTTTCATTCATACCAACTACAAACTGAACATGAAGGAAGCAAAAGCTATGTATTTCACACTTGATTTGGTGAAGAACATGGAAATCATGTATCTTCTTCCATTATTGAATCACCATATGAGTATCCATAGAGGGGGAAATATGCAGAAAGATGGAAAGCAAAGAAAGGAAGCCAATGTATAAGGTTATTTTAGTCATTTCATATCTAACTTATTCTTGTAGTTCCTAAATCCAGCAGGGACGTTTCATGATTTCTTGTTCCTAATTTCCAAATAAGCTGCTAAAAGGGTTCTTTATTAAGATTTTTCCTGAAGGCTTTTCCCCTAACAAGAAAAGCAAAGAAACATATGGTTAATATTATCTTTTGGCACCTCAAATTTTTTCTATCTACATCATTAATTATTGCTAACAAAAGAATTTGATAAGGAGGTGCCTCATAACTTATAAGTTTATGAGTTTAAATTATATTACTAATATAAAGAGCTTATTAGTATGTTATCTGTGAGTATTTTGTTAAGCGTTCTTTAAATTTAGAGACATGTATTAGTTTTAGTGACTTTTTAAGACTCAATTTACCTAAAATTATTATTATAAAAAATATTAATTTTTATAATTTTAAATTATATCATGTTAAGGGATTAAAACTTATGATTTAAAACTTTAAAGACTAAAACTAAATTTTTTTATAAAATTTAAAGAATCAAATATCATATTAACTTATGTATAAAAGAAAGGGAACCAATGTACAAGGTTATCCAGATTGACTTTGACTTGCTGTGCAACATTTTTGTTTAATTTAATAATAATGATGGTTGACTAGAAACCTTGTTCTCTTGTTTTGTTAATTAAAAAGTTAGGAGTCCCTCTTCATTTTATAATCGAAATGCATCTGACGTGATTGTGATGCAATGCATCTAGTTAAAAAATTTCAGCTATTCAGATTTTTTAAAAAACAAATGGTAATGGGATTTCTTTTTTTTTTTTTGTTTTTTTTTTTTTTTTGCCATTGATGGAAACATTCATGCATGCACTTGTTATATTATGGTGAAAAGGGGGAATTGTGACCGTTATCTGAGTTGACAAGGAAGGGAACGCAAGTCAAAAGCAGCGCCCACTTTCCTCCTCTCCTCTTCTCCGGGAAGATTTGTACACTGCCACCATCTGTATTTTTATTTTTAAATTATTCCATATATACCATATAAAACAAACAGAAAATCAAATATATTTTTTTTTAATAAATAAAAAATTCTAATGTGTATGTATGGACTTGTCTTTTCCTATTTCACATTTTATCATTATGTGCATGCTATATGCTTGTAAAACTTTTTTATGATTGTATTACTTCTTTTAAAACTATGTAATGATTTTCTTCAAGGCTAATGCAATATTTGATTTTTAAATTTATATGAAATTTGGTTTTAGTATTTCAAATTTTAAATTCAAGGTTTTAATCCTTCAGCCAGTAAAATGGTCCAAATTTTTGTTTATATTAAACCTTTCCCTTGTAAAAAACAGTAGACTTTCCTAGCGACAAAATAAAATAAAATTTCCTGTTAATTTATTATTTCATGCAATTTGGATTGTGTGTATTAGTTTTTAACAATTTTAAGATCCCTTTTGCATCAGCTTCCTCTCTATTTTCTTACATATAGATATATTTCTATTAAAAATAATTATATTCAAAATAATATAAGATATTAACGTGAACACATTTTTAATTAGATATTTAAACCTTAATTTATCATATTATGATAATAAATCTCTTCAATTAAACCCAACACCCATTAATAACAAAAGGGTCCTCTCAAGCTAGGACTACAATGCAATCTTTTTTTCTTCTAAGCTTTTTTTTTTTTCAACTATATTCATAAATATATAATATATTTAACTAATTTTATTATATTAAATAAATTAGTTATTAAAATATATTTTTCTTAAAACACCCTGATCATCTTCTTTAATTTCCTCCCATATTATCTTATTTGATTATTATTGAGAGAGTATCAATAAGTATAATTTAAAAAAAAATTGATAAATTTTAAAAATATTTTATATTTAAAATTAAGATTAATTTCCTAAATAAATTTTATATTTAAGATTTAAGGTGTATCATTTTTATTATTTTAAAATTTTAATTTTTATGATTAACCTATGCATTATATTTTCCAAACATCATACGAACCACAGTTGCATCAATCTGAACTATATCATCATTATATTTATTATTTTTTAAAATTTTAAAATTCATTAAATTGGTCGAGAATAATAATTTAATTTAAATTTAGAATACATTAAATTTATAGTATTAACATAAAATAACTAGCGGACAAAACTTTTTTTGTAATATTATAATCTAAGGAAAACCTATGTATACTTTTTTTCCATAATAAAAAATTACATAGTTGTAAAACAAAAATATAAAAGACGAAATTACATAATTCATGTGCCATTCATAGAAGCAATGCGCAAAAGCAGGAGCAGCAGTCCGTGAATAAAGGGGCTGCTTTTTATCAGAATATTTTTGAATTATTGCACATCCCACCGTTAGAAGCTCTCAACCATTCCTTTCACTTCATTATTTGATGCTTTTCCCATTTTGGCGAATCGAAAGTGCAAAAAAGCATAAAGTTAAAAAAATTTCCCACTGATAATTCATTGCCATGTTATATTATGGTCTAAATTACTTTTGGCAGGATGATTGCCCCAAAAGTTTACCTTAACTTCCTCTCAAGTTAAAAAGGTATCTTTTTACCAAAAATTAAAAAAGTATATTATGTTTTTTTTGGGGGGGGGGGGGGGGGGGGGAGGAGATGGGGCATCAAATCTGCCCATTCCAGCTAGTCAAAGATCTTAGGACAAAACTCAACCCTTCTTGAGGGGTAGAACTCTCACCAGTATTAAGCTTCAAAATATTTAACATGGAATCAGAAGGCAAAAGTATTTTCGAAAAATTGGTTAAAAATACCTATTTGAAAATTTTATTGGCCAAAAAGGCCTACTGCAACTTATCTTCCACAGATATAACTTTTTTTAGCTATGTGCAACTTATCTTTAACTATATGCAAAAGTTTAATTAAAGATATTTTGCATACAGTTAAAGAGTTACATCTACTAGAGAAAAGTTACACTAGTACAAATTTAGCTCTTTCTAACCCATAAAACTTTCAAACAGGTACTTTTAACCATTTCTCCCAAGTATTTTCTCCATATTTAGTTAGTTGTCCAGAGATCACAAACAAGGAATAAGACTGATGTTTTTTTTTTGGAATAATATGCAATTGTTTCTTATCATTCAACACCGCATAAATAAATCTTTCAAATGTTATAGTTCTATTATAAAGCCAATCATAAACACAAACCGAAAGCAATATAGCAGCAAGGAAGATGAAGGCAAACCTGAGTGTCTTCATTCTCCACTCTGCAGAAGTACTCAAGTACATTATAGTCAAAAGGGGTAAAAAGGTAAAAAAAAAAAATAACAATCATGTAAGGAGTAGTCCCAGCAGACACCTGTACAACAAAAACACTCACTCGCTCCTGATTCTACCCTGTGGTTATGGTATATCACATATCATTGAATGGCCACACTGAATGGGAAAAAAAAATTCATGATATAATCTAGAGGCTTTCTCTAATCTTCTTCTGCTCTCAGGTTCATAAGAAAAAAAACAATTTTGAAGGGGCAAACTTGGTAGATATATGATATTTTGAATAATTACTGGTTTGGGTGCAAAGGCAAGTAGTCATATGGTTGTCAATATTCCTACCCCTCAGTTGTATCCGGGGCTTGGTTTTCGGCCTCGCCAGCCTTCTTTTCTGCTTCAGATGAACCAGAAATATCCTTCATGGAATCAAGTTCCATGCTGGTAGTGCGGCTCTTTCGATTCCTTCGATCCTGAAAGTGATTAAAATTTCATCAATTGATAAACATTTATGCCTTGATGAACAGGTTAAACTACCACATCTACATATAAAGGAAACATCTGAACTCTAGAAGCATTTCAACAGTGAATAAATATACTCCCCGTTCTTCTATTATAACATACCAACTTGAATATTATGCATCATAAAACAATAGAAACATATTCCCAACAACATGGTATGACTTTAGAAGCACAAGATAAATCTCCATCTCTGACCTACAACCACGAGTGCATAGAGCATAGTGACTACAATCTAAGTAGAAAGTAAACATGTAGGGAAAAAATGATGCAAATTATCAAAATATGATTTTGATGGTAGGTTAGGTAGCATACATATACAGGAAAATAATAACGAAAATGCACATAACATTTAAAAGTTGCAAAGTCCTTAAAACAGATTCAGAGTTGCCAAGTAAACAATAGAAGTTATATATGAGGCAATAAGATGGTAGTGGAAACCTCTCGGAAGGGATATTCATCAGCTTCAAGCATCCTCACAACCTGACTCATCTTGGGTCTCTTCTCTGCATCAGGATCGACACACCTAAGTGCGACCAAAAGGGCACGCTTTAAAGCTCGTGTTGATGGTTTAACTTCAAGGCTTGGATCTGCAACTTCATCAGCTCTTCTTGTCCCCACCATCATCTTGAGCCATTCAACAAGATTAACCTGTCATGACAAAATCAAGTGCTCACCACCTACGGTATGGGCAACGATCACATTGGTCAAGGAACATTACGAACTATAAAGCTTAAGCTTTAACGCAAAAAGACCCACACGAATAGTTTATCAACATCTCTTTCCACAAAAGCCATTTGGGCTTGAAGTGAGAACAACACACGAGTTCTCCATATCTTGTATTGAAACTAACTAATTTTAGTTAAGAGAATAGGACATATGACACAGGAAGAACCAAACACAAGACAAATTGGTTATAGATGCTCCAATACCATGTCAAGGATCATTGAAAACTCAAGCTTAAACCGGTAGTTAGAACACTTTTATCATAGTCTCAATGTCTAGAATTGGCAAGTTAGTTGTAAGAGTTCATGAGGATTTGGTACCTCATTAGCAGGTCGCGCATAGTCTACAGGGTCCCTTCCAGTGACTGCTTCCAAGAGGAGGACACCGAAGCTGTAAATGTCACTCTTCTCATTTAATAAACCAGTATTAGCATACTCCGGCGCCACATAACTGAAATTCAGAACAGAAGTAACAAGTGAATTTCCGAGTTTGCAACTCCTTTTGTCAAGTATAAGGAAAGAGCATGAAATATTCTGGATACCCAAATGTTCCCATTACTCTAGTAGTTATGTGGCTTTCTCCTGAATCCAAAAGTTTGGCCAATCCAAAGTCAGAAACCTTTGCATTAAACTCATCATCAATTAATATGTTACTAGACTTTATATCGCGGTGAATAACTTTCGGTTCAATTGCTTCATGTAAGTAAGCAAGCCTGCAACCAGTCACTGAAATATATCAGCTTCCACTATTAACAAAGTCCACTTGGGCAATGATGAAATCTCCCAAACAGAGTATATTGGTGACAAATTTGAAATCAATTACAAGATGGGGAGAAGTTGAAAAAGAAACAAGTTCAGAATGAAATTTTAACTCCATAGCTAGACTTTGGATTATATCCCACAAGACTAGGGAGTTTAATAAGGTAGTTTGATGGGAAAGAGAAATATTCCTCCAGAACTAAATATAAGACCTAATTAGTGAGTTGATCTTGGTCTTAATCTAATTAAATTAGTTAAATAGGTCTTACATTTAAAACTGAAGGAGTATATCGTTATCCTGTCCAAAAGGCTAGAATCTTATGTGCTAAAATGGATCCCACACATGCAAATATATAAAGAATATATCATAAAATCACCAAGAAACATGAATGGAATGTAAAAATTATATATCCTGACACACAAAATATGGTAATGATGATAATGATAATTATTATTATCGGCAGAAAACAAGAGGTTGAATGGTGAGGAAAAACCAAACCAAGTAATAGACAATTGAAACTGTTACCATGGCTCATATGTTTGAGTTGCAAGTTGAACTTACGCTTTAGCAGTGCCAAGTACAACTTTCATGCGAGCCTCCCAGGTAAGAATTCCATGTTGGCGCAAAGCCCCATGTAACCATTGTTCTAAGTTGCCGTTATTTACATATTCGTACACCAAAAGCCTGCACATCAATAATGAAATAGATGAAAAGTTATTAAAGAAAAAAATCAAGAAAAAATGAACTATTATTGAGTACAAAAGACGTAGTATGATGGTCTAAAACCCAAATCTTCAACATGAGTATATGAAAGATAGTATGCACATGCATTAAAAATATGAAATGGACAATTTTTTAAAATGATATCATACCTGTGAACTCCTTCGATGCAGTATCCAAGCAGGCGCACAAGATTTTTGTGACGTACATGGCCTATAGCTTCCACTTCTACCCTGAATTCCTTCTCTGCCTGTCCCCTATAAACTCAATTTAGAACACAATTACAAAAAAAGATTAAACAATATCATCTGCTTGGACAAAAGAAAATGTCAATGAGTGTCGCAAGACAAAATCAGGTATCAATGATATTTTAAAGTATCCTTACAAGTTATTAATAATTTTCTTCACTGCCACCTCAGTTCCATTGATCAGTCTGCCCTTGTAAACAACACCATATCCACCCTCACCTAGCACATTTTCAGCTGAGAAACGATTTGTTGCTAGTTCGAGATCCCTAAGTGTAAACCAATGGCCCCATCCAAGATGAGAAATTTCTGGCAAGCCAACTAAAGGAGAAGCAGTCACAAGCCCTGCATGTGACAATGTAGATTGCTTCCTTACAGTCCCAGAGCTTCCTTCTTCTCCTGACAGGGAACTAAATCCTCTCTCATGATGATAAATTGAGCTGCACTGACTGATATTGTCATGATCACTGGATTTGCTCACACCTAAGTGGACGAGCATCTTATCTGAATTCTTATCAGTTGCTTTGTCATTAACAGGAATAAATACGCTTTCCGGGTGATCATGAGAACTCTGCACCCCAACTTTGTCCACCTTAATATCTTTCGAGATATTTGGTATTTGGGATAAAGAATACCTGTCCAGAGATCTTCTAGACTTTCTCCGAAACATCACCCATATAGATAATATACAAAGAATCAGTACTATAAACACGCCTACACAAATCCCAATTAAAATCCATAACTTCACACCCAAAACCTTCTTCGACAATTCAGCCTTTAAAGAGCCATTGGATGCCATATTGGATGCTACAAGTTGATCAACTCGTCCTCCAAGTTCTACTGCAACGAGAATCAAGGTATTCCGACCAAAGTAGAAAAACAATGCATTCTTTTCGCACAAGGCTTGGAAAAACACATCTGAGCAGTCTAATTTACAGCTTCAGTTGCTGCAATGAAATCACAATATCACATAAACACAAACCAACAACAGCAAGTCAGCTGGTCACCATTTGCAGCTTTGTTGTGATTAAAGATCATTTGAGAATGAGAACTTTTAATTTAAGCTTATTTGAAATTGAAATACTTTTTTATTTTTATTTTTTAAAATAATTAAGTATTGCAAGAAGCAGAGTATGAGACAAAATTAAGGAAAATTGTAGGAATCCAGCTGTTCCAAGACAACAGGAAAGGTAATAAATTAAACATAGCAAATCAGAAACCCATTTTGCGTCTAATTCACCCAAATAAGAAAAGGCACATTAAGTTCTAAATCTCTTGGCAAAGCAAAGACAGGCCCATTAAACGATTATTTCTAAATTCTAATCACAAATACAAATCTGGCAGAAAAGTAGAACCCAGGAATCATCACTTACTATCCAAGCAAAGGAAAGAGAACGGGAGATTGACTTGTCCAAAAAAGGGGTTCAGCAAGAGAAAGCAATAGCAACAGTATTTACCTTTGTATTGATCTAGGCTAGCCTCCTTGATCTACTACCTTTAGCACCCAAAGAAGCAAGAGAGTGCATTCCTTTTGAACAAACAGAGACTCAATGAGCATAGATAGACGCAGGTACGCGAAAGGGAACACAAACAAACCCTACAAAAGCCAGATGCTGCAAAAAGATTAAAATTGCACAAGAGTAGTAAAGTAAGTGGGGATCGAAAGTTGAAACCGCTAGTGGGACAAAACGAACTGTGGGGTGTGATTTCAGGGAAATGGACGGGAATGCGAGACAAAAATCTTATTTTGTAGGGGAAAAATGCAGAAGGAAGAGAGGGAAGGAGTAGGGAAGGCTAGGTTTTGGAGAGCAGAAAAAGCAAAGGTGGGTAAAATGGTTGGTGGGTATGGGTGCTCGAGGGAGAGAGAGAGGGACCTCTTGCGAGCTGGAAAGGAAGCTTGGTTTGTAATAGAGGAAAGCAGAGAGAGGGAGACTAAAGAGAAAGCAAAAAATTAAAGAAAGAGAAGGAGCATTTGTAGCTGGGATCAAAACCAGAGATGTATTGAATAAGCAACCCAATCACAATATCATATTAAATAAACTCTGGAACTTTCTCCACAAAAAAAAAACATGCATATTAAATTACTATAAGTAGAATTTAGTTAATAATAACAATATAATTTTAATAGCGTAATATCATGAAATAAGTATTAAATTTATTTTAATTTTGATAAAATTAAATAAATTTATTTATATAAAATAAATTTAAAGTACGTAATTCTATGAGCATTATGTCTTATATGTAAGTAATTTTTTTTTAGAATTTTAAACTATTGGGACATAGATTTTTAAATTTTAATAAAATAAGTTTATGATGTTAATTTTTTAATAAATAATTTTAATAGTGTATGTACTAAAATTTGGAGAGGTTATTTATAAATAATATTTATAAGATTTAAAGTTAAAGTTAAAAGTCAATAAAATGATAAAATAATTTGTACAGGAGTCAGTCTTTTGATAAAAACATATAAATCGTAATTATTATTTTTAAAAACTATATATATCAATTAGGTAATTTGAAAACAGGTATAAAATTAGTTTAACACTTTTTGATATTATTATTTTAAATAAAAATAAATAATTAGACTGCAGGGTAGTCATCATAGCGTATGCCGTGGGTAAATAAATGTATAAAGGCTTTTGTTAGAGAGAGAGAGAGCGAAGGTCAACGTCAATCCAACAAGAACAGCTCTAAATCTAGCTTGCTGATGTTTACTTCCCAAACTGTCCTCTTGTTATAAAATGGGGAAAATATTTATCAAATTCTCAATTATTCTATCCCATTTTTATTCATTTATAATTTGTCCTAACTATTGATTCCTTTATCAATAAAAAAACACATTTTTATTTGTCTGTGTATATATATATATAACTCAATTTGTTAATATTAATTAAAAAACCACCTTCCTTTAATAGAATATTGTAAAATAACACAAAATTGACAGTAGATTAGATAATCTAAAATCTCTTACAAATTCAACTAATCAAATAAAGGGAGATTTGTTTTAAAGAATATATTTAATTTAACATTTTAAATGTACATATATATATATTGCATGTATTTAAAAGCTCACATTCTCGAAATCTTTATTGTAAAGTTTGGGTAAATTATGGAAAAAGAAACTAAATATTATTAATTAAAAATATAAAATTTATAAAAAAAATATATTATTTATTAGTTATAAATAATATAGCTCATGTCATATCCTTGTTAATAGGTAAAAATGCGCATCTAACTAAGAAGAAAAAATAAAAATGTCACATCCTCGAGATGTTTTGGAGTAAAGTTTGGGCAAATTTTGGTAAATAACATGACTAACTTCAAAGTCTATGTAACATAATAAATGAAAAAAACATGTCTAATTAAGAGGAGAAAATAAGAAAATGAATATTTTGTGTATAAAATATATTTATTATACAATATAAGATTCTATTAGATTTTTTTAAATATTAATTTTGCGTCACATATAAGATATTAAGCACTTGTAATTTGTTAAGTATAAATATTAAAATTAGATATTTAATAATACGATTTAAAAATAGTATCATATATATATATATATATTATCAATTAAAATTATTATCAAAATTATTACAAACCTTGTTTAATTGCTCCTGTATTGTTCTTTTATTGTAGGAAATAAATTGCTCCATAAATGCATAATTAGTAAGATTTTAATATATATAAAAGTAAAGGAAAAAATTATTTATGTCATTTCTACTATAATAGTCCAAAATGTGATCAATTGAGACATAATATCTCATTTTCATGTTTTAAACTAATTAATGACACTTCATTAACGGGCATAATTATGTTCATCGGTATAATAAGTCAGGAAGAAGAAAAAAACATGCCTTGGTATCATATCTTTTTTATGAAATTTATTTAATAAAAATACGATGGGTGTATGATTTTTCAATAATAAAATAAACAAGAGCTTTCTTTAAATTCTCTGCGCACATTATGTTTTACTAAAAAATAATTTTAGTTATTTATTAATTATTTATTTATTAAACTACTTTGATAAAAATATGATGTATGGATGATTAGTTTATATTAAAGCTTTCACACAAAAAAAGAGAGAAGGGGATTTTCTATGTGGGCTATTGATAATTATTTCTATAAATATTTTAGAATTTAGAAACATTCACCTAGTCAACTAAACTTTTATTTGGACAAAATTAAATTCAAGGAATGAGGAGGGTAATAATGTCATGGTGAAAAGCAATTAGGGTAATTAAGTCAACGTAGTTTGACTATGCCTAATGTTAAAAGCACTAGATAGAAAAAATTAAAATAGTAATGGCAATCACAATAATAGATTATGGAATAAAGAAGAAATGTCTTTTTTCTGAGTATAATAATTATGAGCTTTCTATTGAGGGCCCACAAAAAGCCACCAATGAAGGAACAAACGTCTTCCTTTAATTTGAAGCATCAATCTTGACTCCTTAGACAAATCCTTTGCAACTTTCCCTCTTTTTTCTTTCTTTTTATTTATTATATTCCATAAGCTTTAATTTTACTAATTATTTACAGACATAAATGCCTCTAGGTTTATGTGTCTCAAATTTATTTTTATTTTAAAAATCCTAACACATATTATGATTAATTAATTTTATTGAAATGTCTATTTTTCTCTTGATAGGTTGAGTTCTTCTTTTTCTTTTTCTTTTCTTTTTTATTTTATCATGGAAAGAAGATTACCTTAAGGGACAAGAGATATGGAGATCATCAAAAGTTAGTTTCCTTCTCATGAGATTTAAGTTTATTATAGGAGTGAGATTCAATTTTCTTTTTTATTTTGTATCTTATATGGTAATAGTAACTTAGGAGACAGTAACAAATAAATAAAAATATTAAAGGCTCATTTGATTTAATTACAATCTATTTCTTTATTTTTTTTTTCTGGTAATACCACATGTCATGCACATATTTGAATTATTTAGATTTGGCCAAATCAATTTCAGAACTTTTAAAAATAGTGATTGTAAGAATACTTGAGCCAACTATTACTTTTTATAAGATACTAGAATAATAGTATTTTTTATATATGATACTATTTTTCTTTATAAGGAAATAAAATAATTTCTCCTAAAATAATGTAATATATTTAGGTTTAGGGATAAATTTATCCTAAAATTTTTCATAAAATCTTACTTCAAAAGTTTTTCTAGGTTTAAGATTATCCTTAAAATATTAAAATAGAACAATGTTATTTTTTAATATTAAAATATTAATAGTTAATATTAATTTTTTAATACAATGAGACAATATTGTTATGCTTTTAAATTTTTGAAGTAATATTGAAATTTTTTTTAAAAAAAGATAAGATTTCTCCTGAACTAAAGCCTACATAGCAAATTTCCACCTTAACGTAATATATTTTGATATATTGTCTTGTGATGAAGTGTTATTGAATGAATTAAGGTGGAGGATGAAGGTAAAAGAAAACTGATATTTGACCTTAAAATGGATTGAATGAGATGAGGATGAATGATCAGAAGAAGTTCAGAAGCTAGCTGCAATCCTTCACATGCATCATGTGCATGTCACGTGATTAAACAACTTTTTCATCCTCCCCTAACAATTTTAATTCCTCAAATTAATTACATAAAATCACTCTTAGAAAAAAAATTAATTTTTTTTATTTCTAAGAATATTAATCATAGATAAACACACATATAGTTCCATTTATAAATTAGGGTTATATATCACCAAATATCTTAATTTTATTTCCATATGCGTCTAATATTCTAATCTTATTTGTAGTATAATTTTACCCATGATATTTTTTATTTGGTGTAATTTTGCATATAATTTTATTTCTTAAATACCAAGAATTGTACTAAATTAAAAAGATCATGAGTAAAATTATACTAATTTAAAAAGATTATAGATAAAATTATATTACAAATAATATTAAGATAATGGACACATATGAGAAATAATATTAAAATATTAAATACTATATAACTCTATAAATTATGATATTTGAGTAATAAACAGTGATAAATAACATTCGGCTTATAAATTTATACAATATAAATAATATATACATTTAAAATCCTTGAAAATAAATAATTTATAAATTTCTTCTTGTGAATAATTTTCCAATTAATGAACCATGCACATTCTAAATTACTACTTGCCGTTAGTATAATATATATTTTAACTAATTTAATTAAATTAAAAAAATTATTAACTTAGTTAATATTATATATTTTTTTTTAAAATATTATAATAATATTTCTTAATTTTCTCTCCCTCTTATTTAGTTATGCTAAAGAAGTATCAATAGAGACAATTTAAAAAATATTAATAAATATAAAAAAAATATTTTATATTTAAGATTAATATTAATTTTTTAATTATATATAAAGGACTTGAGTATTATTATTATTATTGTACTCCTCAATGAACCTACCGAGAAAGAAAAATTGTTGAGATTAATAAAAAATTATGTTTTTTAATGATTATTAGATAATGATATGCCTGACATATGAATCTTAATATTTAAAATTAACGTGATTAAATTCGACTGTGAAACTTCAAAATGAATATTGAAAAAATTCCACATGCTATGCTACCAGACTACCACCTTCATCTCAGAAGTAGTGGCCCGTTAACGGCTATTTTGTTTAAAGTAATCATGGGATGTGTTTAGTTTTCAACAAAACTAAAATTTTAAAAGTATTTATGGCATAAATTTTAATTTAAATTTTTTTAAAATAAATAATTATATTTATTTAAATAAATTTTTGAACTAAATTATAAAGTTTATTTGGATAAGATTTTGAAAACAGGCTTATGAAAAAGAAAAGATTTTTAGGTAACTTTTAGAAAAGGGCTTCTGAAGAAGAAATTATGAAAAAAAAAAGTGATTTTGAATAAATGAGTATTTGGATAGTTATTTCTGGTTGGACCAAATATGAGTATCTGAAATACAAATAGAAAGAAACATTTTTCGGTATAGGAATCGGTATCTAATGAATTCAACAGTTCCGGCATAATTCTCATAATTTAAATGGAAAAAAAGCATCCTAATGAGATTCTAATCTCAAAGAGAAAAGGGGGGATATGGCAAAATTGGTAGACGCTACAGACTTAATTGGATTGAGCCTTGGTATGGAAACCTACCAAGTGAGAACTTTCAAATTCAGAGAAACCCTGGAATTAACAACGGGCAATACTGAGCCAAATCCTGTTTTCCGAAAAGCAAGAAGAGTTTAGAAAGGGAGAATCAAAATAAAAAAAGGATAGGTGTAGAGACTCAACGGAAGCTGTTCTAACAAATGGAGTTGATGACATTTCGTTTCGTTAGTAAAGATTTTGTTTCATTAGTAAAGAGATCCTTCTATCGAAACTCCAGAAAAGAAAGGATCAAGGATGATCATATGTATACGTACTAAAATACTATTTGAATTGATTAGACCAGACAGACAAAAAATCTCTATTTTTTAATATTTATATGAAAAATAAAAGATGTAAATCGATTCCAAGTTGAAGAAAGAATCGAATATTAATTGATCAAATCATTCACTCCATGATAGTCTGATAGATCTTTTGAATAACTTATTAATCAGACGAGAATAAAGATAGAGTCACATTCTACATGTCAATACCTACAACAATGAAATTTATAGTAAGAGGAAAATCCGTCAACTTTAAAAATCATGAGGGTTCAAGTCCCTCTATCCCCAAAAGACACATTTAACTCTCTAATTATTTATCCTATATCCTCTCTTTTTTAGTGGTTCCAAATTCGTTATGTTTCTTATTCATTCTATTCTTTCACAAACGGATCCGAGTGGCATTTTTCTTTTTCTTATCACAAGTGTTGGAATATGTAATGTACTATATATGATAGACATCAAATTTGGTTTTTATATGATAAACGTACAAATGAACATCTTATCTTTGAGCAAGGAATCCTCATTTGAATGATTAATAATACATATCATTACTTTGACTAAAACATACAAAGTCTTATTTTGGAAGATCCAAGAAATTCCAGGACTTAGATCAAACTTTGTAATTTCTTTTTGTCTTTTTTTAGTTGACATATACTCAAGTAATCTCATAAAATGAGGATGATGCGTCATAAATGGTCGGGATAGCTCAGCTGGTAGAGCAGAGGACTAAAAATCCTCGTGTCACCAGTTCAAATCTGGTTCCTAGTACATGATTAATTTGTATGAGTATCTATTCCACAAACCACAAATTCATTAAAATGAATATGGCTCAACATACATATTTCTTAGTAAGCTAGATCATCATACATATTTATCCATCTAGGTCTATGGAGATATACTCTTTCTAGCCGAATAAAGAATATATGTATGTTCTATGTATATAGAAAGTATGTAAAAAAAATGAATTATTCCATTTTTTTTCTTTCTTTCTTTTTTCTGCACTCCCAAAAAGAATGTTAATACTTCTTCAATAATATTAGAAAGGTTAAATTAGTTGGTTGAAAAACCAAAAAGTCTAATCTAGGGAAATGGAGGGGTAGAACTAGCCAAAATGAATCTCAAATACATTACAAATAGAATCTGACCCCTTCCTTCATTTCTTTGTATTTTTTTGCTTTCATATTTTATTCATTTCCTTCGATGTTGATGTGCGCAAAACATAATTGATGATGCAGAACTTTTTTAGTTCATCCTATTGGCTCAGCTCATCCGAAATAAGTATCTTAATCTTAACAACTTTAAAATATCAATGAAACCCTACTCGAATTTTTTTAATCCCTACATTTTTTATTTAACCTTTTATTTTTTATTTAACCCATCCATAATAATATGAATAAGACCTCAATTTTTCTGTCTGATTTAACTTCAATTACTTTGTTTGATCTATAAAAGAAAAGAGCGTACATATATTCAAGAAATATCTGGCATTGTAGAAGTGGTGCAGATTAGTTTCTTATTTTTATCATTTAATGAGCATCTTGTATTTCATAAAAATTGGGAGTGATATAATCTTTACACAAGGGCCACCCTATCCAACTTTCGGGCATTAAGATACATTTCAGACGTGGATGATTATCATAAGAGATTCCTAATAAATCATAAGATTCCCTTTCTTGAAAATCCGCACTTTTCCAAACCCAGAAAATAGAGGGAATTCTAGGATTTTTCCTTGAGACAAATACTTTTATGCATACCTCTTCTGGTTGATCTATACCATATTATATTCTCGTAAGATGATACATACTAGCTAACCGTCCTCCTGGTGCTATATCATAGGCACATTGGAAACGGAGATAATTGTAACCATATACATATAAAATGACAGCAATCAAATGCCAATTCTCAGGCTTTATTTGTAAAGTCTCTATTCCTTGGTAATCGAAACCCAAGGATCTATGAACTAGCCCATGTTTGACTAGCCAAGCAGACAACTGACCCTGCATCTTTTTATCTCTCCCACATATTTGTATAAGTTTTGTATATAAGTTTTGTATAAGTATTTAATATTTATGATTATGATGAAATTTTTAAAGATTGTCTTGTTCTTATCTTATTTTGTACAATGCAATTTCTTATTTTGTACAAAAGGATCCTTCCTAATTCACCATTTCGTGGGAGGATACTGAACTTTTGTATTTGAAAAATGTTTCAAAGGGTATCTCTGAAGTAGATGGTGGTTGATAGAGTAATCCTTGATCATAATTGCTGGTATGAGCACTGCGCCCCACATGAAACTTGTGGTTGGTAGTAAAACACCTATTCTCCTGTTGAGACCTAATTCGATCTTCGTAGATTTCTCGAGAAATTTTCTTACGAAGTTTTGTTATAGCATCTATAATGGCCTCCGGTTTAGGTGGACAGCCCGACAAATAGACATCCACAGGAATTAACTTATTCGCGCCCCGAACAGTACTATAAGAATCGGTACTGAATATCCCCCTGTAATTGTACAAGCTCCCATAGCAATAACATATTTTGGTTCAGGCATTTGCTCATATAATCTCATTAAAGAAGGAGCCATCTTCATTATTACTGTGCCTGCTGTTAAAATTAGATCCGCATGTCTAGAACTAGATCGTGGTACCAGTCCATAACGATCAAAGTCGAATCATGATCCTATTAAGAAAGCAAATTCAATGAAGCAACAACTGGTACCATAGAGAAGTAGCCATAAACTGGATAGTCTTGACCAATTTGAAAGATCATTTAATATAGTTGAAATAACTGAATTTTGGGTTGTTCGATCAAGTAAGGGAAGCTCAATAGAATTCATAACTGTCTCAATGTTTTTTTTATTGTCTAAATATTTAATAATTAAGACCATTCTAGTGCTCCTTTTTGCCATGCATAAATTAAACCAACAATTAGGATAAGCATGAAAATTAAAGCTTATATAAATACGGATACCCCCAATACATCGAAACTCATTGCCCACGAATAAAGAAAAACCGTTTCAACATCAAAAATAACAAAAACTAGAGCAAACATATAATAATGGATTCTAAACTGTAACCAAGCATCGCCCATTGGTTCTATTCCCAATTCATAACTAGAAAGTTTCTCTGGCCCTTTATTAATCGGGGCTAAAATTCCAGAAATTAGAAATGCCAAAATGGAAATAAGACTTGATATTATTAGAAATGCCCAAAAAATATCATATTCGTAAAGCAAAAACATAGATGTACTCCTATAAATGTGGAAAATCTACCAGATTAGTATTAATCGATTCGAATTGGAATTAATTATCAAGTCAGCCATAACTGTTTATAATATTAAGCGAATTGCTCAGTTTCATTTGTTTCCTGTAGTACATATCTCATTTCAAGATAGAAATATAACCATATATATAATTTTTGTATAACGTACAAAGAAAACACAAAAAAAAACTCTCGCATTTTTGCCTGACTTTGGATTCTCTCTAAAAAAAAGTAATTCCATATTGAAATCCAATCTCTATGTTTTTTTTAATTTATTATTTAGATTTTATATTTATTATTAATTTGAATATTAATTATTTCAAATAAAAAAATAAAATTCATTTTTATTTTTGAATTCTTTTTCTATTTTTATTTATTTATACTACTATTTATACTAATTTCTAATTAATATTCATTATTTCATTATTCTTTTTTCTAGTTCCAATTTATTCTAGTTAAAATCTCATTATTTTATTATTATTTTTTTTTATTTTATAAGTGAATTATTTTATTTGATTTTTATTTGTTAATTCTCAATTTCATTTTAATATTTTAATAAAGTATAAAATATAATAAATTAATAATAATAAATGAGTGTTTGGATAGTTATTTCTAAAAATACTTTTATTATTGATAAATTATAAAAAAATATATTATTATTAAATATGAGAGGAGATATAAGATATAAGAGATGAGAGAGGAGAAATGGTGTAGAAGAGAGATGAGAGAGGAGAGAGGGTATAGAAAAGAAAGGAGAGATGATATAGAAAATAGATGAGAGAGGAATGGGGGTGTAGAAGAGAGAGGAGAGAGGGTGTAACAAAAAGTAGGGGTAATATAGTAATTTGTTAGTTTATAAGCTCTTTTACTATTCCATAAGCTACTCTAAACAATTTATCTAAAACATTGGTTTTAAACTATAATTTGATCCAAAAACCCTTTTGAATAAATATAACTGTTTATTTTTAAAATTTCTCAAAATTTAGATTTTGCTGGTAACCAAACACACATAATTTAAAATCAATATTTTACATAGGCTACTGAAACTAGTTTTTAGAATAGTAAAAGAGTTTATGGACTATTCAATTACTATTTTACCTCTAATTTTTCTTACACTCTCTCTCCTCTCACCCATCTCCTCTATCTTATATTTTTTCACCCTCTCTTATCTTTCATGTTTCTTTTCTACTTTATCTTCTCTCTCTTCTTTCTTACTTTTCATTAAATCATATCATTTTTAGTAATTTATTAATAATAAAAATACTTATAAAAATAATTATCTAAATACTCATTTATTAAAAATTATTTTTTTCATAATTTTTTTCTATTTTTTTAAAACCTATCTAAAAGTTTTTTTTATAAATTATTTTTTAAAAATTTATCGCCATAATTAATAACTCAGAAGGAGTATAAAACTTTTCAAACTTATTTTTTAATATTAATCTTCATTCTTCAAGGTATCTCATTAAAGTCAACAAAAGCCTTACTCGATTTTCCACACAAGCTCTGGCTCATATTTCTTTATTTGTATATTTATTCATTAAATATTCATTGAAATAAAATTATATTCCCTTTGATCCTAAATACTATATTATATATAACTTAAATAATTAATTTATAAAAATTTAAAAAATTAATCAAATTGATTATTTATAAAAATATATATTAATTTTTTTAAATAATCTACTTAATTATTTATATTAAAAATTATCTTTCAATAAAGTCTTATTAATATGTGCAATAAACAGTAGAATTTGAATAAAAATTATGAAACAATCCATTAATTTTAGAGTTATTATTTAAATTTATTGAGTTTGTATTTTTTTTTGTTAAAATTAACAGGGTTAACATTAAGTCCCTCAAAATATACTTTATAAATTTAAGAAATTAAACTAAAATTTGATATAAATTTATATGATTAAACATATAAATGGCTAAACAATTTTTTTATTATGTGAATTATTTATCTAGGTTCTAAGTTTAGGGCTTTAAGAGGTGTTAATTTAGAGAAAAATTATAAATTTATAAAATTAAATATAAGACGGAAATAAAAATGATGTGAATTAAATTATTTTTATTACATGTTTATCAAAAGAAAATATTTAGATGTCATTTCACAACAAATGTTTCTTTCTTTTCTATTTTTTAAATTATAATTCTTTCAATCCAAATTTATAATATTAAAATTAGATAATTGTAGTTATATATTAAAACTCCGTCACCAATGATTTAGTTTACACTTATATAACTATTTGTACGATGAAAAATTCAGATTAAATTTCTTATTGTCTAAATTGCACAAAATTTCTCTAAATTTTAGTTTAGTTAAAACTACTTTATTATTTAAGATTTAATAATAAGCTTTCATATCCAGATTTCAAGTCTACGTAGGTAATCCTAACTATTAATTATATGTCTATTAAACTTTATTTATTTATATATATATATAATATAACTCTTCAAACTTTGACTAGTATTTAGATAATTCTTTTAAACTTTAAGTTGTATATAGATAAGTTTTGAATTTTTTTTTATAGGATATAAATATATTTTTTACTATATCAACAGTAATTGACATAATTTTGAGAGTTGATTCTACTTTTTTTGAAGGACCAAAAGGCCCTTACTTGAATATGAAGAGGCAGGTAAAATGGATAACCCCAAAATCAGCTTTGAGTATTAGTTAAGATGTCTTTGTCTTCAAATCCATCTAATTTGTCCACTTAATCATAACATTCTCATAACTACACTTTGACTTTTATCATTAAATTAGGCTCTCACTTATCATCATCCATCAATATAAAAATCATATTCAGACCAGAATTTTCTGTCATTCTTTTAAAAAATGACAGAATAATTATTCATAATTTAAATAATGCTTCTGACTTTTGAAAAATGAAAATGTTGAAATAAAAATCTCTTTACATAGAAATTAGGAGAGTTTGGAATTATCAGATTATCTCCTCGGATAAATTGAAGACAAAAGATAGATCCCTCCTAACTTTTTTTTTTTGGAATAAAATAATTTAGGTTAATTTAGCATTGGTCCCCTACTTTAGTCTAAATACAGCTTTAAAGTTCAGAAATCGCTTACAGGAGATTTACGAGATCACTTACTAAAAAAGACCTTACAATAGTAACAGGAATAAAACCCATGTCTTTATAAAAAATAAACTAATTTTGTATCATCTATACTAACTTTCATAAACTGTCAACTAAGTTAATACATACGGAAGGGTTGAAATTTGAACACCCACTTGCTTATACTTAAGTGCCAAGAGTTCCTACCATTCATGCTAATTTGAGTAAGTTGATATTATATATTTTATTCATTAAGCTTAAACACTTAAAAAACTTAAATTAATTTAACATTTAAACTGAAAATATACTTTCATATCTTTCAGGCCCCATATGGACTTTCTTTATTTTAAATTTGGTACCACAAAGTAATATGCTATGTAGGTTGTAGGATTTCAGTATTTGAATTGAGAGCATTGAAAAAGAAGTTTGTGAAAAAAAAATAGTGATTTTTTTAATAGACAGACATCTAAACTTGTGAATATAGATTAGTGATTTTCAACATGGAATTAAACATGCACTAAATATATATTATCATACAAAGCACATTCATATCATATTTAATTTATTCTATGCTATGTCATTCAGTAAAAGTATCTTTGGTAAGTCTTTTTATTCTAATAAAATGAAATTGTATTTGACTGTAAATATTCATTTTTCATTTCTGTCCTGTCAAAAAATTCTGTAAAAGGAAAACAGAAGACTCAAGCTTCCCTGATTTTGGCAGCTGTTTCTTCTAAAAAATAAAATCCATAAGATGTTCCCTAAACACAATGATTCGTATAAATCTCAAGGAAAAAAATTATCGTCAATGTGTAAAATTATTGAATAATCAAAAACTAATTAACAATTTCATTCTGATTTATCAGTCTCTCTCTTCCCTGCAAGAATCATTGAAATCTGCAAGCCTCTGCTGAAAGCCTGGTTGAAGAGTAAACGCGTTTGGAACTCTGAAACAAATGGGAACCATGAAAGAATGGCTGTTGGCATGAAGAGTAATAACCCCATCACATATTCATATGCTCTGGATAGCTCTTTCACTGAAAACCACAGTTTTGCTCCTTTCAAGAATCCCTTGCATGCTTGAGCAATCTACACAGTAAAAACAAAAAGAGAATCTCAGAGATTTTTAATCCATTAAGTACTTACAGATAAGGCATTCTTTGTAATTGCCCCATAAGGATAATGACAATCATGTTATCAGCATATGCTAGCTTATTGACACAAGCATATATCAGAAACTGTCTTGCAGAATTCAATCCTAAAACTGACATCTATCTGACGGGTTTGAATCGAAAAGTAACGTCTTAATTTAATGGATGAAAATGGAAGGTGAAGAAGACATTTATTGTCACAGTTAACAACTTTAGGCCTTAGCAACTTACCTAACTATTGGTACTTTTGAGGTAGAAAAAACTACTACTCCCTCCAATCTATCCTTAATATAAGAGTTAATTAGGGGGTTGGATTAGTTTAAAAATATAAAATTTCAATTCACTTTATCCTACAAATTTATATTTTTTTCTTCAAATTATCCCCTATTGATTGCACAAATTAAGGGGTTTCTATTTAAGAGTAGTCATGATAAAAGATAGCATTTTAGGAAAACCAAACTATACTTGTTATAAATAACTAATATAATTAATTTGTATAATCTACCCAAATTAATTATCTAACTCTCATCTTAAGAATTGCAATATCTAATATATTTACTGTGGGAGGAGTGGGGTAACTCCTAATATAACATCATTAACTTTTGGGAATGAACTCAAACAGTAAATGAAACTTGAAGCAATTATTTCCCTGATTTTTGAAAGAGATGTGTCAAATAATAATAAAAGCAAAAAGGTATGCTTATTTCTTAGCATTGCTCAGAATATGCAGAAGTTTGAACTTACCAGAATGATGGCCCATCCAGAGGGCATGAAGGCAAGAACTGCAGCAAACAAATCTGATATGGTGAGCCCACATACCACAAACAACACGGTCATGACTGACAAGAAGCCAAGAAAGAGCAGTGCCTTCAGAATACGAAACATAAGCTGAAAGTCGGTGCCAAATTTTCGTCTACCCATCGATACCATCTGATGAACACAACATATAAGTACGATCAACAGCAAGTAAAAATGCATGTGTAGGGAAGGAATCAAACAATTCGCTATCTTAATAAGTCACAGAAGCATGATTTTCAATGCCATCTGTCAAGATCTTTGGGTAGCATTCACATACCTTTAGCAAGATAAGAATAGTTACCAAAACCGCCCAAGAAAGTCCAAACACCTAAGAGGAAAACAGAAGGTAGTAAGATGGTGGCATAAGGCTAGCTATCATTAACATGACAGGATAACACATGAATGAGTTTAAAGTGTTATTACCAGCAAACTCTTGTTGTGATGAGCTATATCCAAGTGATAGACAATTCCATACTGGTACAAAAAGAAGCGAAATGCTAGTATTATCTCCATCACTTTCCCCCTCCAATTTGAGTCTCTCAGGTGTTCATTCTCTTCCTCCCACCAAGATTCCCAACTTTTGTCAGGGGGGATACCGATACCACCACGATTTCCCATCCATCTTTGCAAATCTGTCCAATCATCTACAGTTTTTTGCCAATCAAAGCCTGAGGGATTAAACAAGAATGGAGCAAACAGCCATGAAACAGCCAAGAACCACATTGAGATTGTAATGAACAAATAAAGATGTGAACTGCGATATGACTTCCCATAAACTTCATAAACAATCAAGAGTACAAGAATTTCCAAGCCCTTCACGAAGTGACTTCGAGAGTACATCCTGTAGTTATCAGCAAACTTGGCGTGAAATACAACAAAACCACGGCCTGTTGGTCTATACTTTGAACCTCCATGCAGGAGTGTTCTTCCATAGTAATGTGCTTTTGTTCCAAGCTGGAAGGTAAAGAACACAGAGGCCAGCTGCAGCTGCATGATGACAAAATCACCCAAGGCGGTGCGAAAACCCTTCTCCAAGCCAATTTCCATAACCATGGGAAGCACCAGCAGTATGCCCAACTGAACTAATGACTGGGTTGCCAAGGCCTCTTCCAGGGCTTTAGTCCGTTCTATGTTTGGACTTCGAAGAATTTCTCTCTCAACCCCACTCAAAACCATATATAAACGTCCATACAAGAACACGTATACAGTCAACACAGTTACCTGAAAGGAAAAATATCACATAACAATACAGCCATAAACTTAATCCCATTTTCGACAATAAATGCAGGGTTCTAAGGTGATAGTGACATTGTCCAGATATTCCGCTCATATGATCATTATAAAAGAATTGGATTAAATATTATAGATCTAAACACAGAAGAATCCTTTGCAAGACATAAATTAGTTTATTTCTACATTTTTTTCTTATTTCACTTTTTTGTCTTGAGAAACTTAAATCTACTAAGAAAAGAAGCCTTCTATTATGCATGGAAGAAAAGACAACATAGTATAAAATAAGTAAAGTTCATTCCATGTGTGTGTGTGTGAATGTTGGGGATTGGGGGAGGGGGTGTGTGTGACAGTAGCTATCGTTGTCTAAAAATAAAAAATAAAAACAGCTATCAACTGTCAAGACCACATTAGTGTTAGATTGGTTACCATGCTACTGAAATAGAAACCAACTGTTGTGAAGTAGAATGACAACATCCTGAAGAAATCAAAACGTCTTCCAAGGCGATATACGTCACGGCTTAGTGTTTGTTCTCCATTCCCATTGGCCACCTTAGCCTCAAATAGTGAGATCTGATTCATGCCCACATCACGCCCTTTACCAACTTGGATGTACTCATGGTGTGTGATAAATCCATTACGTAGAGTTGAATTGTATCCTATGAATTTTAGCACAGTTAGTCAACAAGTTCTATCAATCAGCCAGTCATTCTCTGCAAAAGTTCTATCAATCAGCCAGTCATTCTCTGCAAAACCTTAAAGTACCTGCAAATACGTCCTCGCTCAAGTTTATTACTCTTGAAGCTTTGCTTATGCCACCTCTTGTTATGTGGAAGATTCTGTCAAATATATCAGGATGACCGTAGTGGAATCTCACCCTGCAACAGTAAGCATCGAGGAATGAATCATTAAACCGAAGTTGGTAAATAAAATTTTACTATGCATGCAAAAAAAAAACGACTAAAATTTTGAATTAAGGAAAAAAAATTTCTAGGTCTACTATTAATTATAACCTTAGTTGTTTTTGCTATGACTCCCAACTCGATCAATAGTGGGGCTTACTACCGCACCTCAAATTAATGCTACAGCTTAAATTAGTAATACCCTCCAACCATTGACTCCCAGACAACAACATGCACACTAGAAACTGTGTTTTAGTAAGTAAAGTGAAACAAGGTACATTGCCCATTCTTAAAGCAATCAAGTGGCCAAAACTGACTTAATGAGGTTCCATTTTTATAAAACACTCTGAATTTCCACAAAAGAAGGGTTTAGATACAACAATATATACTAAATAAATACTATCTTATTATACATACAAATTCCTGGTTGGCACTAAAAAAATTCCTGAAACAATAAAAATAGATGACAAATCTCCTATGATAAGTTTTCTAACAAGATCTTGAAGTTCATATGCATCTAATAAAGTCAATCACGATACTAAATGAAATCAAAATATATACTAGTTTGGTTATAGTTGTTGAGATATTAATATTTAATTTCAAATCTCAAGATTACCAGTACTAATTTTGTAATATCAAAGGAGGTAGAGGTAGAGGTACCTTACCCATACAACATGAATTGGAAGAATCCCTCCCAAAAGTGAAAACAGAAAATATAGAGCAAAGACAGGAAAATACAGGATGTCCAGTGATGATAAATTACAAGCATTTTGATTTGATGTTAAAAAACAATTCAAGAACAAACCCCTTGGAACTAACCTGAGAGGATTTGCTAGAATTCGTTGGCCAATGGTCACAAAGCTGGTCTCCTGGTTTGACATGAACCAAGCAAGTGATGAAACACTGCAAAACGAAAATTATAAGCTCGCACATAAGGTTCATTGGCATATGTGATTTAAAAAAATGATCATACAATCCAATTAAATCAAATTTAATTCTTCAGTACTGTTACCGGACTTACCTTCCAGTAAAAATATTCTCCCTCAGACCCAATATGGTGGGTCTTCGATGCCCACTGTGACTTCTATGGAATTCCTCCAGTACATTTCTCATTTTGAAAGCTTCTTCATAGTAATTATCCTTAGAAGGAAAAATGAAGAAACAAGAAAATAAATTATAGTGACTATATTTTAATGGATCAAAAGGAATAATGCATCTTCCACAACCATTGCAGTCACAGTTATGAACAACCCATGGATATGGCCTGATTTAAAAAAAAGAAAAATGAGGTTGCACAAAGTTGTGAAAGCAACAATTGTTTAAGTAGTATTACTCATCCTTGTAGACCAGAAAAAATGAAAAATAAATAAGCTTATTCATCCTTAATTAAATTTTAAGGTAAAACAAAAAAAGCAACCTGATTCGTGTCTATGGACTGTAGAGCTTCTCCACGAGTAAATATAATGGCATGGTTCTGGTTTTCAGGCTTCCCTTCACCAATTTCTGTCGGAGAACCTGGAAGCTTGATGCGATATATTTCCTAGTACCACAGAAGAATTTACATTAGAAAGTTATCCTTCGAAACAAGAACGTAAGTTGTTTATCAACCAGTGGTGTATATGATCTTAGACTTGATGCATGCATCCAGCAACATTTGTTCGACAAACTAGTCTGGCTTTCCAATGTGTGAGCTAGAAATCTTACTGGAAAGTCAAAATTATCTTACTTTGGTGAGTAACTGAACAAAGTTTAGGGAGACGCTGCTGAGAATAGGTTGAAAACTGATTGATGACTTTTGTTTTAGAGTCATGTACTTTCTATGAAACCATCAGACAATCTGATCGAGTACATGATGACTAGTTATTAGGTTTCATACGCTTCAATTTTAACTTTAATAAAGAGATACATTGGTTCAGAACTTAATGTCTACAAGAATTGGTTTTGGAACTGCAAAACCTATTCTCTTTGATCTAAAACTTCATTCTAGGAGGAGAAAGATTTATTATTTGTTGAGTGGTCCTCTCTAAGGTGTGTTGAATAACTCCTAAAAGTAATTTTGTTTGTGCCCTTAGCATTATAGGAGACAAATCTTGCTTAAACGAACGTGTAGTTAGCATTACAACACCTTTGTCAAGTACTTGCAATTGCAACATGACCTTTGTGATGTTGATGAGATCGGGGGAGTATTAGGGCTACACACCCACTTCCTCACCCAGGAACGGTATGACTTAGACGGACCAAAAGATCATGAGTGTAGACCGGTATATGCTGGGAACTATAATGCATTGAACAAAAAGCCACTAAATCACACAACATGCCCATGTTAAAAATTGAGATCCTAGGGAAATTATTTCGTTAGCTTCATTTCTAATTCTTGTAATGACTTATCAATAACCACATATTTATCATTATCAGATCTCACAGTAGACGTTCATTAAAGGTAGGTGGATCATGGAATGTTTGAAAAGTGTTCCAGAGAATACACCTACACAACTAAGCAAGTTAATGTGAGTCTTATAGAACATATGAATAAAACATCCTACTAGAATTGTGTTTATACCTCATCATACTTGTCACCTCCCTTGACAAGAACAGAGTAATAAACTTTCTGACTTTTCCCTCCAACAGTTTCCTCTTTTTCATCTACATAAGCAACGCGAAGAGCTGGATTCCTGCAAGGCATTTTATATTATTTAAGAGGAAGATGCCTAAGATTTTCACATAATACAAGGAATTATCTACAGTTCAGCAAACGATTATATTGACTCACGTTAACATCAGATTGAGAATATTAGTATAGCAGCTTCTGTCTCGAGTATTCTGGGATTTTTTCTGAGAACCATAGATTTGACAAGAAACAACATAGGTGAACTTTAAATCTGCCAGAGCTTGTGCACGTTCTAAATGGACCTTCTTATCGTGTTCACTGAAATCCAAGGTTTGGTAGCCATCAAAGATAGCTGCAAAGTGAATGATATGTAGTTCAATAATTAATTAATAGCTTTTGCCAAATATAGGATTTAGATTTGATACACTGCGTAGAAAAGAAAAGTTAACCTTTGTCTCCTGCATATTCTAGGAAGCACTGAAGGTCCAGAGCTTTTCTGTAGTACAACATTCCTCTCACTAGCAAAAAGACAAACAAATGATGATCACAAAGAAGTTAATGTATGAATCCTTCTAAGATAATATTCACCACAATATGGACCTGTTCGATAGAGAGTCTGTCCTCTGTATGATGCCCACTGACGAACACACTCCTGCTCATCAATATCATCATATTTAGTTTTTAGTTCTTTCATGCGGTCCTTGAAATTGGTCCATTCATCTGCATTTCATTTCCATTAAGCAGTTGTCAAAAGACACAAAAAGTATAAAAGGAAAACAAATAGAAAAAAATTTACCAGGATAGATCATCCTTAGGTAGAACAAAATTGATATCCCGTCTTCATTTTCCTTATGTAGCTCCTCCTCAGAATAAAGAACATCTTCTTTGTAATACGGAGTCAGAACACTATAGCAAAAACATAGTAAGCTAAGCATTGAAATTTTGGATGAAAGAACACATAATGCAAAATTGAAGGTAAGAAAGAAATAGGGTGAATGATGAGCCAGGAACAAATGTGGGACTTTGACACACACACACACACACACTCACTCGCGGGGGCACTCCTCTCTGCTTTACATATAATAATAATAAGATAGATATTAAATACAATATAAACTGTTGTTGACCTGTGTTGAGTTTTGGAAATCACATGATGATCCCCTAAGCTCTTTGCAAGGGCCTTAGTTGTGCCAACATTTCAATGCTATCCTTTCTATTCTATTGCTGAGTAAAGTATTCAAGATTTGGTTCATAATCCTATTGGAGTTCAAGAATCAAGATGCAGATGCTTGAACAAAATCTCTGTCCACGATCAGGTTTGAAGAACTAAGATCCAAGATAGTGATGATTAGCATATATTCCTAGCTTGAGGGAGAGTGTTGGTAATCTGTGAGGATTTTTGGCAATCACATGTGAACTTGAAAAAAAATGGCTCTAATATCTTCAGACATACAAAGAACAAAATGTCTCTTGACACTGGCCTTCAAGAAAACACCAAACACTTCATCTACAGAGTGGACTTCTTCCTTCTATTTTGATAATGTAATTCATTCTTTTCCTTCTTTTTTGTCAAAGACACATCAATCCAGAATCAAAAGTTGTTAAGTATAGGATCATGAATGATTTTCATTAATATCACCTACTATTTTCCATTTCCGTAAATTAGTCCATTACAATGACTAACCTGAATGATAGCATGTCCCGTACTATGGGAGCCTTTGGCATATTCATAAATAAGGAGTTCGCAAAGAATGTCATTCGCCGGCGAGCTTCTAGATTTTGTGGTACATTTATGGCAGATTCCTTGACTGTCAAAAGCAAATGCAGCCTAGTAACCTAAGAGAAGCAAAAACGACAAAAGTAAATGTGGAGACACACGGGAATGATTCATCTGATGCGTTAGTTAGGATAAGGTTGTACAGAATACCTTCTCCTTCCATGATTTGTCCCTTCTAAGATATGTGTCAATGTTAACAAACCTCTGTCCTTTCTTTTCATCATCTACCATATGCTGAGGAGGAGCCTCCAGGATTCTGGGAAGAGCAGAATAAAAACCCTTGTCACAAAGCTGGAAGCAAACTTATCAGGCAAAAGCAAATCACACGTTTTATGCCAATAAATGTTCTTCTCAAACTTACAAATGGCCATCAATCATAACATCCTGTATGATGATTTCTACTATATCCTGCAGGACATTGACTATCTGTGGCTTCAAACCCTCAATTTTGTCATCACCAGATGTTAATAGAGTTAAAAATTTATCCAACTTCTCACTGAGCGAAGGCAAGCCACTCATCTTGAAATCTTGAACAAATGTGCCCTGTTGTATGCTCACTTCTACTTGATCGCAAATATGCTTTACCACCCTGTTTCATACATGGAAGAAGTCAGACAGTCATGAGGATTTCTACGCAGAGAAATGAACACGTGTTTGTTTTTCTTTGTTTCCTCCGTTCTGCATTTTTACTTTCGGAGGGAGTAGGGGGAGGTTGTGATGGTTATACAAACTATTTCTTCCTTACATCTTGTCTTCTTCATCCAGCAGAAGGTTTTGTATGATTTCCCTGAGCGTCTCATAACATTCAACGACTGCTGAATGCATGTACTCATCATTCTTAATTTTCCTAAACAAATCACCATCATCCTTCCCCTTAAAATCTTTTGCCATGTCTACTGCTATAGGAATCTGTCATATATGGAAAAAAGTTCAGAAATATAAGAAAGAGAGTCCAATTTAGTTCTAACAGCAAGTCTCATTCAAACCACATACCTTACTAGCAAGCAAGAACGGAGGCCACTGAATGACAGAAACATCACTGGAACGGTAGGGAACAAGCAGAAGATCTCTATCTCTGAACAATTAGAAGTCAATATATATCAGAAGCTTGAAATCCTCACATTTCATGCAAGACGTACTGAGCAAGCAGCATTTTGTACCTGTTGCTGATGAGGTCTTCCTCTCTCATTGTATTAATGAACTCATTCCACACTTGAGAAAAGTATGCAACATTCCTGCGTTCAGATTGGTCCTGCCAAACAAATTGTTTGCTTTAGCCAGCAACAATAATATACAACATTCTAGGTATTCAATCAAAACCAGCAAGAACTTCTGAAATGTCAAAAGCATAAAATTTAGTACAATGTCCTGTGTTTCAATGTTTTTGTTTCTTCCAGGCAAAAAGCAACGACTAAAAGCATATGGTACAGCTTCAAATCTGGAGCGTAGCATCCCAAGCGTCCTTATCTAAAGATGCAAAATGCGACTAGAAGATTAGTCAACAAAAATTCATTTTATCATCAGAGAATAGAACTTTATTCCTATTATTAGAAGAAAATACCAATTTTTACATGTTGGAAAAGAAATTGTAATGATGAGTTTCTCAAATACTGCAACAATTTTTTCTTTCTTGACAAAAAGAATTAGAAAGGGGATTACAAATTCAATTACTATAATAAATATACTACTCACCTCACCCAAATGGCTGAAGGCTCCAATAATCCCACCAAATATAGTTGAAAAAATGGCATACCATATTTGAGTATCCATAAAATATACCTATATATAAATAAAACATATTAATTAAATAAGCTAAGTTCATCGATCCGTAATTTCATTTCTTCTTAACTCACCAGGATAATGGGAGCCCATATTGCAATGACAATACACAAATTGTGAGTTTCTGTAATATTTGAAAATGTGAGTTAATGCTAGCTAAATCCACAGAATATAGAGGTCAGATAAACATTTGAGAACACATTGCTACCACTGTCTGGAAAGAATTCGTGCCACTGGTAGTTATCAATAGGCATCCCCATGATTAACTTTGTTGGCTCAACAAGGGGATATATCTGGGAAAACCAGTTCATTAGTTCTTAGTAAGTAAAATCTACAGAAAATGTCATGTATGAAAAGGCATTTAGTCAACTACAGTTACAATTTGATGGCAATAATTTGACATTACATAGAATGGAAAATATGTTCCTGAAATTTATATTTGCTTTCTTATTGAAGCTCTGCATTTTAACATCAAGCATGTAACAGTAAAGAAAAAGTGTTAGCCGATGGAGCAATGTGGGATAGGCATTCTAGTTTCAAGGGACATGATAGCAACTTTCAAGTGATGTGGGAGTGATCTAGAAAGGTGTGTTTTAATGAAGGGCTTAGGGTAGAAAGGTCTTTAGCTGCCAATTTTAAAAGAAAGTGTTCAGAAATTTGAGTGAAAAGGGGAGAAAAACAAGCGATACCAAGGCATTCTTTGTCTTAAATATACCCATTTTTATTATCCACACAAACTACCTGTCATCACCATTCTATTCCAGTCCATTCTTTCAAGTCTTCCTCTCACACTTCATGCTGTGTGATAAATATATAGACAAATATAAAGCTTAATTTATTTGTTAGTTATTCATTATTAATTATGGGATCATAAAGGGCAAATTCTGAATGATTCATTTCTCCTGTATTTATTTTATAAGAACTTTTCCCGTATAAGCATACTAAAAAGGTCAATTAAACTGAGCACGACACATAAATGTCCTCCCATCAGAGTGGATATTCTGACTCATTTCAACAGCATTTACTAAATCACTGACCAGAGCTATAGATGCAGATGGTCACATTTGCTCTCACAGGTAAGCTTCAAAACTCAGGTAAGCACCATAATAAAATAATTAATGATAGAATTATCACCTCCACATAGTAGCTGAATGCTAGCTTACTAATCAGCAGCATGATCCAGAAAAGGGTATACCTGCCATATTAAAGGAGTTACGCAACAGCAAAAGGGAAGCTGGTAATAGAAGCTGCATGCATGAGCCAGAGATCCAATAATCTTAGTGGTTGATCCAAAAGAAAATTTTCCAGGACTTCTTTAAATCATCCAAATGTCACTAACATGTATGGGCTAAGAAAATTAGAAAACAAATTAAAAAACTTTAAACAACAGGCAATTGTATTTTCAAGATACATATTCTTTAACATGTCATAATCATGAACTGATAAAATAGCTAAAGTTTAATAATAACATTTCTGATATAATTAAAATTTGAATTCGACAAACTATACTCTTAATTGAGCCTATAAAAATTTCACACATTGGCAGGAAACAGTATTTCCACCTTCTCCCCCTCCTCAACCTCACAAATCCATATTAAAAAAAAGGGCGAAACAGAAAATGCAAATGGAACTTTCACTTACTTCAGTAGTGATAACATGTTCTCATGCATGCCCCTTCCAATATACAATTTGGGCTGCAGTATGATCAATTTAAGTCAAATAACATTCAGATTAAATTTCAACACAAGAGAGATGAGAAGAAAAAAATCATGAAAGCATCTAGAAACGGGTATTTGTCATGTAAATGCTCGTTCACCTGAGCCCACCACATGAAAAGAGTGATAATTCGCATATTAGAGAGCTCCAGCTTTCTTCTCAAAGGTGGAAGGAAAAATAGTATTACAGCCATTACATTTGGCAATAAAAATATTGCAACAAGATAAAAGTAAAGCGACTGGTTCCCCCAATCTCCAGCCCAACTGGTGAAGAATTGTATGAGCCATGATGGACTCTGAAGAGAATTAGAATAACTGACTGGCAAGGCTACAACCCAAACAGCAGCTATCACAAATTTCAGAAAATACCGTAGCAGTTGGGTAAATTTCATATTCTTCCAGGCATTCCAAGTAAGAATGATATCCAGGGTGACTGCACATAGAAGATAAGAAACAAATAGGTTAAGAAATGATTCCATTGACCCTCATACTCCAGTTAACAAAAACTAATGCAATTATAAGAACGTGGCCATGGGTACAGTACAATAGTAACTACTACCTAGACCCAGACTCTGGCAAGTAATAAACTGAAGATTTATCCCCATCCCATAAAATTTCAAAATCCATGGACGTGAACCAATTCAACCAGAGAGATTACAAAAATGTGTGGAGTTTTTCAAATGTTCAGACTTGTTTACACAACATATACTCATATAGAATCAAACAAAATTAAGAAGCTCCGACAACTATCAATATAATTCCAAAGAACATCAACCAGTAATATTTTCATTTTTGAAGAAAACCTAGCTTACTGATGAGAAAAGAGAACAACATACAAATTTTCATTTAATTACCTGCAATTCTTTTATACCTGTTAGTTTTTTGAATTTGACATCAAGTGTCTTATATATTGTAGAATTATAGGATCTGAATAGTCCGATGATCATTGCTTTGGCTTATGCCTCATATATATACACAGTTCTTGGGAATCAAATGAGATACACCAAGATAAAATCAAATCTCTAATAACTACACCTAAATCAAATATGATATGTTTCTAATAATATCAATAATATCTTTAACAATAATATCCTAATATTAATGATATAATAACAATAATATCCTAATATTAATGATTTAGATATTAGGATATTCCCACACTCCCCCTCAAGTTGGATCATAAATATTGACCATGTCCAACTTGCCTAAAAGCCGTTCAAATATTTCTTCTGGTAGTCCCTTGGTGAGAATATCTGCAGTTTGTGGCCTTGTAGGTATGTAGGTGAGTCACATAATCCCATCCTCTACTTTCTCACGAATGAAGTGTCTGTCGATTTCCACATGTTTAGTTCTGCTATGCTGGATAGGGTTCAAGGCCATATTTATAGCAGCCTTGTTGTCACAAAATAACTTTAAGGTGCATCTATCTTCAAATGAGCCTCTTTTACAACTCTTACTAACCATAGACCCTCCATGATTCCTTGAGCAAGAGCTCGTAATTTTGATTCTGCACTACTTTTAGCCATTACTTTCTGTTTCTGACTCTGCCAAGTGACAAGATTTCCCCATACAAATGTGCAATAGCCAGAGGTTGATCGACTGTCTTCTTGTGATCCTGCCCAATCAGCATCGGTGTAGATTTCTACCGATCTATTTGTACTCTTTCTAAAGAATAGCCCACGGCCAGGAGTACCTTTTAAGTACTGTAGTATCTTGTAAGCCGAGTCCATATGTTTCTTCCGTGGATCATGCATATGTTGACTGACAACACTCACTGCAAAGGCGATATCAGGACGTGTGTGTGAGAGATAAATGAGTTTCCCAACTAACCTTTGATATCTTCCTTTGTCTGTTCTCATTTCATCCATTTCTCGTTTCTTCTGCTTGTTCTCATCTTTGTCAGTTTCCACCACAGTTTGCTTTTCCTTTTGTTTCACTGTGCTGATAGGGACTTTACTAGGTTTACACCTAAGCATTCCTGTTTCCTTGAGTAGATCAAGGATATACTTTTTCTGAGAAACATAAATACCACCCTTAGATCTTGCTACTTCCATACCGAGAAAGTATTTCAACTTACCAAGGTCTTTGACCTCAAATTCATGATTTAGGGCTACCTTGATTCGATCAATCTCCTTAGTATCATTTCCTGTGACAATAATATCATCCACATAGACAATGATAATAGTGATGAGGTCATTACGACGGGATACAAACATCGTGTGATCAGATAAACTTTGTTGATACCCTTCAACCTTGAGAACACTAGAAAATCTATCAAACCAGGCACGTGGTGATTGTTTCAACCCATAGATGGATTTTCTCAGCCTACATACCTGGTTCTGTCTTCCTGCTTCAAAACCTGGTGGGAGTGTCATGTACACTTCCTCTTTTAAATCTCCATTGAGGAAGGCATTCTTAATATCAAGTTGTTCTAGGGGCCAATCCAGATTTGCTGCTACTGAGAAGAGAACCCGTATAGTATTGAGTTTCGCAACAGGTGCAAAGGTTTCGTTGTAGTCAATACCATGCGTTTGCGTAAACCCCCAAGCAACTAGTTTAGCCTTCAACTTGTTTAACGTACTATCAGCATTGTATTTGGGAGTGAACACCCACTTGCAGCTTACGGGTTTTATTCCTGAAGGCATCTGCACTATCTCCTAAGTCCCATTTTTCTCCAAGGCTTGCATTTCTTCCATCACTGTCTATTTCCACTCTGGGACAGCCAAGGCCTCATGTACATTGTTAGGAATCTTGATGCTATCAAGGTTAGTTACAAAAACATGGTAACTTGGAGTAAGAGCAGCATAAGAAACAAACTTTTCGATAGGATACTTCGTACATGTCCGTGGTAGTTTTCTCAATGCAATAGGAAGCTCCAGATTAGCCTCACCATGTTCAGGATCTACCAACGGTTCAGGAACTGGTTCTACCTCAGAGATAAGATGGTCGTAGCCTCTATGATGTCGGCGTGAGTACATTTTTCCCCATCTTTATTGTTCAGATCCTTCTGGAGGCTGTAAAGGTCCATGTGGTGTGAGGGAAATGGGTCCTTGTGGTGTGAGGGAAATGGGTACAATGGGTTCCACAAGTTGAGATTCATTCCAACTTTCCCCCGGAATCGAAGACTTGGGATAATATGACTGGTACTCAACAAAGGTGACATCACGGGTAACAAACAGGTGTTTGGACACAGGATCAAAACATTTGTAACCTTTTTGGGAGGAAGAGTAGCCCAAGAAGACATATTTAGTGGCACGGGGATGGAACTTTGAGGGAGGATGATGAATGTGAACAAGAACAGTGCATCCAAAGACACGTAGCGGAAGAGAAGACTGTAAGTGAGAGACATCGTGAGTTTTTTGTAATTTTACAATAGGAGAGGTGAAGGAAAGAATACGACTAGGAAGACGATTAATGAGCTTAATAGTGGTCTGGATGGCGTCCCCCCAATAAAACAAAGGAACATGACACTGAAATAAGAGAGCCCTAGCAACCTCAAGAATATGTTTATTTTTTCGTTCCGCAACCCCATTTTGCTGAGGACTATAGGGACAACTGCTGTGATGAACAATTCCTTTAGCAGACAGGAAGGCGTGAAGGGTGTTATTGAAGTATTTAGTGCCATTATCGGTGTAAAGGACTTTGACAGAGGTATGGAATTGGTTTTGGATAAAACCATAGAATTCGATGAAGACATTAGGGACCTCAGATTTATCCTTTAAAAGATAGACCCAACACATGCGAGTATGATCATCAATACAACAACAACAACAACAACAAGCCTTATCCCATTAAATGGGGTCGGCTACATGGATCATACGACGCTATTGTGCTCTATCGAAAACTAAATCCTTAGATATGTTATTGATCAAGAGATCCCGTTCAATGACCTCTTTGAGCGTTCTCTTTGGCCTTCCTCTACTCCTTTTGACCGGTGTCCATACTATTTGATCTACCCTCTTCACCGGCGCATCCCTTGGCCTTCTTTGTACATGTCTAAACCACTTAAGATGGTTCTCTACCATTTTCTCTTCAATAGGTGCCACTCCAACTCTTCCCCGCATATGTTCATTACGAATCTTATCTTTTCTTGTATGCCCACACATCCATCTCAGCATCCTCATCTCAGCTACCCCAACTTTATGCTCTTACTGTCCTTTTAAAGTCCAGCATTCACTTCCATAAAGTATTGCTGGTCCTATAGCAGTCCGATAAAACTTTCCTTTTACTTTATCTGGTACTTTCCGATCACATATAACCCCAGTAACTTTTCTCCATTTAAACCCCCCGGCCTGAATTCTATGATTAACATTCTCCAAAATTTCACCGTCCTTCTGTATCATTGATCCCAAATATTTGAACTTATCTATTTGTGGAATAACTTGATTTCCCAATCTGACCTCCAAGTTACTTCTAACTTGTCTCTTATCAAAATTACAATGCATATATTCAGTCTTACTTCTACTCAGACGAAAACCCTTCGACTCTAAAGTACTTCTCCATAACTCAAGTTTGAAATTAATCTCTTCTCTTGACTCCGCCATAAGAACTATATCGTCCACAAAAAGCATGCGCTTAGGGATTTCTTCTTGAATAGGTTTAGTTAGAACATCAACTACTAGATTAAATAAATAAGGACTCAAGGCTGATCCCTGATGTAGACCAATCCTTATGGAAAAATCTTTTGTTTCGCCCCCAGACGTTCTTACAGTAGTTGTTACCCCCTCATACATATCTTGTATTTCCTTGATATATGCCATACGAACACCTTTCTTTTCCAAAACTTTCCAAAGAACCTCTCTTGGCACTCGATCATATGCTTTTTCTAAGTCAATGAAGACCATATGCAAGTCTCTTCTTTTAATCCGATACCTCTCCATTAACCCCCTTAATAAATAAATCGCCTCTATTGTAGACCTACTTGGCATGAAACCATACTGATTCTCAGTAATATCAGTCTCTAATCTCAACCTGTGTTCAATTACCTTTTCCCACAACTTCATAGTGTGACTCATAAGCTTTATCCCCCTGTAATTTGCACAATTTTGAATATCCTCTTTATTTTTATAAATAGTATCAGTAGACATACTGATTTTAGAGAGTATACCGAGGTTAAGAATGAATTGATTTCACTGTATTCCTCTGCTGAATCATGGTACATATATACACAACCAGAATCCCTTTCATGGCGGGATTGCAGGAGTTGAATCAGGAAACATAATTACAATTGAAATACAATCCCTGAAATCCCTCTCACTTAATTCTAATAATCTTCTCTCTTAATGAATCCCACTAATGTCTCTTCTACACTCCCCTTCAACTTGGAGCATAGATATTTATCATGCCTAACTTGCCAATGAGATATTCAAATTTGTCTCTTGTTAATCCCTTCATGAGTACGTCAGCTAGTTGTTCTCTGGAGGGAATATACCTGAGATCAATTGTCCCTTCATCAATCTTGTCTCTTATAAAATGTCTATCTATTTCTACATGTTTTGTTCTGTCATGTTGGACTGGATTATGAGACATATTGATTGCTGCCATGTTATCTGACTGTAATTTGATTGGCAATTGGATTGACATTTTGAGCTCTTCTAGAACTCGTTTTACCCATATACTTTCGCAGATTCCAAGGGCTATAGCTCTAAACTCAGCTTCAGCACTGCTTCTAGCAACCACGTTCTGTTTTTTGCTTCGCCAAGTTACTAAATTTCCCCATATGTAGGTCATATATCCTGAGGTGGATTTTCTGTCCTCTTCATCGCCTGCCCAGTCAGCATCTATGTACATCTCCACTTTCCGATTTTCTGATCTTTTAAACTGGAGACCTAGCCCGGGGGAACCCTTCAAGTATCTCAGAATTCTATAGACTTCATTTAGGTGCTTCTGCTTTGGATTATGAGAATGTTGACTCACTACACTGACAGCATAGGCTATGTCTGGCCGAGTGTGAGATAAGTAAATTAATTTTCCCACCATTCGCTGATATCTTCCTATATCTACGGCCTTTCCTAAATCCTCAGTTTCAATAATTTTGTCCGCACGTATAGGAGTATCACTTGGTTTACAGCCGAGCATACCTGTTTCGTTCAAAAGATCTAGCACATATTTCCTTTGTGAAATGTTAATTCCTTCAGCAGATCTAGCTACCTCCATACCCAGAAAATATTTCATTTCTCCTAGATCTTTGACTTGAAATTCCCCATTTATGCCTTCTTGATTCTGTCAATTTCTGCTGGGATATCTCCTGTGAGAACAATATCGTCTACATAAACAATCAGGGCCACTATTCCCTTATTCAAGTGTCGGAAGAATAGGGTGTGATCACTCTGCCCCTGTGTGTAGCCTTCACCTTTTAAAACTTTGGTAAATCTTTCGAACCATGCTCGAGGAGACTGTTTCAAACCATACAGTGATTTTTTTAATCTGCATACATGTTTTTCTTTCCTCCCGGGGAATCCTGGAGGCATTTTCATGTAAACTTCCTCCTTTAGTTCTCCATTTAAGAACGAGTTTTTTACATCCATCTGATGTAGTGGCCAGTCTAGATTTGCTGCAAGGGACAACAACACTCTGATGGTGTTTAATTTAGCTACTGGTGCAAATGTCTCGGTGTAGTCCATTCCATAGATCTGAGTGAAGCCCTTTGCTACTAACCTTGCTTTGTATTTCTCAAGACTTCCATCCGCGCAATATTTTGGAGTGAATACCTATTTACATCCTACTGCCTTTTTTCCCTTGGGTAGGTCAACCACTTCCCATGTATTATTCTGTTTTAGGGCCTTCATTTCTTCCATTACTGCCTTCCTCCATTCGGGACTCTCAAGAGCTTCATGGATATTTCTTGGTATTTGGACCTGAGACAGGTGAGATATGAATGCAAAGTATTTGGGTGATAAGGCTTGATAGGAGACAAACCTCTCTATAGGATGTCTAGTGCAGGATCTAGGTTGCTTTCTGATGGCAATTGGTACATCAAGGTCATTCTCTTGTATCTCATGGTCAGGACCTGCTTCCGGTTCAGATTCTTGGATTGTGTCAGTCACTTGAGGTGTATTACCTGTCATGTCTTTATTTCGGCGAATATAGACTTGTCCCCACCTATTAGTGTCTCCCCCTGAACTAGAGTTTTCTTCATGTGCCCTAGGTTCCTCATGTGATGTTGCAGGGAGAGTGTCGTCTTGGTTAGGTTCATGTATGATTTCCAGGAATTCTAATTGGATAGTCTGAGGTTCAATCCAAGTCTCCCCCTGAACCGAGGACAAGGTGTAGGAAGGGGTGGTTTCATGGAAAGTGACATCACGGGTGACATAGAGTCGTTTGGAAGTAGGATCAAAGCATTTATATCCTTTTTGGGTGCTTGCAGGACCTAAGTAAATACATTTGACTGCTTTGGGGTCAAGCTTATGGGTATGGTGTAAATGAACAAAGGTAGTGCAACCAAATATTCGAAGAGGTAGAGTGTTCTCAAGGTAAGGGAGGTTAAAATGCTGATGAAGGACTTGGAGTGGAGTTTGGAAGGATAGAGGCTTACATGGCATCCGATTAAGTAAGAACGTGGCAGTTAGAATAGCATCATCCCAATGGTAATTAGGTACATTGCTGCTAAAGAGAAGAGCCCTAGCTGTTTCAAGGAGATGTCTATTTTTTCGTTCAGCAACTCCATTTTGTTGTGGGCTATAGGGACAAGAGCTTTTATGAGCAATCCCTTTTTCCTTAAGGAAATGAGATAACTGATGATTCATATATTCGGTGCCATTGTCAGTATGAAGGATTTTGATTTTGGAATCAAATTGGGTATGGATCATATTGTAAAAATCAACGAACGTTTGATACACAGCGGATTTATCCTGTAAGAGGAAAACCCAACAGACACGAGTATGATCATCGATGAGGGTCATAAACCACTTTGAGTGAGTACGGTTTTTAATGCGAGATGGGCCCCATATGTCACTGTGGATAAGGGAAAAAGGACAGGAGGGTTGATAAGGAACACTAGGGAAGTTAGTGCGATGATGTTTAGCTAACTCACATGACTCACAATGAAAATCTGCACTTTTATTTAAGCCAAAAAAAGGAAACATCTTACACATATATTGAAAGTTGGGATGTCCTAATCTTTTGTGCCATAACTCCATCTCACTAGTCTTAGGGAGTGACACTTTATTACAGAAGTGAAGTGCTAAATTTTGACAGTCATCTAGGTAATAAAGTCCACCAAACTCCTTAACAACACCAATCGTCGTTCCCGTGAGTAGGTCCTGAAAAACACAATATGTAGCAAAGAAATTAGCATGGCACCGTTCTTTGTAGTTCAGTTGACTTACAGATAGGTACCCAAACCCTTAGAGAACCCATCCCCAAAAGCTAGCTGTTAGGGAGGGAGAGCCAAGAGCTTAAATACCCTATCAAGCAGCCTATATGTGGGACTTTACCCATACAAGGTCCCTATCAATACACCCTCCCCGAAAAGTCGAAGTCCCGGCGGCTCCACATTACGGCGCTTCACTCGGCCCTTGGCCGGATCGGCGATCGCCGGTCAGCCCCTCCGCAGGTAGCCCTTTCCGTTTGGTCGACAACCAGCTCTGATACCATATCAGTAGACATACTGATTTTAGAGAGTATACCGAGGTTAAGAATGAATTGATTTCACTGTATTCCTCTGCTGAATCATGGTACATATATACACAACCAGAATCCCTTTCATGGCGGGATTGCAGGAGCTGAATCAGGAAACATAATTACAATTGAAATACAATCCCTGAAATCCCTCTCACTTAATTCTAATAATCTTCTCTCTTAATAAATCCCACTAATGTCTCTTCTACAAATAGGAACTAAAGTACTTTTTCTCCATTCATCCGGCATTTTCTTAGAACTTAATATCACATTAAAAAGTTTAGCAAGCCACACCACCCCCATTTCACCTAAACACTTCCAAACTTCAATAGGAATACCATCAGGTCCAATAGCTTTACCATTTTCCATTTTCTTAAGCGCCTCTTTAACCTCGCCAATATGGATCCTACGGTAAAATGCCAGATTTGGTTCAACTTCTCCTGTTAAATCCTCTAGCTCATAACTCGACCCTCCTCCCTCGTCATTAAACAATTTGTAAAAATAGGTCTCCCACCTTTCTTTGATATCACTATCTGCAACCAAAACATTGCCTTCTTCATCTTTAATACATCGTACTTGATCCAAATCCCTCGATTTCATTTCCCTGTCTCTTGCAATCTTATAAATCTTTCGTTCTCCCGACTTTGTCCCTAAATCTTTATAAAATTCCTCAAACGCCTTAAAACGAGCTGCACTCACCGCCTTCTTAGTTTCCTTCTTAGCTAAACGATACTTTTCCCAATTTTTGGTATTATTACATAAGTGTATAGCTTTGAAACAGTTTCTCTTGGCCTTCACTTTCACTTGTACGTCCTCATTCCACCACCAAGTCTCTTTATCTTGTCGACCATAACCTTTAGATTCTCCCAAAATTACTTTAGCAACCGCTCGGACCTTCTCAGCCATTTTCAGTAAGTGGTATGCTCTGAATCAACCCCTCCAAATCTTCCCAAAATTTTTCCTTAAGATGTGTTTCTGTTCCCACTTGAGGTGCATAAGCACTAATAACGTTGATTGTATCCTTACCAACAATTATTCTTAATGATATAATTCTGTCATCAATCTTTTTAACATCCACCACATTCGTCTTCCACTTTTTATCCACAATGATACCAACACTATTCTTTGTACCTGTTTTACCTGTGTACCAAAATTTGAACTCATTGAATTCCCGAGATTTTTCTCCAACCCATTTAGTTTCCTGAAGGCACAAGATGTTAATCTTTCGCTTTACCATTTCGCCCACTACCTCCCACGCTTTTCCGGTCATAGTTCCAATATTCCAAGTACCAAATCTGATCTTTCTCTCCTGAACTAGCTTCTTTAGCCGCCTCCGTCCATAAGAGAGCGGTAGCCCTTGCTCATTTAACATTACATCCGGGCGACGATGCAGCGGCCCTTGCTCACTTCTCATTGTACTCGAGCCATACAGCGCGTTACTTACAGGCAACGACCTAGTATTAGCGCAATTTCTTTGTATGTCCATGTTCATAAGATTCGACAAGTTTTACGTTGGCTGTCGGGGCCTAACACAACCCTCCTCCTTTACCCGGGCTTGGGACCGGCTATATGCGTAGGCGGAGTTGAGTATGATCATCAATAAATGTGACAAAATATTTGGTCCGAGTGCGATTAGGAATCTTAGAGGGGCCCCATACATCACTATGAATAATGGAGAAGGGAGAAGATGGTTTGTATGGAACAGGAGGAAAGGAAACACGGTGATGTTTAGTAAAAGCACAAGTATCGCAAACAAAAGAACTTTTATTGATAGATAACTGGGGAAACAACTTTTGTAAATAATGAACACTAGGATGACCTAATCTTTTATGCCATAATAGAAAAAACTCCTCATCAGAGGTGGGGTTGGGTGTAGAGGTGGTGATCTTGGACCATAATGCACTTACGGTAGACGTGTCGAGACAGTAGAGACCATCATACTCCTTAGCAGAACCAATCATCTTCCCCGATGTGAGATCCTGAAAATCACAATGAGTAGAATAAAAATGAGCTGAGCAGTTTGCTTGTTTCGTCAATTTGCTAATAGAAAGCAGGTTACAAGCTAAATGAGGAACATGAAGTACTGATTCAAGATGTAAAGAATCTGAGATAGTTACAGAACTGATGCTTGCTATGGGTGAAGGAGTGCCGGTAGCAGTAGTGATTTTCTTATTTCCTGCTAAGGGATGGTAGGTGACAAACATCTTTTCATTTGATGTCATGTGATCAGAGGGCCCTGTATCCACAATCCACTGTGATGGAGGAAGAGAGGTATGTAAAGCAATGGGAATTATACCTTTATGAGCCATGGATGCAGATCCGTGAGGGTGTTGTTCAGCTTGAAGGCTTCTAAACATACGTGTAATTTGATTTAGTTGCTCCTGACTGAAGAATGTGGATGGCTCAGATGGGGATGGTGCACATGCTGATTCATTTGAGGCTTGGTGAGCTCGTGGCTTATTTTTACGAGGCTTCTAATCAACTGGCTTGCCATAGGTATCCCAACACTTTTCACGAATATGTCCCACCTTCTTGCAGTGTTCACAGGTGGGTCGAGTCTTACCAGAAGCATCAGGATTGTTATGTTTGCTAACAAAGGCCGTAGACTCAGGAAGAGGTTGTTTGGATTCAACAGGCATAGTCTCCCTCCTGGATTCTTCTCTACGTACCTCAGCATAAGTTTCCAGAAGTGACGGTAGTATGGAATTGCTGAGAATTCTGGCCCTTACAGCATCAAATTTAACATTTAGATCAGCAAGAAAAAGAAGTATTCGCCCCTTTTCAATCCTTTTCTGATTTCGAACGACATCTGTAGGGGTATCTCATTCATCTTCGTCAAGAAGATCCAGCTCCTGCCAGAATACCACGAGGTCAAGCCAGTATTCGTGCACTCCACGGGTCCCCTGAATGCATCGCCATGTACTATGTTGGAGGTTGAATAGGCGAGAATGGTCTTTGGTGACTGAATAAGAGTCACGAACAGCTACCCAAATGTCTCGTGCTGTGGGTAAATACATAAAGCTTCGTTTGATGTTTGGAGACATGGAGTTGATAAGCCAGGAAGAAACCAAATGGTTGTCGATGGTCCATTGTTGCATCTCAGGGGACGCTTCATTCGCTGGTTTTTTAACATCACCAGTCAGATAAGCAAGTTTCCCGCGCCCACCAACTGCATGTTTTATCGCCTGAGCCCAGTCTTGATAATTTGTCAAGGTGAGCTTGTCGGATACGATGGAAACAGGAACACTGGATGCCCCATCAAAGCCTGTACTCAACCCGTGGTGCTTCTGCTGGTCAAAACTTGTAGATGACATGGCAGAATCGCAGCTCAATACTGTAGCACTTGGGTCACTGTAGCAACTCAGTACTGTTGCAACGCGGTCACTGTAGCAACTCGGGGGGTGCTATAGCAACTCGGTCACTGTAGCACTCGGGTACTGTAGCAAATGTTACAAATCACTTGCCCGACGCAAGACCTGATCTGGAAGAGAGCAATACACACAACACCGCTGGAAGCACGATGCCACGGTCAGAGACCCATCACACTCACGACGCTGCTGGGGACACGCCGCCACTGGAGCACGACAGAAACTGGAATCACGACGCTGCAGAAGTGACTGGGCTGGTGTCGCTGGTGACGCTGCTGTTGCTGGTGTCGCTGCTGGATGGATGCGACTGGGCAGCAAACGGTTCTGGAAACTGAACAGAGCAGAACAGAACAGAAGCTCCGTCGGATGTCGCTGGGTGTCGCTTGTTGACAGAAGGAACTCACCGGGGACGGAGGACACCGTCTGGAAACTGAAAAGAACAGAACAGAAGCTCCGTCAGATGTCGCTGGGTGTCGCTAGTTGACAGAAGAAACTCTCGTACGTTGCTGACTGGAAGCTGCCGGACTACGGTGGCAGTTTTACTGCCGCTGGCTCGCCGTGACAGAAACAGCAGTGATAGTGACAGAGGAGATAGAACAGCAACGCACCAATGGACAGAGAGAACCAATGATGATAGCAGGTGAGACTAGAACCAGCAGCGACGGCGCTGGCTGGATATTGGTCGGACTATGCTGGCTCTGATACCATGTAGAATTATAGAATCTGAATAATCCGATGATCATTGCTTTGGCTTATGCCTCATATATATATACACAGTTCTTGGGAATTAAATGAGATACACCAAGATAAAATCAAATCTCTAATAACTATATCTAAATCAAATCTGATATGTTTCTAATAATAACAATAATATCTCTAACAATAATATCCTAATATTAATGATATAATAACAATAATATCTCTAACAATAATATCCTAATATTAATGATTTAGATATTAGGATATTCCCACATATATATATAGATAATTCACACACAAAAACACTACAAATAAGGGGCAAAGTGGATATTAGACTCCCATACTTCAACCTACAAATTGTCTAAGAAATGTTCATTAAGACCTATCACTAAACCTAAATAGTTAGGTTTTTGTTGGAAACCATACGGCATGGGAACCTAGACCCACTTATGATGCTCTGGCTTTTTTGTTTTTCTCCAAGAAAATTTAAACTCCAAAAGGAAAGGCCAGTAGCATTTTTTGAGTCTTCCTTTTGGAATTTAATTTTTAACCCATCTTGGTACATAGTTTCCAAGAAAAAGAATGGTACTCAATACTTAAGATTGTATTAGATCAGCATTCAACGACACCATCAAAAAACAAGCTAAGATCAACATTCAACAACATAATCAAAAAACAAGCTAAGTTACCTTGAATAAAATTGAGAATAGCATATGTAATGAAAATGCTCATAGCATTGTTTTGCACATCATCATCAAAAATCAAACCAAGAGGTCCCGCAGAACTCCATGCAACAATAATCATAACCTGAAATTCAATCATATAACAAATGATAAAACTCATATAACAAATGATAAAACTCATGAAGTTTTAAGACTATATGATAAGCCCAAGATTAAGTTTACCTGTAAGGCCAATATAAAGAATATCCACATTCGATCAAAACTTCTATACAGGTGCAAAAATGTACGGACTTCCACAAAATTTGTCTTGGGCTTCTTCTTTCCTGATCCTGAGCCAGCTAGGTTAGGACCCTATCATAGCAAAGTTCACTTCAATAGGGATCTTGAAAGTGATATGAATGTATCATGTCATGTGATACATATCAGGAACAATTAGCATTTGAGACATGAAAAATCACACATAAATATAGAAGGAAACAAGAAAGAAACCTCATTTGCTTGGTGCTTCTCATCAGAATGCCTAAAAAAGTCTGCCTTGGGGTCCATTGGCCACTCTAGCTTAAAACATTTGTCAGACCTAGAAAAGGAATGAATTAAAGCTTTCTGTCAACTAAATTAATAGCCCCCGGAAAGGTTTTAAAATTCTTCACATTATTCCATATTTAAAAGTCGTTAGTTCAAAAAGAGAAAATGTTTACCAAAAGTATTCATTCAAATCATCATAATTTCTCCACATAGTATGGCTTGCCTTCCCTTTGTTATTTCTCTTTGCTTCCTACACACCAAAAACAGAAAAATGTTTGGGGTTACAGATATTTATAAAAAGGATGTAGCAAAATTACTCGAGTTATTCCCACACCAAACTTACCTTGAGTAAAACTTCATAAATGGGAGTGATAACTTCCCTCAGAAAGCATTCTTCATCACGTGCAGCTGTTTGGTATGTGTCCCCACTCACAGGATGAACATTGCTATACAAAATCCCATAGACATCATTGCACATCTTTGGAAATGAAAGTAGAAAAGCGTTATTGCCAGTAATGAAGTTCCACAATGTATATAGTATCCAATTTTGGAAATTAACCCTTCTCATATGAAATATTTTGAAGGAATGAGGGAATGAGGAACCATTTCCCCTCATCCTTCGCTAGTCCCCTTCCCTCCAAATCGAGGGATAATGGATGGGAAACGTTTGCTCGGATTATAGTAGGTAAAAAGATAATAGAAGTAAAGAAGGTAGGACAGTAAAGAAAGAATCAAAGATCCAATTGCACAGTCATAACTCCCATTTCTGATTACACAAGAGTTCTTTAGTAAGGAATTCTAACAAACTAGCCTCCTCAATTATAAGTCTGTTATTAACTGAACAAATTCAACGATTAACAATATATACTTAATGTACTATTAAAGCTTGTCTAATTCACTATTAACTATTCCATCCTCCAGCTTAAATGCAAAAAGATTTTGAAAGAGGAGAGACTCACAATATAAGAATGAATTGTAAGCCACTACGATCAGACAAACTTACATTATGGAAAATGTAGCAAATACATTCAGGCATGAAGCGAACATTTGCAGCTTCACCCCATATAAGAAGGTAAAGGGCTATGTAAATCAGCTCTAGCTGTTGTTTGCTACGACCTTCTGGAAACCTGTAAAGTAGTTACATAAATAAAATTTCACCCACCAAAATTAATTAAAATACTCCTGATAAGATGATATTATATGAAAAATCATTAAATAAAATCTATTTGGCCTCACTTTATGATCTTAAGGTAAGAAATACACTCACCTAAGATTGGATTTACAACGCACATAACGACACCATGAATTATAATTCTTGAAAATTTTAACCAACAACTGCTCTACGGTGTCTTCTTTAAGCTGCAATAAGCTTCATATCATTATCAATATGATCACGTAAAAGTGCAACATAAGGTAGCTGAAACAGCAGCAGTTTGCAAGAAATAATACTTCACCTCAAGAGATGCAGCATTCTTATTTCTAATATCAATATTGGCAAGTAACAGGATAAGATGCTCCCTCTGATTTGCCACATTTCCTTTCTTTGAACCACAAATATGCCAAAGGAGATTTAATCAGATCATTCAAAAGAAATTCATAAGACAAAAATATCTAGAAATATTTGGAGCTGACAAATGAACATAAAAAGGTTAAAAGAGACTAACATTACTAGTTAACAAACCTAAGTCCAAACTCTCTTCAACCAAAGTAATCAACACAACTTTTAATATTGTGATCTTTTATTATGGACCACGGGAAAGTGGGGAGGGTAGTATTACCTGAAATCCAAAAATAGAGGAGATCCAATCAAGTATGTCATTTACTTTTATAACCCTCTCCATAGGCATTGTAGAACCACCACTGGAGACAGCAACTCTTGAATGAATTATGGGCATGGGAAGATTATCCACCTTACGTAGAGCATTAAGTGCTGCTTTGATCTATAATTTTGAAATAGAAAAGACAAGCACATCGAAAGTGAAATTTCAGGAAGAATATGCCATTTGCAGAAGCAAAACGGCCATTGCATGTATTTCCAGACGTACAGACCTCAGGAACTTCCATGATTGCTGGTTTAACACCGACAGCATACAATGGAAGGATGTTATAATGTTCGTATTGTCCCCTTTTATTCTCAACATCCATTGCATACATTTTTGTCTGTTGATAAAATAACGTCATCACATCTCTAACTATGTCTAAGAAGTATTCAACATAATTGAGTTAGTAAAACTAAACATGCAAATCAAACCTTCGCATCAATGTTGCCTGCAGGCACCATAGTAGTCAGCACATCATACAGTACAGTTGCAATCTGAATAATTTTAGCCATCTCCTCCCTTCAAAAGACACATCAAAAAGAGTGAGATCCTTTATTTATAATGTTTAGAAAAAATGACGGCAAGATCAACTCCCAGTAATAACTGAAAGACACTTAGAGAATAACCAACTTTCTAACCGCTAACACTAGCACTTAATTCGTTAACTTATTCTCAAGAGATTAATAAGTTTCTCAACAAAAAGCAAGCCTCACGGTCTCTTAGTAAATTCTCCTTCTTTGACATTTTCCTCATAATATTTTTGGTAGTATGATAGAAGCTCCCTCGTATCACTTCTTGAACTCCAACTTTCAGTTAATTCCCCTTCCTGCAACCAATGAATACATTGGACGTTTCAGGATGCAAAATATTATATATTTTTGGGCAGCACATAGCATCAACTAAATTTATCTTGATCAACTGAACACTCAAAATAATTATTGTCTGGTGCTAACATTATTTTCCCGTATAAAAGGAAAAGTATCTAACACAGGGAAAATAGATTTAAGGATAACACAAACATTTGAGGCATGAATCCACATAACAGACATCTTGTAGGTTTTTTGGAGCCTAAATACTACTCTGATTTTATTCATTAGAAACTTCTAAATTTATAGAGTATAACTAGATAGAAAATAACAATAATAATATCCTAGAATATCTTAATCTTATCTAATCCTAATATCTCTCCTATAATCCCATAAAATCTTAACTGTTTACAATAATTAATTATTTTTATAATTACCACACATCTTCATTGCCATCTCATAGACACCAATGAGATGAAAGAAATGTCACCTTTGGAAAGAAAAAAACGGTAATAATGCCAGATTAACTACCCTTTCAAGTCTGTGCAAAAGATAAGTCTTGAACTGGCGAACACCACGCCCATTGGAATTTGGATCCATTGTGTGAGCCTTCTCAAATGCATAGAAGCGGCCTAATCAGACAAACAATGCAAGATCATGATTATCTTATTTTCTTCTATAAGTTCAAGCAAAGAGTACCTCTGGCATTTTGAATTGAACACAGGACATATAGGCCCAGTTTGAATGGGCTGATTAGCAGCTTATTGGAGCTTATATACTCTGCTCTAGCAAGCACATATCAACCATTTTGTGTAGTTCAGATTGACTTAGATTTGTGCTTATAAGTTCTTTAGCAGTTTATTTTAGCTCAAATGCATATGCTTGAAGTCAAAGCTCATAAAAGTAAGCACCTACCAGAGCCCAAAATCAACTGAAGCGCAAGCTGTTTTACAACAGTTTTGAACAAAACTATCCTCATTTATTTTTTGAACATGCATAAGCACTTCTAAAGTGACAATCAAATCACAAATTAGCCTGTTTTATACTTATGAAAGTATGCTAATTTGACAAGTTTTTCTAGCACAAGTTCGTCTTTAGCTACTTTGAATAATAAGCAGAGGTCATTAATTTCAAAGTTGCTTCCTCGACTCCAAATGAATTATGAGAAAGTGTGGTATCTCTTGCTTCCCTTTCATGTTCCATTCTTGGGTTTTCTTAAGGAAGTGTAATTGACTTATATAAAATATGGATTTGTCGGCAATGTTTATGCATAAGTTCCAGCATTTTTCCTCCCTTTTTTTCCTCCTTTCCTGAGATGGTCTTTCTAGTTTACAGTAAGATTTATTTACTACCGAAACTAAAAAGAACTCGTCACCATTCTTTCTTTTTCTTAAAAAAAAAAAAATATACGCAATAAAAGCCAAATCCTAGTAAAAATCAACATTTTAATGTTCAATCTTTGAAGGCCTCACACCCGAACAAAAACAGAAATTACAATATGCACCCAACCTCCAAGTGATCCAGGCCAAAGTAGCTTGTCAACGTGATTTGAAATGTTAGTTAGTTTGGTTATAACTAATCCACCATGTGATATTAATTATCTATAGTTTAACAAATAATCACATGAATGTTAAAACCACAAACAATTCTATAGTTTAGAAGTTTCATTTTTTTCTTAAAAGGTTTCATGCTATCAAGAACCTATTATTAGGACTAAACTCATATTTTCAATTCCGAAGGAGTAATATATACTCACAAAGATATGCAACTCTGGGATTCTCCTGCTCAATCTCATTGGCTGCTCGGAGAATCGGGACTACGACAGCAAGAGAGGACGGCACCATCTCACTATCAACAGTACCCTCCTCATTCTGCAACTCCACGTTCCTTGTCAGCGTCCGAGTCAGCCGCTGGGACGGCAGCCGCGGGATGTTGGGCGGGCCCTTAGTGCCACTCGTGCTGGCCATGGCTCCACTGCCACCGCCGCCGCCAATTCAGGGATTTTTCGATGAAATCCACCCAAAAGATTCGAAAATTTAGCGAAATGTTCAGGATTTGAAGCTGGGATAGGATCGCAAAGAGTGAAGAAGGTGAAAGGGAACATGTTTTTGTATAGGGGATGAAGAGATACTTCGATTGCGAAGTGGGGTAAAGGACGAAGCTTTTTCGGCTGAGGAATTGCTCTGATGACAAGAAAAGAACGAAGCAATTGAAGGGAAGTTCTGGAAAGCAGAATCTGAAGGAAGCACTGTGCTTGTGTTCTCTGCTCAAGCGCTTTTGCTTTTACATAAATAAACAAACGGATCGTTACTCTGCTTTGTCAGAGAATTGGCGGCAAAGCGTTTCCTTCAGCTTGTTACTTTTTCTTTCCTTATTATTTATTACTTGAGTGCATGTTTGGATGAGAGAAAATTTAAATTTTAAGATATTTTAAAATAAATAATTATATTTATTTTAAAAAAATTAAATTAAATTATAGTTTAAATCTAAAGTTTCAGATAAGTTAATCTAACTTATAGAATAGTAAAAGAATTTATAAATTAACCAATTATCATATTAACTCTATTTTTTTTACATAATCTCTCATCTTTTTTCTACACTTTTACTCCTCTCTCTTTTCTTTTTTACGCACTCTCTCCTCTTTTTTTTATTTTCTATACCTTCTCTCCTCTATCATCTCTTTATATACTATCTCTAATTTATTATCTCTCCTATATTTAATAATTATACATTTTTTATAATTTACTAATAATAAAAATATTTTAGAAATAACTATTCAAACACTCATTTATTTAAAATTATTTTTTTATAAATTTTTATTCAAAAATTATTTTTTAAATACTGCCTAAAAACTTTTTTTTATAAGTATTTTTCTAAAATTATATACAAATGGCCCTAAATGAAGAAAGGCTGGCTGATCGATTGTATCATAATTATCGTCAATTAACCAGGATTGGAATATTTCCGGCAAAAGAACTATGATTGAAATATTTCAAGTTTTAATGGGATACTTATTTGAGTCAGATCATTCCAAGCTAACCTGACTTCCTAGCTAAGCATAGGTTTTGTGTCTTCTTTGATCACTATTTGAGGTAATATGGAACACATACTACATTTAACCTTTCCCTTATTTCTTTCTTTCAATTTTTAATATAAAAATTATTTAAAAAATTAATTTAATTTTAAATAAAATATTTTAATATATTTTATATTTATTATTTGTTATTTTTTAACTAATTTATAAACTTACATATAATTTAATATTATATGTAAATATTTTTAAAAAATCATATTATATTTATTATTATTTATTATTTATTTATTTAAATTTTTTAATTTATTTATTTATTTAAATTTTTTAATTTATTCAAGTTAATTAACAAGATCTCATATTAAGTATAGGGGAGGGAATCTAATTTTATTATACCGTCACAAATAATGACCTTTTTTTTATAGAGTATTTGTTCAAATAATTTCTTTTAAATTGTAATTGATTGAAATGCATACCAATTATCATCACTGTATCATTGCTCATATTTTTGTTTTTTGGGCCAAATTGCTTTGAGTTTTTAACTATAAACAAACTGCCTCTATAAAATGTAATGATTTTTAAACCCATTAAATAAATAAAATTAAATGTTAACTGAATTTAGAATTTTCATTAAATAGTATTTATTAAACTTTATTTAAATATGATTTCTTGAATAAGTTAAACTAGGTATTAAATTGCTAGCAAAAAAAACTAATATTGAATTTAACTGACTAATGCCCTTATAGCCCAATCATATATAAACTCGAGAAATCGGAAATTTAATTCTCCTTGTAATATCATATTGTTAATAGTTGCACATTTAAATGAAAAAGTTATTAAATTTAATTAGATATATTTTTATTCTAGAGTATTTTTTATGCCTTTTTCCTTTATAATATTCCAGATTTTCTGTAAAAACAATAGACTTTCCATCCCTATGACAAATAATCACATAGTTTTGAACAGTGTTCTTTTATTATTGCAAGCCAGCAAGGGATCATTAGACAGAAGTTGTATGATCATATACATAAGAGTAATCTTCTCAACCATGTCCTGCTTCATGAAATTACAAAACATTTACATTTGATGATGCCACTCTTACCAACTCTATAAAGAAAAAGAGATAGACCCACCTAATATGTGAGGCCACTTTACTTATGTACCTGTACTAGTGATTCAGGATTCATCCATGTACAAATAGAGGAGTTGTCCTATACTAAGAGATTAGCATAAATTAATGAAATAACCTATATAGACACATCCAAACATTACATATACTTCTAAACCCTCAACCCTCCATCAGATTTAGATCCCCTGTAGCAAAGGGTTTTATAATGTATGCCTGAGTGAAAATTATGAGCCGTCAGATTGCTGGAAGGATCCAGATGATATTAATAAATGCATTATGATATTTGAAGATCATCTTATGGTGCTCATAATCTTCATTTTAAGAAACTTCTTAAATCTGAATCGCATAGTATCATGTACTACTGAGGGAGGGCATGTATGTCATTTAAATATTTCTTCGTCACTCCGAACATTTTAAAGATCAACCATTCACAAAATCCTCATATAGGACTTGCTTTTGATGCCTGCGACATAAAATAAAGTGATATCTCTGTGTTAGAATAAGGCCACACAAGAACTTGACTTTTGACAAAGATTCAAAACTGATGAAAGGCTAGGGTTACAAGTTGAATTTAGTAAAATTTCCCTTCACCAGAAATCATGAACAGGTATCTCAAATCATAAATTCCCAATAAATCCACCAGAATCTCCAGATACAAGAAATCAAATACTCCCTCCAGTATGAGCTAATTAGGGAATTTACTAAAGATTTCAATCCACTTTATCTGCCAAATTTATAATTTTTTTCTATACTCTCCCTATTGATTGCACATATCTAAGGGGTTCAGGGGAGTAGTTTTCAATGCAAATTATTAGAAGTAATACTTTAGAAAGACCAACACAAATTTTTCACAAATAACCAATTTAACTAATTTTCTTAATCTCTACAAATTAATTATCTATTTAGGACAAGAGGTAGTACAAGAATTACTAGAGCATCAAGAGAATTAAAACACTATTCAAGACTTCAAGGAGACTTTCCATATTTGGAAACTTCAATTCAGAATAGCAAATTGAAAGGAGGAAGCAAAGCAATACACGAACCTGATTCGTTGAACTTGTTGCAGTAGTCCAGTACCGAGGTGGATTTGTGTTTGGAAGCCCTTGGCTAACGTAAGCAAACGAAGTTGGTTGTTGTTGTTTATGATTTGACTTCGGAGGTGGCAATTCTCTGATGATCCATAGCGTATAAGCTGATGGCAAAGAAGAACCTAACAAATTAAGCACAAAAGTCAACGATCGTGATTTGCCTGAATCCGAAAATCCATTTTATAGATTGGAAGTACTCGGTATAGCTATCCTACTACATGAACCCTTGAACTATCAAAACTTGCACATTTCAAAAAATCCCAGCGAACCATGCAATTCAATGAGGTTCATAGCAATGGATTATCAACAACATTTTTTCATTCAACACATTTAGCATGAACACGAAAGATTGAGTAATTTACCTACAAAATAGTAGAAGATCAAGAAAACTAAAGCTTTGACACCATACATGAGCCTCAGATGCCAATGATAGAAAAGCTGTTATAAGCATGTCCAAAGTGAAAGTTAAGAGAGCATTTAAGTAACAGAAATTTGGAGGGAAATTGTACTGAGTAAAAAAGGTTAACTGCAAAAACTAAAGGCTAACTGCAATATGAGTAATCACTTACAGGAATATCTGTGAGAAAAGCTACTAGTGCACTTGAGAATAAACATATCACGGAAACAATAGCTAAACTGGCAACCTGCATGTGGCAGCCGATGTGTCAGAACAAAAATTTTAGCCCAAATAGTTCAGAGAAGGGATCCTTTGCTGCTGGAAAACAGCAACATAGATTTTATTTTTCAGCAGATTTGAACCATTTAAATTGGATTTGTACAGCCCAAATATCATATTTTTAAGGGTTAATACTATTGTTAGTCCTTACAATTTGATCAAATTTTAGTTTTAGTCTTTATAGTTTCAAATCATGATTTTTGATCCCTATAATTTCATAAGGACTTGGTCTGAGTTTAACGAAGTTAACTTAGTTAACCGTTTAAATATAGGACCAAAACTAAAACTTATTAAAAGTATAAGGACCAAAACTAAAACTTAATAAAAGTACAGGGATGGAGAAATTTTGATTTTGGTCCTTGTACTTTTAAAGAATTTTGGTTTGAACCCTATATTTAACGGCGTTAATTTAGAACAAGTCCTCATGAAACTATAGAGACCAAAAACCACAATTTGAAACTATAATGACCAAAATCAAAATTTGATCAAACTATAAGGAACAACAATAGTATGAACCCTATTTTTAAAATAAAAAATGAAAAAAAAATAAAGAGAGCCAGGTACACAAAAGTAGTCTTCCAAATATGAACTTTAAAAAATAATGATGGAATTTAAAAAAAAAATCAGAAGAAAAAAAGAAATATGAAATTCAGATCATCTAGATCAAATCTCCTTTCTCAATGTCCATTCGAACACATGACATGTGGGAGGATCTTTCACCTCAACACCAACATGACACTCGAATGTTGACCATCTAGATCAAATCTAGATAATCCAAGAGTCCATGGCTACAATATTACAATAACAATAGAGGCAATGGAGTGTATTACATTTAAATACATATGGAGTAAGTACAAATTAAGTTTTAGAATATATACCTTCCACATTTCTGATGAAGCTTTTTCAGATCGAACTTTCCTCAATTGGAAGAATAGAAGGAACCCTATGGAGGAAAAAACGAACATAAAAAAAAATCAAACAGATCACCGGCATCATAAGCTATAAGACGGTGGTAATGGAGGAAAAGGTTCTTACCGTAGCAGCCCAGAGCTGCCGCCAATAGAAGTGTCATCACTGCAAGAAGTTTTTCATATACCTGCAAAACTTGCAATTATTGACAGATAAAAACTAGCATAATTTTTTTAAAACATAGCATACTAAGACCTCATAATGCTATGGTTTTCAATCTCAGTCTACCATTTAAGTAAAATGAACCCTAAAAAAAAACAGATGAATACTCAGCAATGAAAAACAATAACATAAAGAAGGAGAAGTGTTCTATACCTCAGCAACTACAGAAGAGTTTATAGGATTTTCACTGATGCCAATCCACATCATCATGGTAAATGCCATCATCAAAAGAAAGATCATAACAACAATCTGAATGAAGGAAATTCAAACTAAAATGAATTTGTGCAAATGATTAAACACGCTAATCATAAGGCATCTGCCTAATGTGGGAATTTGTTTTCATTACCATGATGACATATTTTTGCCGGCTCCCAACATGAATGCCTTGGAAGCAGCATTTTCTATGGTCTTTCACCTGAGGTGAACCAGGTTCTCTCTTCAGAACTTCCAACAAGGCCTGGTTGATGCTATTTTCATCATCTTCTTCTTCTTCTTCATCTTCTTCATCTGCCTGATGGCAAAGGTCCACCCTATAAAATTGTCATCCACAGATACACGCACCTCAGAAATACAGTTTCGTCCCATAAATAGCCGTATGCTGTATAAGACAAGTTTACAGTCCCTAACATACTTCATTTTACAACTATAATCTCAATATCCTCCTTTTTCTCTACTTTGATTCTCATGCCCTCAAAGCTAGCATTCGAAATTTTATTCTATTTTTTTATTCTTTTGATAGAAGCTTTGTTATTTCCATATCCTAATTCCTTTCATGCCCATTTCTAAGTTGTTGAGTTGTCCTAAACCAGTAGTCACGTTTTTTGTCGATCGGAAATCTTATAGCTAGTAGTAACAAGGGAAGATTAAAATCCCTGCATGAACCCCATGGAGACTCATAACAACATGTGTATGGCAATTTTCAAAAAAGAGAGAAAATAAATACTACAAACAAATCTTCTTCTAGAATTATATAATGACATACCAGAATGACAAGAGTAGAAGATATACTGCCAAAAACAGAATTTTTGGGGAGGCTGCAGTAATATTTCATCATCAGAAATGAATGGTTGGCACTAAACTCTCAAGAAACAAAAATTTTGGCAGCATAAATGGTTAAATAAAACGTACCCATAAGGATAAATCCACAAGCATGAGACCGACAGTGCCACCCATTACAAGTAGCAACAATAGCAGAAACAAAATATATAAAGTACCCTGCAAAGAGAAAACTTAACATTAGTCAGATATGCCTATGCATCTCAAGTGAAGGAGAAGAAGTGTCTCAAAAGAAAAATCAATTTCTCATAATTAACAAATTACTTCTAAAATTATCAGTTTATTTCTCATGGCAGAAAAGTAAGAAGAACCTCAGCCATACCTAAGTTGGAAAATCCAACCATGAGATGGAGTACCTAAAAAATAGAAGTCAACGATGTCAACCAGCTACGTAAGAACCAAAGAGGCGACAAAACATAACTGTTCAGCAGGCAACTTAAAAGGGAACTCAATTGCAGATTACGGTGTGGAGATTAAAAAGAGGGAAGAACCATAACGGTACAAACTTATTACACAAAGTTTAATGAGATATTTAAAACCAAAGAGGCAATAAAACAGGAAACTTCACATATGGACTGCAAAACAAAGAGTAAACTTAAGATGGCCAAATGAAAATGTCGGCTCTTCATCCACACAATTTTTTATCTTGGATCACTGCCTTACTTATTTTACGTTTCTTTGCAATTTAGAACCATCTTGCTTCTATTATAACATAGGTGTACGTAGTTGATGACGACATAAAACCAGATGGGTGTCCACCTGCAGCTAAAAACTTTAGTGACAACTCTGAAAATCCAGATATCATACTGCCCAGGTACCTCAACAATTTTGGCAATTGCATTAAATAATAAGTAAAGCTCTTAACTTTTAACTGCCAATTTATTTTACATGACACAAAAATCATTACAATAAGCTGCCAATGTTAGCATCTTCAACTATGTAAATAAAAGTATGAAAATTTGAATTGACTGATAAGATGGCACTTACTTTTTGACGAGTTAAACCATCTTGTTGATTTCTCATATGAATCCTCATTAGCTGCCACAAGATAGTGTTAAATTATGTCACAGATGGTAGTGAAAAAGGAAAAGTTTACTTCAGAAAATTCATTGCTTTGGAGTGTTATCTCGCCGTCTAACATTTAACTTGGCATGTATGTTGCAAAACATAGTGGTAACAGCAGAAGCAAGAAGAGATAGTCCTTCTGCATTTGCTTTATTTAGGGCATGCAAACAAGTACATTAAATAGATAAACAAAACCATAACATTCTAAACATCCTTAATTTAAATACGCTAAAGTACCTCTGAAGTGAGAGAGAAAAAGAGACACAAGAATTGAGGGTGTGTTTTTCACCCACTCTTTCTTTGCTTCATATCTCTCTCTCACCACACAAAAACTTTTTTCTAACTTTGGAGAATCCAAACTCAAGCACTCACTGTCATGCTATTTCAACAAAGAACCAAAAATGAAGAATAGAACAAACCCCATTTTGCCTTACCATTTCATGCCCCCTTTCAAAAGTTACCCTATGGGTGTGTTGGAATTAAGGAGAAGGGAGACAAAGGGAAAGGAAGTAAAATTTAAAAAATTTAAATTTTGACAAGTTCTTTAATCTCATTTGAAATAAGCAATTTTTCCTCCTTTCCTCCTCATCCCTTTTCCACAATCCACGGCAAGAATGCAAAATTAAATCGAAATCAAAGAAAATATCAAAGTGGAATTTCACTCGCATACTCACCCACTCTCCTTAATTTAAGCATACCCTAAAACTCTACCCCTTAACCTAGAAGGTGAAACTGAATCACTGAAAAAAGATGGGATTTTGATGAATTACTCCTTCATTTTTTTTTTGCTCAAATACTAAACCAGCAACAATTTAATGGTCATCGATTCAATAGAGTCAATACATTGACCAAGAAAAAGCACAATCCAATGTAATTAGCAAGATCCTCGAAAAAGAAATGCAATACATTGACCAAGAAAAAGCACAATACAATGTAATTAGCAAGATCCTCGAAAAAGAAATGCAAGAAGAAGAAAAGAAACTGAAACCTGAGCAAATGCAGTGAGGGCTAGAAGTCCATTGATGGAGGCAAGAACTACATTGAGGATGATTAAGTCCAGAGCCAAGCAATTCTCCAATTTAGTCATAGATTACAATGCCGAAAGAAACTGAAGGAGGAGAAACCCAGAAAATCAATCCCCCACCAGAGGCAGACAAACCCCCCCTCTCTCTATGAGTCTCTCTCTCCTCCTAGGAAACAGAAAATGGAGACGAACAGATTTTGTTTGTTCGTGGATGACTATGTCACTTATGGAGCAGAGGATGCAGAAGCGGCCGATCGGACAAGAGGGGAAATCAACTTGCCTCTGTTGATTTTATTAGTATTTGAGAGTCTATGCTGCTCGCATCTCTGAGAAGAGACCAAATCTAAAATTTAGAAGGAACGATTTTTTGTTTGTCAATTGAATCTTCCTCTGATCCTCTCTTCTTTGTCTTTGGGATTTTAATAATTTATAGTTATGATTTAGAGTCCAGAACTTAAGCCACACAGCCACAAATACCAACTTAGAAAAACGACTTTCCCTCCCAAGAGTTGATTTTTCGGCACTGACGCTACTGAGCTTTTGAAGCAAATGTGTCATCGTCGCTGGTTTAGCATGTGATTTTATTTTGGAAAATCAATACCAAAAGTATATTTTTTTCCAAAACTTTGAATTTAACATTATATTTTTTTGTTTAACATTTTTTATTTTATTCTGTTAGTACAATTAACCTTTATATTATATATTATTATTCTCAATATAAGAATTAACAGTAGAATAAAATTAAATATTTAATTAAAAAACACATAAGGAGGAAATTAAAAATTTTAAAAAATATAAATATCTTTAGAATAGTTTTTTCTTTTATTTTTTATTTTAAATAAATTAGGTGTGGACATACACATGTCCCTCAAGATTCAAGAATAAAATTTAAAAAATGAGGATGGAATATAATATTGACGAGGGATAATTGGAATCTATAGATTAGGATGATTTATTATTAATTTTGTCATGATCTTTATTAGAATTTTATATATTTTTTTAAATAAAAGATTTGCATTAAATTTATGTTTGTGATATTATTTTCTATTTAACAGAGTTTTCTATTTTTTTAATTTCTTTTATTTAAATATTATTAAATTAAGGTTAAGTTGTCTAGAACTCTACAAATAGATCAAGAATTATTTTCCTAGTACATTTTAAAATGAAATAGAATCGAATATTGAATTTCTTCTTCTTTAGTTATTCTCTCCTCCGTAATTCTCTATCTATATGCTCTTTTTTCTTTTGTATCTCCATTTTCTCCTTTATCATTTTACATCCCAATTTTCTCTAGGATCATATGCTTAATTAATATTCATTTTATCTTTAATATAAAATATAATTAAGAAATTTATGTTAGTCATAAATAAAAAATATATTTTTTATATTTATTAAATTTTTTTAAAATTATCCCTATTAATATTCTCTCAACAATAATTAAATAAAAAAATAAGAATAATTAAAGAAGATGATTATAATATTTTAAAATTATATATTATATTAATTAATTTAACTAATATTTTTAATATAATTAAATTAATTAAATAAATTATATATTAAATACTGGAGGAATAATTTAGAATAAGTCAAAGTGTGACATATTTATCCAGCAAGTTAAATCATAGTACTATAACATATAACAATTCAATTATTGTCATTATCAATAATATTCAAGACAATGATATTACTTGACACACATCATCACCAACCATAGATTTGTTTTTTTTAATTAAAAAAATATGAGTTAACTTGTGATCTGTTTTCTTATTAGCTGACCAAATAAATATCTAAGACATAATTACATGTGAAGAGCAAGGATTGAGGAGAGAGTTGGGTTGTTGATTTTGGGGTGAGAAAGAGGCAATTGAAATGGGATGGGGTGGCAAAGGGACTGTGACTTATGAATCATTTAGGACCTAATATTACTATCAAATTTCATTGAATCCTTTTATGGGATACAGTTATGCTGGGCCACTTCTTTAATGTGACTTCAATTAGCTTTTTCTGGTAGGAGATTCTTTTTTCCCTTGTTAAGAAGATTTGAGGCATAAAATTCAACACACACCTCACTCTTTTGTTTTATATAAAACGTCCAAAATACAAATTCAATAGAAGAATTTTAGAGAGAACCTTTCAAAGATAAGGAAATATCATGAGAAAACTAGTCATATTTTCGTGGGTATAATATATATTAAATAAAAATAAAATTATAAAGTTATTAAATTTTATAGTATAGTTAATAGGATTTATTTTTTTTAATTTATGTAAAACTTGTTGTAAATGATATAAATAGGAGCAGAGTATAAAAGAAACACAGTAAAAAAACTCTAAATATGAGCAAATGTGAGCAGTAAGGTCATTCTTTGATGCACTTCAAGAGCTTGGTTGTTTTTTTGTAGTGTTACAAAATTACAAAGCAACTAAACTAAAGTCCGACAGAGAATGTTTGGAAGAAAATTCTCAACCGAGATTTTTGTCTTGATTTTTTTGGATAAGATATTATTTAGTGATTAAAAATATTATTTTAGTTAAACAATTACATGTTTTTTTTTAAAGATTAATATAAATATTCTTTGTTAGAAATTATGGGAGGATAAGAATAGACAAATATTTATAGATTGTTGGGAAATATGCCAATCCACCTATAGTGGATTAAGCTCAAATCCTTATGAGAATATACATTGGTGGAAAATGGAGGTAACAATTTTTGCTTTGCTAATTTCAAGACAGAGACAAACATGAGAGTGGGAGAATATATAGGAATTCCATTCTTTCCCACCATGTAAGAGGCAGAAGTAAACAAAAGAATAAAGTAGTATTTTTCAGTGCTCTCTTTTTCTCTCTCTGTGTTCATGTTCAGTATTGTCGTTCTCTGTTTTCTTCCTCCTTCGGTGTATTTGTTGTGAAAATATGACTGTGAGTCCATATAAAGTGATCTGATCTTGTGTGAATATCCAGTGAATCAACAAATAATTTTAGGTATGCCTGAAAACTTTGATAGATAAAGTATATATTCTCAGTATAAGTTTAGCACGAATTAAAACTATTGTTAGTCACATTTTAAATAGATTTAATATTTATATATTATTTTTATAGATTTTTTTTATAAGTAGTCTATATAGTTTTAGTTTGACTGTTTAATTTATAAGGATATAATATACTTTTGTAATTATAGTATATATCCGCCACTTTGAATAAAAATATCTAATAAATTTTAGAAGTATTGTTGTTCTTATTAAAAAAAGTCAGGAGACTAATGAGATATACCCATTTGCATGTAAGCACAGCGGTCAGGATGGGGTTGCGTGGAATCACCAAATCTTCATTTAGCTGATGAGCTTTCCTGGCCAAAAAATCTACGCACTTGATAGCTTCTCGTGGTGCATATTGAACTTCAATTTCTCAATCCGAATTTATTAACATCTCCATCTTTCATAGTCAGCTGAAACACTTCAAGAAATTAGTGTAAGCTAGAATCTTACCAAATCCCCTACTGCTTGTAGACTTGGAGACCGTATATGTCTTGAATTCACATTAATAGGTGAGTGTGAGACAAAAAGTTGTCATTTTAAACTCTTGATCACCCATGTCAACCCACATCTGTCCTTAAATCGTCCCATGAGAGATTATACTTTAAAAAATTTGTAAAATTTTAATTATAAATAATTTTAAAATCTAAAACTTTAAATAGAAGTGATATTTTTTAAATAAATATTAATCATAAGTAAGATAAAAAATAGTTGTAAGTAATGTTACCAAAATTATTAAGATAGTTGGCATCACAAAAGTTATAAAAACGATAAATTTATGGTTAATATCTTTATAAATATAAAAAACGACTTAAATAATAATTTTTTAATTATTATTTTTTTAAAAATTTTGGAGTGATCAAAAACAACTATAAATAGCATTTGTTGAAATAGTAAAAATGGTCAGAGGTATGTTAATAACTTAATATCATTATTCATAATAAAGCCTACCTTTTTCTTCATTTAAAAATCTCTTAAGGATAATTTTATCTTTTAGCTAAATATTACAATTTTATATTCTTATTATATGACTAATTTATCATTTTATTTATTAGAATAATTTTTTAAAATTTTAAAATTAAAATAGTATTTTCAATAGATTTTATTTTTAAAATAACTAACCATAAATATTGGAAGTTTTTCAAATCTTAAATGTCATTTCCTCGATTAACTAGTGCCTAACCTCCTATTCCTAGCTCCTACGGCCTATTTATAAGATGTTCATATTAATGTACGACAGAAATATTGTAGACAGGATCCTAGGTTTGTCCCCGTTTTCTGATTCTGACAAATGGCTGCTTGTGAATTAGTGATTCATTTTATTTTCTTATACATGGGTCCCATGTTGGATGGAGTAAATGTGTAGACATTTAAATCTCAACCTCACTTTTTACTATTAATGAAATAAGTATATGAGAAATTTTTTATCTCAGTTTATGAGTCATTTTAATAAGATTTAAAAAAAAATAGATAATTTTTAAAAAATAATTTTTAGAAAAAGATTAGTGTAAAAAAATAGTTTTAAATAAATAAATATTTAGATAATTATTTATAGAAGTACTTTTATTATTAATAAATTATAAAAAATAGTATAATTATTAAATATAGGAGAAATGAGAGATAAGAGAGGAGATAATGTGTAAAAGAGAGAAGAGAGGGTATAGAAAATAAAAAAGAGATGAGAAAGAGTGTAAAAAGGAGAGAGGAGTGGAGATATAAAAAAATATTAATAATATAGTAATTCTTTATAACCTAAATTTTGATCAACTTAAATTTAAAATTTAAGTTTTACTACTAACCAAACACACCCTATATAAATATGCCTATTAATCACAAATCTAAAACAAAGGCATGTATATTTATTTTCTTTTGCTTTTATGTTGTTGTCAAATTGGGACACTTCTCTAGCATAATACATTGAACCATGACGCAGCTATTGAATCCTATTATTAAATATTTAATTTTAAAATTTGTAACGGCTTCTCTCATTTTCTATAAGAATTAAATTTTAAATTTTAAATAATCTATCAGAATTTTATACTATTAAATTAACTTTTTATTAATAATTAATTAACTTGTTTTGTACAAATGAGGACAAGACATCCAAAATAAATAAAATACTAATTTAAAAGTATATTATATCTTAAATATTCAGTAATAATAATATACTCTAAATATGAAGGATAAGAGTATAGTATATCTGTATGCATCAATCCCTATTTGGCTAGAGTAACCGTAAGCTTATTTTGACCTCTCAAGATAAATTGGAGTTTGATTCTCATATTAGATATAATAATTCATGTATCTGTACAACTAATAACAATAGCCAACTTTTTGTTAGCTTTTTTTTTGTACAAATTTTTTTGGAAAGAGATTGAGTTTACCCACAATTTAAAGACAGGGCAAAGTCTCCATTCCCTTTATGTGATATAATGTCGGGTAGAGCGATTTATCAATTACCCTTAAGTGTTAACCTAGGCATCTATGAGCTAAAATACCTCCCCAAGCGCCGTGATTAGAACCACAATAAAGTGGTACTCTTTAAGGATTGAACAAGCTCCAAATAGTCATATGTCTCACCCATTCGCTAGCTGAACCCATAGACGATGGGTAACTTTTTGTTAGCTTGAATAGTTTTACCCATCTTTTGTGGGTTTAGCTTATGAATGGATGAGACATATAATTATTTAAAACGTGTTTGATTATTGGGGAATACCACTTTATTGTAATTTTAGTCGTAGTATTTCGGGATACATATTAACTTTTTAGTACATAGGTTTAAACTTCAGAGTAATTGACGATTTATCTTATCTAATATTAATATTATCTAAAAAAATAAAAATTTTATCCTACTTTCAAATTATGCATGAGTTTATAAAAAAAGTATGAAAAAGTTTTGTAACCCCTTAGAAATATGGAGTCAACAAAATTGTGCATGGCCTTAAAGTAAAATAGGGGAAAACTCTGGGCTTATTTGTTTTTGTTTTTTAAAACAATTTTTTTATCTTTTATATTATTTTTATTTTCATTTTAAAAAAGTAACGTAATATTAAAAAAATTATTGTCACATTTTTTTTAGTTTTGGCAATAATCACCTTGATAAGGGTGATTATCACTGTTGTTTGTTATCGCTCAACGATAGCCCACTCTAATCACTATTATTGTTGTTGGCCAATGTTGACTACCACTATTGCTACTCTCAATTATTATTGTCATTGATGATGGCCAACTTTAATCACACCTTTGTCACCATTGCGAAAAACTTCCACTGCTATTTGTTGTTACTAATTGACAATTACTGCCACCACTACTAGCTATCACCATTGTCATTTATTGTCACTCAACAGATGTGATGATCACTTTATTCAAGCGAGGATGATCATGACTATCGTTAGACAATGAAAGTCATCATTACGATTACCGACGACAACTCCCACAGTAGTTGACAATCGCTTGTCGCCAGTCAAAGACAATTACTGTTGGCAACAACCAACATTGACTACCATTGTCTGTTTATCGATCGCTTGCTATTTTTAATTGTTATCATATTTTCTTAATTCTAAAAGTGGATTTTAAGAACAATTATTTCAACTAAGTCTTTATATTTTTTTAAATATATTTTTTTGAAACAATTATCCAAACAAATTCTTTTTATTTTTTTCCAAAGATTGTTTTTAAAAACAGTTTTCTAAAACTATTTTGAGAACAAAAAAATATAGAATAGAAAAAAAAATAGGCCATTAAGCAGAACACTTTGCTATTACTTATTTTTACATTATCGGAATATATTAAAATAAATTAGAATTCATATCTAATGTAAATTCACTATTTATATATATAACCATACCTCAACTTTTTAATAAAAGTATTGCATTTTTCAATTTTTACTTTTAATGTTTAGCTATATCACTAACTACAAACATTTTGTATATATTTATTTGATTTTAAAAGATATATTAGACCCTAGAAAATATAAAATTTTGAGGAAGCCATTAATTTTTTTTTTGTAAAATGACCTTATTATTCTTATGGCAAAAAAGATTCCCTTCACTGTCCGTGAATTATTTGAAAAAAGATATTTTAAGAATAAATAACTATTTCAACTTAAAAGAATTCCAATTAGTTGTGAATACTGAATAGCCAAGAAAATGGTTCCACAATGACGAATGTAGATTGAGGAACCACGTGCGAATGGATACATAAAATAAAAATAAAAATTATGAATATCTAGAAAGGCCTAGGCATCGCACCACAAGACTCCAGATTAAACTGACAATGGCACGTATTGCAGCATATACAGTGTTCTTTGGTGTTTATAGTTTCCAACTCCCTACCAACGCGGCAACGCCCATACAAATTCTTAACTCAACAATTTTTTTTCTTATATAAAAAGACAAATTTATTAGGACATAAGATAAAAGAATATATAAAATTAATAAATTAATAAATCAATAAATTAAAAAAAAAAATTGTATGACCCTATTTTGAGTCTCTCTCTTCTTAACTCATAATAAAATTAATACTAATGAAATATAAATTAATATTCCATTATTAAATAAATTAACTAAAACCGTTTAATCAAATTATTGAGGTTGTATTTGGAAAACGGGGAGGGGGTCTCCTTCGGGGGTCTTTTTCATTGGGAAGATACTTTGAGCTTTAGGTCTGTCATTTCTCCTATGTGTACTTGTATTCATGTCAGGCCCTCGCCCATTTAGTCATGTTTCTTGCATCTTGTCGGATGGTGACACTCCATGTTAAATTGTTATAGAGAATTATTGCACAGTTTTTTTTTAAATAATTTAATTTTTAAAATATTTCATAATAAATAAGTATTATATAATATATTATCATTTCTTATATTTATTATTATATATTATTAAATTGTTATAAAATTTTAGTTATTAAATTATTTTATGTGGACAGTAATTCTCCGTCAATCTTACAATATTTTTTTAGACAATTTAAAAGATATATATCCCTTTTATTCTTAATATATAATTTAATTAAAAATTAAAATTAACTCTAAATATAAAATTTATTTTATATATTTATCAATTTTTTAAAATTATTTTTATTAATATTTTTTAATAATAATTAAATAAGAGTTAAAAATAATTAAAATATTTTAAAAATAATATCTCGTATTACCTAATATCTTTAATATAAACTATTCTAATTAGATTTAGATAGTCAGTATCACCCAAAGAAATAGGTTTCCCAGAAAGAAAAGTGAGAGGGAGAGTTAGGTAGAAACCGAAGAGAATATATGTCTGTATCTCTTTTCCATTCTGTCTATAGGAATATGAATATGATCTCCATCAAAATAGGTTTCCATTGTATTAACTAATATTTTTAATATAAACTATTCTAATTAGATTTAGATGGTCGAGGTTTCAGTATCACCCATCGAAATAGGTTTCCCAGAAAGAAAAGTGAGAGGGAGAGTTAGGTAGATTTAGATGGTTTATATGCCTGTATCTCTTTTCCATTCTGTCCATAAGAATATGAATATGATCTCCATCGAAATAGGTTTTCATTGTATTAACTAATATTTTTAATATAAACTATTCCAATTAGATTTAGATGGTCGAGGTTTCAGTATCACGCATGGACATAGGTTTTCCAGGAAGAAAATGAGAGGGAGAGTTAGGTAGAAACCGAAGAGAATATATACCTATATCTCTTTTCCATTATGTCTAGAGGAATATGAGGAATGATCTCCAGCTCTCTTCCACTTTTAAAAGCAAGTGTGATTGGTGATCGGTATATTTTCAGTGAAGCGTGAATGAAGAAACTCATGAATGGTAGCTACCTGGCCACTCGCTTTCATGGAATCTTCACTTTGTAGACCCACAGGCTCGCAAAAACAAAGTGCTAAATTAGTCAGATTAAACCATGCATTTCAAGCAAGATTCATCTCGTTTAGTTTGAAACACGCCTCCAGTTGCTTTTTTCTCTTCTTAAAAACAACAAAAACAAATTAGGTAAATTGAATCTCAGGCATATTAATGTTAGAGCAGGCCTTACTTTAGAGAATGCTTCTGAATACAGTTCTACAAATACTTTTTTAAAGTATATGTATCTTCCGTTAGAGTGTAGAGAAAATCATATTAAAAATATTATTAAACCCTAATACATTATATTTAAAAAATTTAATTATGTATTAAATTTATGTCAAGTTTTATTGTTCACATACCACCCTTTTATAAAGTATATGTTTGGTTTAGAGTTTGTGAAACAGAGTATTTACCAAATTGAATTAACCTGTGTTTTAAAAAACTCGCTTTTCATATACACCCTTTCTTCTTTAATATAAAATTTAATTATTTTTTTTAAATATATCAAAAAAATTAAATAAATAAATTAATTATGACTAAATATAATTCTTTAATATAAATTTATATAATATATTTTTTAATTTACTAAAATTAATTAATTAATTTTTATATTAATTATAATTAATTAATTTTTAATTTATCTAAAGAAATCAACTGTATTTTATATTAAATAATAAAAATAGTATATTTTTGGAAAAATTCTCATAAAATATCACATGAATTCCAAAATTTCAAAAAAATTATGCAAATATATAAAAAAGACATATTAATAATAAGTATCTATTAAAAATTTTAATATTTATGAGAAAAGACATAAATACCCTTTAGTTGTGCCATTAGCTATATTAGTAATAAAATTGACTATATTTATAATAATTTTAACTACTTCGATAACAATATTGACTACTCCTTTAATAAGATAGTGATTCAAATAATTATAACTACTTAAGAAACAAAATTGATAATATATATAATGATTTTAATCATTTTGTTAACTATATTCACTATTTTATTTGACAACTTAGTAGTGTACAGGCACTGAATACATTAATAACAAAATTGACAATACATATAATTATTTTTAATAATTTTAGTAATAAGATTGACTACTCTCTCTAAATTTTAAGAAGTTTCATCTTTTTCTATAAATATTAAAATTATATATTAATACTTATAACTAGTATATATTTGTATGCCTTTTAAGAATTTTAGAATTTAAGTAGTATTTTTTTAGAGATTCTTTTTGTTGAATATAAAAATTAGTCAAATATCAATTAGGGCAAAAGAATTCATTTCCTAGAAGCTAATTTAGATTACGAAAGTGAAATTCAAACATAATCAGAAGTCCTCTTGTTGAGAAAGAGATTGAAATCCACATGTATAAATTGTAAATGGTCATCATTCATATATACCAGATTCTATTCTCTTCAATAATATGTTAAATAATTCATATATACCAGAATTATACGAACATTTCCCTCTTTTAATTAAATACAAATAAACTATATATCTATCTCCTTTTATTTATTTAATAACCCTTACAGCTAATAAAATTTAAAAGTCACAGAGCAATAAAGCAATAATAGAATAAAGTACATAAAGTTGCAAACTAACGTATTAAACTTCAATATACCTCGCCAATATATATATATATATATATATATATATATATATTATAAAGCAATTAGGATAACGTGCTCATTGGGTAAAAAAAAAATGAGATCAAACTATTTTGAAGCAACTTTATTACGGCCCAATCCGACTTTAATTTAAATTAATTTGTTGCATAAAAAACTACATTCTCGAAATGGAAAACCGGACCCATCCAGTCTGCTATTTAGGAGTTACTGACCCAATATAGTAGTAGAACTAATCAGTCCAACTAATAAAAATTAATATAAATAATAAATAATAAATAATAATTTTATATTTTATAAATATATGAGATTGATTCTACTATTATTACGAGGGCTCTTTTAGTAGGCGATATTATAAGTCTCCTGTAAACATTATTTGAGCCCTAGAGCTATACTCTAATTTTAGTAAGAAAATGGTGCCAAATCTACTTAAATTTTTATGTAACAAAAAAAACTGACAAGTTCAAAAGTGTGATTAAAATAATATATAATTTAAAAAATAATATTTAAATAAGAAGGGATTAACTCAAAATAAATGAAACATATATATATATAAATCACACTTAATCAAATAAAATAGTTATTAAAATTTTGAACTCAACAATATTATATTAAGCTCAACAAAAAGAGAATAAACTATAAAATTTAATACAGATTATCTATCTTAATTCGTTAATTTATTAATTTGATAGTCTGATAGTGAAGTTTTAATATTATGCTTGAAAAAGACATCTAAGAACATACATGCTCTCCATTCTAATGTTTAAGAAAGACATGGGAGAACTGCAACGGAACACGTTAGACCAACGAGTCACTAGATATTAAAAAACTCTGTACAGTTGTGAATATATATATATATATATATAAAAAGCACAATCAAACGGTCCTGCCATGATTATCTTGGTTGTGTTAGCAAACAAGTTCCAAATGTTCAAAACTCCAACAACTTCGCAGTTATGTGTTGTTATGGGTTGTCCGGCGTGCCACCAAAAGTCATATATATATATATATATATATATATATATATAACAAGTGTGTTTATAAAATACGTAGATGTTTATCTTAAAATGATATTTGGGAGTGACAATTCAGAATTGCACTAACCGTTGTGGAAAATGACGTTGATCGTGGAGAATAAAACGATGATTAGGTAACGTCTAAAGAGCAAAGGATGCACTCAAAGGGACCACTTGACCCGCTTTTGAGCTACCCTCTCAAAGTGTTACTATCAACACTCAAGGTCATTTTTGTCATTTTCATCTCAAATTCGGACTCTTTATTAATGTCCTAATTAATTAATCTTGTCTACTACAAGAGCAAAATATAAAGATAAATAATACTCTCATCTTTAACATAAAGCTTATTTAATTAATTTAATAAAATTAAAAAATTAATTAAATTAATTAATATTATATATTTTCTTAAAAATATTATAATTATTTTCTTTAACTCCCTCATTCACTCTCATATTTAATTATTATTAAAAGAATATTAATAGAAATAATTTGATAAAAAGTTGATGAATATAAAAAATATATCTTATATTTATAATCAAAATAAACTCCCTAATTATGTAATATATTAAGGATGTGATGAGTAAAAAATAGCCATAATAAAAATATATGATCCAACCAACTAGAACGATTGTTAAAGAGTTGACTCATAACTCATCTAAAGTTATATGGTTTAGTAATTGATCAACTAGACCATAAAATGATATAATTGAGATTAATATACAGAAATAGTTAACTCATAATTTATTAAATTGTGAATTCAAATCTCATAACTAATATACAGATTTTATCGATGAACGATTTATAAGTATTTTAATAAAAAAAATTTAAGTTTAGAGATATACATGATCTAATAAGATTAAATTCAAACTTATAGTAATAGTTGTGTCTACGTTTAATATCTGATAGTATCTCATATATTATTACTTCTAATAGAATCATATATATATATTTTTTAAAAAAATCAAAACTTCTTCTACTCGGTCAATCATATCCAATTGTCAGTCACCTTTAATTTTACTAATATTTTTCTTGAAACAAGTCAGTAAAAAAATTTAATTTAGCTAATGAAAGAGACGAAAGCATATGCATGCGACGAGAAAAAAGGAAATTGCAACAGAAGAAGGAACAAGTACATGACTTTATGAAACGTGTTGTCTAACTTTGCTTGTGAATACTAATGTCTCGTAGCATTGGTGTAAGGAAGTGGCAGTCATGTCCTAATTCGACAATTAAGAAGCCTTGATTATTTGGGACATTACCTTAACCTACCTTCATGGTCCTCTTACGCGACAACACGCGGGAAAACCTGCTCACGTAGTCACATGTAATCGGCTTTACCATTGCCTCTGCGTGCCACTTCTCGATACCGTTTAAAATTAAAAGCATTTTTAATCTTTATTTCTGAACATTTTTTAATTTGGATTTTCTTAACTAGTTAAAATAGTAGCAAAATTATATCAAATTTCTTATATGTATTTTATAAAAGTTTTCTATTTTTATTTTTTTAATATCTTTATTTAAATTAAATTTGCATAAAATAAAGTAATATGGTCACATGTGATTCGCATGACTTGATGAGATGATATAAAAAACTTAATATAAATGTTGTCCTTGTAAATATTCTTATTTTATTTTTCCTCATACAAATTTCTTACATAACATATTTTGGATGATAAATAATAATTAAATATAATAAATAGAAGACATGATTAATTAGCTTAAAAAATAATAAAAAGTATTTATTTTTTATTATTGTGTAAGAAAATGTGCCTCACTTTTCCTGATATAATACATCTCTCCTAGTTCTAAGAAAGGTATTAAATATAAAATTAATAAGAAAAAAAAGATAAAAAAAATTAAGATATTTAAGATTAATATAAATATCTCAATAAAATTTATACTTTCTTTAATGTAAGAGACAATTAATTAATTTAAATTAATAAAAAAATAAATAAATTATAGTAAATATAATATAATTTTTTTAAAATATTTACATATGCCATTATATTATATATCTATTTATAAATTAAATAAATTAATTTATAAAAAATAATAAATATAAAAATATTAATTAAAGTTAATATTTTAACTAACTTATATATATATTAAACTTCTGTTATAATATTTATGAAAAGAGAGAGTGAATGAGTGATACCATATGTATTCGCCCAGTGCATTCTTGTTCATGGGCCTGTTTGGAACTAAGATTTGGCTTAAAACTTAAGTTTGGAGAAATTTTAAAACAAACAGTCATATTTGTTCAAACGGGCTTTTGGACTAAACTCTGATTTAAAACTAAGGTTTCAGAAAAGCTGGTCAGAGTAGCTTTTAGAACAGTAAACCACGTTTGAACTAACTAATTACTATATTACCCCTACTTTTTCTTACACCCTCTCTCCTACTTTTTTTTACACCCTCTCTCCTACTTTTTCTCTATTTTCTTTCTTACACCCTCTCTCCTCTTATCTCTTATCTCTCATCATTTAATACTCATACCCTTTTTCGTAATTTACCAATAATAAAATCCCTTCTATAAATAACTATCCAAACACTTATTTATTCAAAACCACTTTTTTTTCATAATCTCTTCTCCAAAAGCCCTTTTCTATAATTTGTTCAAAAGCCCTTTTTTTCCATAAGCCCGTTTTTAAAATCCTATCCAAACGGCCCCATGTCATTGCCAGCTTCTCATCTAAAAAAGTTAATAAAAATAAAATAAAATATTCATAACTACTTTTCTAACCTTTCTATGTAATTGTGAAGACGAAACTACCCTTGACAAACGCCTCACAAGTGACAAGAGTAGCCTCAATAAAAAGGCATTATCAAACACCTATCATCTTCTGCCAGCCAAAGCCAGTAATCACTCTTCTCTCTGAAGTATCCTAAGCATCCCATTCCCCTCGTCACCTCCCCATAAAACGCACGCACCTTCCATTTCCTTCTTTGCAAATTCCCCAAAACGACACAACACACAGAGAGTCAGAGACGAGAGAGAGAGAGAGAGAGAGTTGATGGGGTCGGGGAAGAAGGCGACGACGAACGCGATGTGGCTGAAGAAGATAATGAGCAAGGAGCTGTGGAGGCTGGGGAGGCCGTGGAGGTTGTCGTCGTTTCGGTGGAAGAGATTGGATCTCCAAACAACAATCATGGATACTGTCGTTTTCAAGATACTGACTGTCGTTGAAGGGGTCGTGCTTGTGTCTACCCCCTGCTTCTTCTTCCTCTGCTGTGGTTGCCACTTCTGATCATATCTCAGTATCTCAGTTTTCTTTCTCAGTTACCCCTCTTTCATTTTTGTTAATTTCATTCATTTAATTTTTCACATGAATATTCTTCTCCTGTCTGACTCTTGGAGGCTGTTCATCAGAATTGTAATATTAGTTAATCATGAATTTTCTTTTAGTTTGTGTATACTTAATTATCAATGAAATAGTTAAACCTTACTAATCCTGGTTCTTTCTGGTTCTGGCTTTACCTTTTTCTTGAGGTGACGTTGATTATGGTTAATTTCTTAATATGAGTTTGACGTTATTTATCTTTGTTAACCAGCCGGAGGGCTAAATCAACACATTGTCAATATGGTGTGTTTGACAAATTGATAAAGTTTGAAACTTTTAGCGAAAAATTTAAACTTAAAAAAATTTTAAAATAAATAATTATTTTTATTTAAATAGATTTTTAAACTAAATTATAGTTTAAAATTAAAATTTTAGATAAATTGATCAGAGTAGATTATAAATTAATTAATTATTATATTATTTTTATTTTTTTTATACTCTCTTCCCTATTTTTTCTTATACTCTCTCTGTTTTTTTTTACACTTTTTTTCTTTTCTACTCTTATCTCTTATCTTTCCTCATTTAATACTCATACCATTTTTTATAATTTATTAATAATAAAAATATTTTTAAAAATAATTATCTAAATATTCATTCATTTAAAATTATTTTTTTATTAACTTTTTTTTAAAATCTTTTTCTATAAAAGACTACTTTTTTTTTATAAATTTATTTTTAAAATCTTATCTAAATATATATTTAAATTATAAATAGATAATAAATTATTTAAATTTAATATGAAATTAGAAAACTTATATGGTCAAAAAATATTAAAAAAATTATCAGTAAAATATATTATATTTTTGTGACAAATATATATATTTAATATTAAAATAAAAATATATTAATTTTATTATTTTTTTATATAACAATTTTTAAAAGTAATTGTGCTATTTAAGAATAAAATAAAATTTTATTTTTTTAATTAATATTAATATTAAATTATGATAAATTGTTAATTATTTTTAAATATAAATTTAAATATTTAAAAATTATGATATTATTTTAAAAATTATAAATAAAATTATAATAAAATAATATTTTTTAAAAATAAATATAATTATTGCATGTCTCGTTATTTTATTTAGCTATTACAACTAGTTCTGTAGAATTAGTGGACATGTTTGATAGCTAGTCTAAATTTGTTATTTTTTTAAAGAAGTTTGTATTGCATGTTTGCAATAAGAGTGGCCTGAGCCCAGTATCAACCTCTAAATAAAGTGGAAGTGAGGCCCAAACTAGCAAAAAGACCAATTCCCCAAGACCTGTAATGGAGTAAGCCTGGGCCATAGTCTTTGCATGGATTATACACCAAATTCAAATATTTTTTGTTAGTTAGTTATATAAATCTTTATAAGTATTTTTTGAGTTTAAAATTATACTTTAACTTTAATAAATTTCTGATACCTGACTTATTTTAAAAAAAAAAATTGTAGAACAAAAAACAACAAATTAAAAAATGCGGCAGTCCAACTATATTCTCATCAACAAACTGTCCGAATATTGTTGTCCAAATTCATTAACTCCATTATCATCTTCAGCCATTTTCACTCATCCCTTGCATTGTAATTATTTTTCTTATATCCTACTCCTCCTCTTGTCATAATTTGTTAGATAGATTAATAAAACTAAATAAATTAGTTAACTGTATCTAATATAAGAGTTGATGAACTAATTTAGATTATATTAAGATATTAGATTTTATCATAATTAATTGATATATTTAGTTTCTTTAATCTCTATAAACAATTAATTACCTCTTATAATTTGAACCATATGGAGTAAAATATACTCATATGGTCATAAATATAAGAGCTAATTGATTTTTTTAGAGAAATTAAGGAAATCAAATAAATAAATTAATTATGAATAAACTGAACTCTTTAAGATAAATTTATATTATATATACTTTAATCTATCAAATTAATTAACTAACTTATTGTAAGATACCAACTAACAAGTGTTTTTGATACTTTTTATGAGTCACTTGTTTAGTTTCAAGGAGCATTTAATTGTTTGTCCATATATACCCATATTTAATAAGAATAGTGAAAGAAAGTAAAAATTAATATGATGATAAAATTTAATAGAGTGAATAAGGGTAATATTAAAAATTATTTAATTTTTATGATAAATTTAATATTTTTAATTGTTACACATGAATTAGTTAGATATAACTTATAAAAAAATTAGAGGAAGTAACTCAATTAAAACTTAATCATTATACTTTGATTTGGTGTAAAGTATTATTTATAATTTTAACAATTTAAAATATTAATTCTTAATATTTAAGAAATAACTTTAGTTTTTATATTTTTTTCTTCTAAAACTATTTTAAATAATTAAACTATAAAAATTAAGCTCCATTAGCTAAAAGTATAGAACTAAATTTTAATCCAACCAAAATAGTAGAGCTTGAATTCTAATGAGTGGAGATTTAAGGACTAAATTAGCAAAACTCTATGACTAAATGATTATTTTTTAAAAAATAATTAATGACTTTTTTTCTTGGGTCTCATGGAACCAACAAACAAGTAAGGAAAAACCGTTGTAAGAAAATGGTGCATTCGAGATAAGCATATGCACCAGCGATCGGCTAATTACCATTAGCCATGGATCTTTATAGCATCTAAACGACGTCTCATAGCGCAGAGGAGTCGGATTCAAGCATTAACCAACAATGGCCACAGCGGGAACTCCACGCCAGAGGGCAACGCTTTCAGGTCCTTCTTCTCCTCTTCAACGCCTTTCCCCCTTCAAGAACAACCCAACTACTCCCGCCGTACCGCCCTCCTCCGCCACTGCTCCCACCGCTTCCCCTCTCGATTCCTTCGCCTCCGATCCCATCTTCTCCGCCTTCCTATCCCCTTCCTTCTCTTCCACCTCCTTCTCCTCTGCCGCCCTCTCCTCCGGCTCACCTGCTTCCACCGCCGAGAAGCTCCACCATGCTATCCGTCTCCTCGAGAACCAGCTCCGATCCGAAGTCCTTTCCCGCCACAACGAGCTCCTTTCCCAATTGTCCTCCCTCAAGCAAGCTGAGCATGCCCTCTCCACTGTTCGATCTGGCGTCTCTTCACTCCAATCTTCCCTTCGCCGTGCTCGATCTGAGCTATCTGAACCCCACCGCGCCATCGCCACTAAGACCGTCCAGCTTTCCAATCTTCACCGCACCACTGAGCTCTTACAGCACTCGATCCGGGCTCTCCGCTTGTCAAAGAAGCTTCGTGATGTGATGGCCGTTTCCAGTGCAGAGCCCGAGAAACTTGATCTGGCCAAGGCAGCGCAGCTGCATTCTGAGATTTTGAGTCTTTGCAATGAATATGAGCTTGTGGGAATTGATGTGGTTGATGAAGAACTCAATTGGGTGAGGGAAACTGGGGACCAATTGAGAAATGAAGCTATGAAAGTATTGGAAAGAGGAATGGAAGGGTTGAATCAAGCTGAGGTGGGTACTGGGTTACAAGTTTTCTATAATCTCGGCGAGTTGAAGGTCACTGTGGAGCAAGTGATCGACAAGTACAAGAATATGGGTACAAAGAGCATTACCGGAGCATTGGATATGAAAGCTATTTCGGGAACTCCTGGTGGCGGGTATGGTCCAGGTGGAATCAGGGGCAGCGGGATGCCGCAAATTGGAGGAGGGGCTAAGGCTAAAGACGCTCTATGGCAGAGAATGGGGAATTGTATGGATCGATTACATTCTATAGTTGTAGCGGTATGGCATTTGCAGAGAGTGTTGTCAAAGAAACGTGATCCATTTACCCATGTTTTACTGCTTGATGAGGTCATTCAGGTAAGGGTGATATGGACTTTTATGTTTTTTTTTTAAATTCCAGGCCTTTACGCAGAATAGTTAAGTTTTACTGAATAATGATGCCTGACGTCTGACTATACTAGTTCGTAATGAGTAGGCCATGATAAGTTTTTCATTTGGTGGGAAGACCTTGATAAAATTGTTTATGTTAGACTGTTAGGTCTAGTTAGTCTATTTCATATAACAGATGCAGAGGATTAATCAATCCAATTTCTTTAAATGAATGTCTAAAGTACTTCAACTGTGCACTTACTTGTTTAACGAGCAACTTTATGTTGAAGACGCCATTAACTGGGAATCTGCCTCTTGGAATGGATTTTGCCAATATGATGCAGTCACAGATGCCAGCATTATTTCTTTTTCACCGTGGATGTAGTCTAAAATTTCATAGATTGTATGTAATGAAATATATTAGAAGTTTAGCATTTGGAAGTTTTTCTTCTGTATGCTTTTCTTTTCAATGTAAGAAATGCTGGATGACGCCTTGCAAATGTTACAATTTACCGAGTTTTTTATAGTTTTGCATTTGAGAGTCTCCTTTTAAGATCGAGTAAATTTTATAATAATGAACCTACAATTTGCTGTATATTAATGTTATTTTTATTGGAGAGACTTATATGACATGGATCTATATACCTTGGCATTGCGTTGGTGTAAATGGAGCTATACATGTAAAGATATCAAAATGGTAACACATCATTTTTTTAAGAGCAAGATGAGGCAAATTATATGTTCACCTTCTCTCTTAAGTCTTTCCCCTTCTTTTCCCCAAGTTTGCTGTTAGATCTTCTAAATGGATGACATGGCGTGGGAATTGCAGTGCTATAGTATATATGAAGTTAGGAAGATCAGAGCTATATGTATGGTGTTATGATCTTTATAAACAGTTTAGTAGTCAACAAAATATATTTTTTCTTTTTAATTAAACAAGTCTTTTTTAGAGTGTGCTCCTTAGTTTTACTGTTGTATCTTTTATTGAGATACATTCCCCTTCAGTTCTACCCGGAAATGAAAATTGGAGGGATCTTCTTGCTGATTGTCCGCTTCCACCTCTTTGAGCTATCTGGGCTCATTGGATGGAGTGTTCCGTTGAGATTGATGTGTAGGATGCTTATTAGCTAGCATATTGTCTATTTGAGCAACTTGTAAGCCCCAGGACTAAGCCCAGTCTGCCAAGAACTTAGCATAGAACTTCTGACACGTGGCTTGTAGAATCCAGCGGCCATCCTTTTTGTCATGTTTTGTGGTCTAAAACTTTAGTCTTTGGAACAAGGGCTTGTTTAGTTGTTTTGTATCAGAAAGGAAAGGGATTCCCTCTATCTTCTTTTTGGCAATGTTTGTTATGCCCGTGTAATCCTTAGTCAATAGTTTTTATCTCCTTTTATTACTTTAAGTGGAGAAACAAGAGTCGTTTGTTATCATTAAAATCACTTTTTCAGTTCATTGCATTCCGTTTTGTGTTCCAATCAGGCCTATTAGAGGGTGGTGAAAATCCCTTTTTACTTTTAAATGAGTTTAATTGGAAAACTATTTTATTTAGGGCACTTAAATTTCATATGATTTAAATAAGTTTTAATTGCTTTTCTTCCATGCATCATACTCCTATAGCAGTTTAAATTTCTAAGTTTCCATAGCCCTTCGAATCATTTGCCAATATCCTTAATCACAGGGAAACTGTTTTACTTCTTTGTTTATTTATCAGTATTTATCTGGCATGTTTTGACATGTATAACATCCTTACAGAGGAACAAGGACTGTAGCTTGCTAGTTTTTAATGTTAGCCTCTCATTTGTTGTTAGCTTGTGATCATTTTGTTTTCTTTTTCTAACTTTAGCTGCTAACGTGTAGGATGGTGATCCCATGTTAACTGATCGAGTCTGGGAAGCTATTGTAAAGGCTTTTACTAGTCAAATGAAGTCCACTTTCACTGCATCAAGTTTTGTTAAAGAGATTTTTACGATGGGGTACCCAAAGCTTTACTCCATGATTGAGAGTCTCCTTGAAAGAATTTCACGTGACACCGATGTTAAAGGAGTGTTACCAGCTATCACTTCAGAAGGAAAAGACCAGATGGTTTCAGCTATTGAAATATTCCAGACTGCTTTCTTGGCTCTCTGCTTGGGACGCCTTTCAGATCTAGTGAATTCTGTGTTTCCAGTCTCCAGTCGAGGAAGTGTTCCCACTAAAGAACAGATCTCAAGAATTATACTACGCATTCAGGAAGAGATAGAAGCTGTTCAGGTGGATGCACGCTTGACGCTCCTTGTTTTACGTGAAATTGGCAAGGTCTTGCTTCTTCTCGCAGAGCGAGCTGAATACCAGGTACTACTCCAAATGAGGCATTTCCTTTATATTTAGTTAAGCTGTTTTGACGTGTCCCTTTTTTACTTTGCAAGCTTATATTAGTGGGAGAGAAAGAAAGAGTACAAACATGAACAGTATTCATGTCCACAAACTCAGAAAGAGAAAGAAAATTGAAAGAGTGCATCAGTAGAATAAAATCTGCAATCCCCTTTTATGTTGGACAGGCTGTAACTTGAGAGAAGTCAGAGAGATGATTTTATTGCATAGAAAGGGTGAAGAAACTTTTCCTCAGATATATGAGCATTTAAGTTCTTGTTAAGGTTAGAATATGAATCTTCATTGAAATTCTTCTTCTTCTAACTTATTCCATTTGCATTTCAATATTCCAAGGAATCCAATCACCTCCTACACATCTTGACTTGATTGTTAAGCCTAAATTAATAATAAGATCCCAATACAACTCATGGTTTTGGGAAGACCATATAATTGGAAACTCATACTTTTCAGATCTTGTTCCTCATCTTTTCTGGTTATCTATATTTAAAAAATGCTCCAATCTCTGATTTTTTTTGAACAATCAAAGTAATGATTCTATTTGGAATTTTCTCATCTCTAGAAATCTTAATGATATGGATATTGATGATCTTACTATATTGTAGGAAATCCTTGCCTAGTTCTGGTTTTCTTTTCTGCTCTGCTGGAGATTTCTGGTTTGGTTATATCTGTATCTGATAACCCAAAGGACTTGCTATTCCTAAGAATAGCTGTTTGTTTCTAATTTTATGATGCAGTTAATTTTAATTGATGGCAGATATCCACTGGACCTGAATCACGTCAAGTAAGTGGTGCTGCAACGCCTGTACAGCTCAGGAACTTTGCTTTGTGTCAGCATCTGCAAGAAATTCATGCTCGAGTATCATCTATCCTTACAGGATTGCCCAGTATTGCTTCAGAAATGTTGTCAGCATCATTGGGTGCAATATATGGCGTCGCTTGCGACTCAGTGACATCCTTATTCCAGGCAATGCTTGATCGGCTGGAATCTTGCATATTGCAAATACATGATCATAACTTTGGAGTTCTTGGAATGGATGCTGCTATGGACAACAATGCATCGCCTTACATGGAGGAGCTGCAGAAGTCTATTATTCACTTCCGCGGTGAGTTCTTATCTAGGTTGTTGCCTTCCACAACTACAGCAGCTTTAGGGACGGAAAACATATGCACCAGACTGGTCCGGAGTATGGCCTCCCGCATTCTAGTATTCTTCATCAGGCATGCTTCTCTTGTCAGGCCTCTGTCAGAATCAGGCAAGTTGAGGATGGCTAGGGATATGGCTGAATTGGAGTTAGCTGTGGGCCAAAATTTATTCCCAGTAGAGCAACTTGGTGCACCATATCGAGCACTTAGAGCATTTCGGCCACTTATTTTCTTGGAAACATCTCAACTACCATCGTCTCCTCTTCTTCAAGATCTGCCACCAAATGTCATACTACATCATCTATACTCTCGTGGTCCTGACGAATTGCAGTCACCTCTGCAAAGGAACAAACTAACATATTTGCAGTATTCTCTGTGGCTCGATTCTCAAGGGGAAGATCAGATCTGGAAAGGCATCAAAGCTACGCTTGATGATTACGCTGCAAATGTGAGAGCCAGGGGTGACAAAGAGTTTAGCCCTATATATCCTCTTATGCTACAACTGGGTTCATCCTTGACAGGAAATCTCAAGGAATCCCAGAAGTCTTGACCTGGTAATCACTTTGCATTTTAGCAATTTAAAATATTGCCCTGGTTCTCTTGATGAGCTTGAGATACAATTTTTTTTTACCCGCAAATATTTGATAGGTTTATTGTGGAATTACTTTATTAGCTACTAGTTCAATCGATTTTTGTTATTTCAATGTAGATAAATTACTGAAAGTCAGAAACTAGTCATGTAGTATATCCCCCAAAATTAATAATAGTTCTCTTTTCTTGAAATCCGTTGTTTCATCAGTCTTATCTATAGCAATATTATTCACAAGTTTGTTATTTAATTATTCTTGGGATAATATAACTTTTAGTCCTTAGACTTTATCTCATTTGTTGATTTTGTTCCTGAACTTAATTTGGTACCATTCAATTATTATAGTTTATTGAGGTAAAGAATTATAATAATTGAGTTATACAGAGTCAAAAAACTATGAAAACTGAGTTTGTTCAACTAAAAAAATTATATAGTTATTCTAAGTTAAAGTTTAATGACTGAATTGATTATTGATGAAGAGTTTAGAAACCAAAAGTGATATTTTCACGGTATTCTTTCATGAACTTAATTTTCTCCGTTGGATTCTTAATAGACTATTTTATTTGCAAATGACTGGGCATTCATTCCACCACGCATGCTGGGGCAAGTTGGTTCTATTCTGTCTAAATTAATTACAGGCTTTATGAGACCAGAGATACGTCTTTTAATCCAACATCCTCTAAGAATTGAAAGGTTAAAAGGAACTTTTGATCCATAGAACTCGAGTGGTGGACAAAACAGAGGGTATCAAGTGACAATTGAAAGAGTTTGAAGTAATATTAATTAAAATTAGGCAGAAATATCTTTCGTTTTCAAAAAGAATAAAGAACAGAAGTGCTGGAAAATGACCAGAAACTGAACGGCAGATTTCGTCCCCTCATATTAAATTTATTTGTTTAATCTTTGATTAATTAATTATTAATTAGTGGATGGTAATCAGGAGACCCATTTTGTTGGGAATCAAAAGGCGCCTAACGATGGAGATATAAATGTGAACATGAGACTGAGAGTGACATCGTGTGCGTGTGCGTTACAAAAATGATTCCTTGTCAAGCTCATTTGTTTGTGAAACAAGCAATCAATTTTATTGAGCAGTAGCGAATCATAGCGTCTGGATTTTGTTAAAGTGATAATATAAGGATATCAATGGTAATTGAGTCTTTTATAATATTTTTTTGTTCGTTTGTTTGGCCTAAGCATAAAAGGTACTCGTATTTCAGTTTAACTTTTTTTTTTACGTAAATTTAACATTTATCTTTTATTAAAATTAAAGTATAGTTATAAAATTTAGAGAATATTTATAAAAATTTATTAAAAGAACTATCATAATAATAATAATAAGAATTAAATTTATTACTTTATAAGATATATTTTTATTATTTATAATATATTTTATAAATTTTAATTTAAGTGAAATGATTATTTGTTGATTAAGAAATAAGGACAAAGGTTGATCCAAATAATGATGTGGGTTGTTCGATAAGTTGTGTTTAATCCTCTCCACACGTTTAACTATTAAGATAAGATGACCATGGTATTTAAATTAGGATCATGCTCTTCTCTAGAAGTGATATTTATAAAAAAAAAATTATCATATTTATAAATTATTTCATTAAATTTTTTATATTAACATATAATTTTATTTTTTATTTATTATTATATCAATTTTATAGTTTTGAAATAGTATTTATTGGATAAAGATAAAATTAAAACTTTTAAGACCGACAAACTTAATAGTATTTAAGATTTTTTTTAATTCTAATAAAATATTATAAAAATGATTTATAAATAGAATTAAAATAATACTCAACGTTCTATAATAATTAATTTTGAAGGAAAATTTTATCCAAACACCAATATTTTAATTAAATCACTTATGAGACTCTAAATGAAACACTCATGTAGGATGTTCGGATATGTTTTCAAAAAAACTATTATTTTGGTTTCTTAATTATGTTTTTCAATTATACGCAAAATCAATTTTATAAATAAATTACAATTAAATCTGTTCTCAAAATCATAATTATAAATCAATTTTATTTAAAATATATTTTCTCACCACTAATCCAAATAAGCACTTAAGCATTCTATACATTTTTATGCCTATAAAAAAACCTCAAAAATTCTAGAGAAACTCCAATGTGAAAAGTCTCTACATAATATATTACTATATGACATTCCCTTATTTTATACTCTATATTCCTTATTGAGATCCAGTTGATTTTTTTTATATATTAAAAAAATTAAAAAAATTAATTTATTATAATTAAATCTAACTTCTTCAAAATAAATTTATACCATATACTATTATGTTTTTTATTATAAGCCAGTTGCACCCCAAATTCCTATACCAAGAAAATCATTAAATTTGAAAAGAAAAATCTACATTTGCCCTTATTAAAAAAATAATATTTTATTTATTTCACCCTACGTTTACACATCTCTCTTCTCTTTATTATAATCAGAAGAGATAAAATAGAAAAATAGTAATTAAATTCCCTATAAGTGACTTACATTTTAGAATAAACTTTTGGGGCACAAGTGACTTACAATAAAGAACATAATGATATTATTTAATCTATTTAAATTAATCAATTAACTCTTATATTAGTTATAATTAATCAGTTTATTTAATTTTAAAAAAAATTAACTGAGTTTTATATTAAAAAATAAAATTAGTATAAAAGTGTTCATTCACATAAGCTACTTGTGGCTGACAGTTGCAATATACACACACACACACACACACACACACATATATGGCGTGAGGAAGAAGGGCACTGAGAGCACGCAGCTTACTGTTTAATTAACATTATATATATATATTAATTCCCATGAACACCATCCTATTGAATTGACTAACATCAACATCTCGACATGAATACAAAACTCAGCATTTTCATCTTTTAAGAGATTAATATATTAGGTTGGCAAGTGGATGTGGAATATGAAACTCCTTTAATATTATATCCATTTATTTTCTTAATGGATCAGCATCAGCATCTAATCTGTTAATCATCATCTTTAAACCCAATCTTCTCTATAAAATGATTATTTATACACATGACTCCTTGGACTTCTCTGTAAACTTAGGGCTGATATCAAAGGAGCCATTGGAATCATCATCATCGTTATCGTCATCGTCTCGTCTTCACGGGAAAGAAACTAAGTGAAGCATCACTGAAGAAAATATCTAAGAACCAAAAACAACAATTCAGCAGCATGATCAAGGCTTTGAGGCAAAAGGTCTACATCACACGCAGCTCCGGATTCAAGAAGCTTGTTCAAGAGCTCACTGGCAATAATAATATTACGGCAACCTCAACAACAACAACCATGTCATCTTCATCTTCACCTACTCCTGAACCTTCCAGAGCGGATGTTCAGATTACAGCAAACCACCTTGAAACCAGCTTTGATTCTTCTGAGGTTTCAGCATTATAATCTTCTTCTGAGGCAACTACAACTACAACAACAACCTCTTGTTCATCTTCTGAGTTCTGCTTCTACAACCAGACATGACTGCAGGATGACACAAACTAAGGAAGCTCCGAGGCAAACCGAGGTATCGATCGTGGTTTGTTGGCATATCAGAATCTGGAATCACTGCTTTTTGATGCAGAGTTTGAACAAAGCTTCTTGTATGATTATTGTTATGCACGGCCAGAACAAGAGGTCTGCACATATGAGTGTGAGTTGTGGGGATTGTTATGAAAGTTTGTCCTTTTATTATGGCAGATCAACCAAAATGCTTCAGTGATGAATTTTTTCTTTGTTGGTTTGCTTTTAATGCTTATATACTCTGTATGTATATTTGTTCTATAGAGGAAAATGAAATCAATCCTAAAGTGTACACTTTTGTATAAGTCCAGTTGTTAAATTCCCTTCATTACTATTGCTTCCTTTGATGGGTATGTTTTAATTATCTAGATATAATTTAGCAATTATGTAAAACTTAAAGGATCCATATAACCTTTAAAATCTCTTATATAAGGAACTTATAATTTAAAATGAGTATAATTATTAATTTTAATAGTATGGAGAAACAATAGTGATTTTTTGTTCAACTGTTGGACTTTTTATCTCCCAAATCAAGTACGAAAATAAGGTGGATGACTTTTAACTTAGAACTACATATTTAGACTTGCGATTGAAGGTGGCATTTCCTCAGGAAAAACCTAGGCAGAAGCTTCCCTCTACAAAATACCTAAATTTTTTGGTTCTTTTATGATATATTGGTTCAATTTAATGTAATCATAATTACTACATATTACAATAAATCATCTAATCCTCATTACATAACTTTGGTTGTATAATATGAATTCAAGCTTACATAAATCAACGTATGAACATCTATATTCTCAATGAATCAATACTTAGACATTTATACCTTTTACTTTTGCCCTTGATGGAGTTAAAAAGATTATTTCACATTTATTATTATTTTTCAGATAAAATATAAATTTCATTCCATGATTCCTTGATGATATCGCAAACAAATACTTGTAATCATCATCCAATTACGTTACATTCTCTATGATTCTTTGCAGGAAACAGGAACTTAAGGTATTATGTTCCCATGTATTCCTAATCCTTCTCACTCTTCTAAGCTATCAACCACCCATTCCTATTTAATTATATTCAAAGATTCAATGCAAAAGCTATATTCTCATAAAATATGAATCCGATATATGCATGGATCTTCTTCTTTTTTAAGAATTAACACATAGCACTTGATAGAAGAATAAGACTTCATAACTCAGGTATATGATACAATTTTTTCAGCAAATATATTGAAGCAGAAGAAATGTCAAGATCTGTTTACAAGCAACTGAAAACAGCCTTACCAGGATTGGAAATAAGTCATTTATCAAACAATCAGAGTAAAACCCATTTCTTCTGATGCATTCCCAATGCTAATTATGAAGTTGCAACTGTATATAAAGATTTAAGCTGCTTGCTTATGAGCTTACTATTTTGAATAGCAAGCTGAAGCTCTGCATCACTTGACCACCATTGTTCCAAGCCATGAGCCTCCAGGAACTTCTGTTTCTCTTTCGAAACCACAAACATCTTTGCTAAAACTTGTCCATTTGAAATACCCATACTGCCCTTGACACCATCATCAGGGCTAGAGTAATAACAACAGATATAGTCACTGTTGTTCACATACAAATATGGAATCCATTTTCCAACCCCAGAGCAAGATTTATTCAAGCCATTTGATTGAGGTGGTGATGATCCTTCAATCAAAGTTTTGTCTTCAACAACACTACTTGAAGTTGAAGGAAGCATTAATTTCAGTCTCTTCCAAATCCATTCTGCCTTTTTACCCATATATCTCAAACTCATTGCTAGTGAAACAGAAGGTGGATTGAATAAATGTGTCTCCACATATATCCCTTCTTTTGCTAATGCTTTTCCTACTTGAAGCGCGAACCCGGCTCCTAAAGAATGCCCTGCGATACAGACATTGCTGCTACCGTATATCTTACAAACAGATTTGAGTACCTCCAGAGCTAATTTAAACCTAAAAGATCCCTTCAAGCTTTCCCAAGCAAGAAAGCGAAGGTCATCTTCAATATCTCTTCGCATTGTCAGTGTTTTGAGCAATGTTCCTCTAAGTGCTAAAACTACTCTAGGCGCGCCACTAGGTCTAGCTAATACTAAGTTAGCCATTGCTGCACGTTTATCCCATTCAAATATGGCACCAAAGATTGATCCATCTCTTTCATCAATCAGTGTTTTAGTGAGCTTGTACTTAAAGGGGATCCACCAATTTGGAGCTAGAGCATGTTTTTTGGTTCGGTTCTCTTGTTTGTCAAGCTCGAGCAAGTAAACTGCCTGTATAAAGCAGGCAATGACAATTCTCTTATAGCTTTCATCCTTCCTGTATGTGTATAAAACACTAATCAGCACGGACATAAATTAAATTATCAAAAGATGTAAGAGGTGTCAGTCAATGAAACTCTTGAGCATTCGTATGAGTTTAAAGATGATGAATGAAAAGGAAATGGATCGTGATAAGGTTAGTAGTAACATATACTTGTCATGTTCAGATGCATACAGAAAATACTATCAAACAAGTAAACAGGGCATGAACTTGGGAGAAAAACAAAGAAAGAAAGAAAGAAATTGTTTGATGGTGACAAAATATTATCCAATTACATGAGCTGTGCCATTTGCTTACTCATTGACAGAGCAACACGTCAACAGCATCCATTTCCTAAAGAAGGGTAAATGTAAGAAATTTCAGGCCTTCAGCTAAAGTTAAAACAAACATCAGCATATTTTGTTTTGTATGTACTATCATCATTTATATTTAAGTAAATTAGACGGCATTTGATTGAGTTTTGTTAAAATTACACATACTTCCCTTTCATTTTCAAAAACTATGCAAACTAATCCTGGAAACAAAGAGTAAATTGCAAATATTTCTTCTGAATTCTGTCGAAATTACACAAACATCCGTTCTATTTTGAGAGGAAGCTTGTGCCATTTGGAAAACAAATAAGTTTGCGTAACTTCCTCTTTATACTTTGTCAAGCAAGCTATGATGAATTAGAAACTAAAATGGAGATAAAAATACATTATTTGTCAAAATTTGTATGGAAATAATACCCAAAATTCTTAATTCTGCAGAAGTACAAGAAAATTGATCTGCAATATATATGATCCATTTCTCATTCAAATGGTTTCTGCAACAGAGAATTCATTTCCACCTACCCGTCTTTCTTTATTCCATCATAGTTCCTTCAATCTCGAAAACCATTTATATACTAAAACCTAATTTGTACGTCTTCTTTCTAGAACTCTTTAACAATTTACCGGCAGCAAACTTGTTATGACAAGGTGGAAAACATTAGACTTAGTGTGATTAAGAACGCACAATGAAGCCCATGAAAAAGGTGGTAAAATTCATCTGATTTTCAGTTAGATTAGAAAAAGGAATTCGAGAAGGATACTAACCAACTAGAATTGAGAAGGTCCCTCCAAGTAAGAGCAGCGAAATTGCGAGGACCAGAGACACGAAAGGCGTAAGGATGATGATAATGAGCTTCATCTTGCAGACTCTCATCCACATCGCGTTTATTACCAGCTTTCGCCATTAATGCAGCAGAGATCCGGCTTCTTCGTCTTCTTCTGATCTCTGTGCATGATGAAGCTACATGGAGAAAGGAGAAGTTGCGTCACCCTTCATTTATGGAAGCACGAAAGATGCCATCTTTTTCATTGTGGCTTGGCATCGGATTCTGCAATCCTCACCGTCCGTTTATTAAGAAAATGACATATTTATTTATTTATTTATTAAAATAAAATGATAGGAGTATTAATTAACAGAATTAGTTTTTAATCCTAACATGACTTTTTTTTCAACCACACAATTGAAAATAGTTAGCTTTCATATTTGCCTCTGTTTGTTTGACTCGTAGATGGAAGCAGGAAGCATGAAACCTCATTTTATGCATTGGGAAGATACATTATCTTAAATAGATTAGAATAATATTCATAATGCTTTCATAAAATCTAAATGATTCCATACAAAAGTTAATGAAACATTTATAACTAATCTCTAAAATTGCTCTGGCCCCTTTATAATGATCTTCCCCTCCTCTTCCCTCAACAAGTTATAGTTATACTTATCCGAGGTTAATTTTGGAAAGTTGTAATTTTTTTTCTAATATTTAACTAATTTTAATTAATTTCCTTCATCTTAAAAAAATAATTAATAGGACCTTATGAAAAAGATAGAAAGTAATTCCTTTTCATAAACGTTTTTTCAATGATTATTATATCCATTCCAACGAATTTTTGAGTATTTTATTTAGTGTTTGTTTGGCATTAAAATTTTAAAAATTCTTTTAGACAAAATTTTAATTTAATTTTTTTTAAATAAACAGTTATAATGTGTATTTAGAAGTTGGGTTGTAAAAGATATTTTGGGTAAAACTTTGATTCGGGAAAATTTTAAATAAATAGTCATATTTGTCCAAAAGTGATTTTGACTAAAATCATAATTTTAAATAAACTCCTGAAATTAACTTTTGGAACAAGAAAAGAGTTTATAGATTATCCAATTACTATCTTACCATTACTTTTCCTTATACTATCTCTCCTCTCTCATCTCTTTTCTCTACCCTCTCTCTTCTCCATAGGGCTGGTAATACGGGTTAACTCGCCGGATACGGGCTAACCCGCGGCGGGTTGGGTTTAAAGCGGGTTGGAATAATTTCAACCCGTGACCGCCATAGCCCGCCAACCCGACAGTTTTTTTAAATAATTATTTATTTTTTTTTAAAAAAATATTTTTATATATATTTTTTAAAAATAATTTATATGTATCAATATTAATTGGATTTAAAGTATGATCTAAAATTATCAAAATATTTATTTCTTTAACTTTATCACTATCCGTATATAAATCTGTCACAAGTAAAATAATAATAAAATAAAATATATGCTTACCAATAAAAATAAAATAAAATATATATTTAAAGAAATGAATCAATAAGATAAAGTTAGTACAAATTAAGTATAATATAAACTTTAATTTAGTTAAAACTCTAAAATTAATAAAGTGTAATATGAATAATAAAAAATTAAAAATTAAAAAAAATAAAAAAAAAGTGGGCTCGGGTGCGGGTCAAAAAGACCCGCATCAATACCCGCCATAAAATGGCGGGTTGGCGGGCCCAACCCAAATTACCAGCTCTACTTCTCCATCATATCTCCTCTTTCCTCTCTTCTCTTTCTTCTCTACCCTCTCTCCTCTCTCATACTTTTAGGATGTGTTTGGATTAACTTTTGAATAATAGATTTTGGAAATAATAGATTCTGGAGAATAGATTTTGGGAAGAATAGATTCTAGAGAATAGATTTTGGGAAGAATAGACTCTGGGAAGAATAGATTTTGAAAATAGAGATATTTGAATGATTCGTAGTAGAATCACTTTTTATATTAATAAATTATCAAAAAGGGTATGATTTGATTAAAGTATAAGAGAGGAGAGATGGTAGAGAATAAATATGAGAGATGATAGAGGAGAGAAGAGAGAGAAAAGTGGAGATAGTGTGAAGAAGAGAGATGAGAGAGAAGAGAGATGAGAGAGAGTATAAGAAAAAAGTAGGGATAAAATAGTAATTGGATAATCTATAAGCTCTTTTACAGTTCCAAAATCCATTATCAATAGCTTATTCAAAACTATGGTTTCAAACCGGGGTTTTGCCCAAAATCAATTCTGGAAAAAAATGGCTGTTTGGCTCAAATTTTGTCAAACCGAGGTTTTATTCCAAAAATCAATTCTGGACAAAAATTGATGTTTGTGTGAAATTTTTTCAAACCGAGGTTTTGCTCAAAATTCATTCTCAAACGTGGATGCCAAACACGCACTTAATCAAATCATACTATTTTTAGTAATTTAATAATATGAAAAGTGATTATACTACTAATAATCCAAACATCTCAATTTTTAAAATATATTCTTCTCAAAATCTATTATTCCTAAAATCTATTCTTCAAAATCTATTTTCCAAAAGTTAATCCAAATAAGCCAATTTTGTCCAGAAGTGATTTTAGCTAAAATTATAGTTTTGAATAAGCTACTAAAACTAGCTTTTGGAATAGTAAAAGAGTTTATGGACTATTCAATTACTATTTTACCCCTACTTTTTCTTATACTATCTCTCATCTCTATACTCTCTCATCTCTCTTCTCTACTCTCTCATCTCTCTTCTCTACTCTCCCTCATCTCTGCTATTTTTAATCAAATCATATATTTTTTAGTAATTTAATAATATGAAAAGTGATTCTACTATTAATTATCCAAACATCTTCATTTTCAGAATCTATTTTTCCTAAAATTTATTCTCTAAAAGTTAATCCAAACATACCCTTAAACTTCTGTCTGGAGATATCCGCAGCAACAGATTCTAGCTAGTGTTCATGAACAATATCTCAATAAATAACACTTATCACAAATTTTCTCATTCAAATTCAAATATGTTACCAAAAAATAGAATAACTCATTGATATATACTCCTCTAATTTTAATATAAGAGTTAATTAATTTTTTTAGATATTATAGAAAGATTAATTTGTGTAGATTAAAGAATATATAATATGAATTCTATTTGAAGGGTTAAATTTTTTTATAATTAATTGATTTATTTAATTTTTTTAATCTATTTAAAAAATCAATTATATCTTATATTAACGATTAAGTTTGTGCCTGTTTTGAAAATAATAACTTATCTCAAGAATATATTATCCACATAGTTTAAACCTATAAGAAAAGCCTCTCTCAACAAGACTCAGCCTTCATTTCTTTCTGCTTGATTTCTGCACATTCATTGCCCAGAATGACTCCTTTCTGCTTCTGCAAGTAAAGCCATTTGTCTTGAAGAAGGTAGAAGAAGACAATGACAACAAGCTGAGCAGTGAAGAGGATGTTCCAAATTCTCATGCTTTTGAATGTCTTCTCTTGGAAGGCTTGTAAGCCTATATATACATTCAGAATTCCCAGCATGGAAATCACAGTTCCAAGTATCCAATGCACAAAGAACCATACACTCCTCTTCTTAGACCCCCTGAAAATAAACATTATTATCACTTTTCATTCCCATCTTCCACAAGCATCAAATTGAAACTTTACAACCAAGACATGATGTAAAATGGGGCAGGGGGTGTTAGTTGCGTATTCTTAGCTATGCCCTGCTGCGTGGCAATTCCTTCCCCCTCTCCCAAATATTTTTTTTTAGACTATTAGATTCTACATAAAATGAGTAAAATTTTAATATCTTATTGAGCAAAAAATGGTTCAGTTTACAATTTTTTAAAGATTTAATGCTCTCAAAGGAACAGGGAGCTGTAGTGTTTTATGATTCAGAGTGCTATGTAGAATCTAATGATTCAAAGAAACATGAAGAAAAAAAAATTGGGAATAGGGAAAAATTGCCATATAGCAGAAGGTGGAACTAAGAATACACAGCTAACACCCCATACCATATAAAATGATGACTTTAGAAAATGTGTATTATTTTGTGTGTATAACCGCTCAATCTATAACTAACTCGAGTTGAAACTATTATTAAGTGCAAATTAAGAGGTGGCTCTTCTAATTTAGAAATTGATCTTTAAGGGCAGCTAATTAATGGAGATCATATTAATTTAACATGTATAAGTTTCATATTATTGATCCGTATTATAAGGCACATTCTAAAAAAATTAGATAGTTTTTATTATAAGTCATTTGATGAGGTATTAACTAATTTTTTTTAATATTACCTCTATTTAAAATTGTTAACTATAAGAGAGAATATAATAAACTATAAATTTTTTTTATTTAAATATGAATAAACTTAGAAATCTATTTCATTTTTTTCTACAAAACTAATGACTTGACCACTTTTTTTTGTTCCTATGAGCGGTTGGAAGAGATCTATAATAGGGACGGGATGGGGTACTATTTGTTGAATTTATCTTAAATCTTGTCTGGAAACTTTTAAAAGTGATCATTAACATACTATCAAAGTCCTCTAATTGAATAATGAGGGCAAATCAAGATGAAGTTTCATACACACACACATATATATGAAATAGAATTTGACAATTATTCATTAGTATTTACCTTTGAGGTCTAAAAATACCAAGAATGGCTTGAAGCCAGATGATACCATAGAGAGCCACTCCTACTCTTTGATGATTATTGTTGAAAGCATTGTTGAAGTTTTTTATGGACATGATTGCTCCTACTGTGGCCACAAGCACTGCAACTTTCTGTTTCATACAAAGGATAAATATAAGCTGATCCTAGTAATCTAATTTAGAGTCATACGTAATCCTTCTCCATTCCTCCTTAATCAGTTATACAAGGTAAAGTGAATATAAGCTGTTCAGCAAAAAGTCAGTTTTTTTATTAAAGCTAACGGGAACAACAGAAACATTTTGAATCTCAAGTAGATGGAAATGACAATGAAGTGGAAAACAGAGAAGAAATTCAGAAAGACTTGCCTGAAGAATTGCATGAACATAGAAAATAATTCTGAGCCTTCTTTGATTAGCCTCACCATTATTAGACATTCGTATTGCAAGTATACCCACAGGCATCAAGAAACCCACTGAAGCCCACAGAAGAAATCCATGTAATGTAATCTCAAACACAAGCCTAGGGTTCATCTTCATAAAACACAAATGTCAGATTCAAAACCAAGAAGAAAAATGCAGAAAACAAAAGATTTGAACACCTTAATGTTGTTGTCTTTGCCTGTAACTTCCATGTTCTCTTGGGATGAGCTCACAGCAGCAGGAAGAAGAATCACAGAAACAAGACTTGGAATGAAGAACAAGAGAATTAACTTTTTCAGAGACCGCATTTCTTCTTTCTCTGTTAAGAACAAACCAGAAGCATTCTCATAACTGTGTTACTTTCTTATAAGAATATGAACCTTCTATATATATGTGTTTGAGCATGAAACTTGATGGTAAGTACTTAATGAAGAAAAAGGAATGTGGGGATATGGCATGAAATGGAATTTGAAACTTGTGGGGTTCAAGTTCAATTTTTGATATTATGGAGGAGAAGAAGGTGGACTTTCAGAAGGAAAAGTGTGTCAGAGATTTTCAATGGAGGGTGAAAAAAACATTTTGTACAGAGAATGATAAAAGTGGGTCTTTCTTGAGGGTAGATTTTTGGTACTAATAAACATTATCTGCTGCTTCCCACTAAACCATGATAAGAAATAGCATGCTTTTGTACAGACTCCACCAGAGCCGTATAACACAGAAAATACCACTTTTCCTATTGAAAAGTGGTCAATAAAATCAGATTTTGGACTTCTTTGTTCATTTTCAACTCATGTTTTTTCCTTTTGGTTGGCATTTAGTAGAGTTAAACAAGTGAAGTTACTGATTATTGTTTGGAATTTGACTTCATTAATTTTCTTCAGAATAATCAAGCTCATCAATATGTTTTTTTTCGTACGAGTATGGCAGATCAGAGAAATCATTATTGGTTATGAAGAAAGGGCAGACAGTCGACGTCTATATAATTATTCTTAGTCACAAGACTAACCAACCCACTTGCACTCATACCAATATATATTATATATTTTTTCAAGCTCATCTTTGTGGTTCTGCAATGTACTTGTTCATGGATAGACATTGGGCAAATAAAAGGACAAAACCAAAAAGAAATCAGTTTACACTGGATTCTTGTAGCTTATTAATAACCACCTATCTCAATATCATTATCTCAACCACTTGATCAGACAAATTCGCTGCCTCTAGACTACCACTTTTGATCTCATGTCAAAAGAAGCTAATCGTTGTGCTGATTCTCTAGCTCCTCAATGGCACCAAATAGATATTGAAGCTATTACCATGGGCATTCATCCTACAAATTATAGAGACATTCTCTTAAAAGATTTTAGTCACATGTTTCCTTTAGCTAGCTAATCCCTACAAGTTTTCTTGACCTTTTATTAAAACAATGAAAGAAATCCGTTTATTCTCATAGTCAAATTAAAAACTAATACTCTCCAATTTTTAATATAAAAGTTATTATTTAATCTGAATATAAAATTATTTAATTATAATATATGTGATATGATCACCTTAAAATATTTCTGTGTAATATCATATTGTACAGGTTAATAAATTAAATAAATTTATTTGAGAAATAATAATTAATATGAGAGATAAATTGAATTAAAATATTCCATTTAAGACCAAAATATATCTCTAACTAAGTCTTACATTTATGATTGGATGGATACTTTATTAGACTCTACCCATCTAATTTTGATTTTCTCAAACAGGGGTTAATGTGTGTTTAGAATAATAGGAGAATAATTTTGCCTTAAAATCATAACATTGGTTTGGAAGAAAGCAAACAAGCTATTACCATTTATCACACCAACAATTTCCTTTGGCCCTCATAAAGTGTTTTTTTTTTTTTGTATAATAAAATCTAAGAACCATGACTGTATGTAACTTTATTATTATTATTATTATCAGAGACACAACATGTGACATGGTTGTGCTTTTGTTTGTTGTCAGAGAATAGAATAAGTAGAGAAAGGAGCATGCAGAACAATGTACAGAGAGTGGACCAGCATTGGATGGCCAATGCTCATTTTGCAGAATCCACCATGTGGTCCTCTTTTTCTGCAAACACTTCACCTTTATTAATGTATATATGGATGTATTTATATTTAATTTAAATTTTGAATTAGATGTATCTTTTGTCATAATTTTTAAATTATATAAATCTTCTTGGTATTCTAAAATACCCATGACGTAAATACAAGATGTTGTTACCTGACTTCCAGTTAGGTGCTCGGATACTAACCATAATGTGTTGAATTGTAGAACTCTAAAATTTTGTTAGGGTAACTTGGAATTTTGTTTTATAAATACAATATATCAAAGATTGACTTGTCAAAATTTGCATAAGTTGACAATTATAGAACTTTTACTTAATTTTTTAACATAACTTGAAGTTTTATTTTAAAAATGTGACATAATCCATTCAAAAATTGACTTGTCAACTCAGAATATATTGTTAAAATTAAAAAATTGGCCATATAATTTTTAGTAAATAATTACATAACTTTTACACGTTACTATTTATGACTATTTGGAAGAAAAAGGTTAGTTACTTGTTAAAATTCAAACACTTTAGTGTGAATATCTAAGCACCTAGTAGTAAATTACATAGCAACATTCTACATTTGCATTATGGGTATTTTAGTCATTTTACTTCAAAACATATTTTCATTTCAGTCTTATGGACCTACAGAAGAATTTCATAATTATATGGGCCCAACGTGCAATTATCATCCTTGTGATAGCCCTTGATCACATTCCCCCTACATTTTGTCCAGCTTAATTAAAAGAGACATGGAAATTTAAAAAGTGTACTAGAAGAATTATGAGATGCTAGGGTCACACAAAGCTACCTTTATTCATATTATTCCCTCTTTGAATGCATATGCTAAGAGGATAGGATCCAATTTAAATAAATATATTTTTATTTCAATGTGATTTATGATTGCTGCTTATAATTATTTTTTATGTACATAAAACCACTTTATATATTTTGTTGGTACAATTAAAGCTTAGGTGAATTAGATTTCTATGGCTCATTAGCATCAGGGTATACTTTGAAACTCAAAAAAGGAGTATATGGATATTTACAGATCATCTATCAGTAAAATTTTTACATGAGTAATATGATTTAAATTCATATTCTTATAAGTTATGAATCACTGAGATACATATTTAGTTGAATTTTATGTGTAGAAAATCTCAATAAAAATAAAGTAATAAGCATGATTAGTTTCAAGACTTCAAGTGACCAAAATGAGCTTTTTTGCATAATGAGATTTAACTAAAACAGGCAATAAGCTGATTTAGTTTACTAATTATAGCCATGATTATATTTATTTTATTATATTAATTAATAGAGCCCATGCAACCACCATTAGATAAATTGTAAGACTTGATGGGCCTATGGGCGAGGGACCCAACACATGAGCCCATCATAATTGTTTTAGGTTTGTTAAGATGTCCACTTATAATCATTTCTTTGAATTAAGCGTCTTCTACTTTTTTCTTTAAGTCTTTTCTTGTGAATGCTCTCTTTGATTTTTACCAAATAGATGGTTAATTTGAATCACACACATTGAATTTCAGTAATGATTATATTTATTAGTTCAAGTTTAACTAATTTATATTATCATTCTTTATATTTTATTAAAAGTATATACATAATTTTTCTGAATTTCATAAAATTACTCAAATCTTTCTTTAATCTTCAAAATAGGGTTTTGTGTGTTTTTTAAAGTAGAGATAATATTTTTTTTATTTATTAAAAGTTATGAGAGATTTGGATGATTTAGCTTTTTGTTTTGGGTGAACTTTGTGTATGTTTCAAATATAGCTTTAAAAATAAATAATGTTGATATGCTTTTAGTAAAACTGTAAAAAAATTGTTTTTTATAATTATTTCTAAAAATTTTAGTAAAAACATTACCAAAATATTATCCTCAGAAAAATTGGTTATTTGAAAGTAAATCTTTGAGTTATTATCTTTATTGAAAATTCTGATAACAAATATTACTGAAATAAAAAATAAAATAATTTTTACCACATGATGATGGGATGATGACATGTTTAAAAAATGATTAGATTTAATACAATCTTAGTAATTTACAAATGAATACAAAGTGACTCTGTCAAATTATTTACCCCACACATTAATTGATTAAGGGGAAGTTTTAGAAAAGTTCTGATTGATTTGAACCCATAAACAACGTATGTTTTCTTTTGTAATCATTGAATCTTTATGTCTATATCATTCTCTACTCCTTAGTCAATGATTTATAAAATTGATAAGTGTGGGGATATAATACTCTAGTATTAAAATATAAAAATTAGTTAAAAAAATTTAATTTCATTTTAAATAGAAGATATCAATTAACTTTACCTATTATATTTATAATTTTTTCCAGTTATTCCCATTAATTATAAGTATTAAAAAATATTTTATTAATATAATAGTTTTAAATACAAATAATTGAAGGAATACTTAAAAAAACGAATACATGTATTTTTTTTATAAATAATAAATTTAACTAATTTTTTTAATATAGTTATTATTTAACTTAAAAAAACAAAAACTATAATGCCTCTTTATTTTATGATTGGTTGTAGATGATAAGGATAATGATAAGATTCAACTTGAATAGTTGATATTTTATTTATCTAAATAACACTCAAAATATTCATATCTTATGATTGAAATAAAATTATAAAATTAAACCCACATTTGTTAAACTAACTTCTTCAAGCGAGCAATGGTTTTGTAACTTATTATATGTAAATTCTCTTGTAGGTAAGAGGCAATGGATTTAATTTTATTTATAGCTTTAGTTTGTTAGTGTTTCTCTTTATTTTTTTTTATAAAAAAAAATTAGGTTCACCCACAATATAAGAGTAAGTGAAGTTTCCATTCCTCCTAAATGATATCAATGTCGAGTAGAGCGAGCCGTCTATTATCCTCAGGTATAAACTTAGATATCTAAGAGTTAGAATATTTTCCCAAACAATATGACTGAAATCACAATAAGAGCAGTATTTATCTTTTTAATTAAAAAAATCTTTTAAAGTTGAACTCTATAAAATTTGGGCCCAGTAAAAAAATATAAAAAAAAAAACTTGACCGGAATAAAAAGAACATAGTTTGATCCAATTTGCCTGTCATATGGGCTACAATTTGAAGACTAGGGCATAAACGTTTTAGGTCCAAATAACAACAGAGAAACCCGGCTGTCTTTGTGTGACTCGTGTGACACAAAGGGTCTAAAATCTTTATGTGAAAGGTCTAAAACAACCCTGATGCTAATACAAGATGTTCTATAATTTAAAACTAAGTGCTCAATATTCACAATAAGGTGTTCAAATTTTGATAAACACCTCGTCCCCTCATTTCCTTCTCCCTCCTAACTATATTCACTATAAAATAGAACCGGTAAACCGAAATAAACTTACATGTTAAACTCTTTTATCACAAAATAGAACGGGCTTAGATTAACTTTTAATAACAGGCTGTATAATTCGCTCCACCTATCAACCCAATTTTTAAAATTTATTAATATTATTATTTATTTTATTTAAATATTATTTTAAATACTTTTATATAACTTATAAAGATAATTATTTATTTGTTGATATATATTTATATATTATAATTGATTAATTTTATATTATTAATATTTATTTAGATTTATAATTATAAAATTTAATATTTTTTATAAAAAATAAGAATTTTTAAAAGTATAATATTATCAATTTTTTTATTATATACATTATGAGTTTTTTATTAGTATTTTAAAAATATAAAAATATTTTTTAAAAAAATATTACAAAATATTTTTTTAAAAAAAATAAGTGGTGTAGGCCGCCTCGCTCAACCTGTGAGTTGCGGCGAGATGACATGCAATTTATAGACTCTGATAATTTCCCACCTCTACCATAAAACCTCCCTCACCCTCCCTTCTCTCTCTCTAATATCCATTTATCTCTCTAAATAATATAGAGTAATTTCACTGGCTTTTCTTAACTAGTAAGGTAATATAGTTCATTTGTTATCTCTTTCCTTGTCATTGTTAATCGGCTCATTTATGTAATCATTTCTCTCTCTAAATAACATATAGCAGCTTCACTTGCTCTTTAAGATTGGCAATGTAATATGGTTCGTTGGCTCTCTCTTTTCCCATCATTGTTAATTGATTCATGTATTTGATCAAGTTTTCCTGAGGCATTTTGTATATGATATTTCTTGAATTCTATGAATGATAATTACCTAAGATCTTTGAAATTGAAACCCATGTGCTTGAAGAGTGAAGATTGAGACATTTAGGGTACCTAAAATTGAAACCCCTACTAGACGAACTCATCAACAAAATGAGGAGCAAACGATAGCCATGGCTAGGTTAATTAAGGATTGGGATTTATTGCAGCTTCTATGTCTGTCACTTCAGAAAATTGAGAAAGAAAAATCCAGCGACGTAATCAAGAATCAAGATTATCCAGAAAATTGCAAAAAAAAAATCCGCTCAATCAAAAATGAAGAACTCCCAGCGAATTAAATTCTCAACAAACGTTCCATAGAAATGTTCACCAGAAAATTGTTGAGGAAAATCCAGCAAAGTGGGTACAGCGCCACGGATGAGATTGGAGTACTGGAGAGTGAAGATGGTGGAGTACTGGAGAGTGGAGACAGAACCAAGTGCCGCGGAGGAGACTGGAGTACTTGAGAGTGACGATGGTGGAGTACTGGAGAGTGGAGACAGAATGAAGTGCCGTGGAGGAGCGAGCGAGACTGTGAGGGGGACTGGCCACTGGCCGACCGGGGGAGGAAGTGAGAGTGAGATGCCAAGGGCTGCGGGTGCTAGGGCTGCCGAGTGTGAGACTGAGGAAGAGGAAGTGAGACACGGGCTAGCTAATATTCATTTATTTCATCAATTGAAAAAAATTACCCTCAGGACGGGATGTGATGTCCCGAGGATCATACCGAAATTCATCCCGTCCTGACACAAGCCTCTATCCTGTCATGATCGTTTCCCAGACTCGTCCCAAAACTACTGGGACCAGGACGGATAACTCGGGAAAGGACAGAAATAAACACCCCTAATCAACCCCGCAACAGATGCCGACGTGGTGAGAAGTGCCTCGTAGTGGCATTTCTTTCTGGGGATATGCCAGCAAGAATATTTGTGGAATGTTTCCCCAACTATGGGGGAGCTTGCGGTGCAATGATGCATGGAGCAGCGACGAAGGGAGAAAAGAGGAACGCATGCTTTGGGTTGTGTTTACAATCCACTGAAATGGAAAAGCTTTGAACTGCCGAGTTTTTTTAAACCATTGAACTACGTGCTTGTCTGGTTGTATGGTTAAAAAATTAATTTTAGGTAAAAAAAAATTTAAAAAATTTTAAAATAAATAATTATTTTTATTGAGAATTAATTTTAATTAAAATTATAATTTAAAATTATAATTTTAAATAAACTATTAAAATAGTTTTTAGAACAGTGAAAAAATCTATAGACTATTCAATTATTATTTTACCTCTATTTTTTCTTATACTCTCTCTTCTCTCCTCTTTTATCTCCCTTCTTCATCTTATCTCCTCTTTACTCTCTTTTTCTACACTCTCTCATTTCTAATATTTTTTTATATTTTCTCTCCTCTCTCCTATTTATTCTCTACCTATCTATCTTCTCTTATACTTAATCATACCATTTTTAGTAATTTATTAATATAAAAAGTAATTATTCTACTAATCATCTAAATATCTCTATTTTTAAAATCTATTCTCCAAAATCTATTCCGCTTAAAATCTATTTTCTAAAAATTAATCTAAATATACAGTACTTACTTCATGCATACATAATTGATTTGGTGTATTACTATTATTACGAAAGAATATTAATTTATTTAATCTAAATAAATTTATATCTAATTATTTTTAATAAATAATATAAATTAATATATTATAATTAATATATTAATTTATATATATTATAGAGTATATAATATAATTTTATTTTAAAAATTAAATTTAATCACAATTAATTAATTTAATTTAATTTAAAATAAAAATAAATAAATAAAATATTTATTTTATGTTATCGTCAACATTATATTAAGCATAAGTGTCCTCAATTTATTGTAGGAACAAAATATTACTTTTTTTAAAAAAACAAAAGCATCAAACAAACTTTTTCCACCAATTATTTCATCGTCTTCTCCAATCAAACAAGCACAACACAGTATACTGAATTTGTAGACAAAAATGACTATAATTGTATGTTAATTTGTAGACTGGGCTTGACGACAGTGCATTGCTTCTGCTCTTCTTCCTTCGCCTTTTAGTTAGGAGTTCCGATTTCTTCTAGGATCAGAATCTAGGTTTCTTATTAATCCAATTCATCAATTTTCTTATTCGGTAAATCACAAACCTTTTGGCTTTTGGTTTCGATCTTCCTTTTTCATATCTCAATTTCTGTAAGAAGGCATCAATCCATCTAATTCTTTCCGGGGACGCAGTTTTCTCCGATGGCGAACGTCTCGGTCGCTGCGGAGTGGCAGCTCCTGTACAACCGGTACTATCGGAAGCCTGAAACCTACCCTATGAGATGGAAGCACATCGACCTTGGTCGCAACAAAGTTGCTTGTGCCCCTTTCGGTGGTCCAGTCGCCGTTATCCGTGATGACTCCAAGATCGTTCAGCTCTATGCCGAGTCCGCTCTTCGCAAGCTTCGAATTTTCAACTCCGCTGGAGTTCAGTTATCGGAAACCGTGTGGAAGAACCCCGGCGGCCGCCTTATTGGCATGGCTTGGACTGACGATCAAATCCTTGTCTGCGTCGTGCAGGATGGCACAATTTATCGGTATAATATTCATGCTGAGCTTTTGGAACCGAACATTTCGATGGGCAAAGAGTGTTTCGAGCAGAATGTGGTGGAATGTGTGTTTTGGGGCAACGGGATGGTGTGCATTACTGAGGCGAATCAATTGTTCTGCATTGCAGACTTCAAAAGTCCAAAAACCACTAAGCTTGCAGACCCCGCAATTCCGGAGTTGCCGCATTGTATGGCAGTGATCGAGCCTCAGTACACAATGTCTGGAAACGTGGAGGTACTACTTGGAGTGGATGATGCTGTTGTTTTGTCTGTGGAGGAAGATGCGGTGCAGCAATTGGGAGTTGAGGTGTTGCGGGGGCCCTTGCAGAAGATGGTAGTATCGCGAGATGGGAAGTGGCTGGCTTCGTTTACACATGATGGCCGACTTTTGGTCACCACTTCGGACTTGACTGGCGTTATCATCGAGAGGGAGTGTGAGGTTGGTTTTCGATTCTCTCGAACTACTTAATTTAGTTGCTATGGAACAGAAAAAGGGGAGGGGGTGTTACAAAGTCCGATACTTTGTTTTTGCATAAAATCTATTTCAGTATAGAAGCTATAGGGTGCTGTAGAAATCGACAATCACAAGAAAGTTATGAAAGTTTTGATTTTTTTCCCATATTATTTGTTAATAATTATCTTCTGAGCGGTTTTGCAATCTAGAGGTCACTTGTTCTTAAATGCTACCTATAACAGTTATAGGTGACACGCAGGACCTTATAAATCTTAACAAGGCATTCGCGATCGGTATCATATTTACTCTATTTGATAGTTTATGTACCTTGTTTATCATATATAGTGTTCTTTAGGATTGGAGCTTCTTGCTGGATGCCTATAGCTTAATGGCTATTTTCATGCATGCAGTCAGCACTTCCTCCAGAGCAGCTTGCTTGGTGTGGAATGGACGCGGTGCTGCTTTACTGGGATGACATGCTTTTAATGATGGGTCCTGATGGAGATCCAGTTCGCTACTTTTATGATGAACCTATAATTCTCATACCTGAGTGTGATGGAGTGAGGATATTGTCCAACACTAGTATGGAGTTTCTTCAGCGGGTCCCTGATTCCACTGTTTCAATATTTACGATTGGAAGCACATCACCTGCAGCTTTACTATATGATGCCCTGGATCATTTTGACAGGCGAAGTGCTAAGGTAGGGACTTTATTTGGGTTGGTGATACTTATTTAATCAAGTTATACAGAAGGGAAAAACAATAAATCAAGCTAGCATTTTCTGTGGATTATAGAAGATGTATCTGATCTTTTATTTGCAACTCAATTGTGGCATAATTTTTGGATGAGTTAGTCATATTCTTACCATTCACCAGGCAGATGAAAATTTGAGATTGATAAGATCGTCCCTTCCTGAGGCTGTTGATGCATGTGTTGATGCTGCTGGTCACGAGTTTGATGTTTTGCGGCAGCGGACTCTCTTAAGAGCAGCCAGTTATGGCCAAGCTTTCTGCAGGTGAGTTTGATTTGGACTTTCTGCAGCAATTACTGGCAAGAATGTTAAAAAATCTTCATATCATGTTGTTTTAAGTTTGTTGCTCCCAATAGTAAAGGAATTAAAAATTGATAAGCATATTTTCTGATTTTTTCTCTCGGTAATGATATCCAGTTGACTTTGGCAGCAATTTTCAACGTGATCGTATTCCAGAGATGTGTAAAATTCTACGGGTTCTGAATGCAGTTCGCAGCCCAGAGATTGGCATTCCCCTGAGTATTCAGCAGTATAAGGTCTTTAAAGCTTACCTTTTTTGTCCCCCTTCCCCACCAAAAGAATGTCATAAGTTGAACTTGTACTGAATTATCTCTTTCCTCAGTTGCTCACACCATCTGTTCTGATTGGGCGCTTGATTAATGCTTATCAACATCTGCTTGCATTGCGGATATCAGAATATCTTGGAATGAATCAAGTAAGTATATATATCTAGTATGAGCTCGGTATTATCCATACTTGCATTTTGTCTTGACAACTGTGTACCCACCCTATGGGTCCAAGACTAAAACTGGAAGTATTCCCTCAGTTATGTAAGTCGAATTTTTTCATTATGTGCCCCTAGGCTAGGGCACATTGTTGTCATTATGACCTTATCTCTCCTGAATTCATGATAAGCTGTGCCCCTCAGCTACTTGTTGCATTGCTGTTTAGGTTCATATGCGTAGATGTTTGTCTTTTAAGTTATTGACTATTAAGTTATATAAGCCCAAATATGATTATATCGCTGTAAATTATCAAACTTTGATTCTCCATACTCAAGAACTGTTATACCAAAAGATAGAAGGAAACATGAATTAGCAATGTTGCTACGTTGGATATGTTTGGAGCTTTTGAGAATTGAGGGTACTTAGGCTAGTCAATTATCAACGGAGAATTATGATGTGAAACCATTTGAAAGTCAGTAAGAGTTATTTAAATCTTATCTATAAGAAAAGTTTCAAATGCTCACAATAGCGTAACTCAGAATCTGTACATGTAAAGATGGTACTGGTTGGTCAATGAATTCTCTCTCTGGGCATAGAGGAAGCAAGATGACTCAATGTTAAACTGTTAATGCGGGAAAAGACAAGAATTTGGGAATAGACATCTGATGATGTTGTGGTGATCCCTGACCTTACCTTGTGCTGGCACTTGGCATCATTTCTTATATTGGAGAAGGGAAAAGATACTGGACTGAAAAATAAAGAAATATTTTTATGATTTTTTCTTGATTTGTTCCTTTAGTTTGTCTGTGATGGTTTTAAAAAAAAATAAAAAATGTAAAAAAAGAAAGAAAGAAGGAAGCAAGGGATGAGGGAAAATTGAACACTGGCAGTTTTTAATTCCTGGTTTCTCATTATTTGTTTGTTATTGAAATCATTAACACATAGCAGTCTTCTATTCTGTGTATGAATTTGATTTTCTCTTGCTGCTTTTGTGTAGGAAGTGGTGATAATGCACTGGGCATGTTCAAAGATAACATCATCATTGACTATTCCTGATGCCCAACTTCTTGAAATTCTGCTTGATAAGGTTTTTTACAATTTGAGTTCTGTATGTTGTTTTTTCATTCTGTTTATGGCAAAAGAACAACTCATGAAATTATGCATCTTTTGATTTCTAGTTAAAAATGTGCAAAGGCGTATCTTATGCAGCAGTGGCTGCCCATGCAGATAAGAATGGCCGCCGAAAGTTAGCAGCCATGCTTGTTGAACATGAACCACGCTCTTCTAAACAAGTATTCTGTTTCACTGGTTTTTCTAGTGATATGTTGAAGTAATTAAAATGTTTGTGGGACAGAATTTCTATTAAAATGTTTCATAAAATATGGCTTGTTCTATTGTAGCTTTTATCTTCATACTCAATAACTCTTTTGTTTAGGTTCCTCTCTTGTTAAGCATAGGAGAAGAAGATATAGCCTTGATGAAGGCAACTGAAAGTGGCGACACAGACCTTGTTTATCTTGTTCTCTTTCACATATGGCAAAAGGTTTTACTCCAGAAAGTTCTAAATATAATTAAATAATTATGTTTTGAGAAAGGAAAGTTTATCTCTCATGTATGGATTCTTCTATTGATGCAGAGGCAGCCTTTGGAATTCTTTGGAACAATACAAGCTAGACCATTAGCACGGGACTTATTTATAACTTATTCACAGTAAGTGATCTAGAAAAATGCAACACAACTACACAAGGCAAACCCATGTAGCTGAATGATAACTCTAACTAAATGAGGAAATTAATTTGCATATGATAATGAGGTTTTGCAAAATAATCACATGGAAGTGAAAGGACTGGGGTTGAACTTCAATAGTATGTTTAACAAAGTTTTAAGAATCAGACCAGACATTGAACCAAAAACGTCAATGGGTTTAATGGTTCCAGTTCAACCAGGGGTTGAACCTATTATGCAATAATTAAATTAAAAATAATACTGTACATAGTAATATATGTATAACAAAAACAATATCAAAATATTAAATAACAAAAATAAACTTAAATAGTCCAATTTCACAGTGAAATAATAAGCTCACATGGTAATAACAAATGCCAAACCATTGAAAGTAAACTCCAAACTCATATAATGAGGGTATTTTTATTCCAGGTACTATAAACATGAATTTCTGAAGGACTTTTACTTATCAACAGGACAACTTCAAGTAAGTCATAATCTCCTGAATTATATGAATATTTCAAATGAGCTAAAAGGGAACATCATGCTTTTGTCATAGGTTATGTTGCTTAGAGGTATTTTTTTCCAAAAAGAAAAAACCATTAAATTTTGACCTTATCTTTTATTCATACAATCTGGTAAACCTTTTATATGTGGAGTTGACAACGTGTATGTGAACATTTTTTGTAAACCTGAAGATTTTAAGCTCTTCTTTGTCCCTTTTTCTCTTTTTCATATGCATGATTTTGCCTAATTTTCTCTATTGATTAATTACTGTCAAGTTTTGTGGTCGTTGTTGTTTGTCTTGTTAAATGTCTGCATTGGTAGTGAAGCATATCCTTCTATCACAATATCTAGTTGACCACAAGATTTCCATTTAGATACTATAAATTTATCTAGAAGTCGATCCTTGTAGGATGTGGCTTTTCTGCTGTGGAAAGAATCATGGGAACTAGAGAAAAACCCCATGGCAAGCAAAGGGTCTCCACTTCATGGCCCTCGTATAAAACTTATTGAGAAGGCACAGAATCTCTTTGCAGAAACAAAGGAACATGTTTTTGAATCAAAGGCAGCTGAAGAGCATGCAAAACTGTTGAGGTGTGATTATTACTTTTATTTGGGTTATTTCTTTAGACTTTACAATAAATCTTCTCAGTATCTGCATTTGTATTAGGCTGCAATACACTGCATATTCTGGTGTATTTATGTGATAATTCATATTTTATTTTCAGACAGTGATTCAGATTTACTAGGGTATATGTTCTTGTTACATGGCTATAAATATCATGGAATAAAATTTAAATTGAAATTCTGAAGCTGTTACTGCACTGCAGACTACAGCATGAATTAGAAGTGACCACAAAGCAAGCAATTTTTGTAGATTCAAGTATAAGCGATACAATCCGTACATGTATTGTATTGGGAAATCATCGAGCTGCAATGAAAGTGAAAACAGAATTTAAGGTGAGTTTTTAACTAATTTCTTTACCGTCTTTCATGAATGGAAAGCAAGGTTTCTTTTGTGCCTCTTTCCATCTATGTTTTTCTTGTTACATCAAGAGGATTTGAATTATTATCATACACACCCCATTCCACCCCCATCACTTGAGCTAGCTTTAGGCGGTTCTTTCATCTATATTTTAATGACAAACCAATTTGAATAATGAAAATAAAATGTAAGCAATTATTTTTTTCTCATGCATTGTGGGGCCAAACTTTTGGTTTCTAAGACACTTGTTAAACTTCTGTTGTTATATTACCTCAGGTGTCTGAGAAGAGATGGTATTGGCTGAAAGTTTTTGCTTTAGCTACCATCAAAGATTGGGCTGCGCTGGAAAAATTTTCAAAGGAGAAGAAACCTCCAATTGGTAAGCTTTTGTAATCCTAGTTTATTTTGAACAACATTCAATAAACTTATTTTGTGAGCATCATCTCTAGATTCATATTACCTTTGTGTGAGTTTTTCTTAATTTGGATGGGATAGATGGTGAGGATCATTATTCAACTACAGATCCATATTTGATCATTACCTCCTGGAGTATCTTATCCAGTGTTACAATTCATTGTTCTGACTTCTGACTCCCATTTCTGTTCCCCATCCTCTGTTCCCAAGCGCGAATATGTTAATGTACTGAAATGCTAAAGTGAACAAACCAAAATTGTTCTCTATCTTGCAGTAATATACAGCTTTTGCTATGTTTATCTTGTGCCTAGTTCTTATAAGAAAATTGATAGAAGTGACAAGTGAACAAAAAGAGATCTGTTGGTAGATTTTCTAATTTTTGATGTATACTATATTTATATTACTTTAGTTTTTAAATGTCTCTTGTTTGCAACATCTTTAATTCGGAATCATTTTAAAATAATCGCTGCATGGATTTTTGCTACTGGATAATACATGATTGCTGTTCTAAAGTCCACATGATTTGGGATCTGTAGGTTACAGGCCATTTGTAGAGGCATGCATTGAAGCAGATGAAAAGGCAGAAGCTTTGAAATATATCCCCAAACTTGCAGATCCTCGAGAAAGAGCTGAGGTATTTTGACTCTTGTTGTTCTGTCATCGCCCAACATGCACTATCAAACAACATTACTAGTCTTACAAGGCCACATAAAATTACCCCAGATAAAAGAAAACTAATTTATGCTCCTATGCATTGTTGTCGTCCAGACTCTAGTTCATGACACCTTCGAAGAAGAGATTTTTGCACAAATATTAGAGCCTTTGCTTGCAATGACATAGTTTTGTTATAATTTTGCCCGTATGCAAGTTATGTACTCAACAGTTTTGCTTAATCCTTTCGGTGATCTTGGACAGTCATTTGCACGAATTGGCATGGCAAAGGAAGCCGCAGATGCTGCTTCTCAGGCTAAAGATGGTGAATTACTTGGTCGTTTGAAATTGACTTTTTCACAAAATGCAGCAGCGTCATCAATCTTTGATACTCTCCGAGATCGGTTGTCTTTTCAAGGTGTCTCGTAATTTTATTTTCTCAGGTTTTTGTTTTACTTTTACCATTTCTCTATTTATAACTAGCCTTCTGTTTAAGTCTCAGTGTGTGTATATTCCCTTTGAGAATGAAATGATCTGACAAAAGTGAGAGGCAAATGAGGTGAAACGCTCTATATTGCTTTCTCATCCTCTGGACGTTCCAGCAACCCATTCTGTAAGTTTTTTTGCTTTGTTTACCGGCTGCCTAACAACCAATGCATTTTGTGAATGAGAAGTGATAGCAGTTGAGTTGGTTATAGTTAAACTGATCATTCTTTTTTTGGTTTTTCTTTTTCCTTTTGCGTGTGTTTGGATTATTTCTAGCTTTTCTTGCGGCTACGGAGTAGTTTTGAGTTAACAATAAGAAAATTATCTTTATCTGTGATTTATTTCCATTAAAATAAAACCATAGAGTATCAAAATTTGAAAATTATTGCTCGTCTTTAGAATGACCAGAGGATCCATTTTCACGACGCAACTCTTGGATTAGAGATACGAAACCAAATTAACTCATGTCACCAGTCACGAATCCATTGACTCTTGGCTGTATATTTAATTCACACTCACACACGCACACAAATGTATATCAAGGTTTTTACTTTCTAGTTCTGCACTCAGTATATCCAAAGATTTCATAGTTGATAATAGAGTATAATGGCACCATGTAATCTATGTGGCCAATCCATCCAGTGGAATAAGACTACTTGTTTTTGTTCTACACTCTATAGTGTGATTTACCTATTTGCTTCATTGACATTAAAATGATTAATGGCAAATCTAGACTCTTCAAGAACTTAAAGGTGGGAAGTTCTTCATAACTCAGTGAACCCTCTCATTTTTATTCTAAATATAAGTTACATAAAAGCATCAACCATAAACGAGTAGACTAGTCACAGATATACAACACTAAGCATAAGAAACTGAGCCAAATTTCCGTAGTAATATTACCCTTCAAGGAAGAAACAGCGTCTAACCAGAGATTCTTCCTGTTCACTCCTCTTATTTTATCTTAGGCTGCATAAGCAGAATTCTCATATTTACCTTCCCACCTGTTTCAAATCAGAGAAAAAGCCATTTTATTTATTATGTTGCTGAATAGAAGCTACAGAATCATATCTAATTAATCATCTTTCAAAACATATATATCCAACCTGCATTCCTCCTTTTCTGAAATCTGCAGCTCAAAATCCTTTTCAAATGGCTGAAAGACCAAATCCACCTTCCCATCTTCTACTTTGTCAAGTGCTGGAGGTTGCCACTGAAACAAGTTTATAATCTATGGTCAGATGATAAGTTGAATATTGATAAGTTTGTCTATATGAGATTAACAGTATTGACATATAAACTGTCAGATGAAACTCCAGATGTACTTATTTTATTCTACATCTTCTCATCTTTGAGTATAAGTAAGGGAGCTCCAGTGCACAAAACTCACACTAGGTAGAGTCTTGGGCCTTTGGGGAAAGACAAATGTACACAGCTTTACTCCAATAAGTGTAGAGACTATTTTTAGGATTTTAACCCGTAATTTCCTAGTCACATGAAAGCACCTTTACCATTGCTTAGAGTTTAAATTGTAAAAATTTTTCAGGTATAAAGCGAGTAACATCACGTAGGACAGACGAAAAACTAGTTTTCCCCAAGTTTCAGGACTAAATATCTCAACTTAAGCTGAAACCAAAAGGCGTCTAAGGACCATTAATGTGTTTTTAGAAGGGGAAGGATACAGAGTCAGACTGGGAGAGGGAGAAGGGGAGAATACCTTTGGAGCATTATCCTTGTCAATTGTGAGAGCTCTAATACCCTGTTCATCAAAGAGACAAGATAAGTTTGCATTGCTTTTAGTAGGTAATTCAATTGGGATTTTTTCCCTTGAAAACAAACTGAGCAGAGCTTCCTTTTGCAATTTTAGGGATCAATGAGATGAGAAAAAGAATTACCTCATACATATCCTCAGATATTGTGGTTCGTAGTATATTCATCGTTAACCTAAATTCCTTTTTCAAACATTCTGATAGTGTCTGATTCCTTCCTTCACGAATCTGCATTCGTGGAAGTTGGGCAATAGCAACCATAAGTTACCTCATACATATCCTCAAATTATGCATGATATCAGTTAGGATCATAACAGAAGTTTAGGAAGAGAAAGAGCCGCACAAGGCCTTTTTTTTAAAAAAAAAAAAAAAGAAACTATCTGAATTCACAATTTGAAGCTTCCCATTGCTCATAATTTACAAAACTCAATATAGTCTGAGAACACAAGTCTAAGATCTTATCATTTTAACCCCAAAATTCTTACCGATCTTAAGGTTATTTTCAATGCAGCAGGTGAAGACCTTTTCATTCCTTTAAGTATTGCGCCAATCCATCCATTTTCTTCTTTGCTTGCTTCAGCTTCCTTCCGAAAGCACAAATCATCTATCTAATGAACAAGGGTATGCAATAATACCATAACGACAGGAGATGAGTGGGGAAGAAATTTACTAATGATTTAATAATTTCTTCAACAGTATCCTTTGAGAAGCACTCATCAATTATCGACTGCCTGAAAATCTCAGAATGTTACTGGCATGAGTACAATGCAATGTGCTGGTACTAACAATGAAATCAAATGAGAAAAAGATAACACATTATCAATAAAAAAAATATTACTTGTTTAAGATGCTGTCTTCGTCAAGCTTAACTTCTGAAGAAAAATCTTCAATTACTGATCTTACAGCCTTCTCATCACCAGAATTTAAGCTAATCAAGCGCTTCTCTAACTCAGCAAGTTTCTGACATGAAGAGAATATTGTCGTCGTAAACTTATAGTTAAACCAATTTCAGACAAACCAATAACTTTAATATGATAAAATGCAATTAACCAGCAAGACTTGGACTAATATGTTCCCATCATTGACTGTAGCTATATGGACATAAATATATGTATTCGGCGGTCAAGAATTTCTTCATCCATCAAGAAAATAGAAAGAAACCAATGCTTTACCTAATTGGTTGAACTGTTGAACACTGAAACCCATGTGTGAATTTAATCTTAGATCTTAAACAAACGTGAAACAGGATTTGAGAGAGATCCCATGTAACTTCTGTACATATTACATGAAAGAGGAGAGCGCATATTAAAGATAAACTAACCTCAGAAGCGACAAAATGGGTTGCCAGTCCAGTCGTGACTAATTCCTTCCCGTTCAACCGTCCTCCAGCCAATGCCAAGAACTCCCCTGCATATTTACATGTATGATTTCATCTCAGCCCTTAGTCTTATTGTAATTCAAGAAAATCTAGAAACTTTTGCTGTCATGAAGATTATACAGTATGAGGGAAGAACAAGGTAAAGGAATTATTAGCCTTTTAGAAATTACCCAATCTCCCAGGTAGATGAGAATGCACGTAAGAGAAGCTACAATCAGTATGAAAACCAAAACTTGCTTCTGGAGTGGCAAACACCTATATATAAGATCATTGATTTAAAGATGTCAAGAAATATAGCATGACATATGCCATTTGACAATTAAATCACAAAACTAGTCCGGGCATGGCTTTAGGATAATGTATAAGAAGGATTAAGCACCCACCGTTTTCTCTGTAACAACTGAAAATTTCATCGGCGCCATGAACGCTGCGCCTCCACCCATTGAAATTCCATGAACGAGGGCAACCTGTTATAACGTAAATAGCACCATTCTACAAGACATAAGACTTTGCAAGCATAAACTTTTTTTCAAATTTTTAAGGACAGCATGGGATGAAGTGGAAGATTCTGAAAGGAACCTGGGTTTTCTTATAGGTATGAATGTGATAGCAAAGCCAATACATTCTGTAGACCACCTCAAGGCAGGAATCCTCTGTTCAGAAGAAACTCATTACTATTAGCAGCTACGATGCAGGTTAGGGAAGGTTAAGGAATGCAAATATATTCTGTAACTGCTTCCCCTCGAAATAACTTCTAACTCTTCACATCGTTAAGAAAGAGGGAGAGTCTGTGCGCTAGGAAGAAACTAGAGCCTCATACAGAAACATCAAGATCCTAGCATAACAACGCACTTACTTGACTTTTTGCCATCATAAAACACTTTCAAATCTCCTCCGGCAGAAAAAGCTCGACCAGCTCCCTGAACAAGTTTTATGGAGCAATTTAGTGATTGTAAATAAGTAAAGCAACACAACCAAGAGCAAGAGAATCATAATTTGTTCGAATCATATCGGAACTTATAATTGATTAATCAACAGTGACATTGCACAATAATTAAAGAAGCCGTGGGAGTCAGAAAAACCTTAAAGATAATAAGCTTTGCTTTATCATCTTTCTCCCACTTTTCTAGATATGCCGCCACCAAGAAAACCTGATAACATTAGAAGGAAGAAGACTCAACAACCGCAGCAACTAGAAATTAGTCAAAAAGAATTTCGTTTCAGATTAACTTACAAGTTCAGGTGAAATAGCATTTAATTGACGAGGCCGGTTTAAGGTGATCAACCTCACATGATCAATCTCTTCTCCAAGAACAACCTTAACGTCAAAAGCAGAAATCTTCAATCAGCCATCCATTATTACTCACAGCAATCGCAGAATCTCATTACAATTCACCCCCAAAAAGAGAGTCACATAGGAGACGCGTAATGCAAATAGGTAATAGTAAGAGAAATGAATAAACACTTACTTGTTCATCTGGATTTGCAGCATTAACCGCCATTTCAAATCAACTGTTAAAGCAATGGCGAAAATATGAGATTATAACAACCAAGCTGGGAGAGGAAGAAGAGAAGTTAGTGAAGGTAGCAGGTCAGGGAGTGAGATAAATACATGAGCAACAAACACTAAAGAGGGAATCAAAGCTTAGTAGGTCCACCTACCACGACGTAAAAGAGCCGGAAGAACAGAAACAATTTACAGAGTGTTTCGGCCTCACCCACCAACCACCCCCCAACTGTGAGTTCTGTTTTGCATAACTGTAGACAAGACCAAGTTTGACTTCATTTCACGTGTTTCCTTTTTGGGCGAACAAGAGAATTTATTACAAAAAAAAATTAATAAAATTATCGAATAATTAAATGTGTCAGGGACTGTGGGTAAGAATACAATAAGATGTTAAAAATACGAGTAATATAAATAATAATTGAGAGAGAGTACAATAATAATTTAAAATAATATAAATAAAAATTAAAAATACGTGATAATAATCTCTAATTGTTATTTATACTATTTTAAATTCTTATCATATGCCTAAAAATTTAACATTTATATATAAGAAAAATTTGATAATTATACAAATTAAATTTATTATTCTCATATTTTTTAGAATGATTTAATTATTTAATAATTTTATAAAAAATTTGTACTAAATTCTCCTTCAAAATACCTCCGGCCTCCTTTCTTTTTTTGAGTAAATACGAAACACTTGAATTCGTTAATTGATATGGTAACACTACAAAAATAGCGATGCTGTATCCTACAAACCGTTTTCTTTTTACTTGTACGACTCTCCCCATTTTTCCTTAATCTTTTTCTTAAAAAAATATTATTATATCAATATTTGAATGAAAATTTAATATGAAAAATTATAATTAAAAAAATGGAAGAGGAAAACATCATCTCCTCTCCCCTCGTCTACAAAGGCATGAAAGAGAGAAGATATCCTATTTATCTCATATATAAAAAACGTATTAAATTGATAAAAATTTTATATTTACTTTTATTAGAGAAAATATTAAAAATATATTATTAATTATCTTATAAATAATTTATATTCAATAAGAATAAAATTAGAAAAAAAATTATGAGTTATCCTACAAGAATAAAATTAGAATAAAATTGACTTTAGTGCTTATCTTTTGTATAAGCATTATAAACTCATCAAATCTGGATGTATAGATCTAATATAGATAGTTTAGATTTTATTTTTTTATTTTTTTAAAAAATATTTTAATAGGTATGAAATTTAAAATAAAGATAATATCTTAACTATCATTTTTTAAAAAAATTATTTAAAAATATCAATTAAAAAATAATTAAATATAGACTATCTAGATTTAATGAGCTCATGTGCTCATCAAAATTATCAGCACCGAAACGGGTTCCCAGCATGATGAGGAGGAGGTCCATCTGAAAACTGTGTTTTTCTTTTCTATTGCAGGAGGGCATTTCGGTTATTTTACGTTGATCTTTTAAATGTCAATATAAGACCTCACACCTGAGTCATTTGCCATAAAATCTCAATTTAAGATCTATCAATTTATAGAGTATTTTTCCTATTTTTTATAAAATTATTATCAAAATGTTAAATTATTAAAATAAATAATCAAATTCAGACGGTTATAATTTAATACGAACAATTTAAATTTAAAATTATAATAATCAAATGTATACTTTTAAAATTTAATATGATAATTTATAATTAAAAATATGGAAAAAGGAAAAAATCATCTCCCCTCGTGTATACACAGGGATGAAAAAGAATACAATCCTATTCCACTATGACTCTGTGCTATACTGGTCATATGTATAAATTATTTTTAGAATGTCTTACGTGACCAAAAAAATCTTCAATATTATTAACTATATTATAAATTTTAATATTTTTTTATTTTATTTTTATTGAATATATTATATCCATTTGATTCCTAAAAAAATACTTATACAAGAAAGATAAATACGAATCCTAAAATTAGAATATTTAATAATAAAATTCGATTTATGTTATCAATAAAAATATACATTACACGGTTACACCAAATTATACTAATGAAAACAAAGTTAATAATAATAAATAAAAGATAAAATATTATATTTATATAAAAATAAATAGGATTAAAAGTGAGCTTCTTTTTGCGATATAAATAAGACTATTAATTGACTTATTAGTAACTTATATTCAAGAGTAAAATTAAAAAAAAAAGTTATTAATTATCTTATAAATAACTTATATTTAATACTAAATAATTTTTTTTGTAAAATTTTTTTTAAAAAATAGTTAAAATCAGCCACAATCTAAAAGCATGACAAAATCTCTTTTTCCTAGATAATACCAATATTAAATAAGATAAACCACTTATTATCTTCAAACGTAAACTTATATAACTAAGAGTTAAAATACCTCATCAAATCCCACAACTGGAACCACAACAAAATATTATATTTTAATAATCGAACACACTTTAAATAGTCTCATATTTCATCCCTTTACCAACTAAACCCAAGGTTTCTAAATGAGTTAAATATTCCAGGAATACTTTACTTAATTATTCATCATGAAGGGGTCTTTTAATCATTAAATGAAGGGCTTCCATGGAAAAAGCTACTAATTTGTTTATTTCAAAGAAAAATGTCATTTGAATCCATTTAAAACGCTCAAATACAAAATCAGTCCTTCCAATTCAACAAATCCCAAATCAGTCTAATGGAACCAATTTGAGATTGCTGAATGTTATGCTTTTACCAGCATCCACCCTGCTGGTGGCAGAGCTCCATTCCATCCTACTAAAGATCATCAGATATTTCCTTCTAATACTTGAAACTAAAGAAATTCACTTACCGTGAACTTTTGAGGAAATCCAACTCTTTAACCAGAAGGAAAACATCTTGTGAGTAATGTAATCCAGCAAACTCAAAGCAAGCCAAAATTAGTCACTAAATTCAAAACCCGCCTAAAATAAATGGATGCGGATCAGCAAAATGTCAAATAAACTCTCCGAAACTAAATGCTCAAAACTTGAAAGCTTCTCTAGCCCTTCCAAAGTTCACTAATAATAAATCAAACAACTTTTCAGCTATAAGCAAGGAATGTGATTATCTGAATCACATAAACAAGTTGGGCCTTGATGCCTTGTATGTTGTCTTCAGCTTCCTACTTGGCGGCCTAACCTTCTTGTACACCAATGGGAACTTGATTTTAGAATTGTGGAACTGCTTGGAGCTCTCTCTTTTGCACAGCTTTGCAGGGATGGTGGCTGTCTTGATGATCTGGATGCATGGAAACCTCACCCGGTGACGTGATGCCATTTCAGTGTACATTTGTTCAACGGCGCCATTGAGGGTGGTATCCCGGTATTCCTTGTACATGTTATGATAACCAGTTCGACTTTGATATCGAAGCCAAATTCCATAGTTATCAATCTTGGTAGGGTTTTTCTCATAAATCTGCAATCATCATATATTAAAAGCAAGTTAAGCTAAGAAATTGGAAAAAAAACCATAATACCACCACACCATAAAAAATATTATGAAGATTCTAAGGTAGGCCACGTCTATAAATGAACAGGCAGGCTGAACCAATCATGAAGAGACACGCAAGCATGTCAAGCGTGGGTCCAGGCCTCCTGCTGGGAAAAGTGCTTGAGATACCTATGTGTTTCTTCATGTTTGGTTTGATCTAAATATTTTTTGCAAATTGACTCTAATTAAAAATCTCCAGAATGTGTTGTTCCTGATATGTATGTACTCAAATTCATCATGCATGAGTTTCAAGAGATTAGCACATAAGATATTGGGTGACAAAATAAAAAATAAACTTAGCGATTCAACCAGTGTCCTGAACCCTGGATTCAAATTCATCAACCTTCCATGTTCACAGCCTACATTTTCCTATAGCTGTTTAGATCATTCAATTTCTCACCACCAGAAAACATGAAAGTGTCAGTTTATACTTTGAAGTGAACTACCGATATATATAAATTGGATCCATGCTTGAAACCCCTCTTCAAAAAGCCCTATAACTTTATATCTCTTCCCATGATTTTCTCCCAGATGCATATTTCACTGTTAAGCATCTTTACAATTGAAAAACCAATGCTCAATGTAACCCATTATACTAGTAGAATACTATAATGAGTCTTGTAATGTCAAAAGGAACGTTGTAAAAACCTAGAAGGAATATCAAACCTCGTTAATGGCTAGCACTTGCCCGTTACTTTTCTTCACTTTCTTCAGCTTTCTCAGGAAATACCTGCAAAATAAAAAACAAAAGAAAAACACCTGATGTTATTCTTAAAGGCATCACATACATGCAATTACTTGATTTAATGAATATATATAACAAGCAACTTTCTTATTTCGTCCAAAGGGATCGATGGGGTAATACAGGGTCAAGAGAGTTGTCGGGAAGGGAAACCAGACACTGTTTAAGTCTTTTGTTTCAAATGATGGAACCTATTCGATTAATTAAAAATCAACAAATCAAATGAAAGTCAAAATATTATTCTCGATATTTAAATTTATACACATATTTCGGGGCCACAGAATTACAGGATGCAGTATCTATGATCTTCTAAATTATTCACATATAGACTAAATAAGTAAATTTAATAAGTTCCAACTTCGGTACTGAAAAATATGAATGATCTGATCTACGTCCTGAAACGACATAATGTACGATTGAATACTCTATTTTTATTATTCTGCAGTCAAGCGATTCCTTTTGTAATCCAACAAAGGTCTAAAATGAACAAACGGAAGAGAGATTGAGGTCTGAGCCATACAGCATGCTTGATTCAGGATAAAACACAAATCACTTAATATATCCATCAGGGACCAAAATGTGAATTTAGCGAGGTTTTAAAACTGGAATTGTTTTTTAATTCCTGCATTTTCTCCTTATCCAAACAGATGGCAATAGTACGAGAAGATCATAACGCACCAGAACTTGGATTTGGCACGGACTTCATTGGTGGCCCAAAGCTTCATACGGTAGATCTTCGGGTGCTCATCAGCCTCTGTGGGAAGGGCCCTTCCCACCACCTGGTACTGGTGAAACTGTTTCAACACAAACAAACAACAATTGGAAACAAGTCGAAACTTCACCAAACAAAATGCAAATAGGAATTGAAAATGAAGAACTCATTCGTCGGAAACAATAAAAAAAAGATTCAGAAAAGCATAAAATGGCATGGACCCAGTAGTGCATTACCCTGAAGGAAACCATTTGGGACGATGAACGCAAGAGGAAGAAGCACGACTGCACAATCACGCCTCGTTGCACTGGAAGGCAATAAAACCCTAGTGAGTTGTTTGGTCGGGCCATCTCAAACCCCGGCCCAACATATAGGCCCATGAAAAATAGAAATTTTTTTATACAATGAGAAATAGGTTTTCTATTCATCTATATAACTATTTGGAGTATATTCAATCTTTGAAAAGTACTATTTTATTATAATTTTAGGTGTGATATTTAAAAAAATATTATAACTCATGGGTACCTAGATTTATGATTAAAGATAATATGAGCCAGATTCTTTTCTAAAAATTATTGTATAAAAAAAAACAAAGAAATGGGGTTTCTCTTGTAGGCGATTTCATCTGCCGTTGTGAAGGCTATTTTAGTATGCGATCTTATAAATACTTTATAAATATTTTTTGAGCTTTAGGCCGTTCCCTAACTTCGATGGGTAACCAATGCCTAATCCACCTAAATATTTTTTTATAAAAAAGAAAAGAAATAGGTTTTAAAAAGTGCAATCTTGAAATATTTATCATCTATTGTATTTTTATTAAAAAAAATGAGATGAAACAGTTGAAAAAAATTATATAAGTTATGTGTTGAATTTTTCAATAGGAATAATATATGACAATATAAGAGGAAATATAAAAAGTTGTGATTTTGTACTTCTAGTTATATCTTTATTTCTTTTACTTTGAATAATGAGTAACTCTTATTACACAGAAACCAATTGATTATTGTCATAATCTGTATTATTTTTTGGGAAAACTATTTTGATGGTACACATATACTGTATTTTCCCCCAATTTTTAATTTAGTACCTATATTATATTTTTATAATTAAATCATTTAATTTTATTTTATTAACCTAATTAGTTTTTATATAAGAGTTAATAGTGCTAATAGGAGACTTTATCTGAGACTTCATATTTTTTTTCCCCTTCTTGACTCATTTTTTTTTTACATTTTTAGTCCTAGCTGATCAGGTTATGCACTTCAACATATAGCAAAATGATTTTCTTATGCACTTTCTGGATGACAATATTGAAACGCCATGTATTTATGATCTTATTTCTGTAATTACCTGACACTTAACTCTACAATCACCTGATAAAAAACAATACATTTCCTTTTCTTTCCTAGCGTATTTCTACTCTCTATCAGTAAAAGTATACAAAAATCACAACCCTTGAATTAGAGTTCATAACACTTTGCTAATAAAAAAAATAAGGGGGAAATTACTGTGAGATCTTAAAATAAATAATGTAATCAGTAAAATATTTTACAATAAGTAAGTGCAATGTAATGACAAATTTCAATACACAATAGGTTCATTTTGCTCACTTGTTTTTAGAACTTCTTGGTCATTATATTCCTTCCTTAATATCTTATATTAATTTTCTAAAAACTAGAACGAGTGGAAGGTAGAAATGGAACCCACATCTATGCCTGCTTCTCTCTCTTGTTTTAATCTTAAGTGTCACCAATCAACCAATCATGTTCACTTAAATCTTCAATGTTTACTAAGCATCAGCACAATTCACTGGTGCATATCCAAGTCTGGAATTCTTGAGATCATAGAGAATGTGAAAGTTCTGCTGCTGATAGTTTCCAATTATGGAGAGAGCAGAATGAGGAGTGCCCAGAATTGCCAAACAAACAACGCCACCTGGTTCAATCTCAATGAAGTAATTCTCCACTGGGAAATCCCAAACAGCTCCATCTTCAAACAAGATCCCAAAATCAGGCAGCTCAATAGCTTCAAACCCAGAAACATTATAACATGGCTTTAATGGAACGGGCCCTTCTTCTTCAACCATATGGTAGCCTTTGATCTTCTTCATGAAGGCCTCCTTGATAATCTCATAAGCAGGCTCTGCAAAATAAGTCAGCGTAGTGCCAGAATCAATGATGGTTCCACCACCACCGCCAACACCTTCTTCTTCTGAAGATACAAGCCAAGTTTCCTTTGGTATTTTCAGTACTTCACCACCAACCATGACAGATTTTATCTGCACATAGTAAAATGTATCAACTGGGTTTTCTTTCCCACTCACAAATGAAGTGAAATTCAAGTTTGGATTGCTGAGAAGTTTCTTGTCTTCCCCAAATATCAGTTTGCTGCTAACGTTGCTGTTTCTATCCACAAGGCAATAAGAAAATGAATGACCATAAAGAGATTGAAGCTGAGAAGCAAATGACAATGGCCCTCTTCCTAACCCTAGCAACCCAGCAGCTCCATGGAAGAGACCTCTATTCCAATGTCCACAACCAAACATTACATTCTCAACACGCCTAAACTCAGACTTCCCGGTAGATGTGGTGAGATTAACTGTGAAAGTCTCAAGAGCAAAATCCCCAGTTGTATTGGAGCTATCTCCATACCAGTAGAAGTAAGGACAGCTCTGGTTCTCATTCTTGCAAGCATGAGGTGGATCTGGGGATGACACTAATAGGCACCGTTTATCATGGCAGCTTATGTTCTTGAAGGAGCTTGAATCTTTAGGATCATAGTGAGGTCCACTTTGCTCAAAACAAACATAACAAGGAACACATTGAATCCAATTAAGATCACTTCCTGTATCAAGTATCAAAGAGAAATGTTTTGGAGGTGTACCCACAAACACATCCATGAAATACTCTCCAGAACCAAGACTGGCCCCTGATTCCAATGTCGCAACAAGCCGGCCGGGATACCCATTTTTGAAATACTCCGGCACAGCTGCCGGTGCCGGAGTAACAGACTTGATTTGATTTGATTTGAGCTGTGTTTTCTTCAGCCTTGAAAAAGTGTTTTGGTTCTTCTTCTCTATGACCCTTCTATGAAGGGTCTGGATTCTGGTCAAGTCCCGAATTGTGAAATCAATCACAGGCTTTTTTGGCTCGGCATCTTCACTCACCGTCACCAGTCGGCGTTTCAGATCGAGCTTTAGCAATTGTTTATGTGGTGTCGCTACATAACCATCAACAGTATCTTCATCTGAAGTGGTAACTCCTGAATGCCCAAATTTCTCAGAGTTTGAAAAGCTACAGTCATTATTTGCAGAAGAAGACACAGTATTGAAGCTTGAATGATCAGGCATTTTGATGGCAGCGAGAGAAGAGGCATTTTTCTTGAGACGGTTCAGATTGTTGTGCCTGGAAATAACCTCCACAGTGCAGGAACAGATTACAAGTAGAACTATAACGAGAGAAAACTTCAAAGCCATAGTGATGTTATCGTCTTGCTTGGACCCAGAGAAAATCCTAACATCGAACACCTTACAAACTTCAGAACAAAATCTCGATGAAGAAAAAGAAAACTTTGAGAAATTCTGAATTCCCTGAGTACAGAAATTTCCCAGAAACAAACAACCAAACGAAGACAAAATGAGGAATAAATAGAATCAATCAGTAGTTTTCTCGTAGCCCAGAAAGCAAAAAAAAAACTACCCAAAGCGAAAAGTTAAAGTTGACTGAAGATGAATGGAGATAAGGATATAAATTAACTATAATGTGAACTCTGAAGGACAAAATGTGTGTTTAGAGGGTAGGAAAATTCTGAGGCAGATACAAGAAATTTGTGTGAGAATGAAAACTTGGAGGCCAAGTGTGCAAAGGGAAGTGGGACGGGAAAAACGCGTTTTCAGAAACAAGAGTACTTGATATTAAAGTCGTCACAAATAATCAGTTACAGAACAGAGACATAAATGCAAGAGAGATCATGTTCATACCTGGTCTGCTTCTGAGAGGGGAATTCCTAGAGCTTGCAGCTTAATTGGTTGGGCTTGAAAGAGACTGTAACGAACTTTCCAAGTTGGTGACTTGTTTGTGCTTTGTTGCAGAGTGATGAAAGGATCTAGCCTACAACTTCAAAAAAAGTCAAAATCGAATTCTTGGGGATTTCCAGTTGGGGGTGGAGAGGAAGGAGGATGTTTGTGTGCAGGGGTCAGAGTTTTTGAATCTGTCTTGCCCGTGTGGGGGCGAGAGAAAGAGAGAGACAATGAAGGTTTGTGAGTTGAACAAGGAAAAAGACCTGAGAGCATTGAACTGCTGATGGTTACGCGCTGAAAAATGGAAAGAGAATATTAAAGGATGCAAAACCATGTTGTGATTCATGAAGCCACCTCCTTGTAATGGCATTTTTTCCCACTTTAGTTAATTAAAATATTGTATCAAAAATATCATCCATATATCAATATAAAATATATAATATTCTACGTATAAACTAAATAATTAATTTATAAAAATTAAAAAAATATATTTAATTATTTATTTATAATAAATGTACATTAATTTTTTAAAATATATATTTAATTATTTATTTATAATAAATGTACATTAATTAAAAACTACTCCTATTAATTAAAAACTCTTCTAATATATACAATGGATAGAAATATTTATAAAAATTAGAATAAAATGAGATAAAATAAATAGAATCTTATATTTAATATTAAAATAAATCTTTTAAATAATTTTTATATTTAAAATTAAAGTATCTCATATCATATTTCCATCGATAGATAATAAAAAGTAGAGTTCAAATACTCAGACTTTTTTATATGATAAGGAGATAGAAAGAATGCATTGGGTCAATATATTGTAATGTAATAAAAAAATAAATTACACAAGTAGCATAAAAAAATAACACATACAATTTATATATAATATATAATATAAATTTCTCATAAAAAAATATTCATGAATTATAAGTTTTTTTAGAAAATATTTAACTATGTTTATCATTCTTATTATTATAATCCCTTTAAGTTTTAAATTATTTATTTATACTAAATAATAGCTTCTTTTTTTTGTTTTACCAAACATCAAAAGGTTAAAGCCATCTAGCTATGACCTAACACACAGATATTTTTTTTTTAATTTCTTGAATAATTTATTAAAGACTAAAATGGAACTATTTAGAATGTGAATTATTAAAATAAAAAATTATTATGCATTGGCATATAAAAGAACCGAAAGATGATGTAATAAGATTTGACTTATAGACCTAAGTTTAATTAGAGTAACAATATTCTTGATTTTTTTTTTCAGGAGATTTATTAATGAGTCAAACCTCATAAAAAAAAATATTAAATGTATTTTATCACCGCTCTTGTGATTCCAACTATGCTCTACCAACTTCATTATCATTTGACAGCTTCAAAAACTAAGGTTATTGATAATCATAAGCTGGTCATGCATAAAATAATATTAAATATTAAGAAATTACTCACAATATTTTTTGTTAAGAAAATGGATGGATAAAGAGGTGGTTTTATTTTATAAAATAAAAAATTATGCAATTAGAAATAATATTTATTTTGAAAAAAATATGCATTTTTAATCAAATAATACTGGATATATAGAAAATATTATACTCTCTCCTGTCGCTAATATAAGACCCCTATTAATTTTTTTAGAGAAATTAAATAAATTAAATAAATTATTTTTAAATATTTATATTTATTTATTTTATCAAATTAATTTATTTGACTTATAAACTACTCATCTTAAAGAGATCATGTAGCATATACTATAGTTAAATAATATATTTAGGATGCTTAATCTTTCAAAAAAAGAAAAGTCAATTGTTCTTATATAGGAGATAGTAGGTGTTTGGAAAATACCTAAATTTAAGTTTTGGGTAAAACATAAATTTTGAAAAAATTTAAAATAAACAGTTATATTTGTTCAAAATGACTTTTGGACTAAATTATAATTTAAAACTAAAGTTTTAGATAAGCTGATCAAAGTAGCTTATGGAACAGTAAAAGAGCTTATAGACTAACCAACTATTATATTACCTCTACTCTTTTTTACACAATCTTTCATTTCTCCTACTTTTTCTTACACCCTATCTCATTTCTTTTCTTACATCCTCTCTCGTTTCTCTTTTCTTTTATATATCATCTCTCCTCTCTCCTTTCTTTTCTACATTATCTCTCATCTCTCTTCTACACCCTCTCTCATCTCTTATCTTTTATCTTTCATCTCTCATATATTTAATAATCATACTATTTTTTATAATTTATTAATAATAAAAATACTTTTAAAAATAACTATCCAAACACTCATTTATTTAAAATCACTTTTTTTTATAAATTTTTCTCTAATTTTTTTTTCTAAAAATTATCTAAAAATTCTCTTTTTTTATAAACTCTTTTTTAAATCTAGACGGGCTCATAATCTATTGAAGTATTTTTATCATTGTAATCAAAGGAAACCTACACATATATGCCAAACTTCTTTGATATTGTTTTACACATAGACCAGTTCCGAACTTTAAAATATAAGTTGTGGAATCTTTCTTTCCTTAAAATCATGATCCTCTCGGGCAATATTTTTGAACAGGTAAATCTAGGGTATCTATGGAGGGCGGCGGGGAAAATTTGTCAGAAATATTGAGAACATAATTAAGACAAATAAATTTGGATAAATACCTTTGTTTTAATAAATTAAAAATGTTCATCATATTCTCACTTGATTAATAATGGATTAACGGCTAATTTTATCTTAAAATTTTTTGTGTGAGAATGTGAGTATTAAAAAAATTAAATTAATATTGCCTAGTAAATATTTAAAATATCTATAGTTTAATATATAAAAATAATTATTTTTTTATTTTTCATTGCTCCAATAGAAAAACAATTATTTTAATATTTTAATTATCATTGCATTTCAAAGTACAATAGTTTGAGGTAAAATAAATAAACAAAAGCATCCAGCTTCTTTACATTTACTATAAAAATTCTAACATATCATCATACTCTGTCAATATTTTAATACAGGGTAAATATGAAAATTTATAAAAAAAATCAATAATACAATTAAAATAAAAAAAAAATTATTCTCTCTCTATCTTATGAATAATTAAAAAAAAAGAATATTCAAGAGCAACTAATGACTCAGTATATTTCTTAAATCTTATACAACCAATAATTTTGAATGCAAAGGTTGTAAATAAATACAAAACATAGTAATAATACAACAAGACCCCGTGAGTTAGTATTAATTAATTGATTAATTGATGATTAATGATACTAATATAGAAATAGAAGTTGAACAGTTCATAGGTATGAATGTCCAAACTATGATAAGAGTGTATACCTAACCACGAAGGAAACAATAGCACGGTCAATTAATAATTTAATGTGGGCATACCATATATATGGTGGTCGGTTCTCACTCTATCTGCATCCATTTCCATGGCCCATATGGCCGATATTGCTTACGACCACTTCCATAATTATTTTTATTTCTTTTTTTTATACTAATATTTTTAAAAAAGGGTTAAACTCACATATTATCTAAAAATAATGTGAAATCTTTTTTTCTCTTAGGCGATATAAATGTCGGGTAGGACAAACTGTCTATTACCTTTAAACATAAATTTAAACATCTAAAAGTTATGATATCTTCCCAAACAAATTTTAATAAAATAATATTTTTATTTCTATTTTATCTTTACATCAAGTATAATTTGAATTTATTCAAACTAAAGGCATGACAAAAGTCTCAAAAACAAAACAAAAAAAAAAACAAGAAAGAGCAAAAGCGTGACAAAACACTTCATATTATTTGGAAATTAAAGTCTTTTTTTACCTCAAAAATAGAAGTTAGTATGCTTAAAAAATATTACATAAATAAACACTACTACAATCAGCACTTTGTACGTCGGTTGTGGAGGGATTCAATTTCTCCAACAACATTATATTATTACAAAAATACTATCATCTTTTATATATATATATATATATATATAAGTTTTCTTAATTGCTCATGAGATAAGTAGCATTGATAGTGTTTTTTTTTGTGGTGGTGAATTTGAAATAAATTGTTTTTTTTTTTATGATTTATGAATAATACAATCCTTTTTTTCTATATATTTCACACTAAAAATATTTGAGAGTCAAACAAAAGGCATATATATGACTTTTATTGAAGTTATGGCACCCTAGGACCCAATCACAGTGAGAGAAAAGGTGTGGATGAGCTTTGAGATCATAAGAATACTCACACTATATATATATATACACATAACATTAGCTAGATTATGACAAGTTATGGTTAGTTAGATACTATCATACTAATGACCTAATAATTCATAAAGATAGATAAATTTTTATTCATCATACCACTATGAATCCAGAAGATAAAGATACCGATGAAAGGGAGAAAGTCAATTATTGAGTTTTCCTTTCTTTTTACTTTATTACTTTTATTTATCCCTATCTTTTCCTCTTTCTTTGTTTTTATTTTTTACTGCTTGATTTATTTTCTTGCACTTTTACTTATTCTATTCTTCTACTTTCTGTTATTTACATATATATATATATATATATATATAAAGTAGCAGAGTTTGTTAAAGTTTTATGCAGACATAGAGCTGTTGGGTTTAGTTTCTAAAAAATAGCTTATAAAAAAATATTATGGAGAATAAATGTTAAAATAAAAGTAATTTTTAAAAAATAGTTGTTTAGATAGTTATTATCAGAATAAATTTTTAGATATATAAATTATTTGAAAGGACATAGAGTAAAATGATAGAGAAAAAAGATAAGAAAGAAATTATCAGTATATAGCCAATATTGATAGGAAAGAAATTATCAGTATATAGCCAATATTTTTCTCACAAATTTATTTAAAATTATAATTTTATACCCTAAAATTATAGTTTACTTTATAAATACTTTTACATATTTGATTACTGTTTGGTAACTTTTCCACATACATACATAGACACATTCCTGTCAATCTAAAGTAGCAGCCTTGAATATTGCAATTTACAACCACCACTATGTTTGGTTGCTTTCATGCTATAGTGCTATATTTCTGTGTTTTTTTTTTTAATTTTTATTTTAATACTATCATTCTGCGGATATATATGTCTATTTACCTAAGAGAAATTTACAAACTAAAAATCATCTTGAACTACAAAATATTAATATAGAATACAAATACCCTAATAAGTCTCTCTATTAATTTATTAGCTTTAGCTATCAATTGTGCCGTTCATTACTTTCTGCTTAGATTTTGTGCAACACACAAGACTTGCATCCATTTGATTCATTATTTTTTATGAACATTTCATTCACAAATTAGTTTAGCTGTAATTTTTTTTTTTTACATTTTGAGAGAGTTATGTAACTTAAATTTAATTAAAAAAGAAGAAGGAAATATTTCACTTAAGTAATTTATTTTTTATTCTTAAAATAAGCTTACTTCAAGTTGAGGTAGGTCCCAAATTGGAGTCTAAACTAAAACTCTCCCAGACAACACAATTTGGTTCATTGCAAAATACACGTGTCTTCTTGTTTGTATGTATGCATCTACATGTATAGTTCATTATGGTCCATTTTGATTTGTTCTCTCAAAAGATAATGGGATTGGAAATTCAATACGGACCCGTTTGTTTAAACTTAGCAAAAAAAGAAAAAGAATAAGAAGTGATTTTGATTAAGTTACATGAGAGATTGTTGGGAAAAAATTATTTAGCTCAAGATTCTATTTTAAAAAATAATCCTCATGTAACTTGATTAAAACTATTTTTTGTTAATCTTAGAGGCTGTTTGGATTAGTTTTTAGAGAATAGATTTTGGAAAAAATATATTTTGGAGAATATATTTTAAAAATAGATATATTTAGATGATTAGTAATAGAATCACTTTTTATATTGATAAATTAATAAAAATTATATGATTTAATTAAAATATGAAAGAAAGGAGAGGGTAGAAAATAGAGAGGAGAGAGAGGAAAGAGGAGATAAGGTGAAGAAGAGAGATGAGAAAGGAGAAATGAGAGAGGGTATAAGAAAAAATAAGGATAAGATAGTAATTGGATAGTCCATAAGCTCTTTTACTGTTCCGAAAGCTATTTTCAATAGTTTATTTAAAATTATAATTTTGACTAAAATGAATTATAGACAAAAATAAATATTTATTTTAAAAAAATTAAACTAAAGTTGTATCTAAAATTAATTTTTAAACCACACTACCAAATAGGCATTTAGATAAATGGGCCATAAACTAGTAAGTCAAAGGCTGATTGTTTGAAAAATATTAGATTGGATTAACCAAGTAATCAATTGGTTTGGTAGGATGTTGTGAATCATGTGTGAGCATGGTCCATGGAGACAAATAACCAAGTTCAATAAAAAATTTAAGCATTAAATTGATTATTTAATTCCTAATAGTGAAATGTAATAAAACTCCTGACTACTCTCAAATTTAATCCTAGAACTTTTCCTATGGAACAACACTTTCTCCAACAAGCTTTAAGTAATGTCCTGCTTAAAATGTTCCTCCTAAGTAACACTTTCTTTTAGCATGGTAGTTTTAAATATAAAGAATAAATTATTTTTATCTATTTTTTTTTATTTGTACGTGTTATCCTTAAGAAGGGCCATGCAATATTCTTTATATTATTTCAATTTTATTGGATGACCACTAAAAAACTTTTTTTGTCTGAAATTTTAAGCTCGTTTTTCTATTTTTATCCTATTAAAGTGCTTTACTTGTTATCTCTGTAATAATTTTTTACTCATTATATCTCTTACATTCTCTTCATTAATAAAGGTATAATTGCAAATATATATATCTTGCATATTTATTATTTTTAATTGACATTTTAAACCATATGATTTTTAGTAGTTGGTCCTTATAGAAAGAATCGGAGCGAATAATTACAATATTCAGAAGGCTTTCTCCAAGTAGCTAACCAATTGTTATATTATGATATAAAATGGATTTGAAATGGGTTAATATGTAAATTTATTTAAAAAGTTTTCACTAAGAAATAATACTGCTCCGAAATGTTTTTTAGATTTAAGATTATTTCAAAAATATTAAAATAAAGTAATGCTATTCTTTATTGCTAAAATACTAACGATTAATATTAATTTTATAACTGTCAACTTTAATTTTTTAAAAGGTTATATTTTGAAATTTTGTAGGCTATATTTAAGTAAAAAAATTTCTACGGCAATATTATTTCTAAAAGAAAATATGAAATTTTTTAAAGTAAATCTATGCCTTAACCCATTTAAAATTATCTTATATTTATGACTAATTACTTAAAATATTACACTAGAGAAAGCACTGCTCAAAATGCGGAAGGTGGGGAGGGGAGGGGGAAGAGATCATAGAGAAGCAATGGACAGAATGATCTTTCACAGTGACCCTTTAGAGAGAGGGAGGGGCCAAGAAGGGATCTAAAGTGAACTGATTGTGTATTCCGAGTAAGTGAGGAATCATTAATATTGTAAGTAAAGTCATGTGCTTTGAAATCTGGGAAAGAAGGGTTAACACGAATTCCAAGCTTTGGAAGAAATGAGGATGTTTCAAATTTTTGAGGCAATGACCAACCATCCCACATTGCTTTCTATCATTTCTCATCGCCCCTTTCACTATATGCTCTTCCTCTTATTGGTTTTCGTGTTTTATTCATTCAGCTTCACCTTTGACCTTTTTTTTCTTCTTCTTAAAATACAGTAAACCCTAAAGGGAAGGCCCTTTCGTGAATTGAGTCATGTTTTGGTGATCAAGACTCGAACTTTTATGAATAATGCCCTGAGAGTAGGCGAGAGGTTATGTCTAGTAAATTTTGGCCTTTTTTTTTTTTTGCTAATGATGTTATGTCTAGTTGCATGTAAATTTTTCTGTAATTGAGAAGTTATGTTAAACACAATCTTCAGTATTTAATATAAAATATATTTAATTAATTTAAATAAATTTAAAAAATGAATTAAATTAATTATTTATAATAATTATATATTAATTTCATAAAATACCTATTTAATCATATATATTTAAATTAATTATCTAGATAAATACTACTTTAATATCGGCAATCACACAGGATATTTTTAGAGAAAAAATTATAATTTTAAAAAATAGAACATATTAAAATGTTATATTTATAATTAAAATATACTCATTATAAAATTTTAAAAATTAGAGAGATTATTTGTAAATAACATAAATTAAAATTTATGTATGAATTAATATATGTATCATTATTATGATAAGTAGAATGATTCATATAATCAAGTTTCCTCCACTACAATATCATTTTAGTGGTCTATACATACTCATAAGCCAGCATCAAGCAATAGTTGACATAGATTAAGTGTGTGTTTGGATAAGATTTTAAAAACAGGCTTATGAAAAATAGTTTTTAGACAACTTATAAAAAAAGACTTTTGGAGAAGAGTTTATGAAAAAAGTAGTTTTAAAAAAATAGTATTTAGATAGTTATTTTTAGAAGTACTTTTATTATTGGTAAATTACGAAAAATGATATCAGTATTAGATGAGGAGAAATAAGATATGAAAGGAGAGATGAGAGATGGTGTAAGAAAAAGTAAAAAAGATGGTGTAAGAAAAAATAGGGATAATATAGCAATTGATTAGTTCATAAATTTTTTTACTATTCCATAAACTACTCTGATAAGTTTATTTGAAACTTTAGTTTTAAACAATAATTTAGTCCCAAAACCCGTTTGAATAAATATGACTGTTTATTTTAAAAAAATTTTAAAACTTAAATTTTATCAAAATTTATATTTAAAACCTAGATTTTGTTTGTTTCTAAACCCATCCTAAATTAAAATTAATTGGAGTTTCATCGTCAATAAACGTGTTTACTTAGTCAATCACAGTAAGTTAATTAGAATATGACAAACACTCTATTCTTTCTAACACAATATTTTAAACATGTTACATATATTCGTCTCTTCTAATACACGTTTGTAAGATTTATAACTTATTTGTCGTGTGTATATACATATAAAAAATTCATATATACTTCTTTCTTTCTTCATATAAATCCATCAATTTGACTAAAAACAATAACTTGCGTGACAATTAAAATACTTTTGTTAAATATATATATTATTATGTATATTTTGATAAGATTTTAAAAATAGATTTATAAAAAAAAATAGATTTTTGGACAGCTTATAAAAAATGGCTTTTGGAGAAGAGTTTATGAAAAAAAAGTTATTTTGAACAAATGAGTGTTCAGATAGTTATTTTCAAAAGTACTTTTATTATTGATAAATTATGAAAAAATATATGTGTATTAATTAAAGAGAGATAAGATATAAGAGGAGAGATAAGATAATGTGTAAGAAAAAAAAAGGAGAGAGGGTGTAAGAAAATATAAGAGAGAAGATAGAGGGTGTAATAAAAAATATAGGTAATATAGTAATTGGTTAGTTCATAAATTATTTTTCTGTTTCATAAGCTATTCTGACCAGCTTATCTGAAACCTTGATTTTAAACAATGATTTAGTCTAAAAGCCCATTTGAACAAATATGACTATTTATTTTAAAATTTCTCAAAACATAAATTTTACCAAAATTTAGGTTTAAAACTTATATTTTGAATGTTTCCAAACACACCTATATTTATTATATCTTTTATAAATTTTTATATGATTATTTTAATTTGGAATAAATTATACTAGTGTAGTTGAAAGTTGAAAGTTGAAAGTTGGAACCTTTTTCTTTGTGAGGAGTTTTATTTGAATACCCAAAAAATGGGTAACATTTTCAAAGACGCAATTGGTTTGGGAGTGGCTGAAAAATGAAAACATATATTTATAGAGTTTCATTGCAACAAGTTACATCCCCAGTTACTTTTTCCACTTTACTTCTACATTTTTCTTATAATTTAAAAGTTACAATACTTTTTAATTTCATATATTTTGATATAAATTTATATAGGAAATATTATACTAATATGGGTAGCATCATGCATGGATTGTATAGGGTATGAATAATGAGTTCAATATTTATATTCATGAATAGCATGGTTTAATAGAGCTTTTATATATTATATATAAATAAATCGTGGATAATTTAATTTTTCTCATAAATATAATATTTAATATTGGTGTAGAAAATTTCATTTCATGTCCATTTTTCATCCATTCAAAATTAATATGCCAAATGACCAATACTTTGAAATTAGTTTTTAATATTTTAACAATTCCACATATTAATTGTTTAAAAGCATCCTTCCCCCCCCCCCCCCCCCAAGTCATTTGTCCAATTAGAGGCTTGATTTGTTTGAACGGAAGTATCATAACCCTAAGAAGGAATTGCAAAAAATGTCAATTTTTTTGGGTAATTTTAAGTCCCATTCATCCCCAAAATAGTTAATATTAAAAAATTAAAAAAAAATAAAAAATAAAATAAATGAGCTAGACTAGTACAAGTAAAAAGGTCAAGTGGTCAGTCATAGTTCAACAAGAAACCAAAGCAGACACATTCAAGCCAGAGTGGAAGATTAATAAGAAAAATTGAAGGAAGAACAGAGAGAATAATATAGAACATCAATTTTATCTTAATAAATTATGATATTTTAAAAATTAACGAAAATATGCATTACTTTGTAAGAATAACAAAGGATACTGCATATTAATATTTTCTTTTGTATAAAATCGCCTTATATTTAAAAAATTACATTGAACATTAATTAATCTGATGAAGCCAAGTAAAACTACAAAAGCGACATAATTGTATATTAATCTTTCTAACATTTATAATCTATAGTAGTACTACTTTCAAAATAGTAATATTTTCAAAATAAACAATAATAAAAACATAAAATTAGCAACTATTCCTCTTATCCTAAACGTATGAACTAGCTATGTAGTTGAGTTTGATCGTAAATCTAAATCTCTAATTCATTCTGTTTACCATATTTACCATTTTTTATAGGATAAATGACTAATTTATCTTATTTATAAGCTGTTATATTTCCTCTGGTATTACATATAAGAGCTAGATAATTACATATATTAAAAGGTCAATTGAGATGCATATGATTAAATAGAATATTTTAAAAAAAATTAATATATAATTATTATAAATAACTAACTTAAATAATTTTCTTAATTTTTTTAAAAATTAACTAATTAGATATTATATTAAAGATGGATGTAATATAATTTAATGTTATACATAAATATTTTTAAGAGATTTGACCATATTTATTATAATTAACTATTTTTTTAATTTTTTAATCTATCTAAATTAATTAAATAATTATTATATTAAGAATTAGAGATTATTTCATTATTTTTATTCCCTCTAATGAATAATATATATATATATATATATATATATATATTGTTAATATGTGAGTGTTAGAGATTGCTTGACTGGCTTGCAAGTTGAGAGGAATGCATAAATGAAGGTAAGGAAAAAAAGTCTTATTTGAAGGTAGGTTAGCCCTTGCATGTGTTCCGGTTATTATTGTCTTAGGATTTGACAACAACCAAACTGATATTAGTCAACATTTCAATATTTTTATACCAAGAAATTAAAATATATAATACATACATTATTTTACAATTTTTAATAAAATATATAATTTAACGACTTAGTATCAAGATCATATACAATCATTTATTGAAAATTATTCACTTGGCATTTTATTACTGGAAAATATTGGGCTTCTTAGTATCGCTATATTGGGCTTCCATTTGTGGGATGCAAGGTCATATATTGATGCTCTTATTGGATGTTCTCCGCCCAAAAGTATCGATGGTACGATCTTTAAGGCCGAAATATTCATGTTGTTATGAAACACTCCCCTTTTTTCTTTTTAATTTAGAGAAACATGTATTAACGGTTTGAGAATATATTTTTTTATACAAAAAAAAAAGTTTGAGAATATTTTTTTTGATATAAGGTGTGAGAATATAAGCTCCATTAAAAAAACTATTATTTCTATTCTTAATATATAATATAATTAGGGGTTAATCTTATTATAAATGTAAGACACATTTTTTATATTTACTAATTTTTTAAAAATTATTTTTATTAATATTATTTTAATAATAATTAAGTAAGGTTAAACCTCATATGATGACCATTGTTATTTTTGCTTTTCAACCACTTGCCTCGTGGTTCGCTCACGCGCCTCGTTTGGCTTCTTTGAATGAAGAAAGCGAGGGACTTGCTCAAAACCCTTGGCAGTTGCAGTGCCCGCCGAAGTTCGAACCTTGTGACTCTCGACCGCATGGAGGATTTATCAAATCGCTATTCTTACAACCCAACTCTTCAATGGAACCCTCTTGTTCATGACTACTTCGTCAAAGCTTATGGCTCCGACCATTTCTCTCGCATCTCTAAAGCTTTAACGTACTCTCTTTTCTCTCCTCCTCCACGCTCCTAACGTTTCGTCTTCCCTCTAGCGCAATGCGTAGCAGTATATGTATTGATTAAAATTCGGATTTCACCTTCTGTGTCAGCTGTCTGCTTCTAAGTTGAAACTAAATATGTAAAGCACTCATTTAAAAGCAAAACAAGGAAAAATGATTATTAAGTTTTTTTCTTTCTTTTTTTGAGTTTTTTTTTTGAGAATTTCAGTTCCTGGTCCAAGCTTGTGGTTTTATTGTGTTCAAATACATCATTTTTAGTATACCTTCACGATCCCGTTGCTAAGAGCTAGTATGCCACCATTGATGTTGTGATGCCATTTTAGAGCTTCTTTTGTTGGCAAAACGTGCTTCTGTACTAAAGTTTTATGATTTATATGCGTGTGTACGAGTTTGATTTTCAGTATGCTGCTTAGCAACAGTAAAGTAGTCTTTTTGTTTTTTTCATGTCTGAATTTCAGTGGTAATTAGAATTTGCATACATTTTTTTAGGCGTCCATCCTGCTACTCTTGCGTTCGTGTGAATACGCTCAGGTCTACAAGTGATGATGTTATCAAGAAGCTGCAAGCAGCAATGAATAAATCGGGATCGGAGAATGGTCTGAACTCAAAGTGTTGCTCAAGCGAAGGCAATAATATCCGGGATTTAGAATTAAGTGGAAATATAGCTCTGGGACAAACTGAAGATAAAGCTAATCCTTTGAAGGCGTGTTTCCAGGTTGCTCCAGTTTCGAAGTGTCAGATTCCTGGCCTAGATTATGTGGTACTTGTTCAGGGTTCAGGACCGCACAATATCAATTATGATAATGCAAATGATAAACCTCCTAAGGAAGTCCTTGTTAGCAGGAAATGCGCCGAGGCAGTTCTTCGGGGTGCTCAGGTTATTAACTTCCCTTCCGTAGAAAGTTGTAACTTTCCTAATCAACATTTTAATTTGGTGAGAAAGAAAATATAGGAGAGTAAAATAATTAACTTGTATTCTGTGGACTAAGAGAGTGCAAATTTGAACTTAAGATATCTTGAATGCATACACAAAGATATTAATATAAACTTATTTTTTTGATTATTCTGTTATTTTCTTACTATTCTTGGTATATTTGTGACATCCAGGTCAATGAATTATGCGAAAGGAAATAAAACAAGATGCATCAGTGTGATGATGGATTGTTATTCGTTAGTCTTTAATTGGTTCCTAATGTTAGTTTTCCTTCAGGTCTACGTTCCTGGTGTAATGGCTTGCAGTGCTCATGTTGAAACAGGAGATACAGTTGTAGTCTCAGTTGCTGTGGAGCAGCCAGGTGTCAGTGGAGGATGGGGTATTGGTATGACACGGGGTACTGTACTACAAGGGTCACAATCAGGTAGGGAGTGTGTTTCTATCTCAATTCTGAACATTATTTGGTAGACCTATTCCTTACTTGGCCCTAAAATACTAGATCACATAAATTGCATTAATATAATTATTTAACTAGTAGTCAATGTAGCTGCTAGGTGCTTGTTGAAGATAAAATATTTCATTGAAGTAAAACTGAATTCTCTTATAAAATAAGAATGATGAAGTTTCATGTCTCGTTATCTTACAGATCCTCATTATTTTGAACGGAGTGGGCTCTATATTGGCCAAGGAACAACGATGATGTCAAGGGCTGGCATGTTTCGAGTTTCTAAAGGAGTGGCCGTGGATATGAAGAATAGAGTATATGAACTTCCATCTTTTCACAGTAAAACTCACCTCTTCTCTATATAGAATATTGTATTGTATTAGTCTTGTTTTTTTATGGTAGTTTTTCTGTTGCTGCGTCCCATATTGTGATTCATGTTTTTCTCCCTGGTTATGGCATTTTGGCATGCTAAAGTCTTGATATTCATAATTCATGTGACGACTCTGTAAAAGATTCATTCTTTATAGGTTCTTTTTGGTAAGCATATTTCATTAGTTTAATATGCTTTCCCCTCTTTTCGCACCCATTTTCTTGCTTACAAGAATAATATTCTTAGGATAGAAGAGATAACAGGGGAGAAGGAACAAAATAATATTATTTTTCTTTTCTTTTACCAATAATTCGTTGGCTTTCTAAGTGTGTGTGCATGCGCGAGTGTGTTGCAAATAGACCTTGCTTAATGCTTTCAGTTTTGACTCTATGCGGATAGTTGCAGCATCATTTCCTTTTGGTTTTGCAGATGTGCTTGAGGGAGACATATTTCTTCAAAACCTGCCAAGTATTATTGCTGCTCATGCTTTAGGTACATAATTTACAGGTCTTATCCCCTCTCTCCCCATCTTTTCGAGTCATTTGGAAAGTTACAGGTGCCTACTATTTTTGTTACCCGTGGTTGCAAGTGCTTTTTACTGTAAAATACTGTTTTTTGGCTTTATTTTATCTCTGTCTGGGACTCATTTCTTTCTATCTGTCATTTATTTTTGCATCTTTTTCTCTTAGATCCACAAAAGGGAGAGCGTATGCTAGACATGTGTGCTGCACCAGGAGGGAAAACAACTGCAATTGCAATACTTATGAAGGATGAAGGGGAGATCATTGCAGCGGATAGATCTCATAACAAGGTAAAATTCTGTACTTTTGATATATCTCAAAACAATTTTGATTACTTAATGATCAAGATAGCATCCCATTTTCTATGTGTAAACTTTTTATAATCACTGGCAGAGCAAATTTCAGTAGTTTGGGGTTCTTATTTAAATATAATTTTATTATTCTGTGATTGGTCATAATTTAGTATTTTTATGGACACAGAATTATCCTTGCTTACATCTTTATCAATATTCAATATAAAAATTTTAAAGCACTCATTGACTTTTTTTTTAGATAAATATAAATTCTAATGATTTCATTTTTTAGTGAAGCTCTTAGTTCAATAACTATTAACGAAGTTACAACTCAAGGCTCAACAGGGCTTGAAGCAAATTGAGGAGGATCCCCCTAGAAATTAAAAACTCATATTTCCGTTGGCAAAACAGCCTGTTACAGAAGTACTTACTCTTGGCACATAACTGCCTTTTCTATTGACTCCAGTTAGAAATGGAAACGCCATGATTGTGTTCAAAATATCCTTATTTTGTTCTCAAATTCTTTTCTTGTCTTGGTTATGTGTTTCAAGAATTTTCAATTTTTACTATTTATGTTTGATGGCTGTCTAGGTGATGGATATTCAGAAATTGGCAGCTGAAATGGGATTGAGTTGCATAAAGACCTATAAATTAGATGCTCTTAAAGCTGTTTGTCGAAGAAATGAACCTGATAATTTGACTGGTTCATGTGGTAATGCTGAAAATGGTGTGACAGATCAAGTTTCTGATTCATCAATTCTAAATGCTGAAAGAATGTCATCTATTGATATAAATAGGTTAAATATTGAGAAGACCATGGGGGAAAATGGTAGGTACGGTCGGTCGTCTATTGGCTATTTATTTAATTTGATTCAATATTTTTTTGTCTCTGCATTTTGTTGTCTAGGGTAGAAGATGTGTACCCAACCAACAGACACCCTCTCTCTTCACACACACTCAAGCTCTCCCCCCCCCCCCCCAAAAAAAAAACAACAACCCATCACTGATGATCCCATCCTTTTCTTAGATTTTTTCCCGTTTGGCAAGGCTCAGTGTGGTGTGAGACATGGCATTTATATTGACATTCTAAACAGAATCATTGAATTAATTTATGTTTGATATTATTGTTGATATAGTGTGATGTTTCTCGGTTGTTATTGACATGAATGTTATTTTTCTTTCAACCATCCACTAATTTGTTGTAAATGATTCAGCAGTTGATAACATTGAAAAGGAAAACAAAGGAAAATATGTTAGCAAAGCAGAAATCCGGAAGAGTATGCGGAGAGAGCGAAATGGACCTGGAAGGAATCAGTGCCTGGGTGGGAGGGTTGAGAAGTCAAAAGGTTTTCCTCCCAATAGTTTTGATAGAGTTCTTCTTGATGCTCCTTGTTCTGCCCTTGGTTTAAGGCCTCGATTATTTGCTGGAGAGGTAGGAATTAAGTTGTAAATTGAAGTCTTGCATTTGCTTGTATCTAAACATGTATTCATGCGTAGAGACCAGTATGAAATACATAAATGAATATGTTGATAGGAATAAGGACCTGCGTACCTTCAGTTATTAGTTGGGATGTTGGATCCTTTGCTTTTATTTGCTTACATAAAACCATATTTGTCAATGCTTGAATCTTTATTGGGCACATGATTATGCATCGATAAGGCTAAAATTATTTGGAGGATAGTGTAGAAGAAGTGAATGTTTATATGTGATTGTAATAATGCCTATGCAGTAAAATTAGCCCAAGGTACCCAGAAAATGCGTTGGGTTGTAATTCAAACTGCATCTTTTATTCTAATTTAAAAGAATAACAAATCCATTACATCAACACTTTAAGTATGCTGATGCAGTGTGAAGTTTTCCATCTTCCTCTGGCCTTCCCTTTTGCATGCATTTATTATTTCTAGTTCAATGTGTGTTTCGGTCTGTATCTAATATGCTATGTTTGGTGCCTGAATTGTTAGATCATACGGTTGGCGATTTCGTTACTTTTTACTTGAACTTCTTAGGACTTGAACCTTTTTGGATTTCTCATCTAGTTTGTCTCTAGATACTTAGAAATTCAGAATGATGTCTGCAAGCCCTCATACTCATAGAGTCAAAGTATCTTAGCTGTATGTAGTGAAGACCATTGGCAAAAAGGTTAAATAGAGATTTGTAACTTATCAACATTGCATGCCAATTTTTATTTATGCTAGATTTATGTTTTAATATCTATAATCACCTCGGTCAATAGACTTAGTAATGACAGCAACTCTTTGTTTATGGTAGGAAACAATTGAATCCTTAAGAACACACGCAAAATACCAAAGGAGAATGTTTGACCAGGCTGTTCAATTAGCTCGTCCTGGCGGGGTAATTGTATATTCCACGTAAGTATGGACATGATATTTTTAGTCATATTGCTTTCTAGATGTTTGATCTCATTGTCACTAATTTTACATCCCTACTTTTTACTTGTAGTTGTACAATAAATCCTGGTGAGAATGAAGCATTGGTTCGATATGCTTTGGACACATACAAGTATCTGTCATTGGCCCCACAGGTTTGAAGCAATATCTGCACCTCTTGAATTTCTCTCACCTTCGTGTAAATGATAAGGGTTCTTGAAACCTAAAGTTGAATTATCAACCTTTAGAATTAATTGTATACTGGTATCATAAGAAAATTTATTGATATACTGAAATATCTATCTTTAAAAATTGAATGGTATATAATTAAGTGAAGGGTGATGCCTCTTAAATACTCTAGGCATCTGTAATAATTTTCTCTGTATATAGTCTTGTCTCGTAAATAAAAATGTATCTATTTAGATTTAACTTTGATATTTAGTTTGCCTTTGACATAATTTCATATTACTTGAGATATTCATAATTTATATTTGATTTATACCAGAACCCTAGAGTTGGAGGACCTGGATTGGTTGGTCGTTGTGAATTTCCTGATGGATATGTAGAGTAAGTACTTCATTGATTTTTAAATAATTAGGCATGTCTCATTAGTGATATTGTTTGCTTTGTTTGAAATTAGTATTTGCTTAAGTGCTTACTACTCTGTTCCTCTCTGTATGGTTTTCCCACCCCTTTATTTAAAAAAAATGATATTTGCAGGAAATTATTGCATCTCAAAATCTTCTGTTGTAGCTATTGAAGATATAACTTTATGAATGGGGCAGGAAAATTATGTGGTAGATTTTTATTGGTCTTGAATCAAAGAGATGAATTAGACAAGTTAGGATCAGGATTGATCAGAGTTGAGTAATAGAACATGTTACGATCTCTAACCCTTTTATGTTCATGCATTGGCTTTAGCATTTCCATTGCCTTATGATGTTCATTAGGCCACCTAATGATGTTATATTGATTCCTTTCTCTGGGAATTTCACAAGTGAAGTGTTTGTAATCGTCTAATCATATTTCTCATCAATAGCCTTATTGAATCAGATTCGTACCTATTATTTTGTTGCCGTTTTTGTCTTTGCTTTTCAGTGAAACCCTGTATCTACGTGACTAACATTTACACTATATAGTAATATTATCAAACTGAACAACATAGTAAAATGCTGCTGATAGTTGCTATTTTTTCCGGTATAGGGAGTGGTTAAGACCTGGTGAGGAAGAACTTGTGCAGAGGTTTGATCCATCATCTCCGCTTGATACAATTGGGTTTTTCATTGCTAAATTTGCTGTTGGATCTAAAGATTCCACGTGACTTTGAGAGTGTTAGCTCGGGTAGCTGGGTCCATCTTACTTCAGAAATGCCCTCTACCCCGACTTTGGGAATATCTTGATTATGATTATATGGGGATGCATATGCTCTGGGAGTGTAATGGAGAAGATGAAGTAAGAAGAGACAAGGGTGGGATTCTCTCCTCAGTGGGTCCCACCCCTTATTTTTTTTAATCTCCGTTGGGTCCTCTCTTATTGGAGAGAATTCAAACTACATATGCCCCATGTTACTGAAGCTCTCTCTTTGGCTTTGGCCCTTACTTCATATCCTAAAAGGAAATGCTACTGGAGTTGGTTGGGGAAATTTTTTAAGCACAAAACTTAGTCGAGTTTTTCAGAGTGTTTGCTGACAGATTCTTCAATAAGAATGACTTGTAAAGCAAATATGAAGGGATTGTCTGAATAATCAAATCATGGTGTTTGAGTTCTAAAAAAAAGAATCACTTGTAATATTCTTATTGAAGCATTTAGTAGCAAATATGAATTTTTGTATTTGACTACTACAATGGAGAGCCCACATGTACACATGCTGTGCATTAATGATGCAAGAAACCATGAAAACACACATTCCTGAAGGACGGAAACTATCCTTTTAATGCAGTCTTGTTCAAAGCTGTTGTAGTTTTACTGGTGCCCGCATTTTATTATTTCGTTAAAATTCTTTAACATCGTGTTTGGAAAGAACGTGGACAGGAGAGAAAATGGAGTGAAGGGAAAAGTGGGGAGAAATTATTTTCTCCATTTGTCTGGGTAGACGAGAAATTTCTTCTTTTGTAGGGATGGTCAAGTGAAATTAGAGTGGAAAAAAGTGACATTTCATGATGACAACAATGCTCTCATTGGACTAGACTGGCTGGGTTGGCCCGGAAACTGACGACTTGACCCGCTATCATTAAACTTATAAGTAATTAAATTTCTTTATCTGGGATCTTATATGGTAATTCTCCCCTAGAAGAAAAAGCGGATAGACTCAGACAAAGGAGAGGTGAGATGGGGAATTAACAAGAGTGGGGCTGTGGCATTTTGCCCGCATCCAATCAAGAGTTTGTCGCTTACATTTACTCTATTCCAATTCCAAAACCAATCTTGACCGTCCAAATAGTAATATCGTGTTGGTTTATTCCAACATACCCCTCAGCTCTTCATAGTCCCCACTATTTGCGTTATTGATTAGAATTGAATAAAGTTTATCACATGTATATACTGACTTGGTTAGATTAAATAAATTAATTAAATTAATATATAATATTATTTTTTTTAAAATATTATAATTATCTTTTTTAACTTCCCCTCTCTTATTATTACTGGGTTATTGTTAATAAAATATCAAAAGGGAGTAATTTATGAACTACTTCTTTAGTTTTAATATATGATATAATTAGAAAGTTGATATTTATCATAAATATAAGACTTATTTCCTATATTAATTAATTTTTCTTAAATCACCCTTATTAATATTTTCTCAATAATAATCAAATAAGAGACGAATGTTTATTTTTTAGGTCCACAGAGGAGTTATGAGAGATGATTAGATTATTTTAGAAAAAAATATTATATTGATTAATATTTTTAATATAATTAAATTAATTAAATAAATTATATATTAAAGAATAGAAAAAAAAATTATTAATCATAAATGATATATGTCTGAATGGATGGTCAAGAGAGCCTTGGGGCAGTTTTGGATGAGGTGACAGATGGATTTTTCCTCTATAGACCTTGATTCCCTTCACTCTTCATTCCCCGATTACAAATGATTTAGATCAAATATTAATAATATGAATTAATTTATACTTTTAAAAATTATCAAATAGAATCGGATGATATGGTGGCCCACTGCTATTATCAAAAAGAAAAAAGAAAGAAGAAGAAATGATATTATTTAGTGTTGATATCAATTAATTATCTTTTATTTCCATGCTCTAATTGATTAATACATAGATTGCTTTCTCAGTGATAGTTTTTTTTTATCACTCAATCAAGCTAGGTACTTTTTTCTTTCTTAAACCTATTAATAAGGTAATTAAGCATTAGACGAGCATAATTATCATAAACCATCCCATAAGCACCCATAATTACTTGCCTCATTGCACATAAGTCCTTCACATTCTGCATTATTATTAGCCGCGCACCCAAAATCCACCATCATCCCAACCATATCCTCATCATCATCTTCAGGATACCAGTTCTCCATCATCATATTATTATTATTATCATTCCTCCATTCAAACTCAATATTATTGCAGCAGCCTTCATGTTTCTGATTCTGATCTTGTTGCTTTTTGTTATCGTTCTGTACGGATTCAGATTCTTCCAAAGATTCTACATCATCAGCTTCTTCTTCTAGCAGCTCTCTCAGAAGACCTTCGTCGATTTCAATGGCATCCAATTCCTCCAACTCCACTAGCCCCACATGATGAGCATCTTCACTTTCTAAGGCCATAAAAGGAGAGAAATGGAAGCAGAGAGAAAGAAAAAGATGGAAGAAGAAGAAGAAACGAAAAGGGTTATCTGAAACACATACTTAGCTTGCATGCATGTTGTTGAATGTAAGTAATGGTGGGTTTATATAGATGGAGATAAGGTAAAAGGGCCATGTCATGAAAGCCACAAATACCTAATGTTCTAAAAGAAATAACAAACACAAACTTAGAACCGTGAGAGACTAAACAAAAGGTTTGTGAGAAAAAGGCAGAAGCTCCTTTCTTCTATATCTGCTTGCATACGGCATTTATCAGTGATATAGAGAGGCACACGTTTTTCAAGCTCGCTTGTTTTTAAAAAAAAAAAACAAATTAAAGGGTTCATGATGTAGAGGAATCTTTAGATGAGATATAGAAATGACAAAATTATAAATGAGTACTAAATAACTTATTGGAGGGATAACCATGAACACTAAAACTAGATATCTAATAATAGTTTAATAAGATCATATATATATATATATATAATAGGATTTAATAAATAATATAAAAAAGTAAAGAATATATTTATCGATGAGAGATGAGATGCACAAATTAGAATTTTGATCCAAGGACATCGTGCAACAGCCAATCTGTATCATCCAAAATGACGTTTTCCTAAATTTTTTTAAAATTCAGTGTAAAAAATAATTAGTATTCTATATTAATTTATCTTTATATATATATATATATATATATATGTATAGGAAAAGCATTTCTTCTATAAATCCAAATTTTGCCATAATAGACTAATATTGAATGAGTCTAACAAGAAGTTGGGGAGAGAAACTCTTGATGTAAATTAATTGAAAGGTCTTCAATTTTTAGATTGATTCAAGGGTAAAATTGTACCTAAGATTTTATTCTTATTTTGCATATACTGTCAGTATATTAATTTTTTTAATTTAGTACAATTTATCTATAATATTTTTAATTTGGTGTAATTTTACCTATAATCTTATTTCTCAAGTACTAAGAATTACATTAAATTAAAAGGATTGTCAATAAAATTGTACTACAAACAATATTATAACAATGAACGTATATGAGAAATAAGATCAGGATTTAGGTGCTACTTTACTCTTGATTCAATTTCCAAAATTAATTTAGATATATTAGACTAACCAATCATCTTTTATTATAATGGCATTTTTTTATAAGTGTAAATGATTTGAATAGCATATACCTATTTAGGGAAATTATTGGACTAGATTCATATAAAAACAATTAATATAAAATATAAAAGCACAGCCAATTATAGTATATCATTCAATATGAATTCAGTGTAGTTTAACTCATAGCTAGTGCCCAATGTAATGTGATAGAATGATAATTAGGTAGTATTTGTTTGGTATGTGAATATGTCATAAAGAAATCATGAAATTAAAACATAAAAATAAATTAAAATAATCTTTTTAACTCTATCAAGACAAAAAATGGAAGGTATAAATATCTAAATATTAATTCATGGAAAGTATAAATGCTCATATGTTAATTTATATAAGCCATAATTATATATACAACTAAAGTTATGTAATGATGATTACCTAACTTGTTGAAATTATAATTACATTAAATTATTTTACTATGCTAAGTGCCAACTAAACATTTTGAATTAGCAGAATATAGAATTATATCAAACGTGTGATAATATATAAATAAAGGAAGACCTATCTTTATGTGAATATTGTGGATAAGAGAGCGAATTAAAGCAAAGAAAAAGCCAAGATTAGGGCAAATGGTGGAGGGATAAGGAAGTGTGTGGCTATGGTATTTTGCCCTCCAAAGAAGGGACGTTTCATTTCCAATTTGCTAATACTTGCCCTTTTGCTTCTTTATTTTTTTGGCTTTGCTTGTAGGACTATTTTATCTTGTCAATGATGTTCATATGTACAGGTTGGTTTGATATATGCCATAAAAATAAATAAATTATATAATTTTATAAAAGTTATCATATTTGAATTGATTTAGCTTATTCAAGCCATTTTACTTTATGAACCACAACATCTATGAAACTAAAGTGTAAGGACTTGATACAAATTATAGGAATTTGATTAAAAAAATTATAAGAAACTAATTAAAAATATATAAAATTTTATTATGCATTTTTTATTTTGTATTTTTGGCCGGAAAAGTCTAGGTCTTTTTCCTCAATTAATAATGTGATTAGGTCCTCGTGTCCATTTTTTCTTTTTACCTTCTAAGCTTTTTTATATCCATGCAATGCAAAATAAGGGTGTGCATGATCAGAGTTAGGTAGGAGTTTAGATCTGTCCAAAAAATATATGAGCTATATTTTATAGACCCTACCCGATAAAAATTCTAATAATTTTGAGTTGGGCATGAGTGGGCTGGGCATAGACAAGTTAGATATGCCCAAGTCATGATGTCATGCCCATGTTGTAAAAAAAATCTGCAATTAAAAACTTTTAAAATAATACCATATTTATATGTCTTCAAGGGTTAAATAATATCTATAATTCACTAAGAATAAGAGAACAAAGATAATATTAAAATCTTAAGATCCATTGCATATAAAAAATAAACGTTGAAATATAAGTAATTTGTAATTATAACTTTGCATCAATCTCCCTAATATTAACAAAGATAAAGCATCTAAAAAGATAAAATAAATAATTATAATTTGTAATATAATCATATGATAATTAACAAAATTAAAAAAAGAAGAAAAAATTAGTATAGTTATAAATATTAAAAGATACAACTTACCTACTTAATTATTTGTATTTCTAAAATTACCTTATAGTCACCAGTAGTTATCATATTCTCCCTTCTAAAATAGAGAAAAAATAAAAAAAAATAAAAGAAGGGGTGCTCATGGGTAGGACAATCCCTATATCTAGTGTCCAGTTTGAAAAATATATGGGTTATATTTTGCAGTTCAATATTCAATCCTACACTATATTTATTAGGTTGGATATAATATTTTTATTGTGAGTTAGGCAAAATATAGTAGACTGCAAGCTTTATACAAAATATGCGTTGTACTCGGGACATGGCGCTTACTTTTGTAAAAAAATATCCTGAAAGGAGTAATACTTAGAATATCCTGAAAATATCCAGAATAAAGGTAGAGCAGGTACAGCTCAGAACTGGAATAGGGTTCAGTGCGAAACGAGCGTTGATATTTTGAAGGCTTTGGATATCCCCGTGAAGTGTATTGACACAGGAGCGAGGCCTGGCACCGCGTGGTGGACTCTGAGTCCGGTGCAGATCCATGGACAAGTCGACCTGCGCGCCGATCAACTACTTCGACCACGATGTTGTTTTCTTTTTAACAACGAGGAAGGAATCGTTGATGGTGTTGTTGATCCACGAGTTGATGATCAGAAATATCCATTCCGTGCTCGTGAGTTTATAGCTGAAGATACACTTGGAGTGTTCGCTGCCCTCTGCCATGCTCACATTGAAGAGTGGAAATCTGTGCTTACTTTTGAACAAGAACTGAATAACTTAATTGTAGCTTTAATTTTCGTATGTGAAGAAGGGAAAAATTGTCATGTAGGGCAAAAATGAGTTTATAAAAAAAAATTTTTTTTTTAAAGAATTTGTAGAAAAATATTTTTATTATTAATAATTTATGAAAAATAATATGAATAATATATGAGGAGAAATAAGAGATGAAAAGAGATATGATAGATAGTATAAAAAAAGTAGGAGGGATGAGATAAAATATACAAAAAAAAATAGAAGAGAGGGTTTAAAAAAAAATAGAGATAATATAATAATTAGTTAATTTATAAATATTTTTATTATTATATAAATTATTTTAATCAATTTATTTAAATTATTTTAAAATGTTTTCTTAAATATAACTAGTAAAATTACCAAAGAAGTTAACTTCCCTTGTCTCCCAGCTATTAATTGATTACGGGGCACTGTGCTCTGCAACCCTTATCTCCGAAGCTCTTCTTCGAAATTTCCACAATAAAGCCTTCCCCTTTGGGGCTCGAATTTACGCATTTTACTGGGCAATGCATTGTTTAATCGCATAGGAGGAGGAAGAAGGGGGTGAAAGTATGTGCAACGCGAGCAAATTCCCCCAACGGCGTAAGCAAATACCCCGTTCATCGTCTACTTCGCCTCTTTTTGTTCTTATATTTTGCGTTTCAATTCGCGTGCCATGCCTTTTTCGCTCACAGTCAGATCTCTGTCTCCCTTTCGTCGTATTTCGTCTAATCTATTCTTACCAGTTTTTCTCTCCAAGGTTTACATTTTTTAGGTGCTTCTGCATTGGTGATGCTTTAAAATGTCTCGTGTATTTCTTGATCTCGATACTGCTAATGATTTTCAACACATTTATCCTTTTTGCATTTTCGTGTAATTGATTTAGGAACACTTTGCTTACTATGGATATGATTTTCTGTTGTTTGATTTGAGTTGGCAATCGCAATGCAGCCATTATCTGTGATTGGTAATAACAGACACTTGAGGCTGCAGAATTGTATTGCCTTGAGTTATTGATTCCTTGAAATTTGTTTACTCGTCAATGTATTGTCTTTTGAAGGAAACGACCTTGCTTGTGCTAATTTAGGACATATCAGGGAGAGAAAAGCATTTGCTCACGATATGGTTTGGTTTCTTTTTGTATTCCAGCAAAATTGATGCCTTGAATTTATGGCAGATTTTGTAGATTCATGATGAGGAGTTCGAGTTTGAAGAAATGGGCAGTTAGATAAGAAAAGTAGATCCAGAAAGCTTATCTGGCATTCATGGAGTAACGTTACATATATACATGGCGTGTACATGTGCATGTTAAGATTACGTGTCTGCACAAATATCTATCTATATCTACATGAATCATAACGGAGGTCCATTATTCGAAGATGATGTTGGGCATCTGAGATCCTTGACTGAGTCCAAGAGAGTCTAGCCCATGTTGTGCAAGCATGTAGGACTGATCAATTTCCCTTAGGAATACTAATAGTGGTTAGATCTAGTAAAAAAGGCTAATTCTTCACAAAGTGACAAATAAGTTCGAATCCCTACTAGTAGAGATGCGAATGGAATTGTTGCTAATAGGAGATATCTGTGCCTAACAAAAATCTTTCCTTTAGGATTTGCACTTGGAAATGAAGGAGAGGCAACGTTGGACAGCTGAAGAGGATGCTTTATTAGGTGCATATGTCAAACAGTATGTTCCTAGGGAATGGAATCTTGTGTCCCAACGCATGAACAAAACCGTTAACAGGGATGCCAAATCCTGCTTAGAAAGGTGGAAGAACTACCTCGAGCCCGGCATCCGAAAGGGGTCTCTTACTGAAGAAGAGAAATCTCTTGTCATCCGTCTTCAACAGATTTACGGCAACAAATGGAAGAAAATTGCTGCACAAGTCCCAGGTCGCACTGCTAAGAGATTAGGTAAGTGGTGGGAAGTATTTAAAGAGAAGCAGCAGAGAGAGAAAAAGGAGTTCAACAAAACAGTTGACCCAAATGATGTCTCCAAATACGATCATATACTCGAGACTTTTGCAGAAAAGCTTGTGAAAGAACGCCCTTTCCCATCCTACCTCATGGCTTCTCCTCCATCAGCTATGCTTCCTTGTTGGTCTTCAAACTCTAAAAGCACTTTAGGTATTAGGCCACCTTCCCCTTCTGTGACACTAAGTCTCTCTCCCTCAACTCCATTTCGATGGTTACAACCTGAGAAAATACCAGAGAATGGGAATGTAAAACCTCATGAAACTATTCCAGGTCTTGGTGATAACATGCTTGTTGTATCTGAGCTGGTTGAATGCTGTAAAGAATTGGAAGAAGGGCACCAGGCATGGTCATCGCATAGGAAGGAAGCAGCATGGAGGTTAAGGCGTGTGGAGTTGCAGTTGGAGTCAGAGAAAGCATGTCGTATGCGGGAGAAGATGGAAGAGTATGAAGCAAAGATTAAAGCTCTTTGGGAAGAACAGATAGCTGCTTTGGATAGAATGGAAGCCGAACACCGGGAGCAGCTAGCTGAACTAAGAAGAGATGCAGAAACCAAGGAGCAGAAATTTGCTGCAAAGCACTCAAGGCTTAGTAAGTTTCTGGAGCAGATAGGTTGCTGACCCAAGCTTGCTGATTCAAATGTAAGATGAATACTCCATTCGCTTATGGCATGAATTTTAAGGAGTTTTTTATTCTCCTAGAAATTTCACTTTTGCTGACGTCCTACTTATTTATATAAGTTGGGGAATTTGTGGTATGTTAGTTGATATAGGACCCATAGTTTTTGCACCCATCTTTATGAATATAAACTAGTTATAACTCCAATTTGTCTGAATAACTGGTCTTCTTGAAGAGTATGATGAATTGCTGGTTGATCTGTTGACTCATTTCGGCTAGCATTAATCTGGATGACTTTAAGACGAAAATTTTAAGATAAAAGAGGCTGCCAAAAACATAAAGAAATCATGAATGATAGCAAAAAGTTCTTAACATGTTCTACTTTCTGACTTGGTCCAAAATAGAAACACACAAAGTCCTGGAAGCCCATAGCTATGCTTTTTATATACCGAAATTGAGTCTTATTATTTAACATGTTCTACTTTCTGACTTGGTCCAACATAGAAACACACAATTCATGCTTGGCAATGCTCGAATTGAATCTGACCGAGTCAGATTGTTATATCAAAAAAGAAAGAAAGAAAGAAAGAAACAGAGTCGTTGAAGCCCATAGTTATGCTTTTTATCTGCTGAATTGTAGATATAAGCTCAACTCATTCACCCAAGGCAATTATACTATTATTTTAAAACCTTTAGCTAGTTAACTAGTAGGTGAGACTACAGATCTTTCCAAAAGCAGCCATAATATGCCTCATAAGACACAGGGCCTTCACAGATTTGAGAGCAAATTTCTCCATTAGCAAACCCAAAATCTGTCATCATCCCAATCGTATCATCTGGATACCAATTCAGTATCACTTCATTTTGTGAAGCTGGCTCCACGATCTCCATCATACTATTATTCACCCCTTTGCTGCCTTCATGTTGCTCTGAGTGCTGCCTTCATGTTGCTCTGAGTAACTGTCTTCCTTCTTATGAACTTCTTCATTTTCTTCCTTTATTTTACTACCATTCTCTTCAGATTCTACCAGGCATTCTCCTTCAGCTTCAACCAGGCCTTGTTCTTCTAGTACTTCTCTTAGAAGAGCTTCATCGATTTCCATGACTTCCAACTCCTCCAATTCCACTAACTCCACCAAATGACTATTCTCATTTTCTGAGGCCATAAAAAGGAGCGAAAAAGAACCAGATATGGAAGAGAGAGAAAGAAAATGATTGAAAAGAGAGATTTGTAAGTAGGACTATCTTAAAGACTTGAAAACTTAGATGTTGTTGAATGGAAAGAATGTCAGACTTATATACATGGAGATATATGGTAGAAAGGCCATGTCCTGAAAGCTACATGTACCTAATGTTGCTGAAAGGAGTACATGCACTAACTTAGGAACGTGAAGGACCAAACAAAAAGGTTAGCGAGTAAAAGCGAGAAGGACCCCTTTTCTATTTGCAGGTGTTTATCTGCTAGAATAAGGCATTACTAAGTGACAGCAAGTGATACTGAGAGGCACGGATTTTTCTTGGATTAATGACCGGCAAGTTTTTGATAAATTTGATACACACACACAAAGAAACAACCTTATCTATTAACTAACTTAGAGAAATTAAAGATAAATACTTAAAAATTAGAGATTAACATAATTGGTGGATCGAAAGACACTCTTAAGTAATTTAGAGTCATAGACTAGCAAATATAACTTTACTTGCAAAAGAAATTAGACATTAAGAAGTAGTTAAGGCTATAATAATGTAAGTCAACGCTTAAGTAAATTAGAATTATTCTTAGCATTAGTTATAGTTTAGATTTGCGTAGTTACTCTATCTAGATTATTTTTTTGCTTTATCTTTGTGTGTTGCTCAAATTGAGAAAAAATATAAAATTAATTTTCAACTAAGTTGCTGGTATTAAATTCTTGTGAAAACGACACTCAATTCCCTCTTTATTATTTTATACGCTCCTACAAAATTATAGATTTCACATTTTGAGCTCATCATTTATAAATGTTGAATTGTGGTAATGTAGTATTTGTTACATGTGTTTTTAATTTATTGATTCACGGTTTTTTATTCTTTTTTAATTACAGTTTTTTTTTTTTAAATATTGTACGTCATGGTGATCTCCCTCATAAGCTAGGACGTACGTAGTCCAAAATTACAACACCTCGAACAGGGGTTAATCTAAGTGATAAGTTGTTCGATATCGCTTAAACAAGGTCTCGAGTTCGAGCATTGGCATATGCAGAAAATTTCCGTTGAGAGACTTACCCACTATAACTAAGTGCGCGATGCGGGTCAGATCCAGATATAGTTGGGGTAAAACTCTAATAAATCGGATGGACAATAAAAAAAAAATTATAACACCTCGAGGGACTCTTCACTCACTCTCAACTTAATTAGTACTACGTTTTGCTATTAGGTTAATGTGAAAATTTATTCTAAAATTTTTTATTTAGTATATATAAGTATTCAGAAGGAGTCATATTACTCAATGATTTTTAGTAAAAATTTCCTAGACAAATTTTCATCCTAACATAATAAAAGATGAAGTGGATACTATGTAGATATTTTATTTCAGCATATTAATTAATTAATTAATGGTTAAACTTAATTTTTTGGTAATATTCAAGATGATATTGGTATGATTTAAAATTTTTTAAAATAATATTACTCCTAAAAAATCTTACACATACCCATAGCTTCTAACGAAAAATTCTTGGAACAAATTTTCACCTAAACTTCTTTTTTTATTAATCAGTACAATGGATATTGAAAGGAAGAAGATGGAAAAAGAGTTGTTAGCTGTATATACATGTTAATTGGAGATGATCGAGTAAACAAGAAACACTATTCTCTCTCTCTCTCTCTCTCTATATATATATATATATATATATATATATATATGAACAAGCTAAAATTTTACACGTTGCAACCAACATGTACTCCGAAGCCAAACATGAGATTCATTTATTTTGCTTTATGATCCAATCCAAAGCGCAGTACTTGTTTATCCATAACCGTTAACAGATGCAACGAACATGGTAATATATTTGCTACTTACATCACATCACAAAGTATTTATTCTTGCTTCAGCCAATTGCTTATTCTGCAGTACCAGGTATTCTATATTTGATTATTATATACACCCTCCCTGATTCTTTCGTTGATTTTTTAGGTAAATTAAAAAAATTAATTATAATTAAATATAAACTCTTAAAATCAATAATTCATATTATATATATATATATACACTTTTTAATATACTAAAATTATTCAATTAATTCTTATATTAATTATAATAAATATATTTATTTGACTTTTTTAATTTATAAAAAAATTTAATAACTCTTATATTAAAGATAAGTAGAGTAATACAGTTTTAATAAATATATATATATGTGTGTGCGCGTGTGTGTGTACGCCCCACACATGTTCAAATCACTACACTTAATTATGTATACTTTCAAGCATCATCATCAGTTGTTGGCTCTGTAACGCTCTGAAGTTGAGGCGTCTTTTCATATTCTTAGAGGGACTCGAACAGTTCAGAGACGTTGCCTTTCCCAAAGCCTCCACATCCTCCCTTCTGATATACATTAACTATATTACCTGTCTCCGACAGGCTTGGTGAAAATTTGAAGCAAAGTTCCTTCATCATCTCTATCAACAAGAATCCCCAGCTCCTCACACTGCTGTATCTGTTCATCCGTCAATACGTCGCCAGCTCGATTCTTGAGATTGTCGTAATAAGTTGGAGGTAGCGAAGGCATGAACTCCAACCCACCTATGGAACTTCTCTGCCTCATTTCCTTCAGAGTTCTGAATATGTCTTCACTTACCAGAGCTACATGCTGTACACCAGCTCCTTCATTGTGCTCCAAAAATGTCTGTATGTGACTCTTCTTCTTCGTCCCAAACACTGGTTCGCACAGTGGCAGCAAAACATTGTTGTCGTTGTTCCCTAACCCTATCACGTTGAAGCCACTCTCCCCCGTACCCACGTCATCCTCCGTGAACTCGGCGAACTCGTGAAACCCAGTGAACCCATGCACGTAATTCACGGCCGGAGCCAGCTCTGGCACGTTACCGACGGCATGGTCGAGCCTGCGTATCCCATAGTCCAACAAACGGTAGGACGAGAGCTCCTCCATGGGTTCAAATTTGGGAAGGAACCAATGGTTGGGGTTCGAGTCGGACGCTTGAGACAGGTCGTTGTAGCTGATATATTGGAAGACGAGGTCACCGAAGAGAAGAACTTCGGACGACATGACCCCGTTATGGAGAAGAACAGGCGAGGCCATTGCCTTGGCGCCATGGGCGATGCTTGTGTGAAATGCAATATCTGCATTCTTGACTCTGAGTGCAATGGCACGAACTTCTAGGCCGTGGGAGGTGACGAAGGCGACGCAGATTCCCAGTCAAACGTGAGGATAGAGGCGGTGGATTTGGGTTCGAGGTGCTCGGCGGCGGCGAAGTTGTTGCCCCCAACTAGCTTGAAATCAGCTGAGCAGCAGTGGCTACTGTTGGTTTCACTGGAGCTCTGTTCTCACTTTCATTTGCCATTGTTGTTGTGTTACGTTGTGATCGTCGTCGTTGTTGACTGTAACTAAAAAAAGAACGGAGATACTTGAAAAAGTGGAATTGAATAACAAGTATTCTATATGATAAAATTATGTGCAGCAACCAACCCATGAGATGAGATTCTAAGGAAATATTAAATATTTGATGGAACAATATTGAAGTTGATGGTGCATTGTATAAAAAGAATAAAAGTAAGAAAAAAAATTACATGACAGGTAAAAAAAGCTTATTATAAGATGACTTGGAGTTCTAACTTAATTAGGATAATATATAATTAGGTCAAATTTATTAGGCCAAGTATGTCTATTATCACAATCATATTCTGCCACCTATGCTCACGCAGGTTTAGATTAGCGGTGAAAGAAGTGACTTTTTTTTTTCCTATCTAACTTTTAAAAACTCAAATTATGATGGATGTTAGATAGAGTAATCTGATTTAGTTTGAAGTGACTTTTATGACAAACTGAAACTTGTTTAAATGAGTAATAAAAAATAAGTTTAGATATATTAATATGGAGTTAATCTAGTGATGTAAAGTCTCACTAAATTTCTATGGGTTTTAAGTTTGATTCTTAAATAAAATATATCTACTAAGAAGGACAGCTATAAACCCTAAAAATTAGATACTTGATAATATGATATAGTAAATATTATCAAAAGAAAATTTAGATATAAAATGAATGAGAAATACATTAGTTTTATAGTGTGTGTATATTATATGTATATAATTTGATGAATTTAAGAAAAATAATAAATTAAAATGAAAGTTATAAAAATAAAAATAGTTAATATATATATGTAAATATAAAATTATTATTGAAATTTTTTTAACTACTTAATTAATTAAAAACACTTGACTAGATATATTTAATGTGATTTTTGTATATGTGGCTATTGAATATTATTTTATTTATGTAGATTTTTAAAGCCTAATTGTAAATTAATGATGGAGATTAATTGGTTTAAAGTGAACTCTCAAAATTAAATTTTATTAGTTGCCCTCTAAGTAAATTTTTTCCTTCATAGGATGTTTTTATAAACATTAAATTATTAGCTCTTTTGAAATAATTTTATCTTTTATTTCATTAAAATAAGGTGGGACCTACTTAAATACCTTTCTCTTCCCCTTTTTCTCCGCTCTCCACCATATATGTTGATATCGCCAAAAGCTCAAATTTTTAGCTTCGAAAAAAGTCAGTTTAGAGCAGAGTCCCATTTGCCTATCAATATGATGTCACTCCAAGGCATAAGAAAACTACTTCAAACGTGATTTTTAAGAGTTTTTAGATTTAAATTTTAATTTGAAAAAATTTTAAAATAAACAATCATATTTGTTCAAATAAGTTTTTAGACTAAACTATGATTTAAAATTAAGGTTTCAGATAAATTGGTCAGAGTAATTTATAGAATAGTAAAAGGGCTTATGAACTAACCAATTACTATATTATCCCTACTTTTTCTTACACTTCTCTCCTACTTTTTCTTACACCCTCTCTCCTCTCTCTTACTTTTTCTCTATTTTCTTTCTTACACTCTCTCTTTTTTCTCATCTCATCTTTTATATCTCCTTATTTAATACTCATACCCTTTTTCGTAATTTACTAATAATAAAAGTGCTTTTAGAAATAACTATCTAAACACTTATTTATTTAAAATCATTTTTTTATAAACTCTTCTTTAAAAGCCCCTTTCTATAAGCTGCCTATAAACTATTTTTTTTCATAAGTTCATTTTTAAAATTCTATCCAAACACACACCAACACCAAGCATGAATTTACGTTGAAAATTAACTGTGAAGAAGTCACTTTTGGGATCACTTTAATCCCAAACACGCCACTAATTTGCCCCATCAACATTTAACTTAAAATCCCGTTAAACCACCGTTGACTCTTGCGATGTCTACAAACCAACGAAGTTTAGCTTATAAATACTACAGTAACAATATTTTAAAAGGCTCTTTCATAAATATAAGAGGGTTTTGCTGCTGGAGGATGAATGAAAGCTTTCTTTACACGGTAGATGGTAAGAGATCGAAGGTTTGATTCCCTGAGATTTCATATTATTAGAAATTCTTGCCTGATAGATGTAAATCGAGTCGTCCAAATAAATTCCCCCACCTCCATATATTTACACACACACTACATCCAAGTACTAATTATAAAAACTATTTAATTTTTTTAAATAAATATAGTAAGATAAATAAATTAGTTAATTATAATTAATATAAGTATTAATTAACTAATTTTCTTATATTGAAGAGCCTATAATATGAATTTATTTTGAGAGGTTAGATTTGATTATAATTAACTGATTTATTTGATATTTTAGATCTATTCAAAAAATTAAATAGATATTATAATTAACTAAATGAGCAAGCCTATCATCATGTAACTGAATTAAAGTTTGGGAGAGTGATGAAGAAGTTCTACATGAGAAAATTAATGACCCTGATGACAAACGAGCATCATATAATAATACGTTATATAATAAGGAATGATTATATATAATACAATATCTTGATTTTACTTATCATATGCTTCAAGAATCGTACTCTTATTTATGATATAATTTTACCTATAATCTTTTTAATTTAATATAATTTTACCTATAATATTTTTAATTTAGTACAATTCTTAGTATTTGAGAAATAATATTATGTGTAAAATTGTATTAAATTAAAAAAATTATGGGTAAAATTATACCACAAATAAAATTATGATATTAGACACATGAGAAATAAAATTAAAATATTGAGTACTATATAACCCTAATAAAGAATGACAACGTGTTTATACTAATCATTTATTATTAGGATTTTTTAGGGTTAAATCATGTCTATAAATTCTCATATCCATTCCACCTTAAAGTTTTATTGATCCAGGTCTTAGACTCGTCCAAATTTTTAGTTGGAATTCTGATGTTGACAATATAAAGTGGGCAAAGGGTTTTTAGGAGTTGTAAGTTCCAAGATACAAGATTGCAAAGGCAAGGAGCACGTAGTAATAGATCAGCAATATAATGGATGTTCACTGATTAGGCTAGATCTTTCTGCATGGGCCACCAAAGGCGGTGATTGATAGTTAGAATAGAAGAACCATTACCCACCCTCCATTATTTCAAGTGATTATTAATTAATAATAAATTAGAGTTTTCCACAATGCCTATTCAGAGCCATGGGGAATTATACGGTTCCTTGATTATGTTCTCAGTTAAGATATAGATACTTGATTTTGACTTTGAGCGAGGCAGCTAAATGGGAAGGGGTCTCCGAAGGAATAATTCCCCACACTTGTTGCTGCTGTGTACTATCTGTAAGGACTCGTAAATAGCAGAGAGGGGAAATTTCGAGAAATCATGCCAACACAAAATAGTATCCCTCAATATACGAATTAGGCTCTTTCCGTATTTGGCTCAATGGGCCATTTTAATGCTTCTCCGGCCGAATTTATCAATTCTCTCCTGTTTTTGATTCGCCTCAAAAACCTCTTCAGCATTGGTTAGTTATGTTTTACTGGTACCCATCATCTGTGGGTTCAGCTGACGAAAATGTGAGACATACTACCATTTATAGTGTGTTCAAACCCTAGAGAGTACCACTTTATTGTGGTTCTAGTCGCGACGTTTAGGGAGATATCCTAACTCTTGGGTGTTTAGGTTTACGCCTGAGAGTAATAGACGACTCGTCCTGCCCTATATTGGTATCGCCTAAGAGGAAGGGAGATTTCGCCCTACCCTTGGATCGTAGGTGAGTCTAACCCCTTTCCAAAAATTTATTTACCAAAAAAAAAAAAGTTATGTTTTACTGGTAAAGATAAGAAACACTATAGAACAAGTAAAATCTTTTGCATATTGCTTGCTATCACAACCAGTGATAAATTTTTATTTTATTATATTATTTTATATTTATTTTTAGAGATTTTAACACGTTTATTAGATATTATTGTAGTAATTATGATTATTTTATGTTTTAATTAATTATATGATTTAAGGGATAGAAGGGTCATTTTCTTATTTTTGTTGGAACTTGTTTGGCTCCATTAAAGGCAATGACAGAATTCACTTGGACCCATTTGCTTGTATGGTGTTATCTAGAATTAATGAAGGGCACTTATGAAACTTCCTAACTGATTAATTAAAGGAGAATTCTGAATATTGACTTTGACCAATTCAAATAATCTACATTACCATTCACATTATCTTAATCTCAATCTGAATTAATTCGTATCTCTTCCCTTCCCGTGCTTGACGTACGCGTTTTAGCCCCTAGAAATAAGGAAGATATTATTTCAAATATTCAATACAAGTTACCTTATCTTAATCTCAATTGCAACTGCTCTTATTTTATGTGTTTTTAATCACTAAGTATAAAAAAAAACTATTCATCCGGTCCTTAATATATGACATATTTAAATAATTTAATTAAATTAAAAAAAATAATTAAATTAGTTAATATAATATTTTTTTAAACTATCCTTATTATTTCTACCTTGGGAAATATACTCAACTCATCAACATTAGAGAGAGGGGATTTATCCCAAATGTGATATTGGCCAGGGTCATTATCATCATACCCATAGATAACGTCAGGCATATATAAAAATAGTTTTTATTTTCTTCTACGGGATTAAAAATACATAAAATAATACCCCACTATATAAACATCCAAATGCTCCTTTAGAATTTTGAAATAATCCCTCCTTTTTCCTCTTTAATACTCCCGCCACCCTCCTTAGCTTGTCTCATTCAAACAAATAATTCAATTTTTTTAATAAAGGTCAACTTCTATCTTAATTCAAAATTCAAATATCAATTGTTAACTTTTATCTTTTTACCTTGTTCAATCCTTTTTCGCTTATTTCACCATTGATATAGAGTCTTGATCCTCTCATTCTCCATCTATTATTATCTCTTTCCTTCATCCGTTGTCTTCTTCATCTATTCCATAATCTTTTATTGGGACTATCTCTTTTGTCTTGTGCTTGAATATTTATTTTAACGAAAGGATAACCCAACAAAAGAGGTCATCCTTTGTTCTTGATGATAGATTTTTTAAAACTTGAGTTTATTGTGCTTAGGAATTAAACTATTATTTGGCTTAATCTTTGTTTACTATGCAAGTTTATGAATTCCTATATTTAGGATTTTTAGATTTGTCTATATTGAATTTAAATTTTCGATTGAGACTTCTTGTGATGAAGACTTTATGTTTTATTATTCAATTTATGATTTAAGTTTTTAATTTATATCCTTAATTTCTTTCTTTCTTATTATTCATGTTAGATTTACATATTTAATTATAGAATTTTTTATTAAATATCCATGTTAGATGAATGAATGATAATTTATCTATCATTGATGCATACCATTATATATTAGAACTTTATGATTATGATTATAATAATTATCTAAAATTTTACATGTTAGACAGTTAATATGTATAATTGTTATGAATTTAATATTATTTTTAAACCATGATAGCTAGCACATCTATTTTTAGGAGTGTTCATCCTTATTGATAATTGTATTATTATTTTCTTGTAATATTAAATCAATATACTTTTCTGTTCTTACATCCTAGTTAATCAGCCGACCTTATACTATATAAAGAAGATTTAGTATTATTTGAGCGAGGCGGCATCATATATACACAAGGTAGTCTATCCATAAACCTAAGGATAATTTATCGTACCCAATTAAGAAATGCAACTTTTATTTATTAATTCATTAATACAGAATGTAGTACACTGATACATTCCATCATTTCCAGAACTGATCGAGGACACGGTGTTCACACGTACACAACTTATTATCTCTTCAGTCAATTGATCATAGACGCACGCAGTAACGAAATCAAATGACAGAGTATATAACAGCACCATTAATTACCACAACAGATGCAACATTATTATCTGATTACAAGAGTTGAAGACAGAGCTCCATGTGATTATTATATATCACAGCTTCAAGAGAAATATATACATATACCACACATCGATCTTCAAATCGCTGCACCTACATGCATGTACCTTCAAGCAGCAGCAGCATCATGTGTTGGCTGTGTAATTCTTTGTAGTTTGAGCGTCTTTTCATATTCTTCAACGCACTTGAACAGCTCAGAGACGTTGCCTTTCCCAAAGCCCCCACATCCTCCCTTTTGATATACATTCCCTTCCTCGTCCTTCAACATGCACACTCTCTGAATTATCTCCAGAATGATTGTTGGCCTGCCCATTATCTCAACCCTTAGAAAATAAATAAAGAGGAGAGAGGAGAACGTATCGGGCAGGGATTCAGGTCGAGTTACCCAAGTGTGTGTGTGTGTGTGATCGTAAGAGGGATACGAGTAATTACCTGTCACCAACAGGCTTGGTGAAAATTTGAAGTACCGTTCCTTCATCATCTCTATCAACCAGAATCCCTAACTCCTCACAGTGCTGTATCTGTTCTTCCGTCAATACGTCACCAGCTCGATTCTTGAGATTCTTGTAATATGTTGGTGGTGGCGAAGGCATGAACTCGAACCCACCTATGGAACTTCGCTTCCTCATTTCCTTCAGAGTTCTGAATATGTCTTCACTCACCAGAGCTACATGCTGAACCCCAGCTCCTTCATTGTGGTCCAAAAATGTCTGTATCTGACTCTTCCTCTTCTTCCCAAACACTGGTTCGCACAGTGTCAGCAAAACAGTTTCGTCGTTGTTCCCTAACACTACCGCGTTCAAGCCACTCTCTCCCGTACCCACGTCCTCCGCCGTGAACTCGGAGAACTCGTGAAACCCAGTGAATCCATGCACGTAATTCAAAGTGGCAACCAGCTCTGGCACGTTACCGACGGCATGGTCGAGCCCGCGTATCCCGTAATCCAACAAAGAGGAAGACGAGAGCACCTCCATGGCTTCGAATTTGGGAAGGAACCATTGGTTGGGGTTCAGGTCGGATGATGGAGAAGGGTTTTGATAGCTGATATAGCGCAAGACGACGTCACCAAAGAGAAAAACTTCCGCAAACATGACCCCGTTATCAAGAAGAACCGGCGAGGCCGCTGGCTTGGCGCCATGGGCGACGCTTGTGTGAAATGCAATATCTGCATTCACGACTTCAAGTGCAATGGCCCGAACTGCTAGGCCGTGTGAGGCGACGAAGGCGACACAGGAGTCACGGTCAAACGTGGGGATTGAGGCAGTGGATTTTTGTTCAAGTTTCTCAGAGGCGGTGATCGAAGGAGAGTAGGGAGCAGTGAAGAGGAAGGAGATGTCGCCGGAACGGAGGAGATAGGAAGCGTGAGTGAGGTTGCCGGTGGAAAGGTCGGATCTGGCGACAAGGGGCATGCCTAGACCCCATGAGAAGCGGCGAGCGGTGTTGGTGGCGTCAGAGCACCAAAACTCGACATGGTGGAAACGCTTAACGTTGAAGAGATCTGATTTTGGGTTGGTTCGGACGAAGTTGTTGCAGCCAACTAGCTTGAAACCAGTCGCTGCTGTTGGTTTCACTGGAGCTCTGTTCTCACTTTCATTTGCCATTGTTGTTGTGTTGGGGCTTGTGATCGATCGTCGTCGTTCTCGACGGCAACTAAATAGACACCGGAGATACTTGAATTTAGGACAATATATAATTATTAGGTCAAATTTATTAAGTCAAGTACGTCCATTAGCACAATCATATTCTGCCACTTGTGTATTAAATGGAACAATATTAAAGTTAATGGTGCCCTAAAGAATAAAAGCAAGATGTAGGATGAGAGGGGGCCACGTAGCCTCTGGCTCTAGAGAATATATAATACCAGCTGTCGGTATTGTTTTTTCTAAAATTAGAATAAATAAATATGTTTGTCGGAATGAATAAATAAATAATAGGGGCTTTGTGTGGAATTAAAATATAAGAATAAATAAACATGAATCCTCTTCCGTTTATGTATATGGGCTTATTTATTTCTCTTTGATCCTGATCTTTGTTATCAATTAAATGTTTATTTCCGGTTGGCCGAGAAGAGAAGATCTTTAAGGGTGTGTGGAAAACTTTTAAACCATAATTTTAAAATAATTTTTATTTTAAATTTTATTTTTAGAAAATTTTAAAATAAATAATTATATTTATTCAAAAAAAACTTTTAGATAAAACAAGAGTTTCAGATAAGCTGGTAAGAGTAATTTTTAGAATAATAAAAGAGTTTATAAAGTATTTAATTACTATTTTACCTTTATTTTTTCTTATATCCCCTGTCATCTCTCTTCTATCTTTTCCACAATATCTCTTTTCTATTAACTCTTCTCTACCTTCTCTCTTCTCTCGTATTTTTAATAAAATTTACCTTTTACGGTAATTTTTCAATTATAAAAATTATTTTGGTAATAACTATCCAAACACTTATTTATCTAGAACTATTTTTTTATAAACTTTTATCCAAAAACCATTTTTCAAAAGCTGCCCAAAAGCTATTTTTTATAAGCTATTTTTTAAAAATCCATCCAAATACACACTAAGTATAAATACATGTATGAGGAGGGATTATATTTTTTTAAAATATTCTAATTATTTTTTAATTATCTATCTCTCTAATTTTTTATTTAATTATTATTGAAATAGTCCTATAATAATAATTTGAAAAATAATTGATAAATATAAAAAATATATTTTATATTTAAAATTAGTATTAATATTTTAATTAAGTTTTATATTAAAGATTAAAATTAATGATTAAAGAACTGGACTATGTTGGCCTAAAATGGAGCTGAGCCGCCGGCCAGGAACCAGAACATTTTTTTAATAAAACCAGACAACGGGTTATGGGTCTAACGGGGAAAAACTGAAAAAAATTTAAAATTGACCTTATCAAAAAGTTCAATATATTTGTAGTCATCTGATGTATTATTATGTTGACAATTAAATTTATTATAAATTTATTTCTGACGCATATATATATTATTATGGATATAATTATTTTTATCAAAGTTTTATTTAATTATTATATCATGGGATCAATTGAACAATAAAAATCAAGAATAGATGACTTTTTGGTTTGATGTGAAGTCTGAATTTTAAAGCGTTGTATATTGTGGGAGAGATGAAATCATTGAGTAGATATTTGTTAGTATTAGCAATTACTTACCGTCTATAGATTTAATTTATAAATAAATGAAAAATATAATTTTATTTTATTATAATTTTAGTCACAAAATTTAAAAAAAATACCATAATTCTTATGTATTTAGATTAACGTTTAAAGGTAATTGACAATTTATCTTGTCTAATATTATTATCACATATAAAAAAAAGAAGATTTAATCATACTTTTAAATCGTAGATGAGTTTAATTTTTTTAAAAAAATTATATAAAAAAATTATTTATCAAATACTGTAGAGAGTGTGTTGTAGTTACGATCAATCATCCCTTCATAATGTTTCAAATTAATTGCAAACAAGTCTTTAAGAACTTGAGAGTATTTTAGTAAATTTGTGAAATTCATTTGCAAATAAGTTTCTTATCTTTGACTTATAACACTAGTGTAAGAGTTAAATAATTAGTTAATGTAGATTAAAAGAATCAATTTAATTAGTTATTTATAGAAAAATATATATTTTTTTAAACACTTACCTTTTAATCATTTTGTTTGAAAATTACCTCCTAAATTTTCCATTAACTCATCAACTAATTTTTACATGGAATGAAAATAATATAATTGTTTCAAATTAAATTTAGTTTGTCTATATTTAATTTTTTTGTTAAATATAGATTTTTTTAACATAATTTAAACATTAGTTTAATCTAAGAAAGTAATGTTATTCTTTAATATTGGCAAATGTTATTTTTTTAAACATGATATATTAATAAAAAATATAAAAATTATAAAATAATAAAAACTATTAATTTTAATAACAAATGTTTGATACTTAAAATATAAAATATTAAAATTTTTAATTTAAATTTTTAAAAGTTAAAAGAGTTATGTTTGCGTATTTAAAAAAAAAAATATATATATATATATATATATATAATACAAGTACCACGTTTTGGCATTGTTCGTTATATAAACAGTACCACAACAGTAACTTTCCAGTTTTAACCCCTTTTTTTTTTAATATCATTATTCTTTAAATGAGACGCTTTTATTCTTGAGAAAATAAACGAGGAATATGATGATAACAATCATAAACTAGGAATATTACTATGCAGTTTCCGTAAGGAAAATAAAAGAGGAGAAATTCTGTTTAAGAATCCAAACTAGGCAAAGTTTACAATAAAAGCTCTATAATAATTGCTTTTTCTTAGATTAAAACTATATCCGACTTTTCCTGCATGTTACCGACTTTTAGATCCATACTTCTTATAGCTTATGACTTGCTATAAGTTCATAAATTTATATTTATCTAATTTTTAATATATAAAATATATTTAATTAATTTAATTATATTAAAAAATTAATTAAATTAATTAATAAACTTATAGCAAGTGATATTGATACCACAACAGCTTTCCCCCTACTTGAGAAATAATCTAAGGCCCTTCTTCTACTTTTAAAAAAGCTCCCAAACAAGAGATTAAAACTCAACTATCCATTCATTTCCCCTAATTCTTCCACATTGACCTCTACTTTAAAAAAAAAAAACACTATAGTAGATACAACAATAAACTTTATCCTATTAAATGGAATCGGTTATATAGATCATATGATACCATTATATTTTATCAAAACTTAAATCCTTAGATAGATTATTGATCAGGAGATCCCATTCAATGACCTCTTTAAGCGTTTATCTTTGGCCTTCCTCTACTACTTTTAATCGGTATCCATACTATTTGATCCATCATCTTTATCGGCGCATCCCTTGACCTTTTTTATATATATCCAAACCACCTAAGATAGTTATCTACCATTTTCTCTTCAATAGGTGCCATTCCAACTTTTCCCTGTATATATTCATTACAAATCTTAACTTTTCTTATATGCCCACATATCTATCTCAACATCCTCATCTCAGCTACCCCAATTTTATGCTCTTGTTATCCTTTTAAAGCCCAGCATTCACTTCTATAAAACATTGCTGGTCTTATAATAGTGTGATAAAATTTTCCTTTTACTTTATCTGGTACTTTCCGATTATATATAAACCCAGTAGCCTTTCTCTATTTAAATCACCCAGCCTGAATTCTATGATTAACATCCTCCAAAATTTCACCATCATTCTATATCATTGATCCCAAATATTTGAACTTATCTATTTGTGGAATAACTTGATTTCTCAATCTGACCTCCAAGTTACTTCTAACTTGCCTCTTATCAAAATTACAATGCATATATTCAGTCTTACTTCTATTCAGACGAAAACCCTTTGACTCTAAAGTACTTCTTTATAACTCAAGTTTAAAATTAATCCCTTCTCTTGACTCCGCCACAAGAATTATATCGTCCACAAAAAACATGCACTTAGGTATTTTTTCTTGAATAGGCATAGTTAAAACATCCACTACTAGATTAAATAAATAAGGACTCAAGGATGATCCCTGATGTAGACCAATCCTTATGGGAAAATCCTTTGTTTCGCCCCCAGACGTTCTTACAGTAGTTGTTACCCCCTCATACATATCTTTTATTGCCTTGATATATGTCATGCGTACACCTTTCTTTTCCAAAGCTTTCCAAAGCACCTCTCTTGCACTCGATCATATGCTTTTTCTAAGTCAATGAAGACCATATGCAAGTATCTTCTCTTAATCCGATACATTTCCATTAACCCCTTTAATAAATAAATCGCCTCTATTGTAGACCTACTTGACCTGAAACCACACTAATTCTCAATAATATCAGTCTCTAATCTTAACCTGTGTTCAATTACATTTTCCCACAACTTCATAGTGTGACTCATAAACTTTATCTCCCTATAGTTTACATAATTTTAAATATCCCCTTTATTTTTATAAATAAGAACTAAAATACTTTTCCTCTATTTTTCATAGTAGATGCAACACCATGGAAGTGAACAATGGCCCCCGTTTGGAACTTTAGAGGGAGAGGGATTCTCATTCCTTCCTCCTTTTATTAGCTTTACAAAGTAAACACATGAAAGTATCTTCCATGCTCAAAATTAATTTCCCTTCTATTTCTCATTTCATTCATTTCCAATCTATATATAAATTAGTTTTATTTCCACCATTCCCTAAGAAGTCTTTTTCTTTTTTTCTTTTTGATACAAGAGAAAGCTAAACGCCCAAAATAAAGAAATCTAAATCAGAGAGGGATTAAATCCCAAACAACCAAAAACAACAAGAGACTTCAAACATAGAGGACAAGAAAATAGAGTTTCCGCATTAGTCAAACTCTCCTTAGCTAGAGCATCTACAAGCTCGTTCCCTGAGAATTCTGATTCAAAGCAGATTTTCACAATTGCACTCAAACTCACCAAGAGCAATTTGCTCCATTTGTGGCATTCTAGCGCATGATGGTGAATTAGAAGCCACTAATGCTGAGATTGTTACCACATAACTACAGGACCAACAACTAAAATAGACTCCTAGACTTTAGCTGTGTTCCTAAACAATTCTAGTTTAACAAATAACTAGAATGTGTAGATTTAGGCAAGTTCGTTAGAGAGTGACCGAGAACAGTTAATGTTGCATCCTTTACTGCTGTTCTTTGCTTTTTCTGGCAATTTTATCAATCCCGGTGTTTTTCATTCCAGTGTCGCAATTTTGTTCAAGAAACCTCTTCGATATTGTTTTGCCTCCCTCACAAGCTAGTAGTTTATGAATGTAAAATCTCAAGACTCTGAGGCACTAGCTCAGAATGTTTCTGTTCAGTTGATTGTGAGGAAGGTGGAAAAGGGTTGCTAGCTATGTTCATTGGAGATACGTAAGACAAAAAACACTATGGAACAAGTAAGAACTTCAACATATGTGCCACACGAGATTTATTTATTTTCCAATCTCTCTTATCATAAATCCAAAGTGCAGTACTTGTTTATCTATAAACACAGTAAGGTTGCAGTTCTATTCTGATAACCATAGTAAGAAATACAATTGTTTATCAACACAAGTATCGTATATCCATATTCCATCATTTCTAGAACTGAAGACAGAGTTCATACAGCATTCATTTTTGCTTCAGCCAATTGTTTATACAGTAACAGGGTAATTACAGCTTCAAGAAATACCACATCCAGAAGTCAATACGTACTTTTTCAAGCAGTGGTTTGTTCCGCTACTCTTTTAAGTTCAAGCGTCTTTTCATATTCTTCGATGGACTTGAACAGCTCAGAGAAGTTGCCTTTCCCAAAACCTCCGCATCCACCCTTTTGATATACCCTCCCTTCCTCGTCCTTTAGCATGCACCCAACTCTCTGAATTATCTCTATAAACATGGTTGGCCTGCCCATTCAACACGTTAAAAACATTTTAACTCAGTGCTATCTTACATTATCTTCTTCAAAAAGAGTAGCTCAGAGACTTAAATGACGAATAGATAGAAGAGGTTAGATGATGTTGGAAGATTATAATTCGGATAGGGGAGAGAGAGAGGGAGAGAGAATAAGGAAAGGAAATAGGAGAAACAAGAGGGTTTAGAGAAGAAGAATAGAAGATCCGAGGAGAGTTCAGAGAGAACCAAGGAATTCTGAATAGGGGATTATTTATAGACAGGCTAGGCAACTACCTTACCTACTTTTTATTTTATTTTATATTTATACAACAGATGCCTAGAACGAGCTTGGAATGGCAGGTATTATCAAGAGAGAATATGCACAAATTGCCTATATCTCCTCCTCTAAACTCCTTCCACCCTACTTTATTCAGGCCAAGCACATCCCAAGACTCCTATGAAGCACTCAATTTGGCATAGTCATTTACTCCATATATTCAAAGAGATTGATCCAAAAAAGAATAAATGTAGACGGGACTTCTTTTCTCTTTTTATCTCTCTAAATTCTAAATTATACACAGATGCTTCAAATTTCAGTACTCATAAACCGTATTTTATACTACAAATCTTATTGAGTCACACATCAATATAATGTTGGTATCGGTGCTTTTCAGTAGAACTTTGAACTCCAAATATTGAAATTCCCACAACAGTGATAAAAGTTGGTTGATCAGACAATTCTACTCACGCAAATTTCCGTCTTTCAATTAAGTGTTGTATAAATGACCAACATCAATGAAAACTATCCCCAGAAAAAGCACAGGTATGTTATTCCCAAACGGGAAAAGTGATAAGAGTAATTACCTATCTCCAACAGGCTTAGTGAAAATTTGAAGCAAAGTTCCTTGATCATCTCTATCTACCAGAATCCCCAGCTCCTCACACTGCTTAATCTGTTCATCCGTCAGCACATCACTAGCTCGATTCTTCAAATTCTTGTAATACGTTGGAGGTGGGGAAGGCATGAACTCAAAGCCACCTACGAAACTTCTCTGCCTCATTTCCCTCAAAGTCCTGAATATGTCTTCACTCACAAGTGCCAGATGCTGTAGCCCTGCTCCTTCATTGTGCTCCAAGTATGTCTGTATTTGACTTTTCCGCTTCGTCCCAAACACTGGTTCGTTCAGAGGCAGCAAAACCATTTCGTCATTGTTCGATAAAACCATCGAGTTCAAGCCACTCTCGCTCGTACCCACATCCTCTGCTGTGAACTCGGCAAACTCGTGAAATCCAGTAAATGTTTTCACATAATTCACAGCTGGAGCCAGCTCCGGCACGTTACCCACGGCGTGATCGAGTCGCCTAATCCCATAATCCAACAGCGGATAGGTCGAGAGCTCCTCCACGGGTTCAAATTTGGGCAAGAACCAATTATTAGGGTTCGGGTCGGATACTTGAGACGGGTCGTTGTAGCTGATGTATCGCAGCACGACGTCGCCGTAGAGGAGAACTTCGGCGAGAATTACTCGGTTATCGAGGAGAACCGGGGAGGCCGATGGCTTGGCGCCATGGGCGACGCTTGTGTGAAATGCAACTTCTGCATTCTCGACTTCAACTGCAATGGCCCGAACTGCTAGGCCATGGGAAGCGACGAAGGCGAGGCAGGATTCACGGTCGAACGTGGGGATAGCGGCGGTGGAGTTGGGTTCAACTTGTTCGGCGGCGGCAATGGACGGAGAGTAAGGAGCAGAGAAGACGAAGGAGAGGTCGCCAGAACGGATGAGATAGGAAGCGTGAGTAAGATTGCCGGTGGAAAGGTCGGATTTCGCTACAAGGGCCATGCCGAGACCCCACGAGAAGCGACGAGCAGTGTTGGTGGCGTCGGAGCACCAGAACTCAATATGGTGAAAACGCTTAACCTTGAATCGATCGGATTTGGGGTTGGTTCGGACGAAGTTCTTGTACCCAACAAGCTTGAACCCAACAGCAGTATTACTATCAGGGGCTCCCGTTGCCGCCGTAGCCGTCACCGGAGCTCCGTTTCCACTTTCCTTTCCCATGGTTTCTCAGTTTAGTGTTGCTTGCGGACATCGAAGTCCTCTGCTACTATATATATAGGCGGAGATGGTGGCGTTGGCAGAGCCGTGGCTGGAGTGGATGTTCCGAATCAAGACACGTGGTGAATTGTAATTGGTAAAAAATTAAGAATTGGGAAGCGTGCCGTACCTTGCTGCTTAAGATGGATAAGACAAAAAAGAAGATGAAGATGTAGATTCAGCGTAGCGTTGCAGTTCACTATACGATTGAGACTGTTTATGGTCTACAGAGAAAATATTTATTATAAATGTTTTGTCTTAATTTAATTATATTAAAATTCAGACTATTTATTACTTTCTGTCCTTAATTAGAAATACGTACGTAGTCTATATCACTGTCACGTGAATTAAGTTTTATTCTATTAATTTAATATTATTTAAAAAAAATTATATCTTATTTTAACTTAAATAAACATCTTAATTTAATTTATATCATATCTTACTTTTTTATATGAAAATATTTATCATTCTTTAAAATATAATAAATTGTAATTTTTTAAATAATAAATTAAATTGTTATATTTTAATTGTATATAATTTATATGATATGAGACTCTTATAATAAATAAATATTTATTATTTTTAATATAAAATATATTTGATTAATTTAAATAATTAGATAAATTAATTAAATTAATTATTTATAATAATTATATATTAGTTTTTTAAAATATTATATTTAATCATATGTATTTGAACTATTGTTAATAGAAATCTCTTAATATATATATTTATATAGAAATATTTTTAAAAAATTATAATATTAGAAGATAAAGTGAATTGAGATTTTATAATTAGAATTAAAATAAATTTATTATCTAACACTTATATTTATAATAAAAGAAAATATTATTTACCATATATTTGTTATATACATCCTCCTTAATTGTTGTGATAAGGCTTATATTTTGTTTGTAGAGCGGAAGAAAATAAGGCTTATACTTTACATGGAAGCCTTTTAAATCCTCTGTTTTTTTTTTTATTACAAAATCATAGGAGAAACGATATTTTAACATGATATTGTTATTAGCAATATAGAATATAAAACTTTAATAAAATTTAGAAGGTAGCATGTGATTGTCAATTAGATTCTCAGTTATGCCAACCACTAGACTAGACATTACACGTGGTATGTTTGATTGGAGGGAAATGGGATTTTTTAGTATTATAAAAGTTATTTTTATTTTTATTTTTTTTGAATATTTTAATTTTATCAAAAATATTAAAAATTGAGAAGATGGAAGTAGAAGTAAATTTTTTTTATACTATTTTAACTCTAGTTATAAAATTATTAGACAATTTTAACCCTTCTCAAATTATAAAAAAATATTTTAAATTATTTTACTATAAATTATAAAAAATATATATCAATTCTATATTCACTTATATTTTACTAAATAAATTTGTAAAGTATATTTTTAATTTAATTTAATTTCTATTTCTATTTTCATTTTTATTTTAATAAAAAAATTTATCATAACAGACGTACCCATGGTGTCACAAAGAAATAATGATATTAGGGAAGAAAATAACAAAGGAGAAGAGAGAGCAAGAGGTGAAATAATTTGTATCAATTATAATTTTGCTTTAGTTCCTTATAAGTTATCACTACTAAAATTTTGAATGGGGGCTTTTCTCTATAAATAACAAAAATTTCTAAAAAAGCTGCTTTATTCATAAATTATCACCGGATACACAGGATTCCTTGCCGTTGTAATTTACTTACCAAACTCATCATTGATAAATGTATCAAAGTCATACGTCATTTCATAATAGTTTATGAATGTTAAAAAATGATTTAGCCATTTACGTAGTGAAATCTCTGAGGGCTTAGAAAGGATTAAAAGTTCCCATCTCTTTCTTTTTAGAAAAAAAAAGGGGTCCCCAATGAGAAAAGGGGAATTCTTTTTATTCAATAAGTATTTTTCCTTACTTTTCACCCAGCACAATTTCTTGTTTGTATTTTTTTATTATTTATAAATATTTTTCTATTGAAAACAATATTATATTATTTAAATATTTAGTCATATGCTAAATGAGAGTACTTTTTTAATTTAAATTCAATCTTAATTCATTATATTGTGAATGATTAATTTTTCCTATTAAATTCAATTTATGTTATATTTTTAATATTATAAAATCTTAAATATGCATATTCATATAAACATTATATTTTACAAGATTAAAGGGAATTTTTATCCTTAAACTAAATAGTGGGTATCATAAATCATCAAGCGGTGTAGTAACGCCAGTTGACGAAGAAAATTATATACAAAAAGAAAATGCCCAAAAAATTATAAATAAATACCCTATAAGTCTCAAAATAACAAATAAAAATTAAGGGGACTAATGTTAATACCTTATAAAAAGACTAAAATGCCCTTAAGGATAATATCAATGGCTTTACTGGTATTTTATATGCCCGATTCTTTTATTCTCATCCTTACAAAACACTGCATTAAGAACCCAATTGTTACAATTCATATTAATATTCTTATGATAAAAATAAAAAAAATATTCTTCCTATTTTTAACATAATATATAGTTTATATTATAAGGAATAAAAGAATATAATAAATGTTATTATTAGATTTGACCCTTTTGTCAGTAAATATAAAAACAATTGATTGTTAATGTTAATTAGCGAGGGCCGTACCAATTAATGTTAATTGATTGGCTGCTGATGCCCCACTAATTCCCCTCCCACCAAATGATATATATACATATATATATATATATATATATTACATAAGACTTTTATTATTTACCGTTGGCCCCAATCTATATAAAATTTTAAATGGCAACATATGATGAAAGTAATAATTAAGGTGGAGAGAAAAATTGATGACATTACTACTATTATAGAATTTGCCAAATAAAATTCTCTTAAAATTAAATTCATAAAATGTCAAAAGCTTTGTAATTGACTTTAAATTAAGAGTTTTATAAAATTATTAAGTTACATATAAAATATAATGTATAATAACATGTGTTTTTTTTTTATTAATTTGATATAACAATTTCTATTAAAAAGATAATAGAATAGTATCTTAGCCGGGGGTTCCATGATTAAAAAACACAGTGGAGGACTGGAGGGGTTTAATTTTATTTTATTTTTAAATTTTAGAGAGTTATATACAACTCACTCAGGGATTATTTTAACACCGGACTTTTTATTTAATGTTGTCAAACTTATGTAATATTTATAATTTATATGTAAAATAAATATTTGAGTGGTAATACGAAACAATATTTACATGCTTAATTTTTTTTAAAAAAAAAATCATATGCCCCAGTCAATATATACACACACATATGGAGCAAATCCTCCTAGTTTGATATCCATGAATGCTTATGAGGGTTATATATATATATATATATATATCTGCCGTTTTATTATTTTTTATAAAACATAAATTTTATATTTCAGGAAATTTACAAATATTCAACTTTAGAGGACGCCACGTGCCTACAGCTAGACTGTCTGCTACGAGCTTACTTGCTTTCCTACCAGTCTCCAACTAGCCCGTCTGTGTCCGTATAACTCTGATCTCTGATAACCACGATATGAATGATAATTATATGCGTATTTAGATAGATTTTTTAAAAAAAATTAAAAAATAACTTTTAACAAAAAATAATTTTAAAAATATAAATATTTAGATAGTTATTAATAGAAATTTTTTTATAATTATTAAATTATTATAAAAAATATAAATTTAAAAAAAAACCTCACATGCTTTAATGTTCAACCTCGTTTCTTTCTTTCTTTTTTTTCCTCACAACGATGTAGGATGACGGCAATGACAAGGGTAACGATGCTGATGAGGGATGTAGGACAAATAGAGATACATTAGCCTCAAATAGTGACAGTGACTAGATCTCTCAATAGTAGAGGGTGATGATGATGACTAGGGAGGAGAAGCTAGAGATTAAGCGGTGATGACGGAGTTAAAGCTTTTCTTTGAAGCTTCAACCGACAATAAGAAAAAAATAATAATTTAGTAGTGTAATTTTTTTTTATTATTTTAAAAATTATTTTTAATAATTTATATAAAATTTTAATTTAATATATATTTTTTTTAAAATAAATATAATTATTTATTTTAAATTATTTTAAAGATAAGATGAATGTTTAAACTATTTTTTTTTTTTAAATTATGGTCTAGAAAGCCCTATAGCCAAATCCCAAAGCAACAACTACCATAACGGAGTTGTTATCACTGTGTCGGTCACGGGGTTCAACAAGTTCGTTCAAACCAACCCAGAGTCAGATCGCTTCCATGTTAAGCGTTTCCACCATGTCGAGTTCTGGTGCTCCGACGCCACCAAGACTGCTTGCAGCTTCTCGTGGGGTCTCGGTATGCCCCTTGTCGCCAAATCCGACATTTCCACCGGCAACCTTACTCACGCTTCCTATCTCCTCCGTTCCGGTAACCTCTCCTTCGTTTTCCCTGCACCCTACTCTCCATACATGGCCGCGGGTGAGCACCTTGAACCCAAATCCACCGGCCTCTATTCCCATGGCCTACTGCGTCGCCTTCGTTGCCTCCCACGGCCAAGCGGTTCGGGCCTTTGCACTTGAAGTCGAGAATGCAGATATGGCATTTCACACAAGAGTCGCCCACGGCCTCGCCGGTTCTTATAAAAAACGGGGTCTTGTTCGCGGAAGTTCTTCTCTAAGGCGACGTCGTCTTGCGATATATCGGCTACAACGACCCTTGTCAAGTGTCCGACCCGAACCCCAATGATTGGTTCCTTCCTAAATTCGAACCCGTGGACCAGGAACTACCGTCCTATCCTTCATTGGATTACGGGATTCTCGGGCTCGACCATGCCGTCGGTAACGTGCCAGAGATGGCTCCGGCTGTGAATTACGTGCATGGATTTACTGGGTTTCATGAGTGCTCCGAGTTCACTTCCAAGGACGGGGGTATGAGCGAGAGGGGCATGAACCAGATAGCGAACAAGGACGAAACTGTTTTGCTGCCACTGTGCAAACCAGTGTTTGGGACGAAGCGGAAGAGTCAGATACAGACATTTCTGGAGACAGCACTTGGCTCTGATGAGGGAAGACATATTCATGACTGTGAGGGAAATGAGGAAGCGAAGTTTCATAGGTGGGTTCGAGTTCATGCCTTCGCCACGTCCAACATATTACAAGAATCCCAAGAATCGAGCTGGTGACATATTGACGGATCAGTGTGAGGAGCTGGGGATCCTAGTTGATAAAGATGATGAAGGAACTTTGCTTCAAATTTTCACCAAGCCCATTGGAGAGACGCACGTATCTCTTTATGTTTGGTCAAATATATGTATACTTCTCCCATTAATTATGAAATGGATAAAAGATTCATTTTTGTTCAAAATATAATAACCTGATTCATTTTATATAATTTTTTGTCCAAAATAATTTGATTGATTCCACATATTAAATTGACTTTCAATCAAACTAAGGGTGTCAGCTGTCCACTCTCCACTGCACCTCAGATCTTGTGCGTTTCCTAAATGCTTCTTTCTTGTTTCTTTTCATCATTAGATAATACATAAAATAAATAAAATTTTGATATTATGAGAAAAAAATGATACTGTTTTCAATTTGTTACAATTTTTTAAATATTGTAACTTTTTACAATCTAGAGTATTAAATTTTTGAAAAAGCATAAACAAATTAAAAATTCCACCATTTTTTTATAAGTTATAAAATCTCACTAATTTTATATAAAATCTAATGATAAAAAGAAACAAGGAAAAAATACTTAAAAAATTATCTGAATTTGAGGTATAGCCAAAAGTGTACACCTCACACCTAGCCCCTTCTAATTAAAGTGTAGTTTCATTCTATGTGTGTGTTTAGAAAAAAAAATTTAAACTAATTTCTAAAAAAAATAGGCTTATAGATAGCTTATGAAAAAGAATTTTTTTAGAAAAACTTATAGAAAAAAGTGATTTTGGATAAATGAGTGTTTGGATAGTTATTTATAGAAGGGGTTTTATGAGTGGTAAATTATGAAAAATGATATCAGTATTAAATGATGAGAGATAAGAGATGAGAGGAGAGAGGGTGTAAGAAAGAAAATAGAGAAAAAGTAGGAGAGAGGAGAGAAGGTGTAAGAAAAAATAGGAGAGAGTGTGTAAAAAAAAGTATGAGTAATATAGTAATTGGTTAGTTCATAAGTTCTTTTATTGTTCCATAAGCTACTCTAACTAGCTTATCTGAAACCTTGGTTTTAAGCCATGGTTTAGTCCAAAAGCCCGTTTGAACAAAAATTACTGTTTGGTTTTAAGCCATGGTTTAGAGTGTTACCAAACATACCCTATATAATTAAATATAGTAGTTTAAGTAAATTAAGATAAATATATTATAAATAATTAACTTAATTAATTTTTTTTAATATTAATAAATTAATTTTTTAATTTTTATATTAAAAATTGGATGTAGTATAAGCATGTGAGATTGACTGATAATGGGCAGGGCAGCTATGTTTGTGGAGAAAATTCAGAGTGTGGGGTGCCTGGTGAAGGACAAGGAAGGGAATGCAAATCAAAAGGGAGGATGTGGAGGCTTTGGGAAGGGCAACACATATATGGGAGGTTTTCAAATCAGTGCAAGAGTACGGAAGTCGCTTGATCTTAAAAAACTTGCAGAACCAACCACTGCTACTAGTGCTTGAAATATCACATTGTTGTGAGATTTTCAAGGCCGCGTAGTGTTTCGTGATGAAGCTGCGGTAATCATGCTGTTATTACTTTGCCATTTCCTTCCGTTATTGTATTATCAATTGACTACACGCATATAATGTACCAATCACCATAAGAAACCAATGTACATTAAAAATAAATCCAAAAAAGCATGTAATGAAGTTATTTGAAGAATAATTTGTTACATGCTTTTTTAGATTTATTTTAAATATTTTTATACTGTACGAGGTAAGTAAGTGAAATAAGTGTTTTTAGTTTATTAGACATTAATTCACAAATAAAAATGAATAAATGGTTGGCAACTTTTCTATTAGAATTAACAATTTTTTTAATAGTTAATTGATTGATAACTACTTTTAAAAATTTATGAGCTATTTTCAATTTTATCTTTGTGTTTTTATTCATTTAAAACAATTTCAATTTTAAAGTCTTTTGCAACAAACATTGTTAAATTTAATATAATTTTCCTTTCATAAAAAAATATTGCTTCATCTTTAATATAAGAACCTATTAAATTTTAAAAAATATTAAAGAAACTATATAAACTACTTAATTATAATATATATTGTATGATTTATTTTAAATAAATAATTTATAAATTAAATAAATTACTTTAATAAAAAAATAAATATAAAATGGAAGAAAAAGTTTAAAATGTTATGAATATTGCAATATTAAGTGTGGATGCCCATAACTTCTTATGATGCCTTTTGGAATTTTATACTAAAGCTATGTAATTTACAAATGAATACCTTCTTGAGAGTTTTCTAGGATTAATGTACATAACCTCAAAATGTTATAATATTCCACAATTATGTAGATTTATTCTTTGTGTAACTCTTGTAATAGAATTTAAGAATTTATGTCCTATAAATAGTAGACATACATCAAGTGATTGTAAACTTGAGTATAAAGAAAAATAGTCACTCATCTTTCTCTCTAATTCTCTCTTGTCCTTCCATTTTTCTCATCTCAAAATTCTTTTCTTATTATTCTTTCTACTCTCTCACTTTCTTATTTTTATAACACGTTATCAGCACGACATTACTCTAAAAAATTTAAGGTATGAACTCCTTATCAATTCATATACTATTATGTTCAATTATATACAAAGGATGTTAGTTTTCTCTTTATGTAATTATCATATATATTTTATTTTCTATTATCATCTTACTTATTTATTATGGACAAATTTTATTTTTATATCTTTGTTATATATTCTATTGTTATTTATTATGTTATTCTTTTATTCACATTTTAATTTTTATTGTTAGATATGTGTGTGTGAGTTATCTTTATTGCATTTTATTCTTATGTAAAATATTGTGTTGTTATCTTTATTGCATTTTATTCTTATGTAAAATATTGTGTTGTTATCTTTATTGTATTTTATTCTTATGTAAAATATTGTGTTGTTCTAATTTTTCTTCTTCTTTTAATATATTGATACAATTATGAATGATTCTCTATTTATATATATTTACATATATGTGTATTGTTTACATTTTTTTTTCTCCCTATATATTGTTTACATTTCCAATTCCCCCTCCTTATATATTTATTAATTCATATTTTAATTAATTTATTTATCTTCTTTGTATTCTTAGCATTATTATATATTTATTACAATTATATAATATTCACTTACTTAAAAAAATAAAGTTTTGTCTCAGTTTTACAAATCGAGCACTTAACAAATGGAGTGTTTCTTCATCAAACAACTTATATTAAAAAAATATTAAAGTAATTTTATATAGATAAATCACATCTATTAACTACTCCAATGGTTGTGAGATTGCTAGTTAAAGAAAAGATCATTTTCGCCCTCAAGAAGAAAACGAAGAACTTCTTGATTCAGAAGTACCATATCTTAGTGCTATAGGGGCACTAATATATCTTGCTAATTTAACACGACTTGATATTGCATTTGCTGTGAGTTTATTGGCAAGATTTAATTATTCTCCAACAAGAAGACATAGGAATTGAGTTAAACATATATTTTGATACCTTCGAGGGACAATTGATATGGGATTATTTTATTCTAATGAACCCGGATCACAATTGATTGGTTATGCAGATGCAGGATTTTTATCAGATCCACATAAAGGTAGATCCTATACATGATATTTATTTACTTGTAGAGGTACAGCTATATCTTGGCGTTCGATAAAACAAACTTTATCAGCTACCTCATCAAATCATGCAGAAATCATTGCAGTTCATAAAGCAAGTTGAGAATGTGTTTGGATAATGTTAGTAATCCAACATATCCAAAGAATGAGTGATCTACTTCCAAAACAAGAGATTCCAACAGTATTATATGAAGATAATACATCATACATAACTCAATTGAAAGGAGGATATATTAAAGGAGATAGAACAAAATATATTTCTCCAAAATTATTTTTCACTTATGATCTTATGAAGAATGGTGATATAGATATTTAGCAAATTCGATCATGTGATAACCTTACAGACTTGTTTACCAAAACACTACCAACTAAGCCATTTAAGAAGTTAGTGTATGGTATTGGAATGCGCAGATTCAAAGACGTATATTGATAACGTCATCAGGGGGAGTAAACAAATACTTGATACACTTTTCCTTTTTAAGGGTTTTTTTTTCAGGCAACTTAAATAAATATTGTGTACTCTTTTTCTTTCACTAGGTTTTTATCCCATAGGATTTTTCCTATTAATGTTTTAATGAGGCACATTTATATATGGACATCTAAGGGGGAGTGTTATGAATATTGTAATATTAATTGTGGATGCCCATAACTTCCTATGATGCTTTTTGGAATTATACACTAAAGCTATATAACCTACAAATGAATGCCTTATTGAGAGTTTTCTATGATTAATGTACATAACCTCCAAATGTTATAATGTTCCACAATTATGTAGATTTATTATTTGTGTAACTCTTGTAATAGAATTTAAGGACTTATTACCTATAAATAGTGGACATATACTAAGTGATTATAAGCTTGAGTATAAAGAAAAATAGTCACTCATCTTTCTCTCTAATTTTCTCTTATCCTTCTATTTCTCTCATCTCAAATTTTTTTTTTGTTATTCTTTCTACTATCTCATTTTCTTAATTTTGTAACATAAAATGATTAGAGGAGTATTGAAGGGGCAGCCGAGTCATCCAATTAACTCTTAGTCCCTCGAGACAATTACGATTATCTCCTTTCCCATATTGGGTCTCCCACAAGTCCACAACAACCCATAAGCCCAATACTTTCGGCGACCTCTGTACACAGCGTTTTCCAGCTCTTTTCGCGGTCAGCGTCGGCATTATCATCTTCAGTTCGAAGCCTCAGCTAAAGCTTCACCGTCCGTCTTCTTCTCTACTTCATCTGTGACGATGGCACATCAGTCCGCCTTCTCTCCCCTTGCAGGTCAGCCTTCGCCTCTCTTCTCTCGGTCTCACCTCTATTTTTCTTCAAAGATGGATTTTTTTTAATTAATCAAATAAATCTTCTGCTCGTCGGAGTTGGGACTTTACGTCAGCTCTCTTATCTGCTCGTTTAAGATCGCGTCGCCTTGTGGATTTATTTGCTTCTTTTACTCGTGTCATTACCACGACAATCCTGTTTCGCAATTGCTTCTATTATTTGTTATATTCTCTCCCGAGTCTATAGTGAATATCAATATCCTGAGCTTAATAGAAACAGAAGCTTTCCTCTTTGATTTTATTCTTCCATGTCCTTTTCTCTATAACGACGTTGACTCACAGCAGAGCACTTAGAGGCGCCGCAACTATCGACGTGAACATATTAAACTGGACTGGAACGTCCATCATCAAGGAACAAATGGGTTCCAAGAGCTATTTGAATGAAATTATCATGGCTGAATGTATGCATAGAACTGCCGCTCATGAGATCCCTGCTCTGAGTCTATTCGGATGAATATGGTTTTTCTTTGAAATTTGAATTTGTACATTTTTATGATTATGGATAAATATTTTTTATATTCTTAATACTTATTATTTAATTATTTAAATTTCAAATATATTATTTAATCATCTCCGTCATTGTGATTTTTCTAGGGTTTATGTAATAGTATCATACCATACATTCCCCAACACCGCTGCCTCCAATTCTTACGCTAGTGCCTAGGAGTCTTCATGGGGAAGAAGAAATTCATTGACAAGAAAAAGGCAACCACTTTCCAATTACTCGCTCGCGATTCTTCTGATCCCAACTATGACGCAACTCCCGGCAACGACCGTATCTTCGTCCGTGTTGACAATAACTCTGGCTCTGCTGCCAGTTTGGTTGGCTCTGATGAACCTTATGGCGGCGGCGAGGATGATCCCAGTTCGATATTCGCTGACGCACCTGAGGACCATGAAGGTGACGATAACGATGCCAAGGTACTCGGGAATTCCATGCTTGGGTGGAGTGGGAATCCGAGTACTGCTGCTGAGACAGTGCCGGAACATGTGCGAAGGGAGATTTTGGAGTTAGGTTTTCCAGATGACGGGTATAATTATTTGCTCCATCTGAGAGAGATTAAGAATACCGGTGGTGGCTCCGCTTTTTATCACAATCCCAAGTTTAGAGCTGATATTGTTCCTCATGATGTAAAGGTTGGTTGTTTTTCTATTAGTTTTACGTTGTTTACGCCTTTGATTTGGAACATGAAGCACCAATTGTGTCAAAATTGAGCCTTTTAGAATGGCACACATGTCGCTTTTGTACACATTTAAATAGTATCGCATGTGTCTTTGTATTCATGTCAGCATTAATGCTTCATAGGGTTTGAGCTTGCATTTGATGGAATAGATTCAATAGAAGTATGAAACTAGATAATTTTGTTGTACTCATGGATAGCAATTTTCTTCTATATCCTTTAAACTGAGGATTTTTTGGTTTCTGGATGTTTGATTCGCCAGAAGTTGGATTCCAATGATGTGGATTTCCCTCAATTTTAGATTAATTTCTTCTTGACCACATTGAACATGAGTGAATTGTGTTGAGTTGTTTTTTTATTTTTGTGGTTCTATAATGTGCCAGAAAATGATTGATTGTTTTCTCTTCTCCTGTATCTAGGCTTATGATGCATCACGTTTACAAATTTCCAAAGTGAATGAAGAGTACAATGACAAGTCCATCTACGGTGTTGCATCCAGGACTACCAGTGTGAGGGTTCAGAAAGGTGTGGATCCTGAAGTGGCCGCATTGCTTGACGATAGCGATTTGTCACGGTTTGGCTCTGACGTTGAAGACTTGGAGGAAGACTTTGTTGTCCAGGCAAACCTTCTGGAAGAAGTAGAAGACAGGCCCCACATATGTAACAGAACAAATTCTGTTAATGAATGTGTTGTAGATGGAAATGATGTGGAGATATTGCATGCTTCTGCTAGTTCCAAAGTTTCAAATGATCTTGAGCCCCTGCATGGAGCTACAAAAGGTGTTGTAGAAGTAGATTGTGTCAATGAAAAGCCAAGAGTTCGGCGACTTTTGGATGAACAGTTTGATTTAGTGAGTCCTGCTTTTGTCAATTGACTTTGCACTCATTCTATCTAACAAATTACCAATCATATTATTAATATATACTGAATTTATCTAATTCCAATGTTGAAAACAGTGCTCTCCACTTTGCTACATTTTTATGTTGCTTGAATAAATTGACCTCTATTAACTGTTTTTGCACATTTTTACTTCAAGACCCCCATTCTCATTATATTTTATATGCTGTAGCTTGAACTTCAAGAGTATGGAACTGATGATGATTATGATTATGATTGCTATGAAGCTGAAGACGAATCTCTTGGTGATAAGCTCCAACGTTCTCTTAATAGCCATGTGGTGGATGACCTAGAGCTTAATGATGACGACTATAAGGCTCCTGCAGAGGCATTGAAAAGTGATGAGCAAGATGAGTCTGCTGCTGATGTAATTCGCCTCTGCAAGGAATATGCTCAGAGGTATGAAAATGAAGATGAAGAAGACAGGGATGTTATTTTGGAGGAAAGTAGTGATGAATCAGAAGTTTGGGATTGTGAGACAATTGTTTCTACATACTCAAATTTAGATAATCACCCTGGAAAAATTGGCGCTCCTGAAGCAACTAGGAAGAAGAAATTGGCTCAAGCCGTTTCTGCAGCCGTGAGTTCCTCTAGCCAAAAAGTATCCCTTAAAGGAAAAGAGAAAATCCCTGTGGACTTCTTGCCTGGTAGTAGAACTCCTGCTGCTGGAAGGGAGAAAGGCGTGAACACTATGAAAACTGAACAGTACAAGAGAAAACAGCATGGGCAAGAGTCAAAGGAGAAGAAGAAAGAACGGAAGGTATATCTGGATGTTATTTTGACTTTACATATGTGCTATCTATAAACAGTGGGATTCATCTATCATATGGTCGATATTAAATGTTTACTGATGAAAAGAGTGGTCATTTTAACTTGTGGATTAATAAAACAATTTACTTTGTTTTTAATGAAAAGTAAGTGCCCGAAGTTACTACCCAAAGAATAGTATCCATGTTATGTATTTTGGTCTTACTGCATCTGCTGCTGCTCTGACAAAAAGGGTATTTGTGCTGCTGTTAGGCTGTGGTGAAGGAGGAAAGGCGAGAGGCACGCCGCCTGAAAAAAGAAACGAAAGAGCTTTACAAGCATGAAACACATAGAGGACAAAGAGTTGCTGCTGTGTCGGGCCCTTCTACCATTCCTCTTTTGTAAGTTTTCGAATATTTGAAATTAGCACTTTCTCTACCATGGACTAGTCGTTCTACCTTTCCATCTTATTCAGTATCGAAATTTTGCAAACTTTTGTAAGCATTCTGGCTATTACCTATTTGCCATTTGGTGGCGAGAGCTCTATTTGGGTAGAAAGCAGATTGACATGGAGATGTCCGACCTATTATTTCCATCTCGGAGAGGATGAAAAGAATACTGACCGTATTGTGCGTGGAGGATTTACTACCATATCTTTGAAAAAGAATTTTGTATTAGTTAAAGACATAGTTGTCATTAGTGAATTAAGACATTAAGCTTTAACCTGAAAAGAACTTGGAAGTTCAAGCCTTGCTATGAAGAGAAATATGTATTTAATGAGATTTCTTGTTCGTGTATAAAACCTTCAACGTCCTTGTTGGAGTCGTTCTTGCATTAAAAGCGATATAGGAGGAGTAAACGGTTAAAACATTTCTGGGCTTCTGAGTTTTAGAACTCACTATTCTGGATGAATAGGATTAACCTCGACGTGCAATATGATGATATTTAAGCATCCAACTTAAATAATGCTTGCATCAATTGAAACTATGACCTACACAATCATAATCAATGACTTTCTTTTCTTCTTGTGCTTTTCTCTTGGCAGGTAAGGTAAGCTATACGTGCTTTTCATCCATGAGTGGGTCTTCCATTCCGCCGTCGTTAAGTGAGGTGTTATCAGTCGTTACTATTTTACCATAAGAATTAGTGTCTCTATGCATGGTTTTGGCTGACATGTTGTGATAGTTTATCTTTCTTTGCCCTGAGCAGAATGGGTTCGAGGGTTTGATGTTAGAGTTTGGTTTAATAGACTAGACTAAGTTATGGCAAGTTTTCCATTTGTTGGGATTTGGGAAATTTGAGTTGACATGGTTTATAGAATTTTTCCAATGAAATGAGATTATTTGTAATATATTTTTGGACGAATCATGAACGATCAAATTTTTAAGGTGGACCTTTCTTGACTGATAAAAGCAGTCACATCACGGTCACGGATCTACGTGCTGTTGTGTTAATATGCTCTTTTTTTTAGTAGAGGAAAATCGCATCTTCGGGCTCATATTGAAAAAAAAAAGTATGATTGAAATCTGAATAATTTTCAAATTTTTAAATATAGGTGACATCTGAAATAAATTTGTGGGTGCTTTAATAGAGAAGGTTGTTAATAAGAATGAAAAACTACAACGAAAACGAACGTATTCTAATCCTTTGTGAGAAACTGAGAATGTCTTCTTCCCACGTTGAAATGAAACGATCCATTTCACATGATTTGAAATAAAAGCCTGTGAATTAAATGTCACAATCAAATCTTGGAACTACCCTGGATTGCGTAATATGATCCAATTCTTTACTTATAATTTCAAGCTATCTTTTTGAAAAGAATTCGATTTCTAAAGATTCAAACAAGAAATTCTTATATTATAAGGAAAGAAATTTAGAATAGAGTACGGGGAGATCAAGTGCAATATTATCTCCTGAACATGCTTCATTCTCAAATAAGTATTTTTTTTTTTTTACCAAGTATAGATAGTCTCATGTTAAAAAGTAATCAGTATTAGACATTTTCAACTATAACTAATTCAATTAAACCCAATGGGTTCCTAGATATGCTTTTACTCAGGAAAATAAAAGAGAAGCAGTAATGGGCTGGCCCATTAATAAAAGAATATTTTGTTTTTGTCAAAGTGGTAGGGATTCTATAATTTTCACCGACAAGTCTAAGGGACAATCCTCAAACCTACCAGTCTTTCTCACTTAGTATGAATTAATTTCAGTTTAATCAAATAAATTTATTGAAAAATATATCTTTTAAACAAAATAATTTCTTATTTTAAAATATTTAAAGTTCATTTTGGCTTAAAATTCTATAATATTTAAGAATAAAAATCTCATTTTCAAGAGAATTAAATTCTATTTAAAATTATATTTCTCTCTATTCCAAAATGCAAAAGTTTCAGAAATATTGTCCAAAAGCCCTGTTTTTTCAGCTTCAGACAGCACTTGATCTGCAAATATGGCTTCCAACGGTGCCTCTGTGGTCAGTCGTACTCTTTGATTTTGTCGTGACGTATAGTTAGTTGTGAACTCGTAATGTTACAGAGAGCGGATACGGATGCAGAGAATAGCTTGCAGAAGATCAAGCGCCAGTTAGCTTCAAGTTCTGGCAAATATTTATTGCAGGGACCACTTCTCAAACGATCCGAAACAGTAATTTGATTCTTTCTTCATCCAACCTCTTGTTCCTCGGTACATGTTGCTGTTGAATATGATCAAAGTCAAGTGCTTTATGGATATTGGACTGGAGAGTGATGTTTTATGATTATCCCGTCATTTCTTATATAGTACATTAATGATAGCAACTTAATAGCAATCAATTAACAATTCCAGCATGTTCTGGCCTTATGATTCATTGAATAGTAATTGTTGTTTTCTATACCAGAGTCTTTGGATTTTTTTCTGTTTGCTTGCTAATATTTTCAGATAATGCTGAATTATTGACTTTTGTATTGTTTGTTAGCTCATATAAATCATTTTTGTGTTTACAGCTAAGGAAATGGAACGAGCGCTGGGTTATTTTGGATCCCACAACAGGGAGAATGGAATACAAGTACTTTCACATGAATCACTCGTTCGTGCTTCGTGTTTGTGTCGTGAGACTGCATAATTACTTTAACCTTCATATCGTTGTTTTTCTTGCTCTAGGATAAGAAGAAATGAGCCCACTGTTAAGGGAACGATTGTATTTGATGCTAATAGCACAATTACTGTATCTCCTGTAAACTTCCAGTAAGGATGATGTTTACAGCATCAATCTATTTGGCAACTTTCTAATCAATGAAGTTTACTTTTAATACTTGTTGAAATGTTGCTTACTTACCCCTGTAATTTGTGATTCAGCGGGCAACCAAAGTAAGATGCTTGCTGCATTTGTATCCATTTTGTCATTTTCATCATTTTTGAGGTTTATAAGTAATAGATTGCTGAGAGTTGAGTGACAAGTGCTCTACTTGTATACTTAACCATCTTCTTTAGATATTGGGAGCCCACAGAAAAAGGATTACTTTCTTTGTGCGGAGACTCCTGGTGCAGCTAGAGCATGGGTGTCAACTTTACAGTACGTTACACTCTTTTCTTTATCCATTTGTGCCAAAGTTCATGGAATGTTATTTGTTATTTTCAACTCATTTTGTTGTGTATTGTATTGATTAATGAGATGTGTCAATGTGCCGCTTGAGAATATTACACTAATTCCACTCTAAACATTGAATCTACTCATGTTACTTCCTTTTAATTAAAGATTACATAGTAACGAATGTGGTGTTTGATAGGATGTTAAAAATTGGTGTATATCACAGAAAAACTTCTGTCAACATAATTGCATATGCATCCCAGCCCGATTTTAATAGGTGCAATTTACCCTATATACCGTTGTCTATCAAATTGTGCATATCAAAACATCTGGCATTGATATTCAAATCAAATTAATAGTGAAATTAGATAATTTATGGTAGTTAGTAGCCCCAGTTGAAAACTTATTGGGATAACAAAAACTTATTGGGATAAATTAGATAATCAGATTTCAATGTCTGGTCGATGAAATTGTTGATTTGCACAATTGGATAGATGATGGAGGTTAATTTGACCAATTAAAATGTTAGGGATCACATATGTTGAGTAAAATTGCAAGGAATTTTTTGGTTTGTTTGTAAGTTGGGCTATGTTGGATAATACCATGTCTCTGTTGTAGAACATAATAATTTTCAAGAATAAATCTGACTTCCAGGAGTGGGATTGGGTTGTAACTGAGCGCACTGTATATCAGGATGAGCCTTTTTGAGTTTTTTTTTTTCTTTGGGCACTTGGAAGTATACAATTATGTCTCTGGACTAAGGTATAAGATATTTCAGCTTTTGTGTATTTGTTGAGATATTTTTCTGTGTAAGCGTAAATTTGGGACGCAGAAAATTAGTCTTGTTGAGGCACATTGAGGGATTTTTGAAGCTATCTATCTTCTGGATATAAAAAGAAAATGACTGATTTTGGTCATTTCCTCTTGAAGCTTCTTAATGTCCTATGTTCAAAGTGATTGAATTGCTCCTCTTGAGCTGTAGGTTCTGTTAAAGAACCATCCGCTTAAGCTTCTTTTCCTCTAGAAGATATAAAATTGCTTCACTAGAAACCACTGCATTGACCTGTGTCTCCTACTTCTGTACCCTCTATCAATCCCATCTGTGCACATAACCGTATGTATAATATGAAATGCTTCACACGGTTGTTTAATGGACCCTGACGTTCTAGCATCACAATGATTTGTGTTTTGTTTGTTCTCCTTCATTTCTAGATTGGTTTGAAATTAAGTACATAATGGTTTAAAGCAAGTCTTTCTGGGTGATAATGATGAAGGTTTAACCCACAAAGCCGATGACTGATGAGTGGAGATAGGAATGAAAATCATATCTGGTATGATCTGTGGTTGTTAAGAAGTGCTAAAACATAACTGTATTTTTTCTCCAAAGGAGCCAATGAGGATGCAATGGCTGCACTCTGGGCCTTTGGGAGAAAGTGGCCCCCGGGGGGGGGGGTTGTTATCCTCTTTGTGACAAATAGAGTATTTCTTGAATGTCTGAACTAGAGAGGGACTTAAATGTGCTTGAACCTAAAACAATTGGTTCTTTAGTCTATAATTTCACTATTGATGTGCTGACTGGATTTTTGTGGGGCAATGTTTGTCCATGAAAAAGCCATTTTTATGTCCTGGTTAATTGTATTGGTGAACGTCCATTGTTGATGCAGCATGTCTCATTTGTAATTAGCTGACTGGTATAGGCAGCGTGTTTTATAATTTGTAACAAGTCTCTGCCCACTGTTAGGAAACAGACAAATTTTCTGATTCTAAAACTGCATTCAAGTTGCAGTGATATTTCACATGACTTAATCCGGTTGAAATTCTCATGTGGAGTTTAAGCTGTGAATAGGGGCTTTCTCTTTTGGAGGAGTTATCGCCTATCAGTTTCAATCCCCTCCTGAAAACCTTAAAGAAAAAAGAAATTGAAAGAAAATGTTACAAAAATTGATGTCATGTGAACGTTCTGTTTTAATATTTATGTTTTTCCCATCTTATATTTTATCAGGTGACTATTATAATACATTTATTTTTATATTATGTGGACTGCTATTATTATGTATATTCTTGTCTAACTTATTGTAAATTATAATTACATTTGTCTCTTCTGACATTAGTGCAACTCAGCTGGTTCTGAAAGCCCACAAGGAGGCTGTGAATTCCTTGAGTGGAAATGGTTCTGCAAAACTAGGATTTGTTGCAACAGCTGTTGCTGCAGCTAACTCAACTGCCTTGGAATGCTCTAAAGAAATTGAAGCATCCATGCAAATCTCTCTTCGAAATGCACTAGGAATGATAAATAAGACTACTGATGGTCCTATGGATGATTTATCAATCATGAAGGTATAGTTTTTTTAATTAGAGAAAATAATAACGAAGGTAAAACTGAGCCTTTCTCCCCCCCCCCCTTTCCTGTTCTAACTTCTAATGAATGATTTATCATTCATGATTATACGGTGAAGTCCTGGTTAGTTCCTGATTTTCTGTTGTATTGTTGCTGCTGTTCTGCTTAACTTCAAACGTAAAAAGCTTAGCCTATATTTTCTTTTAAAAGCTGCTCTCCTACACTCTATACATCTACTAGTTCTAGAGTGGAATGGTAATTATTATGTGCTGCTCAGGGGTACCAGAAAGGAAATAAATCTAGTGCCAAAGATGTTAAGGAAGAATGGAGGATTGGGGATATGAACTAAGAAGATTTGTTTTATTTGGACAGGGTTATGTGCATATAGATGTCATGTTATCCATCTGTCTGTTGTTCCATATAGCATTGGACTTGGTTTTCATGGTGCTACCCTGTGTACAGGAAACACTGCGAGTTAAGGATGAGGAACTGCAGAATTTGGCTCAAGATATTCGAGCACGTGATTCTACAATAAAAGAAATAGCAGAGAAACTATCTGAGACTGCTGAAGCAGCTGAGGCAGCAGCATCTGCTGCCCATACTATGGATGCGCACAGGAAAATTGCATGTGTGGAAATTGAACGTTTGAAAAAAGAGCCAGAGATGAAACTTCAGATGTCCAAGCAGAAGGTATATGGTGAACCTTCAGATTTCTCCGTTAGTTGATTGAATGGTGTAAACTTGAGCGGTTTTTAGTAACTATGGGTTATAGACCCTCAGCTAGAATTATTGGTACCAAATACACTGAAATTGTCTTATGTGTCCATTTTATCTTCAATACTTTTGGTAGCTAAAAGAGTGTGAGGAAAAGATTGTTGGCTTAGGCAAAGAAAAGGACCAGTTAAACAAACAGAGAGATGACGCTATTCAGGAGGCAAACATGTGGAGATCCGAGCTGGCGAAAGCTAGAGGACATGATGTTATCTTAGAAGCGGCTGTAGTCAGAGCAGAAGAAAAGGTTAGGGTTGCTGAGGCAAATGCTGAACCTAGGATAAAGGAGTCTTTGCAAAAAGAAGCAGCAGCACTAAAAGAGAAGGAGGAGCTTCTTGCATATGTGAATGTATTAAAAGCACAACTTCAAAGGTTCAGCATCTTGTCCTCTTTAGCCCTTGCATGAAATCTGCATTAACTAGATTTGGCATCTTGCTTTTCTTTTCCAACTATGGGTCACCACTTCAGTTTGTCTGAATTCATTTCTGATGATCCAAAAGAAAATGGAGATTGTTTACCAGCATTGGCACAATTAAAACTGCGAGATGAGAGAAAAGCTGGGCTGCTTTATTCTGTTCTTTGAGTTGAGCAACACTCTTGTATGTTTATCTGCTAGGAATGCATATAAGTCATGAAAAATAAAGTTTAGGTGGGTATGGTTGAAGATCATTCCAAAATAACACAAATTTTATATGTAAGTCATTGGTGAGGATTGAATTCTTGACTATGTCAGGCTATTTTGAGTCACAAATTTTAAACCATTAAGCCCAGTCTCATGTATGGTCTTGCTATAATATCAACAACTGTAATTTGTGTTAATAAACTAAGTTGATTTAACAAATAATTCCTTGATGACAGACAACATATCGATGCAACTCAAGTTATTGAGAAGACTGAGTCTTGCTCAGATACCAAGCAGGTTGACCTGACTGAAGAGAATGTGGACAAAGCATGTTTAAGTGTTTCAAGGGCCATCCCTGTCCCTGTGCCTGCTGAGAGTGTAGTTCACGTGGCAACAGATCAGGTGAACATTCAGCCTCTTGGAGACTGCGAATGGAGTGATGTTCAGGCGACAGAGGCGAGGGTAGCTGATGTAAGGGAAGTAGAACTTGAAACTGAAGGAAGCAGCTTGGATATTCCTGTGGTTAGCCAACCAGGTACTACTACCAATCACAATGAACAAGGGCCAAATACTTTTAATCAGCCCTGATGATATCCACAAATAGACATATAATTTTGTTTTTTTTACCTAGATGAAATCTAGTGTATCATATGGTTGGATGCGAATGTATTCTTTTTCTTGATTTCATTTCCTCAGTGCCCCAATCAAATTGTGTTATGATTTATAACCTTGCCCAATCAAGAGACCATTTCTACAGTAATAGCAGGTATATATAACTGACTAGGTGACCTGTGAACTAAGTTTAGCACAATTGTAGCAACTCAGAACATCTGCTGTCTTAAGGTACAGCTCAGCTTCACTGAACAATTCTCTGGGCTTGTGGGATAATCAGTTATATACATATATACATAGATATTGGAAAAATGCGTTAAGTTCTTTAGGTGCTTTTGTACTTATTTTTTTAACTGAAGAAATTAAAAGTAAACAATTAAATATCATGTGATGTAGCGTAAGTATAATTCTGAACTTTAAAAGAATCTTAAATTTGCATTTCAGTGTTATCATTTTGTCAAAGTGAAAAACTTGATAAGTTATAATAAATATATGGGTTTTTAGCTATCTAGATCCTGAGTCATAAAGCGAATGCATTCAAGAGCATTCAGAGAGAGAGAGACAGTGAAGAAAACGGGGATGTGTGTAAAGAGGGGATGCAAGTTACATATACAGTCATATTCTCATATCTTGTTTTGTCTCTAACTTAGCGACTATAGAAGATCTTATTTAGGTATTTTAACCTGGAAAAGTAGCTAAAACCCCAGAATACTGTATTCAAGACAAAGCAACAAATGAAATAATGAAAATAATTTCAAAACCTGTAATCTGTTTATAGAGTACAATATGTCAAAGTTCCCCACTTTTACCCAAAGAAAAGTTGGGTATTGGAGGATCAAAATACCCTGATTGTCATTGTAAATATAACTATGTGCAATCATAATAAATTTTGGATGGATCATCCATAGCTAATTGAACCATAGGTTGAAGCTCATTCCAGTTTCCATTAGCAAATATATTCTCTTCCATCATACCAGGGTCCCAAAAGCTAGGGTAAGATACTATTGATGGTGAAGCTTGAGCTAGCTGATCCAGAAATAAGCGATTTCTTTCGTGTTCAATCTCTTCAATGTTCTTCCTAATCTGCTTCCTTTCATCATTTTGCTGAGTGATAATTGGGTTTTTGAAAGTGAAGCATGAGTTGCCATTGATGAGGTCAGATCTTAAGTTTCCTGATTCAGGAGTTGAATGAGCTATGCTGGGTTTGATTGCTGCTTGTGTGTACTTCTTCTGAGATGGGGTTCGTTTGAATATTTTGCAGAGTGTCCAAACTTCCTGCAAAATCCAATTTTACACGGAAATCATTGCCAGATAGGTTCGTTGGTAATGCTAATTAAGAAACAAATAAAAGCCATGCAAGAAAACAGAGATGAGAAGTTCTTTCCGAAATCTCATATTCCGCATTTATTTGTGTGTTATGTGTTGGTCTGCACAAGAAGATTTGCATTGCATGTGAAATTTTGTTGTGCAGGCAGGAAATGAGTTTTATGTCTGATACAGAATCATGATTTGAGGTTTTCTAAAATGGGACATCATTATCATTTGTCCCTCAAGAAAAGATTGTGATGTTTCATAGCGATATGAAAGTTAATAGTGACATGTAACCGTTTTTCTGTATGTGTTGAATTTGATGTCACAATCTTAGGGTTGAAATTTCTAAACGCAATTTGAGGGAAACTATCTTCACAACTAATTAATAATAGATGACTTTTGTAGCAAAAGAAAAAAAAGTTAGATGACTTGGATTGGATGTATATGTCCAACGTTGGGACCAGAAGAGAAATAATATCAAACGTAATTAATTTAACATTGAAAATAACCATAATGAATTGAAGTCCCCATTGCAAGCGCAGATATTTTGATATAACCAATAATAAATTTGCAAAAGATCGTGTCAATAACAAAAAATTGTCTAATTCATAAAAATTAAATATTTCCTCTACTCTTATGAGTTTGTTGATTTTTTTAGATAGATTTAATAGACAAAATAAATTAATTAATTATAATTAATATAATAATTAATTTATTAATTTGAGTATATTGAAAAGTATATAACATAAATTTATCTTAAGGGGTTAGATTTAATAATAATTTATTTATTTATTTAATTTATTAGATTTATCTAAAAAAGTTAATTAATTCTTATAATTAGGAGTTGTGAAAGTATATGATTTGTTGATACTCAAAAGTGATGGCTATAAGGTTCTATCTACGATCAATCAACGGAACTAAATAAATATTAATTTATGTTAATTATATTGACTTTGGGACCATTTTACGTATAGAATATTTCAATTTTTTTTTGGTACAATAGAATATTTCAATTTACTTGTTCATAAGGCCACCTAGGAGCTCTTTGGTGAGAAAAAAAATTGATGAGTTGAATTTAAAAAAAAGTTTAGAGAAATGGGTTTAAAAAGTTTTAATTAATCTTTCTTGCCCTTTTATGTACATATCTCCTCTTTATTAAACTTTTATAATCCCATTTCTTCAAATTTTTAAAATCCAACTCAAAAATGAAAAATTGAGTTAGAAGCACGTATTAAAATGAACAAAAGTCACATATGAAGATTTAGAATTTTAAAGAATCAAGTAAGAAGATATTGAAAACAATAACTTTTAAGGATTAATAAGTTCACTAGCTTCTAAGTCAGAAAAATTACTACATCATTAAAGTCGTGGTATTTAATAATAAAATTTCTAAAACCTCAAATAAATTCCATAAAATCACTCAAAAGTAACGTTAAATGTCCAAAATAACCCTAAAAAACATGAAATAGCCAGAGCCTAGAAGATACTTACAGCTTCATGAAGATGAGGATGATGATCAAGAGTAGTTTTGTCGTTGGGGGGAAGACGAAACTCATGCATCATCCATTCAGTTTTGGAGGCTTTACCAGCAGTTCCTAGATGGTACACTAACGACTTCTTGAGGCCAATTACGACGCCGTTTTTAGCTCCTTCTCCATAGATATGTTTGTCAATCCCCGTAGCTTTCCAGAAACCAGACCCACTCACTGTCACCCTGTTAGGCCTCTTGCTGTTCCTGTACTTTCTCCCTCTTCTGCAAAAAAAGTATCCTTCCCTCTCCCCCTCCACCCCATTACTCTCTGCAAAAAAACAATTAGATATATACTTTAGACTTTAATTTTCTTTATGAAACATAGGTATTTTTCTATTCAAAGTATTGTGAACTAAATATAGGTATCTCTCTATGAACTAATGAAAATTTGAATTTTCATTTGTCACCGGATTATTTCTTTCTGTTAGACCCAACCTCCTTAGTTATGCTTTAGACTTTTAGTATATGTATAATAAAGGATAAACATCTCTTATATATGAGCTCCCATGTAAGGTTTGAGATGGGACATATGTATATAATCTTAACCCTGGTAAGTAGAGATATTGTTTCAGACTTCCAAATCACACGACAATAACCTTAAGATTATATGCTTTAAGATTATATAAGTAAAATGAATATATATATCTTTGAGATCCCTGTAGCAGAGATCAGATTATACTTATGCGTCAGTGCTTCAGAAGCAGAAAGAGACTATATATATATATTGGAGTGATAGCATATAATATATAAGGAAGAAGGAAGTGAATGGATGAATGAGCAAGAGAGAGAGAGAGAAGGAAATGAAGAAATGATATACTTGGAAGATCCCAAGGATGGAATCTGTAGATGTCAATCTGTTTGATGAGTTCGATTCGAAGTGGCTTCTTCTGAACTTTTCTGTGAAGGTAAAACCCTACAAGTTCTTCCTCTGTGGGGTGGAATCTAAACCCAGGAGCCATCACTTCTTCTTCTTTTTCTTCACTCTCATGTTCTGATGCCCTAACTTTAAGCTTACCCATCACTTCCATGGTTGTGTCCCTCATCTCTGTTAATCCCTCTTATACGAACCATGCGTGTAATATATATCTATATATAGTTGATGAAGTCTTCAATTTACAACTTTCCCATGACTTGGGTACCCATAATTATTTTTTTCCTTTTTTCTCCGCTAAAAATACATATTTGATCTTTTAATTTTATACAAATTTTTATTTTAATACTTTAATTTTATATAGTGTCTTTTCATTACTTTAATGATTAATTAATAAAAAAGGTGATATTAAAATTTTAGATGTTAACAAAATATAATTAAATACTGACATATTAAAAATAAAATGATTTAAACTACAAAGTATACTAAAAATATATTTTATAAAATTAAGAAATCAAACTAAAATCTTATATAAATATGTAGAGGACTAAGATATATTTTCACAATTTTATTTTTCTTTTTAGCAGTTCGTTTGGTTGTGATTTTTCTGGCATGATGATGGTGTGTAATTAAATTCAATGTTATATATGTTAAAGTCAACCATCTATCGGTTTATGATGTTTCCTGGAAAGCAAGTGGGTTACAGGGCTCATAAATTTGTGATTGATAGATACGTGCATCCATTTGCATTTTCATAGGAATGTTCTATACTTTTAAGCATAAAATATCTTGAGAGTAATTAAATTATATATAAATATCTCTTGAAAAAAAATTTAATTTTTTGTTTTTTTCTTTAAATCAAAATGCAAATTATATGAATCTCTCTCATTCGATTTTTTATTAAACCATGCTCGTTCCTTCCATTTTTAAAGCTTACACATAATCCTTATTACTTAAAAATCAAAAGTAAATTATACATGTCTCTTGAATTATGGTAAACTTATGCAAACTATCTTTTTATTAAGTCTCTAACGTTTGAAATCCTAATTATATATATGCTCCTCCATTAATTAATTAATTAATATAGATAATCAATTTATGAATACTAAAAACTTAATTAAATTAATTGTTTGATATAATAATGTCTGCAGCTTTATCTAAAATATATTTTTTAATTATGTGTATTGGAATTAACTTTCAATGATTACCTCTTAATAGTTAATATATATAATTAATATGGGTACTTTTAAAAAAAATATAAATTAAAAGATAATTTAGATTAATATTTTATATTTAAAATTAAAATAAATTTATTATCTTACTTTTATATTTAAAAATAGAGGTACTGAGATACTAATCTCATAATTTATACTCTATCAGTCATTAATATAAAATTTAATTAATGAATTGATCTTAATTTAAAATATAATATATCTTTATTATATTTATTAACTTTCTCAAATTATCTCTATTAGTACTTTTTTAATAATAATAAAGTAAGAATGAGAGATGTGAGTTAAAGAAAACGATTAGAGTTTTTTAGAGAAAACACATCATATTATCTCATATTAAATAATTTTTTTAATTTAATTAAATTAATTAAATATATCTTATATTAAAAATATAAAAAGTATTAAAAATATTAAATATATATTCAACAAATTAATTAAGATGGTACTTAGCCTCGAGAGAGATGTGATGCAATCAAATCATTTTCCATTTGAGTTGTTCAATAAATTTATGTTACTTGTGGATGTGAAAGGGATCAAACTGTAAAAGCATTGGCCTCAGAATTGTTGATATTTTTTTTCTACATCTTATGTCGGCTACTAAATAATAGATTGAAATTCAGGTTATACGCACACTCATTAGCATATTTTTTAAAATATATATATATCTAAGATAAAAGTATATCTAATACTATAAACTAATTTTAGAAAAATAATTAATACTATAAATTATTTAAGGGTATAATTAGTATCCCTAAACTAATTTTAAAAGTACAACTAGTATTATTTAAAATGTTATGTGTCGTATTATTTAAAAAAGAGTATTGAATAAATCTTAAAATTAATATTATATAAACATTGAAAATTTTCATAATTTATTTAATATAATTTATTAAAATAATATTATATATTTTAAAAATAATATATTAAAATAAAAAAATTCTGTAGAAAGTATTAAACAAAAATTTATATTTATATTTTTATTAATAATTAAAATAATAATTTAAATATTTTAGCGTGTTAATTATACTTTTAAAATTAATTTAAAAAATTAATTATATTTTTTAATATTTTAAAGTATTAATTATTTATTTAAAATTAATTTAAAATATTTGATGTACCTTTATCTTCTATAAATATGATATGAAATAATATAATCGTGATTTAGTCAATAAAATTTTTCTTTGTTTCTTAACTTATAATTAAATATAAAATAATTTTTTTAAATTTATTAATTCTTTCTCAAACTATTATTATGATACTTTTTTTAATACTAATTAAATAAAAAAATAAAGGAGATAATTAAAAAAATAACTATAGTACTTTTAAAAAAATATATTATAATAAATAATTTTTTAATATAATCATATTAATTGAATATATTTTATATTTAAAATTAAAAAAATATAAGCTTTTAATTTTATTTTTTTAGTTTTATAAAATATTTTTGTAGTCTTCTAATTTTAACATTATCAATTTCTCATAATGAACTTTTGTGTCTACCATTTTTATTTTAAAAATTAAATTTAATACATTAGTATTTATAAATATTTTGATAATAATTAAAATTAAAATTATAATACCGATATTTTTTGTTAATAAAATTTTTAATGTTAAAATTAAAGAAATAAAATATTTTATAAAAAATATATGACGTGTAAAATCAAAGAATCATGATTGTGCTTGTATCCTTTGTTAAATCCTAAATTTAATTCTTTAATTTACAAAAGCTTATTAAAAATCAAACACTCATAATTTTCTTCGATTCTTCTGCAGTTGGTGTTTCTTGTTCATCCCTTCTTGTGTGTGTGTTGATTCCTATTTGTTCCCATGTCACAGTATTGTAGAATCGAAGGCTTTGTCGCTAAAACTTCCGTGTTGAGCAACTCCGTCGACTACAAGATCACTGCTCGCTCGTCCTTGGAAGTTGGGCTTCTACACTATGTAAAATAATATAATAGTACACTATGAGTCTATTTAGATAAATTTTTAAACAATAACTTATAAAAAAAAATTTAGACAGTTTTTAGAAAATATTTTTTAAAAAAAAATTTATAGAAAAAAATAGTTATGAATAAATGAGTGTTTGAATAGTTATTATTAGAATAACTTTTGTAATTAATAAATTATTATAAATGGTATGAGATAAAAAAAATTATTTACTCCTCATAAATTCCAACCACCACTATAGCCTTCTTCCTCCTCTCCTGTAGTGACTCCAGTGATGCAACGGTACGGAAGAGTTGTCGACTCCAGCATCAGTTGGCAACAAAGACAGCGACGCGCATAAGACAACAATGAAGATGGAGATGAGCATCAGATGACGATGACAAAGATGGAGGTGAGCAAGATATGAGCATTGGACGGTGACGAAGACAGAGGTGAGCAGAAGATGAGCAAAAAATGGAGGCAACAGGCACAATAACGAAGAAGACGACAACAAAGATAGCGATGAGGACAAAGAGAAAAGAGAAAAGAGGAGAGAAAACGTGTGAGAAAAAGTATAGGTAAAATAATATTTGGGTAATCCATAAACTCTTTTACTGTTCTAAAAGTTACTCTTACCAGCTTATCTGAAACTATAGTTTAGCCCATAAACACTTATAGATAAATATGATTGTTTGTTTTAAAAAAAAATTAAACTAAGGTTTATGTCAGAAATTCTTTTAAAACCTAAGTTTTAAAGTTTTTCAAGTAGACACTATACCATTATATGCTCTTCAAAATATTAAGGTCATACTTATCCAAAATATAATCAACAAAACAAAAATTATAACCCAAATATAAGCTAAAAAGGTCCTAATTCAATATAACTCCCATGAAACATATAGGTTTCTTGAATAAAAGTTAGTCAAATTGATAAAGAATAGACTTATAATCTATAATATGCTGAGTTCTAATTCTATCACCAATATAAGAATCTTGTTAATAAACGATATATAAATACAACAACAACAAACCTTATCCCATTAAATGGGGTCAGCTACATGGATTATACGACACCATTGTATTCTATCAAAAACTAAATCTTTTGATAGGTTATTAACCAAGAGATCCTGCTCAATAACCTCTTTGAGCATTCTCTTTGGCCTTCCTCTAGTCCTTTTAACCGGTGTTCATACTGTTTGATCTACCCTCTTCACTGGCGCATCCCTTGACCTTCTTTGTACGTGTCCAAACTACCTAAGACGGTTCTCTACTATTTTCTCTTCAATAGGTGCCACTCCAACTCTTCCCCGTATATGTTCATTATGAATCTTATCTTTTCTTGTATGCCTACACATCTATCTCAACATCCTCATCTCAGCTACCCCAACTTTATGCTCGTGCTGTCCTTTTAAAGCCCAACATTCACTTCCATAAATCATTGCTGGTCTTATAGCAGTGTGATAAAACTTTCCTTTTACTTTATCTTGTACTCTCCGATCACATATAACCCCAGTAGCCTTTCTCCATTTAAACCACCCGGCCTGAATTCTATGATGAACATCCTCCAAAATTTCACCATCATTCTGTATAATTGATCCCAAATATTTGAACTTATCTATTTGTGGAATAACTTGATCTCCCAATCTGACCTCTAAGTTACTTCTAACTTGCCTCTTATCGAAATTGTAATGCATATATTTAGTCTTACTTTTACTCAGATGAAAGTCCTTCGACTCTAAAGTACTTATCCATAACTCAAGTTTAAAATTAATTTATTCTCTTGACTCTTCTACAAGAACTATATCGTCCTCAAAAAGCATGCACTTAGGAATTTCTTCTTGAATAGGTTTAGTTAGAACATCCACTACTAGATTAAATAAATAAGGACTCAAGGATGATCCATGATGTAGACCAATCTTTATGGAAAAATTCTTTATTTTTCCCCCAGACGTTCTTACAGTAGTTGTTACCCCCTCATACATATCTTTTATTGCCTTGATATATGTCATGCGTACACCTTTCTTTTCCAAAGCTTTCTAAAGCACCTCCCTTGGCACTTGATCATATGCTTTTTCTAAGTCAATGAAGACCATATGCAAGTCTCTTCTTTTAGCCCGGTACCTTTCCATTAACCCCCTTAATAAATAAATCGCCTCTATTGTAGACCTACCCGGCATAAAACCACACTGGTTCTCAGTAATATTAGTTTCTAATATCAACTTATGTTCAATTACCTTTTCCCACAATTTCATAGTGTAACTCATAAGCTTTATCCCTCTGTAGTTTGTACAATTTTGAATATCCCCTTTATTTTTGTAAATAGAAACTAAAGTACTTTTCCTCCATTCATCCGGCATTTTCTTAGAACTTAAAATCACATTAAAAAGTTTAGCAAGCCACATCACCCCCACTTCACCTAAATACTTCCAAACTTCAATAAGAATACCATCAGGTCCAACAGCTTTACTATTTTCCATTTTCTTAAGCGCCTCTTTAACCTTGCCAACACGGATCCTACGGTAAAAAGCCAAATTTGGTTCAACTTCTCGTGTTAAATCCTCTAACTCATAACTCGACCCTCCTCTCTCGTCATTAAACAATTTATAAAAATAGGTCTCCCACCGTTCTTTAATATCACTATCTGCAACCAAAACCTTGCCTTCTTCATCCTTAATACATCGTACTTGATCCAAATCCCTCAATTTCCTTTCCCTGTCTCTTGCAATCTTATAAATCTTTCGTTCTCCCAACTTTATCTCTAACTCCTTATAAAATTCTTCAAAAGCCTTAAAACGAGATACTTCACCGCCTTCTTAATTTTCTTCTTAGCTAAACGATACTTTTCCCAATTTTTGGTATTATTACATAAGTGTATAGCTTTTAAACAGTCTCTCTTGTACTTAACTTTCTATTGTACGTCCTCGTTCCACCACCAAGTCTCCTTATCTCGTCGACCAAAATCTTTTGATTCTCCTAAAATTACTTTGGCAACTGCTTGGACCTTTTCAGCCATTTCCTTCCAAGCCCGGGTAAAGGAGGAGGGTTGTGTTAGGCCCCGACAACCAATATAAAACTTGTCGAATCTTATGAATATATAAATATCTTTATAAAATTTATTTGAGTTGAAGATTCATGACCATAATAAGCCCCTCAAACTCAACTTTAAACCACCGTTCTTGAATTTCTTTTTTGCCCCAACCCTCCTTCTCCTCCAAAATATATATATGTGCAACTTTTCTATCACGCAACAATAATAAATTTTATTTTATTAGATAGTGTCTGTTATATGGACTATAAAATGACTTATATATATAGTTGAAGTGCATTGCCTTTGTTTTCCTTGTAGTTGCACTTGTTTTGTGCCCTAGATGATTTGCCACCCCACCTGAGTTATAATATTTTTTTTAACTAACGGCAAATTAAAAAAAAAATCATTTAAAATGAATGATGAAATATCCTATCTATTCATACTTACAAACACTTCTTACGTAAGTTGTAAACTCAAACTAGTGTCAAAAATTACATAGCAGAAATTTTCATCACCTATTCTGTTTTAAATCCAGAATTTATTCTCCCAAAATAAATGTGACAGATTCGATCATGCAATAAAACAATACGAGCTAGATCCCAAAATTCTTTTCATTTTTACCTATATTGGTACAATTTACTTCTTATCTTTTATTAAAACTCCTCCCTATCCCTATGGACCTAAATATAATAACTAATAGAAGGATTTATTTTAGTTTTAAATATAAAATATATATTTAATTATATTATTTTTAAAATTTATATATTTTTTTAAATTATTCTTATTAAGTGAAAGTTCTATTACAAATGATTAAATAGAGTATTTTAGATATATCTTGGCTTGTCCAATTGTATTTAGATTTTTTATAACCCTATACTAAAGCTTAATTGACCCAATACTACTATAAAAAAATATTAATGATTAAAAAAGTTAATTAAAATTTTAAAGTTGAAATGTAGTTTATCGCCATGAAAGTCACCAGGGCTCGTGAAAGCAAAGTCTACGTCAATGCAGGCTACTGCATTAAATTAAACTTAACGTTCAAGATACCACGTATAGGTAGTTTTAAAAAAAAAAATCCTTTGAGGTGGATACCTAAGTATATAATAATTATAATATATCTTATGGGGCATACAACTATTTGAGATGTAAATTTATCCACAAAAATTAGGGGTAGACAAATTTATCCTGAACTGTGTTAACTTGACTCAGTCCTAGATATTACAAGATGGATCCGTCCCATCTCATGAAGGACTAGAATGGGGATTCATTGGCTTAAGATAGGGGAAAGTTAGGAAGGAACGGGTTTTGGCCATACCCTCGAGATATCCTGTCCCGTCTTATTGGGTTCTTTAATTTCATTATGACCTAGTGATTCGGTGAGCTTCCTTGTGTTCTCTAATTTCATCAATTGTGTTCTCTAATGTTGTCATGACCGTAAGCTTCATTGATATTGTTTTATTTCTTTGCTTATGGATATTCTTATAATGAATATTTTTTTGGTTGTCTTTCTATTAATTTTTCATTGTCTGGTGATAATCTGAGGTCAGTAATTTAGTCTTATTTATTATGTATGTTTTCTACAGGGATCTTTTGGTGAAATTTTGAAAGCACATTGGCAGGGAACACTTGTTGAAATTTTGAAAGCATATTGGTGATGTAAGATTCATTCTTCTTGTTTTTTAAGCCTATGAAGACCCATTCAAAGAACTAACTAATCTGCTTTTGATGATCTTGCTGATTCCTAGTTTAACTTACTCTCCTTTTGCAGTGATAAACTGTTTACCTGTGTTCTAGCCAATTCCCCTATATGTGGTACACCTGCTTAACTGAAGCCTGATGATTATTGGTTGTCACAAATGACTAAAACAGTATCATGGTTTTGATGTTTTGGGGCTCATGATAGATGACATTGTTTGGCCACTGAAGTTATAAGAGACTAACTATTGGAGAGTGTCATGAATGCATGAGAGAAGAAATATGTTGTGTAATGGCTCAACTGAATATTTTCATTTAAGCTCCCATCATCCTCTTGCTTGGTTTCCCTTGAAATTGTTGTTCCCCTTCTCATTCTTTATGTTAACTACCTTATATTTAGTCATTATTTCTTTATATTCTAAAGCAATCTCTTATATGTTTAGTCTATTATTACACGGTCTAAGTTGCCATGTTTTTAGATCTCAACCAAATTTTAGTCTACTCCATGCTAGCTTACCTTTCATTCTTTCCTTTTAAACTCAGTTCTATCTTTTGTCATTATTGTTCTTATCTAAATTGAATCTGCCGATTCCACACTTGAGACCTGCTGAATATAAGAGGTCTAGATTGCCAAGGAACTATCGGACAGTTAACTGGGCCTATGGAGGTGTATTGTCTGGAGCTTGGAGGGGCTATGAGAGAAAGATATGTTGCTAACAAAATGAAATATATACCTTTTCTAGATCAATTTTAAACGCCATCAAACTTGTCTTTCCTTTACATCTCTTCATCTAGTGCATTAATTCTTGGCCAACTATCAAATTATCTTAAACATGTCTCTCTTTAATAAAGCTTAATTGAATTGGAGATATGATATGATCCATAATATATATCATATCTCTCAGTCTAGCTGTAATTACTTTTGTAATATACTTGTAATGCATTGTACACAAAGAGATAGTCTAAAATGATTCACCATCTTATGGGGATCTCTTTTAGGAATTAATGATATAATGTTCTTATTTGCTTCCTTTAATAAATATGGGTTTTGGAATACACTTTTAACAAAGGAACACAAATCTGGACCCACTACCTTCCAATTAGCCTACTAAAATATCGGACAGAAACCATCTTGACTTGGAGCCTTATACGCCCCCATGGAAAATAAAGCCTCTTAATTTCATCCTCCATAGGAATAGCACTCAGCATTGAAATAACATATTCATCTATTCTAAAGAATGCAGATCTGGCACTTAAGGTTAAGGGAGGACCACCATCTTCCTTGAATAAATTTTTGAAATAATCTACTACTAGACATTTCAAAGAGGATTCATTATCAATCTACTCGCCACTCTCAGTTTTTAGGGTTATAACTATATTCCTCCTTCTTCTCAAATTGGTTTTAAGGTGATAATATCAAGTATTCCTATAACCCTGAGTAACCCAAACTACCCTGGACTTCTGGAACCATTTAATTTTCTCTCTTCTGAGAATATCATCTAACTCTTTTTGAAGTTCTAGTTCAAGTTTACACAAAAATGTGGAATGGGGATACGCTGCAGAGTTCTGTATTCCCCCAATTCTTGCCAAAAGTGATTTCTTTGTTAATTCAACCATACCAAAAATATTTTTATTCCAGCAATTAAGAGCAAATTTTAACTTCTCCAATGAATTATCAAAACTATTAGTCATCAACCACTACTTTTCAGGAAACTGTTAAATTGATTATGAGATAGCCACATTGCTTCAAAACGGAAAGGTCTACTACCACCTATTCCTTTATTATTCATAAATTGCAAAGAAATTGGATTGTGGTCTAAAAATTGTGTATGTGCCTTACCTTAACAAAGCAGTCAGAGAATATTTGAACATTAGCTAGCGCTCTGTCAAGTCACTCATACAGTCGAGAAATCCTTACTCCTTATGGATCCTTCCATGTAAGTTTAGGACCTTTAAACCCCATATCCATAAGTCCACAATCCTGAACTTGAGTCCATAGAATTCGATTGGACTTCCTTCAAAGTGTTCTAGTTGAGATTGGATTAGAACAAAACTTTGTGAATATCATTATGACTTGTGTGAACTTAGTTTCTTATAATGTTCTATGGCATGGTTCACAAACAAAATATTTTACCCCAATAAGGGGTCTTCGGTAGGGTGATCCTATCTCTCATCTTTTGTTTGTTTTATGTATGGATAAGCTATCACATATTATTAATGATGCTATTAATGAGGGCAACTAGAGACCAATTTACACTTCTCAAATTGACCCTGCTATTTCGCACCTCTTGTTTGCTGATGATCTTCTTCTTTTTGGGGTTGCAACTAATCAACAGTCAAAATACATGATGAATTGTCTTGATAAATTTTGTGAGGCTTTAGGTGCCCAAATTAATAAGAGCAAATCATATGTATTCTTTTCCCCAAATGTAAAGCAAGTGAATAGAAGAAGAATTAAAGATTTTACTGGGATGAAGATCTCTACTGATATAGAAATATCTAGGATTTCCAATCTGCAAAAGGAGAAATTGTTCAGAGACTTTCCAATATATTGTTGATCGTGTGAAGATCAAGCTTGCTTCTTGGAAGGAAAACACCCTTCAATGGCTAATCATATTGCTTTAGCTAAATCTGTAATTGGTGTTATTCCATTTTATCTTATGCAGTGGCTAAAATTCCAGCTAAGATATGCCAGGAAGTAGAGAGACTGTAGAGGAATTTCATTTGGGGAAAAAACCAAAATTTTCACCAATTGGTTGGCAACAAGTGACTGAGCCAAAATTATACAGGGGACTTGGGTTTAAGGGGTTAGAGTCATTTAACCGTGCTTGTGGTGCTAAAATTGCATGGAGCTTAGTGTTTGTGCTAAGGGATTGTGGGCTGATATTTTGTTGCATAAGTATATATTGAGAAATGAAGATAATTTACTGGATGCTTGTACAGGTGATTCTCTATTATGGAAATTTGTATAACAATAGCAAGAAATTATCAATAAAGGAATGAGATGTACTGTTAGGGATGGAACCTTAGTTAAATTCTTCACTACTACTGGTTGATTCCAAATAAAAAGATCAAAGACTTATGTATCAGATCATTAATAGAAGAGGAAGAAGAAAGCAATGTGGCTGACTGGGTAACTGGTGGTTCATGGGATTTCCACATATTGGCAAGCGTAGTTCCTAGTAATATTTTTTGGATGTTAATCTCTATCTTACCTCCATTGCCTTCTGCTAGTTCAAATGTCATATCCTAGAGTGCCACCAATAATGGGTTATTCTCTATTAAAAGAGCATATTTCTTGTTGGAAAGGAAAGTTGAAATTCATTATAGCGCAACATATAAAGAGATTTGGAAATAGAAGGGAGTAGAGCGAATCAGAGTTTTTATGTGGATGGCCTATAATAATAGGTTGCCTACCAATGCATGGAGGAGTAAAATGGTATTCTATCTCGTCAGTTTGTCTTTATTGTAATGATGTTGAAGAGGATGTTTTACATATTCTGAGAGATTGTATTTATGCTAGACGACTTTAGACCAAGCTTTTATCATCGAAATTTGCTAATTCTTTTTTTGTTGCCCCTCTTCGTGATTGGTTTGCATTAAACTTAAAAAGGAATTTGGGCAATGTCAGCAGGAATTGGAATATTATTTGGGGTGTTACTATTTGAAAACTTTGGTTGTGGAGAAATGATGATGTTTTCAATTCAGGTGAAGGAAGACCTTTGCAACCTGAAACATTATCTTGTGCACATGGACTTCTTATATCCGAGTTGGTGACAGTGATGACCAAGACTCTAAGATTCATGGAAATAGCAAGTGGAGTCCGCCACCACTGGGCTGGTTTAAAATTAATATTGATGGAGCTATGTCTTTCTATGGAAACATTGTTAGTTCTGGAAGACTAGTAAGGGTCAGTGCCGGTAACTGGAGAATATGTTTTAGTTATTTTATTGGAAATTGTAGTGCTTTTGAGGCAGAACAATGGACTATATAAAGGACTCATTTTGGCATGGAATTATGGCTGCAGGAAATTAATTCTTGAATCATATTCGAAGTCTCTTATTGAAATGTTGCATCAGGACTATAACCATTTTGGTAGTTTGTTACACGTACAGATAAAGCAGCTTTTGAGCAACCCTTGGGAAGTGAAATTGCAATATATTCCAAGGGTGCAAAAGAATCTTATTGATGCTCTTGCAAATGAGGGACTATCTAAATCCTCTATAATTAACTCCTGCCTGTTACATTTGAATAGTTTAGTAGATTCTAAGTATTTAGGATTAAATTCTCCATTGGTGTAATTCATTTTAGTTGGGCTTTAGCCCTCTCTTTGTAACCAAAAGAAAAATGAAATATATACCTTATTAAATTTGTCATGAGCAAAGTAACTGAATGGGTTTATGTAACCTCTATATAGGATAATATGGGCTTTCCTGGTGGAAGAGCAAAAGATTGTGAAAAGGGTATTGAAAACCGAAAAGGCAAAAGCTCATAAATTCATGAAAGTCCAAAAGGCAAAGTAAGTATTAGTATATATATATTTTTAAAATATATCAAGAATGTGGGAATTTCTATCCCGATTGGGATTATGACAAACTCGAGATGGGATAGGACACAAGACACAAAATATGTCCTGTGTCTATTTTTGAGATAGGACACAGTACGAGGATATCTCAGTCCTGACCCGTCCCATGAATACCGCTATCTAAAATATTACCTTAACTTTATCTATCTAAGATTTTAGTTTCACAATATTTTCTTGTCTAAATTTTGGAATAAATGGACTTTTAGGTGTGATATTTCATTAGTGATTCTTTCATAACTATGACTTGTCACATGAGTCACCTCCAATTGCCTCACTAAATCTATGGAGAAGTGAAAAAAAGAAAAGAAAATTATATCAAATTTTAAATGGTATCAACCTTAAAAAATATAATTAATACCTTATTTGATAACTTATAATAAGGAGTATCTATTTATTTCTCACCATAATAAGCATAATCTATTTCTTCCAAAAAGTGCTTTATAATATAGTGGGAGGTGGAGGGAGTGTGTTATTTCTTCTATCCCTATTTATTTATCTGTCTTGATTTGGATTTTTATTTTGTCCCTAAATACATGTCATGTTCCAAAATTTTCAATAATATTCCTATTAGATATTTACTCCCTCATGTCCTAATTATAAGATCTAGTTAATTTTTATAGATAAATTTAGAAAGATAAATAAATTAATTATGATCAAATATAATGTGTCAAAATGAATTTATATTATATACTCTTCAATATTTCAAAATTAGTCAATTAGCTCTTATATTAGTTATAATTTATTGATTTATTCTGTTTCCTAAAACTTTCTAAAAAAAATTAACTACATCTTATAATTAGGATTAAAACTTTCTAAAAAAAATTAACTAAATCTTATAATTAGGATCGGAGTAATAAGATTTGAAATAGTGCGTGACATTAAATAGAGAATAAATCTTAAAAATAAATAATTTTTACATAGTATGTTGATTTTCTTTTTCCTTCTTATGTGTTTTTTCTACAAAGAAATGTACGTGTGTGGGGGAGGCGGGTGGAAGAAGCCAATATCCAAGAATCATCATATTATTATTTTGAATCAAAGTGAAAATGAAATTTAGTAAATGCGTAAAGTTTAAAATGCCAATAGAAGAACTAAAAGATTTAAGAAAGCAAGACAAGATAATAATCTTAACAACAATGAAAAAAAATCAAAGAGTAAAACCAATATCTCTTGCTAAATGATAGTCAATGAACAAAAGTGTTGAACTGGTATACGAATAAATTATTTCTTTACATGATAAATAGTGAGAGATATTGCTAATTGATTTCTCCATAAAAATTCCTTTAAAGGTTTAAACTTTTGCATTTATAAAAGATAATATCCCAGCTTTCAATATTAAACGAAGCCAAGGAATCAAATAGAGAAGTCATATGATACATGGGGAGGCTCTTAAAGTCTTGGTCTTCTCTTTATTTATATGAGCAATATAAATATTAATCATATTTTTATAGTATTAAAAGTGATATTATTGGTGGGTGAATAATATTAAATTGTTTAATGGTGGGTGGGCATACCAAACATGGAGGAAACGATAAGAAAAAGAAAGATATATAAAAAGGAAATAATTCATACGTCAATTTTTTAATATTTAATTTTGTAATCACATTGGAAAAAGAAAAAAAAGGTTACCTGCTCCCAACAACTCAATTGACCCAAAATAAAAAGTATTATTTGAGAAGAGAAAAAAGGAGATAAAAAATTATTTTGTATTGATATCTGAATAAATGAATGGAAGTAACAATAAGGTCGTGACCTCCATAATGTTAAACTTTGACAAAAGATAGGGCAACTTAATATTATTTATAAGATTATTCTGACGTTGTCCAACTGTTTTCCATTGGATTCTGCTTTACTTTGTTACGTACTGATTAGTTAGATAATTAGTATTAATCACTTTTTTTTATTAAATATAACCTAGAATTCTCTCTATTTTTTTAAACATAAATATTCTTTTATTAGAGATAATCATATTTAAAATACTATCAGAATACTAAATAAAAGTTGTAGTTTATAAATTCAGAGTGTGAGATTATATAATCATCACTAGATGAGAGGTGATAACTTAGATTTCTCTCATGAGTTTTCCAGAATTTAATGACTAGTAATAACTCTAAGTAAAGGTAGATTTGTTTCTTATATAAAGAATGATTTTTTATTAATAAAATTCTTTTTGATTCAGTTTACATATATATTTTGGCCGAACAAAATACTATTTTTATGTGATTCTAAATCCTCTAATATTTTAATGATAATATAAGGTAATTTAATATAAAAATGATATAATTGCAAATTTAATTTTAGCTCAATTACTTTATATCATTGGTGCTTATTATAAGCCTAGACCTAACTATAAGTTCGCATAGAGGTTATTGATGAGATGAAAATGATTTGTAAATATAGAGAAAGAATAATATTCAATTTGACAATTTAAGATGTATATATTTAATTATTTAACTATTATTTATTGGTATGTGAGAATTAGTTAAAATTAATTTATAATAAAAAATATAGTGATATAAAATATATTTTCAGTCATCTAACTATTTAACCCTAATATTATTAGTCTCAAATGATGACTTTTTTTTATAACTATCATTTACAACATCAACAAAAACAAAATAAACTTAATATTTCAGCATCTACCACTTCTCAATATTTAAAATTTTAATTTTAGTATTTTTATTAACCTACGACAGTTGATTAAAAAGATACTATATAAAATTAAATGAAATTGAAAATTTGCGTTAAATTCAAAGACCCTTATTTTTATTGCACTCTAGATCACAACCCCACACACATAGTAAATAAAATTTGCAGCCTTTGATAGCCCCTTGCCCTTCACATTCCACAAGTTACACAGACAAATAGCCTTTTTTGTCTCTAAATCTCACTTAACTTGAAGGAAATAACAACACAAATTTATTCTAACACCACAAAACACTCATTTATATAACTGTTGTTAACGAGCTTAACGACCTTATACAGGAGCTTTGTGATGTTCCAGAACCTTCTTCCATGAATCTCTGTTACTGATATCCTCCCACCAACCACTTACATGCTTCCTCTTTTTTACCAGATGCTCCCTCCCCGTATTATTCACCACATAATCCATGAAAGGAAGATGACTCATATCAGCAAGGCTGAAGAAATCACCTGCTAAATACTTGCTCTTTGAGAGCCTTTCTTCATAAATGTTGAGAACATTCTCAAGCTTAGCCTCACTCTCTTCAATCACCTTTGGATCTGGTGTGATCCCAAGTAATGGACCAAACAGTACATGAACAGCTAAGTTGTAAGCATGTGGGTGAAAGTTATGTGCCTCAACTTCAAGCCATTGTTCTACCAGACCCTTCTCTTCTATCGTCTTCCCCAGCAAGTCAACTCCCTGAGACTTGTATTTTTCTGCATAATATCTCATTATTGCCCTGGATTCTGCAGATAAACAAGAATCTTGTTAATCCAAGAAATTAAAGATCTTTATATGAGAATTAATAAACCCAGAGAATCACCCTAAACTTTTAGGAACTCGGGGTGAGGACCTATGTTAACCTCCCTCTCTTTGGTGAGGACTCGACCATACTTCACACCTTCAACACATTAACCAAGGATCCTTTATGTAGAGTCTCAAGTAACTAACTAACTAACTGAGTTTAAATCTCTCTGCAGAATTTCATACGCTTAAAGAGTTCAGAACATGGAAGAGGCTAACCAACCATATAATGTATAGTCACCATCTTGAATCACAGGAACAACTCCAAAGGGCTGCTCAACATGAACAAAGAGGACAAGTCAGAACTCATCAGAAGTACTTCAGAAATCAATCTTTCACTAAACTATGGATTACAGAAGCCAAAAGAAAGAGTTTTGAACCTGTAATTTGAGGTATTCAGGATCTCTCTGTTCACTTTTACTGATATCAACATGAACAGTTTCAAACTCAATTCCCTTCTCAATCAGAACAAGAAGCACACGTTTTGTAGCAGCACAGGTAGGGCCGTACACCTTCACCACCATGGTGTTTTCTGTATGAAAGAAGATGAAGAACTAACTTAGGTTTAGGCTAATAACAACACTCTTGCTTGCTTCTTATATTTGATACTGATAAGAGATTGCTCTCTCAATTGATGAAGTCAAGCCAAATAGGTGGTTGCTGAGAACCCCAATAATAAAATATGTACATGACATTAATGGGGTTGATCCGAGTAGTAAGCAGTTCGATATCGTTTAAGCAAGATCTCGAGTTAGAGGCTTAGCGTATGTAAAAAATTCCCGTTAAAATATTCACCTATCATAGTCAAGTGCGCGATGTGAGTCAGATTCATATATAATAAGGATAAAACTCTAATGAAACGAATGGGTAAAAAAAATATGTGCATGACAATGACCCGGGAAAAAAGTCAAACCAGAATATTTTGAATAAAAATCTGTCTCTTTGCCGTGTCCTTATTATGGCCATTAGATTATTAGAGACTTGATGGGTGGGTTTCTTTTGTGGAGATGCTTTGGTTGTTTTCAAGTTATCATTTTCAAGGCCAAATTTTTCTTGAGAACATATACACGCGCGCGCGCGCGCACACATGCGTGCTGCCATTTGCAACCTTAGAGATGAAGAACTAAAGAGGCTCCATGTTGATGCAAAAATTACATTCAAATTACGTAACTGAGAAGCTTCAAACCATCAATTCAATCATAGGCTTCACATACTTTTTTATCCTTCCTACTCTGTTTCTTGTTGACAATTCCAAAATAGGAGGCCCCCATTTTTTCTTTTTTAAAATTTTTAATTAATTCATAATCTTCTTTTATTACGCTAACAGAGATAGAGATACATGGCAGAGAAGCCTTTCAGCCCCCAACAGCACTATAAACTCCAGATTTTATTTGAAATTTGAAGAACACAAATCTCATGACACTGTAAAACAAATTAAAAAAGAATAGGGAGCTTGTCAGACATGCAACTGACCATCCCACGCAGTTGAAGAAAGATACTCTGCGGCCAAGTTGACCATCCCACAAGGGGCCATCAACCGGGGCAGCCAGTCAAATAATCACGGGAAGATAAAGATCTATTGAACAGATCCTGTCCAAGTAAGATCGCTACGCGTGTGCTAGTTTCAAGTCTTTTATACCGTAGTGTTCAATATTATTTAACCAAGATGGGACTTAACTGTAGTTCCATGTTTTGAGTGGACAAAAGTGCCCATTATCTTCTTCATGAACTAAATAACTGAAGGGCACTTTTGGTATTTGATGGTAGGGATCAGGAAAGTCGATAACTTGAACTTGTAACTCTCGACTTTAATTAACAGTATGCCCATCAATAGTACGGTTATAGAATATATTCGCAAGGGCTCAAATTTGTGTATCCTCTAGTTTCCTAAAGTCTGACAATTTCGATGGAATCAACATAGTATGAGATGAAGTTATTTAGATGGTATTTAGTGCGTTAATATTAATTTATTAATCATTTAGATATTTATAACCAGAAAAATTAAACAAGGAATTGTTGGGAATTCTTACACTGACTTGTTTAGAAGTAGAAATATAAGAGGCCTCAAGAATGTGTTTAGTTTTTCCTTCCTTCTTTCTTTCTTTTTTTTTTTTTTGTTATAAAATTTTTAGAGGGGGTGAACTTACCACAATTCAGGAGAGCGAAATTTTTTTTTATTTTTAAACGATATCAATATCAAATAGAACTCTATTATTCTCAAATGTAAATTATACACACAAAAAATATGATGCTTACTCAAACATCACAATTAAAACTATAATAAAATAGTATTATATAAGGATCAAATATACTCTGGTCATATATAATTCATGCTCTGTTTTCTGAGCAACAGAACGCTTGGCTTGTTCACTGCTCCTATCTCTGCTTTAGAAATCAGAGAAGCAACTTATCAAATGGGTGCTTCTAAAGCCCTAGGGCAGGATGGTTTTAATGGCGACTTCTACCACAAATGGTGGTCAGAGGTAAACCCCTCTCTAATTTATCAGTACCACCTTATTAGTTTGTGTATTTTTGCGTACAAGGTGATTGCAAAGATTCTGTCCAATAGGCTTAGAGGGTTTTTTAATGGCTGTAGTTCTGAGCATCAGAGGGTGTTTATTCCTAATCGTCTTATTCAGGACAGCATTATTATTGCACATGAAGCCTACCAATATTTGAAGCAGAAGTGGTATGGGTATAAGTATGAGTTAGCTATTATTATGGGATTTTCCTTCAAGGGATGGATTGAACATGTTAAGGCTGATTCTACCTTGATGACTGGAAGTTTAACTAGCTTTGAAAGGCAATCGCTCCTTCTTCTATAAGATAGAGCATGAATCTTGTTGGAGAACCTGCTAACAAGCTTGGAATAAGTAGCAGAGCTAGTTTCCACCCTCTCATGTTTTAACTAATCCTTTCAGCTCCACTTTCATGGAATAAACCCTTGCCTGGTTTTATAGAAATGGCTTTCTTCGTCCACTGCTAGAGAACCTGCTATAACTAATCAACCCATAACTCGTCCCCAGAACATGTGATATAAACAACAATTTACCACAACAATAAGCTTCCTCCAATCAAAATCTCAAGTTTTCCAAATTGAACATCCCGATTTAACCAAAATTAATTGGTGTTCAAATTTCACCATAAAAAATCGGGAGGATTAAAACGAAAAGTAAAATACTAAAGCAAATCAGAGTTCCACCAACACGATTCACCAAGATCCTGTTAGGGTTTCATTCTGCCCAAAAACCCACAGAACTTGAATGAAATTTAATTATTCACAAAAATATCAAGCCAAACAAAGGCGAAAAGTACGGAAATTAGAACCTTCAGATGTGAAGCGCATCATCACGAGGTCCAAGGTGCGAGCCATGGGAACAGAGAGGGAAAGAGAGTGAGAAAGCAAAAGAGGAGAGTGCGAGCAGCAAGAGAATGAAAATTCAGATTGAAAACTATAGAATAGAGAGCATCACGATCCCCTCAGGTTTGTTTTCGTATCCACATGTATTTGCCGCTTCCAAGCATTCATCCCCTTTCTTCCCTCTCTACCCTAACCAGTTCCCCCTCTCACCCTTCTCTTACCCTGTGCTAGCGGTGTGCATGGATAGGAATGGGTAGGACAGCCTTCTGCCCAGTGCCCAGTCCAAAAAATACATGAGCTGTATTTTATAGCCCAATACCCGGCTCTACCCGGTAAAAGCCTGAACAATTTTGGGCAGGGCATGAGCGGGCTAGGCATGGGCGGGTTGGGCATGCCCAAATTGTGATGTCATGCTCATATTGTGAAAAAAAATTGTAATTATGAATTTCTAAAATAATACCATATCCATGTGTCTTTAAGAGTTAAATAATATCTATAGTTCACTAAGAATAAGAGAACAAAGATAATAATTAAAATATTGAGATCCATTGCATATAAAAAATAAGCGTTGAAATCTAAGTAGTTTGTAATTATAACTTTGTATCAATCTCCCTAATATTGACAAAGATAAAGCATCTAAAAAAATAAAATAAATAATTATAATTTGTAATGTAATCATATGATAATTAACAAAGTTAAAAGAAAATTAGTATAGTTATAAATATTAAAAGATACAACTTACCTACTTATATTTCTAAAATTACCTTATAGTCACCAGTAACTATCATATTCTCCCTTTTAAGATAGAGAAAAAATAAAAAAAATAAAAGAAGGGGTGCTCATGGGCAGGGCAGGGCAGGGCAGCCTCTATGCTCAGTGTCTAGCCCGAAAAATGCATGGGCTGTATTTTGCAGCCCAATGTCCGACCCTGCCCGGTAAAAGTTGGGCTGAGCAGGGCATTTTTCTTGCGGGCTGGACAGGGCATAGCGGGCCATGGGCATTATGCACAGCCCTACCCTGTGCCGCTCGTCCTATATATATATTTATAGCTTGTTTTACTCTCATTTTTAATCGTCAAATTTCACTTTCATGTGTGGGGGATGAAATACAAAATGGAATTATTATTATTTTTTTCATTTTGTTTTTATGGAGTTGTGATTATGATTGCCTAACAATACAAGTTTAAGAAATTTCTCTTAACATTATGAATTGAGATTTAAATCCTACTAAAGGATATACTTATATTTAATATTCTGTTTCGAATAAAATTATCTTTTAATAAAAGAATATATTTATTTAAAAAAATAAATTAAAAATAGAATTATGATAGCAGTTTTTCCCTAAAAGATTATCTTAAAACTAATCACTACAATTATTGTTTGATCATAATGATGCTTCTTTATAAATATTTGATTCTCAGTTGAAAGCGTAGATTTAACTCGTAAAATAGAGCTACTTTCACATTTCACTAAAATGTATTGATTTCCAAACACATCATTTTACTTACAAATAATACATATTTTGCATGTTATCCAACATGAACTAGGCAATGTTCATGCCCTTGTCATCTAATCAACACATCAATACGTTAATATATATATATATATATATAATTTATATTGGTGACAATACAATACTTCATTAATGCTTGTTATACTTCTTTAATAAGAATATAATAAATTAATATGTTTCGCATAATAAATTAATAAAAGTCCAAGGAACATGAGTTCCGATAACTCAATACCCATTAACTCAATTCTCATTAATTTTGTACAATGCAAGCGCAGAGTCACACTTGTGAGCCTGCCTTACCACCAAAAAGTGTTTATAATCGGATTGGTAATTCAACTTGCTATCACCCTATTACAAACCAACCAATCACTTACAAGACATACACCCATAATGGAATGATCAACTGATACATTCATCAAAATGTCACAACAGATTGTGGATGACTTGAGGCTTGCATCTGAGACAGAGCCGTATCACTTTCTTCATTGTCATCAAAAGCAATGGGCTTTCCACATACATTCTTCCTGTTAATCAGAGTCACAAATTATTAAAATGTTATTATACATATTTAGAATGGAATATTGAGGTATCTGATAAGGTAAGAAACAAGTCCAAGTTTTCACAGATTCCCAGAGTTCAAGTTTTCATGTTTTTTACCTTCAAGAAAAAATGATTTGAATTCAATCAGGATCTTGCGCAAGTTATTACAGTAAGTGAGGTCCGTTACATGATACCATTATGCTCACTTAATAACTGACCGCTCACAGCATAATTTAAAAAACAGCAAATGGTTGGGAGGCATAGCATACCTTTGAGACACAACGCTGTCCTCAGACAATGCCTTCTCCAACCTCTCTTCAAATGGTGTTGCATGCCAACTCACTTTCTGATCCTGAAAAACAATCCCCTTTCATTAATTTCAGTATTTTGAAATTTGAATTCTTGCATCATAAATAAAGATTTTAAAGACATACTTCCTTGTACTTATTCGTTGAATTTGGTATGCCATTGCCGTCCCACCACTTTGGGGGAGGAATATCAGATTCCTGTTCTTCATTCCAATGAGCTGCAACCATCCCAATGATAGGCCTATCTGCAGGTGTTTTACGAGAATGAGGAATCTGACTGTAAGCGGCCCCCATTCTCTTCCTTCTCTCTTCCTCAATCAGTGATGCAGGCTTCAACCAAGCGGATAAACTTTCTTCCACTTTAGACTCATTTTCAGATGAGTGTTGCTTTGACTGCTCTGTTGAAGGAGTTGCATTTTGAGGCGGCTCGTGAGAACATTTCAGATCACTTGAATCTTGCTGAGAGTTTAAATCTTCTTCCTCAAGCACTTTGCACTCAGAGACATTCTCCCTTGTTCCGTGAAATGAATACACAAACTGGGACCTAACTCGAGGCTTACCATATGGAAAATCCTCTAATGTTGCAGGGTACACGGTTCCAGGTGTTTGCATTTCGTCAGATAGTTTCCTTGGGGTAGCATAAGGTGATAGTTTGTGAGCACTCTGATTGTTCGGCGACTCTGTTTTCTTCATATGACCTCCACCATATTCAGAAGAACTCCCACAAGAAGAATCAGCATCGCATTCAAAACGTACAGACTTGTTCTTCCTCTGAGTGTCTGCAACCGTTGGCCATGGAGAAACTGAAGCTGCATTTCTTTCAGATCGATTATCACACGTCTTACCTACAGAATAAAGGCTCCTCGCTCTACTTCCTTCAGTTGAGTCAACAGAGTCACTTTGAGTATATTGTGCATTTGAGATACAGCTGCAAGATTTAATAAATTTATCATTATCATGTAATCAAGAGCCATGTAACCTTTAGAAGGGATGGCCAGCGTCAGAATTTTTGCTTTTCAGAGACAGCCTTTAAGGAGTAATATTCTTGTAGCTTCTTTGGTAGTGTGATAAGCCACGGCCAATTCTTAACACAATCATCTTCCAAGTCTATCAAATCAACTATCAACTGGTATCGAAAGAAAGATACAATCTTCTATTAAATGAAAAATAGACTAAAACTTACTTTTTAACATTCACTATCAAGCAAAAGAAAAGAGAAGAGTGATGTGCAAGACAGAGAGACGGATAACCTGCTTGCTGTGCGGTCTAAAGAATCCCTGCCATTTCCCCATTCTTCACCAGGTTTTATGGGAGCTGGGGGATCAAAAGGTTGAGCATCCAGCTGGAGCTTCACAACAGGAGCATTAGGAAGCCAAGAATGAAACCGTGAAGATTCATATTCAGAATCCCTGCTACAAGAAGGTGAAGATTTCAGTTTCCCAGATGCTTTCCGGATTTCAGCAGGGGTCCCAACTAAAGTACCGCAAGCTTTAAGAAACTTCGCCTGCAGAAAAAAAAATTAATTCAACTTAACCAGATAAACAATGTTAAAATAACAATACATAAATGAATTGGTAAAGAGGAAAGAGCGAATCAGGACTTTTAACACAAATGATTCAGTAAAGCCAAGACAACTTCTAAGAATTACACACTTCAAAAGGCATGGTGAGAACAGAATGGCAGTACTAAATATGCATTAAGAAACTAGAAAAAAATTTGTGGTTAACTTCTATAACAGTCAAGACTAGACGATGGTAGAAAATCCAGACTCTTAAACATGAGAACTAGTTTTCAGTATTTTTCTCATACTCAAGAGGCATATATGACGAACTATTCTCAGTTGCACCACTCGTGAATAGAACAGCTGAGAGAAACAAAAACTAAAAATTAGTGCATTGAAAATTATTAGAGTTAGAGTTACCCACATAAAATCTGGTAGGATGAAAGAAATCACAGGAAAGGAGATAAGAGAGAAGTTTTCCCTGAGGACGATTCGCAATTGAAATAAAATGCCTGACCAAGTACAATTGCAAACCAAAATGGAAAACTCGATACAAGTTATCTTGTAGGACAAAACATACTTTCATCATTGTATAGAAAGTACCTCATCCTTGAGCGCCTTGTCATCCATCTGAGATCCCAAACCTACTTTAAACCTCTCATGGCGTGGAGAATCTTCTTTCTCTTTAAAAATGTTTTATAAGAAAACAAAAAGTAAGCATGCTGAAAGACAAAAAGGTCCAGAAAGTTGATGATAACAACAATGAAATAGATAGCAGTGAGAAGAGAGATACCTTCGGATAAAAATAAAGAAGAGAGACGATTCCGAGATACCACAGCATCCTGCTTTAATACCAGCAAATATAAATGAATAACCAATAGACAAATAAAAAAAAAAAACTACGCAACTTTAATTGTTTCGCAATTTTCTCAAAGATACAAAAGAAACGAGAAAAACCCCAGCGCTATGAAGAAAAAACTTCTACCCCTTCTTTAGCAAACACACAACACAAATTTGAAATTACAAATGAATAACGAAAGAAAAACAGAAAACAAAGTTCTAGAACATTACACCAGATTTGGAACGGGAATGATCGGCAACAAGCTGGGAAGTAGGGAGGCGGCGATCGTCTTTGAACCTGAAGCAACCGAAAAAGCAACCCATGGCTCTGGAAAACGATCGGTAGAGGAAACGGAGTACGAATCTGAACAGAATGAGCATATCAGGGAAGACGAAGAAGAGGAGGTTTCGCCTTCAAAACCTCAAATCCAACCTTTTTCCACTTTATTTTTTTAAGAATTTTAGGTTTGAAATTGAAAAATCAGAGAAAGAGAGATAAAGAATCAGAGAGAATGTGTGTTGTGTTGTGTTGCGTTGTGTGTGTGTGAGGGGTATGTGAGCTGAATTGAGGTGAAGGGTCGTTTTTAAAATTTGAAATAACGGGAGCGAGGGAATGAATATAGCACACGCTTCTCTGGTTACTGATTAGTCTTAATTGGAGATGTACGTTATTAATCTTGTTTTAAATGTTCCCATTTTTGCTAATCATGACTTTAATTCCATTCCTATTGTTAATTTGTTATTACATATTGGTCAGAAATAAAGCTTAACTATTATTTATTCATTAATTTTTGCCCTAATTTGTTTATTAATTCTATTGATATGATATCCAACCATTAAAAAAATTAAACAAACGAGCAATATATAGTAATTCTTTTTTATTTGCTTCTTTCCAAAAAAAATAATTTAAATATTTCTCCGTACTGCACAGGGAACTTTTTTCCTTCAAATGAATTATATCTTAAATTATTTATTTATTTATGAAAGCATCTTTTAAAAATCCTGGTTATTTTTAAAAATTAAATGGCCATTATGCATTACATAAAATTTAAAAAAGGAATAACAGTACATTATTCATCGGTTAAGAGTAATATTATATAAATTTTATATTTAGCATTATTTAATAATACTTATATAATAACATTTATGATAAATTGCCTTTATTTGTAAGTTATAAATGATGCAATTCATTCTTCAAACGTGAGCAATGCAAAAAATGGTGTTAATTTTTCATTATATCACTATAAAATATAATATTTGAAGGTAAATTTTTCTTTTGCAAATATTTTACAAATTTCATTATTGGATTTATTGATTGATAAATATTAGGTTCTGTTGCCGGTTAAACTAAACGTAGGAGCCTTTTTTTATTATAAAATAATTGAATATAATCTAAGGTTAAGGCATTGAATATACTTTTAAAAAATAATTTATGAAAAAAATAATATCTAGAAAATAGTTTATAGAAAAAATACTTTTAAATAAATAAATATTAATAATTATGAATAAATAAGTATTTAAATAATTATTATTAAAAAAATTATAATTAATAAATTATTAAAAATAGTATAAAATATAAAATATTAATTATCCATCAGATATTGTTTATAGGTACTTTTCATATTCATTGTTTATAGCCATTGTTCACCTTATTATTTACTCTTCCATCACCCAAGCCATCTTCTTCTTTCTCCTACCAAGGATCAACAACAAGTACAAGTTGAGAAGAGAACATGCATTATAACTAGAGGTGGAGAAGGAGGAGATGAATTTGAAGAAGAAGGCGGAGAGGGAGAAGACTGATGGAGAGGAAGAAGACGGTGTTGTGCTCGCTGTCATACTTGATGTACTCGTTGATTCTATTGGAGAGCATTGTACTTGTCAATGCTGTTAGAGATAACTCTGACGAGAGAGATAAAAATGGCGAAGAATAGAAGAAAGGAAAAAATAAAAGTAAAATAATAATTTAGTAGTATATAAATTTTTTTACTATTCTATAAATTACTCTCAATAGCTTATCTAAAACTGTGATTTTGTCCAAAAATATTTTTTAACAGATATAACTGTTTATTTTAAAAAAAATTAACTTAAAATTTAGACAGAAGGACTTTTAAAATTTTTTAAACTAAAATTTTACCTAAAATTTTTTTAAAATTAAAGTTTAGTATTTAATATTAAATATTAATGTTGCCCAGATTGGATGTAGAGGAAGATGCATGTATGGAAGGAGAAGAAGAACCCTTGGAGTCACTCTGCTAATTGATTGCTTAGAAAGACGTCGCTGCTGCTGACGGAAAGGTCATCTTGCCGGAGAATCTGATCATCATCCATGAGTTAAGTCATTGCTTTGCTCTGCTGTCTCCGCCATTTCTGGAAAAATAAAAGCATGGGGGCTCTCAAGCTTGGAAGTTAGATGTTACAAATAGGAAGCAAATTAAGCTAAGTGAGGTGTTGGGAAGCCATTGCAGTAGAGGAAGCAACCGCAAGCCCCAGAAAACCCGACCAAAAAGATAGCTACGTTGCCGCCGTCACTAACGTAACTTGAGAGTAAGTGGCTGATTTGCGGACAAAAGACTGACGTAACAGAGGGTTGTTTGATTACAACAGAGAAGGAAGAGAATGGAGAAGGGTTGTTGGGTTCATTAGGCTTCAACCTAATCATATTTTAATTATTGGGCTTCTACCCAATATTATTACAACAATTAGGCTTCCGCCCAGTCCCTTTTTTGTAACAAGATATAGTAGAAATGATTGTTCTTTTTATTATATAATAAATTAAAATTTAAATTCTCATTATAAAATATATCTATATTTAATAATTAATAGTATCTCAAATAATTTTTTTTAATAAAAGGATACCTATATTTAGCAAAAAAAAAAGGAGTTTTTTTTAAATGATAGGTTGGGTCTAGTGGAATAAACTATGTCCACATTTAATAAAAAAAATAGAAATAATACTTAAAGCTTTTTGTTATTTTTCAATCATTAATTTTAACTATTAATCACATATAAAATCACGGTGCAGGCAACATCTTATGAGTGTGGTGGGGTTTTTTATATACAAAAAAAAATTTAGATGAGTTCGGCATAAATTTCCTATTATAGTTAAAATATAGTTCTAAGGCTCAAAAAATACTTATGAGATTACTTATTAAAAATTTTTTTACAATAATAAAAAGAATTAAATTTATATTTTTATAGAATATAAATTTATTCTTTTTATGTGTCAATTTTCATTTACTCTGTGGTTGGTTTTGTAGTGCCTTTCCCTTTGTTTTTTTTTTTTTTATACAAGTGCCTTTCCCTTTCAATCATCGGATTGCCGTTGCTTGCTCGGCCAACATGTTCCCCGTATATTGGGCCCAAATGCCCCAGCCCGCCAGGCCCACAAACGCCTCCCTTCCGTCACAACCATGTTTCCGACTATCTGTACTCAGCCCACGGCGTCCCCATCGCATCCACCCTTCTATCCACGACATGTATGTTCCCTTCTCTAACCTAACTCCCCGGAGAAACCTATACCTGGATCCGAATCCAACCCTCTCATTAGTCGGATCTACTACATCACCGCCGACCAACTTAACTGCATCCAATCACTTGCAAACTCAGATGCAGTCACCAATGAGGAAGAAGCGAACCAAGCTTGAGTCTTTCAGTGCCTTCTTGTGGAAGATGGTTGCTGCCAGCGACAAGGACAAAAGGGTCATTGCCAAAATGGGGATTGTGGTTGATGGAAAAAATCGCTTTTAAGCTTATATTTTGGGACGTAATTTCAATACCATACAGTGCAAAAACTGAGGGTGAGATGTCTGAGAAGTCGTCGAGTTGGGTGGCAGATGAAGTTCATGAGTTTTAAGAGGGGGAAATAACGGAGGAGCATTTCCTCGGCCTTATAGATTGGGTAGAGGCACACCGCCTTTGGCGAGGATATATTGTGGTGGGCACGGTGACGGCAGAGTAGGACAAGAAGAAGATGATTGACCGACTATTGTGGTATCGTCCGGGCAGAGGTTAGTAGAAGCAAAGGTGGATTTTGGGTGTGTTTTTGGTGGGGGAGGGGGGCGGCGGTGTTTGGGTCATACCATTTTCCATGGGCCGGAGACGCCAGCCATGTGATGCCGATGCCGAGCCCAGCCGATAACGTTGACTGGGTGGTGTACATGCACCTACGAAAGAGACAGTTGAAGAAGATAGAGTGAGGCTTCAAATGTGTTTAAGCCCTTGACTTAGGGTTACTCATAGGGTGAGAGTTTAAATAAACTTATTTGAATCTAAAAAAGTAATTATAAAAATTATTTGTTTTGTTTAAGTAATTTTTCTAAATTCTGATCAATCGTAATTTTAATCTTCTACCACAATTTTAGCATAGATGATAAGGGGTTACTTATGTATTTAAAATAATCTCAATAGAGTTTTAACAATACAACTTTTCTCAATTTACTATTTCTTTCTCATAATAATAATTATTACTATTATTATTAAAATAAACTTATATTTAAATATTCATGTAGTTTATTAAATTATATATACTAATAATTAATTATAATTATAAAAATGTTAAATACTTTATAAAAGTTATGCTCCTTTTAGTAATTATATGTTCATAAGCAATTTTAATAAATAAAATTTAAATATAATTAAAATTCTTAAAATTATTTATAAAAAATGTATCTAAATGAAAACTATGATTAATCAATGTTACTTATAACTAATGTCACTTATAAAAATCACAATTATATAAAACCACGTTCGTTGATAATTGATTTGAAGGCGCTCTTAATCTTTGATGCACTTATCTTCGTTACGTTCAGTTTATTGGTCGTGATTGATGTATTTGTAATCCATGGAGTGGCAGCAAAGGAGACCAATGTGGGAAAAATGGCAGCCTAGCTAAGAGGGTGAGAATTGAGAAACAAAGAAAAAAAACATAATTTTTACTTTTATTTGTTTGTTCATAATGTTATTTGCAATTATTTATTTACTACAAGAAAATATGAGAATTTTTATAATCATCTCAATGCTTTTCAATGAGTAAATCTTGAAGTATGAAAAGTTTTAGAAAAAAGTAATTATTGATTAAGCTAATTATTCATTATTTGTAAGAAATATATATGTGTTTTTTAAAATACTTTTTGAATCATTTGCATTTGAATTTATTGTTAATAAAAACCTATTAATAAATATAATTTTAAGGATAATTTAAAAATAAATTATAAATTTAAAAAATAAAATATATTAAAATTTTATAGTTAGAGAGAGAATAAACTTCTCTATTAGCTCCTATAATAATACGAGAAATTATTATAAAATCACAAATAAAAAAATTAATTATTAAAAAATTTCAAATAACATAAACATCATAGTAAAACTTGTTAATATTAATTCTTTATATATTTTTAAAATTTTTAAGTAATTAAATTTTTTTATATAAAATATCATAGTAATTCCCCTCAATAATATTTGTTTCTAGATTATTCAAATAACATCTACCAGGTGCTGCGTTGGATTTTTTTAATGTAATCTGAAATTCAATAACTCAACAAGTTTACATAAGATCTAGACATGCAAAAGCTAACCCTCGTCGACCTCTGAGTACGTTGCATTTATTCTATGTCTAATATACCCCATCGTTCCTAAACAGATAATTAGTGTTAATAAGAAAATTAATTAAAATGAATTAGAGATAAATACATAGAAATATAACTTTTTTTAAACATACTCTGATTTATGTGAAAGAATTAATAACATATGGTAAAAAGATAGAAATGAAGTCAAAACAAAAATTAAATACATTGATATGTGAGAATATGAATAATTAAATAGGGATAAAATAAGAAATTAATAAAAAAAATTAAAAATTCTAAATATATTTTATAAAAGGAAAAAATTACACTGAAAAAATGTATCTCATAAAAAAAAAATAACTGCATTACAGATAATATCAATCATTAGTGTTGCAAACCAAAGTCAGTTCATTTCATAACGAGGGCACACAGGTGTTTCAAATCCACATCTTAATTTTTTTTTTAAATTTTTTTAAAAAGAAATTAAATTTACTTATAATATAATAGTAAGACGAAGCCTCTATTTCTCTTAGACGATATCAATGTTATATAGGATGAGCCATCAATTACCGTATAGCGTAAATCTAAACACATACGAGTTAGGATGTCTCCCAAAATACCGCAACTAAAACTATAATAAAATAATACTCTCTAAAGATTAAATATATTTTAAATAATTATATATATTATATTTTTATTAATTAAACTTACGGACAACAATGGGTTTTACCTCTTAATTTTATATGTGGAATGGCTAAACCAATATTAAAATATTATTCTCAGTTATTAAATATCTAATCTACAGTAAAGGTGTGTATGGGTTAGGTTAGGCAGGACAGCTCCTTACCCGAAAAAAGTATGGGTTGTATTTTGTAGCCTGATACTCGGCTCTGCCCAGTAAAAGCTTTAACTATTTCAGGCTGGGTATAGGCGGGTTGGGTATGCCCAAATCATAATGTCATGCTCATATTGTGAGAACAAATCTGCAATTATGAACTTATAAAACAATATCATATTTATGTATTTAAGAGTTAAATAATATATATAATTCATTAAGAATAAGGTAATAAAAAGATAGTAATTAAAGTCTTGAAATCCATTGCATATATAAAAAAATATTAAAATATATAGGGGTCAAATATTTATAGTGTTATTATAACACCAATAATTGAATGCTTAACAAGTAAAGCATATGAATAACTTTAGTATCTATATAATATAAGAATTATGTTCAATACTTTAAAAATTAGTAATGAAAGATGTCAATTAAAGTAAAAAGTATAAAATTATAAATAAAATAAGTTAAAAAAAAATATGAGAAAAATTAAAAAATATAGAGAGAGAGCCAGATCAAATGGGGATATTAGTATACCTTATCTAGTACCTTATTCTACCTAACACTTAGCTAGATCCTATCCTATTTAAATATATTTTTGATAATTTTTTTTAAGTTGAGCTAAAAGATTTTTCTTCGAGCTGGAGCAGGTGTACTAGATTATAGGTATTGTGAATACCCGGAATGCATTGCAGGCCCTAGACCACCAAACCCACTATCTTACCTCTTCCCTCGTTACCGGGTTTCCGCTTGTCTCTCCTCAGTCCACAGTGGCCGGTCGCATCAATCCTTCCACCGATATGTGCGTGTGTGTATATATATAATTTATAAAATATAGAATTTAATAGTTTTAAATAGTTAAAATATGAGAAATAAACATAATCAAATTAAAATTTAAAAATTAAATTACAACTAAATCAAAATTATAAAAAATAAGTTATACTGAATTAAAATTTTAAAATTAAATTAGTTAAAATTATACTAATTAAAAGATTAACTTTTTTTATAATTTTATATGTAATGTATGCAATAGGTAGGTACTTTCTAAAAAATTTGATTTGTTTTTTTAATTCTAATTATCTAACTTTTACTTTTAAGAATATCTTTGCTATTGTCATTCATTATGCTCTTCAATTATAATTATAAAAATGAAAATTAGAGTTGTATAATAGGCAAGATGAGTTAGCTCGATAGTCAACATGTACCTCACTTATATAAATACATAAACCTATTTAAATTTATAATAAGTAGATTGAGCTAAATATATTTGGGCATAAATGGGTATAGGTAACCCATTTATATAATACTAATAATTAATCCATATGTTTCTCTTTTCCAAATCTTCTAATGTACTATAAACTACAAGTATGCATGCGCATATGATTGACACAAAAAATAGAGTTTCAGTTCAACAGTATCATTTCTCGTATTATTTTTGTTATTTTTATTTTTATTATTGCTCTTCATCTTTTTCACTAAATTTCTCACTAAAGAAAACACCAAATAAAACATAATCATTGATCAGCTTATACATAGAAGGGGAAACAAGACCACCGCCATCTAACATTGGCAATCACTTACTATGATAAAGACTAAAACAAACTCTAAAACAACATTAGCCTATGTTGATTATGCCAGATAGAGACCTAACAGGGGTCAAAATGCTGACTTATATTCTTTTTTTTCTTTTTCTTAGTTTTTTTTTCTTAATCACTGTCTTCTACTCTTTAATCTTTAAACTATACGAGGAAATCCTAACTTATTTTATTTAGTAGACCCTATTCTGAAATACCAGAAGAAAAGAGGGGATTACCTCTTGAGACTTGAGGGATACAAGATGATCGAATAGCCATGGTTGCCTTTTGTCTGCAAATGCAAAAGAAAATATCAGAACATCACCATCAGAAGTCTATAATATTTAAAACCCACAATCTCATTTACGATCTGCCACCCAATATTATGCGGTTATGCCCACTGACGTACGTATATTTGGAGAAAGCTGAAATACCATGGTTTCCTTCTACCATTCCCAACCAAAAACCTATTTTAAATATAAGCTCTGAAGTACAGAATCACAAAAAACTCCAGAAATTGTTTGAATTCAAGAGAAAAGGTATTCACATTTTCAGAAGAAAATTTGGATTTAGAAAAGATATTACCAGTGCCTACAGAGATAAAATCTGTAAAATCTTACTAAAATATAATTATTATTAATTATTTAAACATATTTTATACCTAATATAATTTAAAAATAATATTATAAATAAATTTAGTTTATTTCAAGAGAATTAACTATAGTAAAAAAAATTTAACTAAAATTTAAATGAACTCTACCGTAGTTATAAAAAGATTTTCCTTAAAATATAAATAAGGTAATATGATACATGAGTATGCAAAATAAAATCTATTGTGGCAATATACAAATATTCTACACATACATTGAAAGGGGAAGGCTATGCATTAATATAGCTCTACTTAAGTTTATGAAATTTTTCCTAGGGTTTTAAGATGAGAATATACCATAAAAAATATTAATAACCACGGGATGAGACAAATGTCTCAGTAACTATCAATTCTACTCATTATGTATATTAATATGTGCTCATGAGTTGTCAAGTGGAATTTCACAAAATATAATATATATATATAATAATATATTATTATAATAAAATTAAATAAATAACACACCCAAGTTCTTCCCCTCAAACCAACAGAACTGTTTTATTTTCGCTGACCGAACCCATGGATTAATGGTAACTACCCCTCAAACAGTTAACCGATCAAGTGATATGAATATGCTAAAGTTCACAGAGCACCTGACTAGACCATTGATTCATTCCCCCTAGATAAACAGCTAGGGATGTCGTAGCCCTTCGATAAACAGGTGGTGCACGTCTCTCGATAATTTAGTTGGACAAAATCCATCTATTAAGCTCCAATAGAGGTTATACCATATAGTAGAAATACAACTATATCTTCACCCATCCCTCATGCATAATTCTTAAAGTAAACATATTAATTAAAATCTCAATAGCTTGATAATATTACAAAATAGTATTTTTCTCAATATAACTTTCTTCAAATTCTAATATCAGTATATAACAAGTTTAGAATTTCAACTCAAACTTTTTAAATTAAACTTTAAATCCCACGAGATCATTTTCAATAAAAATCATAAAACAAGCTTTCTCAATATAATAATATCAATATTAATATTTATATATATTAAAATACTCACAAACATCATATTAGTACACACAACAAGTAGAAAGTGATTACCTAATTTAGGAATAGGAAAGGGACTGAGAAAGATGACCAAAAAGAGAAAAATTGACTCAATAATTAAGTTTAAGGAATAACTCATGGTCTTAACTCTATTTATAAAGATATAATAATAATTTAAAATTAAAATTCATATCTTATCTTTATTAAAATATTATTATATATAGTAATTTAAAATTTAAACTATATTTTTAAAATTAAATTATATATCTAAATCTGAATTTAAATTTTAATAAATTCTTGACTAATAATAATAATTAAGTCATAAAATTTTAAATAAGATAAAAATAGGATAATATATATATATTATATTTTATTAAAAATAATAAAAATATAATAATTTAATTGGATAATATTTTTAAATTATTGATAAATAATATTTTTTTATTTTATTTAAATATAAGAATAAAAATTAGGATATTATAAAATTTAAAATAGGAACAAGAGATCCTTTTACAGAGAGTAGAGATTCAATGAATGATGAAATAGGAACTTAAAGTCGCAATCCCCTTTCTCAGAGTCTTCCCTATCAAATCTGGACCTAAAAATAGCGTTAAATGCAGTTCATGAATGCGATCTAAAAAGATGACAAGTATGGGAGGCGGACGACTCACGAGAACGGAAGGAGGATAAGAAGAAAACTGATGGTGACAATGAGATCTGTCCATCGAGTTTGTCTATGGAGGTACAGGTGCTGTGCTTCGAGTTTGTCGATGCAGGTGAGATATGAGGTGGTGGAGCAAATAAACTGAGCAATTTCTAAAGTTACTAAAACTCTTATGATAATGTTAGTAATATTAAAAAAAAATATGGGTATGCACAAATAACTTGATGGTACGCATATAGTCTACTTGTATAATTTACTATGCCCGACCATTTAAACTCATTTGTTATAAATTTATTTTAGGTTAGGTCGAAATTGGCAAATTTATATTAGGTTATATTTGATACGCTGACTTTTATTTTGATGGATTAAGAATGAGATTGGGATTAAGAATGAGATTAGATAATACTAGAGGATAATGATATTAGACAATCCCATCTAAATAGTATTAAGTAATTCTAAATATTATTCAGTTTATTATACTAAATATATTAAAATATTCAATTTCAATGTCAATATTAATCTTCACCTTCTCAATGTTATGTCCTAAACGTGGCCTTAAGTTTAGGTGAGTATATAGGCTATGGGTGTTTTACTCAATCCCAACAAAAATAATGATATAATTTGGGATCACATGAAGGTTTGGGTTAAGTAAGAATTTAAAGTAAAAAAAAATAAATAATCACTAATGGATAAGCTGACCAAACAGTCAAAGAAGTCTTACCTCTTAAACCTATAAAGAGTAAATATGAGGTACATCATAAATGATGTTTTTTTATTTATTTAAGCTAATGTCAGCAGTAATAAGAAAAACATTGAACAATGATGGCGATGGTAGGTGGATGGCACTAATATCAGTATAAACTAATAATGTTATTAAAAAGAATAATAGTCGTGACAGTGACAAAAAATAGTATGAAATCAGCCTTGAACTCATATCCAGAGTTAAGGGAATAAAAAATAAATTAATATGTAAATAAAATCTCAAACTGTAGCTCAAAATTTGGCTGATAGTTTTATCTCTCAAGATATTTTATTTAAATATAAAAAAATTAAAATAATTATTCACAATAAGTTAACCATTTTTCTCTCAAATAAAGGGTCATAAATTCTTACTAGATTATTTTAGATTTAGAATTTAATTCATAAAAAAAATATTTATATTAAGAGGAACAATTATATACCCTATTTAAAATTAAATACCGTATAAAATAATCTAAAAAATAAAATTTAATAACATATATAATTTATAGTTGGTTTTATCCTCATAAATTTAAAAATTTAGAATGATTCATTCCATATCCATGATTCCTTCCAGCTATCTTACTCATGTTTTAGATCCCTCCCAGCTCCATGATTCTCCTCACCAACTGCACTAACTATGTATATAAATATGTATATATATGTTACACAAACACACCACACAGACAAACACACACAACGGTTAAAAATAACGAATGTAATTAGAAACGACACCAAGAAGATGAGGAAGGGTTAAGTAAGAAGTTGAAATTAAGTGGATAATCAGTCTATAGTTGGTCAGTTGACCCAACATCCATGGAAGTCTTACCTGTTAAGACCCAAGAAGATGAGGTACCTGAAGGGTTGAGCTTTGTTTATGGGGCATATCCTGCAATTTTCCCCAAAATAACTCTCTGCGCTCTTGCCCATCAACACTTACTTATTAATTACAATTACAAATCACTTCTAATATATTTTATCAAAATAAAAAAATAAATTTTATTAATTTTCTTTAAAATTTAATAATTTAATAATTTTATTTCTATTTAATATACTCCTTTTAGTCATTTTTATAAGTATGATTATATATATAAACAATAATTTATATTTATCTAAAAAATTAATATATATTTTTTCATTTTTATTTTTAATTAATTACATGTCTATCTCCCTCTTTTTTCCACTCATTCTCTCTCACCCATCTCTTATTATTGATAAATTTTAAAAAAATAGATAAATATGATAAATAGATTTTATATCTAAAATAAATATCAACTCTTTAATTATATCATATTTTAATGACCGAAAGAATATTATATACCATGTGCTCCATAGTAGTATAGCAAATTAGGAATTTTAATTTTTTATAAAAAGTATTTTAAAATGTCACTCTATTATTTAAGTGCCTATTTGGAAAATCTCCAAATTAAATTTTAAAAGGCCTTCTGGTTCAAGCTTTGGTTTTAAATTTTTTTAAAACAAACAGTCATATTTGTCTAAAAAGGCTTTTAGATTAAACCATAGTTTAAATTTTAAAAGGCCTTATGGTCCAAGCCTTGGTTTGAATTTTTTTTAAAACAAACAGTTATATTTGTCTAAAAATACTTTTAAATTAAACCATAGTTTAAAATAATAGTTTTAGATAAACTATTAAGACTAGCTTCTGGAACAGTAAAATAGTTTATGGATTATCCAATTACTATTTTATCCTTATTTTTTTCTTACACTCTCTCTCCTGTCTTTTCTCTCTTCTCTACCCTATCTGCTCTTTGCTCTCTGCTCTCTCTTCTCCCTTCTCTTCCCTCTATTTTATCTCTTCTCTCTTTTCTACCATCTCTCATATCTCATATTTTTAATAAAATCATACTCTTTCTAATAATTTTCTAATTACAAAAGTCCTTCTGATAATAATTATTTAAACACTAATTTATTCAAAATCACTTTTTTCCATAAACTCTTTTTTAAAAATTATTTAAAAATCCTTTTTTATAATTTATTTTCTAAACTTTCGTCGAAATAGGCCTTAAGATATAAATAATGTGAAATATAATATTTTAATATATATATATATATATATATATTACATATTTAAAAGTTTAGAGAGATTTATTATTAAAGTTTTAAAGATTATATATATATGGTATAAAATTGAAGGGTTATTTTACTATAAATTATAGTATTAATGAATTATGAATAATTTAATTCTCGTAGACTATAGGCCTGTTTGGTTTCATTGAAAATCATGGTTTTAAAAATTCTTTTGAGCAAAATTTAAGTTTGAAAAATTTTTAAAACAAATAGTCATATTTGTTCAAACAGATTTTTGAATTAAACCATGATTAAAAATTAAAATTTTAGATAAGCTGATCAGAGTAGTTTATATAATAGTAAAAGAGCTTATGAACTAACCAATTACTATACTATCTTTACTTTTTCTTACACATTTTATTCTACTTTTTCTTACACCCTCTCTCCTCTTATATCTTATCTCTCCTCATTTAATATTCATACCATTTTTTGTAATTTACCAATAATAAAAATACTTTTAGAAATAACTATCTAAATACTCATTTATTTAAAATTACTTTTTTTTCATAAATTTTTTTATAAAAATTATTTTCTATAACCTACCTAATTTTTTTTCCATAAATCTATTTTTAAAATCTTATACACACATTATATATTATGATGGTCGAGGAACTCTGTTTAGTTTGTCAGAAACAAAAATCTCTATCAAGCCTTGTTAATGGTACAGAGACCAACTTTAATGTTGGTAAGAAAGAGACCATTATTTTTTATTTTAGCATAAAAAAGAGATCAACCAACTTTAATCATTGCATTTTAGAATTTTAAAGTCTATGTATCTATGCATGCGTGTTCCTTATATGCCCTAATTTTAATCCATTTGAATGAGTCTCCTCGTTCATATTTCAAAGAAAATTATTAATGGAAAAATTTGATGATATTTTTTTATTTAATTAAATGTATAATCTCTTTTAAAATTTAAAATATAACAAAATTTTATCTTTTTTAATAAATATATTTCTCAAAATTTAGGCTCGTATTATCTTTCTTATAAGATGAGGTTGTTTATCATGATCAACTAACATCTTATTAGAAAAAATGCTTGATGATAATGGAAAATGCTTTTATTACATAAAGTTTGAGATATAAATTTTTTATATATTTCTGTTATTATTATTGCTTTTTATTTCACAATATATATTTATTTTTATTTAGGAATACAATATATGTTTTTCATATAAAATATAATATTCTTTTCATTTTTTATTTTTTTAAATTACACAATATTTTGGTTTAAAATATACGCAGTCTTCTTCTAAAACTAGGAGTAGTATCTAACTTTTTTTTTTCAGAACTACTCAAGGGAACATTCATAAAATTTATAGAGAGATTTGATTAATCAGGTTGTTGAGCAGATGAGAATATAGAACGCTAAAAATTATTTTATAATTTTAATTAATGCCTTAATTTGGTCGGACTTAGAGGTTTCCTTAACTACGGGTTTGACTTTGAATGGCTCTTCTTACACTTATTCACAAGTAATTAATTATATTTCTTCTTCTACAAACTTCTGTTTGTTCACATTTAGATCGAAAAACAGAATACAATAATAATCATATTCCCCAAAGATTCTTTCTTCGCAATGTAGACATATGAATCATAACAAACAGGTCATATATATATATATATATATATATATGACCTGTTTGTTCTTCATTTGTGACACGATAGTTATCCGTTCACCAAAATAAAACAATAAAAATCGATATTTGTATCCATATATCTATAATTTTTAATAATGACAAATAAATAACAAATTAATTAATTAATCTATTGAAATTATGACCCAATCTCAGGCTTTGGGGCATTATGCGTTTTCAGAGTCAAATCCCCCACATTTTCTTCATCTATTCAAGAGTAATTTTATATTTTCACATATATTTATAAATGATATATTAGATCTCTAGTTCAATCTGTCTTTTTCAATATTCAGATACTTAAATCATCTTTACGAAATTGAAATAGACTTATCTTATCTTTTTCCCTTCTTAATAATGACAAATAAATAACTAATTAATTAATTAATCTATTGGAATTAATTATCTCAATCACTCGAAGCTTTAGGCAACTTCTATTTAGCTTGTCATTTCTACAACACAATTCCTAATCTTTTTCTCTCGATTACTTCGTGGCTATATAATTCATCTTTGGAATATTATTAATAATCATAAATTAAGTGCGATTTTCTGTTGTTCAGAAATCCCTTTCGAGAAGAGTTTATTTTCTCTAGAGGGAGAGAGATGAAATTATTTATTTAGTTTGTTGGATCATTTTTAAAATTCTTAAGAAAAAATATATATCTCTTAATACAACAACTTGAAGATAGAAAGTTGGTATATTGACTTCTCTACATCCTTGACCAAACTGAGCTATGTAAGTTGTTTTCCACATATTATAGGCCATCTCCCCATTTCTAAAAATATCTTGGAAATAAAAAAAATCACGAATAAAATTAATATCATAAGTTATAATTATGATATGGCAACTTTGAAAAATATTATTGATAGCCTTTTTTCCCTTAAGAATTTTATAATTTGCTTAGTATTTTTTTTCATTAAATTGAAGTCTTTAAGTAAAATTTCACTATTATTAATTAATATAAAAATAAAGAAAGTAAAATTTCACTATTATTCTTTTTTCTTGACCAACCAGAATTAATTATTTGTCCGTACCATGTATATAATATAATCTACGAAGATGGATTTAGCCACTTGCCCACTAATAATTAAGTACTACTAACCCTACATTATTATCGTTTCCGTACTCTATCATACCAAAACACATACTCCACAAATAAAATAATATCTATAAATTATACTTTTTTAAAAAAAAAAAGTCAATGAAATTGCGTATTCTTCTATTTTATTTTGAAAATTTATACTCTTCTCCTATAAAATACAAAAAAAAAAACAAAGCACATCATATAAACATATATTACTGCAAGATGAGTTATATATATATATATATATATATATGTATATATGTATATGTATTTCAATTAATTATATATTATATTTATAATAGAAATGTATCTGAAAAATGTAAAAAACAATCCAACTCTTAAAATTTAGAGTGATATAAGTTTATCATTTCTAAGGTAAAAGCAACCCATTTCTTTAATAAGTTATATCTTTAATTAAAAAAAAGATATTATTCTTGAGTTGAAAATGATAATTAATTAGCTAGAAGGAGGGATTTAAGCTGATTTATTGGGGCCATATTCCTAGACACTCTTAAAATAAAATCTTGCAGAATATATATACATTCGACCTTTGGCTTTTATCAATTTATTTCGAAAATGTGATAGTCATAGTTTTCAAATACTGTTGACTTTTGAATAATGTAAATTTATGCAATAATTGATATATAATTGTAATTAAAGAATAATAGCACGCAATCCAAATTTTTTCAAATAAAATTTAATAATATGCTTATTTTTTTTTTAAAAAAAAAAATCTTCTCTGTTCAGATTACATTTTCACGAATCTATTAGGTGGAACAAACCCTATCAAGTCTCGTTTAAACTATTTGTTGCCACTTTGCTACTTATCAAACCACAAAATTCATCGATCCTTATTTTCTCCAAGGCTCTGACTACGTACGCGTAAGAGTTCCCTTCATGTAAGAAAATTATATATATATATATATATATATATATACCTATTTAAGTAAACAAATATATAAAACGAATCTGTGTGCGTGTTTTTGAAACTTTGAACGTATTAGAATTTGAATTTTTGGATGTAAATTAAAGTTTGTATGACTAGCTAGATACTTTGGTACATAAATACCCTCAACTAATAAAATTAAATAAAAGATTTTTTTAATACAATATTCTATTCTTAATATAAAAATTAGTTAATTAGAGAGTTAGATTTAATTCTTAATATAAGACCTTAATTTATTTTATATATAATATTTATCAATTTTTTAAACTAATTTATCTAATTTATAAATTATATATAATCTAATATATATATTTGTTTAAATTAACTAATTAACTCTTATATTAATAATTAGATAGAGTAACTCTTGATGTAGTGATGTACCTATGAGATGAAAAATACAATTACTTTTTTTTAAAAAAATAAATAAATCATAAGCAATGAAACTCTTGATTTCTACCTATAGGTCATCCTATTTCCTCTAGGCTAGCATTATAAATGGTTTAAATATATGGGAAAAAAGACATATAAATACCTCTGAAATATGATAATTTTAAAATTATCCTTCAAAATGTCTTAATTTATATGAAGTTTTTAGGGACCATCCTGAAATTATTTTTTTTTTGTGAAATGACTAATTACCATTACACACAAAAAAACAAAAACAAACAAAACTCCTACCATTGTCGGGCACCAATCGTAAGGAGCTTCATTCGCTAGCCGCTAGAGAAGTTTTATACAAAGGTTAGTTAAGGGTAGGTGGGATTTGATCATTGGTCGCTAAAACCATTGAATGCAAATTACAAACCATTGAGTCACTAAAACCTATTAATAAACAATGTGATACAAAGTATTATATAAGATACAGCTAAATAAATAATAAATTTTAATAATAGCAAAGTACCATATAACTTCTAGATGTTATTTCTCATATATATTTAATATTTTAATATTATTTATAATATAATTTTATTTATAATATTTTAATTTGTATCAATTTTACCGATATCTCAAACGTCCGTTAAATATGGGGTTTTTTTCACTTCCACCTCGACAGCGTATTCTTCCTCCTTCACCACCGGCTTCACCTCTGTACTCCGATCCCACTCACAATCTGCTCCATATGCAACTCTTGAGACCAACATCACCACGCTAGGGTTAATTGATCACTATTATTTTATTTTATGAACACTGGGTATGTGGGAAGATTCAGGGAATGATTTAAACTTGTTTAGTAGTGCCCCTTTAACTGGGCATTGTGGATTCCAGAGTTGTATGGATCTAAGCTAATCCGAATTCTTATTATTATCCTTCATAATATTGGGTTTATGTGAGTGTTGCTTATCTTCATCGTCTTATGTGAGTGTTGCTTATCTTTTCTGCTCCTCCGACGTCCCTCCACACAACTGTAGCCTACAAGCTCCAACGGTTAACACACACCCAACAAAAAAAACCAGTTCAGAAAACAAATAAAATCCGAGAGAAAAGGAAGAAACTTGATGGCTATGGAGTAAAATCGAAGCTCTGAAATCTCAAAAGGGACGATCAGAAAGAAAGGTTACCTTACTCGAAGAATTTTGGTGATAGAAATTTGCACTTTGCTCATATGGCTTCTGGAAATCAGATGCAAAGGTCTCCGTCGGCGGTGGTGCTCAAGTTTTTGTCGGTGAAGGAGGAAGAAGATGATGTTGGGGTGGAAGTTAAAAAGAATTGCCTCCCTATCTACTTTTTTAAAGGATGTTCAGGGTCAGTTAAATACGAGTAAAATTGATCTAAATTAAATAGATAAAATATAAAATTGTTTTATAAATAAGATTAGAATACTAAATATATCTCAAAAATAATATTAGGACACTCAATATTTTACCCTTTAATAAATGACAAGAACAATTGAGGAGCTCCCTTCAGAGACCAGTAGTGGTGGGAGTTTTTGTTTTTGTTTTTGTACATGAGGGCAATTATGCATTTAAAAGAATTAATTTTAGAATGGTCCCTAGACTTCATAGGAATTAACCCTTTTAAAATTCTTAATATTCCAAGGTGGTTATATGCTTTTCTCCCTTAAATACGAATCATTTTCATCTCTGTCTTCTCCATAGGGGCCAAACAACAACAACTAATATATAATGATGAAATCTAACTGAGTCTTCCTTTACCCACTTCTAAATTCCCCTAAGAAAAACAAAATTGAGAGGCCAGGTGGTGATAATCGAATCCATCCAAAACAGGAGAAACAGTTAAAACCTAAAAGGATGCAACGCCACCTTCTCCAGCGGGGACTGAAAAAGCAAAGAAGGACGGCCACGGCGGAGAAAACGAAGAACAAATGGCAAAAAAGACCCACAGAGAGAGAGAGAGAGAGCGGTTTAGAGGTTGCGATGCCATATTACAAAAATAAAAGTCAATTTTCATTAACACATACATGTTCACTAATTAAGTGTTTTAGATACGGCTGCAAGTCACTTAGCATATACAACACTCCTAAAAACAATATACAACTTGTAGTTAATTAGGTACTAATCCTACATACATATATATATATATATATATATATAACTTCGTCAACCAAATACATTACTCAACAACTCTACAAAACTTAATTAATTAACTTACACAAATTTAAACTCTCTACTTCTTCCTCTATTAATAACTAGACGCTATTTCATATATGAAACACGAACTTCAAAACAGAGTTATAGTGTATATATTTACAATATATAGACGTGACATTCGCATTAAAAACAATACTATATTACTTTAAATTCCGGTTGAGACATTAACATCACATTCCACTGTTGCCATTATTAAAACCCTTCTCTTAGATAATGCTCGTATTTCCTTTTAGATTTTTGCAGGACAAACATCGAAACGACGAGCTACGAACCACCAACTCCACCATTATTCTATTAACCATCTTTCTCTCTCTACGGTTTTATTGCCTATAAATCCATGCAAGGATATAACCTGTTTCTTCCATAGATAGCATCGAACTCGTTCATCGATCATCTCCTCAAAGGGTTCAGATCTGGTTAACCCTCATTATTCTGAGCAGAATGGGTAGTGAAGGTTACAGAGTGGTGGAAAAGAGCTTTAAAGTGACGGTCACGAAGGAGGAGGTGGTGGCTGCGGTTTTGCCGTTGCAAGAGCATTGGCTTCCTCTCTCCAACCTCGACCTCCTTCTGCCGCCGCTAGACGTCGGAGTTTTCTTTTGCTACAACAAGCCTGCGGCCACCACCGGGACTACTGCGGTGGTGGGGGCTCTGAAGAAGGGCTTGGCTGAGGCTCTGGTTTCGTTCTATGCCTTGGCGGGTGAATTGGTGACCAATTCGGCCGGCGAACCGGAGCTCCTCTGCAACAACCGTGGGGTTGATTTCGTGGAGGCTGAGGCTGACGTGGAGCTGAGAAGCCTCGACTTGTACAACCCTGATGATTCCATTGAAGGCAAGCTTGTTCCTCAGAAGAAACACGGCGTGCTTGCTATTCAGGTGACATCTCTTACTCCGGTCTATTATAAACACGTAACAAACTGTAAAGTTAAAAAATATTATTACTGTTATTATCATAAGAATGATAACATCAGGCTTATAAGAAAAAATATTATCCTAATTAATTATGATATATAAATAATTATTTTCTGTGAAATATATAATAATTATAAAATAATTATGTGAACCGATAATTAATTTATGAATTACTATATATCCTACAAAAATTATTTTAATGAATTTTGTATAACTAATAGAGATTATTATTATAATATATTTATTATACTAAAGAAGATCGATATTATTCTTTGGTAATTGCTACTCGTCCTTTTTATAATACATGGTTTAGAGTTTAATGACCTAAACCTTAGTAAATGATCTTTTAAAAAATACCCCTATTTGATTAATTAAGGCCAAATTTAGAAATAACAAAAACAATTATTCAGATACAAACAAGCTCCCTTGATCTGCCTAATTTCGACAACGTAAAATTACTAATCTTACATTATCATATTTGATTATCTTATTTATAAAAAGGTAAACTTTATGTGATTATTATTTGTCTCCTTATGATTAGGTTCTAAACAATTACGCGATTTTACAACAATATAATATTATAAATTTTATTTTGTTACGTTAGAACAGTTTGCAGATTGGACACTAATTATGATTTTAATAAATGACAAATAAATAGTTTTTTTAACTTATCATACACGTATTATATCATTTCCAAAAAAAAAAATACTCACTACATTTTCATTGAAGAAAATAATAAGAAGGATATAGGAAAGCACATGTCATCTAATCTAACCGTGATCTATTATGAAAGCTTACAAAGAGGCGAATTATATTTTAATTATAAGATTATTAAGCTTGCAAGAATGAAACACTGCAAAAAATTAATTTATTAGTGAAGCTGTCTTAATAACTGTTAATTAATATAATCATATCATTGAGACCCTTTCTTAGCAATGATTATGCATATATATAGATATATACTCCTTTGTATAGGACTATGTCACAATTATGGATAAGGTCTAACCCGGTTAGATTCTAATCATGATTAGTTCAATCTAACCACAATTCATATAATCGTGATTTTACCATATTATCCTTTCAAATAAGCTGATCATATATGAGTTGTTGGTGGCAGTTCCATATCCCTTAACCTACCACAAACTGAAGCCAACTATATCCTCCATGCAATAGATAGTTTGGTTTAGGCAGGTTTGTGAAAACTAATTAATATATATATATATAGTTTATTTGATATTTTTTAATATTGTAAATTTATTTTTTAAAAAATAATTCTTTACTTTTAAATAGAATTTATCTAGCAAATATATTAATTTTAATATATAATTATAAAAAATTATTAACGTTTATACTTTATATTTTCAATAACTTTTCAGTTTGTTATTCTGATTATTTGGAAAAAAAAAATATTAGCACCCCTTCAAATTGTGTAAAAAATAAATTAACAGATAATATATAAATTTTAAAAAAATATAAACATATATATAATTTAAATATTGTTGCCAGCTATTAAATATCAAATCTACACATTGCAGGCAACATTTCTTAAGTGTGGTGGCTTAGTAGTGGCGTGCTCTTTCGATCACCGTATTGCCGATGCATACTCAGCCAACATGTTCCTCGTATCTTGGGCCCAATCGGCCCAGCCCACCAAGCCCACTATCTCAGCTCCCCACTCTCGACCATGTTTCCGCCGGTCTATCCTCAGTCCACGGCGGCCCGGTCGCATCGATCCTGCCATCGACCGCATGTTTGTCCCAGTCTCCGACCTGCCTCCTCCTAAGCAACCCAGTGCCGAATCCGAATTCGACCCTGTCATCAGTCGGATCTACTACATAACTGCCGATGAACTTAGCCACATTCAATCACTCGCGAACTCATCAGGCTCAAACGGCGTCGTCAGCGGCGTGAAGCGAACAAAACTTGAGTCTTTCTGCGCCTTCCTGTGGAAGATGGTTGCTGTGAGTGTCAAGGGCAAACGAGTCATAACAAAAATGGGAATTGTGGTGGACGGAAGGAGAAGGCTAAGCAATGGTCGTGACAAACAGAAAGCTTCTCTCATGGGATCATATTTTGGAAACGTACTTTCGGTGCCGTACGGCCAGAAGTCGGCAAGGGAGCTGACGGAGAAGTCGTTGAGTTGGGTGGCCGACGAAGTTCATGGGTTCTTGGAGGACGCAGTGTCGGAGGAGCATTTCCTGGGCCTCGTAGATTGGATGGAGGCTCACCGCCCTAACGGTGCGGTGGCGAAGATATATTGCGGCGGCGGAGAGGAGGGAGAAGAAGAAGACGGGCCAGCTTTTGTGGTTTCGTCTGGGCAACGATTCCCAGAAGAGAAGGTGGATTTCGGGTGGGGGAGGCCGGCGTTTGGGTCGTACCATTTCCCTTGGGGCGGGGACGCCGGATATGTGATGCCGATGCCGAGTCCGGCAGGGAAGGGTGATTGGGTTGTTTACATGCACCTTCGAAAAGGACAACTGGAGAAGATAGAGTCTGAAGCCGGTCATGTGTTTAGACCCCTGACCTGGGATTACCTTGTTAATTGAGAGAGAGAGACACACACATATATTATAATATACTTATATATATATATATATATATATATATATATATGTACCTGTGGATATTATTAATGTGCATTATCATGAATGTGTGATTTGAATAAAGGTGCTACACCATTAGTGCAATTTTACTTCGTACGTCAATATAATTTTCATTTGAAGTATTAATATTATATTATCAGCGATTTTCTTTTTCACAGAACTTTTTTTTGTTTGTTTACTAGGGAAGATAATAATTCTATTAAAACCAACACTAGAGAGACATAAGGCATATTTAAACAAGAGTTTATAAAAAGATTTATGAAAAAAAAAAGATTTTTGAATATATTTTAGAAAATAATTTTTGGAGAAAAATTTATGAAAAAAAGTAATTATGAATAAATGAGTATTTAAATAGTTATTACCAAAATGACTTTTGTAATTGTAAAATTATTAGAAAAAGTATGATTTTATTAAAAATAAGATAGATGAGAGAGCGTCGAGAATAAAGATAGTGTAGATAAGAGATATGGGAAAATAAAGATGATAGACAAAAAATATGAAAGAGTAAAAAAGGTGTAAGAAAAAGTAAAAGTAAAATAGTAATTTGGTAATTCATAAGCTATTTTACTGTTCTATAAGTTAGTTTCAGTAGTTTATTAAAAACTATAGTTTTAAATCATAGTTTGATCAAAAATCCATTTTGAAGAGAGATAGGAGATGATAGAGAATAAAGATAGTGGAGAGAAAAGAGGAAAGAGGGTATAAGAAAAAATAAAAGTAAAATAGTAATTGGGTAATCCATAAGCTCTTTTACTGTTTCAGAAGTTAGTTTCAATAGTTTATCCCAAACTATTATTTTATACCATAGTTTGATAAAAAAAACTCATTTGAATAAATATAGCTGTTTATTTTAAAATTTTCTTAAACTAAAGTTTAGGTTAAAAACTCTTTTAAAATTATGGTTTGGATACTTTCCAAATATACTAATGGGCATATTTGGATAAGAGTTTCTAAAATTGTTTATGAAAAAACATGGCTTTTAGACAATTTTTATAAAAGGGGTTTTAAAAAAGAGTTTATGGAAAAAAGTGATTTTGAATAAATGAGTGTTTGGATAATTATTATTATAAGGACTTTTGTAATTAGAAAATTATCAAAAATTGTATGATTTTATTAAAAATATGATAGAAGAGAGAGAGGAGAGAAGATAGAGAGTGGAGAAGATAAAAGATAGAGAGTGGAGAGATGAGAGATGATGGAGAAGAGATGAGAGATGATGGAGAAGAGAGATGAGAGAGAAAAGTAAGGATTAAATAGTAATTTCATAGTCTATAAGCATTTTTATTATTCTAGAAATTAGTCTAAATAGTTTATCCAAAATATTAGTTTCAAACTATTGTTTAGTCCAAAAATTCTTTTAGACAAATCTACATGTTTGTTTTAAATTTTTTCTAAACTAAAATTTAGACTACAAATCTTTTTAAAATTTTAATTTAGATACTTTTCAAATATACACAATAAAACTCGAAATGAAAGGTTCTAAATAAATAACTGTTAAAAATCCCTTAAAAACCTAACCCTAAAAAAAGGATTAGAGGGAAGTTGCCGCTGTCAATGACTAAGCCCCAATTCTTTTTAGTAAAATTTATGTTATAAATGATAAATATTAAACTTATATTTCTTAAAAATATGAGTTTAATTCTAATTATTATTATAAAAAAATTTTAGTAAGTAATCTTATAAATCTTTTATAAACGCTCTCTGAATTTTAAAACTATATCATGACTTTGGTAGGGAGCCGATACTAAATTTACTTAAATTTTTTTATATAAAAAAATAATTAAAAACTATTTTTTTTGTTATTACAATTAAAAACTAATCCTTTGAAGCCATAGATAGCCCATATTATCTTTTGGATAAATCTTTGGTAAGGAAAGAGGCCTCAGGCCCAAGAATTTCACAAAAATATTTTGTCATGGAGGGGATGCTTTTCAGAGTTTTCTCCCTTTGAGAGACAAGAAATTATTTATTGATTTGATAAATTTAAAATAGCTAATCTTAAAGAGACTAATTGGGAGAGAAGTGTCTCCAGTAACCTCCCTCTCCACTATTGGATTAACTTTCAATAGTTGAGATTTAATATATCTTATAAAAATATTGTTATAGTATTAAATAATAAAAAACAGATAAATTTCATTTGAATAGTTCACCAGTAGTAATGTATTTTTATTAAAATATTTATTATTTAATAGTATAATAATATTTTTATAGGATACTAAATCTCAACCATTGAAAAATAATCTAATGGTGAAGATACTAAGTGGAGAGTAAGCGGAAGGGGAGGTTAGTGGAGACACTCCTCTCCCTACAATTTTTATAAGCAATTTTGATTTTTTTTAATGATTTTTCAAAAACTAAAATCAAAACTATTCAATTTTAGAATACTCTTCTTTCAAAATAATAACAAATTAAAAAAGATGCGCCATTTTTTACTTATAAGATATTAAAATGTTACTTTTTTTTATGTAGAATTTAATGATCAAAAGAAAAAAGAAAAACATTGGGAGGTTGAGCATTAGAGAAATGTGTTGGTTTTTTAAAGTATTTATTTAATATTTTGTATGGGAATCTTCTTTATTAATGAAAAAAATCCTTTAACACATGTGTAATTAATAAGGGGAGTTTAGGGTACTTCCTCTAAATGTAATTGATAAAGTAAGAGAATTAAGATTCAAATCCTACTTTATTAAAAAAAAACCCTTAAAAAGAAGCATTTTAGTCGCAAAGTTTCAATCCATATCAATCTATTATTTAAATGCTTAATAATATGATTTAAAAAAATACGGATGTAAAATGAATGAGAATTTAGGGGGGAAATTATTATCAATTTGGTAACCAAAATAGGTCTTAATTACGTACGTTTATAATTAAAACATAATTTTGTTTAATAGCTTTTATATTTAAGAAGGGAGGGGAGGATGAAACATGCATGAATGAAGTGAACAGAGACCAGGTTTTGCTGGTGACATGAACATAGACCAATTTATTACTTGTACTCAAAAACTTATCAGAATCGAAATTATGGGTGGTGACATGAATGGATACGGACCTATTCAACACAACACATAATGCAATTTGTTTGAAAGCAAGAGCAGCCTAACCTAATCGTCGACATCCATATCTTACCATAAAAATGGGAAGAAAGAGGCACAAAAGATGGATGTCCATTCATAAAGTGCCTCACATACATATAAATTAAATGAACACAGAACAGCAATACATATAATAATAATAATAACTTCAATTTGGACACTTCCCCACGTTTGTGTATGTCGACCTTTCTGACGCGACACTTGAATTTTTTTTTTTTGTTTCATATTTTATTCTATTGTTTGACTGAGAAAAACTAGGTAATTATCATTATTCTGTTTATATAAAAGTCTTCATGAGAAATTTCTTGACGAAAATGATTTAAATTAAAATACCAATATTCTGTATCTGTATGAAATTATAAAGAGTATTGGCACCTTTTGTTAAAGGAGAATTATAACACTGTCAATATATCAACCAATATATATAATAAAATTATTAAAAAAATTAGCAGTCATAAATAATTCAGATGTCTCGTTAATTTCATAAATATTCAACGTGGGTTTGCAGTACACATGTGAATATATTGTCTGCAGAATGATAATATTGACTTGTTGGTGACCACATGATTAGTTCCTCAACGGAGGGGAGATTCCCACCATTCCTGGCCCCAAACTTTTCAAAATTGACACAACAAATGCTTGTCATTGGCATATATGAAAGAATCCTGATTTTATTCTAAATTAATTGTAAATAATATACTTAGACGATTTAATTCTGTGTCAGTGTTTTGTTAGGAGAGAATTGACATATTAATTTTAATTGGTTCTAATAGAAACTTTGAAGTAAATAAATTAAAAATTAATAAAAACAACTTTAAGCTTTTCATATATATATTTTTTTTCTTTAGAAAAAAAGCATGAAGAAGAACCAAAGTTGTTACTTTCAATATATGGGGTGCAAAAGTGAACACCATCACAAGAATATGAAGACGACAAAACCCTCAATTCATCTGCAACTCTGTACAAAGCAAAACAACAAATATTGAAGTATGCAGTACATCACACAAAATTGTAGCCATTACATCATCATTAAAAAAGGCAAAAGCAAAATAGAGAGAGAGAGAGAGAGATAAAAACAAACAAGTTGATCATGCTCAAGATTACTGTAAGCATCGTCCATACATTTACAAGTGTGTAGCTAAGGTAGAGGCTAAGCATATCCCTCAGAGAGATTGCTTTCATATAAAACCTTCCAATCACAAATCTCTCCCTATCTTCTCTAAAACACATGTGCAGCTAGCCATAGCACTACGTACCTACACTTTCAACACCACCACTCATATATATATATATATATATATATATATATATATATCTTCTCTTTTTAATTTCCTCCTTATTCTTCAATCTTCATCCCCAGAGAAAAACCACCCATTACCCATCTTCTCTCTTTTTCCGTCCCAATCTTCATCCCCAGAGAAACTAGAAACAAAGAGAGAGAAGGAGAAGGAGAAGGAGAAGGACCCAATTGCCAATTAGTTTCATTGATCTTGAGAGATGTCTGGTGTTCTTCTTTGGGTGACATCATGTGGGCCCAAAGAGAACGCCATTAAATCTTTGTTGGGAGGATCATCATCAGTTAGAAGTGGGAGATTTTCGCAGAGAACTGTGGTTTCTGCGTTGTCGAGTGTATTTGCAGATCCTTCGAGATCGTCCGAGGAGAGAGTGTACGAGGTGGTGCTGAAGCAAGCAGCTCTGGTAAAGAAGCAGCAGAAGAATATAACACTAGAAGCTGATCCTTACACTGAAGCTGATCTCACCAATGGAGATCTCTTGAATGCTGCTTATGATCGCTGTGGTGAAGTTTGTTCTGAGTATGCCAAGACCTTTTACCTCGGTTCGTATATATATAATATTACTACTTTCTCTCACTCATTTTCATGGATTTCTAATTTCCAACGAGTTCAAATTCTGGAACTCACAGCATGATGCCATTCAGAGGTAACCTCAAAGCATCGAGATTGTTGTCATGTAACTTAGAAATCATGAGTTCAAATTCTAGAAAAATACTCTCCGCTTGTGGAGATAATTACGGCTAAGTAAATCTATCATTTCGTAAACTCCAACTAATGGAGCCTTGTGTTTGTTTATCGGTTTACTCCATTAGCTTGCGATTTGAAGAGCTTCTTTATTATCCAGAGAGGATAATAATGACATCTCTTGACTGGAGACAATTTTACTGAAGAATCAATTAAAATAAGTACTAAAAAAAGTATTCAGCATAGTTATAATGCGTGAGCTGATTTGTCGCTTTCAAATGCAAATTGCAGGAACACAATTGATGACAGCAGAGAGAAGAAAGGCAATATGGGCAATTTATGGTATGTGTGGTTGCTCTCAGCAAACAAGTTCGCTATAAATTAATTAAATGAGTGGTCCCTGCATATTTGATGATCATATATATAAGAATATGAATATATATATATATATATATATGAAAAATTGCAGTGTGGTGCAGAAGGACAGACGAACTAGTGGATGGGCCAAACGCTTCACACATAACTCCAAAAGCCTTAGACAGGTGGGAGCAAAGGCTAAGTGATGTTTTTGCAGGTCGTCCTTATGATATGTATGATGCTGCCCTCTCTCATACAGTCTCCAGATTCCCAGTTGATATTCAGGTAGTTATACTTTTGACTTGTTTTTAAGCCCCTTCTTGAAGCTAGCTTAGAGATTCATTATTAACGTTTGTTTTTCAATAGTTAAAGTAATTTTGTTTATCTTTTAACACTTTTGGAATGATAATATGGATGGATGAAAAATTTATGTATACCTAAAACTTCTAACCCACACAAAAACTTTTAAAATAAAATTTAACCCATATTATTATATTATTATTAGAGTTTTAAAAAACTTGAGACATGAGGGATCCCATGAAGCACATGGATCATAAAGTGAAAAGATAGAGATGAATCAACTTTCAATCGTACGTGAGTTTAGCTAGTGAAAGTATGAGACATGTGACTATTTAGAGCATGTTTAATCCCTAGGGAGTATTATTTTATTGTAGTTCTAGTAACAGCGCTTGGGAGGTATTATAGCTCTTAGGTACCTATATTTTATATTTAAGGATAATTGACTGCTCGCCCTATCTAACATTGATATTGTCTAAAAGGAAGGGAGACTTTATTCTACCCTTAAATTGTAGGTGAGCTCAACTCCCTTAAAAAAAATTATTGTGACGAAAAAACTTTGAATAGTTGAGATTCAAAAGTATAGTGTTATGAACTATCCATCAAGTTTTGACCATTTGAATTTATACTTTTATTATTTAATATTATAAAATATTGTTAAAGAATATTGAATCTCGACCATTGGAAGTTGATTCAATAGTAGTGATGCTAAATAGAGAGTAAGTGGAGAGGAAAATAAATAGCCCTATGTGTTTTGTCTCCCTTTATATAAAGTCATTTTATAGAATCCAAATTAGAGTTTAATGAGCATAATACTAAATCCTATCTTATATATTGAACTTAATAATACTTCATTGATTCAAAAGGTAATTTCAAGTTATTCTTTAGATTAATTCTAAATTGATGCGTACATGTGTGTATTAATAAGGGTATATGTGTGTCTGATGAACTGTATATAGCCATTCAAAGACATGATAGAGGGGATGAGGCTAGACTTGAGGAAGTCAAGATACAACAACTTTGACGAGTTGTATATGTACTGTTACTACGTTGCTGGCACAGTGGGGCTCATGAGTGTGCCTGTGATGGGCATTTCTCCACAATCCGAGGCTTCCACTGAGACTGTTTACGATGCTGCTTTGGCCCTTGGCATTGCAAATCAGCTCACCAACATCCTCAGAGACGTTGGAGAAGAGTAAGCTAGCTCCTTCATTAATTACTTCATTCCAAAATTACAAACATTTATAGGATTAATTGAATTATATATATTTTTGCCAAAAGGACTTATAAGCATCTCCTAAAGAAAATACACTCCTCTTTCCTAAAATATCCTTGTCCAAATTATATTTTTTACTTATTGTCAGGGAGCATCAATAACAATAGTTTGGTGAAAAATACTTCTCTTATCCTAAATATAGCTAGTTAGGGGATTAGTTTTGGTCATAGATATAAGACCTCACTCCACTATATCTTTTTAATTTATCATTTTTGTCCAAACCAATTCACCTAATAACTTACCAACTAATAATAAATCTAATGTTATATAGAGGGTATTTCAAACCAACAAGGTAATATTTATTATAATTAATTTATTTAACTTTCTTAAATTACCTAAATTATTAAATAACTTTTATATTAAGGAACAAATGACTAATAAATATGAGAGAAATGTCTTACATTAAGACTAAGATCAACCCCCAACTAGTTTTTATATTTGAGAACTTGAGAAGTATTTGTTTTAAAAATTATATGATTACTTCTTAATTTTTTTTATGGGGACTTCTCTATATTTATATACACTAATAAAATGGATAACTCACTTCTCATGCTATTCTAAATCTTTTATATATAGTGCTAGAAGAGGGAGAGTATATCTGCCACAAGATGAGCTGGCACAAGCAGGCCTATCAGATGAAGACATTTGGGAGGGGCGAGTAACCGACAAATGGCGGAATTTCATGAAGGGACAGATAAAGAGGGCAAGGATGTTCTTTGATGAGGCAGAGAAAGGAGTAGGAGAGCTAGACTCAGCAAGCAGATGGCCAGTGTGGGCGTCATTGTTAATATACAAACAAATATTAGATGAAATTGAAGCCAATGATTACAATAACTTCACAAAAAGGGCTTATGTTGGAAAAGCTAAGAAGCTCTTGTCTCTTCCTGCAGCTTATGCAAAAGCTCTTGTTGGACCACAAAAGCTAACTCAAATATTTAAGAGATAAACTAATAATTAGTTTTGATTCATTTTATGTTTTTTTCTTAAGCTGCAACGACAATCTTTAATGTTGAGCTTTTGTAGATTTTACATATTCACTAGTTAGGGTTTAGAAAAGCAATCATGTGTGTAAATTACTTAATGTATTGTACTTGTACGTACACGAAGCTTATATATGATTAAGCTCCTATAATATATGTTCTCAGCTTCTTCAAGCTCTCAACTTGCACCAGACATTGCAGAAAGCTCACTGGCAATCTTGTCTTCTTCTTCTCTTCCCCATTGACCATTATTGTTGCTTCTTGTTGGGATATGACCAAGAAATTAAAGTCCCTTTTTTCCTTCTTTTGGTTTCAGAAAACCAGACAAGTTTTGAAGGGGAGGGTGCCCCCACAGAAAGTCCTCCTAGCTCATTGGTTTATTAAATCCTCTTCTCATCTTTAATATAAAATTTAATTAATTAATAGGAGAGTTAATATTAATCCTATATATATAATATATTTTTTATATTTATCTATTTTTTTAAAAAATTATAATAATTAAGTAAAAGAGGGAGGGATGAAGTTAATAATAATAATTAGGGTATTTTAAAAAAAATATTATATTAACTAACTCCTTAATCTAATTAAATTAATTAAATATATTCTATAATAAAGATTAGAGTAGTATAAGTCAAGTTTAACTTCATATTAAAAAAAATTAGTTAATTAAAGAATGTTACGTTGGTTTCTCTATTGTTAGACTTTCGGTCCAAGTCAAAATTGCCGGACTAACTACTTTACTAGGCAATAGGAAACCTTCCTAATCAATAAAGATATTAAATCAACATTTAATTCATTGACTGAATTGATGAAGAGCAAGCGGAAGATATTTCCTAATAAATGAAAGATATTTCCTAATAAATGAAAGATATTTCATCTTCCTGAAATATCGTTGACTTGACGTTATAAATAAGAGATGCCTCTCTTATTTCTCTTATCAGCCATTGAGTTATTTAGCTATCTCTCCCTCTTTGTTTCTCTCTCTTGTGTGATGTATCTTATGCTCCACTCCAATTTCTAAACCTTGTGCGACTACTCCATTAATGAAAAATCTCTTTAATATTTGAAATTAAAAATAATAGTTTAAAAAATAATTATAAATTTAAGAGATAAGGTTGATTAAAGTTTTATTTAAAATTAAAATAAATTTTTTTATTAATTTTTACATTTAGGACTGAATGAAGTAATTATTTTCAATAATACCCCTCTTGAAGGTAGTGGGTCAAGATTTAAAATAGAATAACATTAAATCTGTTACATAGTACTACAGGTAGACTTCGCTTTCTCATTCATTTATGTGTTTTTTCATGTGAAAACAAATAAATAGTGACCAAACAAAGCGCGTGCATTCTTGTATGATCTTTTATTTTTTTATCCAAAAAAAAAAAAACATAGTCAGCTGAATCAACTATCAACATTAACGCATCTTATAAGTTTGTTTTACCTTGGAAGCCCATGGCAAGTCATTCGATTAATCTCTTGTGATTAAATTGATGTGAGTGCTTCACTAGGGAAAACGTTAGTCAAAAATAATCCAGAGCATTAAATTTCATATAGGGCAATTTCTAAAAGAAGTATTTGATCCTTAATATAAGTCATGACTAACAAAAAAATATTAATTATCATTTACGTAGTACTTAATCTAGCGGTAGACCAGTTAAATTATAAAGTTAAAACTAAAGTTTGAATCCTATCTTATTAAAAAGACTCTTCAATGAAGCCATCTTAGTCACAAAATCTTAATTTATATTAGTTAATTATTTAAATATATAATAATATGATTAATAAAACATGTTGGGCATTGGTTGGCTCAAAAAGGATTTTCAAAACATAATATTGTGTGTATTTGGATAGGCTTTTAAAAAAATATTTATAGAAAAAAATGGTTTTTAAATAGTTTTTAGAAAATATTTTTGAAGAAGAGTTTATAAAAAAAGTAATTATAGATAAATAAGTGTTTGGATAATTATTATTAAAAAAAAATTTATAATTAAAAAATTATCAGAAATGATATAATTTTATTAAAAATATGAGAGAAAGAAGAAATGAGAGAGGATAAAAAGGAGAGAGGAGAGAGAGTGTAGAAGAGTGAATAGAGATGAGAGAGTAAAGATGTTGTAAAAAAATAAGGGTAAAATAGTAATTAAATAGTTCATAAAACTTTTTACTATTTTAAAAATTACTCCTACCAGCTTATCTGAAATTATTATTTGGTCTAAAAATAATTTTGAATAAATATGACTGTTTGTTTTAAAATTTTCTCAAATTAAAATTTAGACTAAAAGTCTTTTTAAAAATATAGTTTAGGGGTTCCTAAACAGACCCATTAATTATCATTTTTTAATTTTACTCTTGCTTTAACTATAAAGAGAGAGAAGGTGTGTGAGAGACAATATGCATTGATAAATAAAATTAATTTAAAATATATTTAATAGTCAACCGCTATTTTTTAATTTCGGTGAGCTATATTTTAAATACACCAGAGTAATGTATATAAATTCCTTAAGCAAAAGATCATAAACTTAAATTTAACATTTTAGTCAAAAAGTAGCATATAATCAAGATTTATGATTTTATTGAATTTATTTAAATACTCAATACAAGACTCCTTTTTATATTTTCTTTACGACATAGAAGCTGAACCTTGAATCCCTTATGCGCCATAATCACTTGGGAACAAAAGCTGATAGATTCAAACTAAGATGACCTCATGTTGGCATTTGCAGAAGAATTATCTGCTCCTTCGGCTTGACGATGATGAGTTTTCGGCGCAGAGCTTGAAGAAGAAGAAGCTTCTCCTGCAGAATACACACCACCCAACGTTAAATTCGCAGCTAAAAGGTCCTCTTTACGATCGCGTAATTTCACTCTCAGAGCTTCAAACGATTCGTTCCACTTCATCAGCTCATCTCTGTTACTCATCTTCTCGATATCTGGAAGATCCTTCATCTTTTTCTTCAGTTCCTTCGCTCGTTTCTTCTCTTCCTGCAACTGTTCATTCAGATCGTTGTATTGCTTGTTCAGTTCGTCCATCGTTGCTTCCCGTCGTGCCTTTTCTTCTGCAGAATAAGAAGAGTTACGACCGATCGGCGCCAGTGTTGCAGAACCAGGGTGGAGCAGTCTGTTGAGAACTGCTTCAGTTGAAGGATTGCCGAACGAGTAGGGTTTTCCGCCGGGAGAGAAGATGATGAGCGCCATCTCGACGGCGCACAAGGTACAGAGCTCACTGGCTTTCTTGAAGACGGAAAAACGACGCTTGGAGAAGGTGACATGCTTGGTTTTGTTGTCTGTGATCAGTGTCGAATGGTTCTTCTGTCTTGGTCGTCTCGCCATTGTTGATTCCTTCAGAAGCTTCAGAGACTACAGCAGAAGAAATTCAAGTGTATGAGAAGATGAATTTGAGTTTATGGTATTAATGAAAGAGAGACCTGAATTTATAGCTACTTAGAGGCTTTGATTCTGACTTTGAAATGTGCTCATGTCATCTTCTCATTGGTGCACTTCAGTTTCTTTCCATATTTTGCACGTGAAACAATAATTATTTATTTTCTTTGCTTAGTTCATATTTTTATATAAAATATAAAATTTGCAGTAAATAGTAGCATTTTTTCATAAGCTAAAAATAGTACATTAATAGCTATGTCATTATGTTATATTTAAGTATTATCATATCTTAATAAGATAACTCTTCTAAAGGGACATGTTTAAGTTGTTAAAACTCATTTTACTAAATGAAGGCGCATTGCTAAATAGTATAATATTTTTTTATTTCATATATTTATTTAATCCTTAATATATCATCTAATTATAGAATTAATTTTAATATTAAATATAAGACATTTTTTATATTTATTTTTTTTAAATTATCCTATAGATATTCCTTAATAATAATAAAAGTAAAAGAGAGAGGGAAGGAATTAATGAGGTTGATTAAGATGTTTAAAAAAAATATATTAATTAATTAATTTAATTATTTTTTTTAATATAATTAAATTAATTAAATATCTATAATACACAAGAAAAGAAAACATATGTAATTATGAAATAAAAGAGAATATGATGCTATTATTACCTTAAAAAACAGTAAATCTCCCATGAGGTCGAAGAAAGAAATAAATTCTCTCAAAATTTCTCACATAAATAGGTTCTAAAGAGCATTTTCACGGACTTTTCTTTATTTTTTTCATCATTTTTAGAAACATTAATTTCTCATAAAGATAAAAACGTTATAACCAATAAATATAAGATTTAAAAATTTGAGTTTATGTAAATATAAAAAATATCTTCGACAAATCTATGATCAATTATCTACTCAACAATGTTAGAATAAGGTCAAATCTCAAATAGTCAATACATAAAAAAAGATGCAATAAACATTTTGCTTTGATAATTTAATTTAAATTTTCTCATCATAATAAATGAGACATAAATATGAGTTAAGACTAAATTCAATAGATTAAATATTTATTTTAGTTGACCGCCCAGGTTATCTGCACATCCATAAAACAATCATGTGATCTTTATCAGGTTCATGTTCTTTGAAAATTTTGAAACAACAATACCATTGTGATGTTGTTAAGGGCACCTTAGAACCGTCTAGATTTAATCAGAATGATCTAATATACTTTTGCTATTTTTGACATTTTATAATTTTAAATTTAGAAAATCTGAAATAAAAATAATATCTTAATTAAAAAAATATTTTTTCCAAAATAATGACAAAAGAGAAAAAATAAAATTGAAATAAAAAATGTAGACATGCTACTTAGATAACAAGGGCACAGTGATTTTGTTTTCCAAATAACAAGTAATGCAAGCATGTTTTCATCATAAAACAAATCCCTTTGGCCATTTGACATAGCTATTGGTATGCTATTGAGAAGAGCTTCTAATTAACATTTAACATTGTCACCCTCACCTATAAAAATCTTGATATATTCACATAGGTATTATTTATAAATTATCCACTAATAAAATAAATTATTATTAGTAGTGTGATCACTCATGCCATGACTTTGTGGGGTGATTAGATTGATCTTACCAATTAAATCAATTTCATTTATGAAGATTAGTCTAATCAAAGAGGTTAATTTTTTTTATAAACATAATAAATTAAAATTTAAATTCTTAATAAACAATGTATCTATATTTAATAATCCATAATGCCTTGAATAATATTATTTTTAACAAGATATTTAAAAAAAATAACTTTATTTTAACTAGCACTGATAGGTATGGTATCAATTAAAACCGGGAAATGTGGAAGACGGTTTTCATCACCTAATCAAATGTTGCCGATGATTATGTGGTTTCCAAAACATTACACTTTTGAGAGAACTAGAGTCTTGTATCTGTCTATAGGGGACTAATTTCCCACATGCAGCATTATATATTAAGCCTACAGAATTTGTAGAACCAAGTAGTGAATTTGTTCCTATGTTATTCTAATTTTTAATATAAAATATATTTAATTTAATTAATTAATATAATATATATTTTTAAAAATATTATAATTATTTTTTTAATTCTCTTACTCTCTCTTAGTTATTATTAAAAAAAATATTAATAAATATAATTTTTAAAAAATAAATATAAAAAATATGATTTATTTTAAAATTAAAATAAACTAAAAAAATGGGGTCTAATACTTTTTTTTGTCATAATTATTTTTATGTAAATACATTAATTTGTATTTATGCAACAAAAGGTCAAAATAATATTCTAACCAAAACAAAAAAAAAAGCACAAACAGTTTCATGAAAATGAAAAGAATGAAGAAATAATAACTAGGTATGCTAGTGGAAAATTTAATGATAGTCAAAGTAATTATCACTCTAATTGGAAGGAATTTTTAGCAATAGTAAAAGCTGTAGAAAAATTTGAATTATTTATAGTAAATACTAAATTTATTATTAGAACAGATAATACTCAAGTCAAACATTGGCTTGATAAAGGAATAAGAACAAATAAACTAAGTAGTAAAATGTTGATTAAATGGCAAAGTGATTTATCATATTATGATTATGAGATTGAATATATTAAAGGAAAAAATAATTTGATAGCTGATTATTTGAGCAGATGGACAATAGAATGACTAGTAACGAATCTCAAAAAGAGATCCCGACTATGACTACTATGGAACAAATAATTACAAAGATCAATATTTTGGAGATGAATCAGAGTCTTATGTACAATCAGATGAATCAGAATATGCAGGCCTTGACAAATAGTATCAATAATATTCTACCTCAAATCGAGGAGATTACAAAGAAGATAAAGGAGCTTGAAGAAAAGAATAAGCAGAAATCAATAGTGGACACTGCAGTCCAAGTATCATCCGAAAAAGTATCTTCTGAGGAAGTAAAAATACCAGTATCAGGTATTGTTACTAATAAAAGAATAAATACTGAAATAGTACCTTTTACAGAAATAGTAAAAGCCCAATCCGAAGAAAGAAAGAAAAAAGAAATAGTAGCTATAAGTAGTAGTAGTAGTAGTAGTAAAATAAGTAAAAGTGATAGTTTCAAAACTACAGAACAATATAAATTTTTTAGACATTTAATATATAAAATGAATCATTTACAAATTAATTCTAGAACAATAAAATATGTTTCTCACTATGCTTTCAATAAAGCTATAATATATCCAGGAACATCACCAGAACTAGTAAAAATATTGTATAGTTATGGATTAATACATACTTTATATCCGTCAAGTAATATGGATGAAATTAAACAATTACCAATATCTTTTCAAGAAGCTGCTAAACACTATTTTGGAATAGTAACTCAATATAGAGTTTTTATTAGATGTTATTCTACAATAGCTGAAATAACCCCTGATAAATTTTATCCACCTATTAATTTAATAAGATTTGGAACTACTAAAAAAGCTATAGAATATGATGAGGAAGAAAAAGAAGATATAAATGAAGATGAAGATTTTCAATATAAAATTTCTAATATTAGAGCCTCTGAAACAAATATTATATTCCAAGAATTAAATAGAACAATATCTTCCCCGGATGAAACTCAATGGGTCTACTTTGCTGGACCTACAACATTAATTTTTTCAGTAGGGAAGAATGCGAAAAATAAAAGATTATTAGAGATGTGGTATGATCGCATCAAGACCAATAAGATGGAAAATCTAGAAAGAACCAAGAAAAAGATTTGTAGAGCATTATCAGAGTATGCCAATCATGCCTGTGAATATTGCGAAGAACGTGAAAAGCTTGACAAAGATTATGAAGAGCCTACTACAGATATGACTCAAATATGAAGAATAGTCAAAAGTTGCTGCTGAAAAGAAGAAAAGAAAAAGAAAAGATGCTGCCGACAGTCTAATAATACACAAAAAGACAAATTATCGACAAAGAGTATCTATCAACAGAAGAAGCATGCGAAGACCAATAAAGAAGATGGAAAATAAAGCTGCTGCAGAAGAAAAAGCAAAGATGATTGATCGCTGAACGACAATAATGAAAAATAATTGTAAAAAAGTATGTTGTTTTATTATAATTAGTCAAAAGGTGAAGTCATGTATTGTCTGTAAAATAATTGAGTCTGTAAGCCGAAGAAGTCTATAAATTAGAAAGAAGAAGTCATTGTAAGATATCGAATGTTGCAGCAATAACATTCAAGTTTTCAGTATCCTTGCTTTCGTGTGCTCTCTTGTTTCCCTACCCGCTCACTTAAATTATACTTTCAGAATATTTGGATTGCGATATTCAGGTATGAGTAGCTAAATTTCTATAAGGGATTAAAGAAGGATTATTATTCGGAAGTTTACTAAAAGTTATGTTATTATAATAAGGATTCAATCTGTGTATTATAATTATCTCAAATATAGTTAATAAGCATTTTGTTTAACGATATAAGTGCATAGAATAAACTTAGTTACGCCTCAGGTAGGAAACGAAAGATGGCTGTGCTGGGATAATCTGAAGGGATAAGGTTGAAAATTCCAGTGGATGAAGAATTTGATAATACCTTGTATGAAAAAGGACAGGGTTCCTTATTTCCCGGATTATTTCTGGTCAAAATCTAAGTTTATTATAAGCAATTATATTGTTTTATAATATGCTCATTGATTACATTTGACATAATTATGCTGCGCTTATTGTTCACCCTGTTATGGTATCAGAGCTTAAGGTAAATGGAAGATAATATGAATTCTTTAATCCCTTGTTTTATCAATTTGTGTTAAAGTTATTTTATTTAATGCCTGATTCTGCAAGTAGTTCTGTTAATAATTCTGTTAATAATTCTGATACTGAGATTAATAATTCTGCTAGAGAAAGAGTAATTTCTATAGTCAATAGTGTAAACGAAAAATATAAAAAGAAGATTAAGAAAGATATAAAGATTTTAAAGAAAGCTAAAAAGATTTTTAAGAGATCACGAAATTTTGATCCAGGAGTATTAAGAAGAATTGAAAGTTTAATAGACGAATTAAAAGAAGATTTAGAAGGATGAATCATATAAGAATAATGGAACCTAGGATATATGGATTAGAATATAACGAATTACCAATAGATTCTTATATATTGACTAATAATCAAGAAGATTGTATGTTAGTACCCTTTATATTAGGAGGAGATGGAGATAGTATAATAAATCAAAATAATTGGACGAACATGTATATAATGAAACAATTAGGAAGTTATATAAATATGAATATAGAAGATTCATTAAAAGTTTTTAGTATAGAACAAATAATGGAAAAAATACCAGAAGATCAAAGAATAATAATAGAGAAAGAAAATCCTAAAGATAGGACAAAAAGATTAATAGAATTATCAAAACCATTAGAACAAAAAATATATGAAATAAAAAATGAGTTAATAGAAATAAAAAATAATTTAAATAAAATAATGAAAGCATTAGGAATAAGTAATATTATAGAACCAATAAAAGAAAAAGATCAAATAAATATGTTACGAATAAGAGATGATAATGACAATAAAGAAGAAATAACGAAAGAAAAAATATATTCCCAAGAAATGAATGAAAATATTAAACAAACTAGAGAAATAACAGAAAAAATATATAAAGGACAAGAAATAATAAATAATAATTTATGGAAAATATTTGAAGAAATAGAACAAATAGAATTAAAAAATAGAAATAAACAAAATATAGAAGAAAATAAATTAATGATTAAAACTAGAGAAGAAATAGAAAAAATAGGAAAAGAAATAGAAAAATACAAAGAAGAAGAAAAAACAATATTAACTTTAAGTCAAAAAGAAGAAAATAGAATAAATGAAATAGCATGTCAAATAGGATCAGATTATTTAGATATAGAAAAATTTTTTAAACCAATAAAAAATAAAGATGAAATAAAAATGGCTAAATCAATACAAGAAATAGAAGAGGAAGAATATAACGAAATAGAAAGAATAATGGGACAAGAAGAAGAAGAAAAATTAGAACAAATATTAAAAGAAATGGAAGAAATGAATGTAGAAAATTATGAAATAGATAATATAAATATGCAACAAGGTGGAATAGTTTTTAAAGAACCACAAGTACATAGTGAAGCCTATAGTAATATAGAAACCGAGAATAGTCAGAGAAGACAAGAAAGAGAAGAAGATAGAAAAGATAAAGAAAAAGAAGAAGTTGAGTTAAATCATAAAGAACCATTAAAAGACAAAGATAATAAAGATGAAATATTATTTCAAGCATCTTTTAAGACACCTAATAATGATAAAAGATTTGTACCAACGCCAATAGAGCAATATGAAACTAGAACAATACCAAATTCAGGAATATGGTTAGATATGAATTGTTTATTAGATAATGAAAAAATATTAGAAGAATGGACTAAATCCCAACTAATAGCCTTAATTGGAAAAAATATAGATACACAAGTAGCAAACATGTTAATAGAAGCTAGTTTTACTGGAAATGTTCATAATTGGTGGAAAAGTAAAAGTCATGAATTTAGAGAAAGAGCAAGAATAGTTACAGAACCATATAAGAATAGAAAAGAATTCTATGCATTATTAATAAGACAATATGAACAATTATTAAGAAATGAATTTATAGGAAGAAGTGCTGCATTAAATGAAAAAACAACTAGAGATAGAGCAATAACAAAAATGCATCAAATAGAAATATGTTCCTTAGATCCAAAATATCTAAATCAATATATATGTGAATATAAAAAATATTATTATGAAGCAAGATTAGAAAGTAATGAAGAACAAAGATTTTATTTAGATTTATTTTATAGAAAATTACCAAGACTAATATCAGATACAATATTAGAAGAATATTTATCAGCTTTTCAAAATAATCCAGAAATTTTAATCTTTATAGATACTATGGGAAGACGAGAAGATTATTTAAGAGAATATTTATCTAATAAATGTAAACAAGCATGGAGAAATATAAAATATTATAAGACAAATAAATTAATATTAAAATGTTCAGAATTAGAAACACCTCATAGATGGGGATGTGAAGAAAAGAGTAAAAGAATAAAAAAGAAGAAATATAGAAAATATAAATTTAAAAAATATCCTAAATATAAGGTATATAAAAAATATAAACCAAGAAAATATTTTAAGAAAGGAAATAGAAAATTAAATTATAAAAGTAAACCTAAAAAATGTAGATGTTATAGTTGTGGAGAAATAGGTCATATTTCAACTAATTGTAAAAATAAAAAAGATAAAAAGAGAATAAATATTTTAAAAGAAGCAGAAGAATTAGAAATGGAACCATTAGAGTATGATGAATTATCTGGAAGTGAAATAGATGGAAATGATATAGAAATATATAAAATAAAAGAAATAGAAGAAGATAATAAGAGTACAAATAGTGAAAGTGAAAGTAATAATAGTGATGATGAATTTTATTCACCAATAGAAGAAAATTATAAAATAAAAATGATGAGAAGATGGTGAAAGTAGTAATAGACAGGAAATAGAAGAGCAACAAGAATTTGATGAATACGAAGAATATAGAAATGCCGAAGAAGGAATAGTAGAAAGAAGAATAACTTTTAGTCAAAATCAATATAATAAAATTAAAAATGCAAGATTAGATTTAAGGGCAAATGAATTAAAAGATGAAAATTTTATACAAAAAGTAAGTAAAATATTAAAAGCAAAAAGAAAAGAAAAACAAGCATGTATAGTATTAGAAAAGAAACATCCAATAGAATCAAGTATGACAGAAGGAGTTTTAAGAATACCTTTAATAAACAAAGCACTAATAGAATCAGAAATAAATAAATTAGAATTCAAAGATGAAGTATCGGAAATATATATAGCTGGAGTACAATTATTAGTAAAAGCCTATTTTCATCAAGGTATAGATTCACCAATAGAATTATTAATTACAGATGGAAGAATAATAAATAGTGTAAGAGATAGTATATTAGGAGCATTAACTGGAAATCTGATATATCAAAAAATAAAATTTACATTAAATACAAATTTTACAATATCTAGAGCCGATGAACAAATAAATAAATCAATATTAATATATCATAAATTAAATAATGTGAGATTATTACAAGGAGCTAAAACAATAAGTATAACAGCAATGATAGGACTAGTATTTACAAATGAACATAAGATTTATAATAGATCAAAAGGAAGATTAACCATAGATAAGAATTTTATGCCAATATTAAGAGAATTACCTTTAGAAACAACAAATATAACAATACCAAGACAATTACAAATAGAGTTAGATAGAACTAGATTATATAATGAAGTACCTCGAAGAATAGAAACAAATGATATAATAGGACAAAGATCATTAAGAATAAATACTGCAGAACCAGTAATAAATATTCCAAGACATAGTTTAGAATATAGACCTATATCTAGAAGAGGAATAAGTAGAAATTCAAGTTTAAGAGAAGAAAATTATAATGCTAGTAGGTTAGCAGAAATACCATTAAATTCAAATTTAGTACCAATTAGACCAAGAACAAGTCAAATAGATACTACTGAAAGTAATATAAATGAAAATTTAATATTAATAGAAATAAAGAAAGAAGCTATATGGGAAGAAATAATAGCAAAAATAGATAATAATATAGAAAGGTCAAAAATACAATTAGAATATACAGAAGACAATTTAGAAATAACAAATGAAGGAACGAAAAGTAATTCTATTATAAGATTTAATAGAAGAGATGTAATAAATTTAAGATTATGGGTTGAAGAAAATAATAATGAAATATATAAAATAGTATTAGGAAAAGATTTTTTAAACCTAGTAAAACCTTATAAAATTCAAGAAAATAGAATAATATTAAATATAGATCATCAAACATTAATAATACCAAAAATAAAATGACAAATCAATTATACTATATATTAGTAAAATTTAATTATGAGAAATATAGATCAAGAAAATATCATGCTTTAGTAGATACTGGAGCAAATTTAACAATAGCAAAATATAATGTATTACCCCCAGAATTATGGAAAAAGAAACAAAATATGAGAAGAATAGAAGGAGTAGGACAGGAAATACAAATAATAGAATTGGAAGCAAAAAATATTTTAGTACAAATAGGAAATTATGAATTAAAAATATTAGAATTAAATCAATTTAATGATTCAAGCTGTGATATAATATTAGGATTAGATTTTCTAGAACAATATTATCCTTGGAAAATAACAAGAAATATATGGATAATAACAACTCCATGTAAACATGAAGCATGGGGAATTAGGATAACTAGACCTTATAGAAGAAATGATGAAAAATTTCAATTAAAAATAAATGAAAAAGAAGTACAATTTTTACCAAACAAAAAACCAATAGAAATAAATGAAAAATTTGCATTAAATATAATAAATAAACTAGAAAAATCTATAGAACAAAGATTAGAAGAAAATTATAGTGAAAATCCATTAATTCATTGGGAAAAGTCTAAACCTTTAGCAAAAATAGAATTAAAAGACTATAGTAAAGAAATAAATTGTAAGCCTTATCCATGGACAGAACGGGATAAGAAAGAGTTTATTATGCATATTAATGAGATGAAAAAATATAATTTAATACGAGAAAGTAGATCAGAATATTCATCACCTGCTATGATAGTAATGAATCATAATGAACAAAAAAGAGGAAAATCTAGATTAGTAATAAATTATAAAAAAAATTAAATAATTTAGCAATAAGAAATAGATATCCAATACCAAAGATGGAATTATTATTTAATTTAATAAAAGGAAGAACAATATTTAGTAAATTTGACTGTAAGTCAGGATTTTTTCAAATAAAGTTAGAAGAAGAAAGTAAAAAATATACTGCCTTTAGTACGTCAGAAGGATTATATGAATGGAATGTATTACCTATGGGATTACATAATAGTCCAAGTATATTTCAAGAATATGTTAGTAAAATATTAAAACCAATTAAAGATTTTGCAGTAATTTATATAGATGATATATTAATAAGTTCAAATAATAAAGAAGAACATGAAATACATCTAAAACAGTTTATAGATCTAATAGAAGAAAAAGGATTAAATATATCACCAAAAAAGGCTGAATTAAGAAAAGAAAGAATAGGATTTTTAGGACAATATGTGTCAAAAGAAGGAATAGAATTGCAAGAACATATAGGAAAGAAAATATTAGAATTTCCTAAAATTAGTAACAAGAAAGAATTACAATCATTTTTAGGACTAGTAAATCAAACTAGAAATTATATTCCTAATTTATCAAAATTAACAGCTAAAATATCTAGATTAGCAGGAGAAAAAAGTATATGGAATTGGAATAAAGAAACAGAAAATATAGTAAATCAAATAAAACAATTATGTCAAAAATTACCAAAATTAACTATTCCAATAAAAGAAAATAGAGATAGTATATTAGGAGCATTAACTGGAAATCTGATATATCAAAAAATAAAATTTACATTAAATACAAATTTTACAATATCTAGAGCCGATGAACAAATAAATAAATCAATATTAATATATCATAAATTAAATAATGTGAGATTATTACAAGGAGCTAAAACAATAAGTATAACAGCAATGATAGGACTAGTATTTACAAATGAACATAAGATTTATAATAGATCAAAAGGAAGATTAACCATAGATAAGAATTTTATGCCAATATTAAGAGAATTACCTTTAGAAACAACAAATATAACAATACCAAGACAATTACAAATAGAGTTAGATAGAACTAGATTATATAATGAAGTACCTCGAAGAATAGAAACAAATGATATAATAGGACAAAGATCATTAAGAATAAATACTGCAGAACCAGTAATAAATATTCCAAGACATAGTTTAGAATATAGACCTATATCTAGAAGAGGAATAAGTAGAAATTCAAGTTTAAGAGAAGAAAATTATAATGCTAGTAGGTTAGCAGAAATACCATTAAATTCAAATTTAGTACCAATTAGACCAAGAACAAGTCAAATAGATACTACTGAAAGTAATATAAATGAAAATTTAATATTAATAGAAATAAAGAAAGAAGCTATATGGGAAGAAATAATAGCAAAAATAGATAATAATATAGAAAGGTCAAAAATACAATTAGAATATACAGAAGACAATTTAGAAATAACAAATGAAGGAACGAAAAGTAATTCTATTATAAGATTTAATAGAAGAGATGTAATAAATTTAAGATTATGGGTTGAAGAAAATAATAATGAAATATATAAAATAGTATTAGGAAAAGATTTTTTAAACCTAGTAAAACCTTATAAAATTCAAGAAAATAGAATAATATTAAATATAGATCATCAAACATTAATAATACCAAAAATAAAATGACAAATCAATTATACTATATATTAGTAAAATTTAATTATGAGAAATATAGATCAAGAAAATATCATGCTTTAGTAGATACTGGAGCAAATTTAACAATAGCAAAATATAATGTATTACCCCCAGAATTATGGAAAAAGAAACAAAATATGAGAAGAATAGAAGGAGTAGGACAGGAAATACAAATAATAGAATTGGAAGCAAAAAATATTTTAGTACAAATAGGAAATTATGAATTAAAAATATTAGAATTAAATCAATTTAATGATTCAAGCTGTGATATAATATTAGGATTAGATTTTCTAGAACAATATTATCCTTGGAAAATAACAAGAAATATATGGATAATAACAACTCCATGTAAACATGAAGCATGGGGAATTAGGATAACTAGACCTTATAGAAGAAATGATGAAAAATTTCAATTAAAAATAAATGAAAAAGAAGTACAATTTTTACCAAACAAAAAACCAATAGAAATAAATGAAAAATTTGCATTAAATATAATAAATAAACTAGAAAAATCTATAGAACAAAGATTAGAAGAAAATTATAGTGAAAATCCATTAATTCATTGGGAAAAGTCTAAACCTTTAGCAAAAATAGAATTAAAAGACTATAGTAAAGAAATAAATTGTAAGCCTTATCCATGGACAGAACGGGATAAGAAAGAGTTTATTATGCATATTAATGAGATGAAAAAATATAATTTAATACGAGAAAGTAGATCAGAATATTCATCACCTGCTATGATAGTAATGAATCATAATGAACAAAAAAGAGGAAAATCTAGATTAGTAATAAATTATAAAAAATTAAATAATTTAGCAATAAGAAATAGATATCCAATACCAAAGATGGAATTATTATTTAATTTAATAAAAGGAAGAACAATATTTAGTAAATTTGACTGTAAGTCAGGATTTTTTCAAATAAAGTTAGAAGAAGAAAGTAAAAAATATACTGCCTTTAGTACGTCAGAAGGATTATATGAATGGAATGTATTACCTATGGGATTACATAATAGTCCAAGTATATTTCAAGAATATGTTAGTAAAATATTAAAACCAATTAAAGATTTTGCAGTAATTTATATAGATGATATATTAATAAGTTCAAATAATAAAGAAGAACATGAAATACATCTAAAACAGTTTATAGATCTAATAGAAGAAAAAGGATTAAATATATCACCAAAAAAGGCTGAATTAAGAAAAGAAAGAATAGGATTTTTAGGACAATATGTGTCAAAAGAAGGAATAGAATTGCAAGAACATATAGGAAAGAAAATATTAGAATTTCCTAAAATTAGTAACAAGAAAGAATTACAATCATTTTTAGGACTAGTAAATCAAACTAGAAATTATATTCCTAATTTATCAAAATTAACAGCTAAAATATCTAGATTAGCAGGAGAAAAAAGTATATGGAATTGGAATAAAGAAACAGAAAATATAGTAAATCAAATAAAACAATTATGTCAAAAATTACCAAAATTAACTATTCCAATAAAAGAAAATATTAAATGGATAATATATACAGATGCATCAGATAATTATTGGGGAGCTGCATTATTTCATGAAAATGAAAAGAATGAAGAAATAATAACTAGGTATGCTAGTGGAAAATTTAATGATAGTCAAAGTAATTATCACTCTAATTGGAAGGAATTTTTAGCAATAGTAAAAGCTGTAGAAAAATTTGAATTATTTATAGTAAATACTAAATTTATTATTAGAACAGATAATACTCAAGTCAAACATTGGCTTGATAAAGGAATAAGAACAAATAAACTAAGTAGTAAAATGTTGATTAAATGGCAAAGTGATTTATCATATTATGATTATGAGATTGAATATATTAAAGGAAAAAATAATTTGATAGCTGATTATTTGAGCAGATGGACAATAGAATGACTAGTAACGAATCTCAAAAAGAGATCCCGACTATGACTACTATGGAACAAATAATTACAAAGATCAATATTTTGGAGATGAATCAGAGTCTTATGTACAATCAGATGAATCAGAATATGCAGGCCTTGACAAATAGTATCAATAATATTCTACCTCAAATCGAGGAGATTACAAAGAAGATAAAGGAGCTTGAAGAAAAGAATAAGCAGAAATCAATAGTGGACACTGCAGTCCAAGTATCATCCGAAAAAGTATCTTCTGAGGAAGTAAAAATACCAGTATCAGGTATTGTTACTAATAAAAGAATAAATACTGAAATAGTACCTTTTACAGAAATAGTAAAAGCCCAATCCGAAGAAAGAAAGAAAAAAGAAATAGTAGCTATAAGTAGTAGTAGTAGTAGTAGTAAAATAAGTAAAAGTGATAGTTTCAAAACTACAGAACAATATAAATTTTTTAGACATTTAATATATAAAATGAATCATTTACAAATTAATTCTAGAACAATAAAATATGTTTCTCACTATGCTTTCAATAAAGCTATAATATATCCAGGAACATCACCAGAACTAGTAAAAATATTGTATAGTTATGGATTAATACATACTTTATATCCGTCAAGTAATATGGATGAAATTAAACAATTACCAATATCTTTTCAAGAAGCTGCTAAACACTATTTTGGAATAGTAACTCAATATAGAGTTTTTATTAGATGTTATTCTACAATAGCTGAAATAACCCCTGATAAATTTTATCCACCTATTAATTTAATAAGATTTGGAACTACTAAAAAAGCTATAGAATATGATGAGGAAGAAAAAGAAGATATAAATGAAGATGAAGATTTTCAATATAAAATTTCTAATATTAGAGCCTCTGAAACAAATATTATATTCCAAGAATTAAATAGAACAATATCTTCCCCGGATGAAACTCAATGGGTCTACTTTGCTGGACCTACAACATTAATTTTTTCAGTAGGGAAGAATGCGAAAAATAAAAGATTATTAGAGATGTGGTATGATCGCATCAAGACCAATAAGATGGAAAATCTAGAAAGAACCAAGAAAAAGATTTGTAGAGCATTATCAGAGTATGCCAATCATGCCTGTGAATATTGCGAAGAACGTGAAAAGCTTGACAAAGATTATGAAGAGCCTACTACAGATATGACTCAAATATGAAGAATAGTCAAAAGTTGCTGCTGAAAAGAAGAAAAGAAAAAGAAAAGATGCTGCCGACAGTCTAATAATACACAAAAAGACAAATTATCGACAAAGAGTATCTATCAACAGAAGAAGCATGCGAAGACCAATAAAGAAGATGGAAAATAAAGCTGCTGCAGAAGAAAAAGCAAAGATGATTGATCGCTGAACGACAATAATGAAAAATAATTGTAAAAAAGTATGTTGTTTTATTATAATTAGTCAAAAGGTGAAGTCATGTATTGTCTGTAAAATAATTGAGTCTGTAAGCCGAAGAAGTCTATAAATTAGAAAGAAGAAGTCATTGTAAGATATCGAATGTTGCAGCAATAACATTCAAGTTTTCAGTATCCTTGCTTTCGTGTGCTCTCTTGTTTCCCTACCCGCTCACTTAAATTATACTTTCAGAATATTTGGATTGCGATATTCAGGTATGAGTAGCTAAATTTCTATAAGGGATTAAAGAAGGATTATTATTCGGAAGTTTACTAAAAGTTATGTTATTATAATAAGGATTCAATCTGTGTATTATAATTATCTCAAATATAGTTAATAAGCATTTTGTTTAACGATATAAGTGCATAGAATAAACTTAGTTACGCCTCAGGTAGGAAACGAAAGATGGCTGTGCTGGGATAATCTGAAGGGATAAGGTTGAAAATTCCAGTGGATGAAGAATTTGATAATACCTTGTATGAAAAAGGACAGGGTTCCTTATTTCCCGGATTATTTCTGGTCAAAATCTAAGTTTATTATAAGCAATTATATTGTTTTATAATATGCTCATTGATTACATTTGACATAATTATGCTGCGCTTATTGTTCACCCTGTTATGGTATCAGAGCTTAAGGTAAATGGAAGATAATATGAATTCTTTAATCCCTTGTTTTATCAATTTGTGTTAAAGTTATTTTATTTAATGCCTGATTCTGCAAGTAGTTCTGTTAATAATTCTGTTAATAATTCTGATACTGAGATTAATAATTCTGCTAGAGAAAGAGTAATTTCTATAGTCAATAGTGTAAACGAAAAATATAAAAAGAAGATTAAGAAAGATATAAAGATTTTAAAGAAAGCTAAAAAGATTTTTAAGAGATCACGAAATTTTGATCCAGGAGTATTAAGAAGAATTGAAAGTTTAATAGACGAATTAAAAGAAGATTTAGAAGGATGAATCATATAAGAATAATGGAACCTAGGATATATGGATTAGAATATAACGAATTACCAATAGATTCTTATATATTGACTAATAATCAAGAAGATTGTATGTTAGTACCCTTTATATTAGGAGGAGATGGAGATAGTATAATAAATCAAAATAATTGGACGAACATGTATATAATGAAACAATTAGGAAGTTATATAAATATGAATATAGAAGATTCATTAAAAGTTTTTAGTATAGAACAAATAATGGAAAAAATACCAGAAGATCAAAGAATAATAATAGAGAAAGAAAATCCTAAAGATAGGACAAAAAGATTAATAGAATTATCAAAACCATTAGAACAAAAAATATATGAAATAAAAAATGAGTTAATAGAAATAAAAAATAATTTAAATAAAATAATGAAAGCATTAGGAATAAGTAATATTATAGAACCAATAAAAGAAAAAGATCAAATAAATATGTTACGAATAAGAGATGATAATGACAATAAAGAAGAAATAACGAAAGAAAAAATATATTCCCAAGAAATGAATGAAAATATTAAACAAACTAGAGAAATAACAGAAAAAATATATAAAGGACAAGAAATAATAAATAATAATTTATGGAAAATATTTGAAGAAATAGAACAAATAGAATTAAAAAATAGAAATAAACAAAATATAGAAGAAAATAAATTAATGATTAAAACTAGAGAAGAAATAGAAAAAATAGGAAAAGAAATAGAAAAATACAAAGAAGAAGAAAAAACAATATTAACTTTAAGTCAAAAAGAAGAAAATAGAATAAATGAAATAGCATGTCAAATAGGATCAGATTATTTAGATATAGAAAAATTTTTTAAACCAATAAAAAATAAAGATGAAATAAAAATGGCTAAATCAATACAAGAAATAGAAGAGGAAGAATATAACGAAATAGAAAGAATAATGGGACAAGAAGAAGAAGAAAAATTAGAACAAATATTAAAAGAAATGGAAGAAATGAATGTAGAAAATTATGAAATAGATAATATAAATATGCAACAAGGTGGAATAGTTTTTAAAGAACCACAAGTACATAGTGAAGCCTATAGTAATATAGAAACCGAGAATAGTCAGAGAAGACAAGAAAGAGAAGAAGATAGAAAAGATAAAGAAAAAGAAGAAGTTGAGTTAAATCATAAAGAACCATTAAAAGACAAAGATAATAAAGATGAAATATTATTTCAAGCATCTTTTAAGACACCTAATAATGATAAAAGATTTGTACCAACGCCAATAGAGCAATATGAAACTAGAACAATACCAAATTCAGGAATATGGTTAGATATGAATTGTTTATTAGATAATGAAAAAATATTAGAAGAATGGACTAAATCCCAACTAATAGCCTTAATTGGAAAAAATATAGATACACAAGTAGCAAACATGTTAATAGAAGCTAGTTTTACTGGAAATGTTCATAATTGGTGGAAAAGTAAAAGTCATGAATTTAGAGAAAGAGCAAGAATAGTTACAGAACCATATAAGAATAGAAAAGAATTCTATGCATTATTAATAAGACAATATGAACAATTATTAAGAAATGAATTTATAGGAAGAAGTGCTGCATTAAATGAAAAAACAACTAGAGATAGAGCAATAACAAAAATGCATCAAATAGAAATATGTTCCTTAGATCCAAAATATCTAAATCAATATATATGTGAATATAAAAAATATTATTATGAAGCAAGATTAGAAAGTAATGAAGAACAAAGATTTTATTTAGATTTATTTTATAGAAAATTACCAAGACTAATATCAGATACAATATTAGAAGAATATTTATCAGCTTTTCAAAATAATCCAGAAATTTTAATCTTTATAGATACTATGGGAAGACGAGAAGATTATTTAAGAGAATATTTATCTAATAAATGTAAACAAGCATGGAGAAATATAAAATATTATAAGACAAATAAATTAATATTAAAATGTTCAGAATTAGAAACACCTCATAGATGGGGATGTGAAGAAAAGAGTAAAAGAATAAAAAAGAAGAAATATAGAAAATATAAATTTAAAAAATATCCTAAATATAAGGTATATAAAAAATATAAACCAAGAAAATATTTTAAGAAAGGAAATAGAAAATTAAATTATAAAAGTAAACCTAAAAAATGTAGATGTTATAGTTGTGGAGAAATAGGTCATATTTCAACTAATTGTAAAAATAAAAAAGATAAAAAGAGAATAAATATTTTAAAAGAAGCAGAAGAATTAGAAATGGAACCATTAGAGTATGATGAATTATCTGGAAGTGAAATAGATGGAAATGATATAGAAATATATAAAATAAAAGAAATAGAAGAAGATAATAAGAGTACAAATAGTGAAAGTGAAAGTAATAATAGTGATGATGAATTTTATTCACCAATAGAAGAAAATTATAAAATAAAAATGATGAGAGTAATAGAAGATGGTGAAAGTAGTAATAGACAGGAAATAGAAGAGCAACAAGAATTTGATGAATACGAAGAATATAGAAATGCCGAAGAAGGAATAGTAGAAAGAAGAATAACTTTTAGTCAAAATCAATATAATAAAATTAAAAATGCAAGATTAGATTTAAGGGCAAATGAATTAAAAGATGAAAATTTTATACAAAAAGTAAGTAAAATATTAAAAGCAAAAAGAAAAGAAAAACAAGCATGTATAGTATTAGAAAAGAAACATCCAATAGAATCAAGTATGACAGAAGGAGTTTTAAGAATACCTTTAATAAACAAAGCACTAATAGAATCAGAAATAAATAAATTAGAATTCAAAGATGAAGTATCGGAAATATATATAGCTGGAGTACAATTATTAGTAAAAGCCTATTTTCATCAAGGTATAGATTCACCAATAGAATTATTAATTACAGATGGAAGAATAATAAATAGTGTAAGAGATAGTATATTAGGAGCATTAAGAAAAGAAAACATATGTAATTATGAAATAAAAGAGAATATGATGCTATTATTACCTTAAAAAACAGTAAATCTCCCATGAGGTCGAAGACAGAAATAAATTCTCTCAAAATTTCTCACATAAATAGGTTCTAAAGAGCATTTTCACGGACTTTTCTTTATTTTTTTCATCATTTTTAGAAACATTAATTTCTCATAAAGATAAAAACGTTATAACCAATAAATATAAGATTTAAAAATTTGAGTTTATGTAAATATAAAAAATATCTTCGACAAATCTATGATCAATTATCTACTCAACAATGTTAGAATAAGGTCAAATCTCAAATAGTCAATACATAAAAAAAGATGCAATAAACATTTTGCTTTGATAATTTAATTTAAATTTTCTCATCATAATAAATGAGACATAAATATGAGTTAAGACTAAATTCAATAGATTAAATATTTATTTTAGTTGACCGCCCAGGTTATCTGCACATCCATAAAACAATCATGTGATCTTTATCAGGTTCATGTTCTTTGAAAATTTTGAAACAACAATACCATTGTGATGTTGTTAAGGGCACCTTAGAACCGTCTAGATTTAATCAGAATGATCTAATATACTTTTGCTATTTTTTACATTTTATAATTTTAAATTTAGAAAATCTGAAATAAAAATAATATCTTAATTAAAAAAATATTTTTTCCAAAATAATGACAAAAGAGAAAAAATAAAATTGAAATAAAAAATGTAGACATGCTACTTAGATAACAAGGGCACAGTGATTTTGTTTTCCAAATAACAAGTAATGCAAGCATGTTTTCATCATAAAACAAATCCCTTTGGCCATTTGACATAGCTATTGGTATGCTATTGAGAAGAGCTTCTAATTAACATTTAACATTGTCACCCTCACCTATAAAAATCTTGATATATTCACATAGGTATTATTTATAAATTATCCACTAATAAAATAAATTATTATTAGTAGTGTGATCACTCATGCCATGACTTTGTGGGGTGATTAGATTGATCTTACCAATTAAATCAATTTCATTTATGAAGATTAGTCTAATCAAAGAGGTTAATTTTTTTTATAAACATAATAAATTAAAATTTAAATTCTTAATAAACAATGTATCTATATTTAATAATCCATAATGCCTTGAATAATATTATTTTTAACAAGATATTTAAAAAAAATAACTTTATTTTAACTAGCACTGATAGGTATGGTATCAATTAAAACCGGGAAATGTGGAAGACGGTTTTCATCACCTAATCAAATGTTGCCGATGATTATGTGGTTTCCAAAACATTACACTTTTGAGAGAACTAGAGTCTTGTATCTGTCTATAGGGGACTAATTTCCCACATGCAGCATTATATATTAAGCCTACAGAATTTGTAGAACCAAGTAGTGAATTTGTTCCTATGTTATTCTAATTTTTAATATAAAATATATTTAATTTAATTAATTAATATAATATATATTTTTAAAAATATTATAATTATTTTTTTAATTCTCTTACTCTCTCTTAGTTATTATTAAAAAAAATATTAATAAATATAATTTTTAAAAAATAAATATAAAAAATATGATTTATTTTAAAATTAAAATAAACTAAAAAAATGGGGTCTAATACTTTTTTTTGTCATAATTATTTTTATGTAAATACATTAATTTGTATTTATGCAACAAAAGGTCAAAATAATATTCTAACCAAAACAAAAAAAAAAGCACAAACAAATAGGCAAAATAAAATGAAGGGCCTAGGATGCAGACCATGTCATGTCAAGCGCAGTCTCTCACAGGTGGCAAAATATCTTTGGAGGATTGGTGATAATCCACTGACGGACCCCCATGAGACGCTATGAACTCCAGAACGCCTGAACAAATCTCTTCCAACCCAACCGGCGCGGTGGTATCCACCACAATCTTCGGCACATCACCAACATCGTACTCCGTGCACCCACCGTACCCCTCCAGAAGCCTCTCTAAATCCCGCCACGTGGCCGGCTTATGGGAGCTTCCGGACCGCCGTTCCAGCATGCTACGCCACTCGGCTTGGTCGCTCGGCTTGCACTCCACGACGACGAGCCGCGCGCCGGCTGAATCAGCGAGGTTGATGAGGCTATCGAGGTGGGCATGACGCGAGAGTGGGGAGTCGACGACGACGGAGAGGCCGAGGCGGATCTGAGTGGAGGCGATCTGCCAGATGACGTGGTAGGAGAGGTCGTTGAGGAGAGAGGAAGGAGTGGGTGTGGGGAGATGTTGGAGCGGTACAGTGGAGTCGCGAACGTCGTCTTTGTCGATGAGAGGAACACGAAGAGAAGAAGCTATGGAATGAGCCAGAGTGCTTTTGCCTGTACCTGGGTGGCCTTTCATGGCTATAATCATCGGAGCTCCTCCTTCAAATTTCTTCTGTGATTTCGCCATCTCAAGGTATCTTCCAAATTGCGGTGACGATCGAACCTGTTCTGTTCAGAAGCCTCACAGAATTCTGAGAATTAAAATTAAAATTTCTGTTTCCCGTTGGTTTATGCATTGGATTGTGTGGAGGAAATTCTCCATCCCTACATCAATAATTAGTGGTGACGATGGCCAGCGATAGTAGCTGTCAACAGCAGTGATTAGTGGTGGTAGTGGTTAACAGCGGCAACCAATGAAAATAATTGTTAGTAGTGGCTAACTATGACTATGGCTAATGGTGGTTAGCTAGTCGTAGTTGGTGACGGCTAATGGCAACAATCAACGTCGATAGGGGCAATGGGTGATGATAGCTTCAGAATAGTTTAAAAGTTAATCAGATTCAGATTTGAGGTTCTAATAGTATCTGAAATCTTCTTGATACAGGTTAAAGGAGCAAAGAACGCCCTGTTACAGAAGATTAGAGGAACAAAGAAAGACTTATCACAATAAACAAAGAAGATTAGGTTTGAAAGCGAGAACCCCAACAAGGACAATCAAATTCTGAGATTGAATGATTAACAGGTGAAATAGTCAAGAACAGAAGGAGGTAGCTGTCGGCAATGAGATTATGAGATAAGGACAGGAGCAACAACAATGAGATCCAAAACTGGAGTGCACAAGGTGACATCACTAAGAATAGAAGAAGAACAAAAAATCAACAGCTGATGAGGTGACGCAGTGAATAATAGAAGTTGCCGCCGCCGCTCGGGGAACTCACCAACTTGGGGATCGTTGCTGCGCTGAGACTGTGAGAGAAAGTGAGAAATTGAAAAAAAATCACTGAGGGAAAAAAGTCAAAATCTAACCCATCTGAAAAATAAAATCTAATGAAATAAATCAAATAATATATTTAATTAATAATAAAAAATATATAAAAGTGAGTTATAGGCTGTATGATGATTAGCCTGTAACTCAGTCGTATATTTTATTATTTTAATTTATTTAAACTCACTCATTATAACCTATTTTAAATGACGCTAGGGCCGAGTGAGTATAGTGAGCTGTGGGTACTTTATTCATCCCTAGACAACATCAATAGGGCAATGTGGTGGTGATAGGTGGCGGGGTCAGAAATCAATAGGCCCTTAGTTTTTTTCTTCCAATAAATAATATTTTTATCAATTTTTAATAATTTCCATTATAAATTAGATGATATATCAAAAATGTTGAGATAGTAGAACTTATAATCCACAAGGAAGATGGAAGATATTAAGGAAGGGGCAAGAGGCAATATCATAACAAACAAACATGATAGAATAAAACAAAACAGAACGCCTGAAACCTTCGCAATAATGCCACACACGAGCAAAGAAAAGACAATTCAATACTCAAAAATGATTGTTACAGACCAAAATAGCATCATTAAAGTTAAGTTTCATTATTCACTCTTCATAATCATGTAATTCAGCTTTCCTAATTTGATGTCATACGCACCCCCATTACATATTTATCCTATCTGCGTTTGGTTGGTTGGATGGATGGAGGAAAAATTTGAGAAAAATAAGGCTGGAGAAAATACTATGCAGGAAAGTTTTAAAAGAATAATATTACTTTAACCTTTAATATATAATCCAATTATAGAATTATTTTTAATTTTAAATATAAGATATATTTAATATATTTATCTATTTTTTTAAATTATCTATGTTGATATTTTTTTTAATAATAATCAAATAATAAAAGAAGAAAAATAATTTAAAAATAATTAAGATATTTTAAAAATATACTTTATAATAATTAATTTTATTAAATTAATTAAAATAATTAAATATATCTTATATCGAATATCTCTTGATTTATCTGTGTTGGGCGTATCCGTGTACCGTGTTGTCAATATGCCGTGTCCATTGTTATTAAGTTTGCTTTGGAGTGTTGGGCATATCTTTACATTAGTTGTATTGATCTTCCCTCCTTTTGGCGTTTCTGGGTTGGTTTTTTCTTCCGCCACACGCATTTCCCTATTTCCTCCTGTAATTGTTTTGATACTTTGAATTCCATGCCATAGAAGCACACGCCTTCTTCGATATTTTTTATTTCATCCATATTTAATTTCTATATTTGATTATATATATATATATATATATAATGGGTATGAGCGCGGACGGGAAGAGTCTGTTTGATATGAGAGGGAGATAAAGAGAACACATAAGATAGCATATTAAAATAAGTTAATTAAAAAAATTTAACCTGACTTTTTTTTTTTCCAAAATCAAACTCATCAACTTTTTTTCCCTCTCCTCTCCTACATTTTTCTCCTACCAAACAAACTATAAGTTTCTAAGTGAGTAAATCAAAAGTGTATCAATTGTCTTGTGTGATATCATAGAAGAGTTTTGGATGGGTGTAGGAGTAAAAATAAAAACAGAATCAAAAGTAAAAATAAAAATGGAAGGCAAGGTTAAATGTTTGTTTGGTGTGCAATATGATTTTTAATCATTATGTTAGTTGTATTTGCTTTTTCATCGATCTTTTATTTAAATTCATGCCAAGTATAAGGTGATGACTCTAAATTCCCCATTTCTCTAATTTCTTTTTACTATGTATTTTTTTATACTATACACAATAGTCTAAACTTTTAATAGAGACATATTATTTAGCAAATAGGCTATACTTCAAGCCTATTTAAATGGCTAATAGTCTCTACGGATGATTTATAACCTATTTTTCGTAGTTTAAATAGGCTAAATAGGTTTTTTAAAGCTTAACCTATAAACTTATATAACTAATCCATTTAATATTATTTTTCATATATATATATATGATTTAAACAGGCTTTGAGCTTATTTAAAATATTTTATTTATAAATATATAAACTTTAAAATCTATTAAAATTTATATTTATATAAATTTTAATAGATTTAAATATTACTTACCGCATTTAAATATAAGATATTTTTAAATACATATATTATAAATATAAATGTGAGTCTAAAAATATTTTAAACTTAATAGACATTCTATGTATTTAGGCATAAGCCTAAAAATGAGCCTATATACATTCTACATATTTAACATATTTCTATCCCTATACATACCAAGATTTCAGACATAAGAAAGCTTTAAGATGAAATGTGCATTTTTTTAGACATAGAAATAATTATAGATTTTATGTGTGAAATTAGAGCGCACATAGAGAGACACCCTATGTATATAATACCTTAAATTCTATAAAAAAAAGAATATATTATTATTATAGGTTGAGTCTTCATTTCTCTCGTGGCATTCCATGGGTCAAGGCATATTGATGATGATAAGGTTGAGATTTGGTCCTATTTATTTCTGCAGGACCTTCTTCACCTTTCATTTATTCCTTAATTTAAAAATAAAATTTGGAAAGCAATATAATATATATTTTATTATTTTTTTTGTTTGGGTTATTGAAGTTGAATCTCGCACGTACATACATATTTCTATTCTTCTCGTTTGCGGTGTCTCCGAAATCAGAAAAACATTATGGACTGTGAAGGAATAACACATGAAGAAACGTATATATATTAAAGAAATAAAGAAATAAATAAAGAATAAAACGGAATCTGGTTAGAAATATAAATAAATAAATAAATAAACCATTATTGGTTGGGAACCTTTTTTTATTGTAATGACAGGTATGGGTATGATGATGCCACGTATTTAATATAAAATTTGGCATAGTTTGATTTATGATTTAATAGGATTAACGTGATTCTTCTTATAGTTCCCATGCTGCATAATTTGTATGTTTTTTTACTATTAATTTATATATGAAAAATTATTCTTTTAGTTTTTAATTTTATTGTTTCACTTCTAGTTCAGTTCATGTGAAGAAACAAAACGTTTTTGGAAGAATCACGTTCAATTTAGTACTATAATATTTAAATTCGACAATATATTAGTATAATACAATGGTAAAGTGAAGGAATTAATTTTATTTTATTAAAGTTTAAATTATTATTAAAAAATATATTTATATTTAGTGTTTAATGTCTCAAATTAGATTTTTTCAAATAAAAAAATATCAGTGTCTATAAAAAGAAGAATTAATTTTATCATCCAATTTAATTTATTTACAGACAAATTAAGGGTTATTTACTCTATTACTCAAATAATTATATATTTTTTAGTTGCTTACTCGATTTATTGAAATTTTATCTCGACTATATTTAAATCTGACCCGTATTACACACCTGGCTATAGTAGGTGAGTCTCCTAATAGAAATTTTTTATATGTGCCAATGCTCGAACTCGAAACCTCACTTAAATAATACTAAATTATTTATAATTTAGACCAACATCTATTAATAATAATTACATTTTAATAGTCAAATTATGTTATACAATGCTAGACCAGGGAGTTCAAAAATTAATAAGTCCAATATATACAACATGGTCTTTTATATAATATAATGTATGTATTATCGAATTAGTTTATGGTAATTTATTATAGAGTTAATATAATTTTTATTCTTTTAAATTTATTTTTATTTTAATTTATCAAATTTTAAATTATCAGATTTAGTCCTTAAATTTCTTTTCACCTAAAATATATATTTCTATAATTTAATAAAGATTTGGTCTATCTTATTTAAAATTTAAAAAATTAAAATTAAAATTTATATATATTTAAAAAATTTAATATTATACTAATCTTACCAATAAAATAGCGAATCTCCTATGAAAAAATAATATAAATTTAAATTTAAAAAATATATTTATTATAAGAAACTCTAAGCTTCAAAAAATGGAAATAACTAAAAGAAAAGTTAAATTAGTCTTTATTGTATATATTAACTAATTTTCATAAATCACATGGACTCATTAAATGAGTATTTTATTCATATGCACAATTCATATTTATAATGATACAATATAAAACATTAATTAATGTATTTTTGTAATGTGGGTATTAATAAATACAGGTGGAATCAAACCTTTTAATTGATTTGATTGATGTTGGGCCTATCTCCTTCCACATTCACGTGACAACGAAGCACCATCCATCTGCTTGCTTCCTTCAGCCCAACGTCTCCCTCTCTCTCCTCACTCATCCTCTTTGCTTCTAGCGTTGTAGCCCCCGTAATCACGAAGCTCTCTGCCATTTCTCGCTCTCCACCAAACGATTCTTTCCAGCAAAATTACCGGACACTTTTCTTCAATTTGGGTAACACACTCTTTCTCTCGCTCTCTCAGATGAGAAAACCGCCTTTTTGCTTTCTGCGATCATAGGGTTATCATTCATTATGATGCCCAAAGCGGATTCTATTTTTCTGTTTTTGATTCCCGAACACAACATAACTCTCCTTCTTTTCACTCATGCCTCTTCCATGTTTAGCAACGGTTTTCTTTTAGTGATTTGCTGCTATAAAATCCCTTCTTTTTTTGGCCCGTTTCTGTCTTCCATAGAACTTTCTGGTGAGGAATTTATTGCCGTTGCTGATGGTATTCCCTTTACAGTGGCTTGATCGGGAAACTGACTGAATATAATTGTTTGCGGGAAACAATACCTTAGGTTCTTCCTAAAATCCCCGTGCAGTGTACCCCAATTACTCTGTTTGGGAAATTACCATATCTTTTGCTTTGACAATCTTGCATGGACTCAAATGTGATATATTGAGAGGTCTATGAACTTCCATTTTATTGCCTTTTTATTTTGCATCTGAAGGTCGTGCTATGTTTTCCATTTCAAAGCTCCTTCTTTTGTGCTAAAATTCATCATCTATACTGATGTCAAAAGTAACGTGGTAGGATTTAGATACTAATTTGTCTTGACTCAATTGCTATCATATATTATCAATGTTTCAGATTTAAAGGAAGATATTATAATTTCTCTTCCCCTAGATTCTCAGGCTGTAATGTCATTGCCAGTTGATTTTAATATTTTTTTCCTTTGCTTCTATTGTTTGGGTACGTGTTATTTTAACTTCCACGATACTGTTACATCATAGTTGCATTTTCACATCAAACCCTACTTTTGTCGAATTTATCAAGCCTATGGTTTATGCTGTTGTTTCATGTATTTCCCCCAATATAAGGCAACGACTTAGTAATGATTTTTTGTGCCAAGCCAAATACTATCCAAAGCCTAGCCAAATCATGCTGGGATTTATCTATAGCTGCAAGCTTTTTGTATCATCTCCTTAAGCATGTGTTAAATCATGTTATAGGAGACTCTTAAGAAAAGATGAGTGCAAACAAGCACATACAATCTTCAGAAGACTTCTCGACCAAGTTTGGAGGTGCGATGCTGAATTCTAAAGAAATGATGGCATTTAAGTCATACCAGGATCAGGCTGAATTATTTGTGAAGGAATATTTACTAGCTGACCCTCTGATTCCATATACTTCAATTGTTGGTGGCATTTTCACTTGCAAGATGGTACGTTGTCATTCTAACTATGCCCTTATGGGATTGTAAAGTCATTCTAATCTCAATGATATTGTAATATGCATTTTTCTTCTTTGATCTTATGTTTATCTCTTAGTTGTCTTTCAGGTCTATGATCTTACACAGCTGGTCAGTGCAGTTTACTTTAAGAGCTATTCGAGCCTCTCAAAAATCCAGCGTATTGAGTGGAATAACCGGTGACTGGATTTTCTATTTTGTTAAAACTCTCTCATGTTGTTTCTCATGGTGTAAGATATTAATGAATTTCTTTATTCTTTTTGCAGTGCTATATCTACTGTTCATGCCATTTTCATTACGACTATGTCTTTGTACTTTGTATTTTGCTCAAGTCTATATTCTGAATACCAATCTACTGACCTTACTGTTCGAACCTCTTCATTGTCTACATTTGGGCTGGGGGTAAGAATGCTCTGGTTCTTTTTGTTCTTTTCTTTTTTGCGTTCTGATTGGATTTTTTCCCTTTAATAAAACTGTTAGCTGAAGTAGATCCATGGGTTATATTCTTTTTCTGTCGTACCATACATGAGTTGAGTAATTCCTTAATTGAAGTTACAGAGCTTGTGAGTTGTGGTGGTATAGAGGATTTACATGGTTTGAAGGATAGAGTCCTTAGTAGTCTATAAGCGAATCTTGCTTCATTGGTTACTTGTTTCGTAGTTAACTTCCCATATGATGTCTGTATGGAATGGGGTATTTTGATTTTGCCAGTAAAAATTTAGGTACACATTAAGACGTGAGAATACTTGCATAAGAAGATGATAAAGAAACAATCTTGAAGACCTATGCCAACTCAGGGAATCAGAACTGAGAAACTAGAATATAATGATGTCCCTCTATTACTTAGATGTTGGACCAATGGATCATCGAGAGATGCTTTCGTCTTGCCAATGGCTTCGTGGCATAGTGGTATGAAAGCTCCCTTGTAAGTGAAAGGTTATGGGTCGATCCCGCTTATAATCTCAAGCTGTTAGTACTTGCCTCTTTAATTAAAAAAAAACAAAAATGGTCTCATCTTAATTTAGAAGCATGTATACTTGTGAAGTAAAACTATTTGTAGATTTCTGATTGGAATATTGCGTTATAAATGCATTTATCATTTTATATGGCCATGGGCAGTGGGAACTTGCATTGATGGGTAAACTTTCTCAAACCCTTTACTTTGACGGGGTTTAGGGTTTTCATGCAACAATCTAGATAAATTAGGTGAAGGCATCTTCTAGACTCTCACAAATCTTCTGAAATATTGAAGTCCTTGGTGGAGGGCCGTCTGAGAAGAAGTTTTAAGTTCAAGCATCAGCTTTTAGACCTTGAAACCAGCCCTACTGCGCACTAGTTTATGCTATGTGTCTTTTGCATTCTCCTTTATGATCTTCTGTCTGTGATGCTTAGGTTATAGTTCAGTTTATTTGAAATGTCGTTTGGTATTCCAATTGCTTTGGATGACTGACATCTACTAGAAACGCTATGTAATAATTGGCTGAGATTATGTGAGCCTCGGAGCTCTGCCTTTTTGATGTAGAGGAGAACCCACTCCTAAAAGCTATTTTAGTGAGATGGCAGAGCTTTGCTTTGTATAGGAGTTCTGTGTCTTACACTTAGCTGATATGAGATAATCATTTTTTGTGTCACTTGTTACTGTCTATATTAATTATAGGAGCTTAGGGATTCTGCTGGTTTAGAGGGTGAAAAAAGTGAAATGGAGATTGTTATTAGATTATAGGAAATTATGTATCTGTAAAGGGAAAGTTATTCCCTCTTCACTCCCCAATCAGTCCAATCTTTTCTTGAAATCAGCTTCCCTCTTTCTGGCTCATATGCCTTACCTTTTAAATGACTTTCCTCTCGAATTCAAATGACTAGCAGAGATTAAATGAATGCTTTAACTTGAGGGATCTTTCATTAGTGGTCGTGAATGATCAATCTGTGCTCATCTTTATGGCTTTCTCCTATGGAACCGAGGTTGAAAATATTTTTAAATAGAAAATACCACTTGAATATTCTACCATACTGTGTATTGAAGAATCAGTACGTGAATTTTTTAATGAATTTGAAAACAAAATGTATTGGGAAGGAATACATTTTTTTAACTCTGAATGCATCTATTTATGTCAAGGGTCCTGGGATATGTAGCTGCTCTAGACTTAATTTTACTACCTGTGGAAATCCTTGATAATAATAATACGCAACATGTAGCTAACCTTTTCTGTAGATTGTTTGGAAGGGGACTTGTTTTAGTGTAAATCAGGTGACTGAAATCAGCATGCATTCGTTCTGCTTGATGTTCAGGTTGTCTTTTAGCTTTAAATTTTTGCCTAAGGATTTTGGCTACTTCATTTCTGTGCATACTTCCAATCTTTTTTGTATATTTCTCTATGTTTATTGCCTGTATTGTGTGGTCTGTGCTGTTCTAAAAGCCTTTGTATGTTTTAACTCGTTGCAGATTTCTGTTGGATACTTCATTGTTGACCTTGGGATGATATTTTGGTTTTATCCTTCTCTTGGTGGATATGAGTATGTAAGGATAATATCTTCTAACTTTGAAAGAATATAAGGCTATATTTTATCATTAATTTGAGAATATACAATTTAAGTCATTTCAAGTGATATGAACCCAACTGGTGATGATTATTGATCACATTTCGGTTCCCTCACCCCCATGTTTTCTTTTGGTTGTGGTTAGGATTTAACTCGTCTTCTTATCAACTTTGGTTCAGGTGATTCATCATCTACTTTCCTTGGTAGCAGTAGCATATGCAATGTTGAGCGGAGAGGGACAGCTTTACACTTACATGGTCCTTGTGTCTGAGACAACTACTCCTGGGATAAATTTGAGATGGTAATCTTAATCTAATATTTTAGCTCAATTAAAGTTATGAAATAACTGTCTTTGCTGATTCACATTTTGCATTTTCTCAGGTATCTTGATGCAGCTGGAATGAAAAGATCCAGAGCTTATCTTATAAACGGGGTTGTGATATTCTTCGCATGGCTGGTGGGTTAATTCATTGGAACTTGGAATATGTGTTACTCTGATCCTGTTCTCAAATTTCATTATGTAGAACATAAAAATTCTTATTCTTATACATGCTTTAATGAGATGATCTATGTGCAGGTTGCCAGAATACTTTTGTTCATTTACATGTTCTACCATGTTTTCTTGCACTTTGACCAGGTAATATAACTAGCAGAATTTCAAACATTAAGTGGGGAGTGTGATGTGTTATAGCAATCAGATCTTGAGTTTCAATTTTTTGGGCCAAAGTGTTAAGTGTTGCATTGTTTCCCAAATGCTCAAGAACTGTCCTGGGGAATCCATCATGTCAAAAACTGGGTAATGAAAATTATATCTTAAGGCAAGACCAAAATACAACAAAATGAATTGGTAAACTTCTGTTAGATAGTGATCAATCGATCACTCAGGGCACATGCTGACTATATAATTATAGCAGATAGCGATTTGATTGGGTTACTCAAGGCAGATGCTGACTTTATATTCATAGCATGTTTGTATCTAATACCAGATAGATTCTTTGGTAAACCCAATTTATGAAAGATTATTAGATTCAGTAAAGTCAATCATGATACGCTTCAACCTGGTTTTTCTACATCTACATTCACAAAAATGAATATATAGTGCATTTATAAAGAGTTAAGGAGGAAAAACATTATAGGTGTAAAGGTGAAATATGAAACTATATATATATTTCTTTTTGGTATTCTTTTCTCTCTAAATGCAGTAATCCATATGATATTATATATTTTTACATATCATTGTTTAATTAACCAACAGGTTAAGAGAATGCAGCCCATGGGGCAATTATTAGTACTAATTGTGCCAGTAGTGCTAGCGATGATGAACTTAGCATGGTTTTCGAAGATCATCAAAGGATTGAGGAAGACAATGGCGAAGAGGCAGTAAAATTTGGAAGATGATTATCGGTGATTTTTTTTTTTTTAAACTAAGTATAGTTTCCCCCTGTTGATAGCCCAGCTTACCTTTGCCTCTGTGCATCATCTTCTCCCTGTTTAAATGATATGTGCCCTGAAAGATGAAGCTCAAACCATGTATGGTGTTTGGATCCCCCGTGAATCTAAGCCATTGTATAAATGTTAGTTATATCTTTTTATGTTCTTAATTCTAATTGGCCCCTTTTTCAGAAAGAAAAAAGGTTGGGCATATTGGATCGTCCTTGTCTCTGTAAACTTGAGCTTTAGCAGAGCCTGCATTAAGTGCCATAATGAATATCCCAGTGCAAAGTTTCTGCACTATTAGGGAAAGTTATTAGACTTACGCTAAGTTTAATGGATCATTTCCAAGATTCAAGAATGACACAAATATGAGAACCACAACTTGCAGAGAATGCTCTCGCTCCAAATCTCAGGAACTTGGATTAAAAACGCAGGTACATTGAGAAGTTACTCATAAATTACACGCGTGTGGTGAGGGCTATGTTTTATCAAATTATGCTCATATGCTAAAATGATGAAACTATAAATTTTTTACCTACTATAAATTCCTGTGGACATACAAATTAAGATAGGCAAATTAACAATTCCACCCTAACTGCTCATTTAAAATAAGATTAATAATATTAACGGTATTAAAATTAAGGGATTAAAAATATATTTTATAAATTTAAATGTCTAAACTAAAAATTGATATAAATTTAAAAAACTAGGTACGCTTTAGCCTATTAAATTTCATTATTTTATGAAAAAATTCATTTTAATAATTGATGTTTAATTTAATGCATAACTTCTCAAATAATTGAAGAGTATAGCAGCCAAATTTCACTTAAAATTAAATACTCAGCCAATGGCTTTGTAATTTAATGATATAAAAATTCTTTAGTGGGTTTAATCTTGTTACATTACTATTAGTGCATGCCTTTTTTAATTCAAAAAAGAGATTAAATAGTTGGAGGGAGGAATGAGGACAGCATCAAAGATATAAAGATGATGTACCCATCTTATTTCGATATTTAAAAAATACTATTTTATTATAATTCCAGTTATGATGTTTAAAAAGACATCCTAACTTCTGAGTATCTAGATAATTAGATTTACGCTTAAAAGTAATAGATAACTCACTCTGTTCGATATTAATATTACTTAATATGAGAAAAATTTTATCCTAACCTTAGATAGTTAGTAAACCTAATATTTTTTTTAAAAAATTTTGTACCAAAAAAAAAACGAGAGGTCGGCAAAATAGTTATAATTTTGCAGTTTCTGATACCACCAAATTCGTTTTGATACCGTGAGGTCAGCAAAATATATTATAAAGAAAAGACAGGATCAGTGTGAAAATTACGTGGGACCCTGAATAAAATTGCACGTATGATTTGAATTCGTATAGCATTTTCTTAACAAAAGTTGATGTTGAAACTAGCTAGCTAGCAACAGTTCAATGCTCCTACAGATAAATATTCCTGTAATCAAAATATCAAATCCAAATCCCAAAAAGATGCCACCTCCATTTTCACTTACGATAGTATACAAGATGTTGGCTATTTGGCGCACGATTCTCTACATTCCCATTTGAAGGACGGCACGGAGAGGGTGGAAGACATTTCCTTTTGCTTGCTTGAGTTTGAGCAGAACTCAGTGGAGCCATCATTCTTGCAGGTGCTTGACTCTGATAACTGCTCTGGCATGCCTAAGAGGCCATCACTAGACAGAATGCGCACTAAAGCGTTCATGGAGGCTTCTAAGGAGGGAGGAAGGGGTTCCCTTGGATGTGATACCTACATATAATATTAAACCAATGTGTCATCAACTGGTAATTGGAATGCATAACCAAAGGTGTTCATAGGCCAGATAGGTCTAAGAACAGGTCCAGGTTTCAAAATTGAAGCTTGTGCCCTGGTGAGGCCAGGTCAGTGCCCAAACTAGCCAGGTCTTTTCTTTTTCTTTTAAAAAAAGGATAAAATAATTCCTAAGAAGTAAAATTTGTGCATGAATCATTATAAAATTACTTTTTTTCTTTAAAAAAATTAAAACTCTAAAAATATTCTAACTTCTTTTATGGGTTGAAGTCCAATTTTGCCCTCGAAGTTTTCCTATAGGAGATGCGGGCATGCAATTTTTTTTTTATAAATATCGCCTTAGAAGTATTAAAGAAATTGCAAAGTGACCCTACAGGTTAAAAAACTAACATTAACCATTAATATTTTTAACAGTTGGGGGCGATATTGCTTCCAAGAAAACTTCTAGATACCCACAGCTTATAGCGAAAACCCAGCACAAACTTAGACCTTAAACCTTTTTTAATTAAAACCAGGCCAGTTTCTGCCATGATCTCCAAGGATGACCTTATCATGATTTTTTTGTCTGGATCCACCTGGTCCAATTGAGGTTGGGCCATGAAACCCTCTAGGCATAACTTTCAATTAAAGTAGTAGTGGGAAAACTTACTTTGTACAATATTGCAGTTGACAATCGCTCTCTTAAGCAATATAACTGCGCAACATCGAGTGACCTTGATCCAAAATAAACCCATCGATCCATGATGACTCTAACTGCACAATCAGGAGAAGACATCACCTTATCTTCACCATGTTCAAGGGACTTATTTTCACAATGCTCACTGAGCTTGTTATCAAACTCGGTGTCATCTTTACGCACACCATGAGATTCACTGCCTCCGTCATTACTATCCTCTGCTGGAGCAACAGCAATCTCTGCTGAAAGAAGCAAGAGTGGAAGTGGTCCAACAAGCGTACAGTTTCTTGTGCACATACTACCATCATCACGACGAGTGATCTCATCCAGCACAATTAATGGGCGGCTAGCAGCTACTTTTGATTGGAACCTAAAATTTGCAGAGCGTTGATGCAACCGAACTTTATAACCACTCGCAGTCTCCACAACAACACTCTTTCTACCTTTGGGTCTTATCAATCTTCCAGCCCTCGGATACAAACCCGCAACCAATACTGCATGGAGTATGCCAGGGTTGTGTGAATTAACATTGTATCTTGAAACATCTTTTTGAATAAGCCCACTTCGAATTAATTCATTTTGGAGTTGTTTGCGCAAGCCATGTAACATATTCATTGTGTTTGGGGACACAAAGTATCGAGAACAAAACCATGACTCCAGACCCATTGTCTTTGCATTATGCCAACATTCATATACAGCTATTAGAGCAAGTTGATCACCACACCCTCCATACAAAGAAGCAAGGTCAGCTCTGGCAGCTGCAGCTCTCTCCTTATCCAAAAGTGACATGGGAATCGTGAATGGACTTCTACAATCAGAAGCACATGCTAGAGTTAATGCTGGATCAAGGCAATTCATCAATATAGCGAAGAAAATTAACTTGCTTGTTAAGGGGTGAACAGGAAGAGAGCCAAGCTTCTCTCCTAACTCCGTGAGATTTTCATCCATTGATAATGCCCCAATATCTTGAAGAGCTATAATGGCACTTCGTATAGACTCAAAAACGGGAGGATCTAGTGTCTTTGATAAATATTCTTCTATATTGCAGCTTGGATCAATCATTTTCACCTGAGGGGAAAAAAAGCAGTGAACAATAGCAACACGAGAAAATAAGTCCAGTTTATATAAAATCAATTTGTTTACTGCAATTTTTTCTCATGACATGAAGCCAATGACAATAACAATAACAAACCTTATCCCCCTAAGACAAGGAAAAAAATAAAACCAAAAAAGTTTAGCCCCTACCGATAAGCTTGTTTCTCCTTTTTTTCCCCTTGTATAAATTAATTTGGTTCTGTTTCACTAACCAATAATGAACAACAGGTTAGAGAATCATTGTTCACAATCACTCTGAACAAAAATTTTCCGTGGATAGACATTAATAGATAGTTAGATACAATTTTAAAACAGGAAAAATTGTCAAGCCAACTGATTCAATGTAATATAAAAATTATGCTGAATTCAAGGTCATTCTTACATTTTCATGAGTACCATATGTTGGGAGTAGTCTCCCACATTATCTTTGAATTTTTATCAATAGAGAGAAAAGTAGTACCTGCAGACAAAGCTCTTCAACAGGCATTCTTCTTAATTCAGGAACCTGAAAATCGGGCAAGGACGCAGCTCGATACTTTGAATACAGATGATAGCAAATTCCCGGCTGACAGCGGCCAGCACGTCCCTCTCGTTGCTTAGCACTTGCCTTTGAAACCCAAGATGATTGAAGAGTTTGCACATTACTATATGGATCATAACTTTTTTCTTTCATCCGCCCAGTGTCTATAACATAGACAATATCATCAATGGTTATGGCAGTTTCAGCAATATTGGTTGAAAGAACAATTTTGCGGCAACCAGGAGGTGGGTGCCAAAAAGCCTTCTTTTGCTCCCTTGATGGAATCATTGAATGCAGAGACAGAATGACAAACCTTGAATTATTGAAAAATGGGGATTGGAACAATTTTTTACGAGTTTTATATATATCATCCCAACCTGGAAGGAAAACAAGGATACCTCCACTCTCTGAGTCCATACATATTTTTTTTATCAGCTGCTCTACAAGAACAACATCAACAAAATCAGGGTTGACTGTTGTAAGATATTTATCAAGTAACTCCTGCCCTTCCATGAAGTTTGAAGATGCAGAGTCTAGGTGTTTCTTTAAAACTTCGGCAGTTTCTTGCTGATTTTCCTGCTCAGCAATCTCCAGTGCCGTTGTTCCAGCTTTGCATCTAATCTTGTAGTCTGCCCCAAAAGATAACAGCACACACATATCACCCACCCTTCCTTTTCCAGCAAACACCATTAATGGCGTAAGGCCAGTCAATGTATGTTGGTAATTAAAGATATTTCGGGATCCTTTAGAAGTAACCAGCTCCAAGAGTGGATCACAGTCATCATTAGACCAAGCCAAATGAATAGCCTCATCAAGAGAAACTTTATCTTCCTCACTTAACTCATTGATGTCAGTCACATTATTTGATGTAGCATTATCATTATCAAGATGATTTTCTTCTTTGTATTTTATAATAGAAAGTACATCCTCCAGATAGAAAGTTCTGACCTGAAGAAAGAGCACAGAAATTTATAATACAATGTGATTGGAAAAAAGTCAAATCACAATCTAGAACTATGTAGGTACCGGATGAGTAAACCCTGGAACAAGGATCACTGGGCAGCCACCAAAATATTGGGAAAATCTTTCAGCATTGATGGTAGCACTCATTAGTATCTGAAAAGTTGAGGGAAGGGACAGCATGAAGTTCAAATATATCAAGGGGGGGGTGTTGACAAAGAAATAAAGCAATAAGTATAAATATAAGAACTTAAAACTAACCAGGCGAAGGTGTGGGTATGAAGGAAGCATGTCTCTGCATGTAAGTTGCATTGGAGCAAATGTATTAATCCAAATATCATGTAATAAAAACGTTTTGTAAATAGCATATCTTCATTTAGTCCCTTAACATTTATCTTGGGATCAAATGTAAAGCTTCACAGATGTTCATCTCAAGATATCACCTTTCAAAAATCATTCTTGACAGGGGAACTGAGATAAGATCACAGTGTTTGAGGATTAATAATATCTCATAACTTTTGTATAAAAAATATTTTAGAAGAGAAAATACATGGTGAGAAGCTAATCTATTCTCCAAGGACATCCAAGGCAAATGCAAGAGAAGCATGAAAAGGAAGGAATTATCTCGCATAAAAAGAGGAGAAACAGCAATAATAAACCAAGATGGAGAAGCAAGGAAAAATCATTGTATTTTAAAATTTAAAAAGGGCAAGCATTCAAGATTAGTTTTAAACAAGTGCTGCAAATTATAACCTATAAGTCAACTTTATATCAATTATATGTTTCAGACAAATATACATCTGTATTAAACAACACTAGAGTTCAGATGTTCCATCACGTTGTACCTAACAAGTGCCATCATGAAGTCTGAGTACCGGTCCCTTTCATGAACTTCATCCTGAACAAGCAATGACATTTATCAGGTTTTGCAAGTTGTTCTTGCCAAGGCAAGGAAACAAAACATGTATTCACATTACTCAATGTATCATAAGGCTCCAAACGAATATATGAGATATTCAAATACTCTTATGGAGCAGAGTTGTAAAGTGAAAATATCACACTTGCATCAATAGAAGCATCATAGCTGTATGCCACTTGCTTAAGATCCTTCTACATCTAGGTCTAAATACTGGTTTATCAAAAAATACACAATAAAAGCATAAATACCCTGAAGCAAAGCATTAATGACTGAGCTCTGCTTCTAATATGATGTCCTGAAACAAAGCTTTAATGCCTGAACTTGACTCTATGATAAATGTCAGTATTTAGGTATTTCCTTAACGAAATTTAGTTGCTTGAGCATGCTGTTTTGGGGGAGAGGACTAAACAGTTTGACCATGTGGGATTACAGGGCCCATGTGGGTATAGGGAGACAAAATTTGGCATCGCAACTGGAGATAAGCATAAAATCCAGTTTCTAAGAAATTTCTTTTAAGGGGAAAAAACTCAAGAAAGCATAAGCAAGATGGAGAGCCATAAACATGTATTATGCTTTTAGCTGGAAACAAAAATAAGTAAATTAAAGAAAAGAGAAGTACCATAATTATGTGAGTGATCTCGAATTTGTCATTCTTCATGATTCTTGTCTTTAAGCTACTCAAACTTTTAGAAAACGAGCACAAGACCCTCAACAAAATTCCAGTTGTACATAGCATGACTGATGAATTCTTTCCACCTTTGCTCTCTAACCGTATCTAGAATTCAATTTCAGAAAGCATAATTACTATTATTTTATCATCACGTGACGTGCGCACTCAATAAAATACCTGACCCTCTTCCATGGTTCCCAGCTTGAAATTACACTACAGTATGTAATATTCATCAATCCAACCGTTAAATTAGAAATAATTACCATATTGATATCACATGATAAAGCAAGCAATCAAGTTGATAATTTATTGTATTTGAAAATCATAGTATGCTAATTTTGTAATATAATGCAAACTTTTGAGTGAAAAAACCGCTAATGAACCTTTAATATGACAGTGGAATCCTGGAAAATCTAATAATTAAATGGAATATACCCCATGTATGCGGGCATGAAGCAGTACTGGTCCAGTTTTAAAAATGTTCAAACAATATTCCCATGCAATTATTGAATCTAAAACAAGATGAACTCATACATGAGCAAAGAATTACCTTGTAACCAATGTTTTCTCCAATGGCCTCACCTCTCTCCTTAGCAATTCTTTCAGCAACTGAATGCCAAAACAAGGTAAAAATAATTCAAAAGTGAATAAAGATTGCAAATCAATGCATATCACTATATAAATACGCGTGTGACCATTGTGTATGAGTTGCTGACCTGAAATTGCCGAGATTCGTCGAGGTTGAGTGCAAACTACTTTACATACCTCGCCCTTACCCCAGATATGATCCAAAATATATTGTGGAACCTGAATCACAATTAATATTATGTTAAACATTACAATCACAAAGAAAATGGATAATCTTCAGAAAGCACAAAAGCTTATGAGATCTTTGCCCGTACAATGAGATGAAAGTAACTGAGTCAAAGTCAAACCCAAGATCATGAAATATCAAGAATTTTGTAGCACATTCACAATTACAACCACAGGCCCAATATGAAGTTAATCATAACAGCTATGGCAATATATAGGAACCAGTCAAATTCAAAAACCTATTCTCGAACACAAGAAATAGCAAAAGATTGTAAATTGATAATTAATTAACAAGAGTCCAAGATGCACGCTATTCTCTCCAACTTTATACTACCTAATCTTGTTACTATCACCCATCTTAGACCAAATTTAGTTCCCATATTATTAGTTGTCATTCCCCACAAGGGTGTTGAAAATCGATCAAGAATCATTAAACCAAGCATCTCAAAAGCCAATCTAAACATATTAATATTGGTTTATCTCAGTTTTTTCTATGTATGAACAAATCAGTTCAGTCAGTTGTATTTGGGGGGAAATTTCCAAACCAAACTCACTGCTCAAAATACATAAGATACATACATATTATATAACATCCTCATAAGCTTTGGTTTTCCCTCAAGTTATCAAATCGACATCCTCATTGATTCCTACAACTCCCAAAGGCCCAAGCTGTAAGACTGAAATATAGCCCATCTCTAGATCTTCAACTTACAACTCACTGCTGCCTCATCGTCTCAATTCTTGCCAGGAGTGAATTAAATCCTCATCCCATTAGATGACATTGCAAGGTGAACAAACAATGCCACAATACCGAATGATTTTTGTCACTTAGCAAAAGAATCTGTTCAAACCACTTGACCACATTCTGGCACTAAATGCATATCAATTCCTACGCATTTTGATTGTCTGTCTTTGTATAAATACACAGCAATTATGGTTTACTAGTTCTTTGTTATGAGCTATAGCATTCGAAGTATATGTTTTCTTCCTTTCCTCACTTAATCGTCTATCATTATCCATAGTTCCAATTGGTTATTCCTGCCTCTTCCCACGCAGAATTCCATAATTCAAAAAAGAAAAAAATGGGGGGAAGAGGAACAGCTTCAAGTGCTTCATTCCCAAAATAAGGTCATACAGACTATAGAACCTATCAAGATCAACTAAATCGATCTAAGATACATTGAGAGATTGGTTGAATCGCTTAAAGGTAGCCTGATCACATATACTTCTAATAGGTCAAAGGACCATGGTAATCAACTTCCCAGCAAAGAATAAATTAAAAGTATAACACGAAAACTAAGCTTCAATTAGACAAATATGATGTTGAAGAGACCTTGCACATCATTTTAAGATCACTTCCTAGTGTAAAGAAAAGAACTGCTTGAAGAAAACGTGGGTTCCAGTCACACCACAAAAATATATCTTAAATGGACAAATCACAAGAGTATAAAATAAGCAAAAAAAAAAAAACGATTGGTTTGAAGGAGGGAGACAAATTATATACTATATGTCGTTGTGGCACAATTGAGATAAAGAAAAGAATTATAACCTGTGTGGTCTTTCCACAACCAGTCTCACCAGATATGAGAACTACCTACACACAAGAAGACCCATAAGACCAAAGAAAAGAAGAAATCTATTTTCAAATTTGACTGGATAATTATGTTGAAACGATTAATAACCAAAATATTACCCAACTGGATGTAAATAGTTAAAATACCAATGAACTTTTTTAAGTGCTTAACCATATAGTAATCTGCAATCAAGATTTTGGGGGAAAAGACTCAAGTCAAAACATTTGAATAACCTGGTGAGATTCAATAGTTGATGAGATTACATCCTTGAATGCTGCAATTGGAAGCTTAGACCTCTGTGTTGCGATCTGCAAGATCAGAATTCAAAGAAACAATTCATTGACAAGACTATTATTCAGTAAGCACTGAAAATGGTGCAGGAAGAAGATTAACAACATGTCATGTACACGATGGAACTCATAAAGGTCTGTAACGTGGGTAAGGAAATAATAGAACCTGTTGTAATAGTGGGATTGTCTTCAATCTAGAAGAAAATGCTTCCAATTTCTTACTGATTTCATCTTTGCGAATGGACGGCTTGCAGAAAGCATCATCTTTATTTTGTTTTTCTTTATCAGTTTTGTCATTACGTCTTCCAACCAACCCTTCCAGCAAGTCTCCATCACCAGGTGGATGATGGGCAAATAGACTCCCTAATACCGCTTGTGCCTCTTCGGAAAATGCAAAATATGGAAGGTCAACCTTATTAACTTTTTTGAAGACGGATATTCGACGTTGTTTTGCTTTCCTGTACAAAATGTAGAATCCATGAAAAAGAAAATAAAGAGCAAATTGAACGTAAGAACGTGAAAATTGCACCAATACCATTGCGGAAAAAACAGAGACCACAATACTTGCAGCCTGAAATGTAAAATCTAAAGAATACTGTCCGTACCACTCACCCAGAACTTTTGGATTTCATACCCAATTTTTGGGATATTTTATGCACCATAATGCGTTCACTTTTGGATAAAAAGGCATCAAACTTGCATTCTGCGAATTGTATGAATAGATGCACTCAGTTAGAAACATACAAGGAAATTAAGCAAACCATGCGGACGTAAGAAACAGAAAAGAACCACCGTTGGTAAGCCCTCTAACATAATTCAATAAACTATAAAGAATAAATTACAAAAGAAATTAAAAAACAAACAACCGATAATCAAGCTCGTCGCTTTCTTATCTCAAAACATACGTATGACGGATCCCATATCACGTATCTGCATCACACAACAAATGCACACACCACCAAATCATGGAGCATTCGAAAATGCAGCAATACCTTTCTCATTCGATTTCTCGAACTCCTGTAATATCTGCCTAAGTCTAATCAGCGTGGGCTCATCAACTTTGGGATTCTGCCTGCAAAGTGGAAGTCCCTTCCCGCCGCGTTTCCTCTTTGTCATTGTATTTTTAAAAATCTTAACGAGGGTTCCAAATGAGACTGAAGAGGTAAGGTTGACGATGAAGAATAAATAGAAGGAAGAAGAAGAATGATGTCTGAGAAACACAGTCGTGCACGGAGTCGGCGCGTCTTAGGCCTTCAAGCTAAGGCGCATTGCTTTCGTTGTTCCCGGGGCTTTTATTTTGCCCTACGCAAAGCTTCGGTTGCACCGCATGTACCCTCGGAATCCCTTGTTGCTTTTTCAACCTTTTTTTTTTTACATTTGCTTTTTCAACTTTGTTTCAAGGGAAATTTCTCAATACATAAAAAATTCTGTCATCGGTTTTCTTCTTTTCTCTCATTATCTAATTTTCACCATAATAAAAAAAATAAATAGTTAAAATACAGGATTTTATAAAATTATTATTTTTCTATTTTAAAATAATCTAAAATTAAAAAAATGTTAGATCAAATTTTTATAATTTATAATTTATTATTTTTAATATAATATTATAATATAATTTTATAAAATAATAAATCTCAACTATTTAATTTTTATAAAAAAAATAAAAAATTATTAAAATTTGATTCTTACAGTTTATATAGTAGAATATCTTAAAATAGAAAAATAATAGTTTTATAAAAGATTATATTTTAACTATTTATTTTTTAATCTTATAGTAAGAATGTGGTGATGAGAAAAAATAAAAAAAATGATAATAAGAGGATCTATTTTTTTAAAAGAGATTCCATAATTATAATATTTTAATTTCACTATCAGTTATTCAATAGTTAAATTAATTAGTCCATTGGTTCTATATTAAAACTCAACTTTAATAGATGGAAGATAAAAATGTTGGGGTGCTCTAATTAAAAATTTTAAATGAACCAATCTTTTAATTGGTCTAATTAAAAATTTTAAATGAATCAATTAAATTATATTTTATATTTTTCTTCTTTTTATAAATCTAAAAAATGTCATTTTGAGTATAAAAAAGAAAGAATAGCAATTAATTAGATTTATATTTTAATAATTCTATTTTATTATATTGTAAATAAATATTCTATTTACTTATAGATTAATATATTTTTATTTAAATATTACTCCTAAATTATACTTTTTAATAATGCTTAGATTGACATCCCCCGTTCAACACATGACTTGTTAGACCACTAATTCTTGAACTATGGTGGGTGGGTATGTTATGTGTTTAGTTTTCTGATAGGTTATGTTGCTTAGTTTTATACGAGGTATTGTCCACGACTTGTTATTTTTATAAATTGTAAATTATAAATTTTATCATATATAATTATAGATTGATATTATTTTTTTTTTGTTTTTTATAAAAGCTTCAAAATTATTTTTTATTTATTTCATATTTTCTTTAAATTTCATAAATATTTTAACTATTAGATCAATTTATTACATCAACAAAGAGCTAATTTAATAAAGTGAACAAAAGAAGAGCTAATTTAACATGAAGTATTTAAAAAAGATGCTTATATGCTGGTTTTATTATTCGTTGATTCTCTGTGGAATTGCTTGATGGCGGCTTACACTAAGAATTTTACGTACACTGAGGCGATAGACCTTTTTGAGAAGCTATTAGTTTATCCTTACTTACTAAAGCCTGGTTTTTTCAAGTACCCCAGTGTTCTTAAGGCCTGTGGAGCAAAAGGTAGAATTGGTTGTGGAAAAAATTTTCATGCATGTTTGATAAAAACTGGGTTTATAACGGATGTTGTAGTTGGAAGCTCTGTTTTGAGTGTGTATGCTAAATGCAAGAATCCAGTAATTTCTTGCTATTACCAAAGGGGAAAGTTTGAAGAGGCACTACTATATCTTGAGCTAATGAGAAGATGTGGTTTTGACCCCGATTCCATGTGCAAGACTTTTGGACTTGGACAGGGGAAGGGAAATTCATAAAGAATTGGTAAGTAGTGTGTTTCTTTGGGATAGCTTTGCTAGCTCTGCACTTGTTGAATGTACTGAAAATGTAATGATCTAGAAATGGCCGTAGAGATTTTTGAGCAAATACCAAGAAACACTATAGTTGCTTGGAATTCCACGATTGCTGGTTATGGTTTGAAAGATGACAGTATTTCATGTATTAAACTTTTTAATAGGATGCACAATGAGGCTCTAAAGCCAAGTTTGACTACCATAAGCAGCATAATAATGGCTTGCCCGGCTTCATAAGGGTACATTAATACATGGTTGGGTCAAGTCAGATGAAAATGTTTTTACAACACCAAAGACAAGTTCAGTTTCTTGGAATGTTATGATTTCAGGATATGTGACTGCAGGGTTGTATTTCGACGCCCTTAGCATCTTTAGTCAAATGAAATGGGCTTATGTTGAGCCAGATGCTAGTACTTTTACCAGTGTTTTAGCAACTTGATCACAACTAGCAGCACCAGAAAAGGGTAAAGAGATTCACAATCTTATCATTGAGAAGAAGTTAAAAAACAATGAAGTGGTTATGGGGGCTCTTCTTGACATGTATGCAAAGTGTGGCTCTGTAGATGAAGCATTTAGTGTTTTCAAGTGCTTACCAGAGAGAGATCTGGTATCCTGGAGTTCCATGATCACCGCATATGATCTCATGGTCTTGTATTCGAAGCCTGGGAGCTTTTCGCCGAAATGAAGCTGTTCAACATGAAACCTGACGGAGTTGCCTTTCTGGCCATATTATCTGCTTGCAGTCATTCTGGGTTGGTTGACGAAGGGCAATGTTTATGGCATTAAATCTAGAGTCCAACACTATTCATGTGTCATTGATTTTCTCGGACGTGCCGGAAGATTGCATGAAGCTTATGAGATTCTGCAAAGAAACCCAGAAATCAAGGATGATGCGGGGTTGTTAAGCACATTATTTTATGCATGTCGTCTGCACAGAGATTTCGATTTAGGCATTAAAATTGCAGAAACACTTGTTGATAAGGACCCAGATGATCATTCAACTTATGTTATCGAGCCTTATGCTTCTGTTCAGAAATGGGATGAGGCGAGGAAGGTTCAAAGATGAGAGAACTTGGGCTAAAGGCTCGATGACATATGTTATCGTCTTCAACAAAGAATGGTTTGTAGTTGGATTGAGATTGACCACAAGATCCAACCTTTCTTTGTTGAAGACGATTCACACTGGCAAATACAATCAGTCAATGAAAGTCTTGCAAATCTTACCAATCCCATGGAATAAGATGAGTTTTTGCCATTTACAGATCATCTCGATGATGAAGCTAAGAGCTAATGATCTTATAATCTAGTGGCATAAAAATTTCTTTATAAATAGAATATTATGAGTTTAAGAAATTTTACCTTTTCTATCAAGCATGTTTATTAGGATTTGAACTTGTATTCTCTTTCTCATAAAATGAGATAATTTATTATATCAATTAACAACTTATTAGTGTTAATGTATCTCTCTAGTTCACAAAGCATAGATATATTTTTTTTAAAAGAAAATCAATATAAGAGCAAAGACAAAAATGGAAAAAGGAAGATGAATAAACATAAATTTTAGCCTTCCTCTGTCTAATTGCAGACTTCTCCGGTGCTATATCATCTTTGTTTCAATGAATAATAGATACCGCACAAAACGGATATGTGACTTAGCAAATTATTTAACAACAATTTGATGTGTCTTGATTTTTCAATAGTCAATAGTCTTATTTAGTTGAATGTTCATATTTATTTAACGGTATGATAACATGAAAAACTACATTAATTGGTAATAAGTTAGAAGTATTAAAATTGGTGTATGAAAACTAACAAGTGATGAGATTAGTAAAACGTGCTAATTTCTCATACGATAAATTAATATTTAAATCTTAATTATGAGATATATACATATTTAGTGTCTAATCTATTTTAAATATGATTATTTTTAATAGAAAAATATTTATATTTAAAAAATAAATTGACCTATGAAAGAATACTCAAAATAGTATTAAGATTTTTTAAAATTATATTTTGATTATTTTACCCCATCTTAACATTTTTTCGTAGAAAATGGTGATCCATACACCCATTTATCATATACACCTATAGATTTGATCCACAACCTCTCCCTTAAAAAGGGGTTGAGTGCTACTTGAGTGAAAAGTGTATTTAAATTAGAGACAATTTATAGAAATATATATAATTTTTATTACAACTTATTTGCCAAGTTCCATGTAAGGCATAAAATCACACATAGGTAAAAGAATTTATGCAATATTTAAAATTAGATATATTATTTATACATCATTTAATTAACCAGCCGACCTAGCTCAGTGGTAGAGCGCGTGGCTTTTAACCACGTGGTCGTGGGTTCGATCCCCACGGTCGGCGTTTTTGAGATTTTCTGGGAAAAAGGTGTGCCAACTACTCTACTCACGAGAGATGTAATTTAAACCATAAACAAATAAATTAACTCACGGATTAAATTAGGGGAATTGAACCATGAAAGTTAAAACACACCATGATAAAATAATATATATATATATATAAATTTAAAATTATTCCATCCAAATTAATATATCATAATTTTTTAAAAAAAGTAACTAAAAATAAAAGTTTAAGAAAAGTAGGAATTATGTCAATAAAGAAAACTCTAAGATTTGAACTATTACTTGGATGAGGAAAACATTGATATGAATATTTCAAAAGGAAAAAAAAAGGGCGTCTTCATATAGAGGAGTGAAAATCAATATTGATTTCCTATATTTTAAAAAATACCATATAATATATCATATTTAACTAATTTAATTATATTAAAAAAATTAATTAAATTAATTATTATATAATTTTTTTAAAATTATTCTAATTATCTTCCTTAATTCTTCCATTTTCTTAATTATTATTATAAGAGTATTAATAGAAATAATTTAAAAAAATAATAAATTTAAAAAATAAATATTATATTTATTATTAAAATCAACTCACTAATTATATCATATATTTATGATAAGGAATGCTTAATATCTCTATCCCTGAAATGTCCAATAAATCAACTTTTATCATTGGCTTTTTTGATTTTTAAATAAATATAAAAATTCTCTCCTTTCTAATATTGTTCAAGTCTTTTTTTTTCATTTTTTGTACCCAATTGACTACATGGTTTTCAATACAAATGGATTCGGAACTTATTAATATTTTTATTAATAGTTGTCTCTATTTATATTCTATCATTAAAGATGTTGATTAATGACACTATTTTTAGCAAACAAGATTTAAATATTATTAAAGACATTAAAATGGTACATGATTTTTATATGCTTTTTTTAAAAAAATAAAAAAGCTGATGTTTCTGTGTATCATTATTTTAACCAATTATTAGTGTTCACATTTGCCTCTAAATAAAAGCATTGATATTATATGCATAGCATTTCAAATGAGATCCATGCCAACTACACCTCAGCAATAATGCATAAAAACTCTAATCATACAACACTAAACTGTAAAAACCATCTATTTGTTGTATATCAATTCAAAACCTGATAAAGATAATCAAGATAACTGCTTATATATTATTTTCATTAATTATATATCGAAGTCAATTAATCAAATGCATCAGGAAAAGGAAGAGTAAAGATAAAAGGATATAAATGTAACATGAATTTATTATGAGAACTAGATGCGAAAGTCAGATGCATGTTTGACATGAATGTCTATTTGTAGTGTTAGTAAACAGTATTTACACAATTGCAACGACAAAAGAAAGAAGGAATGAAATGTGATTATGATGATAAGTATGGCTCCAATTTTTTAAGTTGCTCCATTGCAGTAATGGATGCCATTGCAGGTTGAATTTTGGTACTTTACATTCAGACAATTCAGACCCCAGATTCGAATTGTTCGGTCATCGCTGGCCGAGGCCAACATGTGAGGGTTAGCTGGATTCCAAGTCACACAGTTAACAGCTCCAGAATGACCTGGCAATGCCTCTATTAGCTCCCCTGAACTCCTGTGCCATATGTATACCTACCCACAGCCATAATGGAAATTGAAACAGCATCAATTCAAACTCACTTTGAGTAATTCAATTGAAACAAAAGGAAACCCAGCACGAGACTCCCATTAGATATTGTCAGAAAAAAGATAGATGTTCACAACCTTATACCACAAACGGGGAGACTGTTCTAAGGATTTGTACCTGTGACCTCTAAGTTACATGGCAGCAATCTTATTGCTGCGCCAAGCTCCCTCTGAGTAGTTCAATAGAATTGAACAGAAATGACGAAGAAGCAATGCGTAAAACGTAGAGTGCTAATAAATGCATACCTGTGAATCCTCACTTCCACTAGCAATAAATGCTTGCTTACGTCCACCAAAGCATGACCTGATAAGAAACCTGGAACGTCTATGGCCTTTGTACTTGGCAACAAGCTTAGGAACACCTTCAATCTTCCAGAGATGTATTTCTTGGTTCAAAAGATTAACCAGCATGAATCTATTATCCTTTGATAAAGAAAAGGAAGTTATTGTCTGATCCTCTTCAATGAACCTCTCATCCTTTGTTTCTCTGTTGAACAACTGAACTACATTATCTTTACAAATACTAACAATAGTTTCCTCATAATCACCCATTACTTCCAAATCAGAAATCTTAAGGGTTCTTGGTCCTTTCAGAGTTTCCAGTTCTTTCCCATCCAATTCCCAAGTGCAGATGCTCTTGTCACTGAGGCCAGAAATTATATATTTCCCAGTTGGAGACCAAGCACAGGAGACCAGGTCAAGACCAGCCTTTTCATAGGCTTTAAGGCACTGACCAGTAGAAACATCCCAACGCCTAATGACCTCCTCTACTCCACATGTGAGTAGCTGTTGGTCATCAGGGCTCCATGAAACAGAAGATACAGGCTTCTGGTGACCAGATAATCTATGCTTTACAGACAGTCCGCCATCCATGCCAACCTATTAAAGGAAACACCCAAAAAAAAAAATCTGTCATTAATTTACCATTGAGAGGATGTGTTGCGTATACAATACCAATAAGCACAAGGGTGGAAGACATTGTTCATGTTGCCATTTATAAAGGAAACAACTGAAGTGAAAAATAATACTAATAATACAAGGCATATAAAAAAAACAATAATAATAAAAGGCATATCCAGATCAGAGGATTATCAAATGACTCTCAGAAACCAACTCAAACCCTCTGATCTGAGTATACATAGTGTAAACAGGTTGGCTGGTTCTGCACCATGTCCAATCTCATTACTCGACTGGAGAAGGGACTAGGCCACCAGGTACAGTATGGTTCAAATTCTGAAACAGAAGACATTAAAAAGCAAACAAGTTTGGGGGGATCTTATTGTATATCATTTTCACACCCAACAGCAGTCAATAATTCAATTGAGTGACACTTCTTTCCTGGATATGTATATTTACTTATATATTTCTGACTGGTAAATTTTATGACATTAATTCCGGGCAAAACATTTAAGGTATTGATTAATATGCAAAGCTCGAATTGCATAATTATAAAGAGTAGACCTCATTATTGACTAACCTGAGTCTTTGAGAAAGTCCAATATGTGCCATATCAATTCTAAGTAAGTGAAACTTATTGGCGATCAGCCAGAAATTTTAAGAAACTATATATCACTAAGAGCGTATTAAATTTCACTAGGGACCAACCTGCGCTTACAATAATCCTTGATATGGAACATATCAATTCTAAGTGAGAAGTAAATCGCATCAGTGATAATCTGAATCTTTAAAAAAGACTCACTACATTATAAATATCCCATGTAAACGGTTAATAATGGAAAATGGTCAATCCACATCAAGATAGCTGTAGAACATATTAGGAAAACACACAAGTCACATTGCAATAGCTGTATGCATGACTCAAGGCAAAAAAAGACACTCAACAGTCTGAAATACTGCACCAGAGCAGCATCCCTAACATTTTAACTGGTGTGAAAGAGTCATTAGGAGAGCATTTTAGGAAGGTACAAGTTTATAAACACTTCACCCAGATCAAATCAGTGCTACCAGACTGCTTTTAACAGCTTAGCCTATTGCCAATCCTTGCTTCTACCATCTAAATCTGCCTTCAATTAAAACACGCTATGATAAACTTGAGGAACAGACAAATCACCTGTGACTAGGTCTAAGCCATCAACAATCAGGGAAATGGCCACTTTAACAAATTATTATAGATTATAGATCTATGAAGATGATTGCAAAACCTTTGTCAATAGGAATCCATTATCCCAACCTACTGTTTCAGAAAGCTATGTCACTTCATCCAATAAAATATCACGAATTGATACAAAATAAAAAATAGAAGACATTAAAGTCATACAAGATTCAGCAATAGAATATCAAGAGTTATATTATACAGATATCCTTGGAACAATGAAAGAAACAACAAATGTGAATTAAAGCAACCGCATAGGACATCTGAAATAATCATATAGAAATGAATGTCAATGGACAAAAGACTAAACTGGAAGTTTCCAGAGCAGTATCAGTGTACCTCCCAAATAATTGCAGATCGATCATTTGATGATGAAGCTAAATATTTCCCATTATGTGAAAATTGTACAAACCAAACTTCATCATTGTGTGCTTCTAATGTCTGTTAGGAAAGGGCATAAAAAAATTAGAATATATATGACATTGTAAATAAAGGACTTTGTTATCCAAGTCATACAAGATTTAGAAACAAACCAAACCACTAAACTGAAGAATTAGAAAGAACAAAAAAAGGAAAACTACAAAAAGACCAACCAAATCACAAAATGAGGGAAATAACAACACTAAAATATAGCCTCCTCAAGCATATAGCAATGCTCTTGTATTGTTTTCTTGAGCAATAACTACTATAAATGGTAATTCAGTAGAATCAGTACCATAGATTCATAAATTGGCATGTTACGTCAAAATATTTGTCCTTGACAGTGGGTTTCCATTGGCAATAGGTGATAAGGCATGAGGTAACTGACAACTGAAAATTTATCAACTAATACTTGGCATTAATAGATGCAATTTTCTTACTCGTCTATCTAACACTCTCAGAAGGTGTCCCAAAACAGTGGTCATTCCTCAGACATTATCTAAGTTAATTTTACAGTTTAATGGAGAAAAAATCCTAAAATGATTTACTCACAATTCTGAACTCTAATCCTTCCTAGGAAGATGTTGTCAAAACCATGATAATCTAAAACACTACATGGATATTAAAGAACATATGAAGCATAATTTATACACAAAATAATGAGCACAGAAGTACATGGTAATAGACATCATCAAACAAATGTTCATGGAACACTAGCAAAATTAAGAAATGATTTTTGCCATTTTACCAGAGTAAAAAATCTCAACCCAAAGAGTATAAAATTCTCCATCTGTGACTTTGCAACCCAAAAATTTATTAGTTCCATATGACTTGCTTCAATTTTGTTTACAGTTCAGATCTTGTATTATCAGCCTCAATATTACTAACAACAAATTTTAAGTTCTCAAGATTGAATGTCAAGTGAAAGAACCAAAAGCAAACTAAGAAAGAAATATGGCTATATATACTAAATCAAACTATACCATGTAAGAAGAATTACACATTGATTTGATAGAATTCAGCAAAATTCACAGGATTCCAGTTTAGTATTCACAAAATCTAGAAATTTGCAACATAAAAATGAAGTATGACCACCAAATGTAGCAAGAAAAAACAGTATTTCATACAACAGTAACTATCTCTGCACAAAATACATATTTTGGGGAACAAAAAAAAGTGGAAACAGCTTCAACAAATTGACATGATTTAATGCTCCAATCAACAAATAATAAAAGAATGGTGTTGCCTTAAACTAACCTGTAATGTTCTAGATGGTATCTGATCTTTCCCACACTGGTGATCAGAGTATAATGACATCTCCTTATCCAATGAGTTGTGAAATAAGCAAGCCTCTCTTTGCAAGATAAGGGCCTGTTCAACTAGATGTTCCAACCTCCTTTCAGGAATCAATATTGTTGGAGGGAGTAGTTTCTGCAATTCCTGCAGCAGTTTTGACCGAGACCTCACCTTCACAATACCTTGCTTGGAGGAGCCATTTTTGCCAAATGGAAATGGAGACACAATGCAAGAAGAAAGTTCACGAAGTCTGCTACTATTGACACAAAGTGGTGCAATCTCAGTCCTTAAGGTCTTCAATGCATCCATGACCTTTTCCCCATCCAAAAGCTCAAGAAATTTCTGTTCCAAAATTAAGAAAGAAGCTGACCTGACAGTGTTTTCATCTGCTAGACCAATATTATACAATGTGGCGACACTTTCATCCCAATGTCCATCAACTATTTGCTGGATAAACAGATTTACAACAGATGAATGTAAAGGTATTCCAGACTCCTCCTCTAAATGTGCTCCACTCTTTTTATAACCTAGAGAGTATAAAGCCTTTGCAATAATCCGGACAAATTCCTCTCTTTTAATAACTCCGTTTGAGCCAACTACATCTTCGCCCCCTTCTGATGGTAGGGGCCGAGCCATCAAATCACTTGACGAGCCACCAATAGGCTCAACAGAAGATGAACCGTTTGACAGCGCTACTGATCCCTTAGAGGACAATTTCATTCGTTTTAAGGCTGGTTCTTCATCCTCCACACCTCCCATGAAATGTGCAACTCAGCCCATATATATTTTCAACTTTGAGAGACAATTCAAGAGTATAACTCAGGAAATACCCAGAAGAATTGCAAAAGAAGAACTCCCTGCATTTCAATGGTCCAAGAGTCAGCAGTGAATAACATAAAAATTAAGCTACAGAGTTGAAACACATAATCTTTACATCAATTTCTCCTCAACTGAAACAATAATGAATACGGCAAAGAAGAAGAGCAATAAATTCAAGCAGTATCGCTTCAAAGCACAATGTTACTAACAAATTCTACCGAAAAAATTGAAATATTTGATCGATACCCAGCAAAGGTTCTGCAGAGGCTATCTGAAATACAAAAACACCCATCCAGAAAGAGGTTGGACTCAACAGTAAGGACAAAAAAAAAATCCACTTTCCGCAGAAACAAGCAAACCAAGGCCCGGAAAATTAGAGATATCATCAAACCAAGATAAAAACACAGGAATCGACATCAAAAGTTATAGATCCAAAAGCAGCAGAACAAGAACCCGAATAAGATAAGATTATGGTTATGAAGATCCACCGACTTACCCAAACAGCAGGGCAACGATCCGCAGTTGGCCGGAGGCGCGATCGTGACTTCAACCGCGCCGACGACTTTAGTAACCAGAGATAATAGACGCCGAAAATCCCACCCAGACCAGAACGTGTCCCTCTGGTTTCAGAAGATGAATGGGTATTTATATATGCTGAGAGAGAAGGAAGGAAGGATGGAATGAATTACATAAAATAATAATCCTACAGGATTTCTGAATTTTGATTCTCCTTTTTCTCTTTCGTGGCTTGTCTTTGTCTTTAGCTTCTCTCTTTCTTTCTACTACGCTCTCTAATCTCTATCTGACGAAAAGACGATCACCCCCTTGCACCTTTGCCAATTTCTTTTGGGCCTTTTCCTTTTCTTCTGGCATGAATATGGCTATGGCGTATGGTATATACCTTCCTTGCTCCTCAAAAATTTTTTTTTAAATACACAATTAATTTATTAAAGTTTTATTTTTATTATATTTAGATTTAACCTATATTATATATATAGTTATAATAGATGAGTCTCTTAACAAAATATTTTTACATACATTAAAATTTAAAATTAAAATTTTATTTAAATAGTACTGAACCATTTATTACTCGAACTAACTCTATTAGTTTCTTACTCTTCAAATTATGGCTTTCTTTTTTGTTCCTCGATGTAATGCAACCATCCACGTTTTCTACTCCTTCATCGTGCCTGTTTGGAAATTTATAAACCTTGGTTTAAAATTAAGGTTTGGCTCAAAATTTAAGTTTGGAGAAATTTTAAAACAAACAGTCATATTTATTCAAACGCGCTTTCAGACTAAATTAGGGTTTAAAACCAAGGTTTCAGATAAGCTAGTCAGAGTAACTTATAGAACAGTAAACCACTTATGAACTAACCAATTACTATATTACCCCTACTTTTTCTTACACAATTTCTCCTCTCTCTCTTACTTTTTCTTACACTATCTCTCATCTCTCCAACTTTTTCTTACACCCTCTCTTCTCTCTCCTATTTTTTCTCTCTTTTCTTTCTTACACCCTCTCTCCTCTCATCTCTTATCTCTCCTCATTTAATACTCATACCCTTTTTTGTAATTTATCAATAACAAAAGTATTTTTGAAAATAACTATTCAAACACTCATTTATTCAAAATCACTTTTTTTTCATAATCTCTTTTTCAAAAGTCCTTTTCTATAAGCTGTTCAAAAATCTTTTTTTTTTCATAAGCCCGTTTTTAAAATCCTATCCAAACAAGCCCATCATTCATTTCAAACTTAATTCTTCACCAAACTGCATGCATTAATCTAATTTCAAAATATATAATTTTCTCTATAAATTATATTGCATTTCTTAAGCTTAAAGCAAGAGAATTTTCTTTGCATAATAAAATAAATACGTTTATTGAGATTTAAACTATATTATCCTCCTCTTTGAAGTGAAGAATTATATCTAAATTAAGAATCAAATTATTTTAGTGTAAAAGCAGTTCGCACTTATTATTATAGGCTTGCATGTTAGTTTGGTTTTTAAATTTATCCAAATCAACCAAATCCAACCCTTGAAAATTACTTCTAATATTTAATTTTTATTATGTGAAATATAAAACCAAATGCACAAAAAGAATTTTGACAAATAAATTTAGTGACCAATTGAACACGAAAAGTATCGCCATAACTTACTAGAACACAAGTAATCGATAAGCTGAAAGTTCAAGAGTTTTTCTTTTTTAAAATACCTATTTATATTCCACTGAATAATTAACATATTTAAATTCAAATATTATGAAATCTAAACAAGGGTATGTTTCATAGCTTAATTATTTTAATTTACTAGTTCTTATAAAAAATTCGATAAGTATCTTGATGGATATTAATGCAACAAGCTGCAAAGTAACTTTTCTAAAAATTTAACAGCAACATTTTTAAAATTTAGAAGTAAGATCTCATTAAATTTCATAGTATTTTTTAATTTTAAAATTAATTAATTTAACAGCAACATTTTTAACTTGTTGATGATTTACATACAGATTGTCCTTTTTTTTACGTGTTTGAGATTTTTAAGCAACACTGAAAGAGCTTGCTGTGCTCTCCACAAATTTCCTTGCCCCCTTGAACCACCTCTTGTCTCCTGCTTGAGCCTTGCAAATGTATAGCTTCCCATCCTTCACTGTGGCTGTGATCAATTGGTGCTTCCCACCTTCATCTCCATCAGCAGTTCTTGTCAGCACAGTCACAGAGTAGTACTTGTTCCCACCAATCACAGGCGATGAAGTCTCTAAGATGTTCGCTGTTGCCACGGCACCGGATTCGAACCCACCCTAGCCAATAATTAATAAAGTTTAGAACTAGTTAAATCACGCAAGGTTATCTGGTTTGTTCATACAAGGCCAAAGCCTATAGTGATCAACTCTGTTTATGACTGAATTCTTGTTGAACTGATCATCATGCTTCATTCTTTTTTACTATCCGCAGTTGAAACACTTGTGAATAACCAAGGACATGACAAAGAAAATGTGTGCTTAAATTTCCCATTTGATGAGGTCCGTCCAAATTAAAGCAATTTTATGATCTCATGATTCTAATCAAGATGGTTTATCATAGCAGTGTAAGTGTATGAAAGACTCAAGTGTGTCTGTACATAGATTTAATCCAAGGGTACAGTTATTTTGTAGGCCTGAAATAGTTCTGTTACCTCAGAATCAGTTTTGCCAAAGTAGGCTTGTTTTCCTAGTAAATAATCCACCTGAAAGATAAGCAAAACCAATTCTTGAGTTTAAGTCAAGCAATTTCTGTCATTCATAAACGTTATGCTTCTAAACACAAAAAGTGCACTTCATCTTTAAACAAGTGGAAGTTTGTCACGAATTTACCGTAGAGAGGAACTCCTCAGGTGAACCATAGTCAGTAATGGTTTTCTTATCAGTATCAGTGACTGTGACAGTGACGTAGCTGTTGGCATCGAAGTTGTCCTCATATCTAAGAACCTGACCTGGGTATTCAACCTCCCTGCTGGGGTTCCACTTGGAGGGGATTGAGAGTTTGAATCCATTTCCATTGTAAGCAATGAAGTCCGTGTTTGTCTTTGGCTTTCCAAACACATTGGCTGCAGGCAAAACAATCATAATTGATCAATTTTTCCAAAGAATTTGCTTGATCTTCACCATTCAGATCCAAGTATAAGTCAGTTCCTTTTTCCTTCCAAATTTGCACACTAATTTTACTCAATGGACCCAGAGTCAATTTTAAGCTTTCATTACCACAAACAGTTGGAATGCAAAGCAAAGAAAAGCAGTTTTAGTAGTCATATGGCACCAAAGATACAAAGAATTCTCACAGAAAGCAATATACCATTACCAACTTCCTCACAAGCAATATTTCACCAAAGACATAATTAATATAGTAATCGTTTCCATTTTGGGGATACGCGTAATAAGAAATTCTCACATCGTTCCCTAATCACTACAGATATATCGATCATCCAAAGAAGAATTAAAAAAACAAAAGGACAATACCAGCTTCGCCATAGGCAGCATCAGCAGGAGCGACCTTATAGGCAGCAGCACCGACCCCGATGAGGACAGTGAGAGCAAATCGGCGAGAGAGGAGGGCGCCATTTTCGTCTTGCTTCTGGGCCTTGCAAACAATCTGGTTCGGCTTGTTGTGTGGCACAAGACGCTGAGAAGAAGAAGAAGAACGAGTGGTGGAACTGAGGGCGTGGTGGTGCAAGAAGCATTGAGTGGAGGCCATTTTCGTTCTCAGTTTCAAACTCACCACTCTCTCTGCGCTCCCAAGCGCTCTGTGATTTGGAGAAGAATGGTAATAGTTGTGAGCTTGTGGAATGGAATTGAATTGGGTTGTGGATGATGAGCCAATGGAAATGTGGCGTTTGGAAATAGTTGGATGATGATTTTGCCAGGTTTGGATTAGATTCTTGGCGTTGGATCAGGTTATCAAGGCTCTCTTGCTGCCACGTGGTGCTACGTTTGCCAGTTTTCTCCACGTCATAACCAACATGAGATTTGGTACAATAAATATAAACTATATTATCTATAAAACATAAAATTGTAATAAGCTTCAAATACCACGCAATATATGCATGAAATTTTCATCCAAATTCAATATATTTAATAAAATAAAAAATTATGTGTTCAACAAACTCATAGAATAATCTTCAATTACTAATTTTTATCTAATTTTAGAATTTGAAAAATCCTGATGAAGAAAGAGTAGACAATTTAAATTAAATTTATCTTGTCTTTTATATTAATCCTGTTGGAAATGTTTTAAAAAATAGACCAATTTTTTATTTTTATTGTTTAACGGATTAGAGTAGTGATTAAATAAATAACATAGTAATTAAATAAAAAATAATTAGAATATATAATAATAAGTCTAATTGTCAACTTAATCACATTGTAATATATAAAGTTTTCAACAAAATAATATATATAGCGCATATTTATATAAGAATTTGAAAAAAAATGCTTATTAAAAAAAGAAGTTTTTCGGCAGCTTTTAGAAAGAGATTTTTGGAGAAGAGCTTATGAAAAAAATTAGTTTTGAATAAATGAGTGTTTGGATAATTATTTTCATAAATACTTTTATTATTAGTAAATTACTCAAAAAATATATGATTATTAAATATATGAGAGATGAGAGAGGGTGTAGAAGAGAGATAAGAGAGGGTGTAAGAAAAAATAGCGGTAATATAGTAATTGCCTAGTCTATAAGCTATTTTACTATTTCATAAGCTACTCTGATCAGTTTATCTAAAACTTTATATTTAAAACATGATTTGATCTAAAAGTCTTTTTGAATAAATATAACTATTTGTTTTAGAATTTCTCTAAACTTAAATTTTGTCCAAAAAATTTTTTAAAACCTATATTTCCGGAGAAACTAAACACACGCATAGCTACAAATGGTTTGAAATTCACTGTGCTTTGCAAAAAAAAAAATATTTAAAATTTTTAATCTTTTTTCCGTTGATCCCAAAATTTGTGTGGTTCTGTGAAAACCAATCCGAGTTTTATTCAACCCATCTCAATCACCAAAAAAAATTGATCTAATTCTAGTCACGGTCTAACTCGATTTTCAAAACAATTTCCATTGGTCTTGAAGAGCTAAGTGGTCAAACTTTATCTACTGCATTAAACAATAGCAAGCTGCTTAAGCAAATGATTGCGTAAACTATGCTGCCATTGAGATCGTAAGAAAATTGACCACGCAATTCACACAATATCGAAGTTCAATGAAATAGCTTGCACATATTAATTAACAAATTAATTAATGTTGCTGCTGTATAACAAACTGTTCAACTAAGTTTTATCCATAATAAAAACTCCCAACAAATCAAACATAAACCTTTTATTTATTAACTAGAACTCTAAAATTCTGAAAACCTGAATCAAGCATGAATATTGAGGTAGGTCGTGTAAATATCATCTTGAAATGAGTGAATGGGCTCCATGAGATAACTTCTGTTTAAGCCCTTAGCAATGAAGCTAACGGGATGGTACTCTTTGAGTCCCTTGTCGGCCACAAAAGAGACAGCCTTGTTGAACATTAACGTTGTACCATTCGATGAAGAGTTACCAGAATTTTTGCACTTGAGCTTCAGTTCTTCACCTTCACTATAGTCCACACCACTGAATAAGAAACAACTTTTGCTGCTCACTGATTCAATCGAAATGCTGCCGTTTCTTCTGTCTAACCCAGGAACCACTATGAACTCTGAAGAAGAAGAAGACGAGTTGGAGAGCAACAAAGGTTTCTCTGGTCCTTGATGAACCAAGTGTGTTCCAGGAAGATGAACGGGTTCAAGCAAGACCGGTTTGTCAAGAACATCATTAATATCTTCCACTAGTAATGGGGCTTTGTCGTCGAGCAAAACAAGATTAAAGGTTGCATGAGTGGCTCTGACAGTGCCGGTCTGAGGTAATTTCTCCATTGTTAATGTTTTATCGTCAGTGATGTTAAGGTTGGTCAAGACGAAGCTTGAGTTTGCAAAGTCTTGTGAGAATGTGAAGAGGTGACTGTGGTTAGTTTCTGGGATTGCATGCAAGTAATCCTGTGGTTTCTGGTTTAGATCAGAAACTTGGAGGTCCCATTCATCCCCAACCGTGTGACTCACAAGAAGGAAGGGACCATATATGATAGCATTAACAGTTTTAAATTCTGGCCTGTTATCTGAAATCAAGTGAATTGTATCAGTTTTGTGATATTGTGAATACAATAACTGACTATTAATTCATGAAGTTGTATCGATCATCACGCTATATATATACACGTAGAGAGAGAGAGATACCTTTGATGGGTTCCAATCTTGGAGTGATGGGAAAGATGAGGGTGAGATTGTCACTGGCGCTCCACTTTCTTGTTATCGTCAAATATGACCCTACATGAATATATTCACACAAACATAAGATATCATATACCCCTCCTCTTATTTTACTTAATATAAAAACTAAATAATTAAGTTGAATATATTAAAAAAAATATTTGTATTAATTATTTATAAGATATAGTTTGATTTTTATAAAATGAGGTACATCTATCTTAACTGAAAACTTATTAATATGTGTAATTAATAAGGATATTTTAAAAAAAATTATAAATATAGAGATAAAGTGAATTGGTATTTTATATTTATAATCAAATCAATCCTTAACTAATATTAATATTAAGAACTAGAGAGAATATTAATTAATATGATGAGCTAATGGATAACTAATTTGCTAAAATTTTTAAAAAAAATTAAATAGTTATTTATAAAAAAATATTTATTAGTTTTTTTAAAGTACCAACTAATCATTTGCACATAAAAGTAACCTTATCATGGAAAATCCCCATTATACATGTAATCCATAAGAGATCTTAGAAAAATTATAACTTTAATAAACATGGTAGATTGAGGTTTAATACAAAATTAAAACAAACATCTCTATTAACTCTTATATTTAGTAAAAAAAATATTTTTGCTGAATAAAATCAAATTAAAAAATACTCTTCAAATCCTAAATATAAAATATAGTATAATTTATAATATAAAATATATCTTATATTTAATTTTGAAGGAGTATACGGATCTTGAAATAAATATATATATATCCTTTTAATCACGAATCATGTTTAACCCCCACTATTTTTTTTATTCTTTTATCCTCTCTCAATTTAGTCTACCAAATTTAAAAAAAAAAAAAAAAAGTCACTTTAAGGTATATCAAACCAAACGAATCTTTATATATTCACACCTCCATTAACACGCTGCTTCAAAGGCTTATTGTTCAGTAAAGCATTAGTGCCATTCACGTAAGTCCAAGTCGGTATACGAAGGTTTAATGTAGAAGACGAGATTTCTCCCTACAAAAGTAGTTTACAAAATACAGACAAATAAGTCAACATATGTTAATATACACTCTAATTAAAAAAAATATAACAAATCCCACCATTAATAACAAACAATAGGGTTCTAATGTTCGAGAAAACATACCTGTTGTGGAGAAAATGTGAAAGTGACTCGAACAGAAGGATCATAAGAAGAATAAGAAGAGACTGATAGATTGAGGATGAAGTTGGCAGATTTCCAATTGAAAGTACTGGAGATATATTGAGCAATATAAAGATTAGGGTTTTTGTTGGAAACTTCCTCGAAGTAAATGGTATCTGCAAGCTTAGAGAAAGATTCGATTCCAGTGCCATAACAACACCAGAAGGAATCAAACTTGAGGCCCCAACCATGATTTGAAATGGCCTTGGAAACACCACGACCTTGTGGGAACATGTAGATCATAACACCAGGTTCTGTTCCTCGCTGTATGCTCAACACTCCATTTGTTAATGTTCTCTCGTAATAATCTGCATACGATACATCTTTCGTCCATCTATATAGATTCCGAGCAATCTATACATTTGCAGACAAAAACAAAAAGAAAATTATCGGAAGGCAAACGATTCAGTAGTCAATGATAACTTGGGGTTTCTTTTAAAAAAGGGAAAAGAAAAACATGATTTAGTCTTTCAAGTTACAGTCAACTTCTAGTCAAGATCCTTGTAACTTTGTATATAATAAGGAATCACTCCATGAAATTATGGTTAACTTTAGTCAAATTCCTTCCTTTTCCCAAATATCTCTGTCATCATGTCATTACCACACAATCAACATATGATATTTCAAAAAGTCTTGACTAAAGTTGACCATAATTCTTAAGGAACATGACCAAAGTTGACTATAACTCTAAAGACCAAAACTTAAATTATTTTAAAAGAAAAAAGAGAATGGTATTTGATTTGGGTATTGTATAAGTACCTTCAACATGTTGTAAGATGAGCAGGACTCTTCGGTGTTGGAATGTAGAACTTCACCCATTCTGTCTGGATTTTCCCTGATAAATTTAAATGGTTACCATTTAAAAATAGCATGAAGGAGAATTTATTTTAAAATATTATTTTCATTAATTATATATATATATTTGTGTGGTAGATGCAAAGAGAAATGAGATTAATAATTATCAAATATACCAATGCTCATTATGAGTTGTCCCTCCGGTCGCAAATGCGTGTGAAGTGTTAACATGGTCCAAAAAGTATGCGGATATTTCCTAACATATAACAAAGATTAGGAGCATGTTCCCTCATAAAGTTTTTAAAGGAGGATCAAATACTAGATATGGTGCCAAATCGATTCGACCTAAATCTACACACACACACACACACACACACACACACATGTAAGCATTATTTTTTTTTATTTTTATAAGTATTATTAATTGATTCTATAGGATTATTTTTGTGATATATCTAATATAATAAATTCTTTTAATACGCCTTTGGCCATTTGATATCCGACTAATCCATTAAAAAATTAATCTAATACATTAATTTTACCTACAATTTTAAATTGATATTTACTTAAATTAAAATATTTTTCAAGAAAATACATTTTAGACCAAGGATTTCTTTTTTCATTAATGAAATTATTTTCTTGTTTTTTTTATTAATTTTCTTAAAACAAAATCTGTTAGGATATGTAAAGATATTTAGAAGGAGATTCAAATTTATTTTTTAAGATTGGATATATATATATATATATATATATATATGTAATGGAGAGAGAGATATTTACCTTATAAAGTGGGTCACCAACAATCTCGTAGCGCATTTGACCTCCAATAACTATAGCCAGATGAGTATTTCCATGCAGACCCGTTATATCCCCAGACTACGAAAATTGAAAATAATAATCAGATTCAAAAGGAAAAAAAAGCTTAATTAATTAGCAAGATCTTAATTAATCAATGGATTAATGAAGGTATATATACCTTAGTGGCAAGTAATCCGAAGAAGCAAGGCTTATCGAACAAGTGAGCCAAAGTACGATACTTAGATTTGCCAGTGATGCCGTAAATCTGGTAAAGGACTTCGTTCATTCCACCAAACTCATCGTTCAGAATTTCATAGAACTTTGGAACTGTGTTCTTCTCCACAAACTTCATCACTCTGTCGTAGAAGTAATCTGCCATCCACGTCACCATCCTCAGTGCCTCCTCGTTCTCCCCGAACGTGTATATATCCAATAGCCCCGCCATTACCTGCATGTATATATATACACAAAAGCATGTTTAATTATAATCATGCAATGGCTAATTAAAAGCAGAAACCATCAATGTAAGAAGAGAGACGTAGAGAAAATTATAAAGCTGTGTTTTGGTGATTACTTGGAGCATGAAATCAAATAGTAATAAAACCAATGTAAAACTAAAACCAAAAACATACTATACGCAAATCAGTCCGGACATGTGTGATTCGTTCAAACTCTTAATCTGATTTTATGGGAGTACCTTGTGAACAGTGTAATAAGGAGCCCAGACAAATTCGAGAGCTTCAAGACGATCAAAGAGCTCACTTGGGAATGCAGAGAGATATCCATTGTTCATTTTCTTCTGACATAAAGAAAGATTCTCAACAAGCGCATCCATCTTCTCCTTCACTGCTTCATTGTGAGTGCTCGCCCACATGTGCGCAATTGCACTCAAATAATGCCCTGAAAAACCATCATTCATATATATATATATATATATATATATATATATAAATATTGTTGAATAATTAAAACAAAGATGAAAAAACAACCCTAAACATGTACAAATATCTAAAAATATGTGTGCGCTCATAACAATCGTACTATTTATGAATGATAAAGATATATAATATATATATATATATATATATATGCAAGAGTACTAACCAACAAAATGACCGCGAAGCTCAATATAAGGAGCCTCCCAGCCGCCGTAAGGTTCGCCGGGAGTGGGCAAACCGGCCGTCTTCCGGAAGCTCCAAATCAAGCGATCGACATCAAACATCAAAATATATTGCAGATTGGTATTCTGAGCAGTGTGATGATGCGAATCAGGGTTCAACCTCACATCGTGCAGAGACACTGGTTGGAGAACACCTTGCGGTGGTGAATATTCATTGTCCTTCTTCACCGTTCTGTAAATGGCTTCCCACTCATCATCATATGAATCTTCTTCTTTTAGCATCTTTCTGGGAAAGATATCAGCCCAAGCCGAATCATGACGATGATGATGCTGATGAGCGTGCTTGTAATAATGAGTCATAGCTTCGATTCTCAAAGAATCGTTCGTGGAAACTGTGTATCGAAAGCTGTGAGATGAGTCCAATGGAGGAAGGTTCGAACATGTCTTGGGGTATTCCTCCGCATGGCCGCATATGGCCAGTGCAAAGAGAACAAGAGACAGTAACGTTAAAGCGTTCTTGATCTTCATCTTTACACTTTTGGATCAAAAACCAGCTCACTCTGCCTCAGCCTTATTAGATATGTATATATATAGTTATAGTTGGTTTTCTATTTGAACCTAAAATTTTATATTTAAATTTTAGATTCTTCTATGAAAGTTGTTCAAATAGATTATCGGTAGATTGTTATACATTTAGATTTTCTAAGATCATTTAGATTCTATATTATATTAGATTAGATAGATTATATTTTTCATATTTTATTCATTTAATTATATTTTTTAGAAGCAGGTTTGGGAAGGAACATACTACATTTTGAAAAAAAATTAAAAAATATAGGTATTTTATAGATTAAAATATAAAATGAATATATTTATAATAATTAATTAATATGTCTTATTTTGCTAAAAAAACTAGGAAATAAATATTGAAAATACTTAGGAAAAAAATAAATTCAAGAAAGGACAAAATTTAGATAACTTAACATAATTGACCTAAAGAACTTAGATCTGGGTTTTTGCCTCTCTCAATAAAAATATATTTCTTAAAATTTAAATTTATATTTTTCTCTTTACAAATTATAGTAACTTATCACCTCTACCAAATATGTATTAGTATACCATTGTTATATTAATATTGTTGATTTAAAATTTATCATATTTGTGAACTCTAAATCCGGCTATTACTTAGATAAGAGTACTTTTTTGCTATTGGTTCATTCACTTTATTTCATGAATAATAATAAATCCAACACAGGTGCCACTAATCACATTATCCATGTTCTATGATATATATATATATACACACACATATGTTCTCAATATATAATATAAAATTTTAATAAATTAATTAAGATTTATTATTTATAATTTATGAATCTACAATTAATTTCTTAAATTGCGTCCAAAGGAAGAGTTGCTTCATCTAAAACGTAAAAAAGTAAAAATATTGAATTTATGCACTTTTTTTTAAACATATATACGAGTTAGAGCCTATTCATTCATTATTAAGGAAAATTATATTTTTTGAAAATAAAAAAACAAAGATTATAACAAAATTTAACAAATATTTAATAAAAATAATTATATTTATCAAACGTTTAAATCAACAAAACATTAAATGGGAGCTTAGTAATGATTTGTTATAATATAGGATATATTTAAGATTATAAAAAATATGATATATTCTATATACCTTATCTAATCTCATAACAAACCTATTTGATCCCGTTAATGACAGAGTTAATTTTTTTGGATGAGAATTGATAAACTGTTAATTTTAAATAAAATTAATAAGGAAAAATTACAATAAAATAAAATTATTAAAAGATTAATGTGTTTTTCTTCCTCAAGTATATTTTTGGTTTTACGTATCGAGTAGATTTCTTACATATTTAGAGCCCATTAATTGGATTATGTAGAAAAGGATTATTTATAATCCTGATACTATAGACTAATTCAAATGTTTAGTTGGACATGTGTAATATAAAGGGATATTATGTTCTATAATCATGATTACATCAAGTGATGTTAAAGGGGAGATGACACTATTGTGACTGATGAATGGGGATGCAAATCTCTTATAATCAGGTGAAAAAGACCATATTGCCATTCTAAGATCATTTATAGTTTATATTTTGTTTAATATTTTATTCATTTAGTTATATTTTTTAGAAGGAGGTTTTGAATAAAACAATATATTTTTTTAAAAAAAAATGCAAATTTATCAATACACATAATATTGTCAAAAAATAATTTATATAAACGCATATTTTATTTTATAATTTTTTAAAGGTTTCGATAAGTTATTATAAAATTGAAATATAAAAAGAATATATTGATAATAATTAATTAATCTTTCTTATTTTGCTAAAAAATAGAAAATAAATATTAAAAATACTTGAGTAAAAGAATGAATTTCAGGAAAATATACTCACATTATTCATAGCCTTAATATTTTTATTATTAAATATTAACTGTATGGTTTTTATTATCATTATTTTATTATAATAATATAAACAAGATGTGTAGCTGGTCTTTAATTCTATTTTCTCCTTTTGATATGTAAGTAGCTATAGTGAATATTTATCTTCTCAACCAAACTAACGATTAATCAAATATAATTTACTTTTATATTGCATAATGAATGAAATGAAGTGTTAAATCCGATACTTAATATACGAGTTAGTTAAAGAGTTAGAGTTAATCTTAAATATATATTTTTTATATAGTATTTTTTATTTTTTCTAAATTAATTTATCTAACTTATAAATTGATGTACAATATAATATTATATAATATATATATATATATATGAATATTTTGAGAAAATCATATCATATTTATTATAATTAACTGATTTATTACTATTATAGATTCATATTTTATATCCATGTGGACAATTTAAAATTTATACTACATCCAATCATAATTATAAAAGTTAATTAACTTTTTGAGGAGATTAATAAAACTAAATAAATTAATTAATTATGATCAAATATAACATTTTGAGATAAATTCATATTATATATACTATAATCTATCTAAATTAATCAATTAACTTTTATATTAGTTATAATTAACTAATTAATTTAATTTTTTAAATCTATCAAAAAATAATTAGTTTTTATAATTAAAACTAAAAGTAGTAATTGAACACTAGATCCCGGCCACTCAAAGAACTGAAAAAGTGCCAGAAAAGATCCCTCTCATATGATAAGATATCTACATTATTGAAGTTATAGATAGAGAAGATGTGAACATAAATTTGTTTTCTTATTTAACCATTAGCGTAAAAAACTTTTATATATACCTTTCTAATCCTATTTATAAATTACTTCTAATATATTTTATACATATAAAAAAATAAATCTCATTAATTATGCCATGAAATTCAACAATTTTCTAAATTTATCACTATTTAATATACATTATATTATATAAAAAATAAAATTAATATAATAATAAATGAAAAGGAAAATGATATATTTATATAAAAATATTCTCTCTCTATCATATAAATAGAATTAAAATAAATATTGTCTTTATACTCTATAAATAAGATAAGATGAATAGCTTTTACGGGTAATTAGTTGTTAGATGCAAGCATAGAAGAGTCTAATAAATGAATACTAAAACAGTAAACGAAAATTGAATCTGAGTATAACACAAACTTTATCAAAGATGTAGACAAATAGTGATAATTAAAGAAATGCATAATGCTAAGGCTGTAAATGCATAATGCTTGTGTAAAAACACACAAGATTCGTCCAGCTGCTAAATAAGTCTGGAAAAAAACAATTATTAAACGAATAATATGCTGGGAAAATAGGGGGAAACTGAAAAGTCCCCATTTTCAAATTTTAATTGGCGATAATGAACGAATCAAAGTATTGGTATTTTGTGTGTACACAAATTTTTGTGTAGTACCCATTGTTTATGTTTACCTATAAAAATTCAAATGGGAGACTTTTTAAAAAAAAAAATTCTCTAATATTAATGAGATAAAAAAGAACCACAATGACTCACTACTGCAAAAAAAAAAAAGCTTTCTGTTAAAAATAATAATCTACATCGAACAATGACTGATGTAGAAAAATGTAGCATAGTTCTTATTAATCTCTTCTCCTTTCATCTAGTTTATATTTCTTTGTTGTACCAAAAAAAAATTTATATTTCTTTGTAATTTACTCTTTTTTTTTACTACTTTCAGTTCTAATTATAAAAGTTAGTTGAGTTTTTTAAATAGATTAAGGAAGATAAATAAATCAATTAAATATAATTAATATATAAAATCTAGTTGATTAATTTGAGTATAATAAGGAATATATAATACGAATTAATCTTAAAAGATTAAATTTAATTATAATTAATTAATTTATTTTATACTTTTAACTAATTTAAAAAAATTAAATATTTTTTATATTAAAAAATTGATGAGTATTAATATCATCTTGCATATTATAAAAAAAATTAAATATAACCTAGCAGTGATGGGCTCTTAAAAATGTTTCCCGGCAGCAGAATCGGTCAAATGTTCAAAGCCGCCATGTCACCGTTAAAGCAAATTCCAAAAACAGAAAAATAAATTGAAAAAGACATATTTGATGACTTGAAATTGAGAATCCGGGTTGGTGGATTACTCGGATTGGTCAACGACGACCGTTTTTGGAACATGCAAGAGATTTTGCATGCAGTTTTCAAACACCTTCCAACACCATTTTAATCACTTTCTGCTTTTCGATTTTGCTTCAATCTCTGTTGATTCTCCCTCTGAGCGCTCCGGTTAGTGAGCTGATTGATTAATTTCTTCTCAATCTTTTGCATGCCTACCCAATTACGTTTTTCTTTTCCTATTATGCTCTGATTAACGTTTGCTGTATAATTTAATTTCTTGTCGTTCATGGTGAACTCGTTGACCATTTTTTTTTTTTGGAATTAAGATGAATGTAGTCGAGGATGATTGAGACGAAAATTGATCTCTCCCTTGGTATTGGTACGAAAATTTGGAAGATGAATGTATTCGGACGAAAATTCGTTTAATAATATGAATGTTGTTGTGAATGATTGAGAAGATAGAGGTTTAAATTTTGGATGTTCTACGGTTTACTGCGCTATTAAGACGAAAACTCTATCTCGCTCTTGGTATTTTATATATGCTATTTTTTTTTGCTTGTCAAGAGATTAAGAAGTCTAGTGTTTCCGCTACTTTTTCCTCTTGCCCCACCGGAACCAACAGCAGCTGTGGACCTGGGTTATCAACTTTTCAATGGGGCCAAGTTTAAAACGAATTTTCTTTCCACTTTTTGGTACTGCTAGTCTAAAATATATGCTAGAAGTTAGGGCTTGAATTAGTTGATCTTCCAAAATGTTTTTCCATCGTTGAGGCTTACCTTCTCTTCTTCCCATTGCCACCAACGAAAAGCTATTTGCATTGCTTACTTGACCTATGATAAATTTAGGAAATTCTCTTTCATGATTTTAAGGGGCCTCGCTGCTATAAGAATAGGGTTGAAATTCCTAGTTTCCTACCATGTTGATAATTGATATGGAGAATTCAAGGGATGATATGGCCCGCAGATGCAAAGTTTCTGCATTTTAACTTTATGGATATAGTGAAGAATACAGGAGTAGGTTAGGTTCTTTCCAATGTATGTGCAAGCACTCTATTATTGGTTGATAATGGGCTAACTTAATCAAGTGACTGTTGAGAGTGACTTGAATCTTTTGAAGTTGGAAGTTTGTGAAGTGAATCCGAATTATGATTGAAGTGGAAAGAGAAGAGAAGGTGGACATCATACATATACTCCATTGCTCTCTCACCCCCACTCCCTCCCTTTCTCTCTATCCCCCAAGGTATTTTGAGTTCAGAAGAGCCAAATTCCTGAGGAGAGAGGTAGATGGATTGTTTTCCTTGGACATCAAGGTTATGGGTATAAACAAGCTCCTTTGTGTGGGTGTGGAAGTACTCTGCAGCAATTAGCTTTTATGACAAGTTTTAAGCCGCTTTCCTAGCTTGTTTACCCAAAAGATAACCAGATTAATATTTTCTTCAGCGTTAAAGCCTACCTCAAGCTTCAGCATTGTTGATTTCTGCCTGTTTCACTCTATTTTCTTTTTGCATGATTGTTAGCAACTTTTATCAGACTATCATCCAATCCCCATTTACTGGGATGGTCGGTCTGATCTGGAAGAATGGTTCATGTTACATTTATACCAGGTGTCAAAGGTCTATTGGCTCATTTTGGTACTCAACTAACCAAAACAACGTGACTCAGATTGGGCCATAACACTTCACTGAATTGGGATTTCTCTTTGTAAAAACTTTGCACTATTACATGAAGAGCTTAAGGTTCAAAATCAAAATTTAATCTTGATAAAATTTTAAGAAGCTTGATCTTCTGATTTCCAGGATTTTAACAAAAAAATAACTGTTCAAGACGAAAGAAGTTATTGGTTAGTAAGGGCTGTGTGATGAGAGAAGAATTAAAGCTTCACTAGGCAAAGTCATGAAGCTTGCTTCTTGAATAAAATAGTGGATATGTGGAAATAAGTTATTTTCAAAAGAGTTGGGTAATATGTTTTGACATTGTGGTGTCCTCTGATGTCCATCACTTTTCTCATTTGTCATGCATTAGAAAACAATCAAGTCTCTCACATTCACGGTGAGCATGCTATTGTTTTTGAATTATGCTGTTATAGCAGGTATTGAAATTATAACGCACAATCTTTCCATGTTCTTTTTGGTTTTATACTTTAGAGAAGATCTGGAACTATATCTGACAAAATCTCAGCTGAGAACCTTCTTAACAACCTCATGGATACATTTACTGAGAAGCGGAAAACTGGCTCATTCTTTGAGGGAGAGAGTTCAAACTCTGTGAACTCTCAGTAACTCTTTGGACGCCAGAAGCCTGTGCACCATATTTTAGGGGGTGGAAAATGTATGGAAGCTCAACTAAGTATAACATTTACATATAAAAAGGCCGCCACTTGGCCTCAACCAATTTTATATTATTATTATGATCATGATTATTTATTTGTTTGTCCTTTGATGTCATAGCTGCTGATGTCTTGTTATGGAGGGACAAGAAGATTTCGGCTGGTGTTTTAACTAGTGCAACATCTGTATGGGTGCTTTTTGAATGGCTTAATTATCATCTCCTGAAGCTTTTATGCTTTGCTCTGGTTCTTGTTATGGTTATGCAGTTTATTTGGTCAAATGCTTCTGGCTATTCTAACAGGTTTTTATCAGAGAACATTCTCATCTCTGCTTTTACATGAGTTTATTCCGATGTAATATTGGAAATGAGCTGCTTCAATTGTACTTTTTCTTTCTGGTGACAGTCTTCCATCTGAAGTTCCCCGCCTTGTCCTCCCAGAAGATTTCTTTGTCAACATTGCAACAACAGCGGGCGCTGAGGTTAACCGAGGTTTGAGGTTTCTTCAAGATGTTTCTTATGCTGGAAACTTGAAGCAATTTCTTGTTGAATGTTGCTTTTCTTTGCCTCTTTTTGTACTTTGTTATTGTCATTTTGATAGAAATTCCTACCTTTCTAGGTTAAACCATTCTTCACTTTCTGAAACTATATTTTTCTTTCTGTGTTTGCTTTTCAATCAATTCTCCTTGTTTTAGAATTACATCTTTCAATTTTGGCATACTTCTTGTTTGGTCTTCAACTTCCTAGCATGATATGAAAATCTGTCTACAAAAAGAAGTTATTGTAATTTATCCAAACTGCAAAGAAACTAGTGTAACAACTAAAGCGTCCTCAGGTTGTTGGAAGCTTGATGGCTGCAGCTGTGATTGGAGGCTGGTTCAATTTTCTCACTGTCATTTATATTGGTTAGTGACCTTCTTTTTCTTGCCGTGCTTAGTATGTAGCGAAAATGACATCTAAGGACTCGTAACTCATAACATTTATAGTTAAAAACGGCAAAAATAAAAAACTTTCTCAAGGATCATATAAATAAGTTACTTTTGGTACTTTTTTTTCCCCGATAAAGTACTTTTGGTACTTTCTCATAAACTCTACCACTACAACTTGGTCTGTTTTCAACCAAAGGCAGTAACAAATCCAAAACAGCCTCTTAACATTGGGAAGATCAAATTATAAAAGCATACAAATGCACACTAGTAGTGTTATGATCGAATTGCAAGTCAAGTGCATGTGACTTGAATTCGATATTAAATTATGAGATCTTAATGTGGAACTTATATAAACCTTGACTTCTCTAACCTTAATTTTCTATGCTTGGCTTTTCTAAAGGTTTATATCAAATAAGTGCTTAGTAACATTTCATGTGGCATGGCCTGTTCACAGGGTAAAAGCAGTTACTTCTGAGGGTTCTGCTACGCTGAAAACAGAGGAAGAGAAGAAGGTGAAGTTGGGTGGTTCTGAGTTGAAGGTGACAAAGCTGGGAATTGGTTCTTGGTCTTGGGGTGACACTATTTTCTGGAACAATTTCCAATGGACTGGTAACTTCAACTTCGAATTACATGCTTGTTTCCACGTTTTTTTCCATATTCCATAGTGAATTAACAAGAGGAAATGGTAAATTCATGCCGGTAGTGATCCCATAAGAGAAAACTTACATCAAATCTATTTTACCGTATCCATTTTATTAAGTTATCAAATATCCCTCTATCAAGGGTCGTTTTTTTTTAATATTTTTATTTAATTTAAATTTAAATAAAAAATAATATATATGGCAAAATATAATTTAAGAATTTGACATAATAGATATATGAAACTTTTTTTTTTATAAGAGATATATGAAACTTGATGTAAGTATGGTTCATACTATAAAAGAAAGTAAAAATTGGGCTATCCAAAATCATATAGGTTGACCCGACTCAATTGGTAATTTGATATTTTCCGGCTCAATCTAAATTGAATTGGTGGGTTATTCAAGCTAAACCACTAACCCACACTCTTTTTAAAAAAGAAATTAAAATCTTAAATCTATTTCATGGCCAATACAATTCTCATTTTAAAAAAATATATTACATAATCAACGTTATCTAATTTAGTTTTTTTAAAACATATCAAGTTAGTAGCACGCATTAGTCATTAAATTAATGATTAAAAGTGAATTAAAAAATAAAACAAAAAAATTTAAAAAAATAGGTTAAATAGTCCAACTTGTAACCCGTATGGGTTGACCCTTTTTCTTTTTTTAAGAAGACTGTATTCATAAACTCAAAAAGAGAATACAAAATCAAATGCTATCAAATAATTATCTCTAATATAAAGATATATATTTAACAAAAAAAGATATAATTAATATTCTAAACTAATTTTATAAATATAATTAGTACTTTAAACTAATTTTATAGGTACAATTAGCACTCTAAAATATTTAAATTATTATAATTTTACCTCTTCTCTAATAAAAATATAAACTTTTGTTTGATATACATGTCACATAATTTTTTTTATTTTGACACATTATTATTTAAAAAGTCACATGTGTAATCTTGTTTTAATAAATTGTATTAAATAAACTATGAAAATTTTTCAATCTTCACATATGAATTCTATATAATATCAATTTTAGGGTTTATTCAATATTTTTTTAAAATAATATGGCATATATGATCTTTTAAATAATAATGTGTTGAAATTACATGACATATATCAGGCAGAAATTTGTATTTTTGTCAGTGAAAGGGTATAATCATATCAATTTAAATACTTTAGGGTGCTGGTCATATCTCTAAATAGTACTCTTAAATATTTTAAGGTACTAATTGTTTCTTTAAAATTAGTTTAGGTGCTTGATACACCTTTTCCCAAAAAAAATGCACTCTCTTTCTAAACTTGTTTTACTACTTGGTATGCATGCTCCAAAGTAGATTACACTCTTATCTCATTTTTCCCCTCTCACTTGTTAGATGAACATATGGAACTTCACTGCTTTAGACTTTTATTCTGGGGATTTTCAACTCTAGTTCGCTTTGATCCTCATTTGGTTGGAATTATTTTAGAGTTCCCAATAGAATCAATATTTTCACGCCAGAATTTGTGGTTCCTGTAGATAGGGATGAGAAAGCTGCCAGAGATGCTTTCAATGCTAGTGTTGATGGAGGTCTAACCTTCTTTGATACTGCTGAAATTTATGGTTCTAATGTGAGCATTTATCTTCTCCTTTTCCCCCAACTTCAATTCAATTTAGTGTCAAATGGCAGGGAGACAAATAAGATTTTGTTGTCTCCTGCAGCTCATGCTAGGAGCAGTAAATTCAGATATTCTTCTTGGAAGGTATGTGCTAAGATTTTAGTTGTGGCTTTTTTATTACTACTCTAGTCCTTAATATAGGATATATTTAACTAATTTGATTAAATTAAGGAAGTTAATTAATAGGACATGCTCTTTCTAAAATATCCTAATCATCTTTATTAACTCTTTTCCCCCCTCTCTCTTATTTGGTTATTGTTGAGAAAGTATTAACAGGGGTGATTTGAGAGAAAATAAATAAATATGAAAAATATATTATATATTTAGAATCAATATCAATTCTATAATTTGATTTTATATTAAAGACTAAAAGAATAATACATTTTGAGTTAACTAAGGAAAAGGATGAGCCTCAAAGGTAAAGTTGCTAACATGGGATCTGAAGATCATGGATTCAAATTCTAAAAATAGTCTCTCTATTTATAGTAAGATAAAGTTATGTATATTTATCCACCCCATTTGGTAGGCTCCTTGTATACTGGACCGCCTTTTTTTTGGGTTAGCTAAGGAAATTTACAAGTCAATGCTTCTGGTTGTTTGTTATACAAGGTTTATAAAGGAAAGAAAACGGAGGGATCCAAAAGCAGAGATTGTTGTTGCTACCAAGTTTGCTGCATTGCCCTGGCGGCTTGGCCGTCAAAGTGTTCTCGCTGAACTTAAAGATGCCCTTTGCAGACTCGGACTCTCTTCAGTGGAGCTTTATCAGCTGCACTGGTATGTATTTTAATTAACAACCAAAGTTTTACGTTATGTTGTGATTCATCAATTGATTGAGATTATTGTTTGAGAAAATTAATCATTTGTTCCTTGCAGTCTTAACTCTATGAAAACTTAATTCCTGAACTTTAACTCAATATAACTCGATCTCTAAAATTTTGACTCAGTGCAAACTCAGTTATTAAACTTTTACTTAATATAATTTAATCTTTATAATTTTAACTATTTAAAATATTGATTCCTATATTTTAGAATATAAAATTATAAGAACTAAAATTATGTTTTAAATTTAAAAACTCATGTTTTAAATAGTTAAACTATAGATATCATGTTATACTGATTTAAAGTTTAAAGACTATATTTTAACTAAGTCAAAATTATAAGATTAAGTTACATTGAATTAAAGTTTAAAGATGGAGTTATAATTAGAACAAAACGATAAGGACTAAATGTTTAATTTTTCTTTGCTGTTTTCAGGCCTGGAGTATGGGGAAATGAAGGTTGTCACTGAACTATGGAATCAGATGAGTGTACATGCAATCATGTTCAGATTAAGAGAAGGCTTTATTTTCAGGGTATATTGATGGACTGGGAGATGCTTATGAACAAGGCCTTGTTAAAGCTGTTGGAGTTTCAAACTAGAATGGTAATTTCTTGGAATAATTACATGTCCTGTTTTGTATTTTTATTGAATTATTGATATATGTAAAAAAGTATTCTACCATTTCTTTCTAATCAGAAAAGCGGCTCCACGAGGTTTATGCGAAGCTTAAGAAGAGGTGCATTCCATTGGCTTCAAACCAAGTAAACTATAGCCTCATCTACAGGGCCCCTGAAGAGAATGGTGTGAAAGCTGCATGCGATGAACTTGGAGTCACAGTTATAGCATATTGCCCACTTGCTCAAGGTGAACTTCTCTTCACTGTATCTTTACTCTTTCTATCCTTAATATATAATATATTTAACTAATTTAATTAGAATAAAAAATTAGTTAAATTAACTAATATACTATATATTTTTTCTAAAATAACCTAATTATTTTCTTTAACTTCTGTCTCCTTCTCTTATTTAACTATTATTGAAAAAATGTTAACAGGTATAATTTGAAAAAAAAATAAATATATAAAATATGTCAGATCAACTATTTAATTAAGTACTATAGTAAGTACCAAAGAAATAATTAGCATGTTGGCTACATCTGAATGAGTTATGTATGGTTATATGAATATTTTTTTATATAAACATGGTTTTGTTTCCATTATTTTCCCATATAATATATCATCTGTAAAACACTAAATTGTTCAGTTTGCTCTGATGATGGTGTAAGGTAAAATATACTTGTATTTAGACAAAACTTATATTAAGTTACTTATATCTATTATGTTAAGTTCTCTAATCATACTTATTATCTTATTATTGTCAATTATTAGAATACATATATGTATTTGTAAATTCATCTTATGTTAATCAGGAGTTTTGACTGGAAGTTATGGTCCTGAGAATCCACCAACTGGCCCTAGGCGCATAGTTTATACTCCAGCATACCTAAGAAAGGCAAGTGATTTTGCAGATCTAATACTTGTAAGCCACCTTGCTTCTTTCCGAAACTTTGAATTTATTCTGCAGCTTCAACCTTTGCTGAAAAGAATCTGAGATTGGAGACAAGTATGGTAAAACAAATACACAGGTTCATTCTTATCTTCAACTGATATCTACAATTTGAACATTATGTATATTAGTGAGAAAACTTACACCTCACTTTTCGTAACCACAGTTCACTTTCACACTTTTTGAGCTATCCTCAGCATCGTGCCCATGAGGTAGTAAATGCATGGCATTTCTCTAAGAGATTTCGACTCTGGTCCTTATTATAAGACACTCTTTAAAATGAATGGATGGTGTCTTTTTTTATGGGAGGCAAAGGAAAGCACACCCATAATATTGGCACACAAACACGTGCGCACGTGCTCCACACAGGTCAAACTCATGATCTCCCCCCCACCCCACCCCAATAGGGGGAGGTGGATGCCATTAAACCAAAGGTTCTTGGCTGATGTTCTTTATCATAAGTCATTAAATAAGTTTTTTTATCAACAGAACTAAATAAGATATTAATTACATGTTTTTTAAGATTGTTTCTATTTAAAGTTTGATACAATTTTTTCTTTTCGGTTTTTAAGATATAATTCATGGTTTTAAGTATGTCTAAATTTAGAAGTTTTTTTCATTTTTAAACAAGTTTAAGAACTTAATCTCCTTTCCTTAATTCCATTCAAGTGATTAGAAATATCTTATAATCAGAGGAGGGCGTATGTAAGATTTTTTTTCCCCAGGCCACACATGAGTGACAACGTTTTGATTTGATATTTAGAGGGTTTAATTTAACTATCTGATTTATAAGAATGCATATTTTTTATTTTGTATCTCATACAAGTAATATGCATGTTTCTGATATAATCATAAGATGCATAATTTAAACGTGATACAATATGACTCACCTATCTTAAGTCTCCTCAAGCCAATGAGAGGAGCTTTCTAGTAAGAAAATGGAAATTACATATAGAAACCTTTTTTAACATTTGAGGGGAGTGAGATGAGAAGAGAATGTACATTGAGAGTATATAGAGGAAGGCACGACACGCAGATCGTATTTAAAAATTACAACACTTGCAATCTAGAGCCATATTGTTCACCATACCCAAACATTAAAGAATCATTATTCAGATTAATTTCAGGGCAATTAATGTTTCAAAACTAAAACATTCACAAACAGTATATGTTACGGTTATGTTGCATTACGAACAGGTAGCCACGGCGATCCCGCTAGCCGGTTAGCGGGCGGGGTCTAGGGCAGCACCCCTAGAAAAAAAAATTGTTTCATAAATAATCCCGAATCTGAATTCGGTTTTCTTAGACCCTATCTATGTTAATTAATCAAATCAAAACGCATCACCACCGATTTAAATTCCCTTTTAGATTCCTTTTATGTCATACATAAAACGGATTCCTTATATGTCAACATAAAACGCATATTATATGATCGGCTACGACTAATACATATCATATGAATCAACAATCAAGCCTAACTTAAACACAAAATGGCATGGCTCTGATACCACTGTAAGGAATTGAAAGACACGCAGCGGAAATTAACTTAAAATTTTTTTTCATTCCTTGTCAGGATCTACCGTATGTGTTTGAGTCAAGTGGGAAGAAGCATTACCCTCAGTGTTCCTCAGCGACTTTCATAGCTTATGGTCACGACGTTCACATCTTATCTCCACGGTTCGTGCTTCCTTTCCGATCACAAGAAGTCGACGACTCAGGTCGGCTTCCTCTACTGGTATCCACACGAACAACGTTCCAACCACGAACGACGTGCTAGCGTCTCCTGTCCCTTCAGGGCTTTCTCAAGAATTCGTCCTCTTCGTCTCTATTTCGGTAGTTTCTTATCTGTAAACCTTTTGCAGATTCCCCTTCGGCCTTTCTGTGTTCTATGTTTCAAAACTTAGCTCCTAAAATCAGATATATAGGATGCTATGCGTTTTCCTCTACCGAATTGGATTTTGGAGTTAATCTTATATTAATTTTGAAATTAATACAATATCATATATTGTATAATTTGATAAGAAACTAATTAAATAAATAATATTTATATTAAATCCGTCCCACAGATTTAATTCACCTATTTATTTAACTTAAAATAAAGATAAGACTGAACTATATTTGATTTATTCTCATAAATCAAATTTGAGATATTATATCAATTTGAATTTCAAATTCAAACGTGATAGAGATTTAATTTATCCTTATAAATTAAATCTTATAAATATCTCTTATATGAAATATCCTATCAATTTGAATTTTAAATTCAAAAGTGATAGAGATTTAATTTATCCTTATAAATTAAATCTTATAAATATCTCTTATATGAGATATTCTATCTATTTGAATTTCAAATTCAAACGTGATAGGGATTTAATTTATCCTTATAAATTAAATTTTATAAATATCTCTTATATATAATGTATATATACGAATTTATATATATATATGAATATAAATATAAATAAATATATGCATCCACCCTGGATCATTCATTGAATCTGGACATCATAGCTCGTGTTGGGCTATTTTATGTGTGACCCTGTAGGCCCATATGAAATTGGCAGTGGGCCATTTGCTATACTGGCCCATAAGTCGCAAGCGGTCTCTAACAAGACATAACGACTACCCAAATCATATGAGGATCGTTAAACGATGTAACCTTTTATATAATCATATCATGTCCCTTCTATCACGCGATATTTTGGTCATGGATGAGGTATGGATAATGTCATTCTCCTATTCCTGACCGTTACTTTCTCGATCCCTGAGTAGTCTAACTATAGAAATGGAACTACCTTTCCATTACAGTATGGCCATACATTTCTCAGACTCACTCATCGAGGGGCCCAGTAATATCTCTCTACGAATGTGAAGGACAAATTCTATCTTGACCATTCACATTCCTCCACATAAAAAAAACCACTAAACCCGAACATAGTCTTTATGATCACTCGGTCAAAAGTGATTTTTGACTAGGTCAAAGATGAGCGTTTGTCATGTAGGAATCCATGATGATTTCAGGTCAAAGGGCATAGTGACATGGTTTGTATATGAGAGAAGCTTATGACGTAACCCATGTAGCTTTCTCATAGTGGGTTAGTTCAACACCTTGTACTCTTACATGTACCTATAACTTTGATTTATATCTCTATACATCTTCAAAATCATACTGGTCTTATTTTATCTCTGCTCCCGCGTAGATGACCGACTAGGGATATTTAGGATAAGATCATGAATTATCCAAGGATGACTATCACAATAAATATATAAATAATATGATAACATAATTAATAAATTCATAAATCAATAGTATTCATAAGACAATGATTGAAATACCCCTTTTTTTTATAATGATATGTACATGTGATATTCTGAGGAGTGGATTTCTTTTAATAATAGAAGTGATGCAATGAGGAAAGAGAAAGAAATAGGGAATGGGATCTGCCTGGGGGGTCCCAACAGATTTGGGTCCAGTCAAATGCTTCTATTGGCTCAGTACTTAAGTGTGTTTATTGGGGTTGAGAAAAAGTTGTTTAGATAAAATGAAATATGAAAATAATTCAAATTCTTAGCTTTCTATCTACCCTTGCCATTTTATGAATCCAGGCACTTCATTGGCTCCAAATCAGGGCCTAACTCCTATTTTTTTTTCTCTCTAATTCATTGAATTCACTCCAGTAAAGATTATGAGAGCACCGAAAAGTGGGAGAAAAATACTCAATAAAACTATTGAATAGGACGTTTTGATTTAGATGTTAATATTTTTTCAAGACCACTAGTTAATGAAAAACTTGTAATTTAGTCTTGAACTGGCTTGTAGCACAAGGCAATGTTGTGCCTATTCCAGGATCTAAAACTGCAGGACAAGCTGAGGAATTCGTTGGTGCATTGGGTTGGAGGCTAAATGATGATGAGATAGCTGAGCTGAGAAGTATGGTTTCAAAGATTGACCCTGTTATTGGTTTTCCTATCAATTAAACCAGAAAGGCAGCTATAAGTTGCTGACATAAACCTCATAAGGTATCTGTAAATTTTTCAACAATGCACAAATAGAGAAAAGCCAGCGAGTCTCACCTTGTCAATGTCTAGCAGATTTGTCCTTGGCTGAGCTTTTAAATGAATGCCATTATAAAGTTTAGTTTTCTATTTGGAACATTGCTTTCTTCTTAGTTTAGTCTCTCTTTATTAGGAAAATACTCTTTGGTCAAACTGATCTTTCTAAAATGAAGATTCTCTATATTGTTCCAATTTTATCTGATCTCCCCAAAAGGACTCTAAAATGAAGACACTCAATCAAGCAACTTTTTATTGGTAAAAATAATAACTCACTTGATTATTAACTGAAAAGATAGATTTGATGGATATATTTATCACTCAAAATGATGTTTTATGTATGAGAGTCCATAAATGCTCTTAGAAAGTATCATTTTGAGATGAAAATGTATTTTTCAAGATTAAATATGAGATATTTTATTTGTGAAGGATTACATAAAAAAATCACATTTTACAAGTTAATTAGAAATTTAAGTTTTAAAATATAAATTCAATCAAATATAATCTCTTAAATTTGAGGGGAGAAATAGTGTTAATGTACTAAAAAGTACTTATCTAATATTTCACATAGGATATAATTGGAGAATTGATTTTAGTTCTAAATATAAAATTTATTTCTTATATTTATTAATTTTTTTAAATTATCTTTATTAATATTCTCTCAATAATAATTAAATAAGAGAATCAGACAGTTAAAGAATATGATTAAAATATTTTAAAAAATACATATTATATTAACTAAATTAAGTAATATTTGTATTTGAACTAATCAAGTTGTTCCAATGTCAAAATCACACTTGCTCCCTTGATAAAATATTAAAATAATAACCGATATTAAGATGACAATACACATAGTAAATTTTACAATACCAGGAGGGCAACTTATTTTTTTTTATATAATATAAATAAATAAACAATAGACTTTAATCAAGAATATATAAATTTAATTTGAAATTTATCAGATGACTTATTATTAATCATGAATCATAAATAAGTATTTTAAATTATATATATTAAACTTGGATAGAGTATAATCTCAAAAATTTCCTTATAGCTAATGATATTATAATAAAAGAAGATTGGCAAATTATTCATGGTAGAAAGGGGCCCATTATCCTTGGCCAATGAGTTACAGATCGGAGTGCCACGTGGCATCACCCGCGATTGGTTTCAGATTGTATCCAGATTTAGATTGCTTGCTTCTCTTTTTTCAGACCATCCTCACCCCACGCACACTATTATAATATTATTGCCACCACATTCCAGCAAATATTATTATTTTATAATTATCCTCATGCCTTTTATTATTAATTTTAATTTAATTTTTTATATAAACATCTTAACTTTTTTAAAAGATATATTTTAAAAATATATAAGTATATAATTCTGTATAGGTTTAATATAATTTTTTATAAATAACTATTTTCCTTCAAAAATTGACAGAAATAATGCATACCACGTTTTTTACTCTAAATTTTTTTAAATATCTAGTAATAAAACTAAAAAAATAATAAAGTTAAAAGTTGTGCTTCGAAGCTGGAAGCTGTGAGCCAAAATTAAAAGAATTTATAATATTTTTTTAAAAAAATATTTATCTTATAACCTGTAAAATTATAAATTAAAATATTATTGTTATTCATATAAAAATATTATTAATAGATAATTTATAAATATTTTTATATAATGTATTTATAGATGTGACTTATTTAAATTTTTTATTATTAAAAAATATTTAAATATTTATAATAAATTTAATTTACAAATTTTGTGGGGCCTAAATTAATCTTCCTTTTGGCACCCTGAATGAAATTCTGTGATGATCATGATACGCCACTTGTACAGCCACGTTTCTCTCTTCACCCAAGCACCCCATGTTCCCGTGGAATATAATCTCTCTCTCTCTCTCTCTCTCTCTGCTCTTCTCTTCTCTCCGTTGTGTTGTCACTCTCATTTTCCCCGTAAAACACTGCCTTCATTCTCTGCCCCCACACTTCACCTCAACAATCATTTGTTCATATATGTACTCTATCTCACACACACCCAAATAGGGGAGAGAGAGAAGGAGGCACTTCAGTTTCTGGCTGTAACTTCCATAGCTCTGGCGGGTTATTTTCCTGCACTTTCTTCTTGGGGTTTCTTTCTTCTTCCTTGCACTAAAAATGAATTATCTTATTTTCTCGGTTCGTGTTTTCACCAATACGGGAATCATTTCTTCTGTTAAAGCAGCTTTCTGTGAGCTGCTTCTCGTATTTGCCCAATTTTTTCTTGGGTTTTCACTAATTTTTTTCTTTTTTTAATCTGGGCATGTGAGTCATTTGCGTGTTCCTCTTTGGGAGTTTGAACTTGTGATCCTTTTAGCTTTGTTTACTTATTATAGAAAAGACTTAAACATCTTTGGGGGTTCTTTCTTTATTTATAATTAAACTTTATTTTGCTGTCTCTTCTCCTGGTAAAGTTCCATAGGTGATGGTGATAAACATGCATTTTTTTATTCGGGGTTCACTATTAAATTAGTCATAGGATTATTTAATTATAAAATTCGTTGCAGAGTGCATCTTATTTTATTCTGAACTTCTCTTGTTTCTTTTGTTGTTGCAGATAACTGATTTGATTAGCCATGAACAATAGTGTTCCTGCTTGTAATTTTCAGAGCAATGGCAAGAATCCCATGGGGTGTGTTCAATCTATCTTGATAAAAGATTGAAACTTTTTCTCCGCCCATTTATTTATTTTTTTCCTTTTTATAATAATTAACCTGTGATAAATTCTACAGACCAGATCAAGAATTTGTAGAGCTCCTTTGGCAAAATGGACAGGTAGTTTTGAACAGCCAAACAACAACACATAGGAAACCAGTTTTGAATAATTCAGTAAACTCAAGACAAGTTCAGAATAATGATCACCCAACATTGAGGAATAGTGGATCATATGGGAATTCGAGTAATTTGTTTCAAGAAGATGAGACAGTTTCATGGATTCATTACCCACTGGAAGATCCATTGGAACAAGAACTATGTTCATACTTTTTACCTGAACTTCCATCTTGTGAGATTGAGACAGATAAACCAAATAAGCAGTTGGAAGAAGACAAGTTCGCCAAATTCGCTACCGATAGTGCCTCTTCTCATCTGACAGCAACTTCACCACCGCCTAATATGAAACTGTCCTCTGTTCAGAAATTCTCAGGAAATCCTGTTCTTTCACCTAGATTTTTTCCTGATTCATCTCAGAAAAACGTTGACTTCAATGGGTCGCGAAAATTCCTCAATTTCTCTAAGTTTTCAGCAGTTCCTAAGACTTCTAATGCACAACATGGAGAAAAAGGTAATGGGAATATGTTGCTGAATGAGGCTGGAGAGGGCTCAGTGATGACAGTTGGTTCAAGTCATTGTGGAAGCAATCAAATTCCTCGAGACCAAGATGTGAGCAGGATTTCGAGCAATGGTGTTTGGAATACTAGTTTGTCAGCAGAGCCTTCTTCATTTAGGGATAATGTTCAGAGAACTTTTCCAACGGGCGGCGGAAAAGGTAAATCAGAAACACATGAACCAACTTTGACTTCATCTTCCGGTGGCTCAGACAGTAGTAGTCTTGAAAAAACTTGTTCCCGCTCTACTAGTATCTGTAGCCAGAAAAGAAAAGGGATAGATTCAGAAGAGTTAGAGAAACAAAGTGAGGTAAAAGTTCTCTCTCTTTCTTCATTTCTCTCTATGATTAAATGTTAGGTTTCTTGGTTTTACCACTGAGCATTGTCTCTACAAATAGACCACAGAACTCAAATCAGTAGCTAGAAACAATGCAGCTCAGCGGACTGGGTCTTCCCGAAGGAACCGTGCTGCTGAAGTGCATAATCTCTCAGAAAGGGTGAGGACATGTACTTTTGTGATAAATTGAAATTATGGGAACTTTTACTTATATCAGAACTTTGTTTCTAATTCAGAGACGAAGAGACCGGATCAATGAGAAGATGAGGGCGTTGCAACAGCTCATACCTCACAGTAACAAGGTTGACTTACAAGAAAACATATGTGTTATAAAATTAATATCTCTATAGTATTTAAGGCATATAAAACACATAAATATCAGATCCTTCACTTTTATTATATTTAAACATCATATAAATAAGTTTCCATCTGCTTGGGAATTGAAAATTTCATTTTACCCCAGCACAAGGCATGATAATGACCTTCCCCTGCCCCCTAGAGTAGATGTTAGATGTGATTCTACTTTCCATAAGATCCTCCATAATGGTGTAAAATCTGAATAAGTGCGGTATTTGCAGACAGACAAAGCATCCATGCTAGATGAGGCGATAGAATATTTGAAATCACTTCAGTTTCAGCTTCAGGTACAAGTAGCCAGCAAGATCTTTACTAATGAAACTTGTCCTCAAATAGGGAATAACTAATCAACTTTGCTCCTGATTTTAGATGATGTTGATGGGAGCTGGCATGACACCGGTGATGATTCCAGGAATTCAGCACTACATGTCTCAAATGGGCATGGGATTGGCGACGCCTTCTTTGTCTAATCATATGAATATACCAAGATTACCACTTGATCAATCGATATCTATGTTTCAAGAACCAAATCAGACTGTGACATTCCAAGCTCCTGTTCTGGGTCCCTTTAATTACCAAAATCATATGCAAAATCCACCTCTTTCCGAGCAATATGCGCGCTGCATGGGCTATCATCATCTTATGCAAAGTGCCTCTCAGGTGTTAATTAATTCCTTTCGAGTGAATAATATCATTGTTTTCCCTATAATAACTTCCACCCATGTCTTCAATGTTGATCATAGTCTACCCTTTGTAGTTGATTTTCTTTGTTACCGTGTTTTTTTTTCTGGTCTTGCAGCCTATGACTGCAATCAGTTACGGTTCCCAGGCAGTACAACATAGTCAAACAATGATTCCATCCAGCAGTATCAATGGACCCCTGAGTGGGGCAGTTAATACCAATGATGCTGTCGGTGGCAGGACGGGTAAGCCGCATTAATATATCTCCTCATTTCTTTCACCGCAATAAATGAGGAAGTGAATCAAATTTATGTTGAAATTTCACCTGTTGGGTGAATGAATACTAGTCACCATGGGAACAGCCAACGAAAAAACTCCTTCGAAAGCAGTCACGTCCTAGGATTTTTAAAAATGGAGCTTCTCTTCAGTGATTCTTGATATTGAATTCCTCCAAATTCATTAGGATTGCTAGCATTCTGAACTAGCATATTACAGAGGAAATGCCAAGAAAATAATTTCAGCACCTATGTTACCCAGAATTGAGATGGCCTCACCTCAAACAGTGGCTTGTAGCTGGTTTCAAGAACTGTCCTTATCATTTTCTAAAGACATGACATTGTTATACGTCTCATGAAACTGACTATTATTGAGGGTCTAATGTGAATGCTAATCATTCAATATCAAAATTTTCATGCCATTCTTCAACCTTAAGCGTTATCTTTTATTCATTTCATTTCCCATTTATATGGAAGTGTTCTTTGTTGGATTCCCTTGCATCTACGCCTGTTCATTTTACATAGGTTAAGCAGAGGCATTCTTATCAGAGAAGTCATTGTTTGCTTTCGCAGTATTTCGTCCTGCTAAACTACAAACTTGATAGGCTGATGGAAAACACTCACAAATATGTATTATTGAATGAAAAACTGCTCTACAGAGTGCAAGTCTTATAGAGCAGAACCTAAACAAGAAGATAAGCCTCACTGTGCATTCGAGAGGTACAGGAAACTCCCCCTCAACTCACTCATCAGATTTCGCATGCCCTTTCCTACAACCAAATCCTTGTTATATAGGTCCCTCTCTCACTAACCGTCATATAGAAAATACAATCAATCCATATTCACATGGTTCGCACCCCCCATATCAATATTACCCTTATATCCATCATAGGCCTAGCACTATATTTGATATGCTCCCTCTTATTCTTAATATAAGAGTTAGTTGATAATTTAGATAGATTAAGGAAGTCAAATAAATAAATTAATTATATCAACTAGTTAATTAATTTAGGTAAATTAAGGAGTATATAATGGGAATTTATCTTGAGGGTTAGATTTATTTATAATTAATTTATTTATTTAATTTTCTTAATTTACTTAAATTAGTCAACTAGCTCTTATATTAGGGACCGAAGAGTACAAGTGATTTTCCTGTATTTGTTAGGGATTATATGAAAATACAAGAATTGAATCATGGCAACTGCAGAAATGGGATTGGTTCAAAGGCTAACTTCTGATTCAGAAAGATTAAGAGAGACAACGATGAGTCTTCTTTATTGAAGTCTATAGAAATATGAAACCTTTGCATTTTTCATATCATGCATGATTACTCTCACTTTAATTAACTTCTGAGAAAGGCTTGTAAGTGAAGGGGTCCACTTTATGTTCATTTGTAAGGATTTTTTTTTTTGCTATGCACGTAAGCACGCTACCAGCAGAGCAATCATTGAACTAATGTAAGCCATTCATTGTTTTGAAAACAAGAGATTACAATGAAAAGGGATAAAAGTCAAGTTGCACTTCTAACTGTAGAATGTCAACTTTTGATGGAGTGACTTGTTCTGTTATGCTACTTGATTAAGTCATCTTCTTCCTTTCCTGTTTTTCCCACTGTTTACAGTGTGTCCTCTGGCTCTTCTGTTACTAAAGTTGTTTTTTTTGGAGAATTACTATGAGTTACTAAGGAAAGAATGTACTCTACCAAAAAGTCTCAATAACAAATTAACAGTATGGACCTTTTGTCATTTCATATATTAGAACTTGTTATTATATACTATTCAATTGTTATAGAACTTTCTGATGATTATATTTCTTTCTGGGGACCTTATAATAATTCTCCCTTTTCACCAAGACTTATGATAGATGATCATAATTTTGAAAAGGCTAGGTGGGTCATGTTTACTTGTCCCTTTCTTTCTCTCAAATACGGTTCCTCTCAGTTCTCTGTTCCATCATCACACTGCAATCATCACTATGAATCAAGAATTTAAAATCGCCACTTTTACATGCGTGACAAACACTGATTCCTTAGTCCATATCAGATTCAACTTGTTCATTGTCCTGTATTTTTTGGTTTTCTTGGTGTCATGGAAAGTGAATGTGTGTAGATTAGACCTAGTTGCAATTTGGGGTTTTGGGACTTTTTCCATATATAAATTTATTTTTCATGTTTTTAGAAAAAAATTATAAATATAGACTTGTGATCCAAGCCATGATCAGCAGTGATAGGGAGGGACCATTCTGTGTTTAGAGAAGCTGTAATTGAATGCAAGAGGGTGGTCCCTTCTTCAACATTAAAGGAAATCAACTAACTGATAGATTTCTTGATAACACTATATATGTTAGATGTAAACAAAGTTGTTATCTTGTCATGGGACCTCATCAAGAACAGACACATGTTATCTGCAAGTCTATGACTCAAAGCAATGTGGGAAATGTGGTCCCCTTAGAATATTTATTGACATTCCTACATTGAATAACAGAATAAGTGATCTTGAGTGTGTTAAAAAAATCCCCTCATGTCCCTTCTCTAAGAAGTAATAAAATCAAATAAGATATAAATTATTGTGGAGGAATTAATCATTTACAATATAGGGAAAATTACTAACAAAATTCTTAATTGGAAAATTTATTGGTCCAAAAGTATTCAAGAACTTAGGTATTTGAATAAATACAATTCATTTTTAGCAGGTAAAACTTTTCTTCAGTTATGTATAATGTATATTCACATTCCTACATTGAATACAAGGGAATAAACAAAATAAATGATTTTGAGGGTGTTAAAAATACCCTCATGTGCCTACTATAAGAAATAATAAAATCAAATACTCTATTTAGTCCTAAATATAGTAGCTTGATAATTAATTTATAAATATTAAGAAAATTAGTTATTTGTAATAAATTGATTTTTTTAAAATACCTTTTTAATCATTATTCATATTAATAAAAATTCCATAACATAATAATTCCTCCTATTAGAATATTTATTGACATTACTACATTGAATAATAGAATAAAGGATTCTGAGGATGTTAAGAAAAATACCCTCATGTCCCTTCTCTAAGAAGTAATAAAATCAAATACTCCTCCAATCCTAAACATGAACTGAACACTAACGCTACACTAAAGTCTAAAAATGGCTTGATTAAACTGTCATGTTGATATAATTTTGCTTCAACTTTCTCAGCTGTATATTGAAAAGGAAATCAGAAAAAAAATAGAGAAAATATTTTTAAAAAATTATGAAATGTCCATGCAAAAATAATTATGTGCTTGAAAACAATGGTTCATGTTGCTTGCTTGTAACACATGGATCTTGACCAAAAAAAAATGAAATGGTCCATGCAAATCATGCATTCTAAATATAGTTATTGTATCAATTGTTGCAATATGGGGGAATACCAAATTTAATGAGTTTTTTAAGCCTTGTTACACTTATTGTGATAACTATTTTGCATTAGAAACTGTCAACTAATTTAAAATTATATTTTTTTTATTATAGTTTTATTTTTTTTGGAGATTCATTTGAAGGTTTTAAGAAAAAAATATAATTATAAAAAAAAATTAGAACAAGTGAACAATTATAAACATATCGTTATTTCTTGTATCAGAATTTATTATTATATAATATTTACTTGTTCTAAAAGTTTTTGATAATTGCATTTTTTCTGATAATCATATTGATTTTTCCTTTTCTTTACACAAGAGATTAGAAATTTTTACTAAAAATATGCTTCATAGGTGTTAGAATTCACCAATGCAATTATTATGATAACTTTCAGTTGATTCTTTATATTCATATTAACACCTCGTTTGATTCACAAAAAAATCCAAGAAAAGGGAAAATTCGAATTTGTCACTAGCGGCTGTTTGGTTGGTGATTTTCCCGCCTAAGGATATTTTCCCCCATTTGAGGGAAAATCCTTTTCCTACCAATCTGGTGGGATATGATTTTCCCTCACAAGCAGGGAAAATTCAAAATATAAATTTGTCCTCGATGAACAGTTCATAATCAAAACTCATTTTAAAATAGTTATCACTCTTTCAATTCAATTCTAAATTTGATAAATTACCTATCATTAGAAAGCTGTTTAAATCTAATTTCTAAAGAAACAAAATCCATTTTAAAAGTCATTATATTTTAAAACATATGATTGAAAAAAAAAATGTCAGATATAAGACTTAATATCTCAATACCAATTTTTTAAAAGCATAATTCCTTTATATAAAGCTCTTTGTTTATGCCATTAAATCATATTTTAAGTATAGTTTCATATAAAATAAATTTTACATTAAAACGAATTTGTGGTTTAAGAGATATTTTAAAAGTATTAAAGAAATGTCAAAGTTAGTAAAACATATAGCATATAACTTAAAATGATAAATTCAAATGGATTTGTACTATTTAAAAATGCTTTCTCACTCTAAAAATTAATTTGGATCTAGTTATACATTGGCAAAATGAAATATTTGCTCAAACTATGAAGTTGATTTTGTTTACATGAAATCGATTTGTTTACATGAAATCGATTTTAGTTGTAAAAATTTTAAATTATTCTATTTTACACTACTAAAAACAGAAGATTTTCTTGACAAAAAAATAATATTAACGCAATAATAAAAATATATTTTCTTCACAAAAATCTATTTTAGTATACTAAAATAATTTAATCTTGTCTGATCTATTTCTTTTTATGATAAAATAATAAAAATATATCACTTATAAAGAGTAACAAGGAAATAATTGCCCAATAAGTTTTTGAATTTGAAATAGGTAGTTGTTGCAAGATAATATGTGAGAAAGTTGCTGGTGATAAACTATTGAAATTAAAGCCACAAAACTCACAACATTCTTTCAACAAAATGAAATTACATTTAACTATTCACATATCCATTAAACAATGCAAAATCGATTTCAACTTGCTGAGTGTTAGAAAGAATATATTCTGAAGAATATATTTTAAAAAAAAATAATTTTAAAAATTAGAGATATTTAGATGATTAGTAGCAGAATCACTTTTCTATAGACAATTACTAAAAAAATATAAACTAATATGATAATTATATAAAGAATAAATTTAATTTAATTTTTTTCATTTAAAGATTACAAAATAATATATATACATATGTATTTGATTAAGGTAAAAATTTATAATATTTACTTAAATTTTAATTTTTTTTCACTAAAAATTTTATTAGAGTTAATTAATCTAGATGATCGTCTAAAATTTTGGAAGAAGATAACTTTCATTGGTAAATTCATCTTTTTTTCAAAATTTTAAAATAAAAAATTAAAATTTTAGATTTTATAAATAGTATTTATTTTCTTTTTTTAAATAAATTTTTAGATTATTAATAAACCCACACACAAATCGAAAACCGAAAAGCAATGTGGCAATGTCATCGAAAAGTTGCTGGGAGAGCAATTCTCATAAACCATGGTTTTAGACTCATGGTTTATTTTCTAAAATTATTTCTTTTTAAAAATCTTGTTTGGCTCTTTTTTTATAAAACTATAATTTTGTATTAAAATCTATTTTTTAAATTGGATCCTAAACACACTCTAAATTTGTATTTCATTATTCCATTGCATATTTGAATATTGAAACTTTTGAACAAATAAACCAAGTTTAGTCCATATATAGTCATGTGAGCCGCATTTCCTCTTCAGGAGTCCACGCATGAGTTGTATATTTTGTTGTTTAACTAGTTTTTAATTAATTTTAATAATTTATTATTTATTGTAATTTTTATATTTATATTTAATTAAATTATTATTTCATGAATTATGAATTATTATATCAGTCATTGAATTTTAAATATTTTAATTTTTAAATCACAATATGAATTAATGATTAAATACTCATTAAGGGCAATATAATCATTTGCATATTTTTCTACCTAATTTTTTATCGCTTTAAACCAATTAAATATAAATTTTTTCATCAAACTATTTTCTTTTCCAGTGACATAAACTTGGTTAGTATTTTTCTATTTTATTCCTTTTTTTTTTCATTCCATTTCTTTCTGTTCCACCTTAAAATTGAACCAAACAGTCGTAAAAGTAAAAATAGAGATAAAGAATTGATTTTAATGAGCATAAGCATCAAATTAAAGTAAAGAGATGAAATTGAGTAATACCCATTTTTGATAACTTTGTTATTGTGACCAATAGTAATCCATTGGGATATAAATAAATACAAGGAATGAAGGAATTTATATAAAAAAAATATCAGTAAAAAAGGTATACAGAAGTTATTGCTTGCTATTGAAAGTGATACTTTTATCATTGACTTTTTGATTCCGTATAGAGGTAGGGGTCATCCTTTTCTTGATTGTACTTGAATTGCAAAATGCTATCTTATCTTACCATCATCTTGTCTCCTTTCAATCATCACACTTTGATCTCTCTCTCTCTCATGCAAGAGAACCCTAGTTTGAATAAAGCAATGCCAACCATCCTCCCAATTCTGGAGTTCTAGTCTTGTAGCTGGCTTGTCATCTTCAGAATCTTTAGGACCTACCTGGTTGTTCAAGATGGTTTGCAAGTCCCCTTGGTGCTTACTTTGCATGTGGCTGCCTCACCTTCTGCTCCTGTTCCCCTCTTATCTTGCAGTATCATGGTTCGAGTTGTTCTGTTCAAGGCTATTTTCTTTCTTTTCTTAGTGTTTTTTTTGTTACAATTGTTTTGAAAAAAAAGGTTAGATCTACTAGTAAGGTGAAATCTCACTTTTTTATAGACGATATTAATATTGAGTAGAGCGGGTCATTTATTACCCTCAAATATAAATTTAAACACCTAAAAATTAAGATGTCTCGTCAAGTCCTATGACTATAATTATAATAAAATAGTATTCTGTAATAATCAAATAAATTTTAAATAATTATATATTCATATATTTATTTTAGTGTTATTGTTGTTTTATGTCTTCCTTTTTGTTTATTGATGAGCTCTCGTGCTTTTATTAGAGTTTACCATGTAATGGGGCCCAATAATTTGTATATCATTTTACTAAGTTTTTAATACATTGTCTTTTTATAAAAAGAGTCAAAGAAAAAAGGAATAAAGCAATGCCAACTTGTCATCAATTTCATTATTACTATATGACCCAAATTCTGTGAAAATTAGAACATTAAAATCTTTTAAGAAAAATCATAATTGTATCTCAAGACCAATCATGCCCATAGATTTTTTTTAAGGAATTTATTATTAACTTTTGGGAAAATATTACTGAATTTTAAATAAAAATATAATTTTGTGATAACTTTTTTGAAACTTCTTCCAAAATTCAACAATAATATTACCATTTAGAAATAAAAGTATTTTTTATGATATTTTAATTAAACTTACACATTTTTATCATACGCATGGAGTCTAAAGAATAAAGACAAAAATAACACCTCTATCCTTTAACTTTACACTCACAAAAATTATCATTTGATACTAAGGAACAAAACTAAAACTTTGTATATAGTTACATGAACAAAAATATATTTTTTCCTACTTTTAATAATTTATAGATAATAAGACTTATCTCATAATTTTGCCCTTGTGTGTTCATAAATCGATATACAAATTAATATATTTGATTGATATTTTTAAATGTGGTTCATAAATATGATTTTTTTTTTTCAATTTTGCTTAAAAGAGGTTGGGACCAAGGTGAAGATTTACTCAAAACAAAAATAATAATAATAAATATAATGAATTGAAATCCTCCAAGTTAGTATGAATGGGGTGTGTTTCCCATGTGACAACCCCACCATATGTCCACAACCCTTTCAAGTTGCATGTTGCTCCATGTTACTTTAATTTTCATGAATTTAAAATTGATAGGATTTAATTTTTCAATAATCTAATTTTTTTTTATCTTTAGGCTACGACCCTCTCATGTAACAAAAAAAAATCTAATAAAATATCTTTCCTTTTCTTAATAAGCATTTTGTCCTTCTTAAAAAGAAACATTTTCATATTTATTTCTTTTTAAAATAAGTTATTGTAAAGCTTTTTTGTAATATCTACAATATAGATTTGAAAATCTCTAAATCACTCTATGCTCTATGTTCCCACAATCAAATCTCATTGAAAATTCTTTTATGATATTATTTAGGACATTAAAAAATTGATATATTATGTTTGGATATCATAATTTTTTGAGAAATTAAAAACAAAAAAATAATATAACAAATATCTACTTTTAGTTAAAAGATTTAACTACATACAATATAAGACTTTCACAAGTTATCTCCATTTTTTTCTCTGAAATAATTATATAACTAGACGCTTATTTTTTACATAAGACTTTATATTTCTCGAATATTATGCGGCAGTATTATCTAAAAATCATTTCATCAAAAAAATAAAAATCACAAAACAAATAAAAATCATTTAATAATTATTTATGCTATTTTTCTTTAATAAAATATGGCATTAAAACCTAATTTAGATTAGCCAATTAGACTAGTAAATTAATCTCTTAACCGATCCAGTTAAAAGTTTTAGGTGAAAATTTAAATATTGTTTCATCATGTTATGAAAAACTAACTCCTTCTACTTGAATCCTTGTTCAAGTATGTTTGTTTGTTTTATACAAAAAAAAATTTAGGTAGATTCGGCATCAGTCCCTACTAAAATCAGAGCACAGCCCTAATACTCAGAAAGTGCTTCCAGGGGACTTACGAGATCATATACTAACAAAATATTCACGACAACAGCAGAAATTGAACTCACATCCTTGTGAGATATTAGTATATTCCTTATTATTTGTGCTAACTTTCTTTTTTTTTTGTACAATTTTTTTGAAAAAAAGGGTTGGACTCACCCACAATCTAAGGGCAGGGCGAAGTCTCTATTCTTCTTAAATAATATTAGCAGGGCGAAGTCTCTATTCTTCTTAAATAATATTAATATTAAGTAGAGCGAGTCATCTATTACTGTCTAACTTTTATTGAATATTCAAGTAAGCTTTTTACTAATACTAACACTTGATCTAAAATGAAGCCCAAATATTTTAGCCAAGAGGCCCAACCTTCGATGGGAAAAGGGAACCTGACCTTTAACGAAACTTGGGTCAGACATATTTCTACATCGTTAAAGGGCCTCCATTACAGGCCCATAATTATATTTATTGGAGAAGAAGAAGTCCAAATTGTTCACCAATAAAGGAGAAGAAGCCCCAATACTGTTTATTTTTAACATAGTTAATTGAGAAAATTTCAATATAGTCTCTTAGAACTTCATAAATTAAAATTTGAATTCCATCATGAGAGTAGACCTCATTTAGTGCATGAAATGTATAATTTCACAGGTAATATATGTATGGGGGAGAGTAATTTTTTTGGGAAACGAACATGAGAAAAAGTCAGTCTTATGGTTCTACTTAATAATTTTATTTTCTTATCCAGAGTTCTAAATTCTAACGGTAATATATATTTGAAATCTTTTTTTTTTTTTTGCCATTATGTTAACACATGGGGATTAAACAATTCTAATTCTACTTTTGGATAATTTATTGACAATAACGCTGTTTCATTGGTCAAAACACGTGAAGTCGCAAGTTTCTCATTTGTCTCATACCAATCTCAGGGTCTAATCTCATACCAATGGAAATTAATTTAGTAATGAATCAAATCTCATTTATACGTTAAGAAAAGCATGCTCTCAAACTTCAACCAAACGAATAAGATAATCCCCCGCTTTTTCAGGAGCAGATACACGTGTTTCTAATTCAGTGGAGTAGGTTGATTTATTTTTATTTTATCCTAATTATATGCTTCTCTCGATTTTTTTTCACTTATTTTTTTTATCTACTTTTAGTTTTAGCTCATTCTCTCTATCATCTCTCACTATAAATAAAAATACTTCAGAAAATTAGTTATATTTTTTATATATTTATTATTTTTATATGACTATCTAATTATATTAAATTAGAATATTTCATGATAATTTGTTTATTTTTAGGTTATTAAAAAAGAGAGAAATTTTCTTACACTACCCATATTTATGATTTATATTAAAGATGTAAACTAATTAAGATTTGAGATAGCCTTTAATGCATGTAGCTACAATATATCTAACCATTCATATACAAGAAAACCCCCTAGAAAGGAAAAGGAGATTTTGTTTTAATTCTAATTACAAATCGTTTAATTTAATGAATATGTAATTATGTTTATATATTATAAATATAGTAAACAAGAATTTATACATATAAATTAATACGTCAATTTGAATAGAATATGTTGAATTTTTTATATCCAAACCCACCATTTCTTTTAATTTTTTTATTATTATTATTTGAGAATTCACAAGAGGTTATTAAAAATGAGCAATGAGGTTATGTTACCTAGAACTAACGAGATAAATTAATACTATCTCTAATTTTAATTATAAAAATTGATTAATTTTTTTGATAAATTAAGAAAAATAAATTAATTAATTAAGTATAATTAATATAAAAATTATTTGACTATTTTAGATAGATTAAGAAATATATAATATGAATTCATCTTAAGTATTGAATTTAGTTATAATTAATCGGTTTATTTAACTTTCTTAATCTAACTAAAAAATTAAATAATTATTATAATTATGATTAGAGGAATATTAATGTTTATTTTTAAAAAAATAATATATATATATATAATTTTTAATATGTTGCTCTTATTTTGTTTGTGAGTTAGGAAGAATATCCCAAACTTTAATTAGTTAGTAATATGGTCAATGTACAAATTTACTTGTGAAGTATTTCATTGTGAACACATGACAGCATAAATTTTTATTTAGTGTAAAAGTATATGTGAAGTTTTAGAAATAGTAAAAAAAATATTACAATTGTACAATTAACAAACGCTGACTGTTTAACAAACATGTCGGTTGTAAAGATCGTGCAAAAATACATATGCAATTTTTAAAATGATATAAAAATGTCATAGTTATTAAATAAACTAATATTAACCATTTAACTAATAATACTCACACGTATTACATTTTTATTTCAAGTAGCCTTACTACAAATAATACTCTAATTTTGTTTCTTTATTGTCGATTAATATTACTAAAAGATTTAGACGCATTGATTTATAATATTGCCCTTAATTCGCATTTAGCTTCCAAGGCAATAAACCTCTAATGATGAAGAAGCCAAAGAAAATAACAGTGGACAAGGCCACTAGGGGAAGGGAAGCTCAGACACTAAAGAGATGCATCCCTTACATTACGCATAAAACCCTATAATGGCAAATAGAGTTCTTTAGGACATGTTTAATGTTTATATTAGTTTTTGCATAATATATTATGAGAAGAATATATTTTAGAAATAATAGATTTTAAAAATAGAGATGTTTAGATGATTAATAGTAGAATCACTTTTCATATTAGTAAATTACCAAAAAGAATATGATTTGATTAAAAATATGAGAGATGAGAGAGGGTAGATAAAAGAGAGTAGATAGTGTACAGAAGAGAGAAGAGATAGGAGATAGGGTGGAGAAAATAGATGATAAAGGAGAGAGGGTGTAAGAAAAATTAGGGGTAAAATAGTAATTGGATAGTTCATAAATTCTTTTACTGTTCTAAAAACTATTTTCAATAGCTTATTCAAAACCATGATTTTAAACCATAGTTTTGGCCAAAATTACTTTTGGACAAATATAGCTATTTATTTAAAAAAATTTCAAATCAAAATTTTGCTCAAAAAAACTTTTTTAAACTATATACCCAAATACATACTAAGAGTGAAAATATTGTGTAACATGTGTAAAAATTGTTAGGTAAATGATGTATATTAATTGACTTAATAATCATGTTATTTTTACATTATTTTAAAAATTTTATAAAATATTTGTTAAATAGTTAATATTAATTAGTTTAACAATATTGATATTTTTATGACATTGTACAAATTTTATGTGCATTTTTACATATAAAGAATCCATGATGAAATATTTCTTGGGGAGATTCTTTTTTTTTGCCAATAAAATACTTCATTAAATAAAAGCACAAATCAAACACAAAGTTCTAGAAATTTTCTTGGGTAAATTTACGCCTTTCCCTAGCCAGTATCCGGAAGTAAAATGGCAGTACGACCGTGTGGGGCCAAAGTAAAATTGGTTTTGCGCGTATTAAATTTGTGGGGTCCACCATGTCCCGTGGTCGGTCGTATAAGTAAATAACAATCACATATTTTCAAACGTGCCCCCTAAGTCCTAACAGTAACATCATTATCAATATTTAATGAAATCAATCAAAAAAAATCTCATCCTTGTTGCTTTTATCGGTGGAATAGACAATTTATTCTTAATTTTTTTATTACGTGTAATCGCTCTTGAAAATACATAGTGGCATTTAATCACATATATAAACCTATAGAATACTAAAATCATTTTGAAATAAAACTAAAACATTAAAACTGCAATTATTTTGAATTTAAAACAAGAAAACATATTTTTAAATTGACATTTAAACAAAAAATTCTTGGAGTCAATAGTCTCTTCTGACGTAATAGTATAAAAATTTCTCTACAAATAAAAGATTGTAAAAGATCATAAGTTTAATTATCCTTATGACTTAATTAAACTCTTAATAATATACTTTAACAACAGATTACATGATTTATAATAATAGTATTTTTGTAAACTAACTATATACTCAATGTGGTGGGTAAATTAGAAATAATAAAGTCATGACTACTTTAAACTAAAGTTTTTTTACCATATATATAAGTAAATATTGTTTTATTTAGTCTTTAATATAAAATTTTATTAATTTTTTTATAAATATTGAAAAAGTTAAATAAATATTTTTAAAATATTTATATTTAATTTTTAATTAAATTAATTTATTTTATTTATAAGTTACATATTTATAGTTTTTTTTAAAATTTTCTAAATAAAATATTAATAAATTTTGATATTAAGAATAATAAGTAATATTAAAAAAACCAAAATGGTCAACTGCTCAAGTATATGTTTTGATAGTAATACACTTAAATTCATTTCTGATTCGGTATAAAATACACACACACACACACATAATAGAATATGACTATATAGGAAGGAGTATTTAAATTATCCCATCTCAGATGTCTCAACTTGATTTCAATAATTTTGGGATAGGATAGAGGGAAGGGTCAGAATGAGACGAGTCTCGGCCTGACCCTCAGAATTCCTGTCTTATTCTAACTCCAATTTTTTTAATAAAAAAATATTATATTATCTCGTCTTTTTTATTATATCCACTCGTCTCATGCTCTCCGTCTCTCTTCTCTCACGCTTTGCTCGCTCACAGTCACAAGTCTCGCCAATCTCTACTCTCATATATATATTTCTACTTACAAATACTCTTATATAGATATTTTTATTTTTTCTTACTGTTATTTTTTCCCTTATTTACATAAGCTATTATTTTATATTAGAGAGAAATGTTAATATTTAGAGAAGTTGCTATGATATTTTATATGAAATAATTTATTAAAATAATTTTATTATAATATTTTTTTAAAAAAATTAGGATCAGAGAATTTCAATTCTATCCCGATCCTGACAAAATTGAAGTAAATTAAGGATAGATCAGGACCGAGACAATCTATAAATAGATTATTTTATGTCCTGATCTATCATATGAGTACTCTTACACTAATGCATGTATGCGTACATACACGTAAATATAAATAATGATCATTATCATAAGCAAGTGGTTCGTAACTTTAAAATAAAAATTAAATAATTAATTTATAAATATTATAAAATTAATTAAATTATTTATTTATAATAAATTTATTTTTATTTGTTAAAATTATCCCATTTAATTATATATATACATATTAGAAACTATTACTAGATTATAAGTCACATTAATATATATAATTAATATGGATATTTTAGATAAAAATTATATAAAATAAATATTATCTTATATTTAAAATTATAATAAATTTTTTATTTAATTATTTTATTTAATATCGGCGAAGAAAGTAAAATTTTAAAATATTATAGTTCATGATGACATAATCACCACGAATAGACAAATTTTTAAAAAAATAACCAAAAGTGTTAATGGAATAAAACTATATTTAAGTGCTATCCCACGCGTCACACTATAAAAGTGACCAAATCAATTAAATATTTTGTGATGGGGTTGGTGTCATCACTCTTATACATTTTAAGAATTTAAAAAAATAAAATGATAAAAGTTAAGGTCAGGTCCAAGCTAAGCATACACATATAAAATAAATTTTGGGAAAATCTGTTTAAAAACCAACTGAATTACCCAAATTCCAATTTAGGTTACCAAACTTAGGAAATCATTAATCAAGCAATGTGGACCAAATTGGGATTTAGAAATTTTGTCAACTTACCTCCATGCCCCCTGTTAAATTTTTTTAATTCACAAATTCTTATTGGCAATTTACAGGTTCTCATTCTTGATAACAAATTGTCTTTGATTTTTTTTTTTCCTTTTCTAATAACTCTAGGGTATTGAGGTAAATTGACAAAATTTTTAAATACCAATTTGATCATATGGCCTGATTAATGATTTATTAAGTTTAGTAGTCCAAGTTGGAATTTGTGTAATTCAGCTGATTTTTAAAGATATTTCTGCAATAAATTTTATAATAAAATAATTATTTATAAACTATATTTTAAAGGAATCATTTTCCTCGTGCTAACTAAACTGGACCCAAAGTAATTAATCAAATCTGACATATCTGAAACCTGCCGTCAAATATGGGGTGTGCATTGTTTTGGAAATAGGAAACGATATTTTCCCGTTTGATAGCCACATATTACAGAGACTATCACATGTTTCATAAACTCCTAAATTTATATTTAAAAAAAAAATAGTTTAAATTTTAATTTAAAAAAATAAAAAAATAATTCTATTTATTTAAAAAAAATTATAGATCAAACTATTATTTAAAATTATAATTTTAAATAAATTGATCAGAGTAAATTTTAAAACAGTAAAAAAATTATGGACTACTTAATTACTATTTTATTTTTATTTTTTCTTATATCCTCTCTATTCTATCTTTTCCACTATCTCTCTTCATTCTTCTATCTTTTCAACTATCTCTTTTCTCTCTTATATCTTTTCAATTATCTCTCTTCTCTTATCTATCTTCTATCTTTTCTACTATTTCTCTTCTATCTTCTTCATCCTCTCTCCCATCTCCTCTCTCTTTTTCACACTCTCTTATCTCTTATACTTTTAATAAAACTATATTTTTTTAATAATTTTTTAATTATAAATTTTTTAATAATAATTATCCAAATATTTATTTATTTAAAATTATTTTTTATAAACTTTTTTTTAAAATTTTTTTGCAAAAGCTACTAAAAACTCTTTTTTTTCATAAGTCATTTTTTAAAAATTTATCTATACACACACAATATTATATTATTTATATTATCCAAAAAAATAATTAAATATAAGGTAAATGGGTAAAATATGAAAATATATTATACATTAAAATATATATTTTTAATATAAATTTAAATATTAATTTATTATATTATGATATAAGAAATTAAATATTTCTATTCAATATAATTCTTTATGATGTGATTGAATTAAAAAGGGTGAGTAAAACTAAGGTGAAACTGAAAATCGAACCAAAAAAAATTCAATTTATTTTTTTTAATTCAGTTAATTCTGTCTGTATCGAAAACCAAATCCAAAAACTGAATGCTCACTTTACATAGAAGAATGGGAAAATCTGTTTGGCCATTGGCAACGTGATGATTCCCGTCATTGTCCGAAGTGTAGTGTACCACCTTAAAGTGTGATTCTAGTTAAGAAAAACGAATGGTAGCGAAGGAGAAGAATATCTTAGGATCTTATAAAAAAAATAAATATTAAATATTTTTAAGGAACTTAGATAATATATTTAAATTATAAAAATATATAATTATCCCTATTCTTTCAGTGAGTGAAAATGTTTGTGTTTCATTATAGCAGAGACAATTATATTATTTTATAATTTGAATATATTATGTAAGTCTCTTGAAATTATTTAATTATATAATAATTTAATATTTTGTTTGTAATTAATTATTTTATATGAAATCTCACTACAATTCTCCAAAAAAATTATTGACATTTTAGTACTTGTTTTAAAAATATTTGTTTATTTTAGATGTGCTGAATATATTAATTATATATAATTAAGACTATTATGTGATTTCATGTAGATTTGAATTAGAGATAGAAATATATTTGATCAGATTTTGATTAAATAGGCTAAAATCTATTTTGTAAATCTCAAACAGAAGTCTTCCTTCTTTTAATCTAAACCCCATCTAACCTAAAAACCTATTTGAAAAGTCTACAATATTTTTTAAAAAAAAATTAGAGAAAATTATATTTATGGGAGTTCTTTCTAATCGTATGTAAACTTTTGACTTAATGCCTATATTTTTTTAATTTAAAATTATTCTGATCATATTTATAAATTATTTTTAATATATTTTTTATATAAAAAATTTAAATTTTATTAACTTTATTTTAAAATTAAATATTTTTTAATTTTATCTTTATTTAATATACTCTCTTTTATTTTTGATATAAAATCTAATTAGTTAATTTAAATAATTAAAAAATTAAAAAAAATTAATTAATTATAATAAATATAATATAATTTTTTTAAAATACTTATATATAATATTAGATAATATATCAGTTTATAAATTTAGATAAATTAATTTAAAAAATAATAAAATATTATATATAAAATTAATTAAAATATTATATTAAGGACAAGGGCTATTGAATTATATTCCATAAGAATAAGATCCACACATTGATAAATGAAAGGTAAAATTGTATATCTATATAAAAAATTAATAATTTGACTTATAAATAAGATAAAAAATTTATTCTTGATATATTCTAAATAAGATAAGAGGAATAGTAAGGAATAAGAATTAGTCATGTTAAATCAAAGTTCATGTAAATTAAATGGATAATTAAAAAATTTATAAGGACTAACACAAAATATATAATTAAAAGGGTTATATAACACATAATATTTTGATCTTATTTTTTATATATGTATAATATTTTATTTTTATTTATAGTATAATTTTACCTATAATTTTTTTTAATTTTATATAATTTTACATATAATCCTTTTAATTTAATATAATTCTTAATAATTGAGAAATAAGATTATATATAAAATTATATTAAATTAAAATATTATAGATAAAATTATAAAAAATTAAAAAAATTATGAGTAAAATTGTACTATAATTAAAATTAAAATATTAAATAAAAAATAAAAATAAAATATTAAGTATTTTATAACTCAAATTAAAATAAAATAAATGATCGTTCATTTATTTAATTGGGACGGTGGAAATACTATGACTAACGTACATTCATACTCATTTTGCTTTAAAAATGATGTAATAATTAATAGTTTTTCAGTTGACGTGTCAGTTGCACATTTTATACGTTACTCAAGTTTAAAAATAGTTACCATTTTCCTACGTGGAGTTCCCGAATCCCATTTCTCTATCTTCTAACAATCTCATATTGATTGACGTATGAAAAAGGGAATACTCGCTTCCCAGACTCATTATTCATTGCGAAATTACCAAAACAACCTTACCAGGTTTCCAATTACGCTGGCCCGTGATGAACACGCCAATTCAGCGCGTCTGACTTTAAGGTTAGTTGGCGAGAGTTTGGTCTATAAATTCCCCAAAGCTGTGAGCAAATTAACGCGCTGATCATAAAAATCATTTCAACTTTCCCACCATTTATCATCTTCTCTCTCCGAGAGCGATTAAAATTCCCAGATTCTTTATTCGTTTTCTCGAAGCTTCATCGAGATCGCGTGTCCACAGGCCTCCACCGACACCCAAAATCGCGATTTCCCGTCGTTTGTTGTTCGGGGATTTCGCCGATTGAGACATCAGAATCTGTAATCCGATCGATTACGGGGCTGACGTGCTTGAATTTGGAAATTTAGTCGCATGAACTGGTTCGGGAAGCTGGGTTTATTCTCGAATTTAAATTCTGATCACTTCATTACTTGTTTGTTAATTTTCATCCTCCATTTTTCACCTCAATTTCGTTCTTCTCTGTTTCAATTTGAGAAGAACCCCGTGGAGTGGTCATTAATTAATAGTAATAGTAATCGCGATCTTAGTAGTGGAATATTTTCGCAATATGGAGTCTCGAAAGAGTAATCCCCAGATACGCAGAGGTTTGTTTGTTATCTTAGTTTTTATTTTTTAAGTCTCTTCAAATATTTTTTTCGTTGCATTTGACTTAATTTGATTTCAGCTAGTATGTTAGTATATTATAACCAGATCATTTTGGTGATCAAAATGGACAAATTATAAAAGCTTTATTAGTCTAACTCGTGAACAGTGTGAGCACTTGCATTTGTTGGGTAATGTTTCTTCATTTTGTTGGGCGTTAGTGATAGGGTCGTGGATTTTAATAATCGAGTTGAAAAGGGATGATTTTCTCATTTCGCACTTTATATTAACTGTGGAATAACCCGGAAAACTCAGATTGAACTTAAAATTATAGTTGATCTTGTCATATGGGAAGACTGTTTCAGTTTGGTTTGTATCCTGCTCACATTTGATTCCCATTTGTATATGTACCTAGTATGTGATATATTTTAACAGAATCGCTTTGGTGATGGGAATGGAAAAAGTTATAAAAAGCTTTAGTCTAACTCGTAAACATTGCGAGCGCTTGCATGTGTCGCTGATATCTTTCTTCCTTTTGTTTTGAGTTAGTGATAGGATCGTGGGTTTTAAGAATCGAGTTGCAAAAAGCGATCTTCTTATGTTTGCCTTATCACAGAACTTATACAGAGACGTAATATATTTACCATTGAATACCCCGCAAAACTGACATTGAAACTAGAATTAAAGTCGATCTTGTCATATGGGCAGACTGTTTTTGGTTGGTTTGTATTTTATTTATATTTGAATGGCCCCTGTACAACGTCAGTGTGTGGTTGAGTAGTACTTGATCACTTTGTCATTGGTATACAGCTTATAACACTTCAATTGTAATTAGGAATTCCCACCTTAAAAAGTCTTGGAGTTTGTCTCCCCAAGTAGCGATGTCCGGACAATTGTCTCTTTTAATATTGTGAAACAAAAAGTTCTTATTTGAGGTGTCTTCTGATGCGAACTGTGGCTTCTCTCTCTCATGCACATCTTTTCTTCCCCCTCGCAGCTCTTTGCTATGCAAATGTTAATGGGCAGCAGGAGAGGTCACCATCTGTTATTGTCATTGGTGGTGGAATGGCTGGAGTTGCTGCTGCTCGGGCACTTCATGATGCCTCATTTCAGGTATTTAAGCAATTGTAGTGAAACTGCTGTCATCCACCCAATAACTTTGCAGCTTACTTGACTTGTATATATATACATTAAAGGAATGAATCTGACTTGCAACTAATTTACATGAATGTGGTTCTCTGCGTATCAGATTAGCTTCATTAGTTTTATTATAAATTACATGTATAGGATTCCTGGATACAATAAGTTATCACAATTTTTGTTTGAAAGTTTGACGCAATATGCAATCTGTTTTACAACACCAATCATTGGCTTCATCTTGGCTATTATTTCATGTTTCTGCTGAAGTTTGATTGTTATCTGTTCTGTTGGTAAGACTGATCATGTCGAAGCCTTACTTCTTACAAGCAATGATATTGGGTGATACAGTGATACTCCTTACATGCCCTGAATGAGCAACTATTGTTAATTTACTGATTTAGATGCGGCTGGTTTTTGTATTCTAGTCAAATTAAACCAAATTCATTGAGCATTTTGTATTTAGTGAAGGGGGCATCTTACCCCTTATTGTTTTGATCTTCATTTTCTTTTTCCTTCCTCCCAATTTTTTGAAAGGAAATTGACATTAATACAAGGATTTTGCTTCAATAATGCAAATTAAGGAGTGAAAACAATTTTCTACAATTGAGTTAAGAAGGAGAACATTGGATTACTTTCTCTATATAAGATTCCAAATTTGAGACTTAAAACTACACATCTTTAGTTTATTGATCTTTGCAAAGTCCAACTAAATTTTCTAGCATAACGAGATGTTGACACTTATGACTCATTGCCTATATCTCTATGGTTAATTGGTTCATTTCTCTTGATCAGGTTGTTCTCTTGGAGTCACGGGAAAGACTAGGGGGTCGAATTCACACTAATTACTCTTTTGGTTTTCCCGTTGACCTGGGTGCATCATGGTATGCCTTTATTCATTGTATATTTTATGGTCCTAATCTGTTTATTTTGTTGACAAGGAAACAAAATCCTTTCTTACCTTGAAATGGCAAATCATTATTGATGGTTCAGGTTGCATGGAGTTTGCAAAGAGAATCCATTGGCTCCAGTGATTGGGAGGCTGGGACTTCCCTTGTATCGAACTAGTGGGGATAACTCTGTCCTATATGACCATGATTTGGAAAGGTAAACATTTGGTTTCTCTCTGTCTAGCTGTCACATGATTCTACTAGCTACATGGTTGATGAGCTATTCAACGTTTTTTCATGACTGTAGTTTTTTTGTTTTGTTTTAATTTCTGCACCACCCATGTGTAGAAATTCTTGTTTACAAGTTCTCCTTGACAATTTTTCATCAACTTGGCTTTTGCAGCTATGCCCTCTTTGATATGGATGGAAATCAAGTTCCCCAAGAATTAGTCAAAAAAGTTGGTGAAGCATTTGAAACAATTCTGCAGGAGGTTAGCCATCCTTCTAATTTATAATGGGTTGGGTTGGATGATTAATTGCATTATTTTGGACGGAAAATTTTCGTGAAATGCTATGCTATTCCATCTGATTAATTCTGTAGAGCTATTATGAGCACTATATCTAATGATTGTCCTTGACAAAATGCAGACTGATAAAGTAAGGAAGGAATTCAGTGAAGACATGTCTGTGCTCCGTGCTCTTTCAATTGTTTTCGAAAGAAAGCCTGAATTAAGGTTGTTATCAGAATAGAACACACATTATCTTTATATATATATTTTTTAATTGAGGGTAAAGTAATGGGAAATTGGGAATGCTAACATCAATTCATGGGTGTAGGTTGGAGGGGCTTGCCCACAAGGTACTGCAGTGGTATTTATGCAGAATGGAGGGTTGGTTTGCTGCAGATGCTGATACCATATCAGTGAAATCATGGGATGAGGTAATTTGAAGAAAATAAGGGCGGTTGGATATCTTTAAGCTTGATTATTGCCTCCTCCTTTTTCAAAAAAATAAAAAAGAGGAAACTACTTCACCATGTCATTGATTTATGGCAGGCAGAAAGATAAAAAAATCTGCACCGATTGTGTTTCTTTTCAAGTCCTTTGTGTAGACTTTCTTTGGTTGGCTCTAAATTCATTGAAACATAAGCTTTACTTTGTTGGAGTGAAAATGAGAAGGAAAATGATGATACATTTAATTGTGTGCTTTACATTTCTTTGTATCTCCTTCACATTTCCACTCCATTCAAGTATAGCCTTAAAGTGTCAATTGATCTTACACATGTATCCTGCAAATATGAGGCTGAAACAGTGTGTGGGTTTAAAACATTATTTGTAGTTCTGAATGATATTTAGGTTAAAAAGGTTTATAACTGTGTGGATACTGCGGGAGTGGACAGTTGCATAACTAGCAGTTGCGTTTAACAATGTTAATTCTCACACTCCTTCATATGGTGCTTGCAATCTCCTGGTCATCTTGGTACTCACTCTGTATTGTATTAGAGCTTGGTAAACCCATAACAAATGATAGAGTAGAACTTAATGCATGGCTAGTGGAGTCGAATGTGTCTTACAAAGAAAATTTGTGGGGCTAGAAAATAGGATTAAGTACAAGCATAAAAGTTAAAGGGTTGAATTTTGATGTTTACCTCAAGTTCTTTGTTATTTTTTTAAATTTGAATTTGCATCTTACTGTGACCTTTTTTCCTCTGTATTTGACACAGTGAATGATCTATTCTCTTTGGTGTTACATACAGGTAGCTCCTGTAATGAAAGAAAAAAATTGTAGAGTCGTCTCATAGCCAGGTGCATGAGTCTTCAACATGCATCCTTTCTATGACCGATAAATTATGTAAATTTTTCGTAGTCATCATATAGGATTATGTATCACAATGATATGCAGAGAGATTAATTTTGAGGATGCCAAATGACTGGTGCTACAATGCTTGTGGGAATAAATAAAAAGTTTATTCTGGGCGAAGTGCTCATCATGTAGAGCGAAATGAATGCCAACATGATGATGATGATGAGTGTCTGTTCCTTATCATTTGCAACAAAAGCTACTGCAATGCCAACAGTCATTACATATAATCCTCAGCCTCTTTAGCATAATTGATGATACATATTTTTTTTTGGCCCCCCTTTTGTTGAGGGGGGTTTGGGGGGTGGGAAGGGGATGAGATGTGGGGATTTTCTTTCACTTGCTAGTAAAGAAGTCAACCTACCTTATGGGCTAGCGTTTGAGACGAAAGGAGAGAGCACTTAGTTGAAGTTCTACAAGTGTTTGTTATCAGGCTTTCCAATTAAAATACAGCATGTTATTGATCCTTTAGACGAAGTTTCTCCATGTCATGCTTCTATTTATTAACCTGATAATCGACACTTCAAGAATTTCATCTAAGTTTCATGATGGAAAAATGAAGTCCTGCCATGTAGATGTTTAAATTGTCATAGTAGACGGAGTTGACTATATAGAGTGGCCATAATAGTAGCAGCTGCTAGACTCTTGTGAAAGTATTCCCTTTATTTTTTTTCTTTTTTTGTTTTGTTATATCTTATACATCTCTTAATATGCACTTGCAGGAAGTTCTTCTCCCTGGTGGCCATGGTCTTATGGTTAGAGGCTATCTGCCTGTTATACATACCCTAGCCAAGGGTCTTGACATTCGCTTGGGACACAGGTACAAACTGGTTTGAGCATTTACTTGTATGTATATGTCCTGTCATGCTTCTTAACTGAATTAACCGGCATTTATAATACGTCCCTTCAGGGTCACAAAAATAACAAGGCGATACAATGGAGTAAAGGTGACAGTGGAAAATGGGAAAACATTCGCTGCAGATGCTGCTATTATTACTGTCCCTCTTGGGGTGCTCAAATCAAAGAGAATCAAGTTTGAGCCCAAGCTCCCTGACTGGAAAGAAGCCGCCATTGCTGATCTAGGGGTGGGGATTGAAAATAAAATAATCTTGCACTTTGGAAATGTTTTCTGGCCGAATGTGGAGTTCTTGGGGGTAGTTGCAGAGACATCTTATGGATGCAGCTACTTCCTTAATCTCCACAAGGCAGCAGGCCATCCTGTCCTTGTTTACATGCCTGCTGGGCAGCTGGCCAGAGACATTGAGAAAATGTCTGATGAAGCAGCTGCAAACTTTGCCTTCACACAACTCAAGAGGATCCTTCCCGAAGCATCTGAACCGGTAAATATACATGTTCTATTTGTTTTTAACTTACAAGAAACTCGAGCCTCTATTCCAATTACTTGGTTTAGGCTAGCTACGGGCATCCTAATTTTGATGCTTTTCAGCTTCCTTCTTTTGTTTCATGGTATGGTCTACTTATCCTGTTATACGTTTGCTCTAATCTTGCAGATTCAGTATCTTGTGTCTCGGTGGGGCACAGAGATCGACTCGCTAGGGTCTTATAGCTATGATGTGGTTGGAAAACCCCATGAACTATATGAGAGGTTAAGAGTGCCAGTAGACAACTTATTCTTCGCCGGGGAAGCCACAAGCTTGAGCTACCCTGGGTCCGTGCACGGTGCATACTCTACTGGAATGATGGCTGCTGAAGACTGCAGGATGCGGGTTCTGGAGCGTTATGGGGAACTAGATTTGTTCCAGCCGGTGATGGGCGAAGAGTCATCGTTGTCCATCCCACTTCTGATCTCCCGTATGTAAACTTATGGTCACACCTTGAGTGGATAATATTATGTTCACAAACAAACCCTACACCAGAACCTAGAAAACACTCCAGTTCTGTTGTGTTTAGCCTGATTTTGAGGGCAGTGGGGTGTTCCTTGTTCAGTGGTATTGGGTAGTCCATATGTGAGTCGTTTAGTTGTTAACTGGTAATATTGTATATGGATTTATGCGTCATGCCTCATGGAAAACTCAGAAATGCTTCTTTTGTTTGAGGATGTAACTGTTTCTGGCATTTTAGAACATATAAACTATTCTATTTATGAATAAGGTTTTCGTACTAAAACCTGTACTAAGATATTTGATGATACTGCTTAAAATATTTGTGCAATAGTTTTCAGTTCTAATAGTGAAAATATGAAAAATATCGAAAATTATTTTATTCTTTTAATATAAAAGTTAGTTAGATAATTGAATTTAATTTTAAATATAAAATTTTATTATATTTTAAATTTATAATTTTTTTAAAAGTATGTCGTATATTAAAGAGTTTATATCTAAACATAATTATAATTAAATATGTTATTTTAAAAAAAATAATTTATAAATGTTATAAATGATTAATATAATTAATTTTTTTAAATATATTTAAATTAATTATTATGTTAAAGATTGGATGTAATATTTTTTATAAATCTTGTGGCATGATTAGTCAAATACAAGATCAAGAAATCAATCTTCCCTTGCAACTAAATTTCTGTATGCCATGGTGACAGCATTGCCTTAACTACGTTAGAGAAACTTGCAGCATTAAACTATGATCTCTCCTTCAAGCAAGGAGCTGAAAATAAGTGTGGCTCCACCACTCAATAATTTAATTCCATAATAATTATAATAATAATGAAGCCAAATAGTACAATTCATTGAAAGAGGAATTGCAAATGTGGTAGCGACGTATACCCTATAAATGCAGAAAATGACGAGTGAATTGCTTAAGCCTTCAACAAGTGTGCTGAAAAGGAAACAGAGACTATTATTATTGCAAAGTGTTGAGTGAGTGGCAAGGAAAGGAATACTAGAAATTGGGGGTTTACGGTCCAAATCTCATTTTGGGATTTTCTTGTCTCTCATATATTATTATTGCTTAATTGGTGGTTGATAATATGCAATTATTAATCATTATGTGAATACATATCTCCTATTCATCTCTCTGGTGATAATTTCAGATACTCCCCAATCTTAATATTAAATGTATTTGCAAATAATGGAAGAATTTATTTTCAAGATTATTTGATTAAAAAAATATAATTCTGAATTAAGCACATAAAGAAACAAAAATACCTACTCATTTTCTAAAATTTGGCCATTTGAATAATTACTGATTAAAACATAAAGTAGCCTAGAGAATGACCACTACCATATTAAGAATGAATACACAGAAAGAAAAAACCATAAGATAATATGCAGATTATTTTGGTCACTGCAGCGTGAAATGTTTTTGATTTTCATGATCTCACACATTGAATCATTCAAAATTTTCATTCCCAAAATTGATTTTAGTGCAAGAAACTTCATTCTACTGATCAAAGTGTCTCTATACATCTCCCACCAACTGATCAATATTCTCATTTTCTGACCTCTTCACTCTTGCAACAGCGTTTTCAACCTACATATTATTATCATCAATACAAATAAGTCAGTTCATCTCTTAAGAACAAGTCAGTCTATAGAGTAAGAGAGAGAATGGGTAGAAAGAGAAGAAGCACTTTTATCTTTAGATGATTCAAATTTTAAATAGACAGAAGAATTTGTCTTGTTTTCTTTTTTATTACCTCTGCATCCCAGTTTGTTCTGGCTGTTAAAATTATTAGAGTAATTGTCTGTAAAACAACTCCAATGATCATCCCCCACCAGATTCCCTGGAAAAAAAAAGCCACAAACAGTCTCTTAACAATGATATTTATGCAAACTTAAGGACAAGATCTTTAAACAAGAATAAAGGGTGGGTCCAGTGCACAAGTCTCCCACTAGTTGTAGTTTAGGGAGAGAGACAAATGTACACAGCTTTATCCCCACAAATGAAGAGACTGTTTTCAGATATAAACTCTTAACATTCAGGTCACATGGCAGTAATTTTATTGTTGCACCAAGCCTCACCCTTATATTTAAACAAGAATATTTTTATAAATTTGAATTTGAGCAGAAAGTGTTGAAACTCACAGCTACTCCTAAAGAGGTTAAGAAGCCAAGACAACATCCAATTGTAAGCCCAATCACATAGTATGAAACCAAGTTCACATAAGCCACTACAGCTTGCCATCCACTTCCAATTGCCACACCTAAAAACAAGCATCACATATTCAACAAATAATCAGGATTGGGCTAAAAAATAGTAAGTTTGTCTTCAAAATTTTAAAAATAAATACATATAATAAAATTTAAAAAATAATAATCTTTTAGTCCCTATAGTTTTGACTTGGCTATAACTCAATCCTTAAACTTTTACTCGGTGAAACTCATCCTTAAGGTTTTGACTAAGTTGAAGCTCGATTCCCGAATTTTAACTCACTACAACTTAGTCTAAATAGTTTTAACTATTTAAAATATTAGTTCCTAAACTTCATGAAATATATACTTTTATTTTCTAAAATATAGAAACTAATATTACAAACGGTTAAACTATATGATTAAGTTATATCGAGTCAAAATTAAATGACTGATCTATAACTGAGTTATTATAGGGATTGAATTGTATTAAGTTAAAGTTTAGGGACTAAATTATAATCAAAGAATAAAAAGATTAATTTTCCCTAAAATTAATACAAAACCGTACTAATTACAAGCAATGGACCGTGAGATTCATTCTTCATGCTTCATGCAATGTATAGAAAAATGTGTTTAGTTTGAATTTAAATCTGTCTAATATTAATGGACAGTACAAAGAAGACATGCACATTGTTTGTGTGTGTGTGTATACCTGAAAGAATAGGTTGAATTCCATTGAGGAAAACAGAGATAGCAAGCAGTGAACACAAATTAGAGACTTCTTTAATGACTTCTTCATCAGAAGTGAAGAGCTTGCTCAAACCAACCCGGAATATCAGCACAATTGCACAGAAAACTATACTGATAAGCATGCTTGTCCCTGTCACTACAAACACTGCAAATTTTGCTAATCTTGGATGATTTGCTCCAAGTTCATTGCTCACTCTTATACTGCAACAGAAAAAAAAAATCCTCCTCATTAACACAGTTGCACAAAAATTCTTATGAATAGAGACATAAGAGAATGTGAATTAAAAAAAAAATATTCCCTTCTATCCTAAATATAAGAGTTAGATGAAGGATTTGTTTTGGTTCTAAATGGAAGACCTTAGTCCACCTTGTCTTCCAAATTTATAACCTGTTTCTCAAATTATATCCCTATTGAGTGCATATAGTTAGGGGGGTTTTATTAAGGGGTAATTCCAATACAATTGATAATTGAAGAGGGTATTTTAGAAATATTAGCCAATATTTTTTACAAATAACTAACTTAACTAATTTATTTAATATATTCAAAGTAGTTATCTGGCTCTTATAAGAGTTATTTAGCTAATTTGAGTAGATTAAGGAGATGAAGTAAATTAGTTAATTGTAACAAATAGGACCTGATTTTCCTAAAATACCCTTATATAATATTAGATTATATATCTGTTTATAAGTTAGGTAAATTAGTTTAGAAAAAAATGATAAATATGGGAAACAAAGTAGATTAAAGTCTTATAGGACAAAATCTAATCTCCCAACTAGCCCCTATATTAAAGATTGGGAAGGAGTATTAATTTTGTGTAACTAACCTGGCTGCTGCACTTAGACCCAACATGAACTGCATGTCCCAGTTCAGGTAATTCATACTGGAAGCAAATCAGAATGGACATTGTGATTATTAAGTAACAAAACTGAAATAATACTGAAAAAAAGAACAATGGGAGGGTTGGTCATGAACATACCAAATGGAAATGGAGTCTAATGATACTGTAGGATTGGAGAGAAGTCCTGATATAAGCACAAGTCCTTGATTGTACCATATCTCCAAACTGCAGGATGAAGATATGCATTTTCAGGCCAAAAGTTATTCAAATGAATTATTATATGAACCTGAGAGAATAAAATGTTCCGTTCTCAATTTCCATCCAATTGTTTTACATGGGAACAAAATCTATTTTTAATTATGTTTTATATTAGATAATCAAAACCCAGAATTAATATTTCTTTGATCTTATTTATAAGTTACTTCCTACACGTTTTACCAAAACAAAGGAAAACTTTAGAACTCATTAACTGTCTAAAAATTTAATAAGTTTCCAACTTTGTCCCTATTTTAATAATATGCACCAACATTTAACAGGGATAAATGGGGAAATTTGGAAGAAAAAGTCAATGACATGCCTTATAAAATTAGGACCAGAGGAGTATGTTCTAAACAGAAATATGCTTAAACCAAAAAGGGAATAAAATAAAATGTTAAGTGGGAGAAAAAGTAGGAAATGAACACTTACCATAACATAACAGCAGAGGCAACAGTGAGCTTGAAATAAGGCCAAATACCTCTAAAAGCTTTAAAAGAGAAACCAGTCCAAGTTTCCTTACACCTTGGGCTAAAAAGTATATAAAGAGCATTTATAATGGTAAGGACCCACCAAGAGAAGCTAAGAGTAAGGGCAGCCCCAATAAGACCATAGTCCAAAACATAAATAACCAAATAGCTTAAGCCCACATGAAGAAGAAAAACTCCAACAGACATATAAGCCAAAGGGTTCACTATGTTCTGTGCTTGCAAGTATCTCTGCATGGGGCAGCTTATTGCAAATGCATAAAGCTGAAGAATGATTCCTCTTGCAAAAATTTGGCCTTGTTCTGCTATGCTTTCAGATTGCCCTATGGCTTTTAGGACTGCGCCAGAATACCAATAAAGGAATGTCAAAAGTATGGCTGCACCTATGTGTAGAATTATTGCTCTCTGGCATATTATTCCCATTGCTGATAATTTTCTGGCCCCATATGCTTGTCCACACACTGTTTGAACTGCACTCGCCATACCCAACTGTTTCAAACCACAATTTTGATATTTCATATTATTATCAGAATATATTAAGTCCCACATTGACTAATTGAAAGATGAATTAAGGGTATATATATAGTCTCAAGATAAACCCTATCAAATTGGCTCCTAACTATTTTTATGGAAAGACAAATGAACTATGTACTCCTCTAATCCTATTTATAAGTCATTTCTAACATATTTTACTAGAATTAAAGAAAATCTTAAACCTTATTAACTCTATCTTAAAGTTTAATAACTTTTCAACTTTACCCTATTTAATATATTCATTTTTTAAGAGAATAGCAATCTACACATGAATCAATGAAGGGCAAAATTATATATTAATGTAAAAAAATTAATTATGTGATTTATAAATAGGACAATAAACTTTTTTTTTATCTCTGACTTATAAATAGGATCAGAGTAATATCAAACACATAATCTAGGAATGAGTTCCATTATTCATAACTTATGATCATTATGATTTGTTATGTATCTGTTTGGTATTCTCGTACAAAAAAAAGGAACATAGACTGACATCATTTTGAGGACACCTTGTGTGTGTGTGTGTGTGAGACAGAGAGAGAGAGAGCATACCATGATTCCATAAGCAAGACCTTGAATTCCAACACTGGCAATGGAAGCACCAGCAAGCTCAAGTGTACCCAAATGCCCAACAAACATCAATGTCACAAAGCTCAACATGTAATTGAAAATAGACACAGCAATAGAAGCGCCAGACAACATCCATAGGACCCTTGACTCCCAAGCAACAAGCCTCGGCCACCACCGTGTCTCCACCGGCGTCTGCCCCAAAAACTCCTCTATGGCATCCGCCGACAGGTCCGGAATCCGAGCATGTGAGTCTAGCCGGAGTAACAATGGTTGGTACTCTGCCGCCACCGAGCCCATAGTGTTTCCTTCTCCAAACCTCTTACTACTACTACACACTTAGTTTCACTCAACGAAGTGTTTTAGTTTCACTCAACTAAGTGTTTTCAGTTCAAAGTGACAAGTAAAATACTTTAAAATGAGTGAGTACTAATAGCGAATGTGAATTATTATTATTATCTTTTTTAACTACCATTCAGATTCCTTGTGATGGCTACAGTTGTGTTCGTGTGTGCACCAAATGGCCCACCTACCATATATCTAAAACGGTGGCTTTCGGATTCTCATTTTGCTCTGTTTTTCACACATCTTATTTTCAATTTTCTTTCTTTCTTCTTTTTTATAGTTTCTTTTGGCATTTTGGTTTTCATCTGAACATGGGACAGATAGTTAGTTAGCTATGGAAGTGAGAAGCATTGACCTTTAGTTGTAAATTTTCAACCATCACATTGATTAATTAATTAATTAATTAATTTGGCACGTTTGTGTTATTTTAGACAGCACAGATGATATTTTATGTTTACAATATTTGAGAAAAACTTTTAAAAGTTTTTAACTAAGTTATAGACCTTTCCATGTCTCTGTTTTTTTTTCCCAGAACATTTAAGTTTTTGAGATCTACCCCAATTAATGAATGTAAATGCATATATAATTATGTTTGTGTAGTTTTATTTAATGTTTAACATTATTTTCATTGAAATCACACTCTTATACTAATAGACACATTTTCTCTTGTGCATTATATAAAATCATTATGAACGAGTCACACTTTCATGATTTGGAAATAGCTGGATTTTCTTAAATTTTATATATTATATTAAGGGCCTTTTTAGATAGGCTTTTAGAAAAAAATTTATAGAAAAAAAAAAGATTTTTCATAGTACTTTTGGATAAACTCTTCTTGATAAGAGTTTATGTAAAAAAAATAGTTGTGAATAAATGAGTATTTGGAGAATTATTAAAAGAATAATTTTTGTGATTGATTAATTACTAAAAAAATATGATATAAAATAATAATTAAATATATAACTAGTTACTTTATTTTATATTTATTATTAATTACTAGTTTTATTTACTGTTTATTTATCCTCTTATCTCTATCGTGAGATCATCTCCTCTATCCCTCTTCTAGCAATGACCCTAGATCTAACAACTATTAGAGAGAGCGACGATGGAGAAAAGCTAGATCTGGAGGACCAGTGGCGACCTCCATTCATCATCTTGTGCGTCTTTTTCTTCAACTGACGACTAGCGATAGCGACCAACAACTGAAAAGAAAACCAGAGACGGCGGAAGCAAAGGCACAATGACAACGACACGAAGGCAACGAAGAAGAGCAGAAGAGATAGAACAGGAGATAATGTCAAAAAAATTAGGGTAAAATAGCAATTGGACAGTCCATAGACTCTTTTCTTATTTCAGAAGTTATTCCAAAAAATTTATTTAGAACCATTGTTTGATTTATAAGTCATTTTTAATAAATATAATTGTTTATTTTAAAATTTATTTAAACTAAAATTTGAACTAAAAATATTTTTAAAACCTTAATTTAGAGTGAATCCAAACACACATTATTATTGATTATGAATTATATGGAGTACAAAAATAAAGTGAAGTTAATATAAATAGTTACTGTTAAGTTATTTAATTAAATAAAAATTCTTAATTGATTTTTTTATACAACATCTTATACCCAATATTATTATGTCATATTCAAGTATTAAGTAGCCCTCCCGAAAGCTTTCTCTGTTTTTTCTTAAAACATAAATTAGAACTCAATACCTTGTATTTAGGTGTTCTTAACCACTAAGACCAATATTTATTATTTCTCTAATCTTTAATAGAAAATTAATTTAACTAATTTAATTTATTCAATAAAATTAATTAAATTAGTTCATATAACATATTTTTTTTCTAAAATACTATAATTATCTTCTTTAACATTTTTCTTTCTTCTCTTATTTAATTATTACTAAATAAGTATCAATAAAAATAATTTAAAAAAATTAATAAATATAAGAGTTAGATAAGGAATCAACTTTAATCCTAAATATAATACCTCAATATACTTTATATCCTTGACTTATAATTTTTCTTTCAAAATATTCCTATATAATTTCACATATTATGGAATTTCTATCAAAGGTAATTCAGATGTGCATTTTTAGAGAGAATATTTTAAGAAAACCAATACACAATTATTACAAATAACTAATTTAACTAATTTTTTAATCTATATAAATTAATTAAATAAATCTTATATTAAATACCATAAATAATATTTAGAATTAAGATCAATTTTTTAATAAAGTCTTATATTAAGCACTCATCCGATTATTATTAATCTTGAATTGATTTTAGTTACCAACACACGAAACCAGGTTGGAATTGTCAATGGAGTCACCTAATAATGTTGTTGGAGATTTTACTCATCTCTTCAACTTCAAGGGACCACTTACAACAAAAGTCCAAAGACAAAACATACCAAACCTATAAAATATCAACACCCGTCCTTCTTATAAAAAAGATACGTAATAATATTAAACTCGTGAGAATTAACTTGTGAATAAATATTTTTGTTGACTTCCACAGCATTATTTATATAAATTTAAAAGTGATAAAAAAATCCATTATCAATCAAGTCTTAACCAAAAAAAAATATAATATTTGAATTTTAAAGTACAATCTTGTAATGGGTCATAGTACATGATGAGGTGAAAAGTTCATTTTTCTCTTTTTTTTTTATACGCAGTTAATTTTTCTCATTTAATAATGGATAGTTCCATGAGTAGTAGTAATTTTTTGCATCTTTTCTTTTTCTTTTTTATCTTTGCGTTCGGCAATTAACAAAATTGACTGGACCAACCAAATGTCTCTAACAATCATCAACCAAGTCGTTTAAGATCTTTTCATCTTCAGAATTCTTCAAAAGAGCAGCAACTTTTTCACCCTACAAAATCAAGATTAAACCAAAGATGACAATTATTTCAGAAGGATCGCCTTCGTTACAACTAGAATGATGGAGTTAAATTCAATTTTCCATGGCCATTCATTAATCAGAGAAAGAGAGGGAGTGAAAGAGTATAAGGTCTTCGTTATATTCACCCCCCCCCCCAAAAAAAAAACCCATTTTTCTCCTAATACAGGATCAAAAGGCAGTTTAAAAGGCCATAAACAAATTTGAGCCCAAAACTTATATTCGGATTAGTATTGGAGTAAAAAAAAAATCTTTTATACTTAAGAGTCCTCAAAAGGGTAGAGATAACTTTCTCTAAACAAAAAAATGATTTAACAACTTTCACTAAATAAAAAAATGATTTTTTTCTCAATAGTCAAGTTAGTATTAAAGCCACATTTTAAAGTTAAATGGGTATTTAAACTTACTTTTTTTCCAAAAGCATATCCAAGCATAAATTATATCGCACTATTGACTTTTCAGTTTTCAAAATCCAGTTGAGATAAAAATTACTTTTGCAAACTTTACTCCAAACAAGCCCTACATTATGTACAGTCACAACTATATATAGAGGATTGAGATTGAAATGGGGAAGGTCATGTTAGGTCAGAAATTGAGTACCTCAGCATCCCAGTTGGTTCGGAATATAATAATTCCGACTGTTGCTGTTTGAAGAACAAGGCCAACAATCAAACCCCAATAAAGACCCTAAAACATAACAAACCAAAAATGCATATTGTGGTATCATCATCATCCTCAACAAGCAGGCTGCTTAATTTACTATGAAGTTAATCACAAGTATGAAATACTTTTTAAGAGTTCAAACTTACTGCAATTCCTAAACTGGTTTTAGAGTTAAGAATATATGATAAGGGGAGGCCAATAAGATAATAAGCAGCCAAGTTCACCCAAGCTACTAGAGTTTGCCGTCCACTTCCAATTGCCTGGCCTAACATGGTCAAGAAAACATTAGTTATAAGAAACTAAACTAAGAACCAGACAAAATCTTTATGTGTATGCATGTATCTATTACGAAAAAGGGAAAATTATTATAAAGTCCTAAGAAAGGAATGTAATCTTCAAAAAGTTCCACAATCAGTGAGCAGCCATGGGCCTGTTATCATTTTCTATACCAGAAATTATCATTACACGCTATTCACTCGTTGTGGGACTTTTTGTGATTACGTTTCTTCTTTGAGACCTTATAGTGATTTTTCCTACAAAATATGCTAATGGGGTTATGGTGGTTAATTACCAGAGAGGACCAAGTGATGGCCAATGATGAGAAAACAGATGGCAACAATAGGAAACAAACTGGATGTGACTTCAATAATGTCAGAATCCGTAGTATAAAGCTTAATTAGTCCAACCCGAAATATCAGAAACATTACAGAAAGAATGAAACAGGTGAGAATGCTGATTCCATTACATACATCCACTGAGAGTTTTGTTACTCTTGGATTACCTACCCCAAGTTCATTACCTACACGAATACTGCAAACACAATCACATTTCAATTCTTTATTGTGTATCTGGAAAGGCACTTGAAGAGCAAGTAGTTACTAGTTGATCTTTTAGGTTGAATCTTACAAAAATCAAATAACTATACATATGCAATCGAATAATCTTTAATATTTTCAGTACTAAAAGAACAAAAAATGAGTGATGAAAACATTAAAAAAAAGAGTACTGAAGAAATCAAAGCTGAGTATTGAAAAATTGCAAAAATGAGTTCTAAAATATTGAAGATGACTACAGAGAATATCAAATTCTTTTAGCCTAAAGAGAATATCAAAATTGAGTACTGAAAAAATCAACAAAAAAAAAAATACTTCCTACCAAGGACATTGTTCTTTTTCGAAAGTTTTCAAATTCAGTCCTTAACTATAATTGACGTTCTTAGAGGGTCCTCAAATGTAATTTTCCCTTGATTTGAAGGTGTATTATATCCCGTAAAAGTAGCAGAAATGAAACATAATAAGTTCAAATAAAGTAAAATCATTTTACTGCAAGAATTGTTATCAAGTTATTCTCCAAAAGAAAAAACGCATAAAAGACCAACATAGATTACTTGTCAATAAAATGTTGAAATATGTATATAAGGTTGACACTGATATCAATTGATCCATACACGCACAAACCTGGAGGCCATGAACATGCCAGAAACAAAATTGGAGCACCAGTTCATGTAGTTGAGACTGAAAGCATTGCAATTACACATTATGAGGAATTCTGTTCTATTAGAGGCATAAAGCCTATGCTAGAAAGATACAAAAACTTTAAGGAAAAAAATATCGCTTACCAAATGGAAAGAGAGTCCACTGCGGTCGTAGAGTTGGCAAGCATCTGTGACATGAGATTCACCACAAGAGGGTACCATGCTTCCGAACTACAAACATTTGACAAATGTTTCTTTAGGATCAGCGGCTAGAGATTGTAAACAAAACTAGATCATGGGCTACATTTTGCAGAGTCTAAAACAAGATTCACTATTTATGGCTCATAAATAGTGCAGCTTATAGATTTAATATTATATTTAGATATACAATAGGGAAATCCCCATGCATTGTATGAATGTTGGAACAAGTCTCACTATTTACAGCTTGTAAATAGTGAGCCTTACTATAGATTTTATATTTGATATTGATGCTGATGATAAAATGAAACGTACAGTACAAGAATTTTGTTTTCTGGGTTGTAAGAAAGGAAATATAATAGGATAATTTACAGGATAGAAAGGAATTGGCTCTGCAGTATATTGTTAGGTTAGCAACTCTGCTTTTGAGTCAGTATTCAACAGAGAGAATGAAAAGAAGTGCAAAAGAGACTAGTTAAAAACGCTTAATGATGAATCAAATGATTAATACAGTTAGTTAATCCAACACAGTATGAGTTTTCTGACACTACCATGAGAAGGAAAATTGGAATAGGAAAGCGATGTAACTGTAGACACGTCAATGGGTAGATCTGGGAAAAAAAATTAGCTCACCTACTAGGATTGGTGTCCAGAAGACAGACCAATAAGGAAAGTTTTGTCCAAACCCCCAATACATTGTATACAGGAAACAATTCAAGACAGATTTTTCTTCGTAGAACACCAAAAACAAACTAATTAATCCAGAATCATTTTCAACTTCAGAATTAATCAAATCTTAAAAATCTAAACCAAACACAAACAAAAGAGACCTCAGTAAATTCGAGTTTCCCTACCAGTCTTTAATTACTGTTACACCTTATAAACACACGTTTTATTTGTCATGCCAGTATTGTGAATTTAAGCACTCAAGAAGTTATGTCTGCACATCGATGCACCCTTTTTTCCTAGTTCCTACGGTAGACAAGAAAGCATGTTAGAGGTGAGTTTCATTAGAAAGTGTGCCTGACATGCATCTCTTCATGGTTAGTTTAGTCTACTCTACTATCAGTCTCCAAATGAGTCTACTTGAAAATTTTCCACAAAGAGAGGATTTGACACATACCAAATCATAGCAGCAGAAGAAACAGTGAGCTTGAAATAAGGCCAGAGTCCTTTCAATTTGAAGGCTTTAACAGAAAAACCTGTCCAAGTTTCCATGCAAGAGGGACTCAGAATAATGTATAGTCCTGTGACAAGAACAAGAACCCACCAAGAAAAGCCTAAAGTAAGAGCAGCCCCCAAAAGGCCATAGCCTAGAAAAGAAACCACTAGCCATGTGACAAGCACATGCAAGAAAAAAACTCCAACTGATATGTATGCCAGTAAGTTCACTATGTTCTGTGCCATGAGGAACCCCTGCATAGGGAAGTAAAGTGCATATGCATAGAGCAGAGGGACTGATCCACGACCAAAAACTTGTCCATAGCCTGCAATGGCATTGCTCTCAAATCTTCCAATGTAGCAGAGAAGCGGGCCACAATACCAAAATAGGAAAGTTAGAAGAATAGCTGCTACTAACTGCAATATAATTGATCTTTGGCATATGATGCCCATTACTGCATAGTTTTTGGCCCCATATGCTTGCCCACACAGAGTTTGTACTGCAATGGCCATTCCTGCCTGATTAAATATATCTTAGCTAGAGGTTGCACATAAAAGGTTCTAGCCAATTTTAAAGCAAAAAATTGAATTGAATTCTGAAATCTGAAATACATACCAAGATTCCATAAGAAAGACCTTGAATTCCCAGACAAGCAAGAGAGGCACCAGCAAACGGTGAGTCACCCAAATGGCCAACAAAGATGAGGGTGATAAAAGTTAGCATATAGTTGAATACAGCATTGATAACAGCAGGCCATGATAGAAGCCAAATCAGCCTAGCCTCCCATGCAACAACCCTGCCCCACCATTTCATAGTAACCAGCTTCTTCTCCCTATTTCCCAGTAAGTCCTCTACCTCTGCTGAAGTGTAATGTGGAATCCAAGCATCATCATAAACCCTATTTTTGGGAAATAGCAAAGGCTGACTTTCCAGAAGAGAGCTCATGATATCTTTTCTGCTGTGACTTTTGAGGCTGGTTTTGGGCATTTTCGTAGACATGATGGGCAGACGTTATAATAATTTATATGAAGAATATGCAAAGACAAATGAGTAGATTTATTTATGTCATCAATCAACTCTGAAAGATATGAAAAATAAAGAATGCTATTGCTTGATTCTTTTTCCCTTTTTTTAACATGAATTATTGGTTCGTTGAGAAAAAGCCATTTTACCTGTGGTTCGGTTCAGAGAAATACTAAGATACGAGTAGATTTATTTATGTCATCAATCAACTCTGAAAGACATGAAAAATAAAGAATGCTATTGCTTTATATTTTTTAATTTTTTTAACCTGAGTTATTGGTTCGTTGAGAAAAAGCCATTTCACTCGTGGTTCGGTTCAGAGATATACTAAGATACTATAATGTGAAGACCGACTCTAAGAAAATATTAATTTAGCAGCACGGATACGTGTCCCCACCACCTTTTCACACTACATCAGCTTCCATGCATCTTCAATTTGCCATCCAGATTCGTTCCCGATGACTCGATCAGCATCCAAGCCAGAGTCTAGAAAACGGAGCTCAAAGAAAGAATCGAAGATTACACACATTCTGTGGTATTAATGGAAGATATTAACAAATGTGGGATGCAAGACTTCGATAAGAAGAAAAATTTGCAGGACGAAGGGAAGAAGAAAGAGATGAGAGAAGAAGAGGCTTCAGCAGTCGGTGAGAGGGAGGGAGACGACAAATAAATGGGAGATTCACTGTTTTTCTGTTGATTTTGGAGGGAGTGGGTACACAGTGCCAGCAAAACTTGGCGCGTTTTACGCAGTGCTAGATCACAACGAGGATTTTTTTGTTTTTTGAAAAAAAAAATTGATCATCAGAATAAAAACACCCTAATTAAATGAAAAAAAAATAGATCATCAGAATAAGAAAACCTTAATTAAATTTTGATGTTTGATATCTCGGGACAAGATCTTAATCCTTTACTCCCATGTTTTACATGACCTCCTCCGCACATTTTTTTTTTTAAAAAAAAGGCAAAATGACTTAAAAATAAATAGTTCTTAGAGAGTTCCAAATAGTGCCGTGCTCAACCTGGCGCGTTTGAGTTGGCTTTTAGTCTCTTTGGGTTAAAGCGGACTAGCCCTTAACTCTTTATTAAAAAAAATTATTAATATATAATTACAATAAAAAATTATTAATATTATTATTTATCTTACTTAAATATTTCTATTATTAAAAATAAGTAAAAATAATTACTAATTTATTAATATGTGTTAATATATTATAATTAATTATTATTATATATTTTAATATTTATTTAGATTTATAGTTATAAAATTTAATTTTTTTTATAAAAAATGTAAATTTTAGAAAATATGACATTAATAAATTTTTTATTATGATAATATAATATTATAAATTTTTATTAATATTTTAAAAAAATTAAATATTTTTTTAAAAAGAATATTTTAAAAAAAAATTTTAAAGAGATAGCGGGGTAATTATACTCAAGTTAGTTAAAAGTTAACATATCTAGTACAGGGTTATATAGCCCGTAAGTTATGATGGGCTATCTACAACCTGGGAGTTAACCCATTTTATCAACCCTAACTCCAAAACATAAATGACAAATAAAATTTGAAACAAAATTTGAGAAAGAAATAGAATAAAGGACATAAACATGGCATGAATGAAACAATTTAATTCAAGTCATGATCAAATTATCTTCTAATTCTTAATATAATATATATTTAATTAATTTAATATATTAAAATAGTTAATTAAATAAATTAATATAATATATTTTTTTTAAAATACTATAATTATATTTTTCTATTATTTTCCTAATTTTATCTTTTATTTAATTATTATTAAATGAGTATCAATATAAATAATTTAAAAAATTGATAAATATATAAAATAAGTATTATCTTTATGACTAAGATTAATTTTTTAATTAAATCCTATATTAAAGATTAGATAATTAGTTAATAAGCTTCCTTATAATTTGTTATTATTTTAGTTTTGGTTCTATAGTTGTAAACTATAAATTTTAATTTCTCAAATTTAATTGAAACTTTGAGTATTTTGTCATAAAATTATAAAGACTAAAAATAAAATAAAGATAAATTATAAAGATTAAATATTATATTAATTCAAATAAAAATTAAAAAGAAAATTCGTTTGTTACACGGGTATGAAAGCAGGATTTATTTTAAGAGAATTTATAATTCAACAAATGTTATTAAATTATTTGCATAATTTATATGAGGAAAATAACGTGACCATTCTATTAGATAAAAAAAAAACAATTAGTATTAGAATGTTCAAGTGAGAATGAACTTGAACTAACGTGGGTGGGAAATATCATATGAGATAAAATTATATTTAATAAATAATATATATAATAAATAGAATGATCCATGAACTTAAATTTAAGATTTTGAGTTAGAATGGGCCCTAAAAATAATAATAAAAAAAAAGCATAGGCTCAAAGTAAACTTATTTTTGTCAACTAAAAAGAATGTACTGATGATGCAGTCCATAAATCTTGGTTACAGGTACTAATGATAATCAAAATCAAACCAATTGACCGATGATCCCAATTATTGTTACATTACGACTATTTGAATTATATCATTAATCCATTAATTAATTAATTAATTAAATATTGCATCATTCTTAATATTAATCATCAATAAAGTCATCCAAAATCTTTTCATCTGCAGAATTTTGCAAACAAGCTACAGCTTTTTCCACCTGCAAAAAGGTAACATTAAATTAAATCGTGCCCATTTGTTCTAAATAATATTATGTGTGTTGTGTGTGCAAATCAAACAAACTTCCATTTGAAAAATCTATATAGAGTGATTAACCCTAATTAAAATAATATCCAATTCTATAATTAGTATAATCACATTCACATGTAACTATATACATATTAATTGATAACCTTAAACCATATCAGTTGAGCTACTATCCTATCTTATTTATATTTCGTATATTTACCAAAAAAATTTTTGCAACACATTAATATAAAACGGAATGATCCACTGCAAAATCACTTTTGAAAAGCATCTTATTTCATAATTTTCCATTTTTTTTGTAATAGTAAAGTCATTCAATGTATGTATCTTATTTATATAAATATATAAATATGAAAACTTAATCTGTAAGTATTTATAATTTATCTCTATTTTAGATTAGGTCTTTGATCTGTTAATTTTAATTTATAAATTTTATGGCATTTTATTTATAAAAATACACAGATGTTAAAATAGGGTGAAATAAAATGAAGGAGATTTTATAAAGTTCATGAAATTATATAAATTAAAATTAACTATTTATCCACTTAATGGTATATTATGTACATTTATAATGGATCAAACTATAAGGACTCAATTTAAATAAAATAAATTTAGGGGCTTAATTTAAAATTAAGATAAATTATAATGACCTACGAATTAATTTCTCTATATACAAATTTGAAAATATTTATAGTGAAATTATTAATGAAGGGTATGATTAAACTTACAGCCAGTCCTAAAGAGGTTTTGAAGCCAAGAAAGTAGGCAAGAGTGAAGGCAATAGCAAAAATAACCAAATTGATCCAACCCACCATGGCTTGTCTTCCACTTCCAATTGCTTGCCCTGACATTTATAGTCATATATTTAAAACATTAGATATCTGTTTTAAGAATAATATATTATTTTTAATCTTAATTATAAGAGTTAATTAATTTTTTAGATAAATTAAAGAAATTAGATAAATTAATTATAATAATTATAAGAGTTAATTAATTAATTTGGATATATTGAAGATCATACAGTATGAGTTTATCTTAAAGGATTAAATTTTATCATAATTAATTTATTTATTTGATTTTATTAATCTATTTAAAAAATTAAATAACTCTTATAAGAGAGTATATAATTAACCAAAGGAAGAAAAAACAATAATTATAATAATAAAATAATTACGTGGTACTTACCAAAGTGGATAAAGGGATTGCCATTGACGAGAAAATAAAGGGCAATAAGGGGAAACAAAGAGGAAGTGACTCGGATGACTTGAGAATCAGGGGAATAGACTAATAGAGTTTGGATGGGTCCCACTCGAAACACCAAAACAACCACAGCACTAATGAAGCATATGAGAAAACCGATTCCATTGCATTCACCCACTGACAATTTTGCCACTCTTGCATTACCGGCCCCAAGTTCATTTCCAACTCAAGACTCCCCCCCACACACACACACGCACGCAACTCTTTTTCAAGTTATTACTCACTCGATCGATCGCAAATATAAAAATTAATTTAATCATAAATATAATATTTTAATTTATTTTTATTATCTCCGACATTTGTATATAGCCTTATTGTTTGTGCACATTAATATGTGCAAACAACATAATAGGAATAGTTTTCAATGTCAATAATTAAAAGGAGGAATGTTTTGAGAAAAATAATGCTCATTTTTTTACAAATTTAATAATTAACATAATTAATTTATATAAATTAATTATTTAATCACTAGTGTAAAAAAACTTTTTACTATATATGGTTAAAAAATATTTCTACACCGATTTAGTTGATGAGGAAAGAGATAAATTTTTAAATAACTAAAATAATTGTCTACATAACAGTGCAAAACGTATTTTCCACATCAGTTACTAATGAAATCAGTGTAAAAAATCAACAGAACTCATATTTTATTTATAAAAATTGTCACTAATATGCTATACTTAATATAAAAATTAGTTAAAGAGTTAGATTTAATTTTAAATATAATATCTAAATTTATTTTATCCCATAAATTTATAATTTTTTTCTTAAAATATTATTATTGATTGCACCAGTGAAAATATATTCATCCAAAAGTAATCATGATAAAAGATAATATTTTAAGAAAATTAACTCATATTTATTATAAATAATTAATATACTTAATTTTATTAATTTATATAATTTAATTATTTAATTATTATATTAAGAATACATATAATATTATCATTGTTATTATATGTTTATCCTTGTATCAACAACTAATAACACTGGCCATCATATTTAAATAAAGTCCCGAGTTTGACAATATGCAATAGCACGGCTTATTGAGTTTGGATGCCTATTTCTATTACCCAAGTTGATCTAATATTATCCTATTTTTATATTTTTAATAGTTTTCAATTACAATATATAAAAAAATAAAATAAAGATATTTATAACAAATTAAGTTATTATCCAAAATTATAAATTAAAATTTATCAACAAAAATTATAAATTAAAAACTATAAATATGAATCGTTTAAACCATTCAAATCTCACTAAAATAATCATATATTCATCTAGTAGTTATTTATATAAAAGTTATTTGATTAATTCTAATAAATTAAAAATTAAATAAATCAATTAATTATGATTAAATTTAAACTCTCAAGATAAATTTATATCATATTATTCTTTAAATTAACTAAATTAGTTAGCTAACTTTTACATTAATTATAATAAATTTATTTATTTAACTTCTTTAATCTACTAATTAGTAGTTAGTTATTATATTAAGGAATTGAGGGAGTATGAAATTAATGTATGGGTAGAAAAGTTACAAGAAGTCAGTTAAATCTAATATGATTTTGAGACGAGACTACAATAAAGTTAAATTTAAAGTTGAAAATGACAGAATTGTTGTAAAGAAGAAGAAGAAGAAGCAACAAACTATGACTCCAAGAGCAAGAGCTTGGAGTCCAAGGCAAGCAAAAGAAGCAGCAGGAAGCTGTGTATCACCCAAATGACCCACAAAAATAAGGGTAACAAAAGTGAACATATAATTGAATAAACAAGTCACAGAAGGCCATGACAGCTTCCAAATCAGTCTTGTTTCCCACCCCACTACCCTAATCCACCATTTCCATGTAACAAGCTTCTTCTTCTCTTCTCTCTGTTTCCCCAGAAACTCAACTTGTGCAGAAGAATAACTGGGAATCCAACCCCCACCATCATCATCAACCCTAGTGTTAGTGTTAGTGTGTTACTGGTATGAATGAGCAATGGCTGATGTTGGTGAAGAGAAGTGCTCATGGTTTGTTATTGTGCTGGTAATCTTGAGGATTTTCCTTTGTTTTGGGATTTTGGGTTATAGTTATGACCTGGAAATAGAGGCAGAAGAAGAAGGTGAAGTATTTTTTTTGTCCGTACTTGTCAGCTAACAATCAAAGAAAATCACTGCAAGGATCGATTGCTTGGTGATCAAACTTCCTAATTACTCGCTCCAACCTAAATATAAGAGCTAATAAATAGTAATCTCAATTTATTTTCTCTCTTACATTTATAATCTTTTTTAAACTATTCTCATTGATTATATATATTAAGTGTGTTTTCTACTAAGAGTAATTTCCCTTATAAATGATTATAATGGATATTTAATGAAAATGAACATGCATCTTTTAAAAAACAATTTAACTAATTTTTTTAATTTTTATAAATTATTTGTCTAACTCCAATGTAGTTCTAGAGGGATGAAGTACTAACTTGCTGTTTCATGTGTGGATGAAAATGGAACACAATGTCAATGGAAGAAATTGTTGGGACTAAAATAAGACCGGCCATACCTTTATAACAGTGTCAGATTTGGTTGAAGACGAAGCATTTATTCTTCTTATAAGACGTCCCAATTTGGATTCTCTATATTCTTTTACTGGGTCTTGTAAAATAATCAAGAAATCTCATAAAAAATTAAAAAAGATAAAAAAAAATAGGAAAGCATTCACGTAGCAAATCCCTATTTCAGACTCCGACATACAGAGTTTCTTGAATGCTCTCAATAAATTTGGATCTGAATATTCTCAAATCAATAAATGATAAAATATTTCCAACAAAATAAAAATCAAGGAGATAAAAGAAAATGACCAAGTTGCATCAGATAGTAAATTTCTTATGGTACAAGCGTATGGCACATAAATTTGCCAAAGATATTAAGGGGGTACAAGGACTTAGGACTCAGTTTATCATCATCTTTCTTCTAAATATGACATAACTTGGAAGAATTCAAGGGTTGAGAAATCACAAACCCTGCTGATAAATATTTAATTCCATCTTCTACGTTTAGTGCTGATCTAAGTATTGTAATGACAGTTAAAAGAAAGGTCACCTATTATAATTTACAGTGATTTGCTGTAGATTTGAATAGGCCTTGCAGAATCTCACTAATACATCTCATCAACTATAAAATGGATTATATAAGAATACTAGGCCAATCCTGAGGTGAGAAACATCTTTCATAAAGACTCCAGACATTGTTTAGTGTTTACCACTATGCCTGTGAAGCAGATCATTCTAGTAGTCTAGAGATCCCATCGACGCAATGCCATTGCTAGGATTTCTCAACTCTTGTCGACTGGCGTGGTTGTTGTCGCAAGCATTGCTAGTGGTAGAAAGCTTGTGGCTCAATGTAGAAGCTGTGGGACCAAGACTTTCTCTGCCCATTTGTTGTACTTCAAGTGGAGACAGAATCTTGATGTACCACACATTGTTCACAAACTCCCTGCAATAGAAGCAAGTGTAAGTGTTTTAGAAATAATTGAGAAATTGCATAGTGAGCGTAAAGGCTATGGCTAAGCAGAGGCAGCAAAATCTACTGTACTTTAGAATAGTATTGGAAGTAAAAGACCCCCCAAAAAAAGGAGCCATAACTGTTTTCATCTTTGATATTCAGACTATAAAACATTCACATATTCAGAAAATTAACGTCCAGAACAAACGTCTTCTGCTTGACGTATGGTAGTAAATCTCAGTAAATAAAAAGTACGATTCAAAATTTGGGGCGAAAACTCAGTCATTTTAAGTTTCAACTACAACCATTGACAATTTTTCTAGATTAAAAATCATTAAGCTTGGGAATTAAAAGCCTTCTGCATGAAGATAGAACCAGAATGAGCACTTAAGATCAATCTTCATGGAGACATCGTATTAAGTGCTTTCGAGAATACTGTTTTCCCCCAAAATACAATCATGTATAAGCTTTTGAAATGGGATAGGTGCTCAAAAGATTGGTTGTAAAAAGGGCACTTCACCAGAAAGTCATTCCACAGTCCAGGTCACTGGCATTTCATCATAAAACATATGAGCAATGAATTTCTTAGCCAACTAAATGCATGTTTGGATTGACGATATGAAATCCCAATCTAATTTTTCAATCGTGATTTTACAATTTACAAGTATGTAATAGGAGTTTTGTCTCGACTTACGTGAACATGTTTATTGAAAGCAATATGATATAATTACACAGAATTACCAAAAACTAGCATATAGAGCAAGACTTACTGCCAAGGGTCATCACCAAGGAGAAGAACATCATGCTCCCGGTCAACGAATACAAGCTGCCAGCCTGATCTCTGAGGGTTCTCTAGTTGCCCTTCAAGCCCAAACATGCGGGCAAGCTCACCACGTAGTTCATCGTAGCTGCTAAACTTAGAGATGTCCAGTGACCTCCCAAAGCACCCCGACTTGTGAACCTGTCAAAATCATACCATAATCATTAAAAACTAAAGTAGCAGTCCAAGCTCAGCAAAGGAGAAAAACTAATAAATAAGAGTAGAAAACATTAGATGTAACCTCATCAAGCAAAAATAAATCATTCATAAATATTAAGCTCTTCATGGTAACTAGTACATACTGATAATATAAATACCCTCACACACTCATGCAGAGGGAACATTGAACATGAACATATTACACGAACCGAATATAATTTTGAAGCTTGAACCCATTGTATCATGACAAAAGGTGCGGTTTGCTTCTGCTGCTTTCATGCACATAATTACAAATTCTCCAATTACATTCATTTCATAACCATCCTCCAATATGATATGAATGCGCCCATCCGTCCATGTACCCTCTCCCGAAGAGATCCAGCACACTTCCCTTACATTATCAAACTGGCTTTTTCTTTTTTCTTTTCTTGTTGGTTTTTTTTCCGGCGGGGGAGAGATTTTGAGGGCACTCAAATAACTCACAATGCCGCCCAAGTATGTGTTCATACACAGTAAACAATGCTATGAAGGATGCAAGTACACAGACAGTAGAACTCTTTCTCATCACACGAGAAAGAGATTGATGTGATATTGTGGCAATATTGTATAACTCCACCATTCCAGGGGGGAAAATGATCTCCTAACATGAGAATAGAACTCCAGAATCAGCCATGCCCACTCTCTTTTCTGGAGAAGGGAGCTAGAGAACTTTGAGGCCTTAGTTTCCATTTATTAATGGTTTACATGTTCCCTTTTCGAACATATATGACCATTGCAAGTACATTTAAACGTATTACTCTGCAGGGGCTCACCTACATGATCTCTGCAAGACTGCGACATAGAATTCCTTCTTTCCATAAATGTTCAGATGCTGCTCAATTATTTTACCATTTTCCAGAAATTTTGATGTTTCCAAACCTATGAATAGCACCAAATATGATATTAAGTTCTTCTTGCGCTCTCCCAGGGTATAACCAGTTTTCTTTCCTCTCGTATTTTAACTAATGTAAACTGTATTGTTGAACAATTGGAATACAATTTAACATAGAAGTGATTATCTATTTATCAACTATAATACATGCTCAATTTATTACATGAATTTAGCTCAAAAAATTTAGTCCGAAGAAAGTTGGTATGTTCAATACTTCAGAAAGCAATTCCTCCATCCTCCAAATACAAAATTCCCAGTTTCAACAAAAAGTGAGGACATTATTTTAAGAAACAATGGCACTAAGGCACAAAATTTAAAAGTAAACATTACCTTGACGAAGGTTCCAGTTGATGTATTTGCTTGCTCCACATTTTCAGAAGACTGCAGAAAACCAGATTCATCTACACAATTTGATGTCATGTCTGAACTTGAAGGATAACCAATCCCTGTAGCATCATTGAAGTTCGAAGCTGAAAAGGGCATCAACAATGCATCATTCTAATTGCCAACATTTCTCATGTTTGACATGCTATTTTGTAACATAAGAGCAGGATCAATATTAACCCCAAACAAAAGATTGGTTTGAGGATCAGCCGCACCTTGGTATGCAGAATATTCTCTTCCAGGAAATGGAGGCAAAATAGGAAGTTCAGATACATTAGAGTGTGATGTTCCCAAGTTTTCCACCTGGGGTAATACACACTGAGCAGCAGCAGTTTGAAGCTGAGGTTCACCAGTTATTTGCTTGGGTAGTAAGGAAGCAGGAGAAATCAGAGAGTTGGATCCATTCATGTTAAGTAACTGGGATACTCCATCCTGGGGAAACGATCCTAGTAGACTGTGGATAGCAGAAACATCAGAGCTGGGAATTTGGTTCCTGGCAGGTTCGGGAAAACTCTGCTGCTGGCAATTTGAAGAAATAGCTGGCACGGTTGGGCAGAGAAACTGGGTATGTGATGCAAAATTAGACAAAGGAGAGACAACTTTTGAGATCTGCTGCTGAACAGGTACACTGTTAGGTTGTTGCTGTTGCTGTTGCTGCTGCTGCCTCTGATCATTATAAGGATGGTAACGTTGCAACTGTCGTTGTAGAAGCGAAGACTGAGAAGGAATCTGGTTTTCTTGCAAGTTGTGTAGGACATTTTGGGACTGAGACTGCTGTAACACTTGCCTCTGGATATCAGAAGGAGCACCAGGAACATTTGAAGACTGCTGAAACTGCAGCAGAGATTCAGAACGTGGCTTAGACGGACCCGTTGCCCTCATTTCCTGAAGTGCAGCAGCAGCCATTGCTTGGTATATTTCTGGCTGAAGTCCTGACATAGAAGCCTCAAGTCTTGGCTGCATCCATGGTGCAACCCCCAGTGCCTGGAAGTTCAGAGATTGCATACCTTGATCCCCAAGCCCACCATGGAGCCAAGTGAATGGAGAACCAATGCTAATGTCACCATCATTTAGACCTGAAGCACACAAACAGGGGAAACGATTAACTTGAGCCAGACGTGAAGATACCATGTAACTCACTGCACAAGTAAAACAATACATAGTTACCAAAAGAAGGTAGTCCTGATGGCCATGGGCGTTTCAGCCTCAAAGGGAATGGGGATGGATACATAGGGAATATTGTCAACGGTTCAATCTCCCACAAGGAAACTCTAGGCTGCCTGTCCCCTGCAGTGGACTCATCCCAGCCAACCTGCACCAATAGGTGAAAGTTTATACATTCTACGTCATCTTTAAAGGTTCCCAATATTTTAACAGCTTAATATTGTTAAAAAAACTGTATTGACAAAGTCTCAGCTGTTTAAAGTGAACAATTTTGACAAACCTTCACAGAACGCCAGTGAGAATTTGGCCAGCGAACAGGATCTAAATCACTAATCCCTGTTATAGTACCCATGTACCTGGACAAGGACATGTTAAATAGAGTAAACGCATCAATGCGTAATAAAACCACATAAATGAGCAGTAATGAAAGGAAATGGTCATCGTCATAACGGTGGCCATGATTCACAAAAGCTTCTGCTTCATCCCCCCCCCCCCCACGCCAAAACTTTAGCTTTATCTCTTGAAAGAATGTAAGCAATGCATAATCTAAATTCATTCAGTATTGTTTCCTCGCCTTTTGAAAAGAATACAAACATTTTCTTAATTGCATCACCATCTAGCTATTGAAACCTGTGCAGCGTCACAGTCCCCAAGTTGAGTTGCTTTATTGCGACTTTTGAATAGTATAGATCCTTGTAGACTTTATTATTTATATTGATATAGGTAATGTTAATAACAGAAGCTAACCCTGACAACAATTCTTTAGCAGAAAAGGAAAAAACGAGGAAGAATAAAAAAATAGAGAAGTCTATAAGCAGTCTCTTAAAGAATGGAAGCTAGAGAACCAAAATGATATAAAACTAAAGGTAACCAAAGAATTGAAAGCATGTTTTTCCAAGAAACCCAATTATCTTTCATGAGCAAACTTGTCCGGCCACCCAACAAAAAAATCTCCAGTCATGAGTCAAAAACAGTTCTCTGCAAAGCCTAGAAGAGATTGAGTGATTGATGTGAGATTACGAGATTACATTATAAAACAAAATATTATGCAAATAATGTATATTGTGTGAAAGTAGAGTTTGATTATAAAATGACCAGACCAATGGAAAATTACAAACACAAGTAATACCTACCTACGGACACTTGATTCTTCTGTCTCGAATAACATCCTAAATCGCATGCCAACAGAAACTCGGGTATGATATACAGTTTTGACATACTTTGCTAAGGGAATGACAAATTCTGATGGGCTTGCCCTATAAGAAGTAAAAAAGAAATTAAACAAGATTTGAAATGTGAAAGTTAGGATTCAGCAAGATTTGTATAGCAATAGCTACAGTCTATAACATTAAATTTCCCAACCTTGGGTTATAGAATATAGTAAAGCGGCTATTTGTAGCAGCTGCATGAGCTGCAGCAGCAAAAAGACCTATATGCATGCTGTCACTTGACAGGACTGAAGATGGCATGACAGTCTGTGGACGATTTGCTCGCCGGATTCCCAAGAGGAGTTGATTTTTGTCATTCCTGGTGCAAAAAGAACAGAAGATGGGTTACAATAATATCTATTGATTATCTTGAAGTTTTAACAACTCAAATAGAGATACAAGCAAATACTCATTTTTATTGATCATTCAAATTGATGAGGACCACAGATGCTGTGAAAAAACTAATGAGATCAATGGACAAAATCAAGTTAAGAAATCCCCAGACAGATGTTGTATTAGCAGGGAAAACCTATTTGACAATTATAAGCATTATAAAATGCATTACTTCTAGTGTAAGCTGCCCTGTTTTTCCTTTGACTTTTAAGAGTCTACTAAAACAGTAAATGCAGATTAGCTGGCAAATTTCAAAATTTTTAAATGCCAACTGTTGTTCCCTTCATAATCATGAACCTCAAAATGATAGTAATAATAATAATTACGAGTGAGACCGATGAAAAATGTATCTCCTGAAGGTCAAAAGATATAAGAAATTATGTGTACCAGATAAAAAGGACTGAATCACCAGCAATGAGCCTCTTAGCACTAACAAAAACACTCCACCCTGTAGTCAGAAGATGCCTCTTCGGCTGACCTACAAAAACAAAATCAAAATCAGACAAATAGTAAGAAGCCAAGTAGTTCAAGCATCAATATCAAAATCCATCTGAGCCATAGTGTTATATAATTGTAGAAAGAAAAAGGAAATAGAGAAGAATAAAAAGAGAATAGAAGAGAAACTGAAATTATACTGAATACTAAAAAATTTAAAATATAATCAAAGTATATCCCAATAAGACTGATGATCACCTTTATTTATAAGTGATAGGTAATCTTAATTCTAATAAATATATAATATTAATATATCATAATATCTAATCATGATATATGTTATATTATCTAATCCTAATATATCCTAATATATATTATGATATCTAATTATAATATCACAGAATATCTAATATTAATTCTAATAAAATAATAAAATAACTTAAATTGCTTATTTATATTTTACATATTACATAACATGGCCGTTACTTGCCAAATCAATTCAAGTGTTTTAAGTGGCGATAAATAAATTATCCAATGTTGGGAATCAGATTCATAAGCTAGGGAATCAGGCACACACCTCTCCCTGTAAATTGGAAAGAAAGCCATTAGGTGCAAATGGGTGCTTAATGTAAAAACAAAGTCTTATGGTATTCTTGACCATCTCAAGGTTCGCCTTGTTGCTAAAGGCTATGCTCAAACCTATGATGTTGACTACTCAGACTTTCTCCCCTATAGCCAAACTCTCCTCAGTTCAACTTCTCATTTCCATGGCTGCTACTTACCGATAGGCTTTACACCAATTGGATATCAAAACTGCTTTTTTACATGGGGATCTTCATGAAGAAGTCTATATGAAGCAACCACTTGGCTTTGTTGCTCAAGGGAGCTATGGTACCTCGCTTGAGAAAATCCCTATTGGCTTGAAGCATTCCCCATGCTTGGTTTAGTAAGTTCAGCTGTGTGGTTTAGAAATTTGGCCCAAGTAAAAGTAAGTGTGACCATTATATGTTCTAAAGGAAATAAACTTCTTCAATGATAGGTTGTATTGGGTAGGCTATATTGATAAGCTCCCAATAAGCCATAATTACCTAGGTTCATCATTTGTGAATATATACCCTCTTCTTAGATAAAATATAGTATGCATTTGAGTCATTTCTTTCTACAGTTTGCATCAAAATATGGAGAAAGTTTGAAATTGGAGATCTTGAGCTTACAGACGCATGCTCAGAGGGTTACCCATCATTAAATCTAACACGACAAAGTGAACAGAAAATGCAACATGATTCAAATATTATATAAATATAACAAATACTTCAAAAGCCAACCTCGAAAAATGTGTTTGAATTTCCATTCATTATCATGAAGATCCCTTGCAATTAGTTCCTGTGCAGGAGGCTGCTGCGAGTAATCCTAAATAATAAATTTCCAAAAAAAAAAAACAGTTAAGAGCTTACAAAGTAATTGCTACATGTCATATATAACTGACCAAACCATAAAGTCAACATCACTCACAAGAGGAGGGAAGACTTTTTCAGCAGCTCTTCGAGGAACAGAAAATCCTCCATGAGTGCTGGTATCACTTGCTGTTAATGTTTTGCAGAAGTAGTTGGTTGGTTGTTTGCTGGCAGTACCAAATTCTGCAGGCAGTAGATATGTATCCTTTTGCTCTTGCTACAAAACAAATGATGTCAAGATATGACTAAAATAAATAAGATTAAAACATTTCATAAAATTGAACGGTCAAAGAATAAGTACCGGACTTAAAGGTTGCAGAGTCATTTGAGCATATACTTCATCTGTTTCCACATCTGCCTGAAAGTCATAAACCTTAAAGGCTCAGAAAGCAACCCTAAGATAAAGTTCCAAAGCAGATTTAATCAAACACATCAATCCTTACATGCATTGTCACATTGTGAAGCTGACAGATAAGCTGTGGTGGCAAGTTAGGGTAACTGGGAATATGTGCATCTACTTCCTTGTTTGTTGAAGCAGCAACCTGCAAAAGGGAAAGAAACATTTAATTTTGTAAATTAACTGAACGAAAGCATGTACAAATGAAAAGTATGAGAAGCAATCTGTCCTTAAGAATTATATAATGTAAAAGCATATCAGGAACATCATCTATTGAGATTAATGCAAACTGCAAATCATCCCACAGCTTTATTTTTCCATGGTGCCAGTGTGGGATAACTACCAAATAGCACTTTTAGGCTTTATGAGACAAAAATTCTCCTACATATTTACCTTGTACAGCACAAAATCACTTAAAAAGGCTAATACAAACAAGCATAAAAGGTGCTCACTTCCAACCTAGTCCAATATAAACAAACATGGAAGACACATGCAACTTGATTGTCATACAAAGTCCAATAACACATGAGATGGCAACATGAATTATACGCTAGAGCAGCAGCAAAAGTAAGCAATAATAACAGAGGATACTCAAACAAAATTTGAGTATACTATTATAATGAAATAATGGTTATTTTTTAAGTCTAATTTGTTCTCTCTACACTTATAAATCATTTAACTGAAGATTAGAGCTGCACATCCATAGATGGTCTCCCTCCTCTAAGAATAAATAGCTCTCACATATATCCAAGAAGTCAACTGATAATCTTACTCTTGTGATGGGTTCACCGTGATTCTTTCTTATGCCCATATAAAAATCCCATGAACTTGGTATTAATAAATGAGCATGTGCACATATAACAGCTTTTACCATATATTTACAGAAAGAAACAAGTTGAACTCTAGCCCACCAAAATCTAGTTTGAAGATCGAAATAGCATGATTGACCTGTTCATTGGGACTCTCTGAAACCTCATTTATCATCTCTACGCAATCTTGTGTTCTTGGACAAGCATAAAATCTCTCACCAAATATCCGTTGAATAGACAATTAAAGTAGCATAATAGCACTCAACCAATAAGATGAAACTTGTCATACTGACCTGCTCACTGTGACCTTGGGGAAAGTAGACCACACGACTTCCAACAGGTGGTAGAGACACCAGAGGACCAGAACACGCATGCCATAGTTCAGAATTTAAACATTTTGTCTCCCCTATATAATCACAATCTAATACAAGGTGAGTATAACATTGTAATTTGCAAGCTCAAAACAATTGTGTCAAGTCTATAGCATATTTCTTAGTTATACATGTATAAAGAGGATGGCATATTAGTAATCATGAATGACTAAAACATGAGTTCAACACATTAAACTTAACTATAAATTATAAATTCCTACATATTTACAGAACACGCCATCAGTGCAGCAGAACAATTCAGACGTGAATTAGATGGTTCAGACACCATGAACTTGATTTAAACGTATAAATTTATAAATAGAACTGCGGAGTCTGCTTTGATCCTATAACACAGTTGATTCAATATAATTCCAAAAATGGCATGCACGAGCCATGTGACGACAAATACAACTGCCTCGTGAAACTAAGAATTACCCCGGACAAAGTAAACCTTACATTTAAAAAAACAGACGGAAAAGGGCAAAAAGAAAAAGGAAACTTGGGCAACGTATAAACTAAGTTAAACCGCACAAAGAAGATGTTACCTTCTTGAGCCGGTTGACCAACTCCTGAAGAAGAAAGACTCATATTAAGATATCTCCAAGCAACTAAACCGACTCTCAGCCTTTAAACCCTAAATCCAATAGTGTCCGATCACTTAATAGCCTTCCCTATATAAAAGCATTATCAAGGCACGTTCTTCATATTCTCTGCACCAAGCCCCCCTCCCCCCCAACCCGCCCAAAATTCCAAAATTCATAGAAAACGCCATAAATATCATCCAAAACCAGTTCCAATGCAATACCCAAACCTTCTCGTTCTCATAACCCCGAGATCTTCTAATTCACACCTCCATCCCCAAGAGCACGTACCACATTCAAATCCAATATCACATTGCAAAACTTCCCGAACCCCAAATCCACGAGTCCAACCCCAGAAGCAGCTTTTTGCAGCTCAAAACCCTAGTTACCAGATCTCAAATTGAGCACCCGAGAACCGTGGAATGAACAGCGGGAAGAAGGTGAGAGAGAAGAATGCTTAAGGAAGCGAGAGCGACATTCGTGGAAGCTTTCCGGATTGGATTTCAGGGGAAGAAAGCGGAGTGAGGTTGCAAATGAGAGAGAGAGAGAGACTCGTGGTGTTGTGGAACTCTTTGCTCAAGCTCAACCCTTTGGTCAAGATAGTCTTTGAACTACGGTAAGTAACTTCAATCAATACACTAATGGAAATTGACGTTGGGGTATATAGAGTGACAATGTTCGTTGTAAGTAGCTATGTAGGGATTATCTACAGAACCGTCCCGTCCCTTCTACATTTCGTATATCCCTGTTCATCAAAAAGATAAAAATGATAGAGATAGAGAGATTCAACTTCCTGGATTTAACTGTCACTGTCACTGTCACTCGATTCGCTTCAACACCTGAAATGAGGAATAATTATTAAATAGAAAATTATACATCATTACGTTATTTTAATTTAATTTAACGTTTCTGTCCAAAAGGGTAATCATAATGTAGGACTATTATTAAATTTTTTATAAAAACTCATTTTCTAAATATTACAAAGATATTTTCAATAAAAAATGATGATAAATTATTTTTTAGTAGAATTTTTATCTTTATCAATAACTAAAAATTAATTTTTCTAAGATTTAGATCATTGAAATAGATTTTATTTTTTTTAATAAAATTTATATGTATAGTTTTATTTAAATCAAAAATATTATAAGAATAAAATCATCTATTAACTGTATATAGCTTTATTGGTAAATAATAATAAATTTATATAAATTTAATTAATTTTTTATGTTATGATTAAATGATTCTTTGCTACGACATAAATGATATCTTCTTTTTTATATATAGATTATGTGACTTCTTAATATGTCATAGTATCATATTATTTTTAACCATCATATAAATATATATATATATATAATTTAAAGAAAATTACATTCTTCGGAGGACATTATTACTAGTACCACTAATTAACCAAATTCCAAATAACAAGCTACAAATATAAGTCATATGTTTATCATTATACATTCATTCGCGGTTGTCAGCCATGAATCCATTTACAAATATGTCATTTTCATATGACCTAAACAATATAATCCATTCAATCAAAACTCAACAAACCCCAATTTCATTAGGTGCTTTTTAACCAACCCCAAATTCATAAGTTTCATGTACATAAGGTAAGACATGAAGTCACTTATAAGAACATCTAGCTAGAGTTATTAATAAGGATAATCATGACAATAATGACAGTACGTCATATCTCATTAAGTGAAGATTACTGTGTAGATTGCAAAATGATATTATGGGTATGTGTAGATAAATTTTTAAAAATATAATTTATACAATAAAAGAATATTTTTAAACAGATTTTAAAAGATGATTTTTAAATAAGAGACTATAGAAATAAGTGATGAGCTAAAAAAAATAAATGTTCACATCTTTCATCTCCTCTCTATCTGACAAATACGACAATGACGTGATGATAACCTAATGCGGATGAGCTGAAGATGATAGAGCTAGATAGAGGAAGAAGTTGTAGACCAACTACTGACGCTACCTAGCTATCCACGTGTTGATGGAGCTGAACAATGGAGGAGATCGACAACCCAGAGATCCACCTAATAGCTAGCTCCAACAGCGACAGCAAAAGCACAGAGATATCGACAACAAAGAGCAGAAGACGGCAAGCTGAAGAGAGAAGAGGGAGAGATGAGAGAGAGTAAAAAAAATATAAGGGTAAAATAGTAATTGGGTAGTCCATAAACTATTTCACTCTTCCATAAGCTACTTCCAGTAGCTTATCCAAAACTATAATTTGATCCAAAAGACATTTTGAATAAATATAACAATTTATTTTAAAATTTCTTAAAATTGATATTTGGGTCATAAGCCCTTTTAAAATTAAAATTTTAGACTCTTCTAAACACGCATTATGTCTTGTAAAGACCTAAATATCTGAATGGATTGAATTAATTAAATTGTTTACCATATTTTTACTATATAAGACTAGCTTAAATAGTAAAAATAGAATAAAATGTAAATAAGAACCATGAGTTTAAATCCTCTTAATATGACAACCCTAATCACTTGATCTTGTTGCTTTGCATACTGTTGGTTAAATATAGCCCGGTCAATTTATTTTCTCAACACTAAAATGAGGTTATGTCTAGTGGAAAGAATATATTATCTTATAACATAATAAATTAATATTCGAATTCCCATTAAAAAAATATCTATATATAAGAAAGATAGCTAGCACAAATTAAAAGCGTGCCATCTTGAAGTTTCTTTTGTATGCAAATGAATTTATTTGTACATGTCCTCTGTGAGTTTAACTAATGAAAAAGTGAGATATATGATCATTTAAAATGTGTTTGATCTTTGAGAAGTATCACTTTATTGTGGTTCTAGTGCTTAAGAAGGCATTATAGTTTCTGAATACCTAAGTTTACGTTTGAGGGTAATAGATAGCTTACCTTGCCTATTGATATCATTTATGAGGAATGGAGATTTCGCCTTACCCTTGGATCGTGAGTGAGCCCAACTCTTTTCTAAAATTTTTTATAAAAAAATGAATTTATTTGTTTATTATTTTGGTGTAATATATTCATATTTTCTCTTCCCCTGGCCCCATAAACGTTTGTCTTTTTCATTGAACTTTACACTAAGCCATTGAAATCGCAAATTTAAAGTTTGAAAGTGGTCGTTTAGCACAAAATTTGATGGAGCTTTGAAGTTGGTATATGACATATATCCCTTGTGATTTATTGATTTAAAATTTATTTAAGTATGATTGTATGTCAAAATAATTTCAGTTTATTAGATAGCACTAGCAATGAAAATTGTATGAATTATACTAAAAAATTATTATTTGAGTTGTTAAGCGACTTTACCTCCATAAAAAATACTTATTAAAAGAGGTGATTTTCTTTTTATTATAAATCTCGATAGGGTATAAAAATATTTTCCTTTAAACAAAAATATTATATGAAATATAAAGGTTTATGCTTATAGGTAATAGATGGCTCGTCCTATTTGATATTTGTATTGTTTAGGAAGAAGAGAGATTTCATCATGCCCTTATATTGTAGGTAAATCTAATTTCTTTTTAAAAAAATTTTATATAAAAAAAAATAAAGAGCCACATATTTATAAAGAGAAAGATCCAATTATTATCACTATATCAACGCTCCATTACAAGCAAAAAAGTTTACAATACTATTTTTTTAAAAACTAAGAGAAACTTGTTCAGTTTTTTTTATTCAAGAGAAACTTCATACTGCGGATATACATCCCTCTTCATTTTGTATATATTCCCTGAGCATCCGCATTTACTTAATGCTGCAAAACAAAACCCAGAAATTGTCAATGAATTTAATAATTCAAATGAAAATATAAACAAAATATCACTTGTATAAAAAAGAACTTGTTTACACCAGTCGAAAATGCCTTTTGAATAAGAAATATTGTGTGTAGATATAGCCGAGATATAGAAAGTCAAGACTTTCTATACCTGTACCGATCATAAAATAAGTTTAGGGTGTGTTTGGTAAAATATCAATTTTAAAAGCCTTTTTGAGTAAAACTTTAGTTTAAGAAAATTTTAAAACTAACAGCTCTATTTATTTAAAAAGATTTTTTGATCAAACTATAGTTTAAAACTAAAATTTTAGATAAGTTATTGAGACTAGTTTATAAACAGTAAAAGAGTTTATGGACTAACCAATTACTATTTTACTCCTATTTTTTCTTACACCATATATCATCTCTCATCTCTCTTCTATGCCCTCTCTCCTCTCTCCTCTCTCATATATTTAATAAAATCACGCTCTTTCTTTTAATTTTTTAATTATAAAAATTTTTCTGGTAATAATTATCCAAACACTCATTTATTAAGAACAATTTTTTTATAAGCTCTTTTTCAAAAATACCTTTTTAAAAGCTGTCTAAAAACTCTTTTTTTTCATAACTATTTTTCTAAACTCTTATCTAAACAGCCTCTTAGATTCTACACTAGTTATTGAGCTAGTGTAAAATATGTTAATAAAAAAAAATTATTCACTTTTTACACTAGTTATCATATGCATCTAGTGTAAAAAATCCACCTTTTACAATCTCAATAACAAGCTATGTAAAAAGCAAACTTAAGAAATGCCTTTTGTACTAGTCTATTGAGCCAAAAAAACATAATAAACTTCTCTTACTCGCTGCATTTGGTAGATGGAGAAACAGGGATACCTAGGTCAACACCACATTCCTTGGGAAGCGCCGCGGCCAAGTCTTTCCTTATGCCAGGGATGTGAGAAGCCGCTTTCATAAGACACTCGCAAGTCGCACGCCGGTCAACCGTCGTCGAAGCTTCCTTTTTAAGAGTGCGGACACCGTCACAACAAGCTGGGGATGGCTTCGGAGCCCCACCTGTGATGTATTGTGCGCAAGGAAGAACTAATGACTCCACATGGTTGCAATCTATGGCACCATAGGTCGGCTTCGCCATAACCATGGCTATAACCAGCCCAATCATAATGACCACAACCACCTTAGCGTCGCCACCCTTCATGGCTAACTAGTTTCTTCAATATTTGCTATGATATTTTCGTTGTGTTGTATGAAAACATTAAGGGCGGCCAGGGAAGTTATTATATAGCTAAAGAACTGAAAGAAAGAAACAAAAAGCATTCATTTGTAATTAATACTTAGTATTGGATTTTGCATATCTACATATATATATATATATATATATATATATAATATCCAAATTTGGCTTTTTGTGCGAGATGGTATGTTCATACAGCTCTTATGCTATTTATTTATGACCATAACAACTCATAATATGATGAGGAATTATATATATTATTTATGAACTGTGCACCAATTCCTTTTATTTTTTAAATAAATATATTTATTGTTGTGGAGAAGTTTTAAATTAGCATAATATATAAATTATATTTAATAAGTATATTGATTGATTATTTTTTGTTACAATTTTATCACTTTCCCTCATTTTTTAAGCATTTACTATTGAAAATAATAATAATAAGAATATTGCTATTATTTCTTCTATGGAGATTTGTCATTACATGTAATTGTGCAATTTTTTTTGGGATAATAATTTTCCCATAAACTTTTGTTAAATTGACATTTGTCAAATATAATAATAATAATAATAGTAATAATAATAATAATAATAGTAAGGGGAAGAAAATACATGTTTATTAATGGGCTTTAGGAAATACTAGTATATATGTTGCGTCCCTCTTTGATTAATCTATTTTTAAAAAAGCTGAAAATAATTTCAGCGATAATTTTATATAATTTATATTAATTAAACACAAAGAATGGAGACAGAGAGAGAACCAATTATTCTTCATATTATCATATATCATAAGAGAATATACTAAAGCAGGCGACTTCTTCAAATTCAGCTCCCTCTTCTACGTATGTTTATTGCTGCCCTTCTCCATGCCCTTTCCCTTTCCTTTAAACTCAACGAATAATCCTGCCCAACAAAACATCGCATGCATTTTCAATAATCTTCACATCAAACTTCAAAATTGTGAAGAATATAGGTCAATTAAAATTTAAATAAAAAATAATTATATATATAATGCATTCATATGAATAACAAAAATATAAATAAAAAAAAAGGAACACAGTTAATTTGCTAAATCCCTTGAAATTTTGGCCATATTCGCACATTCTCTAACTTCATAAAATTTTACAATAAATGACCACAGATTTTTAAAATTTATCACTAATAACCCTTTCTTATTAATTTGTCCATTATTTCATTGACATAGCATAAAATGCTGGCAAGTATACTTTCTCAAACTCTGTCCTTACAAATACAACCTGTTACGCACAATTAACAATCACAAATTTCAGTTATCATCATTGCGAGAACACCAAATAAATACAATTTTAATGGTTAAAATTTAAATATTTCAATTAATACTTTTTAAATAAAAAATATTTTTAAAAAACTATAACCGTTAAAAGATTATTTTTATTTTAATTTCTATACGCATCAAAATAATTTTTTTAAAAAATCTAAAAGTAAATAAATTAAATCTAAACTGTCCATATTAAATATGAACAATAAATGGAAGTGACTCTTAATCAAAATAGAATTGTTTTGCCCAAAGTCTTAAGTTTAATTTTTAGAGGAGATATCTAAAAAATATAGATAATAATTCTAAAATTATGATACCTAGTGTGATTAATATTATATATAAAAAAAAGGCCCCTATTATATTTTGAGCTTATTAACACAAACGCGCACACATCATTTTGGAGTGGCTGCAATCGGTGTCTTTGGTGATAGGCGGGAAACAAAGATCTTCATGGCAGAGTCCAGGTAGCGCCTCAGATTTTTCCTTCTGCAGTTTCGGGAACAGCGTAGCCGCGTACTTGAGGCACTCACAGCCGGCTATACAGTTGTCTCGGCTCGACCCAATCTCATTCTTCACCACCCTCAGTCCGGCGCAGCACTCCGGCGGCGGCTCCTTGAAGTGATCACCTTCCATGTACAGAAAACACATATAAAACGACGTCCCTATCGTCGAACAATTCAGTGCCTCCCCTCGCTCCACCACCATCGTCGCCATCACCACCACTAGCCCCACCGCAACAGCCACCGTACGCATCTTCCTCTCTGCGTTACTCTTTATCATCTATATATCGATCTTATTAATATAGCTCTCTTCTACCGTAATATCCACCTCGCTCGGCCTTGTGTTTTCTGAGAAAGTTAGGGTTTATGATGAGGTTAATATATAGTAGCTCGAGAACAAGTGGAAGATTGATAGAGACAAAATCAATTAAGAAGCAATAAATGAACATATATTGAAGTACGTAAGGGATTATTCTACGTTTTTAAATAAACACACTCATATATGAATCGATGTGATTCAGATTTGCGCATTTTGCCTTGTATGGTATATTTAATGTTACGTGAGTGATCGTGATGGGTCTACTTGAGAAAGATATGGTGAAAAAAGGCGTATAAATATGATTATAAATTTTTTTAGTTGTCCACCCGATTTATTAAAATTTTATCCTGACTACATCTGGATTTAACCCGCGTCACATGCCTGATTATGGTGGATGAGTCTTCTAACAGAGATTTGCTACATACGCCAAAACTCAAACTCGATACCTTATCGCTTACCACCAAGACCAACCAGTTGGTGATTATGAATTATTGAATCCACGTCAGCCTTTTGATGTTGGAATCGATGGGCTTGACTAATGAGATAGAACCGGTTTTAGTCAGCGGGCTTGGGCCTATTGGATTGGAAGCTTGACCCAACATTAATAGGCCCACTAATATCCCTATCATAAAATTTAAGCCCACAGTATAATTGAAATTAGAAATTACATGTAACAAAAACAAAATTATAAATTATAAAATAACCCATCTTCCATGGGTACAACTGGCAAAAGTATGAGATATACGATAATTTAGAGCATGTTAGATCCCGGAGAGTATCACTTTGCTGTAGTTTTAGTCGCAGTGTTTGTGAATGCATCCTAACTCCTAGGTACCTAAATTTATGCCTGAAAATAATATAAGGCTTGCCCTACCCGACATTAGTATAATCTAGAACGAAATAAGATTTTTGTCCTATTTTTAGATTATGGATAAACCTACCTCCTTTTCAAAAATTTTTGTCTAACAAAATTACAAAATAGAAAAAATTATGAGGTCTCAAATCACTAAAAAATCTCAATTAATATAAATTTGTTATCAATTATTATATTAAAACTTATTATTATTAGTTATTCAATTATCATTGGGACTCTTGAGTAATTAAATTACTTATTCATGACCTTATAATAATTACCCTTACAAAATATTACCTACTTTTTTTCTTTTTCTCTTTTCCTTATTCACACACACACATATATATAAAAGCATGTTCCTATTGAAAAAAAATCATATTAAAATTTTAGTTAGGCATGGGATGAAAACACCTCTATCTCACGCATATCTGTGTAAAAATTTCAACAAGTTATGTTATTTATGAGCCATGAACAACTTCATGCAACATACAAGACTTGTATTAGTTGGAGATAAATCATTTATCATTTTTTATTGGATTAAAAAACTAAGCACATCTATATTACAATATTATAAATTAATATTCAAATTCCTACTAAGAGATACATTAACATATATACCCAATTATATTTTGAATAAAATTATTTATAAGAAAAAAATATATAAGCAGCCGAAAACAAAATTGCACCCATTGACAAAATTATTTATAATAGTGAGATAGAGCATAGTCTTTTGCAAATTAAATTTACTTTTCATACAAAAGTTATAAATTAACTCCCAACCACCTACTTAGATAAAAGAATCTTTGTTTAACTGGGTTGGAAAATAACCATTCACTTTACCAATAAAGGAATAGTTGGGGTGGTTCACAAAAATTATGTATGAAGGAATATAAAAATTCTTTATGTTATAGATATTGAAAATTATACTTTGATTAAATTAAAAAAAAAAAACTACTCACTTGAACCTGCCTTTTGGTCACTTGATTATGAATGATAATCCTTATCTAATTTATAACTTCAATTTATTGTGTCTTAATAAGAATTAATATAGATAATAAATAATATATTCGTATTTTATACGGATATAAATTTAATTTTTATTACTATTATAAAGACTCATTTAGTAGGTGATCTTATAAATATTTTATAAATACTCTTTAAACTCTAGGGTAATACTCTATCGTTAGTAGGATATTGATATTAAATTTATCTAAATTTTTTGTATAAAAAAAAAATTAAACGTGCCATATAAAAACACCTTCCAAAAAAGACACATCCTTGTCACGTGACTTGTTTTGATGCTCGATTTGCAATGTGAAACAGCATTGCCACATGCTCAATGGATTAGGCAATGCAGTATTTGTGGCACCGTATATGATCTTTATCTTCTTACATCGTGTGTGTATATATATATATCCAATTACTTACATCTTTCATACTTCCTCCCCTCCCGTACATAATATAAAATTTATTTTATTAATTTAACTATGAAATACTTTGATTAAAAAATTATAATTTTATAAAATAAAATATATTAAAGTTTTATAATTAAAATTAATATAAATTTAATTTTTATATTTAGAATATTAAAGAGTATCACATGTCATACAACATAGAACATGTGGACTACAAAGATGATGGAATATGCTTATTCATAAAGTTATATTCCACTATTGTACTTGTACTTTTGATGGCTGAGAATTTGCTACTCCTCTCTCTCTCACATAAGTTCAAATTTAAGCTTTTTTCTCTACTTGCTTGCATTATTCATGCCTAGTAATCCAGAGTTTTTGATAAATTTTATGAAGTCTCAGTTAATTCTGTAATGTAGCATCTTAAAACAATAGCATTAATGCTAGAGATTATATATATATATATATATATTAAATAATAATAATTTGGATCTGCTTAAATCTCGTATTTATTTTCATTTGGACCACTTTGTTAAGTAGGTAAAGCACATTCGGCGTTGAAGCCTCCGTTCCATGTTCTTATAAGAGGCTGCTACAGAAACGACACGCAGAGAATCTTCAATCTGAAACTGACACACCATGGCCTAGTTGTTTGGCAGTATTGATAATTGTTTTTCTCTGTATTTCTTTTCCATTTTCTTTCTTATGGCCATTGCAGCAGCTGCAGGTTCTTCCCTTCCCTCTGGTAATCTTCGCCTAGTGCTTTCTTGTTTACTATGATTTCTCTTTTTTGTTTTTGTTTGAATCGAAGAGAATATATGGAAATGGTTAATCTTGGTTTTTCTGTTTCCCATGTTCTGAAGAAGCTGCTTTTCATATTTGCTGTTTGGGGGAACTTACTTTCAAATGGTTATCCTCTGTCTCTTGGTGTTTTTGTGGTTAATGGTAAATTTTCTTCCATGCATACTTCTATTGCGAGGACATTACGGTTATGAATACTTTGATGGGCATCATCAATAATTAAGGAGAAAGATATGAACCCCACTCAGTGTGTTCATCAGTTGTTGCAAAGTCTAGCTTTACAGACGTAATACAAGTATACAAAAGATATTCATAACACGGGATGCAGTTACCGATAATAAGTCTACTTTGTTAATGGATAAAGTGCCCAACTTGGAAGATTGGTGGGGAAATGAGACAACTTGGGTCATGACTCTTAATACTGTCATGCCCTGAAGGCTGCATTTGTGTTAGCTTTCTATCCCAAATATTTACTTGTTATATTTGGTAGTGGATCCTGATTTGGGACTGGTGGTGGAATGAAAATTTTGGCTATTTGCTGAACTGTTTTTCTGTTTTCCATGATAATCTGTTTATTTCAGCTAAAACCAACAATTTATTTCTCAGCTGAAGACCAACTTTCTGTGGTTTCAAATAGTCAATCTGAGCACATCCTAATAAAAGAATATAATCACACGCATACCGTTTCTGTTGGAGTTTTGGAAGGTCTTTTCATGTTTGTTCTGTGTGTTGCAGAAGGAATGTGTTGCTCAATATCAAATGGAATTGCAAGCAATTTGATCAAATCTCCTCTTGATGGTCGAAGAGTGTCTGACCTTTCCAGCGTGAGGTGTTTACAATTTTCATGATGAAATTCTATTTCAGAAAGCGTATTGAAAATATTTTTATTCTTCTCTTGCTTTATAGTATTGCAGAAGTTTTGAGATTATTAACTTCTTTCATTAATGTGATATAAGGAAGCATGGAGCTTTTTATTAAGTTTCGTGCATTTCAACATTATTACATGGATGAATTTTAACTTCAGCGTTTTCTTTTCCAATAGTGAGGCAAGTTTAGGCCTCTATATTACATATAATTTCAAATTTAGGCATATGTATTTATAATTTACCCCGATAAATAAGCATATATTCCGTTAGTGCAGCAAACTTTTCCATTGCTGCAATCAAAGATTCCATTGGCCTTGAATGGGAACTAATAATTGTTTTATCAAAAGAAAAATAATTAACACGAAAGAAAGAGGAAGAAGTGTGTATTCTATTCATTAGTCAAGGCACGTGTTGGTACAGTGGGGTATAGATTGACACGTAACAGTAATGGTTGCATTGCTTGTATTAGTTTATCATTACCACTTTTCATGAATTATTTATATTCTTGGAAGTTCTAATTCACACTGTTTGCTGAAATAGTTTGGATTTTTTTTTTTCTAGATGCAAAAGTCCCTTTTTAGGGTCATCACAGTTCCTTTGGCTCTCCATGGGGCATGATCTATGTCTTCAAAAGGTTTGTGTTGCTGCAGACTACTCAGATTCTGTACCTGATTCGTCTAGTTACACAAGTAACAAAGATTATCATCCTCTTGAAGATTTAAAAGTCAGCCGCAACACTCGGCAGACTGAACTCTCTTCAGCTGAAATAGCAAGAACAACAGTTGAGGTGTGTCCTCATATGTTTTGGATTCTGTGGAACATTTGTATTTGCAAATTTTAGCACAAAAGAATTTAGTATGCTTAGTTATATTTTTCTTTGTAGGAAAAATTAGGTAGTATGTGAATACCTCCTATCACCATGCTGTTTTCTTGATATTAGGCTAATAGAAACGCTTTGCTAGTATTTCCTGGATCAGTGCACTGTGAACCACATGAACAGATTTCGTGGGCAGAGTTTCAATATCTTATTGATGATTATGGAGGTTTGTTGTCTTCAAATATAAGTCTTTTTCTTTATATAATCATGGTGACAAATTTGATTGTGAATAGCCATTTAGGCAAACCAATTCCTATTCTGATGTTTAAGATTGAGATTTTTCAATCTAATATATTGTTTCCTTTTTATTTCTTAGACATATATTTTGAAATCTTTGATGATGCAAACATTTTGGAAGATCGTAGCACAAGTAATCCTGTGGTAAGGATTTCATTACCATTTACACAACGAATCTCTTGATAAGGCAATTGATGGAAGTTGAGTGATAAATCTTTGAGACCATACAAATGACTTTTTATATCCAAACTCTAATATGCCTTTCTGTCAAGTTCGGTGTATTTCTAGTTCTTATCTTGTTTTTGTTGTCCAAGTTACTGTGTCTATTCTGCTGTCATGCTTGTTTCTTTTATTTTCTAGGTATCTGATCTTATTCTCCTTTTCTTTTCCAAATTTTCAACTTTCTTGTGCATCTTTAGTCAAAATTGTTCACTATCGCTTTTGAGTTATTGGTTTTTCCATGGTAGGATATCTCATCCTCCATCCATTTCTATCTAATAAAACCACATCATGCACCATAATCATCGAAGAGATTTGGAATCTAAATTCTATCACATCATTTATTTTTTGATGAAGTTAGAATTGTATAAAAAAGGAAAGATGTAAGAGAGGGGGATCAAGTGGAACATCATTCATCCTCTTGAAGGATCTCTGATAGAATCACTTTTGCTTCAAAGACCTATAAAAGGAAATTTCAGAAGATGCGAGAAAAGAGAAAGCAGCTTTCTGATGGTCAGAGCGTTGGCCTTGAGACTCCTAATGTTAAGGAGAAAGAAATGACGAATTAGAGTTGCCACATGGTTTTTTTGGGCCTGGTCTAGGAGAGGGAAGTATTGGGGCCTGTGAGAGTTACTTTTTGGGCATATAGTAGTCGTGGGACTCTCCTAGAGAGGGAGGTCATATTTTGTATTTTGGAGTGTGGTGAGGAGAGACTGGCCTCTTGATGCCTGTGGTTATGTTCTGATCTTGAGTGTTCTGTGTCTTAGAGATTTCTTGGTGTAACAGGGGAATAGGGTTTTGGCTAGAATCTGTGGAGTTCATTGTAACACTGATTTGGTATTTTGAAGTATAAATAACAAAATCTAGGGATTTCACTCATTTATTGTTTCTTCTGGCCTTTGTTTCTGCATTTGGCTGTTATTGTTAGGCAGAGTTCTATCAATCTCACTTACCTTATTCCATTAGGAACCTGCCACATGACAATGGAGAGTAAATGAGCAAGAATTTCAGAACCAGGCTTTCACTTTATATAGAAGGCTAGGAGAAATGCTGGTGTACTCATCATACACATCAGTGGAAAATTTTATCAAGTCTGCAAATCTAAAACACGACTTTAGTTTAAAGTCATGTGCTGCAAAATTGGAGGCCAATAGGGTGCATTCACCTGACACCTGTTTTATGTCTAGGATTAATTTTGAAACAATTACACATATTTTTACACTTTCATATGGCTACTTTCCTTTTGAATGATATACAAGGTTTGTGTTTCTTCAGAGAGCTTTGATTGGAATGGGCCTTCCACTATATGATAATAGAAGGACTCCTAGTGAATACAACGTATTCAATAGTGGCAACAATGACGAATTGGTACTTGATGATGATTATATTGAGGTTTGAATTTTCCCAATGCTTAATTTACAGATTACAACATTGTTCTTTTGATCTATATCGTCTGTTTCATGTACTTTAAAGGTTCAATACACAAATCTACTTTTTGTTGCTTACAGATTCTGGAGTCTGAAGAGTTGAATTTGTCTGTGAATTGGGAGGCGCCAGATACTACTGTCTCAGTTCATCCTCTTCATTTTGCAAAGTGCCTATCAAAGGTACTTTTCTTCCTTAATGCGATAGTAAGCAGTGTCTTTAAACCTGACAATGATTTTACAACGATGGTACTGCTGTCATGCCTCTAGTTACCTTTGCACAATTTTTTCATCCAAAATTTTCCTCTAATGCTCAGGATTAGACAGTCTATTGGAACTTCCATTTGTCATAACCCTTGCCATGTTCATTGTTCTTGTAGTGATTTTCTGGTTTCAATCTTCGACCTATCATGCTCAGTATCCAGTATTCTCTATCCTTTCTGTTTTTTCTCACCAAGGTTTAAAGCTAATCGGTAGAAGTTGATTAAATTTATTATGTGCGACGTGCGTTCTCTAATAGATTCTATTGTTAATGTTTAAAACGAAGACCTTCTCCTTATCTTTTTGATGAGTTCTGTTTCAACCCATCACATTTTAGGCTGTTTTTTAGCTAATTTGTTTCACATTTTTTAATCACCCTTTGCAACTTAATGTGATTCCTTGATATATCTGGGAATCAATCTGTAAATTCCAGAGTTCATCCATACTTTAACATATTTATTGGATTGGATTGTTACAAAAACTATTCTAAGAAATTATGCATGGTCATAAATTTCACTGTTGATGTCTATTTTTGAAGTTACCTTCAAACTTGCTAATCTTCAATTGTTTATCTACTGATGCACAAGCAATGGGGTATGGGAGAAAATTTTATTCTCTTCTTAATCATCGATGTGCTTAACAAATGTAAACAATCACATTGTAGATTTACTTGACCTTGCTGAGTCATGTCAACCATTATCTACTGTGTCTTTTGCTTTTCTTTCTACATTAGCAGTTGGACAACTTCATAAAATCTAGAAGAAACAAGCGTGATTGTAAGTAAAAATTTCGTTGTAGGCTGTCAACGCAAAATATGATAAAAGAATGGACCATCCTTCAAATGGTGTTTCAATTCTAGGTTACCTTAGACCGGCTTTTGCTGATGAAGAGTCATATCTAAGGACAGTATATCGCAGTGAACATGGTGATGGATACAGCTCAGACTGTAAAGGTATCTTATGCTAGATAACTGTTTTATGTTGACTTGAAATTTTTGTTATAAGAATTTCTGTTGACATTCTGAAATTGCTTACTTTCACTTCAATCTTTAGATGGTGAAAATTTTTTCTCCAACAATATGAGCGATCATAGAGACACTGGGTTGACACTCTATCGGTTGGAGATACTGAAAATAGAGTTATTCTCTGTATATGGATGTCAGGCATGTATCTAAAAAATTCTCCATATTTGACTAATTATGTGTTTTGAACTAATATTTTTTGTACAAAAGCCTCATCACCTGAAACAGTGAATTGTATTATCTACAATATAAAGAGTAGTTAATATGTTTAAATTTATTCTAAATTTTTCTGCCTGTTCAACAATTCTGCAGTCTGAAATTAATTTGCTAGACTTTCAAGATGCTGAACCTGATATTCTTGTACACACTAACCTAGCTATTCAAGAACGCTTCAATAAGAGATTTAATGCTGCTCTTAAAGCCCTATGCAAAAAGAAAGGACTTGATGTTGAGGTAATCGAATTTTCAAAATTCTATACCTTCCAGATTTAGTTGTGGTTATTGGATTTTGACCAACTATAAGATGTAATGCTTGAATGATTCTGATAAAATATTGAATGAGACGTGTAAATATAAACTATTATTAAATGTGCGCTTGAAAAAGTTTACTTTAAATGTATAGTAAATGAGCGGTGGTTCAACTTGAGCATGTATTGACAGTTTTGCTTCAGAATCTAAAGATGGAAGTAATTTTACTTCTCAGGACATTAAGGATGTATGACCTTTCAGTAGCAAGGGTGAACTACTTGTGGATGATAGACACAGGTTTATTGAAGTCTTGGTAAGTCAAGAGTTGAACCTTTGTAGAAGGCAATAGTCAAAGTAAGTCAGGATTTAAACCTTTTAGAAAGCAATAAGAGAGGGTTGTCAGGTAGTGACCTGATCAAACAGAGCTAAAGGTTGAGAGTGTGTCTTCTCCTTAAAACATCCTCTTCTAAAAACATTCTGGCTTTACTTTGAAGCATGGATAAAGAATAAGCTCTTAATAATCTTTGGAAGTTATTTAACTATAGAAATGGGGGCAACAGCCATTATACTGCCGGATTGTTGAATCATATTGATTATAATATTTTGTCTAGGAACTGCTTAATCCAAAAGCTAAAGGTTTGGATCTTCTGTTGTTGCAACATTGAGATAAAAGACTTCTCAAAATCAGATTTGAATATTTTGTTGTCTGTTGAGAGTTTTGGAGTCTTATTGTAGAATTGATTTTGTAGATTGATTGGTCATAGTTTGTAATGGATACTCAGGTGGGATGTGTAGCCCTCTCTCAAAAGCTAGCTATAGAGGTGGGACTTAGGAATATCTTATACTATAGAGATACTGAAACTTCGGAATCGTATACTACCTAAATCTCCATTAATTGAAGAGTTGATGTGTCAGTAGCTGTACTTTACAACATGACACTTCACTTGACTCTCTTGCCAATTTGAACCCTTGATGGGCAGCCCCTTTCCAAAATCATCAATCACCAACTCTAATACCAATTGATGGGTTCTCAAGTGGGATGGTAACTCTCCTCCAAAAGCTAGGAGTTGAGGTGAGAGGACCACCCCACTTAAATATCCCACAAATCATCCTCAAGCACTCAATGTAGGACTTAGCATCCTATACTTCTCCATCATTCTTATTAATGACAAGCAATTCAGCCCTTTCACTCTAGAAACCTTAAATCCAAGTCCTTTAGACCCCTAATACAAGAGAGTAGATGAATGGGATCACAAGGTCAATGTCCGTGCTCTTGGGCATCTATTTTGAATGTTGTGAGGGCAGACTTAGGGAGTGAACAAGTCTACCATTAAGTGGCTGGCTGTCCTGCATAAAGGGGTGGGTTTGGTTTTTCTTTTCGTTTCTTTTCTTCTTTTTTTCGTATGCCGGGGGGTCCAGTTAGGAATCATCTAAAATAAGTGGATACTGCCTTACAAGGATCCTGTACCTCTTATGCGTGTAAGATCTGACTAGATATTCTTGAAGAAAATGCCTGTCATCTTATTTGTTATGTTGTTCTCTTGCGTATATACTAATTATGTTTGTATTCATACATATGTCCTGTTTGTTTGACGTAAATTATGGTTCAAAATGCTTGACTGTTCTTTGCAGTTTGCAGTATGAAGCTGATTGTTTAACTCATTATTATTAATTGGCTTTCAGGGAGCTAGGTTGATTGGGGTGGACAGCCTTGGTATGGATGTGAGAGTTTTCTCAGGGGCAGAAGTAAAAACTCATCGATTTCCCTTCAAAGTCCCAGTAAGCATCTTGGCTATATACATAAAACATTTAAATAATCATGAGATCTTCTGTTATTTTTCTTCTTATTCCCTCCCTTCCTTATCCTACAACAACAACAAAAAACCTAATTGCATTAGGGAGAGTTGGCTATATAAATTTCACGACGCTATTGAATTTTATCAACAACTAAATCTTTAGATAAATTATTAACCAAAAGGTCCTATTCAATAACCTCATTAAGTATTCTCTCCAGTTTTCCTCTATCCTTTTTCACAAAATTCTAGACTACTTGATCTATTCTCCTCACAATGCATTCAATGGCATTTTGTACATATCCTATATTATGCATTAAAGATGAAAGGTAATTTTCTAAGTGACTCAGATTGATCATTTCCCCGAAAGAGCACATTCTTATGATGCTGTAATGTCATTGTCAAGAACGTTTCTTCCTTTAGAAGCTAAAGGTCTGCCTGGTTTGTAACAACTTGCTAAATTTGTAAAACCCAAAATAGTACTCACTTGTTAATAAACTATAAGCATGTGTATGAATGAGCTCTGTTTTCAAATTTGATACATTTCATGCAAGGAAACTCATGCTATTTCATTGAGTCATGCTTATAAACATTGTTAAAGAATAAGCCTTCGATCTATATTTGCAGGCTACCTCTGAAGTTGGGGCTGAAAAGCAGATTCAGCAACTTCTGTTTCCAAGATCTAGGCGAAAAAAGTGCATGAACTCATGGCGACAAGCTTAAGAACCAGCACACGAGTTGAGTATCGTTGTCTAACTCTGCATGAAAGTTGGTTATCTTCATTTTATTTCCCCTTTTCAAATTGTGGTAACAGCTTGCTCTAGAGCAATTAATACATAAAAATTATAGTTAGTTATGTAAATCATTTTGGTTTTTTGTTCTAGGAGGGTTATGGCAGTTAATCTTGTCCTTCTCGTTCTCTCTCTACTCTCTAATATGAAAGTTTGGACAGTAAATAAATAAAAATATGACGGGTAAAAATTTTTATTTGCTGATAATAATTAGCGGCATTACTAATATTCAATATAGTACTGTTTGCTCCGAAAAGTTATTCTGCTTTGGGCACTTCACATCTTAATTTGCATTTTTTTTTGGTTGGAAAGATTACACATAAGGATCTAAGCTTAACAAAATTTATATTGAAAATCTTAAAAAATAATTGTTTTCAAAAATCCAAAAGTTATTAGATTTACAGTGTTTTAAATATTCTCTTAAAGTTGTTTAAAATTATAAATTTCTAATAGATAGACACAATTTATTTTTTTACAAAAATTTTTGGAAAATTGTTAGGTTTACTTATAATTTAAGGGTAGGGCGAAGTTCATTTCCTCCTAGGCGATACTAATGTCGGGTAAGGCGAGTCGTCTATTATTTTTAGGCGTAAACCTAAGCAACTAGGAATTAATGTGACTCCCCAAGTATCGTGAATAGGACAACAATAAAGTGGTACTTTCTAAAGATCAAATACGTTTTAAATAGTCATATATCTCATCCTTTCACCAATTGAACCTATAGGTTCCTTATATCTTGAGTTTAAAGATACAAAATCCACTTATCAACAAAACTAAATATAATTAATATATATTTTTTATGTTCTAAGTTTAAATTAAGTTGTATGTATGGAATTGTGTTTAGCCTTTAAAGTTCATATATTCACATATCCATCTACATTCAATTGCTTACATTCAGCGTTCATGTGTGGAAGAAGAAAATATACTTTATATCGCTAATTGAGGATTTTATTAATAAAAAATCAATAAATACTCTATAAATGTTTTTTAAGATTCGAGATTTCGAGTCTGCCTATCTGTACGATCCTATACTCAAAATTTTTTAGCAAAAAAAAACTCATTTTAATTTTTATACAAAAATATAAGAAAAAATTACTATAAAATATTTTTTAAAAAAAGACAAGTTTTAGTGTAGTTTGTTGTGGGATTTTTTTTATTACATTCATTTTTTAAAACTTGACAGTAATTTTTTTTTTCAAAATATAATAAGAGAATATAATTATTATTCAATAATTTTAAAAATATAATATAAATATTGTATTTATTTTATTTGCGAGTCATAAAAAATATATAAGAAATTTTTTACACAATTTTGGGGGACACTGAGAAGATGGCTCAATGTGGTCCACGAAGGCAACTTATTCCAAAAGTCAAGTCTGGCAGCTAAAAAGGATATTTATGCACATTTATTTCGTTTTTATTATAACTAAATTGTGGATTAGTGCCACAATGACACCAAGCATAGGTACAAAATTAGAAGACAAGTCACATAGTTTATGATTAATTTTGTGATGTTTAATTAATTTTTTTCATTTTTTTAGTCCTATAAAATAATATGATAATGCGATTTTCTTAAAAATAAATTTTATTTCATTCCTTTTTGCTCCATTATTAGGTTATGAGATTTTATGGGAGGAATTTATATTTTCTCATAATTAGTTATGTTAACGTTACCGAAAATATATATTTTTATTTACATTCTTTTTATCTTTTAACTTCATTCATTTTTATTTTATTTCTTAGTTATTATTCAACATAATATATAAAAAATTGAATAAATACTTCCTGTATTAAAATTTGAAATGAATTAATAATAATAACAATATAAAAATTTTATTTAAAAAAATAGATTAAAGTATATATTTGGTCTTTAATAGTTATATCAAATTTTATTTTAGTCTATTAAATTTAAAATAGAAAATTTTAAACTAATAGAAAATATTAATTAGATGAATTTAAAATAATGATTGTGTAATTAAATGTTGATTGTGAAATTAAAATAAAATATTATATTAAATAGATTAAAATATAAACATGTTCACAATTATAATTTAATTTTATTGAGTTAACATTTTTTATTAATAAAATTAATAATATTAAATTAAAAAATTAAAAGTTTATTTTTTATATTTAATGAAAATAAAACTTAATGTAAATATGATGGACTAAAGTATACTTTAACAAAAAAAAAATACTACATACAATCATAATTATAAAAGCTAGTTAATATCTTTAAATAAATTTAGGATATACAATAAATTAATTAATTATAACTAATATAAATATTAATTGATTAATTTAGATAAATAATAAAATATATAATATAAATTTATTTTAATTATTTATATTTAATCATATTAATATATTTATTTCACTTGTTAAATTTATTAAAAAAATAGCATATATCTGTTCAAATAAGAGTTTAAAAAATTATTTATAAAAAAATATTTTTAAGTAATTTTTAAAAAATATTTTTTAGAGAAGAGTTTATATAAAATAGTAATTTTGAATAAAAGAATATTTGGATAGTTATTGCTAAAATGACTTTTGAAATTAAAATATTACTAGAAAAAATATAATTTTATTAAATATATGAGAGATGAGAGAGTGTGTAGAAGAGAGATATGAGATAAGAAAGGGTATTGAAGAGAGATAAGAGATAAGAGAGGGTGTAAAAAAGAGATGATAGAAGGTGTAAGAAAAAATAAAATTAAAATAGTAATTAATTATTCTATAAGTATTTTTACTATTCTATAAGTTAATCTCAATAGTTTAAAATATTAATTTTAAATTATAGTTTAGTTTAATTTTTTTTAGATAAATATAATAATTTATTTTAAATTTTTTTAAATTAAAATTTTATCTAAAAATATTTTTAAAACTAAAGTTTGATATTTTATTAAAAACGTACTATAGAGTAGGGGTGTGTATGGGCAGGGCAGGGCTGGGCAAGGCAGCCCCCTTGCCCGGTGCCCTGCCCGGAAAACCCATGGGCTGCATTTTGCAGCCCGATGCCCGCTCTACCCGGTAAAAGCCCTAACCAATTCAGGCTGGGTATGGGCGGGTTGGGCATACTCAAATAGTGATGTCCTGCTCATATTATAGGAAAAAAAATCTACAATCATAAATTTATAAAATAATACCATATGCCTTAAGTACTTAAAAAATAGCAACAATCAACTTAAAACAAGGCGACAATAAGATAATAATTAAAGTTTTGAAATCTATTACAGTTAAAATGATCTTTATTCATCAATAGTCATCATGTTCTCTCTTCCAAGTGTAGCATCTATAGGAAAAAATAAAAGAAAACCTGTTACATATTATGAATTAAAATATATAATGGAATTTATGAGCTTCAAAATAAAAAATTACCTGCAAGCTGAATGACATTTTCCGTTTCATCAAAATTATCGAACTCCCGAAGTTTGTCAACTAAATCATTGATAGATTGGCCAGCTTGTAGCCAATTTTGACTACAAATTAGTGCTTCTGTCATTTTGTAAGACAAAGAACTCCTGTAATAATCAACTATACGTCCCCCAGTGCTAAAAGCAGACTCAGAAGCAACTGTAGAAATAGGAATAGTCAATACATCTCGTGCCATATGGGAGAGAATTTTATATTTTTGAGAATTAGCTTTCCACCATAATAATATGTCAAACTCAGATGCAGAAGGGATTTCATCTCTTGAGTTAGTTACAATATATCTATCTAACTCAGTTTGAGGATCTGTAGAAGTTCTTATTTTCATAGATTTTAACCACTTATGACCTGGATCCTCAGTATCATCATCATCATCAAAAGAAGGCAATGAAGTTGCACTTGCTGAAACAGTCCCTAATTCAATAGAAACCCTTGAAGAGTACTCATTAAACAATCGATACAAACAATCTTTTACCCTCTCCTTCATAAGTGAACATACTTCGGGGTCAATGTAAAGGACGTCAAACATATGATTGACATAGGCTAGTTTATATCGAGGATCCAAAATAACAGCCACAAATAATAACGGATTCATATTATCTGCTTGACCCCAATACTTGTCATATTTTGTTTGCATACTGATACTCATGTCTCCTAAAAAACTATTAGCTCTGTTCATAATATTCTTTTGCAACATTTTATGAACACGTGCAATTTGGTGAAAATATTCATTTGAAGTTACAGAAAGGGAGCTTGAAAATTTCAATGTAATGTCATAAAATACCTTCAAGAATTTGATGAAGATCTTAGCATTATCCCAATCATTACCAATAGGACCAGAGAAGTCATCTTGGCCATGCCTAGCACCACGCCTAGAATTTGCAGCACTGGAGTTAAAGTGGAAAATATAGTCATTATCTTCATCACGCATCCGTTCAAATACTTTTTGAAACTTCATCGCAGCTTCCAACATCAAGTATGATGAGTTCCATCGAGTATTTACATCAAGGCAAACAAGGCTTTTAGTTTCTATTTTTTCAGCTTCAGCCCAAGTTTTGAATTTCAAGAAGCGTGAAGGAGAAGAACGAACATATCTAACAGCACTTCGAATGGCTTCAAAGCTATCCTTCATCTCTTTGATCTCTTCATTAACCACCAAATTAAGGACATGGGCACAACACTTTAATTGTATATAATCCCCATCACAAAGTAACCCCTTCCAACTCCTTAAACGCCTCTTCAGATATACCAACGCCGTGTCATTAGCTGAGGCATTATCCATAGTTATGGTGAAGATATTTTCAATCCCCCACTAAGCATTGCTCAATGGTTTTCCCTATAGTATCACCTCTATGATTTTCAATCATAACAAAATTCAAGATCCTCTTGTGAAGCTTCCAGTCCTCATCAATAAAATGTGCTGTCAAACACATATAATTGAAATTTTGGCATGATGTCCAGCAGTCTGTGGTAAGGCAAATACACTTTGCACTTTGCTGTAAGAACTTCTTCAACAATTTAACTTCTCCAAGATATAACTGCCACACATCCCTTCCAATTGTTGTTCTTGAAGGGATTGAAAAGCGGGGCTCAAACTCATTCAGTAATTTCTTAAATGCAGGCTTCTCAACAATTCTGAATGGTTGCTCATCGGATATAATAAATTCAACTAAAGCCCTCCTACATCTCTTCTCATTATATAGATGTGCCACCACCGACCTTCCTTGACTACTCGACCCCCCAGACAAGAGACTTAACATAGATTGTCGTCTATCTGTAGTGGCCTTGTTTGGGTTCTCTTTACACTTTGGGATATGCCTCAATAAAGAATGTGTCCCATGGCGATTTGGATCAGCCTTATAGGTCGTATGGCAATGCTTGCAAGCTGCTAAGTGCTCCCCATTAGTTTCTTCTAATGGCAATTTAATAAAGTGATCCCACACCTCTGATGTGTGTTTGTGTTCTCTTTCCTTTCTCTTTGTACCCTTACCTTCCACATTAGTTTCTGTTTCTGTTTGGCTGGTGGGAGTGGGAGATTGAGAAGTAGGAAGGTGGGGATAGGTAAGGAGAGATTGAGAGGTAGGTGGAGGTGGCATAGAAGTATGGTTAGGGTTTAGAGTTGAACTAGGTTCATTATGGATAGGACTAGGGGTTGGTTCAATAGAAGTTTTAAAAGCGGTTGAAGTTGAAGTATCCTCAAGAGAGGATGATGACACTTTAGAAGCTTGATCATCCATGTAAAAAAAAGTATATTCAATCTGAAATTAGCCAGGGAAACCTCAGAATTAGCCAACAAGAAATATATATATGTTTTGCTTTTGCATGTTATAGAAAAGAATTAGAATAAAATCTGGGGAATATATATACATATATATGCCATAATGGGAAAGACATAGTTGAAAGGACAAAGGAGAAATTGATGTGCCTAAGTTTGACAATGAAAGTAGAGATGAAGAAATGTTGAAAGAAGAAATCAGTAATAAGGGATTTAAAGCAAGGAAAACTAACAAAAAAGAGTCTCCAATGCTGGAACCAAAATTACCAATTCAATTGGAGGATAGTGAGGGTACTTTTGAGGCGATAGAAAGAGGCGAAGACAAAAGTGAAAGGGAAAAACTGATTGTTTGAAAGACTATTTGAAAGACTGTTTGAATCATGTTACATAACTCTTAAATGTAACATGCAGCAAAGTGCAAGACACCAATCTAAAACTAATATTGGTCCTACTAACCTCCTAGTTACAGGAGATTAATTTTGGAGAAGTACTTTTTAGTGACATTACCAGGTGTTCACAGTCCATCAGAGCACTATTATGACACATTTTTTAAAAGGGAAAATGGAAGAACATTATAAATTCAAAATGCAGGTTGGAAGGCAAACAAACTCAAACAAGCACTACGTATCCATGCATATATAACATTGCTAAGTCAAAAAATAGGACACTATTTAATAAGTACCAAAACACAACAGTGCTTTCTTTGCAACGGTAGATTTCCACTATATGGCCTACAATAAAAATTCAACAGCAAAATAATAATGGTTTCTTACCTCCTATCAAATTAAACCCACAGGCATGTCCTTAACCCAGAAAGAGTTTGGTCATATGAACTTCAGTTTGGTTGTATTACAGACAGTTGTAAACAAAAAGGAGAATAAAAATGAGCTAGTGAGTTTATACAGCTGCCAGGGGGACAAAGGCATCGAGAAGCAGCAAGGCAGGCCAGCTTTTGAGGAAAGTCTTTGAGGAGTTGGGAGATGATACAACGAAGTTTCCCAAACAGATGTCGGGAACAAAGGCCTAAAGAGAGAAAGGAGTGAAAGTGAAAGAAGAAGCGATTGTAAACGAAGCAAAAGAGGGTTCTGAGGAAGCCACAACTGGGGACAGAACTCAATTGGAAACTAAACACCCTAGTGATAGAAGAGGATCCGATGAGGAGACTTTAGAGGCTGCAAAGTGGGACAAAACTAGGGCCCCTAAAGAAGGTTCTGCAGAAACAGGACCTTCTTTGGAGAAAGTGAAAGGAGAAAGTGATGACAATTTCCACGAAAGATAATAAGAAGGAGAGAACGGAGAGAACTCAGAAGGAAATCGAAGATCCCAAGGTACGAACTAAACATAAGGCGTAACATCGTGTACAAGAGCTTCCTATGAAAATAGCAGAATCAATGGATGAAAGCAAAGTACCAAAAGACATAAAGACAAAAGAAATGAAAGAAGCCAAAAGAAAGGGTGATGAAACTCAAGTTGTGGTAGATGAGGAGTCTACAACAGAAAAAAAGATTCAAGAAGCAGAGATTGAAAGGATTGGCAAGACCAACCTATTTGAAAAAGATTTGCAAGAAGTACCCAAGGAAAAAGATCAATTTTGATCTCTTTGTGCGCATATTGATACTCTGTTTTGAGTCATTTTGGCAAGATTTTCAACAAGGGATTGTTCTCAAATCGAAATCAAAAGACATGTTCCCAGATTGAAGAACAAAATTATGCAACAAAGAAAGACAGAAATTGCACCTGTACACCATCGAAGCATCAAACCAAGACAGAAAATTCAAAAAGAAAAAAGAATCGGCTAATACCAAAAACATAAGAAACCAAATGATCAAAAAGCATGATCGGCAAACAGATCAAATATGGAGAGAAAAAGAAAAGAGAAAGGAAGAAGATACCATAGACTAGCGGAAAGAGCAGCGACTCCGGCGAGATATAGAAGAACAGAAGAAGCGTTCTATGCCCTAACAAGAAAGAACGATTTTGCCTTTCACAGGGAAGGTCTCCAACTGCTGCTGCTCACGCGGTCACGCCTCACCCTCACGTCACGGTCACGGTATTAGTAATTAAAAATATAATATATATCGGGCCAGGCTAAAATGGGCAGGGCGACATACCCTGCCCGGTGCTCTACCCGACCCGACGTTTAGCCCAGTCCAAACTTGCCCAATTATATTTTGGACCAATTTTTTTTAGTTGGATCGGGCTATTTTTCTCTGGGCTCGAGCGGGTATACTGGGCACTAGGTATGTTGAAATCTCCTACTATAGAGGAGGGAGTAATATCTTAGATCTCCATCTACACTTACCCCTCCAAAAACCGCGAAAGTCTGCCCTCCTTCTACATCGCGATTCTCTCTCTCTTGTCTCTCCCTCTCTCTCTCTCTCTGTTGAATCTGAAACAAATGTTAAGGATTTGATAAGGTGCCCGGGCATCAGAGAGAATGTTATTTCCTTTCCATTTATCCTCAATTTGTTTGTGAGGTCCACTGTGACTGTTGTCCACTGTGTTTTTTTAAAAAAAAAAAAAGAATTAATTTCTCTGTTTCTACCTTAAAATATTACACCGCGAGGAAATCGGGCTTGATTTTCCTGATATCAGACCGTCCCACTCTCAGAATTGTGCCTATATATATATATATATATATATATATATAATACCCGCCATTTTTATTGCGTGATCATTAATATACGGATTTCATAGTCTTCTTCTCCTTGTTTTCATTCTTCCTGTCGTTTGTTCCTTGTCCTTTCCCTTACTTATCTCTCTCTCTCTTTCAATTCAATTCAAGTAATTGCTGATGAAGCTGGATGAGAAGGACGAGGTGATTGCTGATGCAGGCATGAAGAGGTATAGGAATGGTGAGATTTGGGATTTCGAGTACGAAATGCCGTTGGCGGATGGTGCCTCCGGCGTCGTTTTGGGGTTGGATGGTGGCACAACCTCCACAGTTTGTATTTGCATGCCCATCACTCCTTTTTCTGACCCTCAAATCGAATCTCTTCCCATCCTTGCTCGGGCTGTTGCCGGTTGCTCTAACCACAATAGCGTGGGAGGTGATTCTCTGTGTTCTTTCTTGTAGAAATCTTGCATTTTTTTTCTCTTTGTGGGGTTAATTTTATGATTTTTTTTATGAACATCTTTCTCTGGGATTGTTGGTTTGCTTGTTAACTCTTGATTATTTGCATCGTTCTTTGTTGGGAGAATAAAGGGGCCACTTACATAGTTTGGACATACATTGTAGAAAGGAGGGTGCTTTTGATTTCGATCATTTGCGAGAAAGGTCATGTCCTCTAGTGAAGAACGTAATTTTTACTATTTTTTACAATAGTCAACAACGAGACGGATACAAAACTTCTAATCTTGGAAATTGCTTAGGAAATATACTATTTTGACAACTGTTGAACTGATAGTCTCTATTACTGCACTCTCTTCCCTAGAGAACGCATGGAAGAAGTTATTTTAGCCATGCATTTCTCTCTCTCTCTCTCTCTTACTTTCTTTCGTTTTTTTTTTTCCTTAGCCAAGTCTTTTCTCATTTACATAGTTTCGTTTCTTGTTTTTTCTTCACCTCTTTTCGTTTTCTTTTTCATACGCGCACATTAAGTGAAAACAAAACTTCGCCTTGTCTTACTCCACGGCCTGGATTTGTTTTACCCATTTACTTTCTCCATGTCAAACATTAGACTTAAAATGTTTCATGATCAAACTCCGTTGATCATTCTAACTTCTAATTTTATTAGACTTAAAATGTTTCGTGATCAAACTCCTTTTGATCATTCTAACTTAAGTTTATTGCATATTTTCAACAATGGAATAACTCCCTGCTGTCCATTTACTTTGGCAGATTAAGTTTTCCTTCAAGGCCAAGGCTTCTCTTTGATTTGTTGTTCTAAATGAAATTTGCAAATAATAATACCAATAAATGTCTCTGTACAAATAAGGAGCCTAAAAATAACTATCTGCCGCTACTTTGCTTCTTTCATGGAATATTTTGAATTTTTTTTTGGGGTGAGGGGGTACAATAGATGATTGGTGTATATCACTGAAGATTGTCCGGCAATGTTTGTTGACTCACTTTCATGGTTTTGGGTGGACCCAAGAGGATGAAATTTTGGGAAGATGGGGAAGTTTGTAGTATTATGGTAGTTTAATACTATTGGCATCTGTAATATTAGATTCTGTCTCTTCATTTCCTTTGGGTAGGATTATCTATTTGTCATTCATAAGTAGTCCGGACATGGGGCTTTTAGATCCCACCCTTTTGCTTTTTCATTTTCATTTTCATCTTCATATTATATTTTGTCTTGGGAGGATTTCTTATGTACCTGTGGTACTTTTTCTTGTCATATCAATGCAATTATTATACTTTTAGATTGTTCTTATTGAGCTCTTTATAGAGGTACAAATGTGATAATAGAATGGATATAACATTGTAAAAGTAGTCATGCTGTTACGATTATTTACTTCTTACAGAAACTGCTGCAAGGGAAACATTAGAGCAAGTTATGGCAGATGCACTTTCAAAGTGTGGCTCAAAACGATCTTCAGTCCGAGCTGTTTGCTTGGCTGTTTCTGGTGTTAACCATCCAACAGATCAGCTAAGAATTCTGAATTGGCTTAGGTTGCTATATGTAATTTTGCTTATTTCCTCTTTAACTGCTACAAGGAAGTAAATAATTTTCATGTTCATTTTATCTTTTCATTTCATTTAGGTTATGCATTAAATTTCCTTTAATGAAGTCTTTATCCTGTTCATTGTGGGAAATATCTGGTTTATTCGTGATGTTATTTTCAAGTCTGATTTATAAAACAGAATTAGTATTTTTCTCTCTATTCATCTGGCGAAAAATATCTGAAAACAATATAGGTTGACTACTGAGTCAGTGTGCCATAAATAATTTTCAATTGTAGCAATGAAGATTTTTTAACAGCGGAGTGATAATGAAAATCACTGTTCCTTCAGCTTCCTGAATGTTTTATTCCATTATACTTTGTGTAAGTCATATTGAATAATACTGGATATAATTTATACAACAATGTAATCAGTCTGGGTAGTGAAAGTAGCCCATGATAGTACAAGGCGGCTTCTTCACCTGTAACACTAGTTAAATTTCAACTTTTTTGTGTATTTTTCTGGTGTAACTTTTAAAATTGTTTTTTCTTCATGTGTAGTGCCATATTACTTTCTTTATTCTCTGACGAACATGAGTAAGGCTGAATCTCTTAATTTCAATGTGTTTTTGTCTTGCTATTTCAGAGATATATTCCCAAGCCATGTGAGGCTCTATGTTCAGAATGATGCTGTGGCTGCTTTGGCAAGTGGGACAATGGGCAAACTTCATGGGTGTGTATTAATAGCTGGAACAGGGACCATTGCATATGGATTTACCGAAGATGGCAAAGAAGCAAGGGCTGCAGGGGCAGGACCTGTCTTAGGTGACTGGGGCAGGTAATTCGTTGCTGTTTCTATGTCTCTCTCGTGGCTACTCTCTCTGTATTCATTTGAATGAATATGTTGAAACTCTAATGAAAGTAAACATTTAATTATATATTGTATATGTATAGTTCAATGTATATCCATCTTACTTCCTTCTAAACTTTTCAGGCAGTGATAAATCTTTCCAAAATGTTATATCTTTGTCACATTAGTATAACTGCTTCCAATGACCATTGATTAAAAGGGAAACAACGTGCTCCTCAATAACTATTCTTTTTGATAATAGACTAATAACATAACTTTCAGACATTCCCAACCTATTAAACGGCAACGGTTTATTGTTGAAGAACTCTTTATATGTATATATATTTGGCTAAGTTAGCTTTTGTTGAAAAAAAGAGAGATGTAGTACAGTAATACATAGAAAGGGAACTCAACTAGCTGAAAAAAGGTTGTATACTTGTAAAGTGAACTGACCTTACTTTTCTACTATGCTCTTTTGCTATCATTTAACATCACTTCTCTGATGTGTTCTTTTAATACCATCTAACGTTTTGGTTGATGTTTTTTCCTTGCAGTGGATATGGAATAGCTGCACAGGCATTAACTGCTGTAATAAAAGCGTATGATGGCCGTGGTCCAAGTACAACGCTGACAAGTAGTATTTTACAAAAACTTGGTCTTTCTTCTCCTGAAGAAATAATCGGGTATATATTTCAGTTATATACTTGCTCGTATAATAAATTTTGTGGAGTAAATAGCTGGCACTTTGAAATCTGGTCTGAAGCCATCTTATGTGCAGTTAGTGAATAAAAATGATTAGGTCTGTTCTATAATTCCAAAATTTCGGTATGCATTACTCCCTTTCCTATTTATTCAATTTATACAAGTTTTTGAATTTTTTCGTTTGCCTGAAACAACAAATCTGAGATAGGCATAATTTCTTCTGTAACTGATTTAGCAACTGTTTCAAACTAAGTTCCTAGGTCATTTCTGATTGATTTGATGAAATGATGCACATTAATTCTATGGTTTCCAAAACGTAATTTTATTATTGTTGTCTAGTATTGATGTAATTTAGAACAGCTGAAATGACAGCCCCCGCACACAACACCCCCCCCCTCCGAAATAAAAAAGGCAACATGGTGGGAATGTTTAGAAACCTCTGTTAAGTGGGAACTTGAGAGACGTGAGTTGAAGTTATCTATAGAGAATTGTTTTTTTAGCTAACACTTCAAATCAAAAGCTCAAAGTTGTTAAATGCTGAAGTGTGAGCCAGGAAATTTTCATTATAATCTCTTACATGCCTCATTGCAAAGGAGCCCCCAGGGATTTGAGTGCGGATAAAGCACAGGCCCATTAAATGGGAGATGGCAAGGATCAAACTGTGGAAGCTCTAGTACTATATCAAAGATCACTTTAACTTAAAAGTTTAGCTTGTTCTGTTTAAAAAAGGGGGAAAAGCTTAACTTGTTAAGGGAAGTCCTAGAAATAGTTTTATTGTAACTCTTGGATTTATTTATATATTTGAGGAGTATGTAGGGTCACAACCTTTTTTCGTCTCATTGGAAATCAGGTGGACCTATGCAGATCCCTCTTGGGCTCGTATTGCAGCACTTGTCCCTGTTGTGGTGTCCTGTGCAGAGGCGGGAGATGAGGTTGCAAATAAGATTCTGCTAGATTCTGTCCAAGAGCTGGCTTCAAGTGTGAAAGCTGTTGTAGAGAGACTTGGATTATGTGGTGAAGGTCCGGTGTTTTTATGATTTGTCTTATTACTAGTAATTGACATATATACTCCTCATGATATTATTGCTAGATATTCCTGGTCTTTGATAGAGGAAAAACTAGTTACATAAGCTACAGGACTAACTTTTAAATACTCAATTAGGGAACTTCTGTGATTTAAAGTTGTTCTCAGGTTATTGTCTAACCAGAAGAGCTGATTTGGTTTATAATTATTTGTGTATATACACCTTGAAGTGAGGAAGACTTCCCATTTACCACTCCTTTTGCTTTAACCTCCAATTCTACAAACACAGTGCCTTAGGTGTTTCATATTTCATAAGGATTCGTTGGCAAAATATATATATCTATATGTATTTCGTAAGGATTCATGTTAGTAAGGTTTCCGAAATTTTGTCAATCTCTGAAACTATCTTATTGAATCTAAAATAGATATTGCATAGACCTTAAAAGGTTTGACTGAGACTTCTATTGATTTTATATTATACACATATAGCAGCAGTTAGTTCTTTTGAGGACAGGAACTGCTAGCCTATGTTATGTCAGTACTAAGTTTATTATAATTGGTTATAAAATGTGAATAATCCACCTAGGTCCTAGCTCTGCCCCTTAGGAGCATAATGCATGATTTGTGAATGTGTAAGTGATGATAGTTTATGGCTAATAGTTGCCCCTTTTTTTTGGCAGATGGAAAGGGTACTTTTCCCCTTGTTATGGTTGGCGGTGTTCTTGAAGCAAATAGGCGGTGGGATATAGGAAAAGAAGTCATAAACCGCGTCTCTAAAAACTTTCCTGGGTTACAGTCCATTAGACCTCAGGTCAGCTTAACGTTCTATTTTCTTGTTTATCTTAATTAATGCACCAAGGAAAAAACACATGGTGGTTAAACATGTTGGGAAAGAGGTGCATAAAAATCAGATCTTATTTCCCAGTGACTTATATGACTTGAAATGCTCCTTTCTGGTTGCAATTTGCAAGAGAAAGGGTAGTGATTAACTTATATGACTTGACATGCTCCTTTCTGGTTTCAATTTGCAAGAGAAAGGGTAGTGATTATTGTCTTTCTTTTTAGTTCTAAGTGGTGGATAAAAGCAAAAATCTATCCTACAAGCTTTCCAAGCAGGAAACTGGGGAGCATCAGTAGGATTTACGTGATGTCTTGAAAGTAATGGTAAAATAATTATCCCAATATTTGGTAGAGATGTTTCAACTCATGCACCCCTTGCACACTATATTTGAGATAAAGCCAACAAACATCGTGCTCTTCATTTCTCCATACGCAGCACAATTCAATTCCATGAATTATTTATATCCAGTGCTCTCTTACCTTTGGACAATTGCTTCGTATAACCATTTCTAATTTCATTGCACTCGAACTTTATTAGATCACCATTTCTATTGTGACTGATTGACCTCCCCATTGGTGTGATCAGCAATCTCTACAATTTCTATTGGACACATTTATAAAACAAAAGTCTGCGATGTTCAAGTAATCTCATTATAGAGATACTTTATAAACCACTTAACTCTTATATTAAAGACCGAAGTAGCATATTTTAATAAATCTTCTCTCTTCTATTCTCACATGCGTCCTTTTAATCTCCTGTGCAACACCAGGTTGAGCCTGCGGTTGGTGCAGCATGGCTAGCGTGGAATTCTTTCATGAAAGAATATCACAAGGAAATATGCAGAAGCTGACAAAGGATGGAATGATGAAGAGAAAAAGGGGGGGAAAGGTAGGTGATGTATGACCACTCAATATTGTTGATTAATGAAGTAGATAACAGTGCCAAATTTATGCTGAAATAAACGGGCTTTGCATATAGTGTGTGTGGCTTAAGTATTTGCCTAAGCACTTGTCAGGCTCACTTTTGCCTCTTCTTACTTCCTATTATTGGGATAAGTAACTTGAACATTTTATATGATGTAAATACTTCTTTGAAATGGAGTAAACAGGTTCGAGTCACTGAATAGCTCTGTTGCGTTTGTGCTGTACTATGTTGTTGCATAAAAGGTAGTGAGTTGGTGTCACGGGTGAAATAGAATGTGGATACAGGTCGAGAGTTTTATAATGCCAAAAGAAAAAAGTTTGAGTTGAGCCAAAATTAAGTTAAAAATCCTATCAAGCAAAATTAACCTGATTTAGGTTCATGAAAGCTTATATTGTGTGTGATTTTGTGTCAAGTTTATACAAACATGAGGTGAAAATTGCCCCCGGAGGGTACGAAGAGGAATTGGTAAGGATGAAATTCATATTCGCAGAAACAGTAGTAGAATATCAGCTATCTGGTTTTATACAATGCGTTGCCCTTGCAATAATATACAAAGGGCTTAACAACACTATAGAAAATTATCCACACAACAAAAAAATCGCAATAGGTCATGGTGTTAGCGCTACTATAGGGTTTAAAAGTGACTCCCAAGTAATTTACATCAAGGACACCAAAAGCAGCCTGAATGGATGAAAACAACTTTTGTATTATAACAGAAAAGCTATTGCTCAAACGTCTCTAGATAATCGTTGTAAATAGCGAATGGCACCCGGCAAAAGAAATTTTTCGAGGGCCGTAAAAAGTTGTGCTGAATTATTAAGCCCAGCTGGTTGATATTCGGAACCAAAAACGGGTGCAATCAATTTATAACTATCGTGAAAATAAGTTTAGCAACAAGGGTATATTATGTATACCACCTACCCCAACTCCAAGTCTCTAAGTAAATTCTAGAGAGAGAGAATAAAAAAGAATGAAAGAATAAAAGAAGCTTCCAGTCATTCCCTCTCTTAAGAATTTACATAAAATTTATACTTCAAAGGATTCCTACAAGGGTAATTCAAGGGCATGGACATCAATCTCAGCAGAGTCCTGCTTCAAGTTTCCATTACAATCTTCAGTATACAATAAGGCCAAAAATCTAACTGATCCTCAATTTATTACAGAAAATCAACTTAGCGACATTTTTATTACATAAACTCGGTAACATTGAATTCAGTTACTCATTTTAGGAACCACCAAAAAAAGCACCAGGACGAAAGAGGGTAACGATAAACATATTAATGATGATAGAAAATACCTATTACCAATCAATTAGCTAGCCCATGATAGTTTTCTACTATATGGTAGAAGTCACATCGTATAAACAGAAGAGCACCCTACCCTTTCGTATATATTTTAATCTGCTCCCGTCAACTGCTAGAAGGAATTTAAGCTGGAATTACTATACCCCATGAAGTTGACTCTTCAAATTAAATTTAGAGGTGCTTCATGCAGTAAACCGCAAAAAAGAAAGACAATGAGCCAAACAAATCCAGAGAGGCTTTGCTGGAACTTGTAGGCAACAGCTCCCTGCCTAAACAAATATAGTGATCCCTATGACATAATCTCATGCATCCTTTGTAACATGTGGGGAGAAAGCCTAGATGCCTGAAATTTCACAGTAAATGACAGCAATTAAAACTCTGAAAGAAGCTAAAGCTAAGAATCGCAGAAGGGCACTTACCAAAAAATCAGAAGGGCCTTCTCCCACTGTTCTGATCATTATTCTGGTCATTACCAAAACCACTACTACCATGAGAATCACCAAAAGCATTCCTTTGGTTTGAATACCTGTCACCAAATCCACTAGATTGACCCGAGCCAAAACCACCAGGACGATCCGAACCACCAAATCTAGTGCCACCACTTGGACGACTAAATCCAAATCCTCCAGTGCTCCCTGACCGATCTACGCTAGATCTGCCAAAGCCACCAAAGGAACCATAACCAGAGCTTTCACCTGAAGAATTACCAAATGATCCCCCAAACCCACTCCGTGGTTGACTTGATCCAACGCCACCAAAACGACCAGAATTAGGTCCACCATACCTTCCCCTCTCATCAGAATTACCAAAGCTGGAGCGGCCAAATCCAGAACTACGGCCAAAACCTGAATCACCAAATCTACGATCCTGCATACCTCCAGAATTGCTAAATCGACCACCACCCATGCTATTAAACATGCCTACTGATTCACCTTCAACAGTAATTCTCGGTAGCTGATGAACAAGGATATTAGAATAAGAAACAATAAGTTAATGAAAGTACATAATTAAAATGTAAACTAAAAAAATTGAAGCATAGAAGCGACAAACTGCTAATAGTACAAAAGATTTACACAAACAAAAGTGTCTAACAAAGGACTCAATTTGACTGCTAATACAAATTCAATAAATTAAAAAAATCAAAGCATGCCTGAAACTTTAGGTTGCCTTTTGTTTTAGATTACAAAGGAGGCACAAGGCCTGGTAACAAGTGAGAAAGGTATGGGGCAAGGCTCGATCCCATATACATTGAAATCCCCAGCTCTATGTCTAAAGGAAATGCCACTCGAGCCAACACTTGCATGCAACCGATACCTGTTTGTTTATTACCATTTCCCCAAAATGTTTCTACTTCCTGATAGATAAATTCATTGGAATGAAAGAGCAGCTCCCACTTACTGACTATTAAGTAGAGATTATATGATATTCAGTCTTCTCACAGTACTCAACTCACAACCCATCCTAAGTAATCATCTCTATAACATCTGCAGAGTTAACATTCCCAAACATCTCATGGCATTTTTGAAAGCAAGTTCCTGTACAATAACCCATAAATTCCTTTTATCTCTCAGAAATCTTTAAAGCCGAGAAATTTCCTCAGCAAACAAATTATCAATACGTTAAGAACTTTGAATATATTAGATTTTCAGCAACTTTATTTCATCAAGACTTTGTAATTGGCACATACTTTTAGAGAAAACCTTAATCACACATTAAATAATGTCTTCCAACTTAAGTGAGGAGTGTCCACAAGGGCGCAGCCAACTCCAAGTACTCTTAACTTGGAGGTCTTGGGTTCAAATTCCATGGTGAATAGTCTAGTCTACCTCCCCAAAACCTCATTTCTTTAAACACCCCCCCCCACCATTGGGGAAAAAACACAGGAAAAAAGCAAAGGCAGTCAGCTAGCTTAAATGTTGGCAGACCAGAAAAAGAATGATAAACTAAGAACAACTTCAAGTAAAGAAGATTGAAGAATGGAAATGAAAAGGATGCAAAGAGATCACATCAGAAAATCTGCAGCCAACATCACGCTCAATAATCTTGACAGCTCTGGTCTGATCTTGAGAATAAATAAGGATGGCAGTTCCTTTCTTCCCAGCTCGACCTGTCCGTCCCGATCGATGAACAAATATCTCTGAATTATTGGGAAGATCAAAATGTATTACCTGTGAGGAGTGTCAGTTACAACACAGGCATATCATTGAGTGGATAACATAAAAGCACTGCATGCAGCACGCAAGCCATTAATATCCCAACTTCTTAAGGACAGAGAAAAACAATAAAGAAACTAAGCATTAGTTTGACTCAGCACCCTTTTTTCCGCAAAGCCTGACTCCTCCTCCAAACACCGTGCCAAGCACATTGCCAATATATATTTAAATTTTATGTTTTAAGAAGCAAAGTTAATAGTCAAGGGAAAACATCATATAGAAAATACAACAGCATCCAGAGTGCCTCAAACAAAAGGTAAAAGGGATGTGATAGAATTAAATAGAACAAAGATAGTAAAACAGAACTCACAAGGTCAACATTTGGTATGTCAAGCCCACGTGAAGCAACATCAGTGGCTACTAAAACATTGAAATGGCCTTCTCTAAAGCCAGAAAGAGTTCTTTCCCTCTGAGCTTGTGAGATATCTCCATGCAAGGCCTCACACCTAAGGCTTCTTGACATGGAATATGATAGTCGATCAGCATCACGTTTCGTTTGGGTGAAAACAATACACTTTCCTCCTTTTGCGTGTTCCTACGAAAGGAAAATGTTCAGGACCAAAAAAAATGGAAAATCTAGCCATTGAATTCATTTTCTAGCATCTATCCTTTGCAGAAATGCTCCAGAACACTAGAATGCTTTCATTTTCAGCGATATAATTAAAATATAATAAAATTAAGAGTTAAGAAGTTGGATCAAATAAAATAACAACAATGATAATAACCAATAATTATGAAGTAGGAAAAATAATAGTATCAGGAGTCATACAGTTACTAGAGTTTCAATAATTCCTGCTTTTCCATACATATCTGAGGCAATTGAGTATAACGTAATTCCATCTGCCAACTTCTGATCAGAATCTCCAACCTACAGCACCAAATAAGTCCATAATAACCTCTGAACCAACCAATCATAAGAATTAGACAATCATGAATTCTAATAGCTAAACACATAAACATTGAAACTTATAGATTCATCAAGAATGAGAACACGTGGGTTGAAAGCAACATATACATGCACAGCATAGTATTACAAACACTTTTTATATAATATAATAACTCAAAAAGTTTTGCCCAAGAAGTAACAAGACACTATGGTTTATATGCCGCACAGCTTTAGAGTCTAGAAACTTTGCTGGGTTACTTTTTTATCACGGGAGAAGAGAAGAGGGACAACAGTCTATACTGTTAGAGATTTGAGCCATTCCAAAAAATAGAGAAACTGAAGTGAAGAATAACACAAATCCAATTAGCTAAATGAACTTAACAAATTGGAATATTAGAAATGATGGAAATCTTACTCCAGGAGCCAACAATAGAAATGCATACTCACAAGATCAATGGTTAATGGATCATTTAAGTAATTGCGAGAAATCTGCCTTATCCAAGATGGCATTGTTGCTGAGAACATAAGAGTTTGGCGTTTGGGAGGCAACCTCTCCAAGATTTTTTCAACATCTTCCTGAAAGCCAACTTGAAGCATCTGATCAGCTTCATCAAGAACAACAAACTGAATGTCCTTCAAATTTAGAGCACCTCTATTAAGAAGATCAATAATTCGACCAGGTGTGCCAACTGCAATATCAACACCATAGTCAAGCTGCCTCATTTGGCGGGAAATGGGTGTTCCCCCATAAACACAAATTGTATCCAAATTAGGTGCTGACTCAGCGAATTCCTTTTCAACCTGCCGAGCAAGTTCTCTAGTTGGAGCCAAAACCAAAGCAAGAGGATCCCTTCCTCGTCTGCATCATCAGACACACAAAAATGCATATTTTAAAAATGAATCAAAATCTTCCACCACCCATAACTCAGTAGCCCAGACTCATACATTGCCTAATCCAACTTAAAACAGAAAAACACGGAACATAGAATTGAGCAAAAGTAAGAAAAGTTTTGTGGAGTGAACCAACCCATGCTTAGCATTATACTGAATGATCTTGTCCATAAGAGGGATCCCAAAAGCAAGAGTTTTCCCAGTTCCTGTTCTAGCTCGACCAATCATATCACAACCTTGCATGGCAGGTTCCAGTACAGCTCTCTACATATCAAGAAAAGCTTATTAACGATTCCCCTGAACTTATTTCGATCAGGAATAGGAGCTACGATTGATAGATAATCTCAACAGAGACATAATATAACTGAATTAAAACAAATAATTATACAGCTTACTACAGCATAACTCCCAAATGAATAACATAAAAATGACCTAAATCGTCGCTCGACCCAATGTTTATGCAATTGAAACGTACCTGTATCGGGAAGAGCTTCGATATGCCTCTCTTGGCCAAAGCAGAGACAATATCCTGAGAAATACCGAGCTTCGCTATATCAAGGCCATCATCATTGTTTCCCTTGGGCCCTTCTTCGAAGGGGTAATCATCAACAGCATACTCGGCACGAGAAACCAACGACGCCCGGAAATTCAACGGCCCCGCTTGTGAATGAAATGCACTTGACTTGAACCCACCGGAACCGAACAAGTTGGAGGAGGATGGCCGAAGCTCACTACCAGCAACCGCACCATAGCCGGAGACTGATAAGGTGAGGTGATGCTGATACTGGATCAACGTGGAGGCGGCGAAAGCGCGCCTTGAGACTAAGGAACAAGATCTTCTGAAAATTGTACTAAGCATGGTGGCTTCGGAGATCGAAGGAAGGGAGAGAAGGAAATGGGATTCGCAGAGATGGCGAAGAGAGAACCCTGGGATTTATTAGAACAAAGGGTTGTTGTTATAGGGTTTATGGAAATGGAGCGGGAGGCAAATCGGGGAGACAAAAGGGTTTATCGACCTGTGACATGTAATTATTTCTTTGGTATGTAAGAATATTATTTTATGATAATTTTAATTATAATATTTAAAAAAATATTTTAATTTTTAAAGTTTTATATTTATATTTAAAGTTTTATTTAATATTAATATAAAAAAAATATTTTATTTTTATAGTCTAACTTTTTTTAAAAAATTTATATAAAAAAATCTATGGGGAGCTGATTTTGAGGGAATGATCCTGTGTGTTCATTTCATGGTGAGCGCGTGATAAGCTCCCATATAGCTCCCTAAGGAGATATTTTCATTTTTAATATGTTAAATGGTTTTTTTGGATAAAAATATTAATTATATATATAATAAAGAAGCGTATGTGCTAAAGTTGTTACAGAAGATTTGGAAAATGGAGAGGTAATAAAACATCAACTTTGTGCGTTCATTTCTTGGCGAGTGCATTATGATTAGCTACCATATATAGTTCCTAGATAGATATTTTCATTTTAATACAATTTTTTTATAAGTTATAAATAATTAAATTAATTAAATTAAAAATTAGTTAATATTAGTTAAAAAAAAGTATAAAGATACAAAAAAAATGTAACTTAGCTTTTAAAAACAGAATAAGTGGAAGAGAATAAGTAAATAATTAATTGGGACAAAAATAAAACGTGATATCAAGAATTTAACAGGCTATTACTTTCTCTTATAAACAAAAGCAAGTCATTTTTAATAAAATCCTCTTATAAATACCATAGTGGAAGAGAGGAATGTTAAGGATATTATATTATAGTTTTCATATAAAGCATGGCAGGTCTTATGTTGCAAACTGGTTAAAATACTTACTCGTCTCTTTCAAAACATAATTTACAAAAATCATTGATAATGGCATATAACGCTAAGACAGTTGTCGCATGAGAAAACCAAAGGCCAAGACATGATCTATTATTGGTTAAGAAATTCATTATTTACAAATATTAAATATTATACTACGGCTTATATAGTACTGAAAATGACGTAAGATGGTAAAACCTCTATTGTCATGATAATATAAATAATTTTTTGCAACAATACAAATTAGATTAATAACTGTTTTTTTTTATTTTTTCTTAAAATTATTTCATTTATTTACGTAAAACCTCTATTTTATTTATTGTTCATCTAATTTACCGGAGTTTTACTCTGACTACATCCGAATTCAACCCGCATCGCGCACTTGGCTATGGTAGGTGAGTCTCTTAATAAAAATTTTCTGCATACATCAAGGCTCAGAGTTAAGACCTCACTTAAGAAATATCAAATCACTTACTACTCAAATTAATCTCCATTAATCTTTTATTAGTTGAACATATGAACAATAGGTTAAACAAATAACACTAAACTATGGCATGCCTTTTACAGAACAGGCCTTTATTTTATCCACTTATATTACAAGGCCATTACAAAGTACTACGCCCAATCTACTTATACGATGAGCCCATTACAGAGTACCCAGCCCAATTTATAAATTGTTTGGGCCAGATGAAAAATCACACACCTATCCACAACAAATGAAATATAGAAAACGCTTCATATTCTATTATTAAAAAATATCATTTTATTATAATTCTAATCACAATATTTAAAAAATATTATAACTATTGGGTATCTAAGTTTATACCTGAGGGTAATAGATAATTCGCCTTACTTGATATTGGTATTACCTAAGAGGAAGAGAAATTTCGTACTGCTTTTAAATTGTGAGTGAGCTCAATCTTTTTTTAAAAATTTTTATAACAAAAAAAAATATAGAAAATAATGTACCATAGGGCTCGTATCCACAAAGACAAAGATATTAGTTTGATTTATGTTGCTATCGTATCGGCCTTTTTAGTATGTAATCTCGTAAATTTTCTATAAATATTCTTTAAGCCTATGATTATATTCTGGCTTTAGTGGGGGATTGATGCCTAACATATCTAAACTTGTTTGTACAGAAATAAGAAAATGAGTTAAAAAAAACAAAAAATATAAGAGACGAATGTAACAAAAAAGGAAATGTCGAAAATGAAATAGCTATGAAAAAAAAAATCTTGAGTTAAAAACCTACTTCAGTTATATATATATTACTCAACAAAAATAATTTTTAACTGGCGGTTAAAATATAGCATATTGACTCTATTAAAAGTAAATATCGAAGAGATAATAATATGGTAAACAAAAATTTGAATCCCAAAATAAGCGTCTATATTTCTTTTTTACCGAGGAACAAAAATTTGAATACTGAGGAGATGTGAGAAACTTGAGACTTTTTTACCGTCTGCCTCACTTTACGAGATCAAATTTTCTTTCCCTGTGTAACTTCTTCATTATTCATTGAAGCAAGTGTTTCAACTTTTGATTTTGGTTTAGATTTTGGAAATTAACAGTATTTCTAGTTTATACGCAAAAGTGATGGTTAAACCTAAAAAAAAAAATACATTTTTATAATGAATTAGAAGGCGTTTGTCGCGTGCTTCTTCATTTTTACGTAATATATGAAATTTAAGTTTGAGCTTCTGTTCATGCTAAAATGTCTTTATAAAAAAATTTAATTAGATTTAACAATATCTAAATTTAAAAAATATTTTATATCTAAAATTAAAATTAATTTTATAATTAAATCTTATATTTAAAATATAAAGAGTACTAGATATATTTGATTTTTTTTAAAGATGGTCCTAATGTTATATTTATAGGGTTAATTATAAAGTGGTATTGTATCATAAAATATTTATTCAGACTTGTGCCTACATGACTCTCTTTCAAAATCAAAGTTGGAAAATCGAAGCAAACGAAGAAATTCACTAGTTCTCTTCTTCTTGCTTTCTGTGTCTGATGGGACTGTGACTGATCTTTATTCAGTTTCCCACTGACCAGGGCTTTTTTAATTTTTTTTTTTAATTTTTGCAGGGATCACTGACCATCCAGTACGTTTAAAGTGTATGAACATTGAACCACGCAGTTACGAATATTTTTAGCTTTCAGAATGTTATCGTTGCTTTCCCATAATATAGATTTATGAATCTATATCGGGCACGTGTTTAAAGGTGTAAAATATAATATTATTATTTGAACTCTGAATGGTTTAAATTTCATTATTTTGTATTTTAAAAATTGTAGTCCAGTCAAATAAAATGTATATTCTGTTCATCGATCGCCGAACTCACTGTCTTCTTGATCTATCTATTGGTGGGAATTGGGGTGCAAAGTTATATTAGACTGTTGGAATTTCAGTATTCGATTTTCGGTTTTTCTTAAAAAAAATGTAGTGAATAATATAAGAATTTATTAGTTGTGACTTGGGATATGTCTTTATTAATTTACTTCAAAAAATGACATTTTTATTTACGTTTTTTTTAGAATATATAAACTGAAGCATTGGAGAAAATGATTCTCAAATGATTGGCTTTCATATTAGCTTGATTAATGTGGTGACATGCAAAAAGAATAAATCTCAATAAAAGTACTCCTTTTAAACTTTTAATAATTAAATTATTTATATATAACTATACAATAATTCTATAAAAAAATATTATAATAATTAGAGAGATAAAGTAAATTGAGATATTATATTTATGATTAAAATAAATTTCTTCTCTTTTCAATAAAGATTAAAATAAACTGTTAAACTATTTTTTTATTTAAGATTATAGAAAAAAAATTCTTAAAAATGTGATAGGTTAAACTTGGAGTTGTAGGTATGACTTGCAAAAAAAGAGAAACAAGATGAGATGCCGTAAGTGCTTGTTTAGATTTATTTTTAATAAACACATTGATATAAGTAGTAAAATTACGTTTGAAATGTCAGTTTGAGATTTTAAATTATCCAACCCAAACACACATACTAAGGCCACGTTTAGTACGTAGCATTAAGAAGGTTGAGATTGGTATTGGTATTGGGATTGGATATTTTAATATGTTTGGTATAATGGACTAAACAATACTTGAGATTGCCCAATGCCACTTAGATGGGATTGTCCAATACCACTATCCCCCCTAGTATTCTCCAATCCCACTCTCAATTCCAAGCCCATTCCCTATCCCAAGCCTATTCCCTATCCATCAAAATGAAAGTCAGTATACCAAACATGACCTAAGGGTGTGGGACAATAACGTGGTTTCAGATTCATGGCAGGCCACAACGTAACAAATTAGTACACGCACAAACGTATAGGCATTGGAACAGTAATATGGAGTTGTACGAGTCTTCTAAGAGTACTTTGTTTTCAGTGTATTATTGCATGAAATGTTGGGTCCCTTCATAAGCCAACATAGAGGATTTTCCCAATAACAAATGGGACCAAATGTTATATATGGTACATCCTCGTAGACTTGTTTTCAAGAGAGTATGTATATATTTGTATATTTCTCTATCATATTTCTCTTTTCTCGTTTTTTTTTATAATAGCACAATTTTAAGTAGATTTAACACCGTTCTCTACCAAATCTAAGTCATAGTCTCATAGCTCATATAGTATTTATAAGGGACTTATGAAATTATATATCAAATGAGTATTTACAATAATAAAAAAAAATTGAACTTGTATTACTATAAAATATAAATTTATTTTTTACTATATGAATTAACACACTAGCTAACACGTGTAAGGTTTTAGGCCAAATACAATCTTACGAGTACTTTTGATTAGTTGGATCTAAGTCTATTGTGATTGTAGTGAATCTAGAGATGCATAAGTGGGGTGGAAACTTAAAATAATCAAAACTTGAGGGCTACAATTTATAAAGGATGGTGAGATACTGAGATTCATGGGAGGGCCCACTTAAATTTGTACTAAAATGTATTAGAGTTAATGGCACTATGGCAGTGTGATGATACCAATCCAAAGGAAAGGCGATATGGGAAGCAGAAGAAAAAGCAATTACCACGAATCATTACATGAAGTTTATTTAACCTTCCGTTTTAGTTTTCTATCAATCAAATTAAAAGTTAAAGCAATTATTGTTGACCCTACCATAATTCATTGCCCAAAATTGAATTGACATTTTAAAAATAATAAAAAAACAAATGAGAAATCAGAAAGGGAAGTACTCAATAACGTAGGTAGTAGGATAGTAATATAAAAAAGTCTTTTAATTCTTTTTGTTTAGATGTCAACTTAGTTTATCAGAACTTTATCCTCACTATATTCAGATTTGACCCACATCGCGCATCTGATTATGGTAGGTGAGTCTTCTAACATGAATTTTATGTATACGTCAAAATTTAAACTTGAGACATCGCTTAAGCGATACCGAACTGTTTACCACTCAAACCACCTCCTGTTGATAAAATTTTTTTAATTCTCGATGAGTTGTTATTATACTTAAAAAATAGTCTGTTTTGAGATACCAGGAAAAAAGCAAAGGATCTCAACATGTTCTCTTAAAAAGAAGAATGAATGAATGAATCGCCTTTGCTTTCTTTTTCCTTTTCCTTTTTTTCATGTTTCAAGGCGCCAAGTGATAAATAAATATAACATTTTTTCTTTGAAAAAAATAAGTTGCTAATTTTTTATTTTTAAAAAAAAATGGTTAACATTGATCAACCAAGCATAAACTATTTTATAATTGATCTAATATTTTAAAATATATTTTTAGGTAATTTTTTCTCACTAAAATATTTTATGATACAATTTTACCCTTAACAATTTAGAGTAATAGATATGCTGAAAAAATATTTTAAGCTGCTGGATGAATTATTAAAATACAAAATAATTTATGATACTAAACACACCTGAAAAAATATCTCGGATGCTGATTTCACTCTTTTGAAAAATAGATATTTTGTTAGAACACTATTAATTAATAATAGATACTATTTATTAGTATAAGTTTGTTATGAACATAAATTCAAAGGAAATACTCAATCCCCTAAATGAACACTAAACTTTCAATCAAAGAGCTAATATTATCAACACAAGTATATAGAGAAAACCTAATTCTAAAAGAAGCATGTGAATGGAGAATTCTTTAACCTTATAAATCACATTTATGAGGTTATAACGTGGAGACTCATAACAAAGTTTTAATAGAGTAATAATTTAACCTAATACTCCCTCTTTTTTTTAATATACAACCTGATTGATTTTTTATATAAGTTAAATAAGTAAAATTAATTAATTAATTATAATTAATTGATTAATTTAAGTGGATTAATGAGTATATAATATGAATTCATCTTGAGAAAAGTTAAATTTAATCATAATTAATAACTTTATTTACTTATCTAAAAAAATTAATAGAGTCTTATATTAATTAATAGAGTTAATGATTAATTAAATAATTGAGAAATAGAAAAAAAAAGTATTTAAAAAGAAAATTGGCGTTTATGGGCTGACCTAGGGCTAAGTCGATTTGATTCTGATGTCCTCGTTATTCCACTATAAATGATATGAACTGTCTCTTTCAAATTACTTCTAATATCATATCTGTGAGTTGGCCACCATATATTCTCTTGTATTTTATATTAATTTACTCTATCTTTACTGTTTTTGTCTATGTTATCTCCACTGTCCTACCACTATTTCCCTATTTTCACTACTTTATACATATTTTTGTCACTACTTTATCTTAAAAAACAATATTTAAAAAATTAACTATGTTATCTGTATGAGAGATGGTAAAAAAAATAAAGTATCATTATACTATTTTTCAATAATATCTAGTACATTAATTTTATTTATAATATATATAATATTTTAATATTATTTTTTTGATATATTTAGTAATATTATTTATTAGTTATATCTAATATTTTTATTTTATTTATTATTTAGGGTACTGATATACTATAAATAAGATTAGATATATTGAAAATATCAAAAAAATAATACTAGGATATTGGTAGATGTACTATAAATAAAATTAGTTTGTTGGATATAACTATCAAAATATTCATATAATCTATAAATTCCAATTCAAGATCTCAAAATAACATAATCAATGTGATATGTTAAGTTATCAGAAACTAGTTTGAGATTAAATTTTGTAATGAAATTATTTAAATGTTTTTAGTTGTCATTATTGTCATTTAATAAATTAAAACTGTAACTTATTAAATTGTTATTAATATTTTAATTGTTGTTGTAATTTAATAAATTAAAATTATTATTTATTAAATTATTGTTCTCATGTCATTTTTTTTGCTGTTCATATTCTAACTTAGTTTTACTACAAAATTCAAGCATCTACTAGTCCTATGGACTTTACAATGATCAAGGCATTTCATAGTTTTGAATTGAATTTTCTAGATTTATATGTATTTTCATATTTTCCTCATAAATTTTTTTTATAAAAAAATAAATACCAAGGTTATACTTGAACCAGAGGATTTATCCGTGTTAGTCATATTTTTATAATATATATAATTCAAGTATTTATTTAAGAAAATAATTTATTTTTTTGGTGAGATAATGGAACAGTGTTGATTTGGTCAGCACTGTGGCATTCAGCGGAGTGGCAGAAACAATAAGTTTGTACTATGTAACAGATCTGTTCCCATAACACACATCACTGGCCACAATCAGTTAGCAGTATATGTGACTTTCCAAACCACACCCCTTGCCTTCGAATTTTTCATGGAACTTTCTTAAGTTCATTCTCAAGTACATTGGATGACAATGATTGACGTTTTAAATCGCTATATTAATTATTATTTTATTTATCTGAAAAATCACATTAATATACTAATTAATAAAATATACAATAATTAAGTCCCAAATATTAAATAACCAAACATGCTACTTGTCTTATTGTAACATATATCTAATTAGAAAGTGAATATTAATTATGGATATAAGATTTTTTTCTACATTTATTAATTTTTTAAAATTATCACTATTAATATTTACAAAAAAATAATTAAGTAAAAAAGGAGTAAGGGGAGTTAATAAAAATAATTATGATATTTTAATAAAAATATATTATATTAATTTAATTAATTTTTTTAATTTAATTAAATTAATTAAATAGATTATATATTAAATACTATATGAATATTTGTTTATTATACAAGATTTAGGAAATAAGTCGAGGACTATAAAGTAAAGGAATTTTTTTTATCATTTTTAGAATTTGTAGAATTTCCTAAATTTTATCATTTTACATAATCTTCTTCATTTCATTCTGCACTACCCGTGCAATTTTGTAAATAAAATTTCATAAGATTTATAAATTTTAAAATTAACATATTAAAATAAGGATTCAATTCAAATAAAATAAATTATAGGCATCTGATTTAAAATTAAGATAAATTATATGGATTTCTAAATTAATTTTTGTAGAATAAAATGGATTTCCTGAAAATATTCTAGCTATATTATGAATTTGGCAATTGAAATTGAAATTGGACGCGTTCATAAGCTTAAATTTATTGAATCCTGAAGGACTGGTCCCCAAGTCAAAGAAATAGTATGTCCTTTACTTTGAATTTCTTTTCTGGCAGTCACGCCTAAGAAAAATTATTGCCTTATGCGTATAAAGTTACATTTTCTTTTCCTTTTTTTTTAATTACCATATTAAAACCCATGAATACTTGTAATATTTTTGCCCTACACATATTTATTAGTAATCATAACATCAGAAGGTATTTGAACATGCATCTCCATGAGTTATCATTCCATTATACTCATGCACAAATTGGAGGCACAATCATCTAGTTTGAATTTTGCTATGACTTTTGTATGTGACAAGTGAACTTCACATACTTAAATAAGTGTATTTCTATAGTTAATAAGTAATAAAATTAATAAATATGATATGCTCTTTATTTGGATCAAATTATATATAATATAAATTTAAGAAAATAATTCCGTATGAACCTATACTTTTTTTTTAATTTTTAATTTAGTATCTATGCTATTTTCTCTCTTATTAAATCATTTAATTTTGTTCTATTAGTACTATGGAATTTTTTATATAATTATTACTCACTTTCTTTCTAGCAAGAAAGAGCCATCTCAAAAAGCGACAGAAACAAACGTCCTAAAGCAAAACAATTTGTTGGCGGATCGGTCTGTGGTTTATACATTTATATCCATTATCCACACACTGCTTTTGCTTTTGCATTTTTTCTCATGGTAATTTCTTTGGATATAGATATATGATACTCTTATTACTATATTTAATATATAATCTATTTAATTAATTTAATTAAATTAAAAATATTAGTTAAATTATTTAATATAGCATGATTTTTTCATAACACTCTAAACATCTTTTTTAACTTTTTCTATTTATTTTTTACTTAATTATTGTTAAGAGAATATTAATAGTTAATAGGGATAATTTGAGAAAAAATTAATAAATATAAAAAATATATCTTATATCTAGGATAAATATTAACTTTTCAATTAGTTCCTATATTAAAAATAAAAAAATATAAAATTATTAGATTATATTTAAATATTATTTACTCTAATTAAAAATAGTTCTCTTATAGACATTTTTTGTTGGCGTACACTTATCTCGTTTTGTAGTTATAACCCCTTCCTTGGTCTAATTACAAGACATTTTTCTCAAAAAAAAAATCGGTGGAAAATCTACACACGTGTAAAGACATGCAATATTTTGCATCTTTCTTACATTATCCAAACTTATCATGGAAGGCTTAAATCTTATTTTTTTCCCAATGACAATTTAAAATTATATATTTGAAAAGATAAATGATACGAGTTAAGTAACATATAGTATTTCGAAGTATTTTTTTAATAATATCATTATCATAAATTAATTTTTAGTATATTCTAAAATATTTTTTAATAATGTTCAATATTATAAAATATTTTTTAATACAATTTTACTATTAAAGTGTTTTTCTCAATAACAACAAGAAATAATAATATTATAGTATGCTATATGCATACAAAATTATTTTAAAATATTAAATGTGACTAGAAAAATAATTTAAAATGTTAGATACTCTAAAATTTTTTTTAAAATAGGGATTACTCTTCTGTGTAATGTACTCTTTTTTTTATTAATATCATGTTGCCTATTGTAAAAAAATGATCCATCTAGGAGAAACGTGCACACCCTTAAAATGATTCACAATGTTAATAGTTCGGTCATTATTTGATGATAGTCCATATATATAACTCGAAAGTTTGAAAAAATAAATTGTCAAATTTCCAAATTTAAAAGACACCCTTTGCATTGCAATTTTATAATTATAATACTATCATGTTTAAACTTACTTTGAAAGATTGGAGTGCCACAAAAAGGTTTAGGGATTGATGAAAGAAATGAAGAGTGAGGAGGGAGATGAAGCAGTGTCTCGTAAAAAAGATAAAAAAGCGAGGGTCATTGGATGCCCCTACCTGCGCTGCTCCTTCTTCTACCTTTGCTCTCTTCACTCTCCATTACAAGAACATCTCTCTCTCTGTATATTCTTCGCATCTCAATCCTAGAACTTGAATATCCCAACAATGGCTTCTCCTTCTTCTCTAGTTTTTCTGTTCTTTCACTCCCTTCTCTGCCTCACTGCATCTTCTTCTACTTCTGGTTCATCACTTCCTCTGTTGTCTCTCAAAAGGCAAGCTTCAATCTTGGTCTCTCTCAGACAAGGTTTTCAACCTCATAATTCTTCTTCTCTTGAATCATGGCATGTCTCCAACTTTCTGTCACTTTGTTCTTGGGATGGTATCAAATGTGACCGGACCAACAGGTCTGTGATTTCCTTCGACATATCTAATTACAACTTTTCTGGGTTTCTTTCCCCTGTCATAGCCGAGCTCCGGGGACTTGTGACTGTCTCTGTTGACGGCAACAGATTTTCAGGCGAGCTTCCTCCAGAGATTCTCAAGCTGCCCGAGCTTCACTTCCTCAACATATCCAACAACATGTTCACTGGGAATCTGATTACTTGGGACTTCTCCGACACGAGTGAGCTTGAAGTTCTTGATGCTTACGACAACGACTTTAACGGCGAGCTCCCTCTTGGTGTCACCAATCTTCACAAGCTCAGGCACTTGAATTTTGGCGGGAATTACATTTCTGGTAGAATCCCTGGAGAGTATGGGAAAATGGTGGGCTTGAACGTTCTCTCTCTTGCTGGGAATGATCTAAGTGGTTTTATACCCAGAGAACTTGGGAATCTCACTAATTTGACCCATTTATACTTGGGATATTTCAACAAATTTGACGGTGGAATCCCAAATGAGTTTGGGAATCTTATCAATTTGGTTCATCTTGACCTTGCAAATTGCCGCTTGAATGGTACAGTTCCTTCAGAATTAGGCAAGCTTTCAAAATTAGACACACTTTTCTTGCAAACAAATCAGCTTACTGGTTCAATCCCACCTCAGATTGGCAATTTGAGCAACTTGAGATCTCTTGATTTTTCTAACAATGAGTTAATTGGAGAAATCCCATTTGAGCTCTCGAATCTCCATGAGCTAACACTCATCAACTTGTTCATCAACAAATTGCATGGTGAGATTCCTCAGTTCATCTCTGAGCTACCAAAGCTTGAAACTTTACATCTATGGAAGAACAACTTCACTGGTTCAATCCCTCCTGGGCTTGGCCAGAATGGGAAATTAATTGAACTTGATCTTTCATCAAATAAGCTTACTGGGTTAGTTCCAAAATCTCTCTGCTTTGGGAAGAAGCTCAAGATCTTAATCTTGCTCAATAATTTTCTCTTTGGATCTTTGCCTGATGATCTTGGAGAATGCTACGCACTTCAAAGAGTTCGCTTGGGTCAGAACTATTTAACAGGGAAAATACCAAATGGGTTTCTTTATCTTCCTCAACTTTTACTTCTTGAGCTGCAGAACAACTATCTCACTGGTGTTCTTCCTCAAGATTCAGCAGCAAATTCAACATCAAAACTAGAGCAGTTGAATCTCTCAAACAACCGTCTTTCGGGGTCTCTCCCGGAATCAATTGGGAATTTCCCAAATTTGCAGAATCTTCTCCTCAGTGAAAACAGATTCTCTGGAGAAATCCCACCAGATATAGGGAGGTTGAAGAATCTGTTAAAGTTGGATATGAGCAGGAACAACATATCAGGTAGTATTCCTTCAGAGATAGGGAATTGTGCTTTGCTCACTTACTTAGACTTGAGCCAGAACCAACTTTCAGGTCCTATTCCTGTTCAAATTTCCCAAATTCACATCTTAAACTACCTGAATGTCTCAAGGAACAACCTTAACCAGAGCCTCCCAAAAGAACTAGGTACCATGAAAGGGTTAACCTTAGCAGATTTCTCTCACAACAACTTCTCTGGTTCAATACCTGAAGTTGGTATGTTCACAGTCTTGAATTCAACCTTCTTTCAAGGAAACCCAAATCTATGTGGGTATGATGTAAACCCATGTGGCACTCATTCATCAAACTCACTTTCAGACTCTGATGAGAATAACAACACGAAATCCGGAGTTCCCGGGAAGTACAAGCTTCTTTTTGCACTTGCACTACTGGGATGTTCTTTCATTTTTGCAGCCTTGGCCATCATCAAAAGCCGAAAGAAGGCGAGGAGGAATTCGAACTCGTGGAAGCTCACGGCGTTTCAGAAGCTAGAATATGGAAGTCAAGACATATTGGAATGCATAAAGGAGAGCAACGTGATAGGAAGAGGAGGAGCTGGGATTGTGTACAGAGGCATCATGCCAAATGGTGAGGAGCTAGCAGTGAAAAAACTCCTAGGATTCAGCAAAGGCTCATCTCATCATGACAATGGCTTATCTGCGGAAATAAGAACACTGGGCAGGATAAGGCACAGGTACATTGTGAGATTACTAGCTTTCGTCTCCAACAGAGAGACGAATTTGCTCGTGTACGAGTACATGCCAAATGGGAGTTTGGGCGGAGTTCTTCACGGGAAGAGAGGCGAGTTCTTGAAGTGGGAAACAAGGCTTAAGATAGCCATTGAAGCAGCGAAAGGGCTTTGTTATCTTCACCATGATTGTTCACCATTGATAATTCATAGAGATGTGAAATCTAATAACATATTGTTGAATTCTGAGTTTGAGGCTCATGTTGCTGACTTTGGACTTGCCAAGTTCTTGCAAGACACTGGCACATCAGAATGCATGTCTTCCATTGCCGGCTCTTATGGCTATATTGCTCCAGGTACATATGCACTTCTTTCAATAATCTTAAAATCAATTTCTCAAGTTAGAAGCTTCTGTTAATTTCTTACAATCTACTTGGCCATTTCCTTCAAGTTCAGAACACATTGTTCTTCTAAGTAATGATTGGATTACTAACATGCATCGAGTAGAATGATTATTATTTCATCTCCAAATTTACTTCAATAATTCTAGCTTTTGTTCTTTGAGTTCAGAAGCATTATTCTCCAAGTCAAAAGTTGAGAAATTATTACTCCTCATATTTTTAATATAAAAATTAATTAATAATATTTTTTTAATAAATTAAAAAATTAAATAAGTTAATTAATTATAATTAAATCTAATTTCTTAAAATCAATTTATATTATATACTTTTTAAGTTATTAAAATTAATTAATTAACTCTTATAATAATTATAATTAATAGATTTATTTAATATATATATATATATATATATAAATATAAAGAGCTCGCTCGTTTATATTAAAAGGTAATATTTTCTATATCTGATTGATACCTACATGAAACGAGGGAAAAGACATAACATTCTTATAGTCAGTACTTCTAAAACTGAGTGACATAGGTCTATGAGTTGAAATGACATGCCAGATCATGTGTGTGTATATACATAGATGAATGGTATATGCTCCGTCTTTTCGATATGGGACCACAGAGTGGCATGTACGTAGATTCCTAGAATGGGGGTAAAGTCTCCACTACCACAAAGAAAATTTTTTTTTTCCCCTCTTCTCTTTTCTTTCATGCTAAGTGGGTGTATAAGCTTTATTTTTGCTTGCATGCCTTGAAACTATAAACCCGGATTTTATTTTATATTACTATAAGTTCAGAAACCAAATCAGAATCCCAGCACAGTCATCTTCTTTTGACTAACTTGGCAGCTATCAAAGTGCACGTTAACCCAAAAGCATATATTTCCTCACCCTAAGGTTCTCAATGGGGCTTGGCTTCATGTCTCCCGCTAAGATTCACTTTCTCAAACCCCTAGAAAAAAAGAAACATGAAATAAATTAGTGGAATAAGTTGGTTTTGTTACCTTGGAAACATTAATTGAATCTTTGTCCCTTTTTTTTTTGTTTTTTTACTATGCAGAAGTTTCACTTAGTCTTTTTTAATCAGAAAAAGCATGCCAAGTTTTGATCTTTTTTATCTTTTCACATGAGAATTTTCTTTATTATGCATTTTTCCAATGACCCTTCTTTGTTTTTGTAATGTTTTTTTTTTTTGTGATTACTTTTATAAAGTAGGGCCAAGTTAAGTTATTTTCTATCATGATGATCAAATTACTTTTTCATTCCACTTACTATTTATTTTATGTATGGAAACAGAGTATGCATACACATTGAAAGTGGATGAGAAGAGCGATGTTTATAGCTTTGGAGTGGTATTGCTAGAACTCTTAACGGGTAGAAGGCCGGTGGGCGATTTCGGAGAAGAAGGAATAGACATTGTTCAGTGGACAAAGATGCAAACCAATAACTGGAGCAAAGACAAGGTTCTAAGGATCCTTGATGAGAGGCTGCAAAATAGAATCCCTATAGATGAAGCAAAACAAGTGTTCTTTGTGGCCATGCTTTGTGTTCAAGAACACAGTGTGGAGAGACCCACCATGAGAGAAGTGGTTGAAATGCTTGTACAAGCAAAGCAGCCCAATACATTTTAAATGCAGAGGAAGAGGAAGAGGATAGTTGAATGTATACTTATGCTTTGTGTTCATTTTTCCTAACTGGTTTATGGTTTTGGTATACTAAAGCTGGAGTTTGTACAATACATTTGTTGGGATTAATGGAACTGTTTCTTTACTTACCTCTTGATCTACTAGTTTTTAAACTATGATTTTGTATTTATCTAGTTTTGACCTGATATCAGAATTGATTTCCCCCCCTCTCAACAGAAAGCTCATTTTCTCATAAAGTAAAAAAGGGGGAAATTACCCATTACTACAAGTAAGAAATTTTAATAAATAGAGGTACTAAAAAATTTACATTTAAAAGTAAAACTTGATATTTATAAGTTAAATCTAACCATTTATGTTTTAGAAGTCAAATTTTTATATTTATAAGTCAATCTGTAAGAATATTAAATTTCTTGAGACCTTTATTATTTAGTTTTCTTATTGGGATCTATAAGTAATTTTCTCAAAAATAAATTCATATAGAAGATTTATTATATTGAATTCTAGTTACACTTTTATTTTTAAAGTATCTCATGACCTTGTGATAACTGATATGTATGGAATAAAAATATATGGTCATGTATTTTATAACTTAAAAAGATTATATAGAGATTAAGAAAGACAATATTACAACCACAATTTCATGATGATAATTTAGTTGTTCAATATTATCTCGAAATTTACTTGTTTTATTTTATATTTCTCTAATATAATGTTTTAATTTCAAAACAATTAATATTTATTATCTCTATACATTTATTATTATTAGGGTTTTCGCTTCTGTTTTAATTTCATTAGAAGACGTCTTCAATGATCTCACCTGGCCATAACCTCTCTCATGTACAAAGCTCAAACACTTCATGCATCCATCGTCAAGAAGGGTCTTTAGATATCTAATCCCACGCCATATCTAATGCCCAGTAACTCTTGCGTTTCATGCCCAACACCAATGTCGTTTCACACAACACTCTTCTCTCAGGCTACTTCAGTTCTGGTTTGGTTCCGGAAGCCTTGGAAGTCTTCTCTTCCACACCCACGAAGGATTCTCGTTCATGTAACATACTCATTTCTGGGTACGTGAAAAACCAGAGAATCGAAGATGCCCTGGAGCATTTCGTGAAAATGAGGCATAATCATGTTAAGCCCGATGGGTATACGTATTCCATAGTACTACCCTTTTGCGATTTGAGTTCTGGGCATCAAGTTCATGGGTGTATGCGAATTGTGGGGTTATTGAGGATGCGAGGAAAGTGTTCGATGAAATGCCCATGAGAGAGACTTGGTTACTTGGAATGCTTTGGTTTCTTGCTACTCTAGATGTGGGTTTCGTGATTTCTGCTTGAGTTTATATAAACAAATGTGTAGAGAAGGAATTTTGGCTTATGAATTTACTCATGCAATAATTTTAAATGAAATGGCGTCTCACTTGCAACTGATGGAAGCAACGCAAGTCCACTCATGTGCAATCAAACTCAGGTTTTACTCTGATCCATTAATCGCCAATTCCTTGTGAGAGTTGTATGCAAAGTGTGGTTTAATTGACAGTGCATTGGTATTGTTTGAGGAGATTCAATATAAGGATGTGTTTGCATGGACCACAATTGTTACTGGTCTGTCACAGAGTGGACATATGGACGAAGCCATGTGGCTCTGTTATGAAATGCAATTGGCTGATGTAGAACCGAATTCCTTCACCTTTGGCGGCATGCTTGGTGCCTGCGCTGCAAGAAACACCTTGCATAGAGGAAGACAACTCCATGGTGTTGCTATAAAGTATGGATATGAAAACAATTTGCTGGTGGGGAGTGTAATTTCAGACATGTATTCTAAATGCGGTGAAATGCAGCAAGCATTCATGATGTTTCAAAGCATGCCTGAGAGAGATATAGTTGTATGGAATGGAATCATATGCTGATATGCTCAAAATGGAGAAGCAATGAAAGCCTTGAAACTTTATAACAAGATGGTGCAATTAGGACCTTCTGTTATTTTTCCAAACGATGTAACTTTTATTGGTGTGCTTAGCGCATGTAGTCACAGGGGTCTGGTACAAGAAGGTTGTCGCTACTTCAATGGCATGATTCATGAATATATGATCAAACCCAAAATTGAGCATTATATATGTATGGTTGACTTGCTTGGAAGATCAGGGCTGCTTGAGGAAGCTGAGGCTCTTCTTCTTCAAATGCCTTTCAAAGCTGATGCTGTAATGTGGAGCACACTACTGGGAGCCTGCAAGCTGCATGGAAATTTAACAATGGCGAAGCGAATTTCTGGAGATCTTCACATGGTAGGACCTTGGAATTCATCAAACTATGTGCTTCTTGCCAATTCATATGCTTTTATGGGTGAATGGAGGGAAACATTAGAGATTAGGGAAATGGGGAATTTAAAGGGATTGAAGAAGAGTTTGGGATGTAGTTGGATTGAAACTGTAGGTTACATGCACTCATTTATTTCTGGGGATAAATCACATCCCCTAATTGAAAGGGTTTATTCAGTTTTGAAGTGCATATACATTCAAATGTCTGATAAGGCACTAAAGAGTGTTTAGTTTTTTATTTTATTGGAGTAAGAAGATTAAATTCACGCCTACTACTGGGCACGCTCTGTTCCAATTTTCTTCTATCCTCCGTCCATGTCTATGTGCATATACATTAGGAATATTTTGATTGCATCTAGATTGGATTGTAATGGTTAAGTCGAACTTAATCTATTGATCCGCTTACATTAAAGAAGGAAAACACACACACTTGGTGATTTTTTTTTTATAATCCATAAGTATATTTAAGAGACTATCAAACACTATGAGATATGGCTTTTTTTTTATTGCTAAGTATAGATATCTTCTTATTGAAAGTAATCCTATTTGAAACACCAATGGATACTAAATATGTGTATTTCTCTTAGCTGGAATTTAAACCTTAGTTCATTATATTATGAGAGACTAGTCTATTTTTGCTAGATTCAACCCTTATTGGTGTTTTTTTTAATACTATATACTAAATGCTATTACTAGGTATTCAGTTTTTGGGTTCGCGACTATCTCTCTTAGTATATGTGTCTCCTCTAAGAACATTCGATATGATTATTATTATTTTTTTATACAAAAAAATTTAGGTAGATTTAGTATTGGTTCCTACTAAAAAAAAATTTAGGTATATTTGGCACCTATCTCCCTACTAAGGGAGACTTACGAGATCGCTTATCAAAAGAACCCTCACAATGATAGTAGAAATCGAACTTAAATCTTTATGATGTACGAGCTCATTCCTTAATATCTATACCAATTCTCATTTGCCAAATTTAAATAACTACATTTGTGTATATATGTTCCATTTATTATCAATAGCTTCATGGTTGTTCTTTTACTTGGATTGGGCTATATCATGTGCCTTACCCCAAAGAAGAGACTTAAATGAGTTTAACTACAAAAAATCCAGAATCTAGAACGCTAATAGGATGAAGAAATACTTTGATGAAGATTGGGCCTTTCTTAACTGATTATGATGGGCCGAAGCCTATATGAATTGAGTCCGGTGCATAATTTGGACTGAGCTATTTTTTTAGAAAAACTATTTTCTGTTTTTCTTATCACAATATCTTCAAAATCATCAGCTTTTTAAAAACAATCCGGTTGCTATCCCAAGATATCTGAGCTAAATTAAATAAAAAATTCCATTGCGATTTGACTTCTGAACTGTGGCGGGGAGAATGAATAGTCTAAACTAAGTTTTTGAGATATATTTATAAAAGGTTGAACTTTTTGGATCTATTTACGTCTCAACTCATTCTTGCCACAACCCCCCGTACAATTTAAGCAAATATTAAGCAATTTAACTATTTCTCTAAACACTCTCTCTGAGTCTAGAAGATGAGCCTCAATGATTCAACTTACTTCAACTTATATTTTAAAAAAATAATAATTATATACATATATAAAATCTCTCCCTCCCTCTCTAAATATGTCCATCTATACATATATATAATAATTTTGGCCAAAAGAATATCTATATCTACATATAATATATATATATATATATATAAAAATAGTGACAAGTTGCTCTATTTACCAATATAACTTTATTCTTAGGCTTTGTTTGATTCACCATAGGGGAGAATATGTTAGGTTAAATTAAGGGAGGGTAAGAAAAGGTAAGGGAGGTTAATGAATGATGTTTTTGTTTGGTTCAGAAAGGGAGGGGAGGGGTTAATTAAAAGTTGATAAAAATACCCTTATCTCTTTATTTAAATTTATTTATTCTTTATTTACAATATTTATATCAAAATTAATATTTTTTAATTTATAAATCTTAATTTTTTTATCTTATTTATATATATAATAAAAATAAAAAAAATAAAAAATATGTTAAAATTTTAACATTATTTTTTATTAATTTTATAATTATTATATATTTTAATATAATATATAAATAATTTATTATATTTATTAAATTTTATTATAATTTATTATACAATTAAAGAAAAAAATTAGATGTGAAAAAAATAAAAAAAAAAGGTTTGAGGGTATAATTAGAATATTAAAAAAAATTTAAGAATATTTTAGTTAAAAAGGGGATAAAATTTTCTCTCCCCTCCAAAAACCCCCACTTTTGAAAAGGAGATGAGGAAGGGAAGGGGACCACAAAAAGACAAAAAATCTCTCCTCCCCTCCATTTTTTTCAACCAAACACACTTTTTCTTTCCCTCCTCTTCCAACTAAACAAACCTTTAGACTCTGCCTATGCCATACTATGAAACCACACCAATTTGTCCAAATTACCCTAATTTTTTCGGCCACTGATCCAAATTCTCTCTCTATCTTTTGGTCTTAAATATTCCTAGTACGGCCTTTTGAGAATACTTTATGTAGGGTTATGTCAAAAAAAAAAAACCCTACTTCGGGGAACAAAAACGTCCATTTGATGTGATGCATCCGTGTTCTCCACATTCCACAGGACAGTGAGGCAGCATAAGAAGAACCCTCTTTTCTCATGGTTCGGCTCTCCAATTTCCTCTCAAAAAATAAAATAAAAATTTAAGAACCACTTTCTATTAGCCGTCCGATCCAACACCCTGAAAAGTCATCGCCAGGAGGGTCGGTCTGGTTCGTTGAAGGTTAAAAGGGTAAAAATGTCAATCTAGAGAGAGAAAGTAGAGAGCGCGCGTCTATAAACACGTTTCTCCAAACGAAAAATTTAATTTTAAAAAAACTCACTATATCTCTCATCATCCAATTTTTTTGTTCCTATCTCTCTCTAGAAAAAAATAAGGCGAAAGTCTTTTCCTTCTCTCTCCTCTCCCCTTCATCTGAACAAACTCCCCATCGTCGATTAACCCAAATCGCTTCATCGCTTTTACTCTTAAAATTCCGACGTTAACCTCGCCGCCGCTGCACTCGGCGAATCTCTGCCGTCTCCTCCGCCGCTGTTAACCATTAAAAAATCTCGCGGCGCGTCGTTAGACCCGGACGCTATTTGCATCTTGTCCTGTGATAAACACCGCCGGTGATTCAGTTTCCGGCGTCTCGCTGTCCGTGAAGGTGCGCACGATTATTAACTCGCGCACCGTTGGCCCTTGTGGTTCTTCTATTTGACCAAATTAGTGAAACCCGTGTTTTCTCTTTCTATTGATAGGAAGGTGAGCCGCTAGCTCTTCCATCATCCGCTTGTATGCTCTCCGTGAATTAGTTCATTGCGTAGTGAATTTCGTGCGAAATTAGGTCACGATCGTGTATTTAGGTCCTTTTTTGGTTGGGAATTTGGGGTTCTCTCAGTCTCGGGGGTTTTAGTGATGAGCTGCATGCACTTCCTGTCAATTTGCTTGCTGATCCGTTGTTTCCCCCCTTGGATTCTCTTTTCGCAATTCCTTTGGCTATTGAACTTGTTTTTGATCGGATGTCGATGAATTGTGCATTCCATCGTGTTAGAATTTGAGTTCGTCCAGTATGGGTTTAGTGGAATTCGTTTTTTGACCGTTGGGCACTCAATTTAAGCAGCGCTTCCTCATTTAAAATTTCAGTTCTTCTAGAAACTTGGTTTTATGCGGATTGGTCTGTTTTTGACTAGAATTTGAAGTTCAGAATGGACGTGTATCATATTCAACTTCTCGAATTAGACATAACACTTAGTTTCCAAGAGAAACATTGACTCGCTCATGAAACATTTATTTGCTTGGCTACTAGAAAAAGAGAAGCCAGCTTATGAATTGCAACCGATTGATACCCACTAATTTTGCCATTTTAAGCTGAGTATATTTGGGGGGTTGAAGTGTGAATTCATTAAACAAGCATATGATGCAATTTATTTATCACCTCTCCCTCAGGGCACGTCAAATTCTGTTTTTCTTTCTGTATTGTGATTTAATTTAATTTGCACTCATCAATAGCATACTATCATTGTGTGACTGATTGCTTGACTACTAAGGGGAAATCTTTTTGTCAATCAGGTTCTGACTTTCTGGAATTAGAAGATAACAAAAGCAACTAGTGTCATAGAACTGGCTATATTTATTTTTGTCACCATTACGGTGAGGAGATAGAAATAAAGAAGGTTGTAAGGAAGTCCCTTATGGTTTTATGGCTTTCTTCAGGAACTTTTCAAATGAAACAGTTTCACACAGTGTCCTGGAAGAAAAAGACCAAGGACAAAATGCTGATAGAATCCATAAATCAAGTGGCAATGAATGTGATGATGCATCTTCAAGTGAGAAAGAGTTTGATATGAACATGGATGCTCAGTATCATAGTGATGGTGAACCAGATGCTAGACTGCAAAATGAGGCTACAGCTGATGGGGTTGGTAACATCCAGTCTACTGGAAGTAAAACTGCTATGGTTGGAAGGTGGGGTTCAACTTTTTGGAAGGACTGTCAGCCTATGAGCCATCAGAATGGGCAGGAATATGGGCAAGAATCACAAAGCGGATCAGACTATAGAAATGCAGAAGGGGCTGAAGATAATTCATCCGATGGAAGAGGGGAAAGATTAGATTCAGAAGATGATGATGGGCAGAAAGAAGCAGGAAAAGGTCCAAGAGGCCATTCTGATGTGCCTGCTGAGGAGATGTTGTCTGATGAATATTATGAGCAGGAAGAACACAGTGATTCATTGCATTACAGGGGGATTCATCAACCAACTGGATCAAGTTCATGGCCTCAACGGATGTCTAATACGGTCAATAGTCGTGCAAATAGGAATTCTAGGATTTCAGATGTTGTTGAAGATGACGATGGTGATGATGCTAATGATAATGACGAGGGTGATGCTGATTATGAAGAAGAGGATGAAGCAGATGGTATTCTAAACGTTGTTTTTATATACTGTGATGCTATACCATGGAGTTTAATTATTGACATTAGACCGTTCTATATTTTGTTCCCCAGTTTTGATTAGTGATAAACACTTCTTATGCAGCTTTCTGATATTTTTGTTTTAATTTTTTCATGACAAATTCCTCGCAGATGATCCTGATGATGTGGACTTTGAGCCTGCAACAAGTGTTCGTTCTGCAAACAAGGTATTGTACTTCTGTTGCTATAATTATTAAATATTTCACCTTCTTTTGTTTAGCACATGGCACTTTAAAAAGTTGCAATCTGGAGGCAGCCGACCAGGATGGAATGAATATATGTCATTGCAACTGTCTTTCGTGTTTTAAATCCTTTCTACTTTCTTTGATGATTTTTGTGATATATTGACTTGGAAGATATTCCTATTGAGTTGGATTTGATGCTATTGAGTTAGACTTGATGCTGCAGAAATAAATATTGTTAGATTGGGAGAAGAAATAGGCTGAGTGCTTGATTTGGTCAAATGATTTTATTTCTTATGAGAAGAATTATCAGCTCATAGATGATGCTTGTATTCCCCCCCCCCAGAGAAATTGGATGGGTTTTTTGGAAATGAATTAATTATGGAAATTTTAGAATAGGGATAAGGGATTGAAGAGATTGCATAGCTGTAAAGGTATTGATATTTTTTTTAAATAAATCACTATGATATAATGGAATAGATGTATGCTAAGTTTTAGCTTTGAGTGAGTTGAGAGAACTTTCATTTGAACACCTCTTCTAGGAATTGATTTTGGTAAGTAGCAAAGGAGATTTTAAGAAGCTAAGGAGTCTGGTTTAGATAAGTTATGCATTCTTTCTATTGTGTCTAAGAGAGATTCTAGATTGGGTTTTTACTTTTATCTTAAGTGTGTCGTGTGTAGTTAATTTTGGAAAATGCTGACATACAATTTCAGATCCTTTGACAGTTACTTATATTAAGACTAAAGTGTAGTGGTTTTTATTTTTTAATTTTTTCCTGCAAGTGAACTTTAGTTTGCCTTTTGGCTTGAGAGCACATCTTAGTGCTTAGTTTCTGAGCTTCTGGCACAGGTAAACAAGGGAAGATTTATTTGCAGTGTGTTGTGATATGTGCTTGTATGGTGAATTTGGTTGGAGCAAGATGCTTCACTTTAGTGTTTATCCATGGACTTCTTTTAGAGTATGTATGGAATTGTGAAATGTGGATATATCTATTTTAAGGTTGGTCAAACATTGATGTTGATACAACAATTTATTTTCATAATTTATAGTCATATTACAAAATTTTATATAAGCTATTTTTGATCCACTTATATCTACTTTTCCTTTATTATCTAACCATTGAATTTTATTTGGATTTGGAAAGGAAAATTAATTCTTATTTGAGAGTTTAATAATTTTAGAAAGGGAAGGGGAGTGTGAGGGTAACACGTAGACTTGTCTTTTTCTATGCTTCCAACCTCTTCCAATAACACAACCTACCTGCATCTGTATTCTTCCATAAGGAACATATTTTCATAAAATTTTCTCTACTTTGTTTGGTTTAATTCATGGTATATGATCAAACTGGTTATTTCTTTGTAGTGCAAGTGTGATGAAGACAGGTGTGGATAATACAAGAAAGAAATCTAGTTTACAGATGGTTGCATATGTTTCTAACTGGTCTTTTTTTTCTTTATGTTAGTTTAGGAGTTTACATACTTCACTTTTAGTTTGTGAGTATTTCTGATAGTAATTAATTCGTTCAACACTATTTCAGGATAGAGATTGGGAGGGTGAAGAATCAGATGAAGATGATGATAGTGATGATAATCTAGATGTTTCAGATGACGATGATACCTACTATGCAAGAAAACCAACAGGTAGGCAACGTGTCAAAGTGGGACGAACTGTAAAACCTGCAAGAGAATGCAAATCATTTGCTGCATCTGGTCGGCAAAGAAAACCTAAAACATCTTTTGAAGAGGATGAGTCAACAGCAGAGGATTCTGAGAGTGAAAGTGATGATGATTTCAAAAGCATGAGAAAGAGAGGTGCAAATGCTCGCAAGAATAATGGCTGTTCTTCTGCAGCTGCAAGTTTTTCTGGCCGGAACAGGGAGGTTCGCACTTCTAGTAGGACTGTTAGGAAGAAGGTGTCATATGTTGAAAGTGAAGAAAGTGAAGAAGCAGATGAAGGGAAGAAGAAGAAGAAGTCCCAAAAAGTACAGCCTATGATATGTGCTTTTCATTGATGCTTTTGTCTATCTTGAACATGATTTTTAATTGTCTTTATTTAGTTGCAGGTGTTCTTGTAGCGATTTGTCCCGATATGTTAGGTTGTGTTATTCACATGTAAGAAAGTTCAAAAAATTGAACTATAGTGGTACCAGCAGCATGTGATATATAATGTATTCATTCGCACTTTCTATCGCGATTAGAGATGATTTAGGACAAAATACTTTCTTCTCTCTGCTGAGATGAGTTTTTATTTATTTTATTTGTTTTATTGGGGGAGATAAGCGGGTATAATTTGATGCATTTGTTATATGTTCATAGGCATTTTAAGTCTTTAATTTATCATAACTTATATACAGCCTCAATATGCCTGAACTTTGTTGGAAGTGGTGGTATTGTCTTAAAGGCATTATTTCTTTATCTTTTAAGGGTTTTGCTTGCTCCTGACCTGATGATTATGGAAATTTTATAAAAAATGGTTATTATAGTTATTTTCTGGGTCATGTGGGCATGACTTGAAGCTGTTTGGTTAAATAGTTATTGGCTTTAATTACTCGAATGTGCTCTTTTTCTTCAACCTCCTGTTGTTTGTCTATCAACTATTCTGAATTCTGATCCGTTTCTTCAGGAAGAACTTGAAGAGGAAGATGGTGACTCCATTGAAAAGGTTCTTTGGCATCAGCCAAAGGGCATAGCTGATGAGGCGCAGAGGAATAATAGATCCACAGAACCTGTTTTATGGAGTAATTTGTTTGATTCTGTACCTGATTGGAATGAGATGGAATTCTTAATAAAATGGAAAGGCCTGTCACATTTGCACTGTCAATGGAAGTCATTTGCTGAGCTGCAAAATGTATACTTCTCATTCTTATTGTTGATGCTATTTACTTTATCTACTTCTGTTTTTATTTCCCACCTTTTTCTAAGTCCTTAGTGATGATTCTGCTCTTTTTTTTAGTTAATTGTTCACATTTTTATATTTGAGGTTTATTCAATGTCTCTTTCTTGCTCAAGTGGTGTACTTGCTGTATGTTATTTGTGTGAGATTGCAGCTCAGTGGTTTTAAGAAGGTTTTGAATTATACGAAGAAAGTGACGGAGGACATCAGGTACAGGAACACAATCTCAAGAGAGGAGGTAAATAATTGTGTTTGGACATAAAAATATTGCCTTCCCCCACCCCCATTATACATTCTGGTGTCGTTGAAATATTTTTTGTTACGAGTACAGCTGCATTCTATTTCCCAAATCATTTACTTGTAAGTAAACTTTTAATGTAAATACTGTGAGAGAAGTAGTAATATATTATGTGCTTCTTAAAAAAATTGTGTATCCCTTTACTATCTGCTTAACTGCTGGTTACAATGACTTAGTTGATGTTCTTTTGGTTTTGATTTTTTCTTAGTTATTTATAAATTTATGTGTATATATGTATATTTAATTCCTGTCAGTACAGGGGAAATGGTTTCATGCTTTATGTTTGTAATTAGTATCAAATTTCTCCTTAATGATTGTCATTCAAAGCTTACTCTCGACTTATATCTTGATATTATCAAAGCGCTAGGCATGCTTCAATTTTTAATCATTTCTTGGTGCTGTATGTAGATTGAGGTCAATGATGTGAGTAAGGAGATGGACTTAGATATTATCAAGCAAAATAGTCAGGTTTGTTTTTCTGCATTTTATGACTTCGATCTTCCACTTCTTTTTGTTTTATGATGCACTGCTTTAGTTATGATTTGTATTTTTAGGTGGAAAGAATCATTGCAGATAGAATCAGCAAAGATAACTCTGGCAATGTTAACATAGAATATTTGGTCAAGTGGCAAGGGCTGTCTTATGCTGAAGTGACTTGGTATGCTAAGTTATTGTATAGATTGACTTGTGCCCTTTTTTTTCTCTGCATATTTAAGGCCTTTTAATTAGAAAGGAACTGTTGATTTTATTGCCTTCTTGTTTTAGGTCCTTATATGTGAGTATGATGTTTTTCTATTTTATGCAATATCTGTTACTATTAGTTGATCTTTGTGCATTGATACCATCAAGTATGGAATACTAATGTTTTTTTCGCATTTTGTACCAGGGAGAAGGACACAGATATTGCTTTTGCTCAGCATGTTATTGATGAGTACAAGGTAGCTTTATTTTATTTTTAAATTTTATTTTATTAAATTATTAGGGAGGCTAGTGATGCTATAAAATTATTGGCAGTAATCATTTTGTTCTGTCACATTTGAGCAGGCTCGTGATGCTGCAATGTCAGTTCAAGGAAAGATGGTAGATATACAACGCAAGAAGAGTAAAGGTTTGTATCTATTTAGTATTTTTCAAACTTGTATGTAGCCATGCATTTTGTGAGATTGATATGAAAGACATGTTTCTGTGCCTTACTTCTATGAAACTATGAATATTTGTAATTGTGACTTTGGTTGCACTGTATCCTTGATTTGGCTTTTGGTGCATTATTACTTTAGCTCTTAGCATTTTCTGATATATGGGGAATTACGGGCTAAGGTCGTAGTTTGGCTATTTACGTTAATATGTCTATAAGTAGGATATTGAAGGGATGTAATGAGTTATTGAATGATATATTTCTGTTTGAGCCTATTCTCTCCCTTTTATAAGTATCATCTTCCTTTATGTTCTTGGGTAATTTACATAACAAATTTTTATATTCTTTTGATATTATTTAGCTAATAGTGCTATATAACAAGGTTTCCTTCTCCCATCCTTGGCCTGGTTTCAAAGCGTAGGCCTTAAAATCCTGTGTGCAGGGTTGCAGTTATAACACCAAAGAGTATTTCCTTAGGGAACTTATCTATGTTTTCATATCTTGTTAATGTTTTTATACAAAATCAATTGCCACAGGGATTGACAACGGATTAAGTTATCAAATTATTAGTTTAAAAGTTAAAACTATTGAACTGATATTTCCATTCTAAGTTCATGTTTTAAAAGCATTTATTGATTAACTTATGTTTAATTGACTCAACTGCAAATATTTGAAAGTGGATAAATGAAATCTTTATGATGAGCATTTGAATCTGGTGCCTTCCTTTTATTTTTGATTCTGCTTTCTTTTAAGTTTTTTCAGATATGTGTGGACACTATGGATAATTTTCCAGTTTTATATTCTGAATATATGATATTTTTCATATGTAAAAGAATGCTATTATAATATGTGCTTTTATGATATTTAGCAAGTTTGAGGAAGCTTGATGAACAGCCTGAGTGGTTGAAGGGTGGGAAGCTTCGTGATTATCAACTTGAGGGTTTGAATTTTCTTGTTAACAGGTCTGTATACATGTCTGCATACGTTATGTTTTTCACTGTCAGATGCTCTAATTTTTCCCTATTGTATGACAGTTGGAGAAATGACACAAATGTTATTTTAGCTGATGAAATGGGTCTTGGTAAAACTGTTCAGTCAGTATCAATGCTTGGTTTTCTTCAGGTATAATACAAGTTTTCTGTTTGCCTTCTTGATTCTTTTGCTATTTTGAAGATAATTATATCCTTTTCCTGTTACAGAATGCCCAGCAAATCCATGGTCCTTTTCTTGTAGTTGTCCCTTTGTCTACTTTGTCAAACTGGGCCAAAGAATTCAGGAAGTGGCTTCCTGATATGAATATTATTGTATATGTTGGTAATCGAGCAGGGCGAGAGGTAAGAGATATTTCTTGAATTCCTGGTCTACATGTGAAAGTCGTTACACAATGAGTAGGATATTTGATTATGAACGTATTGCTGGAACTTGTTCCTTTCAGTTTATGATGAGAACAGGTCAGTAATTAGGAAAAAGGAAAAAGGAAATAGGAATTGAAATAATCATTTTCCTAAACCACTCACAATAAGAATCTCACTTAGAGGGGAAATAGAAGCTAAGGAGTATCTCCAGTATTCTAAAAGTGTATTAATTCAATGATATGCTAGCTTAGGAACCGACTAGCATATTTATAATATTGGAAATACAATGAAAAATAATAGAAATAATCAAATATCCCTACATTATTGGGACTAACAGACTACCTAAGACTTAGTGGACCATAACCACAATAGTGACCTTTCTATTGTGCTAACTGAATGGAAACAGACTTGAAAATATTAAATAAATCAGAATTAATTTAGACTCAGTTAAACTTCAGCAACTAATGCCCTCTTCTTGCGCCTCTGATAAGTCCATATAGGTTTGGGAGTTATATCAGTTTAACTGAAGGGGTCCAATATGTAGTCCCTTGCTGCTTTGTATATTAACAATTATCCCATTGTCTTTGATATTCCCTTATTTCTTATATGTGGGGGCAGTGAGTCTTCTGATTTGGTTTAAGGACATAGTGTCTCCTGGATCCCATGCCTACTAAATGTACAAAAGTAGGTTAGTGAAGTTGGGTTCTTCTCTAGTGTGGGGATAAGTTGCCAAGATAGCCACATGTGCTTGTCAACCTTTTCGTTATTCTTTATATTTTAAGTTTCTCTTTTAAATGTTCATGAGGAAAATGGGTGATAATGTGCGTTTTGAAGAGGTATTTAACCTTTATCAACGACTTTTTTCATAGAGATTATTAGTTTTTCAAATTCCAATGGGTGTTGTGACCCCCTTTCTTGTCACTTAAATACTTTCCGTGTGCTTTAAGATATCGTTTGCCATACGTTCCTCAATCTTGAAAATAGAGGCTATGGTCCCACTTGATTTCTGTCTCATCAACCGGATTTTCTTGATATGTGCTTAACTGCTGTGTTGTGCATTAAACTTAACCTTATTTGCTATGGTTGCTTACGCTGTCTTGTTTATCTTAAAAGCCACAACTTGGTTCATTGAAACTATATATTTTTAAGACAATTTTTGTTTCTTTTAGCTTCTACTTTACAATTGAATTCATTGACATTTAAAAGTTTTGGAACTGCTGATTCTGGACATATGTTGTGAGGTAAGGTGATATTGTAGCCATGTTTAAAGCCATCAATCAAATCCTTATTTCCATCGTCGTTTTATGATTTAATTGTGGAGAACAAGATATAACAAATTTTGTTGTTTTCTTTGGTTTTCAATGCCTATTTTGTTGTGTTGTGTTTCTTCTAGACTTCTGTATTTGTCATTTGAATTAGCATGGGATCAAATTGTTCTACTTGATTAGTTTCATGCAGATGGTTTAATATTTGCATGTCATATATTTTAGTTTTTTGGTAATATTAAAGAAATCTACAATTACCTTGTTTTCAATTGTTTTTAATATTAATTGTCATGTAATTCCCCCTGATTTTCTGCTTTCTGGTGGCAGGTTTGTCAACAGTATGAATTTTATAATGATAAAAAGGCTGGCATGCCTATAAAATTTAATGCCCTCTTGACAACATATGAAGTGGTTCTAAAGGATAAAGCTGTTCTCTCCAAGATTAAATGGAATTATTTGATGGTTGATGAGGCTCATAGACTGAAAAATAGTGAGGCTCAGTTGTACGCTACACTTTCAGTATGTCACATTTCCTCTTAATCTCCATGTTGACGATATTTCATGATGCTCCCTGTTTTTTTTTTTTGGAATATTTATTTTTTATTTTTATATTCTCCTAGGAATTTAGCACCAAGAACAAATTGCTCATCACTGGCACTCCACTGCAAAACAGTGTTGAAGAGCTATGGTAAATAGTATTCTCCTTTAGGAAAGTATCTTTTTTGTGCAATAGCATATTTTATTATTATTACTATTATTTGGATAAATGGCAATAATTCCAAGTACCATAGTGCAATCTCATTTTACTTTCATCTTTATTGAGGTTCGACTGAATGCACATTTAACTTAGTGCCTGATGCGATTGCTTAATTAGCTGGCATGTGTACTATTATCCTTGATGCCCGTATAATATTTCATGTAGGAAAGTTACACATCTATATTTCTTCCTTTAAGATGCTTCTCTTGTTTCCTTAACCTCTTAGCTGCTTCTCAGTGCTAGTTTTCTATTAACATTGTCGTGTTGAAACTCCAGTTTATAAGATTTCATGGTAGAGGTACATCATGTCCTTATGCCACTATATAAGCAAGCCCTATATAGTGGAGCACGTTTATTTGAGTACTTGACGTACATTGATCTATGCCATTGGTTGACGGTTTAGTGTTGTGGTGAACAGCACTGTTTATTTCTGATTATGTTTCTCTCTCTTATTTAACCTTGGCATAATACATATATGTATATATACACGCTAAGGAAATTGTCAAGAAAGATGTTTTGCTTAATTTTGGTCGCCTCCGTTTTCTTCATTTCTCGACAACAGATTACTTTCTTTGTTTCCTAGGGCTTTGCTTCATTTCCTTGATCCTGATAAGTTCAAGAGCAAGGATGATTTTGTTCAAAACTATAAGAATCTGAGTTCGTTCAATGAGAATGAGGTATGTTTTCCCTTTATTATCCTTTATTTATTCATTTAGCTGTTCCTTAATGGTCTAGCTCAAGAGTTTTTCTTTAGGGTAAATTGATGTCTATGCATTTTGTATGTCAGCTTGCCAATCTTCATATGGAATTGAGGCCTCACATACTCCGAAGAGTCATCAAAGATGTGGAGAAATCATTGCCCCCAAAAATTGAGCGTATACTTAGAGTTGAAATGTCTCCTCTTCAAAAACAGTGTGTACTATTTTTTTCTTTTAATTAGACTGTTTGTAGTCATCATCCTGTGAGTTCACTTTTTATGTTCCTGCTACCTTTGCATTTGTATAGGTATTACAAGTGGATTTTGGAACGTAACTTTCATGATTTGAACAAAGGAGTTCGTGGGAATCAGGTAATCTTCGTATTGTTTTATAATCTGTTTATAATAATTTTTTTTGAATTATTTTATGTGATGCCTATGTTTGTTCTCCATGATGATGATTTGGGAAGATGGTAAAAGTAATGTTGCTTGTATGGTAGATAGTGTTTTTTTTTTTTACCTCCATTTCTTGGGATTTTCAGTTTCTCAAGGATTTTTCCCCGTAACCATGTTTCTTCTGAATCTTGTTGCTCTTTGATTGTTACAAGCTCAAGTGTTCTCCTTTATCTACCTTATTTCAGGTTTCTCTACTTAATATTGTGGTTGAATTAAAGAAGTGCTGCAACCATCCCTTCCTGTTTGAAAGTGCTGACCATGGTTATGGGGGGGACTCAGGAAGTAGTGATAGCAGTAAAATCGAGAGAATTGTCTTCAGCAGTGGGAAGCTTGTCATACTTGATAAGCTACTTGTTAGATTGCATGAGACTAAGCATCGTGTTCTGATTTTCTCTCAGGTTGGTTCTTGGAACTGGTTCACCAAATCTAGTTCTTGATAAATAATCTTACTGGAAACTTTTAGCTTAAAAATTTTTCATCATGCATATTCGCACAATTTTGAGAACTGATCCGATTCAAATATTTACTGTTCGGTATGTTTGTTTTGAATAAAATGGAGAAGGGAAGGGAAGGGAAGGGAAGAGAATGTTTGATTTATATATTTCCTTTTATTTTAGATTTAAATTAAACGATTCCATTCCTTCCCTTTTCCTCAACTTAAACGTACAATTATGGTGATTTCTGATGTGTATAGTTGAATTAAGGTTTCTTGCGATAACTATACTGGATAATGTAGTTCAAACTGCTTTGGAACTGGTTTACTGGTGTGAGTGGCTTTGTAATTAATGAAAACGGTTGAATGGAACATTACATGTTGGTGAAGGACACTTTGTGATTGAAAAATGAAAACGGTGAAGAAAACTTTGTGAAATTTGTACCTGCTTATGTTTGAGAATCTGGCAGATCATGTGCTTTAGTTAATACACTATAATGCCTTGCCTAGGATTATTTTTCTATGCTTTTAATGACGGTGAATGCTTATATTTTGTTATTGAGACAAATTAGTAAATTATTCTTTGAACTTGATTTTACTGCTTGAGGGTTGAGGTTGATTGATAACTTTGTTTCATCAAAGCTACCTTGATTAGCTAATCCATAAGACAAATTTCTTGAACTATGAGAAAACCGATGCTTATTAAAAATATATTTAAACAGTTAAGTTGCCAATCAGTCAGAATGCTTCCAGTTTTTGAAGTCTGAAAGCACAGCTGTTTTGATGTATTATTTATTTTGACAATCTATGAGGTTATTCAAAAACATCTTTGGAAGTATTACTGAATGTTCTGCTTGCTGTTGTTTGTAGATATGCCGTAATTGTAGGAAGAGAGGGATTGAAGGGATTAGAATCATATTGATTTGTTTTTGTTATTCATTATTACTTATTGTAATCCCAAGATATCAGGCTTCTCATTAAAGCCTTGATTTCATCTCTCCATGTATATATCGTGTATACACAATGAATACAATACAGAACAGTTTTCTATTGTTGAAACACTTACATGGTATCAAAGCCGATCGAAGGATCCTTGTCTATATCAATGGAATCACGGTTGAATAGAGTCCCCAAGAATGGGTCCTTGAAGATTGTCAATGTTGAAGGGTCAAAGGTGCTGCTTGTGTCAGAGAAGCTCACCGGAGACAATTATATGGAATGGGTACATCAATGAAACTGGCCATCGACAGTAGAGACAAACTCGACTACATTACCACAGAAGCACCAGCATTCGGCGGCGTTCAAATAGAGAGGAGATGGAAGTCTGACAACTCACTGGTTTTATCGTGGCTCATCAACACGATGGCTCCAGGAATTAAGAAGAGCAACATGTTCCTCCCGTTGGCTAAGGCTATATGGGATACAGGTAGAGACTCCTATGGCAACAAGGCGAACGCTTATGTGATCTTCGATGTACTCTCCCAGTTATGGCAGGCGAAGCAGGGGACACGATCGTTGGTTGAATATTGGTTGGAAAAAACGTCGCCTTGGCAAGAGCTTGATTAGCTCAAAGATCATGTATGGAAATGTGCTAACGATGCTGCCGAGAGCAAGAAAGAATTGGAGAAGGAACGCCTCTTCGAACTACTTACTGGACTTAACCCTATCTACGACGGCGTGAGGGGCTAGATTCTCGCACGAGAACTACTGCCATCAGTCCGAGAAGCTTTTGCGATTATGACGTATGAGGGTTCGTGCCGAAAGGTCATGCTTCAAGCTCTAGACATGGAACTGAATCCCTCTCGGATGAATCTCGTTGAAGCTTTTGGATTGGCCTCTCGGATCATAGCCCAACGTAATATGGCCATACAAGGAAGACATGTTGGGACATTCATGGAAAGCCACTTGATTGGAAGCCCAAAAAGTGTAAGCCCAGGGGGTATGCCACTGATGTAACTAAACCAAACGAAGCACCCTCCTCTCCTATTCCTAATCAGCTAACTTTAATTTTGGAAAGGCTTGTAGCTTTGGAAAATAAGCAACCCATTGCTAGTGTGGTTTAACGAGATAAGATTTTTAAAGCCCTAGCCACTATCAAAGGTGCATCTGACCATATGACAGATGATGATACACTATTTACTATGTATACTCCTACTAAGTCACAGCTTACAGTAAAAAATGTTGATGCCTTAACCTTTGTTGTTGCTGGTCTAGGAACATCAAAGTCACTAATTCCTTAACTTTGAAAGCTGTCCTACATGTTCCTAACCTAAAGTGTAATTTATTGTCTGTTAGTCAATTGGCTTGAGATGAACGTTGTCAAACTAAATTTTTTGCTACTCATTGTTTTTTTTAGGATATGCTCACGTGGATGATGATTAGTGTTGCTAAGGAGTTTAAGGGGCTGTACTACCTGGATGATTTTGCTACTCGAACTCTCAGATCTTGCAAGGCAGTATCTCTTTCTAAGAATAGTGACCTAGAGCTATGGCACCAAGGACTAAGACATCCAAACTTTCATTATATGACTACTATGATTCGCTCAATTTGCAATAATAATAAAGAATAATTCTAATTTTCATTATGATTTATGTGAACTCGCAAAACACTACCGCAGTTCATTTGCTAGTTCTTCTTACTAGCATTCCAAACCATTTTCACTAATTCACATTGACTTGTGAGGTCTATCCCGTGTTCCAAATCACACTCATTCCAAATGTTTCACAACGTTCGTTGATGATCATACTTGTGTTAGCTAGGTCTTTCTCCTAAATGATAAAAATCAAGTTCCACAAACATTCATTAAGTTCTATCACATGGTCAAAACCCAATTTCAAACTAATGTTAAGGCCCTTCAGACTGATAATGGAATTGAATATTTTAATCAAACATTATCCACTTTCTTAACCGATCATGGCATCCTTCTAGAAGTTTTTGCCCTCGTAGTCCTCAACAAAATGGTATTGCTGAGAGAAAAAGCTGTTATCTTTTAGAGACAGCTAGAGCCCTGCTGTTCAGTAGCAATGTCTTTTTTTTTATTGGAGTGATGCCATCCTTCAAGCTATCTTTCTTATAAACCGAATGCCTAGCAAACCACTATCCTTCCGCACTCTATTACAAGTTTTACAGGCCCATTTTAATCTTCCTTGCCTAGAAAACACCCTTTCCTTAAGGGTAATTGGTTGCACCACCTATGTTCACCTTCACGAGATTACCAAGCTTGAATCAAAAGCAACTTGGTGCATTTTTCTGGGTCATGCAGGAACATAGAAAGGGTACAAATATTATGATCCCATTTCTCGACGCCTCTACATCACCTGTGACACCACCATCCATAAAACCCTTCCTGTTATTCTCAGTCTTCAATTCAGGGGGAGAGCTGGAGAGAATTTCAGACTTCACAACTTGAATTTGAACCACCCACCAAATCTAATCTTGACATAGTCATCATGATTGATCCACAGCTCACACCTGAAAGCCAAGAAAATACTAGCTCAGGTGGATATACTAATAAGTGGGGTAAAACCTATACATGTCACCACATGACAGGTGAGGCTCCTCAGACAAATGATGTAACTCATGAATCTGAACTAGAAACAGATCTAAAGGAAGTAAAGGAGGATTCACTCACACAAGATGATCTTGAGCTACCCATTGCTTTGCAGAAAAAGCCTAGATCCTGCATTCAACATCCCATTAAGAGGTTTGTTTCATATAAGGCCCTTGCCTCACATTACTTTACTTTTGCCTTTAATTTGGACCAGGTTGAAATACCTAATAACATACATGAAGCACTTGCCAGTCCCCATTGGAGGCAGGCTGTCATGGAAGAAATGAAAGCTCTGGAAGTAAATGGCACTTGGGAGATTGTTGATCTACCAAAAGGAAAGAAACCAGTAGGTTGTAAATGGATCTTCACTCCAAAATACACTGCTGATGGAACCTTAGACAATATAAGGCACGCCTAGTTGCGAAGGGTTTCTCACAGGTATACAGTATGGACTATATAGAGACATTTGCGCTATTAGCAAAGTTGAACACTATCAGAATCTTGTTATCCTTGGCTCCTAACCTAGATTGGCCGCTACATCAAATGGATATAGAAAACGCCTACTTGAACAGTGAACTAAAGGAAGAAGTATATATGAAGCTACCTCCAGGGTTCCCAAGTGAAAAGACAAATCAAGTCTGTAGACTTAAGAAATCTCTATATAGATTGAAACAATCTCCTCGAACATGGTTTGACAGGTTCACCCACGTATTGAGGACACAAGGATATTTTCAAAGGCAGAGTGACCATACTTTCAGACACCTAAAGGGAAACATAGTCGTACTAGTAGTATATGTGGATGACATTGTTCTCATAGGTGATGATTTAGTGGAAATTGAGCGGATTAAGAAGTCGTTGAACCAAGATTTTCAGGTCAAGTATCTGGGACAAATGAAATACTTTCTTGGAATAGAGGTGGCCAGATCAAAGAAAGGAATATACATCTCACAGAGAAAGTACATTATGGACCTTCTAAAGGAGACAAGTATGTTGGGTTGTAGACCTAGTGACACCCCAATAAGAATTGGTAAAGTGAGAAATGATGATCTCAAGAAGTAGGCCTAAGAAGATATCAACACATGGCTGACAAATTGATTTACTTATCACATACACTACTAGACATTGCTTTTGCTGTTAGTGTGGTGTTAGTATTCTCATAACCCAAAGTAGAAGCATCTGAATGAAGTTTACAGGACTCTCAAGTGTCTGAAAGGGTCACTAGGATGTGGCCTCCTATTTAGAAAGTCATAGCAAAAATCTGCAAAGATATTTACTGATGGTGATTGGGCAAGTAATCAGGAGGACAGGAAATCAACCTTTGGATATTTCACTGTTGTGTGGGGAAATTTGGTTACTTGGTGGAGTAAGAAACATAATTTCGTAGCTCAAAGCAATGCTGAAGTTAAATTGAGCCATAACACTTGGGATTTGCTAAGAAATTTGGGTAAAGTGGATACTAGAGGAATAGAAATTGCTTTCAAACTTACTAGAGGAATAGAAATTGCCTTCAAACTTACTCGTTACATATTATTCTGACAATATGGCTGCCATAAATATATTTCACAATCTAGTTCAACATGATCGAATGAAGCATATAAAGGTTGATAAACACTTTATAAGAGAAAAGATTGTCAAAGGAATTGTTGAACTCAGATATATCCCCTCTAGAGAACAAACAATATATGTTCTCACGAAAGCATTAGGCAGAGAAAAATTCGAATACTTTATTAGCTAGTTGGGCATGTTTGATATCTATGGTCTAACTTGAGGGAGTGTAGATATGCCGTAATTGTAGGAAGAGAGGGATTGAAGGGATTAGAATCATATTGATTTGATTTTATTATTCATTATTACTTATTGTAATCCCAAGATATCAGGCTCCTTATTAAAGCCTTGATTTCAGCTCTCCATGTATATATCATCGTGTATAGACCATGAATACAATACAGAACAGTTTTCTGTTGTTGAAACACTTACATTGTTAATGGGCCTTGATCTGGGGGATAGACTGTCTCTGTACTAATTGTTAATTCTGAATCAATATATCACATACTTATGCAGATGGTTAGGATGCTGGATATACTGGGCGAGTATATGTCACTTAGAGGATTTCAATTCCAGAGGCTTGATGGCAGCACAAAGGCTGAGTTACGACAGCAGGCAATGGATCATTTTAATGCACCTGGTAGTGATGATTTTTGCTTCCTTCTTTCCACTAGAGCAGGAGGTCTGGGTATCAATCTTGCGACAGCAGACACTGTCATAATATTTGATTCAGACTGGAATCCCCAAAATGACCTCCAGGTACTAGCATGTTTAATATATCTGTTATCATGTTCATTGTTGTTATTTTAGCAATGGGTTCAGGATACCTACTTTTATCTTTGATTATCTTTTAGGCCATGAGTAGAGCACATAGAATCGGCCAACAGGAAGTTGTTAACATATATAGATTTTTGACAAGCAAAAGCGTTGAGGAAGATATTTTGGAACGAGCTAAGAAAAAGATGGTATGGATTTCTTTTGCCTTCCCTTTTACTATTATTTATAAAATTATAATACTAAAGTTTATTAATAGTATATGCATTCATTTTTTAGTTAAAAACTTAACATTGTATTTATACATGAATTTTGTATCTATATATTTCTCTTATGCATGCACAGCTATATAATCTACTCGTTTTATAACATGCCTTGAGACCGTTAATTCTACACATTTTCTTGTTAACATGCTTTGTAGGTCCTCGACCATTTGGTTATTCAAAAATTAAATGCAGAGGGTAGACTGGAGAAGAAAGAAGCCAAAAAAGGAGGAGGCCTTTTTGACAAAGTAAGTATATATGTCAAAATTGATTAATTGCCAGTTTGTTAACATGCTTCCATTGGATTGTGTGATGCCATTGTAGATGATATTACTGGGCTAAGATCATCCGTATGTTTTTAATACATGGAACCTATTGAATCATATTGGTTCCGCTCTCTTGGTGCTTGGTTTTGATTTATTACCCTACCGTATCAAACTTGTTCTCTTTCCATGACAGAATGAGCTGTCAGCAATTTTAAGATTTGGAGCAGAGGAGCTTTTTAAGGAAGAAAGAAATGATGAGGAGAGTAAGAAACGACTTTTAAGTATGGATATAGATGAAATTCTTGAAAGAGCAGAGAAGGTTGAAGAGAAGGAAGCAGAGGGAGAGCAAGCGCATGAACTATTGAGTGCCTTTAAGGTACAATTCAGAGACAATATCTGATATTCAGTTATTCTGTGTGATTTTATCTTTTTGTGATTATTTTTATTTTACAGAGCATAATTGAGTTGGGATAGGGCGTTACTTAGCTGCTATTCTTTTTCAACTTGCTTTTCTACAGGTTGCCAATTTCTGCAATGATGAAGATGATGGGAGTTTCTGGAGTCGTTGGATAAAACCTGAGGCGATAGACCAAGCTGAAGTATTGTTCTCTTCTGATTATTCTGAGTTTCCACCCTAGAAAATCTCCTTACTTTGTTTCTAAGATATTGCTTGTTTAGTTTTATTAGTATATATTTCTCTATCTTATGTTTGGTTCAAGATATATGTAATATTATTTTTCTTATATTCCCTGGCCTTTTCTCTGTTTTCTTTTTTAGGAAGCTTTGGCTCCACGTGCTGCAAGGAACATTAAAAGCTATGCAGAGCCCAATCAATCCGAAAGAAGTAGTAAACGAAAAAAGAAAGAACCTGAGCCTTCTGAGCGAGTTCAGAAGCGCCGGAAAGCAGAGTATTCAGCTCCTGCAACGCCAATGATTGTGGGAGCATCAGCTCAAGTGAGGAGTTGGTCCTATGGGAATGTATCTAAAAGAGATGCACTACGATTTTCTCGTGCAGTAAGTTCCTATTGTAACTAATAACCAGTTATCTCTCATTTTCTCAAATTTCTTATTGGGCAGCCCTAATGTTTTGATACTCCATCAGCATTGCCTACCTTGCTCTCTCTGCCTATATTGGAGAGATTTCTTCTGAGTTTACACTTTTGTTGATTTTATATTCCTTCATTTTGTTATTTCCTTCAGTAGCTTTTACATTATTGTTGTTACTAATCACAATAAAAAATCAGGTTATGAAATTTGGGAATGAGATCCAAATCCACTTAATAGCTGCTGAGGTTAGTGGAGCATTTGCAGCTGCTCCGCCTGAAGCTCAGATTGAACTCTTCAATTCTCTAATTGATGGCTGTAAAGAAGCAGCAGAACTAGGGAGTATGGACCCAAAGGTTTGTATAGCACTAAATTTTTTTACAAGCATGTGTGGAATTGGTTAATGTATTATTATTTTCATGTTTGGCATGTATAATTGCATCCAGGGACCTCTTTTGGATTTTTTTGGTGTCCCAGTGAAGGCAAATGATCTGCTTAACCGTGTTCAAGAACTCCAACTCTTGGCAAAGCGCATTAGTAGATATGAAGATCCTATTGCACAATTTCGTGTTTTAACATATCTTAAACCTTCAAACTGGTCTAAAGGTTGTGGATGGAATCAAAGTAGGTGTTATCTATTATGGTTTGTATTTATGCATTTTCAGGAGGTTGTTGATTCTGCTCTTGCTGATAATAATTAACTGGGTGACAGTTGATGATGCAAGATTGCTTCTTGGACTTCATTACCATGGATTTGGTAATTGGGAAAAGATACGATTAGATGAAAGGCTTGGCCTCATGAAGAAGATTGCACCAGTTGAACTTCATCACCATGAAACTTTCTTGCCACGAGCTCCCAATTTGAGAGATCGTGCTAATGCCCTTTTGGAACAAGTATGTAATTGTGTCAATCTAAATTTATTCTGTTTCATCAGCCTGTATCATTGGCAAAAGGTACACCCACTCTCATTTTTCAATGCTTTTGTATGCTTCCTGTTCTTTTGGCATTGAAATTACTTTTTGACTTATTTTTTCTGCTTAATGACTCCCATGCATGTAATGATGATATGCATCCTAACTACACGAGCTTTGTCCGTCCCTGTTTAGATTATTCTTAGCAGCATCATAGTGTGATTTTTCTTGTGTTTATTAACCCTCGTGGCACACTGATGTGAGGGTAAATACTGATGTACTCAAGCAATATAATTTATGTGCCACAATGGATTTACTTTTATTTAGGCATGCATTATTTATCTCCCTGCAACATTTCTATGCATGAAAGTTCAATCATACCTTATAACACACAAGGTTTTAATAATTCTTTTACCTAATGAAAAACAAAAGTTGCCTTTTTGTTTAGCCGTGATTTTCTTTTGAACCCTGTAGAAGAGGAAACTAGTGTGGCCAATGTAGGTCTAGTGGTTCTGGAGTAACTTGAAACAATAATCACACAGGTGGTGGTATTTCTTGCATGTGCCTTCTAAGATAATTTTCTTTTACCTCTGGTCTATGATCTTGCAGTATACTCATCTGGGGTCATACTACTTTTGTCTATAGTTGATCAATGATTTTTGTTCATTGCTCTGCAACTGTGTTGCTTGACCTGTCATTGTGTCTTCTCTATCTTTATTTCTGCCCATTAATGGCATGAGCTAATTCCTGGAGTGAAATTCATCTAGGAACTTGTGGTTCTTGGTGGTAAAAATGCCAATAGTAAAGGGGGACGCAAGGCTTCCAAGAAGGAGAGGGAAAATCTTACTAACATTCCTGTTGCACGTGGTTCAGAGAATAGAAAATTAAGTTCTTCTAAAGTTAATGTCCAAACGAGAAAGGATAGCTCCCTGAGGCCCCAGAGGATTGAACCAATAGTAAAAGAAGAGGGTGAAATGTCTGACAACGATGAAGTGTATGAGCAGTTCAAGGAAGTGAAATGGATGGAATGGTGTCAAGATGTGATGATTGATGAAATGAAAACCTTGAAACGTCTGCACAGGTTGCAGACAACCAGTGCCAATCTTCCAAAGGAAAAGGTACATTAAAAAGTGGCCTCTCAAATTAAAGTCTTTTTGCCTCCTCCCCCTTTCCCCAAATTTTTTTTTGCCGCCTTCAATATTCACGTGTATATATTTGTCCTGGTTTTTTCCAGGTACTTTCCAAAATCCGCAATTATTTACAGCTTCTTGGGCTGAGGATAGATCAAATTGTGTCAGATCATGAAGAGGAACCTTACAAGCAAGATAGTAAGTTCTGTTTCCGGTTCTGAATGCTAACGTTCTTATTTAATGTCTTGATCCCATATTTCTTCTAAACCATGTTGATTTTGTTTATCTTTTTGGATGACTGGCCTTGTCTGAATTTGTTTACTTGTTATTTACACAGGGATGACTACGCGATTGTGGAACTATGTCTCTACCTTCTCCCATCTTTCAGGGGAGAGGCTGCATCAAATCTATTCCAAACTCAAACAAGAGCAACAAGATGAGGCTGGGGTTGGCCCCTCTCACATCAATGGGTCAGTATCTGGTCCGTTTCGTAGGATCCCTCACCATATGGAGAGGCAAAGAAGATACAAAAATGTGAGTTCCTATCAAATGCCAGAACAAGTTCACAATACAGGAAAATCTGAGGCTTGGAAACGGAGGAGAAGAGGAGAAAGTGACGGTCATTTTCAGGGTCAGCCACCACCTCAGAGAGCTATGGGTAATGGAGTCCAAATATCTGACCCTAACTCACTGGGGATTCTTGGGGCTGGACCCTCCGATAGACGTTTTGGTAGCGAGAAAACTTATAGGACACGACCTGGTGGAGCTCCTCCAAGACAGGGTTTCTCCTCAGGCATAAAATAGTCACTCGTGTGGATGACAATGGCTGATTCTAGAGTGTTGGCAGTCAGCTATTGGCCGTCCCTCATGCATTTACACGGCTTCAGCTACTGTATATTCTCTGGAGTAATTTTTTGGCAACCCATGGGAATAATGAGATCTTGCAGATCCGTTTTTGGCCCCCCTCTGGCTGACCTGATGTATCCCTAAACATGGGATTCGCAGCCTTGAACAAGGTAGTCGAAGCCGACGATGATCTGAGTTGTGCAAGATGAAAGGAGTCTTGCCCCACTTTTTTCCTCATTGTTAGCTTTTTGATTTTCACCATCCTCATGTTGAGCTCAGCAAAGTGTTTACGTATATAGCGAAAATCTTGAAAAGATATTTTTTTTTCCTTTTTTAATCTTTACATTTGATAGACATGTATTAGGAAAGTGTATATTATCAGTTTTGCAATTTAATTGAGCTTGCTTGGCATCATGCAGGATAAAATTATGTCAGCTTACGCAACAGAAATATATTTTATCTCCCAGGATTTTGTGCAACTCTTCTAAGTTTACATATGTATTCCGATTTTTTGTTCCCATTACCAATCTTCATTAGTTTGGTGCCTGAACAATATTTGTTTCCAGGTGAATTTTTGAATACTAAGCCTGCATCGTTGAACTTATTTGGATTTCTTTGGTAATTTTATTTGTATGCAGAAATGTCATGCATTGCCCATGTAACGAATTGATGACGATATTTCTGTGTATTGAAAATTTTAAAATTGCTAGAGTTATTCTCAACGTATTAGTTGTAGCAGGATTAAATTCATACATAAGTTTCTTTACAGTTATCGGTATATCACGATAGGACTTATTCCCCGTCATATCTCTTTAACATTTCATTAATTAAACTTTATAAATTTTTCATGTGGCTGCTCTAGCTTCTTATTTTGCTAATTCATTCTATACGAATTTATTTCCTGAGTGCTAAAGTGTTTTAGGCATAAAGTTTACATTATTTCTTCAATTCAGTTTTTTCAAAAGATTTTGGAAACCCACAAAATCCTTATATTTGTTACTGTTAACCTGAAAAAAGGTTGTCATATTTGTTGGTGACCTCAAACCCTTGTAGCTTGACTGGTAAGCCACAAGAGCTATTAGTTATTCTTGTTCTATGAGTTTGAAGAATATTTATAGATAATTTATGAGATTATTTATTATTAAAGAAATTTTATAATAGTAGTAAAATTGAATTCGTCTTTATAAAATATGAGATTATTTTTTATTATCTATGTTAACTCTTATTAGCCTTAACAGGGATTAATATAGAATTTATCTAAATTTTTTTTGTAAAAAAAATGTTCCATGAGCTAGGACTTTTTACTTTGCATTATAGTTTTTTAATATTTAATACAACTAGGAATTTCAGGAACACTAAAAAAAATACGGAGAAAGCGAGGTGTTGAAGCGATTGGAAAATGATACAAACATAAATGAACATGATATCTTAACAAAGGGCCATCCAAACATCAATTTTGGACTGTCCAATTTTAGTCACTTAAAGTAATAAAGAAATGAGATATGCTAGGAATACATTAGTTCTTGTCAAAACTTAACTTTAGGTATATAACTTCAAAGATGGAAAGGGAGTTTACAAAAATACAAAAGAAGGATTTATTGTGAGTGTCGCCTGTCTTCTCCCACAAGTGAGGTGTGGTTGATTAAATTTGTCTTATTGCTTTCCTCAACTTCAAACTTTCTGTTTCACCCATATGTAATGGAAAGTGGTCAATTAAATTTGTAGAGGAGACATATTTTTTCTTTTCCAATTAGTTTGAGATTAAAATTTGAAATATGAGCTTTAGCTATTTAAACACAGTTTTAAATTCATGTGAATGTAAAATATCTTTAAAAGAATTACTCCTAATTAGATTTGACAACGATAATCATATAAAAAAATTAAAAAATATTTAAATGAGGATATATTGATTTAGCCTAAATTATTTGATTGATCAAATGGGCTAAATAACACATTTAGTTATTTATTATTTTGATCAATTGGGTTAATTTTGCTTTAATTTTTAATGTCAAGATCACAAATAGAAGATTTTTTTTTGTCTTTAGATCATAGGTGAGTTTAATTATTTTTAAAAAATTTATATATATAAAAAAAGATAGTCTTGATTGAAAAGAAAAAGTAATTTGATATGAGAGTGAGAAGTATGACTCCCTCCTCACAAGTCAGCAATTCATGGCCGCAAGATGAGCAGCTTCTCGCCCTTATCTGCCACGTTGGCAATGGGCCCCCACCTTAGCAGTTGTTTGTTCTCTCTCCCGCGCTCTTGCAATAACGAATATGAATTTCTCTTCCTTTTCTCTTCTCTTATAGGAAGGGCAGAATCCACCTCTCTTCCCTCTTAAGTCTTAACAATATTCCTACGGATCATTCTCCCTCCCACTCAGACTCAGGTGATACTGCCGTTTCACTTTCTCTCATTTCCTTCTCATATTCTGTTTGTATTCCTTCCTCATCGAAATGAGTTATACATATCTCGATTTTTCTTCTGGTTTGCAATTTACAACTTCTGGTCAGTGCCCAGTTCTCGATTCGAAAATTGAGACGACGATCCCGAAACTGAAAGGTTTTCGAGTAAGGCCTTGAAGTCCAAATACGATTTTCTGTTCTGCGAATCTGAAAACCACTCTTCTAATTGATCAACACTAACAGAGGAGATTTTCAAGTGGACTAAAGATGAACTCTATAATAATGGGATTTCATTTAGGTGTTTCAGCAGAGGGAAAAATCAAGAACTGCTTGAAATATGAGGAAGCTGAAAATTGAATCAGGATTAGATGGACTACATATATGGACCTGGAAGAAACCATCTGTTTGTTCCAGGGCCGGTTAACATCCTTGAACCGGTCATTCGGGAGATGAACCGCAACAATGAGGACTACCGTTCTCATGCAATTCCAGCTCTGACAAAAAATCTGATTGAGGATGTCAAGAAGATTTTCAAGACTACCTTTCACACATGGACAAACCAAATTGTGCTTTTCCATTTGTACAGTTTTCTTGCTTGCACAAATAAACTAGATACTCCTTCTAATGCTATGTAAAAGTTAGTTAGGCACTTTATTTTGATTTTAAATATAAAAATTTTAATTTATTTTATTTTTAAAATTTATAATATTTTCTCAAATAATTTATATGGATTGCACATATTAAAATGATTTCCATCAAAGATAATTATATTATAAATGATTAAATATGGCATTTTAGAGAATTAACACACTTTTTTAATAAATAACTTAACTAATTTTTTTAAGAGTTGAGGTCCATTTTTACCCTTATAATTTTTACGTAAGATCTATGAATATCCAAAAGTTTTCATTGAATCAATTTTACTATAAAAATATTAAAAAAAGGAATAAAGTCACACTAACTATAATATTAATTATTAAAAAAATTAATATTGACTATTAATATTTTTAACCGTTATAGGTAATATTGCTCATTTTTTAATACTTTTATTTATCCAACAAAAACTTCCAGACACCTATAGATTCTACGCGAAAATATCTAAAGATAAAATTAGATTTTAACTCTTTTCTTTTAATCTTTATAAATTAGTATATAGCTCCTAAATTAAGGAAATGAGGGAGTATTACCTTATATTTAATGGCTTGGTCTTGTTTTCTAGAAACTTATTTTCTTGTGTTCATTATTTTGTAATGCTTGTACTTCTGATGCAGGTACTGGTTGGTGCATGGGAGAGTGCACTGACAAACACATTGTCTCCAGGAGATAGGATTGTATCTTTTCTGATTGGCCAATTCAGTTTGCTTTGGATTGATCAGCAGCAACGCCTTAACTTCAATGTCGATGTCGTTGAAAGTGAATGGAGACAAGGTGCCAACATTGACACTCTGGCATCAAAACTTGCTTCAGATACTGCACACACCACAAAAGCAATTTGCATTGTTCACAATGAGACTGCAACTGGAGTCACTAATAACCTGGCCACAGTCAGCAAAATCCTTAGTGAGTATTAGATGGTTGAATTAGTTTAGTGTTAATCATCTACTTAGTTTAGTGTTAGAGTCACTAATAACCACCTAAAATTATAAATAAGATTAAACCTATAACCTCCTATTTACTTAAAAGCCTTTATACCACTAAGATATAAAGATATAAGGCTATTAGTTTTTTCAAGAACAATTTCATTCTTCTTGAAGGTGCAAAAGTGATCCAAATAACACTGGTCAGCTTATTTTTTTAACAAAATCACATGATGGGATTGTTCTTCCAGACATGACATCTATATAATCTCAGATCACCTTAATTCATTAAAAGAATTGTGTTTCTTTTGACCTAATCAATGACATCATAGAGTATTTTGGTGCCAAAACATGAAAAGCAGTCTCATCGATCATGTTAATCTGTTAAGAAACTCAACAGTTTTTTTTCCCTTCGGTTTACTTTACATATTCAATTTAGCTAAAAATGAAGTTGAAATTGTTTCTTTCCAGTTAAAAACTTCCATAAACCCTTTCTTTAACTTCATGGTTTGTCCATAAGATATATAAATATGAGATAGTGCATTGACCTATCAGATGAATATCAGCATCCAACCCTCCTGCTTGTTGATGGAGTATCTTCAATTTGTGCCCTCGATTTTCGTATGGATGAATGGGGAGTAGATGTTACCCTAACTGGATCTCAGAAGGCTCTTTCCCTCCCTACTGGTTTAGGCATAGTATGGGCAAGACCTAAAACCTTCGAGGCCTCAAAAACTGCGAGATCAGTTAGAGTTTTCTTTGACTGGATTGACTACTGGAAGTTCTACAAGTTGGGAACCTACTGGCCTTACACTCCTTCAATCTAGTTGCTTCATGGCCTCAGAGCAGCCCTCGATCTCATTTTCAGGGAAGGGCTTAAAAATGTGATTGCCAGACACCATTGCTTAGAGAGGCAACGGGGTAAGCACATATACCCTCTAGTCATCAGTTAATTTTAACTAATTTCTAAAATTTCATTTAAATAAATATAATTATTTATTTTAAAATTTTTATAAACTAAAATCTCGCTATGAGCCGTTGAAAACCAAACACACGTATAAAAAACACCCACATAAAGTTTGTATTTTTAATTAGCACATGGGTTTATGTCTTCAAAGTAATTATGTTGACTCTCGAGGGCAATATAACCGGGATGATGAAAAATTATGGAAGCAAGTGGAGTCCATAGAGGTTTGATCCCATAAAGCATTTGGTGTTTAACAATATCAGCGTATTCACCGTATCTTTTCTCCCAACTTTTCAATGCTAACTGACTGACCGGAATAGCCAATCGATCCAAGATGATCTGAAAACACTCTAGTTCTTTTTGGAGCTAATCGATGAGGAGGAGGAGGAGAAGAAGAAAATACCAAATTCAGAAAAAAAATTGACGAGTTCTCGAGGGATGTCAAATGAAAATCTGAAAGGTGTCATTTTAGCGTTGGCTTCAAGTGGGTTCATTGGGGCAAGCTTTATCTTTAAGAAGAAAGGTCTTAGAAGAGCAGCTGCAGCTATTGGCGTCAGAGCTGGTGAATATGCATTTCTCCCTCCCTCCCTCCCTCTCTCTATTTTTCTTTCTTTCTTTTTAACTGGGTGATAAGGGCTTATTTTAGTCAGCCATGGTTTCATTTCTTATCTTGTAGGTGTTGGAGGGTATTATTATCTATTGGAGCCTCTCCTGTGGTTAGGAATGATCACAAGTAAGCCCGTAACGTTGTTTCTGAACTTCTGTTCTTTTCTAACCGTAGTTATTTGGGCTAAACTTTCTTGTTGCTTCTTTATCGGTTTTAATTTGACCCAATCATTGTACAAAGTTAATTAGATTTTCTTGATTTTGATGCTTGTTAAAGTTGAATCAATTTCATCTTACGTTGTTTACTAGAGCCTTGATTCAGTGCTCCATGTCATTTTCCCTTGTTTTCCTAGGTCATTGCATTGCTTATTCTCTTTGGTTATGCCTGGAGATGATTAACCAAGCTACTCTTCTAGTTTTTTAAGCTTCACTGCTGTTAAAGACTAATTATAATAGGTAGTTATCATGGCGATGGACTTTTGATCCTTTGCTGACTTCTTGCAGAATCTTTATTGTTGTATGGTTTGTGATTTAGTGATTGTTGGAGAGGTTGCAAACTTTGTTGCATATGCATTTGCCCCAGCGGTTCTAGTTACGCCACTTGGTGCGCTGAGTATCATTGTGAGGTAGCTGCCTTACTTTTTTACCCCTTTAATTAAGATTTGAAAGTGTTTTCTTTTACATTGTAAATTAACACTGTTACTTCTCCATTGATGTGTGACTGTGAAATGTGAATGCTATCCTCTAGCGCGGTTTTGGCTCACTTTATTTTAAAAGAGATGCTGCACCCGCTTGGAATGTTGGGCTGTGTAATGTGCATTGCTGGTTCTGTCATTATTGTCATTCACGCGCCTCAGGACTCAGGAGCGTGCTATCACATCTGTTCAGGAAATATGGAATCTGGCTACCCAACCAGGTTAGAATGAACTGCCGTTTATATTCGAAGATGATTATTTTATAGTTATTGGTTAACACTGGTATATCTTTCATTGCAGCATTTCTCGTATACGTGCACTCGGTAGCGGTATTGGTTTTCATTTTGGTATTCCATTTTTCACCACGGTGTGGCCATACCAATATGCTAGTTTTTACTGGCATTTGTTCGTTGATGGGTTCTCTCTTTGTAAGTAACTGAACTGATCGCTCTCCTTGGTTTTCAGGCTTGATGCATTTGTTTCCTCAAAATATCTTGTTTAACAAATATATAAATTGTAGTACTTGATGTCATTTTCAAAGTGATCTTATTTTGGCACCTGTGTTCTGGTAAACCGTTACATAAAAAGACTTTTAACCTGCATCTAAATTAATTTTTGGTGCTACAAGGGCTCAAATTTGTCACATCTCTTCATTTTTATGGGAAATGTGGGATGTATATGTGGAGAATCTTTCTCTGGTCCAGTGACTGATGAATATTTGTTAAAGTTCTATGTTTGGAGTTTTTTCACCCCTCAATGTGCGCTTGACCCGGAATGATAAATTCCATGTCCGATTCTTTGTTTACCAACCCTAGTTTCTGCGACTGATCCATATGGAATTGCTACAAATTTTCAGGTGATGAGTGTTAAAGCGCTTGGAACTTCATTGAAGTTGACATTTGAAGGGGTGAATCAATTAATCTACCCTGAAACATGGTTCTTTATGCTGGTTGTGGCTACATGTGTCATCACTCAAATGAATTACCTCAATAAGGCTAGTTACTCTATGTGCCTTGAAATAAGCCCAGTCGCCTCAGCCTGCTTGTGGAACTTCTCTGAGCCAATAAAACTGTTCCTTTTCCTTGTATATGATATATACTTGTTTTCTTAGCTGTTAATGACCTTTTGGTGGTAGTCCCGATGTTAGAGGAATCGTTAAGATGGAATCTCTTACTGTTGTAATTAGGAGAAGGTCCAGAAATACTTTTAATATCCGTAACAGTTAAGTACAATTTTAATGTATGAGATTGGACATTATAATGTACACATATTTCTTCATTGTGACGTCTGTTTCCGAAAGTGCAATACTGATATTACTTCCTTATGGGTTCTTTACAATTACAGTTGTACCTTTAAATCTGACATACATGATTTTCCTGATCTTTCCTTGCAACATGCTTTGTTTTGAAGCATGGTAATTATCGAACATTTCTCTTGCATGAGTGCAAATGAAGTACTCAATTTAGTCCGAAAACTTTTGATAGTCTTGATATTTGATATAATTCATGTCATTAATATTGTGATGAGGGGTTGTCTAGATAACTGATAGGAAGGGATGTATTTAAAGTAGTAAAATTTACCATTTAGTGGTTAAATTTGGTGTTTTTTGTTATTGGTTTTTTTGGGGGTACCCCCCAGGGGGGAGGGGTGGGTGGATTAAATTTGCAAGAATTTGAGGACTTCAATTCTTTACTGAATATGTGGGCTGAAGAATTAAGGCGCGAGGTTTGAATAAAAGATCATTATCGCAACTGGTTTTTGTTTACATCTCTTTTGTACCTAGACATAATGCAGAGGTTAATTAGGAACCAAACAAATAAGGATATTGAGATGCAAAGATGCCTTACTGGTGTGAGTCATTGGCGAACTTTTCCAGTTAATAGGTGATGAAATAGGGAGGTCATCGTAGAGCTTAAGTCACAACTCAAGGCAGAAGAAGACTGAATATAGAAGAAAGGCACAATATTAACAAGAAGGGACTTCAAAGCTTCAATGTCTGCTAGGTCTGTCACAGGGGGGGGGGATTTAGTAATGTCTTACTTAGAATGGGGACTCTATAAATAGCAAGATATACTGTCGTAATAGGGGTGATAAGGACCGGTATACTTCCAAGTATATAAATACAGTTTATTATTTATCAAATGGTATCAGAGCTAGGATTCTGGCTGAACAATGCTGCCGGAAATTTGATCCAGAGGGCAATTCTGGAAACATGATCACAGGAATGCCTTGGAGATCTTGAGAATAGGATGGATCTCCATGATCATGGGAGATTTCACTCAATTGGAGCATAATACTCATGACATCGTTGAGCTGAAGCAATCTATGAGTAGAACCGAAGCACATGTGGCTGACAAGAATTATGAGGACTTTTCCTCCGTGTTTTCGAGCACTGAGGGTCTCCCCTATTAACACATGTACTCTTGATTTATTCATAGAGTTTGTGATATCACTTCGAAAACCACTTCAACTTCAAAGCTTAGTCTGTTCAAATCTAAGTCCATGAATAGTTCTGTTATAAGTTCTAGCATATTCATATATGTACAATAAGTAACGTTTTGTTGGTCAATATTCTTTCACCAGTAATAATGGCCATCCCAAATATTAATTCTGTGGTTTTTGTTTTATCTTGCTGCAAATGATGTTTTACATTTGTTTGTTAAATTTGCTTTATTTATACTTGTATAGTTCACTATATTTGAAGTCTTAAATTTGAAGTAATATTTCTGGTTTAACAAGGTGTGTTATAATATTTCAGGCTCTTGACACATTCAACACTGCAATTGTGTCTCCTATATATTATGTAATGTTCACTACACTTACAATCTTAGCCAGTGTAATAATGTTTAAGGTATTACCAACTTGTTATGCTGAGGATGTTGAAGAATACATGTTCTATAAATTTGAATCATTATCTCAATATCAACCCACCTTATGCTAACAGGATTGGGAGCTGAGGATGTTCAAGAATACATGTTCTATAAATTTGAATCATTATCTCAATATCAACCCACCTTACGCTAACAGGATTGGGAGGGCCAAGGTGTTGCAGATATTGCATCAGATATATGTGTATTTATTGTTGTGCTTGCTGGCACCATTTTATTGCAGGGGTCCAAGGACTATGAGAGAAGCCCTTCTTTTGGAGGTGTGAAAATCTGCTCCTTCCATTCATTCAACTCTATTACGCTACTCTTTTTTTTTTTTTTTTTAAATTAATGGGATAGGTACTAATAGCCTGAGGTTACAAGTGGTGATAAAACCTGCAATTTCCTACTTACAGAGAAGCTTTATGCCACTTGGCTACAAGGCCATTGGCATCAACATGCTAATCTATTGGATCTTGATTGATATATTGTCTGATGCTTCTTGTTTTGAAAATTTGCAGGTAGCAATTCTGCACTTTTATCGCCTTCATTATCTGCCCAACTTTGTTCTCCTGGCAATGGGGAATTATACAAACTAGCTGATGAAAATGTGACCCCCTCTGAGGTTATGAGCTTAAGAAGGCAAGAATCAGATTAGTAGATGGTTTTATGATCCGGTGTAATTAGAGTTTTCAATTCATTCAGTCATGGTGGTGGAAGAAGGAAAAGCCTCAATTCTAGAGAATCCAAAGGAAAGGCCTATCAGATGGTAATGATTCCACATGGCAGTCAGGTACTACTTTTTTTCATTTATTTAAAGGTGTAGACACTAATAGTTTGAGATTTCAAGTGGGATTGAACCCATGACTCCCCCCTTACATAGGAGCTTACATGAGCATCTAAGGAATTTGGGGTCATGGATTTTCTAGTTTGGAAGATGATTCATGTGTTGCAGTCAGGTGCACATTTGTACAGTGTTCATAGTTGCTGGGTTCTGATGAAAAGGTGTGAAATTGGGAAATTAGGGAAAAAATTATTGAATTTGTTTAAAGACTAGCTTGATTATCAGATGATTTGTTTTGTAGAGAAGTAATGAAAGTGATGATTAGGGCTAGAGATTTGGTTTGTCTGTAAAGTATTGAGGGGTACAGAGAATTAAGCAGTTTCTGTTCATTTTTATTTGTTTTCCCACCTTGTGAAAATGAAACATTCTTTCTCATGCAGCAATTTTTATTGGTGAAAATGTACTCTTCCTCGTTGATTATAAATACTCCCATGGGTCCTTATTTATAAGACTTTTTTAATATAAGGTCATTAGTCTAAAGCTTTAATTGTTTCTAAGCATCCCTTTCTTTGATATTTCCAAAGTAAACAAACTCTTCAAGTAATTGAAATTCTGATTTACAGCTTTAACTATTTAGCGTGTTGCAAAGATATACAAATATATATTTATAAGATTTAATATTTACCATTTATTAGCAATATGCATCACTATTTAATAAATATTACTATAAAATGTACTCCATCCATATAGTTAAGACATAAGGGAGTATAATAAATACCACTTTCATATACTAATATGTTGTTAACTGAGATCGAAAGCTATTTTACCTGTAAAAACAGAATATAAGTTTGAATTTGAAAATATATATATATAAGATAGGTAACCCTTCATGGTCTAAACTAAACTTCGAAAGTTAATGCATTATATTAATTAAGCATAAGAAGGTAATTTCAATATACCCCTCACTAAAAAGTATGGAGAAAATTACATTTAATTTACATGTAAGAATCTAATTATAGAAAAGTTTTTGATAAATTGTTAAACGATTGTGAAGTTTTATAGAATTTGAGATTAATTTTTTCGAATTATAAAATAATATAATTATTTTTAGAAAAAAAATACTTTAGTTATTATTTTTTTGCCTCAATTGTTATTAATTTTTTCAAAAGTTATCATTTATATTACTTGAGTTATTAATTTTTTTTCTTGCTTGAGTTGTTCATATTACTTAAATTGTTTCTTCTATTGGCAATTTTATCATTTTATAATTTTAAAAAAAATTAATTCTAAATCCTATAGGATTTCACAATGGTTTGATGAATTCATATAATTTTTCTACAATTATATTCCTTATATGAATTTAAATACAATTTTTCAAAATTATAAGCTACTTTTAACTAATTTATACTATTAATAAGTTAGCTAAGAACATTTAAAAGTGCACATTCTTTTCATGTCTTCCCTTATTTTTATATATTATTTACTATATTATATTATCTTATACACAATTTTGGGGTTTATAGTTGCCCCTTTTAGCACATATATTTTTTCTAAGAATTGAACTCAAGACCTAAGGGATCTAATAAAAACTTATATTACTAAACTAACTCTATTTTAGTTATCTTCCCTTATTTAATCCGATGTCTCAATTGGAAAAATATTACTACATCCAATTATAATTAGAAGAACTATTTACTTTTTAAAAAAAAGATTAATAAAATTAAATAAATTAATTATAATTAATATAATAACTAGTTTATTAATTTAAATAGATTGATATGCATATAATACGAATTCATCTTAGAGGGTTGTATTTTATTATACTTAATTGATTTATTTAATTTTTAAATATATTTAAAAATTTAATTAACTCTTATATTAATGATCGGATAGAGTATTGATTAATATTCCAGGGTATTTTTAGAAGAAATTTATTAATTAGACCTTAAAAGACAAAATTTACTTATACTTTTTAATATGATACTTTAAAACAAACGCCTTATATCCTTCCCCAAAAAAATGTCTTGTATATTTTAGGTAAAAATATTTATGGTCTTTATAATTTGAAAATAACTTATATATAGATAATATAAGACTTTAAAAAATGTCTTATATTTTTTGTCCATAATAATAATAATTGGCCTAACGAGGTTTCCTTAAATACGCCAAGAAGGAGACTTTCGAAGGAAGTACTTATTGTAAAAATGCAACAGATTGGAAGGCACCTTGCACTTTCCATGTTCCTTCCTCCCATACCACTCTGGTCTTCATGTCTTGTAATTCTGAGAATTATCTTCTCGATAAACAGTGTTTTTTCCGGGGCCAGAAAATAAATATAAAAACAAAGATATTTTAAATTAAATATTAAAAATTTAAGGACTTGAGGACCAAGAAATCTTAAATTATTAGCTTCGATATTTAAACTTGGATTCTAAGTCTCGTCCTCTCTTGACTGTTAGCTTCGTTTCATCCTTCAGCTTCACGGGTTCTTTCTTCATTTTATGGCTAAGCTTGAAGCCAAGCTCGGGATGATGATCGACTCAATCGGTAATTTCTTTTCCGGTAAAGATCAGCTGCCTTGGTGTGATACTGACATAGTCGCTGTAAGCTCATCCTTCCTTCTCTGCACCGCCTCCATCCACCAATTGATTGAATTATTTTTCTTTTTAATTTTGAATGGGAATTCGAACATGCGTTTGGTTTTCTATGCTAATTCTGCTGTTTTACTATCTATATATATTCTCTGTTTGTACTTTGCTTGTTCTGATTTTGAAGCCTTGTTAGCGAATTTTTCAAGCTATTGGTCGTTTACTGGAGCTGCAGGGTTGTGCATTTTCCTAATTGTTTTATTTTTCTTATATATTTTGTCCATGTGATAAAAATGGTATTTTTTTTTCTTTTCTTTTTTCCCCCGCTGGTAGTGGTATTTAATTGAAAAGTGTTGCTATGGCGAATGAAGGATTGGCGTGTTAATTTTTTGGCTATTTTCAAATTTAAATGTTGAGCTAAGTCTTTACGAGGCTCAATTAGCATGGGGAATTTTGGTTTTGCATATAACAGCTAATGAGGTGGGATAAATCGTAGATGTGATCATTTATTCTTATGACGTAGCCTAGAATGACTGTCGACCTTCAAATATAGCGCTCAAAATGATTTCACCTTGAGAGAACGTTCTCTGTGGCTAATTCCTAATTTATCAAACTTGCATCTTGGATGACTGTATTCTCTAGCCCATCTTTGTAAGTTGAATTTTCATATTTGGAGAGGATAAATATTGCTTCTTTCTGGTTTCTACTAGTGTATATTGGGAAAGCATTAAGGTGCTTACTAGTCCAATGGATTGTATCAACACGAGAGTGAATTATGCTTTATATGAACATGATTGTCATTCTCAGCCGAATTAGCTAGGACCTTTTTGTGAGGATAGAATAAAAATTGAGGGCTTGATATATCTCTTAAGGAGAGGCAGGAAACCAAGTAAATCATTTTCCTATTTCTGAACACAAGCCATATATGTGGGTGCCTTGTGAGAAATCTGGTTTGAGTGTTACTGTCACCGTATGTCATATTTTTATTCTTTCTGGTAGCGCTTATTGCTATTTGTGTTGGCTATTCTTACATCTCCTACTATACCTTTCTTGATTTCCAGATCATAATAAAGGAAACATAATACTAGATGAGTTATTTCTAACAGGCAAATTTAATCGAAGATGCTGTGTCAATTTTTGTTGAATATCCTGTGTCAGCCTCTGCCCGCTGAATAGAATGTCATTTATTCTTATCATCATACTTTTCTTTTGCTTTTCTTTTCTTTCATTAAATTTCATTTGAAGCGTGTTATTCTCAAATTTCCTTTTCAACTACACCTTTTACAGCATGTATTTGTGATGGGCACAACGTATTTTTCTACTGGAATATTTTCTTATCAGTTACCTCTTCTGCTTTCTAAATGTATCTGCAGGCATGTGAAAGAGAGGTTGCTGAGGCTGGCTCAGATGAATTTATGAAAGAATGTCTCTTGCGTTTATCATGGGCCCTTGTTCACTCAAGACGACCAGAAGACGTACAGCGTGGGATAGCAATGCTTGAAGGTAGCATACATAAATATATTACTTTATGTACATCATGTATTCACTTGCTGACATGCACGCACATACACCCACTCATGGTCTTTATCCTTGAGGTTTTTAGCATGAAAGTCTGTATATTCTGATTTCAAATGAATGAATATTCAAATTGAGCCATTCTGCTGTCATAGATTTATATCTACTTGTGTTTATTCTTGCAACATCGGTTAACCATATGATAACATGTATATGACAGCATCTTTACCTGGTACAACTGACCCACTGCTACAGAGGGAGAGACTATATCTTTTGGCTGTTGGGTATTATAGAAGTGGTGATTATTCAAGGAGTCAGGATCTTGTGGATCGTTGCCTATTGGTATGGCCTTCTGTCTCCATAGTTGTCGGTTAATCTAGGAAAATGGCAGTTCTTTAAGCCCCTCTAATAATTTTGTTTTCTTCTTTATCTATTTGTGTAAATCCTTTAGAGATTTTAACGCATAAATGTATAACTGCCGTCTCTATCTTGAATTATCTTGTTTAAAATACATAACTTTATTGATTGTAAAAGAATCTGATTTCTATCAGTGCAAAATGTTCATTTACCTAGGAATTCTCAAACAACTGTTGCTTATACTGTAATCGGTGGTTTCCTCGTTTGATATGCTGAATTTAAAATGAAATGATCCACCACAGAAGCTTTGTTTTGAACACCTGTTGTTTGGTTGATACTAGTTCATTACTGTATATGTATTTCTGAATTTGTTCTCTTATCAAATACTGAAGTCTGATACATTAATCTTGAAAGTTATGAAGGAAAATGTGGCAGAATTTATGTGTGATGTTGAGTGGTTTTGTGGTATTATGTCATGTTTTACTTCCAAAGTTAGCAGAAAACTCCAATAAATATTTCCTTCAACTTGAAGATATTGTCTAGTGCTTTTCACCAGTTCCTTTTATTGAATTTTAACCATTGCATCAACAACATAATTTTGTTTTGTAGATTGCTCCTGACTGGAGACAGGCAGTGACGCTTAAGAAGATAATTGAAGATCGGATCACAAAAGGTTCCTCCACAATTACAGATGTTTCCTTAAAAATTTCCTGCGTTACTTATTATTTTGGTTATGGTATCATGATCTAGCGTGTCCTGAAGTTTTGGGAGACAATCCCCTTCCTAGGCAATATTTTGTTACACACTACCAATAAGGTGTTGTTTGAGACTTGAGAGGATAAGCGTCTCACCCTGTAAGGAGGAGAACACAAGTTCAAATTCCCAGAAGAGCACTTGTTGGAAGGGTTTTAACCTTAATGCTCCCGGCCCAATAGAGATTAGGGTCAAGTCCAAAGTGACTTGGAGATACTCTGAGATTACACTAAAAAAACTGTTACACACTATCTCATTCTCTTACGCTTATGGTTTAGTGGTTCTAGAGCCATAGGGAGAAATTCTTGTGTAGATATATTATACAAGATGGTTTTGCAAGGAGCCTATTAGAATTCACTAATGTTAATGTTCCTCATTCAGGGATTTGCTTAGACACTTCCTATTCTGAGCTTCTTTTGGCTCCTTGCATCAACTTTTCCATGCAAGAAGTACATAAAAATTTCTGGGAGTAAAAGTAAGGGGTTCTTGTTATTTGATTTTATTTCAGCCCTGATTTTGTCTATTTCTTTTTTCCCCTCATCTATTGTAGATGGTGTCATTGGCCTTGGCATTGCTGCAACTGCTGTAGGACTAGTAGCAGGCGGGATCGCAGCGGCAGTATCAAGAAAGAAGTGACAGAGTCCTTTTCATCCCCTCGCTGTTGAAGAAATTTAATACCTACTCCCTCTTTTTGCTTCATCCTCAATAAGAAGTGGAAGAACTGATATAATATGATGTCAATGTTAGATTGATCCTTTTGTTGAGATATGTGTTGTGTGTACTTGTATAGATGGTTTCTTTTATATTTGACCAAATATACTTTTAGTCCCTAATATTTGCTTTCAATTGTCATTTTAGTCCCTTTTCTTTTAAATTTGTCGATCTGGTTGGTAGCATATGTAAGATTCATTCAAATAGAAGAGGGAAACAATAAATAGCTGCATTTTTGTGTGGGTGTTGCAACGATTCACAGCCATATCTCGATATAATACTTTTGAAGGCAATGAACTAGGAGAGACGCACACAACAGAACGTTTAGCAAACTTGCTGCTCTGCCTGATTTGATGGAAACAATAAAATATTCAAGTCTCGAGAAGCTTGAATGGTTAAATTGAATGAGATTCTGTATAACTGCTCAAATCCCATCACAACAATTGGGCTTCTCACATCGTGAGTGTGGGTGCTATTTGACCACTGGCATGGCGTGTTTAGATCAGTCTATTTTAAATGATTTTGCACAATACTGGCATGGCTTGTTTGGATCAGTTTATTTTAAGGGATTTTACACAATACGAGTTATTTTAAGTGATTTTACACAATATAAAGAGTTTTACCTTGTAAAGCACAAGTGATTATTTGTAGTGAAATTATATATATCAATAATATGTTCAATGTGCAGCTTCATTGGTGATGCCCCCTCCAATAGTATTAATAAAAAGAAGATTTAGTCTCATTCAGTGACTGGAACGTTAAGAGCACAAGTCTCTGAAGTAATATTTACCTTTTAATGTTACTTTCCTATCCTATTAAGTTGAACCTTAAAGGCTGAGACAAAACTTCTCCTATATACTTACTTCATAAACCATAAAATCATGATTGGAGTTTTAAATTACTAATCCCAACAAGCACTAACTTGAACTAATAAATGATACGACCATTGAAGACAACCGTATCAGGTTCTAGATGGAATCGAGGAAACCTTACATTTATCGATAATCATATTCAAGTTTAGTACATATGATCGATGTTGCGCTGCTAAAGCTTCTTGTAGATGATGTATCTTTGCTAGTTTTTATTGAAACAAAGATTAAAGTCCTTCAACTATAGAAAGAAAGCTCCTTAAACGACATAACAACAATTGGACTTCTCACGTTGTGGGTGCCGTCTGACCATATCAAAGAGAAGGCGCGTGCCGTTTGATTCATGAAGCCTCCTCTGCTAGTAACACTAACAACAAAAGACTTCTTCTCGTTCAATGATTTGAAGCAAAGAACTTTAGGATTTACGCTTATCTTTAACCTCAAATATGCTGTTGGTACAATGCTTGCTTCGTAGGTTGAATTGGCAAATCCAACATTTGTCACTATCCTCTTAAATTCAACCTTAAATGGCGTGAAAGGCTTAACATTAACTGCAAGTAGAGGATAATTCAGATTCTTGACCAAGTCTCTCTGAGAAGATATGGGACAACTACTGCTATTATCACCAGAAATCTGCTGAATCATGGAGGTGTTATAGCCAAAATTGCACAACATTTCCACGTAATCCTCCTTAGATATGTCATAAACCAACCCAGGATCACTAGCTTGTACTGGATTCAAATGCCCAGATCCATATTCAAACTCACCAACAGAATCTTCAGAATAATTAGCAATCATCATGGGTTTTGCAGTTGTTAAAATGGCAGATTTGATAGCTGCAGGTGACCAATCCGGGTGAAGACTCTTCAAATATGCAGCTATACCAGAAACATGAGGGCAAGACATGGAAGTTCCTGACAAAAAGTTGTAATTCACTGATCTCTTGTCATCTGCAAAACCTGAAACTGGTGCAACTGGTGAATATGCAGCCAAAATATCAACTCCAGGAGCACTTATATCTGGCTTTAAGATCTCTGCTATGAAGGAATTTGGTCCACGTGCAGAGAACTGAATTGTTCTTGGAGCTTTTTCATCTACACAAATCTCACTCTTCTTTATCTCAGCTCTTGGATCTTGGGTTGAATTTACGTAAGACTCAACAATGTTGAAATCGTCTCTTGAAATATCCAATGAAGGTAGTGAAACCACATCTGAGAAATCTTCAATTCGTGAAAGTGAAGATGTGATGACGCCAACTACACCTTGAGACTTAGCATAGTTTAATGAAGACAGATCTTGACACAACACAATCTTGCCTTTAACCAGGTTTTTGTCAAAACAAACACAGAATTTTTCAAAAAATTTAGGACAATCTTTTGAATCACCATTTACCTTAGCTATAGGAAACATTGTCCCATTTGAGTCAAAAACATTTATGGAATTCCCAATAAGTGTTTGTCGATTTCCAAGAACAAGTTTGTCGATGATTTTACGATCTGTAGTACTTGCCGCTACAGTTAGGATCCATGGTGCTACACTTGAAACTGAGGAAAATGAAGGGCCATAGTTTCCGGCGGCTTGGACGGTGAGGATCCCTTTCTCCATGGCGTGGAAAGATCCAATGGCTGATGAATCTTGAAGGAAGTCCGTCGGAGATCCGTTTCCTAGTGACACTGAAAGGATGTCAACGCCATCTGAAATGGCGTCATCGAAAGCAGACAAGATATCTTCGTCCATGCAAATTCCTAGTTTATCACAAACTGCATATGTCGCGATTCTGGCCGACGGAGCTCCCCCTCTTGCTGTGCCTGAGCTTTACAGAATCACACACAAACACACACATATATCAATTATTACTGGTTTGGCTTAGTGTCATTCACAGTTTCATAGTCTGAATTACTACTTCATACTTAAATGTGCACATGTTTCTAGAAGTAGTACAGCTATCCGAGTTTAATGAGGGTTTTACAGTCTGAATTAGTTCATACTTAGGTATGCATGTTCTATAATTACTACAGCTATTCAAGTTTAATGAGTCATTCCAAGTTCCATAGTCTGAATTAGTTCATACATATACATGCATGGTAATCTTTGAGATAAGTATATGACTATATGACTACTGGCTTGCCTTAGTGTTGCCAATTTAAGCTAGATAACTAATTTGTATGGATTAAGAAAATTAGTTCTTACGTACACATACCGTTTGCTATTCCATAAAAGCTTACCCCAGGAACTATCCTTCCAGCTGCAATTGAGGCAGTGTGAGTTCCATGGCCTTCTTCATCTCTCGCAGAATCCGAAATTTCAGTATAGTAGCGAGCTCCGATGATCTTATTGTTGCAGGTGAAGTTCTTGCCACCCGCACAAGTCCCTTTCCATTTCTCTGGAACATGGCTGAGACCTTCGTCACTGAAACTTTGGGACTCCGGCCACACTCCGGTGTCTATAACTCCGACTATAACATCACCCTGATCAGCTGATGAACTTTTTCGCCTTATCATCGCCGCCTCAACGAATCCCATGAAGTCCCATGATCTTGTGGTCTGAATTCTGAGTGTTTTGCTTTCAAACACAGAGACCACCTCGTCCATCTCGGCTATCTTGTCCCTCTGATCGCTGGTGAGTTTTGCAGCAAACCCATTGAAGCTCTTAGTGTAGCTTCGGATGAAGCAAGAACTTGCATTGATGACTCCATTGTTAATAACTTGTTGAAGAATTGTGAGGTGGTGTGAGGTTGGAGAATAAGAAGAAGATGATTCCTTAGGAAGCGAACCCATGTAGATGATGTAAGTCTTCGTATCATCTTCACATGATACTGAGGGAATGAGTGTGAAGAATGCAAGAAAAATGAAGAACACAGAAATCAAAGCTTTGGAATATTGCTTCGCCATTGTGAATGTGTGTTTTGGACAAGAGACCTGGTACTGTATTTATAGTGCAAGTCATGAGCTAAAGAAAAAGAAAACTTGGGGGAATTTTTTTCTTTCTTTCTTTCTTTTTTATAGGATAAAGTTGGGGGGAAACGTATGTCATTTGTATAATTTTTTTTTAAGAAATTAAAGGACCGAAGTGAGAATTAATGGACCATATTTGATTTCTTACAGGGTTTTACCATAGCCACATGCATGTACGACAGGGGACAGCACGAGTGGTGTTTTGGCGGTTACAGCTCCATTAATTTTGGGATTCGTTATTACTCATTATTGCAAATAAATTTTATACAAATTTAGTCCAAACATGTCAAAAACAAAATATTTTTTTTTATTTGGTTGCCTGATTAATTAAGTCAAATTCAAAAATAATTAGGCTTAGTTGAAATAAGGTATTTTTTTTATATTCCCATATACTTTTATACTATTTTTTAGACTGTATCTAGTTTTAAGGTATTTTTTTTTATAATTAAACTCGAGATTTAAATAATCTCTAACAAGGTCTTATATTCTAATTTAATTCAATATAGTTAATTTTTATAAGTTAAATTGTTTTAAAATTAGGAACATGGAATGTCAACAAAATTATCTATATTAATTTTATTATTTTTACAATATTTTTAAAATTAAATTAATCATTAAATTATGTGAGAGGCTTGTTGAGATTTATATGGATTGGACCATTCGTGATCTAATCAATCATAGTGTGTGTTTGGAAAAAAATTTCAAATCAGCTTATGAAAAAAACAGGCTTATAGACAGCTTATAGAAAATGATTTTTCTAGAAGAACTTATGAAAAAAAAATGATTTTAGATAAATGAGTGTTTAGATAGTTATTTATAGAAAGGGATTTATGATTGATAAATGACTAAAAAGGGTATGAGTATTAAATGAGGAGAAATAAGAGATGAGAGGAGAGAGGAGAGAGAGTGTAAGAAAGAAAATAGAGAAAAAGTATGAGAGATGAGAGATGATGTAAGAAAAAGTAGGGGTAATATAGTAATTGGTTAGTTCATAAGCTCTTTTACTGTTCCATAAGTTGTTCTGACCAACTTATCTAAAACCTTGATTTTAAATCATGGTTTAGTCCAAAAACCCGTTTGAACAAATATGGTTGTTTGGTTAAAAATTTCATCAAACCGAAGTTTTGCGTCAAACCTAGGTTTGGAAGGTATCCAAATACACCCATATTCTCACTCTGTTATCTTTTTATAAGACAATTTTTTAAGAGACTTTAGTCTCCCTATTTATAAGAAATTTAAAAGGTTTAGGCAATAATTAGTATATACTTTTTCAAAAAGGTTCTTTAAAAAGTGCTTTTAATGAATTAAGGGAGAGTGTCTGAAAAATCAATATTAAATGAAAAATACTTGTGAAAAAATAAGGTAATTTTAATAGAAAACATGCGTTATACACACCTTACTCTGCAATATTTTAAAACCCTATATATAAGAATTTCTCAAAATATCTGTTACATTTTCCACAGGTCAAGGAGGTTGATTGTATACTATTCCATAAAAAAAATGTGGTAATGTCCTGTGGCACATATTTTCTTTTTTTTTTATCATATTTGAATTTATAAGTTTTTTCTTAAATATTTATGGTTTTTAATACATATATATAAATTAAAAGGAAAAAATATTTAATAATATTCACCTATATATACAAATATTAATGAATCATTCACTTTTCTACAGGTGGTAAATGCCTGCATGGCGATATTGTACGTTCATTCTATATATAGGAACGACGAAATAATAAATAAATGGTTAATTCTGTTATTCTTGGTGACATGTTTCGATTAAATTAGAATAAGAATATTTATTATCACTTATTTGTCAACAGATAATTTAGCCATTAAATTCAGAAAATGAATCGATAAAATGACCAACAGCACTCATGCATGAATAAATGCTTTTTATAGGGTGTGGACTTTTGTCCTTTCATTAAAGTCAATGCTTCATATGAAATAGTCACTAATATGATTATATATTTTTTTAACTTAATTAAAAAATTGATATTATTGATAAATATATAAGACATGTGTTCTATTTATTAATTTTTTTTATTAAATTATTCCTATTGATACTCCCATAATAATAATCAAATAAGACAGGTGACTTTAGTTTAGAATTTTTTTAAAATAAATAGTTATATTTATCTAAAAAGGTTTTGAACTAAACTATAGTTTAAAATTAAGATTTTAGATAAACTTCTGAGATTAGCTTCTAAAATAATAAAAGAACTTATAGACTACCCAATTACTATTTTACCCTTACTTTTTCTTATACCATCTTTCCTCTATCCTTTTTCTTTTCCACCATCTCTCATCTATTTTTTCTTTTCTCCACCTTCTTTTCTTTTTCCTCTCTCATATTTTTAATAAAATTATAGTATTTCTAATAATTTTTCAAATACAAAAATCCTTCTATTAATAACTATATAAACACTTATTTATTTATAGCTATTTTTTCTATAATCTCTTCTCTAAAAACTCTTTTTTTTTATAATTTTTTTTAAACTCTTATCTAAATAGGCTACTAGTGACCCATTGCTCCATCCCACTCCTTCTCTTAGTCCAATTATTAGCCTAAGATCACATGTTATTATTTAAACATTTGGACCCCACAATCCCAAATAAAGTGAACCTCTTTCTTCGACATACCCAAATATAAAATTTACGATACAGCAGGAATGGCGGAGAGAACAATGTGAGTCCACCCCCTAATATAATATAAGGGAGTGTGAAGATTCAATGATGCGCGCGCCAGATAAATTGGAGGGAAAGAGGATCCTTTCCTGGATGGAATTGTAATTCTCTACAGTTGGGAAAAGTAGGAAAGTCAATTCCATTGGTCAATGGAATTGCAACTTCATGGAAGAGCACTTGACTCAAGAATTCCAATTTACTCTCCAAAAGTCCCAATTGACGTGTTACATTATCCATTGTGCCAATTTATCTACATGTAACAATATACCATCTCCCATTTTAAATATAAAATTTCAATAAGTGTAATTTATACTATAAATAAAATCTTCTATTTAAAATCAAAGAGAATAATAAGATAGTATTAGCAAAAGATTAAAAAAAAAAACATACTAAGGTAGAATTAAAGGGAATGGAAGGGAAATGAGAGGAATAATTTCAACCCGTGTGGAACTTAAGGGTTGGTTTGGTATGAGGGATTTTAAGGTGATGGGAGCGATTTTGCTCCCCTCCCCTTGTTTAGATAATAATAATTTTTAGGAAGGAATGGAAATTTTTTTAAAACTTTTACTCCCCTCTAAAATTGGGAGAATTTGGAGGGGAGATACAATATTTTTATTTTATAATATTAATATACTTATTTTTTTAATATCTCAATATTACTTATATATTATATTTTATTAAAAAAATTATAAAATAATATAAGGATAAATTTGTCTATATAAAAATATTTTTTCTCCTCTTCTTTTTTGAACCAAACAAGGTAATATAAAAATCTTTCCTCTCTCCTCCCTTAATGTTAACTCAAATAAGGTAATAATAAAATCTCTTATTTTTCATTCATTCCCTTTCCCTCTATTAAAATCCCTCCCCTTACTTCCTCTCCATTGAACCAAATACACCCTAAGGAAAGAAAAGGAAAATGATGAGTTTAAAATAATAAAATATAAAACGCCCCAAAACACCCATATTTCTTCTAATAAAAAGGGATCGTTCTCTTTCCCCATTGCTCCACCATGAATACCCAAAACCAGAGCTGAGAGTCCCTCGTATAACCCTCCACTTCCAATCGATGCCATAAACCTTGTGTTTTGTATTACTGATCTAGACTTCATGTAACATCCTAATGTACTTAAATCCATCCGTAGTGAGCGTCCAAAGCTCAATCCATAAAAGAACACCTTAATTACTCAATTCTCCCACAAAAATTATAGCTTATCTCACTAAACCTTATAATTCAAAACTCGGAATGTTACAATTTTGGCTTTCCAAATAACTAGTAAGTTTTTGTTGTACCTTAGCCAAAATACTTTCCTAAGTGTTCCTTTTTCAGAAACGGTTTGAAATTGCATTTCTTAAGAAGTGTATCCTAGTTTTACTTCAACTGACAACTAGACTTGAGGAAGCACAATTGCCCTTGTGTGAATTGAACCAATTGATATAGCATCGCTTTTGAAGTCTGTTGGAGATGATTTTTCCATTGAAGCAAAAAGAAGTAGTCATAGCCCCTTCTTCAAGTATTAATAGCGCCTATTATTTTATAAATTATTAACATATTTTATAGGATCGGAGGCCGGTAAAGTTTATTTAAACTGTTTAAATATTTTTAACTACTCTTTATTAAATATATAGCATCTGAATTTGTTTTAAATAATTCAATATAATTAAAAAATTCACATTTGATTAGAAGGAAACACTTAAAATATATAAAATTAAGTACCTAAATTTTCTGTGTGAGCCAATGAAGTTAATTTTCAAAAATAAATAATTATTCATGTAAGAGAATACAAAATGAGATTATTCCGAATGAGGCACATAATTTCTCAAACAAAACAAAATTTCCTATATCAATATTCAATACCAAAAATATTATTTTACCATTCAAATTTCCAGTATATTAACCTCTAATGGACTTCTCAAAACATTCACAATAATAGGACTCCTAACATTATGAGTTCCATCTGACCATATGAGTGACGAGGAAATCACTGTTCCTGCTTGTAATTTCTCTCCCACAATTCTGACAACAAAAGATTGTTTCTCATTCAGAGACTTGAAGGACGACACCTTAGGTTCCACTGTAATGTTGACTCCTGGAGTTGACTCTACACTTACATAGTACTTTGAGCGATCAAATCCAACATTTCTGACTGTTCGATTTATCTCAACATTGAAAGGTTTCATAGGTTGTACTTGAGCTAGTATCGAAGGAAAGTTTGTATTTCTTATCAAGGATCGAGCACGAGATTTGGGACATGTGATACTTCTATCGCCGGAGATTCCTTTGATGATTGAAGTGCGGTAAACAAGATTGCATAAAAGTTCTATGTAATCTTGCTTTGAAAGATCATAAACAAGCCCAGGATCAATAGCTTGAACTGGATTAACATGCCCTTATCCATAAAAAAAGATAATCTTTAGGGCCATTCAGACGTTTAGCAGTGGTCATAGTCGCAGATTTGATGGCTGCCGGAGACCAATCTGGGTGAAAACTTTTCACAAACGCAGCTATCTCAGATGCATGAGGACAGGACATAGAAGTTCCTGAGATGATGTTGTACTTAACCCTCCTTGGGTCTAAATCATCATCGCCTGAAGAAGCAATCTGTCAGAATTATACTTGCTTGTGAAGGTGGGACATTACAAGGGGTATTACAGGTCCCAAACCTGACAAAATTTCAAGAAAGCCTTGATATGAGAGAAAAATCAAGAGAAATTCTAAGAGAGAATTTTCATGTTTTCCTTTCTAAGAGAGAGATCCGGAAAGAAATTAACTTTTTGTAGTGGAATAAGAAAACAAGAAATATATATGAGATATATAATTTTGAAAAGTAAAGCATACAGATATTACTCAAGCGCAGTTGTTAGCTGAAAATGAAGTGAAAACAAATGTGAATTGATACCAAAGAGACATAAATATATAAAATATATATTCTACACTTTTTGAGTGTTACGTACCTTGGCGAAACATTAGGAGAATATGCTGCTAAGATATTCACTCCTGGGCAGTTATATCTGGTTTTAGTATTTCTGGGACTGCTTTGCATGGCCCACGTGAAGAGAACATAGCTACTCTTGGAGCAGTGTTATCCACAATAATCTCACTCTTCATTATCTCAGCTTCTGGATCTTCTGATTTATTAGCGGATGACTCAACAACGTTGTAGTCTTTTGGAGATAACGGGAGATAGGGAAATATACTCGGATCAAGTACTGTTGCTTTACTTTGATTACCCTTTCCAATCGCACCAACTGCACCAGCTTTGTTAGCATAATAACTATACCATGACGACACAACACAATCTTTCCTTGCATCTCACTCTTCGAACAACAAGTACAAACTGCTGAATCAATTCGATACACACAATTAGCTATAGGAAATTTCTCCTTACCCTTTGGATGATCAAATGCGTTTACTGAATCTCCCACTAAGGTTGTTCCATTCCCAAGAATAACCTTGTCGATGATTTGGCGTTCCGTAGTGCTTGCTGGAACTGTGAGAATCCATGGTGCAACACTTGACACTGAGCCTGTATCACGCCCATGGTTTCCTGCGGCTTGCAATGTGAGAATCCCTTAGGCCATTGCATGAAAGGAACCGATCGTGAAGATTTCATCGTACAATTGTTCTGGAGTAATGGAATCTCCAAGAGAAAGCGGAAGTATGTGACAAACATCCTAATTTTTATTATTATATTTAAACATAATTAAAAATATTATTTATTGATTTTTTAAAAATATTATCTAATTAAATTATTATAGTTTAGTATTTTTATTATTTTTAATAAAATAATATATATAGATTATCTTACTATTATCTTATTTAGGATTTTATGATTTAATTATTATTATTAGTTAAGAATTTATTAGGATTTAGATTTAAATATAGATATACATTTAAATTTTGAAAATATAATTTATATTTTAAATTACGATATCTCATAAGATTTTGATAAAGATAATAATAATAATATACTTATATCTTTAATTAAATATACATATAATAATATATGTATTTATACTATAATAATAATATAGTTTAAATTTTAAATTATCATATCTGATAGGATTTTGAGAAAAATAATAATAATACTAAAAAATAATAAGATCAGATTATATAAAATTTGAATTTTAAACCTTATGAATTATATATAAACACCCTAATTCTAGTCCTTAACTCACATTATCATCTAATTTCTCTCTTCACTCATATCAGATTGTCATTGAGGTTCTGGAATAATGTTTGTTAAAGCACCAAATTATTTGTGATTAATGTTGTTGTATATGGGGTCACTAAATTATTCTTTACTTTGGTGAGAGGTAAACACTTTCTACCTGTTGTGTGTGCTAATATGATATTTATGAGTGATTTGATAAATATATATTTATTGATATTAATATGATTGTATTAAAAAAAATTATTTGATTATTTTTATTGAAAATAGTATCGTGAGACTTCAAGTTTAATTTAGAAAGTTTGAGTTGATATTATAAACTTGTTATATCTTGATATTATAATTTAAAAAAAGTTATTATCTTGACAAAAATCATTTTGTGATATTTATCAAGCTATTAATATTTTAATTAATATGGTTATTTTGATAATTATACATTAGGAGGATTTTACAAAAGGGTTTAGTAAGTATAAATATGTATATTTAATCAAAGAAATAAGTATATTATTATCTTTATCAACATCCTATCAAATATTATAATTTAAATTTTAAACTATATTTTTTAAAATTTAAATGCATATCTAAATCTAATTCTAAATCCTAATAAATCTCTAACTAATAATAACAATCAAATCATGAAATCTAAAATAAGATAATAGTAGGATAATATATATTCTATTTTATTGAAAATAATAAAAATATTAAACTATAATAATTTAATTAGATAATATTTTTAAATTATTGATAGATAATATTTTTAATTATACTTAAATATAATAATAAAAATTATGATGTTACAAGAAGCGAAATCAGCCAAGATTCCAGCACTTTCACACCCTAACACACATTAATTTTTGTTACAATATCAATATTGAAACCTAGTTAATATATAGCACTTTGGCAGAACCCTAACACACAAATTAATGTCTATTACCTAACAATATTGAAACTAGTGTAGCATACATTGGAGTTAGTTTCAAGTGACTTTGTAGCCTAGTAACATGTAAATGTGAGATCGCTAGCAACCGTTAAAACCTGTCCCTCTAAACATGGAATAATTGGATTGAGAGAAAAGCTAAGTGAGTAGAAAATATAGATGACAGAACATTAGAAGTAAAAATTTTTAAAATGGTAAAAAATTTTACTATTTTTTTCAGTTTTTCTCCTAATATTATATTTCTTCTATAATTTTCTTCCCCATCTAAATATAGGTAAAAGAAAATAAATGAAGGAGCTAGTTAATAATTCACACAGGTTTAACAAGTTCGGTAAGTTATTATTTTAAAAAAATGTATACTGATTTTCTTAAAATATTTTCCTTTGAATCATTTGTACGAGAGTATCATCAATTATAGATAAATCTTCAAACACACAATTATTCATTTGTATGTTATTTAGATCACTGAAGATTTTGCATACAGCAATTCTGGCAGAGGGGACCCCTCCTCTTGCGGTGCCTTGTGCTATACCATAAAAGCTGGCCCCATTAACCTTGTTTCCTGCTGCTGTTGAGGCTGTAGGAGATCCATGGCCCACATTGTCTCCAGCAGAGTGTGTTACGTAGAATCGAGCTCCTATGATTTTTTTATTTTTTTTTTGGTATAGAAAATTTTAAAAAGGGGTTAGGCTCACCCACGATCTAAGGGCAGGGCGAAGTCTCCTTTCCTCTTAGGAGATACTAATGTCGGGCAGGACGAGCCGTCTATTACCCTCATACGTAAACTTATGCACTTAAGAGCTATGATGCCTCCCCAAATGCCACGACTGGAATCACAATAAAGTAATACTCTCAAAGGATCGAACATGCTTGAAATAGTCGCATGTCTCACTCCTTCGCCAACTGAAGCCATTAGTATATGATTTTGTTGTTGCTTGTGAACTTTTTCCCACTAGCACAAATCCCTAAATGCAAAACACAATGTGAATAGTAAGAGAAATCATGACTCCCAAAATATGCTAAATACTCTCTCTAAGGAATGTCTAATTATCTCATCAAAACAAAGAAGAATAACTTTACCATAAAATGAGAAAAACTTCCAACCTTACCAATATTTAATATCGTGAATTATGTACAATCAAGAAGGCATGGAAATTGCAATAAATGAGGTGTTAGATAGGAGCAATGTTGGAAATGTGTAATTAATACCCCGCTTATTGCTTTATATTAAAAAACTATCTATTTCTTCTTAGAGGTGCTTTATTATAGGGACTGGAGGGAATAATTTTATTTCTTTTTGAAATAGTTTTGGATGAGTAGTAGTACCTTTCCTTCCAACGCCTTTGCCTGCAAAACTCTCTGATTCAGGCCAGACTCCAGTGTCAAGAAGTCCAATTATGAAATCACTTTCACCAGAAACGTTTCGTTTGATTGACTGAACCAAACCCTTGAAGTCCCACGTTCTGGTTGTCTGAGTGTAAATTGTTATGCTTGGAAAAACAGATACCACTTCTTCCATTTGAGCAACCTTGTCTGTTTTCTCTTCACTGAGTTTTGCGGCGAACCCATTAATTGAAGCTTCTCTTGTAGCTTCGAATCAATAATGAACTTGCCACGTCAACAGTTTCTTCAGTTACTTGTTGAAGCATTCTCAAATGATGAGAAGTTGGAGACTACGATGACTCCTCAGGAAATATCATCCCATGTAAACTATGTAAGTTTTCATGTGTTCAACATCATGAGAAGTATCGCACAATAATAAGCGAAGTACTACAGATGCGAGAATAATGGAAGACGCAAAGAAGAAAATGATTGAACAATGCTTAGCCATTGTTATGTTCACTGCACGAATGTGAATGGTGAGGGGCACCACATATATATATAAAGTAGAAAAGGGAGGACAAACAATTCATTGCTAATAAATTGGATTTGACTTTCATGATACATGAAACAAATCTGACTTTTTAAAACTTTCAATGCAAACATGCATGATGGAGAATCCAAATTCATGAATTCATTTTAAATAAGTGCGTAGTTAATCATTAGCAGGTGCAATGAATGTATAAGATAAATTTATTAGCATTATATGAAATAAAAGGAATATTTTTAATGACATTAAATGCAATTGAAAATTGATGTATATTTTACTTAAATTTTTTTATTCCATTTTTCTCTAAATTTTTTGTGTGATTTTTAGGGTGTATTCGGTACTAAGGGATTTAGAGGAGAGGGAAGGGATTTTTATATATTTTTCCTTATTTGACATCATAAAATTTTTAGGAGGAAGGAAAAATGACGGACAAATATATTTTCCCTCCCCTTTAATCAAGAGTAAGATTCGGTTCATCACAGTTTCATGTAAGGGAATGCTAAATGAAATTACTATATATATACTTCCTTTCATTTTTATTATAAGGCACTAACAAGTGCTTTTAGTCTTTTTTATAAAACACTTACTTAATTTCAACGTATACTAATTGTTTTTCCCTTACATACCTATATTTAATAAAGGTAATAAGAAATAGTAAAAATTAATATAATGATAGAGTTTAGTATAATTAATAGGGGTAATATTAGAAATTACTTGAATTTTATGACAAATTTAATATTTTTAACTATGTTTATTGATATGTGAAAATTAGTAGTTAATGTGTTATAATAAGGACAAAAGGGAGTGTGTGTGTGTGTATATATATATATATATATATATATGAATGAGACGCATAATTTCTCAAACAAAATAAGATGTCATATATTAATATTCGATACCCAAAAATCATTATTTTTACTAGTCAAATTTACAGTATATAGGACTTCTAACATTATGAGTTCCATCTGACCATACGAGTGATGAGGAAATCACTGTTACTACATGCGAGAATAATGAAACACCCAAAGAAGAAAATAATTGAGGAATTCTTAGCCATTGTTTTGTTCACTGCACGAATGTGAATGGTGAGGGGCACAACATATATATATATATATATATATATATATATAAGGTAGAAAAGTGAGGACAATTTATTGCTAATAAATTGTATTTGAATCAGATCTTGACTTTTTAAAACTTTCAATCCAAACATGCATGATGGAGAATCCAAGTTATTGAATGCATTTTAAAGGTTACACTTTCTTTCTTTTTTTTAAGTTACTAACTAATTTATTTAAATTTTTTAATCTTTTTTAAAAAAATCTACTAGCTCTTATAATTAGGATAGATAGGATGTGTATTTTAAAGGACTCATATCCCCTACCCTAGTACTTTAACAATACTACGCCACATGTGCGAAACTATTTTAGTTTTGAATTCATATATGATATCACATAGGACCAGTTTTGTTTAGCTCTCATGACCTGAACCCATAGAAGGGAAGTTTGCATGGTATGGAAAGAAATGACATTGAGTACATATTTTGCAAAAGCTATGTTTTGTTGTACCTTCTCAATGAGGTAGCCATATGTGTCTTTGGTTATGCGTGCGTGTAGCACAAGGACTCCAATAAGGGACTTGTCCAATTGTTCATTTTTTTTTTAAACTGTAGGAGATTACAAACTTGATTACACCCTCTTGCCCCTTCACATTTCTTGAGAAGTGTATCCTAATTTTACTTTCACTCCCAAATGGAACTGAGTCAATACAAAAGATCAGGACCATTGTTTCATCCATATAGCTCGGATTCTAAATATAAGAGTTAGTTAATTTTTTTAAGAGATTAAAGAAACTAAATAAATAAGAAAATTGTTATTAAATCTAATTCATTAAGATAAATTCATATTAACTACTTCTTAATCTAACAAAATTATTCAATTATCTATTATTTTAATTATAATTAATATATTAATTTTTTTAATCTATCTAAAAATATTAACTAACTTTTATATTTATGATTGGAAGAGTAATTCACCATGATGAGGATTCCTTTCGCGATTGTGTGAATTGAACCAACTGATATGTGTGTGTGTGTGTGTGTGTGTGTGTGTGTGTGTGTGGGTGTGTGGGTGTGTGGGTGTGTGGCATCGGTTTTGAAGACGGTTGGAGATGGTTTTCCTATTGAAAGAGAGAGTAGTCATACATAAACCCTCCTTCAAGGATTTAATAACGCCTATTACTTTATAAATTATCAACATATTTTATAGGAGATAATTTTTATTTTACTTTTTTCAATATTTTTAATCATCTTTTTATTAAATATACATCATGTGGATTTTTTTATATAATTCAATATAATTAAAAAAATTCCCATCTATTGATTTGATTGGAAGGAAACACTTAAAATATATAAAAATAAAATTAAGTACATAAAATTTTCTCTGCTACCTAATAAAGTCAAGAAGCAATAAAAATTGTCAAAAATAAATGTAACCATTAATTATTCAAGAGAATACTAAATCAGATTCCTATGAATGAGACATAGAATTTCTCAAACAAAACAAGATGTCATATATTAATATTCAATACCAAAAAACCATTATTTTTACTAGTCAAATTTACAGTACTTATATTAACCTGTAGGCTACTTGAAAACATTCACAATAATAGGACTCCTAACATTATGAGTTCCATCTGACCATATGAGTGACATGGACATCAACGTGCCTGCTTGTAATTTCTCTCCCACAATTCTGGCAACAAAAGATTGTTTCTCATTCAAAGACTTGAAGGACAACACCTTAGGTTCCACTGTAATGTTGACTCCCGGAGTTGACTCTACACTTACCTCGTACTTTGAGCTAGCAAATCCAACATTTGTGACCGTTCGATTAATCTCAACATTGAAAGGTTTCATAGATTTTACTCTTGCAAGTATTGAAGGCAAGTTTGTATGTCTTATCAACGATTGAGCATGAGATTTGGGGCATGCGATACTTGGATCACCGGAGATTCGTTTGATCATTGAAGTGTTGTAACCAAGATTGCAGAGAACTTCTAAGCAATCTTGTTTTGAAAGATCATAAACAAGCCCAGGATCAATAGCTTGAACTGGATTAACATGTCCTGATCCATAAGAAAAATAATCTTGAGGACCATTCAGAGGTTTAGCAGTGGTCATAATCGCAGATTTGATGGCTGCCGGAGACCAATCTGTATGAAAACTTTTCACAAACGCAGCTATCCCAGATGCATGAGGACATGACATAGAGGTTCCTGAGATGATGTTGTACTTAACCCTCCTTGGGTCTAAATCATCATCACCTGAAGAAGCAATCTGTCAGAATTATATTTGCTTATGAAGTTGGGATTATACAAGGGGTATTAGAGGTCCCAAACCCGACAAAATTTCAAGAAAAGCTTGATATGAGAGAAAATTCAAGAGAAATTCTAAGAGAAAGTTTTCATGTTTTACTTTCTAAGAGAGAGATCCGGAAAGAAATTAACTTTTTGTAGTGGAATAAGAAAACAAGAAATATATATGAGATATATAATTTTGAAAAGTAAAGCATACAGATATTACTCAAGCGCAGTTGTTAGCTGAAAATGAAGTGAAAACAAATGTGAATTGATACCAAAGAGACATAAATATATAAAATATATATTCTACACTTTTTGAGTGTTACCTGATGGCGAAACCAGAGGAGAATATGCTGCTAAGATATTCACTCCTGGGGCAGTTATATCTGGTTTTAGTATTTCTGGGACTGCTTTGCATGGCCCACGTGAAGAGAACATAGCTACTCTTGGAGCAGTGTTATCCACAATAATCTGACTCTTCATTATCTCAGCTTCTGGATATTCTGAATTCTTTGAGTATGACTCAACAACATCAAAGTCTTCTGGAGATATTGTAAGATAAGGAAATACACTCACATCAGGTACTGGTGCACTACTTTGATTACCCTTTCCAATCGCACCAACTGCACCAGCTTCGTGAGCCATAATATCTATACCATAACGACACAACACAATCTTTCCGTGGATCTCACTTTTCAAACAAGAACAAACTTCCGGATTACCTTGATTCACACACTTGGCTATGGGAAATTTCTTACCCTTTGGATTATCAAAAGCGTTTACTGAATCTCCCACTAAGGTGGTTCCATTCCCAAGAACAAGCTTGTCGATGATTTTGCGATCTATGTGGCTTGCTGCAACTGAGAGAATCCATGGTGCAACACTTATCGCTGAGCCTGTATTAGGCCCTCCATTTCCTGCAGATTGCACTGTAAGAATCCCTTTGGCCATTGCATGAAAGGAGCCTATCGACATAGATTCATCGTACAAATGATCTGGAGGAAGCATGGGCCCAAGTGAAACCGAAAGTATGTCAACTCCATCTGCAATGGCATCATCGAAAGCAGCCAAGATTCCAGCACCACCGCAGAACCCTAACCCACATTATATATGTTAGTTGCTAGTGATCTTGTAGGCTAATGGCATGTAAGTGGGAGGTTCGTCTAATTCTACTTGTACCCTCTAAAAATATTAGAACATGCCCATCTAAATTAATAAATAAATAAATAAAACTAGTTAACAAATTCAGGTTAAAAAAGTTAGATAAATTAATTATTTTAAAAAAATATATACTGATTTTCTTAAAATATCATCGTTTTAGTCATTTGTTTCACAGTATTATCAATTATACCTTATACATTATATATAACAAAATAATCATAAGAGTAGTTTAGCAAAAAATAATAAATATAGCAGATAAATGAGGTCAAGGTCTTGCATTCAAGATTAAATTAAACAGACTCATTGGAGTTTATAGATAACTTTTCAAACACATAATTATTCATTGGATAAAGGTACATCTAGCACCCCTAAACTAATTTTAGGGGAGCAATTAACACCTTAAAGTATTTAAGGGTGTAATTAGCACCTTAAACTAATTTTAGAGGTGTGATTAGTACCCTTAAGTATTTAAGGGTACAATTAATATCCTAAACTAATTTTGGATATATAATTAGCATCATAAAGTATTTAAATTGGTAAAATTTATCCTTTTACTGACAGAAACACAAATTTCTGTCCGATTTAATCATGTGATTTTTTTATTTTGACACATGATTATTTAAAAGTTCACATGTGTCATATTATTTAAATAAGAATACTAAATAAACTCTAAAATTGACACTGCATATAATTCATAAGTGAATATTGAAAATTTTTAAAACTTATTTAATGCAATTTATTAAAATAATCTTACACATATGACATTTTAAACAATAATATATCAAAATAAAAAGTTTATGTAATGTGTATCAAACTAAAGTTAGTGTTTATTAGTGAATGGGTAAAATTGTACTAATTTAAATATGTTAGTGTGTTGGTCATACCTTAAAAATTAGTTCATAATGCTAGTGGCACCTTTAAATACTTTAAGAGATTAGTCACACCTCTAAAATTAATTAAGGGTGTTAATTGTATCTTTAAATATTTTAGAGTATTAGTTGTTTTTTCAAAATTACTTTAGAGTATTAGATGGAGCTTTACCCTTATTCATTTGTGGAAGATGTTACCTTGATTATCACAGACTTTGTACACAGCAATTCTGGCAGATGGGACCCCTCCTCTTGCGGTGCCTTGTGCTATACCATAAAAGCTGGCGCTATTAACGTTGTTTCCTGCGGCTGTTGAGGCTGTATGGGATCCATGGCCAGCATTATCTCTAGCAGAGTCTTCTTCGTAGAATCGAGCTCCTATGATTCTGTTGTTGCATGTGAAGTTTTTCCCACCAGCACAAGTCCCTAGATGCAGCGCACAATGTGAATAGTAAGAGAAATCATGACTCCCAAAATATGCTCAATACTCTTTCTCATCCGTAATACAAGGCACCTCTATCTTATCAAAACCAAGAAGAATAACGTTGTCATCAAATGAGAAAAACTTCCAAACTTACCAATATTTAGTATCATGAATTATATACAATCAAGAAGGTATAGAAATTGCAATAAATGAGATTTCAGATGGGAGCAATGTTGGAAATGTGTAATTAATACCCCACTTATTGTCTTATAATAAAAGACTATCTATTTCTTCTTAAAGGTGCGGGATAATTGTATTTCTTTTTCAAATAGTTTTGGATGAGTTCTAGTACCTTTCCATTTTGTAGGAGGAGGACCAAAACCTTTATCTGTAAAACTCTCTGATTCAGGCCAGATTCCAGTGTCAAGAAATCCAATTATGACATCACTTTCACCAGATACGTTTCGTTTAATTGACTGAACCAAACCCATGAAGTCCCACGATCTGGTTGTCTGAGTGTAAATTGTTGTGCTTGGAAAAACAGATACCACTTCTTCCATTTGAGCAACCTTGTCTCTTTGCTCTTCACTGAGTTTTGCAGCGAACCCATTGAAGCTTCTCTTGTAGCTTCGAATCAATAATGAACTTGCCACGTCATCAGTCTCTTCAGTGACTTGTTGAAGCATTCTCAAATGATGAGAAGTTGGAGAGTACGATGATTCCTCAGAAAGTGATCCCATGTAAACTATGTAAGTTTTCATGTGTTCAACATCATGAGAAGCATCACATAATAATAAGGGAAGTACTACAGATGCGAGAATAATAGTGAAAGACCCACAGAAGAAATTAATTGAGGATTGCTTAGCCATTGGTTTGTTCCCTGCACGATTGTGAATGGTGAGGGGCACAACAATATATATAGTAGAAAATAGAGGTGGACAATTAATTTATTGCTAATAAATTGTATTTGACTTTCATTTATGAAACAAATCTGACTTTTTTTAACTTTCAATCCAAAGAATCAGAGTTCATGAATTCATTTTAAATGAATGTATAGTTAGTTAATCAGTAGCAGGATAGGTTCGATGAATGCATAAGCTAAATTTATTTGCATTAAATGAAATAAAAGGAATGTTTTCAATGCCATTAAATGCAATTTTGAAAATTAATATATTTTACTTAAATTTTTTTATTCCATTTTCTTCTAAAATTTTTGTGTGACTTTTAGGCACTCCCTCTGGTCCTTATTAATTCTAAGACACCTCTAGCCTCCTCATCAGAACTAAAGAGATGTGGTTAATTCATTTACATATGCACTTGTGTTGATTTACCAATTATATTCTAAGCTACATATCTAGAATAGGGGCAAACCTAAGTCGTATCACTTTAGAGAACCTAATAAAATATGGACAAAGGAGACAACTTAGTTAACCCAATCGAGGTATGGTTGATATCGTGCATTCAGTTACACTACAATCAACCATTAATCAAGAGTCATTAAGATCATTCGGTTCAGCAAAGTTTCATGTAAGCGAACACTAAATGAGATTCCTATAGGAATGAGACAGAATTTCTCACACAAAACAAGATTTCATATATTAATATTCAATACCAAAAAACCATTATTTTTTACTAGTCAAATTTACAGTACATATATTAACCTCTATGCGACTTCAAAACATTGACAATAATAGGGCTTCTAACATTATGAGTTCCATCTGACCATATGAGTGACATGGACATCAACGTGCCTGCTTGTAATTTCTCTCCCACAATTCTGGCAACAAAAGATTGTTTCTCATTCAAAGACTTGAAGGACAACACCTTAGGTTCCACTGTAATGTTGACTCCTGGAGTTGACTCTACACTTACCTCGTACTTTGAGCTAGCAAATCCAACATTTGTGACTGTTCGATTAATCTCAACATTGAAAGGTTTCATAGGTTGTACTTGCGCTAGTATTGAAGGCAAGTTCGTATTTCTTATCAAGGATCTTGCAGGAGATTTGGGACATGTGATACTTCGATCACCAGAGATTAGTTTGATGATTGAAGTATTGTAACCAAGATTGCAGATAAGTTCTATGTAATCTTGTTTCGAAAGATCATAAACAAGACCAGGATCAATAGCTTGAGGATTAATATGTCCTAATCCACAAGAAAAATAATCTTTAGGGCCATTTAAAGGTTTAGATGTGGTCATAATTGCAGATTTGATGGCTGCCGGAGACCAATCTGGATGAAAACTTTTCACATAAGCAGCCATTCCAGATGCATGAGGACATGACATAGATGTTCCCGAGATAATGTTGTACTTAACCCTTCTTGGGTCTAAATCATCACTCCCTGAAGAAGCAATTTTGTCAGAATTATATATACTTGCTCATGAACTCTAACCCAAATATAATTTAATTATTAGGTAAAAATGTAGGCAACAGTATAAGAAAAACATACTTTTCTTACCACAATTTTCTATAGCTAACAAAATTCTTACCTTTTTTTTTCAAGAGGAAAATTCCACGAGAAGTTTTCATGTTTTACTTTCCAAGAGAAAATAACATTTTGTTTGTAGCTTAGTTAAACAAGAAAACAAGAAGTGTATATGTGATATTGACTTTTGAACAGTAAAGCACATATAAGATATTACATCAATTTTTTCATATAAGACCACTTGATTAATTAAAAAAATTAAATAAATTACTTTAAAATATTTATATTTATTATTTTTCTTAAAAGTAATTTGTCTAACTTATAAATTAATATATAATATAATATAATAATAATTAACATATGTTATAAGTAAGTCATTTATTAAGAAATGAAAGGAGTATTAATTACTAATAAATCACATTTGTTTGCCAATAATGAAGTGAAAACAAATGTGAATATATACAAGAGAGACATATACTTATGCATAGATACGGACATATATATAATGTTTGATCTAATTAGATAATTTAATTTGGTTATAAGTGTAAGGCATATTTTTCATACTTATTTATTTTTTAAAATTGGTCGCTATTGATAATCCATAAACAATATCAAGTAAAAAAGAAATGGAGGAGATTAAAGTTGATTATGATATTTTAGAAAAATAAATTATATTAACTAATTTAATTGACTAACTTTTTTAATTTTATTAAATTAATTAAATCTGTTTTATATTAAGTGTTAGAGGATGAGTGTGTGTGTGTATAATACATTCTACACTTCGAGTACTCTTACCTGATGGGGAAGCCAGAAAAGAATATGCTGCTAAGATATTCTCTCCTGGAGCAGTTATGTCTGGTTTTAGGATTTCTGGGACTGTTATGCATGGCCCACGTGAAGAGAACTTAGCTACTCTTGGAGCAGTTTTATCCACAATACTCTCACTCTTCATTATCTCAGCTTCTGGATTTTCTGATTTCTTTGAGTATGACTCCACAAAATGATAATATTTTGGAGACAATGCGAGATAAGGAAATAAAGTCACACCAGTGGGTACATTACTTAGACCATTATCCTTCATAATCGCACCAACTGCACCATCTTCACGAAAATCGTAGAAAATTCGATACCGACATAACACAATCTTTCCTTGGATCTCACTTTTCAACAGTCACAAACGTCGAAGTAAGTTCGATTATTGACACACTTGGCTATGGGAAATTTCTTCCCCTTTGGATGATCAAAGCATTTACCGAATCTCCCACTAAGGTTATTGTTCCATTCCCAAGAACAACCTTGTCGGTGATCTTACGATCTGTGGTGCTTGCTCCAACTGAGAGAATCCATGGTGCAACACTTGCCACTGAGTTTGGTTCAGGCCCTTGGTTTCCTGCAGATTGAACTGTGAGAATTCCTTTGGCCATTGCATGAAAGGAACCGATCGTGATGACATCATCATCGTACAAATGTTTTGGAGGAAACATGTCTCCAAGTGAAAGGGAAAGTATGTCAACTCCATCTGCAATGGCATCATCGAAAGCAGCCAAGATTCCAGCACTATCGAACCCTAACACACATTAATGTTTGTTACAATATCAATATTATATTGAAACCTAGTTAATATATAGAAAATCAGGTAATTAAGTCAATTGTTTGTACAAAATGTGTGCTGATTTTCGTTAAAAATCATTTACATTATCCATGATAACTTATACATCATACAAGAATCTAAATTTTAAAAGTAGAAATTCTATTAAATCTTTAAATATAAGAGTTAGTTGAGAGGTTATTTTTTAATTTAGTTCTAAATATAAAAACTCAATACACTTTGTTACCTAAATTTATATTTTTTTTTACTAAACTTTTAATTCCACAAATTAAGAGATTTTTCATCATGGGTAATTTTTTATGCAAATTATTAAAAGAGCACTATAGGAGAACTAACAAGCATTTTTTTTACAAATAACTAGCTCAGCTATTCCTTCAATATATTAATATAAAAACTAAATAACTAATTTATAGAAATAAAAAAAATTAGGTAAGTCAACTATTTATAGAAAATGCATGTTAACTTTCTTAAAATACCCTTTTTAATCATCATTTATATCAGCACTATCCTTTCACTATGTGCACTTAATAATAAGTAGAGATAGTTTAGGAAAAAGTTATAAATTTGGGAAATAAAGTATATTGAGATCTTTTATTTAAGATCAAAATAAATCCCTAACTCACTTCTATATTTATGACTAGATGGAGTAATTTTTTGAATATTTACAAATTTATTGTCTAACCTCTACACTTAGAACTAGAGAAAAAAAAATTAAATATAGGAGACAAATGATGCCGAGATTTTTTTTTTTTTTTGGTAAAATGATACCAAGGTTTTACATTTAGGAGGTTGAAGATAAATTTTCAAACACAATTATTCTCATTTGTGGAAAATGTTACCTTCACGACAGCAGACTTTGTATACAGCAATTCTGGCAGAGGGGACACCTCCTCTTGCAGTGCCTTCTGCTATACCATAAAAGCTGGCGCCATTAACGTTGTTTCCTGCTGCTGTTGAGGCTGTATGAGATCCATGGCCATCGTTGTCTCTAGCAGAGTCTTCCTTGTAGAATCGAGCTCCTATGATTTTGTTGTTGCATGTGAAATTTTTCCCACCCGCACAAGTTCCTAAATGCAACACAATGCGAATGGTAAGCGAATTATGACTCCCAAAATATACTCAATGCTCCCCCGGTATGACGCCTTCTAGAAGAAATAATTAGTTCTTAAGTAAGGTACTCTACTAGTCATTAATATAAGAGCTAAATAATTAATTTAAGTAAATTAAAAAAATTAGCTAGATTAATTATTTGATTTTACTAAAATATCATCTTTCAATAGTTATTTTAAAAAAATTTTATAAATTCAGGTAATAAAGTGAATTGAAGTATTATATTTAGGACTAAATTTAACTTCTAACTAGTTCTTATATATTAAGGATTAGAGAAAGTATTAATTACATTTTTTTTTAAATTGTTCCTATTTAAAATTTTATTAATTGTATCTTTTATAACTTTTTGAATGCAATTCATGCTATTAAACATAGGTAAATTTAAAATTTTATTTTTTTAATTTTATTTATAAGTCACTTCAACATGTTTCACTAAAACTAAAAAAACTGTAATTAAATTTTATTAACTCTATCTTAAAATTCAATAACTTTTTAACTTTATCTCTATTTAATATATATTTATCATACCTATGTAGACAAACAAAGTAAACACCATAATAAATGAAAGGTACATATGAAAATTTATAATGATAAGACTTATAAATAGAACAAAAAAAAATCCTTCTCTTAGCAATCCAATCTTGTCTCTTTGCTTTTCTTAGTTTGATGAGGTAGATAGAAGTGACTTTAAGATTATAGTAGTATATGTCTTTTGTTTTTTTGAAATAGTTTTGGATGAGTCGTCATACCTTTCCATTTTTTAGGAGGAGGACCAAAACCTTTATCTGTAAAACTCTCTGATTCAGGCCAGATTCCAGTGTCAAGAAGTCCAATTATGACATCACTTTCACCAGAAACGTTTCGTTTGCTTGACTGAACCAACCCCATGAAGTCCCACGATCTGGTTGTATGAGTGTGAAGTGTTGTGCTTGGAAAAACAGATACCACTTCTTCCATTTGAGCCATCTTGTCTCTTTGCTCTTCACTGAGTTTCGCAGCGAACCCATTTAAACTTCTCTTGTAGTTTCGAATCAATAATGAACTTGCCGAATCATCAGATTCTTCAGTAACCTGTTGAAGCATTCTCATATGATGAGAAGTTGGAGAGTACGATGATTCCTCAGGAAGTGATCCCATGTAGACTATGTAAGTTTTCATATGTTCCACATCAGAAGAAGCATCGCATAATAACAAGAGAATTACTAGAGATGTGAGACAGAAGAAAATAGTTGAAGAGTGCTTAGCCATTGTTTTGTTCACTGCCCGAATGTGAATGGTGAGGGGCACAACAATATTAAAGTAGAAAAGGGAGGAGGACAATTTAATTATTGCTAATGATGAATTGTATTTGACTTTCATATTTATTCGTTTATATATGGAAACAAATCTGACTTTTTAAGACTTTCAATATCCAAACATTATGGAGAATCCAATTTATTCAATTCATTTTAGAGGAATATGTAACCAGTAACATGATAGGTTCAATGAATGTAAGTTAAATTTATTTGCACTAAATGAAAAAGAAATGAATATTTTTAATGCGTTTAAATGTAATTGAAAGTTTATGGGTTAATGTCTAATTTTATTTTGAAAGTTTTCGCATAAAAATTATGGATATCTAGAAGCATCTTTATATCAATATCACTTGGTAAGTATTAAATTAAAAAAGAAACAATGTCTTAATTTTTAACACTACTTCCTCTAGTCCTTATTACAAATCATCAACTAAAAAAATTTTCTCATCTTTTGTATAAGGTATTTACTAATTTCAATATGCATTAAATATTTTTTCTATACATACCCTTATTTAATAAGGATATTGAAAAAGAGTAAATATTAATATGATGTTGAAATTTATTGTAGTTAATGAAAGCAATATTAAAAACTATTAGTTGAATTTTATGACAAACTTAATACTTTTAATTATTTTTGTTTTAGTTAAAAAATGACTTATAATAGGACCAATGATAGTATTATTTGACATAAACATCATTAAAATTGTTCTATTTTTAGGGGAAAATGAATATCAATAATAGAAAGAATTACAAGAACTAGGCTGCAAAAGCTATATACAAACGAATCAAAAAGAAGGATTTAAAACAGCAGCAGATTAGCTAGTCATTCAACAAATTAAAGAAGAAAACCCAAAGGCATATTGTTCTATATTTTATGCAAGAGAATACTAAATTAGATTACTATGAATGAGACACAGAATTTCTCAAACAAAACCAAATGTTCTTTTACTATTCAAATTTAGAGCATATATATTAATCTCTAGTGGACTTCAAAACATTCACAATAATAGGACTCCTAACATTATGAGTGCCATCTGACCATACAAGTGATGCGAAAAACACTGTTCCTGCTTCTAATTTCCCTCCCACAATTCTCAGCAAAAGATTGTTTCTCATTCAAAGACTTGAAGGACAACACGTTAGGTTCCACTGTAACGTTGACTCCTGCAGTTAACTCTACGCTTACCTCGTACTTTGAGCTGACAAATCCAACATTTGTGACTGTTATTTTAATCTCAACACTGAAAGTTTTCATAGAATGTACTTCTGCTAATATCGAAAGAAAGTTTGCATTTCTTATCAAGGATCGAGCATGAGATTTGGGACACGTGATACTTCGATCACCAGAGATTCGTTTGATGATTGAAGTGTTGTAACCAAGATTGCAGAGAAGTTCTAAGTAATCTTCTTTTTAAAGATCATAAGCAAGCCCAGCATCAATAGCTTGAACTGGATTAACATGTCCTGATCCATAAGAAAAATAATCTTTAGGGCCATTCATAGGTTTAGCAGTGGTCATATATAATGGCAGATTTGATGGCTGCCGGAGACCAATCTGGATGAAAACTTTTCACCCAAGAAGCTATTTCAGGATATAGGAGGACATAACATAGAGTGTATTTGGATAGATTTTTAGAAAAATAGTTTATGAAAAAAAAAGACTTTTAGATAACTTTTAGAAAAGGGCTTTCAGAAAGATCTTATGAACAAAAAAAATGGTTCTAGATAAATAAGTGTTTAGATAGTTATTACTAAAAGAATTTTTATAATTAGAAAATTACCAAAAATAATATAATTTTATTACAAATATAAGAGAGGAAAGGTGAAAAAGAGAGAGGAGAGGGGAGAGGGGATAGAGGGTGGAGAAGATAGAAGAGAGAGGAGAGAGAGTGGAAAAAATAGAAAATAGAGTGGAAAATATAGAAGAGATGGCAAAATAGTAATTGAGTAGTTCATAAGTTCTTTTATTGTTCTAAAAGCTACTCTGACCAGCTTATCTAAAATCATGATTTTTTGATTCAGAAGCCCTTTTAAATAAATATGGCTATTTATTTTAAAATTTCTCTAAATCAAAATTTTGTTTAAAAGTATTTTTAAAACTATAGTTTTGATTGAAACCAAACAACCCATAGAGGTTCCTGAGATAATGTTGTACTTAACCCTTCTTGAGTCTCCATCATTTCCTGAAGAAGCAAGCAATTTTCTTATTAACTCAAACCCAAAATAATTAATTTTCTATAGCTAAGAAACAAAAATTGAGAAGTTGGGACATTACAAGTGGGGGATCAAAGATCCCAAACCAAGAAAATTCCAAGAAAAGCTTGGGATAAGAGAAAATTCAAGAGAAATTCCAAAAGAAGGTTTTTCATGTTTTGAAAACTAGCTAGAATTATATGAACAAGAATTTTGAAAACTAAAGCACAAATAAGATATTGCCCTAATCCTTAATATAGAATATAATTTAAGAGTTGATATTGATCTTAAATATAAGATATATATATATTATATTTATCATTTTTTTTAATTACTCTTATTGATACTCCCTCAACAATAATTAAATAAGAAAATGATGAGAGAATACAGGAAGATTATTAAGATATTTTTAAAAAAATATGTCATATTAACTAATTTTTTTAATCTAATTAAATTAGTTAATTAAATTTTATATTAAGGATAGGAGTAGTATTACTTAGCCACATTTGTTAACCGATAATGTAGTGCACGCAAACAAACAAATGTGAATTTATACAAGAGAGACACGAAATATATGTGTATACACACACACACACAAACGTATATATGCGTTGCCTGATGGTGACGCCAGAGGAGAGTAAGCTGCTAAGATATTCACTCCTGGCGCAGTTACATCTGGTCTTAGGATTTCTGGGACTGTTAAGCTTGGCCAATGTGAAGAGAACATTTCTACTCTTGGAGCAATACTGTGATCCACAATACTCACTCAGTCACTCTTCATTATCTCAGCTTCTGGATTTTCTGATTTATTTGAGTATGACTCAACAACGTTGTAGTCTTTTGCAGATAATGTCAGATAAGGAAATAAAGTCACACCAGTTGGAACATTACTTTGACCACTATCAATTACACCAACTGCTCCAGCTTCATGAGCTTTAATGCCTATACCATAACGACATAACACAATCTTTCCTTGGATCTCACTTTTCAGACATTCACAAACGTCGTAGTAAATTCGATCGACTTACTTGGCTATGGGATATTTCTTCCCCTTTGGGTCAAAAGAATTTACTGAATCTCCCACTAAGGTTATTTCATTCCCAAGAACAATTAAAAAATTAAAAAAAAAATTGTTCTCAAATAAAACACGTTTTGAATTATGTTAATTACCTTTCCATTTTTTGGGAACAGGACCAAAACCATGATGGCTGAAACTGTCTGAAGCTGGCCATATTCCAGTATCAATGACTCCAATGATAACATCACTTTCAGCAGCTGGCTGTCGTTTAATGGATTCATCATGAAATCCCATGATCTTGTCGTATGCGTTTCAAGCTTTGCACTTGGGAAAACAGACACCACTTCCTTCATCTCACCAATCTTTTCTCTTTCTTCTTCAGTGAGCTTTTCAGAAAACCCATTAAAACTTCTCTTTTAGCTATGAATCAACCAACCTGATGCATCATCTTCGCCATTGATGACTCTTCGAAGAATACTCAAATGATGAGAAGTCGGAGAATACGATGATGATGATTCCTCAGGAAGTGATCCCAGGTAGACTATATACGTTTTCCTCTCATGAATGGCGTCATCGTCACAAAGTATGGAAGCAATAAGAATGAAGAAAATTGCAGAGAGGATAAAAATTGAATAGTGTTTAGCCATTATTGTTTCACTTGAAGGATTCATGAATGGTTCATTATCTCTAGTTATTATTTTATGAGAGGGAAGAACAATTTAATTAATTTATTGCTATTTTGCAGCAATTATTACTTTCAGTTATTGGTATTAAAATTAATTAGTTATTAATTTCTCTTGATGCTTGAATTTGACTTGATATAAGCCATTTATTGTGAGGTCAAATGTGCGCTTAATTGCTTTAATGCCTTATATAATTATTAAGACCGAGAAGTTTTAGGCAAAATCCCTAAAAATATCCCACATGAATTATGAAACTTTAAAATTTTAAAATAAGCATGCTAATATATAAAAGGATATATTGGTCACAAATATTAATATAGGACTTCTGTGAGAAAAGATAAAATTACTCTTAAATTATAGACATTGATTATACTAGTAACGAAATTGATAATAAGTATAATGATTTAAATCAGTTTGATAATAAAACTATTCCCTGGTTCAAATACCAGATGAGTTAATAGAGTAATTAATCACATTCTCAAAATAATGTAAATTATTATATATGTTGTCATTGTCATTACTAGTATCTAGTATAGTTGATGCCTACAACCTAATATACTATTTGAACTACTAACTTATTAAATATAGTAATTAAACTTATTATCAAAATAGCTAAAATTATATATGTATTGTAAATTCCACTACTAATATAGCCATTACTCATATTAAAATATAATATTGACAAATGTAACCAATATGTTATTTTATATATTAGCATGTGCTTTTTTAAATTTTAAAATTTAAATGGTATTCTTTTTTTAGATTTTTTCAAGTTTTATATATTTTACCATATTATTTATGAAATGATAATATAAAGTACTCAGTATTCAATAAAAATTGGATTTGATGGAATTGGATGCCATCAAAATTGCATCGCAATTCTTAAATCGGATTCCATGGAATTTTTGACTGACATTATTATAATGTAAATTAACAAACAAATGCAAATAAACAGTCAAATCACTAGAAGGAATTTTTTCCAAGAACTCCTCCATTTCCATAAATAATTATTAATATGATGGAATTGGATTCAATCAAAATTGGTTGAATCAGATTCCCAAGTAGTAATCACAAGTCTTGAGCATCAAATTTGCTTTGCTCAAATTCATTTTCCATTCCCCGTTTCCTCAAAAGAATTTAGGGCTATCAATTTTTTTGTTAAATAAGTAAATAACGTATGTTTAAGACCATACATAATTTCTAGAAAAATCTCATATTAAAGAACTCTGATAGGAAATTAGGGATACAGTAGTGTTTTATGTTATGATTTTTGGTAGATTACACACAACTGATTTAATTTTAAGTTATGGACCTAAGTTCTGTTTTTTTTTTCAACTACGTAGCTAAGATTCCACCAATCAACGTGCTCACCAGGGGTAAAAAATAAAATGATTGACATAATATATCTCATTTTGACCGATAAACAGTAAAAAAATAATCGGATTTACAATTATAGGATTATTCATTTCATTCTGCCATAAAAGCAAAACAGAGCTGAAGCATACACTGTGCAACCTGAGGTATTGGGGAAGGAAGACCCAGACAGACTGCTTTTCACTGCAAATAAACACAGTATCACCAAAAAAGAAAAAGAAGTGTTGAATCAAAAATACACAGAGAGCCCTTGAAAAGAAAATTCAAGGCCACTATCAAAGGATAAATACATAAAAAAAAAATTCATAATGAACAAGAATGTGCAATTAAACCTTATGGAAGGTCCCTATAAAACCCAAGCAAAGAAAATCCCCATGACTGCTCTACTCATACACTTTCCATGGATGCCAGATTTGAGCTCATAAGCAAGCCTGTGCAAGTAGGGAAGAAAATGTTTTTTATGACCTCAGTAATTAGTATGACTTCCCACAATGTATCAAGCTTCCAGCTCCCAAGAAAAGACCAAAAACTGCTGCACTTCCCAGTGTGGTCTGTCCAATATGCCTAATTTTCATAAGTCCAGGTACCTGCAACTCGAATTATTAATAAAAATCAGCCAAATAAGAACACTAAAGGAAGCAATTGATTTTTAGCTCCCAATATAGAGTGATTCAATAGATACAATTGTAACAAACACAATGGAATTGACGCAAATGGAGATATAAATTATTTGGTCTTTCAATGAGGGAAGAAACTATTATTTCCATAAATTCCTGGTCTTTCACAATTAGGAGCATTCATATCCTCGGGTCTGTTTTGATTTGGACCAAAATCAAATTGAACTCACTTAATCAGTTTTACAAAATAGAGGTTCTATTCAGTTGAGTTTGCCTCTAATACACAAAAATATATTTAAGGACTAGCTTTCATATGTGGGCTCTCTAAGAAGCCAAGGTTCTATTCAGTTGAGTTTGCCAAACGCATGTATAGACTGAGTGGTCTGTGTAATTCCTGCAACAGAATGAACTCACCCACAACCAAACCCATCTAACCGAAGGAATAAAATGTAACAAGGATTCCTCAACTAAGTAACCTATATTTAGTTCAAGAAGGCTCAATTCAGTATGTGGTGCTGCAAGAAGAACTTTGCACTGTATCTCTTTATAATTACACGTGAAATTTATTTTCAGCTCTCAAATGCTGAAGAAATCAAGTACACCATTTGTTATATGTTATGTCTTAAAACATGAAGTTGTTATTCTATAAAGCAGCACCATACTGAAGCTACTGACAGAAACATTACTTTTTCTTCTCAAGCATCCAATGCAAAGGTACAAGCAAAACAACAAATAGCTCAACAAGAACAGCACTCGTCTATAAGGAAAATATAACCACAAACTACACGTGCATTCTTAGGATACAATCTTATGGCATACCTTATACCTAATAGCCTCGTATGTCCCATAAACAGCACCTAAAAGAAAAACAGAGAAATTAGTAAAAGTTATGCAAGGATTCAAATGCAGGTAATGTGACTTTAATATTTGAAAATTGTTAATCGATCAAACAGATTCAAACCTTACTATGATTAATTAGGCTGTGACATTGAACAGAGAATCAAATCATTGCAATGGGTATGTCCTATCTAAAAACCTCATGTAAGACAGCACAATTGGTTTCATATTGAAGAAACCCTACGGGTTTGAGATTGTAGATCATGGATCAACTAAATGAGTACGATAAGAAGTGATAATAAAGTATTAGGGAACAGAGAGAGCCATAAAGGAAGAAACCATCTCAGCAGAAATTTGTTTATTTGAGTAGTCCAACTACATATCAAGGTTCTGTACTGTAAGCAATACGAGAATAAAAGAGCTAAATCAAGTAATTCCTTCACAAACGAAAGGGCAAAGATTTTACCACAAAGCCTGCCTGAATTTATTTCAAAAACGAAAAATAATAATTCAAATCAATTAAAAGTTGAAGCATACAGCATCAAAGCAGATGAATGAGAAGTTCAACAAAATAGTGAAGCAATGAAGGGCAAGAATCAAAAGGATTATCCGATTATGCGTAAAATCAGAGGAAATAAAAGGAAATACCGACAGCGCCGCCAACAGCACCCCCAACTGCAACGCCAGCGGTGACACGAGCAAGGCAACTATCCTTCGCCATAAGAAAAGTGGAACGAACACAATTGAAGTCCTATTAAACACTGAAGTGCTGAACCAATCAAAAGGTACAGCCCTAATTGAAATTGAAACTTATATGAAAAAGGTCCAAACTTAAAAAATTCCGTTATTCGGAATCCAATCTGGGTCTCGTGCGTGACAGCTAGTTTAAATTTAAAGGACAAACCCTAACCCACATTGAGAATTATATGAAGAAAAAAAATTGAAAAATTCCGTTGCCCGGAATCGAACCCGGGTCTCCTGGGTGAAAGCCAGACATCCTAACCGCTGGACGACAACGGAATTCATGAAGTTCCAGTTGAAATTGAGAAAGAGAAGACTAGCCTATTGAAAATTATATGAAAAAAGTAAAAAAATGAAAACTTCTGTCGCAGCAATCAAAGGAGCGTATCGTAACCGCTGGAAGACTTTATTAAAACTTGATTTAGACATCATTTCTATCAAGGATTATACATAAAATCATCCTACTATAATATTTCTCTTGCGATCTCAATGTCTGCATTTTGACCTAGAGGATTGTGCTTGTCACAGATGTCTGATGAATGTATGCATGACTTAAATCAGTATAAACAATCATAAATAAAATTTAAACTATTTATGTACTCTTAGGTTCTCTTCATTTTGTTTCTCCATTCCTATCCATCTTCTTCTAACATTCTTCTGATGAGGAAAACAAGCTGGTTAAAAGGGTATTTAAATTAGCTTTTTAAAAATAATTTTAGATAAATATGTAAAAAAAATTATCAGTAAAAGCACTCCTAAAACTAATTTAAAAGTTTTCCAAATATGTCCTAGATGCTACTTATGGGTTGGAAAAAAGGCCAGTTGGAGTATTCACTACAGAATAAAACCTTGTACCCACATACATTTACTACAACTTCTGCTTTTAGTAATTATAAAATAAAATCTTGCAATTAGTGATATACATTTATCAAACTACCCCTCTCTTTTTTATTTGCAAAATATTACATATCATCTACCACAACCTTCAATTTCTCCATCAAGACATCTAAGTATGAAATTGTTTCCCAGGTAACATTACTAACTGTAAGGGCCAGAGGAAACACAGATGTTTAAATCAAGACCCGCACCTGAATTTTATGAGCAGACAGATGAAAAGGTGAAAAAATTAGCAAATGCATTTACTTATGAAATTTACACTGCAGCTACTTTAGAGCCAGCAACCTACTAAGAATATACATTTCTATCCCTCAACCCCCACACAAGATACAAATAGGGAAAAAATTGTAAAGTTAAATCAATTTTAGAAAACAGGAAGAAAAAACGGGGGAAATTACAGAGAATCGCAATCAAATCCCTAATTCTTTCCTATCATGCCAAACGTAGCTTCCCTCTAGGCTTTATAATAGATGGAAGCCAAATGTACTTGATCAGTGCAATCTTCGTGTCAATCAGAGCCAAATTGTTGAAAAGAACATCTCATATACAGATTGTTATGTCAATGAGCCAGGTCCTCACTACCCACGCCAACAGCGGATTTGTCAACCATGCGCACATTGTATTTTTCATACACGCGTGCCCGGTTCTCGGCCCACCATTGTTCTGCCTGTTTTTCACTAAACCGCTTCCGACTGCATTCAGCAGTGTAAAGGTTAAAATATGCAAGAGATATTGTATCAAACACAACAAAAAAAGGGAGCGAGGACAATGACATGGCAAGCACTCATCCATAAATTAGTTGCTTGACGCAACACATTTATTAGAGTAATTGGCTGGTTTGTTGTACACATGATACAAGTAACTCATCCATGCTAGATAGCCTACATTAAGTTACTGCACCAAAATGTCTTCCTTTTTTGGAAAAGAAAAAATGCATTACAGAGGCTCAACTGATATTAAAATCAAGCCGCAATTGAATAAGGACTATTTTTTTGTAAATGCATAAATACCATTACCAGATTCTACATGAACAATTTCCTGATGAGATCCTGTAAGTTTACATAGAAACAACGCCCCATAATGGAATCCATACCTGAAGCGAACTCTCTTCAGATCTATTACACCTCCTGGTAGGGAAGTAAGTGTGATATATACACCAGGTTCATCCTGCTCAACCCGTTCATTCTCACAACGAGATTCACTTTCCTTTGTTCTGCTTCCATTTCTACTTGATGCGTCTGACTGGCTCAGTTTATTGTGACCTGAAATACGGCTATTTATGGTGCTTGATCCACTTGACAGTAACTGATTGTTTGATCCCGTCAAGTCCGATTCTATATTAGTAGCCTGAACATTCAATCGCTCAACAGAAGCATTGCTGAGTTCATTGGAACCAGGACTGGAACTAAAAGAAGCAAGAGAAGGTGATTTGACAGTCCTTGCTGCTCCAACAGGTAGCCTTTCAGCCATTTCCTTCAACTATTAGTGTAATGTACAAAAAAAGATGGGATCAGTTAGATTTGTTCAATGAAACCTCAAAACAAATTCCTGATCTCTTGTCAGTTTATTTATTTAAAAACAAATTCATAATCTCGAGTTGGTGCTTGTATGTGAGCTATTGCTTGTAATGGACGTCTTATTGTCTGGAGTGTTTTCCAAGACCATAATTAGTAATAATAACTTCTATTGAAGGGTATTGTTATGGTCTGTGAAACAAAATCTGCTCAACTACTTAAAATTTTGACTTCAATCAGAACAATCACAGCCACAGAATCAAACTACATACAAAATTTGTAGACTACCACGCTATTTTGCATTACTAATATCCATCCTACCTGAGCAGTAAGTGACTTGATCACTTCCTTTGCTGCTTTACATTTAGCACTTTCTTCACCGGCAATGGCTATTGCTTCTTTCAGCTGTTTAGTTGTTCTTTCTAGCTCAATGTCTTGAAGTTGAGCTTGGCGAGTCAGATTTTCCACCTAAAAGAAAAGAGTGAGTAGGTTTACTACCAGCAGGTGAATCAACCACCATCAAGTAATCAAGTAATCAAAAAAGAAAAGAGGGAGGGTTCCCTCCACACACACAGAGACCATACATCAAACACACAGCTATAAAACTTAAAAATAATTGATTGAACCATCCAAACCAAAAAGGTAAAGCAAAATTCGCATTGTTAATTCAGTACATCTACTTGGACTTTGCAAACCAAGGAAGAATAATTGTTAGCTTAGATATGAGCACATTGAAATAGAGAATCTCCTTTTCTTTCTAAGCTCATCGCATAATCCGACAGCCCCAAACATAACATTGCCAGATGCTATTTACTTTTTGGATGATTGTTCATCTCCTATCTTTTAACACAAATATATGCTTTCTTTGGTAAATAACAGATAATGAATTTCACTAAAAAATCTAAGTGAAAAAGAAGGAATTGACACACAACCCTATTCTTGCCTCTGCTTCCATATGGTGGTACCCAGTTCATTTTCTTACTATTTACATTGATAAGAAACATATCTAATGTCCAATCAACGTGACTAAATCCATACGAGAGGTGGAACTACTAAGCTCATAAATATAAAGATTCTTGTTGACATACTCTGATTAAGGGAAAAGAAAATATTAATATATTTATTATTTTTATTTCATCAATTATGTATATCCTAGGTTAGTTTTAGATATTATATCTTCCGTTAATATGTTATTATATCTTAGAAGATAAATCTAAGATATTAGGAATTAGTAAAAGATTTGATATCTAAGATCCTAGGATTAGGGTTAGGTGGCTGCTTATATTAAGGACTTTTGTATTCAATTTTTATCTGCTGAATAAAGCCTACAAGGCGCACTTCACCTGTGTATTCTACAATTCTATAATAATATTATTGTAGGCAAGAAAAGGAATGTTGTCAATAGATGGGTAAAACAAATTACCTGCGCTCTTAATTTAACAACCTCCTGACTGAGGCTATCATTTGTCCTCTTAGCATCATCCACAACAATCTTTGGGGAGGTAAGTCCTCCCAGTGTTGGGGTTGGAGTAGTTGAACGAGGTGGACTAGGCCGTCTGGAAATGGGGGATGTTGCTCGAGAAACAATTCTAGATCCAGGAACAGAAGCTGAAAAAAACTTCTTCGATGATCCAAAAACAGGATTGAAAGATTTAGAAATATTCAGTGCTCCCCACTGAGAGCCTCCATTTGGAGCAGGCGAGACTCGACTACTATTGAATTCCAATTTCTTGGTTTTCTTCGAAGATCTGCTTTCTACTTGCTTCAAGGATTCCATTGAAGAGAATCTTGCCAGCTGATTACGAGATCTTGAATCCAACTTATCATCCTTATCAATAAACTCCAATGATCCCTGATTGATACTTCCTCTTCTGCTCACAGAAGAATGTGATGAAGAATCAGTTTCAATAGCTTTTCTTAATTTATTGAAACAATTATCACAGACACGATAAGGTTTGTTGGGATTTGGTGCCATTGAAGCTTTAAGAGACTTCTTACTGCTGCATGAATGACAAAAAACAAGTCCACAATTATAACAATTGTGACGTTTTCTTTTAAAATTAAATGGCAGACGGCAACCAGAACACATGGACTGGTCAACACCAGAGACCCACTTATGAAGACAGATAGCTGCAGTAAAATTAGTACCACAAGCAATACTTTTAACTTGCTTGTCTTTAAGAGCTTCAACTAATGTTGGGGTACTTCTATCATCTGTATCACCATGGCCTAAACGTCCATTCGCACCCTTGCCCCAAGTATAAACCTCAGTCCTTGAAGTTAAAACTGCAACGTGATATGCACCACAAGCTATATCCTCCACAAAACTCTTTGAGAGCTTTCCTTCAACACGTGTTGGTAGCTTCCCATCAACTTGGGGATTTCCCAACTGACCATAGACAGGACTACCCATTGTGTAAACATGGCCCTGTGTAGTAAGTGCAACAGTCAGACTATGTCCACAAGCAACTTGACAAAAGTTGGGCTCAACGAGAGCTGCAACGCAGGTAGGAACAAGTTTTGGTTCCTTGTCACCATGCCCAAGTCGGCCCTTGTCTCCGTCACCCCAAGTAAACAGTTTCCCTGAAGAGCAATTGCTGGAACTTGAATTTCCAACCATGATTTCCACTACAGCAGCAGTATGCCAAACACCACAAGCAGCACGCACAGTACGAAGTCCCTTAAGGGACTCTACTTCCCTCGGTATTGAAACACTTTTTCGGTCCCCATGACCTAGAACACCAAATGTACCGTCTCCAAAAGTAAATAATTGCCCGGAAGAGGTTACAACTGCAGTATGCCATGGTCCACATGAGATAGATGAAACATGCATGCCTTCCAAGGGTCCATTTACTCTTTTGGGGACCCAGTGACTCACTTGATTTCCATGCCCAAGGAGACCATAATTGTAGGTACCATCACCCCATGTATAAAGATCACCAGAAAGTGTCACAGCGCATGTATGATACTCCCCACAAGCAACAAGTTCAATATTTGTATTACTTAGAACTTCTACAAGCTTTGGATGAAGAACATCAGAATCAACACCATGACCAAGCCTACCTCCTGATTCTTCGCCCCATGAAAAAATTTCTCCTTGCTTAGTCACTAAGGCTGCATGCCGTCCACCACAAGCAATATTCTGCACATCAAGTACTACTGCAGATTCCAAGGCTTTGGGCAATAGAGAATCCATTTTTAAACCAACACAACTGCCAACTCGCTGAGTCCCACCACCCAAAACACCATCCCCTGTGCCTTCTCCCCAAATGAAAACATCTCCTAATGCATCACCATCATCATGACCAGAACCTTGGCTGGATGAACTGACAGCACTTGAAAGGCTAACTCTAAAACCATCCATAGGCATTGTCCTCATATGGCCATGTACACTGTCGGATCCTCCTGATGACACGGAGTGGACTGAACCACTGGCAGAATCTGGAGGGAAGAATCCCTTTGGAGGAACAGCATACAAAATCACATCAGATAATGCTTTATCCAAACCATTCTTTGGGGGACTATCATAAGGGCTATGAAGGCGAAGGTGATCTCCACTGTCCTGGATACGGTAGAAAATTACATTGTTGACTGAACTGGAGTTATGTATGGAAAAAATGGAAAGTACCACAGATATATAGTAATACCTTCTGTAAGCTTTCATTACTACCAAATGGAGAACTTAAGGGAGAACTTCTTCTAGTGTATGTTCGAGGACTATTAGCTTCAGAAGGAATACCATCACTTCTTGATTCTGTTCTCCACTTCCGGTGATGGCTACGCGATATTAATGCTTTCAAACCGCTGAACCAAACTTCAGCCTCATCTTTATCTTTGCAAATCTAGTTAAAAATAATCAAATAACCCAGTTATATTAAACTTTCAAACAAAATAACTTGATACCATTCAGCGTATCAATGATATTCTGCAAAACAAGGCAGCAGACAAGAAACAGCTGACAATCCAAAGGAGGTGAATGAAAAAAAATCCATACCAAGTCCAGTGACCTATCATTGTAGATAAGAGAAAATGACTGGTATTCCTTTTCTGGCCGTGGATATCTTTGAAAGATTGGCTGAGAGTAGGAACAGTGTTTAATCAGTGATGACAGAAGATGCCCAAGGACAAGAAAGAACTAGGAATATATTTATATTAGACACCCCTCTACAAGCTCACCAGGAAATCATAGGCAATGTCATTTAATAAATGACAACTAATTAGATTAGGAATAACTGGAGAGTAAATGAAATCAGTATGCATATATAAATTCTTGAAAGAACAGCACACTCATGGCCAATAGAATCTTCACAGAAGGGAGTGAGAGATTAACAAAACCATGACCACAGGAAATTAATCTCTGGAAAAACTACTGCAAATATTTAAAAATATTAAATATATCATCCAACAGTTTCCACATGAGTAAAGACACATCTGCATTGGAGCACATGAGGGATATTCATGAGAGTTCACAAAGATGGTGCATATAGAATTAATCAAACAAACAAGAATGAAAGTATAGTACAAAAACATTCATGAAAGAAAGAGAAAAGTATTAGTCTCCAGAAGTTCTAACAACTTCAGTCTAAATCTGAAGCAGCAAAATAGGATCAATAAATTCCTTCTTCAATCTACAGCACTTACTGTGCGCTGTCCAGAGATGATTCTGGAGACATGGCTAAGTTTAAGGTGTTTCTCCTCCTTTCCTGAGAACCATATTAAAACAGATTCATCCTGAAAGCAAAGCAAAAATAATAAATAACTTTCAACTTTTAGAAGCAGGAAAAAATATCAATCAACTTCATGATAGAACTACTAATGCATTCACCTAATGCAAAATTGTGGTATTTGAAGGATTGAAAGTAGAGGAAAAATAAAGCCTCAATATACTAATCCTTTTTTAATGAAGAGAATAAGGCAAAAATATAAGTTAATAGGTTAAACCTAAAATTTACCATAATCCTAATATCTCAGATTTATTCTTCTAAAATATAATAATTTAATATTCAACTCTAATCCTAAATAATATCTAAACTTAATTTTAGATAATTAATTAAAAAACTAACAAACTATAATAATTAATAATTAATTCTAAACTACTGTATCTCAACACTCCCCATCAAGTTGGATCTACAGTTTGAATATTTGTACTTCTCAACACTCCCCTTCAAACTAGATCTACAACTTAAATACTTGTACTTCTCAACACTCCCCCTCAATCTGGGAGGCAATTTGGATATGAACAATATCATTATAGAAGAATCGGAACTTTGAATCCTTAAACTAGTAGTGACTACTAAACTGAAGTCTTGAATCTGGATCTTAAAACAAAGTTGTGAATTTGACAAATAACTTCTATGTTGGAGGCCCGACAACAACATTTGTAAGAGAGGAACTTGATGAAGAATTATATATACTAATTCTATAACCTATAATATTTTGTGGGAAGAGACTCAAGTTATTCTCTACCATCATATGTATTATTCAAGAGCAACATGCTCATACAATCATGGTAACTAAAGGAGGGGAAATTAATCTGAATATTGCATAGAAGTTAACAGATGAACGGTAATTATGTTCTATGTATTTCCTCAGTGTTTTCGTACATATATATAAATTTAAATATAGAATCAAGTAGCATGATATGCACAGAGGATCAGGGAAGACATAGCATGATACATGGCGAGGATCAGGGAAGACAATTAATAGTATAATCATATCACATTTCCCATGGTTAATTCTCTAATCTCGCTTAATTAATTATAATTAATTCTTAAGATCTCCTACAGTAACCTATTTGGGTTTACATACTAATATAACCTCACTTAAGAGAAATGAACTAATCTCATAACCTATGAGATTTTGTGAGAAGAGACCCAAATTATCATCTTCCATTATAGAACAACTTGCTCATATAATCATGGTAACCCACTTGAGTTTACACATTAATCTAACATCACTTGAGGTAGATGAACTAATCCCATAACTTATAAGATTTTGTTAGAAGAAACCCAAGTTATCCTCTTCTATTGTAACCTACTTGGGTTTACACAATAATCTAACATCACTTGAGATAGATGAATTAATCTCATAACCTATGAAATTTTGTGGGGAGAAACCTAAGTTACCCTTTTCATCATATGTAACTAATATTCACTTGAAGGTGTGCCTTCTCTTCAGGCTTGACCTTTTTCTTCTTCTTCTTCATCAAGACCTTAACTAAGATATAATATTCCTACTCTGATACCATGTGGAGATTTGAAGGATTAAAAATAGAGGAAAACTAAAACCTCAAAATATTATTAATCATTTTTTAATTAATGAGAATACAAATAGACCTTTATATAAGAAAAAATATAAGCTAATAGGCTAAACCTAGAATCTATCATAATCCTAATATTTCAGATTTATTCTTATCAAGTATAATAATTTAATATTCAAATATGATCCTAAATAATATCTAAACTTAATTTCAAATAATTAATTAAATAACTAACAAAATATAATATTAATTAATAATTAATTCTAAACTACCGCATCTCAATACTCCCCCTCAAGCTAGATTTAAAGCTTGAATACTTATACTTCTCAACAAAAATAAATTAGGAGCAAGACTACAGTAACAATGATCATCATGGGGCTATTGTTAAGTAATGAAAAGGTAAACTACAAGACCATATACAGGCAACGAAGTTTCATAATGTTTAAAAATTTTCATAAATTAAATTTTGAAAATCCATGATGTATGCTGGAGTTACTGCCTTCGAAGATTTGGCTAAGCAAGCTTCCTTCAGTTGAAATTGCACAGCAATATCAGGTTTTCAGCTTCACATTTTCAACTAGTCACTAAAAACTTTGTAAGAGGTCAAAGACCATCGTTATTTCCTTTTTTCTTTTTTTTTTCTCTTGCAAATTCATGCTTCTTAAATAACAACTTAGATAAACTTCTATGAGGACTAATTTACATCTATAGGGAAAACCAAACTCACATTGGAAAGGCGGAAGGGACAAAACTTGGGTTTCCCCCTTCTTCCATACTTGAGCAAGCAAGCCCCTTTCTTTAAAGCGGTAATGGCCTGCATATAAGATGAACAGAGACCTAAGTCAACATGAACAACACATTAATGATAAAAAACATTTACAGCTAATAGAACTTAGCATATAATTTAGCAAGTGTAACAAAAAATTGAGGGAGTAGAGAGGCAATGGCATGTGTCAAAGTCCTATACACCCCATCACGCTGCAACAATAGACTGAATGCACATCAACTTTTGTAAAGATGTGAGCAGTAACATACCACAATGAGACAACATGGACAATCTATATGTATGATTTTCTTATTTACTGATTAATATGGGGAAAATAACAGTACATTGTATTTCCTTCAAGAGTATTAAATGAAAAAAATTGGAAAAAAACCCTCAAAAAGAGAACACCGATCAAATAAAATGATCCAAGAAATAAAAGAGTAAAATAATCAAACATCTCATGACAAATCTCATGACAATTTATTCCAGCAAGAAAGCTAAAAAATCTTATGAATGACGTTCTGATGTCATAACACAAGCCCTTGCAAATTACAAAACACATTTGATCCCTGTGCTCAATTTCATTTAGGAGCAACTGAGCAAGGTTTTCCAAGCAACAATCCATATACACAGAATTCTACATTTTCCATTTTCAGATCCATTAGTTTGCAAGAAAGAAAAAATGTACTCTCCGATCCTGATTAGCTAATCTGTAGCCTCTCTGCAAACAAGGTGACAGGATTATTCACTATTCAGGAAAATGCAACTGACCCCATACTAGGCTCTAAAGTGCGACAGATCCTTCATATGGCTAGTGTTTAAATTTTATCAGTGACAGAGATAAGAGTTCATTATGGAATATTATGGTATAAATTCTTCAAATATAACGTTCAAGCAAACTGGAAATTCTACTATAGCAGTCAATCTCCACATTGTCCTTGTAAACCACAAGAAAAACTGGGGGAAAAAGATTCACTTCCTTTTGATACATTTATATACACTCAAGCATATGTAAGGCAACTCTGGTTTCTTCAACTCTATGTATCGACCAAAAACTCCCCTTCTCCAGTCATAAGGAGGTGCCTCTTTGCCTTCAAAATCACCCAGAAACAAATTATCTTGATCCATTAACTGAAGGGCTGCACTCTCAGTGCCCAGTCAACTGCTTCTTTGGGAAGCAAAAGGCACTTGAGCATGCACATAAGTAATTTTTTTTTCCATTCGCATATTTGTTCCACTTAGCATTGATGTGAAATAAGTCTAAAGACACGGGCAGAAAACTGTTAGATATACAGTGGGCTTTCACTCTTTCTTCTGAACTGGCCCAGGGTTTTGTAAACAAAAAAATTATACAAGTAACAAGAAGAAACTTGACATGGATTTGAGCAGTCATCAGTCAACGCTGTCAAATGTACTCACTAATCAGGCAGCTAAAGGACAATAGGCAAGACAACATCTCACATAAACATAGGAAAATATTTAGCATTTCTTAAGCAAGTTCCCATCTAAAACCTAATTTACCACAAAAAGCATAAAGTGCCCTTCCTGTTCTATATCTCCTAGTATATTGCTTAGCATTGTATAGAGTCCAACAAAGTTTATATAACTTATGAGATTTAAATAGCACTCCAACACGGTTTGTTTTCTTTCACTTGCCATTAATCATACAATATACTAGCATTTATTCCTTTCTTTAAAGCATAACCCTGTAGCCAGCATTTCCATTGACTGAACAGGAGGTCAGTTCATTTTCTTTCCCTTACCATTACTGCAAGACTTTTTTTGGCATAAGAACGGAAATCAAAAGGATAAACATGAACAGTGGTGTTAAATGTCTCTTTTGCAAGATAGTGTAATTGTCACTGTTGAAGAAGAAAGTGTAAAAAGGTGACCTAAAAAACTTGCTTGAGCTTATACACTTCTAGCCGAAAGTTGACACAGGTTTTGTGAATGAGAGGTTTAAAAACTAGAGAGTTATTTACCTGAATGAAACTCTTTGACCCAAAGAAAATCAACCAATGATCTATAAATTCCCTCCCTCACCCAAAACATCCAGAAAGTTGTAAAATAATGCATTAACAATGATCATAATAACAACTTCAACTTCACTCAAAGAAAGGGGGGGGGGGGGAGAGGAAGATGATAACAACATCAATAACTCTACTCTTACCAGAGCTCACATGGTTACAGGCAGTCGTACCTCTTGGGATTGTCAAAAAATAAAAATTAGATAGTAAAAGGGCTACTCAAAAGAGCTGAAATTTTAGTAAATAAGGCAAATCACAAAATAAGTTGGACATCTACCCATCCTACTTGTCCTTTACCCCATAACCCATAAAGATAAAACATTGCTGACAGTGCCAAAAACAGCACAATATAAAAGCAAACAGTACTCTAGCATCAAATATCCAGAGATATCTATACGAACGCGGTAATGTGAAACTCAGGAAAGTTTCCAAAGAAATGGACAAACATGGATACCTGCTCAGTGTCTCTTTCCACAGGACCAGTTTTGTTAAGATCCGACATCATTCTATCAGTCCGCGACATTACCCAAAAAAACCACTATTAAACACTATTCCCGAATCTAAACAACAGTCTTGCACTCAACCATTTTCATAAGCAAGCCCTTCCATCCATTAATTCATAAAGAAACTCCTCGAAACCCCTAGTAAACGCCCAACTGCAACGCTCCAACAGCTTAAAATCCTCACCTTCCCGCAAATCCACCATGGTATTCCCTCCTGCTGAACTCCAATTGGCTCGATTAAATTTCCATTATACACTCACCACACCAAAACAATGCTTCCGAACTGTATGCAGCCAAGCACAGTGAAAACTCAGGGGCGCTTCAAAGTGACCTTCGACACTAATTATTAACAAAGGAAACCTGTTAGGTTATGAAGGAAAGCCGATCGACTGAGCTCAGGTCAGTGTGGGAAAACGGAAAATCGGACTGAGAAAGTGCGGGAAATAAAATGGGAAAATCAGCGAAGCACGATCTGATTATCGTTGCATAAGAGAGGGGGTAAAGCTGGGAAGAATTATAAAAGAATAAAAATTTCGCTGTCTATGCCTGAGAAGTGAGAGAACTTCAAACAGAAAAAAGCAAAATGGAAAAAAAGTGAAGGCACAGAGAAAATTGCCCAGAGTTAGCCAAATTTACGAGATTGACACTTTCCTTTTCCTGTTTTTTTTTTTTTTGTTGGGTGGGGGCTAAGGGGACGTTGGATTATTTGTTGCCCAGAAAATCCAAAGCACGAAGGGGAAAATAAAATAATAAACGAAAAATGATTAATTTTTATTAATGGTCCGTTTGAATAAAAATTTAAAAATAATTTATAAAAAAAATTTTAAATAATTTTTAAAAAAAATTATAAAAAAAATAATTTTAAATAAATGAGTGTTAGAATAGTTTTTTTAAAAATATTTTTATTATTGATAAATTACTAAAAATTGTATGATTATTAAATATAGAAGAGATGAGAAATGAGAGAGGATGTAAAAGATACATAGTATAAAAAAGAAAGAAGAGATAAGAGAGGGTGTATAAAAGAAAGGAGGGAGGAAAAGTGTAGAAAAGAGAGGAGATGAGGTATAGAGAGGAGAGAGGATATAAGAAAAAATAAGGGTAATATAGTAATTGGTTAGTCTATAAACTCTTTTATTATTTCATAAAATACTCTGATCAACTTATTTAAAATATTAATTTTAAACTATAATTTAATCTAAAAATAATTTTAAATAAATATAATTATTTATTTTAAAAAAAATAAAATCTAAATTTTACAATTTAAAATTGAGAAAGTTTCCAAACACACACACACAATTACTTATTATTAATTATAATTAGTGACCTAACCTTATATCTCTTCGTCGTGTGGTTTGACCATGCTCAAATTTAGGTGAAATTGAATTTTGTTGATATTTTTTATTTTACAGATCATATCATATATAATAATAAAATAATTTTGGTAACTGTTGAATTAATTATTTTTCTTTGGTGGATTCAAATAGTAGCCATTTTTATATGCTTCCATTTTTTTAACCTTTGGTTTAATTTAAATTTAAAGCCATATTGAAATATTTATTGTCTACAATACAAGAAATTTATTTGAAAACTTGGGCCATTAAATTGGTGCAATTTATCTTCTGTCTATAACTCTTCTTTAATTATATGTATTATATATATATATATATATATATATATATATTATTTTAAATATGTTTATATATAATTAAAAATAAATTTTATTTAATTTATTTGAGCTTGATCTTGGGTAAGATTAGGCCAGATTTCATGGATCTCATAGAAATATTTATTGATTGATTATCAACAATTTAATATTCTATATTGTAGCTCTTGTAATTTGGATGAGAAAATTGAACAATTATTAGATTATGTACATATCTTGAAGCCAAAATTTATTGGTAAGCATGATTTATCTTAAGCAAGATCTAAAATTTTAAGTGTCATAGATCGATACAGAATTCATTAACGTTCGTTTAAAGTCCAACGACATTTAATCTAAGAAACATCTTCTGTGGATTTTTTTTAATAATAAAATTATTTATAATAATTTTATATTTAATTAATTGTAAGAGAAAAATGTGGTCCATCCCCCCCCCCATGTTATTTTTGCTGCTTTTTTAAGATACATTTCTCATTTTAATATTTTAGGTTGACTACATCAAATTTAAGAAAATGAGAACATGTGATTTCATTAAGTTTAAACCTAATCTTACTGAACTTTTAAGTAAGCTGTTAAAAATAGCAGCACTTATTATTAAAAAATGCTTAGGCTACCAATTTTTAATAGACTAGTCAATGAACATATATTGATTAACAAAAAAAATTAGATCAAGTTTTTTTGTATCTATTTTATCAGATTTTACGATCTCATTTTACTATATATCTTAATTTTTTGAATATCTTTATTTAACCCAAACCCATATAAAAAAATAGTACATATAACCAAATGTAATTAGAAAAGTTGATAAAATAAATATAAGTATGATTTAACTTAATTAATAAAAGGTTTTCAATTCCTTAATTTTAGCTAATAAAGAATTTTCAATTCAATCCCTTAAATTTATGAAGGATTTTTTTAAGCGGAGTGTAAGTATGATTTAAATTAACTAATAAAAGGTTTTCAATTACTTAATTTTAGCTAATAAATTTTTTTTAATTTAGTTCCTTAAATTTATAAAAGATTTTTTTAAGTGGAAATAATATAAAGGGTTTTCGATCTCTTAATTTTAGTACCGTTAATCGCATTGACAAAATCCCGAATAAGCATGTTTAATTTTATATTATATTATATTTTTTAATATAAAAATATTATATTAAAACGTTACAATTTAAATATGTTTGTTAATATTTAATTGTAAAATTATCAATTAAATTTGTTGAGTCATTATTTTTTATTAATTTGATCAACGGGGATTAAATTAAAATTTGTTATAAATTTAAAAAATTAAATATATATTTTAACTAATTTAAAATAATCCTTACAGTGATATCAAATTCTGTTCTATTATAATATATTATATTTCTTATAAATTTTGTTTCTATATAAATAAATACAAAACTTATGTCCATTTACACAAAATAAATGACCCAAATCTTCTCCAAATGTAATTATTGTTTTGCCTTTACCTGTGAAATTTAATATAATAATAATACATTAAACTGGAAAGCGCCTTTGTTTTTATTTTTTTCCGGTGTATTAAAAAAAACAGAGATTAAACTTGAAAGTGCCTAAGGCCATGGAAAAGAGAGTGGGTTATCACATCCTAATTAATAAAGCACACCCTCAATTAATTTTATTTAAATCTTTTTTTCTTGATTTTTGTAGGTTTCTTTTGCCCTTATTTGATGAAGTTGATATGTATTGAGATTAGATATTTAGAAAGACAAAAAAAAAAGTCACAAATAAATAAAGTAAAGAAGCTTGATTAAAATTATGGGGATCAAAAAAAGAAATTGGAAAAGGCCAAATGGAGGCATGAAAAACCTACGCATGCCCTATTTAATTACTAATTTTAATTTATATGAAATAAAACATGCAATGATTATATATAATTATTATTCAGATTTTAAGCCATAAATATCAAATTCTATCAAATTCATAAAAGTTTCATAAAATCTAATAAAAAGAAATACATATTGTAAAAAATAGTTATATTATTTATGAATTAAATAAAAAATGTTAAGATGTGTTCAATATCCTAAAATATTTTTTCATGTACATCCAACATTTTAAAATATTTTGTAATACATCTAATACTCTGAAATATATTTTTAAAATGCGCAATATCTTAAAATATTTTATGATACATCCAGTACTCTAGAATACTTTTTCATATCTAATCTAATACTCTAAAATATTTTTTAATCCATCTAGTATCAAGGTATAAAAAAATATTTTAAAATATTAGATGTATATAAAAAAATATTTCAGTAACTAGATCCACTACAAAATATTTTAAGCCATTGAATGCACGTGAGAAAACAATTATGACTGTAGTATGCATTTAACCGAATAAAAAACAAAGCTCTTAAATAAATTTTATATATTAGAATGATTTTTGTGGAGTAGTGATTGAGATCTGAGAGGACAACTTTAGAGAAAAGTAAAAGGTCTTTAGCCACAAGCATGACAATTCATGCATGGTCCCTCCCTTTTTGGTTCTAAGTGGTCCTAATCTTCCTTAAACTTTCCATGCTTCTTAGTCCCACACTTATTTTTATTTCACAATCAGGTGATGTAAAAGAATCTATAGCAACTCATTAAAATGGACATATCAATGGATCCTATCTCTTGCATTACTCAATTTTTGTTTTTGGAAGTTTTTTTTAGCTTCTTGCTGTGCAAATGTTGTATGAAGAGTGGGCTCCAAATCTCAAGACCCATAATTATAGATCATTTCACTTTATTATATACTCTCTCTAATATTTATTATATAATATTTTTATGGATAATTTTATTTTTTTTCCCCATTTTACTTTTGTTATTAGTTAAGATTTTAAGTTGGAAAAATTAAATCACATCATTTAAAATTAAAAAAATTATTAATTTATGATAAATTTAATTACTTAATACATGAAAATTAATTAGAAATATCTTATAATAGATATCAGAGTATTAGTTATTAAGTCAAACTTCATATAATAGGAGACTTTTCATGTTAACTGAAATTCATTTATATTTGGATATTATAGAAGAATTTAACTCATACCTAAAAGCTTGAGAGTAAAATTAAACCAAAGAGAAGTAGGCTTTCAAAGCACAATTATTTTGAGAAGTGAACAGAACAATTTAAAAAGTTGGTTTGTCAATTATAACAAATTGGAGAAACATCCAACGTTGAAGTTACCATCAAGCTCCATCTTTTTGCCCCTACCTCTCTCACTCTTAAAGGTGAGTAAAGTATCCATAATCTAATTTATTCATTTAAATTTACTCAAAATAAGCTGGTAATAGACAGATTTAAATAGGTTAAAATAGTAAAATATATGGGCGGGTTACAAGTTGACTATCGGATAGCCTGTAGCCCACCCATATATATTTTGTTATTAATTGATTATTTAATTTATTATATTATATTTATTTAAGTTTATTTTTATTATATACTAATATACTTTTTTAAATTTATTTTGTAGAGGTAGAAGCAGTTCTGTTTATAACCATCACAAGTGATTCTGATATAGATGATATATAATCATAATCCAATTAAATAATGAAGATTATGAATGATTATATTATATGTGCATTGTGGACTGTGTAGTTATAAACTTGTAGTTATGATTATAGTGTTTATTTTCTGATTTTAGGATGAACAATCATATCATGTGTGTACTGTTATTGTTTTATTTTTATTATTATCAGAACTTCAAATAGATTTAAACATGAATATATTTTCATCTTTGACAATCGAGCTGCTTATACCCGTTGTAACTCAAACGGATTTAGCCCAACCCGTTTAATACGGACTTAAATAGGCTAGAGCTAATCCGTGACAAAAAAATACAGGCAAAACACGGGTTGACTATAGGTCAAGTCCTCTCACTCGTCAGTAAACCCTACTCTCCTCATCTCTTATTCATTATATGAAGCCATTATATCATAATTTTATAATATATCAATCAAAATGTTAAATTCAAATCATTAAAATCTATATATTCATGTAAAATATATAATGTTCATATAAAAATACACAAGATATAAGTTATATTCTATGTGATTTTAGACTTCGTGGAAATCACAAATTTTTCATAGTTTAGTTAAATGGCCTATAAACAAAATACAAAATATGGGGCAAAAATAGAGAAATGTTTTCTTTTCGGCTTTTGACGCCAATTCTTTCCTTAGATATGTGAGGCTTTTGATTCCTAGTCCATTTAAAAATTTACAAATAATAATTTATATTATAAGAAATAATACAAAAATTTAATATTTATAGATAAATTTATAAGTACATATACACATTTTAACAATTAACAATAACAAAATAACAGGTGTTGATATAAAAGTTTACAAATTCTAAATTATAGTATAAGAGCTAATACAAAAATTTATAAATATTTATATAAATAAATTTACAAGCATACATAAATATTTTATCAACTAAAAATAGTAAAATAATAAGTATGATTAAATAAATTAATCTAATAGATATAAATAATTTGAATTAAATTTCATCCTTTTAAAAATATTAATGACAATTTATCGAGTATTCAAATTTTAATAAAATTCTTTATTTAGATTGTTAGTTGATTAAAAAAATTACAAATAAATATTAAAAACCTAACATTATTTTTTATTTTTGTGAAAAGATATTATTAATTCAAGAAAATATTATGACACCTTAAAAATAGGGAAGCGGATCCTCTTATCATCATTTTTCTCCTCATCCCTCATCATCCCTCATCTCTTTTGTCTCCTCCATCTCTCTTTTACCCTAAACTCTATTTTTGGGTGTAAAATGTGGGGTTTTTTTTTAAACAAAATTAATATTTTAAAATATTTTTTTAATAGTATCAAGTATTCTCAAATAATATTTAGTCTACTCAACACAAAAATATTTTTCTAGCAATCTAACACCTAACAACCTTAAATATTTTTTTATTAACATCCAATATTCTAAAATAATTTTTGTCACATTTAACACTTTAAAATATTTTTTATCAACTTTTAATTAACTTATACTGTTTAAAAGTAGATTTTCTTTCAATTTTAAATAAAATAATAATAATATATTTTTAATTTTTAATTAATTCTTAGACTCTCTAGAAGCAAACTGTTTCTAGTTAGAATCCTAAAATATTTTTTCTTAGTATTACGTAGTATCTTGAAATAATTTTTGTTTCACTCAACAATCAACACCCTCAAATTTTTCTAGTAACACTATAATCTAGCATCCAGCACCATGAAATACTTTGTTAATGACAATTAATATCATAAAATAACAAGTATTTTAAAAAAAAAGTATTTAATATTATAGTATTTTTTCAATAATACTTAATATTCTAAAATATTTTTTTAGTAACATTTAGAATCTAACATCTAAAACCCTAAAGTATTTATCCAATAACACCTAATATTATAAATTAATTTTTAGTACATTTAGTACTAAAAAATATTTTAACACTCAGTATCATAAAATAATTTATATCCTTAAATTATTTTCTTGGTATCAATGAACATTATAAAATTAGAATATTTTGTGCTATTAAAATATTGTGCTAAACACAATAAAAATTATTTTAGAACATTGGGTGTTAATGAAAAAGTATTTAAAAGTGCTAGATGTTAGATTATAGGTGCTACCAGAAAAATATTTAAGTATTGAGTGGACTAAAAATTATTTAATAATATTTGTATTATTAGAAAAAATATTTTAGAATACTAATTTTTTTTTAAAAAAAAATGTTTAGCGCTCACATTTTACACCTAAAACCGTCACGTTTTTAGAAAAAGAGGGGCGGCAGCGGATGGAGGACGCAAAGGAGAGAAGGGATGATGAGGATGAGAAGAAAAATGATTATGAGATTAGTTATTATTATAATTGCTTAAAAGTCAATAGAAACTTAACTTATAGGATGATTTTTGAGCCCCAACATTTTAAATGATTGTGTTCTTCTCAAACTGACTTGCTATTGCTACTTGTTTTTTTTTTTTGGCTTGTTTGCACCAAATAATTTATTTTCTCCTTTTTTTCTTGTTTTCAACTATTAATTATTTAAATTAATAAAAGCGCAACCTCTTTATAAATTCTACCCCAAAATATCCTAAGAATTTTTGTTACTGTGATCTCATACGCCTGCAAGCTTGATCAAGTTTTTAGCTAGTGGCCAAACCAAAGGGCACCGCCATAATCAACCAATATGACAAAATGGCATTTCTAAGCTGAGTTTCAATACCTCCTACAACAAAATCCAAGCAAATGATATATTACATTATTGAAAACAAAAATGAAAAAAAAAACCAGGGGAATGATCCTTTTTTGTACAAAGGCGCACAGGTGAGAACCACAGCACAGCATAGGCGTCTTGCTTCTCTAATGCTTACTATGATGTTCTTGGCCACAATGTATCTCTATCATTTTTTTAGAGTACTGTACATGTTCCTCAAACTTTCTAACACCTATCAACGACCAGCTGCTTTAGTCTAGCGGAGAACTGGTTTCAGCGGTTTCATCCTCACTAAAACTAGAAAGTATCTCTGTTACAGACCTACGTATCACACATGAAGTAGTTAGAGAAATAAAAAGAGCATGCTAGAAATAGATTGGAAGTAGGGAAAATTAATCCTTTTATTGCTATAGTTTTGACACGGTTATAATTTAATATCTAAATTTTAATTCGGTACAACTCAATCCTATAATTTTGACTCACTTATAACTCAATTTCTAAACTTTGACTCGATACAATTCAATCCTTATAGTTTAACCATTTAAAATATTAGTTCCTATATTTTAGAAAATAAAAATATATATTTCATGACGCTTAGAGACAAATTTTAAATGGTTGAAATTATAAAGACTGAGTTGTACTGAATTAAAGTATAAGGACTAAGTTACAACAAATCAAAACTATAGAGATTTTGGGACAAGGGAGATTTATATAAATATTGATATAATATTACATTTTCCCCATTATGAATGATATAAACTTCCAATGATTCATCACCATGAACCAGCAATATCTATTAAACTGCCTTTATTTTTACTTCTCTGTAGCAGATATACAGCAGAAAAAACCTTCAAATTCTTTTCTCATGAGATAAGCATCATCATTCCAAAAGCATTTAAAGTTTGACCATCATATCTACTAAACAATCAGCTCAACAGATATCAGTCAAACTGGAACATGGGAAACAAAAGATGCACGCATACACTTGCACATCAGCATACAGAAATTTGAGAGGACCTGGGCTAGCATGCAATCATGAAAACTACAGAAGTAAACAAAACTGGATGCCTGCCTCCGATTTTTCTGAGGTTGCATCTCAGCTACTAGTGCATGTTTCAGATTTTGTTGTTGAGAAAGATCATCTTTAACTTCTTTTGCAATCTATCGTGTTAATATAAAATAAATGAAATGAGGGCGCATACAAAAGTACATACATTTTCATAATACACTTTCTAGAGAGTAGGGGAATGAGGTTAACGCAAAGCAAAATACTGCATTCTGCATTTACAAGTTTATGCAGCTCAAACTCACCATGGTTTCATTTGGAAGAATCCTTGTTCAATCTGAATCATCATATTGTTTTCTTGCCTTCTTGTCTCCACTAAACTTCTCTTCCTGAAAATATTCAAGCACAGAAAAGGCATTTTAAGACATCTGTTAAGAAAATAAATTGATAATCACTTACAGAAAGCAAAGATAAGTCACAGCTAGATAGTGAACCTTTACTATCCTTGAAGACAATCCTCTTTGTTCAGTATCAAGAGAAATGCGAGAACTTTTTAATGAATTTGAAGGCTTAGATTTTACATGTTCAATCCTCTGAATTTTCTTTGGATTGACATTATCATAGCAATGCCGAAGTGAATCTGTCTGCTTAACCACAAGGTCCCCTTTAAAGTGTTCACGATGGTTAGAAGCAGAATCAGATCTCATCCCTTCACCATGTTTAGAGCCCATTGTATTATAAGCAGGCACTTCTCCAGTGGGATCTTCATACAACTCCAGGGAGGAGTTCCTACGAGGTAAATGATTGGTATAACTCTGAAATGTCCGGCCTCGCTTGTGCTGGCGGGGTTTCTTATCCAGCAAGTCAGTGCCATGCAAGGAGCCAAAATCTCCTACTTCCATATGTAAATCATGGGAACTATATTTGGAGTCATACCTCTGCAGAGACACATGGAATGAGGGAGACATAAGATATACCATCAACAACATACATCTGTAATCTCAAAGAAAAAAGCAGCTTCTCATCTATTAAAAAGTCTTCAACCAAGTCAATACTAGATAAGATAATGTTTCCCTCTATAGAATAGCTATTCTAGCACGCCAAAAGAAGTCTTGCCACAATCCTGGTCACAGAAAATGAGGTAATAAAATGATACTTTCATCGTCGCGCATCTCCATTCCCAACAAAACAATTCCATGGTATAAAATTTGACACAAAAAGGTGAAATGCAGACTGCATTAATTTTTCCATGCAAGATATAATTCTAAAATAATACTAAGAGCAATATACTCAAATCTTCCCAAACCCCTCCACCCTCAGGTCTCTTTTTTACATTAATGGTATGAAAATTCTAGGCACAGGAAAAGAATTTCTAGCACTATCTCAAGAGTCAACAACACTCTCTCCTGCCCTCTCTGTTTCTTCCCCTCTGATCCAGCTCAAAATTCTGTTACAATCTAACTACTTCTAACAAACTCTCTTTTCTAACAATTTCCCACCTTTAGCTCAGCTAAGCTAACTGCCAATTGTCATGTAACAATTACTAAAAGAAAGAAATCAAAATAAAGGGGGCTTTCAAAAAAAGAGATGCTTAAGAAAATCATAGGTCTGACAAGGTTACAGTTTAATTGAAGGCTAAGAACACCTTAAGTTTATATCACGAAAAAAAAAATCATATTCATGCTCAGTTTTTGGAACAACTGTCATCTACAACCAGCACTTAATACACATATAACTTATTGAAAACATTCTACCCGTCCATGTTTTTATTAGGCTTATCAAACGCAAGAATGCAAAAAGAAGATTCCACTTACATGGTTAAAGGCGGGTTGCCTTTTCATGGCAGAAACTTCTGGAGGACTGGAAAGAGCAGGATTCTCAGTATGGAATGATTCTGCCAAAGCATTTGTCAAATTAAAGTAGAAAGACTTACTGTAATCTTAAAAAATTTATTAGATGCAGCAAGAAGTAAGATCTACAGAAAAGTATATCAGCAAAAAGAAGATGAATCCTCAACCTTCAACTCAGTAGAAACTTTCACCATTAAAACATGCAAAAAGCAACATAAACTCCATTGACCCATACAAGCATAAGGCCATAAGCGTACAAATGCCATGTCTATCATCCCTTAAAGCATAAAAATAGCCTCCACGATCAGGAATGAGGTTCCCATATATGAATAACTATAGCAACGAACTCTTTCAATATTAGATATAAAATAAAATAAGTATTTTGGTCATATCCTACTCAAGAAAATACTAATGCGTGAGTTGAAAGAAAGGTACATTAAGTGAATATGCAGAGATTAGGGTTTCTAAAAACGTAGCCTTTAGTTTCTTATTCTTCACCCCCAGCCTAATCTTGCTGAATTTTCAAATTCACTCAAGCCATATATAGGTTAAATTTAAAAGAACTTGATTCCGGCAAAATCGAAATTCATCTGATGTTGTGATGGATCATAAGTGAACATCAAGCCTATTCTGTGCCCGCATGCATAACTAGCTACTCCAATGTTACAATCTTCATACGTGAAGAACAATCTTCCAGAAGACGTTTACGAATGTAAACCACAATACACTCTAATCAGATTGATTGAAATCAACCCTGTTAGTATCCACATTAATAATGCATCTGATTAAATAACTCAGTTGCGGCAGGCCTGTTAATTATTAGAAAATTGCAGTTCACAAAAACAACTCACCCCCTATCATGGCTTAGGCCAGATCTATTCATAAAACTGTCCCTGCTCATGACAGAAATATTGAAATACATAATTCTTTCACCATGTAATATATGCAACAATATGTCTTTCACCTACATAAGCAACTGTATTAGTTAATTGAATGATAAATGGCACTCAAGTCTTAGAAAACAGATTTCACAAGTAGATATGTATGCTACAACCTACCATCAACTGGATCTGCAATTTGGCACTCAAATGCTCCCGGAGGAACTGAATCAAATTCTACACCAAGCAGTGGACCATCTTCCATATAGTTCCTTCCTAATTGCTTCTTGACAGCAGTTATAGCAGCATTTTCTATCTCACCCTTCACTTTCAAATATCCTGATGGTTTATATCCAGTGTTAATTGCAGCTTTGGGAACTAAAGGTGGCAGAGCTCTGTTAGGTGTCAGATATTTAGAAGGCTCCATATTATATGGATCCTGACCTTTAGAGAACAATTGATCTCGTAAAGATGAGCTACTCTCAGAAGATGTGTTATCCATTCCACCATCATCTTCATTATAGTGACTATTACGTTCATATGTCATATCTGCAACAGAAAAGTCATTGCCATAGAGGCCATGACTCTCAACCTCTTTCAGATCAAGATGCTTATAATCACCATGTTTAGTGCTTCCACATGAATCTTGCCCTAATCCACTTACATGGTCTTGGATGACACCACTTGAACGATCTTGTCGTCCATTAGCATATGCTTCATCTTTCAACAATCTTTTATCTTTTAACCTTCTGTGGCAAAACCATCCAGATACTTGCTTTTCAGTCAAGCCTAACTCCTCAGCAAGTTCCGATTTCATTTCTTCCGTGGGATATTTGTGCTCTGGAAAGAAAAATCATAAGTTATTCCTAAAGATTAGCACTTAGGAAGACGCTTTTACACCCATATGACAAGAGAAGTACTCCTACCATCATAAAATTTTTCCAGGGCCATCACCTGAGCTGGTGTTTTAAGCCTCCTTTTCTTATTTTTCTCCCTAGAAACTTTGTTATCTTCTGATTGCAATTCGCCTGATTCTAAAATTGCCAAAAAAAGTAAGAAAGTTTAGTATGCATATTACAATTACAAATGAAGGGGTAATGGAATGGTCCCCTACTTCTATAAAAGCAATGGAATCATATATATGTCTATACGTCTACACATTCAAATACTTAACAATGAGAACATAAAAAGGGGGGCACATCAATCATACAGCATATAATGATCCTCCTATCATAAAATTTATCAGAGTGGAACATTAAGTTGTAAATGTACTAAAAATACGAGATGCATTTGATTTACATTTCAACTTCTCGTAGATCTTTGACAAGAAATAAGAATCCTGAGACTCTTTCCATTAAATCAATCAAAAGACATATTTACAGAATATCTCTATTACAATGCAAAAAATGCTATTATTGCACAGTTAACATGGGCATACAATAACACAATGGCTAACCATTCATCACTTTTTTTATTTCAATGGCATTCTTGGCAAATATTACAATTATCAGTGGAGACATCAAACAACTTATATAATCCGTGGAAAACATGTAATTTCAAATAAGTTGTTGCTATCTTCAAATCATGACAAAAACATATTACATAATTTGATCAAAACTAAACAAGAAAATGATTTTGCAAAACAAAAGGTTCAAAACAGAGCGTATGCAGTTAAGGAGCTGCATTGATGATGACCATCCACTAAAATAATTTCAAGATTTTACGAAGTTCATACATGAGACCATTTATGTTGCACAGGCATCAGCACAAGTATAATGGGTACAGAAGTTATGGAAAATTCTATTAAATAAGTAATGAATGTAATAAATATAGAGCTCCATTTATCTTGTGAACAATCAAATAGAGGTAGACAGCTTTTTGTTATTAAATCCCATGATATAGAGGAACATGGTCACCCCACTCCACAGCTCATGCCTACTTCAACCCTCAAATACAAATTATTGAAATAAAACCAATGTTTGGACCAGAAATTGTAGTGACCTTTCAAAACAGAGAAAGAAAGAAATTGACAGTGAATGGAACCCATTTAATGGTGCAATAATTTGGTTAACAGTCAAACTAACTGACTATTCTTTAAACTGATATAACCTATACGTAGCAAACACAATATATTTAAAAATAATCGCCAATAAAATAAATTAAAAACATAATTGTATCGATATGCACAAACGCACTCTCTCAGGATATTCGTTGAATAAAAGATGCTTTTTCTTTTGGCCTGAGAACAGGCAACTTAAAGTTTAGGCAATTACCAGTTAACCTTTTTTCTCTTGTTTGGAATTGCATATTCTTGAACAAAATTTCACTTAAAAGAAATTATTGGCACTAACCAACCCCTCATAGATGGAAGAAAACCAACAGAAGTTCTTTTCCGAATGTACAAAAATAGAACATCATTCAATTTTATAATGACAGCTAATTTCACAAGAATTACCAGTACTTCTCTCTATTTTTTCTCTCTGTTTTAGGGGCAAAAGTACACGAGTCACCTTAGAAAGTAGATCTAACTGTAGGCAACAATTTATGATCATCGACAGAGAAAATGGAAACTAAGCCAAATTGGTGTAAAAGAAAAGAAAAATGTAGTACGGCAAAGAGTATGAAGATATTGATAATTAAACTTTCTTCACCTAGGGTTGCAAAATTCATGACTAAAATTCAAACCCCAATATTTCTTCAGGTTAATTCACTTTCCCGAAATGAAACACCAAATTTGAAGTCCTGGGTGCTCTATTTACCTTCAAAACACCTTCTATAAGAATGCAAACAATTCATAAAAGCGAATCCAATCAGGCCATTATTCAGAGCATGATAATTCAAGCAATCAGACAAAATCAACCAAGATCTAAAGAACCCAAATACCAAATAAGACCAAGGCACGGTGAGAGAATATATAATACCTTCCATGACTGTCATATAATTATGGAAAACCTACTCTTCTCTGCAAGTTATCGGGAAAAATAAAGTGATTTGTTCACTTGCTTCTCGGAAAAGCGAGACCCATCCCCACCAAATGCGGAACGGGGCGGTACGAAATGTCTATACAATTCAATTCACGTCAAATACAATCCCCAATTCATCATCATAGGAAGCGACGAAGAAGGAACTTCTGGTGAAAGTGGAGATACAAGGGAGGAAGTAATCGCCCCCCTGTTCTCATTTGCTTGTTTTGAACAACTTTTACAGTTCGTGTTTTGTTTCATTTAATTAAATAACTTGTCAAATCTGATCTCTAATTTTTTATCGAGTTTCCCAGTTTTGCACTCCATTTTTAAATCCCCAGAATGAACTTATTAATACATGGGGAAAAAACTAATTTTTTTCTGAAAAATCAAAATAATGAATTCTTTAACAATTGAATTTTTTAATTTTATTTTAAAATTTGGCCATAACCCACGAGAATCGTGCAGCTTTTAATGTGAACGTTTTGTTTCGGACAAGAACGTACTATAATCCTATTGGTCGTGTGGTTTGATGTATTGAGGGAAAATTATGCTTTACGACCAAATTTATAAATCTTTTTATTTTTAAGGTTGTTATGTAAAATTATTAATACGTGTTAAGACCAAATTATCCTTATGTTAAGTAATAAAAATTGCAATTGTAAATTTTCGATGTATGAGTGTTAAATAGTAAGGGTAGTATTTGTAAATTTATACCTATCTATAATAATAAATCAAAATGACTGTTGGGCCTGGCCAATAACAAAATCATGGTGAGGATTTTAACCTTTTCTAACATTCTAACCGGTATACTTTTTTAATTTAAATTTGTGTTATATTAAAAATCAAACTATGTACTATCTCCAGTCAACCACTTGTTAGTAATTAAGTTTGCTTTTTTTTATCTTCATCTAATAGTTAGAGACTAATCCTTTTGACACATATAGATCATTAAAATATATTTTATTTATTCTAATAAAATTTTATTTTTTTTATAGAAACTAAGTAGTATTCTCAAATCAAGAGTTTAAAAACTAATCATCTCGAGTCCTAAAGATTAACGAAAGTGAGTTTTATTTTTTCTAACAATTTTTTTCTATGTGCACAACTTAATTCAAATTTAAGATATTATATTTAAGAGACTAAATCTTTTAATTATGTCAAGTTTTCCAGCCAAGCTTCTCATACTAATCATTAATCAAGTTCACTTTACTTTATACAAAAATTATAGAAAATAGGTGGGTTCATTCACTATCTAAAAGTATGATGAAATATATCTTCCTTTTAACTCATATCAATATTGGGCAAGGCGAATCGGTAATGACCTTTAAGTATAAATTTAAACACTAAGAAATTAAAATATTTTTTTAAATATCGTGACTAAAATTACAGTAAACTAATAGTCAATTATATATCTTATCTCATTATCATATATAAGTAATCAAGTTCACTTTTTGTCTTTGTAACAAATTGATTTTTCATGTTCAAGTGGGCTTTACTGATAATACATATATCCAAGTGGGCCACATACTTTAAAGAAAAAGGCCCAAGTCTCTGTGCACTCAGCTTATTGCCCATCGGCCATCGCTTTGCTACAGAGTCTTGGCCCATGGTTCAGCGATTGCTCTGCTCTGCTCGTCCGTCGATGCAGACACACAGGTATTTAGTTCTTTTGCTTGTTTCGTATTGAGGGAGGGGTAAAGTTCAGCATCAGCAAGACATTAGCAGTCCCTCTTCAGGTCCGTTCTCGACAACTCATCGCTTTCATCTATTCTATCTGCTGGTGATTCGACACAAACTGCACCGTCTCCCATCAAAGAATAATCATAAAAAATTCAACGCAAGCCGTACCCAAAAACTTTCAGCTCCAGCGTTTAACTGTTTTTGTCTTTTTTTTTTTTTTTTGCCCATCGCTGTGGTGTTTATTGTCAGGTCAAAACCGAACGATGTTATGAAGCTTCGCATGTATCGACTTTTTGCCATTGCGGGATTAGGAAATCGCGGGAGTGCTTGCTAGAATGGTTGATCCAACTTTTGTGCTTACCTCTTGAGAGCTTTTGGTTCATCCCTTGAGGTTTTCCGTTTACCATAGCGTTCGGCAAGTTTGCTTTCGCCTTCTTATTTGATGTTTTGCATCGTTCATCGTGGAGAAAGTAAACTGGCATGCTCTCTTCAAATGTCGAGACTTTGCCTTTTTCTTTATAAATTTGCTTTCGGTACTGTTACAGCCTGTACAAAGCCTCGTTTTTATGGCCAACCCTTCATTGCGAGTCGCTCCGGCTATTTCGCCTCTGTTACGGACCATAGCAGTAGCCTCGGGTCTCCTCGAACCCGCGAGTCATTGAGAAATTTCAATGAAGAATCAGTTTCCTCAAGTTCTCTTTCTGATGCGTTTTTGGTGGAAAAGGTTTTCTTGAGCTTGAGGCAAGGAAATCTCTATTCAGTGAGCAAATACATTTTCCGTTCTTCAGACCCATCAGTTGTGGTTGAAGTTCTTTATCGATGTCGCGAAAACTTGGTCCTGGGTCAGACGTTTGTCAATACAATTATGGTAAATTGTCCAAACTTTAAGCACTCATCCCTCTCGTTGAGTGCAATGATTCACATTTTGGTGCGTTGTAGGAAGCTACCAGACGCGCAGGCTTTGATTCTTAGAATGATAAGGAGGAGTGGTGCTTCACGTGTTGAGATTGTTGAGTCCTTGGTTTCAACATATGTCAACTGTGGCTCTAATCCTTTTGTATTTGATTTGTTGATAAGGACTTTTGTTCAAGCGAGGAAATTAAGAGAAGGGTCTGAGGCATTTCGTTTGTTGAAAAGTAAGGGATTTTGCATTTCTATAAATGCTTGTAATGCTCTTCTTGGTGCCCTTGTGAAGGTTGGTTGGATGGATTTGGCGTGGAATATTTATGAAGATATTGTGAGAAGTGGGACACAGATGAATGCATATACTCTAAATATTATGGTTAATGCTTTGTGTAAAGATTGCAAAATGGACCAAGTTAAAATTTTCTTGACAAACATGGAGGATAAGGGGCTTTTCCCAGATACTGTAACATACAATACTCTAATCAGTGCACATTGTCGTGAGGGGCTTGTAGAAGAGGCTTTTGAATTAATGAACTCAATGAAGCTTAAGGGGTTGAAACCTAGCCTCTTTACTTATAATGCTATTATCAATGGCTTATGTAAGAATGGAAACTATGCGAGAGCAAAAGAACTTTTTTATGAGATGTTGAGGATGGGATTGAGTCCTGATACTACCACTTTTAATACATTGCTTGTCGAAAGTTGCAAAAAGGATAATATCTATGAAGCTGAAAATATTTTTAAGGAAATGTCACATCATGGAGTTGTTTCAGATTTATTTAGCTTTAGCTCACTTATAGGGTGGTTCTCTAGGAATGGATACTCCGACCAGGCCTTAGCATACTTTAGGAAAATGAAGGAGGTTGGGTTAGTTCCTGATACTGTTATATATACTATCCTTATAGATGGGTATTGTAGAAATGGCAAAATGTTTGAGGCTTTGAAGATGCGAAATGAGATGGTAGAGCAGGGCTGTCTTATGGATGTGGTTACGTACAATGCTATATTGAATGGATTGTGTAGGGAAAATATGCTTGTTGATGCTGATGAGCTGTATAAGGAGATGTTGGAAAGAGGGGTTTTTCCTGATTTCTTCACCCTTACCACTCTCATTCATGGCTACTGTAAAAATGGAAACATGACAAGAGCGCTTAATTTGTTTGAGACTATGACTCAAAGGAACCTTAAGCCTGATGTTGTGACATATAATACATTGATGGACGGCTTTTCCAAAATTGGTGAAATGGAAAAGGCAAAAGAATTGTGGCATAACATGACATGCAGAGAAATTTTGCCCAACCATATATCATTTAGCATTTTGATAAATGGATACTGCAGCTTAGGTCTTGTGTCTGAAGCATTCAGGTTGTGGGATGAAATGGTAGAGAAAGGTATAAAACCCAGCCTGGTTAATTGCAACACCATTATAAAAGGCTATTGTAGGTCTGTTAATATGTCAAAGGCAAGTGAATTTTTGAACAAGATGATTTTGGAAGGTGTTTTACCTGATTGTATCACATACAATACTCTAATAAATGGTTTTTTAAGGGAAGAGAATTTGGACAAAGCTTTCATTTTCATTAATAGCATGGAAAAACGAGGGATACTGCCTGATATTATCACATACAATGCAATTCTTAATGGATATTGCAGGCAAGGCAAAATGCAAGAGGCCGAGATGGTTTTACGTAAGATGATCGACAAAGGTGTCAATCCTAATAGATCAACATACGCATCATTGATAAATGGGAATGTCTCTCAAAACAACCTGAAAGAGGCATTCCGCTTCCACGAAGAGATGCTGCAAAGAGGATTTGTTCCAGATGACAAATTCTAAGATTTTTTTGGTCACAGCTATTGGGACATATTAGCATCTTGTTTTACATCCCACGTATGAAGGTTGGACATGTTCTCTTTTTAGTATCTTCTTAGTTTGTCATGTGGTGTCCTGGGCCTTGATTTTGTAGGCTTGTGATGATTCACTTATGTAATTTTGTAATGTGTTAGGTCTAACAGTGACCAGAGAATATTATCAAAGGAAGGAGAATGGGGCATTGCCCAATATAAAGGAAAGGAGAATGAGATGCAGTGGTGGACTATGCTGTGGCATCATGAAGAAGGTAAGACCATTTGAACGTAATCTAGATGCCTAAATATTACTATCTTTTTTTATAATATAGCCAATTGCACACATAAATGGCAACACATACTAAACACCAACTTCCAGGAAAGTCTATGAAAAGATGTATTCTTTGCCTATCTAGAAAGGTGTGAGGTGGGCTTATTAAAGAGAGGTATTACACAAGATACTATTTCTGGCATATCAGCATGCTTTATATCTGTAACTTTCTTATACATATAGTTGTTTGTGTCGACGATCCTTCTCTATGAAAATTTCATGGCGATGCTATCTATGTGCTTATGAATAAAATATTAAATTGCAATCCCTAATTTATCATTTATTTCATATTTGGATGTTTAGTTGACTCATTTATTGATAATAGCTCCGCAAACCCCAGAACTATGCCTGTAACAAGGCTTATTGAACTAATATGAGAAAAATCTCATCCTTTCGTCTTTTAGTGGTGTTATTTATAGATTTTAGCTAATTGTGATGAGGGAAACTGATAATTCCTAATTGCATCCCTCTTAATCAGATATTTGAATGATTCTGTCTTGCCTTATTTGCTGATTCTGTTGTCCCTCTTAATGCATCTTTCCTTCGGTAGAGTAGATCAGCAATGTTCTGTGATTTCTGCAGTCATCTTCTATTTCCTTGGGATTTATTTCTGTAGCAATTTGGTCACCCCCAAATGGTGTCCCCCGTTAGGGAAAAGAAATCATTCGAAAAACTTTTTCCTATGTATGCCTAGATCCCCTGAAAATCCACCCGGTGATGTGGTATAGGCTCTGGCAGCTCTTTTTTGCATCTCTCTCCACTTCTTTCAACGTACACCAGCCACCAAATCACCAATATACCCCACTTTAGCCATTTTCATTGCAGCAAGGGATGGGGATGGTTTCTTTCTTCCTCTTCTCTAGGAGTTCATTGAACCCAGAAAAAAAATACTTTAGTGTAATAAACTTGAACACGAGATAAGTAGCCTATATAACTAATACCTGTATAAAATATTGCAGCTGATGACGGCAAACACTTCTTTTACTTCCTTTTTATATTGTTTAACAAGCGTGATCCTTATTGGCTCTCTTTGACAGGGCTTTTGGGTTGTGGGTTTGAAGATCAAAGCCCTAAAAAATTTTGAATGCTTTTTTGGCTCATTAATACCTAAAGTTGAAGAGGAATCATAGGGTGCTGCTACAAATAGCTGCACTATGTGCGTGAAAAATGACAATACCCTTTTGGTCAGTGAAGCTGTGAAGTGTTGCAGAAGGGAGAGAAGATTGATTGGTGACTGGGTCAAAAAAAGTTGCCACAAAGGCATTTTGTGGAGGAGAGCCAGCAGAGTGAGGCAGGAAGTCAACTTGACAATGTGAAGAAAGTTAATTATGAAATTTTTTACTAAATGTTACAAGACCATGTTGAATTATAAATCAAGTATAGGGATGGAATTGGTAAGACGGCTTTCTCCTTAAAGCCGAACCATAGCCAACTCCAGCCATTTGGTCCGACTCGGTTTTGAAAACGATGCTCCAGGGACATGTTGAGGTATTTACTATCTTTACATTGAACAACCATGTTGATTTCAAAACAAAAGATTAGAAATATCTAAGTTGTATCATGGAAGTTTGGTGGATTACGTAAAATTTTGTATTTGAATTAATTGATAATAGAAATACAAGAATATTAATGAATATGAGCACGATTGTTGCAGACTTCGGCGTGTTAGCTGCGTGTTAGCTGAACGAAGGCCACAAAATAGAAAGAAAGAAAATAAGAAAATTACAAATTTACGTTTGATGGAAAAGACGGCAAATTGGCACGTGAAACACAAACGAGAGAGGCAACCGAAAGACCACCAAATTGGGTTTTAAATGACGTCTCAAACTGAAATTCGTGACGCGAACCATTTTTGGGATTGGCTACCATATGGCAACTATACATATATTTAAAGGATAATATAATTTTTTTTTATCCTATCACGAGTTTCGTTTTTCATTCTTCTAAACTTTGGGATCTAATTTCTTAAGAGATAAAATAGTTTATATTTTTGTTAAATTATATGGATTAATATTTTAAACTGAAAATTTAAGGAAGTAAAATTAAAATGAAGATAAATTTATGGGATTAAAAATAGTATTAAACCCATATTTAATCATTATTATGAATAATTATAAAATATAAAATCAATAATTAATGAATATAAAATATAAAAACTCTAATCGGTGATGTTTTCCCAAATTAAGAAATAACTCACTCCCTCCATCCAATTTTAATTATTGTCTTTAGCCAAAAAAATTGCTTTAAATGTTGTTTTATATTATATCAATAGATAATTAATAGTTTGGGAGAGTTACCCCTAATTAGGTCAAATAATATTTAAATCTGATTTAATTAAATAATCATATAAAAAATAGATAATTAATATTTTTCCCAATTATCTCCTTGATAACTAATTAATGTGTGGTTCTTAACACTATGCAATAACAGGAAAATTATAAAAAAAAAAAACGGAGAGAGAAGACGATAAGAATAATTTAAGGAAATTTACATCACTGATTAGTATTTCTTTCATTTCATGTCATGCATGAGACCTATGTGTCTAAATTTTTTTATAATTATAAAAATTATGCCATTTATAAATAAATAGTCTAATTGTTTTCAGATCTAATGTAATGTATAAGATTCAGTACTTTATGATTATTCCTTGCTTGCTAGTTGAAATGAGTTTTAGAAGGAAATAGAATAGGAGACTAGTGTCTATCCAAGGGCAAAGTACTAATGGGATTAAATTGATTGAGACAATGATTTAAGACTCTGCAGTAGAAATTGTGGTTGAACCGATATTAAACCAGTTATAATTAAAATTTAAAAATATTTATATATAACCTTTGAAAAAGAGTAATATTTAAATAAAAATATATTAATCCATGAGTAGATTAGGAACCAACTACTTATTTAAATACAAATATATTATATATTTAAATAAAAATATATAAATCAGATTGCTATTTTTTATTCAAAACAATCTCATCTCAAACTTGATAAAGGAATCGAAAAAAATATAAAATTTAACATGATTGATTTATCAAAAACTTTTGATCAGAACAATTAGAAAATCGATTTATCAATCATTAATATGACTGACTTGAGTTTAATCATAACATCAAGCGTTTTACTTTTCTATCCTTATTTATTATGAACGATATTAAGGGCGTGTTTGAATCCCTCTAAAACTTTGGTTTCAGAAGTGGTTTGGGTAAAAAATAAAACAAATAGCTTTCAACTGTCTAAAAGAGCTTATAGATTAAATCATATTTTTCGATAAGCTTTTGGGTAGAAAAATAGCTTATAGATCAAACTATAATTTTTGATAAGCTTTTTAGTGAGAAAAGAGCTTATGAGCAATCTAATGACTATTTTGCCTCTATTTTTTCACTCTATTTTCTCTCTTTTGTCACTTCAGATCTCGCCTTCATCACTGTTATTGTCGTCATCGCCATCATTGTTGGTCGCTGCAGATCTCATCGTCCTTGCTAGGTCACTACTCTTCCGTGTGCCGAGTCGTTCTCTCTGTCCAAATCTCTATCAGTTGTCGCTTCTCTGCTCTACCATCGCTGATGTCTTCTTCTTCAGATGTTGATGGTAAATGAGATAAACAGTTATCATACTTTTTTTTTTACCTCATACCTTTTATATTAATTTATTAATCACAAAACACATTCCTATAATAACAATTTAAACACTTATTTTATTTAAAATTATTTTTTCCATAAACTATTTTAGAGAAAAACTTTTAAACTATTTATTTTCTATAAGAACTTCACAAAAAACTAAACTAAATTGCCCTAACCAATCTTTTACATATCTCATTCGAAAGGAGGTAACAAAAAAACCCACGACCAATTCAGATCATTAAGTAATATGCCCGTCACCGATGGGCAAAACCTACCACACCAACAGAACAGACCCTCCTAAAGTGGACCTTCTGAAATATTGACTAATTTTTTTAATACTTATGAATATTATTAGATGAATTAGTTAGCAGATCCCGTGGATTTTTCTGCAGTGCTAATAAATTGTTATCAAATCTCAGATCCCACAGAATTAGTCAAACCAATTCAAAGTAAAACATTCACTACTGCAACCTTACTTATAATAATCATATATGAACGTGGAGTTCTTAATCATTTTAATTTGAACTGCAATAATCCAATCAAATTCCCACTAATCATGTGCAATTAATGTAGTTATGATCAAATTTGATAAAATATTTGTAAATTATTCATTTTTTCTCCCTTGATTGCAATATTATACAATTAAATAGCAATTATGTAAGAAGGAAAAATCGATGAAATTTTTCTATTTAAATATTTATTTCGCTAGAACTCTAAAAACACTTAATATATTTTATACACAGAAAGTTCTCTGAAGGATTTGACAAATAGAAAATACAAATATTCTAATAATTTACACAAAGTTAATCTAACAATGTAATTAAACTCAAGATCCAGAGGAATTACCTATGCTGATGAGGGCAAGTTGATAGAATAGAAAAAGAAATACAAGTAGTCCAGAATTTAAATCCATGTCTTCTTAACTAATAAAATTTTTAGTGGACATTAAACTGATTTTCCTTAAGTAAAATTACTTATAATTTTTAGTGGACATTGAATCCTTCTGATATTACCTAACATAATACATTTTTGAACTGTAAGTGCCACCCTTTCTTACTAATTATGTCACACAAAATAAAAGGAAAAATTCAAACTCCTTCGCAATGCACATGGGATTAAATCATTAAATAATATAATTATAAATTATAAAAAAAATAAATTACTCAAGAAAAAAAAAATGATCACACTCACGTGCCTATCTCAAAACATTACTATATCTAACGCCAATAATGCATGGCTTCTATTTTTACAATGGCTTGTAAACATAATTAATTATTTATAAATGATCATAATAATAATTAATATGTTTTATGATGCGAGTATATTGGAATCCCCAGAAAATATAGTAAATAATTTCTTGTTTCTCAATGTGATGTGTGTGTGTTCACATATTCATAATATAAAGGTCTTTTTTTCATATTCCAAATTAAATATAAATACATATTATTATTATTTTTGCCGACAAATACATATTGATAATATCTAGAACATTTAATTTTCTTTTTTTTATTTTACCCTTGTGTACAATCAATAATCATAAATAATTAATGTAGAACTCTTTGAGTTTGGGAAAATATTATTTTCTTCGGTTTCATATATATAAAAATAACTATTTCACAAGGTTTAAAAAATTTATTACTGATTCTATCAAAAAATAAGAAAATCAAACTCCTTCATATCACAATGTGGGATTAAATATTGTAATTATAAATTATAAAAAAATAACTTACTAAAGGGGAAAAAAATTGATCACTACGCACGTGGCTTATCACAGAACATTATTGTATGTCTATATCTAAACACCAAGAATGGATGATTCTTTTTTTAATGGCCTGAAAAAAGAATTAATTATTTCTAAATAAGAATAGTTAAAATATTTTATGACATAGATTATACTGGGATTACTAGAAATTATAATACTCCCTCCAATTCCAATTAATTCTATTCATAAGACCATAATCATTTATATTTAATACTATAATGCTTTTTTTAAACTAAGCCAGCCTATCAAACTCGTATGTCAAGCTAAGCTTTGTGAGAATAGACATGGCCTTTTTTTTATATATATAAATTTTGAAAAGGGGTTAGACTCACCCACAATTTAAGGACAGGGTAAAATCTCCCTTCTTCCTAGGCGATATCAATGTCGGGTAGGGTGAGCCGTCTATTACCCTTAGGCGTAAACCTAAGCACCCAGGAGTTAGGATGTTTCTCCAAGTGCTACAACTGAAACCAAAATAAAATAATCTTTCTTAGAAATTGAACACGCTCTAAATAATTGTATATCTTACTATTTTACTAATTAAATTTACGGACGATGGGTCATAGCCTATTTGTTTAAATAGGTAAGGCCATACGCTTCAGTATAACCTACCTATTTAGATAAGGCTCATCAGGGTGATAAGCTTATGGTGCTGATCACTTATCATTACTAAAAAAATCACTTGTCCTAACACTCCTTTATAGCAATTATAAGAAAAAATGCCATAAAAAATGGTAATATTTTCATAAATAAGTTTGATTTTAAAACTTTTAACAATAGTATTTATAAAAATCACAGTTAAAAGTGATCAAATGAGACTTTTAACCACAGTTTTTAAAAAAAGTCATAAATAAAAAGTCTCGTAAATTTTTAAAAACCTTGGACTTGATTTTAGTTTTATTTTTCATAGACGTCAGTAGTCTCATTTTTCTTTCTCATCACCACAGCATTTGACTAATGTCATTTTTCAATGCTTTCCCCATTGTTTAGATGCCCATCTCAGTCGTTAATATCATTCTCTGTCGTCTTTATTACTATTTTTCATCGTGAAAGTCGTACATGAGTCACTATTTAATTTCTCTATTTGCTTATTTTTCTTAATTTTTCAGTTGTTTGTTATTTACAAACTGTAATACATCATATAACAAAAGTTTATCGTGATTTTTCTTTATTTGTTGTTTATAAATTGTAATATATCATAAGTTTAAAAAGTTTTAATGGCAAAAGTTGTATACATATTTAACCTTTTTCGCTATATTTATAACTTTTTCTTCATATTTGGGTGTTAACAGATGGATCTTATTAGAAGGAGTTCAAAGAACTTTAATGGAAGAAGCTTATGAATATTTAGTTTCTTCATCAGATCTTTGACTTCTTCTCTTTAGACCTAGTTGATATTTTTGATAAGTGTGACTAAAGTGGCTAATGATTGATATAGATCGAGAGAAAAAAATTAACCAATTAACAGTGGGTTTTTAAAAACTACAGTAAAATGTTACCTATAACAGTTATAAAACTGTTATTAAAAGGTACACTTACAATGACAGTGAAATTCATAGCTCCAAAAATTACGGTCAAATTTCAATTTTAACCGCTGTTATAAATATTTTTTCTAGTAGCATATATTGAGATTTATACTATTTAAAATTTTTAATTAATAATTTTTAAATAAAAATTATTTTTTGAAAAACTTATAATTAAGAAATTATCTTTATTTTAAATCATGTACCCATTAAAATAAATTTTTACAATCCTGATTTGACACACTGGAAATGGATCCTGCTCTTGATAAGTCGTTCGTCCTATTTCAACTCTAAAGTGTTACACGCTCCCCTACAACCTCACATTCCCAAATGTCAAAATTCAGTGCAAGTTGATTAATAACTTGTACTTTTTGTTTCTTATTATGGTTATGAGGTTTGACCATTGATTCATGTAATGCTCAAATATACACGTCATCCCCAACGTTAGAAAAGTAGAACAAAGGAAACAAAAGCCTTTTTTTTTTAAATTAGGTTTGAAGATATTTAAAGCAATAAGGTCAAATCTTAGAGGTTTTATAATTAATTATGTTTAGGGAATTAAACATAAATGGTCAAAGGGGAAAATGTTACACGGTCCATACACCCAACATATATGTGGATGAGCTGCGTTTAAGTGTTTTAGTAGATATAGGCGCGGGGTCCCCGGGTATAACGTTATATTGATCCTTAATTATATATATATATTGATTTTCATATTATTTTGAAATTATATAGATATAGGCGTTGAGTCGTTCTCTCCATCCAAATTTCCGTCATTTGTCACTTTTCTACTCTATTGTTATTACTGTCTTCTTCTTCTTCAGATATTGATGGTGGAGGAGATAAATAATAAACATGTTTTTTTTTATCTCATATTCTTTATAATAATTTATTAATAATAGAATTCATTCTTATAATAATCATATAAACGTTTATTTTATACAAAAAAAAATCATACAAGCTATTCTAAAGAAGAGTTTTTAAACCACTTATTTTTTATAAGAGTTTTTTCAAAAACTAAACTAACCTGCCCTAACTAGTCTTTTACATATCTCATTCGAAATGAGGTAAAGAAAAAAAAAGTCACGACCAATTCAGATCATTAATTAATATGCCCCGTTACTGATGGGCAAAAGCCACCACGCCAACAGAACAGACCCTCCAAAAGTGAACCTCCTAAAATATTGACTAATTTTTTTAATACTTATAAATATCATTAGATGAATTAGTTGGCATCAGATCCCGTGGATTTTTCTGGAGAGCTAATAATTTTTTATCAAATCTCAGATCCCACAGAATTAGTCAAACCAATTCAAAGTAAAACATTCACTACTGCAACCTTACTTATAATAATCATATATGAACGTGGAGTTCTTAATCATTTTAATTTGAACTAATCATGCGCAATTAATGTAGTGATGATCAAATTGATAAAATATTTGTAAATTATTCATTTTTTTCTCCTTTGATTGTAGTATTATAGAATTAAATAACAATTATGTAAAAAAGAAAATTGGTAAAAAATTCTTATTTGAACATTTTATTGGCTAGAACTCTAAAAGCACCTAATATGTTTTATACACAGATAGTTTTTATACTATGTAAAAGATTTCATGTACAGAAAATATAAATATTCTAGTAACCTATACAAAGTTAATCAAGCAGTATAATTAAGCTCGAGATATAGAGAAAATATATATATTAAGAATGACAAGTTGATAGAATATAAAAAGAAATACAAGTAGGCCAGTTTTCAAATCCAAGTCTTTTTAACCAAAAAAAAAAAATCAATAGACATTTAATTGATTTTCCTTAAGTAAAATTACTAATAATTTTGGCCTGTGAAATATTATTGCTTTGAATCCTTCTGACATTATGTAACACAATACATTTGAACTGTAAGTGCCACCCTTTCTTGCTAATTATGTCACATAAAATAAAAGGGAAAATTCAAACTCCTTCGTAATGCACATGGGATTAAATTATTAAATAATATAACCAAAAGTTATAAAAAAAAATAACTTATTCAAGAAAAAAAAATGATCACACTCACGTGCCTATCTCAAAATATTACTATATCTAACGCCAATAATGCATGGCTTCTATTTTTATAATGGCTTGTAAACATAATTAATTATTTATAAATGATCATAATAATAATTAATATGTTTTATGATGCGAGTATATTGGAATCCCCAGAAAATATAGTAAATAATTTCTTGTCTCTCAATGTGATTCGTGTGTGTGTTAGCATATTCATAATATAAAGGTCTTTTTTTCATATTCCAAATTAAATATAAATACATATTATTATTATTATTATTGCCGACAAATACATATTGATAATATCTAGAACATTTAATTTTCTTTTTTTTATTTTACCCTTGTGTACACTCAATAATCATAAATAATTAATGTAGAACTCTTTGAGTTTGGGAAAATATTATTTTCTTCGGTTTCATATATATAAAAATAACTATTTCACAAGGTTTAAAAAAATTATTACTGATTCTATCAAAAAAGAAAAAAATTGAACTCCTTCATATCACAATGTGGGATTAAATATTGTAATTATAAATTATAAAAAAATAACTTACTAAAAGGAAAAAAAATTGATCACTGCGCACGTGGCTTATCACAAAACATTATTGTATGTCTATATCTAAACACCAAGAATGCATGATTCTTATTTTAATGGCCTGAAAACAGAATTAATTATTTCTAAATAAGAATAGTTAAAATGTTTTATGACATAGATTATATTGGGATTACTAGAAATTATAATACTCCCTCCAATTCCAATTAATTCTATTCATAAGATCATAATCATTTATATTTAATACTATAATGATTATGTTAAACTAAGCCAGACTATCAAACTCATATGTCAAGCTAAGCTTTGTGATAATAGACATGGCCTATTTGCTTAAATAGGTAAGGCCATACGCTTGAGTATAACCTGCCTATTCAGATAAGGCTCCTCATAGTGTTAAGCTTATGGTGACAATCATTTATCACTACTAAAAAAATCACCTGTCATTAGACACTACTTTATGATGATATTTTTATAAATAAATTTAATTTTAAAAATTTTTAACAATGGCTTTTATAAAAATCACAGTTAGAAGTTATCAGGGGAAACTTTTAACCGTAGTTTAAAACAAACACAATAAAAAGTCTAGTAAAATTTTAAATACCTTAGACCTGATTTTAGTTTCATTTTTCACAGTAATTTGTGGTATAATTTCTCTTTCCCATCACCATAGCCTTTGACGAATGTTATTTTTTGGCACTTTGTCACTATTTAACTTCTCTATTTGCTCACTTATCTTGCTTTTTTGGTTTGTTTATTATTTATAAATTATAATACATCTTATAACAAAAGTTTATCGTGGTTCTTCTTCATTTATTACTTATAAATTGTAATATATTATGAGTTTGAAGATCTTTAATAGTAAAAATTTTATAGATCTTTAACTTTTTTTGTTAGATCAATAACTTTTTCTCCATATATTTAACTTTTTAATGAGGCTGACAGTGATAGCTAACAGTAGGTGTCGACAGATTAACCTTATTAGAAAGAACTTAAAGAGCTGTACTAGAAGAAGATTATGGATATTTACTTTCTTCTCTTTAGATCTGGTCTGATATTTTTGATAAATGTGACCAAAATGACTAATGATTGGTATAGATAGAGAGAAAAAAAAATTAACCAATTAACGGCAATTTTTTAAAAACTGTTGTGAAATATTATCTTTAATGGCAGTTATAAAACTGTCATTAAAAGGTACACTTATAATAACGATAAAATTCATAGCTCCTAAGATCACGGTGAAATATCAATTTTAGTTGTCGTTATAAATTTTTTTTAGTAACGTATATTGAGATTTATATAGTCCAAATACAATTTTAATAGTTCAATATTTAAAATTTTCAATTAATAATTTTTAAATAAAAATTATTTTTTGAAAAACTTATAACTAAGAAAGTACCTTTATTTTAAATCATGTACCCATTAAAATATTTGTTTAAAAAAAAATTTACAATCCTGATTTGACACACTGCAAATCGATCCTGCTCTTGATAAGTCGTTCGTCCTATTTCAACTCTAAAGTGTTACACGCTCCCCTACAACCTCACATTCCCAAATGTCAAAATTCAATGCAAGTGGATTAATTGCTTGTACTTTTTGTTTCTTATTATGGTTATGAGGTTTGACCATTGATTCATGTAATGCTCAAATATACACGTCATGCCCAACGTTAGAAAAGTAGAACAAAGGAAACAAAAGCATTTTTTTTTAAAAATTAGGTTTGAAGATATTTAAATCAATAAGGTCAAATCTTAGAGGTTTTATAATTAATTATGTTTAGGGAATTAAACATAGATGGTCAAACGGGCAAATGTTACACGGTCCATACACCCAACATATATGTGGATGAGCTGCGTTTAAGTGTTTTAGTAGATATAGGCGCCGGGTCCCAGGGTATAACGTTATATTGATCCTTAATTATATTTATATATATATATATATATATATATATATTGATTTTCATATTATTTTGAAATTTTACGAAGAGTAATTTATTCATACACCAAACATTTTATTTTTCTTAATGATTTTCAAATTTTATAATATCTCCAAGTATATTAGAAGCTACAATATTTTACCAAAACATTTAGAAATATGACCCTTTTTAAATTTTGATTATTTTAAAAACTTAAATAAACATTTTAAAATTTATTAAAAATGTTTTCCAATAAGTAAATCAAGTTTTATTAGAAAAAAAGAGTTGAAAGAAAAGAAAAGGGCCTTTAGTTTCACGCATCATATAAAATTATATTTTTAATTATAATATCTCAGAATAGATTAATATAAGACAATAAAATATTCAAATTATTGTTTAACTAATTAAGTCCAATAATAATAAGCCCCATATCACGAGAGCAAGTAACGAGAGAGAGGGAGCAAAATGTTCAAACCGCCATGGCTGACCAACACCACCGACCCAATGTATCCTTAAAGCAAAAACAAAACTTGACTTTATCAGAGTCAATCCCTCCCCCTTTTTTCTCTACCGTCGCCATTTTCGATTTGTATATAACCTTTCCCTCTTCTCTTCTTACTCTGCAAAACCTTTCCTCCTCTCTCTCTCTCTCTCTGAAGATTCTGTGATCTCCGAAACTCATTCTCTGTCTCTTCATGCACTGAAACTGGCAGCAAAGAAGATCGATCTGAAGATTCTGTCATCGAATCGAAGCTAATTGACATCTCCGACTACTTGGTTTTCAAGCAATATTCTCTAGTTTTTGGTATGGGAAATGCAATTGTTACACCGTGTTTTGTGCAGCAAAACCCTAGTACTTCATCGTCATCAGCAATAAAACTTATCTTCTCCGAAGGCCCGACGACATTCCTCAGAGGGGAACACGTGGCCGGCGAGATCATGTTCGACTTCCCGGACAAGATGGTATGCCACGCCGACTCCTTCATCATGGGCATGCCGGTGCCGGCGTTAGCCCTAGACGACGAGCTCATGCCAGGTCAAACCTACTTCGTTCTTCCCATTGATGGCCTGGCATACAAGATCCTCTCCCCGGCATGGCTCGCTGCCCTAGGGTCGTCCTCGTCTTCGTCTCCTTGTCCTACGCTCAAGTTTGGAGAGAGCCCTAGTCCTTTTGAGTACATAAAGGGCTCAAATGGGAGAATTGTCATCAAGGTGAAACCTGAGTTCATCACAAGGCTTATTAAGGGACAAAATAATGACAAAGAAAGTGATAGTAGTGGTAATAATAGTGACAACGACAGAAATAACTATAGTTTTCTGTGTAGTACTCCTGAGTTGAAGAAGCATTATGAACAGCTTGTGAGGTCTAAGGATCAGGTTTGGTCACCTAATCTTGAGACCATTTCAGAACATAATAAGGTTAGGGTTTCGCCTTGCAGATTCTTGGGCTTAGAATGGAAAGAAAAGGAGAAGAATGTACATTAATGTTCACAAGAGAGATCTTTAATTAGATGATCTAGTTATTTTTGGGAAGAATAGTAAGCTGAGGATAGATCAAATGATCTCGTCTCAGAGTGCTGTGGATTACTTTCATCAATTTTTTTCTTTCCTTGTTCATAAGTTTTGGAATCAGTGATATAATGCAATTTTGTTTGATGACTGGCCACTCATTTTCTTAATCTAATTAGAAGCTTGAGAGATGAGAGCATATATATATATATATATATATATATATATATATATATCCCCAATTCTTGGCCAGGATAGAGATCTGTATGGTATGGTAGTTCAACAATTCTGTCAGAAATACAGTGAATATTGAATATTGTATATGGGTGAGTCAAAGAAAGAAATTCCTTCCCACATGTTTCTTCAATTTTGTAGACAAGTCTTCTTTTAGATGTGCCTCGTGCCCCTCCACATGCTATAAAAGGCCTTGGTGATGAAAAAGCAACACAAAAATCTTCAATCTCTCCTCGTACTTTGTTGATCCCTAAGTTTAATCTTGTGTTGTTATGTCTTACAAAAAATGTTTATTTAATCCTAAGAAGTATTATTTTATAATTTATTTAGAGGTTACAGAATATCTCTTAATAACATATATAAAGTCCTCGTACACCACTCGAACCAAATATTTTATCGTATATTTTATAGATTTTTCCAATAGATTCATCTTATAGAATGTGTCAATATATGTTTCCCCTCCTTGTATATAATTTTGTATGATTTTTTTATAATATTGGTTAATGAGTAGAGTTAGTTGTTATTTATTAAGCCCTCGTCTATATAAAGAGCCATACACTAGATATGTAAGCATAGAAAGGTTGAATAATCCTCGCCTAAAGGAGAAAGGCTATAACATAAGTCTTCTCCTCATGAGTCTCCAAAAGGACATTTTACTAATATATATATATATATAGAGAGAGAGACACTACATTTATTAATATAATATATATTTAATTAATTTAATTAGATTAAAAAAGTTAATTAATTTAGTTAATATAACTTATTTTTTCTAAAATATTATAATTATTTTTCTTAATTTCTTCATTCCATCTCTTAATTATTGTAGAAGGAGTATTAATAAGAGTAATTTTAAAAAATAACAAATATAAAAAATATATCTTATGTTTAAAACTAATATCAATTTTTCAATTATGTCATATATTAAATATTAGAAAAATGTGTGAGTATATATGATGAAATAGTTTAGTCCAATTGATAAAACTCATTAGCGATGTGCAATTTATATAGCCAATTCACATATAATATAATTTATACTATAAACTATATCGTATATTGAAGATTGAAGGAGGAAGATATTTTAAAATTGAATCAATCTCATCCACGATTAACCTGTTAATAACCAGGCCACAAACGGCAGCTAAATATTTTTAAAAAAAAACATCGCTGTCGTTAAAAGGTTGCGACTTTTTCGTGTTGACTGTTTTTGTTAGTTGCGGTCCACCACCGGCGGCGTTGGCGGTGGTATTGGGAATCTCCAATGGGGGTTGTTACGCCGTCGACGAATCATTGGCCTTCGGGCTTTCTTCTAGTTGCTTTGGTTTTGATATTCGTTCATAAAAATCCCTCCCAAACCTATCAAATTCGACCTGTAAATCCCTACCTGTTCCCCCTAGTTCGAACCAAATTAAAACCATAAAGATTCAACTTTGTTTGTTCCAAATGAACCAGTTCCTCTCAAGAATTCAACTTTTAAATAATTGATAATAACCCAATTCTGAACGTTGGATTTATTCTGAATTTGAACCTAACTTGACTTCCCACAAAGATGATAACTTGGAGGACGTCGTTGACGGAGTTATTGTATTTGTAGATGATTTTAATTGGATCCAAGAAAAAACGGAGATAAAAAGAAATAGGGTTAATGTAAAAATTTATCTCTTTTTATTTATGAGTATCGGTTATATAGAATTTTTTTTAATGTCAAAATCACTCGGAAGCTTTTAAATTGTAAAAATATCACTTTAGTAGTTATTCATGTCAATAAATTTAATCAATTAATTTATAAATTTAACTTAAATAATGACTAAAATAATATTGTTACGATTTAAAAAATTTTAAAATTATATTAAAAAAACCTTTTCTAAGATTATATTAAAAAACTTTTTAAATACCCAGTATTTCTAAATAAAAATTTATAAGATAAATTTGCATCTTAATCTAAAGAGAAAAAAAGCATGTGTCAAGATTTTAAGGTATACTCCCTACAGCATCCATCTCTCTTCCTAACTATATGGGATGAATTGATTACAAAGAACCGTATTGGTTGTTGCTTGTTTTCTTGGTGACGAAGGTGCTCACGGCTTCTGTCATATTTGGATTGGATATTACATTTGCGTTTAGCTTTTCACATTTTACAGAAAGAGTCTATGTGACTTTCGTAGATGGAGGAGTTTAGCAGTTTTTGTATGACGTGCTTTTGAAATGTAATCCAAACCTACATATGGTTTTATGAGGAAAGACAAGTGTTAATAGTTTTTGCTTTAGTTCACATGTATTTTTTATTATATATAATCATATTTAAGGTACTATCGGATATTAAATATAGATATTTTTTTTAGTAATAATTCAAATTTTAGTTTATCCTATTATAAAGAATTAATATTTTAGACTAGACTCAACTCCTATTAATAATGGGCCATCATAGTTCACAAGACTTTTGAAAAACTGGGCCTTCCTAATTATGCTGGATCAGCCCAACCCATATCAGGTCCTATAGCAATAGACTAATAGATTTTTAGTAGACCTTAATATGGGCCAGCAAACTCATTCGGTCCATATAGATCTGGCCTGATAAAAAATATAAATAAATTATTATATTGTTATTCCTCAAATGCCATATTATTATCTATGATATCTTTCTACAAAATTAAAACTAAAAATATTAAGGGTCCGTAAAGAATTTTTTATGAAAATATAAGTAAAATTAGGCTTAAAATATGTTTTAAAAATTTGTTTGGTATGATAGAAGTAAGTATAAAATTTACGTATATTTTTTTTATAACTTAAAATAAAATGATCAAAAATATTTTTTTATAACTTGAGAAAAGTTAAAATTATCTAAATATTTTATAACTTTATATAAAATTATTCAAAATATTTTACTTACACTTTCATAATCTCAATTCCTAATTTTTTTTATAAAACTAAAATGACTGAGGGAAATAGAATTGGAAGTAGAAATAATTTCTATTATAGCACACTAGAGAAGTAGAATATTTTCACTTTATCATCCTCACTTCCCTCTAACCAAACATACCATAAGTGTTAGGTCTACTAGAAAAGACTAGTCCCTCACAACTTAGTAAACTAATATTTAAATTCTCATTAAAAGATATATTCATATTTAATGTCTAATAGTTCTTTAAATATGATTACCCGATAGAAAAATATATGCAAAAGAAATTAAAATTAAAAATAACTAATAAAACCTAACACAATTAATAGATATTTGAATTTTTTAGTGTTAGTCTCTAGTTATTGCTTAAATTCTACGGACAAAAATTTAAACTAAAAATAGTTTAATTATATTGGAGAGAGCAATTGAACAAAAGAAAATATTGGAGAGAATAGTACAGTTTTTTTTAGACAAAGAATAGTACATTATTATGGTAAAAATAAACGTTTTCTTTAATTTTTGTTGGTATTTTCCCTTTAATTTTAATAACATTTTATTTAATATTTTATTATTTGATTTTAACCTAAAATTCATCCCAAAGCCCCAAATTCCCGATACTTCTTTGCACGTCCCGCCGTCTCCGGCCTCGTCATTCCGTCCCATTTGCTGTCTGTCGTGGGCGCTGGTATATCTTCGGCTTCCGTCGCATCGCTCTTCCATCTCACAGTCGTACTGCTTTCAGCCTTTTACCTATTCTCCTGCTACTATTCATCTTCCATTCTTCAACATATAAACCTGTAGCCAATGGGGGTGGAGGCGCCAAATACAGCCCAGAATACTACACCTGAAGTAACGGAGGAGCATGTAGATTCTTTGCTTGAGGTGAGCTACTGTTCACTGATCAGTTACTTTCGCTTTGCTTGGCTCACGCCTTCTTCATTGTTAAATATGCTTATATTATGACACATGTTAATTCACCGGCAATGAATGTAACAATCTGAACTTCTGTTTGTTTAATAGGCTGCGCGATATGATGATATGGATGATCTTGTGAGCCTAGCATCTATTGGTGTTCCGCTTGATTCCAAGGATTCCCAAGGAAGAACAGGTCAGTAACTATTTCTGGGTGGTATTTTCATTTGAATTATATTTTATATAATTGGAGCAAGTGTTAAAGTGCCTAAAATTGAGTTGACTGATGAAGCCACGAAGTGTGTATGGAAAGTGTCCATGTCTTAAGAGCAAGGATGCACATTTTGGGTTATACTTGAAACTTCGATTTTACGAATTGAAAATCAATTAGCAGAAGGAGAATTTTAGTATTGTATGGGAAATAGGAAAATAACATCTTTGGAGGACAAGATTATAACAATTATTGGAAAGGGAATAAAAATGCTCACACTGAATGAACTCTTGCATGCGTTTCTGATTTGGCTTCGTTAATGTTTGAATTCAGCTCTTCACATGGCAGCTGCTAATGGACATCTTGACATTGCGGACTACTTAGTCAGCAGAGGTGTGGTAAGAAATGTTTTTTGCCCACAAATACTTATATTCTTCTTTTGAAAATTTTAACTTTGAATATGCCACTAATTGATTACTAAAATTTGAGAAGAGACTTTTAAAGTACTTAATTTGTTTATCCTGTTAACATGTGTCTTAGTGATCATTATCATGTTCATGGGACAATTCCATAATGTATTAAGAAACACCAATGGCTGTAGCTATTGACTTATATTCCATGTGTACTTCGTCCTTAGTTTCATAGGATGTACTGATGTATGAATTTTGTTGTTGGAAAAATTGTAAAGCTTGTGATACTGATGGAGCTGCAATTTCAGAGGCTGGAAGCTACTTTTTTAATCTTCCGTTTTTTTTTTAGTTGATAGAATTGAGCATTATTCACATCACCCTATCTATCTTGGGTGAAGTTATTTCAGTATTTAGTCCATATAGACTCGTCTTTTAAAAACACTCTATCACCTTATCCGCCTGTTCATTTGTCTATTTAATGTGGAAAAATATCAAATGTCCAGCTGGCTTACAGCAGAGAATCTATCCGTTTCTTATCTAAAGGTTACCTGTTTGAAAATACATGGCACTTGTCTGCAGAGTTTATACGGATAAGTTATCAATATTGCTTGAAATATGTTGCATATGACTAATTTGAGGATGGGAACAATAACTATCTCATTATGGTGGGTGGAACAAAAAACTAATTTTCCTTGCCCCATTGAAAATCAGATTTGCGCTAACCTATATCTTGTTTCAGTAATTTCTGGATTTACTTAGTTGTCCCTTTTGATCTATATTGGTTCTGCAAGCTTGTCCAAAGTAAGAATATAGGTTGAATTTTGGAATTCGATAGAAACTAAAGCAAACCCTGATCCATGCATGCGGGTTTGAAAACTTTCTTCCAAATGGCATAAATGAAGCTTGGAAGAGAAAAGAGGACAAAATGACCAAAAATTTACAAAAATTAACATACAACCTAACATAACATGGTAATAGATTTTACTTTTATAATATATGTTGAATGTTGATATTGATATTGATGCTTTAGGTTATTACTGTGACTTATTCAAGCATAAGATTGTGCTAGTATACAATAATTTTGGAGCCTAGACGCCACCAATTTAGCAATTCGAAAGTAACCAAGCCCTGCATTTACAATTATATAACTGACAGAGTCTTTTTTTCTCAAGTATTTGAGCTAAAGACAGTGAGTTTGAGTTGGGTTGACCTTTGACTGAAGTAGTCAATTTGTTGTTTCCTAGAAAATCCAGTTAGAAGCCTAAAATGATAGCATTTGTTGTGTTACTCATGTATCTTCCCATTATTTACAAGCTAACCCCATGAAGTTGTGGTATCTTTTCACTTAATTGTGATTTGCAAATAAACTTTTTATTGACATATATTTCTGTCCTTATACTGCATACTTACCATTACTTATTTTATATTTTATTACTTCCATAAGTTCCGTTATATTTGGGCAAAGGATTATTTACTGATAATTGTAATGGGTGGAATATGGCATCTAAGATCATGAGGCTTGTGTTAACAGGATGTTAATTCATCAAATGAAGAGAAGAATACACCACTTCATTGGGCTTGTCTCAATGGACATGTTGAGGTAGTTACCATTTTTTAGTTATAACATTCATGTGGATTTCACTTACCACAGTTTTGTTAACAAGAAAAACTCTTCAGGTGGTGAAGAAATTGATAGTGTCAGGAGCTAATGTTGGTGTTTTAAATAGGTATGTCACATTCCAACTTGGGTGTCTGAAGTTTTTTTAAATCGAATTCAAATCATGTCACTGGTCCTGCTGTGTGTAATATCTATTATGCCCTTATAACCGTTAATCAACAACAGTTAACTCCCTCTCTCTAACTTTTCTTGAAAAAAAGAAAGAACACTATTTCATTTCTTTCCAGTCTGTCTATAAAACAACCATAAATGAATGATCAAATTAACATTATTACTGTTCAGTTATGAGCGGACACCAATGGATGAAGCAGTGAGTAGGGGAAAGCTACAGGTGATGGATGCTATAAACGAAGCTGTAACACAAGTTGAACTCACTGGAGCCAGGGTTTCTTCATAAGAAACTTGTGTCAGAGAGCGCTTATGCCACATTGCCACTATGGTATAAGGTCATTTATTGATAAACAATACTCTAAAAAAATTGAATTTATAAACAAATGGATTAGTATATTGTTTTACGCCATAAACAAATTATGTAGATCAAACGCTACTATTAGGCTAAAAGTTTTTAACTCCTGAGAAACCATCTCCAACAATTTCCCTCAATGGTCTAATGACACTGGGGGGATTTGAACCATGACCTCGCCCAAATAGTATTGGTAAGATCAAACGCAACAACTAATCAAAAGTTATAGCTATTAGTCATTGTGCCATTCTATTTTCTTTGATAAGGGGTTACACCAATCACCAATTATATGGCTTGCAATGTTAAAGCCTACTAAGTTACAAGAAAGACGTTTGTGAAACGTTCTTCAACTAACATGCTTTTCAGTTTAAAAACAATAAATAAAAAGGAACATGTTTCTAATTTTGGTTTTTGTTGACAGATGTTTTTTCATTTCTCAAATGCTCTCCTTTGCCCTAAGTGCTGGGTCAAAATCAGAGGGGGTCTACCTAAGATTTTTTCTGAGGGCAGCAGAAAATATTTTGAAAAAGATGAGCAATAAATAATCTAAATTTATGGGCTTATGCATTATTTTCTGTTGAGTATTGAAAGGATGGTGTGAGAGCTTCATACACAGTATTTTAATGGTGGAATAACAAGACAAGACAAAATGAAAGAGTTATAGTGGAGGACAGGCAGCATCTCTGCTGTACAAAAAATAAAATAAAAAGGCACTCAGTTATTTGAGAATCTAAGTGTTAGCTTTTGTTGGGCATGTGCATGAATTCTCAAATGCTAACTTCTAATACTAGGTTTTAATCCAATGCTTTTATTAGAATCTCCCTAAAAGTTCCTCTCTTTTTTTGTCATGTTAGTTTAATCATTGACTTTGTGTTTAATATTAATAATTACTTGTGCCCACCCTAAAACATATAATATATTGGACAGCAGAAGGCTCTATGCTAAAACATTACCCTAGATCTTTTCTTGTATTAATGTTTATTATTTTAATGCATTTGTTATTTATTAGGGTTAGTTAACAATGCTGAGGTTTTATGAATCAATTTGTAAATAAATTCTTTTATTCTTTTGCTTCAAATGGGTTTGAGAAATACTTTTTTGGTTGAAGTCTTCAACAGCATAAGAATATTTTATGTTGAAAATATAAAGAGCAAGGAATCACTATTTTCTAGGAAAAAGATGGCATAAACTAAAATGTTTAACATTGAGATACAACGGAAGTGTATAAAACTTTTAAATTTAACCTAAGAAAAAACAATAGAAGGTTAATTGCATTATTTGTGATTTATAAATAATATAATTTTTAATAAATTTTATATTATTATAAATAGAAATAGAATATAGAAAAAAACACTATATTATAGCATTTTGAACGCATGGCATATTTATTTCCAAATTAGCTATAGCACTAACAACGAAAGGGATAAGACATACAACTATTTAGAATGTATCTGATTTTTAAGAAATATTATTTTACTATAGTTTTAGTTTCAGAAATATTCTAATTCTTGAGTACCTAGATTTACTCTTGAATGTAATAAATAGTTTGTCCTATCTAACATTAGTATTATTTATAAGAAAATAAGATTTTATTCTACTTTTAAATGATAGGTAAGTCTAATATTTTTTAAACATGTTTATACAAAAAAAAAAAACGAAAGCACTACTCTCACAAATAGAATTCAAATCCTATCAAGAATTAATCCCTTCTATTCTGAATCCTATTTCTATGACTTGTTTAGTTTTAAAATAATACCTTGTGTGGGATGATATTTTATGTATATGTATTATTTTTTCTTTTTACTAAGTACATATATTCTCATATTAAAAATAATTTTGTTTAAAGTACTGTTGAATATTAAATATAAATTTTTTTTAAATAAGAATTTAAACCTTAATTTTTTATGTTATAAGAGATTATTCATTTTTAGTAGATCTAATCTTGTCTGTTTGCTATTTTAATACTATTATCAGATTTTATTATCAAGTTTATAGTTTAAAAGTTGATAATCTCATATGTGTCTCTGTTAATTTTTTTGTATAATTTTTTTAAAAAAATTGATTCAGTTTACCCACAATTTAATAATAAAGTGAAAAAAAAATTCTTTTAAGTAATATTAATATGAAGTAGGGTGAATAGTCAATTATTCTCCATCTTAATTTAAATATTTAGTAGTTATGATATATTTTCAAATATTATAATTTTAATCATAATAAAATAATATTTTTAAAATTAAATATGTTCTAAATAATTTGTGTGTATCAGTTTTTTTTTTATAAAAAAGTTTATATAGGACTAAAGTTAGAATATAATTATAAGACTTAAATAATATTTATAAAAGATTTAAAAGATAATTTATTAAAAAAAAATTTAATAATAATAAAAATCGAACACATTTTGAAAGATATTAGTTCCTTATTTACTATACGTAGTAACTCTTATGTGTATCTGTTAAATATCTTGAGAGAAGAGTGTTGGAAGTGGCGTATTTGGATGGAGATAAATGGGGCATCCAAAGCACTATGGCCCATCACATCACATGGGGCCCAACAGTCTATATTCCATGAAACATTTAAAAGAAGAAGAAGAACCAATGGCTGGGGAAAGCTGAAGGTTAAATTGAAATTGGGAACATATGTAAGTGGAAGGAAAAAGAGTACTAAAATTGTAACCAATCAAAATGGAGGGAATAGAGTATAGAGAGTAGGGATAGGGGAAGCTACAGGGCAGTGACCCAGCCCAGGCTTTTCGGGTCGGCAGGGACCATCCTATGACTCTCCCCAAATTCCTTATCTCATTAATGCATTTGCACGCTTGAAACGACATCACTGCCTCTCTCTCCCCAACCTCTCTCTCTGTCTCTGTCCCAACTTCAGCCCAACCACGTGTCCTGCCCCATGGGATAAATTCCACTTCATACTACTTACTGCCTTGTACCAAAAAACAAAACTTCATCCTACTACCATCTAGTTTATTTTAGTATTTAAATTTTATTACAGGAAATTTTCTCTATAAAATACTACATAAATTCTAAAAAAGTTATATAAACATATAAAATATTATATTTATTATAAATATTAATTTAATATTTAATATTTATATAAAAAGATAAAAATATCTTTAAATTATAGATATTAACTATTCTAATAATAATATTTATAATAATTTTAAGCGTTATAATAATGAGGTTAATAATTTTTTTAATAAGTTAATAATTTAAATAATTAAATTAAATTATATGATATTATTTATTTTAATAATAAAATTAATAATTTTAACTATTTTATTAATGAAATAACTTAGTGTATATTAATAATAAAATTGATAATACTTATAATAATTTTAAGTATTTTAATAATAAGAATGATTATTACTTTAAATTCAAGATAATTTTATCTTTTAAATAAATATTGAAATTAAATATTGATACTTGTCATTAATTTATCTGTTTATATATTCTCATGCATTTTTTAAAATTTTATAATTTAAATAGTATTTTTTTAAAAAAATCCATTATTATAAGATAACATTTTAATATTTTTATTATTTTTTCTATTTAAAAATGATAGATTTCCTCATAATTTCGTGTATATTTTTCTTTTCTTTAATTCTCGACACATCCAATCTGAATTGATTTGAGTTGTTTTATCAAAGCTATCATCATATTTTTAAATTACAAATAAATATAATTATTTTTTTCAAAAAAAAACTCAGAGACAATTGAAGTTTACGGATCATAAGGCTATACAGACATAAATAATGCAATTTATTGACTAGTTTATACTACTTTCATTTTTATTATAAATATATTTGTAAAAATAATTTGTCATGAATATAAATCGTTATTAATGATTTTTTTAATTTTTCTCATATTTAATTCTAATTAAAAGAAGAAATAAAAAAATATTAATATAGATAAAAATAAAATTAAAATTAGAATATTTTATCAATCTAAAACCTATTTAATAACTACTAAGTGGGAAGCACATGGGGAGAGGAAGAGGACACGTGGAGAACGGGTGAAGAGTGGGGGCAGTCTGGTGCTAATCTATGGTAAGCGTAGCTGGAAAACCAAAACATAACAAACCAAGAATGATCAGATTCAGATCAGCAGAATCAGAGAGGGGGCGCCGACTGAGTGTTTGTTTGTTTGTTTGTTTGCTGGTGGAACCCACGAGGGAGAGGGTAAAAGCGTAATATTAAAAATATTAATGTTTGAAGGGCTCGAGGCAAGTGAGAGTGGCACTCCGCGTCTGTGCGCCGCTATTCCTGTCCCTACCCTCCCTTACGTGGCTCCCACTATTTACCCTCCTCACACTCCATCCCTATTTTCTCCAAATTAACCAATTTATTAATTTTATATATGTTAATATAATATTTAAATTCTTAAACTTTTATAAATTTTTATTTTAATATCTTAAATTTTAAATTTTTTAAAGAGTAAAATAGTTTAAATTTTTATTAAATAATAGAGAGAAATATTTTTTTAAAAAATTTAAGAATCAAAATCATAATGAAACCAAATTTAAGGGTTAAATATTATATTAATTTATTTCTTATTTATAAAAGAATATGGATGATTTTTTAAATATTTATTTTATTTATTTGTATTAAAAACTATTTTTTAATAAAAATACCTTTAATATGTTCAAGAGAATTAAAAAATTTAAAATTTAAAAAATAAATTAAATTAAATTCTTCATTCAAGAGTCAAAATTATAATAATTTTTTTAATAATTCTTATATTTAAAACGATTTAAAACGAGAAAGAGTATTATATTGAAAAATTTATGATAATCACATTGGTAATTCGTTTCATAATATTATGTTAAATTTTCGATTAACATAGGTATATAGTACTCGATTTCTATCATGAGAGATTTTTTAAAAGAAAAAAGAAATAGGAGGTTGTCATTATAAGCTATTATTAAGTGAGGTATTAATTATGTTTTTTTCTAAAATTTCTCATATTTAAAGTTTTGTGTAATTTTTTTTCTATGATATAATTTATAGCTTTAAATATAAATATATTTTTTAAAAATTATTTTTAGATAAATAAAATAACTATATCATCTCTTATTAGTTCTGATTTGAAACTTGAAAGTATGTTATAATAAGACCCGAAAGTGAATATGAGGACTAATTAAATAAATCTAAGAAAACGGCCCGCACTTGAATGCAATTAAGGCAAGAAAATAACCAAAAATTGTGAATTAATTATTTATACTATTGCCAAAAATTTTAATTTTATTTTTTTATTAAGATTTTAATTTTATTTATAGTATAATTTTTTTTATTTTATATAATTTTATCTATAATTTTATTTTTCAAATATTAAAAAGTATATCAAATTTAAAAAGATTATAAATAAAATTATAATATAAATAAAATTAAAATATTTAGTGATAGATTACCCAATTAGTTAAAATTAATGTTTGTTTAATGGGAGACTAACACGCGTATCCATCACATCACCCAGCGATTCTGATCATCATTACAATCTAAGATTGCTTGTTTTTCAAAACCGTGTGACATATTCTTCCCTAACTAATAATTATTATTTAAAAAAAAATAAGAAGAAGAAGAAGAAGATATTCGATGCCTAATTATTGACCTTAACCCCTACTCTTACGACACCCATGCACCAACTTGCACCATAAAGCTTATTTTTTTTTATTATTTTCCATTTCCTGTTGCTTTGAGCTTCACATGCATGAATCTATGTCTTTAATCATCCCCTTTATATATATATATATATATATATATATATATATATATACATATATATATTGTTTAATGTTGTTTGAGAATCTTCCTCTTCTTTCAACCTTAAACTTTTATTTTAAAGCATATCATCATCCTGTTTCTTTTAAATTTTTTATAGTTAATAATATAATTAATTCATTAAATTTATTTTTATTTTTATTTTAATCTCTAGAATTTTAAACTATTATTTTCATCTTTTAAATCTTTTTTTATTTAAAATACTGATCTATATAATTTAATAAAAATGTAATTTTTTTTAAAAAAAATCTATAATTTATAATTTAAAAGATTAAAATTAAAATTTATATAAATTTAAAAGGATAAATATTATATTAATATATACCATCATGCTTTTTTTGCAACTTATGTGAATAGTATGTTTTATAAATATTTATAAGATAAATATATATATATATATATAATAAACGTGAATAAATTGTTTGCATGTATTATTTGATTTAAATTTTGCATGGTTAGTAATAATAATTTTTGTTTAGGAGATTTTCATGCATATTCATTTTGTGAGTTATCGCTCCCTCCGATACAACTACAAGAATGGACATTTTAAGAATAATTCAAAAAATTATTATGATTAATAATGTAAAAAACTCGTTTCATACATTTATTTTTATAATAAATAATTGGGCAACTCCGATTGGTACGGTGAAACTTTGAATTAAATGTTGAGAATCAGAGGAAAATAGCTGTCTGGCTGTCTCCTCACCTCCATTCAAACATGATCTAGGTCGTCTGAATTTGAATTTTCGCCCCATGAAATAAGGTTTCAATTATATACTCCATTCTATTTTAATTATATAAATTATTTTTTTAATTAATCTATAAAATAAATTAATTAATTATATTTTTTATCTAAATTATTTAATTAAATCTTATATTAGTTATAATTAATGAATTTATTTAATATTTTATATTTATAAAAAATTAAATAGTTTTTATAATTAGGGTTAGATATTGTGTGTTGTGTGTGTATATGTATTGAAGTAATGATATATACCTTTATTAGTGTATAATGAATTATATACGGAGGATAGGATCCAAGCAACTATTGATTATTTAAATAAGTAGAAGGGATTCAGTTTCTTAAGATTTTTAATTTTATCAATAGAAAAAAAATAGGAAAAAAAACAGTTTAGTATGTTTTTAATTAGTCTGACGACCTTTTTATAATTAAATCTGATAATTATAAAATATATACAGGAAAAAATTTGGTGAAAAAAGCAATGGCAAACTTTATCTAAATGTATTTAAGATCCTAAGTCCTTGAGCATGCACTTATTTTTAGGGGACATAATTTTTTTTCCTATTATATGTAATATATATTAATTATATACAAATAACTTTTATTTTATATAGTTGAAAATAAATTATTTAAAGCTAAAAAATAGTTATACTTGTTAAAGATATATTATATTTGTCACTCGTATCTTTATTATAAATCTATTTTAACTAACTATTATAGACAAAAAAAAAAGGAGTTAAGTCATTAAATTTTGATAAAATTTTATAAATTTAACTATATTCTCTCTATATATTTTTAAATTATTATTGTCACGGTATTCTTTTTCTCACTTTTCTAGTGATAATTAAATAAAAATAAAATTAAAAATAGTTATTAATAATATTTAAATAAATTTATATTTAGAATCAAAAAAATTATTCTACAAGTAGACTAATAATAAGGACTTGAGTGATAAATTCTCAAATAAATTTTATTTATTTTTAGACAATAAATTTTATAATTAAAGATGTCCAGTAATATATTATTGTGTATAATAAGATAGTTTTATATAGTATTACTCCGTTCATAAATATATAACTTGATTATGTAGTTAATTTTAATTATAAATATAGGATATATTTTTAAAATTTATTAATTTTTTTAATTATTCTTATTAATATTCTTTCAATAATAATAAGAATATACAAAGTATGAGAATGAGGGAATGAGTTAAAAAAGATGGTTATAATCCTTCAAAAAATAATTTAAATAATTTTTATAATTGAATTAAATAAATTATATATTTAAGATAAGAGGAGTGACATAAAAGATATATATAGGATAGAAATGGAGGATTGAAGTTAAATGGGGAAATGATTGTGGATTAGAAAATGAGTAAAGATAATAACAAGATGGAAAGATGATTAAGCAATGGAAGCTACAAAGTGTTGTTAATGATGGTGCTTTCTAGTGCACTACATTATTTTTTATTTTTTTAAAAAAAAAACATGTTTAAAAGGACAGCTATGGTGGATGCATGTGCACGTGAACCATTTCTCTAATCTTTCAAATTATTATCATAATTATCCTCATCCTCTCTCTCTCACTCACTCTCTTTTGTGGTTTTTGTTAGGTCAGTTTTCTATGGCCAAAGTTTCAATGATAAATATTTATTCATTTATTTTAACATTTCAATAAACTAAGTCATTAAAGATTTAATTTAAATGGTGCAAAACTCAATAGAAATGGAGTCAGCAAGGAACAAGCTATTTCACCATAACTTCTTACCTTATTTGTATAATTTAATATTATCTTTATTGAAGTTCTTGAACTAAAATTGGAATATATTATTTATTATTATTATTAAAAAATGAATATCTTTTATTTACTATCCTCCTCTAGATTTATAACTTTTAAATGTATTCAAAGATGTAGACATTTATATGTGTGTGTAAAGTGTCATTTATACATTTAAAAGTATTTGTGAATAATTATATAGTATGATTATATTTTTTTATAATCATTTCGCCAGTCAATATCCAATATTTTTTTTATATTATATTATCTGATATCCAAATAATCAATTAATCCGCATTGGCCTTGGAGGCCAAGATGCTTATCTCTAGTTTGACAATGTGAAATTTTAACATTACTTCTCATACTTTGTAACCTAATTAGTTAATAGCTAGATCAAACACCATTAGTATATAGTATTTCCTCGTATCTTAATTATAAAAATTAATTATTTTTTTAAAAAAATTATAATTAAATAAATTTATATTATATATATTTTAAATTATTAAAATTAATCAATTAAATTTTATTTTAGTTATAATTAATAAATTTATTTAATTTTATAAATTTTTTTAAATTAATAAATTATTTTTTATAATTAGAATAGAAGATAACAGTATAATTATTATAATTTTAAATAATTTTATTAAATATCTTGTGTTTTGTAAAATAAAACAAGAATAAAAAAGAATAACTGAAATGTAGGGAAGGGTCTAGGGGAAGGGAGGAGGAGGAGACCCGGGAAAAAAGGGAGAGTGTAGTGTAAGTGGGAGATACCGAAATTTGCGGAGGTTTGCGTGTTGTCTCTCCCCATCAACCGTACCTCCTGGGTCCCACCACCTCTTAATCTCTCCAATTATTGTTCCCATTTCTCCTTCTATTCAATTCTCTCATTTCCCATTTATTTCATATTTATGCATGCAATTAAGTAGTTAAATAAACGATAAAATTTATATATCTCTATTTTGTTAAAATTTTCAATCTCAACCTACTATATGTTCTATTTTATTAATATTTTTATTTAACTTATATTTAAATAAAAAATATTACATAAGCCAAAATATAATTAAAAAATTTAACATAATAGATATAAAAAATTTCCTTCATATTCATTTTATACAAAATATGTGTTTGGATATGATTTTAAAAACGGGTTTATAGGTAACTTAAAAAAAATGGCTTTTGAATAAGGGCTTATGAAAAAAAATAATTTTAAATAAATGAGTATTTGGATAGTTATTTCTAAAAATACTTTTATTATTAGTAAATTACGAAAAATGGTATGAGGATTAAATGATGAGAGATCAGAGATGAGAGGAGAGAGAGTGTAAGAGAAAATAGAAAAAAAGTAGGAGAGAGAGTGTAAGAAAAAGTAAGAGAGAATGTGTAAGAAAAAAATAGGGGTAATATAGTAATTGGTTAGTTTATAAGCTCTCTTACTGTTCTATAAGTTGTTCTGATCAGCTTATCTAAAACCTTGATTTTAAATTATAGTTTGGTCCAAAAATCAGTTTGAATAAATATAATTGTTTGTTTTAAAATTTTCTCAAATTGAAGTTTAAGCCCAAAAGTTATTAAAAATTACGTTTTGAGTAGTTTCCAGACAGGGATAAAGTTTTCTACAAGATATTTTTTTATCATTTTTATAAGATATTTCTATTGGTATTAAATATTTTTTATCATATATATGTCCATTGAATAAGGTTAATAAGATAAAATAAAAAAAATAATACGCTATTTAAATTTAATATAATTAATAAATATAATATTAAAAATATAACTATTTAATTAGATTAAATTCGAACATGATAAAAAATAATTAAAAATTATTATCTCAAAAATTATTTTATATATTCAACTTACGATTGTGTGTTTAAATGGTTAAATCTCAATCATAGGCATTTGCCATTTTTATTTTATAAGAATGATAAATAATCCCCCAAATTACTTTGAATTAATTATTATAATAATGATAATAATAGCAATAATATGTAGTGATGTAGAATCAAAGAAGTTTAATTGGCGCGTGGTATTAAACACGCTCAAATAATCATATTGTGGCAAATATTTAATGGAAACTAATAAAGTTGTGACATCCACGCTAGGCAATTGAACTAGTAAAACCACACAAGCCTTCCATAATAAATTAAATAAATCATCAAATTGAATTTTATGATTTTGATATATAAATATAATATCATTTATTTCATTATACATTCATCCTTTGATTTATAAGTTACCTATCAAATTTCTTTAATTATTTATAATTATTATAAATTTGTTATAGTTAAAATATTATATAAAATTAAAATTTGATATTCAAAAGATTTTGATCTTCCACTTTAATATTTAAAAAGTTGTAAGCCACATGATAATAATTAATCAATAATTATATTAAAATATGATTTAAAATTTTTACAAAATTAATTTGAGATTATTAATTATAACTTATAAACAATAAATTAAAAATACAAAATCAAGTCAGCTTATATTTATTTTTAATTAAATTTAATATTATAAAATTTTAAAATATAGTTAATGATTGATAGTTGATAATTATCTATCCAATGCAATGGATTTGGATAATATGCATTTATAATTTGTATGAGGTTAAGGTCTTAACCATGATATATAATTTGATATTATATCAAATATCAATATAACTTGAAGATTCTTCTATAACCATTATACTAAATTAAAAAATTATAAATAAAATTAAAATATTAAATACTATTTTGCCTAAGATATTTGTCAGGAGTCTTTTGGCTCTATTATTGAGTGACTTGATAAAACCAAATAAATGATCTTATGAAAACACCACATTGCATTCAATTGTTTCCAAAAAGGCCAAATTATTTTTCTTTTGGTGGATTCGAAAACAAATTATTTAAAACAAATGACCAGTGTCAATTCATCACATGAAACAAAATAAATTGGAATTGACGAATTAAGAACCTCAATTTGCATTAATGTGATTTAGAAACTAATATTCTCAGCTAAATCACTTTTTATTTTTGCTGGCAAAAGAACACTTTAATTTCTACATGAACACTCGATTCTTAGGTTGAATCAATTTAAATGATTTAAATTTGTTTAACCAGAAATGAAAGTTATTTATTTTGTTATAATAAATAATTTTATTAATAATTAGATAAATTGATCCATAAAAAGAAATTATAATAATTCTTCCACATTTAAGAGGATATAAATTTGACAAAATTATATTTGAATTCCTTCACTCTTTGAGACACAAAAAACTCATTTTTCTCATTATTTTTTATCATCAATATTATTAATATAAAAGTTTAATATTATAATATAAAATATAAATTTTGTAATAAGTCATATTATTTGCAAATCAAAATAACACCATTTATTGTCAAAATTTCATATAAAATACATGATACGAATCTAATATTTGAATGCTTTTCATTATTTTATTCTTGCACTGACAGCGATCAAAGAACGTATAATTGTGTGCTAGTGAGAGAGATTGAAAGAATAATTAGAAAACTTTGAAGATATATCATTACATATGCATATATAAAAATTTCAAAAATTATATTTTTTTCTGTCATCAATATTACAGTTTATTTCAGAAAAATCCCACAATATGACACGTGTATATATATGTAGGTATTAATTTGATGGATTGAATATTGTGCTTTTTATATGGAAAAATATATTTGAGAGAGAGTTAATAAAGAGGGGACAGGTGTGGCTTTGAATATAAGTGAATGAGATTCATAATTGGAGACTGTTCAGTGGTCAACGGTGCGTTTTGGATTGGACGGCGATTGGACTTTTCCTTCTCTATTTTTTTCTAATTAGGAATTTCACCCTTTTGCTTTTGATGTGACCCTCCACGCGCCTCCTTTTGGCGTGTCCTGCCCCCAACCTCTCCTTTGCTTACCATGTTTAATCATTCCTCCTTTCTTTCGTTTTTTCCCTCTCCCCTCCCGTACCATTCCCTGCTCCACGCAGTTTATAATACCGATCTCTCCCTTTCACTCTCTCTCTCTCTCTCTCTGTTTTTTTTAAACATACGATTTACATAATTTATATAAATTAATAAAAATAATTATATTAATTATTTATAATAAATATAACTTAATTTTTTTAAAACATCCTATTTTATTATATTTATTTTAAATAAAAATATTTAATATGTATAATAAAGATATTTTAAAAGAAAAATTATAAATTTAAAATATAAAATAAATTGAAATTTTATATTTAAAATAAAATTTAATCTCACAATTAATTTTTATATTATAGGCCGACGTGGTTTCTAAAGAATTTTTAGGCCAAAATCTTAATTTAGACAAATATTAAAATAAATAATTATATTTGTTCGAACGAATTTTTGGATTAAATTATGATTTATAATTAAGATTTTAGATAAGCTAGTCAGAACAGTTTATGGAACAGTAAAATAACTTATAAACTAATCAATTACTATATTACCCTTACGTTTTCTTACACTCTCTCATACTTTTTATTATACCCTCTCTCCTCTCTCCTATTTTCTCTCTCTCTTCTTTATTACACTATCTCTCATCATTTAATACTCATATCCTTTTTTGTAATTTACCAATAATAAAAGTATTTTTGAAAATAACTATCAAAACATTCATTTATTCAAAACTATTTTTTTTTCATAATCTTTTATCTAAAAATTCTTTTCTATAAGCTGTCTAAAAACTATTTTTTTTATAAATTTATTTTTAAAATTTTATCCAAATATTCCATATATATTAAAGAGAGGAAGAAGTTTTTGCATAGAAATTAGGTATTTAAATTTTTTTATTAATATGATTTTAGAAATGATAAATGAGGGTGACGTAATCTTAATCTTTAAAAATATCAACAAGCATTATTAATTTTAAACTATTAATATTATTTTTTTAATAAGTATGATGACTTTATTTATTTTTTAATACGTCTATAACGGTTTAAGTAATTAAATTTTTTTAAATACCTATAACTAATGAGTCATAACTTATGACACAAAATTATACCCATTATAATATAACATAACGTATATATGGTAAACATGTTTAGTAATAAATCATAGTTTATGATAATTGTCATCAAATATGATGAACCGGTGATTAGCCATTCATTTGACTTTCGATTCAGGTACAGAGTGTTACGTGAGCACTAACTTTTGACACAAAAGTAGAAAACAAATATTACTCTTGTTTGAAAAATATGAGTTATTTCAAGGATGTTTTCATAATTTGAATTATTAGCTTGATTATGAAGTAATATTGCGTAGTAAAGTATAAGAAATGTGCTTCTTCTAAAACCTAATCAAATGGTAGATACCTATCATTTATAGGTTAATAAAAACTAAAATATAAAACTATTTAAAATATATTTATTTTTAAAAAAATATTATTTTATTATAATTTTAGTTTTATTATAATTATAGTTATGATATTTAAGAAAATATTTTAATTTTTAAATATTTAAATTTATATTTAAAGATAATAAATAGTTTATCTTATCCGATATTAGTATCGCTCAATATTAGTTTGATTATCTAATTTTTTTAATATATTTAAAAAAATTAATTAACTTTTTAATTAAAGATAATATATATATATATATATATATATATATATATATCTTTTCTGTTCCTTAGATTTTTATGAAGAAGAATATATGGTATGTTTGTCTAGAGGAAAGTGAGGTCGAGAAGTGGAAATATTCGTAAAATCTTTTATTTTATTTTTTTATTATGAAAATGATTTCTATTTTTATTTTTTTAGATTATTTTAGTTTTATCAAAAAAATTAAAAATTAAAAATTAAAATGATAAAAATAAAATATTTTTTTTAAATTATTTTATTTTAGTTATAAAATTTTTAGACACTTCTAACTTTTTATAAATTATAATTTTTTTAAAATTATTTTACTTTAAATTATAAAAATATATATATCAATTTTATATTTACTCATATCATACTAAATAAATTTTTAAAATTTATTTTTAATTTAATTTTATTTTTATAAAAACAATTCTTCTATACTATTACATATTCCTATACTGATGAAGAGTGTTACATAATTTAGAGGCTGGTCCATCACGGGAGCAGTCCTGATCTTATCGTGATGAGCCTTTTGTTGTCCTTTTTGTAATTATCCACGTCAAGGAAGGAAGAAAAAAAATAGGAGAGTACAAAAATTACGTCAAATCAATTATTATAATATAAATAAAATAATATATAATATTTTATAGAGACAAAATTGTTGCGATGCCACTCAAATTTCGTGCAACTATTACGTATAATCAAATTTATTTGTAAGTTATGAATAACTATTTTCTTTATTAATTAAATCATGAAAAAATTTGCCTAATCAAATAGAAAATAAATATAAGATATAAAAACCTTCAAAATCTGTAATCTTGATAAGCAATGAAATATATATATGATTTATTCCGATAAATTCCGTGTAATACCTCTCAATCATATTTAATATAAAGAACTTATTTATTGAAATTCACGTAATATTAAGAAGAAACTAGTTGTTATATAAAAAAAAATAGATATTAAAAATTTCAAGCATAAAAATTAAATAGTAAATAATTTTAAAATTAACTTTGTTAAATATTTACTCAGAGAAATAATATTATAAAAAATTACTGCTAAATTTTATAAAAATAATCATAATTATGTATATTCTTTAAATTTTATATTAATTTGATAATAATTTGGTATAAATTGAGAAAAATAGTACAATCTAATTTAATTCGTTTGAGATTTAAAATTTTTAAATGCATATAATTTTGTAAAATAAATGAAAGCAATTATTGAGGGTAGGAAGAATCCAGGGACCAATCTGATCAGTCATCAGTGTGCATGGAAGGAAGAAGGACAAGACAGCTTTGGTGGCAATTTTAACTTTTTGCCCTCTGATTTCAAACGAAACATATTGCATGCATGTACCAAGAGACTTCAACTTAATTTGGTCGGTCGAAATTAAAGTTTTTAATTAATTAATTAATTAATTTAATATAATGTACTTTTTCACTTTCTGATTAAACAAAATTAATCCTCGATGAGATGCTTTATCTCTTGCATCTCTAATTGAGCACATATAATTAATTAATTATTTAATTAATAATTAATGGCTTTAATTTGGTTCATATATACCCACAAACAAAAGTTTGAATTTGAGAGCATCTATCTAGTGATCTATTAAATATTGAACCCAAAAAGAAAAGTGGGGCCAAAAGCTTGTGATGTACAATTAAATAAACTTGCATTTTTTTATAATAATCTAATTTGATAAGTAATAATAAACTAATTCTATATACATAATATAATATTTTTAAAAATAATATTTGAATTCGATCCAATTTTTAATTGAGAGTCCTAAATTTTTAGCAATTTAAATTTTTATTTATAATTGATTTTATATAAAAAAAATTACTAGAGATTTAACTGTAATTAAATTGATATTTTAGGTCAATAAGAATTAGAATAGATAGTAAAAAATATATTTATATTCTATAAGTACATAATTTTAATTTTTAATATTTTTGTGATATTTTATTTAATAGACGATCACATAAGTTTTCTATAAATACTTTCTAAATTTTAAGGTTATATTATAACTTTAACAGAAAGTTAATATTAAATTTACATAAATTTAATTGTACAAAAAAAGTTGATATTCTACCACCTCAATGCCATTTTCCCTTGATTAATACCTTACTATTATTTATTGATGCATTTATTTATTTTTTAACATAAGTACTTTATTTATATAAAATATGTAAGTATTTTTTTTTAAAAAAATGGAACGTTTAAATAAAAGATAAACCCAGAAAAGACAGCAAGATTTAAAAAAAAAAAAAAACACAACCCATATATGTGCGCGTAAAAGCAGAGAACAAGAACCTAGAAAGGCCAGCAGCAAACAAAGATCAATGTTGCTTTAGAGGACTTCAAATGAAATAGTGACAAGCTCACTACTTTGTTTTTTTCATTTTGGCCAAACGAAAAGTGGGAGAGAGGGCCATTTCTTTTTAAAATGATCACTTCGCTTTTAATGTTTGAATCAAGGGTACTGTCCTTTATGCATTATTATTGTAAGGAAAATGAAGAAGTAGGAGTACGTATTTTCTATGATTTGATCAAAAACAGTTTTTTTTTAATATTTTATATTAATAATTCTATTTCTATAAGTTAGATGAAGGATTATAATAACTGAGCGAATAACAATTTTTTTTGTTTGACAAATGAGAAAAAACATGTTAGCTAGTAAACTCATCATTTGTTAACCGAAAGTCATTATTTGCTTGATTATTCTAGTAATTTCATATACCTTTAATTATTCTAGCCAATGTTTTGATATGTTGAGTCACATCCGAACCTCTGCTTACAATAGCATTCTCCAGATAAACATAGGGTCTATTTAAAAATTTATTAAAATAAAATTTTAAAAGAGTCTATAACTTAAATTTTAATTTATTTTTTAAAAAATAATTAATTATATTTATTTATATTTTGTTTTAAAATTAAATTATAATTTAAAATAAAAATTTTAGATACGATTAATTTTTAAAATAAAAAAAATTATAAACTAATTAATTATTATTTTATTTTTTTTATTTCTTTTTTTTTATTTTCTATTATCTGTTTTCTATCTTTTATATTTTTAATAAAATTATATCCTTTTTAATAATTTTATAATTATAATTTTTTATAATAATTATTTAAATATTTATTTATTTAAAATTATTTATTTATATATATTTTTTTAATTTTATCCAAATAAACAAATAATTACAACAACGAAAAGTGAGGAAAAAGGAAATGAATGAATGGGGAAAATAAGAAAACCATTTTGATTTGATTGATTTGATATGACGGGAAGAAGAAAATGAAGTCGTGGCCCCCCAAAGAGAGAGGAAAGAAAGGATGTGCCGAAAGGCATTTCTTCATTTCACATCCTTTTACTTTTACGTGCCCACACACACACACACACACACTCTTATGTTAACTTAATCATGCTTTTATGTGTGGGCCCCATCATAATGATCTTGTGTTAGCTTAAAGCTAACCGCTTAATCAAGCTTTGAAGTGACCTTAATTAACTCACAAACGTGAGGTTTATTATACTTACAAGCTTCAACATGTCCCACCACACCTTTTCTCTCCTTCGTTTGCTTTCAAAACTCTCTCCTTTATTACTTCACACCAAACATGTCCCTCTTACCCATCCCATCCTTCTTTAATTTTAACTGGCTCCTATTCCTTCATAGTAACTTTAAATTAAGTTATATTATCTGTGGATTATCAATACTATTACTGATTATTGCAATATGGTGCTCATTGTTTCCATGAAATCTGTATGTTCTAAATAGTATGGTGCTCGTTTTTACTTGATAATTTTTTAAACCACTCATTTTTAAAAACTGATCACATTTTCATATTTTACAACTGTTGTGCTCCCCTCTCGTGTCCCACGGTAACAAACCTCAATGAAGTTTGATTTCTGGCCTATTCCTCCATTTTCTAGTGTCACCACAACAGTTGTATGTTGCTTAGAAAGTTATTGCATTATATCTTATTAGAGTCATTCCACCTGTCTAATGTCTTTTTCACCAACAAAATGCAAGGCAACAAAGGCTAATATATCACTCTAGATGTTACTATTATTACTTAAAAAATTGTAAGTAATTAATGTAAATAGTAAAAATTTATACATGATTTTATATTCTTCAATTATTTTAAATTTGTTATATATATGTTATAGGATATACTTGAGAAAGAAATAACCCAAGGGTCATTCGTCTCTTAAAAATGAATAGTTATCCTCGAGATAGCTATTGAATAGCTTAACTATATAGGTCGAGTAAGAGATGCCCTTAAAAGAGTTGGTCAGAAAGAGTTATTTGGCTCTGCATCTTGAAGAATAAGTGTAGCCTTTGCAGACATAGAGTCAAGAGATGAGCTTGAAAAGGTTCTAGATGAACTTACTATACAATATCAATGAGAGATATAAAAGATGCGCGATGATATGGATGCTAGACTCAATCAAACTATGATGATGATAGACTTCCCAATTGTCGTTCAATTTCTCTGTGTCTGAACTATCACAGGTGATAAATATTCACTTCTTTTTAAGAGACATTTAATATGTATCTCGTCTTGAATAATTTTTTTTTTATTTTTAGGATTTTATTGTGATGAAAAGTGATAAGGAAAGTAACAATAAGAAAGAATAATTTGTCTCCCAACCATTTGACTCTAGCCTTGACATAACCATATCGAAGACAGCGGGAATTCATATGATCTCTTCCTCCTGACAAATAATGGGACTAAAACCTTTAACGTCCACAGTATAGTATATGTGGGCACAACAATGCACCGCAAGAGATTTCTAAAGGTTTGAGCAGGGGTGACAATAGATAAGATCTAAGAAAGGTATGGTACTGCATTGGTTCCTTGCCCCACTAACAAAGTTAAGATATTAGACCATGTTTCAGGTTATTTTATTATGTGGCCAATATCTCTGATTAAAAAGAATAAGGTGATCAGAGAGAAAGAGAAGCCAACATTTAAGAAAGTAGAATATAGGTCAAAATCAAATAAGGGGATCAAATATAAGCTTAAACCTCTTGATTCAATCATACCCTCAAGATTTGAAAACATGTCAAATCTTCAAACTCTAGCCGATAATATGGAGGAAGCACTTAATTTTACAATTCTACTAGGTATTTTAAATATAGAGGAGTCATATAAATTCACCTTAGACATGAATGACATAGTGCAATCCCTACAATTTCTTATGACGGATTCAGCTTTCATCCTCGTTAGCTATATTGTAAGTTGTAAATTTATTATTCACGTACTGACTCGTTCTGTTTTAAACAACAGTCAGTTCTAATGTAAATGCTATGATGAAGCCAAAAGAGATACATATAGCTTCATGTGTCCGCAAAAAGTGCAGGAGGCAAGTAACGATTGGAATCAGGGGTGACGTACATGGTAGATGTTATTGAATCAAGATGATAAAATATTTTGCACATTACATTAGAGGGTAAGTATACTTTTATATTTGTTGTACACATATACATATTATAATAAAATCATATATAATGTGGTTTATATTTTGTAGTATTCATTAAACTCTATTTATCATTGCCTCTCAAGAGAATGTTATTCACTGGTTTGATTTACTGTTTGAACAGCCAGCTCTTGAGATTATACACATTATTAACAAGTGAGTTTTTGTTTATTTATTTATTAACCATAAAATTTAGCATGCTATATAATATATTTTTTTCAATTGGTGATAGAGCTGTCAAATTTGTCAATTTTTTTAGAGCACATATACATGGTAACAATCAACTTCCTATACACATTTTTTTAAAGTAATTTATTTTTAATTAATTAAATTTTATTTTTATCCATTTATTATGTATAAAGTTTAGTATTCGCTTTATATTTTTTCCTTTTATTAGTACCATCTTCAACCTATGGGTGTTGAATGTGAATACCATATAATTTGCTATGTGCACAAAATAGTTGAGATATGGCTCAAGGAGAACATACATGACATATGGAGATAACATTATTAATATTTAACGATTCTTCAATTTATTTGCATATTTAATACTTACCTACTATATTATTTTATAAAAAATGATATAAGAAGATGACAACATCTCGATGAGGGATGAATTGGCAAGAATAATACTTCTACATATGCCTTGAAGATGAAGTACTTATCAAATTTTTAGTAAATATTTGATAAATAATTTTTTAACTTGTTTATTGCTGACCATTGAACTATTTTATTGATATATGATATATAAAGAGCTATTTGGTTGATTGAAATTTTATCGATTTTGATTTTTTGATTACTATTTAGATTTTGGCAATGCTAACTATATAGTTTGCTAGTTGAAAATTGACCTGTCTTCATTTTAATGAATTTATGATAGTATAAAATAAAAAATTAATGGAAAAAATAAAAAATTAATGGAAAAAAATAAAAAAGAAATATACCTTTTCATAGTGTTTAAATGGAAAATCGCCATGAAAAGATTAAAATAAAAAATTAACCAAAAAAAACCATTTTAGGGTGGTTAATTGGATAATTAGTGTGGAAAGTCTTTAATTAACTAAAGTTATCAATACAACTACCATTAAAAATACAATATTAGAGTAATAAAAAATGTGGTAATAGAGTATAATTAATAGCGATAGATTTAGTAACTACGTTTAAAAATAATATTTTTTTTAAAACAAAACACGTTGAAAAATATGGTTTTTACAATGATTAAAAACATGGTTAAAGTATATATTTATTACATTGGTAAAATTTATATCGTTTATATAATCACTGTTAAAAGTTTTTTTTTTGTCCAATAGTATTGATTATGTTTTTTTTTCTCTGATAAAATATAGAAACTGTTGTGGATGGAAAGACAAGATTTTACTATAAATACTGTAGTGGATTAAAACAATCATTTGCGTACTTGCACGAGCAAAGATGGTATATATTTGAAATATTCATATTATTCGATTTAAATACCATGTGATGTTAATCATGTCATTATTTAGAGCCATCGATATTCAATATTAATAATATTTGGTTTTAATGTGAGAATTTGAATCCTTCGTCTTCTAAGCTTACTCCAGCTTACATAACTCCAAATTATAAATATCAGTAGTGATATTTCACTTAATTATGCCATTTTGCTGATTCCATGAAGAGAAGGAAGAATCAATCAGAAAAAAAATTCAAATAATTCCAATGTTCTAATTTAATTATTTAACTTAGACTTCATAAGGACAAATATATTGAAGGAAAGACAAAGGCATTATTAATACCTTAACTAGAGACTCTAAATAAATAGTATAAATAACAGAAGAGACAAGTGATCTCGCAAAAAATGTTTAAACGGCTTGATTTATTAGGTAAGAATTATTTGATATAATTGTCTTTAGATTTATAAATTAAAATTGATCCACCAAATTCTTAAACAATGTCTCTATTTAGAGTGTTGCTGGAGGTATAGTTCCCTATCTATAAACACTTATTTGATATAAAGGATATAAAAGAGAGAGGAGAGAAGATAAAATTTTTGTGAATTGAATTAAAAAAATTAAAGAAATAGGGTTAAAATTTTTAATAGAAAAACATGAAGGATAAAAAGGTAAGAATAATTAATTAAAAACTCTTAACTCTGTTTTTTTAATTTTTTTAAAATTTAACTTAGAAAAATATTATATACTCTCCCTTTCCTTTTAAATCTGTCTTACTAAATAAACTCTAAAAAAGAAGCTCTAAGACATTAGTGAAATAATATATATATATATATATATATGAAAAAAATATTTAATATATATATTAAATGGAGCAATTTTTTTATATATAAAATAACAATTTATTCAAGTAAAAGATAAAATGATCTAAATGGTGCAATTTTGAGCTTTCAGATAGGGGCAACTTTTATTTCAAAGAAAGGAACTTACATGCTTCTTCGTATAAGTGAGTTGTAATGATTTAGATCTATAGACTTAGATGATGGCTTATGGAAATTAAGAAGTGATTATTGGCAAAGAAATAGACCCAAGACGTTAAGCAATTTCATTAATTGATAACCTACCTCTCTTCTCTTTGTATAATAAAAGTGTCACATGCCATAATGCCATGACTCAGCTTGCTGTTGTCATTTAGTAACGCCGTCTGGCTTCTCAAGTCAAAACGATAATCTGTCTCACATCCATCTCTCAGTATAATTATTTTTATATTCCTAAATAATTCTATCATGAATAATAGATGTTGGCCAAAAAAAGAAAAAGAAAAATAATTTTATTAAGGTTGTTACATTGTATTATTCATTTTTTAGTATATATATAGAAACTTTGTAGTATATATATAGTATAATTAAATACCTATTTTTTTTGTATTATTGAATGGCAATGTAGTATATATTTTATTATGTTCATTTTGTTTTTTTAAAAAGAATTTTATTATGTTGATTGTTTCCCTTATCTTGCTACCCCGTTGTTTAACCTGATGTTCGAATCCAGCTTCTTAAAAAAAAAATTATAAGAGATATATTTTGATTTTAGATTAATCTATTATTTAGATATTTAGCTAAGACTAAAAACATGTTGAATACCGGCTAACCTATTTAAAAAAAACCATAATTTTAATATTTTAATTGAAATATACTATGTTTAACATGCCATCAAATACGAACAAATTCTAGAAGACATGTCACGAGAGAGAGATGGCCAAAACAATAGAATTCACTAGATTTTCTTGTTATAAATAGTGAGTTATTGGATTATTTAAAATATATTTAATTATTATAAAAATATTATTATATTATAATTTGAATTATAATGTTTAAAAAAATATTTTAACTCTGAAATTATATAAAAAAGAGAATTTATTTTATTTTTAAATTATAATGAATTTAATGAATTTTTAAAATTTTTATATAAAAAATACTATTTATCAAATCTAAATCAAAATATTAAAAAGAATAAAGAAAGGACATCAACTAGAGTGTGCTACTCGAACTCTGGTATTCTACGTCTAGCTTAACGAAAGTTTTTATTTTAGTAAATAATGAATCACAAAAATACGAACATGATCTTGCACCGTGGAGTTCAAGCCCGAGCTACAAGACAACATGTCACGCGCATCGGTAAGCACACGCGCCGAATGCGAAGAAAGTCGGCCCCATGGAATGGAACGAGTCATGTGACTTTAGGGGTCCCATGCAAATGAAAAGAGAAACTTGCCAAAATTATTATTTAAATGACCATAAAATTTGTTTAAGCATGTAAATATAATCTATTTCTTTCTAATTTTGTGTATCTTCAACTATTACATATAGATAAAATATAAAACATTTATATGTAACTAAATATATATAAGATATTTATATGTAATTAAAAATATATTATATTAAATTAAAGAAGAGTTACAACTATCTTAATATCGGAAAAAAAATTTTAGCAATTGTTTTAAAAAAAAAATTAAGAGAGTGCATAGAAGACGACTTCATGCCTTTGTCTTCTTTCTCTCACTAGTGGCTACCTAGTTATAAGGCTGATAATTGGAGAGAGGAAGAGAAAAAAAAAGAGAAGAAAGGTTAGGGAGGAGCCCACTTCATCAGTTTCGCTTTCTGAGAGACCAAATTCGAGAGAGAAAGTGAAACAAACAGAACAAGAAAGAGTGAGAGAGTGAAAGAAAGAAAAAGAAGCGAGATGGAAGAAAATCTCAGAAAGAAGAAGAGAGGGAAGTGAAAGAAGAAAGAATTAGATGGTGATGGGGATGTTTTCGATGATGGTGAGAGAGAAAGGGTCGGCAACAACAACAGCAACAACTGCACAAGAATAAAATACAGCAGCGTGAGAGACTCAAGTTTTCTTCTCCCCCTCTCTCTTCTTCACTCAAGTTTTCTACTTTTCTTTCTTTCTTTTCTGTTTTTTGGGAAAAAAAAAAAACGAAGTGGCAGAGGCAGTAGAAGTAACTGCAACAGTAAGCAGGACCAGAAACAGAAACAGAAACAGAAACAGAAGCAGAAGCAGCACAGAAGAAGCAGAACTGTGACTCGTTTCTTTCTCTTTCTTTAGAGATAAAACCCCAACAAACAAAATCTCATTTCTTTTAAAACTTCCCTTTCTTCTTCTTCTTTGTCTCTCTCTCTCTCTCTCAAATTTGCAGAGACCCCACTTCAATAACACCCGCACCAGATACAATCCATTTAGATTGCCTTCCAAGTTTCAGGATATCTTCATATCTCTCTCTATCCCCTTCTGTATATCTATCTATACCTTCATTTATAGCCAGACAATCATACCACCGTATTCTATTTCGATTAGTACTAATATTTTCATTTTTCATTATTAATTATTTTTATCTTAACTCGGAGACCCTATTTTTTTTCCTTTTAATTTTAACTTGAATTAACACTACATTCAGTAGTTGTGGCTACTACAAGGAGGCTACCTTCAGATTCTGGTGGTGCCTTCGCAGACTGGGCAACCACATCTGCCGGACGCGCCATCGCCGCCCCCGACGATCTCTCTCTGGGATTCAATGCCGGTCCCTCCTCCGCCGCCGGGGGGACTCCCGCCGGTATGTGGCCCGGGGGTTCTAGGTCAGTCAACTTTGGTCATTCTGAGATGGGCATGGTGGGCCTTCGAGATGTATTTGTGGTGGCGCCTGCTTCTTCGTATCATAACGACGTCGTCACGCCTGATCCTCACAACGCCGCTACCATCCACGGTGTCGGCGTTATTCCACTCCTCACGGCGGCTCCTTGTCTTGACGGTGACACAAGCAACATGCTCAATCTCAGCAGTCATAATCGAAGCCGTAGCGGTGGAATTCAGTTCTGGCAGGATCATTACTTGAAGAAGCAAGGCCCCCCCGAACACAACGGTACGACTAGCTCCGGCAATCTAGCTCACGGCGGCGGCGGCGGCGGCGGCGGAGGGTTAAGCGCGTCGGCTTTGAGCTCGGGAGGTATAACCTGCCAAGACTGTGGCAATCAAGCGAAGAAAGATTGTAGTCATAGAAGGTGCAGAACGTGCTGCAAGAGCCGAGGTTTTGGTTGCCCTACTCACGTGAAGAGCACGTGGGTTCCCGCTGCTCGTCGGAGGGAACGTCATCTTATGGCCGCCACCGCTTCAGCCGGTGTTGGGTTCAGTGGGGCTACATCCGTCGCCAAGAAGCCTAGACTCGTCACCTCTCAAACCACAACCACCTCCCATACTTCTACTTCCAACACAACCCCTCCTCGAAGCTTCGACACTAGCTCTAGCCATCAAGGTTTGTATTTTTTATCATACTTCTGTCAACGCGGAAACATTAGTCTCCTCGAAGCACCGATACGAAGCACGACGTGATACAAACCTTAAACTATGTCTTTATATGGTTATGACAGTTGGAGTTGTCGTGTTTAGTATTGGTGCTTCATGGTTTTTAAGTAGAATCTGAAGGGCATGTTGGGTTTGGGTTGAAATTATGTGCAGGTGCGAGTTTCAAAGAGTCATTGCCAGGGCAAGTAAGTGCGCCGGCGGTGTTCAAGTGCGTTCGTGTAACGGCGGTGGATGATGGGGACAACGAATATGCTTATCAAGCAGTTGTGAACATTGGTGGCCATGTGTTCAAAGGGTTTCTGTATGATCAAGGGATTGAAAATAGAGAAGGCTATCCTAATCTCTCTGAGCTGCATTTGGGCGGGGGTGGTGGTGGAAACGGCGGAAGCAGCGGCTGTGCTGCAAGAAATGGAGCTACTTGTTCATCCCCAATGCTGGATCCTTCTGATATATACGCCGCTGCTTCAGGTGGGGCTTTCCTCGCTGGTTCAACCTATGGTAATACCATGAATTGATCAAACTGCATCTTTCCAAGTGTAAGATATTAATTGAGACGGGCTTGGAAAGAATGAAAGAAAGATACAGAGAAAATCAAATCATCATCGTCATCATCATCAATGAATGGATCTCAATGTAGGCAAATTATTCTTTTGCTTATTTTGATAGGTGGCGGCAAATTATTGCCATCAACATTTTTAAATCTGCTTTGAATCTTGTCATATATTATTTTAATTGAAATATATGGGTTACTTATTCGATATTTCTACATTTTTCAATTTTGTTACTTTTTCTCTTCTCTGTCTGATCTCCCTCCCCTCCCTCCACCTCCTCGAGCCCCGATTGATTTTTGTCATTGCATGACTTGATGTTTAGTGAAGGAGTCCCTTTTCTCTACCATTTTAGTTTATTTGTACCAAATGAACCGAAAATGGAGAAGTATTATTGAAAGGTAACATATCTTATTTCTTGTTAATGTTGCTGCCAGCTTATCGGTTATAATGAATAATTGCTTATTGCCTTTTTGGTCATTATTCCTACCCTTTAATATGTAATCTACAGTGTAAAGTTTTGATCATAATGAACCTTGAGATGTTTAGATTATTTTTAACTCGTAATTCTAATCGTGTGTGTGTGTATATATGTATGTATGTATGTATGCAACAGTTAGAAAGCTGATATTATATTGGGTTGCTGGCTTTGTAGTTTATGGATTAGCATAGAATAGAAATAATGGGCTTCATTTCACAGTGCAGCTTTAGACTTTGGTATTAGAAGTGGTTGTAAGGTCACAATCATTATATATATATGGCTGTAATTTTCATCTAATTGTATTTTTTGGGTCACAGTCATTATTTCCATCTCTCTGATGACTCTAAACAGCCTACCAAGATCCTGTGTATCCTCACAAAATAGTGTTGTTTCCAAACTAACTTTGGTTTCTGCCTCGTGTACTGAAAAATCTCAAGTGTTTTTATATGCAAAGTTAGAAGAACTTTGCATCTTGTTTTTCGCATGTGTGATGGATGGTCTTTGTGCTGTATCATGTTAAATTTCCTTGTGGCTTCTAGTTTGTCGTACCCGTTAATCCAGGATAATCGTTGTCTGGAATGCTTGCTCGGGTTAAACGGGGAATCTTTATGAAGTTTTAGCAAGGAATGGAATCAATAAAAGTCTCAGAACAACTCAAAAATTTTATGGTTATTTCCTCCTTTGGAACTTGTTATTGATTGTGTATTACAAGTTATGAGATTTATGAGATTTTTTTTAGAGTTTAAATTCTTTGATTAGGATTTTATATTGATTTTCCCATATTATGTATAGACTTGCTTAAAGAGAAATTCTTGTCTAGAATCTTGCTTGATGTTTGTTTTTGGTGTTGATAAAGAAGTGTTGTCTGTATTCAAAGCATGTTTTTTGAGGATCTTTTTCCTGCACATGCTATACCACCTTTTATTGCACTACGACATATTTTGTCATGTGGATTGCATTATAATTGGTTTTTACTTTTCTTGATGTTGTCTTGTTGGAACTTTGGATTCTATTCTACCCAAGTAAAGTTTATCGGTATTATTATAAAAATTGATTGTTGTGGACACACTTTGTATTCTACCGTGGCAAGTTTGGATTGGTAAACTGCGGAATATTCCCTTACAGCAATTCAATTGAAAATGGCCTTCCCACCTAAAATATTTTGTTTGGCTTAAGTAGTGGTAAGTTATGAGAATTGTCTTTTGACTATCCAAAGTAGACCTCATGAGATCTCATGGTGAATGTTATATCCGAACAATTATATTTAGATGTTAATGGATCTTTTGGGAGAGTTTATCTCACTTTGGTGGAAAAAGGCTCGTTGGTTTTGATATGACCAGCAAGTGCGCAGGTTTAAAATTCCTTTTTCGATTTGTAATTTTGATCATCAGTTTTAGGAAACTACTTGATTAGCCCGTTTGAAGTAAAGCCGTGTTAGGTTAAGCTTCTTTACCTTTCCTTTTTGCTTAATGGTTTTGACAAGTGAAAAAAGAAAGCAAGAAAATTCCTAATCGAGGTTGTTGATGATGAATGTTAAATACGTTAACTCAACTTTGGCCGTGTGTCTGTCATTTAAGGATGTTTTGTTTGGTAAAAACTGTTCCATTGGTGCCGGATATGCTCTCCTGATAATTTTCATTCTCGTTTGGGCGTGGGCTTATTTCGTACTTCATAAAAAAAAATTCTGGAATGTGCATGTTTGTGTCGTTTTTACGGTATTTAAAATGACAAATACCTGTGTTCGTTTGAAAAGAGATTTTAATTTTTACGTATTTAAATTTATATTTAAACAAAATAGACAATTCATCTTACTAAATATTAATGTTGTTTAAAAATAAGGGAAATTTTACTCTATTTTTATATTGTGGGGTGTCCATTCTTCTTCATTTTTTTTTAAATATTGGTATTAAAAAGCAAATAAAAATAAAATGACAGTAGCAGTGGGGTTCAACTATCTCATTGAAGATTTTACTATTTTTTTTAATTGTCAAGTAGTTTAATTTCTTTTATATTCTCATCTTATAAAATAAATGGCAAGTACGATATTATATTTAACCTAATCACTTCTCTAAGGTTCATCCTTAGAATCTAACTTGGTAGCTAATTGATATATATATATATATATATATAAAAATGCAAACACAAAAGAGTATCTATTTTATGCACATCAACATCAAAATTCCTCATCTTTTTTAATACCATCTTTAGTTCCTCAAGAGTCATTTTACTCTGATTAGAACCGATAGATCTTGTAGTTGTTTGAAAATGACTTGCATATGATATTAACAGTGGTAAGGGTGTTAGTATGTCACATACGTGGCATTCTGACTTGAGAAGCTGATGTTGGATATGTCCTTAGTGTGTTATGACCTGGTATTGGGTTTCGCAATGACACATGGCTAAATGATATTATATAATATAGACACACTGAAGAAAATCTATTTTATGCGCATCAACATTAAAAAAAAAAAGAGTTATATACTATGGAAGTTGGGAATTTGTGACTATGAGAGAGTTTTCATGTATTCTTGTCACATCGCTGTGAACAAAAATAGTCGACCATTTCAATTTTTAGTTTATTATCTATCTGCAATGTACAGGTAATAATTATTTATAAAAAATTAATAAAAATTTTAAAAAATAATAAATATTAAAGTAAGATTTTATATTGTTAATAATATTTATTATTGTTAATATCATATAACATATTTGGTTTAAAATTTTTATTTTTTAGAATGTTCTTTTGTTATTTTTCGAATTTTTATTATATAATGTAGATTAATTCAATGATAGGATGAATTACATTTCAAGGAAGATTCATCATACCCGTATGATTTATGGAATTAACGTTGGGTCTAATTTCAGTTTTGAAAAATTATTTATATTATTGACGATTTGTTGAAAAGAAGTTCCTTTTTGGCTGAGGGTGCAAACTTTTTATTTTCTTAGGAAAAATTATCCTGACTCAACAAACGGAGAGAAAATTGATTGATTCTGAGGTTTTATTCCATGGCGCCGATAATGCTTTCACATCAAAACGAAAAGTTGATCATTCCCAAAGCTCTGCGTAATTTGGCAAGATTCCATCTTTTCTGCTCTTCTATTTTCTGTGGTTGAAAATTGTGTGTCTGTGTGTTCTTCCCCCCCCCCCCCCCCCAAAAAAAAGAACAGGCATACTATTTTATTTTATTTATTAATTATTATTCCTTATAAATCTCAACACCTGAATCTCTCAATCATGTGAAAATCAATACTATAAACAAAATATTCTCTCCTTCGGTATTAGAGGGGAGAGGAAGCAGCACTGGCAATTTTGGTCCTCAGGGCTTGAGTCGAAACGTTAGGCACTGACTTAGAGGATCCAAGATCGAATGCCGGTATATTAAAACGAGGAGGAAGAGAAAGTTCTCACTTTAACAAGGGAACTGAGAGCTTCTCTCTCTAAGGTGCGCTCTTTGGCACTTTCCGGCTCCATTCTGGTGCTTTCCTGTCATCTTCTTTAACGCTTTCAGGTGTCGTTCTGGCGCTTCTCAGGCCCTCGTAGTTGCCTTCCCTTTTTTCTTCTCCAGTCTTCTTTAGTCGTTCAGCTTCGTCCTCCACCGCCTCACCATCGATCGTCAACTCTCTGCGTTATCACCTCCATCTCTTGTTTTCTCTCCCACCGCCTTTCAACTCCTTCCGCCACCTTAATCGGCCGCTACATATGTTTTTCTATCCTCGCTTTGTGTGTCTTCCACCGCCTTTTCCTCTCTCTCTCTGCTTCCCCCGCCTCCACCGTTTCAACGTTCCACCGTCTCTCGTCCACTTTCCAATGACGTCTCCACTGCCTTTTCTATCTCTATGACTTCATCTCATTCTCTTTTCTTTTCTTCCCTCATTCCCCCCTATACCGATCGAATTCTCCCTGTTGTCCCTTCTTAATGGTTTTCTCCTCTACTGAAGGGGGCACTAATCTAGGCTTCCTTGCTTTTCTTAATCCAATTCTTCTTCTATTTGTTCCAATATTCTCCTTTATCTCATGTTTTATGTTTTTTTGTTTCCTGCTCCCTTGTTTTATGTTTGTGTTGGAATGCTTTTTGTTTCTTCTCAAGGGGTTGGTTGTTATTGTAACATGGTGATGATGAGTTTCCGATGTCAGAGCAATTCTACTTCTCTAGTATCACGTGCTTCTTCTCCAAAACAAAACAAAAAATTCAAATGGGGAAGATCTAAAATGATTTAGTAGGCTTATTTGAGGGTTAAGACATTTCAAAATGAATTAATGGTGATTATTTGGCTTTTTGGGGACAGGATTTGATGTGAAAGTTTGAAGCTTAATGGTAAATTTGAGTGAAATATGCTTAGAATAGAGTGTGATAAATGAGAAATTGGCACTTCGGTATTTGCTAAGTAGGACTTGGTGCATAGGGCCAAGGAAATTATTGTATTAATTTATTGGATTTCTTCAAAAGAACATGTCGTTTAGGGCAGTTTTTGTGGATTAGGACAAGTCCAAGCCCATTTAAATAAAAAGTACTAATTATGCAAATAAGTATAATATATTATTACATGGTTCAATTGTAGAAGATACGATATATATAATTATTTAAAATATATTTAATTATTAAAAGATATTATTTTATTATGATTTTAGTTATAATATTTAATAAGGTATTTTAGTTCTTAAGTATTTAGGTCTATATTTAAGAGTAATAGATAATTAGTAAAAAAAGAGAGGAGATTTTGTTTTGCTTAATGAGTCCAACTCCGTCCTTTCTAATTTTTTTTTTTAACAAAACAAAGTATAATATATTACTCCTTTTATTTAAAATCTTGGAAACGTTATTTTATGTGGTTTCTTAACAGATATAACTTACAACCTTTTTGTTGGACTAAACATTGACTTACAAAACAAGCCTCGCCTACAAGTGTTACTCAAATTAAATATCATGCATAACTAGCAACCTTTTAACAAACATCAAATTGTAAATTTTTATTTTTTATGTAAATATTATTATGAAAACAGTTATATGTGTGTATAAACGCATATGTTTTATACATCAACATATACATTATTATTATTATTATTATTTTAAAAAAAGCAGTACCAAAGAAGCAAAATAAATAAATAAATAAAAATATCTTACTACAATTTCTTTTTGGGTAGATTTTTAATTCCTCTCTAGAAGGTAGAAGGTAGAAGGAAGAGGATGAGGGGGTTGCAACTAGCCAACTACCAACCAAACGAGACAACAGCCGAAATAGAAGCAAGTCCAAAAGTTGACTGCCGCTTCGGCCTTCTTTTTGGGTCAAATGTTAGGATTGACTCAATTATTTCGTCAACTGTAATTAATTATCTTTGTAATTAGATCACGTGATCAACTGTTATTAACTACTACTAGTAAGTTCATTTTAATATTTTCATTCCACTAATTATTATTATGAAGTAACACTAAACCATGCCTACTCCAGAATTTTATTTATTTTTATTTCATACAAACATAAGTGATAAAATTATGTTTTTAAAATAAAAATAATTACAACAATAATAACAAACTTATCTCTCGGTTAGCTACTTGAATGGTACATATTATATTCTATTAATAACTAAATTTTTTAATAAATTATTAATTAAAAAATTACATAAATCAAATTGAATATCTTCTTTAGTCTTTCTCTATTTTTCTTCATAATTTTTAAATTCTGAAGGTTTACTTAAAAAATAGGTGACTTTATATATAAGGATAAAAATTATCCTTAAGACATTTTCTTTAGCACCTAGTTCTTTATGTAGGTATCTGATTTTATGAAAATTACATTGTGAACTAAATGAGTAGGAAAACCTAGATAGAGACACTAGAAAATTCCACCGTCCCAGATGACCTGGCAAACATTTCATCATCATATCATACAAGAAGTAACCATTTACACAGTCAAATCTGGTTGTTTCATCTCCTATATTATTTTCTTACTAAACTTCACTAATCTCCTCATGAATCTTCAATTTCTTTTACTCCCTTATCAAGCTCAAAATTCTGTGTCCTACACACAGAAAACCAAATCAAACAAGAACCATGGCAGCTTCGTGCTTGAACCCACCCAGGTTATCAAGCACTGAAGATGACACTGTGATACTCTTTTCAACCTCTAATTCTCAAGACTCCATCTCCATCAGCCCTTCTTCTTCATGTTCTTCTTCTGGTGATCAAAAACTTTCTATCACCAATCTCTCTTACACTCTTCATCCACATAAATCCATACCCTTTTCATTCTTTCACATTCCTCAAAAGCCCAGCAGGCCTCTCCATATACTCAAGTCAGTCTCTTTTGCTGCAAAAAGTTCTGAGATTGTTGCTGTTGTTGGTCCTAGTGCCACCGGGAAATCCACCCTTCTTCGTGTCATCGCGGGGCGAGTTAAAGATGAAGACTTTGATCCCGGAAGCATATCAATCAATGATCATCCAATGACTAGTCCATCTCAGTTGAGGAAGATCTGTGGGTTTGTGGCACAAGAGGATAATTTGCTTCCTCTTTTGACTGTGAAAGAAACCTTAACGTTCAGTGCCAAGTTTAGGCTTAAAGAAATGTCATCAAAGGATAGAGAAGTTAGTGTAGAGAGCTTGTTGCAAGAACTTGGGCTGGTTCATGTTGCAGATAGCTATGTTGGAGATGAAGAGAATAGAGTGATCTCTCTATAGGTTCTGATATGATTCATAATCCTCCAATTTTAGTCCTTGATGAGCCAACTTCAGGCTTAGATAGTTCTTCAGCTCTTCAAGTTATAGAACTTCTCTCATTGATGGCTAAGTTGGGATTTCAGATTCCAATACAACTCAATTCTTTAGAGTTTGCAATGGAAATTATAAACACATTGGAAGATTATTCAAGAAATTCCACATACACCACTTGTCCCATGCAAGACGAGGCAGAAGAAGAAACTAGTGACATTATTCATAATAATTATGCAAGTAATGATAATAATAACGGCAAAAGGATGCTTCATTGGGATCTTGTTTCTCTGCTTAAGATTTTGGAAGGTCATTTACAGAACAAAGTAGCTTTTCTTGGCCAGAACAATGCAGGCTCTAGTTGGTGGGTTTGGGCTTGGAAGTGTTTACATAAAGGTAACTATCCTAACACCTCTCTCTGATTTGTTTTTTAGTTGCCCACCTAGAACTTTATCCGACTACATCAAGATTTGACCTGTGTCGCTTACCTGGCTATGGTGGGTGAGTCTCCCAATGGAGATTTTTTACATACGCCAAGGTTCGAACTCGAGACCTCGTTTAAGCGATACCGAGCTGTTTATCACTCGGACTAACCCCCATTTGATCCAACACCTCTCTTTTATTCTTTCCTTCGTGTGTTTTACTCTTTTTGGGACAGGAGTTAGTCCGGAACTATCCCAAAACCTCTTTATCAATAACCGTTTGTAGTACATTTGAAATAAGGTCAATATTCATTTTATATAATTTAGCTTAACTTTATACTCTGAGTCTTTGCTGCTGCTTTATGATATTGAAGGTGAGGGATAAATATAGGGAGTATTAGATGAGCTAAGGTGCAAATTTCCTCAAAAAGGTTAATGCTCAGGAGCAACGTGGCCAGAAAAACGTTTGGATTCAATGTTTCCTTAAAAGTTTCAAAATGTAGTAATATTACCCCATCCTGTAAAAAAAACTAATGTTTAACATTAAAAAATTGACTGCTAATATTTTTAATAGTAAAGAGCAACATTGCTTCATCTTGATATTTACAGAACAACTTTCAACCTAAACAAATTTCTGGACCAACATTGCTCATAAGTGAAAATTTTTAGGGTAAATTTGCACATAAAAAAATCTAACATCAAGTGAATAACATATAATGACAAGATCTAGTATAGGAAATAATAACATATTACTCATTTGTAGTGAAACTTTTTAATAATTAGATTATTTACGTGAAAGTGTACAATAATTCTCTCATGAATATGAGGTGGGGCCAACACATCCATATGTCTATTTCCCTGCTTATGGTTTCTTGTTGTAGCAAAGAGACAGAACTACATAACTTTGTAGGAAAGTTAGTATAAATTACTTGGATAATCTGATATGTGAGTTATGTTTTAAGGGTTTATTTTGGTGGGTGGACCAGGTGAGGAAGGATGAAGGAGGAGTTGCAGAAAGATTAGGTCTTTTTTAGTCTGAGCTTTCTGCTATTTTCCACAGTTGAGGCACTTCCAATATACCTTCAAGAGAGATGTGTTATAATGAAAGAAGCCTCAAGAGGAGCCTACAAAATTTCCTCTTACATGGCGGCAAACACACTCGTCTTCCTTCCTTTCTTGTTCATAGTATCGATACTTTTCTCGGTGCCTGTGTACTGGATCGTAGGTCTCAACCCGTCCCTCTCGGCCTTCGCCGCCTTCATCTTCATTGTCTGGCTCATAGTGCTCATGGCAAGCTCTCTGGTTCTCTTCTTAAGTGCAGTGTCTCCTGATTTTATTTCTGGCAACTCCATAATCTGCACTGTTCTTGGAGCATTCTTCTTGTTCTCTGGATACTTCATTCCAAAAGAGTGCATCCCCAAGTACTGGATTTTCATGTACTATGTGTCCCTCTATAGGTACCCTCTTGATGCATTGCTCACAAATGAGTATTGGAATGTTAGGAATGAGTGTTTCTCATCAGAAGAAGCAGAATCTAATTGCTTGCTTACTGGTTTTCATGTTCTTAAGAGTAGAGGACTTGATAAAGATACCAGGTGGATGAATGTGAGCATCATGCTTGGCTTCTTTCTGCTATGTCGCGTGCTTTGTTGGGCTGTTCTAGCTCGAAAGGCCTCCAAGGCGACCATATAGTAAATTTCTCTTTCCAGTTACCATCACTGTGCCCACACATCAGTAAGAAGAGTCCCTGACATCCTTTCTACTGACACCACTCTGTGACTTCAGTTATCTCTATTACTACTACTATATCGTGTCCTCTGTGATTCTCTTTTCTTGGGTTATAAACATTACAGTAATCATATCCAACAAGTAAATTCCAACTATTTCTTAGGTAAAGATCAGAAACACCTCATATATATATATATACCATATAGCATCTATATATTCAATCTCAAGCACCAACTTTCATACATTACATCTTCTAGACTTGCACATTGACCCATTTTGAATCTGTGTATAGAATTTTCACACACACACACACACACATGGTGGGTGTATTTAACTTTAAGGGTTAGGGTGTGAAGGTTGTTTGGAGGATCTGGTTGTGAGAGAAGGCTTCATCTGGACAATATGTTCATGATTGACTCCCATCTTCATGGCGACACGACCGGCCTCGAAGAAGCGTTTGACGGCGTCTTCTATGTAGGATTTACCTTGCTTAACTGTCATGTCCTTGCCTATAGATTGAGGGTAACTGGTGAAGATGTTGTCTCCTTTCAACACTGCTGCTAGCTGTATCAGTTCCTGCTGAAACTCACTCACCTTTGCTTCTTCATTTGGACCTCCTTTTCTTATCTTCATTGGAGTTGGAAGTTTCTCTGCGCAGTAAAATTCCTTCTTTTAATATATCATTCTCTGATAATGATGTGTTCTTTTTATCTTGATATTTCAAAATATTTGGTTAATTGCTTAGCATAAGAATATTTGAAATTTCTCATAACAAACAAGTAAATATGTGTTACGAACACAAGTCCTTAGAGAACTACACCCAAAAAACTAAATAGTTGGAGTTGGAGAGTCTAAGGGCTTATAAAATCCCTTTTTTTTTTAGGTAACCTGCCCGATATAAGACTTATGACAATATGATACCTGGGCAATCGGTTCTAGGTCGAGTTCTGGTCTGAAGAATTCCTTCAAAGGTGGCAGCCCATTCATCTCTTTTTGTGAGAAAGTTGGGCAAATTGTAGAGCTTCTTCACTGTGGCTACGATGGATGAGTGTTCATATTCTGATGTTGGAGTGGGTGATCCCTTTGCCCCATGAACAACTGCACCATTATCATTAACTTCCAATCAGTTTCACAGAAAAAAAAATTTATATTAAGAACCTTTTGTTTATCCCAATTCACAATATTATATATATCAAAGGAACCAGATGTCAGTAGTAAGTCCTATATCATAGTGCTTATATCTTGATAGATCTCAAAGCAAATTTGGGAACAAATAACATAAAGAAGCAATATAGTTGGGGACAAAAAGGGAAAATTGGATCTTTAAATATACTTAAGATGAGATAAATAAGAGGTGGGTTCAATTTTTGAAATAGATATGTTTATATTTTATTTAGAGGATATGCGTTAATAGCCTTATAATACAAATTGCATCAAACCTACCATTTCCCACTTAAAAGGAAAATTTTGTATCACTAGACTATAAAGTTGATTAGTAAAATAATCTAGACCATATAGACAATTAGGTAGATGAAAAACAAGATGATGAACGTCACATGTTAAGTGGGACCCATATATCCATCTGTACGTCACATGTTAAGTGGGACCCATATATCCATCTGTCTTTTTCTCTCCACCCGGATTGTCTAGGGCCTCGAGAGAATCCCTTTCACATTTAAAAGAGTGCCATGATTTTAAAAATGCAATTGATCACTCAACGAGAATTAAGGAATGAACTTATATTTTATAAAAATATAAGTTTAATTGTTATAATTATTATGAGAGTTTTTTTGGTAGATAATCTTATAACTCTTTTATAAGTATTTTATAAATTTTGAGATTATATCCTAATTTCTTTTATAAGTATTTTATAAATTTTGAGATTATATCCTAACTTTAGTAAGATATTAGTATCAAATTTACTTAATTTTTTTTATAATAAAAAAAAAATCATCACTCTCTCTTTATGTCTATGAGATACACCTAAAGTACACTTCATGGTATCTTAATCCCACAAAGGAAAGTACTTTAGTGAGTCAAGTATTCATATCAATTTCACTCAAAAAAGTATTTATATTAATTAAATATTTTTCCTATACATACACATAAAAATAACTAATATTTCTTCAATCTTTAATATATGATAACTTAATTAGAGAGTTGATGTTAGTTTTAAATATAAGATACATTTTTTATATTTATTATTTTTTTAAATTATCCCTATTTATATTTTCTTAATAATAATTAAGTAAGAGAAGGGAATAGAGAGTTAAAAAAGAAGATTATATTGTTTTAAAAAAAATATATGATATTAACTTTTTTAAATTAATTAAATATATTTTATATTAAATAAGATAATAGTATTATTTGGTACCATGAAGGGAGAGAATCGTCCATTAGACTACTAATTAAGTAACTATTCACGTCTTATCAATGTGAATATTTAATTATGATGTTAAAGAGAAATAATTAAATTTGATCAATTGTGATGCACCTACCATTCTAACTTCTCTTTGTTAGAGCTTGGGCACACCAGATGGGTATCCTCCTCTTTTGAGGTCACCTTAGAAAATAAAATATCTTTCAACCCAATTTAAGAAGTTGAGTTATTTATTGTTATATATACTCCAAACTTTTTTACCTTAGTAATTAATTGGTTAGAAGTTTATGAAAAAAATACAGAAAAATTAGGCAAAAGTCCCCTACTCAATGTCAGTGATAAATTTTTGTATATAAAAAGTACTGGTTCTCATTTAATTTTATATACATAGATACTCATATTTTAATTTAAGTTCTTCTCACCAAATTTTTTTAATAAAGGACTTTTCCCTACTTTTTGCAAAAAATATTCATGTGTACACTCATATATAGGATCATAATTTATAATTTTAAATATAAGAATTAAATAATTAATTTATAAATATTAATAAAATTATTTAAGTTATTTATAGATTAATTTTCCTAAAATATCCATTTAACCATTTGATAAGAAAACATCACATTGGTAAAAATCTTCTTTTAATATGTGCAATAATAAAAATATTTAAATAAAAAATATAAATTTAAAAGATAAAAATAAATTAAAATATTATATTTATAATAAAAATTAACTAATCAATCAGCTCTTAGTCGTGGGAGGAGTTGAAAATCAAGATTCTTTTCACAAATGGAAATGATTATATCCATTAAATGCAAAAGCGTGTTCACTTGGGTAGATATGTGTGAATCAAGTATTGCCTGATTAATCCAGGTAACTTGTTCTCATCAATGGCTAAAAAGTCAACTAACCCATTAATTTCATGGATTAATGCTCCATTATGTTGATTTATTGCTTAATTGGGTCAGCAAAACACGCCTCCAAGAAACAAGAAGGCTATCCAGCTAGTTTTCACACACGGACGCCCTTTACTCTTGTCCTTTTCCCTTAATATGAAGAGATTACGTGTAAGCTTCTTATTGGTTCATCTCACCAATTGAAAGCACCCCATCATGATTGCACTGATGTCATACCTACGTGTCTCTAGATGGTGATTGTAGAATTTGGTGTATCTTTCTAAGATCATTTGACTTTTCCCATAATTGTAAGCATTTTAGGAGATGATAAATACATTGAATTAATTATTAGATTAGATGTGTTTGGTATCATAAAATATTTTATAATTTATTAAATATTCTAAAACAATTTTTTAGGTATGGCTAAACATTTTAAAATTATTATCTAAAAAATATTTTAAAATATTAAATATACTTTTATTTAATGGATTTTTGGGAGTTAATAATATGGTTAAAATTGGCCCTAAAAAGGTGCTTTCATGGAAAGCTCATCCTGAAAATATTAATATTTTAAGAATAAAATTATATTATAAAATATTTTATAGTGTTAAATATATCTAACAAAATATTTTAGGTGTTAGATGAATTATAAAAATTAGAATATGGTATCAAATCCCAAAAATATTTTAAAAAATGATGCTAATTATTTTAAAAATATACAAAAATAAAAACATAAATTCAGATAGAAATACTTGCCTGTGCCTTTTTTAATCCAAGGTGAGATTGCAATGGTAGGAACTCTGACTCCCAGCCGATCAAACTTAAAATAGAAGGGTTCGGGCCCCATGATGCCATCTGGACTGGGGACCCCACGTACTGGCGTTGGCACGTGATCATAGAACCCTCCATGCTCGTCATACGTGATGATGAAGAGGGTCTCATTCCACTGCGGGCTCGCCCTCAGCGTCTCGTACACCTCCTTCACAAACATCTGCCCTTGGTACACGTCATGCGATGGATGGTCATCATTGGCTGGTATCAACTTCGTGTCCATGTACCGCTGCTCCACAACAACATAACCCGGCAACTTCCCTTCCCTCGCGTGCTGCTTGAACGACAAGTCGTACGGGTGGAATTTGATTAAGTTCTTAAGCTTCCTCAGGCTCCGATAAAACAAAGTCGCCGGAATGTTCTGGTAGTATATTCCGAACGATATTCCGGCGTCGTTGAGGTTGTCGAAGATGGTCCTCTGTGGATACCCCTGTACGAGCAGTGTCGAGTTGTTGCTCGTTGCTCCGGCCGACGTCCCGGAGTGAACGTATAGGCGATTTGGCTGTGTAGAAGCTGGCACTGAAGCAAACCACCTAACGAGTTCAGAGGTTAATTGATGATTTTGGAAAACTGTGAAGTGAACAGTGAACATTCAATTCGGTGAAAACGTAAGCTAACCTGTCAAACACAGCAAACTCAGAAACAAGAGTTTTGTAAACGGCGACCATCTCAGGTACGAAGCCGTTCATCACATTGTGAGACATGGCGGTGGTGTTATCCATGGAGTACGCTTGCTGCGCGAATCCGTTCATTGGAGCTGGGTAAGCCGACGTATCGTCCGACCCGAATATCTGCTCTCTAATCGCCTGGAACGAGTGTCCCGGGTCCGGGTCCACGAACTGTGACTGGTTTCCGAAGAAGAACCGCTCGGACTTCGGGTCCTTCACCGACAGCGGATTCGATTCAGACCCGTTGACTCCGTCAATTTCTGGATTGAGCTTCTTCATCCATCCCAGCATGTGATCGAAGGACCGGTTCTCCATCACAAGAACAACGACGGTTTTGATAGGATTCGCAATTGTGTGGCCGGTCGGAGAATTGAGGAGTAAGAGGTTGAAGACGAAGATTAATGTAAAGGAGAGAGTGTCGGGTCGGTTTCGAGAACCCATATCTCCTCTCCTCTGTGGTTGCTATGGAGAAAGAAACGAGACGAAGGAGCCTGAAATGAAGAACAGAGTATATATCCGTGGGGTGGTTTTTTGGATGTTACATTTCAATTTTATTGGAAAAAGTTCGTTTCAAAATTTATTGCAAATAGAAAAAAGGAATATTTTAATTTTATCATTATAACTTACTTAGTGTAACATAATATCTCTAAATACTCTTACATAAATTTAGATTATTTATCAATTAATAAATTAAATTAATTAATTTTTAAAAAATATAAATAATAAAAATAAAATGGATTCAGAAGTTTAGTCCCATTTTTCAAAACAATTAGTGTGTGCCTCATAAATATGCAAAATTCACAATTTTTGTTAAATTAAAGATTACTTGTTGATACTTTGTGTGAAGTGTATTATATTAGGGATATTCTAACATTATTTTTTATTCTATTTATAGGACAGTGATTAAATACTTTTTTTATTCTATTTAAGTTATATTATTAATTTTTTTATATGAATATATAATTTTACTATTTATTTATTATTATATTAGTTTTATATTTTTAAAATATAGTGTATATTAAATATGAATAAAATTAAAAAATTATTATAAATTTTAAGACAGAATTAATATAAATTTAATATTTTTTTCAATAAAATATAATAGAAAAAAATTGTAAATAGGATTAAAAAAAATACTTAAAGAGAACTCACTTGATATGTTTTCCATTTTATGAAATTGGAGATACCGGTATATGGATGTGTAGTTATTGAGAAAAAGGAAACGACAATGCATGTGGTTGTATGTTAAAGTGAGAGGAGATTTTTCATATATGTGGTGGATCCCATGGATCAATCTTTCTTTCTTTTTAAATTTATATTAAAAGAAAGCTAAGGTCTAATTTTGTCCAATTTCTTTTTTTCACTTTGATAAACGAATCTCACATATTGTGGGTTTATTTTTGAAGAAAACCATTATCTAAGAACTTATATATTTTATTTTAGAGAGAATTACACTAAAATTTAATAAAAAATAATTAATTATAAAAATATTCTCTAAAATTATCAAACGATTGAATATTTTAAAGAGATTTGTTTATAATATTTTTAATTATAAAATAATATATTTATCATATAAGAGACAATTATGTCATTGTTTATTAGCACTATTAAATCGTTTGATAATTTTAAGAAATTTTTTTATAATTAATTATCTTTTCTAAGACTTTAATGTAATTCTCTTTAATTTTATAATTTTTACTTTTATTATTTTTTTCTTTTTAATTTTTTTAATTTTATTCTATCAACACTATTAATTTTTATAATTTTATTTTGTTAGTATTATTAGCCATTGTATAAAAATTAATTATGTCAACATAGCAAAATTAAATGATTTAATAAAGAGAAAAAAATACATATACCAAATTAAAAATTAAAAATATATGAACCAATAAAATAATTTTTCCTTTATTTTTTTCCTGAGTTAATAATATCAATTTAAAGAGAAAATAATATGACACATAAAGGTTAGGATTTACCAATGAAATATTTTTGGCTATCGTAAAATTAATGGGAACAAACTTGAACGGTGATCACATTCAAATTTAAAAACTTATATTATTTGGATCACATGCTTCATTTTACATTAGAGAAATTATAAAAGTGCTTTAAGTTGTTGCCATTGGACTTACTTGCTTGGGAAGTAATTAACTTTTTAGAGAAATAAATAACGAATAATTGGTTGCTCTTTGCGTCCCGTGATGCGCTGCGCAATAATTGACCGTTAGATTTGGTATAGATGTCGTGCCGTCACCGTCCATCTTCTCTTTCTTTCTTTTTCTCTCTCAACTTTCTATTCTTTCTCCTTTTACCACCAGTCACATTGATAGTATACGTTAGATTGCGGATGTTCGATGAGTTAGGATGAAGCTCAAGGATGAACCCTAGAAAAATCCGCATCAAAGATATATATTTTTATTATAAAATAAGAAAAAAAATAAAAAAAAATAACTAGACAGAGATTAAAATAGAAGACAATAGAATGTTCCTTATATACTTATATACTCACTTATATAAATATTTTGTACATTGTCACTATTTATAGGTTATAACTATTAAAGATTAAACATAAAGTTACAAAAAAATAATAAGAATATAATGACATTAACAACAAAAAACTCATATTAAGTAATTTATTGGGGGTGCTATAAATTTATGATATAAAAGGAAAAATGAATTTTAAGAAAAATCTCAAGATGTAGGAATCATATGGACATTTACATATGCAAGAAATATTTGTAACACTCCCATTTGATATCTATGACAGATATTATACCTCATTAGACCTTACTAAACAAAACCCATCAGGACAAAAATCTAGTAAAGGAAAAAAATACATAATATTTATTTAGATTACTTCATTAGAAACATTTTCAAGAAAACCCAGTGAAAAAAAACCTTAAAAAGGAAAAGAGTACATCATGTACTTATTTACAACCCTTGATAACATTGCCAAATTATATCTTTGAATCTGCGCATTCCAATACTATATACTAACTTCTCAAATGGTTTAGTTGGTAGTGTCTTAGTAAACAAATTGTAAGGTTGTCACATGATCAAATTTGCTGAACATATATATCACCATTCTGTGAGATATTTATTATATAACCTATTTATATATTAATTAGGATAATTAATAAATATTTCTGATTGTGACCCGTAGTCATTGGGTCTAATTCAAGGTGGGTTATTGACTCAGTTTATTTAAGGTTAATTTTCTGATGATGAAAATTAATAATTCAGTTTATTGTGAGATCTCTTTCTGAGTCTAGAGCGAAACCTAAATCCCAGCTCTCCTTTGAAGGTTTCTAACTGGTGACAGCAGAAAATAAGTTGCCGTCACTGTGCCTAATCACCAGCTGAAAGAACCTATAATTTATCTAACAGTATTCTCTTTCGACAGGTATCCTATTTAATTACAGTTTTTCTCAGATCAATCAAGCTAATGGCAAGAGGTAACTTTAAGTCTTCCGCTGTATCTCATATAAATTTTATATTTGAGTATGTTATAATCTGGATTGATTATATTGTTTTTGAGATATTTATTCTCTAACATATGGCATCATAATCAAGTTTGAGATCACTCTTACCTTGTTTATTGATCTTTTGTGTTCATAAGTAACAATATGAGATAGAATATGGGATATACAGATTACAATTTATTTTATTTTTTAACCCTCTGTGCATCACGGTGACGGCGAGAGAGAGCGAGAGACAGGCGTGAGAGATCGAGTGAGATTGACAAAGCACATCAGTCATCGGAAATAGGAACCCCAGAATCGCCGTGAGAAGCTAATTCCTGAAGGAATTATTGGAGGTAGCGATAAGGCGGCTGACCATCACTGAGAGCGAGTGACCGTCGCGAAACTCGCTGTGAGATCCCACCACATCTTGGCTCCCTATCGACATACTCAATGTGACAGGAGTGCTCACTGTTGTTTTCCCGTCATGTAGTCACAAAAATCATAAAAAATGGAGCCTTGGATCGCCGGAAAACCCCCTGAAAGTCCCGATGTCGCTATCGCCTGGGAGAAGCGTCACAACGACCATGGCATCGCTGCAGTCCCGGGTTACTAGGTGTTGAGTCGGGTTGACCTAACCCAACCCAGCACAGTGCTGAGGCTAAAACGGTGCGTTTCGGCCCTAGGTTGAAACACACCGTTTCAAGTATAACATGAGGCGTCCATTTATTTTAAGAAAAAAGAAATTGCAGTGTTTTGGAGGCTGAGATTATGGGCCACAGGAATTTTTTTCCCTTTTTCCTGCTGGGCCAATAGAACTGGGTTGTTTTTACAAAAAAAAATTGATTGTAGCATTTTGGGCCAACTACTTGTTGGTCTGTACAATATTTTTCTTTCAGATTGGGTCGCTGCTATTAGGCTTTTCTATTTTTTTTTTCCACAAAATGTTTTTGGGTTTTTTATTCTGTAAATTATTTTGGGCCCCATTTTTTAGACTTTTGTGTATGGGCCACTTGGTTTTATTTCTAAAAATTTTTTTTGGTCATTTAATTTGATTTTTCAGAATATTTTAATTACCATTTCATGTATTATAAATGTTTAAACTAATTTCTCTATTATTTTGATTTTTTAGGGAAAAAGGTAGTTACAAATTTTAATTTTTATGTTATTTAATTGCCTATTTTATTTTTAATTTCTCCCTAGGCAATTAAATTAACTATTTAATTTTTGTAAAAACCTTTTGAGTTAAAATTAATTTATTAGACATTTTTTGGGTGCATGAAATAGTGGGAGAGTTTAAATTAAATTATTTAGTCACTTTTGTTGATTAAATTAATTTATTAAATACTCTATTATGTTATGCATATTTGAATTTTCAATGCACGTTATTGATATTTGTGATTAGCATGTATTTTATGACGAATAGCCACATCATCCTTATTTATTTGTGTTGCATGCATTCATTAATCACACATAGATTTAAAATATCAATTATAATTAAATGTATATTTATGATTTATCTTTGCACACATGTAGATATCTCATAATTGTACATTTAATTAGGGTGGGATAGAATGACCTCGTTATTTTCTAATTAACCCACATGTATTAGGAAATTACGAATGCGTTCTAATTCTACCACTTGAGATAAATACATGACTATGCTAATGTCTTTGCCCATAGGTAGATATTGGTGATACGTATTTATATTACTTGCATGCTACATTTGAGCCAAGCATGCATTCATAGCACAGTGAATTGTGATTGCTTTAAATTATTACGGTGAGCTTATTTGTACGTTTGTTTGTTCTCAATATTGCAGATCCAATTGCTGCCCCCCAGGATTATGGCTGATGTGAGCAACAAAATAATATTAGATAGAAGCATTAACTATGCTGACTGAAGAGATGATGTTCTGATGCAGCTTAGTTTCTTGGACTTAGATTATGTGTTAAGGTTTGATAAACCTCCGAGACCTGATGATGCCTCCGATGACAGAGAGGCAAAGAAAAGGTATAACATGTGGGAACGGAGTAACCGCTTATTTTTTTTTCTTATACAACAAAGAATCACTAGGAGCATTAGGGGAGCAGGTCCTAAGTGTGACATAACCAAAGGGTACCTAGAAACTTTAGATAAGCAATTCAAGGCGATAGACAAGTAGATGAGTGATGCCATCATGTCAGAACTGTGCACTATGAGGCTTGTAGGTATTGGTGGTATGAGGCAACATATCATGAAGATGAGAGACCTGGCCTCTCAGCTGAAATCCTTTGAGATAGAACCTATAGAGCAATTCTTAGTGCAGTTGGCTCTAAACTCTCTTCCTGCTCAATATGAAGCTTTCAAGATCTCCTACAAGATATAGTTGTACCCCCATAAGTAAATAAATATCATGTCTAATATCTACCTTTATGTAGATATGATAAAAATTCTGCATCTGCATAACCATTCAATTGTGATATGGATTTATTAAAATAAAATAATCTCATATCAATTGTCCCTCGAAGGTATCGACATATATACTTAACTCCATTCCAATATCTTCTTATTAGGGAAGAACTAAATCTTGCCAATAAACTCGCAGCAAATGCAATATCAGGTCGTGTTAAATTAGCAATATATATTAGTGCCCCTATAGAACTAAGATATGGTACTTCTGAACTAAGAAGTTCTTTATTTTCCTCTTGAGGGTAAAAATGATATTTTTCTTTAACTAACGATCTCACAACCATTAGAGTATTTAATATATGCGCTTTATCAATATAAAATTACTTTAATATTTTTTTAATATAAGATGATTGATGAAGAAAAACTCAATTTGTTAAGTTTTCGATTTGTAAATTGAGATAATTTTTTTTTCAAAATCTTTCATTTCAAATTCTTTCATTAAACAATCAACTGCTTTTTTAAACTCTTTAGGAGTTTCAATTATATTCAAGTCATCTACATACACAATAATTAAAATAAATTCTGATGTATTCTTTTTTATAAAAATATATGGGATGATTGAGTTACTTTTATAGCCAGCTTTTAACAAATATTCACTTAGACGGTTATACCACATTCTTCCAGATTATTTTAATCCATATAAGAATTTATGCAAACGAATTTCATAATTTTCTTAAAAAATCTTACATGCTTCAGACAATTTAAATCTTTGAGAGATTTTTATATAAATTTCAGTATCTAAAGAACCATATAAGTATGCTATAACAATATCTATCAGATGCATATCAAGTCTTTCAAACACTGTCAGACTAATTAGATATCTTAAAGTAATTGTATCAACTACAGAATAATATATTTTTTTGTAATCAATGCTAGGTATTTGTAAAAAACTTGTGTCACAAGTAGTGCTTTATATCTAACAACCTCATTTTTCTCATTTTATTTTTGTACAAAAATCCATCTATACCAACTGGTTCAACACCGTTTGGTATCTGGACAATAGGTCCAAAAACTTTACATTTTGAAAGTGAATTCAATTCTGTTTGATTGTGTCTTTCCATTTTGGCTAATCATTTCTATATTTACATTCTTCAATCGACATAGGTTCCAGATCCTCACTTTGATTAGTTATTTCAACATTAATACTGTATGAAGAAATCGTCGGCAACTATATTTTTTCAGTTCTATCTTTTTCCCAAAGTGACATAATTTATCGAGATTTCTTCGTTATTTTCAGGTACCTAGACCTCTTCTAGGGTCTTTTGATTTGTTTTGTCCTGAGTCTCTCCTATAAGACTAGCCCCATCAACTTGACCATTTTGCTTGTTTACTCTTCTCTTTCTAAATTTTTTATTTTTAGAACCGATTGGTCTACTAAGTTTTAAGTGTGGTTTAATTTTATTTGTACTTGCTACTTATTCTACTAGGACATCAATTCTAATTGTGATATTTTTAGCTGGAATATGAGATTTGATAATTCTCTTAGAGTAAGTAAATGTATTTGGCAGTTGATTGCAATGTTACAAATGAATTATTTTTTGAACATCAAACTCATATTGCTACTTGTCCTACTTTCCATGTGATTTTTTTATCCAGTTGCTTATTATCTCCCCCTAATGTTGAAAAATTTGTCTAATCAAAATAACAATCCTCGAAATATACTGTAAATAAGTCTCTTGTTAATTGTTTTAAATATTTATTATAGAAGGAGATTCATGACTAATATATATTCCTAATCTTCTCTGAGGTCCTATCTTTGTGCGTTGTGGTGGAGCAATTTGGATAAATGCTGCACATCTAAAAATTCTAATATGAGAAATATTTGACTCCTGATCAAAAGTCAACTGTAATAGGAAGAATTTATGATAACTAGTTAGCCTGATGCATATAATTACTGCTACATGTAAAATTGCATGTCCCCAAGCTAAAATGAGAAGTTTTGTTCTCATAAGCATTGATCTAACAATTAATTGGAGGCGTTTAATTAATGATTCTGCTAAACTATTTTGAATGTGAACATGAGCAATAAATTTCTCTACTGTTATTCCAGTTGCCATGCAATAATTATTAAACATTTGAGATAAAAACTCACTCGTATTATCAAGATAAATTGTATGTTCTAAAAATTGTGCTCTTAATCGAATTATTTAAACAAGTAATCTAGCAAATGCTAAATTATGTGTAGATAATAAACATACATATGACCATATTATAGATACATCTATTAAAACTATAAAATATCTAAATGATCCACATGAAAAATGAATAGGTCTTCATATATCCCTTTAGATACGTTCTAGAAATATAGGGGATTCTACCTAACTTTTATTAATGAAAGTCTTATAATTAGTTTACTTTGAAAATAATAACACATGAAAAATCTTTAAATTGAAGAATCTCCTAACTCTTTAATGGATATCCATATGAATTTTTAATAATTCTTCGCATCATAGTTAATCCGGGATGGCCTAAACGGTCATGTTAAATAATGAATGTATTTTTATCAGTAAACTTCTAGTTTACTATAGAATTTGTTTCAATTATACTAATATCTATATTATACAAAGTAATATAATGCATATACTTTTTTAAGAACACTTTTTTCTCCATGTGTAACCATTGTCATATGTACATATTTAATATTTTTCTCATCTATAGTCTCAATATGATACTCATTTCGGTGGATATCTTTAAAATTTAACAAATTTCTTTAAGACTTAGAGCAATATAAAGCATCATTAATAACAAAATTTATCCCTTTGGATAATATTATCATTGCTCTTCCATAGCTTTCAGTTAATTTTGTATTACCCGCTATAGTATTGATGCCTGCACCATGCATTTTCAAATAAAAAAAATATGTTTTGTCTTTGAATATGGTATGTATTGTATCACTATCTATGAGACATATATCTTCATTCTTGTACCCAATAAAAGAGAGAAGAACACCCATCTTCTTCATCAAAAGAAAATAAATCTATTAAAATATATTATTACTAATAATGCTCTTAAAATAAGAAAATAAAAAAGTACATAAATAATGCATAAAGTATAAACTAAATTAGGATAAAATATAAATAAAACATAAACTATATTAGTATTATTCTTTTTCTGCTAAATTTATTTGTCTAATCATGATTCTCAAAAAAATCAGTCACTTTTAAGTGTGACATAGCATCAAGGCCATCATCTAACTAATTGATATCATCATTCTTGTATGCAAAATTTATTTCAACATCATCATCTTAGAAAATCATATTTGCTTCCATATTCTTTGAATTCTTTTTTATGGATGTTTGATAAAACTTTACTAGATGTTTAGGTATGTGATTAGTGCCCATTTATCCCACACATATAGCATATTTTTCATAGTTTTTGAGGGATCACCCTTATCTTTTTTCTATCATTCATTATATTTCTTCTTTTGGTGGGTATTCGTATTATAATTACTTCCACTACCATGATGATGATAATTGTCATGTCCCCTACCACGGCCACAACCATAGCCATGACCATGATCATAGGTATAAAAATTAGTACATTCAATTACATTCACTTCAAGGAATGAAATTAATCCAGTGGGACAGATCTTACAATTTTTCATTAACAGCTCATTATTTTATTCAGCCACAAAAAGACATGAGATTAGTTCATAATACTTTTTAAAACATTTTTTACAATACTGCTGCTATAGAAGCACATTTAAAGCATGAAAGGTTAAAAAAGTTTTTTCTAATAAGTCCTTATCTATTATTTTCTCATCACACAATTTCAATTGAAAACTTATTTTAAAAATATCTGAATTATAGTCAGATACATATTTAAAATTTTGTAATCTCAAATGCAACCATTTATAGCGAGTCCTTCATGTAAAATCTTTCGGTGATTATATTGTTCTTTTAAATTATTTCACAATTCTAACGGATCTTTTACATTTAGGTATTCAGCTTTTAACCCTTCATGTAAATGGTGATGAAGAAAAATCATGGCGTTAGTCTTGTCTTGACTACTTGCTTCATTTCTAAGTAAAATATTATTTCCTAAATCTTTGGCATCTAGGTGAATTTTAGCGTTTAAAATCTAAAATAGATAATTTTTTCCTGAGATATCAAGAGTGCTAATTTTGTAAGATTAGCTATAGATCAAACTAAAATAATAACAATAATTATAATTATGATAAAATTAATTACAAAAAAAAAATATAATGATAAAAACATAAATCAAAATATATGTTTGATTCTCTTGCATTGATGATTTAAGAATCCTTCTCTTCTCTGTTGTAAGTTGTAACTACCAAAGGGGATACGAGTAGACAATCATTATCGGATGCTATGAGCTATGTTATTACCTTCTTTATCCATACCACAAATTGCATTGAAAAAAAATAATCTAAATTATAAAAATTATTCTTAAATTTCACATTACGTATTCTTAGCTTTTTTCTCATAAATATATCTTTATACAGTAGAAATTGAAATGTTGAATTTTGAATTTTGATGTATAAAGGGAAAATTACTCAATGTAAGATAATTTATGGTTAAAGGTGCATCTGATACTCTAAACTAATTTTGAAGGAGCAATTAGCACTTTAAAATATTTAAAAGTATTATTAACACATTGAACTAATTTTAAAAGTACAACCAATATTATAAAATATTTAAATTGTAATATATGTCATGTAAATTTTTTATTTTAACACATTATTATTTAAAATAGCATGTGTCTTATTGTTTAAAAAGAGTACTTAATAAACCCTAAAATTTACATTATATACAATTCATACGTAAAAATTAAAAAATTTTATAGTTTATTTAGTACAATTTATTAAAACAATATTACATATATAATATTTTAAATAATAATGTATCAAAATAAAAAATTTATATATAATGTGTTAAACAAAAGTTTATATTTTTATTAGAAAAGAAAAAAAATTTATAATAATTTAAATATTTTATAATATTAATTACACCTCTAAAATTAGTTATTAATTTGAGATACTAATTACATATTTTAAATACTTTAAAATATTAATTGTACTTATAAAATTAATTTAAAATGCTATTATACCTTTACCCATAATTTACTACTTAAGTCATACGAAATCTCTAAATTATTATTAAATCTCAATAAACGTATAAATAAGAGATTTCAATTGTAAAAAAAATATTATCCTTACTTTCATTGACAAGAGATATTTTTTAAATATCAAATGACACCTTTGCCAAATAGAAAACTCTTTCTTGACTTGTAAGTTCCAATTGACAATAAGAATTGTCAACAAACAGTCAAATATCCTTCCACTTATCAAATATTTCACTTTAAATTATCAACAAATTGTCAATGAAAGTGAGAGTAAAGATTTCTTACAATTTTGAGTAATAAATTGTCACACGTGAACTTGAGAATGATTTTCCTTATTTAAAAAATTATTTTTTAAAAATATAGACGTTGATCATAAAAATCAGTAATTTAATAATACTTTTATTTTTGAAAATAATCAACACTTAGTTTTATATATTTGAATTTTAAATATATTTAAAGTTTTATATATTTGAATTTGAAATATATTTTTACAGGAAAAAAAGAAAGAAAGCGAGTGCAAGGGCACATCATTTTCAAATCAGCTGGCAATAACTGGTAAATAAAATCGATGTCACATCAAGACAAGGACTTGGAACTGTTAATATAAATATCCGAACTGAACAAAAAAAAAACGATCAAATTGCCGTTTAAGCACCAAATGAGCCCCTAATGATAAGTACACCGAATGAAAAATATCAAAACAACAAAATGAATTATAGATCAACCCAGAAAAAAGTAGGTAAACTGCGTATTCAAGAGTCAGGTTAAAACCAAGTATCAAACAAATAGACTAAAGGCAAACTGCAATTAAGTGCCAGCAAGTCATACCCCTCCACACTCTGTACATGAAACAACACTGCACAAAGTAGAGGGAGATCTCTGATTACATACACTCTTTCGTACTTGCCACGATGGACATATATCCACCACGCAACGGAATTCTTTATTCAAATCTGAACTTCGAGAAGAAAAACAATAAAATGAGCCATTTACCGCTCACACACACTAAATGCCACCAGCAAACCCGTGTAGTCGATCATGCGAGAGAGCACCAAGGTCATTATCATATACCAATATCCAACTGTGACTCCCAAGACACCCAGTTTGTTCCTACCGGCCTTTGCTATATAGTCTGAAGCTTCGCGGCCGGATAAAGGGTTCGCACTATGTATCATGGGCAGACAAATGATGGTAACAACAATTCTGATAGGGGAATCTTGGTCATTTCACCAGAGAAGTGAACAAACCATTGTCATACCAGTAATCCCTGGAGATACAGGCCGCTCCAAATGACAGGGATAATCCTTTATTAACACCTATTCATTCAACCAGACAAGGCATTTACTCTTAAGAATATTGAACTGTAAAGATGTTAGAATGTTATCCTTCCTCCGGGCGGGAGAGCTCAGCCAAATCTACATAATTTTTAAGAGCACAATTGAATAAGCAGGGGATAGATTCACAACTAAACACTAAGCATCCATTCAGGGATTCAGATGTAGAAGCAACAACAGTTGCTAACACATTCCCTTGTTTGGGAAGCTGGTAGCAGCTACCAGGCTTGAACAGCATAAACAACACACAACTGGAAAACAGAGGATCGAGTGTAAATGTAACTCAGCAATTTTCAAGTTGTATAATTTGGGTTAAGCAAAATCACAAAGTTCAAGAATGAATCAGTACTCACCTTTCTTAGTAACAAGTGCCCGCAACAAGTCCAGTCCAAATAAACTCCAACAATATTCAATGACATAGCAGCAGAGGAGGAGTTCTAATGGATAAGCAACCAGTAGCACATTGACCATACCTACAAGGAACATGCTTCTGTTAGAAATCTTAAAGACAGGATTTAAGCCATGTCCTAAGCAAGCAGCAATTTTTTTGTAATTGATGCATACCATTCATATTCCAATACTGACATCACACAAAGTAATGACCTGTCCAGGTCGACTGTCCATGAAATTGCTCGGGCAGTGAAGTAAACTGTTGATTTCCAGCAGTGAACTGTTGCTGTGGCTGCAGCTGCAGCTGCTGACTATGATGAATTTTTGAGAGTTCGGGAGTGTGATAATCTTGCCAACCATTTTGGTTCTCCCTATGAGGCGGCATGGGTGGAACATGTTTTCCAGGGAAGGGAAAGCTGACTGTCCCCCCCAAGCTGTTATTGTTAATGACCTGCTGGGAATTTGAATGGGTAAGAGGTCCATTATAGCCCAAGCCTTTGGTTGATGAAGGCAATTGATATCCATCCAACCAACTGTAATTATCCATCATTGGATTCCCACTGACTGAATCTGAAATATTACTTTTATTAGCTTGATTAGAAGGAAGAGCACTAAAACCGGGGGGTGGTCCAAGGTGCCTAACAGGCCGACTGACAGCTTTACTTACACCAGCTGTTGATGTATTCACAGCCACATTATCAATCGAAATTCCAGAAGTAGCAAAAGCATCAACTTTGGTTGGTCTCACAGATTCTGGAGCTTTTGAGAGACCATGAAACAAAGCAGTAGTACCAGCACTAACAGATTGCTGTTGGGTGGGAACAAGAAATGCTCCGTGAGTGGATATGCGTGCAGCTTCCTGAAGAGCAGGTTTCATCACGTCACCATTCTCCAAGGTGAGACCTTTAAAACTGTTAGCCAGAGAAATTTCCTCTAACCACCTTGAAGAATGTGGCTGAACTGTTTGTAGTTGTTGGGGCAACATACCACTGACAGAGACAGGCATGTTCAAATTTGTATCAAAAACATTTTGATGGTTTAGATTATTTAAGGGGTTTAAATTAGCGTTTGCATGAAAATTTTTATCCCCACCAGAAGCTTTCTGAACAGGTTCCGAGCCTTCAGGAGCTGTCCATGTTGAAATAACCACCTCAGCTGGTTTCTCAGATACTACAGGCTTAAAAACTATAACTTCATCATCCTCATCTCCCTCCACATACTGATGTAGCTTGGGCAGTACAATTCCTGCCTTTGTTTTGCCTGCTGGATTTTCTGGCACCAGCTCCTCTGCATCAGGCATCCCTGAATATGTGGCAGTAACCAAATCATCAACTGTTTGAGGCTCCACACCAATTACAAATTTCTTCCCCTTCAAGTCAAAATAAATCACATTCTGATTAACCCTGACAACATTTGCTAAAGCCTTTCCAGCAGATACAATCCTTTTGACCCGAGCTTTTCTTTCCTTCTCACTCTCACTCCCAACAAAATGCTTCCTTGAAAAATTCAGGATGGTTTGTGCGGGATAAAGAGGAAGGAATCCCCTTAACTCAAAATCCTCCCACAAAGCACGCTGGTTTTCAGTTTCTCCTTCTTCATACCTGCTCATGTTATTAAAGCAAGTATTTTCTTCATCATCCTCAATAGATATTGGCCCAACTGAAAGTAGCTTGTTGAAGAAGGATATACAATGGTTCCAAAATTTTGATCTTGCCATTGTTTGATTCTCATCTGCATCACTACCGGCAGCAAAATCTGGATAACTGGCCAACCATTCCACAAAAACCAAGATGCCTGGTAAAAGATAACTTGAGGAAGGTTCACAAAGCTGTATACATCTTTCTAAAATGTATCCCATCAGCTCAAAAGCTGCAGTAAATGCATTCTGAAGTAAGACAGCACGCTGTACTATTTCAGCATAAGTTTGACCTTCAGATTCTCCATTCACATTATGGACTGTAAAAATAAGAATGGACACAATTCTGACAATTGTAAGTTCATTTTCAAGAGTGTCATTGCCAAAATTCAGCTCATCATTTTGTCCTCCAGACAGAAGCTCCCGCAGGCCAGCACTAACCAGAGACAGAACTTCAGTGAAGGTCTCCAGGCTATCAACATGGGAAAAGAAACAAAGGAATAAAATAAGTGAACCGATAGATGTTATTTAGTATCATGCAAATGGAAACATGTGCAAAGAATAAAAAAAGACAGGGAATAATTACCTTGTACGTGTGAACAAGATTCCATTTAGACGAACAAATCTAGTGCAGAAGTTTTTGTATCTCTCATGTATATTAGATGCTCCATCTGTTCTGGGACTAGCTTCTACGCCACTATTCCTTACTGCCAGTTTTGTTTCCACTTTTCCTCTTCCTTTTCCAGTTAACCTTCCAGAAGATTCCTTCACTGCACGAGCTTTGACATCAACAGGAAGCTGAGAGTAGCTTTGACGATTCTATTAAAAGAATATCCAGTTAGAATAACACAGGACAATTACTTAAAGGATCCCCTACTATAAATCAAGACAATAGAACAAAAAGGAAAAAGGTCAAGACCACACCACCAGAATAAAGACAAAGAAAATCAAGGATGGTTCATTATGCTCCTTCCCCAACACTCAAGACATAAACATACTTTTAGACCACCAGAAATTTGCAACTTTCTATTTTGTAATGGCGGTAGGTTGCAGTATCAAACAGTGAGAGGTTCAAATGGCTGAATTTTAATATCATAATAATACTTCAGTATTCAAACCATCATCAATATATAAAGAACATCAAGAATTAAATAATACAACAAAAACTAAGAATGGATGAAAATTCTCAGGATATGAGATATTTTCATGATAAAAGGATCTGTTACAAAATCAACACCACATTTAAAATACCTTCTCAAATGCAACAATCAAATTCTCTCTGGCAGTTGTAAATGGACTCTCCACAGCCAGACTCCGGAAATACCGATAAATAGTCACTAGCTCATCCCCAGAATATGAAGCCAATAGAGCAAGCTGAACAGAACAAATTTATCAAACTGGAGTATAATAACCATGATAGCCAATTCAGAAAAAGTATAAGCAGCAAAATAAATCAGAATAGACAAGGAAATTGCAAAACCTGATGATGGGGATTCCCGCTTGATGGACAAAGAGAGGCAGCTTGAGAGTAGTAACTAGAAGCTGCTGCAAACTCACGACTTACAGAGTCACCTTCACCATAAAGTCCTTTGTAGCGAGCAAGGTCACCCAAATATATCAGACAACGGTGACAAGATACTAAACCTTTCTTCATTTCCGCAGATTTCTTCCCATCCTTTTCCATGACAATTCGATTGTCTGACTCCTCAAAGTGACCAAGTGGAAGACCATACTTTGCTCTTATTTTCATAATAAGATCATGGTAAAATCCAGTTGCTTCTGAAAGGAAGGTCTTAAACTGCAGCCTTATTTTAGTTATCCTATCAGGTCGTGCAGGGGCCTTGATACCCTGCGTGGAATTTGAGCTTGTGGAAGAAAGAGTAACACTTAAGTATGCCCTCAACTCCTCAATCCGCTTGTAATGCAACTGCCACAAGGCATACTCAATATTGTGCTGCTCAGCAAAGGCATGGTCCTCAAGAATTATAGCTTCATAGTTTTCACGCATTTGTTGCCAGGCATTTGGATCTGATGGGACCCGTGCCTGAGTTGATCTCCGGCGCTTGTTCTCCAATTCAAGGTTCTGGGTTATTAATAAATCAATACATTACACAAATTACCTTCAGGATTCATCCCTCAAAAATAGCTTTCTCATGCATTGATTTGAGGGAATAAGAAGATAACCATTGCAGAAATAAAAATAAGGCTTCCACAATTTTAATAATTTAAGATGACAAGCTATTTTGTTAGTTGCTACATTTGTTGCGTAAGGCTAAACAATATAAGTCACATAGTTCATAAATAATGTGAATTTTAAAACAAAGAAGCTCATACTTTTGAGTAGGTTTTTAAAATCATTAGTTTGGTTAATCAATCCCACACTCTTACACAAGGGTGCAATGATATATTTTCAGATGATTTATTTTGGTAAATAATCCAACATATTCAACAAAGACGCAAGAACAATAGAGCACCAAAAATAAAAATCCAAAATATTCAAGACATTTAAATACGCGTTATACAAACATGTGGGTGCAAGTGTTGCCAACGAGACCCATTATGGCACTGGCTAATGAAGGTTGGTAATGGTAAAGGTCACAAAGTACTAAATTATACAACAGTCTTAATAGCAAATAGTTCTCACAGGAGTTTACTGAGAACAAGATATAGTCTTGGTCTTTATGAATATGCCTTTCACAAATAACATGGACTTCAATTAAGCAAGACAAATTCTTTAAAATAACAATTCCAAGAAAGCAAGTAAGTAACAGTGATCAAATTTCCTAATACGTTTTGCTTAGCAAAAATGTGAGATTTAGACAGATAATTATGTGATTGGTTATCTTGTAAATTTACCACTAAGTAATGACCAAGAAGAAATGCAAAATACCTTCTCATAACGGCGTTGTGCACTCTCCCATGATGAAGGAGCAGACATTTTATCCATCTGTACAATCATCATCCATTATATTTTGTTGACCGAACTCAAGCTACAGTAAATATAAAAATAAAAAATTAGACAAAATCTCAGCTATAATATGAGTTACAATCTAATTAAATGAAAACAAACAGCATTTCTCCTGTGCATTAACATTATCTTCAAATAATGAAAGTTAGAGATATTTTTGCCTATCTTTCTACTAGCTATACTTAGACAAATATCAATTGAATAATACTAATGGTTCCAATGTTTTAGCAGATTAGTAGACGGAGGTAGATACACAGACTCTAGGCCAGTACTAAAGCTGTAAAAAGGGAATAGAATTGACTTTTGAAAAACTAATAAATATATTATTTTAATTTAATTTGAAATAAATATAGACACTGATTTTTCCCCTCAATGCTGCAAATAATATAGCCTTTCCTACCCATGTCAATACTATTAATGCGTATTGTGACCAAGCACAAATTTGGTAACACCAATCAATACCCTCTGAAAGTGAAATTCATAAGTTTTGCTTTTAAATTGATGTCATACTTATAGATCGATGTGCTCCTTGTGACAATTATTAGTCCAAAGCACCAAGAGAGGGGTGGGGAGGAGAATAAATAAGCATGCCGTTCAACCCTCAGTTCTTCATCTTGATATAAACAAACCAGGCTCAAAGTTAACCATACGGCTTTTGTACCAACATGGCTGTAACTAGACTGTCAACAGACGTCCAGGGTGAGAAATTCTACTGTACATAGCATAAAAAGATCTAAATTTGATCAATGACTATTCATGTGATCATGTCAGAGGTGGGCCCCAATAAAAGTCAGCTGACCAGTCCGCATGACTATTTCAGGTTCTCAATGGTTTAGTCTACCAAATTGGGTAGACTAAGAACACAAAAATTTTATTAACCAATGCATCAAAAATTCAAAACGGATCTTCCGTCCATCCCCATACACATTCAGCCATCATCTGCTTAAATCTGTACACCCGAGATCAGATTAATGAAAAATAAGAACAAAGGAAAGGAACAGGACATTTTTAATGATTATCGGGAACTCCATAAAAACTATGGTCTCCAGCATATATAACTAAATTTGCAGCTTAGGTTGAACACAAATCGTTCTGCGATAGTAATTTCCAAGGAAAACCCTTCATTAAGCCCTCAGTCGCAGAAAATTTTGATAATTATACGCATTAAAAGGGTAAACATTAAAAAATACCGTTCGGGTGGGAACGTATAAACACCAGATCCACGAATCCACCCATAATATCATATAGCTAAACCATTCAACTACAAAATTCCCCAGAAGAAGACGAATGCATACAAAAACAAGAACTGAAGTTTTCCAACAGAAAAGTGCGACCAAAAACTGACCTTTTCAATCGAATCCACGAAGACGCCCGGATCAAAGCATAGAATTGATTTCTGATAAGAGACAAATAAGAGGGAACGCCCTCGCTAGGGTTTCGTCGTGTGAAACCGGAGGAGAGGAAGAGGGGGAGAGGGAGGGGGGAGAACAGAGGAGGAGAGAGAGAGAGAGGCGGGGCGTTATGGTTTCGGGTCCACTAGATGAGGTATGAAAATCTATGTTTTTCCGTCTCGCTTACCGGGTTTCTTGGAGGCGGCGAAGTCGAACAATAAACGACCTCGTTTAGACGATGACCTTGAGCTTGCTCATTTGAATTGACCCTTGACCTTACATTCATCTGCCAAAGGGCCAAATTATACCAACGAAGGTTACTTGTGAAGCCCAATTTTTATGAAAAAATAAAAGATAAAAAAAAAGCAAGAAGACAAAAATCAACTTTTTTCTTAAAAAAATAATTCATTATTTATAATATCATAAATTTAAATTTTACTGTTAACATAAAAATTTTATTAATAGATAATTTATAAATATTTTATAAGTCTAAAGGAAAAAAAACTTAGCAATAAAATAAAATAAATAAATAAAGTGGAGTAGGCATTTAGGAAAATCTTTAAAAAAGATTTTAGAATTTGATAAATTCTAAATTAAGACTCTAGATATTATAAATTTTAGAAAGATTTTAAGATTTAAATTGAGATTTTAAAATTTAAAATTAAATAACTAAAATTCTCATTAACATCAAATATATTTAATTTTTTTTAATAAACTAACAGGTATTTTTAGTCATTTAACTATAAACTTTGGCATTCTAATTTGAGTCCTAATATTTTTTTAGATATTTTTAATATTTAAAGTATCAATTTCTGATTTATCAATTTTTTGCTGTGTTTATCGAGATTTTTCCCTTTGACATTTTAGAAGGCATGCTCACGACTTAAAAAATTAAAATATTATAAGAAACTCATTATGTTAAAATCCAACTTGTCAAATAGTTAGTCTAGTGAGCTAGTAAATCAATTTCTTAGCTTTTGATCCCTCCACCCTTTTAAACTTGGCATTCCTTTTCGAATAATTGCTTTCACAATCATAAAGGAATTTAAGAATGTTTGGCATTTTCCAGTCAATTCCACAACTCGAATTAGCAATTTTGTCGGCGTTTAGTGTTAAAGTCTGTAATTCATGCTCAAGCTTAGAAATAGAAGGTGATAAATTGCCAATTTAGTCCCTACTCCCAAATTAAAGAGAATAATTACCTATCAATTTACAATAATTACCTCTTGCATATTGAACTTTTCTTTGCAAGTTCTCTTCTGTTAGTTTGACCCCAGTATTTATAAATCCTTACCAAACATGATTTTAGTTCCCTTTTACAGTATAGGCTAATTCTAAATTGTTACCCATGTGCTTATTAATTATTATGGCTTCTCCTCTTCTCCACTTCTAAAGATGTTTATGAAATTAATTACCCTTTGTACTTTAAATATAAGAGTTAAAAAATTTACTTTAATTTTAAATATAAAATTTCAATTCATTTTATCTTATAAATTTATATTTTTTTTAAAATATTCATATATAATTATATATACATTAATAACTTTATATCACTAGATAGTTTTAATGCGTGTGATAAAAAATAATATTTTAAAAAAATAAATATATAATTATTATAAATTAATAATTTAATTAATTTTATTAATCTATTTAAATTAGTTAAGTATATATTATATTAAAAATAGAAGGAATAGTAATTATCATTAAATTGAACTAATTATTTTAATAAATATTTAGCTAATATGATCATATTTCTAAACAATAAATATTAATTATTATCAATTATAAATTAAAATCAAATCCAAATTATTTGAATGAGAGTAATTTTTCCTCAGGAACGTACATTTAAAAATATTTTAAATTCTATTTTAAAGATAGAAATTGAGATAGTATTTAAAAAATTCCTAACAGTTCGTCTAAAAACTCAAATTATTAGGATTAGATTGTTATCTGAGCTTTTCTACTCAAATTCATAAATTATCGTCTCTATATGGATTGGAATTAATAATATTGGATATTGGTCATTGTCTAAAAAAAAATTGGAATAAAAAAAGACTGTTGTGTATAATATTTTTGGGCACCGGCACGTCGTTTCCTTTCGTTTATAAGGGTGTGTTTAGATTAGCTTTTGGAGAATAGATTTTGGAGAATAGATTTTGGAGAGAATAGATTCTGGAGAATAGATTTTGGGAAGAATAGATTATGGGAAGAATAGATTTTAAAAATGAAGATGTTTGGATAATTAATAGCAGAATCACTTTTTTATATTGGTAAATTACTAAAAAAGACATAAATTAAATATAATAATTACATAATAAATTTTATTTACAATTTTTTCATATAATAATTAAAAATTTTTATGTACGGATATATTATTATCACTTCCACAGTGCCCAAAAGCTGAAAAATAGGGATTATGTAAAACCATGGTTTTGTGAGCATGAAACCATGGATTGTAATGAAAAGTGATTTTTCAGATTTTATGGGTGTTTGGTAAAAAAATGACAAAACTATGGTTTAAGAGAAAATCTATTCTCTAACCCACATGCCAAATACACACTAAGTAAGTGTGTGTTTGAGACCATAATTTAAAAAAAAAAATTAATTAAAATTTTTATTTAAATTTTTTTAATTAAATAATCATATTTATTTAGAAGTGATTTTTATCAAAAATATTATTTAAAATTATAATTTTAAATAAATTATTGAAATTAATTTTTAAAATAATAAAAAAATTTATAGATTATCTAATTACTATCTTACCTCTACTTTTTTTTATATCCTTTCTACTCTCTCATCTCTATTCTCTACTTTATCTTCTCTTTTCTCTATCCTCTTTTTTTTCTCATCTCTCATACTCGTAATCAAATCATACAATTTTTAGTAATTTATTAATATAAAAAATAATTCTTCTAATAATTATTTAAATATCTTTATTTTTAAAATATATTTTTCCTAAAATATATTTTTTAAAATTTATTTATACAATCTCTTTTCTAAAAACTAATTAAATAAGCCTAAGAAAAGTTATAAAATCTCTCGTTCTTCTATTGGCTGAACTACATCAGATATAATGTCATTTTTATTTTTTAAAATCAACATAAATAACGAACGAACGAACGACTAAACGAACGAACGGTGAAATTTACACAAGCTCGGCCCGCGACCCCCTTCTCCTCTCTCACATAGCTATTACCGTTTGCGAATCTAAACCCCAGCTTTCTCATCTTTACTAGGACCCTTCCGGCGACGATCTGCACTGTAGTTCGGTGACTCTGCAGAAACAGGTGAGCTCTCGCTCTATCGCTTTCTTTTTTGCGTGTGCTTTTTTGCTTAATCGTGTGAATCTTTCTCTATGTGAATCTTAATCGTGTGCTTTTTTGCGTGTGTTTGGATCTTATTCCTTTTGGTAAAGGAACTAAGATTTAAGATCCAAACGGTATAGTTACCTTCACTTTGGTTTTAACTCTTCATTACTGGTTTCAGTTGCTGGTAATTGTTATCAGGGCACTTTCTCCCATGGGATATATTGTTCAACTGTTTTTTGGTCATTTCATTTTGTAAGATTTGTTTGTTCCATTTAGAAAGTAGTGTAGAAAACTCTTTGAGAACATTATATATGACGTGCAGTAGTTTGAATTAGTTTGGTAGATCTATTGTTTTGTGCTGTATTAATTTACAAGAATCAATTCATTGAAGGAGAAGCATTTTATTCTTTTGTTATGTGTTTCAGTGAAGGAGAAGCATTTTAACACCTGAATCATTGGCAAAATGGTTACCTTTGAGATGAATGATCGAAAGAGTAAGTGGAATTTCATTTTTTTTGTCAATGTTACGTGAATATGATATCTTGAGTTGTCTTGGGACTTATGGCCAGAGTTTGCTACAGTTTATCATTTACATATTACTTGGGTGAAGTATAATTGGATTTTGAATTATGTGGGCAAAGTTATCAATGTCTTTACCTAAATCTTCCGGTCTTAGGGTGCCTGTATTCCCAAATAACTGGAAATAGCTATCCTATGCAATTCTTAATATTCTAGCATTATACTTATTTCTTACTTGCACACGCACATACACACACACACACACACACACTTATATTAATTGGTATTCTGTTGGAGATTGGATCTTATGATCTCAATATCTTTCAAGTTAATTTAATACCCCGACCTTCACAAGTTTGTGTGTGATGATATTCAATGGGCCTTTTCTTATCTTTTTCTCTACATATTTCTTGGATTTCTTGCTGGGCTGACACTTACCACTAGGATTGGAAATGACTATGCATGAGCCCTAATTAAAAAAATATTTTTGCCATTGATGCTTTAGTTTAAAAAATGTTTTTACCTAATGCTGTCTCCTATTTTCAACACGATCATAGTTACTAGACTTGGTTTATGCCATTTGAGTTGTGCAAGGGTACAGTTTACGGCCCCTTAGACCTCAGCTTAAATAAAAGCTCTGGAAAATAAGAGGAAAAGAAGAGGATATAATTTCTGAACTAACTCTTGTACGAATAAATTGACTAAAGCAGATATCTCGGTTATTTTAATTACTTGATGATAATTATTTACTTCTGTAGACAATAATAACAAATGTGACGGGTTTCAGGCCAGCAATTTCAGAAATAGATTCTGAGATGGTATTCCAATATAAACAACTTCTAGTCAGCCTAGGCCCATTACAATGCAATTGTGCAATAATGGATTTAGTAAATGCTCAAATAATATGATTGAAATTCATGATTTAGAAGTTACTGCGATAAGGAATCTAACTGCTAACATGCCCATGATATAAATGCTCATTGTGTATGTGTAGTTATTTCAGGGCTTCATATCAATTTTCTACAAGTTCGTGGAGGCAGAAAACTTTTCAGATTTATTTGCCTTATAATGATTGAAGGATAACTTTGACTTATTTTTGAAACATACACTGGTGTCCATGTTTTTTGTGTTTTTTGTTTTCCTGGTGGAAGAATATATTATCTGTACATTAGTTATTTTTCTACTTGTGTGGTTGGAATTTAGTTACATCAGTTTCACATGTAAAATTTTTACAGTCCTAACATTTATGTTATTTGATGTATGAAATTGGCACATGCAACAGAGATTGGATTAGGATTAACTGGCTTTGGTGTATTGTTTTCATTCCTTGGGGTTATCTTCTTCTTTGACAAGGGACTACTAGCCATGGGAAATGTAAGTTTCCTGATAATGCAAGTTTCTTGTTTATGTTGATTGTTTTTGTTTTGTTTTGTTTAGGGGCACCTTTTCTAAAGCTTTGTTATTTTTTGTGCCACTCAAATCAGATCCTCTTTGTTTCTGGTGTGTCCTTGACTATTGGACTAAAATCGACTTTACAATTCTTCATGAAACGGAGTAACTTCAAGGTACCTTTCCGTTGTATTTGCTTTTCTTTCCCTTGATGTTTCTTGCCCTCTTCATCGAAATTATTTTATCCCATCCTATAATTTTTCTTTTGCTGGTTTTGTAGGGAACAATTTCATTTGGTACTGGATTCTTTATTCTCTTATTAGGATGGCCTATTCTGGGCATGATTCTGGAGGCTTATGGGTTTATTGTACTCTTCAGGTTTACTGGAATTTGAAAGAAACTTCATGCTGTAATGATTTTATTACTTCATTCACATGCTTGAAGCTAATAATTGATTATGCTTTGCAGTGGTTTCTGGCCTACATTAGCTGTCTTCTTGCAAAAGATTCCCATTCTCGGCTGGTTGTTTCAACAACCATTTGTTAGATCGGTATGGCTTTACCTATCATTTTTAAGCCTTCATATAAGTATTTTGTCATGGCACTGTATTCATCCCTGTTATACTGCTAGCCAGTATGTGCGTTTGACAATCGTGGCTTATGGAAGTCAGAGAGAAACACATAGTTGCTATTGATCAGGGTATCTCAAATTTCTTTCAAAGTAATGACCTGGAGCACAAATTTGAAAAACAAGTTGACCTTAAGTGACAAGGTATAGTATCACAATATTGGTGGGGAGTCTCAAGTTTGCCATCACTTCCGTCATAAGAATTCAATTAAGAGAAACTCTGTTTGGTCTTCTGTCAACACCAAAGCAGATTAGTTTGTCCAGTTTAATTAGGTGTTCTCCACTGTGCTAACTCTTTATGGTGTATTGTGTAAACTACCAAAAATGCAATGTTTCTCCTGCAACTCCAGCCCACTAATTGTCAACAGACTTTTTTTGTTGCCTTCATTATCGAAACAATGGGTATTACAGTGCTTATGAGTCAGTGAATCATAGGGAGTGAGATAATATGGATGTAGGATATATCTTGGAAACTTCCTTCTATTGCTAAGCTGAAGTTCCTCACGACACGGGACGCTAAATATGTTTTCCTATTTTACTAAGCCTACAAATTTGCTTTGATTGCCATTATGTGGTGCAGAATGTTATACCGTTTTTTGTCTTGATGGTGGAAAAAAAGAAGAAAACTATGATGTTAATTATTGTCAGAACTTTAACTGTTTAATGATATGTTAATGTGAAAGCTTTGCCACAATATGTTATCAAGTTGAAACCTTTGGATTTGTGTACATAATTTTTGAATTGTTCTAACGGAGGTTGCTTATTTTCTGTCAACTTTCCAGTTGTTTGATCGCTACAGAGGTAGACGGGTGCCGGTGTAAGGCAAGATTCTCTTAATCATAAATAGCCGCAAGTGCACTTGTAACTGAATGTAAAGAAAACATGCTGATGGAGACTTTTAAGTTCGCAACACGATGGAAGAAAATGATTTTCACTTTTATATGATGATACTGCCAAGGAAATGTAAAGGGAGAAGTTTTGGTTTTTGTTATTTTCCTTATTTAGTGTCTCTCCGTTTGGTATTTCATGCCCTAGTGGAAAAATTCATTGCTCAGATCAGTTCAGATGTGTAACTCCTATTATCTTACCTTCGTGCCAACTAGACAACTTTGGAGAAGCATCTATCAGTAGGCAGTATTCTAGTGGCATTTTGTATTGCATTCATTATAGGAATATAATGACAAATTGACATATGTGAAATTTACTGTACTGGTTGGTATTGCCAATCAAATGGTAAGATGAATACTTGAATAGGATTTTTATCTTCATGTTTCACTCCCAATTATGAGGAGCCACTGTTAGTAAGAAGGAATAGTTTTTGGATTACCCTTTGCATTACAGCTTTCCTTGGTGGTCCCAAATAATAAGTTTAATTAGACAACTGAAAAAGTGACTCGTACATTCGCCCACTGCTGATTGGGCCAGTTTGGGGAACCCTTTAAACGTTAATTTAAAAACAGTTTTTTGCTAAATTCTTCCCAAATACTTTTAGCACAAATGTTAAGAAATATGTTCATATTCTACAAAAGATATAAGTTCGATTCTTATTGTTATTATAAGAGTTTATTTGATAAATAATTTTATAAGTTTCTTATAAATATTTTGAATTTTGAGGCTATATTTTTGCTTTGCTAGAAGACTACCTAAAATCTAGATTGTCTCGTTTAAAGATAAAAATTGAATGTGATTACTTCAATAAAAGCCTGTTCTTAGCACATCAGATTGGTCTTGTTGACTTGTTCATTGTTTCTTGTTGCAAAAGGTGTTTCATTACTTTCATAGGGAATGCGTACTTCGTCAAGGGTGGGTAATATTCATAACATGTTATATGTGCATGAACGAATTAAAAATCCATCTAAAGGAAAGTTCCTAAAGTATAGTTAAATTAATTAACGTACGAAAAAATTGTCTTGAAATAGTATTATAATCTCAACGCAAAAGTGATCTAAAGGTCACAATTTTCACTTGGGTTTGGTCTTTTATATTTATTTCAAATTTTATTTTAATATTTTAAATTTAAAAAGTATATTTTTAGTCATTTAAATTTAACACCATTAGCCTATTAATGAAAAATGCTTAGCCTATTAATAGAAAATGTCAACTTAGTGAATTTAAAATGATGCTAACAAAATATATCTAAATTTTAATTATTTAATATAAAACATAACATGATTAAAAAGATTAAAATACAAATATATTGTCATCATTTAATTACATAATTATTACCTAAATTTGATTAGTCTATCATTTTTTGTTAAATGACATTAATAGTATTAAATTTAAAGAATTAAAAATATACTCTCTAAACTTAAGGGGTTAAAATGAAACTTTAGACAAATATAAATAATCAAATATATACTACTTTCTTGCAATGATCCCATATAAGTAGGGTAAGATATAATAATACCCTCTCGTCTTTAATATAAAATCTCCTCAACTAATTTTTTTACTAATTTAAGTATATTAAAAAAATTAATTAAATTATTTGTAATAATTGTATATTATTTTTTTAAAATATTGTCTATTATCACGTGTATTAGAATTATCTCTTCATAGAAACTCCTTAATCTATGGACAATTGTATAGGGACACTTTAAAAGAAAAATTATAAATTTAAGAGACAAAATAAATTGGAGATTTTATATTTAAAGTCAAAATAAACTTCTTATATAACTCTTATAATTAGTATAGAAGGAAGTATAACAAGAAGGGGTCACCCAAGTTATTGAGCCAATCCTCGTTGACAACATCATGGTTTAACATACTCGGGCAAATAAATACATATCACTCCCTAAGTACAGAGGAATTTGCTGAAACTTGAGTAAAAATTTTCTCACAATAGATGTTTCATTCGACAAGCTATTGACCCAACAAATAATTACACCAACCTCACAACCCCTTCCCTAAAGATACAATGAATTAATAATAAAAGAAATAAACTAGCAATAAAGAGTAAATAGCCTGATGGCCCAGAGAAAAAGATTTCCTCATCCAAACACCAATATGACCCTTTCACTACCCAAAGAGAAAGGAAAACTGAATAAGAAACATGACACAGGACCACAAACAATAAACATATATATGCAAAGAGTCTAAGAATATACAAAAAGGTCAGCACAATTCTTCCCAGATTATTTGATGAAGCATTCAATTTGGCTGGTCAGCTGACCATAGAAGTAATCTCGAGAAGTTGCCTGTCTAAACATAGTTCAAGTCAAGGTTATGGAGCTGTTCCATCAACTGGGAACGCCTTTCCTTGAAGAAATCAAAACGAGTTGTTAATTCTACAAGGGTTGAGGATGCAACCGATGGATGTCTGCCATGTTCCGTAACCTGGAATCATCGATGTTATGTAAGCGCCTAACCATTTGTGAGCAGAAAAAGATGTATTATAGGTGACGATGCTATATAGTAGCGAATATTGATCTTTAAAGGGATAAGAGCTTAAAGTTAGGGTTGTAGAGACGAAGATGTTATGATAAATGTGTGATCGGTCATACAAAAAAAGATAAGATTCAATGTGAGCATATAAGAAGAGTAGGTGTGGTACTACTGAAAAGAAAATTATTTAAGGTGGTTCAGACATGTATAAAGAAGGCTGTTGGAGGCACTAGTGAGGAGGAATCAAGTAATATGGAGTACTTTGAAAAGGCTAGATGAAGAATCAAAAGAATGCTCAATCAAGTCATTAAATAGAACCTTTTAGTAAATAATTTATCTAAAAATTTAGTTTTTGATAGAATACAATAGCACCTTATAATCTATGTAGCTGACTCCACCTAATGGAATAATGTTTGTTATTATTGTATTATTGGTGATGGTTTACATGACTGGAACACTTGAGTGTTTTATACAAATAAAAGATTCATTATAGTTGCAACTTACAATTCATTCAATAAAGAGGTTAAATCAATAAAATTTGCAATGCCATACTTGCCGAATCTTAATTCTTACCTCAGTTGCTCTTGAGGTGGAGGGTAATGAGGTAGAATCTACAGCACAGAGCTCATCCACAGGCATGCTTGTCGATGCCTCGGTACTTTTAGAATCAAATGGACTGTTTGAGTCTACCAGTCGCTTATGAGAAGGCTGCCTACTACTGCCATTACCAGATGCCGCCGATGCTTGTCCTTTTAAAACTCTCCATTCCGCGCCCAACAAATTCTCCTGTTGAAATGAAATGTATCAATGTGAGCACTCAAACCTGTAAAAACAGTTCATAAGCCAAAAGCAATGGAAGATTGAAAGGCATAAATCCCTGTCTTTAAATGATTGAAGAAAAACATGGATGCCTCATCAAATATAGCACCAGGGTGTGTGCCATATCGAGTTTTCCACGTCAATGAAATAATTCTTTTACGCTTCTGCGCCTTTTCTTCCCCAAAATCATATCTTGAATGACTGTTATAAAACATACCTCAGTCCTTTGTTTCCTTTCATGATGACAAAAGGCAAGGGTTGTGTCAAAATCTTGCTGAAGAAATCTCCTGCATAAATCAGACATGTAATTACAAAAGGATGTGGATAGAGTTTTCATTTCAATGGAACCAAGAGAAACTGGAGCAGGAGACTAGATTTCAGGTCCAGAGATGACACATCAATTAGAAAAAGCGCAATGGAATTTAATCCATGTTGGCAAGTGATGCCTACAAAGATGCGCTTTCATAAGAAACCTAGAAAGCTGAAATATTACAACAAAACAAGAAAAAGAGTCAAAGCTGAAATATTCCTCTTTCGTTTTTTTTCCAAGCATTTTCTTTTCTGCTGCATGCAACATTTCCAGCATCAATACCATGAATTAACAGTGGTGGCTATTGTCAAGTTCATGTGCAACTGAAACTAATCTAAAGTTCCTCAGCAATTACAGCTAACAATATGCCCACCAGAAAAATATGAACTCTGATGGCATAGAATCCTGTCTTTTAATTTTTTTTTGTATACATGGAGATGGAAAAGATGGGTTCAGATATTGTTCAATACTGTTAATTTCTCAACATAATCGTCAATAGCAAGCAAACTACGAAGTTAGCACAACTCTAAATACTCTCTTTTGGTCCTATTTATAATGCACTTTCAATATGTTCCACTGGAACTAAGAAAAAACCTTAAACCTCATTAACTCAGTATTAAAATTTAATAACTTTCCAACATTACCTCTATTTAATATGAAGGAACAAGTGAGAACTAAGAAGTTCAATTAACAATAAATTAGGGGTAAAATTGTACATTCCATAATAAATTTAATTAATGAGGTGACTTATATTAAGAACTAAAAAATACTCTCTCTATACCCTCTAAATAGGACCAAAGGAATACTACTGAGGAGGATTTTGAATGTGTTGGTACCGTTCAGATGCATCAAGAAGTGAACCATAGTGGTGCTGTCTTTGCTGATTGAGCTGATGGTGGAGTTCTGCAACTTTCTGCTTCAACCTGGCCACATCAGCTTCAGCAAGTGCAATCTCCTCGAGTTCAGCTCTTGTCTTTACATAAATAAATTTTGACAAGATTATGTGTACTGAAAAAGCCATTAAACAGGGAAAAAAAATAGTAAACTCGGCATAAGTTTCTAAAACACCTTGGAATCCATTCCACGTGAGCCTGAAAACTGTCCTGAAGACATGCTCAAACCAACTTCTATTGCAGCTCTAAGATCCCTCTCAGCTTGCAATTGTCCTTGCAATCTTGAAACCTTTATTGTCACAAATCAATCAGATCTTGCATGGCTTAAAAAAAACAAAGAAAAAGAAACACGTAGCAGTATGCATCCACAGAAAACTAGAAACAAAGGATAGAAACGACAGCATGACGGTGGAAGAAGATAGCAAATAGAAATAGGAAGAAATCAAAACAAGAAAATGGGAAAAAATATGCGCCAATGACTCTGATAGGGACTAGGTAGTATAGGATCCCTATTCGAGGGGGAAGAACCACTTTCTTCAAGAAACACAAACATTTCAAGGACTAGGAGGGTGTTTGGATTAGCTTTTTAGAAGTGATTTTACTATATATGAGGTAAGTATGTAATAGGAGTTTTGTCTCGGCTTGCATAAAAGTGCTTCTAAAACTATGGTTTAGGGGTTTCCATAATGAACTATTCACAAGACAACATTTGCAACAGCAACTTTCCAGTTCCTGTGACTGAATTCTATAAGCAGCACAACAGGAGAATGATAAAATTAATTAGGAAAAGAAAATACAAAGACTAGATCCTGAAGGTAATCAAGTATAGAAATTTCCATCTATCCTGCCCTACTGCCAAATAAATTCTACAGAAAATTTGGCTAAACGAGTAGTATATAGGAACTTGAATAAACAAAAAAGGCAAATTATGTTGAGACACTTTTGTCAAGTAAAGTTAAGGGTATCAAACATATGCCAGTAAAGCGCAGAAAAGCCAGCAAATCCTATTAAAGCAGTAAAAATTCACCAGCCAGGGATAGATATATTAGTGAGGAAGAGTACATCTTGTTCAAGTGCCAAACGCCGCTCATGCAAAGCTTGCTTCCTTCTCTCTAAGCTTGCTTGTAAAATTGCATTTCCTCTAGCCTAAAATGAAAACATGACCAGGTCCATAAATAATAATACACATATATCCTATATTTTTGTCATGAATGATTTGAACTATAGTAATATACCTCCTTTGCAATTCTATGTTGCAAATCACTTTTTGCAATCTCAAGTCTTTGAATAGCAAGTCTAGAAACAAACAGAAAGAAATAAGTATTTCTATGTTTATTTCTTTCTAAGAGAAAATAAATAAATAGAAAGAGCATGGTTTCTATAACTTTAGAGAGGGAAGAACACATAATGCCATAGTCCAGGGAAAGGGAATAACCATTAGAAAGAAACAGCAAAAATATCAATGAAGAAAAAGAGGCATGGATTTTTTGGTATTAAATCTGGAAAGCAGAATGCAGTATAAGTTTCACATGATGCAGTAAAAATGAACAAACAAATCTTGCTAGACAGCATTTTCTATAACAAAAATAATAAGACAATAATACGCATCTTACTCTTCTTCTCCAGAAGAATCTACAGATTCCACTGATGGTGTCCTTTTCGCCTGCATGAATCAGATCGCATTAACAGATGTATAGAACATTAAAGGCACAATTACACAAAACGGATAGAAAATTGTACAGTGGTTATTTTGAAATATCTTGAGAGAGGATACACAGATTATTATGCATCCAATTTATAGGTATAAATGGCGATTGCTTATTTTGTAATAATGAGCTATACCCTCTCTACCTTCACTCCACTCCCCCACACACCTCTTTCAACAACATTTACCTTCTCAAATGTGAAAAAGGATAGAAACTAAAGAACAGTGCAAGATGGTGAACATGGCAAATATTGGTAAGTTGTTAAAAGCAGCACAGGTAAGATAAAAACGACTTACATTGCTCCTTCCCCAGAATGTTGATCGCTTAGAACTGACATTAGTGTTATTAGATCTAGCAGTTTGCTTCCCAGAACCCAATTCATTTCGAGGTGGAGAAAAATGGTTACCAGGATCCATTGAAGATAATATTTCACCCATAGAACGATAAGACTCGTGGCCAGGCAACATAATTGGAGCATCCTTCTCATCAGCTGAATTTTCATTGACCTTCTGCTTGTTCGGATCTGCGGAATGTTTTCCATCAGCATCAGCATTGAGATTTGCACTTTCAGCCTTAGCATGGTAACCACTGGAAGATGTAGCATCAGAATCATTACCCCCAAATGCCTGCTTAAAAAAAAAAAAGATAAGAAAATGATAAATACAGTATGATTATTCTCCACATCTCAATCATGCTGGCTTAATTAAAATTATTTGTCAAAGCAAGCTTGAAATTCTTTTATTACTATTCCCCTTTTTATTACTTTTTATTACGAAGAAAAGTTTTTAAAAAAAAAAAATTGGATACTCACCTCAGGTATATACGGAATAGCTGACAAAGCCAGTGGGACATATATATATTTATTGTACTACACAGTTTTATTGGCTTATAAATAAAATTACATCAGCATAAACAACGGGCTCAGGAGGATCAAGTAAAGATGAGGCTAAGTAAGAGAGAACCTTGTAATAATAAAGATCACTGCCAGCATAACCACTACTTTCACTCATTTTTCCACTATGCACACGATCAGCATCATCATCTGTCTCTTGATCAACTTCATTCTCTACATCATGGTGGCCATTTTCTTTCACATCTATATTATTATCGTCAGTGGAATCCTCACTCTCACTGTTTTCAACCCTAGAGTCTGCTGAAATAGAGCATCTCTGTATATTTTCATCCTGAAACAACAGCTAGAAGCTAAGCTCCTGATTCAAATCAAACAACAAGAAAATATACATAATACAGGTACAGGATTAAGCAAATTTGAATTTTTATAGATTCAAATTAGGAAACGATCTGAGGAATGCAATGTCCACACATTTAGTCACATGCGCAAGTATCGAAGATGACTCATAAAGCAATTAATCACCATTTTTCTTAAACAAACGATAAAAGGTTGGCAGACAGTATCTTACATCAAAAATACTATCATACTCTTCCAACAAAGTGGTAATAATTGCTTGAGCATTTTTAGCAGCATTAGCAGCTACAAGAAGCTGAGCCGAACTATCACCACTAGGATCAAATTCATCCTCCAGTTCACATTCTCCAGCTAGTAAGGGTCGTAAGAGCAACGGTGACATGCAAGCAGCAACAGCAGATGGAGTCATCCGATTCTCAAGAGAATGAGAAGCAATTTTATGCATCATCTTCAGAATTCTGCATAGGTAGAGATATCAACATTTGTTATATTTTCAGATATCTCACAATATATTTGATCAAACACCAGATATTATTTTATAAGTCAACTATGTGACAATGGTTGACATCCAGAGATAAACCAAGAATCTTTCTCCTCAAGTCCAGTTCTCTTAAGTTTTAACAATCCCACCATTCTCTTTAACCAATATAAGCTTATAAAGCTAAGAGTTTCCCTCTGAAAATTTCTAAATCCTAAAATAATAATCACTCAGATAGCACTGCAAATTTGGCAAATAATAGAATGGCATCATGCAAATGGATATTTGTGGAAAATATCATCTACCAGAGTCCACAGGGGGGAGATTACCTCTGTAATAAACGTCGATTTGGCTCTGGAAAGGTTTCCAGTATAGCAGAGCGCATTGCACTGGGCCTAGCTTCCCTCCTATCAATTTCTTGCCAAATAAAAGAGTACAGAACATCATCAATGTCACAAGTAAACCATAAAGGTGGTATTATTCAACCAATAAACACATTCTACATCCACATGCCTCCTATTCATTTACTAATATGAGAATCCCCTAACTAACTTAATTATTTCACAACTATTACTAATTACCACATAAAAATCAATCTCTATCATCATTCAGGACTTTAGTAGAACGTATCGCATCTATTGTTAAAACATGGCAAGAAAAGAAATGAAACACAGAAACAAACTTACTATAAGCCTCCAACAAAGCAGTGCAGCATGATGCCGGAACTGGAGATGAAGGTAGCTCCCTTAATACATGCTGTGAATAAAGAAAACAAGTTATGATACAAAATGCTTAACAAATAGACTTTTCATAATCCAGGAATAATATTTTATCAGTTGAATAAAAATGCTAGCCGCTTCCTGATTAAATTTATTAACCCTCAAAGCTGATGAAATGATGCACGGCTGATCTACTGCCTCAAGTTTTTAATAGTAAGGACCGGAAACTAATTGAGAAGCAAGAAGCCAAATATCTGAATAGATCTCTAGGTTAATGAACCTATTAATTGTTTGGACATGAGAAAGGGTAAGGAAACAACTGCTGAAGAAATTTGTACATTCAGCGAGTACGAACTTACTAAATCAATTCCAGTTGTTTAGCAGTTCTTTTTGGTCTACAATATGGTGCTTCAAGGAGATTTTGGAAGCTTAGGGTACACAACGCTAAGTTTTATATTGATGTTTTTGCTCTTGTTTTTGCGGTTTCTGTGGCATGCCCTTTTGCAGTGCTTAAGATATATATCTTATCTTACGCTTTGTAATCTTCTTCCAATCTAATAAAATTTCTTCTTTCATCTAAAAAAGGATAGAAAAAGAAGTCCTAGAAAACTTAGAATCTCCTATATAAAAAGTTGATCCCACTAAATTCCATTGTCATACTCGAAAGATCTGTATCTTAGATATATCATTAACAAGCAATACTAGTGCACATGTAGAATATTACATGGAGATTTTTCTCCTCAATCCTATAGTATGTTCAACATGTTATTTGGTTAAGATTTCACTTAGTTAAGCTGAATAAATATTCAATAAACAAAATATAAATACCTTAACACAATCACCAACAACATGAGCATCCTCGTCAGGGGCAAATTCATTCTTGCCTGAAAAAAGTCAGTAGAAATAAGGAATTTCGAATCCATGCTTGAAAAGAAAAATAAAAAACCATAAAAATGACTAACAATCTAAGGTCAAATAGCATCTTTGCCAGTCTTTAATCTGCAACAAAGTTGAACTATGGCAAAAACTGCCAATGGTGGTTCTAATTTGGCTATACATATGCAAACAGGATCGACAAGCAGTAACCCATTATTAGTACCTTGCTCATATTCTTGAACTCTCCGATCTACTTCCTCAACATCCGCAGATTGCCGCAGAATTCCTTCAACTTTAGTTCCTGCAAAAAGCCATGGTAAAATGAACAGGACTCCTTAACTTAATAAGTTTAACATGTTCCATGCATTATAATTCTTTTGTTCTCCATTGTACAATTGGATGGATTTCCAATATGCTTTAGCAACACAAAGTGAAAGGCATTCAAAACTTGAGCAAATGAAATGATAAATAACTAATAGCTATAAGCTGATCCGCAAGATTAAGGCATCAGAAGTAGACCAACAAAATAATTAAGAAATGCTTTATAAACTATCAAAAAACAAATTCAAGCCCATGGTCTTCAAACAAAATAAAGCCTCCGTTGAAATGCTTATCCAATTACACAATGCTTATACACATATACCTGCTCCCCTATTATATTTTACTTTTGAACTAATTACAAAGGGGATAAAACTTGATAATAACTCCAAATGATTACACATGGAACAGTAGGTGAAAAGAAATGCATTTAAATCACATGTTTATGGCAACCAAACCCTATTTTAAAATCATAACTTACCATACTTCTCTAAAAACTGAAGAGCTTTTTCAAGGAAGGATGGACCACCATCAATATCTTCGAGTGCAAGCAGAATTGGTCTTCCGACAACTAAAGATTTAACTGGACGCTTGTCTCTCCCTAAATGCACAATATAAAATCATGTGATAATAAGAATGACATCAACCTCAACAAAACAACAAATAAAATGGTATTAAAAAGTTTAAAAAAGAAAAAGAAAGAAACTTGAAACGAATACAGAATCCCAGTGAAGACAAAACAAAAGAATAAAATGTAATGAAGAATAAGAACAAACATTGATGGAAAGACCCTTCAATAGAATCACTTGCATCACTACGAAAGATCCCATTTTGTCCCATGACAAGGGCAGCACTTGGTGCTTGTGCAAGGGCTTGTTCGAGAGCTGTCTTCCATTCATACAAGTCTTCTGATGTCTCAGCCTGGTTTATGACAGAACGGAGGAATTTATATAAACAGATAATTTTAAAATGGCTATCATCTACTACAAATAATTATAATTGATGTTCATTTTATGATGCCTTAAGCATTTAATTGTAAATAAAGCACCTTAAGAGTGAATGCTCGACCATCACGTCCATCTGGAAACAGTACTGTGAGAAGCTTTTTGTCTTCTCTAACAACAACACTGGAAGATATATAACTCACAGGTTATGATTACAAAACAGATAACCAAAATGTTAAATAAAAATTATTGTGATTATCATATATACCTCCCTGAATTGTTCAAGTCAATACCACCCAGTGTTAGATTAACTTCACCACCTCTTTGAGGAAGGGCACTCTACATAATCAATAAAAAAAACAATTACTAATTCTAATATCGAAAGTTGTAACTCCTATACATTTCAGTTGTAGCAGTCACATAAGTGAGGACTGAAGATTGCGATAAAGCAATTCAATCATTTCTACCCCACAACAATAATTATTCGTTGAGAAGCACAAATATTCAAGCAATAGATCTAGTTTAAGGGGGAGTATTGAAATGCGGTAGTTTAGAATTAATTAATATTATATTTTGTTAATTATCTAATTAATTATCTAAAATTAAATTTAGATATTATTTAGGATCAGATTTAAATATTAAATTATCATATCTTACAAGAACAAATATAAGATATTAGGATTATGATAGATTCTAAGTTTAGCCTATTAGCTTATATTTTTTTGCCTATATAAAAGCCTATTGTACTCTCATTAATTTAAGGACTAATAATATTTTGAGGCTTTATTTCCCTTCTACTCTCAATCCTTCAACTTTCCACACTATTAACTAAATGAAAAGACATTTACTAAGAAGAAATTGCACAAAGCGTATCTATATTCTGATGTTGAGAGGTAGGCATGGTTTAAGAAATCACACGTTACTTTTTATGTTTTCAAGATCATTGTATATAACTGAATATCTGCTCAATCCATAGTGGAATCATAAAGAAAGAACAGAAATAATTTGTCAGGAGAGAAAAACAAAATCCATATTGTGATGATCAAATGACTTGGAAAGATTTAGCCATTTATGTGATACTAACAGGGTCATTTTTGAAGAAAACTAATGATGTCCGCGTAAGTATAAACCAACGCCTCTTCCAAGACTTCCAGCCTATTCCTACAAAAATTCAGAACAGGACAACAAATATAAATATTTAGATCATTCAATATATTTGGATCTACCAGCTTATGAGAGAAAAAAGAAAGTAAACAAGGAAAAAGGTACGGTAACCAACCTTTAGAAGATATGAAAAGAGGGCCACTTTTAAAAGCCTGTCACAAATCACCAAAAAGACAGAAATCCCAATAAACAACCACTTTCTCACTTCTAAGTAAAACACATTGAAAATCAAATAATTGGTACTTGTGATGGAATTCATTAAATATTTCCCCCAAATTTATCCTTAAAAAATCACACCATATTTGGTGAGGAAATGCTATTATTATCCGGCAAAAGAAGAACAATAAAAAAAGTGAGGCAAAGAAACACTCAACATGATCAGTATTCAAGAACAACATAGCTTATTTGATTCTTTATAGATCAATAAAAAGTTTCATAATAGGAAGGTAAACTATACAACAAAAAATATTAGGGAAGAAGCTGTATGAGGCCAATGATGTGCGAAAAAAGTCAATAGTATTAATATACCAGCATCCAGATAAACAACTTGACCTTTGAAGGAGCTTTTGATTTCCAAATTTCCTTCTCAAAGAAAACTTTCGCCAATATAAGAGTGCTGAGTGCATACGGCAAAGAATGTATGGTTTACATGACTGCACACTCAAGTTACCCAAATTGGAAGAAGAAAAGATAAGCTCAAGAGGAGGTAAAAGGATTGTCATTCTTGACTCAACCTAATTTGTCCCTATTAAAATATAAGTTCCAAGAAAAATAACAATCCTGAAAAGACCAAAGTTTTTATACAAAAGAATTATGCAAAGATGAAATTCGATAGACTCAAAAGGGCCTCAAGAAAAAGAACATGTTCCACAGAAACAACATAAGTAGCATTGATTGTCAGGTTCGCATCTTACCCATTCTAATTTAAACCACACTCACTCTAAATGACCTAATGCAATAAAGTATCTATATGCGGAGGCAAATGTCATAGTTACTTACCCAGAAAATCCAACAAGATACATTCCATGAACAGAGTATATCTATGACCATGGACTACCAATCGTTCAAAAGAAACTAAAAACCAAAGAACAAAACAATCACGTGTAAAATCTAAATGCCCAATAATTCCAATACAATCTCAGATAAACAAGAAAATAGTTACAATGATGGATAGTAAAATTTAAAAACAAAAGTATAATGTTTAAGTGGGTATAAGTTTTTAGATAAATAATGGATCTAGGGATATACAATTGCTTCTCTAAACGATGTTTAGCGCAAAAAGAAATATCCAGAAGACAATCATCTACCAAGACATATCATTTAACTAAACATCATTGAAGGATATTGACGCAGTCCTACTAGACTAGAATAGGTCCCTTACTGAACTGTGACAGAAATGGAAGTAGAATAGATTCACTTTACCCTCTATATTATTCTATTTAGCAATTCAAGTTCATAGTAAGGTCAGGCAGCACCTTTTGCCTCCTTTGACAAATACTGTTCATGAAATTCTTCTAAATTATACTGCTTCAATCATGAAGTTCCGTTTTACGCCAATGCACTTGTTACCATTATCTATCAGCGACGCTCTCATCTGTCAACAGACACCTCTCTTTTCAAAACTATCACCATCTGGTGCTAAGCATAGCCTTTAGACGTGCCAATCAATGTCAATTATCCATATGAATCCCTTTCATTGTAACTATATTATAAATGTAGGCAAATGGTCAAAAGTTCTGAAAATAGATATTCATAGAAATTTAAAAAGTGCACTAGTGGGAAAATTCTTCGCTACCTCTTGGAAGCCTATGTTTTTACAAATTTGAAATTTCAGAGATCACTAAAGGGGTAAATACATCCCGTACAGAATTCCTAGTCAAATTCAACACTTACACACAAATGAGCAAGGCCCTACTCAACTTCCTTGAATATTCTCTTCTATGACTACATACTCAATGCACAGAAAACGCTTATATAATTAAACGCGTCCGAGTTCAATTTATAAATCTACTCTTTGTCAAATCGCATTTGATTCAACTCTAATTAGAATACATAAACAAAACTCCTTCCCAGCTGGTATATCTCCTTTATAGCAAGAAGAAAACATACCGTGTTGGAAGCGGCAGGTCGAGGGCGGTCAAAAGACGCCAAAGAAGCTGACATTTCCACAGAGTGTCAAAGAAGAATCAAATTCATTGCGTATGAGTCGGAATCCAACCATAACCATCACCCCAAAAAAATCAACATTTCAAATCCGCGAGTGAGCTCCGACTTCAACCGGAATAAAGACAAATCAGAGAGATCTGACTTAAAATTCCCAAACTTTAAAACCTCCAATTAGATGCTAGCATGGGATTCATCCGTCACTTCAACCTCCCCACCACTTCCCCAGATGTCATTTACTCCAAAGACAACAAATTTAACGAATGAACTAATCACAGAAACCCCACGAGACCAAGTTCTTCCTTCTCCAACGGGGTAACTCTACTTTCTCTTGTCTCACGTTTTCCGGTGAATTACTCGCAGTTTTCTATTAGATTTGGTAGAGGGAGTTATAGTGGTTGTCCCGGAAATGCGAAAATCTGAAATTGTGATTTGCTTTTCACCTACTTCTGGTCACTTTGAGCCAGAGAGAGAGAGAGAGAGAGGGAGGGAGGGAGGGAGGGAAACAGAAAGAAGAGGAAGAGAGGGAAAGAGAGCGGGTTGGGTTGGGTCCTCCATAGGGAAGGTTGAATCTCTTAGTAAGAATCCAATAAGAACAGGACAAGTCAGCAACATAAAATAGTATGAGTTCCAATTACCTTAGGAAGTGAGATTTTGAGATAATATAGGGAGGGAGAGCCCCGAGGAATATAGGAACTAGGTAGCTAGCATCTATCTATCATTTCGGGAAGGAATCTTTGCTGTTCTGCACATGATCATCAACTCAATTACTATGATTAACCTCACCTATATCATATATCCTTTATCCTCCTTTAATTTTTTACCTTTGAAAAAAAAAACCCAAGATTAACTTTTGTTAAGTAACATATTAATATAAGATATAAATAAATTATTTAATTATAATATATATGATATAATTTTTTTAAAATATTTTCATATAACATTAAATTATGGGAAAAAGATAAAAAATAACCATATGAATTTAAAAAAGATATATTAGACATATGGATATCTAAAAAGAAAGATGGAGGAGGATGTCCAATCTTTTTATACAAATTTATATACAAATACTAAATTATCCCATATTAAATGATTACATGCCGCCCCTAAATCTTGGTAGCATTAGTGGGTAAAAAGTATGGCAATAGTTAGCCTCCGCAAGGGTAACACTCTACTATTACCAGAGGTCAACTGCGTTCTTTACTAGTGGAGGAATTAAAAATCTTGATCCGCATGTTTTCAATTTGGAGTTATTTTCTCTGCTGTTTATGCTTAGATATCAACATTTTTTTGTGGAATAAGGAACAATGATAGACAGAAGTGTCAATTAATTCACCATTCTTATTACCTCCCTCTCAACTTTTGATGTCTTAAGTATTATTTTCTCGGTCCCTGTCTATTATAGGATAATTATTCCAATAGCGAGAAATTTATTGGCAAGGAAAGGGGCTTCTCAGAGTTGCAAAGGATATGAATTGGCCTCTTTATATCAATTTTGTGCATGTTATCGGCTACTAGAATTAGTCTCTTAAATTTATTAATTTACTTAGTTTGTGCCGTATAGTACAAGTAAAAAAAGGCCTATTGATATTTATGTCATTTGTATTATACAGAAATCTTGTTATATATGTATATATATATATATATGTTAATAAAGTATGGCATATTAGAATTAGAAGTTTATTTCTGAATTATAGTAAGTTTATGTGATGGTTATAAGATTGGTGTGTTTGTGAGTTCAAGAGGAATGCTCAACAATTGTGTTTTGATAAGTAAATATTTTAGATAGTATATTCTATAGGTCTTTCATTTGATATAATGTTAATTCAAGAAGAATATTCACAAAAATACTTGACTGAAACCATATTCTACTAACGGGATTTATAACTCCTGTAATGGGATTTACAACTTTTACAATGAGATTTACAACTTCAACAATAATATTTACAATTAAAATTGTAACATTTTACTAATGGGATTTATAACTCCTATAATGGTATTTGTAACTCTTTTAATGGAATTTGTAACTTGAAGAATGAGATTTACAACTCCTACAATAACATTTACAATTGAAATTGAAATTGAAACATTTTGCTAATAGAATTTGCAGCTTGAAGAATGAGATTTACAACTCCTGCAATAATATTTACAACTGAAATTACAACATTTTGCTAATGGGATTTATAATTCCTGTAATGGCATTTGCAACTCGTCTAATGGGATTTGCAGCTTGAACAATGGGATTTGTAACTTATGCAATAACATTTATAACTAAAATTGTCACCTATTACTAATGAAATTTACAACTTCGACAATGATATTTGTAACTCCACAATAATATTTACAATTGAAATTGTGACCTATTAATAATGGGATTTACAACTCTTATAATGGTATTTACAACTCGTCTAATGTCATTTACAACTCCCACAATGACGTTTACAACTAAAATTGTAACATATTGCTAATTTGATTTGTAACTCCTGTAATGGGATTTGCAACTCATCTAATAGAATTTATAACTCTTACAATGACATTAACAACCGAAATTGTAACCTATTGCTAATGGGATTTGTAACTCCTATAATGAGATTTGTAACTTTAACAATAAAATTTGTAATTTCAACAATAACATTTACAACTAAAATTGTAACCTATTATAATGGGATTTGCATATCTTGTAATAGAATTTATAACTCGTCTAATGGCATTTGTAACTATTACAATGACGTTTATAACTGAAATTGCAACATATTGTTAATGAGCTTTATAACTCCTATAATATAATTTATAATTTTGACAATAGGATTTACAACTTTAACAATGACGTAAAAAAATAGAGTCTTCCAAAAGGAGAAGATAGTCGATCATCAAATTATATCAATTCTTCAATTTTTGAAATTCAACCCATCTCTCCCCTCTTCATTCTTCACCAAATCTTTCAAATTTAAAAACCTTCATTCATTCTCCATATTTTGATCACTTCCTAATTCATTTCCTATTATTTGTTTCTTATACTAATTTGCTTTAATCCATCTTTCTCATATTTTTTGTTGTCTTTGTTTGGGATCAATCATTCCTTCACACTCTCTATTCTTTGAGAATTTATTTCCTGACAACTCCAATTAGATTACTTTTTTTTTTGTTTTGGCTTTATTTGTTTTTTTAGCAAACCCAATCATAGAAATTTGTTCGAACAGCGTAAAATTTAACTTTGGTGGTAGAGTATTTGAAATGACAGCTAGTATCCTTACTAACATTGACCGAAATTCTATTTTCAGAACAATGTTCAATGAGAGTTGGAACCTAATCTCCCACTTCATTCTCCCACTTTTTTCTCCTATTTCGTTATGTTCTGAGTTTCTTCTCTAGCTTTTTCTTCAAATGCTTCCAAGGGTCATTTGGTCTTTTCACCTAAATTTACAAACGACAGAAGCTTTTTGCCTAATATATCTTTTTAGATATTTAGCTATCCAATCTCTTTTCTAAATTCATATGGTTGTTTCTTATCTTTTTTCCTTAAATTATATATTAATAAGTCAGATAAATTAGTTTTAAAAAATATATAACAAATAAAAACATATTTTATATTAAAGACTAAAATTTATTCTCAAACTAGATTATATATTTAGAATGAGAAGCTATGATTCTTACAAATAATATAATTTTTTATAATTATTTTATATTTATTAATTATTGATATTAATATGTTTTATCTATTACTTCCCATTCTCCTATATGTAATATATAAATTTTGCGATAATATAGTCCTATTTATAAAAAAAGATGTCTGATATTTAAATTATTTTTTTATTTTGATTCACATTAATTATATGTTATATCACTTTATTAATTGTCTCACATACATCCTATCTTTCTCTCTTTATTTTCCATCCTCTCTCTCTATATATATTTATTATTTGTAACAATTTTTAATTAAATTTTTTATTTATGTAATTTAGTTATTTATATATATATATGAAGATGGAAGAAAATATATAAAGCTTGCTAAAGAATAGTACAAATAGTAGAGATTGATTTTTCCCCATTCTGAACGCAACCAATCAGCTTCTCCCAAACAACTTAATTAATACATTTATGAAGGTTCGGTTCAAACTTCCAAGTTCCAACTATTTGTTTGGAGTAGAGATTGATTTTTCCCCATTCTGAACGCAACCAATCAACTTCTCCCAAACAACTTAATTAATACATTTATGAAGGTTCGGTTCAAACTTCCAAGTTCCAACTATTTGTTTGGAGGGAAATGGAGGTGGGAAGTGAGAGTAAAAGTAAAATTTTCTATTCTTTTTATTAAGTCCCTTTCATTTTTTTAAGTTATTTTAATTTTATTAAAAAATTAGAAATTGATATAATATAAATAGAAGTAAAATTTTTAAATAATTTTATTCTTAATTATAAAATTTTTAGACAACTTTCACACTTTTCAAGTTATAAAAAATTATTTTAGACTATTTTATTTTAAATTATAAAATATATATATTAATTTTATACCCACTTTTATGTTATCAAATAAACTTTTAAGATCTATTTTCAATTAATTTTACTTTTATTTTTATTTTTATTTCTATTTCTATTAAAAAAATTTCTATCCTATCAAAAATACCTTAAATAACAAAAGTCGTAACAACTCATATTAATTTAAGTTGGCCATAGTATTTACTATCGATGTTATTATATATTTTCATGTTATATTATCTTTATTATGTATATATTGAGATTTATTGCATGGGCAAAACTGAGAAATTATACTAATAATTATTTATCTAATTCTATTTATAAGTTATATTATTAAATTTTTTATATTATAAACTATATTCTCATAAAGGTATAATATATACTAAATAGAGATAAAATTAAAAAGTTATGATATAGAGTAGTTTTCACCGCTTTTTATTTTATAAAAAAATAAAAAATTATTAAATTTTAAAACATGATCAATAAAATTTAATTTTTTATTTTGATAAAATATATTGAAAATAACTTATAAATAATACTATAAACAGTATAATTTAAAATTTTCCCTAAAAAGTATAGTTTTAAGTGTGGATTTTCTTCTGCATGTAGTAAGTATACCAAGTAACAACGATATGTATGATCAGTGAATGAATATAACAAAGTATCCGACAATGTAGGGAACAATAAATCATATATTTATTGTAATATTTAATATGAGTTAGATATTCTGACCAAACAAAGTAAATGGTTTTGCATGTTGCCATTGAAATCCCATTATGATATTGGAACTTGTGGCATTTTCAAAATAAAACTTTCAACAAATTAGTACAATTAGAATTAATCAAATATAACAATGACCCGGCAACGTAGGGGACTATAAATATTATATTCATTTTTATGTTTAATTTGTTAGATATCCTGACCAAACTATTTTATTATTGATATCAGAAAGTAAATGAGTTTTATATCGTTGATTAAATATGTTATGACATTGAAACTTGTAGTAACATTTTAAAAATAATTTTTCAATAAATTAATTATAGTTTTAAAAAAATTATTTCTCTTGTTTAGTCCTTAGGAGCAAAACTTAAATAAAAATGTACTATATTATTTTAAAATTGATATTTAATACTAAAGCTAATTTGGATTCATTGAGTGTTAAAGCACCCTTTATTCAATGAATTAAAATATAAAACAATTTTTAATTATTATAAATGATTTTTCTTGAGAAAATCCTATATAAATACCTTTTAAATTTATAAATCCAAATCAATACTCTCAATTTCAAAAATCTCAAGCGATTAATTTGGGATTTGTAAATTATTATCAATTTATTTATATATCATAATCAAGCTTCACCCTTAATAGGCTAGGTATATTAAGTGCAAAGCCATCCTGAACCTAGCACGGGGCTTGTCATAGGACTTGTTTTCAACATAAGCTTAGCTTATATAAAGGCATGCTATGGCTTGAAGTAGGGCTGTGCACAAAGTACTCTACCTAATTTATAATAAAAATATTTTGTTTAATTCAATAAATATAAGACAGGGTTAAATATTAGGCTATAAAATACAGCACATATATTTTTTAGGCTAGGCACTGGGCATAGGGGCTGCCATACCTTGCCCATGAGCACCCCTTCTTTTATTTTTTTTTATTTTTTCTCTATCTTAAAAGGGAGAATATGATAGTTAATGGTGACTATAAGGTAATTTTAGAAATATAAATAGGTAAATATGTAAGTTGTATCTTTTAATATTTATAACTATACTAATTTTTTCTTCTTTTTTTAACTTTGTTAATTATCATATGATTATATTATAAATTATAATTATTTATATTATCTTTTAGATGCTTTATCTTTGTCAATATTAGGGAGATTGATGCAAAGTTATAATTATAAATTATTTAGATTTCAACGCTTATTTTTTATATGCAATGGATCTCAATATTTTAATTATTATCTTTGTTCTCTTATTCTTAGTGGATTATAGATATTATTTAACTCTTGAAGATACATGAATATGGTATTATTTTAGAAGTTCATAATTACAGATTTTTTTCAAAACATGAATATGACATTATGACTTGGGCATGCCTATCTCGCTCATGCCCAACCTAAAATTGTTAGGGCTTTTACCGGGTAGGACTGGGCATTGGGTTACAAAATGCAGTCCATACATTTTTTGGGCAGGGCACCGGGCAGGGGGTTTGCCCTGCCCAGCCCAGCCCTGCCCATGCACATCTCTAGCTTAAAGTCTGTTAAAAAAATGCTTGTGTTTGAAAATTTTATTATTTTATATTATTTATTATTTAATTTAATTTAAACTAATATTCCAACTTAAATTGATATTCATCACTCGAACCAATAATCTGACTCAAAAATAAAAATAGTAAAAGAAAAGGGAAAAAAAAGAAGAATTGAGAAGTGCTGCCAAAACAATAAGTACACATAAGCAACACAAAATAAAAAAAGCCCTAGCCCCATAAGCAACACAAAATTATAAAGAAACCCTAGCTGCCACTTGAAGAGGCTTTAGATCAACCATCTACAGCTCAAAGTAGAGGAGGACAAAGAAGAAGTAGCTTCTCACGCTTTCTTAATCTGAGAAGCAACAACAACATAAAAAGAAGAAAAAGAACATGTGAGTGTGACTGTAAGGGTGGAGGACCTGAGGAAAGATGACGTGAAAAAGAGGTGACGTATCTAACTGAGTGGAGGAGGAGAAATGATGACGAGAAGAGTAGCCGACGTGTCCAACTAAGTGAGGGAGGTGAAACGATAAGAGATTTTGAGCAAAGAACCTGTGAGTGCGACTGTAATAGCAAAAGAGCTAAAGAATTACGACAAGAAGAGGAGCCAACACGTAAACGAGTGAAGGGGGATGAACGACTTTGAGTGAAGAGATGCTAGTGAGAGCCATAAGCTAAAGATTTAAAAATTAGGATAGATGTAAATATAAAAAAATAATTTTATATAATATTATTTTATTTTAATAAATTTAAAGTAATATAAACTACGTGACAGGTCTAATAAACTTATCAAGTAACTTAGGCTTAACCTATTAAACAAATCAAGTTTTTTTTTTGTATAAAAATTTTTGGAAAGGGATTGGGCTCACTCACAATCCAAGGATAGGGCGAAGTCTCCCTTCCTCTTAGGCGATACCAATGTTAGGTAGGGCAAGCCGTCTATTACCCTCAGGCGTAAACCTAAGAACTCAAGAGTTAGGATGCCTCCCCAAACGCCGCGACTGGAACCACGATAAAGTGGTACTTCCCAGGATTTGAACATACTCCAAATAGTAATATGTCTCACCCCTTCACCAGCTGAACCCACATACGATAGGTTAAATAAATCAAGTTTTGTAAAAGGCAGGTGCATGTATATTTTTTGACAGGTCCGGCCCAAACCTTTAACAAGTTGCTTTGGTCTATTTCTACCCCTAATTACGGTCCTACACTACAGTTCTCGTTTCCTCCTCTCACCCCTGCTTCTGCTTCCCTCTCCCTCCCTCAATCCCATCCCAATAATGCATATCATTCTCACTCGTCTCCTTTTTCTCTCTAGCAAAAAAAGGCAGAAGAAAATTACCATTCTTACTCCTTCTCCCTCTTCCTCTGCACCACGGCCTCCTCCGACGTCACAGATACTCCTCTTTTAATTTGATCCCGGTACGTTTTCTTTTGTTGTGGCTAAAAGACACTCCTTCACCAAATTTCGTCTCTTTGGTACTTGTATCTTCCTTCTCTTTTTCCTTTCTTCCCTCACTCTCAAATGTTATCTTCATTCTCATTCCTCAAGTCAGGATTCAGTGATCCAAGTAACGGCCAAGTCTTAAAGATCCCATACTGTACACGAACAACGATAAGAAGGTTGGAATATTTTCTTTTTTATTCGAAGTACCCAATCTGAGGAAGAAATATTTGGATTCTACAAAAATAAGATGGTTGGAGCATTCTTCAATCATTGATAAAGACGATTTGATTTCTGAAGTTTTATTTCTCAATCCAATAATCAGTTTCAAGGTTGTAAATTGTCATGTACAAACTTTTCTGGCCATTGCAGAGAGGAAAGGCTTGCGGTGAAATACATTGAATGTAGTTGATGTGATGGTATTCTAGTTTTTGGTAAATACTGTCAAATGTCAATGTAGTCGTCTATAACGGTACCAGAAGTATATCCATAACATGATTGAATTATTTGCACTATTCAGATATGTTTAACAAAATAATAAATCTTATTATAAATATAGTTAAAATTATTATACTTATTGTCAATAGTATTATAAAGGCATCTGATAAGTCAGAACTTGATCCAATTATTTACATTACTCATATAATTGTTAGATAAAATAATAAATATTATTATAAAAATGGTTTAAATCATTATATTTATTGTTAATAACGTTATAAGGATAATCAATGGTATTGTTAACTTAAATAATGCAAACAAAAATATTTGCTATATTTATAGATATTTATCATAATAGTAATACAATTGACAACTAATTTTTATATTTTAAATTTGTTAAAATAAATGAACCTTTATAGTCTTTTCCTACTTTCATAACACCATTGACTACTTTTTCATATATATATATATATATATATATATATATTTGTCACAATAATAATGTAATTGACAATTAGTTTTTAGATTTTAAACTTATTAAAATAAATGAATCCATATGGATATTTATTACTTTTGTACGCCATCTAGATTTCTATATATATTTCTTACAATAGTAATGCAATTAATAATCACTTTTTTATATCTCAAACTTGTTCAAAAAGAAGAGGAAGAAGAAGGAGTAACAATGGTTGTTTCCTCCTCCTTTTCTTGGTAGAGAGAAAAAAGAGATGACTGACAGTTATGCATTATAAGGATGGGAATGACGGAGGGAGAGGAGGGAAGAAGAAGAAGGGCAAGAGGAGGAGGCGAGATCTACAGTATTGAACACTACAATTCTTGATGGAAAGAAGGAGAGAGAAGTGACAAATAAGAGAAAGGGTATATAGGTAAATTGACAAAAATTTACAAATCCCAAATTGGTCATTTGAGATTTTAGAAATTTATTAATTTGGGACTTATAAATTTAAAAGATATTTATATAGGATTTTCCCATTCTTCTTCTAGCTGGCCTTATAGAGTGAAATAATGTTTATTGTCCTTCTTTGTGGTAAGTTATTATTCTCTTATTAGATGCAAATAACTGAATTGTATAAAAAAATTGTAAAAATTAATTAAAATAATGAATATATAAAAAAATTAACTTATCTTTTAAAAAAAACCGTCATCAATGTGAGAGTGGGTGAAATATAATAAAAAAATAATTAATTAATACTATGAGACTAATTAGTAATCTATGGGGATAAAAATAAAAAATAATACTAAAAATTTTAGATATTATAGATAGGAACATGATGACTCTAAAAATATATTTTATATATAGGATGGGAAGGAGTATTTTTTATATTATATATTTTAATAGTTAGTGGAACATTAATCTTTTCAAGATTCAGTGTTTCTGTGTTTGGTAGTCTAACTAACCTCTTGGACTTACATGTAACAATATTGGGTGTGGTATTATTAAAAGAATCGTACTTAGAGCTATATTTTTTGTAAAAAAAATAAGAAAAAATGAAAAAATAATTAGCAACTTCCTGACCAAAAAAAAGAAAGAAAGGAAGAGAATGTAACGATTGCTAATTTATGTATGACCAAGTTGCAATTATTTGATAATTTTTTAGAGATTAATTAAATTAAGTTATTTAATTCCAAAAAAATACACACGTTTAAAAAAAAATCAACCTTGAATTTTGCATTAAAATAAAAAGTATTAACGATTTCACCTAATCTTTGACCAAAATTTAATATTAAAAAATATGTATCAATTTTGTAATTAAATCTTAATTTAAGAGTAAAAAAATGTAATTTTCTTCAAAATCAAATCTGAGTTTTTTGAGGTGTTTTTTAATTTCTTCTGAGATACTAATAAACAAGATATATAATTATATATGCTAAATAAATTCAATAACATTAATATTTATCAATAGTAATTTGGTTAAATAAAAGAAATTTAATTTCTTTTAAAAAGATCTAGGATTCAAATCATGTTATGAGAGGTATTCTAATTAAATATAACAATGCTTGAAATGGTGGCGAATCTCATCTGTGTGTGCAAGTATATAATATCAATATTTAATTAATTTATTTACGTTAATTGAAAAATGTCAACCACACCTTAAAATAGCCGTCACTTTAATATATATATATATAGAGTGAGAAAATTCAGTACGGTTTTATAGGTGAGTTGCATTTGTTTTCCTTTAATTTCCCTCTCCAACGAAATCAAATCATGTTTTCATTCCTGGTCCAAAAGGTTCTTCACCATAACCTTAATACGACTAATGCAAACCCCTAGTTTTCTCTGTGTGTGTGTATATACGCATATAAACTAATCTTTAATTATTTATGAAATATAAAATATTTACACGTAATTAAAAATAGATAAGAGTTGCAATCGTTGGAGGTCCCTTAGGTGCTCAATTACGTTTGAACAATAAATTTTATATTGAGAGACCTTTTAGTATTTTTTCTACAAAAATATTTATAAGAAAAATCCTAAAAAATATCACTTGAATTTCAAAATCCTAAATTAAGAACTATTATAAAAATATATTATTATTTGTTTTATGAAAATAATCAATAACTTATAAAGTGTATTAAATAAACTGATTTATAATTTTAAATTTTAAATGATATTTTTCAGAATTTTCCCATATTTATATAAGAAATTAATGGTCTTATAATTATAATTAGAATATCCTATAAAAATAAATTTTAACTAATGGTTCGAATTTTAAAGATAAAAAAAGTTATGTAATAGAATTATCTTATTTGTACATTACAGTGTTTGAATCTGACATCATATGTAGGGGTGTTCATAAAGCCCGCGGCCCGGTATGCCCACCCGAGCCCGCGAAAAAATAGCCCTGCCCAGCCCAATAAATATAGGGCAGGGCTGGGCATCGGGCTGCAAAATGCAGCCCATGCTTTTTTCGGGCTGGGCACCGGGCAGGGGGTTGCCCTGCCCTGCCCTGCCCATAAGCACCCATTTTTTTATTTTTTTTATTTTCTCCGTAGATGCTACACTTAGAAAGGAGAATATGATAGTTACTGGTGACTAAATGGTCATTTTAGAAATATAAGTAGTTAAGTACGTAAGTTGCATCTTTTAATATTTATAACTATATTAATTTTTTTAACTTTATTAATCATAATATGATTACATTACAAATTATAATTATTTATTTTATTTTTTTAGATACTTCATCCTTGTCAACATTTGAGAAATTGATGTAAAGTTGTAATTATAAACTACTTAGACTTCAAGATTTTTTTATATGCAATGAATTTCAAGACTTTAATTATTATCTTTTTGTTACCTTATTTTTAGTATATTATAGATATTATTTAACTCTTGAAGACATATGAATATGATATTATTTTAGAAGTTTATAATTGCAGATTTTTTGCACAACATGAGCATGGCATCACAACTTGGGTATGCCCAGCCCGCCCACGCCCAGCCCGCCCATGCCCAACCCAAAATGGTTAGGGCTTTTACCAGGCAGGGCCGGGCATCGGGCTGCAAAATGCAGCCCATGCTTTTTCTGGGCAGGGCACCGGGCAGGGGGGTCGCCCTGCCCAGCCCTGCCCATGAACACCCCTAATCATATGTATTCAGCGTCAAAAAATTTGACTTTGGGGTGGGTGGCAAGTTGCAAATGTGAAAGCAGAGTCTTTGACTTTAACAGAGCAAAATCTATGACTTTCCGAAAGAACCTCTTCACCTTTCAACTACCGGACACACATTCCTCAATTTCCCTCTTTCAAATCCTACAATCTCTCACCATCGTCACTTTCTTTCTTCTATCCATTGCATCAAAATTATCATCATAGCAAAACCAAAAAAAAAATAATAATAATTAAATAAAATAATAATTAACTATTCTCTCTCCAGCCACACAAGTTTGCCTTTCAAACCCTCGTACCCCCAACTCTCAAACTTGACCGATATCCTTATCTTATATCTCTCTCTATCTCTTTCCTTGTTCCTTTTTCCACATCCATTTCTCCCCCCCCCCTGCCACCATGGGCAACTGTTGCTCCGGCAAGGGCAAGGATGCCCCGACCACCGACAACGACAAGGAAGGAGAAGCAAACGCCGACAACAACAACAACCCACAGAACAATAACAACAACAACAATGCAGGAGGAGGCAGCAAAACCACCTCTTCCAACCCTTCGCCAGCCAAGCCTTCTCCCGCGCGGTCCCCTCCTCCAGCCAAAAAAGGCCCGATCGGCACGGTCCTCGGCAGACCCATGGAAGACGTGAAGGCCACGTACAGCATTGGAAAGGAACTAGGACGAGGACAATTCGGGGTGACACATTTATGCACACATAAAACAACGGGTCAACAATTTGCATGCAAAACCATAGCCAAGAGGAAGCTTGTGAACAAAGATGATATAGAAGATGTACGTAGGGAGGTTCAAATCATGCACCATTTGGCTGGTCAACCTAATATTGTGGAGCTCAAAGGTGCGTACGAGGACAAGCAATCAGTTCATCTTGTCATGGAGCTCTGCGCTGGCGGCGAGCTCTTCGACCGGATCATAGCCAGAGGTCATTACACCGAACGAGCCGCGGCGTCGTTGTTGAGAAACATAGTTCAGATCGTCCATACTTGCCATTCCATGGGTGTCATACATAGAGATCTCAAGCCTGAGAATTTCCTCTTGCTTAATAAGGACGAGAATTCTCCTCTCAAAGCCACCGATTTCGGTCTATCCGTTTTTTACAAGCAAGGTTCATTAATTAATTTCATTTTCTCCACTGTTTTGAAACTCAACCTTTATACACACACACACCTGGTCATTGATACCAGAAACCCTTAACGTCCTTATTCAACCTAAGCTTGATACATAATGGGGAAGGCGAAAGGGAGAAAGAGAGAGAAAGATAAGAGAAAGAGGGAGAAATTCATACAGATCAATAACAATTATTCCTTCTATTTTTAATATAGAACATATTTAATTAATTTAATTTAATTAAAAAATTAATTAAATTAATTAATATGTCAATAACAATTATTCATTCTATCTTTAATAGAGGAAACTCAGATGAGATAGCAAGAACAATTACTCCTTCTATTTTTAATATATGATATATTTAACTAATTTAATTTGATTAAAGAAATTAGTTAAATTAATTAATATATTATTTTTTAAAATACTCTAATTATTTTTTTAATTATTTTTCTCTCTATTTTACTTGATTATTGTTGAAGGGTATCAACAAAAATAATATGGGGAGAAATTGATAAATATAAAAAATATATCTTATATTTAGAATTAAAATTAACTCATTAATTATATTATATATTAAAGACTGAGAGTAACATTCAAAAAGTGTACAAAGCAAATATGGGAAGGAGGTATTTAATTATAGGGCTCAACCATACCTATGAATTAATGGCGGAACAGTTTAGAATCCTAAAATTAAATATAAATGTTCTGAAAATAAATATAGAATAAAGATTCAAAATTAAAATAAATTAAATGTAGTTGTTGATGGTATGGTCAAATCATCACATTGGTATCTTTTTCTTCCTTTCTTTTTTTGATTTTCATGTTAAATGTACAGAAAATATATTGTAGTTTAATTATTTGTGTTGGTTGAATGCCTTGTGAAAGGATTTGAATGCTTTGAAATTGTAGGAGAAATATTTAAAGACATTGTTGGGAGTGCATATTACATAGCACCCGAGGTTTTGAGGAGGAAATATGGGCCAGAAGCTGATATATGGAGTGTTGGTGTTATGCTTTACATTCTTCTTTGTGGTGTTCCTCCATTTTGGGCAGGTTTTTTTAATTTATTTATATATATATTTATCTTTCTTCAGTTTAATTTAATTTTCCCACAAAAATATGTTTCTTTGAAGATAATAGATCCATATACGGGGGAAGTGAAAGTTGGATAATAAAATTGCAGAATCTGAGAATGGAATATTCAATTCCATATTAAGAGAGCAAGTTGACTTTTCAACGGATCCATGGCCAAGCATATCTCCTTCAGCAAAAGATCTAATAAGAAAAATGTTGAATTCAGATCCCAAGCAAAGGATCTCAGCCTTTCAAGTCTTAAGTATGTATCCGTTCTTATAGCTTCTTTCTTTCCTTCATCGGTCTTTTGCATTAATTATATTATACTAGTTCATCAGTGTGTATGTGTGTTAATAACAACCACAACACAACAAATTTTATCCTATCAGATAGAGTTAGTTATATGGATCACATGATATTATTATACACTCTATTAATTAACAACTTAATATTTAGATATATTATTAACTAAAATATTATATTAAATATTTTTTTAGTCTTCTTCTGCCTTATTTTAGATGATTCCATATTATTTGATCTAATATTTTCACCGATGCTTCTAACAATATTTTTTGTACATATCCAAACTACCAAAACTTTAAACTCTCGTTGTCCCTTTAGAGCCTAACATTCACTATTTTTTCTTATTTGTGTGTGTTAACAAAGCAATATTATATATATATATATATATTGATGAAAACAGATCACCCATGGATAAAGGAGGATGGAGAAGCACCAGATAAACCTCTTGATAATGCTGTGCTGAATAGGCTCAAGCAATTCAGAGCGATGAATCAGTTCAAGAAAGTTGCTCTGAAGGTATATTAATAATGCTTTCAATAAGTCACATCATTAATCTTTTTTAGATAAATATATTATTATTTTACTATTTAATTTATTATTATGTAGACTTCTTAAAGTAGGGTACTATATTAAATAAGGATAAAATTAAAAGTTATTAAATTTTTAGCTATAGTTAATGAAATTTAATGTTTTTCTTAATTATGATAAAATATATATAGGTAATTGCTGGGTGCTTATCGGAGGAAGAAATCATGGGGTTGAAGCAGATGTTCAAGGGAATGGACACAGACAATAGCGGATGCATAACAATTGAAGAGCTCAAGCATGGGCTTGCGAAGCAAGGCACAAAACTCAGTGAACAAGAAGTCAAGCAATTATTAGAAGCTGTAAGCCACTTTACTTAATAAGCCCTTAATTAATTGCACATACACATAATTAATTTTGTTTTCTCAATTAATTAATTAATTACAGGCTGATGCTGATGGGAATGGAACCATAGATTATGACGAGTTCATCACAGCAACATTGCATTTGAACCGAATCAACAAAGAAGAACATCTTTATACCGCTTTCCAATATTTTGATAAAGACAACAGCGGGTAATTAATTAATTAATTAAAATTCAATATCATCTCAATTATATTAATAATAATTAAGGTTTTTTTATATAATTTACATTATGGCACATATATTATAATGCTTCAGGTTCATAACGGTTGAAGAACTGGAGCAGGCACTACGAGAATATAACATGCATGATGGTAGGGACATCAACGAAATTTTATCAGAAGTTGATGCAGATAATGTAAGTCGTCCTCTAAAGTGAAATTAAAAGTTTTTTATAATTACCAATCGAGCCCTATTTATCCGAGTTCAATGAGTAGTCTCACTAAGAACTAGGACCCATATTCCACACATGCAACAGTTGCTGAGAAAGAGGCTCAGGTCGGTGGGTTTAGGGTTTATGATTTAGAATTCAGGAATAAGTAGGGCATATTCCCATTGAATGATTCCTTCTCCCTCCACACAGCACTAATTATCATATTCTCTTAAATTAACCAAGAAGTGACAAGAAAATTGTGTGAGGACAGGATGGTCGGATCAACTACGAGGAGTTTGCGGCAATGATGAGGAAAGGAAATCCAGAAGCCCAAACCAGGAAGAGACGAACAGATTCATTTGTTTAATTAATTTCATGATCTTCAAATGAATCGACTCAGATCGAGGACGAAGTCAATGATCATCGTCACGTTGATCCATCATCATTCAGTTTCATCGGAGGACAAAAGAAGCTCGTACGTACGTGCATGAATGGGACGTGAAACAAAAGAAAGAAAGATTGTGAATATTATTGTCTGTTGGTTGCGAGAGGATATAAGTAATAAGGATTTGGTCATCAATAGGGGTTCAAACCATGAAAAAATAAAACACGCACGCACATGCACACGAGTAGAAGGAACAAAAGTACTAACCTTAATTTGATCATGAATGTAAAATTTTTCTAGGTTTTTATTCGCTTATTCTTTTCTTTCTCTCCCTTTCTCTTTTACATTATGTTGCGTTAATGGAGGAATCAAAATTTGTATATATTCTTTTATATTTATTCTTTAATAGGTTAATATAATCTTTAGTTTTTTAAATTTATTTTTATTTTAATTTTAGTCACCTAATTTTTTTATTTAAAATATTAGTTCTTATCATTTAATAAAAACTTAAATTATTTTACCCTTTGAGCAATTGAAACCTATGGTTTGAAACATAAGTTTATAATCCTTCTATAATTTATAATTAGTAGGTTTAAATTTTCTTCTTAAAAGGCTTAACTATTATATATTTGCATGGTTGACCTCTTGACTTGATCCCATGAAATTTCTCATGAGAAATTATATTAAACTTATTCGACAATAATACTTCTTCTACCAATCAATTAGCTAATTAATTTTCAGAGTTAAAAAATTATAATTAAGTTATTTATTTATAAATTTAGGAGATAAATGAAATTGAAGTGTGAGACTAAAATAAGTGTGATGAAACAAGGACCAAACTTGATGCCCCACACTAGTTTTAATTTGTGGTAAGTATGGAGCGATATATGAGGAAAGATTTGAATTTCAAACCCGATTGATATAAAATGAAAAAAAGCTATCCATAAATATTTTTTTTCATAAGTCATTTTTTAAAAATTTATTCAAACACACAAACTATTTTTTCTCTCTTTTAAATTAATTTAACCACGTTTAAAAGTTATGGTTATGCATGTAATAAAATAATATACTCCTTCTCCCTCCAGATATACTATAAGTCATCTCAACTAATTTATTAAAATTATGAACAGACAATTAATCTATTAAATCTGTCTTAAATTAAAATAATTTTTTAAATTTACTCATTAAATAAGATTTTAAGTGAGAGAAAAATATGAGTATTCATAGTGTTTTATCTAGAAAATTTTCAGGAGGAGACAAAATGGGGTTTGGGACTAGATTGGGGTATCATATTCCCGTCCCGAATATGTTTATATATTTTTTTAATTTGTTATATATTGTATAATATTAATATTAATATGTGTATGTATATTATTAAGACCCATTTGTTGAGATAATATAAAAAAGTGAGTATTAATATGTGTATTTAGTTGTTTGATTGAAATATATTTACTTTTTTAAAATTTATTTATATTAATTATTTTAAAAACAATAGAATTGGGATGTCCTTGGAATAGGACATAGGACAAAAATATACTCATATCACTATTCATCAAACAAGACGGGAGAGATTCCATCCCTCCTGTAAACACCCTTAGAGAACAATATAAGAAGTCACATTTAACTATTAATTATAATAGTAAAATTGATAAATAAGTATTAATTACTTTTTAAGTTATTTATTGTAAAAAAATATTTTATAAATGATTTATATTATAGACTGTAAAAATTTATGTGCAAAGCGCAAATTATTCTATTGCAACCCATAATTCATCTCAAAACTGGTGTATTGTAAAGCAAATAAATCCTTACGAGTTACTACAAAAGAATCATATGGTGGCTGGAAGCTTCATATAAATTGTAATTAATATAAAATATAAAATTTATAATAAATTATTTGGCAAGAATACATCCTTGGTCTATTAACTTTACACCAAATTTTATTTTGATTCCTTAATTTTATAAATTAAAACATCTTTTTAAGTCATTCAATAATGACACTGTTAATTTCTTTAACAAATATCGGCATTGAATTTATTTATTTTGTATTATGGATATTAAAATTTTAAATATTGACCAAATATTCTTAGATACTAACATATTGCGTTTAACCTTTTGAAATAACAATGATTGATAAAAAAATTATCATTTGAGATCAATAGTGGTAGGGTTAGAAATCCAAAAAAAAAATTACCATAAGTCATAATTATAAAAATTAATTAATTTTTTTAAATAAATTAAATTAATTAATTAATTATAACTAAATATAATCCTTCAAGAAGAGTTCATATTATATATTCCTCAATATACCTAAATTACTCAACTAGCTAATTCTTATATTAGTTATAATTAACTAATTTATTTAATTTTTTTAATCTATATAAAAAATTAATAAGATCTTATAATTAGTATCATAAAGAGATTTATCTGAAATAATTGTGGTCCAATATAATGAAACACGTTGCAACTTGTATTAATTAAAATAAAAACTTATAAATATTGTTATTAGATAGATATCAAAAGCCTCTCTTAACAGAGATAAAGACCTTCATGCATCATTAAACATAAAGCCAAAAAAGAAAACAGAGAGAGAGACAGCTTAAATTATATTATACTAATCCCATAATGGAGTGAATCATAGAAACAAATAACTCCTCATGCATATGTAGGACCACACAGCTTAGATGTGCATGCATGTGCGTGAATTAATCAAACATCATCGTCTCTATGGAATGTAAGCATCAGGAGACAACCTAGGATAAACCAAAGCAGCGAGAGGAACTTTCTTCTGCAACGCAAGCCCAAAACTCTCCTCCATGTTCAACTCAAAAACCCCATGAGGAAGCTTCCAGTCAAATGAATGAATCAAAGTTCCCAGAATGTAGTGGACAAGAACGATCCCCATTCTGGTTCCGGCACAGATCCTCCGTCCGGCTCCGAACGGGATGAGCTCGAAGTCGTTGCCACGAGGATCGATCTTAGCATTCCGGCCGCTCATGAACCTGTCTGGGTTGAACTCCAATGGCTTCTCCCACACATTTGGGTCCCTTCCAATCCCCCAGATGTTCACACTCAGTCTTGTTCCCTTCGGTATGTAGTAACCGTTCACCTCGCATGCTTCCGTCGAAACTCGCGGCAGGTTCAGTGGCGTCGATGGATGTTTCCGGTATGTCTCCTTGCAGATGGCCTTTTACAGGAATCACAGTTCATGTGTATGAATTTGTTTGATACATGAGTTTAATAAGTACGTCTAAGAATTTAAGAAAACCCTAGGAGATATATATATACCTGGAAGTAAGGGAGGGTGGCTATGTCAGATTCTTGGAGACGACGTTGACGGCCGATGACGCTGTCCATCTCATCGTGAGCTCTCTTCATGATTGAGGGGTTCTGCAACATTTCCGACAAGGCCCACTCTATGATGCTTGATGACGTGTCAGTTCCTGCTGTGAAGAGGTTCTACAAAGAACATACATACCATCTAATTAAGATATTAACTAACTAGAATAAAATCTTTGACTAACTAGTTATTTTATATATCCAACATTACTTAAACCAATTACAGTGTCAATTGGCAACATAATCTTAAAGGGAGGGAGTGAAGTGAATTAAACCAATTACTATGATGAATGATTTTTATGTTTGGGTCAAATTTTTTTATCTTTACATTTTGTAATTTTTAAATAATTCATTTATAAAAAAATATGTATACAATTTTAATAAAATAAATAATTATTTTTAAGCCAAATACATATTAGTTCATTATTAATTATAACAACATAAACAACAACATTTATATTTAATAACCAAATAAAAACTTTACGTAAATTAATGACATTACTAATTAAAATTGGAATAAATCAAAAGCAAATTCATAATCTACAAAGAGATATTGAAATTACTTAAGTATAATCCTTAGTCATTTCAAAATCTGGTATTTGGATCTTTTGAAATTAAGGGTAATTAATCAAATTATATTTAACTATAATAACAGATAGATAATATACATACATACATACATACATACATACATACATACATACATACATACATACATACATACATACATACATACATACATACATACATACATACATACATACATACATACATACATACATACATACATACATACATACATACATACATACATACATACATACATACATACATACATATATATATATATATATATATCAAGTACTTAAGAAAGATATATACCAGAAGAAGTGCCTTAATGTTGGTCAATGTAAGAGGCTCTGCATCAGGGTTATCCTTGCTGTATTTGGTAACCATATCTAAGAAATCAGGCTTGACCTTTCGTTTATGAACTGTAGCTTGGTGTTCTTCGATCATCTTCGTCAACAACACATCGAACTTATGATGCAGATTCTTCATCCCACGTTCTATTCCCTGCAAATCAAGCGACCTCAAGAACGGAATGAAATCGCCGATGTTGAATAATCCGGCACTCGTCATGAGCTCCACCACCATGTCCTTGAACTCATTACTCTCCGATCCCTTCGTCTCGAACACTCTCTTCCCCAGAATCACTTGCCCTACCATGTTCGCCATGGCGTAGGTAAGCATCTCAGGGATAACCACAGCTTGTCCTTGCTTGCTTGCGTCGTACATCGCCCGGAGCATGTGGCCGAGCTCGATTGTTCGAAAGTGAGCCCAGTCGTCGAGTGCCTTCCCTCCGAGCATGTGCAGGTTGCTTATCTTCCTCTCGAGCTTCCACCTCGAGCCGTAGTCTGCGAACACCATGTCGGCGTTGTAACCTAGGATGATGGAACCGGCGTTCGGTGGCCGGTTCGAGAAATTCACGTCAAGGGTTTTGAGGAATGCGCGAGCGGCGTCCGGCGTGGAGGCGACGACCATGCCGTTGGTGCCCATCTTGAGGTACATGACGGGGCCGTATTTTCGGGCTAGGTTGAAGAGGGTGACGTGAGGCATGGAGCCTAGAATTGGGAGGGCTCCGAGGAAAGGCCATCCGGTGGGGCCGGGAGGGAGCTTCCGGTGATGGCTTTTGAAGACAGAGCGGAAGAAGAAACGAGTGGTGAAGAAGATGATAGTGGCAACTGCTAGGTCTTGAAGGAGAAAGAAGCTTAGGGAAGCCATTTTAGAAAGGAAGAAGAAGCTGGCAAACAAGCTAGTTTTGAGTTTGAAGGAATAACGAAGGTGGAAGCATATATATATATATATATATATATATATATATATATATAGATAGACCCACAGAGCAATGGCTCTTAATGAGTCGTTTGGTGAAGAAGTGGCAAGGTAATAGCGACAGTGAACGAGGCGACCACAGACTTGGATGGACTAAATGAAGGGTATATTTTCTTACACATTTCTCATTTTGAAATTAAAAAGATAAATAGCAAAATTTAAATATATTACCTACTAAATGCTTATACTGATATTTATATATTACTTACTAAAGAAGTCATGATCTATATTATAAATTAAATTCTTATTAAATAAATCAATCTTGTAACCCTTTGTTTACGAGGGTGTATAAAGACATGCCACAACTAACAAATATATATATTACGATAATACTAATTTTGTAATTAAAAAATAAATTAAACAAACTTTTAAGTTAATTATTATATCTGAATTTTAATATAAGAACTAGTTGATTATTTTAAATAGATTAAGGAAGTCAAATAAATCAGTTACTTATTAATAATATAAAAATTTATTGAATAATTTAGATAGATTAAAGAGTATACAATATAAATTTATATTAAATTATTATATTTGATCATAATTAATTAATCTATTTGATTTCTTTAATCAGCTCTTATATTAAGGATAAAATGCGGAATATATTATTAGAAAAGTATTAATTTTGTGAAAATCTTTTATAATTACGATTTTGGGCGAATCTCTATACTACAATGATTGGAGGCGGCGTGTTGATAATCTCTATGATTAGGAATTGTAATTAACAAAAGAATGAATTAATTATACCGTATTTTTAATAATTATGGAGGAGCACGTAGGTAGAGACAGCAAAAAAGGGATCAGGTAAGGAATGGAATCACGTTTTTGTTTGGTTAATTAGCAAAGGAGGGGGAAGGACCGTTTTGAATGGCAGGTACAAGGGTGGTCCTCAACCAACAAGTGGACGAAGCTATAATGGCCGGTGACATATTATAATAAAAGTATTCCCAACTTTAGTAATATTAATAAATTAGGGGGGCGAAGCTGCAAGCCATTACTCCAATTTAGAGAATTTTTAATTAATTGCTCTTCCTTATTTTTTCTTAAAAAAAATCAACTATATCATCTAAAAATAAAATTAAAATATACGTATTTAGAAATACGTATATTTATTTTGAGTACTTAATAGTGACTTGAATTTTGAAAATTAGTTAGTGAAGAGAAGGATGTAATTGGAAATAGCAACCGTAAAATAATGTTAAATATCTTGAAATTTTAAAAATATAGATAAATAGGTACAAAAAGTTTTGTTATAAAAGGAAAGTCAAAAAGAAGTGGAAGGAGTAATAAATTATTCTTATTGTAGTTATTGTTCAAAACAGAGTTCTATAATAAATTGAGACGCGTGCAAACTACAAATCACAACGGATTTGTCATTAACACATTCTAGGCAGTTAGCACAAAAAGTGTAAAACATGATTATATTTGATAGGAATATAAGTTTAATTTTTGTTAGTGTTAAATTTTTTTTAATATGTGATCTTATAAATTTTTTATAAATATTCTTTGAATTTTAGACTGTACTCTGACTTTAGTAAGAAACTAATGTAAAATATAAACTTTTTTATACTAAAAAAATATATCCTAAAAAGTGTAATTAATTATTCTCGTCGTGGTGGTTAATAATATTCACATAAACATAAACAAACTGCACCATGATCTCACTCTAAACTGATTTATAAGATTAAGGTAGGAAGAGAAGAAATTTTTTTATCCTGATTATTAAAAAATAGGTGATTAATTTTTAATCATTATTTTCTCTCCTTTTTCCTTTCATTAAATATTGGTCTATGTTATTTAATTATTAAAGTTATATATGTTTAATAGGGATAAAATTATAAATTTATTAACTTTTTAGATAAAGTTAATAAAATTTAATTTTTTATTTTAGTTAAATATATTAAAAATGACTTATAATAAGTATCTGAGTAACAAATTATGAACAACTGTAAGAAAAAAAATTAGAGAAAAGTTTACTTTATAATAGTCTATATTATGAGTAAGCCGTAATATTTTATAGAAGTGAATGTTAGGTTTTATAGAAATAATAAATATATAGATTTGAGTTAATTAAGATAATAATGTTGAGGTGGATATGTAGATATATTAGAAAAGATAATATTCATAATGAATATATACACAAAAGAGTTAGAGTATCATATATTGAGGATAAAATAATAGAGAATCATCTAAGATAATTTAAACATATATAAAGAAAGCAATTGACTATGCTAATGAAAATAGTGGATCAAACAATATAAAATATTATAAAAATGGATAGAGAAAAGCAACAAAAAATACTCAACTAGATTATTAAGTATGATCTATTAGTCAATAATTTATCTAAAGACTCAATTATTTTATTTTTGTTAAATAATAATTTAATTTTTTACTAAAATATAATAGCGTTATACGATTCGTATTATTGACCTTCACAAAGTTTTTTGTTGTATAATAGTCTATATTTATGAACTTTTGATGTCAAATTTTAATAATATTAATCTATTTATTTATATATGATATTATAATAATAGTTTTATAAAATATTAAATACCTACCATTTAATTTTTTATCTAATGAGAATGAGATGATGAGAGGAAAATGAGAAAGAGACGAGGAAAGGACCTAAATAAATATATTACTATAACTTTTTTATAATTTTTACATGACAATGTTAAATTACCAATGAGTAAAATTAATCCTTATTAAATATTAGTTATATTATAATTATAATTCTTCGCGCACTAATTTTAATTGATAACATTATTTAGTAATGACTTTTTTTTATTAATCACACTTGGTGGGCCATGATATGAATAAGGAATCAAACCAATTATTGAGTTTCATGTCCAACTACTAAACCCCCGTAAGCCTATAATTTGTAAATTACAAATTACAGTTAGATCATCTCATTTTTTTTCTAATAAGAGTTAGTACATATGATAATAAATGAGCTCATATTCTATAAAGACATGAGTTTAATTCCTATTACTATTGTAAAGACTCATTTAGTAGGTAATCCTGTAAATTTTCTATAAATACCCTCTGATCCCTGAGGCTATACCATAATTTTGGTAGAAGATCGATACCGAACTCACCTAAATTTTTTTATAACAGAAAAAATCATATCATTTTTAAGTAAGACCTTATATAGTTTTTTTATTTTTATTAGGTCCTTGTAAGATTCTCAATTATAGATTATAAGAGAAATGATGTTAGTAAGTTGATGAAATAACTCCTTCATTATACATCTAAACTAATTTTACCACATGATCTAGAAAAAATCAAAATCAACCACAAATTAGATTACAAATCATATATAAATACAAAGATACAGTTATAAGCATAATAATTTTTTTATTTTTATTTTGATAATAAATAAAATTTTATTCCATCATTCTATTTTTATAAAGCTTCTTTTATTTTGTATTTTGTAGTAACTGACATGTCATTTAATTAGCATATACATTATGAGCACAAAGACATATTTATAATAATTGAGTAAATCGTAAAGACCTGATTCGTTGGGGGGAGGTAAAATTATAAGGAGTGACAAATTAACTTTTCTTAAATTTAAATTTTTTTCATGCACAAAGTATAAGAAATATTCCTTTATATAAGATATATTTAACTAATTTAATTTAATTAAAAAAATTAATTAAATTAATTAATATGAAATATTTTTTTTTAAAATACTCTAATCATTTACCAGCTAGATGACATATTTTTTCTAAAATATAATAATAATATTTCTTAACTCTCTCATTTTTTTAATTGATTATTATTTAAAAATATTAATAAAAATAATTTAAAAAAATTAATAAATATAAAAAATAAATATTATACTTAAAATGAAAATCAACTATTATTAATATTAAATAAAGGAAGAGTATATTATACAACTCTTTATTGTATAACCCCCTAAGGTTTTTGACATACTTATTCTAATAAAACACAAGTATGGAAAGCACAAATCTAGTACACAAACTGACACACAGATATCCCTTATTTGAAGCTTTGAACAGATATCTACAATAGGATACCTCAGTTTTCGTCTCTGCTAACGTTGAAATTTCAGAAAGCCGACTAACTTTACGAAGCAGATTTAGCTCGATTCACCGGAGCTTGAAGCGAAGACAGATATGCAGCATCAATCTTGTCGATTCCGTCATACAGATGACTGAAAGGTGGCATTTTGATGTATCTACCAGTACCAGGAGCAACCTTCAGTTCATTGTTTTGCCAAACTATTCTTCCTCCAGCTATGGTCACTTCAACTTTACCCTGAGGTAAAAAAAAAACAAAAAAGAAAAAGAAACCAAGAAGCTTTGAATCTTCATAATGCTTAACACAGGTTCAATTATAATCAATGGAAAAATGAATAATGAATCGGAGCCTAAGCACATGAACAAGTACAAAACTAGCTTTTCAATCTCTCAGCTGCCCAAAACAATTTTTTTTAACGTTTCTTGTTTTGAAGTATCAAGTATGCATAACAAAGAATGAAAACGGCCAACTGAAAAAATTATAATTGAAATGTCTAAATTCCAAAAAATGAAAAATCCAAGTCTGGATGACCCAGTGCCGAGAAATAAGATGGAGAAGAGAAGCCAGTTTAATACACAATCTAAACAAGGCAAATGCTCAGGAAAGTAGTTCCTGGTAGTACTGCATCCTACGTATACTGTTTTTACGGGACAGTCGTAATATTAAAAAATCTATATAAATATGAGCTCATGAAGAGAAAATTACTGAAAATCCCCCATTGCAAAATTTATTATCCTAAGGTACTTGAAATTCGTTTAAAGATTTAGGTGCAACTCTTCTTCAATTATGTACAATATATCTTCAGCTATATGCAAAAGGAGAGTTACTGTTGCTAAAAATAAGTTGTATTTGAATCCTTAAACAAATTTCAGGTACCTTTAGACAATAAATTTTGCAAGGAAGGATTTTTAACAATTTTCCCGCCCATGAATCAGTGTTATGAATACCAATCGAGATTCTATCAGTGAATTAATTTGCATTTCGATGTACGAGTCTCCACCTAGTCACTCGTTCATTCATCAACATCCCACAAGTTATATGATGTTCAACAATTTCTAACGCTTGGTCTACTAAAACCTAATATACTGACATGATGATCGCAGAAACAGGTCCAATATAATAACAAAATACCTGAAGCTAGACATTCTAACATCCAATCCAAATCCTCTGCATTTACCAAAATCACCATATATGGTGCATTGGGAAAGTGGAAGATTAGAGAAATGAGCATAAAAAGGAACAATGAGTCCTACACATGGTCACTCTTCTGCATCACTTCAAACACAACTGAATGGTTGATGAAAATTTAAGGGAAAATTACTGAAGTCTTAAGAAATGAATGTAATCACTAAAAGTTCCACATATGACCAACATGCAATGACAAATTCTAAGGCAGAAAATGACAACAGGTATATGTTGCTCAGTTGTCATTGAAAGTTTTTAGTAATTGCATTCCTTCCTTAGGATCTCATATAATGATAAAATTTAATTTATCTTCATGTCATGGCAAAACTCTAAAGAAGTTATGTATGGGCTAACAATATAAATCACATAACCCATATTATTCACCATAAATAGTAAACTACTTTAACATGCCTGGATGGAGTATACTAAAAACTAGTACCTTTCCTCTCTTTCCCTCATAGACATTCGCGTCTAATCTCGAGTGGTGGGATTTTGCAGTTATCTCAAAGCTTGCATTTGGATTGAGTATGATAATATCTGCATCAGATCCTCCTAGTATAGCCCCTTTCCTTGGATACACATTGAAGATTCTAGCACTAAAACCATTGTAGAAGTCATAAAAAAATGCAATTTAGGAGCTTTATCAAATTAATCAAATAAGAAAGTAATGAATAAAAGTTGAGTTCCCTATCTTACTGGATGCCAAGCTTACATTAAGCTGAAGCATAAAATGGAAAAGAAAATTAAGGACTTCAAAAGAATACCATTCAGTACTTGTCAACCGAACATAGTCGGTAACAGATACTTGGCCAGATTCCTGTAAGATATAAAACAAAAATTCTGGTCAAAAGGTTTTTGTTCCTTTTTTAACTGAATTTTCCATGAAAAGGAGGAGTCAAGCTGAAAATAATGATGCTCAGTGCTTACCACCATTGTATCCCATACCAAATGCATCCTTTCTTCAAGACCTAAAGTTTTTCATTTGCAATGAATATTGGGTAAAAGAATTTCACATCAACCAGGAGATTCAAACAGAATGAAAAAGCAATTTCAATAGTTTCCAGGATCATCATGTGATTACCATTGACACCATTAGGAATTATCCGGAAATCATCAATTCCAAATGCCTTTTGGGTGGAATTAAAGGCACAATGATCAGTTCCTACCAGCTGCGAATCGTAAGAGGTGGTCAAATAAAGGATGGATAGAAGGAGAAAATAATTCTCAGAAGGCATAGCTAATAGAAAAAAATCAAAGTAACTAGAACTGTAAGGACGTAACTGGTGACTGAGGTTACCATCTAAGAAGTACTTCATGGAAGCCTTATATTAAAATGATCAGTGTAAACTCAATATATGAAGCTACAAGTATAATCGCTGGTTAAAAAGAGCGGGAGGAGAAAATATGGGCTGAATAAATGCAAAGTGATGATATCTTATGCAGGAAATATGCAAATGCAAGAAGGAAAGGTGATAACAAATGGTGAGCTTCAACAGTAACAAACAAACATTTGCCGAAGAAGACAGTTAAGAAAAAAATAAAAAGAATTACTGATCCGTGTGGAAAGAAACTAAAACACAATGGCCAAGATCTGTACTTCGGAAGCCGTTTTATTTTATTTCTTCTGCTTACATTTATAGCTGAAGATCTCCAGTCGGCTGAATATAAGAAGCAACAAAATAAATGATAACAATAAGCAGAATCTTCGGTTACGAGATTGGCGCCTAACTTCGCGGGAGCTTGCGTTAGTTCCTGATGACTCGCTCCCTTCCTGAACGTGCAGCAACTTCCCGAGTAGATAGGCTTGTACCGTTACCCGCCTCCTTATGTGCATGGAGTTAAGGAGGTCTCCACGTGGCTTACATAGATGCTCCTGGATCATGGGTCCCCCGTTAGCAAGGAGCCACTCCAGTGGTCCTTAAAATTTAAGATGAGGAAATCTGGCTTGCCCATCTTCCTTTGTGAACCACTTTGCAGAACTTGGACGCACACCCTTCTGTCCCACTCGGAAAGATTCCTTTGTTCTCCGGCGAGTAGTAGTTGTTTTCTTTTCTAAGATCGCATCTTCATGTAGCGGCGTCTCGCGCTGATATACTAAATCCTCCACAGAGGGCAATATTTCGTCGGGCTCCTCATCCATCATGGACGGCTCAAACAGCTTAAGATACTCAACATTAACTATTGAATATATATCCATATAAGGAGGTAGCTCAAGCTTATATGCATTATCTCCAATCTTCTGTACTACTTTGAAAGGGCCATAACGAATGGGTTTCAACTTTTTCCCTTCTCCCTTAAGGCGTTCCTTGTTCAACTGAAGCCAAACAAGGTCCCCTTCTTGGAAATCAGCTTTAACTCGGTGACGATCATGTCTCATCTTGTACTTCTGCTGGGCCTTCTGTAAATTACTTTCCACTTCTCGAAGCAGGCATTGAATACTCTCCAAGAATCTGTGTGCCTTTTCTTGTTCCTTCTCCCCCTTTGTCTGCTGAGGTGATGTACATATAGTGAACTCCAAGTCGAAAGGACTTTGTGGTTGGAACCCCAAACACACCTCGAAGGGGGATTTCTCAGTGGAGCTGTGTATAGCCCAGTTGAAGGCAAATTGTAGATATGGAATGCTTTCATCCCATGTCTTTGGGTGGCGAGAATTATAGCCTCTCAACAAGTGGACGATGGTCCGGTTGACCACCTCAGTTTGTCCATCCGTTTGGGGGTGGAAAGCGGAACTCCGTTTCAGCTTGGTGTCCATCATGGTCCACAATGACTTCCAGAAGTGACTGAGAAACCTGCTATCATGATCAGATATAATAGAATGGGGTAGCCCAAAGTGTACCCAAACATGTTGGAAGAAGTAACGTGCTGCTTCCTCTCCCTTAATCATCTTTTTGCATGGTATAAGTATCACCATTTTTGAAAACCGATCAACAACCACAAACAAGTAGTCATTTCCTCGGCGGGTTTTTGGGAGGCCGCCAAGGAAATCCATGGATATGCTTTCCCACAGACGAGAGGGCACCGGCAAGGGAGTGTACAGACCAAGCTTCCTATTTGAAGGTTTGGAGGTACAACACAGCACACAACCCTTCACAAAACGAGTTACATCATTCTGCATAACTGGCCAGAAGACATAGCGTTGGAGATTTTGCAAGGTCTTCATAACGCCAAAATGTCCAGCTACTTTAGAGGTATGTGCCTCTCGTATCCATTGCACTCGCTCAGCTTTTCTGGGAACACATAATAGCACTCCTTTGTACAAGAGTCCATCGCGCAACAAGAACTCCGCGGGTTTGTTTCCTTCAAGGTTAGCCAGTACCTCACAAAAGTAAGGATCTTCGGTGTACCAACTCGTATACTCGCCACATAAGGAAGGTTCAATCTGCATAAATGTAGCCCAACAAACAAAAGCTATCGGAGGACGGGCTAGCATATCAGCAAGTTTGTTATGAACACCCTTCTTGTATTTGATCACCAAGTTAAATTATTGTAGATAAGTCATCCACTTCATGTGTCGTGCTTGCTGTAACTTAGCTTGGACCTGCAGATATTGGAGAGGGCGATGATCTGTGTGCACAATTGTCTCCTTGCCTAGGAGGTAAACACACCAATGCTTCACGGCTTGAGTAGAGCCAGGAGTTCTTTGTCATATGTTGGATAATTCTTCTGAGCTCCTTGGAATAACTCAGAGTGATAGGCTACAGGTTGGTGTCCTTACATAAGAACAGCACCCATAGCATACCCTAAAACATCTGTCTCTAGCTCAAAAGGTCTCTGTAGATTTGGTAAGGCCAGTACAGGTGCTTCGCATATCTTCCTCTTCAACAAAAGAAACGCGTCTTCATGTTTCGGAGTCCACTCAAATCTTTGATTAGCCTTCGTTAGAGCATATAAAGGTGAAGCCAAAGCTGAAAAGTGGCGAATGAACTTACGAAGATACTGGCAAGCACCCGCGAAACTGCGAACCTCGGATACTGATGTTGATCTTGGCCATTTCATGATAACATCGATTTTATCAGGGTCAATTTTTAATTCACCTCCTCCCACAATATGGCCCAGATACATTAAGGTTGGGTGACCGAACTCACTTCTTTCTGTTCAAACAGAGTTGGTGTTGTTTTAGTGTCTCGAATACCTTACGTAGGTGTACCAAATGCTCGCCCCACGATCTACTATAGATTAGAATATCATCAAGGTACACAATGACAAAGTCGTCGATAAAAGGCCGCAAGACGTCATTCATGAGTCTCATGAAAGTGGCGGGGGCGTTGCAGAGCCCAAAGGGTATGACTAACCATTCAAATAATCCTTGCCGCATTTTGAAGGCTGTTTTCCAAGTATCCTCATCATGTATTCGAACTTGGTGATAACCGGATTTTAAATCCAATTTGGTGAAGACAATTGCATGGTGTAGTTGGTCTAAAAGGTCACCAATACGTGGGAGTGGGTAGCGATTCTTAACGGTAATCTTGTTAAGTGCCCGGTAATCAATACACATACGCCATCCCCCATCCTTCTTAGGGACAAGCACGACCGGAGACCCACAGGGGCTTGGCTTGATAACGCCACGTTCCAGTAGTTCAGTGAGTTGTCGCTTGATTTCGTCATTCTCCAACACTGAGTTGCGATACATCCCAAGGTTGGGTAGTGTTGCATCTGAAATTAGCTGTATTTCATGCTCTACTGGTCGTCTTGGTGGTAGGTCATGGTTGTCTTCAAAAAGGCCGCTATACTCCTCCAGCAGCTTTACCAGTTTTGTTTCATTTTCCTTACTAGACAAAGTCAGGATAGGAGGACAAGGATACGTCGATTGTACGAGGCGAATGAATGCTAAGACGTATTTTTGAGATGTGTTGATGATACGTTTGGCTTGGCTGATTGTTACCAGGTCTATGGTCTGAAGAGGCTTTTCACTTGTGAGGACAAATTGTTTACCATCCTTAGTTAACTCATATTCCTGCGCCCTCCGATGATAATGGGCATCGTGATATAGAGGAAGGGATTGCCAAAGATTATCTGGCAGATATCAATCAGTACAACGTCACATTGTACCTCATCGACGTAACGAGGCGATATGGCAAATCGTATCATACACTGTGAATTAATCTTTTGATTCACATCATTTGTAATCCATCCCAACGGGTACGGCCGAGGATGGGGAGTTGTGGTCAAGCCGAGCCTTTGCACCACCTTTGCTGCGATGAGATTCTTTTGACTACCCGGGTCAAATATGGCAAAGATGACCTCCTGTTTCACTTGAATGTTGATAGTGAATAATTCTTCTGCAGGATTTGGAGCTATCGTTGAACCCGAACCTATCTCCTTCAGCATTGCCATCAAAGATATGGTTGGGTCTGCTTGTTATACTGAACTCAACCGTTCGGGCTTGGCCTTTGGAAAGGGTGAAGTTGTTACTACAGCACTCCGATGGTGTTCACCTTTCTTCCACTTCTTAGGAAAAAGCTCTGGGTGGAGTTTCCAGCATTTCTCCTTATCATGCCCTGTAACCTTACAATGCTCACAGAACTTGTCAGAGGAAGGAGAAGAAGAGGTTGAGGACTTACCTTTCGTGGAAGTTTGTTGGTTCTTTTGCATGTGTCTACCATTACTAGTAGTCTTCCCACTCCTAGGCTTATTCTTCTGTTCTATCGCCATCGCTGTTGTACTTGCCCTAGTAATATCGCTAACCTGGAACAACCCCAGCTCCATACTAATGGCTCGATGCAGCCCCGCCGTGTATTTGCGAAAGGTTTGCTTGTTTGCTAATGGGATGTTGAGGGCTATGGCTTGTCGGCGAAACTCAGTTGTACATTCTTGGACAGAATGATCATGTCCTTGCCGTAGCTGATGCCATCGATCCCACCTCTCTTGAAGATACCCCATTGGATAGAACTCTTGTCGAAGCAATTGTTTGAACTCTCTCCAGGATAATCCTTCGCCTTCCCCGCTAGTGGCAAGGGCCTTCCACCACGTCTTGGCATGATCGATCATCTTTAGTGCCACAAACATGACTCGTTGGCCATCACGATATCCTCGGACCGCGAAGTAAGTCTCCAACTGGTCAATCCAAAAATCTAATTTATCTGCATCAATTGATCCATCGAAGGAGGGTATGTCAATTTTGGCTTCGACCTTAAAAGGTGCCGTGTCGCTATCTGGGCTTCCGCCACTCTCATGGCCGTCACTCTCTTCTTCTACCGCTACCCATGTGTTCAAACTTTGCCTTGAGCCTTGCCACCTTGGTCTTCAGGGTGTTTATCTTCTCACCATTCTTATCCTAAGAAGTAGAAGCTTGTTGTTTGATCCAGTCTAAGACTATGGTCATGTCCGAGGAGAGCTTGGCAACTTGGTCAGCCAAAGTAGCCTGAGTACCAGATTCCTCACCTGCCATTGCTGCGGATGTTTCTTCTACAATAGGAGTCGTTAGATGTACTCCACGAAACGTTGTAAGCCGTCGTAGTTGTTCCCCGCTTGTGCTGTAACTGAAACGGGTCTTCACCATCCACAGGTAAGAACAGTGCTTTGATACCTAATTGATCCATGTGGAAAGAAACTAAAACACAATGGCCAAGATCTGTACTTCGGAAGCCGTTTTATTTTATTTCTTCTACTTACATTTATAGCTGAAGATCTCCAGTCAGCTGAATATAAGAAGCAACAAAATAAATGATAACAATAAGCATAATCTTCGGTTACGAGATCGGCGCCTAACTTTGCGGGAGCTTGTGTTAGTTCCTAATGACTCGCTCCCTTCCTGAACGTGCAGCAACTTCCCGAGTAGATAGGCTTGTACCGTTACCCGCCTCCTTACGTGCATGGAGTTAAGGAGGTCTCCACGTGGCTTACATAGATGCTCCTGGATCAATTACTGATCCTGGACCTATGAGGAATTTTTATAAGCGAATAAGAACAGGTGATTGCAATAAGTAAATTATTTCCGATAGATGTTTATTCCCTTTGCCTGACAACTCTATAGAGACAACCATGGGTGAACTGCATTTCTGTGGCAGATAGAATTACATTGTTCATACCAATTCCTGTTAAATTTTTTAACAAGAAATTCTGTGACTGCGGTAAAATTCTGTCAAAGAACTGCTCAAACTAAAATCTTAAACTGCTAGGTGGTACACCCTGTCAAGAAAGAACCTCCTGAGCTTAAAGATCTTGGGCTTTAAGCCTGAAAGGGAACGTCTAAAGAAAGTGCAATAAGTACTAAACAACCAATTAATTTTCTTAAATGTGCTTGGAAAGAAAACGGAAATAAACTAAGAGGGTACTGCATATTTCCTTTTTCCTTTTGAGCAGGGCCAGGGGTATGAATGGGGAATTACCCCTTCAACTGCTTCTGAAGCTAAAGCTTTTGAAAATTAGATGAGTTTTGTTTCTCTAAAGTTTAGTAAAGTTTAACCTGCAAAACGCCTGTTGAAAGGGCACCTTGAAGAGCCTTGTCATGTCCGTGTTTCCTGATAGGGGGACTCATGACATACCTGAAACATGAGAGAGTAATCCTCACCTTTTAAAGTGGAGGCAACAACAGAATGACAGTTAGAAACAACAAGAAAAGGAAATAAGGCACTTGCCTTGCTGCAGTCTTAAAGTCAGGATGCCAAAGCCAAGACTCATCAAGGACTAGCCCAGAGACAATAGTCTCTCCAATAACCCTTTGTCCTACAATTACAAAACAAGTAAGATCATCATTGTTAATTACTTGCTGAACGTATCCACAACAATTAACATGAGAATGCAAGGGTTAAGGCTAAGAACCTTCTTTCCGAGCTTTAGCAATTTCTTCCATGGCATCAATGCTCATCACATGCACTACATACAAAGGATTGTTGACAAAACTTGCTAACCGAATTGCACGTGCAGTTGCCTCTCCTTCCAACTACAAATACCAAAGTCAAGTAAGGAAATAAAGCATGAGTCCAAAAAATCACACATAGAGAAAATTAGACTTCATAGGAAATACAAATATTCAGTAAACAAACTATGATATATTAGTGATAGAGGATGCGTAATCATGTAAATAAGGAGGAAAAATAATGTGACACGCCCAGATTAAAAAGTCTTAATTTAGCCACCATGTGAACGTTCGAAAAAAATAGTGTATATTGGAAACTCCTGTCATTTTTGCATCAGTCATCTACATTGCTGCAGTGCGTATAGGACTTCACGCTTAAGCGTCTATCCAAATGCTCCAAGAAGAGATAGAACAGTCCCATCTTAGTTCGGTTCACCGATTATCTCATCTACCTCGAGTTTACCACTCAATCTCCTAAGATCTTATCTCTTCAGTATGAGATCATTTGTTTGAAATACGTTATGTTTTCTTCATCATTGGTTCCTCCAAAGCAAGATAGGTATGCACAAGTGAATGTTAGATTTATGTATCAGATGGAATGTCTGGTAATTGTCAATGCATGGAGAACAGTAATTTCTTAGCTGCTTCACCTCTAGCAATAGGCATCAATAATTAATTAAAGGAGATAAAATTTGCAAAATTACCACTGCAGGCCTTGAAAGGGCATGTCCCTCAGGACCAGTTATTCCAAGTTCTATCATTTTCTTTTGTCCTTCATAAACAGCATCTCCATTTTCTGCATGAACCATGGCTAAGGCACCAAGGGACTTGCACTTCTTGAATCCCTCCAACAGAAGCTCATCATTGATCATAAGAGCTCCTTTGTATGCCATGAAGAACTTAAAAGAGTTGATACCTGCAAATGTAAAACATGATTTATATCATATATGAGACAAGCAAATGTTCTCAGAATATCATGCACAGGGCTACTTCAACAAAGTCAACCAAATAAATTATCAAAATGCAAGAAAGAAATAGAATTGTGACCTTTCTCCTTGACCACGACTTCCATCTCTTTTGAAACAGTTTCATCCCATTTGGTAATAGCCATGTGAAAGCCATAGTCCATGCAAGACTTCTTTGCCTTCTTTTCATAGGCCTCAAAACCAGCTGTTAAACTCCCATCCACCGGTATGACAAAGTCAATGTGCATTGTTGTTCCACCTGCTAATGCTGCAGCCTGACCACTGAAGAAGTCGTCAATAGTTTCAGTACCCATAAACTCAAAAGATAGGTGAGTGTGCGGATCAATTCCTCCTGTCAGTTAACCAAAAAGAAAACAAAAATTAATTGCAGTCTATCAGAGATAAGTAGAACTGCAATAGTTATTTCAAAGAAGATGGAAAGAGGTTCAATATACAGACATTAGACAAGCACATGTTCACTTCTGTAGTTTCAGTTTAGATATTGATTAGAATTGTAATTTAACCTGGCATAACAAACTTCCCAGTGGCATCTAGCACAGTAACATCATCCCCTACCTGCCAATGGCAATCAAATGAGGAAATAGGTCAAACATTAGAAATCTCAAAACACTAGAAACATTGTGTGCACATAAATAGGCTGAAAATTGATAAAGCTACGAACTGATGCCAAATGGAAATAGCCTGGGGTGCATCAAGTTACTAGAGTATAGTTCCATTCACTGACACAGTCATGACAGTATCAGCATGGAAATCTAGGCAGGTGATCAACAAAGGAAACTCTTTACATTTACAAGTTAATGTTACAAAATCACAAGATAACCCAAAACTTTACATTTAGCATTGTTCTACGTCCAAACCATTACTTTGAAAGCCCAAACAAAATATTCCTTTTCAATTGGATGAACAACATCCAATTGGAAAAGTAAGATCAAAGTAAGTTTGAACTTCATATAGCAAGAAGAAGAATTTCAGTGTTTTCTAGTCAAATATAGCACCTTGAATAGGGATAGGATCTTTTCTGGATTTTACCTATGCCTTTTAAGTTATATTAGAGTAGTAAGTTCGGTGCCAAATGATTTATTTTAGTGCAGCATGTGTCCCCTCAAATCGCAAGAATTTAGAGTTTTCTCAAGAAACAATCGGTTCCTTCCAGGGAAAAGGGAAAACGTCACAAAAAAGTGGATATATCACATAAAGCATAAAACATACCCTGATATTAGGCTTCACGGCAACAATGATACCATCCTCCACATATACATCAGCAATCTCTTGGTGTTGAGCATTTACGACCGTTCCCCCCTTAATCAACAGCTTCGATGAAGCCGAAGATGCAGGTCCACACATGGACTCACCATATCCAATCCCAGCATCACAAAACTTAATGAATGAAAATCAAAAGAAAAAAAGGAATTTAACTTTGAGAAGGATATAAATCGCAGAAAAACTGAACCATGTCATTTCAGGAAATACCATCTCTTCAAAATAACAAATTTACTGTCTTTCATTAACCTTGAAAGTTTCAGGAAAAACTTGAAAGTCAAATCTGAAAGCTGCAGTTTCTATTCCTTATTAAAGTTAACTCAAAAGGGGGAGAGAAAATCAATGGAACTTTAGGATGAAACAAGGCAAACAGAAGCACCTGGTTTGATTCTGAAATTGAAGCAGCAGCTACAATGAAGAAGATGATCAATAAGAAACGTAGCAAGAAAGGTGCTGAGCAGCAGTGCATGAGTCTCATTTTGAGCTTCCACCGCCTGTAAAACTTTGGGAATCAGCAGTTTCTGCTTGTGGGGATTGACATATATTTAGACAACGGAATTTTATATACTTGGTACCTCACCGAACAAAAAATTGACGGTGATATTTGGATAGTACGATGGTGGTGTATATCTCACAGGGATCTGACTTGTCCCACGATGATTGTTTGCGGGGTGGGATTTTCAATTTTGTGGAATTTTATTAGGCTCAGTTGATGCGACTTGGGCTTTGACAAAGGGTTAAGTTTGAAGTTTGCTTTCGTTGGCAATAAAAAGGGTTGAATTTTACTATCGAACTAAGAATCTCTTCAGTGAGGCGCAAGCCGCTTCACCCCATCATACCTCTATTTTATTTAAGGTTGATTAGTTTTAATTTGTTCAGAAAATGAGATTTTGAGTGTTTTTGGAACTATAGTTAGATAAAAATTGAATCACTTGCATATAATCTTAAATATTTTAAAATTTAAATTTAATCCCATCAACTTTTTATTTATTTAACATGATTCCCTGCCATTAAGTTATTGTTATTTTGTTTTATGGAAATTATTACAGCAAGAAAGCATATAGCATCTTATAGAGGTGATAATATGAGTCAATTTACAAGATATAGGTTGGCTTACCGCGAGTTGAGGTAAAAATAGGTCAATTTTAAAGAAGCATGTAAACTTTGAGTCTACCAACTAGACAATTTTTATTTTTTTTAAAAAAATATTTATATATCTTTTTTAAAAAAAATAAATTATTTTTATATATCTTTTTTAAAAAAATAATTGATATATATTAATATTAATTGGATTTAAAGCATGATATAGAGTTATTAAAATATTTATTTTTTTAGTTTTGTCAATATAAATATGTCACAAATAAAATAATAATAAAACAAAATATATATAAAAAAATAATTTAATAAGATAAAGTTAGTATAAATAAAGTGTAATATAAACTTTAACTCAGCCAAAACTCTGAAATTATTAAAGTATAATATAAATAATAAAAATTAATAAAGTAAAAAAAAATAGATTAACTTGCTAACCTAGCGAATTAGCCCTCGCAGGTGAAGGTCAAGAAGATTTGCACAAAAATAAGCTATAAATTTAGCAACATAACCCGTCACTTTTTGGCAAGTTGGAGGGTTGAATTGGCAAGCCTAACCCAACTTATCAGTTCTAACATCTTATATAATTTAATAATTTTATAAAATAATTATAAATTTTAAATCAATTATATATAATCCCTTAATTCTTATTATAATCACTTTAAAAAAAATGGTCAATCTATTAATTTGGTATGAAAATAAGATAAACTTATAGTACAATCTAAAAAAACGGAATATATAATTAATAAAATTTTAAATAGTGAAATCTGAAAAAATAAATGGAATTAATAACCTAATTTGATAACTTATAATAAAAAAATACATTCCTTCTTATAAAAGTTCTAGACGGACATTAGAAGAAGGTGTGATGCCATGCCAAAAAAATTATAAAAAGAAGGGTAGTATCCATCAAAATTATCCATGTATATATTCTGATTATAATATTTTTAATACATTTTATTTTTTTAAATTTATTTTTTTAAAATTATCTATATTAATAGGACTTATTAAACAAGTTTTATTCAAAAAAATAGTTTCCACTTTACAAACACAAATAATTAAATGAATATTTAAAAACATCAATACACATTTTATTAATAATTACTTTAACTGTAAATTAATTATTTAATTTCTATGTGTACGAGGGAGATCAAATGTATTTTTTAATTCTTAATATAAAGTATATTTAATTAATTTAATTAAATTAAAAAAGTTAATTAATATAATTTTTTTAAAATACTTTAATTATTTTTTTAATTCTCTCTCTCCTCTTTTTATTTGATTATTATTGAATAAATATTAATAAAAATAATTGATAAATATAATAAATAAATATTATATTTAAAATTAAAATTAATTTTATAATTAAATATATTAAGAATAGAAAGAATATTATAAAATATACCTTTATTGTTTCGTTAGTTGAACAACTAACAGGCTGATCATCCAATAAGAAATGGTAGAGGAAAGTACAGCAGGGGCGACCTGAGAACACATAATTTTGTGAGTCTCATCAATCATCATCATGTGATCTCAGAACGCCCCTGTAGAACTCCTCCACCTTCTTCTTCTGCATAATTCTGAATCTGTGGTGAGATCTCAAGAGCCTCTGCCCTATTTATGATGCAATGACCTGAAACTTGTGTGGTACTTCTTCTTCTATTATATGTACTGCACGCCAAAAGTACTACGACTCCCTAATTCACACTTACTTGTCAAACATAACCTTCACGTCTCGCCGGAGTACGACCTTGTACTATCCAACTTGCCCCTTTCTTGTACTAATCATATTTCCTGCCAGTCCTCTCTCTCTTTGCTCAATTCTGTACATTTCATCAATGAAAATATCTTCACGTCACAAAAAAATCCCCTCCGCACGTCTTTATCAAGAAATTATTGAGATGAGTGAATCCTTTTCTGGAACTGTTGGTCAACCTTTTTTTTTTTTTGCTAACACATATGCATCTGCCTCTTAAAAATAATCTCATTGAGTTAAATATAATATCTCTCTTTATATGGACTTAAAATTTAAATCTTTATATTAGGAGGAATTAATTTATTTTATTATACCCAATAACTCTCATTAGTTATTTTGATATAGTTATATGGCTATGTTACATTTAAATATTATCGTATCTAATTGACAGCAATCCTTCCAATGCGAATTTAAAATTTGATTATCTAAATTTTGAGGGATTAACATATTTCGTTAGATTCAACTCTCCTTAGTTATTTTAATATAGTTATCTAATTATATCACATTCAAATATTGCAAATCCAATTCACAGTAATCCTTCAAATGATATTTTCTATATTCACACTAGTCAAACACAAGACCTTCAGATTAAGAGGCTAAAGTCTCTTCTATTAACATCAGCGCCTCTTGATAATCCCCCCGTTGGTTATATTTTGTTTTAGTAGAAACCCGCGATATCTCATAATTAATAATTTAGAGATTAATTATCTTAAAGCATTTAGTTTTTTTTGTACACAAATTTTTGAAAAATGGTTAGATTAAACCATAATCTAAGGGTAGGGTGAAGTCTCTATTTCTCTTAGGCGATATTAATGTCAGGCAGAGCGATCCGTCTATTACCCTTAGACATAAATTTAGGCACCTAAGAATTATGATACCTCCTCAAACGCCACGACATAATAAATTGATATTTTTTAGGGATTGAAATATACTCTAAATAATTATAAATTTTATCTATTCGCCAGTTAAATTCACATAGGATAGCACCCAGTTGGTTGTGTGTGTGTGTATATACACATCAGTTGGTTTTTTTTTTTTTTTTACACATCAGTTGGTTATATTTGTACCGGAGACACATGAATATTCTTTTTTGATAAATCAGCCCAAATAGAAAATGTGCCAAGACTGGGCTAAACCCACAAGATTTTATTTTGACCAGAATTTCTCTTCAATTCAAAAGTTAGGCCCAAGCCCAGCCCATTTCCATTTTATTCAATTTTTTTCTGCTAGAGGAGGGAAAGAAAAAAGAAAAAACCGTCTCTTTTACCCTTTCTCGGCCCGCTTTTCATTTACACTATCACCCACACGGTTATCATCATATTTTCTCCCCGGACCAGTTATAATTTGATTAATTATTTGCTATTATTATAAATTACTATTATAATTAGTAATTTAAATATCATAAAATTAATTTATAATTACTATGAATTATTATTATAGTTAAAAATTTAAAATATTATAGATTTAATTAATAGAATTACTAATTAATTTCTATTATAGGTTTCAAAATCTTTTAAAAATCAAAATGAAATTATTTATTTATTATTGATTGCGATTTATCAACAACAAAAAAATAAAACTATTGAGTTTAATCAACCCAAACCTATTTTTAGCTAAATTGACTATTATAGAATTTTAAAAGTATAGTTGATGAATTGATTAATACTTATATATTCATGAGTCTTAAGTTATTTGAACTATATTAAATTAAAATATAATAATTTAACTGATAATTTATTAAAAAATTAATATAAAAACACATATAAATCAAATTAAAAAGTTTATTTTTTAAAAAAAATAAAATAAATTATAAATTTTTTTATATGAGTAATTTGTCAATTAATATCAGAATACGTTAAATTGTAATATTTTGATTATTTATAAATGTGTTTTCTTTTCATTTGCTTCTTTGGACGGACTAATTTGATAAGGATATAATTATGAGAATAGGAAAAAATAAAAAAACATATTATGAAATTTTAAAAAATAATATAATCACACAAAAAATTTACTAAGTTAGTAATATATAGACAACTTCTTATATAAGAAATAAAAATTCATTTTATATTTTTTTATCTGATCTTTATTTTTCTAAATAAAGTTGGCTCTTATCAATTCATTTTCTCTCTTAACGTTACATCATGTTCCCACGCATTCCTATATGTACTCTGTCACCCTAAACTATACATGGCTTCCAAGATCCTCACCTATATGTATCTTTACTCATAACTTTTTTAACATTTGCCCCCCAACTTTTTAATATCTTTTTATAAGAAAAAAAAAAACAACAATTGTTGCTTCTGAATTTTCTTTTATGAAAAAAATTTAAATGAGTTCAGTATTAGTCCTCTATTAAACTTAAAGCATAGTCATAAGGCTCAAAGAATATTTATAAAGAATTTACGAAATCGCCTACTAAAAAAACTCTCACAATAATAACTAGAATCAAACTTATATCCTTATAGGATATAAATATATTTTTAACTATATGTGGCTAACTCTCATTTGTTGATTTGGGGTTCTCAAAGCTCGATGCTCAAACCCACTTTCATGTAGAGACCATTATTTGTTCAAAGGATATGGACCCCTCTTTGATTTAGGCAGTGAAAGCCAAGAGATATATAAAAAGGGTTTTGATTCAGATAATAGACCACCTTTGGTAAGAGGAACTTTCTTTTTTTCCCTCCTTGGTCCCCTTAACATGACTCAATCTTAGATTTTATTTATTTGGAGACAATTAAAGAGGAAAGGGGCAATGGGGTAAGGTAAGGTAAGGTAAGAAAGAGTAAGATGATTAAATTTAAGAAATGAAAAATTTGTCATGTGGGGTGAGAAAAAAATGCAAGGGACGTAATGATGCAAAAATCCAGGAACCAAAATCCCATATATCAGTGTTTTGCATGTGAAGCTTTATCATTTGGGTAAGTTGCAAGAGGTAAAGAGAAACCTGTTGTACTGTACTGCTTTTGGTGCCTAATTAATCTGTCTTTCCACATAAATTCGCATTCGCAAGAATGGTGACTTGGATCATTCATTTATGAAGTAGCTCGTTGACGGGTTCGGGTTTAAAAGGATCGGATCTAAAAAAATCCAATTTTCTTATAACATTACCCTTTTGTGAAGTCCGGTCCTTCTATAGGCAGAGGGTTCAAGGGCAACTCGTGTATTTTTAAACCCGTCATTTAAGTTTTTCAAACTAAATCAAATCAAGCCATTGCCCTTAACATTGATAAATTATTTTTCAAAATTAAATAAATCATACAAACTAAATACTAAACATTAGCAACATACAACATCAACATTGTTACAAATATTCTTGCACATGTGGATGTCCATAAAACTTATACCTCTTGGAATTTCTCTTAGGATTCCTTCTTCTCTTTATGCCATAAACCTATAACTTCCTCAATGAATGATTTGAGAGGGGTTTCTTATGGTTAATGATATTTTATTCCTCTTTAATCTTTTGTAACCTTATGTTTAGTCTTTAATGGGTGTGGCCTATAAATAGTGGCTATGTAGAAGGCATTTGTACAAGTGAATATACAAGCATATGAGGAATTCTCTCTTGTCCTTCTATTTCTCTCATATATAAATCTTGTTTTGTTATTCTTTCTACTCTCTCACTTTCATTTTTATAACACGTTATCAGCACGACATTACTCTGAAAAATTTAAGGTATGAACTCCTTATCAATTCATATACTATTATGTTCAATTATGTACAAAGGATATTAGTTTTCTCTTTATCTAATTATTATATATGTTTTATTTTCTATTATTATCTTACTTAATTATTATGGGCAAATATTATTTTTATATATTTGTTATATACAGTTATTTATTATTCTTTCATATCCATTTTAATTTTTGTTGTTAGATATGTGTGTATAGGTTATCTTTATTGTATTTTATTCTCATATAAAATATTATGTATTCTAATTTTTCTTCTTCTTTTGATATATTGATACAATATTATTATTGATTCTCTATTTATATATATTTACATATATGTGTTGTTTATATTTTTTCTTCTCCCTATATATTGTTTTCATTTCCAATTCCCCCTCCCTATATATTTATTAATTTATATTTCAATTGATTTATTTATCTTCTTTGTATTCTTAACATTATTATATATTTACTACAGTTATATAATATTAACTTATTTATATTACGAAATAATTATACTATATTACTATTTATATATTTGATTTATGTTATTTCTAATTCTATATATTGTAACATATTATTTATGGTATTTTTATGTTATTTAATTTATTTTATTATATTTATTTATATTTATATTGCTTATTTTATTTATGTTACTTCTATTGTAGTATTATTTTTTCTATATTATTTATGTTGTTTCCATTATTTTGTTTTGTTTATTTAATTGCTTATATGTTACTATATATATTTTATAGTTATTTATTTTATTTTATTTTTATTTATACCATTTATATTTTGTTACTTTTATTGAATTTATATTTATGTTGAATATATATTATTTATTTATTTATGTTTTTATTATCATATTTTTCTAATGAATTTTATTAGAATTCTAATTGTTATTATTATTTTAGTTCGATCCATGGCTAATCTGACGAAACTCGAGTTTACTGCTCTTGATATCTTGGGAAAAAATTATCTGTCTTGGGTTTTAGATGCTGAAATCCACTTAGATGCCAAAGGTCTAGGGAATGCTATTTTACCTAGAAATGAAGCAAGCAATCAAGACAAGGCTAAGGCCATGATTTTCCTTCGCCACCATTTACATGAAGGGCTAAAAGCTGAATACCTAACGGTGAAAGACCCGTTAGAATTGTGGAACAATTTAAAAGAACGATATGATCACCAAAAGACGGTAATCTTGCCCAAAGCTCGTTATGAATGGCTGCATTTGAGGTTACAAGACTTTAAATCTGTATCTGAATATAATTCAGCTGTTTTTAAAATAAGTTCTCAACTGAAATTGTGTGGTGAGAAAATAACAGATGATGACTTATTAGAAAAAACTTTTTCTATCTTTCATGCTTCAAATGTGCTCCTGTAGCAGCAATACCGTGAAAAAGGTTTTAAAAAGTATTCTGAACTAATCTCATGTCTTCTTGTGGCTGAACAAAATAATGAGTTGCTAATGAAAAATCATGAGATCCGTCCCACTGGATCATCTCCATTCCCTGAAGCGAATGTGACTGAACGCACTGATTTTCATGCCCATGGTCGAGGTCGAGGTCGAGGTCATGGCCGTGGCCGTGGCCGTGGTAGGGGACGTGGCAATTACCGTCATCATGGTAGTGAAAGTAATTATAATCCAAATACCCACCAAAAGAAAAAATATAATGAAGGGCAGAAAAAAGACAAGGGTGGTCCCTCAAAAACTGTGGAAAATCTATGTTATAGGTGTGGGATGAAAGGGCATTGGTCGCGTACCTGTCGTACGCCTGAGCATCTAGCAAAGCTTTATCAAGCCTCCATAAAAAAGAATTCAAAGAACATGGAAGCAAATATGACTTTCCAAGATGATGATGTTGAGGCAAATTTTGCATACAAGAATGATGATACCAATGAGCTATATGATGACCTTGATGCTATGGCACACTTAGAAGTGGCTGATTTCTTTGAGAATCATGATTAGAGAAACAAATTTAGTTTATATTTTATCTATTTTTCATCTTAATTTAGTTATACTTTATGCTTTATTTATGTTTACTTTTATTTTCTTCTTTTAAGAGTATTATTGCTAATAATATATTTTAATATATTTATTTTCCTTTGATGAAGAATATGGATGTTCCTCTCTCTTTTATTGGGCACAAGAATGAAGATATATGTCTCATAGATAGTGCTACAACACATACCATACTTAAAGATAAAAAATATTTTTCTTATTTGACAATGAATGGTGCAAGCATCAATACTATAGCGGGTAATACAAAACTAATTGAAGGCTCTGGAAGAGCAATGATAATATTACCCAAAGGGACAAATTTTGTAATTAATGATGCTTTATATTCCTCTAAGTCTCGAAGAAATTTATTAAGTTTTAAAGATATCCGCCGAAATGGGTATCATATTGAGACTATAGATGAGAAAAATATTGAATACCTATATATTACAATTGTTAGACATGAAGAAAAATGTGTTCTTGAAAAAGTACCTGCATTATCTTCTGGTTTGTACTATACAAATATTGGTATAATTGAAACAAATGCTACAGTAAACCAGAAGTTTACTGATAAAAATACATTTATTATTTGGCATGACCAGTTAGGCTATCCCGGATCAACTATGATGCCAAGGATTATTGAAAATTCACATGGACATCCATTGAAGAGCCATGAGATTCTTCAATTTAAAGATTTTTCATGTGTTGCTTATTCTTAAGGCAAACTAATTACAAGACCTTCATTAACAAAAGTTGGGGTAGAATCCCCTGCATTTCTAGAACGTATCCAAGGGGATATATGTGGACCTATTCATCCACCATGTGGACCATTTAGATATTTTATGGTTTTAATAGATGCATCTACAAGATGGTCACATGTGTGTTTGTTATCTACACGTAATTTAGCATTTGCTAGATTACTTGCTCAAATAATTCGATTAAGAGCACAATTTCCAGAATATGCAATTAAGACAATTCGTCTTGATAATGCGAGTGAGTTCGCATCGCAAAAGTTTAATGATTATTGCATGGCAACTGGAATAATAGTGGAAAAATCTGTTGCTCATGTCCACACTCAAAATGATTTAGCAGAATCATTAATTAAACGCCTCCAATTGATTGCTAGACCAATACTCATGAGAACAAAACTTCCCATTTTAGCTTGGGGACATGCAATTTTACATGCATCAACAATTATACGCATCAGGCCAACAAGTTATCATAAATTCTCCCCATTACAATTGGCTTTTGGTCAGGAGCCAAATATTTCTCATCTTAGAATTTTTGGATGTGCGGTATTTGTCCCAATTGCTCCACCACAACGCACAAAGATGGGACCTCAGAGAAGGTTAGGGATATATGTTAGTTATGAATCTCCTTCCATAATCAAGTATTTAGAACCGTTAACGGGAGATTTGTTTACGGCACGGTTCGATGATTGTCATTTTGATGAAACAAAATTTTCAACATTAGGGGGAGATAATAAGCAGTTGGATAAAGAAATCACATGGAAAGCATTATCATTGTCTCATTTAGATCCTCGAACACAAATATGTGAGCTTGAAGTTCAAAAAATAATTTATTTGCAAAATATTGCAAATCAACTGCCAGATGCATTTACTGACCCTAAGAGAATTATTAAATCTCATATTCCAGCTGAAAATACTCCAATTCGAATTGATGTCCCAGCAGGATAAGTAGCAAGTGCAAATGAAAGTAAACCACGTTTGAAGCGTGGTAGACCAATCGGTTCCAAAGATAAAAATCCTAGAAAGAAAAGAATAAACAATCAAGATGGTCAAATTGAGGAGGCTGATCTTATAGGAGATACCCAGGACATAACAAATCAAAAGACCCCAGAAGAGGTCCAGGTACCTGAAAATAATGAAGAGATCTCGATAAGTTATGTCACTACGGGAAAAAGGTGGAACTAAGAAAATATAGTCGTCGACGATATTTTTTCATACAATGTTGCTGTTGAAATAACTAATCAAAGTGATGATCTTGAACCTAGGTCAGTTGAAGAATGTAGACATAGAAATGATTAGCAAAAATGGAAAGACGCAATTCAAGCAGAATTGAATTCACTTTCAAAACGTGAAATTTTTGGACCTGTAGTCCAAATACCAAATGATGTTAAACCAGTTGGATATAGATGGGTTTTTGTGCGAAAACGAAATGAGAAAAATGAGGTTGTTAGATATAAAGCACGACTTGTGGCACAAGGCTTTTCGCAAAGACCTGACATTGATTATGAAGAAATATATTCTCCTGTGGTGGATATAATTACTTTCAGATATCTAATCAGTCTGGCAGTGCATGAAAGACTCGATATGCGTCTAATGGATGTTGTTACAGCATACTTATATGGTTCTTTAGATACTGAAATTTATATGAAAATCCCTGAAGGATTTAAATTGCCTGAAGCATGTAAGAATCCTCGAGAAAATTATGCAATTCGTTTGCATAAATCCTTATACGGATTAAAACAATCTGGAAGAATGTGGAACAACCATCTAAGTGAATATTTGTTGAAAGCAGGCTATAAAAATGACTCAATTAGCCCATGTGTTTTTATAAAAAGGAATATATCAGAATTTGTTATAATTGCTGTCTATGTGGATGACTTGAATATAATTGGAACTCCTGAAGAGCTTCAAAAAGCAATTGATTGTTTAAAGAGAGAATTTGAAATGAAAGATCTTGAAAAAACAAAGTTTTGTCTCAGTTTACAAATCGAGCACTTAACAAATGGAGTTTTTCTTCATCAATCAGCTTATATTGAAAAAATATTAAAGCAATTTTATATGGAGAAAGCACATTCATTAACTACTCCAATGGTTGTGAGATCTCTAGTTAAAGAAAAAGATCCTTTTCGCCCTCAAGAGGAAAATGAAGAACTTCTTGGTCCAGAAGTACCATATCTTAGTGCTATAGGAGCACTAATATATCTTGCTAATTCAACACGACCTGATATTGTATTTGCTGTGAGTTTATTGGCAAGATTTAGTTCTTTTCCAACAAGAAGACATTGGAATGGAGTTAAACATATATTTCGATACCTTCGAGGGACAATTGATATGGGATTATTTTATTCTAATGAATCCGGATCACAATTGATTGGTTATGCAGATGCAGGATTTTTATCAGATCCACATAAAGGTAGATCTCAGACAGGATATTTATTTACTTGTGGAGGTACAGCTATATCTTGGCGTTCGATAAAACAAACTTTATCAGCTACCTCATCAAATCATGCAGAAATCATTACAGTTCATGAAGCAAGTCGAGAATGTGTTTGGCTAAGGTTAGTAATCCAACATATCCAAAGAATGAGTGGTCTACTTCCAGAACAAGAGATTCCAACAGTATTATATGAAGATAATACAGCATGCATAGCTCAATTGAAAGGAGGATATATCAAAGGAGATAGAACAAAACATATTTCTCCAAAATTCTTTTTCACTCATGATCTTATGAAAAATGGTGATATAGATGTTCAGCAAATTCGATCATGTGACAACCTTGCAGATTTGTTTACTAAGATACTACCAACTAAGTCATTTGAAAAGTTAGTGTATGGTATTGGAATGCGCAGATTCAAAGACATAAATTGACAACGTCATCAGGGGGAGTAAACACGTACTTAATGTACTCTTCATTTTAAGGATTTTGTTTTTCATTGGGTTTTCCTGAATTTTTTTTTTTGATAAGGCAACCTAAATAAATATTGTGTACTCTTTTTCCTTCACTAGGTTTTTGTCCCAATGGGTTTTTCCTAATAAGGTTTTAATGAGGCATAATATCTGTCATGGACATCCAAGGGGGAGTGTTACAAATATTCTTGCACATGTGGATGTCCATAAAACTTATACCTCTTGGGATTCCTCTTAGGATTCCTTCTTCTCTTTATGCCATAAACCTATAACTTCCTCAATGAATGACTTGAGAGGGGTTTCTTATGGTTAATGACATTTTATTCTTCTTTAATCTTTTGTAACCTTATGTTTAGTCTTTAATGGGTGTGGCCTATAAATAGTGGCTATGTAGAAGGCATTTGTACAAGTGAATATACAAGCATATGAGGAATTCTCTCTTGTCCTTCTATTTCTCTCATATATAAATCTTGTTTTGTTATTCTTTCTACTCTCTCACTTTCTTATTTTTATAACAAACATGATTATTTACCCATTTATGATTATAAATGAGAACCTAGACATTAGTTGGAAAAATAGAACTTCTATGGACACGTGAACATTAAAAGCTGATCAGGTTTTTATATGACTCCGCTCTTATATATAAGTCATTTATACTTTATCCTCACATACCAAGAGATATATTAAATTAATGAAATTTTCATATTTTCCCTTATTAAATAAAGGGTATTGAAAATCATGTTATTAATTATCTTACAAGTAACTTATAGTACTCTGATCCTATTTATAAGTTTCTTTTAGTACGTTTTAAATATCATTAACTATACTATAAAATTTAATAACTTTTTAAATTCATCCCTATTTAATATGCATGATACCCTATAGAAGTAAAGTTAACATAATAATAAATAAATAGTAAAATAGGATATTCATATAAATCTTTTTTATTGTCCTATTAATATTAATAGAATTAGAGGAGTATTCAATACGGGTAGAATTATAAAAAGTTATTAATTATCCTATAAATAATTTATATTTAAAGCTAAACTTTTCTCTTAAAATCACTTGCATATACGAGTTGAGTGGCGCAGCCTATAACAAGTGAGGAAATGAGATGCAATCAAATTAGGTTTTAGTAGTGTTGTTGCAGCTACTTAAAAATAATCTTTCCCACATGAATTTTATATAAAGTTCAAATCATTAACATGATTTAGAAAGAATTAGGTCCTTTCAAATCAACATTATTTTTTTATTATTAATGATATTAATTGATATGATACATCAAAATCAGAACCCATGCACCCAGAAAAATATGAAGTGGCTAGCTCCATGTCCCCTAAAGAACTGGCCCTGAACAATAATTATCGCTCAAGTGAATGGGTCATGCTTCCTAATGATGTCCATGCAACTTAGCCAATCCATTTCTTAATTTAAACTTATGGCCAATCGTACTTGCTACTTAGGGAGAGAAAGAGAGAGTGTGTGTGTTTGGATAAGACCCAAACTTTGATTTTAAGAGTGATTTTCGCCTAAATTTTGAATTAAATTTTTTTTAAAATAGATAATCATATTTATTTAAAAGTGTTTTTTGATCAAATTATAATTTAAAATTGTATTTTTGAATAAATTCTTGGGAATAATTTATAGAACAGTAAAAGAGATTATTGATTACCCAATTACTATTTTATCTCTACTTTTTTCAGACACTCTCTCTCCTCTCTTTTCCCTTCTCTCTCTTCTCTTCCGTGCCGTTGACCGTTGCCTTCTTTTGGAAGAGAGACAACAGTGGTCTTCTCTGTCATCACCGATAGTTAGATGTCACTCGTTACTTGTGGTCACTTATCACTCTTGGTTGTTGGTTGTCGGAGTTGATCTCTGGTTATTGAAGGTCACTAGTTGTTGGTGGTCTTTGTTGGCATGGGACGAAGAGGATGATTGATAGTCTCTGACGTTGTGTTTGCTATTCATCGTTGCTATTCATTTTATCGATGATGAACAGTAATATTAATTTTTTTTTTTAATCTCATACCCTTTCTAATAATTTAGTAATAATAAAAGTCATTCTGGTAATAACTATATAAATACTCATTTATTCATAAATATTTTTTTCTATAAACCCTTTCAAAAAACTGTTTAAAAACTCTTTGTTTTTATAAACTCTTTTTTAAAAGCTTATCCAAATAAGCTAGAGATAGACCACAAAAGGGTAATATTGCTTCATGGATTTATTTGTTCATTTTTCACTACGTACCTTTATCTAGTTTCTAAAAGTACTTTCTTATTGTATTTGATATAATAAAATTACTTAGTTCTTCTTTACATATCAAATATAGTTATAGAAACTCTATTTAAAATAATCCAATTTAGTAAAAAAAACAACAACTTTTTTTCCGTGCGTCCATATTGCAATGAATAATCATGCAATTCACTTTGTAGAGATTTCATATGGTGCATGAGAAAAATATATAATTTACCAATAAAATATCTAAATATAACCCATCCACAATGATTAACAAATAGAGATATATAATTAATTAATGGTAAAATTTAAAAAATTAATTAATTAAACAAATTTAAACTTTAGCTTTTATGAAAATACCATACCGGGTGAGTGAGGGAGTAATAACTACATGGGCTAAAAAAATATATGAGGAATTCATATAATTCATTCAATATTTAAGAATAAATAGGAAGACAATATACAATAATTGTTCCATCGGTCAATTAATTAATTTAGTAGACAAAATTTTGATATTATATTGAAGAAATCAAACTATTCTTAGAACTATAAACTTAAAAAAAAATGATTTTTATATATTCCCCTACCAACAGCTTAATACCAAATATAAATATGACCGATTTATGTATTCATCAATGTCATAATTATATATATATATATATATTATGCTCTAAATATATAACTTGATTATTAAGTTAATTTAAATCATAAATATAATACATATTTATTAAATTATTATATTGATAATCTTTTAAAAATAATTAAGTAAGAGAATAATTAAGTGAGTTAAGGAAGATAATTATAATATTTTAAAAAAATACTATAATAATTAATATAATTAAATTAATTAAATAGATTATATATTTAAAATATAGAATATATATATATATATATATATATTCAAGAAATGGATCACAATCTTCCCGAACGTCAAAAGGGCAAATGATGCCATAGATAGAGAAAGTTGTAAGCTTAATTAATTAATTAGTTAACAAATAATAAACTTTTCTCTTCTTTTTGTAAGTTGATCAGATGATGAGCCTGTTCACTTATGCAACTTTTTTCATTGAAAATAATAAAGGACTTGTATTTTATCTGCCATTATTCTCACCCTCACATGCCATGCATATAGATTTGTGCTGACAAACAGACAAATCTTAACTCTCTCTAGAAATTAAAGGCATGCAGCAGTGTGGGTCACGTGCACATGGCCAAAATTATGCAATTTCTGAATTAAACCTCAAGAAGATATTTAGTTATATTATGTGTTAAAATTAAATATAATATTTTAAAATTATTATTGAATAATATTATATGTGTTTTGGACACTTCGGATTCTAATAATGGCATGCAGTGATTCAGGCTCCATTAGCGGCTTTACTGTACACTTTGGCCACTTACCATGTGCCACAATAATATACAAATCTTTAAAGGCTTGATTGATATATATAAATAAAAATAAATAAATGAGACAAAAATTATATTTTTAAATAGCAAGCTATTAATTAAAATAGTAAGTAATATTATCCAAATGAAGAGAATAATAAAAGTTTCAATACCGATAATCTTATTTGTTAATAGAAATAAAAACTTTCGAAAAGATAGAATATACTTAAATAAATAAAAAAATAACTTTTTTAAGTTTGAAATATATCCCTCATAAGTTTGCAAAATTCTTAAAATCCTAGGACTAGCATTTTATTTATGATGTTAACTATATTTATTAAGGGTATATTTTGATTTGAAGAGTTAAAAATGTTTTTAAAACATCAATTATTTTTTTATCCATGTCATTTATTTAAAAATAACTTACATTATTTAGCATATAAAGTAAAATAAAAAAAATTGCATATTTTGATTTTTTTTACCAAAATTGTATATTTGGATTCACATACTATAAAAAAATAATTTTTGTTCCTTGGGTTTTATACTTTATTCCCTCATGGATGCCACTGCCAGTTGCAACAAGGGCTTTTATTATTTCATATATGGAAAAGCAAATTGTATGGAATCCCAAAAACATTCATTTGACATTCCATAAATTTTTAAGTTAGAGAATAGGACCAAGATGGTCTTTGTTGCAAGTCTCAAAGCCAATCTAATTTTTATATACCCATTATCCGTTATCCGTTAGTTCTACTAATAAAATGATAAAATATATAACTATTTAAAATATATTTGATTATTAGAGAGTATCACTTTATTGTGGTTTTAATCGCGATGTTTAGAGAGACATCATAATTTATAAGAAAAAAAATTCATTCTACCCTTTGATCGTGGGTGAATCTAATATTTTTTTTTAAATTTTTTTATTAAACAAATCTAATTTTTATATGAGTTAGGTGGAAACTCTTATATATTATATAAATACTAAAGAGGTAATTTAATTGCTTATAAGTTATAACTTTAGTATCAATTTTTATAAATTTGATTATGTAAATATTAATTACATTAATTCCTTTTTATTTCATTCATTAAAATTTAACTCAATAAATATTAAATAGAGAGAATAATTTCCATTAAGTAATTTCATTGCCTAATGAAAAATTTTGATCCATAAACAAAATTTTTATTCATAAATACATATCTGCTTGAAAGCATATCCACTTCTAAATTGATCCTATGACTAAAGCATACAAATTTCATTACTATAAAAGGCATACCCGTTTACAAAACAATAGAAAATAAAAGGGGAAAAAACAGAATTCCATAATTAACCAGAAAACCCACCAAACAAGGCCTAACGACCCACTCACGACTCAAACTAAACAAAGAATTTATGAAAAAAGACATCCAAGGCTCTAACAGGTAAAACCAGTTTTGATTTAACCGATGTAGATAATACTTTGCATACCAATTATATTTAGAAATGGTGTTGAAAGATAATTAGGAATTGACTTCTATTTTATCTAATTTTTACAAAATAAAATTTAAATAAAAATAATATAATTTATATTTAGATAGCTTTTTATTCTAATTGTTTTTTACAAAGTAAACTTGTTTAGGTGATATATTAAAAATTAAGTTTTTTATTCACTTAAAAAAAAGCTAATTTTTATCTCAATACAATTTTTTATTCTATTATTCTCTCTTTTTTCTCTACATAGCAAATTAACTTTTTTAAGAAGCATTTTAAAGTAATTTTATTTTTAAAGTTATTTATTGTCTAGAACATGGTAAAAACACATACCAAACACTCAACCCTAATTAAAAGTTAATTTTTTTTCCTATTAATCGCCAAACAGTTCGTCAACTATACATACTTTTGTATCGTCCCCACTAGAATGGGTATCAAAACTCCCCTGTAGACAATTTTTTTGCTCCAGTGGGGTTGTGATGGGAAAGCATGAAATGAAATATACTATTATGGAACTTTTAATAAATAAAAAGTTATGGGCTCGATTATATTTAAAAGTAATATCAAGTCATTAATACCTCTCCCTCTAATAAAAAAAAACTGATATAATCATATTTTTTTATTAATATTATAGGAGTCTTTCTAAAAAAAATTAATCCATTTTATAAGAGTTTAATATATTCATCAATGTAAAAGAGAGAAAATTATAAATATAGAAGAGAGATAAAAAAATAATATTCTTAATTAAATATAAGTAGATTTAAAAAATTTATCATGATAAATTTAATAATTTAACTATTATTTTTTAATATGTATAATTTAATTAAAAAGCTTTTATAACATTAAGGAGAGGGAGTATGTGCTCGTGAAGTAAAGTCAGCACTATCTTGATTTCTGCAAAACAGCATCTGCTAATAGGGTTCACTTTATCCGGATTTTATAATTTATTTATATAAATGGGGAGCTTCTTCTTCTACTACATTGGAATCTTGAGCTAGCTAGTAGTCTAACAGTGGAGTGGAGTGGAGTGGAGTGGAGTGCATGAGATCATTTGTTTTTGTTGTTACTTGTTAAGATAAAGAGCTTTCAGAATTGAAATGTTACTATTCTTATAGCTTGAGCCTATCCTAAAACACAGAAGCTTCACTTATAATAATATATTCTCTCTTATCTTTTTTTATAAATAATAACTATCTAAATTATAAAAAATTATGTAGATCAAAATATTAGTTAAATTTAATTAAAAATAATAAATATATTATAAATATAATTTATTTTTAAATTATATATATTTGAAGATAATAGGTGAGAGAAAATAAGTGAAAAAATAGATAAAAAAGTAAATAAAAGATATATAATTAATTAAAGAATAAAGATAAAAAATATATTAAATTTTTAGATAAAAATATTACTTATATATAAAACTATGCTATGAAGGAGGGTATTATTTATAAAAGGATATATGGAGTATATAAAATAAAAGGTGATTGAAGATCACAAGAGAAGGTATGTTGTGTAGGGGATCGATGTGAGGAGTCACGGGTATGCTTTGGTTTGTGCAAAATGAATGAATAATGCTCAGAATGTTCCAACCTTCCTTCCTTGTAACTTGTTCCTCTTCTTACTCGCCATTCCTCACCTTTTCCTTATTTTACAGTCTTCTTCAATTTGTAGCCAACCAAGGCCACATGAACCATCTCCATTCATTTACTTTTTCAAACATAAAGTTTCTCTTTTTATTAGTGGGTGTTTGTTTGGATCCCATGAAAAAGTAAAACACTGTTTTAGCAAAATGTTGGATCTCATTTATACAAATATTTTCAATTATCAATATAATTTTTTTAAGAAAATATATTCTTCTTCAAAAACTAATCTAAAAGTACGTGTTTAGATATAAATTTTTAGAAAAAAAAACAGTTGAAGCAATTAGTATACCAAAAACAATATTCTAATTGCATTTGAAAATTTGGCGTTTTAAAAGCAAAGATAAGGGTTTAGCAAAAGCACCCAGATTGGTTATTGTTAGAGAAAATGATGTTGGAAAAATGTAGTTTAAAAAACAAAATCCAATTTTGCAAAAGCAACATTCTGCTCATTTTGAGAAAATTGAGATTTGGTGGAGAAAACTCAGCCTAACAAAAACAATCAAACAAAGATTTAATGAAAATTGTGATTATTTTCCAACAATTATTTAAAAAAAAAAAGTCATCAAGATATATTATCAAACTTGAATTTTAGAGCATCAACAGAGTAATATTTTCAGTTGATGCTTGATAATTAGATGGTATCTTGTAAATTATATTAAATTTGAGAAATTAATAAGACGCACAAATGACCTCACAAACTCATCATCAGTGATTTGTATGTGTGATGATAATTCTTGAACTTAATTGATCTGCCCAAATGAGAAGATAACAAAGAAATTAATCATGATTTGGAAGATCCAACAAAAGTACTTGGATTAGTCCCATCAATTCAATTCTTAGTGATTCCCAGCCCTATAAAAAATTAAAATTAAAGATATCCATGAATGATATATAACATGCATGAGTGCTATATGTTGTGTTCAAAAAGACCATCTTTTGATGAGGAAAAAAAAGTTCTTCCCACCGAAAGTTGAAATTACTTATTGTCTTCCCCACACCTAACAAAACAAAATATCTTTTATCAAAATATGATTTTTAAACTTAATAATTATATATATAGGCAATGAAAACCAAACAACCAATTAAAAATTAAACTAAAGTGAAGGGAACCAATATATTCTCTTTTTCCCCTTTTTTTGGGTTCCCAATAAATATAATTATTTAAAGAGGCAGGAATTAACAATTTATATACAAGAGCCTGAAATGTCTTACCTTGTTTGGTTTGAGGGTAGAATTGCTTCCTTGTTTTTGTTTGGATCAATAAATTCAAATTAAGTAGGAAAACTTTTTCCTTCCCTCTCCTCCAATTTGAAAGCTTGAAATAAGTTTGGGATGTTAGATTGAAGAAGATCGTCTTAAAATTTGATTATGTTGATGTTGTCAATATGTTGAATGTGGTTGCTCTTCTTGCCACCCTGGATATCACTAAAACTAGAGCTTTCTTCGATCGTGATTGGGATTCTAATGTGTGATCCTAGGATCATCCTTTGACTAGTAGTTTTCCCAAGTTAGATAGGTTGCTCAAGAAGGATTTAAGGTCCACCACTCGACCTCGTAGTTTGTAGTGTGAGCTTTTTTCCCCATAAAAAAATAATTTAAACTTATAAACGAAATTAAATTCATCACTTCCTATTTATTGGATAAATTTACACAACAATCAGGGCACATACATACATGTATGTACTTGTCTGTCCTAGAAAGAGATCGATCTTGAGTTAGCATTACCGTTTATCTTATTTATTTATCTTTGAAATTTACATAAACAATTGTTTGGTTGAAGAGTTTTAAAAAGGAGAAAAGATATAAGTGTATTTAATTAAAAAAAATAGAGGGGAGGGAAAGTAAAATTTTTTATTCTTATGTGTTCACTTTTCCTCCCTTACCTCCCCTCCAAAAGTGGGGGATTTTTGGAGGGGAGAGAATTTTTTTGTATAATTTTAACTAAATTATCCTTTATATATTTTTAATATTTTAATTGTACCCTTGAACCTTTTTTTTAATTCTCCTCACAAATAAGTTTTTTTATTGTTAAAACCTAATAAGCATAGTAAATAATTTATATATTATATTAAAATATATAATAATTATAAAATTAATCAGAAATAATATTAAAATTTTATCATATTTTTTAATTTTTTTAATTTTATTATATATATAAATGAGAAAAAGTTTTAAGATTCATAAATTAAAAAATAATAATTTTAATATAAATATTATAAATAAATTTAAATAAAAAGATAAGAGTATATTTATTAACTTTTAATTAATTCCCCTCTCTTTCCCTTTCATTATGAATCAAATAAAAAATATCATCTCTCTTCCTTTACTTTTACACTTATAATTTTACCTATCTTCTCTTAAATTAACTTAAGCTATATATTCCGTTGAACTAAATAATGCCTAAGATTTGATATCTGTGTGTCTGTAAATATAAAATTTGAATAATTTTTTTATTATTATTTGATTCGATCATCAATAGTTTTAGTTATTTCTTCTAGATGAATTGCTGAGTCTATTCTCTCATGAAGGGACAGAATCGTGATTACATCCAAGGGAGCCCAGTGCCCTATATAAACATAAAAATATAATATCCAATAAAAATATGACTTCACTGCTATATATATGATTTAATTGATACTAATAACATATAAAAATTAAAAAAAAAATAGAAGCTCGTCCCTCGAAGAGGAATCAACTTACAAAACAATTATACTGTGTCTGTGGCCAAGAGAAGAATCAAACAGAAATTATATATATATATATATATATATATATATAATTTCATTGGATCTTATAATAAGATTGTTGTCGAAAAACTCACTGTTTTTACTTTTACTGACATGCTCATATGCTTCTCATACCTAGGACAAAGAATATTTAATAGTCTTATTGACCTGCATGCAATGTGTTTCTGAAAAAGAAAATTCTATTTCTCCACACACACACATATATATATATATATATAAAGGTGTCATAAATAATTATTAAGTTAACAAAATTCATTTATGACATAAAATTGAAAAATGCAAAATAGTTTTGAAGATAAAAATTGAATTTATTATTACTGAAAAATACTAATTAGTCATTGTTATAATAACATAAGAATATTTTAAAAAATGAATAACATACATCCTCACCCAATATAGACAAGTTAAAGAAATTAATGATTATATCTAAAAATGTAGGCATGAAAAATTATAATTGTTTTCCATGACACAAATTATTAGCTTGTACTTTATGATTTTAAGAGACTTATTGTCAAGGTACTAAAAATCCAAGGGTAGTTGATCTAATAATTTTAAATTAGTTGGATTATAAAATAGGCTAATTGTGTTTTAAATATCTAATAATAGGATATAGAAAACAACCAAATACCAAGTGAATATCAAGTGACCCAAATGGTTATTTAAAAAAAGGTACTAAAAATTAGATTAATTATTAAATTAAGCGATATATTAGTTTTAATTATGGTTAAATTGATGTCTATTCAATCATAATTAAAATAATTTAATTTAATTAAAATAAAAAAATATATAATAACACTGAAAATAGTAATATTTAAATGAAAAATATATTAATCTATAAATAAATAAAATATTTATATATAAATTATACATAATTAAATAAAATATAGTTATTAAAATATAAATGTGGCATATTATTATTTTTTTTCTCTCAAAATAAACGTTGTTTCAGGTTTTAACAAATAGAGAAAAAAATATAAAATAAAACCCAATCAATTCCTTCTAAAACTTTTAACTAAATCAATCAGACTAATTCCCTAGTTCATTTATTGACCACTGGCATGGATCAGGTTTTAATACCATGTTTATTATCCCTTTTTTTTAAAAAAAAAAAAGAAGCATTATCAATTGTTTTAGGGTCAAGCTCTCGATTATTTGCCCCTTTTTCAAATTTAAACGCTGCTAAAGTAGAGGTGGTAGAGTGAGGTAACCAGTTAGAGTGAGAGAAAGAGAAGAAGCAGAGAGAGAGAGAGGTGAGAGTATAAATAAGGCAGAAGTTTGGTAGGGAAGCAGAATTAGGAGCAGCGTTTGAGAATAGGTTAAAAATGGCATTCACAGTAGAGAGGTGCGATGAGATCGAGAAGATGGCAGCAATGGTCTTCACGATGGTGGATGAAACGTCGTCTCCGTCGTCGACGGTGTCGGCACCGTTCCTGACCAAGACATATCAGCTGGTCGACGACCCTCTCACGGACCACATTGTCTCTTGGGGTTCCGATGAGTCCACTTTCGTCGTTTGGAGACCTCCTGAGTTCGCCAGAGATCTCCTGCCCAACTACTTCAAACATAACAACTTCTCCAGCTTCGTTCGCCAGCTCAATACCTATGTACCTCTCTCTCTCTATATATATATATATGTATGTATGTACGTACGTATACACACACATATTTTCTTCTATGTTTCTCCACCGATCATCTTCCTTCACCTCTCTCTCTCTGTTTAATGTTTGATATGATATATATATATATATATATATATATATATTGATTGTGGGATGTTTGTTTTTGCAGGGTTTCAAGAAGGCAGTCGCAGATAGGTGGGAATTTGCGAATGAGTATTTCAGAAAAGGAGCTAAGCATCTTCTTTGTGAAATCCACAGAAGAAAAAGCCCAAACCACCACCACCTCCATGATCACCCGCCGATGCCGCCGCCACAAAATTACCAAAGTCTCTTTTGGAACGACACAGAAGTTTCTCCATTATTAATCCCACCACCTTATTCTCCCACTAAAAGAGGATCATCATCATCAGGAACCAGTACTCATGAAGTTCTAAGAGCACTTTCAGAAGATAATCAGAGACTGAGAAGGAAGAACTTGTTGCTGTTATCAGAACTCACTCACATGAAGAGTCTCTACAATGACATTATATACTTCATTCAAAACCATGTCAAACTAGTGGATCATAATATTAATGATCATCCATTGGAGAAAATAAGAGGCACAAATAGTGATAATGATGATCATATTCCCAAGCTGGTTGAATTGGATTCATCAGTGTCACTTGATCATTATCAGACTCATCAAACTGATACTAAGTCGGATAATTCATTAGCTGGTTCCGTGAAGCTATTTGGGGTCCCACTTAGTAGCAGAAAGAGGTTGCGTTCAGAAGATATGGATGAGGAAGAATAATTTATTTAGTGTGTTTAACTAATTAATACCCTCTAGTTCCACAGAGTATATTTTACTGAGGATTCCTTTTTTCTTTTTTCTTGTATATGATAGAGAGGCTCGGATTGATTGATTATTTGGTTTGATGAGAGACCCACTCTACTTAGTTGTTTGTGTATAGCAATATTCTGGCAGTTCTGGAAGAGAAATGTTCAATGAGATTACAGATTTGCTCATTGGTTAGTCCGGTTATAAAGTCACAAATTATGGCATCTCTTTCTTTTTTATTATTTATTGAACTCTTTGGATACTTTAGAAATTTCATTAAGGGCTTTTCCTACGTCTCCATCTCTCCTAAGTCCTACCCCAGTTTTAAGTTTCTGTCGTCTTTTAAAATCCCAACATTCATGTAATATTGCTCTTGAAGGACGGATGTGTGCTCGTAGAAAAAATGAACGATAAGCTTTGTAATGAATACATACATACATACAGCAAAAAAAAGTTAGTGTGACTTCTACTGAAAAGGAAATGACAAAATTATTTAATTTATAATTTGGATATATACAAAAAAAAAAGGTAATTAGGAGAGTAGATAATAAGAGTAGATCAAATAATATTGAGTTATCTAAAATGAGGTAGACAATGATTAAATAATACTCAATAAAATTATTAAACTGAGATATTTTAATTAATAATATATTTAAAGGTTTAATATAGTCAATTTTATTTAATGAGATAATATTCGTTATTATTATTTTTAGATTTTTTTGTTTATCTATTTTAATGAAGTGAGTGATGTTATCAAAGAGACGAAACTCTCAATTTATATTTTTTTTCATTTAAACATAGTATCCTCATTACTCACCAGATCAATGGACAGACCGTAGTGATATCTTTTCAATCCTAATACTTTCTTTTATTTCCTTTCAACAAAAGTTCCTAACACTTTATTTTAGTATCACTATAGATGGGTCAACCTACAATATTTGACTTGGTTTGCCTTTAATTAGTTTTTTGAGGAAGACCCTTTCAATGGCATTATTATTCCTTTATCGATTGGATAAAAATATTCTCCCCAACTTTCTGAACCATTCTTTTTTCAAAGAAAATTACATATTAAAGTGGATTTCATATATTTATTCAAAATTTGATATAAATTATATTATTAATTACATGTATCCTCTTGAATATATCATGAGAGAGATAGAGCACGAGTTGTGTATTTAGGTTTCAAATCTATTCTTCTAGTACTTAATATATAATATAATTAAAGAGTTAATACTGATAATAAATATAATATATATTTTTTTATATTTAATAATTTTTTTTTAAATTACCTCTATTGATACTCTCTCAACAATAGTCAAATAAGAGAGTAAGTGAAAGAGTTAAGGAAGATAATTAATGTGTTTTAGAAAGAATATGTCATATTAACTAATTTAACTAACTTTAGTAATATAATCAAATTAGTTAAATATATCATATATTAAAGATCGAGGTAGCATATATATAGTAAGGTGAGGCGTTAAGTTCCAAATTCAAGAGTTGTTTGTGTGTGTATTATTAACTTTAATTTGGGACTATTTTATTGCCTCCAATGTTAATTAAACGATTTTAACATTCAATCTTGGATGAACACTATGTCTATTGGGGGGTGTTTGGAACATTCTTGGAATTGGTCAAAATCGACTAAAGTAATGTGAAAATAGCTTTGTCTCAAAAGTTAATGTTAGAAAAAGCCTACCCAAAATCGACTAAAGTATGAGGCAAGAATGTGTAATATCCCTATTTGATAGAAGGGAGCTACACCAACAATAAAACAGTTTCTGTACAATGGAGATGCTCTCTATAAGAGGAGGGAGAGGTATTTTAATGGATGCATTAGAACAAAAGAAAAAAAACTTTCTAACCATAGACTTTCCTCTGTTCTTCCATTGTATAACATAAACGGATTTGCACCATGGCTCAAATTCAACAGTTTCCTTCAATTTGTCGGATTATAAGCTATGCTATAGTTTCCTTCAATTTTCATTAAATTACCAAACAAATATTATGCACCTTCTAATCTAAAATATAAATCATTTTTTCGAAGGATTTTTTTGGTTCATAATATAAATTATTTAGATTTTAGAGTATAATTAATGTTTATTTATCAATTTTACCCATTCTTTAAGTATAGAGAGATGAGAGATGGGAGAGAGAATATATATTCTTTAATACTCCTCTGATTCAAAATATAAAGTGTAAATAACTTATTTGCGCATATCAAAAAATTAGTTGAAATAACTTGAAAATAATAAATATGTATGTGATACATATAATATTTATTTCAAATATGCCCCTATTGAGAGAGGCAATAAATGAGATATGCAAAAAAGATTATCAGAGACAGTGTAGTAAAATTGAAAAAAAAATATAGTAAATAATGAAATAAATTTAAACTATACTTTATAAAAACAATTAGACTTTTCCTAACTTTTGCACCTTATATTTTGAACTGGAAGTAGTATATGTGAAGTTAGAATTTTATCTTTTTTCAATTTAAGATAAATTAAATGATTTAACTCTTCTTCCCTCATTTTGGTAAAGTAGATAAAAATTACTAATATTTTAGACTAAAGGAAAATGTATATACTGCCTCCATTATGTAGTGCTAAGTCACTTCAACTAATTTACTACAATAACAAAATGGTAGCAAACTCATTAAATCGATAAACAAGCACCAATTATCCTATAAATGAATTATATTTTAGATCAAAGTCATTTTTCTTAAAGAACTTGTATTATCCACTGAAGGGAGTGTGTATATATACATGTAACGAACAAGCTTTAAAAGAGTAATCAGATGGATGGTGAAACACATGCAAGCACATTGAGTTGTATGTCATTCATCGCCAATGAATGGAGAGAGAAATTAAAAGGAAGCAATAAGGTAGGAGAGGAAGAGAAGGGCAACAAATTAAAGTAAAGAAGAAACATAACATTCTGAGGAATGTGCAAATGTGACTGAAAGTAACATGGCGTAATCATTCCACACGATGCATTATTATATCTATATATCTGTGGAATCTTAAGAAGCATATATATCATACATTTTCCCCTCTTATGAAAAGAATACAAAAGATAATATCCTTTCAAAAAAGCAATTGCTAGCGTGCAGCAGTAAAGGAAGGAAGAATACATCTAAAATTCTCCACCAAAAAAGGAAGTGTGTCTTTGGCTATAGATTAAAGAATGCATTGGGATTATAATATTTTATTAATTTGTTGAATTTTTGCCTCCCATACATTCTTGTCTATTTATCCTTTTTCTTGTGTGATTTATTGATATGATATCCAATGGACCAATTTGTTGAAACAAATGAAAAAAGTAGCAGGAAAATATAAAAAGAAAAGGCATATATAAAAAGCTTGCTTTTTGTATACGTGTGTATTTGGGTAATCCCTAAACCACGATTTTAAAAGAGTTTCTCGGTTAAACTTTGATTTAAGAAAATTTTAAAGTAAATAGTCATATTTATTTAAAAGAGTTTTTGGACCAAGTCAGTGTTTTGAATAAGCTCCTAATAATAGCTTTTGAAATAGTAAAAGAACTTATAAACTACTCAATTACTATTTTATCCATATTTTTCTGACACTCTCTCTCTTATTGTCCCTTTTCTCTTCTCTCTATTATTCTTTTCTTCTTCTCCCTCAATGTCGCTCGTCTCTGTCGTCACTCATCCGATCGGCTCCACCATCGTCTCTCCTCCTCTCCATTTGTCAATTCTCTCTACGTCCAGCTACCTGTGTTGAATGAGGAAGATAAGAGAAGAAGAAGACATCATGTGAATAGTGCTATAATTTATTAATTATAAAAATATTTTTAATAATAATCATCTAAACACTCATTTATTTATAATTATTTTTTTATAAGTTTTTTTTCATAAATTATTTTTAAAAACAGTCCAAAAACTCCTTTTATTTCATAAGTTATTTTCCTAAAGTGTATCCAAACGAGCCCTATAAAGCTAACCAAACAATTACAGCATTACCGATACTATAGTATTATGTGGTGAGAATCACCCACTCTCAAATAAAAGTATAAAAGGCTTCCAATAAAATAATTTTTTATTTTAAAAAATATTTAGACATAATTATATGTACTCTTGCGGCTTTGAATGTAATAACTAGTAGCATTGCTGAAGTGATTGATTTTTTTTTCCTTCCTAATCGTATAAGCAATTAAGTAGGTTCTTAATTAGAGGCTGTGATAGGAATCATCCTCTCAAGGATACAGTGGATAATGTTAGACTGATTCTTTGAAGAGATTGGCAAGTTGTGATCACTCAATACTTATCAGCTTATACGGAAACTATAAATATTGCTGACCAGTTAGCGAAGTATTCTCACAGGATAGAGGGGTCTTTTTGTATCTTTGATCACCCTCCTCCTTTTATACAAGATCGTCAGAAATGCTTCATATCTGATTGTATTTTAACATTTTAAATCTTGTTCTACTTTTTCATATGATGCTTCTATATATAATTCTAAGGATCAATCTGGTTATTCCTTTTCGTTTTGATGTTTTTTCTGGTGGAAGATCGCACTGAAAAACGGTATATATATTTTTATGAAAACATAAACATTCAACGTAGGTCATAATTTAACCGATGTAAAAAGTTTTTTTTTTATGTCAGTTAATAACCGACGTAAATTATGAAACGAACAATGTTACACGATTCTATGTCTCTCCTAAGAAAAAAAAAATAAAAATTAGTGAAAAACCAAGAAAGTATGCCTAAGTTTTGGGGATGAGCATTCCTAGGGAATATAGATTTGAATTTACGAGGTTTAAGTTTTTTTTTTTTTGTTCTGATAAATGTGTTGGAAGTTATTTGGGAATAAGTAAAACATAAAAGAGATTATTTGAAAGGTATCTAAAAAGGCAAATTAGTTAATTATAATGAATATGACCTTATATTTCTTTAAAATATTATTGTGCCATATAAAATGAGTACATTTGAATTATTATTATATTTAATTATTATTAAAAGAATATAAATAAAAGTATGTTAAGAAAAAATAATAAATATATAAAAAATAAAATTAATTGAAATATTATGTTTGTAATTAAAATCAACCTCACCCTACTACAAAATACATTTTCCACGTCAGTATTTTATGTCAATTAATAGATAAAATAACTTTTAAAAAAGTGGTAATATTTTTATAAATAATTAAATATTTTTTATGTTGATTAAATATATAACTGTCGTAAAATAAATAATTTACATCATTTTATAGTTAAATCTACATAAAAAATCATGTCTTTTTTAAAAAAAAAAATTAAGCACAATTTTTTTAAAAAAGAATGAAGCTTTAACGTCCGTTATGGACCGACGTCACTTATCTATAACAAAAAATCACATTCTTATATTTATTATTTATTATATATTTAATTTATTATTATTTATTTTTAATGTATAGATTGTTTATATTAGTTAGGTATGATTATATTTTCTGAATAAAATAAAATAAATAATAGTATGTTATTGCTCTCCATAATTTTCTATAGATTCTTTCCACAATTCTCTCCACAATCATTTTCTTCTACAAAAGTAAATCTTTCACGTCGTTTATGTTAATAACGGAGATAGAAATTTTGTAAAATTTTAAAATATACTATCAAAGCACACGGATTATCGCCATAGTCCTTGATTATTTCTAATCCAACGTCTCCTTTTCTTTTTTTGTTCTCCCGCCTCAACCTTGACTGTTCTCCTTTTCTTTCTTCGTTCTCTTCGCCCCCCTTTCTATTCGTCCATGTTGCCTAGATTGTATTCAATTATTTTTTTAATAATACCAAATATTTTAAATTAATTAATTTTTTATATGTCTAGAACTCTAAAATATTTTTCTAAAAGCATCTAGTATCATAAATTAATTAATTTTTTTAATAATAAATAAAAAATAAAAATGTATATTTATATAAAAAATTTAATAATAAATAGAAGAAAATATATAAACAACTTGAGCTATCAGTATAACAAATACATGGATCGCTTTTTAACAAATTAGACGTAACTTTGTAAGGTAGAGTATCTCTTTGATAAGATAGCCAGTTTCCCAAAAAGAAAGTGGTTTCGGCTGAAAAAATGCGTTCCATAATAATTTGTGGAAATTTTGCCTCCCATATATATTCTTAAGTTGTCTAGCGGGATTTGTTGATTAGATAGTCAACGAAATAATTTGTTGAAAGCGACATAAATTAGGGGAATATTATATCAAAAGCATATATATATATATATATATATATATATTATTTTTTGGGATATAAAGCTGCTCCATCCAATTATTCTTTTTACTTTGTTTTTCCTTACAAGAAGGCAGAACTTTACTCCTTTATTTAAATAAAAAGAAAATTAGCGAGAGAAAAATACTTAAAAAATTATAAAATTGATATAATATTTTTATTATTTTAAAGAGTTTTTTTAATATAATACTTACTCTTATCCTAATTATTCTTTTATAGTACTCCTATTGGTCCTAATCATACGAGTTAGAGTGGAAGTTTAATTTGATCTTAATTATAATACCCATATCTACTGTCTCTCTCAAAATTATAGTTTTACCTTCATATTATCTTTATATGATTATACATATCAATGGATTTCTATTAAATATAGTTTAAAATACACATAATTAAATGCGATATTTTAGCAAAACTACTACACAATCATTATAAATAACTAATTTAACTAAATTTATTAATCTAATTAAATTAATTAAATAAATTTTATATTAAGGATAAAAGGTAATATTCTTTTATCCCTAAGAAAATATAGACAGATAGCTAACATCAAGGTTTATATAATCATTAAACAAATCTTGATATAAGACATTCCTACAATCAGGTCCTTCTATGATCGTGTTAGAGTTAATCATGTTCCATATACTATCAAGTAATAAATATAGATAAATTTTTTAATCTCTTTTACTAGAATTAACTTTTATAGATAATGCACCATGTTAAACTAAGACTAATTACATAGTGGACTCAACTATCTATTTAATGAAAGGCCCATGTTTTGAACCCAACCCACCGACAACATACTACATATAAATTTTAGGCTCCTTAGTTATGACAACAATGAAGGTCAACTTGTTGTCCATACTTGTACCCAAAAAAAAAAGTTGTCCAAACTTATACCAAAAAATTAAAAGTTGTCCATACAAAATATAAAAGGGGTTCTATTGTTCACAATTTATGAATAACATGTTCAACTATTGAATGAGTGAGACATACGATTATTTAGAGTGTGTTTGATCTCTAGAAAGTACCATTTTATTGTGGTTCTAGTCGTAGAATTTGGGACGGCATCCTAATTCCTGAGTGCTTAAGTTTATGTATGAGGATAATAGATAGATCGTCCTATTTGACATTGGCATTGTTTAGGAAGAATGAAGATTTCGCTCTAACTTTAAATCGCGGGTAAAATTAACCTATTTTTAAAAATTTTTGTATACAAAAAATAATTTATGAATAACACATTTTATAATATGTTTATTTATTACACTATATATTAATATATTAATATTTATATTGATGGCTATGAAGAAAATGACACGTTACTGTGTTTCTATCTTTTTTTCATTACTTTATAGCTTTTGTCATTTTTATTAATTACTTTCTAAAATGAAGAATACGTCTTACATTAGAAAATGTGACGTTAGAGTAGTAAGAGAAACTAGGGCCATGTTTGTTAAGTAGTATTGAGGGTTAGGATTGACAGGGATAAAGTAGACTAAATTGTGTTGTTTGGTATATAACATTAAAAAAATTTAGGGATTGAATAATATCACATAAATAGGATTGAGCGATACTACTTAAGTAAGATTGGACAATACCACATCCCCTATTATTACATTTTCAGTCTTGTAATTGAAAATTTCTAACACAAAAATGTCTTTCCTTCTTTCTTCTATCAAAGCTCTACAACTTATGAACCAATACCACCTCCCCCTAGTACACAGTAAATTTCCCTTGATCACTTTGTCGATGTCATAGTCGCTTCAAGAATAGAATTCTGGATGCGGCTCAAATCCTAGCCGTTGGGGGTCTGGTCGTTACCTATGCACACTGAGAAGGCAATTTTTCTACGATCCTCAGCCCAATGATCACGTGCGACGAAACCATTCCTTCATCCTCCTATTCTTCCTCCAGCTACTTCTTCGGGTCTTCCATACACCGAAATATGCTCTTTAGAATGTTCACTGACAGAGAATTCACCCCGATCTTATTGGACTTATGCAGTGAATTTCACTAATGTTAAAGCTAGACTATGGTCTTTCAGGGAGATGCTAGGCTAAATTTTGGGTTTAAGACAAGGGTTATTATAGTCTTTTCATAATTTATGTTTAACTATAAAATAAAATTAATAAAATCATTCCCTTCAAATATTACTTCATAACAAATATAATTTTAAAAGCTCATTCTTACTTCTACTTTTAGTCCTAATCATAACCCCAATCTCAATCTTAGTCCATTAAAATCTAATTTTGTATATTAAACAATGATACTTGAGACATAAGATTATATACAAAATTATATCAAATTAAAAAGATTATAGGTAAAATTATATCATAAATAAAATTAAAATATTAAAAATATATGAAAAATAAGATTAAAATATTATCTATTATATAATCTTAAATTTTATAACATTAGAACTTATAAATAGGCACAAGAGTACATATGGATATTTGTTTTTTTCCCCCAAATTAACTTCAAAGTGAGGTGGGCCAGCGAATTGAAAGCCTGGGAGGACAAATGGATGAGGATGCTGAAACTTGAAGGGACAATCAACAAAATAAGTGTACTAAGTGGGATATATATATTCTCAAAGGGACCAATGTGAATATGCCTAGCTACCTGAACAATATGTCTCTGCCTCTCAATTTAATTATTTGATTAATTAACCATCAATATATCACCACACAAATTAATGTATAATTATTAATAATCCAACCTCATTTCTGTCAATCAGGGAGTGAGTGGTAACTGCAAAGCAACTCCATCAACGTGTTGCAGGTGGAATTAAAAGGCTTCCTCATACACATTTAATTAGCACATATCCACATATTAAACAATTGATAAATCATTAATAATTTAATATGCATCTATCTATGCCAATTAATAAAATAATACTAATTACTAACCCTCATAAGACCGTTGAGAGAATTTTAAAAAATCAAATTCAATCGTGGCAACGTTCAAAGGATAAGTTCGTTTTTCTCTTCATACATACATATATATATATATATATATATATATATATATATATACACTCCCTCAGTATTATTTTATAAAAAAATAATAGTTTTTACACGAACATCAAGAAAGACATGCAGTTGGTACTTCTAATTACCACCAGAACCAAACAAATGATCTGTTTTGTTGAATTGATTGATATGTATAGATATTTTGTTCTTGGGGGGTGCCGGGGGGGGGGGGTTGTAAACTTTAATAGAAAAACAATTAATTTAAAATGATATATATATTTTAGAATTTAAAAGGATAAAATTCAATTTGTAAAATTAATAAGTTATTTGTATATATAAATCATAAGTTTTTAAGCATATAATAATAGTTAAAATGACAAAAATAATAATTAAAATAAAAATATAATAACTTAAAATAATATAAATAAATGGAGGCAATGTGATAATAATTTAATATGATATAAATAATAATTTAGAGTTATCATCATATTTTTTTAGTTGTTATTTGTATTATTTTAACTCGTCATTATATTTTTAATAATTTATTATTTATATATAAGGATATTTTGTTAATTATATAAATTAAATTTAGTGTAATTAAATTTTTTAAAATTATTTAATAATTTTATGAGATTTTATAATAATTTTTTTAAAAATGATTTTTGAGCCTTTTTATTTAATATTTATATAATTTAGAAAAATATAAAATGAAGTTGTGTGTTCTGATTGGAGGGAGTAAAAGTCAGGTCATGTGAAGGAAGGAAGGGGGCTTGTGCAGTAATGAATAATGGTTCCCGAGTTTCAAGGTAACGCAGGCTTCTGCCGGCCGCCGCTCTTTTGGTGGATCTCAACGCTCTCCTCAACTTGACTTCTTTCCCCTTCCCACGCTTTCTTCTTTTACACTCGCCTTTCATTGGATCGTGCCTTCCACGCTCCTCTCCATTTCTCCCCCAAGTGTTTGCGTACCCCCAACTATGGGGTGATTGTCAAATTGCCAAACCTAAACCTAAGTTTAAAATTTAAATTTAATTTAAAATTTAAATTTTAAAATAAATAATTATATTTATTTAAATAAATTTTTAAATTAAATTATAGTTTAAAATTAAAATTTTAGATAAGTTAATTAGAATAGTTTATAGAATAATAAAAATTTATAAATTAACCAATTACTATATTATCCTTATTTTTTCTTATACCCTCTCTCATCTCTCATACTTTTTCTTACACTATCTCTATTTTCTTTCTTACATCATCTCTCCTCTTATTTTTTATCTCTTTTCATTTAATACTCATACCCTTTTTCATAATTTACTAATAATAAAATTATTTGTAGAAATAACTATCTAAACACTCATTTATTTAAAACTATTTTTTTTATAAACTTTTTTCTAAAAGCTATTTTCTATATTGTCCAAAAGCTCATTTTTTTCATAAGTCTATTTATAAAATCTTATCCAAATACATATTATATGTGTTTGATTTTTCTCCCAAAATGTAAAGTTTAAAATTTAGATTTAGCTAAAATTTAGATTTAAATTTTTTTAAAAATAAATAATTATATTTATTTAAATTTTTTTTAGATTAAACTATAGTTTAAAACTAAAGTTTCAGATAAACTAGTCAGAGTAGTTTATCAAACAGTAAAAGAATTTATATATTATATAATTACTACATTACTCATACTTTTTCTTATATCGTCTATTCTCTCTCTTCTACACCATCTCTAATCTCTCATTTCTTTTATATACTTTCTCTCCCCTCTCATTTCTTTTCTATATACTCTCTCATCTCTCCTCTCTCTTCCCTCTCTCATCTTTCTTCTACATCCTCTCTATTCCCTTCTCTCTCATATATTATCTCTCATCTATCATATATTTAATAATCATACCATTTTTTATAATTTACCAATAATAAAAATACTTTTAAAAAGAATTATTTAAAAATTTATTTATTCAAAATCATTTTTTTCATAAATTTTTATCTAAATTCTTTTTTAAAAATTACCTAATAACTATTTGTTTTTATAAGTTATTTTTTAAATTTTTATCTAAATAGGTCTATATAAAATTGAAAGTACTTTTATTGAGTTCTAATTTTGATTTATTTAATAGTATTAAAGCCGTATCAGCGAAATTAACACAATTAATCTTAAAATTTAAATTCTTATAAAACTATAGAAAGTAAAATCACACAATACAACGAAAAGAAATGATAGGTATAAAAACAAAAACTGATAAATAGTATAGATACCTGGCCATGGCCAATTGTTCAATTTTTCAATTGTAGTTAGAATTAAAACTAACCCAATTATAATTAAAAATAATATATTTTTATTAAGATATATAAAATGTTCACATATAACTTTAAGAAGTGTAATATTTAAATAAAAACATAATTAATAAGTAATTATAATATTCATATATAAGTCATACATAATTTCATAAAAATTAGTTACTAAAGTACAAATATAATTTACAATTATTTTTTTAATTTTAAAATAATATTGTTTTAAGTTCATAAAAAAGGAAAAAAAGAATAAAATTTTTATTCTGATCGACTTATCTAAAGAAATAGATTTATTATTTTATTAGTACGACTACGATGGACCAATTTAAATTGAATTTTAATATCAAAATTTTAGACTTTGTATACGGTACAAAATTCATGCTATTTATAATAGGATGCAAAATCATATTATTTAGTTAAGAAGCTATACATAAGAAGCCTGAAATGAAAACAACTGCATAAGAATAAAACAAAGTAGAATTAGAATAATATTATATTTTTGGTCAGAGCCAGTTGCATTTTGGCATCAACTTGCCCTGTCATGGCCTTTGGGGTATGGGAAGAAAATGAAGAACAAAACTGAGCTCATGGCTTCAATTATGATTTATGTCAGCATCTTCAAATCTTTATACCTTATCTCTTTATGTTCTCATAGATTCGTTGCCTCTTCTGCTATCCCAATTTTCCTCCAACTTGTTGCCAAATTGCAGGAAAAAAAAAATAATATATAATAATATTGTAATTTATAACTTTTTAAAATATTAAGTAAAAAAAGTATTTTTTTTATTTAAATTCATTTAATTTTAACTTTATTTTGTTTAATAACATTCTGTTTTGACATATTATATGTATATATACCATATATGGATTTTATTTTTAATTATTTCTTATTTAATGGATTCTTTTATTTTATTTTCATATTTTAATTTTATCCGGTTTTAATTTAATCATTTTAATTAATTCTTTCTGCCTTCAATCATTTTAATTATTACACTTATTGTTTTTACAATATTAATTAAACTCATTTGGCCATGTGGGGCCAACTCAAGTCCTCTTAGTGTAATAACTCATTTGCCAAAAACAAAACTTAAACTTATTTAATTGAAGTAAGTTGCGCAATTATTAAATTCTAAAATTTTAATTTATACAAAAGTTAAATTATTAAATATTTTCTCTGAACTTAATTATAAGAATTCATTAATATTTTTAAATATATTAAAAAAATTAAATAAATAAATAAATTATTATTAAATATAACCTCTCAAAATAAATTCATATTATATAATTTTTAATCTATTTAAATTAGTTAATTATCTTATATTAATTATAATTAATTAATTTAGAGTTATATAGTAATATTATTTGTGATATAATTTTACTCATAATTTTTTAATTTAATATAATTTCAATTATTATCTTTTTAATTTAGTATAATTTTACACATAATATTATTTTTTAAATATTAAAAATTACACTAAATTAAAAATTTTATGTGTAAAATTATATTCAATTAAAAAGATTATATATAAAATTGTACTAAAAATAAAATTAAAATATTAAATATATATAAAAATTAAATTAAAATATTAGGTATTATATACTCTAATTAATTTATTTAAAAAATTAACTAAGATGAGGTAGTACTATATTTTCGTGATTAAAAATGGAATGTTTAGGTCAAAAGTCAAATTAAAACTCACAAAGCCGAAGTTTTTCTTTTAACGTTTGTGTCGATTTTAATTTCGATTAAATACAAGAAGGGATCCATCAGAAGAAAAGAAGAGACTTCGACATGGCTCTGTCTTCTAAACAGGAGAAAAATCAGCCACAAAGTTGCTACTTTAACCTTAACCGCCCATTTCTTTTCCATGCATATGTATATATAACTGGTATTCCATTCATGGTTCTTCATCACCTGAAAATCGACTCAAGAAAGGTTCGGAAACGAACGAAAGGTTGGTGAGGAATTTTGTTGGTGCGAAGGGAGGACCCCACCCGTTCCTTCCTTCGCATTCGTCAGAGTCATCATCCTAATCTTCACAATCATCAATCTTTTCTGTATGCACCATCACTCTCTCTCTACCCAAGGTTCGTCTTCTTTCATCCTTTCCCTCATTTGTTCCCATTTCTTTCTGCAACAAAACTCGGGGTGTTTTTGTTGGGTGTGCCGGAATCTTGAATTACAATAATTTCAACTTCCCAGATTTTTTGTTGAAGACCCAAATATTTCTCACTCACTCCCACAGATTTAGATTTTCGAGATTGTGTAGGTATATGGGTCTTTGTATCTAGACACTTGCCTGTTTTCATCTTTTGATTCCCAATTCCATCTTCCAGGTCTCACATCGGAGTAAGCTTTGTATTTCATTCCATAATTGTTGAAGCAAGCTTATCTCATCCCTAGTTCGTTGCTGATCAAGCGTTGGCAAGGAGGGCCACCATTGGGTTATGGTGGGCTTTTGCTGAAACCAATGAAATTAATTACTCCCTATCTTTAAAACTTCGATAAATTGCTCAGTCTTTTTGCTTTTCATTAGTTTGGGTCCCCCTCCTCCCCCTATTGGTTCCTATACACAGGCCATTCCTCTCAATTAATATACAAGACTCAAGTTTGACCTGACTTACAGATTTAAGATTTTCTCCCCTTTTCTAATAATGATGTTTCTCTACTTCATCACCTGTCTCTCTTTCTTCCTCTTTTTAAAGTCTCTTCATCCTCTCAAGTCATTCCCACCATGGACGAGTGAGGTCAGGCTGATTTCCCTTTTGTTTTACAAAGACTTGTCTTCAATCTCATTCTATAAGTTGATCAGCCAACTTCCTTCAAGGATGTGCCTAGTGAACGAGACCCTTAATACTAAAATAGCAGAGATTAGCGTTTTTGAGGAGGACACACATGACTTGTCAGTGTTGGACTTGCCAGACCTGGTCTTGGAATGCATTCTTGAAAGGCTGTCCCCTCCGGCGCTTTGTAAAATGGCAGGTGTTTGCCGTTCCATGAGGGAGAGATGTGTGAGTGATTATTTCTGGGAAAGGCACATGAAACAGAAATGGGGTAGAGTCATTGGTCCAGCTGCTTACAGGCAGTGGCAATGCCATATTGCTTCAAAACATGATGACGTTGCCACTCTTAGAAAAGCCAAAGAAAGGGGGCTATTGGGGTTTCTTCCCTTTAGTATGTGGCCTTTTGAATGGATTAGACTATTGAAGGTTGCTTCAAACGATAGCAGCAACAAGCAGCAGAGTTCTTTGCCTACTCATTCAGTCATGACATGGTATCTTGCTCTTGAAGCTGGCAGTTTTTGGTTCCCCGCTCAGGTCTATAACCGGGAGGTATTATTTATGAATCCCTTCCGTTCTTTTCTCTTGAAAAAATATTTTTAATTTCCTCGAAAATCAGAAGAATTTGGTTTGTTTTTGATGGAATTCAGACTTCAAAGAATTATTTGATCCCACAAGTTACCTTTATACTTTTTTTTTTGTAGAATGGTCATGTTGGATTCATGTTATCTTGCTATGATGCTGAGCTTAGTTATGATCCACGTACTGACACCTTCCAAGCCAGGTAAATAGGCATGATTTACAGTGATCATACATGTGTATCAATCGTATATTGTTTTTACCAAAGTTTTAACAAAATTTTGAAGGAGGGAAAAGTTAGCATTAGATCTGGTGGCCTAAGTATTGATTTGTTGTCTATTGACAGGTATCCACCTCATGGAAGTAAGCCAGTTGCAATAGAGAATGGCATTCCATGGGAAAGATTGCGAGCCTCACCTGTTGATACTCCTCCACGTGATCTTCATATCTCTAATTGTTTGACTGATTTGTGTCCGGGTGATCACATAGAGATTCAGTGGAGAAGAAACAAAGAATTTCCTTATGGTCTGTTCCTTTCTTTAAATTTTATGTCTTCTACTTGTCCTCTCACCATCACTTATAATAGGAGTAGAATCTAATTGAGTCTTTGAGCAAGAAAGATTTCCCCAATATTAGTTAAATTTGATATTGGTTGTTGGAGGAGAATGGAGAAACAAAATTCTCATAAGTCATCAGCAATATGATTACAGGGAAGTTTTCGGTGACATTTACTCTTATTGTAAGGTTCTGACAGTAGAGTCACAAGAAAAAGTTCTGACAGTAGGAGATTAATTTCTGATTTAAATCTTATTATGGAAGTCGAATAAGAGATTTTAAAGACATTTAGTTAGTAGTGTATGAGTAGTATTATATTAACCTAACAAGAATTACTGCATGTAGCTGACCCCAAGTAGTGGTTTTTGTCGTTGAACTACTGTATGACGAGATGCATTATTATGGCAGGTTGGTGGTATGGTGTTGTTGGTCACCTGGAGTCATGTGATGGGAATGAAACTTACTGCCGATGTCAGAACAGTGGTGAGTCAATTTCATTTTCTTTTCAGATGATTGCTATGATTATTCATTTAACCTATGTTCTTTTTCTCAATCTAAGTGAATTATATTTTGGCTATATTCATTTCCTAGAGGATAAGCAAAAGGTTAATTCATAGATTTTGAAGTGGTTGGAACTTGGAAAAATGGTGTTGGACTCATTTGAATTATGGACTTTTGATATAACTGGATAATTTTCCTAAGATGCAATATGGTTATTTTCACCAACCTTATTGGGATAAAATTTGTTACTATTGCAAAGTAGTTATTTTCCCATCTATGGTGATAGGAAAAGAAAGAACATGTCATGAATTTTATGGACAAGGGAATGCAGTGACTCTTAAAGTTTAGACTTTGTTGTATTATGGCTTTATATTTTTATAGTTTTTCAATCAACCATTGTGATATTATATATTCAGAGAAACATAAAACAAAAAAGAAGACTTAAAAAGTATAAGGCTATGACAGACCACTCTGTTAATTGGGTTAGGTCTCTTTCCTGAATTTAATATATCTAAAAGTGGACCACCTTATGCTTTTTGATTGGTCCCCAAGACATATCATGATCAGTATGTCGTCATTTCCACCAACAAATTAATAATTTGTGTCTCAGTGGATTCATTTATGGCCAAGTTGGCTACTATGTTAAAAGACTCCAATTTCTCTTTATAGTCTGTTATTCTAGCAGGAATCTTCTTCGCATGTGGTTTTTCATGGATTTTGGTGATTATAAGCATGGGTTTATGGCCAAGTTGGCTACTATGTTAAAGGACCCCAATTTCTCTTTATAGTCTTTTATTCTAGCAGGAATCTTCTTCGCATGTGGTTTTTCACGGGTTTTGGTGATTATAAGCTTCCAAATTCTGTTTTTATTTTTCCGATCTCTTGGTAAGCTTGGAATGAACCATGACTTCTTCTGGAGAAAAACAATAAAACGATTTAAAATGAAAAATATCATGCCTCAGTAAATGGAATCAATAGTTACAACTTGTTGGCTATGAATGAAGATTGTTTGGCACGTACAGTGACTCTTGCCTTGTCGGTTTTGGCTGTCTTTAATTGTGAATAAAGATTGTTATGCTGTTTCATTGGTCCCCAAGACATATCATGGTCAGTGTGTCATCATTTCCATCAGCACATTAATAATCTTTGTCTTAGAGGATCATTTATGGCCAACTAGACAACCATATTGAAAGAATCCAACTTGTTTTATAGGTTATGTTTCAAGTCGAGGAGGATTCTTTTATGCACGTAGGCCTTCCATGGGCTGGGCATAATAAAATTCTAAATTCTTTCTTATTTTTCTGATCACTTGGTAACAATGTTTGGAATGATTCAAGACTTCTGCCTGAGAAAAATAAGAAAACGGTTTGAGGAAAATACCATACCGTAGCAAACTGAATCAACTGTCGCAGCTTCGTGGCTGTGAATGAAGTTTGTTTTGCCTGTGCAATGACCTTCCCTTTTATGCTGTTTGATCGGTCCGCAAGACATATCATGTTCAGTATGTCATTATTTCCGCCAACATAACAATAATCTGTGTCTTAGTGGGATTCATCTATGACCAACTAGGCTACTATGTTAAAGGAACCCAGTTTCTTTTATAGGCTGTGTTTTGATTCTAGCAGGAATCTTCTTCTCTTGTGCGGCTTCCATGAGTTTTGGTTATTTTAAAGTTCCAAATTCTTTTTCCTTACTCAGACCTTCAGGCTGAGTGAAATAATTAAACGGCTTAAGAGAAAAATATCATGATGCAGCAAATGAAATCAACTGCTACGGCTTCTCGGCTTTGAATACAGATTGTTTGTCTGTGTTGTAATCCTTTCCCTATCAATTTTTTGGCTAGCTTTAGTTGTGAATAAAGATCGTTATTCTGTTTGATTGGTCCCTAAGATATATCATGGTCGGTATGTCATCATTTCAACCAGCACATTAATAATCTGCGTCTTAATGGAATCATTTATGGGCAACTAGGCAACTATGAACCTGATTTCTTTTATCGGCCGCGTTTCAATAAGAATCTTCTTATTTGGGGCTTCAATGAGTTTTGGTCATTATAAGCTTCCAAATTCTGTTCTTATTTTTAATGATCTCTAGGTAAGCTTGTCTAAAATGACCCAAAACTTGGTTGAGAAAAATAATAAAATGACTTAAGAGACAAAAATTACGTGTCAGCTTGACTGAATCAACTGTCAGCATCTTGACTGTGAATTAAGGTTGTTTTGCCTGTGGATGACCCTTGTCACTTTTTGGTTGGCTCTTATTCTGAATCAATTTATATTTATAAGATTGATATTCCTACCTCTATACCCTGGAAATTATCTTGTAGCTGATGAACTCGTTTTTCATCTTATCATCATGCCAATCTTTTGGGTGTTTGAGCTTTGGATAGACATGATACTTGAAATATTGTACATATGTCGCCTGTGTCCTGTCAATATATGCATGTTTTCATGCAAGGTCTTTGTAAAGGTTTAAAATATATATGTGTTTGTATATATATTTTGGGCAGAAGGTTTCAGAAATGATATTATTGTCACGTCCTTCTCTAATCTGTATGGAGCTTTTAAGTTCAGTTCCAAAAATGTAGTCTTTATCTGTGACTATTGGGATTGCTCTGTGATATATTGTAGATATGTTGTCTCACCGCCAAGAGCTCGTAGTATAAAATATTAGATCAATTACTGTGTTGAGGAGCAATTTGCAATGAGTTTGCTTAGAAATGAAATTGTTTCCAAAACTTCTCTGCATACACTTTCTCATTAGAAAAGATTTTGTATAGTTATAAATGTAAACGCTTGCAACACGAAAACCGGGAGAGCGACTAAAATGATGGTGAAGGGCCTCAATTCGTTGAGACGTTCTGAAGATTTTGTGAAACATGTTGTTCCACTGTAGAAAGTTAATAGTCTATTAGAAGAAATCCATTTTCCAAGCCAAGAACAATTCCCAGAAGAACTAATCATGACATAAGCTTTGCATTCTTTTAGCTGAACCCCAAAGAGAGATTCTTTGGACTCAAACAGACTATCTGACACTGAATGTATTGCTTGCAGACACAGTAGTCTTAGAGTTCAATCAGTATGCTGCCGGCTCACGATGGAGACGGGCGACTGTCAATAGGAAGGATCATAGGGAGGAGGGAAATGGGGCTGATGGTTTCTACGGAGGGATTCGGAAGATTGACGATGAGCATGAGATTTCCATGTGGAAACAACTTTGGCCCTCTGAAATTTTAGACTGATAGGAGGAATTGCATCAAATATCAGAACGATCTTCACCTAAGCATGATGATGATTTCAAGAAAGATGCTTATTTTTTGGGGAGACTGAAGCACTGATAAAAGAAGGTATATAGTTTGAAGTGGCTTCCTCTTCCTATGTGCATGAGATTTCCACGTAGATCGCTTTTATGAATCAACATTAACTCATCTGTCATGATTATGTTGAGCAGCTTGATAGCAAACATTTATTAGTTAGATTTAAGTTTCTCCCTTTCTTTCTCCTCCTCCTTTACTCCCTTTTCTTTTATCATGACAACTTGTCTGAGAATATTCAGGCATGTTTTCATCAATGTAAATTAGTGAATTACTTCTCTCATTTATGGACACATGTTTGTAGAATATTCATTTCACGATAAATAGAACGATCTATAGTTTCTCACATTGACCAACATGCACTATATCCTTTTCATGGTGGTGGTGGGGGGACTATGTTCTAAGGCATGCATTGTCTTCTTTATCAAACCAGTTTCTGGTAGGTGCCGTTAGCTACTTTATGGAGGAGGTTCGGCGTCAAAGCTCATTTGTTCTCACGGAACTGATGCCAGTTTTGATATCATGGAGACGTGAATATGAGAAAGATCTATTGAATGATACCTTTTGGCCCATATCTGCAACCTAGGGTTATCCATATGTTCTTTTCATGGTTGTTAGTTTCCTGTAGTTGCTGTCTTTCACGGGTGTTTGTTTTTTTTTGGGTGAAAAAAAAGTTGCTGTCTTTCATGGGTGTTTTTTTTTTTTTTTTATATAAGAGATGGTTAGACCCAAATTACAAAACATTCATGGGGAAACAATTTCTATTTCCTCTTTAGACACCAATGTCTCTAGATTAGGGGGCAAACTCCAAAAATAGATGACCTGAATACTCCTTGTTTAGCCAATGCATATGCAATTTGGTTATACTTGGAAACAATTCCCATTTCCTCTTTCATGGGTGTTTGTTTGTTTTTTTTTTTTGGTAATTTTTTTTTTAGAAAAGGGTTAGGCACATCTACGATTTAAGGGTTGGGCAAAGTCTCATTTCCTTTTAGGTAATACCAGTATTGAGCAAGGCGAGCCGTTTATTATCCTCAGGCATAAAGTTAGGTACTTAAGAACTACGGTGTCTCCTTAAGCATCGCGACTGGAACTACAATAAAGTGGTATTTTTAAGGAATCAAATACGTTCCAAATGGTCGCATGTCTTATCTTTTCGCCAATTGAACTCACAGACAATGGGTTCATAGGCGTTTGTTGTTTATGCTGCTTTCTATTGTGTTATTGGGCCTCCGTGTATAGTTGAAGCGAATGCTTCCCCATCTGATATGTAGGAAGCTTGTACCTCAAGTCATTTCACGTAATAGACTGGTGAATTGGTAAGCTATATGACTATTTAGAGCGTGTTCGATCCCTAGAGAATATTATTTTGTTGTGGTTCTAGTTACGGCACTTGGGAAGGTATTCTAGTTTTTGAGTGCCTAAATTTACGCTTGAGGGTAATATACGACTCGTCCTGCCCGACATTGGTATCGCCTAGGAGGAAGGGAGACTTCTTCCTACTCTTTTATTGTGGATGAATCTAATCACTTTCTAAAAATTATTGTACAAAAAAAAGAGCCATTTCATTTTTTTTATAAAAAAGAAGTCATTTCATTTTAATTCTAATTAAAAAACAATAATTTCTTTATAGTATATTATGTAAAGGAGAAAATTAACATTAAATTTCTTATATTCAATTGATCAAGTTCTCCAAATCATATTTTACTATATATAATATTTTTTTATATAGATTTAAATTAAATAAATATATATTATAAAAAGAGGACACGTGACAAAATAAAATTTAAGATGATAAATATAATGAACTTGATGTAATATCGTCCGTATGCAAATTTCTTTATTTTCTTGTCCAAGGCAATCAAAATAAATGTCCAAGTTATAGAAGATGACAACTATTATGTCTTTAAAGGGTAATATATATATATATATATATATATATATATATATATATATAGTTTATAAAAAAAAGTCATATTTCTTTTGTTTCATCTGTATTTATTCAGTACTATTAACTTATTTGTTCATTAGGGATTAGGAAGATAAAAGAAACTAAATATATTAATTAGTTATAATATATGTAACTTATTTTTTAAAAATATTCTTATATAATATTAAATTATATATCAATTTTTAAGTTAGATAAATTAATTTAGATAAAAATAATAAATATAAGAGATAAATTTAATTAAAATATATTTTCTAATTAATTATTATATTCAGAATTGGAAGAGTAACAACTTAATTTTTTAGTTGTTGGCTACACTTATTTAAACATAATATTTATTTTATTTTTACATTACATTGTTTATATTTTGATAAACGGACAATTTTATATAAATTTTAAAATCTAGCAAGAAAAATAGAAAACTAGAATATAAATATATTTTTTGGCTAGAAAACATAAAGATTTAATATTTAAAAGCGTCATTTTTCGCTCAACAAAGTATTTTTATTATGAGTTATTTTGCAATTTCTGTGAACTTGTACGTTATTAGTGTCTTCTTAAAGAGGACTTAAGTTTCTTCAAAAAACAAAACAAAACAGAGGGAGAACTTATATGCCATTTCTTTTAAAAAATGCATTTATTAAATTTATTGATTTTTTCAAAAAAAAAACAAGAGAACAAATTTAATTTTAGTATATTACTCTATTTAATATTAAATTTATGAATTATTAATTGATGTGTTTGTTTTAGTTTTAATTAATTTTTTTAATTTATCTAGTCTTTTAAATTTATAATTTTACCTTAAATTTAATTTATATTAATTGTATATATTAAAAAAATATTTTAAATAAAAAATTAATAAAAAATTATTATAAATATTTAATTTAATTATTGTTTTAATATTTATAAATTAATTATCTTACCAAAGTAATATAATAAGACAATACTTAGAGGTCCAGTACCTTAGGTCTATTAGGTCCAAGAAGCCACCTAGATTAGTTTTACACTTTACCCCCTAACCCCATAAACCACCGTCAGCACTCCCCGTACCCACATTTATTTTAAAAAATAATTCTCTTAATCTTAGTATCAAATCTCAAGGGAGAAAACCTTAGATACACTTTTGCACAAGACTACTATAAAACAGACTTTGAAAAAAATATATATGCCTAGTAAACACTAAACTTATAATTTTAAAAGGATTTTTAATTTAAATCTTAGTTTAAAAATATTTTAAAATAAGTAGTTATATTTGTCCAAAAGAATTTTTGGACTAAATCATAATTTAAAATTATAATATTAGATAAGCTATTAGGAATAACTTTTAAAATAATAAAAGAGTTTATAGACTACATAATTACTATTTTACCCTTATATTTTCCTTTTATCTCTTCTATACCATCTCTTCTATCAACAATAGTCTCACTCATTAGTACCAGCGTTGAGCTAAAGAGGAAGAAAATGGTGGTCATGCGTCATTGGTCACTAGTCGCTTTGCGTCTTCATCATTGGATTGGAGGAAGGTGATGATCCATCATTGTGGATGTACCATTGTCATGGGTGTGCAGTCGTCGTGAGCATGCCATCACTTCTCTAGAAGGACTTATTCTCTCTCATCTTATTCCTGCTGTTTATGGTTGAACAGTAGTTATTAATAGTGTGACGTACAATGGTAGTACACAGTGAAGGTTGATGGATAATTAATTTTTTTATCATATATATTTTTTGGTAATTTGTTAGAAGTTATTTTAAGAATATCTGTATAAATATTCATTTATTTAGAATGATTTTTTTTATTTTTTTTCATAAATTTTTCTCTAGAAGTCTATTTTTAAAAATTATCCAATTTTTTTTCATAAATATCTTTCTAAAAGCATATACAAACCGAGCTTATGAAACTTTATCCACACAAGTGGTTAGTTAAACCTTTGAGTGTTATGTTATATGACAACAATTTTATTATAAAAAAAAGAAGAATTATAGTGAGCCTACGTGGAAGATAATTAATTACAAAAAACCTCATAAAATTATTAAATAATTAAATAGTCTCGATATACCTAGGATAATATATTTATATTATAAAAAGATATAATTACTCTTACTATAATAAAATATAAACCCTCTCACTTAAAGAAAAAAAGTAACTTACTATTATAATAGAGATAATTGTGTCTTTTTTATAATTTAAATATATTATCTCCAAGTTTTTTGAGAATATTTGATTATTGAATAATTTTATTTTTTTTATAATTCATTGTCTTCTTCTGAGCTACTGCAACTATCCCCAAAAAAAAAAATCTTAATATTAATTATAATTTATAGACCATGAAATATTAATAAAGTCTGAATTTTTTGGAAGCAAATTTTGTGCGGAACGTTTTCGAGCGTGAGCCTCTTGACTCTCTTCCCTCCACTCTTTCGCGCTGGAGGCTGGTTCGGACATTGTTAAAAGTTCAAATTATGCAATCCACGTAAGGGCCCGCTGACTGAAGTGCTAAAGTGTAGCTTTACCACTTCTTGAAATAACAACTCACTGCACCATCTTCCTACTTCTACTTCTGGGATTAATTTTCATGCAATACACACTGTTAGGTTGCCGCCAAATCCGAGTCCCTTCTATGTACTCACTCTTTTCCCACTTCAAAACTGCAATTTCCTTCACCTCCGTCAATGACCGAGGCAAATCCTTCTCTACATCTTCTCTTACTTTCGATAAAACCCACTTTCGTATTCGAAATCAATCTCACACCGTAATTCCCGATGAACCAGTTCGAAAGAACGGTGTGAGGCGTAGGGTAAAGGAGTCTGATGCGGAGCTTAAGAAGAACTGGTTGGCTTCACTATCTTGCCCTTTGCATGAAAACACTCACCTGATAAATGGAGGAACAAACCTGAACCACGGCAATGAGGGTTCAGGGTGGGTCATTGGAGTTGACCCAGATGTCTCTGGTGCAGTAGCGCTCCTGAAATACGAAGACCCCGGTTGTTCTGCTCAGGTAACACGGTTTTTTCTGTTTCGGTTGTATGAAGTGCTATGTGTTGTGGTTAGTGAAATGTGTAGAAAGGGTACTTTTTGTCGATGAACAACTTAAACAAATGAGGGAATTATGGCTTTCATCCCTCAAAGATACATTTTTCTTTTTCATGTGTGCTTGTTCAATATATTTGGCGGGCACGAATATATTTTGTCAATGTACTTGCTTTCTAGCGAAGCTGCCTTATGGAATGTGGTATTTATGCTAGAGTTGGACACTAAATTACGAATGAGATTATTGATAAATAAAGACCATCAATTTCTGTTGAGATGGTTAGTTTGATTCTAAATTCCAGTGCAAGAACTGAGCTATTAATATCCCTATGCTCCATCACTATGAATGTGCGGTAGTTTGATTTTGACGTCCTGTGGAGAAACAATGGGGAATTCTATGCACTTATTGCATTATAAAACAAGATTATATGCTAATCTGGTAAGCTTGATGCTGGAAACTGTTCTGTTTTTTAGTTATTGAGAAGCTTTGCATATAGAGGATAATTGATGATGGTTTATTTTCTTTTGTTACTATATCAAGGTCTTCGTCTTTTCCCTTGGAAAATACCCCATCTTCATCTGTATCTTCCTTTCTTAATATATTTTCTTATTTTTAAAAAATCATGTTTACTTCCGCCTGGAGTGTTACTATATCTTATCAAATCAAGGAAGGGTTCATACGAGATGTATGAGAATGGTTTCTGACTGCCACAGGTTATTTCCTTTTAACATTCCTGAGTTGTCTGTAAGACCTCTTTCCTGATTTTTATGTTTTAGTGATAGTGTAGATTATGTTCTATTTTTTAATCCATTCATATCTTGAGAAGGATTTATTGTGTCTGCAATGATTGTACCTTTCACAGGTATTTGACTCTCCACATGTACAAATACTTGTTGGCAAAAGAACTCGAAAGCGCTTAGATGCCAAGTCTATTGTTCAGTTGGTTCGTAGCTTCAACGCTCCTATTGGTGTGCTAAATTTCCTCTCTCCCTATCTTTAAACAAATGCATATCATATTTTCCAGATTGTTTTTGCTATGCTAACCAAGTTTTCATCCATATGGTTGTTAGAACAATGTTAGAAGTGAATGATTCCAACCTCGGTCACTGTTTTGTCTTGTTGTAGATTTTATTCATTATGTTGAAGTTCCTTTTCTTTTCTCCTTTTTCTTCAAGGGTGTGATTCTCTTCAGCCGTTGCATTTCAGCTGATATAATCTTTCCTTTGATTGATTTCTTATAAGAATCTTGGTCGTTTTATTCTTATGTATTTGTGTTTTTGTCAATAAATATTTTGCTTCCATCTTTTATAAACTTTTTAGAATGTTCAATTTAGTAGCCAGAGAAAGATGTGAATGTACTGGAAGTGATTAAGTCAAATAGACATATGCTTGAAACTGTTTTTTGTTTTTCTCTCCACTTCTCAAACCTCAAGCTTTATAGAATCTGATCAGTAGAAGTTATAGATTTATTCTTAATTGCTTGAAAAGCTAAATGATAGTTCTTTTCGAGTGTATTTGGATTAGTTTATTTTAAGTGATTTTATGCTATACGAGGTAAGTATGTGAGAGGAGTTTTTCTCAGATTGTGTGAAATTATTTATGGGTGTATGGTGAATATTAACCATATTTTGTTGTACCTGAAAATACTAAAAAAGTGATATTAGTGGTCTAAATTGATGGCCCTTAAAAAAATTTACTTTGCCAATCCTGTCACATATCTCAACATGCTGATGTCATTTGTTCATGGTTTGAGCTGAAGGGTTCTGTATTCATTCTCTTTGGATGAAGTAAATTACATGCACCCTGTAATATATCCTCAGTTTGTGGCAGTAATTTGACACTTGACACTGTTTATTCTTGGACTTTAAGAAATTTACTCTTGCTTTCATTAGGAACCACCGCTTATATAGAACAATCAATTCCATTTCCAAATGATGGGAAGCAGGTTCGTGTAGTCCCTTATCCTCTAACAAGATTTTTTTGGAACTTTTCTATTGACTTTAATTTGTTTTTCCCCCTTGTCTTTGTAATCAAGGGCTGGTGGAGCGGAGGATTTGGGTATGGGCTATGGATCGGGATCTTAGTTGCCTCTGGATTTTCTGTTGTTCCAGTGCCACCTAATACTTGGAAAACCAAATTTGAACTCAATGGAAGTAGGGGTGCAAAGGTTTGTTTGATCCTAACAATAAAGACTTGAGTTAGTTTTGGCTAATTATTAAATGCAACTTTAACTTAAGTATATTCATATTTTCATGAACCCCATGATAAGGAGAATATATATATAGTCTGTTGATTGTTGAAAATTGTAAATTTTGCACATTCTGATATATTTATATATGTATGTATTAATTTTTGCCTACATTGTTGCCTTTTGAATTATAGCAATTGAGGTTCTGACGTTGCAGGATGATAGCAGGAGAGTGGCATCTACCTTTTTCCCATCACTGAGTTCGCTGTTGGGAAGGAAAAAGGACCATGGTAATTTCTTGTCTTGTATTCCATCTTTCAACTGCTCTCCTGGTCGTACAAGATTATTTTGGATATAATATAAACTGATTCACTAATTGTATAGGAAGCATGGTAGGCTAAATATTATTTCTTAATCAACTCGTGGATTTCTCTTTTAAATCCTTTAGTGCTGTTACGATTCTTGTTGAAAGTTTGTTTTGGAGACCTTCAGCACCCTGAATTATTAATTTCATATAAATGCAGGCTCTCATCCATTATGAGCTCTACATTTAGGCTATTGACTTTTCAACATTCCCTAAAACATGTTGTAATTGTGCCTATTGATCCTGTTGGTTATCGGCTATTTTATCATGTGTGTGATTATATATGTACCTAATTTGTCATATTGCAGGAAGGGCTGAGGCTCTACTAATTGCTGCATATGGCATGGGCCAGATGAATGAGTTGGATTTATCATGCAATTCCATTTTGGAGAAAATGGAATCTTGGCAATGACAAAAAAATATTTTGCTCGGCTTATTTCTTTGTTGCGCAACGATTACGCGAAAAGGCCATGGCGAATGAGTTTATGTTTGACTGAGGCTGTCTATTTTTTTCAAAGTTGGAGCTTCGGCATCTGTTGAATGTTTATGAAGATTTGTAAATGACAGGTATTCAGTATATACATTCTTCTGGAATTTGTATTTCTCTTAAGCATATTAACATGATATAATGATGTAGAAAACATCTAACTATTGTAGGAATTTTGATACATTTGGAAGGACCAAGTCCCTTTGGCCCTTAACCTCTCTATTCTCATTCATTGTTAAATTTCTGTTGGATAGAGATCTCAGTGAAATGTTGAGGACTAGCCAACTTAGTTGAGATTACAATTTTGTTCTGTCCCTAGTTATTGTTGTCATCATTGTAATTTCCTGTGATTTGAATGATCCTTCATTCTCTGAAATGTTGGCTAATGAATCCAAGATTATTAGAATGTACATGTACTAATTTTTTCCTTGTGCGGATCAAAATTAATATTATGTTGTTTTCTTCAATGGTTCCTTTTTTTTTCTCTTCACATTCAACTTTGTCGATGGTGGATTTTCATCACGTCTTGAAATTAATTAGAAGAATAAAATTGATTTATATCTAAATCAAGATCTCACCTTTTAGTTTAAGAAATGCAAATAATCAAATATCAAAATATATAACACGTTGTCAATAGAACAACTCATTTTTCTGATTCTGCTATACATGAAATTCACAAGCTGTCTAGTGGATTTAGACGGGAGGGGAGAGAAATTTTTTCCAATATAAAAAAGAATTATAGAAATGGTGTTAAAGGTTTTCAATTAATTTTTTGTATTCCTTTTATCTTACATGTTCTCTTAAAATTTTATAACCCAATTCTTTTAAATCCAACTCAAATTTTCAATTCCCCTGCCCTCCCTCAAAATCCCTCATGTTAAACAGCCATTGGAGAAGCATCTTGTTGGAATCCATGGCACAAGGGCAGGTTTATAATTAATGGCAGAAGCTCAGACTAGGAAAGACAGAAAAATTGATACTACATAAGATTCCTATGACTTCTTTACGAATAGAAAATTAAATGTTATCTTCTCATCATCCTTTATCTTTAAGCATGCTGAGCTGAGCCATGGCCACCAAAAGAAATCGTTGTCATTCGCCTCGTGTCTTGAAAGAAAGACGCTTTATCACAACTAATAATTAGCTACTTAAACAAGTTCATTAACACCATAATCTATTAAGGAATTTCACAGCAAAAATTATAATCCTTAATATAAGATATATTTGGAAGGGCATTTGTTTGATAAGATATTTTAATGGTGGTAGTGTAGAGTAATCTCAAAGATGACTCCCTCAAGATTCCCAACAATACGCCTAGTCCCAGCCACCTCTTTCATCTGCAATCCGTGCTTAGAAGCTTTCATTAATCACCATTAAGTCGATTCCGCAAAGTGACACAGTTTAATCAAATGAGAAATCCTATGAATTTATATCAAAACCAAAACACGGCTGTCATTAACTAACCAGCCAAATCAACAGTGTTTAAGACAGAATTAGCTATATGGCTTTCTACAATTAAATGATTTTATGGTTATGGCATATAACTGTACTATTTGATGTTAGACATGCAAAAGAAATCACTTAGGTCCGAAAGAAAAAAATTTAATCACTAAATTGTCTCACCACAAATAAGCAATGATAAGTTCCAATGTAGAAAATGAAATAAGTCTATACTACTCACTTGCCATTGGGACTTCCTTAAGACCTTATATTAATTTTCCTAAGAATCATAAGCTCAGCAGAACAATGGAACACGTTTGCCTGGCACAAGTCAAACTACATGGGGATATGGGACATGGATATTCATTGAAGCTCCCGGACACCATGGAAGGTGCACAAGTTGAGTTCAAAGAAAAAACATGAATCTTGAACTCTGTTAATACTCCAACAGGGACTTGATAAGTAGCAAATACCCAAAGGTAAAATGCTAATTCCTCACTTCTTGCTTTGTTAAAGCTAACTTTTAAAAGAAAAGATAGGGAAGTTAATACCCCTCAACTCTCAACCTTACAAACTTTAATATGGATATTTTGCAAATTTTAATGTCATGAGAGGTTATTCTTAAATGGTAAAACCTCGAATTCAGCGGATGAAGAATAGCAAATATGAAAATACATGATACAAGCATGATGCTGAGAACACAGATGAGAAACAGAGAGACGCTTGTCAAAGAAGACAATTTAACAGAGTGGCCCAGATTAACAAGCAAGGTTTCTTACGTCTTTGCTAGTGATACATATGCTAGTATGAATTTGCATTCTCTGTCCTCTTTTATCAGCAGCAGCATCTTTACGGTATAAAAAAGCAGAGGAATGCTCGAATGCTGAAAGCTTATGCATTGTCAAGGTTTCTCAAATAAAAATTTTCTTCAGTGAAGGGGATATTATAGCTCAGAATCTGAACAGGTTCAGTTATGTTCCTTTCCTAACATCAATCAATTTACATAATTCTTTTCAGCAAATATCTAACACGTTAAAGAGGAAACTGAAAACTTGGACCGTGAATCAAGCCAGCCATGAAGGTCTGAACAAGAAAAAGCAATATCTTGCTAACGGTTTTCACAAATAGTGATGGAACTGGTGGGGAACAGAACGTGGGTCCCATATTTCATTTCTAAAACACTAACCTCAAATTTTGGGAAAACTATATTTTTAATTAGGTACCATTGTGTTTTTTCACCTAATTAAATCTTTTATTTTGTTTTATTAGCACTATTAGTCCCTATAACTTTATTTTGTTAGCACCGTTAACCTTTGTATAGGAGTTAACAGTGCTTACAGAGCGAAGTTAAATATTTAATTAATAAAAAAAATATAGATATTAAATTAAAAATTTAAGGCAAGTGTAGGTACCTATAATATAGTTTTCTCCCTTTTGAAACTGATAGTTCAGGTGAGTGACAACACTGTAAAATATCTTGAAACCAATGGCAGAGTCACTTAAAAACACCAGATCTAATAACAAACATGATATCCTTAGTCTTCTGTGTTTATTCAAGTCAAATCCTCCTGGATGATTGGAGTTCCCCAATTCTAGTTTCTCAGCAACTAATCCTGTAAGTATATACAATTATATGTAAAATTTAGTACATCCAATCACCTGTTTTTTATAAAAGTTTTTGCTGTAACCATGAGAAGTAGGGCAATTCTTCTCAGGAATTGAATGCAGCTCTATATTTTTCTTCAGGATCTGAGGGTAGATGCCAGATTAGTCTATATCGACGAAAAGCTAGAGATATCCTCTCATTGGCCCTATCAACATGATTTCCCTCCCTTACCTTGAGCACTTCTTCATTATGATCCGTTAACACAACTTTCTGGCAGAATCTGCTGCAAAGTACGCCAGTAACGCCTGTAATTATGAAGTATCAACCACCGACACGAAATAAGAAGGGACAATTTCTAAGTAAAAGAAATTCAAGAAGCAAAGCAAATAGAATAAAACATAAAGAAGAGAAGTAACTCAATTTCCTAAAACAAAGGAAAACGGGGGAATGAAATTCATCATGGAATTGGGAACATTACAAGGAATCATATTTTCTCCTAATAAACATCAAAGAATCTGCTCCCCTCATGCTGAACTTGTGTTTTTAAAAAAGAAATACACAAACACACACACTTAAATCCCGCCAATTTGGCACTCAAAATGTTAGTAAGTTCTATCGTTATAATATTATCAGAAGAGACAATGCACAAGAAAATAACTAAAAGAAATATTGTTATATGCATTGCACAAGATGGTTCTCCATAAAAAACTTCCATGCATATAGGAAATTTTCTGATATCTAACTGCTGTATGCACAATCAATTATGTAGTTTTGAGTTAGAATACCATAATGAATAACCACAATTTTCATACTCTCTATGAAACAGTTTTCATATTTCTACCACAGGAAATATTTTCTCTTTAAGTGTAAAATACATACCGACACCAGAACCTAATTCAATGGCAGTGCAACCCTGAAGGATCTCACTATTTTGTGAAAGATAATCATTTAGCAGAATGGCTCCGGGCCACACTACCTGCCCTGTCAAATCAAAATCGGCTGATAAAAAAGGATAATTATTATCATGAATCAAATTGAGGAAAAGATAAGAAAGCAATGATATCCAACAAAAGAAGAGAAACAAGTACACAGTCTAATTTAAACCAAATAGAGAGTACAAACACTAGTATGATAAGGCATTTCCAAACATATTCACAAGAGGAATGGAAAAAAAAAATCTTTCATTAACGAGTTGTAAGTGTTGAAGAGCAGAGTCAAATGAATCTCTGTACTGTGATTATAAATAAAGTGATTGATCTTCTGTGTGTAAGAAGAAATGAGGCTGAGAGCATAACAAAAAAAGATGGAAAATGTAGTTTCAGCGCAAGCAAACTTTATAGGCAGTTCAACATGGGTCGGAAGTAACTCACTAGAAACACTTAGACAGGAGTAGAATCTCGAGACCCAAATGTAAAATTCGTCAGCTGGTAGCATCGAAAATCCAATATGACCACATTACCAAAAAAAAAAAAAAAACAGTAATTATGATATTTATAAAGCAGATAGAGAAAATACGAAGAAGCTACTTGTCATTAATGAAAAACGCTTCGTCTAAGCTAATGGTGTCAACATCATCTTCTTCATCTTCATGGCGATGTGGTTCCTGATTTCGTATTTCCTCCATATTCAACACTTCCACCGTGTGGAACGGGTTACCAACAATAAAACTCATTATGTTTGTATAAATTATGAACCCTTTAATTAAATAGAAAAATCAGGAAAAAGTTCCTATTAAATATTTTATTAATGATAATGATATAAGCTAGATTAACATTATTTTCTGTGTACAAAATTCACATACTAACTTTGTTTTATCTGCATAAAATTTTCTTGGAAAAAAGATAAAATTTTCAATAAGGGATTTTTCCCAATTTTTTTGTAATTAAATTGATTAAAATTCATATTATTTAACTTCAAATTAATTACATATATTTTAAGTGGTAAAAAAAAAAAGACTATATGTATAATGAGTACATTTATAAATTTTAAAAAGATACTATTTATCTGATATTGGAAAAATTTTAGAAAGACACCTGATATGAATGCAGAAAAAAAAAAGAGATGATTTATTATGGGTACATTTATAGTTGTACGACTGAAGAAAATGTATTTTATATATTTACATGTTGAATCATGCATGCTTCTAACAAAGATGTGAGGTTTAATCAATAATCTTGTGACCTAATAACATGTAAACTTTTATTGTTTTTTGGTTGCCCACCTAATTCACATGAGCTTTATTCCAACTATATTTGAATCCTACCCATATCGCGTATTTGGTTATGATGGGTGAGTCTCCCAACAGAAATTTTCTGCATACGCCAAAACTCAAACTTGAGACCTCGTTTAAGCGATATTAGGCCACTTACCACTCGGACCAACTCTTTTTAATATAATATATAAACTTTTTTATAAGTAGGAGGCTATGAAATCCCCTCTTATACATTATAATCTCAAATATAGTTCTTGCTCCTTTAATTAAAAAAAAAGCATGTGTGGCTTAGTATGTATTTAGATAAGATTTTGGAAACGAGTTTATAAAAAAAAGGGCATTTAAGTAACTTATAAAAAAGAGTTTTTGGAGAAGAGTTTATGAAAAAAAAAATTTGAATAAATTAATATTTGTATAGTTATTTCCAAAAGTACTTTTATTATTAATAAATTACAAAAAAATATGAGTATTAAATGAGGAGAGATAAGAGATAAGAGGAGAGAGGGTATAAGAAAAGAAAAGACAAGTGGCGTAAGAAAAAGTACGAGAGATGGGAGAGAGTGTAAGAAAAAGTATGAGAAAAGGTGTAAGAAAAAATAAGGTTAATATAGTAATTAATTAGTTCATAAACTCTTTTACTATTCCATAAACTACTCTAACTAGCTTATCTGAAACCTTAGTTTTTAAACTATGATTTAATTTAAAAACCCGTTTAAACAAATATAACTGTTTATTTTAAAAATTTTTAAAACCTAAGTTTTACCCAAACTTAAGTGGCCCTTAAATAAGAAGCAAGCTTACATGGCATCTTAGAAAAAAATAAGCCAAATCATATAAAAAAATAAGCCAAATCATATAGCATGCCTCAAAAATCTTTTGCCTCATCCTCTATCATTCAAATGGATAGCATGTCAATGGTGAAAACTGTAGAATGGACTCCAAAATTTTAGACTATATATAAGGATTAATAAGTTAATGTATTCTCGATAACTACTATCAAAGATCCAACCTCAATCAGGATTATACTAACATAGACTCACGTTAACAAAATTGAATGCTGCCGCTTGATATCCCTACAAAACTTCTCTCCACATGGGATTTCGTTACTCAGCGGCGCTTCTTACCTCCCTTATTTCCTTTTTTCCATTTCCCTCCACTGGGCCCGTGGGTTTCAGTGGTTTGAACTTTAGACTGCGCTGGATTTAACAAATGCTTCACATTAAGGACACCATTTTTGAAACGACCTTCACCTGACTTCAGACTCCTCTCTTCAGGTCTGCGCTTCCCACCTGATCTTTTACTGCTACCACCAAGCTTTCCCCCAAATTGTCCAAGAATCAAACGCTGCAAGTCACAGAGTGGGGCAAATTGGTAAAATACAGTCAGCAAGAGTCACACACTAGTAAGATCATTTCTACTATCATATCAGTTCTTTAGCCTCTGCTTGGGTAGAAAGAAAATTTGAAAGGAAAGAAAATGAGAAGAGAAAACTTGAATGATAATATAAGCACCTATCTTGCTTGGATGAATGAGATAAAATATAGAGGAAAGAAAATGAATAAATATTAGAATGATTAAAATACCCTTATTAGAGTGACAGTACTTTGGCGCGCAAATGAGAACTTTGCGTGTGGGAGGGCATATAGTAAAACAAATTTTTTTATCCAAATCTCTCTATAAGTAGAATGAAAATTTGGGGGGAAAACAGGGCATGGAACCCACCCCATTTTTCTTCGTACCTTTTCTTTTATCTTATTTTCTCCTCTATCAAGTAAGGAAAAATCTATTTACTCTCTAATTTTTTACTCTATTTTTATTTCCTCTCCTCTTTTCCCTCAATCCAAGCACAGCGTTAGTGATGGTGACTGAAAAAAATTAGGTAAAATAGAGTTGCTAAAAATAAAATATAATCACTAAAACATCTCACAAGTGAGCGGCCCGTAATGATAAGTTCTAATGCAAGAAATGTCAAGTATATACTGTTTACTTGTTGCGAGACTTTTTTGGTAATTATATATTTTTTTTAGACCTCAATGATTTTCCCAAAGAATTATTCATAAACCTTTTCACTATACCACAATTTGTTGCTTCCATAATTCAAGCTCCAAGGAGATTCAAACAAGTGTTAAAAGACTAATTAAAACCATTCATCATAGCAGTTTCCTTGAAAGCTTGTGTTATTGAACTGAAACCATCCTTGACAATGATGGTCAAACCTTGTCCATTAAGTTAATTATGTAACCAGTGAAATGCAACACCAGCTTTTAAGAAGTACCTCATGGAGCATTTGCTGCTCTCTCTCCTTCTTTTTCTTCATCCTTGGTCGTGCCACACTTAAAGGCAATCTCTGCTGCTTAGGGGCCTGCATAAGAAACAAAGAACAATATGACATTTTTTTGCCACGTCTCCTATGTTTATATTGTTTCATAGCACATGACGCGGCAAAACATTTATTCACCTTTCCTCCAAGAGAAACAACCTTCTTATCTTCAATCTTTTTACGTTCTTTCCATGACATATGCGAGTATCCTGGAAAAATAGCATAAGTTGGGCATCATCAAGAGCAACATCAATATGAAATTCGGTGGACAAGGTTCAACAGGAATCATATACTACAGAAAGAACTGTTTTGAAACCATAAATTTCTAGACCCAGACACACCTTCACTTACTATCATGCAAACATCCTGTAGCCCAAATCATGATTGAAAAATGCGGTACGTACATACAAAAGGCCATATTTGGTGCAATTTCATAAGCCCACATATTCTTCCATAATACGTCCAAATCCCTTGTTTTACTATAAAATGCCAATGAAACCCGCACTGATAATGTTATTAAAATGATATAATTCTGGCACTGTGTAATTCTAACCATTAAACTACGAAGACATTAAGCTTAAGTGACAGAAAACTCACACACACCCTCACTGATTCCCTAGAATTTGAGAGGCTAGAGTATCTCCCTCACAATACTCACCAATTGCCTACACTCTCGCTAAACCCTTCTTCCCAATAATATACAGCGCACAGCCCTTCTCTTTTTCCCCTCCTCTTTCACAAACTGCACACACTCCACATGACTTTGTAGTTTGACTAACAGTTGGGGGTTCTCTACATACAAATAAAAGTTAAAGAAGTTTATTGCCAAGCTAAAAGGATCGTTCTTCACACATGGTGCATATTTTAGCCAAATAAAAGAAAAAGAAAAAAAAATATCGAGAGTGGTAAAATTGGAATCTTAAAGAGTATCAATATCATGTTTATTAGTAACCAAATAAGTATAGTTTGAGCTGCAACAGAACAGACCAAAGAAATCAAGACCCAAACATTCAAATTACATGACCAAGAATACAAGCATCCACAATTTTGTGTAGTCTGAACTCCAATTTGAATTCTCCAAAAGAGAACCAAAGCACAAAAAAATAAGCCAAAAGTAGATCACAATAAAATATAGAAACTAATACCATACGGGATAAAAATTAACAGAAGAGAAGGTGGACCAAAAGAGAACCAAAGAAATGTACCAAAATTTTCGACATCTTTCATAATCTTCCTTATGTCCATTTCTTCATCTTGTGTATCCATATGACCATGTAAAGGTCCATGCTTATCAACTTGTTTCTTCTTCTTGTACATTTTCCCTAGCACTACCTGAAAGTCAAAAGATACGACATCAAGAAACAAACTATAGTAAATGTTTAAACTCTATGAAGCAATTCAGATTTGACAGGGATACAAATTGACGTCTTCATCAACCAAAACTTTGCGCCTGTACATGGAAGTTCTATATTCTATAGCAACATCATAACAATCTTAATGAGCAGCCTAGAAAAGAAACAAAACTAATACTGCATAGATAACTGCAGCTTGCATACATGAAATTATAAAATCAAGCATTACACATTCTTTGCATTTTCTTATAAGTAACATCATTGAGGATGAGTGTGTAAGATGCTTTTTCCCCCTCATTCACTAATGTCGAAGGAAAACCAGAGTTGGATAGTGAAAGCAATACAGTTTTACTGGGATATCAAACACATTTACTTTTTTTAGTAAAAGCAAGACACAAAGAAAAGGGTTTAAATCTACAATCCATCTCTTTCTATAATTGCTAGTCGGTTTACAAATCAAATTTTAACTCGGCCCCAAAGACAATGGAACTGAAAATCAATTTAACAGCAGACAAGATAATGCTAAATTATATTGCCATATTTGTGAGCAGCCTAATATTAGTTTGAATTCGTCAACCGCAACAAGTGGAACAAGAAGGTAAACAAGAAACAGGAAGAAACACAGAATGGCCTTTTGCAAAACCAGTACATGTAATTAACTAACTATTCTAATCATCAATACTCAAATTAAGGATTTGAAAGCGGGAATATGTACGAAAGCAAGCAAGAGATAAAATTCAGTGCTTTTTTGTTCCTAGTAGCTTCAACTAGGGGACCTTGAGCATGTTGCAGGGTTGCAGAGACTAAGGGCTCACAAAGGCGATATTTCATAACAACTTCATCATCAAAGCTCTCAAAAATTGATTTTTTCCGTTCTGAAGTTGTTTATGCAGAAAAGCAAACCAGAGTTGACCGAATACCCAAAGGAGGTTGGTTTCGGTATATACCTGACAGAGATATCTGACAGCAACAGCAAGGACCGGCGATGTCGGCGATCGACAGAAGCTGGGCTGGCGGCCGCCGAACTAGGTGGCTTGAGAGGTGGACGGGGAATGCGTAGAATGGAGAATTGCGATCGGGGCGCCAATATACCGTGAGGAACTGGGTCGGGATACAATTTAAGCAGGGTATTTTTGTAATTTACAAAAACCAATAAACAGTTGTCATAATTGAATTAATTTATTTTAAATGATTTTACAAAGTAAATATACCGAGAAAAGATGTATCTATAAAAATGTTTATCACCTCTTCGTTTTCCTTACACAGATTACCTTTTGACTGGAGTAGAATATAGGCGTAAAAAGATATTTTTGCTGTAGTTCTAATCAACCAAGATGACTATTTATTTTGGCAAAGATGATTATATAATTATATTTTTATATTTTTAAATTTTCAGGAAACGTGGTAAAAAAAATTATTGATTTTGAAATATAGATTAACGAATCAATAATTATCAATACACTTCCTATTAATGTAGGAATCAGAGATACTGGTAATATCTTAAAAGAAAATAATAGAAACAATTTTGTTTTAAAATAGCTATATAACTATATCATATTTGATTATTATTAAACTTAATTAAAGTAATTTTTTTAAAAATATTTTTTATATTTATATAGATTTAAATTCATAATTTCGCATTTAAGTAGCTAAACTCTTTTTATTTGGATTATCACACGTTGGTGGAAAGAAATTTTTTTATTCAGTCATTAAAACCAAATGATTTGAACTTTATACGTTAGAAAAAAATGATAAAACATTATTGATTTCGAATTTTAAAAAAAAATAATAGCCTCAAAATTTGAAATATAGAGCATTCACAAAATTACAAAAAAAAAGAAGTTAGGAAATAGTTAATAAGAATCTCTAAATCCCCATAAGCACAAAGAATATAATATCTCTGCTTTATATATTTAGTGCACAACAACTCAACTTCACCTAATCAAATCAAATTGGTATGTAGATATGTATGTATCAATTCCACAAAAATAATTTTAAAAAAATATAAAAATGAAGGATATTTACTCAAAAGACTAAGTTGCACATTACTTCTTTATGCCTATGGGTGATGTTCTTTGTACATACATACATACATACATACATACGACTATGGGCGATGTTATTTGTACAGCTTCAATCTGGTTCTAAGCAGAAATAAGTATCCAATAATTAAATCTAAGCCCAAATAATAAATCAGGGCAAAATGGGGGAATCAGATGAAACAAGTGAAATCCTGCGACGAGAATTTATGCTGTAAAAGTGAAAAAAGAAACAGAGGGATTGAAACAGAGCAGAAGGCAAGAAGAAGAAGTAAAAGTTAAAAGCAGAACAAGAGCACATAGGAGGCAATAAAGTAAGAAATATGATGGGAGAAAAAGTTACTGAGGAAATCTCCGAGGGAGAAGTGTTTATCAGAAGCCCATTTCTGGTAATCAACACCAGGTTTCTCCAGATTGTCAAACCAACCCAGAGAATCTCCCACTGTGTAGTTCTTGTAAGCTCTGGCAGATCCTGAGAAACAGAGCACAACTTGGGATATTCGTTAATAGAAGTCCAGATGAGGATCTTCTTCTGGCTTCCATTTCTTCCCTTGTGATTTGTGATTCAATGTACACAGGTTCTGAAATGAGAATGCGAGATTGTTGTGTTTCCCCCCCACCCACACGCACACAGAGAGAGAGAGAGAGAGTTATAGATAATGTATGACAGCGTGCATTGTAGATTATATATGTGCGCTTTCTTGTTGCTACTCCCTAGGGTTACTAAATTACTCTGTTTCATGTTACCATCAATAGTTGTATTGATGTTTCCAGGTGTTCTGTTTTTCCTTTCCTTTCCTTTTTCTTTTAAATTGCCTCAGCATTGATTCTTTACTTGTAATTATAATTGTAAACTTATAATAAAAATTCTGAAATATTGTATGTACTGTATAAATTAAAATAAAAATATGTTGAGCTGTTTTTAGTATAATTTTTTTAAAAAAAATTAAGTCCACTCATGATTTAAAGACATGATAAAATCTTTTTTTTTATTAAGTTATACTAATATTAGATAGAGTTAATCTTCAATTATTTTTAACTATAAATTTAAATATTTAAAAATTAAAATATTTTCTTAAATATTATAACTGAATCACAATAACTAGTATGATAGATACAATTATAAATGTCAAATTTATGAATCAATTTTTCCAACAAATACATTCACACATTTTATTATGATAATTAGCTTTATAATGTTCCTAAACACTTTCGAGATTGACTTTGAAATGGGGGTATTTCTGTATCCACTGGCTTGAAGGGAAAGTTAAATGTGAAGAGTCAGATTTTAGAGATGGACACATGAAATGAACTATAGGGTGATATTATTTCTTATGATATGAAAGCAGCGGATCAAGCATTTTAATAATTATGTTGCTCTTTATTATCATTCATTATATTGTTAGAATACATTTTAAACTAATGTAATTTGTCCCACCTAAATTCAAATTTTTTTAAACAAGTAAAATTTTTAAATAGAGATTTTTAACCAATTTTCTTTTTCTTTTTGTTCTAATAATTTCATCTTTTCTTGCCTCTAATATTCATATTTTATGAATAATATGACTAATTTTAAACTTTTCCATTGTATACGATTCTTATCTGGTTAATCTAATTTCACGCTTATTCCTTCCCTAAACCTCTATTTCTCTCATCATCAGCCTCAAAAGAGGGGCTTTCTTAATATTTTTCTTTTAATTTTTTAATCCCAAATCTTCACTTTGCATGCTGCATAGGAATTGCACAACAAAAGAGCCATTCGCAACACTATTCATAGCATTTTTTTTGCCTTTTTGGTAAGCAGCTTTTTTCTTTTGAACATAAAATTGCGACCAGTCCACATCCACACACAGATATATTAAAAGTTTTTTTTTACTTATTTTCCTTCCATTTGATTTTTGGTGGTTTAATTATCCAAAAATTATCATGTTTAATTAGAGGTATTTAATTGTCGCCATTTGTTTGTAAAACAATAATATTCCTTAATCCACTGCCATAAAATGCAGTTACACAATACGAACCTTATGGCACAAAGAACATGCCACGTTTAGGAGCAACCTTATTCTTTTGTTTTCTTTTATTTTTTTACATTCTGAGCTTTGACACATAATGGGTATGACTTTGCCACTATTCATAGACTAAACTCATTTCGACTATAAAATTTGGCAAATAATAATAATACCATGTTTTCACCATCAAATAAATAAGAACTCAAACATGAACATGGAAACATATGTAGAAGAACATCCCATCTGACTATGAATAAACCACACCCATGGAAATACATAACTCGCCATCAAGTAATAATGCCCTGAAGTTCCATTCCATCTTATAATTAAAATTCTGATAAAACAACAGCTACCTGATAATCTTAATGCCATGTCTTCTTCATTCCTGCAAAAGATAAAGTCAAGAACTAAGTTAAATATCACAAACAAATACAATAGAGGAACAGGGAAACTAAGACAATAATGGCAAAATGTTGAATAAACCAATCTTCACCTTCGTTGTCTAATTTCAAAGAGAAAAAAAGTTAAGGTCAGACTTGTTTTTAAAACAACGCCAGCATCTACAAAATCTTTGCTTGACATTCCCTATACTAATGAAAACAAGGTTGGTCCCCCAAAGAATTGATCTAGCAATACTCAAAAGTTTTACGACCACAAGGGTGCCCTGTATACAAGTTCCACCCTGACAACATGTGCATGTGATGATATCTACAATCCAAACTTTAAGCATGTAACTCAATTATCATATTCGTCCAGAATCTAAAACCTATGCGCTCCCTGAGCAAATGTAAGCCACGATTTAGTATATCAAATTGTGCAATGTTGAAGGCATGCATGTCATAATCTTTGATGCCAGGATTAGAGCATGAAATAAGAGACGAATTTACAGTTGCCATGCCACAATAATTTAGCTATAGAAATCTGTATAGACGGAAAAATTATAGTACTAGCAATGGGGTTGCCTGCTAGAAGCGCATGGGAAAGTTCCACTGGTTTAAACATAAGACACTTCAATAAGCATGAGCTTGCACAGATGAAAAATAAAACTTGCAGGCACATAACATGAAAAACAGAGTAAAATATAACTAACAAACCTCATCATCATCGTCATCACCACCATCTTCTTTATTCTTCTTGAGACGGGTGGTGCCTCCTTCCTTGCTGATGGGCAGTTTCATAGCTCCAAAGGGAGTGTCAACATTAATGTTTCCTTTGATGGTGTAACCCGTACCCTTTCCTCTAATCATGTTCCATAGTGAAGAACCAAAGTCCTTGGGCCTAAAGGTGAATGGAATATCAATGTAAGTAATTCCGCTCTTCTCAATTTTGGCAGATTTGGTGAGTTCAGCACCTCCAATGCTAACATCAGCAAGCCAGATCTCGTAATCTAGTGCATTGAGGCCAAGATCAAAATCATTCTTATTTTCCAATTTCAAATGAAGAACTGCAACAGTCTCTTCGAAGGAGAAGCTCTCGAAATGAATTTTCTCAAGATCAACATCAGGCTTATACGGTATGGGGATCTCTCCAGTTTTTTCCAGAGGAATAGTAATCCTTCCAATGAGAGGAACATCCACAATGAGATCAACTTTGACCCTGTAACCTACGATGCTTCCGGGTTTGATATCATCATAAGTATTCTTTATGTCCTCATAAATCAAAGTAACAGGAATTTTGACAGTCTCTTCTCCATGTGCATGGATTGTCCCCGCATCTGGAATCAATCCCGAAACTAGCTTTCTCCCTTCACTCTCAATCAAGTAGTTGATGTCAATTAGAGGGATTGGCACCGGATTCGGGTTCTTTACAAGCACATCAACAACAAGTTCAGCCTTCTCAAGATTAATTTTTTGAATGTGTACCGCAGTAACATCCGCCGTTGGCTTTCCAAACCCAATTGTTTCCTCGATCTTTTCACCTATATCATGAATGAAATCCTTCACCTTCTCAAGGAACCCACCCTTCCCTTCTTCTTCTTTATCCTTGTCCTTGTGTTCTTCATCCTTAATATCCCTTTCAACTACTTCTGTTTTATCAGAGGAAGACATCTAAATAGAAGACAATAGAGAGCAATCAATCAGCTTGGGCAAGATCCGGCTAACACAAGAAGTTCAAAGTGAACTTTCAACTAATACTAGTAAAAAGTAAAGCAAATTACTTCAACTCTTCGGATCACATTAACTAACAATCTCTAAACACACATCATTCGTATTTCAATGTTAGTTCAGTAAGTTATGAAAAATTAAAATCCACAGCGGAAATCGCGATCGCAGTGTGCAGATAGAGAATAGAGATTCACCTGATCAGCTGTGATCGGAAAGTCAAGGAAGAGAGAGATGATAAGCTATTTGTCACTGAAACTCTACACTACACAGTTCACACAATGGCTGAAATGACGGATCAAGATTTATGTTAGGGCCGGGATGAGGGGATCGACGGTCCAAAGTGGCCAACGACAATTGAACGATTTGAAGCCGTCGATTGTATTAATTAATTTCATTAATAAATTAAGCGAAAAAAGGATAAGGAGTTATCTAAAGATGATGATGGAGCAATGTACGGGCATCATCACCACCATTCACGTTGCTCAGCCGACACGGACGGGCCCTCTCTATCATTGAACACGGCCACCGACCAAGCTTGAAATCCCAAAAACAATAGATTACATGAGGTTTGAAAAATAAACAATACTATTTATATTTATGAAAATTATAGTTACATATAAATTTTATATTGATTTGGCAAAATACATTTTTCTTTCACATCATCTGAATTTAGAGGAATGAACTTACGGCTGAAAATCATTTCGGTTAGTCAAACAATGGTTTAAATGTCAATCCCACATGTCCGTCCAGGTTTTAACATGATGCTTACTTCCGGTTCGGTTGGGGAAAACTAGGTTGTGCGTTTGAGATTTGAGGTTTAGTATGTGTTTGAATATGATTTTAAAAATAGACTTATAAAAAAAAAAGATTTATAGGTAACTTATAGAAAAGGGTTTTTGAAGAAGAGCTTATAAAAAAAAGTAATTTTGAATAAATGAGCGTTTGGATAGTTATTTTCAAAAGTACTTTTGATCTTGATAAATTATGAAAAAATATATGAGTATTAAATAAGGAGATATTAGAAATGAGAGGAGAGAGGAAAGAGCAGAGAAAGTATAAGAAAGAAAATAAAGAAAAAGTATCAGAGATGAAAGAAGGTGTAAGAAAAAATAGGAGAGAAAATGTAAGAAAAAGTAGGGGTAATATAGTAATTGGTTAATTCATAAACTTTAATTTTAAACTATAGTTTAATTCAAAAGTCCTTTTGAATAAATATAACTATTTATTTTAAAATTTTTCTAAACTGAGATTTGGCCTTATGTTTGGAGTGATTTTCAAATAGGCCTTTACTATTTGGACTTTGAGGTTCAACACTTGGATTTAGGGTTTGTGATTTGCAAATTTGATCATTTTGTTAGTGTGCTTCGCAACTTACAGTCCTCTTTTGTGGCTTTGGATTATTATTTGCAAACTTGATTCTGATTTGAATTAATTTATTATTATTAACCCAGAAAATGAAAACCTCCTAAGCTTTTAAACTCCCAAAGACAATTCCATCATTAGTGATGAGAAAGATGGTGAGATATTTAAATGCAAAGTTACACTGACAGAGCAAACATTAACATGTAGAAGGCTCACATCCTAGCATCCCTAGCAATTGCAGTTCAATTCAATCTCCAAAAGCACAAAACAAGCAGAGGATTCTTTCAACACTAACATATTCTCATAATGCCTGTCAAACATTTTTGCACTTTCGATGGTTATGTTGATTTGGTGTAGAAACGAATACCGACCGCCACGCCCAAGATGATCAGGGGAACTAGAAACTGAAGGACCCTGATAATGAACTCTGCCGTCTTGTCCTGATTATAGTGAGGCTGTTTTGGAGGTGTGTACTTAAACTTGGTCGGGATGCTCCCCGAATCGATGTCTCCAACGTAGAACTCATCCAACATTGCTTTAGCCGAGGTACTGTGACCAATATCCTCAAAATCCTCAGTTGCATCTTTCCCTGCAGATAAGCAGCATTCAAGTTACATTACTCCAGCGAAACCAGGAGCGAAGCATGACTAAGCACATCCAGAAAACAATGCTTGACAGTTGATATCTGCGTACCTGTGGCTGACAACAAGACCTCGTCCCCACCTGGATGGTCCTCCAAGAATTTTGTTACATCATAAACCTGTTCCAAGGGATTATTGTCAAGGTAATGAAAGATATTTGATGAAAAGCTGTCGTTAATCACAACTTGATTCATACCCTCCAGCCTACTAGTTAGAACTTTTAATCACTTGGTTTCTAGTTTAATCCAAAGCTTATCAAGCCTTATAAATGGCATAAAGGATATTTTTTAAAACCCCATAAGCAACATCACTACTCCCTAGCATAAACTCGGTAGATGTGCTTATGGTGTAACACACATGAGAATGAGGCATGCTTAACCTAAGGAATTGTACATATTATGACCGAGACATCAACATTGGATAACTAAAATGCAAGTATAGAGTATAGTTCAAGCATGTGCGGCTCAAGAGAGGTCAAGTAAGAAGACTTTAAGTAGGGTAGCTTGAGGTTTTTCTTATTTCCAGAGCTACGGACCAGCAAAGGAGGCAATAAACATTTTTCTTTTGACACCTCAAGCCTTGAAGATAATCAATTGCGTAATATAGGGGGAAAGCATGTTTAACATAATCACTAAAGGCGAGATTACCGCAAAAGTCACGAACTGAAACATTATTTTCGTTTTTTTGCATAAAAAGTCAAAATGATATTAGAAAATAAAGGGGAGTTCGTTCATAACACAACATTAACACTAGAGTAAGGTTAAATGAATCATGACTATCAATGACATTATGTATCAATCGGTTTTACTTTGAAAGAGAAATTATATCAGTAAAATTAATCTGATGTTAGGTATGATATATAAATCAAGCAAATAAGCAATATTACATTAGTAATATTATGCAGCAATATTAAAAACCGTATTACGCAGGCACACATCTAACAGGGTGTGTTTTAGACTTACGTACCAAACAGTTTTCTCACTTCTGTTCCTACTAGGCATAGAAAAAGAGGTTACTTCAAAACATTGAATTTTTCCTTTTTGAGTCAAAACAAGACTTTTGACTGAACCTGTTTTGACAAGTCAGCACAGAAGAAAAATGGGAAAGCCCCAGGTGCATAAGGCCTAACAGCAATATGCTATTCATAGATGAAGTTCTAATGGACTAAAATTACAATAATGGATCAATGCAAAAGTGCCCAAGAGAACCACCCCATAGGCACATATTCTTTAGACTTGTGTACCAAACGAGACTTTTTCACAGGACCTTAGGGGTATGTTAGGCAAAATGAAAGAAATAGTAGTTGGAGAATAAATGATATACACCTTCAGAAAAGCCAATGTTTGCTCGTTCCTTCCACTCTTCACTCCTACCAAACAAATCAATCATGTTTTATTTCCAACCTAACCATCTAACCATACTTCCCTTTTCAGCATCACTAACTCCAATTATACCAATATGATAGTAACAAGAAGCAGAAGCAAGCACCCAAAACCCAAATCATGTAAATTAGGGGGGAACTATGGATTATGTACAAGCTAAGAAGCATTTATAATAACACACATAACAACATAGTCATAATATATAGTTCTTAAATGCAGTGCTCTGTCTTATTCAAAACATCAAAGGGGAGCAAATGAACCAAAAATTTACAAAGAAAAACTTCCATTGCAATAGCCCAGATTCAACCGATTCGACATGAATCTTACTGGATCCAGCTGAGTCATTCCATGACCTGATTCCCAGTGAATCTTATTCCAGATTTCCCAAGCGCGTCAAAGTAAAATCAAATCCCAGACACTAAAAGCGTAAATCGAATTTGCATATACATTGGGAAGATACCTTGCCGCCAATGACTAGCCAGCAATCGTGGCGGTGGTTGTGCTGAGAGACCTCACCTAAAGTGTAGGACTTATGGCCGCCACCCATCTCTCAAGAAGAGACCTTTTAGGAGGAAGAAACTGAAAATATTTCAGAAATGGCGGAGCCTTTTAGGGAATTTAAAATGGGTTGGAGATGAAGGTTGGTGAGGTTCGCTAACGGGGTTGGTGAGGGTGAAATGGTTTTGTCGTCACCAACTACCCCTCCCACTCCCACCTTTCGGACTTTTGGCTCTGTATGAAACATGAAATTACATATTTTTCAATTGAAACTGAATTGAGAGAGGTTAATTTAAGGTAATTCAAATCTATCATACTAAATTGTAGTAATGTTTGCTGAAGACTTTCTTTCTCAAGGAACTAGAACAGGAAAAAAGAAGAACATTATGGGTAAACGATCCAAACGCTGTAAATTTAGATATACACACACCATGCTATAACATAGTCTCAATACAGTTGATCAAAGATGCTACGTTCATACCAAACCAGGTGTCATTGGCACACGGATTAGTCCTACCCGTTTTCTCTCTCGTTGAACTTTAGCTTAAGTAAGCCAGATGGGAACTTTACGTTCATGCCAAATCAGGTGTGATATAATGGGAAAATTAACTCATATTTTTTAAAAAACAAAAAAATAAATACACACCAACAGTATTTTTGTCTAGTTGAATGTGTTAATTTTTAGTAGTATCACGAAATAATATTTAAATTCTCATCGATAAAAATATTTATATTTATTATTGGATAATATATTAAATAGAAAGGATATACATACTTAAAAAAAATTAAATACCACAAGTGTCTATAAATTCATTTAATTTTTATAAATTTGACTTGTAAATAAAAAAACTTACTTATAAACATTAAATTGTTAAATTTAACTTATAAACAACAAAACTACTTGTAAATATTAAATCTCCTTTTTATCAATAAATATTAAATCTCTTAGAAGTTCCAACCTATTATATTAAATAAAATTCATGAAACCAATTTGTATTTAATTTTCTTACTCAAGTCCTATCAGTAATTTTCTCTAATATATCTGTGTGTAAAATTTTTATTATTTATATATTCCTACCTTCTTCTTTTTTATAAGCTGACATATTTTGGATATAACATATTCTTATTTATAAAAGATATTTAGAATTTGTATTAAATTTTTGGGAAAGTTCCTAGAAAATATTTTAGAAATTAGTAAATTATAAATTGAGGCTCTAAATATTATAAATATTAGAGAAATATTAGAATTCAAATTGAAATTTTAAAGTATAAGTAAATTACTAAAATACCCCTTATTTTATTAGAAAAAGAGTCAACCCATTCTCACTAGAGACCTTTTTGCCAACGATCGGCCCCATAGCCTTTGCTAACGACAAAGCTCCAAGACTGACCACTGGTGGCAAGCAGGTGAAGGATAGTCTCCAGTAAAAGTTGGTTGACCTTTTTAATAAAAAACAAAGACTATTTTGATCATTTTGCTCTAAATTTCAAAATCATAATTTAAGTCCTAATACTTTTTTAGCATTTATAATATTTAGAATTTTAATTTAAAATTTAACAATTTTTAAAGTCTTTTTTTGAGGATTTTCCCCAAATTTTTTTGTTAGCTCCTATTTTACCTCAATTTAATTTTTCATATTGACTTACCATTCTCTTTCTTCACTTCACATTCTTTTCCCACCACATATTCTCTCTTTCAACATAAATATAAATGAAAGTATTATTAGAAAAAAATTAAAATTTTTATATGTTTATTATTTTCAATTAATTTTAATCAATTTTTTGAACATAATTATTGGGTTTTTTCGTCAATTACAAAAAGGGACGGAGAGAGTAATAAATTTTACGTTGAGGATTTATGAACCTCCAACATGTTTCTCCTGAGATTGAGATACTCCTAAAGGGGCATATTAATTATGAGAAATAATAATCAATAAATCAGAAAGCAATCAATTGGCATTACAAACACAGGATTTAGTTGGCCACCAATTCTACAATATAAGAAGCTCTGCAATTTTCTCAACCATATCACTCACACAGGCAAACCAAAAAAATGCCTTGATGTTCTTGAAGTAAAATTAAACCCAAAAAAAAAAAAACAATTATATGAAGGGATTCAATACCACACAAGGCAATGAATCCACAACACAAAAAAACAATAAAAAGCCATATTCTGCTCTCACAGTCTTACATCTTCACACTTATAATACAATAAACTCAAAATAATTACATTTTCACAAATTTAGAGACACATTTAAGGAGGCCCTTCTTCATTTCATTGTCCCTAATGGAGCTCTGTCATCTGGTCCAGCAAGCATAATCTGCATTTTTATGCATTAAAAAACTCAGCAATGTAATGGCAATCAAAACACCTAATACTGTAAAATATATATGCACTTTATCCTTATTCTCATTTTGCCAAAATCAGTTTTTGCCTTTCCTCTACTCCTTCAGTCTTAAATATAAGAGATAACTAGAGAGTTTGCTTTGGTTATAAAATAGACCCCGATCCACTTTGTTTCCTAAATTTATAATTTTTTTTAAACTATCGCTATCGATTGCACATATTAACGGTGTTTCTATCAATATGTAGTTCTAATACAAATGATTAAAGAGAGTATTTTAGAAAAATCAACACGTGTTTCTTTTACAAATAGCTAACTTAACTAATTTATTTAATCTCAACAAATTATTTATCTATCTCCTACATTAAGGACTGGCGAGTATAGTGTTTGAATTAGCTTATTTTAAATGATTTTGCTATAAGAGGAGTTTTGTCTTGTAAAGCGGAAAAGAGCTTTTTGTTTTAAAGTGATTGTGGGGGCTTGCAAAACAGGCACGAAGAAGTGAAATGACACTTTCATGAAATGGACAGCCAAAATCTTAAGACAGTATGAGACTGAAATCTCTTGATATATATATTATATATATATATATATAGAATCCAAAAGACAGTATGAGACTGAAATCTCTTGATATATATATATATATATAAATATTATATATATATATATATATAGAATCCAAACCTCAATTAGTCCTTACTTATCATGAAACCTAGTTGAAGTTAAGGAATGAGTGAAACCTAGGTTTCACTCATTCCTTAACTTCAACAATTGCAGTCTTCTTCAGTCATTGCCATCTTATCTCATAACAATATAAAATTGTTCAATATATAATAAGTGTAACAGAGACTTTAAACGGCAATTCACCCATTGATGAATGGTCAAGTTCTATCAACTTTTAGTTTCAATGTAAGAACCAGTTTAGAAAGGTCAGAACCACGTACATTACAGTCAAATGCAAACCTCCTTGCAAGCATGATAGCTGCATTCCTTTCTCTCTCTGATTCGAATGCTAACACAAATGATTGCCCAGGCTTTGCTTGCCAAAATAGAGCCTGGGCCGCAGCATTTCCTCCTCCTCGAACTCCACAGAGCTATAAAAAGAACAAAAAAAAAAAAAAAAGCTTGTTGGTTGCCCATATTCAAGTTTATAAGGGACGCAGTAGAATTGATTTAAGAAAAAGTCAACTCTGATGGAAGGTTATTTTAACAGATTAAAACCATTCAATCAATATAAACAGTCTAACTTTATTAAAAATAATTCTTAATCTTCAGCAAAAGAAGAAATCTAGACAGGTCATATCAACTAAATGGCAAAAATCTATTCAAAGTAGGTCACTTCCTAGCCTTAAATGAAGGAAGTCTGAATTTTGGTGGGGCCAGCCCTAACTGAAAGGTCTGTATCTGCAACTAGGATGCCATGCAAAACTTGAAATACCTGCATTGAAGATGAATAGTATTCTTTGGCAATTGTTGACTTTCCTTTACAGAGTTTCATCCTCATCTTTCCAACATGAAGTACATGAATCGATTCTGTTGAATGATGTAAACCATTCATTTGACTTACGACCACCTGCATTGTACGAATTGTTGAGTGCAATTATGATATTATTGTCATGTATCCAATCATTTATAACGTTTAGCTTAAACTATTATATCCCATTGTAGAGACTGAAAAACACTCAGAGTACATTTTACTATTGGATTAGCTTTTGGAAAGAAGTGATAAAAGTGATTTTAGAAAAAAAATAGCTTCTCAAAAGGCAGAAATTTTTTTCTTCTTGAAAACCATGGTTTTGAATCATAAAGTTCTTTTTGAAAAAGAAAAAATAAGGCGTTTGGCTACCCTACTTTTAAAACCATAGTTTGGGCCAAAACCATGGTTTTAAAAGTTTCCCCAAACATGCTTAAAGGAAAAACCTTCATATTGAAATTTCAATTATGAGATTGGGGAAAACAATCCCTATTGACCAACAAGGCAGAATTCCAAAACTGCTTGATCTAGAAGCATGGTGAAATGATCAAACTCTAGACTACTTGGTCAATCGAATTTCGCAGTCATGAAAGCTTAAAGCTTTTAATCAAGGGTGCAAGAGTAGTTTTTACAACACTAGTCCATGTAAAACTACATAATATGCATAACCATAACAAATGATGAGTACATATAACAACAATTCAGGACCAATACCTCAGCAACATCTTGTATATCGAAAGCTCATATAGAATTAGCTAGTTACAGGAAGGAAAGTTAAGGGTAAAAGTGACATACATTGAACTCAGTGTCATGCTTTCGCACGAGTGCCTCTACATAGTTTCCCAAACCAGCAGCTGCACAAGAATATTATACTGATTTTTTAACTTCAACTTGATTGCATAATGAAACATGTACATCTCTTAAAATTGTGAAGTTTTAAATTGCAAACATATAGAAACCATGACTATTGATGAATACTAGATCAAAGTGCTTGGTGGAGATTCAGAGTTAGCACCAAACCTGGATCTATCAGACCAGTTGTTGACAAGATGATGTGCTGGCCTTCTGAAATAATATCAACTTCCAATTTACGTCCAACGTCAAAAGGTTCAGGTGCATACACTGGTCCGGTAGCTCCTGAGAAAGAGAGTTGAATTACATAGTACTAACACCGTACAATCTCAGAATTGGAACAATACAAAACTAACAAAATAAGCCCCACCAATAGTTACGATTAGTCAATTCAATATGTTAAATAGCCCTTAAAGAAAATCATGCAATTGTTTTGAAAACTAATGGCCTATATACACAGGCATTCAATATGCTCATCTGGTCTTATTTATATGGTAGAGAGAATAATTTTTTTTATCCTATTTATAAATCATATTATTAAATTTTTCATATGAATATATAATTCTACTATTCATTTATTATTGTGTTGACTTTGTCCTCATGGAGTATAAAGTATATTAAATAGGGATAAAGTTGGAAAGTTGTTGAATTTTAAGACAGAGTTAATAAAGTTTAAGATTTTTCTTGATCTGTGTGAAACATGCTAAAAGTGAATTATAAATAAGACCAGAGGAGTAAACATTAATCTAAAATAGAAGCAAATAAAAGGATTCTTGTCAGACTTTCAGTTTGAACTAGTTTCAAAGGACCTAGATACTAAAGACAGACATGGCGATAATGATCAATAGTTTTAAGATTATATTTCAGAGAAAAGGTGTTGAGAGCTGTAATATTGGGAGAGAGAAGTAATGTTAATAAGAATACTATTAACTAATTAATTATTGCTTTAACTTTCTATAACACTAAAAGGAAAAACATATGATGACCAAATATGTAACTCAGTTCACATTCTTTTGGGAGTGACAGTAAATATAAGGGAGAACTTATCTCAAACTGAACATAAAAAACAAACCATAGGAAAATTATGATACCTTAAATTTTGCTAAAATTATTTGCAGCAGTACCTGAAATAAGTTCCTTTTTGGCACCTTCAGAGGATACACGATGCCACTGAATTGAACATTTTGAAAGTTCAGGAGCATAATCAGAACAAGGTTGAATTTGCAAATATGAACCTAATGTTTCAGTCCCTTCTAGTTCGTATAAATGAGAAGCATTTTCATCACCCCTTTTCGCCCTTGCTAGCTGGAAAGCGCGATGGAGGAAAATTATTCTCCCGTTTAATAACAGGACCAATCACTTCAGACAATTATAGCACAAGATTGAAGCTCAATTACACAGTATCTTTCTTAGACAAGTCATAGATCCCCAAAGGTTATCATTTTATAATTTCAGTTTCTTTCTTTTAGATATTATTTTTTTAGAGAAAGCATTCTAAGACAATATTTTCAATATTGCTAATTGGACTTGAGAGTATTATTCAGTATAGAATCCAAAGTGATCCCCTAAGTGATCAAAATAGAATCCATTTAAAATCTCTTCCTGTGAGATAAAGATTGGCTTCTCAAACAAAAACCAAATGAAAGTTACCCAGTTCAAGAGAATGCAAACAAAGAAATTGAAATGTCCAAAAACATTTATACTGAAGAATACAGTTGAACAGAAGACTGGTATAGAGATCAAGCATCATGTCAACAATAACAACCCGGCAACTTAAGATACATCAATTGCATGAGTATTTTATAGAGGTCAAGGACGCTGTAAATATTTATAAACACTTCAACATAGCATATGATGGCAGGAGTACCTCTTTTTGAAGTCGAAGATAATGTCTAGACTTCTCAGCAAGTTGAGCCCTCAATGCCCGAAGCTCGAGTTCCATATCCATAACCTTACATATTAACAATCATTGCATTCAGTTCCTTAAAATAACTTCTACAGAGTTTCTTAGTTTGCGTCACTAACCAATATATCTATCCAAAAAGCTTAAGCTGTTAGGACTTCGGATAAGGCAAGAAATTATTTTTTATAGGAATTTTTTTATTCAACACCTCTTAACATTCCCTCTTACATAAAAGCTCCTTGATCCTAAAGCATAGGTAATAGGTAATGAATGCAATAGGTAAAGTATTATATACATGTGATATGAAAATAGGAACAGCTAATCGACATATACCCGGCTTGGCTGATGAAGCATTTTGATTCTTCGAGCCTCTTGAACCTCCTTCATTAATTGTTCCAGGTCCTAAATTTCCAACAGAAACAGAAAATGATAAATATGTAGTTGGTAGATCTTCTGTATTCCCAGCTTAAGTGGCTTTACTGGCAGTCACTATTTTGATAATTAATATATCAAACAATACCAAGGGAAACATATCCTTAAATAGAGAGAATGTACAAAATAATACCGAAAAAGACATCATCTAATCATCAGATAATCAGAAAGGTCATGTCTAGATTTGTAAGTCTAAGGAGTGAAGATTCCTTAGAACAAGTTTGATGAGAATTCCAAAAAAGATTCTCTTCAAACCTGATATTAAGCTCTCAGGTTTCAACAACTTGAATTTCCCTTCTATTCCCTTCCAAGCAAAACGGGTTTGACCTTTCAAGTTTAAGCCCCCCAACCTCTCTTTGGATTTTACACCACCAAATGAGAAACCATGCAAAAAAAGGTTGAAGGAGCCCATCAATCTAAGAGAGAACACCAATGTTACTCATTACAAGTGATTCTGATACAGCCATCCCCTCTTTATACAGCTAGAGTGGCTAGTTCTGTTACATCAGTTATGTAACCCTAACGATTACAACCCTTTTCTAACTCTTCTACATACTTCTGTAATTCCTACTTCTAGGGCCCGTTGGGTATGCTGGAATTTGGGAGAGAGAAAAATTAGAGCAAACAAGAAGAACTTCTTAAGAATATTTTGTTAAACCTTTCCTTCTCCAAGTTCCAAATAGATACTGAATAAATCACAGATTTAATAAAACCACCAAAGGCTAATATCCACCTTTGGCCAAACTAAATATAACTTGGCAAATCCAAATATGTACCAAGTTAGTTTTGATCTTGACTCCATGCATTAGTAAGACTATTAAGAAAAAGCATTGGTGCAAAATACATAATCAGGAAAATAGGGATCACCAAGACAAGCAAATAGCACAAACCTGCTTCCCAATAGCTCGATTCATTCTCTCATGTTCTTGAAGAGCCTCTTCAACTCTCTGAACTGCTGCTCTGGCATTCTCAATTTCAGAACGAGCAAAAGCTCTTTCCTCATCTACAAGTTTCTTAGCATCTTCGGAAGCCTATAATCAAATTCAAGAATTCAACAATGGACAAAGAAATTCCTTATGAAGGATTAGAAAAAGGACAGACCTTGTTATAATTAAAAGGGGAAAAGGATATAAGCTGCTAGGTGTAGTCTAGCGGTGAGGGATGTGAGTAGTTTAGCAAGAGGTCTTAGTTTCAAGCATCTGCTCAATTTTCAACCATAAAAATAAATACAGATTTCCCACTACGCGATTAAGGTTGAATCACCTGCTTGAGAAAACTTGCCAGCTTCTTCACCTCTGCCTTCTCTTGTATCAATTCTCCTTCCCTTTGACTTAATTGAACTGCTAGAGCTTCAACCTGAAGGAGACATGTAATGAGCCACAAAACCACTTATTAAAAGTGAGTTTAAGTAGAATATTAAACTTGTGGCTTGATGGTGAAAGTGTTTTTCTTTCACTTATCAAATCAAGAGTTTGAATCAGCAGTCTCATACACACACAGAAAAGATAGTTGAAGTACAAAAAACAACAAACATTCAGAGTCTAATAAAATGAGAAAGCTTCACACAAGCGACCTTTCTTGAAAGAAAAAAATGGAAGGAGTTATGATGTCAAAGCTTTTTGATCATGACTGACATTTGTCAATGAAAGTACTTCAGATGCAAACACACACACACACAAACATGATCTTTCTTGAAAGGAAAAATGGAAGGCATTATGATATTAAAGCTTTTCAATCATGACTGGAATTTGTCAATGAAACCATTTCAGACACAACAAAAGCAGAATATTCTAACAACACCAAGAAATCATTCTACTAAAACATGAATATTATACAGAAATTGGCATTGATGTTACACCTCCTGAAAATACTACACCAAGGAAATTTCGTTGACACCGAGAACAGAAATAATTAACTCCATATTTAAAAGCTATACTTTTTTCACGCTAACTAGAACAAGGGGTCAAGAAAAACGTTAAAGTGAAGCCAGCCTAGCCATTGAGGAACTCCAAAATAAAAATTTGAGACATGAAAAGTCGTGGAAATAGTGAGATACATATATTCAGATGTTTATTGCATACAAAGACAACAAAAGAGTGACGCAGGACAAAAATGTAGAAATTAACCATTGCAATAGCATCCTCTACTTCCTCCTTGTTTCTGCCTGCCACACGCCCTTTTAGGGATTCAAGCAACTCTCTAAGCTTCTTCAAAAGAATATGTTTTTCCAATGATGCTGCTTCTCTAAGTCTAGCCTGTCATTTTTCCAGCACATAATTAGATTAAATAATAAGAGAAAGTAAATTTCTCTGCAAACTATTATAACTAATAACTTCAATTCGAACATTGAAAATTAGGCATACATAATTGAAAAAACCTAACAACTACTTTGAAATCAATAAAAAATTGAAATTAAATAGAAAGTATGGAACCTCTTCAGACAACTTAGCAGCAGCAGCTAAACCCCTCTCAAATTTACTAGCAAGATCGCGAACTGAGAGACGCTTTTGCTGTTCCAATAGCAGTGCAGTCTCCCGTGCAACAGCTTCCTTCATAGATAGCACTTTTGGGTCATCCTTTGTCTCTATGATCTGATTGTTAGCTCCAATTTTGTAATTAGGAAACCTATTAGAAGCGAATATCACATCTGCTGAAACCACAGGCACTGCCTCCTTTTGCATAGTATCACCAAAATCACGGGACACCCTCGTCATTGTTCCGAGATATTCACTCTATGTCCATCATAAAATACAACCTTTAGCAAATACAATTGAGATGGTTACAGTTCAGAGAACCTTAAGTTTAAAGAATTTGATAATATATCAAAAGAAGAGAAATATTCAGTTTAAGAAACAAAGCCAAAATCAGAAACTTCTAAATTGAGATATCACACTACCCATTAAGCTTGTCCAAGTCAAGGCTAATGTTTGGAAGAAGAAACAGATAAACCCTATATCTCCTTGTTTCTTTTACTTATCGATTGTTTTAACCTCACTTTTCCTGTGGATTTTGAGCTGGAGTAATCAACATAAAGCCACCCCAGATAAAAAAAAAAACTTCAAAACCAAAAAAAGAAAGAAAAAAGGAAAAGTAGGAATTACTGATCATGAGAAGATATATAATAGGCTCAGTTAGACTTGAGACTGTTGGATCAGAGGCAAAGGGTTAGCTCCAATTGGTGTTGATCCTACAACAGAACAATGCTGAGAGAGAGAGAGAGAGAGGAGGAGAAAGTGCTGTGGGAGAGAATAAGGGAAGAAAGATGGAAACTTTGCTTTTTGAAAAAAGTGAAGAGACGAGAAAGCGAAATAGTGGACGGCACCGTCCAAGGCCGTTAGTTTTATTGCCTAACGTTTTTGGGTGTTCTGAGTGAAGGGGACACGCTAACGGACGGCTTCAGCTGATTATGGGATCCTGTGTGTGGTGTGGTGTGGTGTGCTCTAGTCCCTGTTTGGGAGTTAAGTTTAAAAATTAATTTTAAGCAAAATTTTAATTTAAAAAAATTTAAAATAAATAATTATTTTTGTCTAAAATTATAGTTTTAAGTAAGCTACTAAAAATAGTTTTTGAAACAGTAAAAAAGTTTATGGATTATCCAATTACTATTTTATCCCTATTTTTTATACATTCTCTCATTTCTCTTTTTCACCCTTTCTCCTCTTTCCTCTCTCCTCTTTACCCTCTCTTCTCTCTTCTCTCTCTTATTTATTCTCTATCATCTCTATTCTCTGATACTTTAATCAAACCATACTCTTTTTAATAATTTATCAATATAAAAAGTAATTCTACTATTAATCATCAAAATATCTCTATTTTTTAAATCTATTTTTCTCAAAAATCTATTCTCTAAAAATTAATCTAAACATAACTTAAACTAAGAACTCTTATTATGGCGGGTCCAACCGGCCAAGCTAGTTAAGAATCAGACTCCTGCATTAATACTAATCAATCAACTTAAGATACGTATTAAATTTTAACAAACCCCATTTTAGTCGGCTGTTCTTACGTAATATGTAATATTATCTCTAATGTAATGTGATAAAAAATTCTTAATAATATATATTTTTTTCCAATAAAAATAGATAATTAATCAACATAAAAAATAATTATTTACTTGTGCATTGTATAAGGATATCATAAATGCTTTTAACAAAAATTGTGAAAATAATCGTCAATATATGTTACCCATTTATATAATAAAATTTATAGTATGTTGTACTATTCACATTCACAATTCAGGAACAATGTATTCCATTTCTCAAAACCTAATTGTTTTATGTTATTAGTAGTATAATACTAAATTATTAGCCAGAAAAAAAAACGTGTTTGTCCCTAAAGTTGTCTTATAACTCTGATCTGAATTATAAGAGTTAGTTAATTAATTAGATAGATTAAAAAATATATAATATAAATTTATTTTAAAAAATTATATTTAATTATAATTAATTAATTTTTTTAATTTTTTTTAATTTAATAAAATAAAATAATGGAGAGAGTATAATTTTTGAACTCTTAATTTGTTTCTTTCAAAATGATATATAGTTCTTGTTTTCAGGTATCATTCGTATTCCTTAAAATAATATTATTAGTATAATAATTTTAAATCTATCATTACATTTAAATGAAACCACTCTTGCTATATTGAAGATTTTATAAGAAATTTTAACAATGTAACTAATAACTCTAAACAATAAAATTAATAATATTTTTATATAAATTATTATCTGAAAAATGTTTCTTTAGCTTGGCTATTTGAGTTGAAAATCCTAGTTAGACCGGATCAAGTCCTCTATTGTAAAGTCAGTCAAGGAAAGAGATGCTTTTGTTAGACTTTGGTTCTATTAATTAATTAATTAATTAACTAAATACAAAAAAGACTGAGAAGTAGAAGACAAGGCATTAATTAACTATAAACACATCAATTACATTGAGATTTGATTTTAGGTTGGAGTTGGAGAGAGAATGATTACATGATGATGATTATTACCAACATTTCTTTATTTTTATTTTTTTTTTGTTATCATTCTATAAATATTTAAACCCTTCTTAAAATTGTAATGTTTGGTCTATGCATATTGTAACTCGCCATAAGCCTCATTCTCAATGAAAATGACTTGATCCATTTTCTTATAAATCACATCTTCACAATTAGAAATTTCATTCCAAAAGAAAGATGAGGTGGTCATGAGAATTATAGTTTAAAAAGTATTTGTTGATCAAATTATAGTTTATATAAAAAAATTAAATTAAATTATGATTTTAGTACTTTCAGATAAATTTGTGAAACTAATTTTTTAATAGAAAAGATATTTTTAGATTGTATAATAATTATTTTATTCTTATTTTTTTCACTATCATTTATTTCATACTTTTTACAGTAATTTATTTATAAAAAATAATTCTGAAAATAAAAATAAAAATATTTATTTTTTAAAAAATATATTCTTTAAAAACTAAACTAAATAAGTTTAGATAGTTAGTTTAGATCACATTTTTAGAGATTTTAAGAATTGTGTAAACTAGCTCATGGATCAAGTGCCTAAGGATGCTTAATACTAAGACTTTTATCAGTATGTCAATGGTATGCATTAGTACTGGAAAAACGGGCTAACATGCCATAACTTGCAAGCTAAAATAGGTTGACATTTTACTAACTTAAGTTTACCCCACTTTGGGGTGGGCTAACCCACAAGCTATATAGTCTGCCTTTTTTAATTTTTTTAATATTTTTAAAAATTTAAAATATTAATAAAAAATTTTAATATTTTATATTAACATAATTAAAAAATTGATAATATTATACTCTTAAAAAATTTTATTTTTTACAAAAAAAATTTAAATTTTATAACTATAAATTTAAATAAATATTAACATAATATTAATCAATTATAATATGTTAACACATATAAATAAATAAGTAATAATTTTTACTAATATTTGATAATGAGAGTATATAAAATAATATTTAAATAAAATAAATAATAATATTAATAATAATAAAAAAGCGGGATGCGCGGGATGGGAGGCAACTTTTTTTTTGCTAGTAAAAATAGAATCCGTTTTACCAGCTCTAGAATACATGGATCTATCTGTTTTTCTAATTTGTATATACTCATATGTTCAACGAAATTCATTAAGTGCTATTGGAGCGCTACCAATAACATGTGGCCATTTATCCTATGCTTAAATTAAGTATTATTCAATCCAATATGTAGCTTGTTTTGCCCCAGGATTGTATTGTGCAGTAATTTCTTAAATAAATATATGGGAATTAGTTGCTAACGATTGAATTGTCTTAATAGACGGTAGATGAAGTCATTTTATAATATGATAATAAATTAGAGAAACAATTGAAATTATTCTCCTTCTAAACAATTTCACTTTTCCATTAAAAACATGTCTCATCATTGATGAGGGAAGTTAATCGTTGATCTGTTTTGACTTTGTTTCTATTAAACTATTACCTATTATCTATAGTTCAATTAATAAAATAATAAAATATATAATTATTTAAAATATATTTAATTATTAGATAATGTTATTTTTTTATAATTTTAGTAATTGTACTTATAAAATTATCTTAAATTTTAGATATTTATATTTATATTAGAAAATAATTGATATCTCGCTTTGTTCGATATTAGTATCATCTAAAAGGAATAAAGAATTATTTATATCCTTAGATCGTGAGTAAATTCAACTATTTTTTTAAAAAAATTATATAAAAAATAAATATATGATATTAGTACTAAAAAAAAAGAGACTTCTACTTTTAAACCGTTAAGTTTAACTCTTTTTTTTTTTAAATTTTTATACTAAAAAAATTATGAATATCAAGTTCTATTAAAAAAAATTAAACATGGCAATGGATGTAGGAAATATTGAAATTATTCTCTTTTAAAAAGGTTTCACTTCTTAATTAAAAAAAATTAAAATGTCAATAACTTAAAATTGTTTTTGAGTGGAACGACTTTTATAAATCCTCACCTTGGCCATAAAGTGAATTTCTAGTGTAGTTATATACCATTTCCATAATTTTTTTTATTATTTATAGTATATTGATAAAAATATGTGAATCAAATAATAAAAGAGAAAATAGAAGGAAGCCCGAGCCATTTCGCAGACGCAGAGGACCCTGTATCGCCAAGGATCTATCTTCAGCTTCTTCATCAGCTCCCCCTCAAGCAACCAGCGAGGGAGAGAGCCTTCGCTTTCCACCTCTGATTTGAATCTCCATGAAACCTTAACAACAATGGTGGGACCCAAAAGGCATTTCCTCCCTCTCGTTCTCATCTCTCTCACTGCTTTCTTCTTTTACTCCTACTACCACTCTTCTCTCCCACCTTCAACCTCTGAACTTAACCCTAATTTCACTTTCTCTAACCCCATCCATGCCCAAAGCTACAACCCCAGTTTATCCAATTTTTCTTTCATCGTCAAAGTTCTTGCCTTTAACCGCCTCGATTCAGTCTCTCGGTGCCTCCGGTCCTTGGCCAATGCCGATTACCTTGGTGATCGTGTCCACCTCCATGTGTACGTCGACCATTTCGTCCACCAAAATGAGTCGTCTGCTACTATTGATAAAAAATTAAGCGAATCGCGTAGGATTTTGGAATTTGTTGATGGGTTTGATTGGAAATTCGGTGAGAAGCTTGTGCATTATCGAACGATCAATGTGGGTTTGCAGGCGCAGTGGTTGGAGGCGTGGTGGCCAAGTTCTGATAACGAGTTTGCTTTTATTGTTGAAGATGATTTGGAGGTTTCACCGCTTTATTATGAGTTCATTAAGAGCTTGATTGTGAATTTCTACTACAATGCTTCGAATTATAGCCCATCAATTTATGGAGCTTCATTGCAGCGATCAAGGTTTGTTCCAGGTACTATTATCTAATATTTTTCACCTAAAGAAACATGCTAGTGCTTGAAGTTAAATATTCCTAAAATATGGTAACTAAATAGATGGTATTGTCTATGTTAAAAGTAGAGAGAATACGGATAGAAATGACTTTTATATATTCACTTTCAAGTGAGCAATCTGATCGGTACTAACTAATTCAATTCCTTATTCTCGATGTTTGACATGTTCAAACCTGTTAATTATACTGGGGATAATTAGATGGGAGCGCATGCAGTGTATTGTGTATCCTCAAGCAGGCTTAGTTTGGGTATTTAGTCAGATCATCAATAAAAGTTATTCTCATAGCATGAAAAGTTAAAACATGGTATAACGGGCATATGATTTGTTGAGAGGGAACTCATCTAGTTGGGTGTGACTATGTCCTGCACGATCTATTCAGGATTTGGGGCTTAGCCGGTGTATAGATGTAGAAGACTGTAGAGAAGCGAAAAGAAGTTCCACCTAGTTGCACCTTGTGTTATTTTGAAATTGATTATGGTTATTACAAACTAGAGAATGGTCAAACTCTTTGGCAAGAATAATTGTGTGGCTTTCCTCATTTTTACTATGTTATTCTTTCCTTTGGTAATTTTCTTCTGTTGGTTTATCGTAAACCACGTAGGAAATACACTGATTAGTTTTAAAAACATTTGCCTTGTGAACTGTGGTCCTTGTTGATCTCTAAAGCTTTCATGTTTTACTAATAACCATTGGTTTCCAACTCAGGTAAACATGGAAACAAATTGCAATTGGATGATAACACACGACTTTTCTTGTATCAATTGGTTGGCACATGGGGTCAAATTCTCTTTCCAAACCCATGGAAAGAGTTTAGGTTGTGGTATGACAAGAACAAGGCAAAGGACATAAGGCCATTTCTTGAGGGGATGGTAATCATAATTCTTCACCTTTTTTATCTTTTAAAAATTCTTTGTACCTCCCTCTCATCCCTTTCCTGGTTTTGTTGGTCACCTAACTTTGTTATGTCAGCAGTTTGTACCTAATTTCAGTTCTAAAACCTTGTGCAGGTGACTACAGGGTGGTACAAAAAAATGGGAGAAAGAATATGGACTCCTTGGTTCATCAAATTTATTCAATCCCATGGTTACTTCAATATTTACACAAATTTTTTGCATGAGAGAGCTTTGAGTGTTTCTCACAGGGATGCTGGAGTCAACTATGGGAAAACTGCTGGACCTGACTCTCAATTACTAGACGACAGATCTCTTGATTTCAATATTTTGGAAATGCACCCGTTGAGCAGTTTAAAGTGGTTTGATTTTTGTTTCAGAGAAGTAATCCCTGGAAGGGTTGTCAAGAACATGGATGAACTTGGACTTTTGCTTCCCTCTTTTAACAAAGAGGACAGTGTCTTTCTGGTGAACCTTTATGAGATATCAGATTCTGTAGCTAGAAATTTATTGTGTCATTTTGAAAGGTTAAATATCAGGAATTATATACTTTTGGGCCATGAGTCTGACTTCTTATTTGATCTAGCAAGGAGGGGACATCCTGTGATTAATGTAGACCAATTCATCAAAAGCGTTGGACTGTATAAGCTCACTTCTCAAGGTTCAGGTTTTGAGGCCATCAAGAGCATTTTGGCAAAGGCATATGTAATTAAAAAGTGTTTGGAAGATGGATATAACTTGTGGGTGGTTGATGGGAACATGGTTTTTCTCCGTGTTGATATTTTTCTAGAGTCCAAGGATCCCAATGATGATTTCTTTATTGCAACAAGCTTGGAAGTCTTATACGCCAGAAGCTCAACTACTGCTAAGAAAATGTGGGACAATAACTTGGTATCGAAGGTTGTAGCCATGGCAGAGGGTCTGGCAAGAAAAAGTTCACTTACCCATGGTGACCTAAGTTTTGTGCATGTTATGGCAAACCTTTTGGAACAAAATGGTGCAAAGTTTAGAAAACTTGATGAAACTACGTATGGCATGAAGATTGGATCTGCTAATGTTAATAATAAATCTTCTTTAGTGGATAAAAAGTTGGTGTATTGGTCAGCTGAAATGGGACTGGAATCAATTCAGAAATTGCTTGAAGAGTTGAATTTGTGGATTGTGGACCAGGAATCCTCATGTACTGCTGTGGTCTGTCACAAGTCATAGCATTTAGTGGCAGCTAGAAGTAGTTTTTATTTCCTTTTTCGTTTTTGAAATTAATTTGTGTTTTTCTTCTTCTATCTTAATTGTTCTTATGTATGTTTCCACTTATAGTGTACCATCATTTGTAACTAAGTTAAAAATTTCTGCCTGTATGAATCTTAGGCAACATGGGCAAGAATTGGAAAGTTTAAGGGAATACTTCTGATCTCTTTCCTTTGTAAGTTGGATACTTGATTTTTTTTCTTGTTAATAAGAGTTAGATACATAATAGTTGAGTTGCGAACCTCTCAAACCTTGCCTTGCCGAACATCGATGCCTCAATCTAGAACCCAAATTTTGCTTGCCGAACTACATCTCCTCATATTATCCTTTCTAAATTAGGCATGCAATTTGATACAAGTATTTTCAGTGTCTGCATTGGCAAGATCTTTAAGATGTGAAAAATGGTGTCTTGTATGCATGGCTTACTGGTCATAAAACTCAGGAATATTATGCAAAGGATAGTAAATTCTAAAGAAAATAATCTTCCAGTAACATGATAAGCTAAAACAGATTTGAAGTAAAATCACATGAATCAGGTGAATATTGCTGTTTATCTTTCATATGATCCTCTCGCTTAAGTATATCAAAATGGCCAAATCGTTCTCAAACTTTTAAGGAGTCATGTGCCGTGAGATAGGAGGGAGAGAAGATCTAGTCAGAAGAGACGAGAAAGGAAGGAAGAATTTCTCTGTGGATGATATGCAAGTGGGTTAAAAAGAAGAAATGAGACCATATTTTTCTTCCTGTGTCAGACAAAAAAAGAAGTCCATTTGTTAACTTAGTTAAGAATAGTCAAAATAAGGCGTCTATACAAGTCCGGGACTTATTGAGATGAAGCATGCAGCACTAACAATTAATTAAAAGAAATCAAAGGAAAAATTCCTGCCAAAGAATATCGCATTGTGTTCTGTTCCATACTACTACTATACATACCTCGTGTGTCTTGAAAATTTTCATGCAACCAGATAGAATATAGTTTATTTGGTCAAAAGGAATAAAAAAAGGAATATGGTTAACTGATTGTGTTCTCTCTCTCTCTCTCACACACACACACAGCACAGACACAGACACACTAACAGTCAATTTACTAAGATATTGCGAGGATCCAAGTGTCCAGAGCAGGAAATTCAACATTCTGATAGCCAAAGGCCAGAATCTAAGTACTTGCAAGTTTGGCGCATGGCTTGAATCTATGAACGGTCAGGATTTTAAGCTTCTAAGAGATGTTAAGAAAGTAGGCCGCTAAGAAGATTCACTCCCATCTGAAAACACCTAAAATGACTTTGAGTGAGTTGTGATACACAACTATGACAAATAATCAATTGAACAAGTTTTTTTTAATATTTATACATTAATTAACTATATATTATATTTAGGATTAAAAGAAATAAGAAAAAAAATATTGAATCCCCCTCATTACATTCATTTGTAAATTTCATTAAAGTTTGGCACTTTGAGTTGATGTTCTCTGCATGCAATTTTTGTTTTTGTTAGAGATTTAAGTGTGTGAGTTTGTGTAATGTGGGTTTTATTGCCAATAATAACTAGATTAACTACAAAATTTTCAAGATCCTTCTAAGCCAAGGCAAAATCAATAATTAAATCATTCATTTTGACTAATTCATCATCATTCCAAATAACAACCAAGAGAGTAGAGATATTAGTATGAGATTAGGCACACCAAGAAAACACAAATGCCCAAAAGAATCAAATCAAACTTTGAAGTAATAACAAAGAAGAGTAACATTGACAATATTCTCAAACCATTCATAAATAGCAATCAAAAGATCAGCCCAAATTCTTCACCAAAATATCCATTGCCACTTCTAGAATTATGAACATGCACGAATTTATGAACAGTTTTTTTAGAAAAAAATGTTACAAGTATCTAAATTGAATTTGAGTGAACACATTTCATCACTATGACATTGTGTGTTTAGGTGTCCGTTTTGGGTATCTAAATAGAATTTGAGTAAACACAAAACAGACACCGAAATTAACACAAGGACTAGTGAAAAACAATACATTTTCAAAATCTATTAAATTAAGTAAATATTGCAAATAAATATATAAATATTGAAAGAAAATATTTTAAAGTCTTATTTAATAACCGGTTTCATTTTTATCTCATGTCACAGTTTCCTTATTATGTGAATTATGGGAATATATTGAATCCTTTAAGGTGGGAATTTCTTGAAATTTCAAAAGACTTTATTGCCAATACATCTTCAAAATTTATTAAATTAAATAAAGTAAATATTGCAAATAAATATATATATAAATATTGAAAGAAAATATTTTAAAGAAACGTAGCAATGATTCTTAATAAGAATCTTTAAACAAATTTTAAATATCTTTAGATAATAAAAATTTCAATAAGAGATTATTTTAGCAATTTTTCTAAAGATTACGGTCATGAAATTATTCCATATTATATGAAAAAAAGTAAAAAGCCACATGGCATTATTTTTGGCAACAATTTTTTTCATTATAAGGTTGCTTAAAATATATTCTACATATATAGATGGCAAAATATACATATACATATATATATATATATATATATATATATATTATCTGATGCACGTATATATTAATATGAGTTTGGTATAATAATATAATATACTCATGATAATTATTTTGTTTTTTCTTTTGGACTAAACAAAAACAAATAAGTTAATTGATATAAATTTAGCTCTCTCACTTAGTAGTAGTAGTCTTGCACTCTTGCTCAATCCTTTTACCGTTTTATTTATTTAATGATATAAGTGCACAAAAATGATTGGCAATAAAGAAGGAAAGCAATCAAATACCCATATTTTTTTTATCAACAATGACCAAGTACCTTTATGAAATCCTTTTGAATGACAAAAATCATCATATACACCTTAAATGAGGGAGCCTATATAATATATACTGTGTGTTTGGTGTGTGACAAAATCTAAATTTTAAATTTAGGTTTTGTTAAAATTTAAATTTTAAAATTTTTTAAAATAAATAGTTATATTTATTCGAAAGGGTTTTTAGACTAAACTATAGTTTAAAACTAAAATTTTAGATAAATTGGTTAGAGTAGTTTATGGAATAGTAAAAGAGTTTATGAACTAATCAATTACTATATTATCCCTATTTTTTCTTACCCGCTCTCTCCTCTATCCTCTCTCATTTCTTTTCTAAACTATCTCTAATCTCTTTTCTAAACTATCTCTCATCTCTCTTATACGCTATCATCTCTCTTATACACTATCTCCCATCTCCAATTTCTCTTATACACTATTTCTCCTCTCTCTTCTATATCATATCTCTTCTCTTATCTCTCATATATTTAATAATTATACATTTTTTCATAATTTACCAATAATAAAAGTATTTCTGTAAATAATTATCCAAACACTCATTTATTTAAAACCATTTTTTTTCATAAGCTCTTTTCCAGAAACTTTTTTCTAAAAGCTACAAAAAAACCCTTTTTTTTATAAGCTATTTTTTAAAATTTTATCCAAACAGACCCATATATATATATTCCAATTATAAATTTTTAAAATATAATGCTTTTTTAAGAAAAAATTATATTTAAGGACTAAATTTACTAATTGAAATAATTTAACATAAGAGTAATTTAGTTTTTACACACAGTTAATTTTACAGGGAAGGACTGAGTCTAGCAACATGGTCATTGAGCATAAGTTTTTCTTTTTTTTTTTCTTTTTAATTTAATTTGGTCGTTTAAAAAGGATTAAAGTATAAATTTATTTTTTAAATTTTATTTTCAATCAGGAATAATATTGTTTTAATTTCTTTTTAAAATTTAATATTTCATCAAAAGTTTTAAAATATAACAATATTACTTTGTGTCGTTAAAAAACTAAAATTAACTATTAAAAAATTAATATTAACTATTAATACTTTAATTATAAGGATAATATTGATCTATTTTAATATTTTTAAAATAATCTTAAATAAAAAGTACTTTCACGTAATAATGCTATTGTGTAAAAATATTTAGAATAAATTTACCCTTAACCCCTTAAAAAATAACAATAACAGTTAGCCAATAACAAATTATTTATACATGAATTGTTATACAACTTATCATATGCTTAATTGGACGGTTATTTCAAAATATACGTTTATATGAAAAAAAATTATTATTTCTTATTTAAAATAAAATTTATTTTATGTGAAATCACAATAAAATAATATAATTGATGGAAAAAGAATACTGCATAGCTAAATTAAGAAAGACATTTAATTTAGAAGGCATGTGGGATTTTTTATAAGTGAATTACCTAATTAGTGGAACAAGTTCCATGTAACGAAATTAATTAAAGTTTCCGGCAAAAAAAGTAATCATTTAAGTGAAATAACATCCCAAACGGCTAGTAAAACTTAAAGGAGATGAGGAAGAGGAGGGAATCAGGAAAAGTTTTAAAGCCGCTAGATACATCACCCATCCAACGGCATTGATGCGATAAAGAATCGACCGTTGGAGCTGGCGCCCGTTCGTTCGACTCTGAGTCACATGACATTGACACCCATTCCGTATATAAGAATTCTCATAACTCAAAGTCCCAAATTTTCACTTTCAAATAGTGCTAAGAAGAAGAAACTCAGAATTTATCACCGACAGAAGGAAAAAGTGTCATCGGATAGAGAGAAAAAGGAAGAGGAAAGAGTTGTGGAATTTTTGTTCTGAATATTGACCGACGCGGTGGCGACGAACACGGACTCCTCCGACGGAAAAGAGACGCGCAACAGTCGTCTCCAGGGGATCCTCTCGTCGTTGTTTTCGACTATTGGAGGCGTTTTCGGGAGTAAAATTCAAGAGCAAGAACCAGATATGGCTACCGGAGCTTGTTTGCCGCATGAACTGCAAAGGGGTATGCGATCTTCGTCTTTTCGTCGATATTTCATGCAATCTGATCTTAAATCTCATTTTTCGTCACTTTCTTAGGGTTTTATCACTTCAAGTTCGAATCTTTGAAGTTTCCCTTTAATTTCATTTCAAAGCATATGGTTCTCGACCTGCCTTGTTAAAATTTCTAGTGCATATTTTCCTGTGTTTTATATCTTATATCTTCCTGAAAATAAATCAGGCCAAAAAGAGAATCTTTCTGAAAAAGAAAAGCTGGTTGCAGGTGAAAATAAGGAGAAGAATGTAGCAGCAGAAGGACGTAATCGACGGGTTCTCCAGGATATTGGGAATCTTGTAGATGTTTCCAAGCGCATCACAAGGTTTTGTTTGTCGTTTTCTATTGCTGCTCTTCACAAACTCATTTTTTTAATTATTTACTAATATTTTAACTATTGTTGTTTGTCTTACAGGCAAGAAGCAGAGAAGAACAAGGTGAGAGATCTATTTTTTATTCTGTATAAATAATTAATAACATAGGACATAACTGAACTTTTTTCGTTTCTGTATCATATTCCAGAAACCAAGCTTTGCAACAACGAAAGTATTAGCAGCAGAGAAGATAGTTCACCCAGAAGGACCTGAAGTTATTACAATCAACTCGGATGAAGAAAGTGAGGAAGTAATGGAGAAGAAGAAGAAGAAGAAAGAACCTGCAACTAAAGCAATAAACTCAAAACAAAACTCAACTAAGAAGAATGTGAAGACCCTCCATGCAATCCTCTCTGCTCGAAGCAAGGTAACTATTTCCTTTCTTCTTCTTCATGCAAAGCTCTTCTCTGTTTCAGAATATCACTGTGGTCTGATAAATTTAAGTGATTGATGAATCTCTCAGGCTGCTTGTGGACGTACTTACAAGCCAAAGGATCACGTGGTAGACGTTGATGCCGCTGACGTTGACAATGAATTGGCAGCTGTTGAGTACATTGACGAACTCTACAAGTTCTACAAATTTGCAGAAGTAATAATAACCATGATGATATTCACATAATGTGAAACTCTTGACTCTGTCTCTCTCTCTTTTTATTCAATTAACATTTGATGATGTCTTTTGTGAATTTCAGAGTGATAGCCGAGTGTACGATTACATGGGATCACAACCTGATGTGAATGCTAAGATGAGAGCAATTCTTGTGGACTGGTTGATAGAAGTACATCGTAAATTTGAACTCATGCCTGAAACTCTTCATCTTACTATAAACATCGTGGACCGTTTCCTTTCCGTGAAGGTTGTTTCCAGGAAGGAGCTTCAGCTTGTTGGCATCAGTTCCATGATCATTGCCTGCAAATATGAAGAGATCTGGTCTCCAGAGGTACACAATCCATAAGATCTAAGTAGCACAGGCATGTTTGATGTGAGGATAATGCAGGTGTAGATGATCTTTAGCTTTCTTAATATGATATGGTTTTGAATAATGATAATATGCAGGTGAATGACTTTGTGTGCATATCAGACAATGCCTATAAACGAGAACAGGTTCTGGTGATGGAGAAAATAATCTTAAGGAAGTTAGAATGGTATTTAACTGTTCCTACACCATACGTCTTCCTTGTCCGTTATATCAAGGTCTCTTCTCCCTCTGATAAGGAGGTAAATATATAGTTCTTTTTTGGCTGTTCTAAAAGATATTACAAATACCATATCATATATATATATATATCTCATTGGTGATTGATATTTTTTCCCCTTTTCTTGTGAAATGTAGATGGAGAACATGGTGTATTTCCTAGCTGAACTCAGCCTAGTTCACTATGCCACAGTGATATTGTATAACCCCTCTGTTATAGCTGCTTCTGCTGTTTATGCAGCTCGATTTACCCTTGGTAGGAGCCCATTCTGGACTGAGACTCTAGAACACTATACAGGATTTTCTGAGGATCAATTAAGGTAGTTTCATTTCAGAAAACATTGTTGTGGTGTAGTAATGAATGAGAATGTTGTCTGATGGCTTTTTTATCTTTGTGTAGGGAATGTGGTAAACTGATGGTGAGTTTTCACTCATTGGGTGGTGAAAGCAAGTATAAAGCAGTTTACAAGAAATTCTGTAATTCAGAACGTTGTTCTGTTGCTCTTCTTCCTCCAGCGAAAGGGTTTCTGGTGGAGAATGCCAGATGAACAGATTGATATATTTAGTATGCTATATGTAGAGGAAAGCGTTGTTTAGGAAGATCATGTCTGTAATGATCGCTTAATGTAAATTCTTTCTTGGTTTGGATTTTGAAGTGTGAAACTTAAATATTTGGTTTCTGGTTGTTAGTTATTGACAGAAGTATTTTGTATATGCGAATTTGTCATGACGATGATGATGGTTGTGATTTTGGTTGCTTCCACATATTATAAACTGGTTTATATTAGCTTTATTTCAAGTTGGGAGACTGGGAGAGAAACCAAAACGAGAAAAATCTAATTTTTAAAATATTTTAGTAATAGTTTACTACTTGGGAGAGAAACCAAAAAAAGAAAAATCTAATTTTTAAAATATTTCAGTAATAGTTTAATACTACTAGGGAGAGAAATATTAGCTTTATTTCAAGTTGGGAGACTTGGGAGAGAAACAAAAAAAAAGAAAAATCTAATTTTTAAAATATTTTAGTAATAGTTTACTACTACTTGGAAAAGAAACCAAAAAAAGAAAAATCTAATTTTTAAAATATTTTAGTAATAGTTTAATACTACTAGGGAGAGAAATATTAGCTTTATTTCAAGTTGGGAGACTTGGGAGAGAAACAAAAAAAAAAAAGAAAAATCTAATTTTTAAAATATTTTAGTAATAGTTTAATACTACTAGGGAGAGAATCAAGTTGGGAGACTTGGGAGAGAAACAAAAAAGAAAAAAAGAAAAATCTAATTTTTAAAATATTTTAGTAATAGTTTACTACTACTTGGGAGAGAAACTAAAAAAAGAAAAATCTAATTTTTAAAATATTTTAGTAATAGTTTAATACTACTAGGGAGAGAAATATTAGCTCTATTTCAAGTTGGGAGACTTGGGAGAGAAACAAAAAAAAAAAAGAAAAATCTAATTTTTAAAATATTTTAGTAATAGTTTACTACTACTTGGGAGAGAAACCAAAAAAAGAAAAATCTAATTTTTAAAATATTTTAGTAATAGTTTAATACTACTAGGGAGAGAAATATTAGCTTTATTTCAAGTTGGGAGAGAAACCAAAAAAAGAAAAATCTAATTTTTAAAATATTTCAGTAATAGTTTAATACTACTAGGGAGAGAAATATTAGCTTTATTTCAAGTTGGGAGACTTGGGAGAGAAACAAAAAAAAAAGAAAAATCTAATTTTTAAAATATTTTAGTAATAGTTTACTACTACTTGGGAGAGAAACCAAAAAAAGAAAAATCTAATTTTTAAAATATTTCAGTAATAGTTTAATACTACTAGGGAGAGAAATATTAGCTTTATTTCAAGTTGGGAGACTTGGGAGAGAAACAAAAAAAAAAGAAAAATCTAATTTTTAAAATATTTTAATAATAGTTTACTACTACTTGGGAGAGAAACCAAAAAAAGAAAAATCTAATTTTTAAAATATTTTAGTAATAGTTTAATACTACTAGGGAGAGAAATATTAGCTTTATTTCAAGTTGGGAGACTTGGGAGAGAAAAAAAAAAAAGAAAAATCTAATTTTTAAAATATTTTAGTAATAGTTTACTACTACTTGGGAGAGAAACCAAAAAAAGAAAAATCTAATTTTTAAAATATTTTAGTAATAGTTTAATACTACTAGGGAGAGAAAAATTAGCTTTATTTCAAGTTGGGAGACTTGGGAGAGAAACAAAAAAAAAAGAAAAATCTAATTTTTAAAATATTTTAGTAATAGTTTACTACTACTTGGGAGAGAAACCAAAAAAAGAAAAATCTAATTTTTAAAATATTTTAGTAATAGTTTAATACTACTAGGGAGAGAAATATTAGCTTTATTTCAAATTGGGAGACTTGGGAGAGAAACAAAAAAAAGAAAAATCTAATTTTTAAAATATTTTAGTAATAGTTTACTCCTACTTGGGAGAGAAACCAAAAAAAGAAAAATCTAATTTTTAAAATATTTTGGTAATAGTTTAATATTACTAGGGAGAGAAATAAAAAAAAAATCTAATTTTTAAAATATTTTAGTAATAGTTTACTATAGTAAATTATTCTGATCAAATTTTAATATATTTCAAGTTATTTATATATTTTTTTATGTAAAAGTACAATAATTGTTTTATAAAATATTAAATAAAGTAAAAAACTTTGGTTTAAAATATTTTAGTAACAGAATATGTTGCTCTTATTAGTTTTAAGCAATAATAGGTGTATTTTTGTGTCTAAAACATTAAAGCATTAGTTTCTATAGAATAGATTTATACCATTTTATCTCTTAAGAAATAAAAATTTAAAATTTAAAATTATAAGAACTAAACATTTAACCCTTATTGATGTATTTTTTAGGGTTATATATAAACTCTAATATCATGATCTTATTTATCATATGTATCAAGTATCTTAATTTTATTTATAGTATAATTTTATCCATAATCATTTTAATTTGATACAATTATTGGTACTTAAAAAATAAAATTATATATAAAATTGCACTAAATTAAAAATATTATAGGTAAAATTATATTAAATTAAAAAAATTATGAATAAAATTGTACCACAAATAAAATTAGAATACTGGATATGTATGAAAAATAAAATTAAGATATTAAATTTTATATAACCTTATTTTTTATATAAAATAATAATAATAATTTTATAAAATATTGAATTCAAACTATTAAAAAGAGACAATCCTAAAAAAATATCATTTAAATTTTAACATTTTAAATCAGTTATATATTTTTTAAATTATTTATTACTCTTATATAAATAACAACATATTTTTTATACGAATTCTTGATTTAGAACTTTTAGGCCACGTTTGATACACAATGCTAAATTTTGATGGATTGAGAATGGGAATGGGAATGGGATTGGGATTGAAAGTGGAAGTGGGAGTGTGAGTGGGAGTGGGCTTTTAAAACGCTGTATAAAAAGACATAAATAATCTTTATTATTGTCTCCCATGGGACTAACCAACGTCAGTACCTCTTCCTCATCCTTCTCTTTTTCGACGTTTCCCTTCTATACATCCTCTTTACCTTCTCGTTCTCTTCCTCAGTAATCATCGTAATTGCTACATTCGCAATATTGCCAACATGATCTCACTTTCACTTGACTTTGTCTACTCGTTCAAGGTATGTTCTCTTTTCTTGTTTGTAAAAATTGGGGCTTTTGATAAATTACTGTGCCAAGTGAAGATTATCGCTACTCTGTAAAGGAAGTGTGGATGGGGTCTTGTTAGATTTTTACTTTGTCATGAAGAGTTGCATTCACTTGGTTTTATTCGTGATTGATTATGTGTTTTGTTGCAAGCAATTCCTGTAATGCCCACAAAATGCTTGAGTATAAGCCTAATCCATGAAAAGATGAATAATCGCTATAGGTTTTTAAGACTGAATCAAAGATATAGGGAAAAAGGGGATGGATTTGTTGCACACTCTTGCACAAGACTAATTCAAGTAATTGTGTCCTTATACTGTTGAAGGTTTCTGCTATTTACTTCTTACTTTTAAAGTTACAAATAGAGACCAAATAAAAACAGGTTGGCCATTTCCTTCTTTTCCTCTAATTTTGTGTGTTCTTCCATCATACTATGTTTGGCCTTTGCAGTTAATTCTTTTAATTGTATTCAGATTTGAGAATCCAAGTTGTTTTTCTTTGTATTGACATTTTTTTCCCTATAAACAGGATACTCCTATAGATGATACAGGTATTGCCAGTAGTTTCTTCTTCATTAAGGAATTTATCTTGTAAAAGTGAGTTACTTTTTTCCAGAAGACCAACTTAAATTACTATGCAGATAAACTGAACATGTTTTATGCTCTTATTCACTGTGGCCCATACTATGAGATTCGTCTTTAGTCTTGCAACACTTCATTTGAAGTCAATTATAATGTTCAACATAGATGATTTTAATTTTCAAACTAGGTGCTCCTACAATCTCACTTCTTACTAAAGAACTTCTCCTTTCTTAACTTATTTTTAAGTTTTAATTGTATTTCAATGAGTATTTTATATTAGACTTACTATAGAAAACAGGTCATATCGTTTAGGTCACATGCCAATGGAGCGAGAAAAAGCATAGCAATAATTTATCTACAACTTCAGGCATACCTAAAATAGATTGAAGAAGCAGTTCAGTGACATGGGACATAATGTTCTCATGAAGATAAGGTCTCGAGGACTATTGAAGAATTTAAGTGATATTTTTTTTTTAAAAAAATCTTATTAAAATTTTAATCTAAAGATAATGAAGGAGAAAAAAGGCACTGAAAATGAGAGTTACCTCTCCCAAAAAAATATAATTAGATTTTATGTTGGTTAAATATGCGGTTTTAACAGTGGGGTATCTGGCACTATTAAATTTTTATTAGTGTAAAAATATACATAAACATTACAAAGTGAAACAAAAATATCACCTCAGTTAACTGCCCGAGACGTCCGTTCTCTGATCTCATGTGCCCTCGACATTCTCTCCCCCCTCCCCTCCACCTCTCACCCTCGCCCCCCAACCATCAACACTCCTCTTCGTCTTCCAGCCACCTCCTCATTTTTGCCTATTTTATCTACTTCACTCTTTTAATCTTTATTTTTTTACTAAAAAAATAATTTAGATAAATTTAATATCAGTCTCCTACAACTCTAAGACTCAAAAAATATTTATAAGATTATTTATTAAAAATATCTTTACAACAATAAAAAAATTGAATTAATATTCTAAATAATTTTTTAAATTAATATATATTAAAGGTATAGCTTTTTTTTATATGACAAAGTTAATCACTATCTCAATCAATATTTTGGGTCTGGCGACAACAAACCTACAATTTGCCACTTGCCAATGGACTATAAAACTATTACGTTATTTAGATTTTGGATTCTCTATACTTCTTTCTATATTTGATCTTATTTATTAATTTAATTTTTAATTTGATTTAATGGCAATATATTCATTATTATTACTTATTTTCACCCCTATTGACAATGTACTGATTCAACAAAAACATATATCTTTCATTATATTCGATTAAAGCCTTAACATATTTTCACCCGAATGACAAAGTAATGATTTAACAAAAACAGATCTTCATGCTTTCACAAAGGACAATGTCCTGAAACATTAGGAATGATTTCATTTGTCTTCCCCCCCCCCCCCCTGGTTGTTAGAGATTCATTACATTCGATAACGCTCCATATAATTAAGTTGTTCGTATATAATATAAAGCATATATGTCGCAAATCCTACTAGTATATTTGGTTAGAGGAAAGTTGAGGTGGGGAGGTAGAAGTGGATATGAAAAATTACATTTTTCTCATTTTGTAAGATGAAAGTTACTTTCATTTTCATTTCTATTCCCTCATTCCCTCATTTAATGGAAGTCACTTTTATTTTTATTTCTATTTTTTCAAACTATTTTAGTTCTATCAGAAAAATTAAAAATTAAAATAATGAAAGTATAAGTAAATTATTTTTGGACAATTTTACTCTAATTATAAATTTTTTAGACAATTTTAACATTTCTCAAGTTATATTTTATCTTAAGTTATAAAAAAATATATATCAATTTTATATTTATTTTTATTCTAATAAATAAATTTTTAAAATTTATTTTTGTTTTCACTTGTACTTCTATTGATATATAGAAAATTCTATCATACCAAAGGTACCCTACATGTTCCTACCATCTTAAATTGTTCATAAAGCACTAACTGAGAAAAATGAGTATTTACATTAATAAGCCTTATAAAAAAGATTTAGGAAAAGTTTCCTAACTAAAACAGCCTTATCAAAAAGGAGGGAGTATTGAATTAATGTTAATTCAGCGATTAAAAAAAATAAAATAAAATATAAATTATTTTAGATAAATTATTAACTAATTAAAATATATTAACTTACTATATTATAATAAAACAGAGTTAAGATCACGTATCACTCGAACTGCAGAAGTATATGCAAGTATCTTTCCTTTAAATGTTTCCCCTTCATACGATCCTATCCAACGCGCTCACGTTGACCACTAGAAGCGATCGATTCTACTCTCCCGCTACTATATAACGAGGAGAAAACGGAATCGACTGTGTATTGAATTGAATCGAATCGAAACAAAAGAGAGATAAAAGGAGTGAGGAGAGAAATGGCGGAAGTAGTCGGTGGTATTCAGGACGTTCAAGGCAGCCAAAACAGCGTTGCGATCGATAATCTTGCTCGCTTTGCCGTTGAAGACTACAACAAAAAGCAGGTTCGTTATTAAATCTTATTACTGCGACTACAGATTGAGTTTTACATTACTGTAATTCGAGGAGCAAAGTGAAATTTGGAGTTATTTTGGAACTGGGTTGGCTACTGATGATCTTTTTAGGTGTGGATTTGATGGTGTTAACTTTTTGTTGATCAAATTTTTGAATTCTGCTTATTCTTGTATTTTTCAATATATCTCATTGATGATAGTTAGATTATTAGTTCGTATTTCTAATAGCACAATTGGGATTTTATATTATTTTTTTCCAGGTCAATTTAATTATGATATTTACAGATTGTCTGCCTACAAAATAGTAACATCAGGAACAAAATTTTAATTCACGAGCTAACTCCTAACTAATTAGCTAATTAGACCAACTTTCTGCTATTTATTTTGGTTTCTTAGATGACTAAAATATTTTAAAGACATATTTTTATACACCTCATAATCGCAAGTTTTGAATAATTGTTTCTATATATATTTTTCTGATTACCAACAAAAAACGAAGGCTGAACATGGTATCCATGTAAACAAAACAAGAGAAAACAGATGGACATTCATAAGCTAACTGTACATAATTCAACACTACGCAGACGAATCCTCGCAAACAAAAACACACTATTCTTGCGGCTGCATATTTATAAGCTTTGTTTAAAGACAAGGAAGGAAATCTTCGTTGATAAGTTGAGAGGAAGAGTGGTTACGTACGTTGCTGTAAATTTAAGAAAGCAGCAAGCGTGAGATTATCTGTAGAGGTTGGTGAAAGCTGCAAGAGTTGGAGATGTTTACGAACTCCACAACCTTTTGGAGGCAGATCCTGAAATACTGGAGAGAGTATCTTTAGCTCATTTCTCAGATTCAGCACTTCATGTTGCAGCTCTGTGTGGAAAAGCAGATTTTGTAGAGCAGATTGTGACTAGAAAACCTTCGTTAGCAACAGACACAAACCAGAAAGGTATGATCCCATTGCACTTGGCTTCTCTCCAAGGTCATGTAGAGACAGTGAGGGAGCTGTTGAAGGCGAAGCTTGAGGACGGAGTGAACCAGTGCCTTTTGAAGGACGACGAAGGCTGGAACCCACTGCACTGTGCATCACAGAAAGGCAAAATCATGGCGATGGAAGAATTAATCAGGGAATGTCCTGAGTGCTTGGAACAAGTAACAGAAAAAGGAGAGACGGTTCTTCATTTAGCAGTGAAGGCTAATCAATTTGGAGCCGTGAAAGTGCTGGCGGGCAACATCAAGCGTCACAATTTGCAGATACTGTTGAAATCGCAGGACCAGAAAGGCAAAAGTGCCTATCAACTTGCAGCAGCAAAGAGACAGTTCCAGGTTTGTGATCTTGTAAATATATTTGATTGTTTCTATATTGTTCTCCCTCCAGTCCTAAATATAAAAGTTAGATAGAAAATTTATTTTAATCCTAAATATAATATCCTAATCCATTTTATCTCTTAAAATTATAATTTTTCCCTTAAAGTATCCCTATATGATTGCACATGTTAAGGGAATTTTTACTAAAGGTAGTTAAAATGCATATGATTAAATGGGGTTGTTTAAGAAAACTAACACATAATCATTACAAATAACTAAATTAACTAATTTTTTTAATTTTTTTAAATTAGTTAATTAGATCTTTTATTAAGTACAAGAGGTAGTATATGTTATGAGTCATATGTAAGAGAGACTCGTAAGTGAGGTGCAGTTTATAAACTAGTCTTTGGGTGAGAACCTGATACCCTTCCAATATTTAATATATGACATATTTAACTAATTTGATTATATTAAGGAAGTTAATTTATTTAGTTAATAATATACCTTTTCTAAGAGGTTCTAATTATCTTCTTCTATTAACTTACTCTGTCCCTCAATTTCTTACTTAATTATTATTGAGAGAGTATCAATAAAAGTAATTTAGGAAAAATTGATAAATATAGGAAATATGTCTTATATTTAGGTTTAAGATTGACTTACTAATAAGTTTATATATTAAGAACTAAAGAAATACATTTGAAAGGGGGGTCTGAGTGAAGTACAGTGGGATGGAGCTGTGAGTAAAGTTGGCACCTCTTCCTTCACAAGCAAGTCTTTCGAGATGGGTTTTGCCATTGAACTTGTGCTTATAACAGTATATTGATATTGACCTGAAAATATAACTGGCAGGTACTAGAAATACTGAAGGAAGATGAAAAGGGAGATGATGAAATAAGAGAGGAAAGTCGTATTAACGTGAAGGGGGATGGGAATGATGACAGTGAAGAATCAGAAAAAGAGGAGAGTAATGTATGTCATCATCAGTTTCTGGATGCAATACTAATAGTGGCAGCCTTAATCATAACATTGACATACCAAGCTTTGGCAAATCCTCCATCAACCTTCCTCAAAGATGGCAACACTACAATAAATTGGAGCTGCATTAATCAGAGATCATCATCACAAGGATTCATAAAGCACTTGAAGGAGTGCCCAGCTGTGTTGGCTTTATTGTTCATGATTTTCAACACATTGATCTTCTTCCAATCAATCTTCACCGTTGTTAACACTTTGCCGGGGACCATTAGAATACCTGTGCGACTTTTCTTGCTGTTCCTCGTCTTGTGTTATAGTTTCTTGCTCACGGCTTTCTACTCTAATGCCTTATATTTTGCATTTCCCTTTGCACTTTTAGTCATCTTCTTCTTCTTCTTCTCAAGAATTCATGGTGATCCAGAACCACTAATAATTACCATCTTTCGCTTATATATTTTGCAGTTCCCTTTGCACTTTACTCTAATGTCTTGTGTTATGTAATGAAATCTCTCTTTTCTTCCCATATCGTATCTTTAAGTATGCATGCCCCCCACATACTTGTTTTCATGGGCTGTATATATTCACTGTGATGAGGAGAAAAGAACTGAAATGCACTTTTCTTTTTTATTTTCCTTAACCCTATTTGTTTTTTCTTTATCCCACTTGTATGTATATCTTAAAAGGTTATTTTGTTACAGGCTCTTGTTATTTATGACACTTGTAATATAACTCAGGTTTCTTGTTATTCATTCACTGCTAAGCTCTATGCAAGTCATGCGAAGCAGGGATATGGTGGAAGGAGCAAGAACTGAATGCTGTGATATCTCCTGAAAGACACAAGCAGATGGTTGTCCTTTGATTTGAGTTCAGGAATTCTAGTAAGCTCTACGAAAGTCATGAAGAAATATAACGTACAAAAATTCATCATCAGAAGAAAATCAATTCATGAGACTACTTTTTCTGTTATCAAATTCAATCAAGCGCATTTGCTTCTTCATTACAGCATGCAACAGTGCAGTACTTGTAAGACAAGCGAGATAATATCCTTCCCCGTCACAAGAATCAAATAGAAAAAGAAACTCCATTGAAATCAACTCTATATATTCACATGGCCATACATTTGAAGACAGAAAAACACATATGAATATGATTCTATTTGAAGTACACATCTCCTTTGTACAACTGTTCTCTTTGGGTTTATATATGTTTTCAAATACAGGGCATATAATGACTCTCGTCACTGTAGAGGATATAAAAGTACCTTGTTAGGATGGTGCCAGCAGGCACACAGATTATATTATGGCAAACTCAATAGTTTTCTTCTCATCATGAGGCTTACTGAAGAAATATTTCAAGCAGTCCAATTACATAACTTGCTTATACTTCGGCTCTTCTCCTTCCTCCTCCAGAACTTCGGGTAAAGGGCCGATAATAGCATTGGGCGCTGGGTTCACGGAAATTGGGATCGAGATCCTGGTTTTGGCTCAGTTTGCAACAGCTTGGTACTCAATGGTTTTGTACCTGTCATTGCTCAATATTTGCAGCACATCTCCAATGTTGATTACCAATGCACTATCAACAGGGGTACAAATATCCAGTTATCATCATCATCACTGGCTCTTACATAAAGCCGCCTATCTCATCTTGCAGTAGGACAGTGGTCGACGATATATCAGAATGCCGACTCACACCGGCTACAGCTTCAGCATCAGGACAAGGAGGATAGTAGTTGAAGTCAAGTATCATTGCCCCCATTAATGCACGTTGTCTTTCATTGTCCATCTCCTTCAAATTGAGTCCTTTAAGGAGCACGTTTAACAGCTTTCTAATAAGAACTTCAATTTGTTTCATATATTCCAGGGATTGTTCTTTGCAAGAAAGATAATCAATTAAGGTTGATTTGGGCCCCAGTTATTGCTTCTTTGTAAGCAAACCTATGCAATCATAAAATTATCCATTAGCTCGTGAGCCATGTAAAAACACATCGAGCTACATTTGGAAAGCTCATGGATTCAACGCACTCTATGTTCCACCATTGTACAACAGTTTGTGTCCATGTACGAAATGTGCCACTTTAAATTACATGTGCACATTTCAGATTTTGTCATGTCGCAATATGACATTTTGAAAAGAATTTTTGAAATTGTTATATTCTTCCTTTCTCCAGCTAGGATATTATCATGCCACATTTACATCCATATCAGCTTTTTTTTTTTTTTTATCAAAACGCACTCTCCCTCCGTATGATAAACAGTCAACATTGCTAACTTAACAGTTATGTCATTTCATTTTGAAAGTTCATAAGTACTTTTACACCCGAGAAAAGGTTATGATGTTCGGCACACATTGAGTAAAAAATTATGGGTAGACCTTTACCCAAACATATAAGTTTATGGTGTGGGACTCCTAGAAATACCATAATATTCTTAAGCAGCATGTGAATCTGATACCAAGAGCAAAACAGGAAATTCTTGACTAAATAATTTGAGATTTCATTGAACTCAAAATACCTTGCAAAATCAAGCCACTCCCCAAATAAATCAGAGAATAAGAAGCATGAAAACCGCACACTATGCAGCATTGCATTCACTAGTACTTTAAAGAGCCACATTATATTTAGCACAAGTGTTCAACCAAATTAAATTCAAAAGAATGTACTTTTTTGTCTCATTTCTCTCTCATATCTCTAAGAATGTCTACCTTTTCACAATGCATTACAAGCATTCAGGATTCAACATGTATCTGATGCTTCAAAGATAGAGATTATAAGAACTGTCTCTTATACTTGCATATGGCAGGCCAGTATGCCTGAATTTTCTCCTCTGAAGCATACACAATTTTCAGATAATCTTTCCATTCCAAATTGACTCAGCGTGATGGCTAAAACTGGTACCCAATCGCACAACTTCACTGGGAGAGTTCTCTTTGATATGCTTCTTCTCTTCCGCCGGCAATTCAAGGAATCTATGAACCGAAGCCTTCAGATCCTCAATAACCTTCGCGGGTATTCCATGATTAAAGATTTGAAAGAACCCCCACTTGATCGCAGCATTGGAAATGGATTCTGCGACATCTGGGGCATCCCAGTTCGTGACATCGATGACGGGTATGGATTCTGTCATGAATGGGCCAGGTAATAGAGAAGAAACGGCCCATAATACATGCAACCCAAATGAAGACATCAGCAATACAGCAAATACAAATGAAGAGAAGATTATTCTGGAGGAAGTAGCTGTACAGACACGTAGAAGTAACCGTTTATGCAGGACCACATGGAAAATGCAAGAGATGGAGAAGCATAAGAAGGAGAGGAAAGGGACGAAAAAGGGGAGCGAAATTTGACAGGAAAGATTCTTCTCTCTGTTGCCTCTGCAGTTTGTCTCTTCTGGTTTTCTTCTATATCTACTATCAGTGAACTGTTACCATTTTCTTTTCGAGTAATTTTGAGCATATGTGATCAAGGATTCTCTGTAACCGTACGTTTATTTTGATTGAGTGATAATACAGAGATAGATTGCAGTTTTTTTTATCAGTTTATAACAAATTGGTGCTTTCATTCCCCTGTTTTCCTATTATGGCTGAAAACACACGATTGCAGACAATGAATGCTGAAATTCGCAGCTTAACTGAAGCATTGGCAGCTTCTGAACGTAATCAGTCAACCAAACTGACAGAGTTTGAGACATTGTTGTCGGCAAATACCACTAAGCTGGAGAGTTTTGAACATTCTTTGGCTTCGTTATCTCGTTAAGTGGATACGATGGTTAGAGGTTTTGACACATGGACGCAGCTTCATGGTAATGGTCCAGGATCTTCAGGGACATCAATAACTGCATCTAATACTAATACTAGTTTTCCGATGGTTGGCCGACAGATTAAGCTAGATTTCCCTCGCTTTGATGGTACCGATGCTCTGAGTTGGCTATTCCGAGCTGAGCAATATTTTTCTTTTTATCAAATCCCTGATGCGCAACGTATTACCGTAGCTTCTGTCCATTTTGATGGCTCTGTTGTTCCTTGGTTTCAACTATTGCAGAAGACAAACCAAATTCCATCGTGGCGGTCTTTGGCGTTGGCGATAGAAAAACAATTTGGTCCTTCCCAGTTTGACAATCCTCGGATTAAACTTTTTAAGATGTTACAGACGGGCTCTGCAGCGGATTATCACACCCTATTCATGGCAACAGCAAACAGTGTTGATGGACTATCGGAGGATGCTTTACGTGATTGCTTTTTGAGTGGGTTGAAACCAGATTTGTTGACTGAAGTATTGGCCCAAGAACCATTTACGCTAACTAGGGCCGCATCGTTAGCTCATTTATTTGATGAAAGATACAGTTTGCAGGGTCATTCTAACAAGCCCAGTTTTCTCTCTAACACTAGTCGACCTTATGCGCCCAGACCTTCTTCTAGTATGGTCTCGTCGGCATCATCGTCATCATCTCCAACATCCACTTTGGGGTTGTTACCCAAACCCCCTATAAAGCCATCGACGCCGATTAAGAAGTTGTCTGCAGCAGAAATGCAATTGAGAAGGGAGAAAGGTCTTTGTTACAATTGTGATGAGAAGTTTACATGGAATCATAAGTGCCCAAATCGTCAATATTTGTTGATTCAAGTGGATGACGATGGTTCTGCACCAGATATAATGCTACCTACGACTGAAAGTTCAGCTGCTACTGACTTGGGGTGCGATGTAGACATGGTACCTCATGTGTCTTTTCATACTTTTCATGGATCTTCACATCGATCAACTATCCGATTCTCTAGGTCAATTAATGGGACTACAGTACAGATTTTGTTAGATGGAGGTAGTTCTGATAATTTCATTCACCCTCGGATCGTTTCATATCTTAAACTGCCTTTGTCATCTGCTACAGATCGCGTAATGGTAGGAAATGGAGAATACATGCGTGGTGAAGGGATTGTCAAGGATTTCATTATTAATATTCAGGGCCACAATATAGTGTTAACTGCTTATGTTCTACCTATTGCTGGCTCGGATGTAATTATGGGTTCCTCATGGCTTGCTACATTAGGTGCCCATATTGCTGATTATAGTTGTGCATCAATTAAGTTTTACTTAAATAATACTTTTATTACCCTTACTGGAAATCAGTCTTATAACCCAACATCCTTGCAATATCATCATCTGTGGAGGATTCAGGATACTAATGCTGTATTAGAATTTTATTCTTTGGTTTGTTTACCAACTGAGGATGATGTTAGGATATCTTTTCCAGCGACAATACCCAGAGACCTAAGTGAATTATTGCAACAGTTCGCAGTTGTATTTACTACACCCCAAGGCCTACCTCCGCATCATTTTCATGACCATGCTATTCTACTGCAGGATGGTATTCAAGCAGTTAAGGTTCGACCTTATCGTTATCCCTTTAGTCAGAAATCAATTATTGAGAAGATGGTTACCGAGATGTTGGAGCAAGGTATTATTCAGCCAAGTACTAGTTCTTTCTCTGCTCCTGTTTTATTGGTTTGTAAGAAAGATGGTACATGGCGATTTTGTACTGATTAACGTGCTCTGAATGCTGTTACTATTAAGGATTCATACCCTATGCCCATAGTGGATGAGCTACTGGATGAATTGAAGGGTGCATGTTTTTTTTCAAAATTGGATCTTCGCTCAGGATACCATCAGATCTTGTTAAAGGAAGAGGATCGCCACAAGACTGCTTTTCGAACTCATCATGGGTTATATGAATGGCTGGTGATGCCATTTGGCCTTTCTAATGCTCCAGCCACTTTCCAATCATTGATGAATGACATTTTTCGGCCTTTCCTTCGTCGATTTGTTCTGGTTTTCTTTGATGATATCCTTGTGTATAGCATGGATTGGAATTTGCATTTATCTCACCTACAACAAATTTTGGAATATTTGGTTAATAATCAACTCTTTGCCAAGCTTTCTAAATGTTCATTTGCTTGTGATAGAATTGAATATTTGGGTCATGTTGTTACAGTTGCTGGTGTGGAGATGGATCCTGTAAAGGTAGCTGCTGTTCAGAATTGGCCAATTCCTAATTCTGTTTCACAACTAAGAGGGTTTTTGGGGTTAACAGGGTATTATCGTCGTTTTATCAGACATTATGCAAATATTTCTGCTCCATTAACTGATTTATTGCAGAAAGATGCTTTTATTTGGTCGTCGGATGCACAAAGTGCGTTTCAAAAGTTGAAGCAGGCTCTAACTTCTGCACCAGTATTATCATTGCCGGATTTTGCTTTACCATTTGTAATTGAGGTGGATGCTTCTGGATCAAGGATAGGGGCAATACTTAGTCAGCACAATCATCCTATTGCTTATTTTTCAAAGAAACTCTCTGCTAGAATGCAAGTCAAGTCAGCTTATGTTCGAGAATTGTATGCATTAATTGAGGATGTTTCCAAGTTCTGACATTACTTGGTGGGTCATCCTTTTGTTATTAAGACTGATCAGCAGAGCCTCCAGCATTTGTCCAATCAGGTTATTCAAACTCCTGAATAGGAGGCATTTCTACCCAAATTACTTGAGTATGATTATAAAATTGAGTACAAAGCGGGGAAGACTAACATAGCTGCTGATGCATTATCACGTTGTTTTATGGCTATTTCTTTCTCTACTAATGAACTATTTACACAGATTCAGGCTGCAATTGCTGGCTCATCTGGGTTAACAGAGCTTCGTCAAAAGGTGCTAGATAATCCAACTAGTTATCATTTTTATAAAATTCTACATGGTAGATTATTCTATAAACAGGGTCTAGTTATACCACATGAGGATAAGGGACTCATTAGGCAGATTCTTACCGAATTTTATGCTTCCAAGGTTGGGGGACATTCGGGTATTGTCCGTACTCATGCCAGAATTGCTGCAGAATTTTGGTGGAAAGGGATACGTGCTGATATTAAGAGGTTTATTCAACAATGTCAAGTTTGCCAACTAGCTAAAACTACACAAGCAGCTCCATATGGTTTATTGCAACCATTACCAATTCCATCAAAAGTTTGGGAAGATATTGCTATGGATTTTATAACTGGTTTACCTTTGTCAAAAGGTTTTACTGTGATTTTTGTTGTTGTAGACCGTTTATCAAAATTTGCTCATTTTTTACCTCTTCAAACACATTTTACTGCAGAATCTGTGGCTGCCAATTTTGTGAAACATATTGTAAGTGTGCATGGTATTCCAAGAACAATTGTTTCAGATAGAGATAAAGTTTTTACCAGTAATTTTTGGAAGTAACTTTTTAAATTACAAGGTACTTCACTTTGTATGAGCTCTGCCTATCATCCACAAAGTGATGGTCAATCTGAGGCATTGAATCGTTGCTTGGAAATGTATTTAAGATGCTTTGTTCATCATCAACCTCGGTTATGGGTACAGTATTTACCTTGGGCTCAATATTGCTACAACACATCATTTCACACTGCTGCTGGTATGACACCTTTTCATATTCTATTTGGTAGGGACCCCCCACTATTACTTTGAGTGGATCACTCTATAGATGCTCCTTTACCACTTAAAGCTCAACTGGTAGCCCGTGATGCTCTTCTAATTACTCTTAAAGATAATTTGTTTCAGTCCCAGCAGCGCATGAAGTTTTATGCAGATAGAAAGAGAACTGAAATTGATTTATGTGTAGGGGAGTATGTTTTTGTTAAACTTCAGCCGTACAGACAGAACTCCTTGAAGAATTCTAAGCATAAAAAACTTTCTTTAAGGTATTATGGATCATTTTTAATCATTGAAAAAATAGGCACAGTTGCTTATAAACTCCAACTACCTGCTGAAGCTCGGATGCATCCAGTTTTTCATGTATCTCTATTGAAACGTTGTTATGGAGATCCCTTAGCTCAGTATCAACCGTTACCCTCTAACACTGATGAGGAAGGGCCGATTATATTTCCTAAAGCTGTATCAGACTATAGAAAGGTGAAGATTAGAGATACTTGGGTCACACAGGTTCTGGTTCACTGGGATGACAATAGTACTGCTTCATGGGAAAATTTAGATGTCTTTCATCTTCAATACCCAGACTTTGACCTTGAGGACAAGGTCCATCTTGATGGGGAAGGAATTGTCATGAATGGGCCAGGTAATAGAGAAGAAACGGCCCATAATACATGCAACCCAAATGAAGACATCAGCAATACAGCAAATACAAATAAAGAGAAGAATATTCTGGAGGAAGTGGCTGTACAGACACGTAGAAGTAACCGTTTACGCAGGACCACATGGAAAATGCAAGAGATGGAGAAGCATAAGAAGGAGAGGAAAGGGACGGAAAAGGGGAGTGAAATTTGACAGGAAAGATTCTTCTCTCTGTTGCCTCTGCAGTTTGTCTCTTCTGGTTTTCTTCTATATCTGCTATCAGTGAACTGTTACCATTTTCTTTTTGAGTAATTTTGAGCATATGTGATCAAGGATTCTCTATAACCGTACGTTTATTTTGATTGAGTGATAATACAGAGATAGATTGCAGTTTTTTTTTTTATCAGTTTATAACAGATTCCTAGGAAACCACTTTGCGATTGTCGAACCTCTGCACGAGGGGTTGGATATATTGATTGGAAACGGCTTGCAAGCCCAGATCAGAAAGACCCTTTACTACATGGCCTTGGTTCACAACGAAATCGATTAGATCGGAGGGGATGGACATGGAAGTTTGATTTTATAATCAGGAAAAATAACAAGCAACTAGTTGAAGTCAAATGCTCTGCGGTTTTACAAATTAGTGCTTACTGTATTCGACACTTACCGTTGTAATTTTTTATTGAAACAATTAAGCCTCCAAAATTTATTTTGAAAAAGAGATCCATCCGTTAAAGAAGGTTGCTTCTATTCAAGTGTTCATCTTCATCCATTAAACAGAGGTGAATGGCAAGAAACACTTGTTGAAGTTTTAGTTCGTGTCCAAAAAAAGAAAAAAAGTTTCCCGTTGATGAAAGGAAGCCTTAGCATATTATATATATGGTGAAATCCCTGGCCCATTTAAAAATGCCTTACATTAATAGAAAATCAGTTAACCTTATGGAATACAATAAGAAATATCAATATCGATTTTATCAACAAGAAATATAAATTTTCAAAAATGTCGATCATTTAACGCTAATCACACTCACAAATATTCTCCAAAATATCTTATACTATCCAGAAACACATGAAACGACCCCAAAAAAGACACTCATGACAACGGGGTGATGTTATTTTAGATTTTAATATTTCTTTTAGAGTTCAATCAATATTTTTCATCTAATAATTACAAATTAATTCTTTTAAAATATAAAGATTATCAAAATAATTTTTTTTATACATACTACTTAATTCAAATTTAAAATATTATTTTTAAAATACTTAACTATATATTAATTCTACCTAGTTTTAGTTTTATTATGATATCAATATTGTTTTGCTTGGCCAAAATATTTTATTTTATTGGACTTCCAAAAAAATATAGTGTGTGTTTGGAAAAAAAAATTTAAACTAGCTTATGAAAAAGATAGATTTATAATAGTTTATGAAAAAAGGTTTTTCTAGAAGAACTTATAGAAAAAAAAGTGATTTTGGATAAATGGGTGTTTGTATAATTATTTGTAGAAGGGATTTTATGAGTGGTAAATTATAAAAAAGGGTATGGGTATTAAATGAGGTGAGATGAGAGGAGAGATGGTGTAAGAAAGAAAAGAGAGTAAAAAATAGGAGAGAGGAGATAGGGTGTAAGAAAAAGTAGGAGAGAGGGTGTAAGAAAAAAGTATGGGTAATATAGTAATTGGTTAGTTCATAAGCTCTTTTACTGTTCTATAAGTTGCTCTGACCAATTTATCTAAAACCTTAATTTTAAATCATGGTTTAATCTAAAAATCCGTTTGAATAAAAATTACTGTTTAATTAAAAATTACTCTAAATTAAAATTTGGGGCCAAAAATCTTTTTAAATTAAGATTTAGGGTGTTACTAAACACACCCATAGTTAGACTTTAGATTTAGAATTACTCTATAGCTTCGTGTTTTTTTCTCCATTCATTAAGTGGGAACACAATTTTATTGAAGAGATATTAAATTTTTTCGCACAATCCAAATATGATCCTCGGCCTGAAATAACCTTGGTATTTCGAAATCTACTTTGTATTCATCTCCTCTTGTCCTATTCATCATTCTTTTCAATAAAAATAATTAAGAATTGCAAATTGCAACGTTCTCTTTTCTAATTTCCAACTGCTCATCCACGTGCCAATAATCATTAAGCACGTGCCAACAAAATGACAAGTGAATCCATCACAGAATCATAACCTGACCTCATTTTCAACATCCTTCGCATCCACAGATTTTAGATTTCAAACGTATTCGGGCCCACACTTACGTGTCCACTTCTTAAGGCTTAAGATAAATATCTAGTGGGGAATTTCACTCTGCCTGCTTCCTCACATACCCAACTAAAATCAAATCTGACTTTTCCTTTGACCATTGTGATTCTGAAATTTGATTGGTCACATGCTGGCAAATTAATGGACTTTTAAATGGAAAAATCCTTGGATACTCCACAAACATCATCTCTAAGAGGTTTATTTTTTTCCACCTCATACGATCCTATCCAACACCCTAACGTTGACCACTACGAAGCATCGGTTCTACTCTCCCTCCTATATACCGAGGAGAAAGCGGAATCGTTTCTGCGTATTGAAGCGAATCGGATCGAAACTAAAGACAGATAGAAAGAGTGACGAGAGAAATGGCGGGAGTATTCGGTGGTATTCAGGACGTTCAAGGCAGCCAAAACAGCGTTGCGATCGATAATCTTGCTCGCTTTGCCGTTGAAGACTACAATAAAAAGCAGGTTCGTTATTAAATCTTATTACTGCGACTACAGATTGGGTTTTCCCTTACTGTAATTCGAAGGGCGAAGTAAAATTTGGAGTTATTTTGGAACTGGGTTGGCTACTGATGATCTGTTTAGGTGTGGATTTGATGGGGTTTGCTTCTTTTTGAATCAAATTTTTGAATCCTGATTATTCTTGTATTTTTCAATTTATCTCATTGATGATAGTTAGATTGTTAGTTCGTATTTCTAATAGCACAATTGGGGATTTTTTCTTTTTTTTTTTATCCAGGTCAATTTAATTGAATATTTCCCCCCTTTTCCCCCTTGTTTGTAATTGGGTTTCTTATTCTATTGCAGAATGCTCTTCTGGAGTTTGTGAAGGTGATAAGTGCAAAAGAGCAGGTGGTTGCTGGCACCATACACTACATCACGCTGGAGGCAATTGATGGTGGGAAGAAAAAGATTTATGAAACCAAAATTTGGGAGAAGCCATGGCTTAACTTTAAGGAAGTGCAGGAGTTTAAGCTCATTGGTGATGCCCCTTCTGAGTCTTCTTCTTCTACCTAGGTATTTGACTACACCGCACAATCTGCTCTGGTCTGATTTAAAGTTTGAAATGTTTGCTATATTATTCACGTTTGTCTTCTGAGGGAACAATTTCTGCTTGTTATTAATATTTGGAACTAACCAAAACAAAGTGTTCAAATTGTAACCCTCTGATAACTAGCGTTTGAAGAGAGTTTTAAAGAATGAAAGCACGTGGAATTGTTATTACGGTTTGTTAATGGAACTGTTGTTCTAATGGAACAAACCAGAAAGGATTGAAGCACAGTAGAAATAAGTAAGAACAGCTCAAATCCTAGATGGTAGATTATATTTTTTGTTTATCCCTTACTATAATAAGTGGTGCAATCAGAACTCTGTCCTCACATAGATGACTTGGGTGTTCAATATTATGCTTTTGCTCGATTAAGAACAAGGGAGTAGGATTATATCCCTAAGCTAGAGCTATCTGTGACATGTTTGTGGAACATGCATAACATATTGAAAATACGCAAAGTATATTGCCGTTTTTTCTGTGCTGGAGTATGGGCATAAGCCTAGAACTTGATCTTGGGATGGCCTTAAGATTGCGAAAAAAAGGAACAGCTCATTGATAATTACAGGATAAATTAGTGTTTTCACCAAAAGATGAATCCTTTTGATGAGGATAAATTAGACAATATGTTTTACACATACCTTCAAACTGAACAGTCTCATTGTTTTCTCTTAATCACCCATTCCTATGTATGTCTTTCTGTATGATTTAGCTTTAAGCAATATTAGCTATATTGTCCTTATGTTATGGTTTTTGCATTTCATAGCTTTTCTATGTTCAATTTTCCCATGTCAAGTATAATGTTTTTGGTTTTGGTTTTACCATCTGAATTTTACTCATTGGACAAAGATTTGTTTTTGACAATGGACCTTTCTTTAACATCTGAATTTGGGGTTTGGATGTGCCTTCAATTCATCTTGTCTAGTAGGGGTTTACTATCAATATGGTTTGATTTTTCCTTTTTCAGGTTAATGAAGATTCTATGTGGCTAACTTGGCTTGAAGGAAGGTGGAGTCATCAGGATGTAAAAAGCATGCAATATATGGAATAAAAGTAGCTAATTAGTTGTTACATTGTTATGAAAGATGTATTATGCTTTTGTAATCCTTATATAAATTCAAGTACAAGACATGGTGTATTATGCGTAACTATTTATAACTGATGCTCCTTGTGGTTGTAAAGCAAGAAAATACCTATGTTGGGGGCCACTTCTAAAAGGCACCATCCATATTATCAATAGTGGAAATTATATGTATTTTATGAGAACTTAACCTATTTTATCTTTTATGTTTATCATTTTTTCTTTGAATAATTTACCTATTTTTTCTTACATTGACGAGATGACACTACTTCTCTTTTAACACTTCTAGTGAAAAACTTTTGAATTTGAATACTCATTGCTCCCTTAAAAATACTTTCGGGGTAAAAAAATATCTTTAACTCCAAATTTTTCCATGTAATCCAAATACCATTCTTAGTTTGAATGAATTTGGTACTTGGAAATCAACTGTGTTGAAGTGGAGTATTGTAAAATATCAAAATGCGCAAAATTTCATAATACTTATGGTATCTCCTTTTGAACAATTAAAAATTTAAATTAATTATACTAATATTTTTTATATTATGATTATTAGCTTCCCAGTTGTTAAAATTAATAGTATTTGTATACTGTTAATTTTATATCATGTCCTTTGGAAAATAATACTCGGACTTGACATTTGATGTTTAATTTTAAATACTTTAAATAAAATACTTAGAACACTTAAAAAAGTATAAAATAATTAAAATTACATATTAATTTTCAAATGTTATTTTCTAGATGACATGTAAAAAATATAAAGTTATATAACATTCAATATCTTGATATTATTTCTTATATGCGTTCAGTATTATAATCTTATTTATAGTATAATTTTACACATAATCATTTTAATTTGATATAATTTTACCTACAATTTTTTTAATTTGATATAATTTTATACATAATCTTATTTCTTAAGTACCAATAATTGCATCAAATTAAAAAGATTATGGTAAAATTATTATAGGTAAAATTATCCTATAAATAAGATTATGATATTGAATATATCGAGAAATAAAATTAAGATATTTTGTGTTATATTAAATTTTAATATGACTAAAATTATTAACTTTAACTGTAATTTAATGACATGAGCGTTAATAGTCAAAATAAAAATATTAGAATATTTAATTTAAATTTTTAAATATTTGTAAACATTCATTTTTTAAAACGTTCATTGTAATAAAGCATGCCACAAATCTCAAATTCATGAATGATTTTGAAGCACATCTTTATACCATCTCATTGTTTTTTCTAATTTGATTTTATCCACATGTATCAGCATTACAAGTAACCAACTAATCTAATTTACGGGAATGTAAGTTCACAATAGAAAAATCTTATTACCTCTAAATAATCATCATAACTGTATATTCTGGACAACATGAGAACATCATCTTAAAGCATGTGCAACAAAACAAGAAGGGAATATATCACAGAATCATAATGATGTAAAATGGCGAAGTGGTAGAACATGCGATTATTTGGAGTATGTTTGATATCTATAGAGTATTATTTTGTCGTGGTTCTAGTTATAGTACTTGGGGAGATATCCTAACTCTTGGGTGCATAGGTTTATACTTGAGAGTAATTGGCGACTCTCCTTACTCGACATTGGTATAACTTAAGAGGAAAGAACATTTCGTCATACCTTCAGATCGTGAATGAATCTAACCCCTTTTTAAAAATTTTTGTACTAAAATAAATAATGATGTAAAATGGGAAAAGAAATAGGAGTGAAAAGAGAAATTGAAGGAAGGGAAGTGAGAGATATAGGAAGAATTCACAGAGATGGTAGGAGGGAGATCATGCAATTCTTATTCTCATTCAATTTTATAACATTTATAAAGTAGTAGATGCATTGAGATTTTATGTATAGGCCTTAACATAATTCTAAAATATAAATATAAAATATTATAAAAATCATAAAATTAAATGAATAAATACTAAAGATAAAAACAAATCAAAATAATTTCTAAATATTTCATAATAAAGCCCAAAAAAATATAATCAATCATTATTTTATATCCCATTACATCATCTCATTTTTAACATTCTTCGTATCCCTAGATTTTAGATTTCAAAACTATACTTGCCCACTAAGTCACCAAGCCTAACACTTGTCCAATGCAATTCTTAAGGCTCTTTTTTTTATTGCCAGGTCAAAGCAATTTTTATGGCTTAAGATAAATATCAAGTTGAGAAATTTCATTTCGGCCCATTTAAATTAGGTTTTACAAAAAAAAATTATGGAGAGAAAATGATTTAAAAGTGATTATATATAAACTATTTTAATTAAGAGTTTATAAAAAAATAATTATAAATAAATAAGTATTTAGATAGTTATTATCAGAATAACTTTTATTATTGGTAAATTACTGGAACATGTATAAGATAAAATAATAATTATATAGAGTAAAATTTTTAATATTAATTTTTTATTTGATATTAAAATAGTAAATAATACGTATATTTGATTTATTGGTAATTAAAAATAAATAATTACTTTAATTTATTTATTATTAATTATTTTACATGTTCATCATCATCCTCATCAGTTTTACTCCCACTGCTGACGAGGATGCTGTTGCTCCAATTGCCTCCATAGCCCAACGACGCTATTGGTCCAACCACTTCAAACCCCTTTAATTTCATTCATTCCACAATCTAGTGCTAGCTTCCTTTCCTCCATCCTGTTTGAGCCCCTTTGCTCCAACAGCCACGGCCTTTTGCATTCATCCCACCCTTCACCTCCAATCGTGAGATCTGAATAAGCCAACGACGAGAAGAAGACTAAGTGAAAGCACACAAATTTGCATGGAGGGGAAGAAGATGATAGCGATATGGCGAGGCAGCGATGACTGCAAGAGCTAAAGACGACTACAAGTTATTGACGGCAGCAGCAACAAGTGAGCGACAGGGTGAGAAAGGGAAATAACGAGTGATTGTCGTCAAAGATAAGAGAAAATATAAAAAAAAATAAAAATAAAATAATTATTAAATAATTTATAAATTTTATTTTCTGTTCATAAATTATTCTTAAAAATTTATATAAAATTATAATTCAGTTCATAAATTTTTTAAATATTTAAAAATTATTTATTTAATTATAAGTTTTAGCCCAAAGTTTTTTTAAAATTTTATTTTTAGATCAAGCCAAACACCCACTTCACCTACTCTTTCGCATAAAAAAAATTACTCCTTAATTTCTTAATATAGTATCATAATTAATTTTAATATTAAATATACGATATATTTTTTATATTTATTATTTTTTAAAATTATTTTTATTAATATTTTTTAATAATAATAAACTAAGAGATAGAAGAAGTAATTAAGGATAATAATATAAATTAATTTAATTATTTTTTTAATTTAATTTAATTATTTAAATAGGTGGGATTGGAGGAGTAACCAACAGAAGTCAAAGCTGACTTTTCAAATGATGATTGTGATTGTGAAATTTGATTCGTTACACGCTGGCAACATAATGGACTTTAAATGTTTCCACCTCACACGATACTGTTCAACACATCCATTCCCCGGTCTCGCTACTATATGACGGGGAGAAAACAGAATCGACTCTACGTATTGAATCGAATTTGAATCGAAACGAAAGAAAGATTGAAAGAGTGAGGAGAAAAATGGCGGGATTAGACAGAGTTATTGAGGACATTGAAAGCAGCCAGAACAGCCTTGAGATCAATAGTCTTGCTTCCTGCTATTGAAGATTACAACAAAAAGGCATGTTCGTTATTAATCTCATTGTTACTACTTCTCCTACTCTCGCTTGGGTTTTCCCTTACTAAAATTCGAGGAGGATACTGAAATATGGATTTATTTTAGAACTGGGTTGGTCACTGATGATCTGTTTCGGTTTGGATTTGACGGTGTTAGCTTCTTGTTGAATCAAATTTCTGAATCCAGATTACTCTTTTATTCTCCATTTTTTTCCCAGGTCAATTTAATTGAATGCTTTCCTCTTTCTCCCCCTTACTTCTAATTGGGTTTCTGTCCACTGGATTTTGGAAAGATGGTAAGTGCAAAACAGCAGGTGGTTGCGGCATGATGTACTACATCACGCTGGAGGCCATGGCTGAACTTTAAGGAAGTGCAGGAGTTTAAACTCGTAGGTGATGCCCCATCGGAGTCTTCTATCTAGATATTTGACTACACTGCACAATCGGATTTAAAGTTTGAAATGTTTACTATTATTCACCTAGGTCTTCTGAGGGAACAATTTCTTATTGTTATTGGAACTAGCCAAAAGACCCCTAATTTAGTTGCAAAAGTGTTCAATAACACAGAACCTGTATGATTTAGCTTTGAGCAATATTAGCTCTATTGTCCTTAAGTCATGTTTTATGCATTCCATTGCTTTCCTTTGTTCAATTTTCCCATGTCAAGTAAAATGGTTTTGGTTTTACCATCTGAATTTCACTTATTGGGCAAAGAATTTCTGGTTGTAATGGACCTCTGACTTCTGAATTTGGGGTTTGATGTGCCTTAAATGCATCTTGTTTAGTAGGGTTTATAAACAATATGCTTTGATTTTGCCTTTTTCCGGTTGATGAAGATTCTCTGTGGCTAACTTGTTTTAAAGGAAGGTGGAGTTATTAGGATGTAAAAAGCTTGCAATATGTGGAATAAAAGTAGCTAATTAGTTGTTACCTTAGGGATTTATATTCAAGTCTTTACTTATTATGATGATAGTTGTTTCCTTTTTCTTAGAGCCATCATCTAAGATAAATGGGAGGGACCGTGTTAGATCCGCAAAGGCTTTTATCATAATATGTTTTTTATATTTATTAATTTTTTTAAATTATACAGATTGATAATTAATAATAATTAAATAAAAAAGAAAGAGAAGAGATTAATTAATATTATTAAGATTTTTTTTTTAAAAAATCATATTAACTATTATAAGTTAATTAAATTAATTAAATATATTTTATATTAAATATTAGAGAAATATAATATTAAAATTTTGTAAGAAGTTTTATGTATAAATTCCACCAATAAGTGTTACTCAATCTCTTTGTAACTATTTAGACCCACCGTCTATTACATTAAAAGGATCTAAATTTAAGAATCTTGATTCGGATTCTTGAATGTAATTTTACTACGTTTCTCATTAAGAGATGATAGTTGTTTGCTACTTTGAAAATATTTGGCTTTCTTATTTTCTCTGTCGATTTTATATCTAAAGACCTACAGATTCAACTTGCATTTAAACGAGTCACCTTGTATAATCCACTTTTTCACTGTTTATAGATATGTGTTTACAGAATAGTATTGTATAAACTAACTTGCTATATGTAGGTTCAACTAGTGAAGGGATAAGACATGCGATCATTTGGAACGTATTCGATTCTTGAGGAATACCACTTTATTATGGTTCCAGTCGTAGGACTTGGGGAAGCACCTTACCTCCTAGGTGTCTAAGTTTACGCCTGAGAATAATAGACAGCTCGTTTTACCTTATATTGGTATCGCCTAAGAAGAAGATAGATTTCGCCCTGTCCTTAGATCATGGTGAGACCAACCATTTTCTAACAAATTTTGTACTAAAAAAACAACTTGTTACTAAAATAAACACTAATGGGTCTAACCGAGTAAATGTAAAAGGACTCGATAAAAAGAAGAAAAACACTCTAGGGACCTGATTCAAAATGCAGAGAAACTATAAGGATTAGGGAATTAATTTTCCCGACACACAAACACTTCTACAAATCCTCGAGGTCACCGAGTGGTGAGTTTTGTCACAGTGGTAAGATTGCTAGTATGTGATTTATAAGTTATGGGTTCAAAATTGTAGAAATAGTCTTTCTACTTGCCAGGGTAAAACATCATATATCTATCCCTTTTTAGACCTTACTTAATGGAAGCCTTATGCGTTAGGTTGCCTTTTTTTTATTTACAAACACTTCCACAAATAATAAAATAGTGATGTACAATCATAATCTGCAGCATATAGAATTCAGTAACTCATGAAATATTATTCTTGATATGTATATCAAATTCTTCTTACCATGGACCAAGTCACGGTTGCTCTCCAGAACTGCCAGCCGACTTATTATATCTCTCATATGCTAACTTGGCAAGCTTACCAGCTCTGTCATGTGCATAACTGAATATTTTGTGAATAACCTTCTTCACCATTTCAATTGCCAGAATGCAGTAAAGGAAAATGGCCAGTGTGATAAGGTAAAGAATGAGCAAGGACAAAGCATTAGGAGACATAGAAACTGAGAGAGTTATGTAAGTTATCATCATCGAAACAAGAGAAACCGGCAGCAAAACTCTGACATAGGACCCCTTTCTGTAGAAGAAAATGAGGAAGGCGGCGGCGAAAAACCCGGATGTGTTGAAAGACATGAAGAGATAGTAAGTGATATCTGGACAGGAATGAGATGGGTTTGTTCGGTGGAAGATGCATTTGGGATGGTTCTTCATGTCTTCTTTCCAGATTGTTTGAGGAGGTGAAAGGCCAGCTTGGTAAGTGACTGTGGCTATTAAACTGGCCACAACTAGGACCATTTGGTCTAAACTCTCCCATATGTTCTTCTCAGAGTTGTTTTCTTCTGTTTGCTGGGAAGTATTCTGTGTTGTTGTGTCTTTAGGTGTCTCAAACTGGGATTCTGATAAAAGGACCTCTAGAGTTGTACTGTCTTTGTTTGTTTTGCCTTTGAATCCCAACAACTCTAGGACCTGTAATATATATAAAAAAGAGGAATGACTGCTACTATCCAACAAAAGAAACGACAACAAAATAGTGAAAGCAAATTTAATTTTGTGAATTGTTCCTTCCTTTTCTGCATTTCCATGGAGTCTCCAACTTAACAATCAGGATACCGTCAGTTAGAGGATTATTATCACTAAAATTGCTATGTAGTCTATGTCAGTAAACTTTTCAGTTATTTCCTCTTGTCTTAAATGTAATAGCTAATAGAGGAATTTTCCTAAATATAATATTTTAATATATTTTATCTCCCAAATTTATAATTTTTTCTATAAACTCTTTCTATTAATTGCACATATTAAAAAAAGAATAGCTCCCTATACAAATAAGTAAAAGTGGTACTTTAGGGAAACTAACACATATTTTTTTATAAATAATTAACTTAATTAATTTTTTAAATTTTTATAAATTAGTTATATAATTCATATATTTAGGACCAAAGGGAATACTAAATATTTGATAATCAAAATGTCTCCATCAATAATAAACGTATACATCCATATAACCGTTTATTTAGCTGGTGCATTGACTGTAAGTTGCACCAGCTAGTCAGCCTAGTGAAAACCCAAGAATTGCTTCAAGAAAATATTCGTGAGATGTTCTTTTGGTCTTGATGTTATGATGATGAAGAACATGGGCAATAAAAACCCTTCTATTTGAACCTATACGTAGATTGATCTAAATTATTTAGCTATAAATTCAACTACGTAATAAAACGAACGGTAAATCCCTTATGCCCTCACTTATCTTTCGATTGTATGATTCCTTAAGTATTACAGCACTCTCTTGATGCATTAATTCATATTGTTTTATCCCAAGAGATTATAAAACTAACAAACTAGGAACTGCATATGAAACAGAATGAAATCTTACTTGGAGTTGTTTTGTAGCCATAGCAATCTCCAGGACCGTTCTTCCATCTTTGTCCTTCAAGTTCATAATCTCATCATCACAACAAAGCTTCACCAAAACCCTAACTGCTTCAAACTGGTGATTCTTCACAGCAAGGTGAAGAGCAGTTTCACCTTGAGCAGTGACTTGTTTGGCTGCATCACGGCAGCAAGAGACCAACTCTTGAATGACACCTACCCTTCCTCTTATGGATGCATGATGAATTGGGTTAATCCCAAACTTGTCCTTAAGGAGGCACAACTTAGGCCCAAGCTTCAATGATAATAGCTCTCTCACTATCTCAGTGTTTCCTGTGGCTGCAGCTATGTGCAAAGGAGTGAAGCCATCTTTGTTCAGTTCCTCTGCAAAAGAAGGTTTTAGGCTCAGAAGTTCTCTTACATAGTTGTCTTTCCCTGCAAGTGTAGCAATATGTAATGGAGTTTCTGCAATCTGAGATAAAGCAACTCTGTTCAATATCAGGGGATCTTCTTCTAGTAATTCATTAAGTGCGCCAGTGTCTCCCAATTGAGCAGATTTTACCAATCTTGGATCCATGAAGATAAAACATAGGAAAAAAATATATCTTAGAGAATGAGTCTATATATATATAATATCTAGTATCAAGAATGTTTTCAGGCTTTGTCATAAGTCAGAAATATTTCTCAATTATCTAAAAAGATTTTTTTTTAAAGCCCGTCAAATGAGGCCTCACTAGGTGGAGTATTTATCCCACGTAGGCTTATCCTGCAGAAAAATTGTTTCTAGAATTTGAATATGTAATATCCAAATCACATGGCAGCACTCTTAGTATTGTATTAAGATTTTGTTTCTAAAGTTTCTAGAGAAATCAATACCAAACTGATTAAGAAAAAGAAAAATATCAAGTGGGTTAACTCTTCTAGATTTCATGTTTAGATTCAAATTAGATTCCTGGAAAAGTAAATTGACTTGTTGGTTGTAGTCAATTCTGTCATTATACAACAAATAAGCCAAACTTCTTGCAAAGCTGACTTTTTGGTATCTGTTAGTTCTACAAGCACATATCAAAACCACCTTTCAACTACTGTCCGAGTGGAATTTAACAGTTAAGATGATGAAAATCAGAAGAAAAATTAAGATGTTGCCATAAGGGTAATATCAAGTCACGGATGTAGATGAACTCTACATTAATAGGTGGATTTTATTATTATTTTAATGTTCTATTCATTCACCCCTTTAATTAATTATTGAACAAGATTTAAAAACAAGGCATATGATTTTATTAATGTAACAAAAAATTTAAGGAAAAAAACTTTTATTCTTTTGTAAATTTTTATTGTGTGTAGCCTGAAGGAGTTTTTGGTGCCAACATCCATCAATAGATTTGGTTCGTGATTTTGAAATTTTGATTGAATCTTCATTCATTCAAAATTAACTTTTAAATTTGATTCCATAAGAATATTTAAATATAGAATTGTTTATATTTATTTAACAATAAGAAACGCCCACCAGTTCACAAAAAAGAAATACTGAACGAATATTTTGAGTGAAACCTTCCAAAAAATTCCTTGAATAACAGATTTATAAGACACACAGAAGTTTCAAACTTGAGTGACAGGAAAAGTTACACAAAAATGTACATGAATTTGAAAACCTTTATTACCATATTTGGTTTTGCTATTGTCATATGACACACAACAAAAAGTTGTGCATGTCAATTTAGAACTGTACTGATTTTTAACAGAAAATGAACATAAAAAAAAGAAACTCATAAAAGCTGTACAAAATTATATATTGAAACTATGAAGCATTCACAATCAGTGAAAAAAAGCGGATCATGGTGTATTTGACAAGTATGCAGAGTCGCCATTGTTGTCTCTCTATCTTGTGTTGTTGTCGTCCGTATATGTGCTCCTTGGATGGTGAGAGAGTTCAAAAAGGTTCATTGTATTGGACAGTTTGCAGTGTTGTTGTCTGTATCTGTGCTCCTTGGATTGAGCAGCTCAACGAATTCGGTTCCATTCGAGAATGTCTCAGATCTTTTTTTTGGAGCAGATAAACATTCCAGAATCTCAATGTTTCATCTGCTGCTGATGATGCCACTGTACAACCATCTGGGCTCTACAGTAAGTTTGAAATGAAAAGAAAACATAATAAGAGAAAAATTTATAATAACCTTGCAATATTGAAAGGATAAAGTCTTGTTTATCAAGAAATCCATTATTATCTACAAACCCGCCTGAGCTAAATAAAGAACTCTAGACGTATGACCATTAAGCTCAGCCAATTTCACCGTTGATGGGTATTTCCAAAGTGTTAGCTGATTCTGAGTAAATCCATGAGAGCTAAGTAACTTCTTCTCATTATTGTTCCACAAGGAGGAACAAACCTGAGACCCAGTGTTAACTGAGTTCAAGCAAGCACCTGTGTGTGTATTCCAGAACTTAATGCATCTATCTCCACTACCTCCACCAGTAGCAAGCAAGTTTCCTTGGAAAGGACACCAAGCACGAGCTTTTACTGCAGATGTGTGTTCTTCAAGTCGGTGAAGCCATTCTGTAGCTGAGTTAGAAGATGCGGTAGATCTGTCCCATATGAAAAGCAGATTGTCATTTCCTCCCGGGCTAAATGTTGACCTGAGGCTGACTATTTCAGCCCACAAACCTCTTGTTCATGTCCTCCTATCTAGGTTCATTTAAGCAATACTATAAGAATCATGGCGATGAGTCATCTTCATTTGAGTATTACCTTCCATGCATTACAAGTAGTACCCTTACTTAATTGATCAAAACCTTATGAATAAACTCGAATGTTTTTTTAGTTCCTATCTCAATATTTATCAATATCAAACAACATGAATGTATACAAAACCGAAATATAGAGATGATAAATCATGAATTGAAATTTCAGTGTCACATATACCTTGATTCATGGCACTAAGGCCTCAAGCCCCATATGAAGCACATGTGAAACAAAATCTTTTGGTCACGTCCTTTTAGTCAAAGGATTAGCTAGTATTTCCTTTGTATGGATGTGTTCAACTGAAATTTGATCATCCCTTACTCTATCTTTTAGGAAAGGAATTTTAGTTCGATGAACTTACTTTTACTCCCACTCCTTTTGTTATTGGTGATGTCCACTCCAATTTTGTTATCACAATATATCTTAATGATCCTAGAGATTAAATCCCTAATCTTAAATTCGGTAATAAAATTTCTTATCCAAATTTCTCGTGAACTTGCTTCAAAATAAGCAATATACTCAGCATCACGGGTAGAAAGAGTTACAAGTGTTTGCTTTGTACTTTTCCATGATATAGCACCCTCTACTAATAGAAAGATATAGCCAGTAGTAGATCTACTTGTATCTCGACAACCAGCTAGATTAGAATCAAAGTACTTAATCACTTTAAGATTGTCAGTTCTTTTATATATGAGCATATAATGTTTTATACCTTAAAGGTACCTCAAAATTTTCTTTGCATCTATCCAATAAGCCTTCCCAAAATTACTTTTGGTATCTTCCCAACATACACACAACAAAAGCTATATCAAATTTTGTACAAACATGTGCATATATTAAGCTTTTTATCTCTAAGACATATGAGACCGTTTCCATTTCTTTCCTTTCAAGATCATCCTTAGGACATTGATCTAAACTGAATATATTTCCTTTCTCAATAAGTGTTATATTAGGTGAACAATTTTTCATCCTGAATATCTCAAGAATTGAGTTGATATAGGTTTCTTGTGATAGGCCTAGAAGGCCTTGAGTCCTATTTCTATGAATTTTAATGCCAATGATATGAGATGTCTCACCCATATCTTTCATCCAAAACTCTTAAACAAAAAATGTTTTACCTCTCTTAGTTGCCATAGATAATTTGTTGCAAGCAATATGTCATCCACATATTAAATTAAGAATATGATTTTACTTCCACTAACCTTATGGTACATGCATTGATCCATATGTTCTCAATGAAGCCAAAAGATGTGATAAGTGCATCAAATTTTAAATACCATTGTCATAAAACCTGTTTAAGATTATAAATTGATTTTCTCAACTTGCAAACCAAATATTCTTTGCCATTTACAATGAATCATTCAGGCAGACTTCTTCCTAAGTTCACAATTGATAAATGTAGTCTTAACATCTATTTGATGCAACTTTAGATCAAAATGTGCAACTAATATCATGATGATGTGGAAAGAGTCCTTTATGGATATAGGAGAAAATGTTTCTCTTAATCAACTCCTTCTATTTGTGTGAAACCTTTAACAACCTACCTTGCTTTGTAGCGATCAATATTACCTTATGAGTCTCTTTTAGTTTTATATATCTACTTACAACTAATGGTTTTAGCTTTATTAGGTAACTTTATAAGTTTCTAAACATGATTGTTTACTATAGATTTCATTTCATCAGTCATAGCATCAAACTACAATTCAGAGTTTATACTTTGCACAGCCTCAGAGAATGACAACATATCATTTTCAACAATTACCTCACAGTCACACTCAATATGATACACTATATAGTCACTAGATAATGCTGATTTTTTCTCTTGTTGACCTACTTAATCCAACCTCTTGATTTGGTTGAGGATGTTCAATTGGAAAATTTTCTATCATATTTTGTAGTTGTGCGATAGATTGATCAACTTGAATATATTCTTGATGTCCAACATTATCAACTTGAGTTATAAAAATAATATGTCCTATAGCAACTCTAACTGAAGAGTGTCGTAGATCATTGATATTCCTTTGTTAGTGTTCGTGGTTTACTTTATATGATCATCTTGTAATTGATCACTCCTACTACTCACATCATTTTTAAGAAATTTATCATTCATAGATTCCACAAACTTTCTTGAAAGTGGAGGACAATAGAATTTGTAAACCTTAGACTTTTTTGTATAGCCAACAAAATATGCTGTAATAGTCTTATGATCTAATTTATTTTCATGTGCACTCTTACTTTTGCAAGGCATAACCCTATGACTTAAAATAATTTAAATTTGGTTTATATCATTTCTGGATTTTAAATAGTGTCTTTGACACTACCTTTGTTAGAATCCTATTTAAAATATATGTAGTTATCATGACTACTTTCCTCTACAAGGAAACTCAGTTTATAGTTATTCACCATGCTACTAACTATATCTAGTAATATCATATTTTTCTTTCAACTATATCACTCATGCTAGGTGAACCAAACATCATATATTGTGCAATTATAATTTGCTCTTGAAGAAATTTTACAAAATGATCAAGTGATTGTCCTTTACTAATATATTTGCCATAATATTCATCGCCTCTATCTAAATGTGTTTTCAAATTTTCGGAAGAACTCAAAGATCCTGCATCCATTATTCAAAACCCAAAACGAACGCAACAAAAACGAAGCAGAAAATACAACAAAAAACAATAGGCAAAAGAAAAAGAGATCACAAAGAGCACGAATCGAGAAGGAGTCCCTGCAAAAACAATAGTTAGAGGAGAAAAAATACTAGAAGAAATCGAGGAAAATCGCTAGAGCTGATGAGCGCTGAGCGCTGCAGAGAAAAAGAGGGCAGAGTGAAGAATAAGTGTGAGAGATGAGAAGGATTTAGTGGGAATATACAGCGAGTGTTTCTACGTGTCGAGAAAAAAAATATGACTACTTCCGTAGGGTAGGAAGAGCGATAACAGCTAAGTTTTGGAAGTAGCCGTTACCATTTGCAATGGCCAAAATCTCTCTCTCTCTTGTCTCTCTCCCAGTTTTTGATGTTTTTCTCAAAAATATTCCTGCTGGAACTTCGGACGGAGATCTCGAAAACAATATTATATTTTTCCTACAATTTTTTTTAAGTTATTTATTAATTTTTATACCAAGAAAATTTATACTAGCAACTAGCCCCCTTACATATCTTCCTCATCCTCCTCAATTAGCCCCTTGCTTTTAAACCCATGTAGCATATGGCCTTGCCAATTAGTTGAACCAATGCGAATCTAATTAGAATTAAAATATATAAATATGCACATATATATAACTATTAAAAGAATAATATTTAAATAAAAAATATTAATTCACAAGTAAATAAAACACTCATATATATATATATAATTAAAACCAAAAGTATTAATCTTTATTTGTTTTTTTAACTAAAACTGGCATCATTTTAAATCATATAAATGAAAAAATAAATATAAAATTTAATTCAATTATCTTATCTAAAATTTTTTATTGAATCAGTCAAAAAATTTGTTCATATTTATTGGTATGATTGACTTAGTGTTGGGCTTTAATATCATATTTAAACTCATTAATTGTGTGTCAATAATGCTTTTTTTATTTATGTAATTGATTATTTTTAAGGAAAAAATACCTCTAGGTAAACGGGTAAAGATGATAATTGAGTTTATTTGTGAATATTATTTTATTTTGCAGAGAAATTTCCTTTTTTTTTCAGAAAAGTAAGCCTTTAAGATAAGGATGAGAGAGTTGTGTGCTGGATTTATTTCTTTGTGAATATTCTTCGCGGACACCCTCATGCTCATTAATATACAATATACACCAAATAGAAAAGGTTTCATTTTTTTATTAGGATAATTTCATATAAAATATAAAAGAGGGTCATCTTTTTTTTTTTCCTGCATGATCCAAAAAAAAGAATATCTTTTTTTTTTGGAAAAATAAATCAATATATCATTTCAAAATCATATTTGGCTTTTGGAAGTTAAAAAGCTAAACCAAAACTACTAAGGGGTTAGATTCAACAACCATTATCCATGTGACTAGATTTTACCTTATTATCAAAAAAATTTAAAGTATAAGTTTAGGTTTTTTATATTTATATTAAATTTTATTATAGTCTCTTAAATTTAAAATATATATTTTTAATTTTTTAAATTTAAAATTATTTAACTTTACTAATAAAAAAATTAACTCATCAATTTAATTCTTTAATATAATTAAAATATGTCTAAATTTTAATTCTTTAATATAAAATATAATAGTTTAAAAATATTAAAATAAAAACATATTTTATCTATATTTAATTGTATAGTTATCATTTAAGTTTGACAAGCCACTATTTTTTTGTTAAAAAATTAACGGTATTAAATTAAAAAAATTAAAATATATTTTTTATATTTAAAAGATAAATAAAATTTGATAAAAATATAAAAAAATTAAATATATACTTTAGCCTATAAAACAATTAGACTTGGAGTTATACCGTAAATTATTATGTAGAAATACATTAATTAAATATTAAAATGACTTCTACTTACCATAAAAATAATTTATGCTTAGCTATTCTAAAAAAAAAAGATATTGATTAATTGTGGGGGGGGGAAAAAAGCAGAGATTGTTCCAATTAGTACTAACTAGCATGTTGTATATAAGTTATTGTGTTGAAACATCATACTGATTTCTACTGACCAGAAAAAAAAATTATTCTTGGTTCTAAATAAACTTAATTGTGAAAAAAGAAAAGGGGAGAGCCTACTAAGATTAGATTTGGCATAGAGACGCATATACGATACAATTTTCATGATATGACATTATTTTCTTTCATAAATTTCATTATAGTTTGTATTCATTCTAGTAAGAAATTATATTTTTAAAAACTAATAAAATATATTACAATTGATAATATTTCATATTTCTCATATCCTAAATATATAATTTATTTAATTATATTAATAAAATTAATAAAATTAATTATTATAATATTTTTTTTAAAACTCCTTAATCATTATTATCTTTAACTCTCTCCTTTATTCTTTTATTTAATTATTATATAAAAAGTATTAATAGAGATAATTTTAAAAAGTAAATATTATATTTGTATCAAAATTAACTTCTAATTATATCATATATTTAAGATTAGAAGAATATAATAATATTAATATTATAATTAATTTCCTTGAAAAAAAATAATATAACCAATGAATATTGGGATGAGCAAAAAATATAAATTTAAATATTAAGATATATATTTAACACAAATTTAAAAATATAATTAGAGAACTTGCATATACAAAATTTGATATAAATATATTCCTCAAACTATTTAGAGCTGTACTCTTCCGTGACACAAATATTATTAAAATCTTCTATTCTCCCAAGGAAAATTTTAAAGCATATATTTTTAAATAATTTCTAACATTTTAAAATTTTCAATTATTTAGATCGGGCATGACTATAAGATATTAAGAAATACATTCAATTTTAAAAAAGTTACATTGACAAGTAGTATAAATATATTATTATTTTTATAATATAATTTATTATTATATCCTATTCAATTCTCCTTGAATTTTAAAATTATTATTATTTTTGGGATTTTATCATTATTCTTTTATTTAAAAATCTTTACTTTTAATATTAAATCACCTGGTTAATATAACGTTTGGTATCTAAGTTTATTTTTATTTTTGTTTTGATCTTTTAAATTTTAAATTATAAATTTTAACATTTTAGATATATTTTTATCTAAAATATTAGTTATTATAATTTAATAAAAATATTAATCATTTTATTTTTTAAAGGACTAAATTAAAATATAGAATTTTAAATTTTAAAAAATAAAATTAAAATGAAAATAAATTTCAGACACCAATTGCATTAACCTTAAATCATTTGGGATTTAATGTAATAAAAGATAAATTAGCAAATATAATTTTAATTATATTAAAATTTAGACTAAAATATAAATTTTAAAAATTAAAAAATGAAAATAAAATAAATACACGTATAATTTTAACAAAGTTGAAAAGAAAATCATTGTATCAGACAGAACGGATTAAGACAGGAAATGGATGTCTTCCGTTTAAAGACAAAATGGTGTGTTTTCCTCCCAGATCTCCATTTCTTCAAAACCCTAATTCTCCCAAAATCAGTTTGAACCTCGGCAAACCTATCTCTCTCTTACCGTATTACTTTCCGGACCTTCTAAGCGATTTTGCCATTCAACAGCGATCTCTGTTTCAATCGACAACGCTATTTTTTTATCAAACTTCAGGTTGGTTGTTCGCCGTTTCTTCCTTCTCCGCGTCTTTATTTCATTTCCTCTCACGATCTTATCAGCGTTAGCCGCTGTATTGATTGTTGGAGGATAGAATTGTGCTTTAGGGTTCGTTTGGTGTGATTTTTTGAATTTAGCGATTCAGATTCTGCATTTCTGTTTGTCGATTTTGCGGCGCAGGAATTGGGACTTTGGGCTCTTTTGTAATGGCTTTCTTGCTTGGACGAAGTATGATGGAATCTAGAGAGTCTTGGTTGATTTTACGTTCTTTTAGTTCTTCTTCGATGGTTGCATCTTTTTAATCTTAAGAATATCAATTAAATGTGGATTTTTTGGTGTTCTTATCTAGCAATTGTTTGCAATCTATTCGTTTTTTATATAAAGCTGTAACTTTCCGGGCATAAACGTCCATATTACGGATAGCTGGTATCATGGCTGCTTGCCGAATTTTGAAAATTAAGAGAAGACTGATAATTGTGACTTTCTGGAAATAGTTGGTGCAAAACAGTGAGTTTGAGTTGCCGTATGTTACTCTCTCTATCTTTGTCCATCTGCTGTTTTTCATGTTATGACTTTTTTCTTTTTGTTGCTAACTAGAAGGTTAGTATTCACCAGTGCATTTGCCATGAGGCTCGACACATAACAAAATTTAGCTCTTCCTTTTTTTATTTTTTTTTATTTTTAGCTAGTGCACTTCTGCCTGTCTCTTAATGAGAAGCAACTTATATTCAACGTGGACAGGAGTGGAGAGTATTACACATCTATAAACAATTTTTGTCTGATTTTAATAGTTTGTGGTTATAATGTATGTATCCTACATTATGCCTGAATGCCAATGGGCATGGAGCTTAAGGGGAAAAACCTGTGCTATATATATCTCTTTAAATATAGGGTGATGTAGATGTTGAACTTGATTGATATGCTAAGGAGTTTTCATTATTTAGAATATACAAGACTTTCTACATGTAAGGTCTGATGTAATCATGTCATTTTTGGCATCCCGGATGCTTATTCAGACCTATGCATACTATTTATCAATATTTTGGATTTAACAATTTTTATTTTGCAACACTCTTTCTCGTTTAAAGTACATTCATTCTCTAGAATGTATATATTGTATTTGCAACATTGGCTTCTGTTTAAACGTGGGGCAATCCGAGATAGAGAAATATTGAATGTGCCACAATCAGTTCAGCAAACAATAGATCTCGTCTATTTCATTGTTGGAACCTCCGTTTCTTATGCTTCTTGGAATATGGTCATACAAGTGCAAGCTAGGTCACCCTGAATTGAATGACCCGTAAAGCCAATTTATTTTTGGGGTGAGGGGTGACGATGCATATGAAATTTTGAATGGCTGTTCAGGCAGAATGTTTTTTCATTTTGGAGGTGAAAGCTACTACCTCTATGTATGATATGAAGGGAAGCGGAGATGAGTAAATCCTTATTTGAGAAGAATGAGCATTAAATAAGTTTCTCGATTGTAACTTTGTTTAGAAGAATGGGCGTTAAATTAGTTGCATTATGTATCTTGCAACTAGTGATATAGTTGACCGGAAAAATACTGCTTTCACTTTCTTCAATTTTGGCCGCATATTAGATTATAATGGTAAGACTGGCTGTTAAGATCTTATCCGTGTTGCAATTTTTCTCCCCAATCTGATTTGTACCCGAAGTATTTGTTCTGAACTGTGTAATGCCTTTTGCATCTACTATGTTACTGATCCCTTAAGATATGACTGGAAAGCAAGAGCATCCCCAGATTTTGCCAGAGGTACTTGTGGCAGACAAGAACGTGTAAATAATAATCATTCTTTACCCCTTGGTGCATATAAAGTTGGATCTTTCCATCTCCACCAATGACTCTGGATGATCTTGAATCTTCAGTTGTTGCATATCTATATATCAACCGAGTACTCTGGGTCTAGTTTGGCAACTTAATGCGTGATAAGTCACAATGCTGAATTTATGTTTTGAAATAGAAAAAATAAACAAATAAGTTGAAGTTGACTATGTAGAACAATGGACAAAAATAATTTGTGTTTGTCTGTATGTTACTTGCATGTACAAAGCCGTTTTTAAGTAATGTTCAAGCTATTGTGTTAAACTTTATATTTCTTGGACTGTCTTGTTCGTTGCTGTCACTTTTTGTTCTCTTTTTATACTATACTTTGTATTCAATTCTTTTTCCATCTTGTACGTGAAAGCTTGATTGCGAATAGAGATCTGTAAACATAGGTTGGTGTTGTCAACCAAATATACATAGCGAAGGAGATAGTGGTGTTTTCTTTTATAGCTGTATTTACTTGTGATACATCTTAACTCTACTAAATCTAGGTTCTACTTTCAAAGGGAGAAATTCTAATTTATATGTCTCATTGTTGCAGGGCTCTTATTTGCATTTTAAGGACATGTCTCCTGGATCTCAATCCAAGTCCAAAAAGGGGAGCAAGGAAGCCCAGAAGGCATCTGCTAAATCTCCAGGACCTAATAATGCAGGTGCTGGTTTGCCTACTAGTGCATACAACCCATTATCAGGAACATTTCATACTCTCGAAATGTCACCAGCATCTTCTACCTCTCCCATTCATTCTAATGGTCGGTTCCGGAACATTGATGAGACAGATGATCATCCTGGGGGCTCAGTGTTAGCTGGTGCTGAGTATGATACTGTTTCTAATAATGGTAGTTGGTCTGGTGAGTCAGAGGATCATAAAGAGAAAGGCTCTAATCTACCTGTTAGATTAGAAACGGTACCAGGAGCTGACAATGACAAGCGAGGGAAAAATCGCCAAAAGAATGAGAAAAAACATCAACGTCAGAAGGAAAAGCGAGCTCAAGAATTGCATGAGCGTTGCAGTGGCTATATTATGTCAAGAAAACTTGAAGCTCTTGCTCAACAGCTTGTGGCAATGGGATTTGCTCATGAACGGGCAACAATGGCACTGATATTGAATGAAGGAAAGCTTGAGGAATCAGTTGCATGGCTATTTGAGAGTGGTGAAGAAGCAGATAAGCAAAAGGATAAACAAATATGTGGGAGTAATTTGAAAATTGACATATCTGAAGAGCTTGCTCGGATTGCAGACATGGAAACCAGGTATTGTTGCTCAAAACAAGAGGTTGAAAAACAAGTTGTTGCATGTGAAGGTGATCTTGATAAAGCTGCGGAGTCCTTGAGAGATTTTAAACAGGATCCACCATCTGCTCCCTCAAAGCCAGAGGAAACTGGGGATCCATCTACTCTTAATAATGGTAAGCTGTTAGGAGTTGCCAGTCAGAGTGCTAGGCCACAAACAAAGCCCAGTCTTAGCCCCAATCAACTAAAGAATGATGAAAAGGATTTTAACTACACAAAATCAGCAGTTATGGCTGGAGGATCTTTGGAATCCAGTAATAAAAATATTCAGCCTCTAAAGAGAATTCAATCAAAGACAGAGCGGGTGAAACCTCTGCAAGCTACTATTCCAGCTGATAAGAGGTGGCCAGGTGCTGGGTCTAATCTTTCTGTGTCATATTCTTCAGCATCACCTTTGCAGGTGGCCCCCACACCTGCTAAGACTGAAGCTCGTCATATGGCTGCTGGAGGTGATTTGAAAAATCTTCAACCTGGAGTAGCCATTGAACCCGTAGTTGTGATGCAGCGACCTCAAATTGCAAATGCAAAGCACGTTCCAGCCACAAACGTGAGCTCATCTCCTCCAGGAATGGCTGCTTCCGGTTGGTATCCAACTAATAGTGCAGAAGTAATGAGGTCGAACGGTTTTTTATCCCGCCCTACTAGCACTAGAAGTCTCAGTCCAAACTATCTCAGTTCAGATCAGATGTACCACCAACTCCAGTATCAACCTCAGCATCAATTTGTCACTGCAAGCAGCCATTCAGTAGATCCCCAAGTAACCAGCCGAGGGAACAGCTTATATAATAGAACAAGTACATCTCCAACATTAGCTGCTGCTGCTTCTCTAGGTCTCTTTTCTGGATCAGGATCAGCTGCCCCATCAGGGGCATCATCTCCAGTGGACTGGAGCTCAGGTGGATCGATGCACTTTGATTACACCAGCATAGACTGGTCCTTAGATAGAGGTGTATCATCACTGAGGTCGAATGCATTATGGCTTGGTCTTTCACCTTTTACAAAGAATGGTCATAGTCATAGTCATATTTACGATTCAAATACCTCTGGGATGGTCACTCAGCCTTCAATGAGGTCAGTAGCCTCAAATGGTAGCTTAGTTCCCATGCCTGGATTGCAAGATGGTGGGGTAGCTTCTGCAGAAAGCTCTGGTGCTGGGTCTCGAGAGTGGAGTTCGCCATTTGAAGGCAAAGATCTTTTTAGTTTACCCAGACAGTTTGTTTCTTCTCCTTCTCTGTAGAGTGGCGGGAAGTTGGATAAATAAAACGAAAGACAGACATTTGAAATGTGTGTGGATTTGATGTTGCTTATGCAGAAAAAAAAGTCGTTTGTTGGTGGTAAACAATAATACCAGAATCCCTTTTTCTTGCTCTTTCGCAAACAATACGGTCACCTATACCAAAACGCAAATTGAATCTATTCGAAAAAATGATACAACTGGAAGGCTTATCCTGGATGTTCTGAGAGCGAATACAGTATATTTAAACAAGCATAATTGTTTTCTTGTTTTAGCACTCTTGTTCAATATGTTATATTAACATCCATTGACAATAGTCCCTATACCTAGATTTCTTATCTTCATTAAAAATAAAAATTTATTATTAAGATAATTGGATCATCAAGACAAAATGCACCCTTTTCCACTTAAGATTGGGAGGATCCTTAGACATTTATATTTACTTTTCACTTTCTTCCCGGGGTATAGTATTGATACATAACAGTGCCAACTTTGTTTTTTTGGTAAGAGAATTTTTGAAAATGAATTAGATTGAGTCACGATACAAAGACAACAAAGACAATACGAAATCACCTTTCTTTTCAGACGATACTAATATTGATTAAGGAGTGTCTCTTCGTAGTGTTTGCATTTGGGACCAGGATCTTCTGCTGCTGCTGTTGAAAAAGCCAGTGTATTTTGTGTACTTTTCTCATGAAATTAAAATAATTAAAATTTTATAATTGCAGCAGCACAGAAGTAAAGCAGCAGAGGATCCAGATCCTTGTATTTGGCACGAGTCATGTATCATTTTTCAAGTCGCAGAAATTAAAGCAGAGAAGGCAGCAGAGCTAAGTTTTACGTCATTACATGATTACAATATGCAGATGATATGCCTATGAATATGAAGAGGCTTATGGAAATGGGAAAAAAAGACGAACTAAGCAATCTGAGAAGAAAAGGATGGAGGGGTAGGACTTGAGGTAGGTTCTCTGTGCCACTGGTTAGCCTCTCTAGTGAGAAAACAGGCATCTGCAATTTAAATAGCTTAGGTGAGAAATCCCAATAAGATCAAATCCATTATTTGATTTTAGTGTGTTAATGGGACACAGCAATTTATCATGATAGAGAACAAGAACTCTTTCACCCCCAAAAGAAAAGAAAAGGAAAAAAAAAATCCTAATCTCATGGGGCATACCTGACAAGAAAACATCTTTGTATGTATCATCATCATCATCATAAACAAATTGTGGAGGATCTGGCGAACCAATGCCGACAATAGTGCTTCCACTGCATGATTAAAAAAGAGATGAGAACAGAGGGTTAAACTTTTGAAGCCAGAATGAGAGAGAATTAATGGTCTCATTATAATTTGAACCTCAGATGACAGAGAAAAGCATGAAGAAGAGATGCAAAGCATGTTTGACAAAAGAGATGAAAGACAATTGAAATCATTATAGAAGGAAGAATGTATATCTAGAAATAAGTGCAATGCTCCATTTTTATGGCTTTAATATTAATAGTTCTAAAACTTCCATTCTGGAACTGTGATTGGTCTTCCAGATCATCATCAGGAGAGCTGGAATGTTATTTATTTGAACAATAGCTTTTGTCTCACACCAACTTGGAACTGAGGAAAAAGGTTTACGATGTTTAATGATTCCTCCAAAACTTTCTACTATTTGAAGCCTAGCCACGTAGATCTAGCCTAATGCACAATGATAAACTCCATCCAACCAGCTGAAACCATTTCAGTGTCATCGCTAAACCAATGTTTGATGCTTGTCATCTCTTTAACAAGTCATCAAATTTAGATTTGCATAAGGAACCGACTTGATCCAGAAATGAATATCGACGCATTTCATTATGGTGTATGTGACAGTGTTGATACTTGACATGTCACTTGGGAGGATTTGTAGAGATAACTGAGCCAACTTCCGGTCAGCTTATCAACAATCCATAGTTCACTGGTTCACATAGCCTGTCTAGCTATAACAATAATAACTAATAATTATTTACTGTAAAAGGTGGATACTGCTGATGTGTGGAATTACTGATTTCCTCATAATCATGAGGCAACTGTAACGAAAGCATATGCAATCTCCAACAACAACAACAAGCCTTATCCCATTAAATGGGGTCGGCTACATAGATCATATGACGCCATTGTGCTCTATCAAAAACTAAATCCTTGGATAGGTTATTAACCAGGAGATCCCGCTCAATGACCTCTTTGAGCGTTCTCTTTGGTCTTCCTCTAGTCCTTTTAACCGATGTCCATACTATTTGATCCACCCTCTTCACTGGCGCATCCCTTGGCCTTCTTTGTACGTGTCCAAACCACCTAAGACGGTTCTCTACCATTTTCTCTTCAATAGGTGCCACTCCAATTCTTCCCCGTATATGTTCATTACGAATCTTATCTTTTCTTGTATGCCCACACATCCATCTCAACATCCTTATCTCAGCTACCCCAACTTTATGCTCGTGCTGTCCTTTTAAAACCCAGCATTCACTTCCATAAAGTATTGCTGGTCTTATAGCAGTGCGATAAAACTTTCCTTTTACTTTATCTGGTACTTTTCGATCACATATAACCCCAGTAGCCTTTCTCCATTTAAACCACCTGGCCTGAATTTTATGATGAACATCTTCCAAAATTTCACCGTCCTTCTGTATAATTGATCCCAAATATTTGAACTTATCTATTTGTGGAATAACTTGATCTCCCAATTTGACCTCCAAGTTACTTCTAACTTGCCTCTTATCAAAATTACAATGCATATATTCAGTCTTACTTCTACTCAGACGAAAACCCTTCGACTCTAAAGTACTTCTCCATAACTCAAGTTTAAAATTAATTTCTTCTCTTGATTCCGCCACCAGAACTATATCGTCCGCAAAAAGCATGCACTTAGGGATTTCCTCTTGAATAGGCTTAGTTAGAACATCCACTACTAAATTAAATAAATAAGGACTCAAGGATGATCCCTGATGTAGACCAATCCTTATGGGAAAATCCTTTGTTTCGCCCCCAGACGTTCTTACAGTAGTTGTTACCCCCTCATACATATCTTTTATTGCCTTGATATATACCATGCGTACACCTTTCTTTTCCAAAACTTTCCAAAGCACCTCCCTTGGCACTCGATCATATGCTTTTTCTAAATCAATGAAGACCATATGCAAGTCTCTTCTTTTAGTCCGGTACCTTTCCATTAACCCCCTTAATAAATAAATCGCCTCTATTGTAGATCTACCCGGCATGAAACCACAATGATTCTCAGTAATATCAGTCTCTAATCTCAATCTGTGTTCAATTACCTTTTCCCACAACTTCATAGTATGACTCATAAGCTTTATCCCTCTGTAGTTTGCACGATTTTGGATATCCCCTTTGTTTTTGTAAATAGGAACTAAAGTACTTTTCCTCCAGTCATCCGGCATTTTCTTAGAGCTTAAGATCACATTAAAAAGTTTAGCAAGCCACACCACCCCCGCTTCACCTAAACACTTCCAAACTTCAATAGGAATACCATCAGGTCCAACAGCTTTACTATTTTCCATTTTCTTAAGTGCTTCTTTAACCTCGCCAACACGGATCCTACGGTAAAAAGCTAAATTTGGTTCAACTTCTCCTGTTAAATCCTCTAGCTCAAAACTTGACCCTCCTCCCTCATCATTAAACAATTTGTAAAAATAGGTCTCCCACCGTTCTTTAATATCACTATCTGCAACCAAAACATTGCCCTCTTCATCCTTAATATATCGTACTTGATCCAAATCCCTCGATTTCCTTTCCCTTGAAAGCATATGCAATATATATCCAAAAATAAATTATTATGTTAGACTACAATAAATGAGTCAGATCAATCACCATATGCCCTGTCTAGTTTCTCCTAGCCATCTGTCCAAGAATTCATCCAATGGTAATCTCCTTAGTTATCTTACAGCTGAAATCTAGAGAAGGAATTTAAAAAATTTTGGCAACTAAAGATGCTAGAGTATATTACATGCTCAAACGCTTTCTTCAATACATGATTTGGTGATTGAAAATTGAAAACAGCCTCATCACTGTATATTAAGTTAAATTGTGCTGAAGTTTGAAGAATGCTCGGTCTCACATTGCAGAGACACATGCATGTGTGTGCATGCATGATGAGATCTATCTATCACATAATTCACATATATTTAACTTTTAACAAAATCCATAAAATTAAAGAAAATTAAGGTTTCCGTTTTTATACCTTCCAGACATGAGAACAGCAGCATATTCTCCACGATCAGCTGCAATAAGTCGCTGCTTCAGTCTTTTAAGAGATGGGAGAACTTCAAATGCTGTGGGTTCTGCAAGAGCAAGAAGGAAAACAATCAAGGAAAAAGTAATGCAAATGAACAGGCGAAAGTACTATAAGACAACAGAAGATTTCTACCCTTAACTTAATGCTGTGATGCTTCTACATGCAAATCAGGATCACATGTAAAAAACTTTGAGAATGTCAACTATAGAACCGAATAATTTGCACTTACAGTGCCACAAACTTAAACAACTTGTAATCAAGGGGCATAACTAAATATTAATATTAAGTCACAATTCCAATTAATCAAATTGGACTCCAGATACTTGCGCAATTACGCCTCTTAATAGAGTAATGCTCAATAGGGTCAAATAAAAAAATGTAAAGCTAAAATGGGAAAAAAAAACAGAAGGAAAAAGAAAAAGGATTAAAACTTAAAAACACACAGCAAGAAACATACCCAAATCATTGATACAGACATCTTGTGATATTCCGTTCCTTGAGATCTTTTCCAGCAGTGACAAAGGATCAACATTACTAGATTGGTCCAATTTTAGACGCTGTACCACCGAAATTTGTTATATTCATCTATTATTATCAAAACCTATAGCAAGCCACGCTATTCACACATTGTTAATAGTGTGACTTGTTATATGAGGCTCCATTTAATGAACAAGGTCCACCATCAAATTATAGTAAAAGCCAAGAGCGAAGTGTTTTTTACACTCAGAAATCCTATACCTTGTAAACTTCTGCTGTTGCACATGCCTCTTGTGGCTTTATGAGAACCATTGGAGTGTTCAAAGGTATTGGAGGAGGAATATCTTGAACAACCTACGCATCATCAATAATAACAAGCCTTATCCCATTAAATGGGGTTGGCTACATGGATTATATGACGCAATTGTGCTCTATTAAAAACTAAATCCTTAGATAGGTTATTGACCAGGAGATCCCGCTCAATGATTTCATTGAGCATTCTCTTTGACCTTCCCTTACTTCTTTTAACCGGAGTTTATACTGTTTGATCCACCCTCCTCACCAACGCATCCCTTGGCCTTCTTTGCATGTGTCCAAACTACCTAAGATAGTTCTCTACCAATTTCTCTTCAATAGGTGTTACTCCAACTCTTTCCCGTATTTATTCATTACGAATCTTATCTTTTCTTGTATGCCCACACATCCATCTCAACATCCTTATCTTAGCTACCCCAACTTTATGCTCTTACTGTCGTTTTAAAGTCCAACATTCACTTCCATAAAGCATTACTGGTCTTATAGCAGTGCGATCAAACTTTTCTTTTACTTTATCTGGTATTTTCCGATCACATATAACCCCAGTAGCCTTTCTCCATTTAAACTACCCAGCTTGAATTCTATTATTAACATCCTCCAAAATTTCACCATCCTTCTGTATAATTGATCCCAAATATTTGAATTTATCTATTTGTGGAATAGCTTGATCTCCCAATCTGACCTCCGAATTACTTCTAATTTGCCTCTTATCAAAATTATAGTGCATATATTCAATCTTACTTCTACTCAGCCGAAAACCCTTCAACTCTAAAGTACTTCTCCATAACTCAAGTCTAAAATTAATCTCTTTTCTTGATTCCGCCACAAGAACTATATCGTCCGCAAAAAGCATACATTTAGGGATTTCTTCTTCAAATTGGCTTAGTTAGAACGTACACTACTAGATTAAATAAATAAAGACTCAATGATGATCCCTGATATAGACCAACCTTACGGAAAAATCCTTTGTTTCGCCCCCAACCGTTCTTACAGTGGTTGTTACCCCTTCATACATATCTTTTATTGCCTTAATATATGCCATGTGCACACATTTCTTTTCCAAAGCTTTCCAAAATACCTCCCTTGGCACTCGATCATATGTTTTTTCTAAATCAATGAAGATCATATGCAAGTCTATTCTTTTAGTTCGATACCTTTTCATTAACCCCCTTAATAAATGAATCGCCTCTATTGTAGACTTACCTAACATGAAACCACACTGATTCTCAATAATATCAGTCTCTAATTTCAACCTATATTCAATTACCTTTTCCCACAATTTCATAGTGTGACTCATAAGCTTTATCCCTCTGTAGTTTGCACAATTTTGAATATCCCCTTATTTTTGTAAATAGGAACTAAAGTACTTTTCCTCCAGTCATCGGGCATTTTCTTAGAACTTAAGATCACATTAAAAAGTTTAGCAAGACACACCACCCCCACTTCGCCTAAACACTTCCAAACTTCAATAGGAATACCGTCAGGTCCAATAAATTTACTATTTTCTATTTTCTTAAGCGCCTCTTTAACTTTGCCAACACGAATCCTACGGTAAAATGCCGAATTTGGTTCAACTTCTCGTGTTAAATCCTCTAACTCATAACTCGACCCTTCTCTCTCGTCCTTAAACAATTTGTAAAAATAGGTCTCCCACCATTATTTAATATCACTATCTGCAACCAAAACTTTGCCTTCTTCATCCTTAATATATCGTACTTGATCCAAATCTCTCGATTTCCTTTCCCTGTCTCTTGCAATCTTATAAATTTTTCGTTCTCCAGACTTTGTCCCTAACTCCTTATAAAATTCCTCAAAAGCCTTAAAACGAGCTGCACTCACTGCCTTCTTAGTTTCCTTCTTAGCTAAACGATACTTTTCCCAATTCTCAGTATTACATAAGTGTATAGCTTTGAAACATTCCCTCTTATTCTTAACTTTCTCTTGTACGTGCTCGTTCCACCACCAAGTCTTCTTATCTCGTCGACCAAAACCTTTAGATTCTCCCAAAATTGCTTTAACAATTGTTCTGACCTTTTCCGCCATTTCCTTCCACATGATATTAGCATTTTCCTGCTCCTCCCAAACCCCTTCATTTAACATAGTTCTTTTAAAAGTTTCCCTCTTCTCCCCCTTTAACTGCCACCACTTGACTATTGTGTTTGAAACATGTCGGCACTTTTTCTTTCTACACTTAATATGCATGTCAAGGACCATTAACCTATGCTGGGTTGTCACTCTATCCCCTGGAATCACTTTACAATTTGTACAAAGTCTTCTGTCATGACTCCTTACTAAAAAGAAATCAATCTGTGACTTGTGGACCCTACTCTTGTATGTGATCAGGTGCTCCTCCCTCTTCTTAAAGCACGTGTTGACAATCTTAAAATTGTAAGCTAAGGAAAATTCAAAGATAGATTGCCCTTCATTATTAATCTCTCCAAAACTAAAACCACTATGGGCCCATGCATATTGCCTTGCTTCCTTACCAACATGACCATTACAGTCCCCACCAATAAAAATCTTCTCAGTAAATGGTATGCTATGAATCAGCCCCTTCAAATCTTCCCAAAATTTTTCCTTAAGATGTGCTTCTGTTCCCACTTGAGGTGCATAAGCATTAATAACGTTGATTTTGAACAACCTACGCATATGAAAGAAAATCCTAAATGAAGTCACATCGAGTAAGCCTAGCTACCTTGCAAGAAGATAGAAGTTCTGTAAGTCATATCAAAGAAATATGGCATAAAGCATTGCATAGCCTTCAGTAGTCACAAGTTTACTTACGGAGAGTTTTCAAGATCTCAAACATCCAATTGTCCCGTGATTTTTTATAATAATATTTTGCCAATAGACAAGGGGATGGTTGAGAGCTCAAGCTCTCTATAGCCAAGCCTCTTCTAAAATTGTTTTTTGGGTAATGGAAATTGGACAGGCCTCACCTCGACCAGTGCAATAGGCTGCTCCCTGAGAGAAAAAGAAAGGAACATCTGATCCAATCTCACTTGACCATTCTTGAAGTTCTTTCTCTGTAGCAAGACCGCCACTGAATTGATTTGCTGCCCACAGTGCAGTTGCAGCATTGCTACTTCCACCACCTAGCCCTGCCCCACTGGGAACCCGTTTATCAAGATGAATCTGCCAAGAACACGAATATAGGCTTGACAAATTAAGAGGCCATTTGGTTATTGGAATGGAAAAGAATGGAGTGGAAAAGAAATAAAAACAAAAATGAAGTGACTTAAATGGGGAGAGGAGATAGGTCAACAGTGTTTAAAGGTAGTATGGATAATTTAGTTCAAATGAAAATTCTTGGGCTTGGGAGTTATGATTCATGAGGTTTGCCATGGGTGTGTTGATTTCCACAGTTGTGATATTGGGCTTTCCCATGAGAATGATGATAAATGTGCAGCCAACACATTATGACAAAATGGAGACATCATTCCCATTCTTTAAGCCTTGACTCTGGCAACCAAATGGGACCTAAATATTCTACTATGCACAATGCCTGTTAATAAGAATAAACATGCATGCTTGTACTGAAAATAAGATGATCAACAAGAAATAGATGGTATATCTAGGTCATACCCAAAAAAAAATTTCACTGCCAGTCTTCTTCCTGTAAAGATTAAGCGCCTAATAATCTGTGGAAAGAGAATAGCATAGCACTCACTCTCTGTAGAATATGAAAAAGGCAATAGAAGAGGAATAATTTTGAAACCAAAGCATTAGCTTTAGTTATCTTACCAAATTACTATCATCAATGGGAATCCCAGACACATTGGTGGACAAACGGTCCTTTGTTGTCGATGGTGACAGAGAACTTAATTGTATCACCAAACCTTATAACCTGAAAATTTCAAAGGGGTCTGATATGGTTAACACTAAATGGAGTTATCTCACATACATTAAAAAAAATCTCAGAGAAAACATGGAATCATATGATAAATTATGATTACGCTTATAGTTAACTTACATGGAAAAGAGACGCCAAATCATGATATCCATCTGCCCTCTTGTTGGTAATTCTCAAGAAAACATTTATCTGTACTAGACGGCTAACCAACATCGATATATGAAAGATGAAAAAATTTGGAATGCCTTTAAGAAAAAAGAATGAATCATACCTTGCAAGGAGAGAACAAAGTAAGCCTTGAAAGTGGAGCATTCTTGTCCACTTCATCAGCCAGCTTTTCATCAGGATCATACACAATCTAATTCCGCCAGCATTAAAAAAATAAATAAATCAAAACCATCCCTCTCATAAAATGCCACACCAGAACTTTAATCCAAAGCATAACAACCAAAAGGGATAAGAGATAAACCTCTACTTGTCTCCTGGAGGCGTTTGAATAAGAAACCATGGCTTTAAGTTTAAATCTAACAAGCGGGGTTCTTTGAAATTGAATCTTTGAGGTAAAATTGCAAGACCCGTATCCGAATTGACGCTGATGGTTGCTTCTGAACGAATTTTGAGAAGTTGAGAAGTAGTTACTGCAAAGAAACTGAGAGCAAGCCATGGATAGCCAAAAAAATGAGAGAATACAGAGGTCAACCAATGTGCTGCTCTATTGCTTTCAGTAGATGTGCCGATTTTGGACTGAACGAATGAATCCTTGGCTAATCCCCTCCTTGCTCATATTACTCAGTCAGTACTCATTTATGGCGTTACTCGTTCCTCGTTTTCTTCGTGTTTCCCTTTGACTAAATTATATTAAAATAGCTCTAAAGTCAATAAAATTAATACTTTTAACAATATACATTTTTAAAAACGAATGTAATAAAGTATTTTTTTTTTGGTTCAGAATATAATAATAATGTATAAAGATTAAAAAAAAATGGAATGAAATAAAATGTCTATATTGAAATCCAATGGCGGCTCAATTATTACTCATTATATGTGTTCAGTCAAATTTCATGAAGAGTATAATTCATTCGTTTTTTTTTTGTTTGGGCAGGACGATCTAGTGGGTGTTTGATTTAATTTATTTTAAGTAATTTTATATTATACAAAATAAATATGTAAAAAGAGTTTTTTCTTCTAAAATATAAAAAAAATTAAGTATTGTCTTCTTTTCTTTTTGATATAAGAAATTTTAAAAAAGGGTTATGCTTATCTACGATTTAAGGATATGGTAAAATCTCTATCCTCTTAGACTATACTAATGCCAGGTAGAGTGAACTGTCAATTACTCTCAGATATAAATCTAGACATCTATGAGTTAAGATATTTCTATAAATATCATGATTAAAACTATAATAAAATAATATTTTATATAGATTAAATATATTTTAAATGATAGTATGTTTTACTATTTTACTGGCTATGGGTTTAAGTGTTCCCAAATACCCAGACTACTCGAATAAGCAAGTTGGGCCATATGATTCGAATAAACATGTTGGGCTATATAATACAGTTTAGTTTTCTAATTGGGCTTAAGAGGCCCAAATAAACTTCTTTATCAATTAATCTAGACTTAATCATTCACAACATAATAAAATAATATTTAAACTATAACTAAGAGAAGTATTTATATTTAATATTAAAAAATATATTAAATATGATTACCTCTATTAGTAGGATACCTATACTTATAGATTATATATAATGTGTATTTAATTATAAAAACAAACTTATTTATGATTTCATTTAATTTTTATAATGTAAATAATTTTTTAATTCGATCTGTATTGTTACATTTATATCATTATTAGATGTTTTTTCATACAATGTACATTGTTTGGGGGCCTCAAGCACAACGTATATGATAGATATATCCTTATAAATATCTCCATCTTTTATCTAGTTTTGTAGCAATTCACTTTCCTCTCACTGGCACATTTGTAGACAGGTGTAGATTAGGTCAATTAAGTCAGAATTCCACTTCTCCTCTTAGCATTATTCACAACCATCATAATTGTGTGATCGATCACATTTTGCTTCGTATATCATTCTAATTTTCGTACGTCCAAGAATGGAAGGACGTGTTTTGTAACAAAAAAGCAGGCCAATATTTGGAGAAATTTCGTGTTCTTCTTTGGATTTACTTGTGATAAGCATGTTCACACAAGCTGAAACAAAACTCCTCACATGCCTTACTTCGCAAACCGCAAAATGATGATTAAAAAGTAAGATTGTTGCTTCAAATTGCGAATTCAAACAAACAAGCCCTAATTTTAATGAGTTACTGAATCAACTTAGATGTATTCCATCAAGGCTATTTTTACTGTCTTGAGCTTTTGGCAATTAAGCATGTTTTTTATATAACTGGAAAAGATATAGAGAAAGACTCCAACAAATAATTAAGTTATTGAGCAAAATTTTTTAGTTAATAATATATATATAAAGATTTAGTTGTCGAATGAATGACTCATGATTTGGTCTTGAAGATGCTGCAGATTAAAAGATCAGTGGGAAGTATGTCATTTTCCTTGGTGGACAGCCAAGGCAACATGGCTGCGACTGTTTAGCAGCTTTTGGGGGCAAGTTGATGGGTCCTTTTGGATGGCTTTCAACAGCCCCATCTCCTTTATTAGAAGCTTTGGATACTGATCTGGCTTGCTGCTCTGTTCAGGACAAGTGTGCCACAGGTTTGGGGTCATGTAAGTTCAGGTATTAGCGTGTGCAATGCTTTTTTTTTATTATTATTAATAAAATTGACTCTTTTGGCCATAAAAATATAACACAATGACACCATATTATCTATATAGCCAAGTCAGTGAGATAAGACTTCTTGCTATTGACAAGCTTTTGATTTGTTAATGAGGAACTCGGTTCCAATAATTTCACAATGCTTACTTCTTTCACACGGTTGGCATGATGAAATCGTTAGTAGACTTCATATATGTTCCTCCTCAACCCATCTCACATCACATTATCAATCAACTATTTCTCTCTACCGTTTCTATTTCAAAGAAAGCAAAGACAAGCTCCAGCAGTAACGAAGACACTCTTTATTGCACATCAAAAGGCAATGGCATCATCACAATTATTCAAATCCACACATACTCGGAGTTTAACAACCACATCGTTATTCCTTGCATTTAAAAAACACACAAACATTACCCATCACTAGGAAAATCCTACAGATATGTCCCCTTTTGCATTATTGCTACTCTAGATGGGTTGGAGCTACTTGCACTCTTAAAACCTGTTTACAATGTGGCTATGCACTCAATTTCAATCGTCGCACCTGCAGGCAAGCCAGCTACTTGAAATGTTGCACGAGCCGGGGCAGCCGAGGTAAAGTCTGCAAAATAAAAAAAAATAAAAAAGCAATTAACCATTTGACAGTCAAATGAAAATTCTCAAAATCACCATCAATGGCATATGATATGGGAATGGCGGGTATATACAACATAGGTATATCAGTATCTACGATAATACACGTGTATAACAATCACATCCCAACACGACCTAAAGATTCTACATGCCTAGAAGTGGAGTAAAATCAATGTTCATGGAAGTATTCAGAATATAATGCAATGTTTGGTACTCAGAAATATATTTTATAGAAATGAAATGAGAAACGCACCTACCCATTTTATTTCTGGGTGCATTCCCCATTTCCTTTCTAGAGAACACTTTCCCGCATATCAAGCATTGCCTAATTAACTATAAGTAGTGGAATTCATTAGTAAATAGCATCATTTAGCAGTTAAACCTATGGGAACTGCAAATAAAATTGTATAAATAAAAACAAAAGTATAGGACTTTAGTATTTGTCTTGACACAACAATGATCTTTTACAGACTAACACACGGTCTATGTAAAGGGAACATCAAAATTCCAACTACAGAACTCACATTTGCCATATATCTCATTTACTTTGCTGAAGTCCTTCAGGTCAGCCAACCTAGAGGAATCAAATGGAAAAATAATAATCATCTTTCTGGCACTTAATATAATCCATATTACGGAGGAGAGATGAGATAGAATTTATACAAGATTGTTGTCTTGACAACTGATGAATAATTGGCTCCACCAGCTTTTAGAATTTCCCCCATATTTTTCAGAACCTGTAATTTTCAATACAACAACTATCAGCTACAATAATGGTAACCAGATCACTCTTGGAAGTAAATGGTTACATCAATGGCACATGTGTTACTGGTAAACAAGACAGCACTTCACACGCATCAACCGAAGAAGAACATGTAACAAGAATTACTGGCATAGAGGTTGTGCACTTTCATTTTTCAAGTTTTCCACTTCAATACTGCCATCACTTAGTGCCATAAAAATCATTGAACAATAGCAGCTAGTGTTGCAAGAAAGTAAAACATAAGCAGCAGGTTCAAGTAAACACTAGTCAAGCCCAGTTTTGCTTTCATTGCCACTAAATTAATCATCTCTGTTCCTTGAATCAGCAGAGAAAAACCATAGATATATCACTAAAAGAAATTTCAAGACATTAATGGTCAATTAAAGCCTCTACGGATGAAGCCATACAAAATACATCAATATACAAAAGAAAAAGAATAGGTAACAAAAGGGGCGAAGGAAGAAGCAAGAGAATAACCAAGTGACTATGGCATTTCCCAAGATCAGTGGTTTTAGTACCTGGTTTGCTTGATCCTCAACATTGTCAGAGATGAGTTTTCCAGTCTGCACTTGAACACATGAAACAAATTGTGAGTACACATATTTGCCAGGACGCGCGCGCGCGCGCGCACACACACATATACAGACTGAGATGGTGCAAGAATGAAGGGACAAGAGTAAACTCAAATGATAACAAACCTCAGGAACAAGACCAAGAACTCCAGACACAAACAGAAGGTTGTTGGCTTTGATTGCTTGGGAATATGGCCCCAGTGCTGCAGGGGCCTTCTCAGTATGAATAACTTGCTTGACACCTATATTTCACAAAACGATGGCCACCACAACGTCAGAATTTTTATTCCTTTTGGTAAACACCACAACATCAGATTTGATACACAAAAAATGTGTATGCAAGATGGTAACTAAGAATCTGGTTGAAATAGCTCTCCCTCTGACAAACACACAACATAATAATACATCAATGAAATTTATTGAAACTAAACATGATGGATGAATGAAATTATCGAGATTTAGCAGTACCAGAGGAAGTTCCCAAACAAGCAAAAGGTGCAGAGCGCTTGGAAGAAGACGAAGCAGAAGAACGCCACATGGCGGTCCCGGCCAGCGAGACACAGCCGATGCGAGCAGGCAAGGAAGCCCGGCGGCTCAATGCAGCGGTGTTCATGGCCGGCACTTGGAAGCAAGTAGCAGCGAACGACGCCATTTCTCTCGCTCTCTCTCTCTCTGTCTGCAACTCTCACTTGATCTCTCTTCACAATCACCGTCGAAGTGAGAAGGCCGCTGCCACCGATAGCCCAATAGAACGTGAAGGTGTCCGTACAGAAAAGAATAAAATAATCCAAGTTGCCGTAATAGTTAAGAAACGACTATTACGCCGGCACCAATTTTGATGCGCATAAAATAATCGATGCGGAATTTTGATGTTCATGCGCATAAAATAGATCCTCTTATGCGTGCGTGCGTGTGTGTGTGTGTGTGTGTGTGTATCAATTAGCTAATTCCAAGCATGAATCTGACAGAAGTGCTTAGGTTAAATATAATATCGTACTTGCCAATTAAAAAAAATTAGTAAAATCTTCATTGAGATAGTTGAACCCCACTGCTACTTGTCATTTTACTGTTATTTTTTTTATATAAAAAATTTAAAAAAATAATTAAACTCTTTTACAATCTAAAAGTAAAATAATTTTTTTTCTCTAAACGATATGAAGCCAATGAGGACCAAAATTGCCAGTGCTGCTAGTGCTTCCTCTCCCCTCTAATACCGAAGGAGAGAATATTTTGTTTATACTATTGATTTTCAAATGATTGAGAGATTCAGGTGTTGAGATTTATAAGGAATAATAATTAATAAATAAAATAAAATAGTATGCCCGTTCTTGGGGGGGAAAAACACACAGACACACAATTTTCAACCACAGAAAATAGAAGAGCAGAAAAGATGGAATCTTGCCAAATTACGCAGAGCTTTGGGAATGATCAACTTTTCGTTTTGATGTGAAAGCATTATCGGCGCCATGGAATAAAACCTCAGAATCAATCAATTTTCTCTCCGTTCGTTGAGTCAGGATAATTTTTCCTAAGAAAATAAAAAGTTTGCACCCTCAGCCAAAAATGAACTTCTTTTCAACAAATCGTCAATAATATAAAATAATTTTTCAAAACTGAAATTAGACCCAACGTTAATTCCATAAATCATACGGGTACGATGAATCTTCCTTGAAATGTAATTCATCCTATCATTGAATTAATCTACATTATAGAATAAAAATTCGAAAAATAACAAAAGAACATTCTAAAAAATAAAAATTTTAAACCAAATATGTTATATGATATTAACAATAATAAATATTATTAACAATATAAAATCTCACTTTAATATTTATTATTTTTTAAATTTTTTATTAATTTTTTATAAATAATTATTACCTGTACATTGCAGATAGATAATAAACTAAAAATTGAAATGGTCGACTATTTTTGTTCACAGCGATGTGACAAGAATACATGAAAACTCTCTCAAAGTCACAAATTCCCAACTACCATAGTTTCATCAGTAACTTTACAATCTATCACAAATCACATAAAAGGTAAAATTTGGGTTATATACTATAATATTTTAATTTTATTTTTTATATCTATTTAATATTTTAATTTTATTTTTTATATTTATTTAATATAAAACATTAAATTAAAATATTAAATAGATATAAGAAATAAAATTAAGACATTAAATTTTATATAACCTTCTTTTTTTAAAGTTGATGTGCATAAAATAGATTTTATTCAGTGTGTGTATATTATATAATATCATTAAGCCCTTTCTCTTTTTTAAACCCAATTCCGGGTCATAACACACCAAGCACATATCTAACATCAGCTTCTCAAAGTCAGAATGGCATGTATGTGACATACTAACACACTTACCACTGTTAGGGTGTGTTTGGATTAGCTTTTGAAGAATAGATTTTGGGAAGAATAGATTCTGGAGAATAGATTCTGGGAAGAATAGATTTTGAGAAAAAAATGATTTTAAAAATTGGAGATGTTTGGATGATTAATAGCAGAATCACTTTTCCATAGATAATAAATTTAATTTAATTTTAAATTTTTTTTATTTAAATGATTACAAAATAATACATATACATATATATTTTAATAAAGTAAAAATTTATATTTATCTAAATTTTAATTTTTTTTCTACTAAAAACTTTATTAGAGAACCAATCTAGATGACCATAAAAAAATATGGAAGATTATAATTTTTATTAGCAAATTTATCCTTTTTTCAAATTTTTTAAATAAGAAATTAAATTAGATTTTATTTGTTTTAACTTTTTTTTAATTAATAAAATTTAAATTATTAATTAGTAAAAAACTCACCATGGCAAGGGGCACCAAAAAGCTACTTTGTGACCAATTATTCTCAAACCATGGTTTTGGACTCCAAACCATGGTTTGTGTTTTGGAATTGATTTTTTAAAAAAAATTGTTGTTTGGCAATCATTTCACATAACCATAATTTTACCTCATAATCTATTCTCAAACCTACATGCCAAACACACACTTAATATCATATCCAAGTCATTTTCAAACAACTACAAGATCTATCGGTTCTAATCAGAGTAACATAAATTTGAGAAACTAAAAATTATATTAATACAAAAGATGAGGAATTTTGATGTTGATGTGCATAAAATAGATACTCTTATGTGTTTGCATTTATATATATATATATATATATATATATATCAATTAGCTACCAAGTTAGATTCCAAGCATGAACCTTACAGAAGTCATTAGGTTTAAATATAATATTGTACTTGCCATTTACTTTATAAGATGGGAATATAAAAGAAATTAAACTACTTGACAATTAAAAAAAATAGTAAAATCTTCAATAAGATAGTTGAACCCCACTGCTACTTGTCATTTTTTTTTATGATGTTGTGAGGTCCCACATCAGTTAGGAAGGGGAACGAAACATACCTTATAAGGGTGTAGATACCTTCCCTTTGTAGACGCATTTTCTGGGTGGCTACGGCTGCACCCAGGGAAATAAAACCTTAATCTTGGCTATGGCTGTAAACATGGACAATATCTACGAGGGAGGGGTCTGGATGTTACAATTGGTATCAGAGCCAGGTTTCCGGTCAGTGTGCTAGTGAAGTCGCTGGGCCCCTATGAGGGGTGGATGTTGTGAAGTCCCACATCGGTTGGGAAGGGGAACGAAATATGCCTTATAAGGATGTGGATATCTTCCCTTTATAGACGCGTTTTCTGGGTGGCTACGGCTGCACCCAGGGAAACAAAACCCTACTCTTGGCTACGGCTGCAAACAGGGATAATATCTACAAGGGAGGGGTCTGGATGTTACAATTATAAATTTTTTTAAAAAAGGATTAGATACCCCACAATATAAAGATAGGATAAAATTTTTATTTAGTTGAACCCCACAATTTGTCTTTAATTTTTTTTATAGTTGATACGATCTTTTACTCCTTGAAATTTACTTTTATAATTTAGTTTTTTTTTTAATTTTTTTTTTAAAATAACGACATTTCTATAATTTAATAAATATTTTTTTGATTATTTTTATAAATAATAATGTTTAAATTACATAAATTAAAATGTTATTCAAAATTAATTAAAAGTACTAAAAAGATTAAAAAAATGTGATTTGTTATATAAATATGCGCTTATTTATAATGACGAGGGAGAGAAAACAAGTGAAAAAATAATTAAAAATAATGACTAGAAGAGATACATATAATTAATTAGAAATAAAGATGAAAAAATGTATTAAATTTTTAGATAAACATTAATTATTACTTTTATATATATATACATATATGACAATCTCTATGAATGAGACCGATGCTTATAAAAAGGATGGAGGGAGTATTTGACATTTTTTTTGTCTATTGACATACTAAAATTTATATTTTAAAATTTAAGGTAATAAAATTAAAATAAAAATAAATTTAAGGAGTTAAATATTATATTAATTCTAAAAAACTTATTTATGTATTATTAGGAATACTAAACTAATTTAAGTATATTAAAAATTATAATAAATTAGTTAATTATAATAAATTTTATTTTATTTTATTAAAAATATTCATATATAATATTACTTTCCGTCTTATATATATGATCCACTAGAAGTAAATATTAAATTATATATTAATTTATAAATTAAATAATTTAATTTAAAAAATATAAATATAAAAATAAAAATTGATTGATATTTTACATTTAAAAATAAAAATAAATTATATTTATTTTTTAATTTATTTAAATTAATTAAACAACACTTTATATTTAACGGGAGGAGGATTACTTTTGATAAATATAGTTTTATTTTTTAAAATTGTTATATTTAGTTTAATGTTATCACATTTCATAAAATGCAACCTGTAAATATTTCAAGTGATTAGAGAGATCTCAGGTGAATTGGTAGTGGCTAGAGATTAACTTAATTAAATATGTTCTATAAGTGAAAAAGGCACATGTCATTGTTAACTTCAATAGTTCAATATAGGGGAATGGCAATTTATCTGGCAGAGAGATTTTCTCAGATAGAGTCACCCTTATTATAGATTATTTGCAGTGATTTATCTTGAAGAAAAACCTCCCCCCATATTTTTATAATAATGTTTTAAACAAGATACTGCATAAACAAAATTATTTTAACTAAATAATTACATTTTTTTTTTTGAAAGATTGATATAACCATTCTTTGTTAAAAATTATGGGAGGCTAAAAATAGATAACTTTTTATAGATAAAACATATATTTTTTTACATAATTTTAATACAAATTAAAACTATCATTAATCATAATTTGAATAGTTTTAATATTTATAAACTGTTTTGTAGAGTTTTTATATTTATAAGCAGTATATATAGTTTAAGTTGTCTATTGGTCTATAATAATTTAATTTTATAAGCTATAATTGTTCAAATCATTCCTATTATTTTTATAAAAAAATTACATCCTTATAATTTAATAAATATTCTTTCCTATTATTTTTATAAGTTACAATTGTTCAAATCATGTCGATTAAAGTGATAGTTAAAATTAGTTAAAAAATAAAAGTGTCATGAATATAATTTGTATTTTTAAATATACCTCGTATTTATGATGATAATGATGAGTGAGAAGGAGAATATGCGAAAAATAAATGAAAAGGAATAAGTGGGAGAGACATATGTAAATAATTATAGGTAAATACAGAAAAAGTGTATCAAATTTTTAAAAAAATAAAAAATATTGTTTATATATATTACCATCTCTATAAGAGATAATGCTTTTTATAAAAAGGATAAAAGGAGTATTTGAACTATTTTTTCTCTTGATATATTAAAATTTATATTTTAAAATTTAAAATACCATAACTAAAATAAAAATAAATTTAAATTTTTAAAGATTGTATTCATACCAAAAAACTTTCTCGTACTATTAGAAATGTTAAACTAATTTAAATAAATTATAGATATTAAAATAAATAAATAAATTATAAAAAATATAATTTTATCTCTCTAAAATATTCATATATAATATTACTCTGGATTCTAAATATAAGATTAACTGGAAGTAAATATTAAATTGCATATCAATTTATAAATTAAATAAATTAATTTAAAAAACTTATAAATATAAGAATATTAATATCTTATATTTAAAATTAAAATTAATCTCGTAATTAAGAGGATGCATTTTTATTAAAATAATATTTTTATAATAATAAATATAAAATTTAATTTATAGTATAAATTATATTATAAAAAAATTAAGAAGTATTAAATAATCAAAATTGACTAATTTTGTCGCTTCAGTACTTGGTCTGCTTATTTTATCGAAGAAGTTGAATGGGTTGGTTTGCCTAGCCACCTGGAGATGTGCAGAAAAAAATAAAATTCATTATATTGAATTTATTTTTATTTATACATTTTTATCCATTAAATATGGATACAAACGTATTTAATATTTGACAAGAGAATGTCACATTCTTCAACGATAAAAGATGACAAATACATTGAAGTATTCAAGACGATTATATATATATATATATATATATATATATATATGGACACACACACACACACAAGGACTACGTCTTTGGAGTACGAAATTATCTTTATTTTTGAAGTCGTACTCTAGTTTTGTCGCTGTAGCATTTTGCCTACTTGGCTTGGGACTTGATAGCGATTGGACGAAATGACCTGGGAACAAGAAAGTTTAGTTTTGATATATAGTAATAACCCAATAGAAATCTTAACAACCTACAAACTAATACAAATGGAGTGGCATAACTAAGCTGATTTCAAATAATTTGAGGATTTATGGGAGAAGACAACATAATTAATGACAGAAATATGAATTTTACTCCATGTTTCTTTCATTGTTTCTTCTATGTTTGTTTTAATGCAGGTCATCATTCTCAATGTCGCAATTGATTTTTTTCATGAAAACTGATGGATCAAAAGCAACAAGCACCACACCGGGCATGAGGAGTTGATTTGACCCATCTTTCTTCAACTCCTCTCAATTTATCAGAGGGAAATCACAAGTTTATCAAAGGTCGACCCAACGTCTTTTATTTTGAGACATACAGCAAGTCCGCACCATTTACTTGTACCAAAATGTCCTTCCTTCCTTCCTTCCATCCTTCCTGCGGACAAAGTAAACGATGGCGAAAGACATATATGGCATATCCTGTGGAATATTTATTTGACTTATTATAATGAAGGAAGGAAGGAAGATTTTTTTTTTTAAAAAAAAACGAGGTTTTTACTACATGACATGCAAGTGGACAAAGTAAACGATGGCGGAAAGACATATCTGGCATATACTGTGGAATATATGACTTGTTATAATGAATCCAAGTCTTCTCTCTTTAGATGTATGCAATATGCAATTTCAATAATTGTGGGTTCAAAATTAAACTCTCTCCAACTTCCTTAGGTAGGCTCTTTTTGGTCTCTCGGTCTATATATATCTCTATTTTCTTTCTAGCTTTCGTAGTTTATTGGCATGAGATCACAAAAGTGAGGAGAAGAGAAAGTAAGCGTCTGTGCTATACTCGATCATTGTATGACGAGTATATTTATATATATATCTATATCTATATGCCTCACAATCTTTTCCTTTTTCCTCTATTTTTAATTTCGCATCCGATTCTTTTACATTTGCTTTGGCAATTAGTGACCTGATGATTTCGCTAGTGCAGATATCAAAGCCTTGAAATGGAACATCCAGTTCGCGGAGAATCTAGCACTTCCATTTCAACTCCTCCATGGAAATATGATGTTTTCTTGAGTTTTGCAGGGAAAGACACTCGCTTGAAGTTTATGGATCACTTGCATGAAGCTTTCAATAGAAGAGGCATCAAAACGTTTAGGGATGATGAAGATCTTGAGAGAGGCGGAGACATAAAACAAGATCTCTTTCAAGCAATTCAGGATTCTCTCTGTGCAGTTGTTATAATCTCTGAGAATTATGCAAATTCTACGTGGTGTTTGGATGAGCTTCAAAAGATTCTTGAATTGGGTCGACGTGTTTTTCCCATCTTCTATGATGTTGATCCAGCCGATGTAAGACACCAACGAAAACATTTTCGGAAAGCGATGGATGAACATGGAAAGAAATTCACAGAAAATACAAAGAAAGTGCAGAATTGGAGAAATACTTTGTTTGAAATTGCCAACTTGTCTGGTTGGGACACCAGGGGCAAGTAAGTTTTCTTTAAGTTACAATCACTTAATCATATTTTTCATATTTATGTAGATTTTATATTTTTCCTCCATGGTCTTCAATTTTGGTATAAATCGTTTATAACGACTTTTATATATAGTCTTTCTTTTCCTTTCTTTAGACATAATTGTAACAGAAAAAATAGCATCCATTATTTTATTTTTCTTCATCATTATTTTATTTCATTGTAACTATATTAACTCATGTTAAACAATGTTTTATAGGCATGAAGCAGACCTTATTAAAACTATAATTGGAGAGGTATGGACTTATTTATGTTCCAAACTACCATCTTATGATGACAATTTGATTGGGATTGAATCAAGAGTGGGTGATATTATGCCATTGTTGGAGATTGGGTTGGACGACAAACGTTTTGTAGGGATATGGGGTATGGGCGGTGTGGGTAAAACAACTCTTGCTAGAGTCGTTTTTGAAAAACTATCTGACAAGTTTGAAGTGTGTTCCTTTCTTGCCAATGTTAGAGAAACTTTATTGCAAAGTGAAGGCCTAATCTCTTTGCAAAAAAGTTTTCTTTCTCATCTCAAAATAAAAAACACGGAAATTACTGATGATTATGAAGGAATGGAGATGATAAGAAAGCTTCTCCACAATAGAAAGGTTCTTCTTGTCCTTGACGACGTAGATGATATGAGTAAATTAAAGAATTTGGCTCCAAGACCAAGTTGGTTGGGTGAAGGAAGTAGAATAATTATCACAACAAGAAATAGTCAACTGCTTACCTCATGTGGAGTAGAGAAGCATAGAACATATGAGATGACAACCATGAAGGAAGATGAATCTCTTCAGCTCTTCTCAAACAAAGCATTCCACAGAGATCATCCTGAAGAGAATTATTTAGACTTATCTAAATCGGTCGTTGAATATGCAGGAGGCCTTCCATTGGCACTTGAGGTTTTGGGTTCGTTTCTTTGTGGGAGAAGTAGAGTTGAATGGAGAGATGCTTTAAATAGATTGAAGGAAATTCCTGATAAAGATATACTTCAAGTACTCAAAATAAGTTATGACGGATTAAATGAGGAAGAAAAGAAAATATTTTTAGATATTGCTTGTTTTTTCAAGGGTTGCCCCAAAAAACAAGTGACTCAAATTTTGGAATGTTGCGACCTTCACTCAACAATTGGAATAAAGGTCTTGATTGAAAAAACTTTAGTCGTTGAAATAAAAGATTTCGAATTAGGGATACATGAATTAGGGATGCATGATTTACTTGAAGAGTTGGGTAGATATATAGTTCACCAAGAATCTCCCAAGCGTAGCAGGTTGTGGAAATTTGAGGACATTAAGGAAGTATTGGAAAATAACAAGGTGAATGCCATATTTTCTAAATGTCTCATTTTGTTGACATGTATTTAATATTTTTAATATTCTTTACTTCCTTATCATTCTCATGTTATTTTTCTGGAAAATGTCATTTTTATTAGGGATATAAGGCAATACAAGCTATTGTTCTGCAAGATCATGATTGGAAGCCAAGAAAAATAAATGTACACCCTGAAGCCTTTTTAAAGTTGAGTAACATTAGATTACTCCTCATAGATACTCGATGTGAATTCATCTTACCAAGGGATTGAAACTTTCTGGTGCATTAAAAGTTGTTCGATGGTCATCATTTCCTTTCAAAGGTCTTCCACTTGGAACTCCATTTGATAAACTTGTTGATATTCAAATGCCTGATAGCAAAATAAAGCAACTTTGGAATGGCATACAGGTGAGATTGCTGCTTCAAGCATCATTGTTTATCTTAAAAATATACCTTTATTATGTCCATGTTTTATTGAAACATATTGTTCAGTAAGACTGACTCGACATTTTTTTGTTTGACTAGCGTATGGATATGTTGAAATTTATCAACCTCAGCTTTTCTGAAAATTTTACTGAAACTCCAGACTTCTCAGGAGTTCCAAATTTAGAAAATTCATGTCTCGATAACTGCACATCCCTTGTCAAGGTTCATCGCGCACTTGGAAAGTTGAAACATCTTGTTGTGGTGGCTTTGCGATATTGTTCAAAACTTAAAATCCTACCAAAGAAATTGGAAACAAATTCTTTGATAAAGTTAGATCTTCGTGGGTGTAGAAAAGTTTCTGAGCTCCCAGAGTTTGGGGAAGGTATGAAAAAGTTATCACATCTTAATTTGAGTTGTACGGCTATAACTACACTTCCTAAATCACTTGGATCATTGACTGGTCTTAGATATTTGGATTTGAATTGGTGCAATATTCTTTATTTTTACAAGTTTTGGAAGACTCGCATAACTCGCCAAATTTCTATCTTGAATGTAATACCGTTAACAGTGTTACATTTAAGAAATTGGGGCTTAAGTGATGGATCGATTCCTGATGATTTTGGTAGTTTATCATCACTCATTGTCTTGGATCTAAGTTATAATGATTTTGTTAATCTTCCTACTGGTTGCTTCTCTAGTCTTTCTCGACTTCTTTTTCTTTCATTAAAACATTGCAAAAGACTGAAGTCATTGCCAAGGCTTCCACCACGGTTAATTCGATTAGATACATCCTGTTGTAATTCAATGGAACCTTTATCGGACAGGCTGTTATGGAATTTGGGTGCTTCACTTGACCATGAGGTATATCTTTTTGTCCTACAATATTATCTAATGGTTCATGTGTATTTTTCATTTTAAACTACATGTACATAACATGACTAATATTTTATTTCAGTATCGTGGGCGAGCTAAATATGTTCTCTCTGATGTGGAATATGATGACAATGACGGTGACGATGATATCTATACACGGGCGTTCAAGCAAGTTAAGGTTCAGGTGTGTGTCTCAATTTTGTGTCTTGTTCTCACATAAATGCTCCATTCATGGGCAATTAATGTTAATAACAATCTAATATGTTTGCAGGCAGAATATCTTCCCCTGAGAGATTTCTGTGCAAGTATTCCAGGATGCGAAATACCATCATGGTTTCTAAATAAAGAGTATTATCCTTTGGATAAGTATGTTCCATTTCCAGTAATATGGCGGGAATATGTGATAAAAGTGAACATTCCTGGAGATTTGCGTGATAGTGAATGGTCCGGAATTATTATATGCTTGCATGTCTCAGGTGTTGGGGATTTGAGGATTAATTGGAGTAGTAAAGCTGCAGAAGAGGGTGATTATAGATTCAAAGAAAACAAGTGGGCGCATTGTATATTCAGCAAGAATACGTGGATTCCTCACCTGTGCATGATGGTGTTGGAATTAAACGAGGAAACATGTTGGCAGCACCTAAGACCTCATCACAATTCCCTTCACATCAAACTTTCTACTTACAGAGATTATGGTACGATATTGGGAAGTGGATGGAGAGTGATCTGCAAAGAAGAGATAAAGGAGTGGTGCACTCTCAGTCATTTCAACCAACGCACCCTACCTCAACTTGCTTCTCCTGATGATAAGGTCCAGCTTCCCTCGATCGTACGTCACTACTTCAGGTTGCTTTAACAGGAGAAGACGCCCTATACAGTGAAAAAAACAGCAATGAAAAGTAGGAAACAGAGAACAGGAGTTTGCAGAGGTAAGATACCGCTTTATTGATTTTCTGGTGCGTACAAACCAAGGCACTACTGAATTTATAGACTTCTACTGCAACAATAAGGCAGAAAATAAAATAGAAATAAATCATATTTGTTTGCTAAAAATCAGGAAGCTAACGGAATGATATCACAATCCCTAGTTGCAGCTTCCTATTCTTCTGCAGAAATCCGTTGGACCCGAGTTTATATCACTCTTCCAACACTTCATTGAGAAAAGTGTATGAAGAGTTGCTCATTCATTCAAGACAGGAAAATATTTTCATTCTCCTTCCGTGAGAGCGCTTTTTTTCCCCTCTCCTCTCGAGAGATCATTCATTCTCCTTTTGCGAGTGCCCTTTCTCCCTCCGACGGCTCTCTTATCAGCGTAGGCCTGAGAGGAAGTTGTCCCGAGGGGAGATCTTCATTCTTTGGGGTAGGTTTTTTTTTTTTTAATTTTTCTTCTTTGGTGACAGTCGTCTGGATCTGTGCAGTGCTGATTGAAGAAGGAAGATCAGATATGAGATGGCGTGTTTGCTAGCGGCGCTGATCAAGAGAGAATGATCAAGGCTGACAGTGGTGCCGCGATGGACGGAAAATGATAAGCAGATCGACGATGCTCGAGTTTCATTACCTCTGTGACGACCTCGATCTGGTATGTTTCGTTGATCCATCTACTCCGATCTGGGCTGGCTGGCAATGGAATCTTGGCTTTTTGCTCAGATATAGTGGATTTGAGTTGGGAAAAGTTTGGAGGCGTTGATTGGAGCCTCGTCAGATTGTTGCTTTGTCATTGTTGGTGGCAGTGATTCTACCTCTACGACGGCAGTAGAGTGGTGGTAAGTCTGCTCTCTTGGTGGCAGACGATTTGTCAATGGGGATGGGTTCGTTAGGGTGGGTAGTTTGAAGATTGGGTTGGTGTGAAGTCTACTTAAGTAGAGGTTCGAAAATCATCTGGTTCACCGTATAGTATAACTCAGAAAGTTATTCTGTGTTTGTGTTTAATGCTAAATATAAAGAAAAAATATATCAGCAGTTCCTTTTGTACGTTAAAATATATCAAATTTATTAAAATTTTATCTTAACTATATCATATCTAATTCCCGTCACACACTTGATTATAATAAATGAGTTTTCTAGCAGAAATTTTTTACATATATCAAGACTTAAAATTAAAATATTATTTAAATAATATTAAATTATTTACTATTTAAATTAATTTCAGTTCATATTCCGTTCCTACTTTATCTCTTACCGTACCTCAGTCAATTTGATTTACCGTTCCTACGTAGCTTTTGCCATTTATATTCCATCTGCTTGTGGGATAAGGCCTCTCTCTTGGGTTTAACTAGAGAGCAGGCAATTTGTCAAAGGGGATGGGTTCGTTAGGGTGGGTCTTTGAACCCGATCCCTTGCTTCGAACATGGTTTCCAGTGGCTCTCCTTTTTTCCAGCAATGGCGGCTGCAGCGGCGCAAGTATCACGAATGTGACTTAGGGTTAAGGTTTACGTTGGTGGTGGTTTTGGGATGTAGGGTTACGTTGTTTAGGCTTCGGCCTGTTTTTTTTTTTTTTTTTAAGACTTTGTTATGTTTGATCTCATTCAATGAAACAAAAAAGAACGTAGATATACGCCTACTCATATGAGTACATATAACAAAAAATATGACTATTTAAAGTATATAAGATTCTTAAAAAATATTATTTTATTATTATTCTAGTAGTGATGTTTGAGTATAATTTTAGTTCTAAATACTTAAATTTATATATAAGGATAATTGACTGTTTACTCTAACTAATATTAGTATTATTGAGGGAGAAGAAAAATTTTACCGTGCTATTGAATCTTGTATGAATTTAACCCCAATGGAAAGAAAAAGTTGCACAAAAAAGATGAAACAAAAATATTTCTGTCCATTGTATCAAAAAAAAAAAATTATTTGTCCTAAAAAGACACAGAAAAATGTACAAGAATAATAATTGTCTGCACAATTCTAGATTGACAATTCAGTAATATAAAAAAGCATTTCTTACAGCGGCCATTTACATTAGTTATTTATAGAAAGTGTAACAGGCAGTATGATATGAGATTATTGACTTTTAAATCGGTTGCTGCTAGAAAACTTTCAAAACCTTATTATTTTTGCACTATCCAAACAAAGCCTAGATGCCAGGAAAGCAATGATACGAGTATTTTGCAAGTCGAACCCAGAAATGATATGGGTTTGGCTATCATATTAACGAGCAAGCTTTTGGACTATAAATATCAGCACTCTTCTGCGTCTGCTTACATCAGATGCTCTGTTCTTGGCACAACAAATATCCGTATGTGTTCATCATTTATTGATAAATGTTATTTCTTAAATGTTTCAATTTTGGTACATCTATATACAATTTTGCCCTCACACTTAATATGTGCATTTTTTTTAAAAACAAAAACTAATTCTTTACTTTTTTTAATATTGGATTGTGCCATTTATTTAATTTTATGATCAACAAATTACACTTAGCAATAGATTAAAAAAAAAAGAAATACTCAGGAACTTAAAAAAAAAAAATTCTTTTGCCACAAGAGAATTAGATAAGATAAAATAGAATGGGTGGAGAGTAAAATGATTCATCTTCATTTTCCTTCTTTCTTTTCTAATTTTGTGTATAAAATAAAGTCTGAATGAATCCAATAATAGAAGCTTACAAGAATTAAGATATATTTCTATGAACGCTTATAAAGATAATTATAACGACCGACTGATAAAGTAAAGATTGTTTTGCAATTCTTGCATAATTAGTTAAGTAATAAGTTGAATTTGTGAGAAAAGTGAGAGAAATTTAGAAAGCATCCAATTGTTTGGTAAGACTTCAACAAAACACCAAAAATTCCTGCTAGCTCAATCATAAATTCCATTTGCACCAACTGCAACGATCCATTAAGGTTAATATGAATCATTTCACTCAGCTATCACATAGTTTAATTAATTGGTTATATTTATATGAACAATATCCTCATTACGAAACTAAAAATCACGAGTGTTCCAAGTCATTTTTCATATCGTTCATTAAGAACCGAGAAATTACCTCTCTCCCTTCAAGCTCAAACGAACAGAGAAATGATATTAGTCACTTGTTCAAACAGCGCCTCAAGTTCCAAATCATCGGAATTAGAAAAGATACATAGAAGTGGTGGAAAATCAAATACGCCATCTTCATTTTCTTTCTCGTCATTCTTTACTAATTATTTTATAAAAAAAAATATAGACGAATTCGATATTATAATTTTTCTAAGATTAGGACACACTTCCATGCTAAAAAAAAAATACTCATAAAGGTAGTTACAATGACCAAAAAATAAAGTTCTCAAAACTGCAAAGTTCTCATAAAGCAAGATTTTTTGTTTTACAACTTCAACAAAACAAAAATTTGGCTAGCTCAATCATAATTCTCCAAGAAGAATATAGATTCCATTTGCATATGTTCACTAGTTTTTCAAGTCATTTTCCATATCATTCATTAAGAACATTATTAGACAGCCAGACTTCACTTATCCTAAAGCATATTTGTGATCAAATGACAATCCTCTACAAGCCGTCCTATTATTCTGGTCATGATTAGTAGAAGAGCTGCTCACTGGATGGTCTCAGCATAATGACAAGTATTTGAATTGGAAGATCAGAATGGCCACCAAGCTGATAGTGGATTTCTCCCTCCTTGGTTCTGCCTCCTTGAGCTATCACGACGGTTACTACCGCTATTGACATTCCTTCCTCCATGAGTTCCACCATGGGAACTACTCTGTCCTGGAGGCGGAAGCTCAACGCGGCAAACAGGACAAGAGTTATGCTGAACCAACCAAGGAACAATACAGTCAGAGTGATAAATATGGTTACAGGGCATTTTCCGAACCTCGGAGCCTAGCTCAAATTTTTCTTGACAGACTGGACAATGTGAATCAGAGCGAAGATGCGCTCGTGTGATCTTAATGGTAGGCATTGCATCAATTGAAGAATGTGAGGCTGGAGGAGGACCTCTATGATCATTCATTGTGAGCTGTTGAATAAATGCTTCCAGTCCCGGGGCCATTAATAAACCGCCAAAATCAATAGGCCTCGGTTCGCCTCCAGTACCATGAAATACGAAAGAAGGGCCAGAATTGAAAAAATCCTGACTCCATTCAGGAAATAGTGCATTAGGAGACCTTTGTCTACCATCAATGTTGGGGTATTGCCCACCTATTCTCTGCCTCATGAAATTGTCAAAAGCATCTATAAGCCCAAATCTTGGTTCGGGAGCTCTTTGTGCCATAAAGGCATGTATGGCATCAAAAAAGTCAGGCATGGGACGAAACTCTTCAAGAGCATTATATGGTTGAAACTCATGCCTCTCATTAAGTTCTTGCACAAAGCCTTCATGACAATAAGGGCAAGTGACTTCTCTCCCTTCAAGCGCAATAGGATGTCCACACTCATAACACCAGTGTGTTGGTCCACTTGACATCCTTGCTGTTTTGCCACGCTTCTAAATAGTAAATCTGCTGTTAAAAGCCTATGTGCTGCACCAAATTATAGCTTTACATGTAATAGCAACCAATATAAAAAATTATAAAGTAAATATTAATAAAAAGAAAGTTAATTTAGAAGATTGAATATGTCATTGCCTCAGCTGGTTGTCAAGTATTTTTTGAATGCCACTGGATTTTTCATACATGAGACACACAGTCACAGATACACACCCCAAATAAAAATGGTAATCCCTGACTTGGGGCAGGTAACTTTACCATTATATCACAAAAAAAATCAAGACTTCCCATCTCTTGATCTGAACCTTAAGCTTGTTAATCAGTCAGAGACCTTACTAATTAAAACTCTCACCCTTAAAAGAATGTTTTTCCTATCAAATAGATACTTGGATTGCATTTAAATGATACTAAGATACAACTTCATGAAAACTAACAGAAAATTTCTCTCGAGCGTGTGTTAGAAATTATATTTATATGTTAAATGTTAAGGGGTATCAAATACTTAGAAAAAGATTTATATTAGACTACCAAACCACTTATGTCCAGGCAGAAACCATTCTCGCCACTGAAAACAGAGGAGCTACTGGTGTGAAGTTGTGCGATCTTTAAGTTATATCATAATGCACCAGAACAAATTCGGCAGCTACCACAGTACATAAAACACAAGTGAAAAGAGCATGATATACAAACATTAAGTTTCACCAAAAAATAAGCTTACAGAACTGAAAATGACTGCCTTAAACCCACCAAAGTAGAAGTGATTCCTTAATGGCTATTTAACAAGGAAAAGCAATGACCTGTGTGTTCTGATTGAAAAATGAATGCTTATAGGGGGTTAGAGAGAATAATACGTGATCAGATAAGGAAATTTTCTTAATTATAGAAAGAAACAATTGATTAATTATTTTTTTTTTTGGATGGGGAAATTTCAGGAATATAGTTGATCATATAATGTATGGCAGATGTTGGCAAAAATAAAAGTATGGCATGGAAAGAGGTTTATTTTGTTTTATTTATTAAAGTCTTGTATTGCTGGGAAGTTAGATTGTTCAACTTAGGAGAAAAACCACAGGTATGGTTCACACTTCAACATAAAAGGTCACTAACTCGAACCTTTGACAGCTTGCGGTATTATAACCGAGGCCTTTGAACTGAGAATCAACAAATCATTTGATCTACATAATAATAGAGTGTAATGAACTGCAAAATTAAATAGAAAAAGTGATTTTGGAAATAAAAGAGGACACAAGCATCTGTACCCCTAACATGAAAGAATAATAAGAAGCAATGAGTAGTGACAACAGAACTATAATAAACATTGTATATCTCGCTTTTTATGCAGATAAAGAGCATTCATCTTCCATTGCAGATAACATACGGAAATTGTGAAAGTTTCATGATCATAGGCACATTGAACTTTTTTATGCAACTTAGACTGGCTTGGGAACACAGGTATGAGATGCTATATATCATGCCTCAAATAGTCCAGCTTGGTGGTTGCAATGGGGAAAGATAAACAGACAAATTGTTGCATTTCATTTCAGTCATGACCACAATAAAGAACAGGAAGAACACAAAGAAACATACTGCATCGTGTTCATTTGACAATAATTAATAACCCCGAAAAATTATAAGGAAATTATCAGAACTTTGTGACTAGCAAACTTCATGCAGCAGGAAAAAAGGAATTCAAGCAAAATATAGCATTCGTTATCCATCATCACTGACAAAGACAACAAACACAACGACAGATTTAACGCATAGATACATGATACACGAAAAGAAACACAAAAGTAATAACAGAACTCGAAGAGGAAGGAAAATCAAGTACGAATCCAACAATTGTCCCAAGGACAAAAATTTACAACTTGCGGTTTAAACTTGAAAAATAAACTAATAAAAACAGGATGATTGCCGACTGAAAATATAGATAGACAAAAATAAAATCAAAGAGAAGAAGCTTAAAATGGGGAATTCGCATGAGTGAACTAACCCGAATTAGGGAGAATACGAGAGAGCAGCAAGCCGCAGAGGGAACAGTACAAAGAGTGACGAGGGTGCGTAGAAAGAGGAAATGAGACTTTTCTGGAAAAAGTTACTTCTTTTTGGATCCTTTTTTTTTCCTATTTAAAGTCCACGGAAATTGGAAAATTAGCCGAAGAGGTTTTAGTAAATACTAAATAAATAAATAAATAAGATTAGCGTGGGAGAAACAGAAGGAATGCTATTTTCGGTATTTATTTATTTATTTATTTTTCTTTAATTTTTTTCTATTTAAAGGAGAGTTTTAAAGAGAATTTAATCAAAATAATGTTTAAGTCACGCCTTGTCATTGATGAAATTGTTTAGCCGTGTTATTTTAAAATTAAATTCTTCAAAGCATATCATCCGTTTTCACGCGAAAATTTAAGCATAATCAATATTATTTATGATTTAAGATGATAAAATAAGAGAATATTTCATTTTGAAAAACTTACAAAATAAAAAATGAAATTGTAAAAAAAATAGGGAAAATGACATATGGGTTCTATATAAGCAATTGAATGACAAAAAAGTCCCATCAAATACTATAATTCATGTCAAATCCCATAGGACCTCACATGAATTTTTTCTAGTTATAAAAAGACTTAAATGACCTTGTGAAATAAAAAACATGGCGTGTCATAGTTTTCAAAGCAGCTATTATAGGAATCAGATTGTGGCATTGGAAAGCAGAATGTCTATGGCTAAACCCTCGTTTTTCATATCAGAGCTCCCGCCAATGACCCTCGATCTCTCTTTTGAACGCTTTCGTGGTGTTGGTTCCTCTTCTCCATCTCGACAATGCGACCTCGTGTTTGCGTCAATCCTTGAGGTTAGTTTCTTTGTTTTTTTTCTCATCCCTGCTCCATTTTCTCTATTTGGCTGCCAAGAAAATTTAGTGGAATAAAATACCCATTTCCTTCTTAATGATATATGAACTTGATGGCGGCCATTAGATTTAAATTTTTTGATACTAGGACTTCGGTGCAGGTGCTAATGGTCGAATAGGTAGAGAGTGGAAGCAGCTTCTTCCATATCTACGGTCTCGCTTTAGTAAAGAATGCAATGTGAGTTTCCTCCCTAGCGAACAAGTCTGCAAATGCAGTGTTTTTTATTTTTGTTTTAATTCATTAATTCACGTGTTTTTGCATTTTGGTTTTGATAGATATGTGAATCCTTAACTTCAGGTCCTTGTCATGCTATTGACATAATGACATCTTCTTCTTTCTATTTTGTTTAATTGCTTATTTTTTGATTTAATACAATGTCAAGCTCACGATTTGTTATGATACTGAGTCACAATGATCTCTGTGTTGTAGGGTACACTCTATTGAGGTAGAGGACATTTCAAGGAAAGGTAGGGTATATATTCAATATGATGGGGAATATATGGGGTTTCTTCCAAGAAAAATTCTTGTTCTTCTAGCTGTTATTGAGATGATATGCTGAATCAAAGGAAAAATAGAGAGAACTGCAAAGTTTCTCAAAAAGAAAATGAAGGGGAAGAAGGCAACGAGGTCTCCTCTTCCATCTTTACTCTGTTGGCTGCAATGTCAGAACTAGCAACAAGTAATGTCTCCAGAAATATGATTAGGCAACTTTGGGAAGGGAAAGATAACTCTCAGAACATGAAAATCTTGTCATGATGAGATAGAGCTATTGTGATTTACCAGTCAAGGATTTATATAGTCCTTGAAGCTGGCTATTTACAATATTTTAGGAGGGGAACACGTCTTTACAAATGCTGCAGCTTGGGGTTTAGTTGTTATTTTGGGTCAGAAGGTGTCTTTAAATATAGTTTATTTGTTAGTTTTCACCTTTAGAACCGTTTCTTGTATTATTTAGGAAAGGAATTCAGAATTGTTTTCTGCATAAAATTTTTTTTACAGAGGTTGTACAAGGAGATGAATTAATTTTGAATATATGTGGAATTAATTTTCAAATATGATGGCTCAAGCATTTGTGCGTCATTTCTGCGTCACTTGCACTTACAATCTCAGCACCTGCAATAACAATTCCAGCACCTAAAATAACAACCCCAGCACTTGCAACTAACAACCCCAGCGCCTAAAATAACAACCCTAGCATCTACAACTAACAACCCCATCACCTACATTAATAAACTTATCAACTACAACTAACAACTCCATCAGCTGCACTTACAACCCTAGCACCTACAATAATAACCCGAGTGCTTGAAATAACAACTCCAGTACCTGCAACTAACAATCACAGCCCCTGCAACTAAGAACCCTATCAGCTGCAACTAACAACCCCATCAGCTTCACTAATAACCCCAACACCTGAACTAACAACTCTAACGCCTGAAATAACAACCCTAGCACCTGCAGTGTTGTTAGTTGCAGGTGCTATGGTTATTATTTCAGGCGGAGAGGTTGTAAGTACAGCTGATGGGGTTGTAAGTGTAGCTAATGGGGTTGTTAGTTATAGTTGATGGGGTTGTTAGTTGCAAGTGTTGGGGTTATTATTTTAGGCGTTGGGGTTGTTAGTTACAGGGAATGGGATTGTTAGTTGCATGTGCTGGGGTTGTTATTTCAGGTTTTGGAGTTGTTAGTTCAGGTGCTAGGGTTGTTAGTGCCATTAATGGGGTTGTTAGTGCCATTAATGGGGTTGTTAGTATAGGTGATGGGGATATTAGTTACAGGGGTTGGGGTTGTTAGTTTCTGGTGCTGTGGTTGTTATTTTAGGCACTGAGATTGTAAGTGCAGCTGATGGGGTTGTTAGTTGCAAGTGCTGAGGTTGTTATTGCAAGCGCTGGGGTTGTTATCGCAGGTGCTGGGGTTGTAAGTACAAAGCTGAACTAGACATATATATATATAAGCAAAGTAAGATTATTAGTAGTACGTTTAAGTTCAACTATAATTAAGATATGATCAATAACGCAGAAATGCTTGAGCCATCATCTTTGAATAACAATTCAGTAATTAAGATTCTTTATCATTATAAAATGATTAGATCCTTTATACATAATCACATATTCAAATTATACATCACAAATCTAGAAATTTGCTTCCATAAGCAAGCCCCAAAAATCATTGATTTTTCATTATCAGGAATCAACTGCTTTACATTCACAGCTTGTATATCTTGCCCATATTCTGAGGCATGGTCTGCCAATGAATTTTGAGTCACCAATTCCATAATTTTTGGGATGACTTTCTTCAGATTCACCATATCAATCTCATAAGAGTTACAACCTCAACACGTACAATCAAGAAAGGTTGAACCATTAAGAAAATGGTTTCTAAGTTATTTTGCCAAGCTAATGAAAAGAGTAAATAATACTCATACAAATAAATAATATTAACAGTTTTCTCCATAATATTTGTGCTAAAAGAACCAAACTAGCTCCGCAAAATGGCTTTTAAATACCAAAGTGAAATCAGGAGACCTTTGACAAAGTGAGATTGCCCAGCATTTGAAAACTTCAATTTACTTTCAATATATGCACTGTTCTCAAAAAAGTTATATCGCATTGGGAATTGCCCATACTGTAGGCAGGAAAGAATCTTGAAAAGAAATGAGAGATTGCTATTGTAGACTTAAAGAGAGGTCTAAGCTAGGAGCAATACAATGCATAAGCGTCAACTGTATCACTATTCTTATGAGATTGATCTCCTGGAACACAACCACATGCTATATCATATCCTATATTCATTAATCCTTGATGGCAAAGTGAGAGTAAAATCTATAGGAAAAAAAGGAAAAGTAAGATTCTTCTCCAGAAGAATATAATTTATAGTGACCAAAGGGTTTAATCTAGATTATGGCGAATTACATACCATTCTTAGTAAATAAAATGGAGCCAATGAAAACCTCTGTTCAAACAGAGCAAGCCCAACAGAATTTTTGCCTCAGATTTTCAAGAGATTAATCATACTGTGCGATGTTTTTGTCAGAATTTGCAGACTTGTTTGCCAGGGAAGAACCTCAAGTTTTATCACACTTGTGAAGTCCAACTTAACATGTCAACAAACACATGCATAAGTCATACAGAATATGAAACTAAAGAGTTAGCTTCACGTATAAAACAAGGAAGAGCTTAAATCATGAAACCAATCGATAAAATTTTACCAAAACCCAAAGATTATGTGAAAAGGTTCTAACTAAAACAAGTGTCTAAATTCTTTGAAGGATGAAACACAGAAGTTGATTCAAATTTCAACTAACATTTAAGAAAGAAGAAAAAAAAAGTAGCAGCTCCACGGTCTTCCATAATAAGAATATTAAGAGGTGTAAATTAGGTCTTAAGTCTCCCTTTCATGCTCTATTTTCTTAATATAAATTATCACACAATATGACCAATACAAACAACATATCCTAGATATTCTAAATACTAAATCTAATCATCATTAGTAGTAATGTAAAAACACTAAAAGCATACCCTGAATCTGCCTGAAAAATTTCAATTTCACTATTCCTTGGATCAATAGAAATTAGAAGGTATAGGAGAGAATCTTCATTCCCACTGGACCAAGTGACCAATAATAGACGCTAAATTTCAAACCCCGCTGGTTTCTGTGTAATAGATGAAGAAGTAAACAATTTTCTGTAGCAGTAGGAAAAATACTGAGCTGCAAATCAGCATGTGGAAAACTGAGTGCGGTAAAGATCATAAACCAAATCCACCGGTGAGTAAAGCAATGAAACATAAAAAATAAATAAAATGGAAGCATACCCAAAAAAGTAAGATCTACGTAAACCTTGAAAAATTAAAAAAGAAAGAAGAGGCATAAGCACGGACTAGGTGGTGAAAATCTTCATAAATTAGGCGAGTGCAAATGCGAGAAACGCTGAGAGAAGGGGCAGCAAGAGACAGGAAGAGAGAGTGAGTCCTGGTGTTAATGGAAGGGAATTATGAGAAAGGAAAGGGAAAATTTCAGTTTTAGGGACATTTATATCTTTTTACAATTAGAAAAAATTCATATGAGGTCCATGGGACTTGACATTAATTATGACATTTCTTGAAACTTTTTTGATATTTTATGCCTTTCATGAGACTTAAATGTCATTTTTCTAAAAAAATATTATACTGAACTAAGTGTAATTAAAAAGTTCCAATAGCACACCCAAAAAAAAGTTCGTATAAGGTGACAATGCCACGTCACACCAAGCACAATTAGTTACTGATAGTCAAACTATGATATTTACTGTGCGTAAACTTTTATAAGGCGTCTTGGAATTGGTTCTGAAGGTAAACTATGATAGTCAAACTGTTAGTGGGTTGTTATTACATTATTTTATTTCAATAGTTGTTGGGATATGAATGCCTATTATTAGGGAGCAAATGAAGAGTTTTTTTTTTTTTGGTTTCATTTTACCGAGTCTATTGTTCAGTTTCAACTCTGGATAATAGTCCTACATATTAGGTTAACAGGCTACGTGCTGTTGCAATATAGAGTCTATATATTATTCAAAGGCAGATGAATAAAATAATACATCAGTTCTTTCCCTTCACCTGTGCTTTTCTTTTCAATAGACGTAAGATAAATTTAAATTGTTTCTAGAGGTTCAGAAATAAAGGACTCGATTTTTCATAAAGAACATGAACGACAGGGGGACGAAAATGACTTTATGAATAAGAAATTTATCATATAGCGACGTAGATGTGACACATGCATACAGATGAGGTTTTGTTTTTACAAAACAAAAAAATTAATACATGACATGCAAGGGGGCAAAGTAAACGATGGCGAAAGACATATATGGCATATCCTCTGGAATATTTTACTTGTTATAATGAATCTAAGTCTTCTCTCTTTAGATATATGCAATATGCAATATGCAATTTCAACAATTGTGGGTTCAAAATTAAACTTCCTCCAACTTCCTCAGGTAGGCTCTTATTGGTCTCTCACTCTCTATATATCTCTATTTTCTTTCTAGTTTTCATAGTTGATTGACATGAGATCACGGAAGTGAGTAGAGGAAAAACCAAGAGTATGTGCTATACTCGATCATTGTATGATGAGTGTATATATATATATATATATATATATGCCCCACAATCTTTTCCTTTTTCCTCAGTTTCTAATTTCGCATCCGATTCTTTTACATTTGCTTTGTCAATTAGTGATATGATGATTTCGCTGGTGCAGCTATCGAAACCCTGAAATGGAACATCCAGTTCGCAGAGAATCTAGCACATCAAATTCAACTCCTCCATGGAAATATGATGTTTTCTTGAGTTTTGCAGGGAAAGACACTCGCTTGAAGTTTATGGATCACTTACAGGAAGCTTTCAATAGAAGTGGCATCAAAACGTTTAGGGATGATGAAGATCTTGTGAGAGGGGGAGACATAAAACAAGATCTTTTTCAAGCAATTCAGGATTCTCTATGTGCAATTGTTATAATCTCAGAGAATTATGCAAATTCAACGTGGTGTTTGGATGAGCTTCAAAAGATTCTTGAATTAGGTCGACGGGTTTTTCCCATCTTCTATGATGTTGATCCAGCCGATGTAAGACACCAACGACAACCTTTTAGCAAAGCGATGGATGAACATGAAAAGAAATTCAGAGATAATACAAAGAAAGTGCAGAATTGGAGAAATACTTTGTTTGAAATTGCCAACTTGTCTGGTTGGGACACCAGGGGCAAGTAAGTTTCTCTTTTAGTTACCATCATTTAATCATATTTTCCATATTTATTTATATTTTATATTTTTCTCATGATCTTCAATTTTGGTATAAATCGTTTATAACGGCTTTTATATATAGTCTTTCTTTTCCTTTCTTTAGACATAATTGTAACAGAAAAAATAGCATTCATTATTTTATTTTTCTTCATCATTATTTTATTTCATTGTAACTATATTAACTCATGTTAAACAATGTTTTATAGGCATGAAGCAGACCTTATTAAAAATATAATTGGAGAGGTATGGACTTATTTATGTTCCAAACTACCATCTTATGATGACAATTTGATTGGGATTGAATCAAGAGTGGGTGATATTATGCCATTGTTGGAGATTGGGTTGGACGACAATCGTTTTGTAGGGATATGGGGTATGGGCGGTGTGGGTAAAACAACTCTGGCTAGAGTCATTTTTGAAAAACTGTCTGACAAGTTTGAAGTGTGTTCCTTTCTTGCCAATGTTAGAGAAACTTTATTGCAAAGTGAAGGCCTAGTCTCTTTGCAAAAAAGGTTTCTTTCTCATCTCAAAATAAAAAACACGGAAATTACTGATGATTATGAAGGAATGAAGATTATGAGAAAGCTTCTCCACAATAAAAAGGTTCTTCTTGTCCTTGATGATGTAGATGATATGAGTCAATTAAAGAATTTGGCTCAAAGACCAAGTTGGTTTGGTAAAGGAAGTAGAATAATTATCACAACAAGAAATAGTCAATTGCTTACCTCATGTGGAGTAGAGAAGCATAGAACATATGAGATGACAACCATGAAGGAAGATGAATCTCTTCAGCTCTTCGCAAACAAAGCATTCCACAAAGATCATCCTGAAGAGAATTATTTAGACTTATCCAAATTGGTCGTTGAATATGCAGGAGGCCTTCCATTGGGACTTGAAGTTTTGGGTTCGTTTCTTTGTGGGAGAAGTAGAGTTGAATGGAGAGATGCTTTAAATAGATTGAAGGAAATTCCTGACAAAGATATACTTCAAGTACTTCAAATAAGTTATGACGGATTAAATGAGGAAGAAAAGAAAATATTTTTAGATATTGCTTGCTTTTTCAAGGGTTGGCCCAAAAAACAAGTGACTCGAATTTTGGAATGTTGTGACCTTCATGCAACAATTGGAATAAAGGTCTTGATTGAAAAAACTTTACTAGTTGAAACGAAAGATTTCCGATTAGAGATGCACGATTTACTTGAAGACTTGGGTAGGTATATAGTTCACCAAGAATCTCCCAATGTTGGCAAGCGTAGCAGGTTGTGGAAGTTTGAGGACATTAAGGAAGTATTGGAAAATAACAAGGTTAAGTCTTATTTTCTAAATATCTCATTTTGTTGACATATATTTAATGTTTTTAATATTCTTTACTTCCTTATCATTCTCATGTTATTTTTCTGGAAAATGATATTTTTATTAGGGATATAAGGCAGTACAAGCCATTGTTCTGAAAGATTATTGTGAGAACCCAGACAACATAAATGTACATCCTGAAGCCTTTTCAAAGATGAGTAACATTAGAATACTCCTCTTAGATAGGAAGGATAATCATCTCATCTTACCAAGGGGATTGCAACTTTGTGGTGCATTAAAAGTTGTTAGATGGTCATCATTTCCTTTCAAAGCTCTTCCACTTGGAACTCCATTTGATAAACTTGTTGATATTCAAATGCGTTATAGCAAAGTAACGCAACTTTGGAATGGCATACAGGTGAGATTGATGCTTCATGCATCATTGTTTATCTTAAAAATATATCTTTATTATGTCCATGTTTTATTGAAACATATTGTTTAGTGAGACTGACTCTATAATCTTTTGTTTGACTAGCTTATGGATAAGTTAAAATTTCTCGACCTAAGCTGTTCTGAAGATTTTATTGAAACTCCAGACTTCTCAGGAGTTCCGTATTTAGAACATTTACGTCTTGCTCACTGCACAACCCTTGTCAAGGTTCATCCCTCACTTGGAAAGTTGAAACATCTTGTTGAGGTGGATTTGCAAGGTTGTCTAAATGTTGAAATCCTACCATGGAAATTGGAAACAAATTCTTTGATGAAGTTAGATCTTGGTCAGTGTGAAAAAGTTGCAGAGCTCCCAGAGTTTGGGGAAGGTATGAACAAATTATCATATCTTGATTTGAGTTGTACTGCTATAACTAGACTTCCTAAATCACTTGGATCCTTGATTGGTCTTACACATTTGCATTTGAATGGGTGCGAAATTCTTAATTTTGACAAGTTTTGGAAGACTCGCATAACTCGCCAAATTTCTTGCTTGAATGTAATACCGTTAACAGTGTTACATTTAAGACACTGTAGCTCAAGTGATGGATCGATTCCTGATGATTTTGGTACTTTATCATCACTCATTGTATTGGATCTAAGTTTTAATGATTTTGTTAATCTTCCTTCTAGTTGCTTCTCTAGTCTTTCTCGACTTCTCTTTCTTTCATTAAATCATTGCAAAAGGCTCAAGTCATTGCCAAGGCTTCCACCACGGTTAATTCGATTAGAAGCATACTGTTGTGATTCAATGGAACCTTTATCAGACAGGCTGTTATGGAATTTGATTGCTTCACTTGACCATGAGGTGTCTTTTCTTTCTACAATATTATCTAATGGTTCATGTGTATTTTTCATTTTAAACTACATGTACATAACATGACTAATATTTTATTTCAGTATCGTGCGCGAGCTAAATATGTACTCTCTGATGTGGAATATGATGATGATCATGATGTTATCTTTCGATGGGTGTTCAAATTGGGTTATGTTGCTGAAGATAATGATATCAATTCATTGGTGTTCAAGGACATTAGGGTATGTGTGTCTCAATTTTGTGTCTTGTTCTCACATAAATGCTCCATTCATGGGCAATTAATGTTAATAACAATCTAATACGTTTGCAGGCAGAATATCTTCCCCTGAGAGATTTCTGTGCAAGTATTCCAGGATGCGAAATACCATCATGGTTTCTAAATAAAGAATATGACACTTTGGATGAGTATTATGAGTCATTTCCAATAAAAGGGCGGGAATATGAGATAAAAGTGAACATTCCTGGAGATTTGCATGATAGCGAATGGTCCGGAATTATCGTATGCTTGCATGTCTCAGGTGTTGAGGGTTTGATGATTAATTGGAGTAGTAAAGCTGCAGAAGATGATGATTATAGATTCAAAGAAAACGTGTGGGCGCATTATCTATTTCAGTGGCCTAGTGAGATTCCTCACCTGTGCATGATGGTGTTGGAATTAAACGAGGAAACATGTTGGCAGCACCTAAGACCTCATCACAATTCCCTTCACATCAAACTTTCTATTTACAACTTTCGTTTTGGTGATCCATTAGTGGATGCTAATTTTCACATATTGGGAAGTGGGTGGAGAGTGATATGCAAAGAAGAGATAAAAGAGTGGTGCCCTCTCAATCATTTCAACCAACTTACCCTACCTCAACTTACTTCTCCTGATGATAAGGTCCAGCTTCCCTCGATCGTACGTGACTACTTCATAAAAGTGTATGAAGAGTTGCGCATTCCGTGAGAGCGTTTTTTTTCCTCCCCTCCCGAGAGATCATTCATTCTCCTTTTGCTAGTGCGCTTTCTCCCTCCGACGACTCTCTTTTCAGCGTAGGCCTGAGAGGAAGTTGTCCCGAGTGGAGATCTTTGTTCTTCGGGGTTAGGGTTTTTTATTTTTCTTCTTTGGTGACAGTCGTCTGGATCTGTGCAGTGCCGATTGAGGGAAGGAAGATCAGATCTGAGATGCTGTGTTTGTTAGCAGCGCCGATCAAGCAAGAATGATCAAGACTGACAGTGGTGGCGCGATGGACGGAAAATGATAAGCAGATCGGCGATGCCCGAGTTTCATTACCTCTTTATGACGACCTCGATCTGGTATGTTTCGTTGATCCATCTACTCTGATCTGGCCTGGCTGGCAATGCAATCTTGGGTTTTTGCTCAGATATAGTGGCTTTGGGTTGGGAAAAGTTTGGAGGCGTTGGTTGGAGCCTCGTCAGTTTGTTGCTTTGTCATTGTTGGTGGCGGTGCTTCTGATCCTCTACGACGGCAGTAGTGTGGTGGTAAGTCTGATCTCTTGGTAGCAGACGATTTGTCAAAGGGGATGGGTTTGTTAGGGTGGTTCTTTGAACCCCCATCCCTTGCTTTGAACATAGTTTCCAGTGGCTCTTCTTTTTTCCAGCAATGGCGGCAGTAGCGGCGCAGCATCCTGAATGTGACTGGCATTGTTTGGTTGAAGGATTTTGTAGAGCAGGGTAGAGGAGGGCAGATATAAGTTTTTTTTGGTTGAGAAAAATGGAAGGAATGGAAAGTAAAAATTTTTGTGTTTATTTGCTCACCTCCCTTCCCTTATATCTCTTCTAAAAGTGGGATTTGTAGAGGGAAGAAAATATTTTTACCTAATTTTAATTAAATTATCTTTTATATATTTTTAATATTTTAATTATATTCTCATGAGTTAAGAACTTTTTTTTATTCTCCTCATATAATTTTTGCGTTGAGTACTAAAATCTAATAAGTATAATAAATTATTTATATATTATATTAAAATGTATAATAATTATAAAATTAATCAGAAATAATGTTAAAATTTTATCATATTTTTTTATTTTTTTAATTTTATTATATATATAAATGAGATAAAAAAATTTAATATTCATAAACTAAAAAATAATAATTTTGACATGAATATTATAAATAAAGAGTAAATAAATTTAAATAAAGAGATAAATGTATATTTATCAACTTTTAATTAACTCTTCTCCTCTCTCCTTTTGAACTAAATAAAAAATATCATATCCCTTTCTCTACCTTTATACTCACAACATTTCCTACATTTTTTTACCCTTAAATTAATCTAACTTATCTTTCCTTAAATTAAACTAAACAATATCTTAGGGTTAATACCTTAGGGTTAAGGTTTACGTTGGTGGTGTTTTTGGGATGTAGGGTTATGTTGTTTAGGCTTCGGCCTGTTTGTTTTTTAAGACTTTTTGTTATGTTTGATCACATTCAATGAAACAAAAATAACCTAGTTGGTCCGTTTAGTTGGTCAAGTGATTAGACGTATAACTATTTAAAATATATTTAATTTTTAAAAAATATTATTTTATTATAATTTCAGTCATGGTATTTAAGGAGTCATCCTAACTCTTAGGTATCTAAGTTTTCATTTGAAAATAATTGATAACTCGCTCTACCTAATATTAATATTATTTAAGAGAAATGAAGATTTTATTCTATCCTTAAATGTGAATAAGTCTAACCCCCTTAAAATAAATTTGTACAAGAAAAAAATGAAACAACAATATTTCTGTCCATTGTATCAAAAAAAATATTTCTGTCCAAAAAAGACACAGAAAACTGTACACGAATAATAATTGTTTGCACAATTCTAAAGTGACAATTCACTAATATATTCTAAAGTGACAATTCACTAATGTAAGAAAGCATTTCTTACAGCGGCCATTTACCTTGGTTATTATAGGGAGTGTATAGAAAGTGTAAACGGTAGTATTTCTATAAATAAGATACGAAGATTATTGACTTTTTATGCTGGTTGCTGCTAGAAAACTTTCAAAACCTTATTATTTTTTCACTATCCAAACAAAGCCTATATACCAGGAAAGCAATGATACGAGTATTTGCAAGTCGAACCCAGAAATGATATGGGTTTAGCTATCATATTAACGAGCAAGCTTTTGGACTAAAAATATCAGCACCCTTCTGCGTCTTCTTACATCAGATGCTCTGTTCTTGGCACAACAAATATCCATATGTGTTCATCATGTATTGATGAATGTTATTTCTTAAATGTTTCAATTTTGATACATCTATATACAATTTTGCCCAATATGTGCATTTTTTTATAAAAAAAAAACTAATTCTTTACTTTTTTTTTAATATTAGATTGTGTCATTTATTTAATTTTATGATCAACAAATTACACTTGGCAATAAATTAAAAAAAAAGGAACATTCAGGAACTTAAAAAAATGTTCTTTTGCCACAAGAGAATTAGATAAGATAAAATAGGAGGGGTGGAGAGTAAAATGATTTATCTTCATTTTCCTTCTCTCTTTTCCAATTGTGTATAAAACAATGTCTAAATTATTTTTTTTAGTTACCCACCCGGTTTACTAGAGCTTACCTCGACTACATTCATATCCGACTCGCGTCACGTACTTAGCTATATTGATAGAAAGATTGTTTTGCAATTCTTGCGTTAAGTGATAAGTTGAATTTGAGAAAAGTGAAAGAAATTTAGAAAGCATCCAATTGTTTGGTACGACTTCAACAAAACACCAAAAATTCCTGCTAGCTCAATCATAAATTCCATCTGCATATGTTCACTAATTGAGCCAAGCTACTTCATCATCCTCAGCAAGGGATTATAAACTCAAACTCTCTTGATCAAATTTGCACCAACTGCAACGATCCATTAAGGTTAATATGAATCATTTCACTCAGCTATCACATATTTTAATTAATTGGTTATATTTATATGAACAATATCCTCATTACGAAACTAGAAATCACGAGTGTTCCAAGTCATTTTCCATAGTTCATTAAGAACCGAGAAATTACCTCTCTCCCTTCAAGCGCAAACGAACAGAGAAATGAATTCGGTATTGTGATTTCCCCAAGATTAGGACACACTTCCATGCTAAAAAAAATGCTCATAAAGGTTGTTACAATGACCAAAAAACAAAATTCTCAAAACAGCAAAGTTCTCCAAACTATCGAAAGCAAGATTTTTTGTTTTACAACTTCAACAAAACAAAAATTTGGCTAGCTCAATCATAATTCTCCAAGAAGAATATAGATCCCATTTGCATATGTTCACTAGTTTTTCAAGTCATTTTCCATATCATTCATTAAGAACATTATTAGACAGACAGACTTCACTTATCCTAAAGCATATTTGTGATCAAATGATAATCCTCTACAAACCGTCCTATTATTCTGGTCATAATTAGTAGAAGAGCTGCTCATTGGATGGGCTCAGCATAATGATAAGCTATTGAATTGGAAGATCAGAATGGCCACCAAGCTGATAGTGGATTTCTCCCTCCTTGGTTCTGCCTCCTTGAGCTATCGCGACGATTACTACTATTACTACTGCTATTGACATTCCTTCCTCCACGAGTTCCACCATGGGAACTATTCTGTCCTGGAGGTGGAAGCTCAACGCGGCAAACAGGACAAGAGTTATGCTGAACCAACCAAGGAACAATACAGTCAGAATGATAAATATGGTTACAGGGCATTTTCCTAGCCTCGGCGCCTAGCTCAAATTTTTCTTGACAGACTGGACAATGAGAATCAGAGCGAAGATGCGCTCGTGTGATCTTAATGGTAGGCATTGCATCAATTGAAGAATGTGAGGCTGGAGGAGGACCTCTATGATCATTCATTGTGAGCTGTTGAATAAATGCTTCCAGTCCCGGGGCCATCAATAAACTGCCAAAATCAATAGGCCTTGGTTCGCCTCCCGTACCATGAAATACGAAAGAAGGGCCAGAATTGAAAAAATCCTGACTCCATTCAGGAAATCGTGCATTAGGAGACCTTTGTCTACCATCAATGTTGGGGTATTGCCCACCTATTCTCTGCCTCATGAAATTGTCTAAAGCATCTATAAGCCCAAATCTTGGTTCGGGAGCTCTTTGTGCCATAAAGGTATGTATGGCATCAAAAAAGTCAGGCATGGGATGAAACTCTTCAAGAGCATTATATGGTTGAAACTCATGCCTCTCATTAAGTTCTTGCACAAAGCCTTCATGACAATAAGGGCAAGTGACTTCTCCCCCTTCAAGCGCAATCGGATGTCCACACTCATAACACCAGTGTGTTGGTCCACTTGACATCCTTGCTGCTTTGCCACACTTCTCAATAGTAAATCTGCTGTTAAAAGCCTATGTGCTGCACCAAATTATAGCTTTACATGTAATAGCAACCAATATAAAAAATTATAAAGTAAATATTAATAAAAAGAAAGTTAATTTAGAAGATTGAATATGTCATTGCCTCAGCTGGTTGTCAAGTATTTTTTGCATGCCACTGGATTTTTCATCCATGAGACACACAGTCACAGATACACACCCCAGATAAAAATGGTAATCCGTGACTTGGGGCAGGTAACTTTACCATTATATCACAAAAAAAACATCAAGACTTCCCATCTCTTGATCTGAACCTTAACATTGTTAATCAGTCAGAGACCTTAATAATTAAAACTCTCACCCTTAAAAGAACGTTTTTCTATCAAATAGATACTTGGATTGCATTTAAATGATACTAAGATACAACTTCATGAAAACTAACAGAAAATTTCTCTCGAGCGTGTGTTAGAAATTATATTTATATGTTACATGTTAAGGGGTATCAAATACTTAGAAAAAGATTTATATTAGACCACCAAACCACTTATGTCCCGGCAGAAACCATTCTCGCCACTGAAAACAGAGGAGCTACTGGTGCGAAGTTGTGCAATCTTTAAGTTATATCATAATGCACCAGAACAAATTCGGCAGCTACCGCAGTACATAAAACACAAGTGAAAAGAGCATGATATACAAACATTAAGTTTCACCAGAAAATAAGCTTACAGGACTGAAAATGACTGCCTTAAACCCACCAAAGTAGAAGTGATTCCTTAATGGCTATTTAACAAGGAAAAGCAATGACCTGTGTGTTGTGATTGAAAAATGAATGCTTAGGGGTTAGAGAGAATAATACGTGATCAGATAAGGAAATTTTCTTAATTATAGAAAGAAACAATTGATTCATTAATTTCTTTTTTTTTTTATGGAGAAATATCAGGAATATAGTTGATCATATAATGTATGAAAGATGTTGGCAAAAATAAAAGTACGGCATGGAAAGAGGTATATTTTATTTTATTTATTTAAAGTCTTGTATTGCTGGGAAGTTAGATTGTTCAACTTAGGAGAAAAACCACAGGTCTGGTTCACACTTCAACATAAAAGGTCACTAACTCGAACCTTTGACAGCTTGAGGTATTGTAACCGAGGCCTTTGAACTGAGAATCAAAAAATCATTTGATTCACATAATAATAGAGTGGAATGAACTGCAAAATTAAATAGAAAAAGTGATTTTGGAAATAAAAAGTACACAAGCATCTGTACCCCTAACGTGAAAGAATAATAAGAAGCAATGAGTAGTGACAACAGAACTATAATAAACATTGTATATCTCACTTTTTATGCAGATAAAGAGCATTCATCTTCCATTGCAGATAACAAACGGAAATTGTGAAAGTTTCATCAGTTTCATGATCATTGGCACATTGAACTTTTTTATGCAACTTAGACTGGCTTGGGAACACAGGTATGAGATGCTATATATCATGCCTCAAATAGTCCAGCTTGGTGGTTGCAATGGGGAAAGATAGACAGACAAATTGTTGCATTTCATTTCCGTCATGACCACAATAAAGAACAGGAAGAACACAAAGAAACATACTGCATCGTGTTCATTTGAAAATAATTCATAACCCCAAAAAATTACACGGAAATTATCAAAACTTTGTGACTAGCAAACTTCATAAAGTAGGAAAAAAGGAATTCAAGCAACATATAGCATTCGTTATCAATCATCACTGACAAAAACAGCAAGCACAACAACAGATTTAACGCATAGATACATGACACGAAAAGAAAACACAAAAGTAATAACAGAACTCGAAGAGGAAGGAAAATCAAGTACGAATCCTACAATTGTCCCAAGGACAAAAATTTACAACTTGCGTTTAAACTTGAAAAATAAACTAATAAAAACAGGATGATTGCCGACTGAAAATATAGATAGACAAAAACAAAATCAAAGAGAAGAAGCTTAAAATGGGGAATTCGCATGAGTGAAGAGTGAACTAACCCGAATTAGGGAGGATACGAGCGAGAAGCAAGCCGCAGAGGGAGCGACACAGTACGAAGAGTGACGAGGGTGTGTGGAAAGAGAAAATGAGACTTTTCTGGAAAAAGTGACTTCTTTTTCGATCCTTTTTTTTTTTCTATTTAAAGTCCACGGAAATTGGAAAATTAGCCGAAGAGGTTTTAGTAAATACTAAATAATAAATAACATTAGCGAGGGAGAAAGAGAAGGAATGCTATTTTCGGTATTTATTTATTTGTTTTTCTTTTATTTTTTCTATTTAAAGGAGTTTTTTAATGAGAATTTAATCAAAATAATGTTTAAGTCACGCCTTGTCATTGATGAAATTGTTTAGCCGTGTTATTTTAAAATTAAATTCTTCAAAGCATATCATCCGTTTTCACGCGAAAATTTAAGCATAATCAATTTTATTTATGATTTAAGATGATAAAATAAGAGAATATTTCATTTTGAAAACATACAAAACCAAAAATGAAAATTTTAAAAAATATTATACGGAACTAAGAGATTATTTGATTGGGAGTTTTAGAGGGGAGGGGAGGGAAGGGGAGGGCAGATATAAATGTGTTTAGTTTGAAAAAATAGAAGGGAGGGGAGGTAAATTTTTTTGTCTTTATGTACTCCCCTTTCCTTCCTTACTTCCTTTATAAAAGTGGGAATTTTTAGACGTGAGAGAAATTTTTTATCCAATTTTAATCAAATTACCTTTTATATATTTTTAATATTCTAATAGTACCATCATAAATTGAAACTTTTTATATTCTCCTCACACATGATTTTTACTTTGATTGCTAAAATCTAATAAATCTAATAAATAATTTATATATTATATTAAAATATATAATAATTATAAAATTAATCAGAAATAATGTTAAAATTTTATTATATTTTTTAATTTTTTTAATTTTATATATATAAATGAGATAAAAATATTAAGATTATAAATTAAAAAATAATAATTTTGATATGAATATTGTAAATAAAGAGTAAATAAATTTAAATAAAGAGATAAGGGTATATGTATCAACTTTTAATTAACTCCCCTTCCTTTCTAAGTTAAACAAAAAATATCATCTCCTATTCCCTATCTTTATACCCACAATTTCCTCTACCCTTTATTATCCTCTCTTAAATTAATTTAACATACCCTCTAAGTTGAATCAACCAATGCCTAAGGGTAATTAAAAAGTTCCTCACACCAAGCACCACTAGTTACTGATAGTCAAACTACGATATTTACTGCGCGTAAACTTTTTTAAAGCAGTAAACTTTTCTAAGGCGTCTTGGCATTGGTTCTGAAGGTAATCAATGTAGAATATGAAGGTAGTTCTAAAACCTCAGACTAGTTTGTCTCGTCTGGTGTTCCACATATATCCCAGATTTGACTCAGAACCACTTGCTACAATATTTACAAAGGCAACATGGATTATGCTCCCACAAATTCATAGTAGCCTCCCATTCCTTGAAATTATCATTCACACTAGTTAAAAAAAAATGAGAATGCATATCATAGTACTCACTCATTTTCAGGAGGTGTTCATAGCTGGTGATGATTTTTATTTCCAAACAATTTTATCTTGCTTGGATCAATTACCTATCCCTCAATTAGTAAATCAAGTATGAGGTCAATCCGTTGTCTCTAGCAGGGAGACTTACGTTAGTTCAATCAGTTACTTCGCAATTAGTAAATTTCCAAATGCAGCATGGATATATCCCTATGAAAATTTGTAGTGAGATTGAAAAATTATTGCAGAGAAGGTTCTTATGGGGGGATACAGATGAAAGAAGGAAAATCCACACAGATTTACAAAGTTCTTATGGTGATTGATGCTAGTGCGTCTTTGATTCTAGTGCATGAGTTATATGAAGAGCTGAAGAATTTCTCCCAATTTTTGTCAGTTGATGATGGATGGTGATTGGTTGATACGGTATATTTTGGGGGTTTATCTTCTGGGGGCTTGTATTTGCTTTCCCTTTCAATCAGCTCGAAGCATTCAAGTAAAGAACCGACAAACTTTGCAATCTTAACTCATTTGTCACGATTGTCTCACTTGTCTGACAAACGTAATGGATGTCTCACTTTGCAATCTCAACTGACAATTTTTGTCAGTTGATGATGGATGGTGATTGGCTGAGACGGTATATTTTGGGGGTTTATCTTTTGGGTGCTTGTATTTACTTTCCCTTTCAATCAGCTCGAAGCATTTAAGTAAAGAACTGACAAACTTTGCAATCTTAACTCATTTGTCACGATTGTCTCACTTGTCTGAAAAACGTAATACTTGAGAATCCTAAAGCTAAACCCACCTATAGGCACGTATTGATCTGGTTATATTATGGTGTTGAGGAAGTATTATCCTTATCTTTTCTTTCTCCGTTGAAACTTGAAGCTTGATGTGAATGAGGCCATAAGAGATGGAGGGAGAGGTTGCAACTAGGAGACTTGGAGGAAGAGAGAAGAGAAGGTTGAGAGAGGCTGTGCATTTTGATCATTTCGGTCTAAACTTCAAAATCCTAGATTAGATACTCACTGAGTACTTGCAAATGTTGGGATCTCAGAGTTTTACCATTTTCCAATTAAGGGATTTTCCCTTTTATATGTTAACCATATTAACCTAATAATCTTGAACAAAAACATCAAGCCTATCGAAAATGATAATTAAAACATCAAAATTTATATAAATCAATTCATCGTCAATATATATTGAATTAAAGATATTTTAACTAAATAAACTTCAAACGTTTTGGTAATACCCAAAATACTAAGCTACCTTTAAAGAATATAAATGATCATTCTAAGAAACATTAACGCTTACTCCAATAATATCGAGATAAAAATTTTGATTATTAGAATCATAATCTATTGTAAATATAAATTATGAATCCTTACCTACCAACTTTTCCAACCAAAATTATGAACGGATGCATTTTGCCCATTAACCTCGATCCCCTACATCTAAGTAAGAGTTTTACAAGGGATACTATTGAGGGAGCACCATAACACAATCACAAATACTCAAATTATATTTCTTCTAATTTTCATAATTCTAGTAGCAAAACCACTACTAAAACAGAAGAAACATAACACCACAATGATAAACAGGGGTTATTAGCCAAGAACAGATAAATCAGCCACTTCGAAAATGGCCACATTTATGTCCAACAAAGAAACCTTAGATTTTGTTGAACGCAACAATGTCACAACTTTGAACATACTCATTGCATGGCTCAACTGTAAGATGTTCCTCAATAAGGGAATCCACAGAGACAAGGTCATCAACAATGGTCATCATTATCTGCATCTTCTTAATACCGTAACCGACAGGAACCAGTTTGGCTGCAAGGTTTGAAACAGTGCATTTGTTCACACCATACACTTTGTATTAAACTAGTCAGAAAAAATGAGTAAGGTGAAGATAATGTCAAATTCAACATACATGCTCCCCACAGAAGCCCAGGCATCTGGACGGAACGAACAGACTCTTCAAGCTTCTTCATGTCTGTCTCATCATCCCAAGGCTTCACATCAAGCAGAACAGAGGACTTCCCACCTACAAAACGTAAATAGATAACAGTATTACTCACAGCTAGGATAGTTGAAAGAAAAGTCTAGTTAGTTATAATCCTATAACTACAACCTCAGCATTAAACTAAAGTGGGTTGGTTGATGAATAGATGCTTCATGTACCACAAATTAAAGTGGAAAGAATGCTCTTACTCTCTTTCTTCTTGGAGGATTCCTTTTTCGTAGCCTCCCTTGCCTCTGCTGCTGCCTTTTCCTCCTCTGTCTCATCACCAAAGAGGTCAAGGTCATCATCATCAGCAGCAGCAGCCTGCAAATACATAGAGGAATCCAGTTAGCAGATGCATTTAGTACAAGTACAGTAGAATAATTAACTTCTCCATGTCAACATTTGTTTTTGTCAAGTCTATTATCACAAAATTTCAAAATTCAGACGCCAACCCAAGTGTTACCATATTACTCCTTAGGTTTTTAATCTAAGACCTATTTAACTAATTTGATTAGCTAAAAGAAATTAGTTATTATGACATTTTTTCTAGAATACCATAATTATGTTCTTTAATTCCCTCCCTCCCTCTTACTTAATTATTGTTGAACGACTATTAATAGGGGCAATTTAAAAAAAATTAATAAATAAGGGAAATAAGTTCTATTTAGGAGCAAGATCAATTCCCTAATTAAATCCTATATTAAGAAGAAGAGGGGTATATTACAATTATCTCATATAAGATTACAATTTTGGCCTTTCTAATTTGCTCATCAAAACAACAGCCCTTCTAGTGTCAATCAAAGCTATGTTTGAACCTCTAGTCTAATAACAGAAAGAATTCTCTTTACATTGTACCAACTACAAAATGAGATGTATAATATTAACAGTAGACGTCTACTTAATGCTCATGGATCCATATTACTTCTTATCTAAAGACAGGGGTGTCATTCTTCATCTACTTAATACTTAGAGTGCTAGGAACTGAACAAAGCCTAAATCTCAAGCCAAACAAGAAGCAGCTTAAATCGAATTCATTCATACACATTGTTGGCATAAACATCATGTTAACTCAGTGAATTAAATAAAGGAAATCAGACACTAAAACCCCTACAAAAATATAACATAGTCAAACAATTATAAAAAGAAAATAGAGAAACAATAAACAAATAACAAATGAGATGCATACCGCCTTGGCAGGAGCAGCTTCAGCTGGAGCAGCCTGGCCACTGAATCTCACACCTTGAGCTTTTCCAGGGAAGCTAATCATACAAAGTTACAAAATCGAAATCAACTTTCAAATTGAATATGATTGAATAAACGAAAGGAAACCTAACCCCATCTAAACATAGCAGAGAGATAAAGGAACAAACCTTTCAGCAAGACGTGAAGAGACGGCATCGTACCACTTGCTGGCATTAGGGAAAGCGGCGGTTGGGTTAACAAAGGCGTAGACTTTAATGTCATCCTTAGTCAATTGATCCCTGAAAATTCAATCAGAACCCCAAGGGATTGAGAATTGAAGAAATCTCGAGAATTGAATGAGTTCAAAAAACGAAAGTCAAATCGGAGAAAGTTACCCAGAAATGTAGGTCTTGCCGGAGAGGAATTCATTAAGGGACTTGAGTCCTGATTCTGCGTGGAGATGTGAGAAGGTGACGGCCATTTTGAGAGTGACAGAGTGAGAGTGGGATTCAGAGAGGCTCTCAAATCAACACGCAAAGAGGGGAAAACGGGTCGATTTTTAGTATTTATAGGATATGAGAAGGTACAAACCCTAGATAGATATGCTGAGAATACACTCACTTAGCATATTCTTTCATACCCTCCTCTCATCATTTCGTTTTCTGAAAAAAAAAAATCATGAGATCATTTTTTTTTATTAATTTAAGGCTAAATAACCCTAAAACTTCTGTACTCCCTTAATATTTAAATTCAAAACTTAAATAATATATCCTGAACTTATAGGTTTGTGCCTATAACCCACAATCATCAATTATATACCATTAAATTTTATTTTTATATACATAAAATCCTCATAAATTTTAAGAGATATATATATAACTAATTTAAATTTAAATTATATGTATATAAATAATGAATAAAAGTAATAATAAATGGTAAAAGTAAGATTCTAAATATTTTTTAAATCACAGTTAATACCCTATTTCAATAAAATTATGAACATTTTTCAGAAAAAAGTAAATATTAATTCAAATATGACAATTTTTAAAGCATATAAACTCATGTGTTGTTTATAATTTAATAATTATATATTTTGATATTTTCAGCTGTTCAGTTTTTTTCTATTGATCTCACTTTTAAATGAAATAACAATAACTAACAAAATTACAATCGTCATGTTAAAAAATTGTCTATTTTTAAAGTAATTTGATTTAATTATTTTTATTGGATATTTGAAAGGGAAAGAGAGTTCGTATTCTTCTTTCTTTTATAATATTTATTACATATATATAATTATATAATTATTTTTTATTTTTTATTATTTTAATGAAGGAATTGGAAGTGGAAGGAGAATCTTCCACTTCTCATGTTTAGTACAATAAAAGTCATTTTCACTTTTAATATTTTTTAGTATCCTTCAACTTTTTATATTTAGTACAATAGAAGTCATTTTTATTTTTAATATTTTTTAGTCATTTTATTTCTATAAAAAAAATTGGGAAATGAGAAAATAAAAATAGAGATGAAATATTTTAAATTATTTTACTTCAAGTTATAAAATTCTTAAATAACTTTAGCTCTTCTCAAATAGTTTAAAAAATATTTTAAACTATTTTATCTTAAATTATAAAAAATATACATCAATTTCATACTCATTTATATCTTATTAAACTTCAATTTAATTTAATTTTTACTTTTATTTTTACACAAAATTCTTCTATATTTTCAAGCTTACATATATTTAGAAAGGATTTGAACCAGTGATCTAAGGATTATCTTCAGGAGTTCTCCCACTACAATCCTCCGCTCTACCAACTGAGCTAAGGTTGGTTTTATGAATGTGGCATTCTGTTTTTTGACATAAAATTTTTTAGAAAGGGGTTAATTTACCTATAATTTAAAAGTAAGGTGAAGTCTCTATTTCTCCTAGACTAATATTAGGCAGAGCAAACTGTCTATTATCTTTAAGAGTAAACCTAACCACTTAGGAGTTAAAATATCCCTTCAAGTTTTATGATTAGAATTATAATAAAATAATATTTTTTAAATATTAAATATATTTTAAATGATCATATGTATCATCTCATCACTAATTGAACACATGATAACAATATGACATTATAAACTTTTTTTTTTGGTACAACAATTTTTGGAAAAGGGTTAGGCTCACCCACGATCCAAGGGCAGGGCGAAGTCTCCCTTCCTCTTAGGCGATACCAATGTCGGGCAGGGCGAGCTGTCTATTACCCTCAGGCGTAAACCTAAGCACCCAAGAGCTAGGGTGCCTCCCCAAGCGTTGCGACTGGAACCACAACAAAGTAGTACTCCTCAGGGTTTGAACACACTCCAAATAGTAGTATATCTTACCCCTTTGCTAGTTAAACCCACGGATGATGGGTATGACATTATGAACTTTGTTATATATTCTATATGTTTAGGCTTGAAAGCCCATTTTTCATCTGCTCCAATTTAAAGGGCCCAACCCACGGTAGGTCCATAAACATGATAATAAAAGTTAATCCAGTCTATCACACATCATAAGTTAAATCCTAATGATGATGTGAGAATTTTTTGTATGGATGTCTGTAAATATTTTTATAAGCATTTTTTTTAATTTAGAGGTATGTTTTTGCCTAGAGAACCTAATTTATAGAAAACTTTATATTAAAATACAAATGTACTATAGAAATATTTATTTAAAAGTGTTGAGTATTTAAATTTTTTTTTATTCAATATCATCTTAGGAGTACTAAAAAACCCTTATCTTTTGTTGTAAAAAAATTATTAGTACACAATCTATAAATATTTTTATAAGTGTTTTTTTAGTTTATAGGTGTGCATTCTCTTTAGTGAATCCTAAGAACCCAATTTAATTACATAAGTTTTTGTTATCGAAAAAAATGATAAAAGACCTTCCTATTCTTTATGCTTCATATCCTTCTTATTGTTTGCTATATATAATAAGTTGAGTTTCAACAAACAAGACAAGGTCCCTGCTTGGTTTGGAAGTTCAAACAGTAGTTTGGGGCTACAAGCATTCAAATAGCCATTAAATATCTAGAAATATTTTTAGATTAAATTATAATTTTAAATATCTAAAATTATAGTTTCCAATAAGTTTTGTGGGACAAGTTTTTGAGTGGGATTTAGGGATTTTAAGCCATATAATAATAATTTTATCCTATCTTTTTTTTATCATTTTATCTTATGTTTTTTTTAGTATTTTACCTATCAAAAAAGTCATTTTAATAATAAATATCTAAATATTTATTTCTCTATAATTATTTTTCTTCTAAAAATTATTCTCAAAAATCTGTTATCAATAATCACTTTTTTTTATAAAACTATTTTCTAAAAGCTAAACCAAACGAGCTCAATAATCAAAATATAATTTTAAAGCTTAAAGTTAAATGCATGATCTCCTATATTGAAAGAAAAGTTTCTTAAGTTTGGCTTAATTTGTTCTATACATTGTATTATTGTTATTGTAACATCAACAATATAACAACAACAACAATAATAAGGGCTAGCTTTTCAACAATATAACAAGAAGAAGATAATGAATTGAAATTCTACGGAGAGCCTTGTTATGTCCCTAAGAATCCTACCTCTTTAGGATTTGTCTTCTTCACAGCAATAATAGGATATGTACAAGAAGTTAAACTTACTTAATAAGAAATTTACATTAAAATTTAAATAGGTGTTTGGTGATATTTTTTTTTTTTACTTTAGTTGATTCACATTGGACTATATATTAAATTTTACTTTTAAATTTAATCTTACATGGTACATTGCTTATGTGTCAAGATTTTTTTATGTGAATTTATTTGTCTATTTTTATAAGGGAGAATGACAACTAAGAATTTTTTTAAAAACACTAACACTAAATCAAGATAGGTTTAATAATAAATAGCCATCATGTCATTAATGTATGACATATTTAATTAATTTAATTATATTAAGGAAATTAGTTAATATGATATATTTTTTTTAAAACTTCCTTCATCCCTCTTTTACTTTATTATTATTGAGAAAATATCATTAAAGATAATTTAAAAAAATATTGATAAATATAGAAAATATGTCTTATATTTATGATTAAAACTAACTCTTTAATTATATCATATATTAAGAATAAGATGAATATAAAAAAACAAAGTAAATTCTATATGAAGCAAGGAGAAACAAAGTGTCATCAGAAAATTAGAGAAGATTCATACGTTGTCATCAATATCAAATAGCTTTTAATGATCCAAATCTCATTTCCATAAAAAAAGAGTTTAAGGATCAACCCGTTAGATAAAAAAAAATTAAATATGAACATAGATATTTTGAAAATATATAAAATAAATTTTATATTTATAACTAAAATTAACTTCTCCTATACTATATTGATGACAAAATGAGTATACTACAAGGCATCCTTGATTTTAAAAAAAGAATAGATTATTCTTATCATAAGTTACCAATTGAGATATTAATTACAATTTTTTTTAAGATTACCCCATTTTAAAATCTTAATAATTGCACCTTCCATAATTTTTTGGAAGTACTACATGATATTAAATATAAGTAAATTTAATTTGCAATTTTAATTCATTTTCGCATTGAATTATCACTTAACTATGTATCCCTCTCTATTTTATTTTTTTTGCATTATTTACTGAATCTTATTGGCGGTATTTATTTTTAGAGTTTGGAGTTATTTTGGTATTCTTAACTGTACTTAATTCATCCCTTTTTTATTTTGATAAAGTGATTAGAAGTGTTTTGTAATAAGAATAGCATTTACAAGGCATATAAAACAAAGAATAGTAGGATTTATAATGATTTAAACCTTAGTTGATCTTGACGAGGGAAGAATCGGACTAATTTCTTGTGCTAGCCGCTCTCCTCGTACTATTATTACTATGTAGCCATATTTCACCTTCAAAAATTCCTTTTGCTGGTCAATGCTCATTGTCCAGAGTTGTACAACTTTACAGGAAAAAAGGTGGGAAAACGAGAAGAGAAGAGAATTCCAAGGTTCATAATCATTTCAACATATAAAAACATGCATGGGATCTTTGTCGTGTATTCTCGCCTTTTCCCTGAAGAACACGACACGGTATGGCAAGCTCGCATGGAGCTGGACAACTGGGGACAAGTTCACGAGGCCTATGGCGGCTGCCCACGAAGCAGCTGCAGCCAGCCGGATGAGGCCTCGTAATCTCGTTGCTCACCGAAGAACATTTCCCTGATTTTCTCCGAAATTCGCCAACTTCCTTTGTCCTCTTCTGGGGATAGTTTCAAAGGAATAATGATAAAGTATAACTCAAGCTTAGATATTATCAACTACAAGAATTTCAGGTAAGACATAAAAACCAATTACAACTATGTCTCGGGCCGATGTGAGCTTTAAAATAATGAGTTTTTATAAAGAGACAGCAAGAAAAGTACTGGATTTTTCCTCAGGATTCCCAAAATACGGAAGATTCAAGGGTTGCAATATACATATAGAATGGCTTTGCAATCTCTCGGAGCCTGATGACAGAAAGGCTCTTTCGAAGCTCTTGTGTTCTATGAAATGTCTCACTTGGAGGAATAAGCTATATCTCCCTTCTTTGTAGCTCCTTGTATCATCTTTTTTTTATTATATTCTTCCGCCAACCAGTTTTTCTGTTCCATAGCAATACAGCGATTGGAAGCGTAAAAGCATGGAAGGAAAGAGGGTGGTGGTGATCCTGGATGCTTCTCGAGATGTCAATCCAAGAGTCTTCCGTTGGTCTTTGAATGGATTATCACTCAAGCCAGGAGATAAGTTGACCCTTGTTGCAGTTCTCTATCAGTTTTATACTCCTAGTACGTGCTTTTCCATGGAAATCACCATTTTTGCATCAATTCACTTTTGTTACTCTGTTAGCATAGATTCATTGTTTTTATCCTGCGATGATGTATTGAAGCGAGTACATGCTTGAAAAAATATTGATTTGGACTCAATGGAGTAAGAAAACAATTAAAGTTACGTGAGAATGACTATTTATATGTTCAAGTGGTGCAAATAACTGTTGAGTAACAGGATTAATGTGTAAGGCATCTTTCAAAGGCAAACTAGTTGATTTGCTCTTTATTTATATTTTGAGGTTGCATTTAGTGTGTGGCCATCCAAATTTTTAGTATGTGAAAACCTAATTATAAATATGACATGTTTGAGAAAATTGACATCATTATGTTCTTTACCGTATATACAAGTGTAATTTTTTTTCATATATGTTTCATGGCATTTGAGAAATTAAAATCCCATGCATCAAGCATGACATGAAGGATACACGAATAAACTACGTTTTTTTGCTACTTTTTCCATCAAAATTCTTTTGTAGTGGGGTACTTAATCGCATTGGACAGCAAATCCCTGGTTGGAGCAAACAAGAAAGCAATAGAGATGCAAGCTGCGAGAAGGATGGAAGAGTACCAAAACAACGAGGAGCTTCTTGATATTTCTAAACTGTACGAATCACAGAAGGTAATATTAACAGAAGTTGATAAAATATTTTCTCTCTCTTTCTGATCATAAGGAAGAATGGAGTAGAGCTTGCAAGTTAATAAATGTTTAATTTATTAGGATGAGATTGGAAAACCATTCCCCCCCAAAAAAAAACCAGCTCCTTAAGAAATTTCTTGGCAATGACTCATTACCAATGACATAATCCGAATAAAAGAATCTACAGGAAATAGTTGAGGAAGGAATGGATTTTTTTGAAGCTCTTGTTTGAAAAAACGTGTTAGAGATTATACTTATTTGTGAATCTTCATTTAGCAGTTTAAATTTGAGGTGAAGTAATCCGTGATATGGTTTCAAAGCTTTGTTTTTGTAAGTAATCAAATTGAAAAATTCAGTCACGTTCAACATCCATTAAATTTTAGCATAAGATATGATGCACATTAGCTCTGTTCAAGCTTAATGGGACTTTCACAGGAAAAAAACGATTACTATTTTATTAAAAATTACTTGTGCACTATCACTTAAGAATTTAAGCTTTTAGGTATTCATTGCCAATATATGTGTTACACATAGAGAAACAGCTGAGAGGCCAAAAAATATTGTTCCTTCAAAATAGAAAGAAATTTCTTCACTAAATTAGAAGCAGAGGACTGTGCCATTTTGTCCCCTATTTCATGGTCGTGAATGCATTGGCACAGACTCATAATTGTACAGCATAAAAAAAAAACTATAGATAGAAGCTGACATTATCTTCAGTTAACATATTAACTGATAGTGATAGCAGACAAAAATATTCAGTAATTTATATTGTTTTTCCATTGGGATGTTACCATGCATCTGTTTTATTCACAACTGGGAATCTATCAAGTATTTGTGTAATGCCATGACTTCTCATGCTTTACTAGTATTGCAGCTTATTACATTTTGCATAACATTTCAGGTTGAATTCAGGATAGAGTTGGTCATGGCAACTTCAGCTAAGGAGGTTTCTATAAGCAAAGCAAAAGAACTAAATGCAACTTGGGTGATATTGGACAGGTCAGGCAAAATTAAACTGATAATCTGAATTTCCTTGAAGTAACCTTCTTAGATATTGATTCCGGCTAGTTCAAGCCAAAGTGTTAACATGTTAGGATTGAGCTGAGGGCTATAATAAACTGTATATACAATAATTCTAATGTAGCCATCTTTATGCACAAGAAGAAAGACAAACATATTTGTATTTGAGCTTCTCATATGACTAAGATCAAGATTGACAATTGTACTGATTTTATATTGACTTCATGCATGTGTTGTCACTCCAGAATTTTGTAACTAGAAATTTTCTTCTCATAACATCCAAGTCAAATTATGATTTATTGAATTATAAGACGATTGTATTGTTAATGTTACTCTTGTCAAATATAGCTCTTTTCATATGAATCACCCAAATATGTTAATATAAAAGGCACTTGGGTTGCAGGCAAATGAAGAAAGACGAAAAGTATTTCCTGCATGAGCTTTCTTGTGGAATATCAAGATTGAAGCGTAACAATAGGATTGAACATCTGAGAGGGCCCCCAGTTCTGCCCACAGAGATATACATCAGTCCTGTACCAGGATGTCATGATGATGACGATAACAGTGTGGAAGGCCCCAAGATCAGTAAGCTCTGAAACACTTCCAACACCAGATTACAACTCAGTTAATCAAAATATCAACTTTATATTTTTATTTTTTAATAAACTACAATTACAATTAAATCTATTTTATTCAACATGTTCTCAAACAAGTAAACCTATTTAGCCTCGTCTATATATTAAAAAAAAAGTAAAGCTATTTATCCGATTCTATCATCCTCCAGCGTATCTTTTGGTGGGATTTACCTTTGCCAAATACGCTCATATTTGATAGGGTAGCCTTACTCTGTCTCAGTTTCGTTGCATGTTATTTACAAAGTGATTATTGAGCTTCATAATAATGACAGTTTGTAACGAGGATCATCCCAGCAAGGAAGGAGAGATACAAGGAAACTCAGATAAGGGAGATGACTTTACACTTACTGAGATCGGTAACCAAACAAGTCAGACAGAACCTGATGAATCCAGAAAAGTTGAAGAAGAGAAAAGGAAGAGCGTCTATGATGAAGGGCAGGACTTCAGGCATGCAACAAGCAGTGATCTACGTATAGATGGAACAGAATCTGAGTCACCGAGCCATGATCAAGAAGATAAAACAGATAGAAAGCAAGAGAAGAGCATTTTCGGGAATACAAAATCTACTATCTGCTCAGTCTGCAAAAGTAGACGGCCAAATAGCGAGTGGAAAAAGGACTTCACATATAGAGAACTTCAAGTTGCCACAGATGGATTTTCAATTAAGAACTCACTCTCTGAAGGAGACTATAGATCCACTTTCATAGGTCAGCTTGACTGTCAGCTGAAAATAGTGGTGAAGCAGCATCAACTCACAGATTTCCAAGTGGAGAAACAAATGATGTCTCAAGTGAAATTGATCCTGCAAGCTAGACATAAGAATGTGGCCATGCTGTTGGGTTCATCTATAGAAGAAAGTCAACTTCTAGCTGTATATGAGTATGCATGCAATGGTTCACTTGACAAATATCTATCAAGTAAGACTTATGGTCCAATAATGCATGTAGAATTTTAATATCTTTATAACCTTATTGTCGGAATTTTGATGGAGATTTCAATGTCGTATAATAAAGGAACTTTCTGAATCATGCAGAGAAAAGTTGCGGCCCATTAAGCTGGAGAGAAAGGGTGAAAATAGCTGTAGGCATCTCCATGGGTCTAAAGTACTTACATGATAATAACATAATTCATGGAAGTATAAAGCCAAGTAACATTCTTCTAAACCATGAGTTCGAACCGATGGTACATACTTAAACCTTAACAGCTTGGACTTGGAAGCCAAGACATATCCTTTTTGTCTTAATTACTACTGAATCTATATTTTCTCATCTTATCAATCTAATTTTTTTATTGAATGGTAAATATATATTTAGCTTGGAGATTTCAGCTTTGGGAGAGCAAAACGCGAAGTGAAAAAGTCCCACAAGGATAAAAGTTTAGGATATACAGCACCAGAGTGTTTAGAGAGTGGGAAACTAACAGCCAAGACTGATGTATACTCCTTCGGAATGGTTCTTTTAGAGCTTATCACTGGTCAGATGGATACAGACAAAATACCAGGACAGAAAAGCCTTATTGAATGGGTAAGAGATGGGTAACTTCTGGTAATTTGAATTTTGAGAGCCATCAACATTGTCCTCTGATTTCTGAGAACATCAAAAGTCCGAGTTTGATCTCAACACCCTTTTTTTTATATTTTAATTTTTGGAAAGATCATTATTAGGCTTCTTTTCTTGTGATACCATTTAATCCCATGTAAATTGTTTTCAAGCACACAGATCTTATAGCAGTTTGGACAGCAATCTACTTTGATCACATAATTTCATGTGATTTCTGTACACCACTTTATATTTAAGCTTTACCTCTGGTGCTTCTTCCAAGTCATTCCTTTTTATGTGTTTGTTGTATAATCCCCAGTGCTCTATGCTTCAAATTTTATTACTGGAAGAAAGAAGTTATACAGAGTGAATTCAAAGAGCTTATGATAGAGTTACCCCTTATTTCGACCTAATAATGCTCAAATCTAGATTAGTTAGTAGTACCTGATGTCAGATATTTATATTTACACAAAAATGGAGCTAAAAATAAAGTAGGAAAAGAAAGCCTTGCATAATAGCCATCAGTAGAGATCAACAAAGAGCTAAGATGACCATTTCATTAATAGAACAGAGTTATCCTTGAAACTTCTGGCATTAATCTCTATTGACTTTGTGAGTTTTTAAAACATACCAAATTTTATTATTTTCTTTTATTATATGTTTCAGGCAAAGCCTCTTCTTGGAAGAAAGCAGTATCCGCAATTGGTGGATCCCACAATTGGAAGATCCTATGAAGAAGAAGAACTTCATTGGTTGGCCCAAGTAACAGAACGATGTCTCAAAAAGAATCCAAAGGAAAGAGACAGCATGAATATGGTACGTATCCATGATTAAATTTATGTCAATCTGTAAGTGCAAACTAAAGAAGGAAGACACATGTTGCATGTACTATGGTATTAACTGTTGGTATTGAGTTACTTAAAACTGAACATGGAATTATGAGGCCAGAAGGGTGAGCAAATAAAAAAAAACTTAAGATTAGTGATGAACAGATATAATCTCAAATCTCACTCAAAAGCGTAAAATATTGACAAAGGGCCAAATCATTACTTTTGCTGTTCTAACTAAGAACATTTTGAACTACTAAGAGGATACATTTCAGAGAAATGTTACAGTCATAATATAGCCAAATCTGAGGTTCATAAACAAGGATGCTCTCTGAATGAAAAATGATATTGGCTCTTCATCAAATTAAAGATCCAAATTTATACGAATTAATGAACAAGAGATAGTACTCAGTTCAGGTGCTCCTTACAAACCTATCAAATAAAGACATGGGATAAAATTTCACTGTTTTGGTTCATTCACGGAAGAAGTTAATATGGTCCTAGATTTGCAATTTTATGGTTATAAATTGTCAACAGACCATTGACACATATATAATTTCAGGTTGTCTCTGCATTACAAGATATGACAGAGAGAGAAGAGGGCCGTGTCACTGCAGACTTTTCTCCAGAAATTTCAAATTCAACGTGCAGCATATCAGACATTACTTGTTTACAAGGTAAAGAGGAAAACACTAAGACAGGATAGCTTAAGCAGAAAGATAAATGAGAAAAGCAATAAGTGCTCAACTTGCAGTCGAATTAATAAAAATTTGTAGAGTTAGATAGCTTGAGGAACATAGTAAATGAGGAAATATAGAAGCAAAAAAATTGTAGAGGGAGGAGCAGATAATATCCAAAACATAACAGCTTATGGGCGTGATAATTTTCTTTTGGAATTGATACATCCTTATATGTTATCACAGAATCATTTATAAGTTATATGTCTTGATCAAACATATAAGACGACGAAAAAGAAGTTAGCAAAATCCCCAGTCAATGTAGCAATTTAATTTGAAATTGTCTCAGGATCAATCTTCAGATAAGAGCACGCGTTAAGCGTGTGAGTTTCAGGCAAGAGTGGCAAATACCTTTTTCAACATATTTAAAATTATTGGATATTGTTGTATGTTTGTTCTGGATATCTTCAGATAAATAGGTAGAAAAATGGTTTTACCAAATGAGAACTATATGATAGGTCAAACAAAACCTGATCAGCTGACCGAGGAAAAGCAGGTCAAGAGCTGCCACTATGGAGAAGGGATGAATTCAGAGCTAACAACTGAAAATAATGACATGTTATATCATAGAAAAGCTGACCGTCTAAGCCATGGTGAGGAGAAGAGTTTAGGAAAGGAGAAAAGAGCAAACCATATGGTGGCTTTGACAAATGTTGATACACTGGATCTTCAAGCACAGAGCAGTTTTATCCGAGATGAAACAACTATTGGTCAAGTCACAGTTGATAGAAAAGGAGATATGCTGAATGAGCACCAGGGAGAAGTAATTTTGGATAGTTCAAAATCATTCGTATGCTCAATTTGCACCAGTAGACGCTCAAATATAGGATATCAAAGAAACTTCACTTACAATGAACTTGAAGCTGCTACAGATGGATTTTCATTTCAGAACTCTCTATCTGAAGGTGGAAATGGACCAATTTTCAGGGGAATTCTAGATTGTAAGCTGAAAATAGCTGTCAAGATGCATCAAATAACTAGCTCTCAGGGAGAAGAGATGTTTAAGTTAGAGGTGCAGTCGCTCACTAAAGCTATACATAGAAATGTAGTCATGCTGTTGGGTTTATGCTCGGACAAAAATCAACAGATGGTTGTGTATGAGTTTGCATGCAATGGTTCACTTGACCAGTACCTATCAGGTACGGATTATGTTCAACTATATATTCGGAACTTATTCATGAATGAATGTTAAACACTTTTTGCATGGAACTTGACGAAGATTTAAAATTGATGCATAGAGAATTTCTGCATTATACAGGGGGAAGTTGCCGGTCATTGACTTGGAGAGAAAGGGTAAAAGTAGCAATTGGTGCCTCTAGAGGTCTAAAATACCTTCATGATATTAACATTATCCATGGAAGTATAAAGCCAAGCAACATTCTTCTGACCCATGAATTTGAACCTCTGGTACTTGAACCTTTGTGGCTGTAAACCTAATTTTCATCTGTCTAATTGGGAAGCAAGCATTTATTAACGAACTAACTTTTTATTTTCAATGGTGCATATTTATTTAGCTTGGAGATTTTGGCATAGGAAAAGGAAAACTAGAACTGAAATCCCACAAAGATAAAAATGCAAGTTCTGAATACACATCACCAGAGTATTTGGAGAGAGGTAAACTTTCATCCAAGATAGATGTATACTCCTTTGGCGTGGTTCTCTTAGAGCTGATCACTGGCAGGAGAGCTAAAGATAAATTATCTGGAGGGAAAAGTCTTGTTCAATGGGTAAGAGATACATGCTGGTGGTATTTGAATCACTAAAGTGGTCATATGTAACTTTTATTTTCTACGCCTGAGAATATCTGAACAAAAAGCTCCTCCTCATTACCTTTCTTTTCTCCCAACAAATTTATCAGGTATATATTTTTTTTCTTCTAATTCTTCTATTAACACTGACTCACATGTTTTCTGCTATGTTTTCATAATGTCCATATTGTTGCCGGAGGCACTTATGTATTGATCATCTTAGTTGTGCTGTCATCCTCAATTTGGTCAGGATTTCTGTATAAGAACCAATAAACGTGATTGGTAAAAGTAACATGTCACTTGGAATGGTTATGCAAAAATTAAAATTGGTCTATGCTCATTCGGTCATTTTTTTAGTGAATGCTGTGGAACAGCCACTCTACATTTATATTTCTCAGTGCTATTTTATCCCCAATAATAACTTTAATATCATCCTGTCAAAGAAACTAAGTTTTAATATAATATAATACATATGTATTTCATAACATACGCTGATGGACTGATTTACTCGACATATTATATGGTTTACGAACATGGATTTTTTACCTTTTCCCCAAACTTGTTACATATTTGCATCGCCCCATTTTTTTTTTCTTATTTGTTTTGTTTTTCCAGGCAAAGCCTCTTCTTGGAGGGAAGAAGTACGCCCAGCTGGTGGATACTAAAATTAGCAGCTCCTACAAAGAAGACCAACTTAAATGGTTGGTCCAAGTAACAGAACAGTGTCTCAGAAAGAATCCTAAGGAAAGATCAAGCATGAATATGGTGAGTCTCAATGATTTAGAATATGTCTAACAGAAAGGGCAAAATAAAGAAAAGAAAGAACAGGACATGGTAATCCACACAGTGAAACTAGTTTTATATTGACACAACATAATATCAGATGGCGTTAAATACCCATGAGGTTAAATTCATGAAGAAGCTAACGGATCCGGCCTATACCACATGTGATAAGAAGAAAGAATTCTCTAAATCAAAATTCTTAAATTATGCTTTGAGCCAGGTATATTACAGTACAGAAATAAGAGTGGAAATCAAAGCAATCTTATTCTTCTTTATCCTCCCAAAACTTCGATAGCGAAAGACCTTCAATAACCTTTAAACAGCCCAAACTACATCCTCCAAAGCTAAACTTTCAGAAGGAGCATTTGGATCAAGAAACTAAAAATACTTTACAAGTAAAAGATATGAAAGGATCTACATTCCAAAGATCAAAGAATACCTCTAAATGATCACAAACCTTGTTTCAATGTTGTTGTGAATTTACTTTTATTTTCTTTCTATTCAAGTTAAACAAAAAAGAAGTTGAACAAAACTGTTTGTCAGAAAAATTTAACTTGGTTTTGGATTCTTTCCCAGCCCAACCTCTTACCCTTCTCATTCCCTCAAACTATCACATGTACTATTTTATAGTTATACGTTGTCATTGACATTTGACATTGCATGTATGTTTACTTTGACCATTTCAGGTTGTCTCTGCATTGCAAGACATAGAAGATACTGATGATTTATGTGCAATTGAAGACTCTTCTGCGGAAAAATCATATATACCATGGTCTGTGCCTGATATGACCCGCTCACAAGGTAATGACAAAAACAAAACAGTACAGGAAATGTAAAAAAAATAAGAAAAAAAGTAGATACACAACTAGTGCTGTAATGAATCGAATAAATTAAAAATAAAAGTAAACACACAACTTATGCTGAAATGAATCAGAAAGTTCTGGAATCCTAAGGACAGTGGTAGAGGACAAAAATAAGTTTTTAGCTTATGGTGGACCTGTGGTTTTTACTTCCATTGGAAAGGGAAATATCCAAAACAACAATTTATTCATTCAGTCATATCAAGTAATGATAGTATTAGTTTCTTTACTTATAATAGCACAAAAAGATTTTTTAGGGTGAACAATATAAGAGGACTTGGAATAATTAATTTTACGTAGTAAAATCCTCAGACAAGAGCAATGTAACAGCCAGGCAGGTTATGCTGAAATAGTACGAGGCTTTCTAGATGGAGAGGATCTTTTCAACATTTTAGTCTTTGTTATGAACCACTCCTAAATAAGTATAAGAAACAAGACAGAAACTAGAAATAGACAGCAAGAGTTGAAACTGATAATAATTTTACTGCGTAACTGAACTAGATTACGAGGGAAGGAACACTCTTACACCAAAATACAGAAATCACAATAACGATTACAAATTGACGAGAAACAGAACAAGACACCACACAATGACACTAAGGACTCTCTAAAACAGAATAAGGTTGCCAATCATTCGAGAAGGTTGGCACTCTCCACTCCCCAAAGGGCCAAGCCCATGCCAAATTCTTCTCTGCCTCTTCCTTGAATCAGAGTGAAGATTTAAAGACACAAAAAGTGACTCTCACAGTCCCAACTCATAGACTTTGACCTATAGCAACTCTATAGCTACCCTACTTTCTATGTCTTTCTCCAAAATGGTAAGTCAAAGTTCTAAACAACAAAAGATGCCTTTCCCTTATCATGTATTTTCCTAAATTTCCAAAAGTAGTCCTAACAGTTTTCAACATATGTGACGAAGGATAATTTTCGTCATACTATAATTCATTCAATCACAATTCAAATTGCTGAATATTTTTAATTTTGTATCTTGTGTTTACACCTGAATCCCCTACGAAAGAATGGTAGAAACCTATCTGATGAAATTGACTACTAGTACTAGATACGTTGGAAGTTCTTCTTTCTTTGTTTCCTTTTAGAACTTATTGTTTCTAAAGGAGGCAGGAATGGCTTAACCTAAATGGCAGGTCAAACAAAGGTTGATAAACTAAGTTGGGAAGAGAAGATTGAAAGCATCCCCTATGCGATGGAGAGGAGTTTAAGACCAATAATTAGAAATAATGACCTAATAAATCTAAGAAATGCTCATCAGCAGAGCCAGGAAGAACAGATCAGCAATATTCACATGATGTGTCACATAAAAGATGATCAGATAAGCCAGGACCAGGATGATACAGAAGGAAGCCTCCAAACAGAAAAGAGGGGAAGAAGACTCACAACTATGAGTAACCAAATTGCAAGTGACAATAATGATGAAGAACAAACTCAATGTAGCTTTCTTGGAGATTCAATGGATGATTGTAAAGTCAAAGTCATGTTAGAGGATTCCAAATCTTCTGTATGCTCTATCTGCAAAAGTAAACGTCCTAATTTTGATTGGAAAAAGGATTTTTCTTATGATGAGCTCCATGTGGCTACGGATGGGTTTTCAATTAAGAACTCTCTAACCGAAGGTGTATATGGACCCTCGTTCAGAGGCCAGCTAAAGTGCACTCTAAAAGTAGTTATCAAGCAACATCAAATGACAAGCTCCCAGGAAGAGAAGATATTTAAGTCAGAAGTTCAGTTCCTCTTAAATGCTAGACATGAAAATGTGGTCATGTTGTTCGGTTCATGCATAGATAAAACTAGATTGCTGATTGTGTATGAGAATGCTTGCAATGGTTCGCTTGATCAGCATTTATCAGGTAAACAGAGTTACGACTTTTTATATGAAATGAAGCTTGAAGACTTTATACGTGGACCTTTAGCGAAGATGTGAAGTTAAATAAGGAAGGAAACTTTTGCAATGTGCAGGACAAAGTTGCAGATTACTGACATGGAGAGAAAGGGTAAAAATTGCCATAGGTTTCTCCAGAGGTCTAAAGTATCTGCATGAGAATTATACAATTCATGGGAGTATAAAACCAAGTAACATTCTCCTAACTCATGATTTTGAAGCACTGGTACTTACTTCAACTTAATAGTTATTCTTAGTTTTAATCTGAATAGGCATTTCATCATCTCAGCTTTTAACTTCCATTTTGGATGATAAACAAATCTACAGGTAGGAGATTTTGGATTTGGAAAATCCAAAAATGAATTGAAGAATTGGCGCAAGAATAACAATGTCGAGAATACTGGATACGAGGCTCCAGAACTTTTGGAGAGTGGAAAGTTCTCAACTAAGGCAGATGTGTACTCTCTTGGTGTGGTTTTTTTAGAGTTGATCACTGGGCACAGGGTTATAGATAAAGTTTCAGGACAGAAAATTCTTATTGAATGGGTAAGAGCCATGATTATCTTTCTAAAAACTACAAACCTAATTAGTTAAGCATTCACAATGTTTAGTTATGCCTTACCAGAGAAAATTCCTGCGCTTATGAAATCTGATTGTTCTCTTGCATCAACTTCCATTTCTTTTTCATATTGCATTGAACAACATTTCTTCAGGCAAAGCCACTTCTTAGAGGAAGGAGATACCCACAATTGGTGGATCCAAAAATCAGCAGCTCCTACGATGATCAAGAGCTTTTTTCATTGGTCCAAGTAATTGAGAAGTGTCTAAGAAAGAATCCAAAGGAAAGGTTAACAATGAATATGGTAAGGTTTATCATTTCTAATATGGCAGCCAAAGTTGAAAATATCAGGAAAATAATATTTTTATGGTCATAAATTATTAGAAAAACAATATAATCCTTTGAAAATATTATGTCCAAAAATAGATATTGTATTCAACAAAGTTGAGACTCCATATTAATTTAGAGGTAAATGATGATCTCAAGCTTACACTAAAACAGAAACTACTTTATATGCTGCTCGAGACTTCACATGATTCCCGCTAAGCTATATAATTAGTACATTGTGGTAATTTCTTATATGCAAAGAGACTATAAAGCTCTTTTTCACCATGAAGTTTGATAGGGAATTTGCGACTTTGTTCTATTTTGAACTTTTTTCTTTTATTTCCTACGTAGAGGATTTCTTATCCTCTAACTAGAAGTTCCTTCTCTTCTTTCTCATAAAATTTCTTCTTTCATCCAAAAGAAGGAAACAAGATGTGACTGGTGTTATTTGCATGATATGTATATTCCAGGTTATCTCAGCATTGCCGTGCATAGTTGATAAAAAACCACCTGTAACTGAGGTCCCCATGACAGAAAAGCCACACTTTGAAAGCCCTTTGAAAGATGAATCTGTCTCACAAAATCTCAGAGTATCACAAGAAGCAGATCACTTAGAGGTATTTAATCAATGATCTCAAGCACACACCAAAAGTGAAACTACTTCATGTCCTGCTCAAATCTTCACAAAGTATCCAATAATCTACATGACTAGTACATTGTGATAACATATTGTACGCAAAGGGACTATAAAATTCTCCTTTACCACAAAGTTTGATAAGGACTTTGTTGCTTTGTTCTGTCCTGAGCTTTTTTTCCTTGTATTTTCCAGATAGAGGATTTCTTATCCTCTAACCGGAAGTTCCTTCTGTTATTCCTCATGAACTTTCTTCTTTTATCTCCAAAAAGAAAAATTGGCTGATGTTATTTGCTTGATATATTGCAGGTTAGCCCAGAAACTGAGGACCCGATTGTAAAAAAGCCCCACTTCGAACGCCCTTTGAAAGATGAATCTAGCTCACAAGATATCGAAGTATCCCCACAAGCGGTTAATTTTGAGGTATTTAAACAATGAACTCAAGCACGCACCAAAGCTGAAACTACTTCATTTCCTGCTCAAGGTTTCATATGATATCCAATTATCTACATGATTAGAACATTGTGATAATATCTTGCATGCAAAGAGACTATAAAGCTCTCCTTTGTCACAAAATCTGATAAGGACTTTGTTCTGTCTTGAGCTTTTTTCCCCCTTGTATTTTCTAGATAGAGGATTTCTCACCCTCTAACCAGAAGTTCCTTATATTATTTCTCATAAACATTCTTCTTTTATCTCCAAAAAGAAATATTGACTGACGTTATGTTTGCTTGATATATTGCAGGTTATCCCAGTAATTGAAGGCCCCATTATGCAAAAGCCAAATTTTAGACGCCCTTTGCAAGATAAACCTAACTCTCAAGATGTCAAAGGATCACAAGCAGATAGATTAATTGATGTTAGTCAGGAAAGAGAGAAGAATGAAAGTTATTGCAGAAATAATGAGGACACAAATGTTTGTCCAGAGAGCACAGACCACATAACTTGTGCTGGAAGCAATGTAGAGCTACAAGAAACTGGAAGACTGGGCCCCAAGATACATCAGGAAAGTCAGAGAAGCATATCATATGGTGGTGCCAAAGTCTTTTATCTCGAAGGTGTCAAAGAATACACAGTAAATGAACAATTTTTTAGGTTAGGTGATAGGTTTTGAGGTGATTGGTCTCAAATTTATACTTTTGTGCACATTTATATGTTTTTCTGTCTATATATTGATACATTGATACATGGATTCTATGACAATCTCCGGCTTTGAGCGTTGAAACATTTTTTTGGGCCTGAAGTGATGAAACAATGTCATAAACATTTAGAAACAATTATTCAATTAATCATGATCAGTGGACATACAACAAAACTGTATAAATACAAGTAGAAAATACTCCCTTCTATCCTATATATAAGAACTAATAGAGAGTTTTGTTTTAATCCTAAATATAAACCCCAATCCACTTTCTAAATTTATATTTTTTTAAACTCTCAACATTGATTGCCAATATTAATGGTGTTTTCCATCAAACGAATAATTTTCAATATAAATGATTAAAGTAGATATTTTAAAAAAATCAACATACATTTTCTCACTACAAAAACAACTGAGAGTTGTAATAGTTATTTTATAGCGGTTATAATGAATCACTATACATACTTGACTTTGTAGCAGTTTGGCTATAAACTTTATAATTTTATAGCTCTTTGATCGTGAACAGTGTCATTGGTGATATTTGTAGCGGTTTCGCATTTTGTATTGATATTTGAAACAATTTAAATCACTATAAATGTCCACACCAGAAGGCAAGAAGAATGAGGAAATTTGCATAATTCCCCATAGAACGAAGTCATCGACAAATATTAATGACTGTTGGTATTTTACAACGGTTATAAACTATTATAAAGTTCTAACTTTAAAATTGAAATTTCTTACCCATGTTTAAACTCATTGTTAAATATTTGTAGTAGTTCATAACCGCCACAAAATGCCCACAAAAAAACTATAAAAATCTCAATATGAATTTAAATTTCCCTCCCATGAGCAAAAACATTTGTTTTGAATTACTACAAATATCTATAAAACCGTTATAAAGTTATAAACATAAAATTCAAATTTCAATCCCACGCGCTAATACATATGTAGCGGTTATAAACTGCTTCAAACTCCACCCGATGTATACAAATACCCCCACTCTTCCCATTCTTACTCTTGCTACTTTTTCTCTTCTTCCTCCTCCTCCTACGTTTTTCCTTCCTCTTTCATTTATTTAGTTCTTTCTTCACATAGTAATAAGATTATTTGGATTTATAAGTTTATTTTTTTTAGGTTTCTATACCTATTCTTTATTAACATGTGTATTTTTTTTATTTTTAGGTCCTTTCTACATAAATTAGTATATCTTTTTAATTATTTTTTTATCCTATTTTTTACACTCTTTTCACTTTCCAACTCTCTTTATACATTTTTCCATCTACTTCTATAACTTTCTAGCTACCTAATATTAGGTTGTACATTTTCTTTATCTTAATTATATCTAATCAAATAAAATATATCAAATTATATAATATAGTACAGTTAAATAATATACTTAATTATCATAATAAAATTTTAACCTATCAAATTTAATAAATTATCTATATATCTATATATGTATATCTATACTATTAAAACAAAATTTTTTATTTTTTTTATCAAATCTAAAATATTTATAGAGGTTATAGAACTTCTACAAATTTTAGCGTCACGATGAAATTTTTTGTTTCTTGCCTGAAGTTAGTAGCGGTTTCTAAATTGCTACAAAATCCTTTAAACTGCTATAAATAGTTGTAACATTTTAACAGTCATGAGTAGCGATTTTTTTTAACTGCTACAATACTATTTCTAGCCCCTGTTTTTGTAACGATTGTATAAACTACTACAAAACTTTATTTCAACAGTTTAAACTACTACAAAACACTTTTTTTTTGTAGTAGTTATAAATAACTAAATTAATTAATTTTTTAATATTTATAAATAATTATCTAATTCCTACATTTAATATATAAGGGAGTAGCATAAGTAGGGGTGGATATGGGACGGGTTGGGACCGGGATAACCCCGTCCCGATACAGGATACGAGACGCAAAATGTGTCCCGTATTCTGTCCCGTTCCAAGTATGTCCCGGTCCCTGGATGGGTCGGGACAAGTTCAGGAATTCTCAAACCCTTTTTTTAAAAAAAATTATATAAAAATATTATTTCATAAATTATTTTATATAAAATATTATAATAATTTCCTTTAAATATTACTATTATTTTTTAATATAAAATTAAAATGACAATTTATTCATATAAAGGAAACCTGAGGTTGAATTCCTGAAAGCATATACAAGAGAGACAATTTGTTTTATTGTGTAAACCATACATTGTGAAACAAGATCATGCCTGGAAAGGGTCGATTAAATTTCATGACACTGTTCTTGTGAAAAACTAAAACCAAATGATGAGAAGGGCCCAATATTGGAATTTGATTAGCTCTCTCTGGACTTATATGGGCCAAGAAATTAACACGTTTCACCTAATGAAAGACCACATGATCCAATAGATGTGTTTGGTTCCCAAACATGAGATAGGCTGCACTATTATGGATCCACTGCTAGTTGTGGTGTGGCCTCTCCACCTAGGATGGGACAGGATGACCCAAGAATCAAGATGGGATGTGATGATTCGAGGGTCATATCGAGAACCGTTCTGTCCCAACATTAATATTGTCATGTCCTAATATTTTTCTATTCTAGTCCTTTTCAAGAAGGGACAGATCCGTCCTAAACTCTTTAGAATCAAGATGGATCACTCGGGATAGGAATACTATGAACATCCCTAAGCATAAGGGAGTAGCAATTTGAGGAAGTCTTGCCCAACGCGAATTCTTATATTTAGATTTCACCTGTTGGTGTGTCCTTATATTTAGTTATATTATTTTTAGATGTAAAAAGCTAATTTCAAAGTTATTGTAAATATTATTGGTTTGCTTCTATTTTGGATTTGAAGCTAATCTGTATTTGACCAAGACCTTTCACAAGTACCATTTCTTTTAAGAATAAAGATCTAGAACATGTCAAGCAATCTTGGGGGTTGGATTCCCGTCAATATAAACATTTCCATGATTTACAATATTCTATGAACTAATAAACCGAAGTGTACCAGGGCAAGGCAATTGCATTTCTTGAGTAAAAATTTGTATTTTTATCTCTTTTAATTGCATATATTCTTTTCCTTAATTTCAAAATGCGTCAACTTAAATTCTTGATCTATTAGAATTTGAAGTCGTTATCATTTGAGCGTAGTTTGAAGAACATATATATATATATATATATATATCACTTACCTTTTTGAATTCAATTATATATAATGCCTTTATACATGAGCTTCATAGAAATTACTTTATTAAGTATAATGAACTATATAATATTGATGAATTTAATTTCAAATATTTAAATTTAAAATATATTTAAACTAAATTATATGTCATATTTTTTATATTTTAATTATTTAATTATATATTTTTAATAACTATTTATTAAAATAAACTCTTTTAAATTTATAGTTTGAGTTTATTATTAGAGTTTAGATCCTGTCACAAATTTAAACAAACTCGTGACTTTAATAGCATTACTTGAAAAAGTCTCAAATGACTTATAAAAATTCAAGAATACTTTCTAAATGATGCCATGTATATGCAACCTAGCTTATTGTTCAAACTCGTTGCAAAGTGCGTCTAGTTACCTCTTCACCTTATACGTTTCTTCTTCAGATTAAGAACTTACTTGGGATGAAGCACCCTCTTCTTCATTCAATGAAGAAGAAGTTTAGGGTGGTTCGTCCAAAGGAGGAGCACGTTTTGGCACCATTGAGGATTAGGGTTTGAGAAGCTAACACTGACCTTATCCTTCACTGGATCCTAGTTCACTTTGTCTCTCCGTCTCCTCCAAGCTATTCTTTTATCAATATATCTTTTTAAATTTAATTAAATTAGTTAAATATATCTTATATTAAAATTTTTAAAAAATATTAAATTTAAAATTTAAAGATTATTGTAAATAAAATAAAATATGATAAGAGTCCTTGTTAAATTTAGAGGTTACTTGTCCCATCATAACTTGTAACAATTTAAAGAGATTATTTTTCTTATAAAATATAGGGGAGGATGATTGATAAGCATACATTGAGAAATTAAATACATCTTGTAATGCATTAGTAATTGTTGGCATACCTTATAGCATCAATTCTAGATACATTCTACTATTCAAATCAATGGAAGTAGATTGTTAAAGATTTGGCTAACATTCAAACTTATTTTTTTTAACTACTTTGAAAACAAATTTTAAAGGAAAAAAAAAAGTTAAAATTGTTATGGCAAAGAAAATTAGAAATTTTACCTATGAAAAATAAACTAATAACAAGGATGAACTAATAAACTACATCTTTATTAATTGTATATATATGCCGCAACTTAAATTCTTGACCTATTAGTATTTGAACCCTTGAGTTGTTTGAAGAATTCATTTATAAGATATTGTGTGTATTTGGTTTTAACCAAAATTTAAGTTTTAAATCTAAGTTTGGGTAAAATCTAAATTTTAAAACAAATAACTATATTTGTTTAAAATGACTTTTAGATTAAACTATGGTTTAAAACCAAGATTTCAGATATGTTAGTCAGAGTAGTTTATGGAATAGTAAAGAAGCTTATGAACTAATTAATTAATATATTACCCCTACTTTTCTTACACCCTCTCTCATCTCTCATTTCTTTTCTACACTATCTCTCATCTCTCTTCTACACCATCTCTCATCTCTCATCTCTCATCTCTCCAATATTTAATAATCATATAATTTTTTATAATTTATCAATAATAAAAATACTTTTAGAAATAACTATCCAAATACTCATTTATTTAAAATTACTTTTTTTTAAACTCTTCTCCAGAATCTATTTTTTAAAAGTTATTCAAAAATCTTTTTTTTTGTAAGTTATTTTTTTTAAATTCTCATCCAAACGAGCTCATTAGAACTTATGACAGTACGACATAACATTCACATATTATATAATAATGTATAACTTGTTGGTTAGTACTCATGGCCTCTTATACAATAAAATGCTAAATATCGTGTGATATAAAACAGATCTTTATATAATATAGTCTTATAAAATTAAAATTTTTAATATATATATTAATTGTTTTTAAAAGATAAAATATAAATTTGATATAATATTTTGATTAACAAAATAAATAATTTAATTAAAAATATAGAATTTAAAGTACGAAACATTTAAAATAAATTATAAACAATTTAGATATATTGAATTATGACCGTCATATGCTTTAATATGCCTTGTATACTCAACTATATGAGAAATAGACACATCCTAACCAACTTAGAATTAAATTGTCATGATAAGAAATGAAACTTGTAACTTCCTTACTAGTTCATCTGTAAATGTATATTATATATATATATATGTATATATATACATATATATATATATATACATATATTTCACTTGATAATTAATATTGGATTTGAAATAAAGACAGAAAAAAGTCTCATAATCTTCTTTAAAATCAAAAAAATAAAATCTCCTAAAACAATATCGTGCCATTATTTTGGGATTAAACTATGAAATGTCAAAGGAGGAGAATATATGTTTAAATCCCAAAAAAAATACTTGTTGAAAAATGTAAAAACCATTTATGCTCTAAACTTTTAAGGGATTATATCATTGACTAAAAAAAATTAGAGAGAATTATTCAGAAGTTCCGTGGAAGAGAATTTATTATAAAAAAAATTTATAAAATTATCAAATAATTAAATAGTCTTAAAAGATCTGTGGGTAATAAATTCGATTTGTGATAATACTTTTATACATAAATGACAAGTTATTAAAAACGCGATGACAATTTGAGATACGACAAATGACAACTAAGGGCATGCAATAACAACTCCTAGTTATTACTTATGTCACTTCAAGTTATTATCATATTTTTTCCTATTATTATTTGTGCCATTTTAAGTTTTTATTACCTACGTCCCTAGTTATCATTTGTCACTTTAGGTTTTCCTGGCTTATATTTTCCGTTGTTATTTGTGTCACTTCAAGTTTTCATCGCCTACATCCCCAGTTGTCATTTATGACACTTCAAATTGTTATCACATGTCCAAAAACTTATCATTTGTACATAAAATTAATTTGATAATTTTACAAATTAAATTTATTATCTCCAAGTATCTCGAGGCTATTTAATTATTTAACAATTTTATTGAATTTTTTATAATAAATTCTCTTTACATCTGAGTAATTCTGCTAGAAAACTATGCACTATATTGTTTTACTATCCTTTTACCCTTGACCCTTGTTTGTGTGTGTCATTTGTGAGAAATAAATTGTTCATTGCAGCCTTGTACTTTAATTTTCATTTAATCTCATTTTCATTTATAAATATAGACATAGATAGTGTCAAGTTTTAAAAATTAAAAATCTATAAGGATCTAACTCTAATTTAAGTATTCACAAAATATCTAATTTAACCGTTATTGGTTCAAATTTTTGACTTTTTTTTATATATATTAAAAGGGTTTGAAATTTGAATCCTTAACTTCTACCCATATCTCAACTCATTATTGCTACCTCATACCGTTATTTCTACCTAAACTAACCTCATATTTCTACCTAAACTAACCTCATGCCGTTATTTTATTTTTCTTTTTAATCATGCAACTATGCATATCTAATTTATTGACTAGATTTATTATTTATAAAAAAAAGTAAAATCCTTTTTCAGTTAACCTTAATATAAGTTCCTCTTTTCTTAATTTTAAGGTAAAAATAATAAAGTTAAAAGTTTTTCTTAGTTTGGGTAAAATAATATCAGATGAGGGACTTTTAGAAAATTTTACTTTTTATCCTAACTTTTTCATACCAAATAGACCCTTAATGCATTTTGTAATTCAATAGGAGAACATGTGATTTTAAAATTAAAAATAAGCAGAAATTTTTTTAATAAGGAAAATAAGCTAAAATTATTAATAATAAGAATTATAAGTATGTGATGCATAAACCCATATATACTTATATAATTGTATGCAATTAGATACAATTATATTAGAAAAATTAAATTTTAAGGCATTAATAATATTAATAACCAGAATTTGTTATAGAATAAATAATACAAGTATATAAAAAGTTCGCATGTTTTAAATCTTTAGTGTATATAAGGTTAAATATAATTTTTCTATAAATTAAACGCACATATAATTTAATTGAAAAACTACTCATCTCCATCTTGGAATCAAAATTTCAATGGTTGATATTTAATATTTTATAGAATTTTTATTATTATATTAGATAAAAAAAATTAAATAATGGTCCAATCAATATTTGTTTTGATTTTAAATTTAAAAAAGGAAAAGGAAAATAAGTAGTGTGTTTCGTAACGCGCAGCAATTGCATAACAACAACACAGGTGGATACAATATATATCAATTAATACTTGTCGAAATTAATAAATATATGGATTGAAAACTTCTCAGTATCGTTTCAGATTTTGAAACGTATATTAAGCCAGAATTTTCTTTCTTTCTTTTTTTCTTAATATTAAAACGGCAGCAATGCACATTTATATAGGAGTATAAAAATATAAATGGGATCCTCTCCATCGATTTCTTATTTTTGGAAAAACAATTAGCCATTTAATAAATATTTTTATATTTAAGCACTACAATACTTAGATATAGCCTAGCATACTCATCACTACATACAAAGTAATAATTAAAAATTAAAAAAAATATTTTATTATGATTAAAAACTGAGATTGATTACACCCAAGGTTGGGTCCTACTTCAAGTAATATTCTCTCTCTCTCTTTTCCATGGCAAAAATTACACCCTTCATATAATTGTGAATCTTTGTGATTAATGTAACTTATTGTTGTGTTTTAGTCAAAATATAGCTTACCACTCTAGTCTAAATATAAGTTATTTGTAGGTCATTTGTAAGAGAAATATTTAATTCTAAATATAAATTTTTGTAGAATAATTAATGACTTTTTTTTTAATTTTACCCTGTTGAATATGTTTGTAGGATAATTAATTAGTTTTTTTTTTCAATACCTATAATAAGGGTAAATATAAAAAATGTATTAATTTAATATATTTTTTAACATGGGAGAATAAGGTACAAGCGATTTACTTACGTCAAATTATTTGTAAGGTGCAATGTATAGTTATCTTCAAGAAAGCTAATTTTTTTCCACAAAAAATAATAATAAAGTCATTTAAGAGTGAGTAGCATTTTGTTAAGGATATGAAAAGCTGGATTAGAAGGAACAAAGAATATCAGATTTTCTGCGTATATTTATGGCAAGTCGGAAACCTAATAAATGCCGTGACTTTCAGGCCTTAAAAAAGAAAATAATAAAAAAATTATTGTAAATTTTAGATGAAATAATAATACACATAAAAATTAGGTTTATGCAAAACTTTTATTATACCATTATAATTTGATTCATTTTTTATCAAATTTAAAATTATTTTTTAAAGTTGAAATAAAACCCGACTGGAATAAATAAATACAGCACACATGATAATATCATAAAATTTTATACTATTCAAATTAATGGGAGTGGAGTATTAAAGATTTGGTTAACATTCAAACTTACTTTTTGAGTCATTTTAAAAAATTAAAATTTTTATGCCAAAAAATTAGAAATTTTCCAATGAAAAATAAGCTAATAATAATGATGGTGATATAAAATTAATCCAATTGTTAAATGTTCACAACCCATAAAATTATGAGTATAAATTTTATTAGTAGGTAATATATAAATATTTTTTTTTAAATATTATTTGACTTTATAAATATGCTCTAACCTGGGTGAGCTGTGGGATTCAAGTGACCCAAACTTTTTTCACTCAATAATAATAATAAATATATAATTTTATATGTTTTGTATGTACAATTTTTTTTTAACTTTTTAGAAGGTTAGCCTGAAAGAATGAAATAAATGGGAACAAATGGAGAGTAGACACACGCTGTTATATGTTCATAGAAAATCATTAAAGGCTCACTTTATTGCAAATATCAATTAGAAGAGATTCTCTCGTAATTTCACGCACGTTTGCTTTAAAAATCTCAATTCGGTCTCTCTTCTTCTTTCCTTTAACTACTTTAATTTGCTTCCCATTCAGTTTCAGCAATCCCACTTTTCTGATTTCTCTCTTTCTCCTCCTTCGTCTTCCTCGCTGAATCAAAACCTAATTATCTATTTCTCTCTCCCTCCTTTGACCTTCTTCAACTTATAAGTGGGTTTCACAGTTTCTGAGTTCAAGAAAACAGCCTCTGATCAACAATCCGTTACTTTTTTCTCTCTTCTCTGGCGGTGGACCCAGATGGATTCTGACGAAGAAAATAGGGTACTTTTTTATCGAAAAGTTAAGCCTCATCGGGAAGATGGTTTTGATCAGGTGAGTTGAATTTCTTCAATATTTTATTTTTGCTCTTCGATTTTCCCGCAGTGTAAATTTGACGATGACGACGACTCTTCAGATGATCGAGGAGGACCAAGGGTTCGATCGGGAATCTTCCGACGAGTTACAGAAGATGAGGGGAAAGCCGTTTTCGTCTTCCTCGGAGCTCCACAAAGCAAAATCCAAGATCAAAACTAATGGAGCTTCAGGTTCAGGTTCATCGGTTCGAGTTTGTGATTTCTGTGGGAAACAGTTCAGTTCTGGAAAAGCCCTAGGAGGTCACAGAAGATATCATATTCAAGCTCAGAGAAAAATGGAGGCTCACCAACAACAAGAAAAGGTCAATCGTCTTCATCTTCATCATAATCAATATCCTTCTAATAATTATACCCTAAGAATCAAGCACAATAATAATAATGTCTCCGAGGATTTCATCAACGGCGGCGGTGGCGGCGGCGGCGATGATGATAATAATCTCATCAAATCTAATGCTGGGAATCTCAATTCTTCTTCGAGACCATCTTCTTTCCGTTGTGTTGTCTGCGACAAGGATTTCCCATCGAAGAAGTCACTTTTCGGCCATATGAGATCTCATCCTGAGAGAGAATGGAGAGGTATGAACCCTCCGTTCACTGATATTAACAACGCTTTAACTTCTTCTTCAGCGGAACAGTTCAAAGTAGTAGAAGATGATCAATATCACAATAACAACCAAAACAATAATAATAATGGATCTTTGTCTTCAAGTTTAGAAGAATCATCAGTTGTAGTTGATCTTTCTTCATCTTGTTCTGGGAGTAGCTGGGTTAAGAAAGATAGAAGAGGAAGAAGAAGCATTGGAGCTGCAGAAGCAGCTCAAACCCTTATGTATATGTATCTCTATGGTGATAACTACATTCATCTTCTTCCTCCTCGCGAGCTGCAGCCTCCTGCTGCAACAGAACTATTACCAGTGAAGAAAAGGAAGAAGAATAATGTGAACCATCTTGTTGGTTCTTCATCACCTGGGAAAAAACAAAGATTGGATGATTGCCAGGAAAAATTAGAGGAAGCTGAGAATGAGAATAATATCTGGGACATGAAAGTGATGAACTTGATGAAAGAGAAGAAGCTTAAGAGGAAGTTCAAGAAGAAGATGATCAAGTCAGAAGAAGCAGAAGCAGAAGGAGAATTGCTGATAAGAACTCTGAAGGAACAAGTGAAGTTATCATCATTACAAAGCTATGTATGCAGCATCTGTAACAAATCTTTCTCAAGTTTTCAAGCTTTAGGGGGACACACATCCAAACACAACAGAGAAAAGAACATAGTTATACGCAGCAAGGGCAAGGAAGCTGTGGAATTACAAAGAGAAGAAGAAGAAGACAAAGTTTGCATCAATGGAGCTTTGTCAAGTGCTGCAGGATTGAGCTGTGAAGAAGAGCCGGAAGAAGAAGAAGAAGGAGCGTTTCTGATTAGTAGTGAAGAGAGATTAGTGTTAAGTTCGAATGATCATGATGAGAATAACAGCAATCAAGAAGCAAGCCATGAATCTGGAGGTTCGAAAATACTAGATTTTGATCTGAATGTGCCTTATGTTTCGGAGCAGGAAGCAACTGAGATATAAATAAGTGAGCATTTTAATTACGATCGAGTAATATTGTGCTTGTTTGTACTTTAATTTGCCTAAGCTTTTTTAGGCAATATATCACTGTATTTTTCTGCTGCTGAACTCAGAATGGCCGCATCATAGAACCTTGTACATGTTTCTTTACATATGAATTTGCGTCATCAGGTTCAGTTTCAATTCACACATCTCTTATTCAAAGGTGTTCCCGGGCCCCTTACCACTCCAAAACAAAAAAAATAAAATAACGTTTTACTCCTTCCTGTATATATAGGATATATCGTGTTTTAATTAACAGGATTGAATTGAGTTGAAGGGATTAATTTCTCAAACCTTCACTAAGAAAAGTATTTAACAATATCTTGAAGAGGATTACCCTCAATATGAGAATAACTATGCTTAGAAAACATGGACATTGTGTTTTGATCAGTTTTATATATTATTTGATAGTTGTGAGGAGTTTTAAATATTTTTCTTACATATATATGTACATATTTTAAAAAACAATAGTTTAAATATTTTTCTTCCATATATATATATATATACATATTTTAAAAAAACAATAGTGAGAGTAAAAATTAATATAATGTTAAAATTTAGTATAGTTAATTAATAAGTATAATTTTAAAAATACTTGAATTTTATGATAAATTTAATGTATTTAACTTTTTTATGTTAGGAGCAACTTACCATTCCATAGCTATGGTAAATCCCTTTTAATTAATTTTCACATCCCAAACCATAATAGTTAAGTCCATAAATATATCTTAAATTGATTAAAAAAAAATAAATTCTCCCTTATTAAAATTCTCCCTTTTCTCTCTATTTACAAATCATTTCTCACCTCGTTCTTTTCTCTTAATCATCTCTAACTACCTCACCGAAACTCTGAAGATGTGGTTAAATTATTAATTTTGTCTGAAAAATAGAATAAATTTTTAAATTTACTATATTTAAATATATTTTTTTTCAAAATTAAGCTACATTCTCCCTCACAGTTAACCATAAGGATAATAATAAAAAAATATTTAATATTTCTTCTAATAAAGATAATATATATATATATATATATATATATATATATCTCTTATTATATGTTGACCGGGTTTCCTCGGTGTGTTGAATAAGGCGGGTCATGATATGGAGTGTTATAAGATCACCCAATAGTTCTGAAGTTTAAATGCTGAGAATCCAACAAGGGGATGCTCTCCCTTTTTTCTTGCTCTTTTATATTCTTTTTGTTTCCCTTTTATCGAAAATAGAACAAAAATAAATTAAAGAGCTATGCTAATTGCTAATTATTTATTCATATTGAAGAGAAACTGAGACACAAGAATGAAACGTACATATAATTCATTTGTTTATTACACTGCTATAGATATACTATACATTATAATTGTTATAAACGTTTCCTGCATTTTATCTGTTAATTCTTGTTCGGGTACTTTTATTCAGAATATAAATACCTTGCATCTTATAATTAGTTTTTATTTAGATATCTGAACTCCATTAATTCATTCTTAAATATATTTTAAAATTAGTATAAAATATTTAATAGTGATTGATTACAGGTAAATCTTGAAAATCAGAATTCAAAACGTTAGTTCTCATTAATCACTTGTTCTTATTTTGAACATAACAAGAGATATATTATCGAAATCTGTTAAGATCTTTGACGTTTGAATAATATTTAATGGATTTTTATCAAACCCCAATATAAAATAAAGGTCCTAACTCATAATTTTCTCAATTTTTATTTCTTAATTTTTTTTTCTTGTATGCAATATTTATCTTTTCCTAATCTATTTAAAAAAATTTGACTTGAACATTTTTAACGTTAAAAATGATTTTCTTTAATTTCTAATAAGGAATATTTTGTTTATCTTAAACAATTGTACCATCATATAAAATTGACATAACTCTAATTCTAAAGTGAAAATAAATCATCAAATTTAAGAAAGTAAATAAATCAGAAAATAAAATAATTCATAGAATACATTATTGCCCTCACACTATTTGGTATTTAACACTAAAAAAATTAATAAAAACTTATGCAACAAAAAAATTTATGATTATAGAGGAGCAGATCTTCCTGGAGAGATTATGGAGAAGCACATATTAGTTGTAACAAATGTGATGCAAGATGGGGAAGAGGCAAGGAGAAAAGAGAGGAAGAAGAGAATTTTAAAAAGAAATTTAGGGAGGAGGCAAAGAAAATTCTTATTTCAATATCATTCTAGTCTTCTACAAACTGAGATGTGTTGAGAATTATTTATAATTATAACCTCGACTGTAATCCTAAAAATTAAATGCGGAAGGAAAGATTATAAAGTCAACTCTTTTTAGAGTTACCATTGAAAATGAGATTTTTAGCGGCAATTCTAAAAAGTTAATTAGCCGTTATAAATAGTATTCAGCTGTGTCGCTATTGAAAGTCTATCCTTTTTAAAATTGTTTTTCTAGTGTTGTGACTGATAGTCTGTCCCACTTTCAACCCGTTGAAAATTTTAGGCTAGACTTGCTAGTAGTGAAAAGTCTCTCTATAGTCACTAGTTAAACCTTCAAAACTAAAGAAGGTATGTATCTGGCTATTATTAAGTGGAGACCTTTTTCCCTGTAATCTCAATTATTTGATGAATTATATTCTAATTAATTAAACTAAGATAAATATTGATCAATATTTTTTAATATAAGTTAAATACATACACTTCTATCTGTATTATTTGTTTCGATTTACTTTCATCTCATTATTTAACTAAAGCCTATTGTTAGTACGTGGGAAAAAATTAAGTTGTCACATCAAATATAAGGCTAATATAAAAGTAAAAAGAGAAGATATTGTTCTTCAATAGAAGAAAATGAAGTTATCCTAAATAAATTTTACTATTTAAATATGGAAATTTATATTACAGCAAAATAATTCAAATAATGCTAAAATATGTGAGGATATTCTTTGACTTGGAAATACGAAAATCACATGATAATAATCTCTCATAAATGCTAACTAAGTTTGTTTCATAATCAAAGGTTTAAACATATAAAATAAACTTAACTGGTATATTCAAACATAACTATTTTGGAGAGAGATATATTACTATTTAGAGCATGTTTGATCTTTAGGGAGTACTATTTTGTTGTGGTTCTAATCGCAGCGCTTAGAGAGATATCCTAGTTCTTGGGTGTTTAGGTTTATACTTGAGAATAATCGACTGCTCGTTTTGCCCGACATTGGTATTATCTAGGAGAAATTGAGACTTCGCCATACTCTTAGATCATGGAAGAGCCCAATTCCTTTCTAAAAAAATTTATAACAAAAAAAAGTTAACATCAATCATTTATAAAAAAAATATTTTTGTCCCAATAATAAACATCATTAACTTGTTAAATATCTAAAAAGAATAAAAAAAAGAGAGAGTCCAATATTAAAGATTAAATATTAAAGCATGATTTGCCAAGAAATTATCTCTTTAATTTGTTGGCTTCGTGAAATATATAATATATAGAAACTTGTCAATATCTTATAAGAATGTTTTTTAATCCCTATTCATTGGCCTCTTTCACACAAGTGGCTCCGTCCTGTTTGGTCATGCAAAACAAACAAAATTCTCCCATATATAAGATTAGAAGGAGTCGTTGTTCATATTAAAGAGAAAGTGAGACACAAGAACAAACTATATATCATTCATTCATTTATATATATATATATATATATATATATATAGATAGATAGAGAGAGAGAGAGAGAATAAGCTTTGTTTATAATTCTATGTGGTGCAATTGTTTTAGATGTTTTCTACTTTTTTATACCTTTTATTTCTTTTTGCTGTATTTTTATATGCTATATACATATATAGTTTATTCTCTAGATATCTAAAAGGTGTCTTATATTACCCACGGGGCATGTATTTTTCTTATGTTGGTGAGGTTTACTCAAAGAGGTCAAAGACTAGTTATGATGGAGTGTTACGAGATCATTAAAGCTTATAATATAGAAAATATCTTTAAAAAATATTATTTGAATTTTAATCATATTAAAAAGAAATTGATGAGACACAAGAATGAAACGCATATATATAAATATTTATTTTGACTATTACACTGCTATAGATATACTATAAATTATAATTATTATAAACGTTTCCTGCATTTCATCTGTTAATTCTTGTTCCAGTGCTTTTTATATAAAATATAAATACATTGCATCTTATAGTTAGTTTCTTATTTATATATTTGTACTCCATTAATTAATTCTTAAAATATATTTTAAAATTGGTATAAAATATTTAGTAGTGATTGATTAGATGTAAATCTTGAAAATCAGAATTCAAAAAGTTATTTCTCATTAATCAATTATTTTTATTTTGAATAATAATATGAAAATAACACATAACAAGAGATCTATTATAGAAATCTGTTAAGATATTTGACGTTTGAATAATATTTAATGGATTTTTATCAAATTTCACCTGCAAGCTAAGTCACCAATATAAAATAAAGGTCCTAACTCATAATTTATTTTTCTTGATTTTTATTTCTTAATTTTTTCTTTTATGCAATATTTATATTTTCCTAATCTATTTAACAAAATTTGAATTGAACATTTTTAACGATAAAAATGTTTTGTTTAATTTCTTTGACCAAATAAGAAATATTTTGTTTAGGTTAAACAATTGTACCATCATATAAAATTGACATAACTCTAATTCTAAAGTAAAAATAAATCATAAAATTCAAGAAAGAAGAAAGAAAAGAGTATCATAGAAAAAGAAAATAAAATAAAATATAGTAGAATGCATTATTGCCCTCCCACTATTTAGTCTTTAACACGAAAAAAGAATGAATGAATGAAAAATTATGCTACAAAAATTTTCATGATTATGGAGGAGCAGATCTTCCTGGAGAGATTATAGAGAAACACATATTAGTTGTAACAAATGTGATGCAAAATGGGGAAGACGCAGGTAGAAAAGAAAGGAAGAAGAGAATTTCAACGAGAAATTTAGAGAGGAGGCAAAGAAAATTCTTATTTCAATAGCATTATAGTCTTCTACAAAATGAGACATGTTGAGGATTATTTATAATTATAACCTCGACAGTAATCTAAAAATTCAATACGAAGCAGATTCTAAAGTTGACTCTTTCTAGAGTTATCACTAAAAGTAAGATCTTTAGTGGCAATTCTAGAAAGTTAATTAGCCCTTAAGAGTGAAGCATTCAGTTCTGTGGTCACTGAAAGTCTATCTTTTAAAAAACTTTCAGCGGCACATTTCTAATATTGTCACTGTTAGTCCCACTTTCAGCCCGTAGAAAATCTTAGGCCAAACTTTCTAGTGGTGAAAAGTCTCTCTTTAATCATCAGTCAGGTATGTATCTGGCTATTATTAAGTCGGGACCTTTTCTTTCCGTAATCTCAATTATTTGATATGAGTTATATAAGCCAGTAATCTCTCAATTATCCTGAATTTCTCCCTAAAATCAAGCGCCCTTTAATTAGGATATTCTAATTAAACTAAGTTAAATATTGATCAATATTTTTTTAATATAAGTTAAATACACACTTCTATCGATATTATTTGTTTCGATTTTGTGCTTCTTGATTCACTGTGTCGTATAACTTTTTAATTTCAAAATTCAAATACTGGATGGACTTCCCAACTATAATATTGTGCAAGATTTCAAGATTTAAAATTTGGATGAATATCAGAGTCATAAATCTTGCTGATGATTTATAAGGAATGAATTTTTTTGTCATTAATTTACTAATTTATTTCATATGTTCATGAAAAGTCAACTTTTTAAAAAATAATTACTTTTGAGAAATTTAAGAATGCTTTTTAAGCTTTTACAAAATAATTAAAATTCGAGGAAAATTAAAAGTTATGAATATTTTGATAATTAAGCTATAGTCTATTAATCTGATTAACTTCTTAAAAAAATGTTGATTAAAATAGGATGATACACATAGATGTCATAAAATCTTAAAATCATTAAAATAATAAATTATTTTTTATATTTGCTACCAATTGAAAAATAATTTTTCCTTTTTTTGTAAATCCTTTAAATAATAAATTGAACAATTCTATGAGATCTCTAAATTAATTAAAACTTAATTATTTTTTTACACCTAAACAATCAACTCTTTTGTTTTTTAAGGAATAATTTTTTCTCGATATTAACGTCTGTGTGTCCGCGGCCTATATAAGCACCTTCTAAAGCTTTTGAGCGCTCCTCTCCTCCTCCTCCTCCACCTCGGCTTTTCTGCTTCGCTGAGTTCACGCATTTTAATATATCTATTGTGGCCCAATAATTTTCAAGTGCAGTGCCCTACCACACGACTCAAACCAGCTTGATTTCTACCGGTGCATCCCAACAAGTTATAGTTAATTACAATAATCGCAGAGTGATTTAATCGAATCAACTAAATTTGCCAAACACTCCTGCATACCAATCCTAAGTCATGTTCAACAAACTAATAATGCTTCCCTCACCATAACCAAAATGACTCTAATTTTTTCCACTGAGAGAATCTAAGTCAGTGCTTCTGAGTTTTTCAACACAGAACGTACGTGGGGTGAGTGAAAAAGAGGTGGTTAGTATGTCCTCTCCATTCCCTTATGTTATCCTCTTCCCTTTTATCTCTGTTTTTGTCAAATGTTATTATTTGGAAGCTTCAGCTGCAATATACTACATCTCTTCCCAATTATAATAGCTAATTAACTTTTTTAAATAAATTAAAAAAATTAAATAAATCTATTAATTATGATTAAATTTAATTCTCAAGATAAATTTATATTATATATTCCTTAATTTATATAAATTAATTAATTAGCCCTTATATTATTTATAATTAATTAATTAATTAATTTTTTTAATTTATTTAAAAAAATATTAATTAACTTTTATAATTAGAATGGGAAGGTAATACAATTCTATTCCATTACATTGAGATATTTTCTATAAGAGATACATTCATGTCGATGTATAACATCACGGACATATCCATGGTAAAGACAATATAGCACAATGCTATTATATATATCTAAGAAATTGTACTACAACGTAACATAGATTAAGACCAAGTAATAGCTTGAACATTTCAGTATAATGTCCATTAATAATTCTGATCATGAGAAGACTCGGTGGCTATCTTTCATTAAGGTGTATTTGGATTAATTTTTAGAGAATATGTTATAGAGAAAAATAATAAAAAGTAATTTTAGAAAATAGATTTTAAATAGAATAGAATTTTTTAAAAAAAAAAGGCACTTCGTGTTAATTACATGATCAAAGTCTCATGATAACAGAGGTTTTCTTTTTTATATCTACCCATACAAATAACTCGTAAACATTATTCTCTTCCAAATTATTGTAATTGCAGAAATAAGAGTTGAAATAAAGAAAGATAATGACACATACACCAAATGCTCCTCCAGAAGTCAACAAGAAGATATCTCGGAAGTAATCTTCCACATGATAAGCTTGCATGCTTCTCCCTACTAATTTATCAGTAGGTGAGCAATTACATTGCACAAAGTGGACCATACAGAGAAGGGTTCCCTATATAACTACTTGATTTTTCATACCAGGTATCATCCCAGATAGATAGTATTGTAGCCCTAGAGAAGACAAACAAGGAGTGCAACTCTTTATATATATATTATATAATTGGGTTATATTTAAATATTTTTTATCCCAATTGGAATAGTTCTCTTAAAAGCATTTTGTAATCTATAAATTATAATAAAACAGATCATATTGGGATTATAGATTTATTTATTTTATATCCTTAAAACCTCTAAGCGGACTTTGTATATAAATTTTGAAATACCTTGTAATGCAGGGGAGTTTTCTGTAGTAATGAGTAGTAAAACCAAATTAGATATATTTCAATATTGTAATTGTAGAGTTCATCCTCACTTGACATACAGTTACATGATCATAATCTCATGAACTAGAGTTATTTCTTTCTTACTTACTTCTAGTTACCCATATAAATAACATACTACGTACTACGTCTAATCCTTAATATAAAATTTATTTAATTTATTTAGGTAGGTTAAGGAAGTTAGTTAAATTAGTTATTTTAGTAATTATGTATTAGTTTTTCTAAAATATTCATATTAATTAATTATATGTATTTTGAACTATTTTTGATATAAACACTTTTAATATATGTAATCTTATAGGGATACTTTAGGAGAAAAATTATAATTTTAGGAGATTAAATAGATTGAAGTCTTATAAATATAATTAAAGCAAACTCTTTATCTAATTCTTATAATTAGAATAGAGGGAGTGCTATTTTTCTTTCAACTGTAATTGTGAAAGTAGCTGTTGAAATAAAGAAAGATGATGACACCTAGGAAACTGATCCCAAATGCTCTAGCAAAACTCCACAAGAAGGCACATCTCGAAAATCATTTGCTTCGGAATGATAAGGTTGCTTGTTTCTCCCTGCTATTGATTTATCAATGGATGAAAATTTTTGCTGAAGAGGTGGACGGCAGAAAAAATGGTTCCCTTCTTAGGTACTTGATACAAAAGTTGAAAATTGATTTTTCATATCAATCATGTGTCATTTCAAATAGATTATTTTGAGCCACAGAAAATACGGATAATGAGTACAACTTAATTAGTTATACAAGAATGTAGCGTATCAATTTATTATGTGAAAGATCGAGGCTTTCTATCTGCTTAAGGTTGGAAAGATCTTCTGGAATAGGCCATTCCAAAGGATTGTTTGACAAATTTATTGTATGAATAGTGTGGTGTTCAAGTATCCTATTTGTGAAGAGATTTTACCTGACAATCAATTGATTCTATGAGAAATCCAAACTTGACATAAAAATTAAAATATTTCCTTTATAGGATTCATACGTTCTTTTTGTTGTGAAATCTACTTCTTTGTCTATATATACAACATAAAATCTTGTTTATGATCTTCATCTATAAAAAATTTCTCCAATTGACATGTTAAAGCGTATAGCACATGTCCTTTGTAGTCCATGACACACTAAACTTTCCTATTTCGGTTTCCCCAAGTGCGTCCTTCTTTCCAAATGTGATGTTATTTAAGCAATATAGTATCCTTCCAGAAAGTTTATTTTGAGAAAGATTATCCAATATGCTTATCTTCTTAACCTCACGTAAATCAACTGGAATATAACCTTCATATTTGTTTTCTTAAATTTTAAGATGAGAACCCTTAAGTTCAAAAATAAACTTAACAATCTTGAAATTTGACGTAAAAAATTGTTCTTCATTGGATCCAAAGTCAATAATGGGGAACGTAGAAGGCAGAGTTACCATGAAATGGTTGCTTTGCAAATGCAAGTATTTCAGCAATATGGCATATTCAGATGATTTGGCAAAGGGCCATTGAATTTATTTTGAGAAAGGTCAAGATATGTAAATTCAGTTAAGTTGCAAAAACTATCTGGTAATGAACCTGTTAAAGAATTCTTAGACCAAATGAGGTAACTCCAATGTTAAAAGTGTCCAATCCAACAAGGTATTTTTTCAGATAGTTGGTTTGTCACTCATATCCAACATTCTTAATCTAGTAGTTGATGACCTCACCTTGAAGTTTTCCTTTGAAGTTATTGTTTTTGAGATCCAAAAGCAATAAATTTGTGAAATTCGATCATACAGGCAGACATGGACCACTCAAGTTGTTGTTTGACAACAAAAACCCTCAATTCACTGTTACCCTGACCAAATTCTTGAGAAAGTAACCAGATAAATTATTATTTAACAAGTCAAGATCACTCAAGTTGGGGAAAACGAAGCCAATATGAGAAGGCAGTTCATCTCTGATGGGTTTAGATGAAATATCAACAGATTGTATATGAAGTAATTTTGAGGTGGAATTGAGTTCAAAGGGACCAACGAACAAGAAGTGAGTCAGATTGTATTCAATTTTGTGTTGTTTGTCAAAAGTCAAAATGGGAAAGTTCCTAAAATGTTCAAGTGTAAGGTGTAGAACTAGCAAGTCATGTTGACGAAGAAGAAAGGTAGGCATTTTGTTACTACTAGATTCATTTAGAGAGCAGCTGTGGGTAGCAAAATATCTCAATTGGAAGGAAGGGATAAATAAGGGATTCTCTGTTTCAAGCTTGAGATTGGTGTTAGAGCATGAAATGCCAAAAACTTTGAGGTTGGAGTGGTCGGCGCAAGCAAAGGGAGTGGGAATGAGCCACTGAAATAGTCATCAGAAAGAACCATTTGTTCCAAGGATCTCATAGTATGGAGGAGTGAGGAAGGAAAGGTTCCTTCAAAAAAAAATTTCGTCAAGACGAAGTATCGTAGAGACGTTAATTTACTAAGGCAGGCAGGAAATTGTTCCTCAAATTTATTGAAGGAAAGCTCCAATGATAAAAGATTCTTCAGAATGCATAAGCCTCCTGCAACATACCATTTCTTATTTAATATGTTTATCAATAAAAAGATTCTAAAACTTAAACTAATAGCTTGAAACCTTAAACGTTGAAATTAGTGGATTTTGAATCGGTTTTCATGGGTTCTGTCTATTCTTTTCCAATTCACTAGTCATATCTCAACAGCTGTATTTTGAGGGAAAATTTAAACTAATAATTTCATGTAAAAACAAGTGAGATTGTATATGAAATTCTTTGTCAATCTATTCAGATCTAAGGGAGGAATAATATGACTTTTTTTTACTGGAAATGTATAAATATATGGAAAAATTTTATTTAAGGAGCACTATAGCAAATTCATTTCCAAAAGCTTCAAAAAAAATTCAAAATTTTCAGTGTAGACTAAAGTACTTAACTGAAATTAACTTTGTGAAAGAAAGAAGAATAAAGACTTTAACAAAAATAAGAAAATTAACAAAATAAATAGAGGTATTAATAAAAAGAATATACTTTAATAAAAACAAAAAAAAAATTAACAAAACAAATAGATACATTAATAAAACAAATATGAGAATTAAGAAGAATAATAAAAAAATTCACAAGACGGATAAGAGTATTAACAAAATAAATAAGGACATTAACAAGAAGAATACAAGCTTTAATAAGAAGACTAATAAGATAAATGGGGGCATTAAAAGAAGAATATGAACTTTAATAATATAAATATAGGTTTTAACACGACAAATAAAAATTTTGTTAATATTTTTATTTATTTTGTTAATATCCATATTCTTCTTTTTTATAGGTAAAGTATTTGTCTTTTGACATCACAAACTTAATTCCAGTTTAACCTCTAAACTACAGTGAAGTTTTGGAGAGTTTTTTCATGGGCTTTTAGAAATAAATTTGCTACAGTAGTAATCCTTATCTAAAATTTCCCCCAGATATTCATACCTTTATGAGGTAGCAAACCATGCAGGTCATTATCAGCTAAAGACAATTCTTTGAGAGAAGTAAAGGACATGATAGATTCTGGAAGACTGTCCTCCAAGAAATTAACGTTAACATTCAGGTAATTCACTAAAACTTGTTATTTTTATATTAAAATTTGTTATTATATACTATTTATTTTGTCATAGTTATTTTCAGTGATAACATTCCTTCCATAAAATCTCAATGATTTTTCCTTTTATTTTTAATAGCATGTGTATATTTCAAACTGTCCTTCATTAATCTCGAAGATTCCACCTCTTATGACTAAAATTTGAAGATTTCAGAAGTGGCGCATACATTGATCATCGGTGGATCATCAGTTCCTAAAGTTTTTTTTTATTTAAAATATTTATCTTTATAATTTAATAAACATTTAGACTATTTTATTTTTTAAGAGACTAAAATCTATAATTTAAAATTTGAGGAACTAAAAATAAAAAAAAGATAAACTTAGAAGATCAAATATTATATTAACTTTTGTTTTCTTAAAGTATATTGATCAATGTTGTCGTGCCACAATTGGGTGCAGAGAATTAGTTTAAGAATTCATGTAACTGGTGTTTCAAAAATAATTGTCAGTTGTGAATCATATAGCTGTATTAGAAAAGTTACTAAATAGCCTAAATTTCAACATAAGATACGATATTTTATTAAAATACTCTTAATGATTTATAATATCATATAAAATAAATAATTCTCATTCATTTAAGGGTTGATTTGAAGAAATACGTAGCGACAATTATTTTAAAACAAATCCAAACCCTTTGAGGAACAATTATTTAGAAACGGAGAAACAATGTTACCTTCACTTTTATGGAAAGAAAGAAACTCCTTTGCAAGGTAAAGGAGGACTCTAATGTCCCCAGTAACATCAACTGATAATCTCCCTCAATAACATTGTTTAAAGGACCTTCTATTCTTGTTGTGGATGACTTTTGTGGAGTTTTATAGATGGAATCTTCTAGAAACATTTCTGTCAGCATATCCAATCAATTTTTATAGGGGAAATCACCACCAGTTATTAAAGAAGAAATATGATCACAAAAAAAAATTATTATAAGTTTGTAGCATATAAGGATAAGTTTGGATGCTAAAAAATTTAAAAACAAATTAAGAGTATGAACTTGTTATCATTTTCTAGGACATAACTTGTAAGAATATGTTGTTTATTTGTGATATGACTTTTTAGTCATAAGACCTCATAATCATTTTTCTTTTTATATTAATGGGACCCATTTTACTATTTAAGGGATGTTTGGGCAAAACGGGACGGGAGAAGCCCCAATTTTGATTAGTAAATTAAAATGTTAAAATCTGAAAGTACTCAATTATCAAAATTGGCTTAAATTTTGAAAATATCCAAAGGACTTTGATGAATCGCCTCCATTCCATACATTCTCAAGGGAGGGAAGCATTGTATTTCACCCTCCTATTCTATAATGCTCAATCTAAATAAATAACTAAATATTTTTGAAATGTTTAATAAATAAAAACATATTTTTGATAAATGCATGTCTTCGAAATATATTCAGTAAAAGTAAATGGCTATAGAACACTTCATTTCATTAAAACTAAATAAATGTTTAATACTGCCCCTAACTTGTTTCCCCCTAGTTTACCCGGCAAAACAAATCAACTCTCAATTACGAATCAAACACTGATGTGGAAACAAACTGGAAAAATTGTATCATCCATTAAACCGGAGCATGAAGTCTTAACATTTTCAGTTGACATGTTCAACACAAGCATGAATACAGCAATGATAAAAAAAAGACATTAAAAAAAATGAAAAAGAAAGTACACAATCTTCAATGAAGGATGAACAATTGAGTCCAATTTTGAGAACCAATAACATTTACAAACCCCATTCTTCCAGCATCACAGCAGCATCATCTTCAAACCAAGCTGATGAAGTCTGGTTATCTGATAGCATAAATTTTTTTCCAAAATCCACTCAGGCAACATCAGCTGCAGCATATTCAAACATTTGATGAGGCCAGCTTATCTGATATAAGAAATTCTCGTCAAATCCCATTATCCCAACATCCACAGCATCATCTTCAAACCGTTATTGAACTGAGATTATCCGATATAACAGCTCTGGTCTGCCATAACTGTAGCTTCTGACCGAAGGTAACAGAATTTCTTAAGACTAATCTAGTTGCTCATAGATAAATGTACAAGTGAAGGCACCTCATTAACAAAGACCGAATTATAAGCTTTAAGCACAAATCAAGATTGCCAACTTCCTAGCGGTAACCGCTATCATTCCTGGACCAACAACACATGTCAAGCAAAGCATCCGGCCTTGTTATGTCTATATGATTAGAAGTTTCTTTGCTTTTTGAAACGTAAGGTGGACCCTGCGAAATTGCTTCCTGCCTCATTTCAGGACCCGCTGAAAGGAAAATACCATCCAAAAAAATTCATCAAAATCAAAATATAGTCTATACTAAACAATTAAGTGAAACAAAATAGCACACTCACCTTTTGTGTGTTCAGTTAAGTAGGGGTCATCAACTGAGCAGATGCTAACAGGATGAGTATAATCTGTAAGAACTGAGGCAGAAGAGTGACCTAAGGGTGAATTTATGCCCCCATGTTGGTCCCATTCTGTCTCTGCTTTATCCACATTCAGTAGGTACTCATCAGGAATCTTCCACAATGAATCATTATTTGAGGCCTTGGGAAGCTTGCTATCATAGATTATTGATTCTAACAAACCACTACTATCTGGAGTAACATTACATGACTGATACTGTTCAACTGGAGAAGACTGAAACAATGTGTCAACAGACTCCAGTGAAGGCAGTGGGGATGCATTTGCATCCCAGCTACCTTGTTGAGTTTCTAAATATTGGAGTGAAGGGAGCTCCAACTTCATTGCCTCGGGTATGGGCGCCGAAGAAGAGATAGTGCCATTTAAAGTGGCATGGCTGCCATGATTATCACCACGAAATGGATCATTGGGGTCAAAGGACAGATTGCTTGGAGATGGCAAAAGATGGGGTGGCCCAGAAGCATAATCCTCAAACTTATCATACGCCGGGATCATACAACCGCTAGAATTGTCCAATCTATTATAAAGCATATCTGACTCCCTAAGGCGTTTAGGAGGGTTTCCGAACAATAAAACATCACTATGCGGTGGGCCTACAGTTTGTTGAAACAGACTGCTTTCATAAATATCAAAAATAGATGGACCATATGGTAGATAAGCTCGACTGACATCATAATCTTTGAAGTCCAGATCTGGGACATTGAAGTAGCCATCTTGTGGGCTATCAAAGTGCTGGTTGGCTCCACTCATCAAAGTACCCACATTCGAATTTTCTTGACTGCGTACCCGCTGGCATATTTCAGGAGGATAAATTGGTAATCCAGCTCGTTCCATTCTCTTAACTCTAGTGTTCCAGTAATTCTTTATCTCATTATCTGTACGTCCAGGCAACTGAAACAGAGGAAGAAGGAATGAAGAGAAAAGAAAATAACCAAAAATGAAACAATATTACATTTTTATTCAATAACACTGACAACAAACAAATTGATGTTAATTATACATTTTCTGGCCTACTATTCCATTATCTTTTATCCGTCTTCCCCACTCTTACTCTGTGTGAACATGCAGTCGCCACATAACATTTATCTTGTTTGACAAAAGAACTCTAGATTATATGTTTGCAACATGTTTTTTCCATTTTCATGGGAAGAGGGAGTGTTTCTAAGGCCATATATGGGAATGAGTAAGGCAAATGTGTTCCGTCTATATTTTTCCCGTGTATTTTGATATTCATATCTCACAAATCTTAATCTGATCTTATATATCTTAAAATTCAATGATATCCACAGAAACGTACAAGAACATTCCAAAAACATTCTTCTTTCTTTTTTATTTAAGTTAGAATGCGGAAACATAAAATGCAACAGCCTCAAAGAGGCAGAAGCTCATTATGATTCTATTTGCAGACTTCATATCCCTTGTATTCTATATGCCTGCATCTTGCCTTAAAGGAAAATTAAATAAATAAATGCATAATGCTAGTGACAAATCACCAGAGACATAAACAAGCAAACACAGCTTCTCTGCCATTGATCTATGGGAAAGATAATGGTTGAACAAATCAGTTTAAAATAGTCTCCATCATTTTCTGCTCCAAATGGGAAGAAAGGTTGGCAATTAAAGGGACCGTGGTTCCTTGAATCAAAACAGCACTTTCCACTTATTGATGAAACTTGGTAAACAAAAGACAGATTAACTAGAAACAAGAATTATATTTTTCAAAAAGTAGAAAATTAAAAAAAAAAAAAGGTTTTCTGCATGTTTATTAGTTCTCAAAAATAAATTCAAAATTGAACATTTCCAAAAATCTTGAATTTGTTAGTTCAGGCAGTGATTACCAGGAAAGAGCATACAACTCAACTATCTTATCCACGCAATAAGTGGTTTATTTCCTCAAACAGATTATTTTCCCGTGCAAAATATCAAAATATTCATACAACTATACAATTTATGGGCAACAAATATGGGGGAAAATCTTTCGCATGACTTTATTTAAACTCCACATAATTAGACAAGCATTAAACATGGCTTGTATGTTGTAATATATAGTGAAATAAAACTGTAAACAATATCGCCTAAAGTGTAGTGACCAAGAAACAAACTATAAATCTACAATCAAGTAAAGGAAAGATTTAAATACTAGATGATAGCAAGATCTCTTGCAAGGAAATTGGAAATCCCCTAAATATCAGCGAATAAATACAACCAAACCAGGATGAAACCATACAGCCTCTTAACGCAGACCAAGCAAACTAGCCATTACAGAAAGCATCACCAAGCTTCTCATTTAGAAACCTAAATGCACTAAAATCACCACAAGACACCAAGGTTTTTTGTATGTCAAATTATAATTATAAATCAAGGTTAAGGGTTCAGTTTCAGAGAGACACGCCATAATTGACTTTTCCAATAATACGTTTTATCTTTTACATTTCTACCCAACTTATGCCCTCCCAATACTATCAACAAACAGTTACATCAATTTATCTCTAGTGTCAATAGTCCATATTTTTTCCACGTCAGAATATAGGACATCAAATGCAAACTACTACACAATCAAGCTTCTCAATATTATTGAAGCTTAACATGAGCATAATATATGTCCATGTTCATAAGATTCGACAAGTTTTACGTTGGATGTCGGGGCCTAACATAACCCTCCTCCTTTACCTGGACTTGGGACCGCCTACATGCATAGGCGGAGTTATGATCATAATATATGTTAATAAAAAATTAAACGAGTCATATAGAACAGACCTCTGTTGCCATTCGAGCCCATTTGTTTCCCATCCTAGCATGAAGCTCAATGATTCGATGCTCCTCCTCTTCAGTAAATGCACCCTTTTTTAATTCTGGCCTTAAGTGATTTGCCCATCGTAGACGGCAGCTTTTCCCACAGCGGGTAAGGCCTGAGTGCCTTTGGACTGCATTCCAATTTCCTTCTCCATGTTTTTTGACATAATCTAACAAAATCGCATCCTCAGCTGCTGTCCAAGGGCCTTTCTTCAGAGGTACTTCTCTTCCAACATTACCTTTGTAACTTGCTTCTTCAACTGCAAACCCGGGCCGCCGACCTTTGGGCAACTTTGGAGCATCACCTCCACCCATCATGTTGCTCATCGTTCTTATTTTTATTTGAATTTCTGAGACAGAGGAGAAGGCAAGAAAAATCAGAATCACAAGGCATAAAACAAGGGAGAAATTTTGACCATATGCAATATGGGGGACTATATCAAACTACATAGATTAATAAAAGAGACTGCAAACATGAAGAGCATGAAACACAATAATATTAAATGAGAACAACACATAAAAAACTTCTATAACATTAATTGAATGCAAGACTCCCTTTCCGCTCACCTTTCAAAAACTTGCAGTTATCCCTCGTTGGTGTCTTTCTTTAGGTGTTGTCATCCTCTTTAAAAATCATCCTTTATATTCAGATTTAACTAGTTTTTCTTTTGGACCAAAAGGTTCAACTAGTTCAGTATAAAAATATATTCAAGAGCTGGGGTTTACCACAGAAAGGGTGTGCGCACACTTCAAGTGTGCAAACCTTCCCCATTCCCCGTTTGTTTGCACCAACCATAAATTGTCTAACAGTGCTATCATACTATTACATGTTTATACACTTTAGTTACCCACAGGTCTCATAAAGTCACTAGACATAGTTACTAACCCTTTCTCTACTTGTGGAGTATATTGCATCCTACCAACAATATTCTTGTCAAGTCTTATTTCAACCTGAAATCTGGTTATTTTTTCAGCATTTCGTCTGTTTCATCAAAAGCTATCACCTTTCCATAGTCGTGCTCTATTCTGGCATCAACAGTGATAGTGCATGTCTTCTTCAGTCACCCCTCTATTAGAGCCAGTGGACCAGAAACCCTTGAAACTACAGAAAATTCAGAACAGGTGATTTTCCGAGCGACTGTTTTACAGGGGACGTTGTTCACTCTGACCTAGGCCATTGTTTGCCCCTATTTGACCTCTCTGTTGCACTCAGATCATCTCTTTCCATACCTTCCCAAGTTTCATCAACACATCTTGTCAAAACTTTCACCGCGGCGAAGGATTGTGTACACAATGGCTTCTCGTGCATCACAGCTATATTCAGACCTACGTTCGCTATTTACATACCTACCGAGTCGTTTTACATGTGTGAAATCATTTAATTAAAGTAAAGACTTGGTATGGTTCGATCTAGAAGGAAATTAATGTCGCAATTATGACTTCAACGATCTGAAATAGTATATAATAATGTTTAACCAAATTAAATCCCCTTTCATTATTATATTTTCTAGGGCAAGTTTATGAGCTAAGCTTGCTTGTCATTTAATTATTCGTTCAGCATATTCCCAGGCAGCTAAAAGAGGCATGAAAATTGCCAAGTAATTAAGGCATAAAGTTCAACAAACAGAACATAACTTTACAATACAAGAAAATTTACCCGAACAAATCGAGACGTTGTGCCAGTGCACAGCTCAAAAGACTGGTTACCAAATCTGGATTCCAGATCTAAAGAAGATCAGGAGCAATAAATGTCATGAGACGCGCGAGGTAAAAAAAACCAGAACCCAAGAATTATACTACGGGATAGATATGAGAGAATTCGAGAAGAAGGTCTGAGATTATGAAAGCCAGCCTCTGCAATAGAATTATACTACGGAATAAGGAACTCACGAAACAACATTTGCAAATCAATAAGAGACATAGCAAAAAGAGTTTCGGTTTGTATAATTATAACTCCAAGAAGAATTCAATGGAAATCAAGATTCCTTAAAACCCCAGAAAAAGTAAGACAGGGTTAATGAACTCAAAACACCCCACGATTTTCTCGACGCCAAAACCGTAATCAATGAAAAGAAAGGATCTGAACATGGAGATATAGTACAGAGACGCGTGAAAATGTTGAGTTAGGGAGAGAGATACTGCAACGAAGAGAGAGAGAGAGAGAGGAACGAGTTTGATGGGGTATTGAGTACTACACTTCGAATCACGGTAGCATCAGAGGAAAATGGGGGAAATGATTTATTTTTTGGTACAGAAAAAAACTGGAAAAGTGAAAAAAGAAGAAAGAAAATACGGAAAGCTATGAAATTGAATGGGAAATTAGATGGTAAAAGTAGAGAAAAAGTGGGAGATAGTATAGAAGGATACGTATGACCAGCTACTTCTTCAATTATATAAGTCTACTTTTTGATTCTCTTCTCTTTCTTCTCTCTCCAGAATCAAGATCAATGGAGGCCCAAGCCATGAAACTCTCTCTCTCTCTCACTTCACGTTTCGCACACACCGAGCTAGAAAGAATGCAGAGGCAGAGGCAGAGGCCATGGAGCAACCTGTTCGCTATGACTGAATCAAACAAGTGGGCCCCACAATATCAAAGATATATATAAAATCTTTACCATATATATATATATATATATATATATATAATTAGAACAAATAGTTTCCTCCTTCCGCTAATATCAATTTTGTTGGGAGGATGAAATTTATAATGATTTTATTTGTGTGTATATATATGATTCAAAAATTGAAATACAAATGATAAGATTAAAATTTAGTACGAAAATACTATAGAGGAAGAAGTATACGTATAGAGCAATAGTAAACTAAATATAAAAAATTGATAAAAAAAAAGTCTATAAGTGTATAATAATAATTAAGGTTGGGCATAAAAAACCCCATTGGACTCTTCACCGCCAGACTGCCCCGTCTCTATCCCGATTACGTTGGGTAAGGGAGAGCAATTAGTCCGGACCCGTGGGCCCGCCCACAGCCCATTACTATTTAAACCTGTTTAAGCCCGCCCAAAATAGGCCTATAACGGACGGGCTTAAACGAGCTCAAATAGTAAATTATATGGGCGGGCTGCGGGCTGACCATTGGGCAGCCCGCAGCCCGCCCATATATTTTTTTATTAATTATTATATTATATTTATTTTTATTATATACTAATATATTTTTTTAAATTTATTTTGCAGAGGTATGGGTAATTATATCTACAACTATCACAAGTAAATATAATGTAGATTATGTATAATCATAATCCAATTGAATAATTAAGATTATAAATGATTATATTATGTAAGCATTGTAGACTGTGTGGTTATAAATTTGTAGCTATTATTATGATATTTTATTTTTTAATTTTAGGATGAACAATCATATCATATATGTAATATTGTTATTTTATTTTCATTGTTATTAAAATTTTAAATGGGTTTAAATAAAAAAAATATTTTTTTTTATAAATGGGCAGCCCATGCCCATTAGAACCCAAACGGGTTCAGCCCAGCCCGTTTAATACGGGCTTAAACGGGCTGAGGCACAGGCATGGGCTAGCCCGTACCCATAAGATATTACACGGGCGGGCTACGGGCTGACCATCGGGCCAGCCTAGCCCGCCCGTTGCACACCCCTAAGGTTGGGGCGAGACTGGACACACATAATACTAGATTAGGGTTTTATTTGTATAAATTTAATTTATTAATTATAAATTTTTTAATAATAATTATCTAAATATTTATTTATTTAAAATTAAATTTTATATAATCTCTATAATTTTTCTTTTAAAATTGTCTAAATTTTTTTATATATTTTTTTATTAAAAATAAAAAAGATATAATTATTCTTTTTTTATATTTTTTATTTTGCACTGTTCATTTATCCCTATATCCCATCCCCCTGCTTTTCCTTTCATTTTTGCACTGTTCTTTTTCTCTCTTCTTAGCTCCTTGATTCCAGACCCAGCGGCAACAACGAACACCTGAGGCTACGACGACAATACAGACTAAAGCTTCCATGACAACGACGAAAGTCACAAATGATGACTCCTCCACGATACCCACGACAACGGCGCGACGGTGGCATAGAAGAAAGAAAAGGTTGATGGAGCTGAGAAAAGATAGGGAGGAGAAAGATGATAGGAATCGTAAAAAACCAAAAGAGTAAAATAGTTTTTTATATTTATAAGATATTTTTATTATTATAAAAATTATTTCTAATATTTTATTTAAAATTATAATTTTAAATTACAATTTAATTTATAAATTATTTTAAACAATTATACTTACTTATTTTAAAATATTTCTAAATTAATAGTTAATTTTTTTTAAAACTTTAATTTAAAAGTTATTTAAATAGTCACTAGTTATGTGTTTAGTTTGTGTTAAAAAATATTTTTGTACCCAAACTCTTAAAATAATTAACCCCATATTTTATTGTTAGAAATAATTATGGGAGAAAATTATAATTTAAATATTTAAAATTATAATTTTTAATAAATATCTCTTACTAACTTTTTTTAAATTATAAATATAAAAATATTAATTTTACCCTTCTTATATTTTTATCATCCTGTTATCCCTCACATCTTATACTGTAAGCAATTATAATTTTATTTTATATTTTTTAATAATTTATCTATTAAAAAATTATTTGGATAACAATCATATAAATATTTATTTTTTTAAAATTATTTTTCATTCAAAATATATTTTTTAAAATTATTTTTTTATAAATTAATCTAAATACACCAGTCACTAGAATAACCCTGTTCTATCTCATGTACCCATATGTTCTATAAATTTTATTTTATTATTTATACATGTGTGTAAATATTTTTTTTTTTGAATATTTCCTAATTAACTTTTATCCCTTTGCAGGTCACTTTCTCAATGTCGCTTGGCTACTCCTCTACAGTGTGATGAATTAGTGTTAAAATTCTTATTAGAAAAATATCCTATTCAGTGTGTTTAGACCCTTCAAAAACTTAAACTTTTAAATTTAAATGTGTTTAGACCCTTCAAAAACTTAAACTTTTAAATTTAAATTTGAACAAAATTTAAATTTCAAAAAAATTTAAAATACATAATTATATTTATTTTAAAAAAAATTAAATTAAATTATAGTTTAAAATTAAAATTTTAGATGAATTAGTCAAAGTAGTTTATAGACTAATCAATTACTATATTATATTTATTTTTTCTTACATAATTTATCCTCTCTCTTTTACACTATCTCTCCTCTTTCTTTTATTTTCTATACCCTCTCTCATCTCTCTTATATATTATCTTTCATCTCTCATCTCTCTTCTACTGGTAGAAGAGAGAGGAGAGAGCTATAAGAAAAAATATGAGTAATATAGTAATTGGTTAGTCCATAAGCTCTTTTATTGTTTCATAAGTTACTCTAACCAACTTATCTAAAATCTTAATTTTAAATTATGATTTGGTCTAAAAGCTATTTTGAATAAATATAACTATTTATTTTAAAATTTCTCAAAACTTAAATTTTATCTAAACCTAAATTTGGGATGTTTCCAAACACCCACATATTTTTGTGGTGAGATCTATATCATTCCAATATAGATTTAACAATTCAGATTAAAAAATTTTAAATAAAAAATTCATTTTTTGAAAAAGTGACAATTAGGAGATTATTTTTAATTTAATTTTTGTACACATTAAAAAATTAAATATGAACCATATAAGGGCCTGTTTAGATTAGCTTTTGGAGAATATATTTTGGGAAGAATAGATTATGGATAATAGATTTTGGAAATATAGATGTTTGGATGATTAGTAGTATAATTACTTTTTATATTGATAAATTACTAAAAATGGTATGATTTGATTAAAGTATGAGAGAGGAGAGATAGTAGAGAATAAATAGGAGAGAGGAGAGAGTGTAGAGAAGAGAGATAAAAGATGAGATATGATGAAGAAGAGAGGAGAGATGGTATAAGAAAAAGTAAGAATAAAATAGTAATTAGATAGTCCATAAGCTTTTTTACTATTCTAAAAGTTATTTTCAGTAGATTATTATCCATAGTTTTGGCCAAAATTAATTCTAGACAAAAATAATTATTTGTGTAAAAAAAAATTAAACTAAAATTTTGCCTAAAATTAATTTTATAATCATAGTCCTCAAACAGGCACTAAATTAGATCCCGCAAATGAAAAGTTAAGAGGAGCTTTTTTTGTGCTTGTTAGTCAGGTTAACATCAAAACTTGTTCCTGTTTACTCTACCCGCCTCCATTGCCTATCTATCTATGTATCATTCTATCCATGTTATATTCATACTTGGGTGTGTTATACTATAATGGGGCATTTATTTTTATGATTTTGTAACTAAACATATTACACAAACTCAGCTCATTTTTTTAATAATATTAAGATATTTGTTTAATTAAGTTTTATTTTATATGTGTTAAATTTATAAAGTATATTTTCAATTAATTTTAACATTATTAATTTTATTTTAACAAAAAATATTGACTCAACATATTTAAATAATAACACTGTAGTTAAAGATAGATAAAGTATCTTTAAATTTTAATCATTTAATATATAATCATTTTTATATTTTAAAATTAAAATAAATCTGTTGGAAAAATAAAAATAGGAAATGCCACGTGTCTCGGCAGTTTCATTTTACATTAATGATTATTATGCTGTATGAAATTTACATTAATGCTTATTATTATTTTATTTATTTATATAGATATATAAAAGTTATTCAAAATTTAAAATAAAGGTGAAATTTTGTAATTAGATATGACGATATTATAGAGAGAGAGGAAGATACGTGAAGGGAAACTAAAAACTTAATTTAAAAAAATTGATCAAGAAGTCTATAAAATTTGAAGATCAGAACATAAATTCATTAACAGTACATTACAATAAGCATGAAATATAATTTATTACTCTATAATGTATAAAATTTGAAATATTAAATATGTAGAAAAATAGATATTCAAGTTCAGAGAAATATTTACATACTCTAAGAATATTATGTCATTTGAATTTTATCCAATTAAAATATTATAATTTAATTGATAACTCATATAAAAAATTTATGATTTTTATTTTAGTTTTAAGAAAATAGATATTTTAATTTTAAAAAATAAAAATTCATTTGAACCAAATCAAGAGGTTTATTTTTTAAAAAGATTTGCTTCCAATGAGCTATAACTACAACTAAAATATATTAAATTATTATATTTTAATTAAATAAAATCTAGATGTGATGATACTCTTAAATATTTATCATTGAATCAAGGCAATATCACAAGGTTTAATCAATTAGATCAAAATGAGAAAGGTTTATGTTTAGTTTAAATTATTTTATATTATTATAATCTTTAATATATGATATATTTAATTGATTTAATTATATTAAAAAAGTTGGTTAGTATAGGGTGTTTAAAAATGCCATAACTATATTTTTTAATTTTATATCTTTTATTTGATTATTATCGAGGGAGTATCAATATGAATAATTTTTAAAAAAATATAATAAATCTAAAAAATGTGTTTTATATTTATAACTAAAATTACCTATCTAATTAAATATTATATTAAGGACTAGAGCAATATTATATAGTCTCTAATCACAAATGAAATTATATTAGAGACTCTAAAGCCAATAACTTGCACCTTAAATGACATCTTTGAAAAATGGAGATCGTAGGTTCTATATTAGTTTCATATAACTAAATCTATTACTCATCATGCTATTAATATATGATTTAATTAAAAAATTAATATTAATCTTAAATATAAAATTTATTTTTTATATTTATTAATTTTTTTTAAATTATCTTTATTCGTACTCTCTCAATAATAATCAAATAAAAGGGTTTAATAGAGTTAAGCAAGATGATTATATTATCCTAAAAAAATATGCCATATGAACTAATTTAACTAATTTTTTTAATTTAATTAAATTAGTTAAATATATTCTATATTAAGAATCGAATTAGTATATTTTATAAACTTATATTTTATTAATTATAAATAAAAAATTTTAAAATAAATATATATCAAAAAAATTAATCTTTTAACTTTTAACTAACTCAAAACTTAATACTTCAAATATAACTTAATGCGAGTGAGTCTCTTAAATTTTAACTCCAGCCCATGATATTTGGACCATTTATAATGTTGTCCTTTTTCATCCATAACTAACCTCCAGTCATCATTGATTCATCCTAGTTGGCAAAAACAATTAGACTCAGCATCCACATCACATCATGAATCAGCAAAGGCGTAAAAACAAAAGGGAAATCGGAGAATGGTGCTGAGCGACTCAGTGTTCTTGGCATTTTAAGAAAATCCAGTCGTGGTTCTCGTCTTCAGAGTTTCTTACTCACCGGATGAAAGCTCCCCGAAGCTTTTCATTCATGTCACACTTAGATGAAAGCTCTTTTGTTTTAGAGCTCTTATTTACACAAAAATATACAATCAAATACCCAAAGCAAGGGCTCATAATGGTGTCCATTAACTACCCTTGCAACCCAAGCAAGATAACATAATTCCAGAACTAATTATAGTTTAGTTGAGTGATCATTATAAATTTAGTATTATTAAGAACAGTTTTAAGTTCGAGTATTGGAAATTGAAAGCTACAAGGTTGAGAGATTTTTTCTTCAGTCATCGGCAACAAATCTTGAATCTGGATCGATAAGAAGGAAAGACGCGAAGGCCTGAGAATAGATTTCCCTTTCGATTTTTTTCCCTTTACCGATTCATAGTTTTGTTTTTGCCAATTGGGATTACTCAATGATGACAGGAGGTGAGTCATGGATTAGAAAGGACAAAATGATAAATGACTAAAAAATTAGGGATTAAATTTTAAGTGAATTAAAAGTTAAAGGACTGAGTTGCATAAATTATACTTGAGGACATGAAAACATTATTTTTCTATTTATATTTTATTAATATATATTTTGCTTAATTTATGGGACTTTTTCTGGTTGATAAACTGGAATAGTGATGTGGTTTGGTAAAATTTATATATATTGATATTGATTGACGATATAAATAAGGATAGAGCCAATATTTAGTCACGAGATATTGAGATAAAAAAAACTATACCCCTCTTGTTAATTGGTCAGTTAATCTTGATATTAAATATAAGATATATATTTATTAATATTTATCTAAATTATTCTTATTAATACTATCTTAATAATAATAAAATAATATATGAATAAGAGAGTTAAAGAAAATAGTTAAATTTTTTTTAAAAAAATTATATTATCAATTTTTTTAATCTAATCAAACTAGTTAGACGAGTCTTATATTAAGGTTAAAAATAGTATGATATAAAGTCCATAACCTATAGGATATTAAAAATAAATAAGCCTAACTTGGTTCGGCGGGTAAGTAGAAGGGGAAATTAGATTTCTGAGAAAGAATATATAAAAACACATCCTGCTTGATTCACTGAGAAACTTGAGTAATTTCATGGCCAACGGTTCAATGGCACAGGGGAGAAGTTGCATATTCTAACCTGCTGTGGTGGGTGTAAGTGGGAACGCTTTTTTTTTTTAAAAAAAAATAACCTCATTTGTAGAAAATGTGGGTGGAAGAAAAAATTAGTAGAGAAATAAATAAAAAATATATATAATTAATTGAAGATAAAAATAAAAAGTATATTAAATATCTAGACATCTTATAGAAAAAGAATATAATCACTGTATCTTATAAAAAGAAACTAAAAGGAGTAATTTCTTATTAAGTTAACTTTTTAGGGAGTCCCACTTTGAGAAATTAACCTTTGAGACAGGCAGTTACTTAATTGAAGCAAGTAAGGCCTAAAGCATAATAAGTAATCAATTTTATGATTTTATATTCAAATATAAATAAGTTAAAATTCATATTATATTTTGTATACTAACACTACATACTAATGATTTTCATATTATTTTTAAATAATTTGAATTATTCTGTAAATTGATGGATTTTTATTTTTGGTACAAGAATGGGTGGATTTTGAAACAAGTTAATTAATTGAGAGCGTGGAATCTATAAATGGGTCCCCACAAAATCTCACTGGTCCCACATGCCCACGGGAAAGAGTAAAAAACTCAACCCTGGACCTTTCTAATTTAGTTTTTCTTATATATATATATACACACACGCCAAATTATGCGTTTCGTGTTTTAAATTTACAGTATATTTATTTTAGTTCATTAAATTTATAATTTTTAGTATCATTGACGAAAAATATTTAATTTAAGTATTGTAGATGATTTTTTTGGCCAAAAAACGAATTAAATGATAACTCAACGTAAATTTAAAATACGAAACTCTATATATAAACATTATATAAAAAAAGAAATTAATTTTATACATAAATTATTTATTGAATGAATTATGAGTAGTTTTCCCATTATACTTGTTTGATTCTTGTCCTATTTTACTTTTTTTTTTTAAAAAAAAAAACACTTTCAATATAGCAATATGAGGCCTTATGTTTTTTAAAAAATGTAAAGTAATATATAATATCTTTTTTTTTTATTTTTTAGGTATAATTAATATTCTTATTTTATTTATAATATAATTTTATCCATAATATTTTTAATTTAATACAGTTTTAACTATAATTTAGTGTAATCTTTGACACATGAGGAATAAGATTATAAATAAAAATTTAATATTTGCAATTAGAATTATTATAAAAAAAAACCTCAATGCATTATTGTGTTATAATATTGACAATTAGACTTATAATAAATTTATGGGTAAAATAACATTCAGCTGCTAATATTATTTTTATCTAGTATCTTGATATTATTTTCTTAATGTATCTATAACTTTTTAATATTATTTTTCAATTACTTCTAACACTTCAATCTTATTTATAGTTTAAGATATTGAATGTACTATAAATAAAATTAGATTGTTAGAAGTCTTGTAAAAATAATATTAAAGTATTGAATATTCTATAAATAATATTAAAAGTGTTAGATATAATTAAAATATAATATCATAGCCTTTGATGCTAATTTACCTGGAATTTATTCTTATTTATTATTATTATATATAATTATTTTTTTATTAAATTTTATTTCATTATTACTCTATTTAATTTTAGTTATAAGAGATATTTAATTTTGTTAGATAAATTATAAAAATTAAATAAATAAATTAATTATAATTAAATCTAAACCTTTACAATAAATTTATATTATATAATATTTAATTTACTTAAATTAGTCAACTGAATCATATATTAAAAAATTGAGGGAATAATTAGGATAAGTGATGGTACTACTTTCCATCTTAATTATAAAATTTATTCAAATTTTTTATATATATTAATAAAATTAAATATAACTTGTTAATTATATTAATATAATTTGTTAACTGATTTTGATATATTAAAGATTATATTATATAAATTTATTGTGAGAGATTGTATTTAATTATTATTAATTAATTTATTTAGTTTATTTAATTTTTTTAAAAAAATTAAGTAATTTTTATAATTAGGATTTTTTAAAAAGTTAAATGACTCTAAAATAAAATAAAAAAATCTTTAGCCTGACTATCAGTGTAACCCATCGAAGCATAAAAATCAAGATCCGTTAATCTTTAGTTCAACGGCGGGTCCATCTTTTAAAACACTATTAAGATAGAGTGTGAATAATTATAGGGATGTAACTTCTTTTTTTCCGTTCGTGGGCTTGTGGGCCCGAAATTTTGAAAATAAAAAAGAAGGAAAAATTATTATTATTATTATTATTATTAGCTTAAAAACAAACAAAACAAAACTAAATAACTGCTAATAGAAATTAGGAAGTGCTTCTTTCTGAAGCAGTTCCCATCCCATCATCCTCGACGATGGAGCCTCTCCCTGCTCCTCCCTTCTCTCTGCCCAGCATCACCGATCTATCTCCTCTGCAGCTAGGGTTTCTCGACGAGCATTTCTCAACTAATCAAGATTTTTCCCTCAATGCTTCTCTTCTCTTTTCCTCTTTGAGCCAACAATGCTCGGAATTGGACTCCCAGCTCCGAAACCTGCAGAATGATCTCACCAAACGCGCCGTTTCCTGGATTTCTCGTTCGTTTTCGGCTAAATCATCTCTCGACGAGCTCAACCGCAACATGCAAAACCTCAGCCTCCGCACTTCTAGACGTCAGTGTATTCTATTTTATTCGCATTATTTTCATATACTTCCCGTTCCAACGTTTCTGAAACTTTTTTTTAACACTTATTTTATTTCTTTGAATTTTTAGACGGGATTGGTTCGAAGAAATTTCAAAAGGTGTTGAATGAGGATCTTCCTCGATTGGCAAAGGAATTGAAGCGAATTGCGTCTATCCGCAGTTATGTCGGTGTGTTAAGAGACTCTGTATTTGTTTTCCTTTGGGTTCAGCTATTGCTATTGGTTTACAAGATTTAAATTTCAGTCTTGACGTGCTCTTCATTTTAGTTGTCATCTCCTTTTTCTTTTTGTATTTTTTTCGTTTTGGGACCAATTTATTTTTTTGTTCGTTAGTGTTCTTTGTGTCTTCTGGCAGCTTTGCGGGATACAAATTTTTTTTTTTTGCTTATTAATTTCTCCATGGTATTCCATACTTATTTTTTTTTCCCTTCAACATTGATTTATGAAATCGTCGTTCTATTATTTCAGTATTATATGTACTCTCTATTGTCGATAGTTTCTCCTACGATTCAGGCAGTCAAATTATTGTCCTTTAGATTGGTTCATTATGTCGTTCTAAATTAGAATACTGGACACTAATAGAGGCAAATCGACATATTAATCTTATCTTCATATTGCATCTTCTCTTGTATCCAGCAATTAATGATTTGTATAAGGATATCTATGTATTAATATTGTTCATTTTTCTCATGTAAACAAATCACCAATGCTTTTTTGATCTTTATTGAATCTTGTCCTCGCTATCTGTAAAGTTTTCCCAACTTATTGTCTCAGAGACTGCTCTACAGTTGGAAGCTCTTGTTGGAGATCTTGAAGATGCTGCACTTTTCGTTATGGCTTGCCACCCTGGGCATTTATTTTCAAAGAGGATTTCGAATTCATCAGTCTCAATGGTAACAAGTTTTTCTGTATATTATTTGATATTTGATAAGTGCATATTGAAATAGCAAGTTACTTTTAGTGATAGATTGTTAGACACAAATGTGCTTTTATTTGCAGGAATCTGCTAGAAAACATGATAAGTTGCTTCAGGCCATAAAAGCAATGAATGATATTGAAGAAGTGTTGGAGACAGTTGTGAAATTCCACTCTCACTGGCATAGCATTGTGAGGTCTGTTGACAATAGAGTAGACAAAATATTGGCTTCTCTACGTCCCCAAGTTTTTTCAGATCACCGAGCCCTTCTTGCTTCTCTTGGTTGGCCACCTAAATTGCTACCGTCAAAGGATGGAAATGGACAAATCACATGTATTCCTAACCCACTTGTTCTAATGCAAGAAGACAAAAGGAGAAGTTATTCAGAAAGTTTCATAGCACTTTGTGCTTTGCAACATCTGCAAAGAAGAAGAGAAGATAGACGGATTAATTTTATTGAACAAAAGAAGTACAATTTACAGCTTTGGGCCATTGATGAGCTGGTTTCTCCTATTGCATCAAGGATGGAACACCATTTTGCCAATTGGATTGAGCAGCCAGAATATATATTTGCGCTGGTTTACAAAGTTAGTAGAGATTTTATTACAGGAGTTGATGATGTCTTGCAGCCCCTAATTGATAGGGCAAGACTCATCAGTTGTAGTGCTAAAGAAGCATGGGTCTCTGCAATGGTTCAAGTGCTTTCTTGCTTTCTAGAAAAACGAATTTTCTCTTTGCTTGCTGACAGGTACAAAGTAAAGCTTATGAAACTTGAAGCTATATCCACATGGCTTCACTTGATAGACCTTATTGTTGCGTTTGATAAACAGATGCAATCTCTTGTTAATCTAGATACTGGTATCTACTTGATAGAGTCTGAAAAGATTGATGGGCTCTCAAGAGGTATATCTGTTCTAACAATATTCTGCAATAGGCTGGAGTGGCTCAACCTTTGGGCAAAAATAGAATTCAAAACTGCCTGGAAGAAACTTAAAGTGGAGCTAAAAGAGGAGAAGATGTGGATGATTGATAATAAATCTACATCTAGGTTTGGCTTGGATTTGGATTCTGACCATCATATACTTTCTACTGTAGAAGACCATAGAGCTCCTCCTATTGTGGAAGTTTTCCTTAAAATTGTGTGGGAGATGACTGAGCGGTGCCAAACTATGCCATCCATAATATCACGTGCACGATTTATTAGATCTACTATGGGAAAATTCCTTTGGTGTTTCTTTAAGATATTGCTCTTGCGGTTCAAGACAACTGAATTGCATCCTGATGATCCTGATGATGATGCCATTGTTAGGATATGTGGATTAGTAAATGCTGCCAGATATATTCAAACTAAACTGCGAGAATGGAGTGACAGTTTGGAATTTTTAGAGTTGAAAATTGCTGAAAATGATTCTAGCAAGCCCATAGATGACAATGTAATGGATAGTGGTTCCTTTTATACTGAAGAAATAAGAAGCCTGGCTGAAATGGAAATCAACTGGCTCATGGAGATTATTTCTGCCATTCTTCGTCAGTTTGAATTCATCTCTTGGGAATATGTTAAAAACAAAGATCATTTTGAGCAAGAGCAAGATGACAAGAATATAGTCGGTGTGACGCAGGCAATCAATTTGGCAGTCTCTACTGATTTTGTTGAAGCTCTAGATGCTCTGAAAAGTTGGCTCCGTATTGTGAGGATAAATCTCAATTCCAAGGATTTCTCAGACTTATGGAGAAGCCTTGCAGATGGCCTAGATCATTACATTTCTCGCAACTTCGCCACAAATGAAATCTGGTTCTCTGCTAAGGGGATCCATCAGTTTGAAGCCGATATGCAAGCATTGCTCCTTGTTTTTCAACCATTTTGTGCTCGTCCTCAAGCATTTTCACCTTGCATTAAAGAGATTCTTAAGCTTTTAAAACTGAAAAGGGAAGAGGTAAAGCAATTGCAAGCAGTTTTATCCAATGGTGATGAAAATCGAGCAAGATGTTTGCGTCCTCACGGCATTTCACATCTATCAGTCAATCAGGTTGTTCAAGTTCTGAGAAACAGAAACTATGCATCTGCAATAAAGTGAGGTTAACCCAATGGCAAGTGAAAGAACTTCCCACTTGTATCATCTCTGATAAAAATATCACCCTACTCACTGATGAAAATGTCACCAAACTCAACGGTGAATTCCCAATATACTTATCTATTGGATTCAAATTGGTAAGTGGAGTAGGTTACCAAGATACAAATTTTTCTAATACATTAGAAGCAAAATACTGAATGGGTAGTCTGAAAGCTTATCTGTGTATTAGAACTCATAGGAACTGTAATTTTGATTTGCACTTGAGAACTTTGCATATCAGCAGGGGTGTGCATGTTCTCTACAGACCCTTATCCTATCTTTCAGCTGCTGCAAAGGAGGGTTGTAGGGTTATAGCAAGAAACCTGATGACGAGAAATTGTCCAAAAGCCGGGCAAAATATGATACTTGACAATCTTGTTCCAGATTCTATGAATTAATTATGTGGATAGAACTACTAACAAACAGCATTCACTTGCTGATCTGATCATTCTCTTTTACAAGGGGATGAGTTAAAACTTTTGTTCTTGTAATATGGGGATATCATATTATGTAATTCGGAAGAATGAAGAGTCAATTTTGTATACCAACATCGTACGTAGCATTCAGAAGCAACATCAAGAACAAATTTTAACTTGGAGATTGAATTGATGATAGCTCGAAATTCCAGAATTCTTTTAACTTCACTTTAGCTGGAGGTATATGATCAAAGTACCTGGTTTCTAGTAATTAGTCATTTAGTTGCTTGTTTTACTATACTGATAGATGGCTTGTAGTATTGTTCTTCTAGTAGGAGCTTTAGTTTTGCTAGGAGAAATTATAGCATTTTACCCCAATGTTAGAATATGAAAATGCTGTTTGGAGAAACTGGATGTGTAGTGACTCAAGGATTTCGTTTGATGGTAGAAGAGAGAAACTAGATTAGCTTTAAGCAACTCTATTACACGAAAGACGGAAAGGCTAAGGCTCAATATATATATATATATATATATATATATATATATATATATATATATATATATGTTTTTCAATTGAATTCCTATTATTATCTTGTTTTATATTGTGGGTCAGTTAGTTTGTTATCTACTTTTTCTTATTTTGTAGTAGAAATCAAACATATTCAAAATGTCCACGTTAAATATATGTTTAATATGAGTAAATTCAATAGAGCACTGACGAAATCTTAACAGTAGGAATTAAATAAAAAGTTTTATAAAATTTAAGGATATAACTATAAATTAAACAAAATTATAAGAAGTTAAAATATTTTTTGGTTTTTAATATAAAAATTAATTGATTAATTTGAATAAATTAAAGATCATATAATATAAATTTATTTTAATATTTTAAATTTAGTTACAATTACTTAATTTATTTAATATATTTAAAAAATTAATTAATTTTTATATTAAATATTAGAAACAGTGTGTGTGTAGAGGGTGTTTTTCAACAATGATACTGTTCTCCTTTTCAAATCATTCTAATAATCCAATTATAAAGGCTCCACTCCAATAAAATAAAAAAGTGAATTATTGTTTAAATTAAACCAAAACTATCCATATAATTTCCCCTCTAATATGCACACATAAGCTATGTAATATGTAAAAGATGTGACGAGACACCATTGTGCTCTCCAACATTCATATCAAACATCAAAAAACAAATAGCTCTTACACGTGTCTCTATTATTTGTTTCTAAGTAACTTAGTGTTTTCTTTTTTTAAAAAAAAATATTACAGCTAGAGGGAACGGGAATAAAATCGTTAATCACTGTATACATACAAAGTTTTCAAATTAATGAATTTAAGGAAATTGAAAATGACATGTAAACTTGTATATATATATAGTAAACTCAAAAAAAATTATCTTTATTAATAAATAGCTTTTAAAAATATATAATTAATATATAAAACATGACAACAAAATCATTTAATTAAATATATAACTCAAATCAAATTAATAAAATGACGCTTGAGTATATAAATATTTTTATTAACAATTTTGTCACAACTTTTATATTAGATATACCATCTAATGATTTTCCTTGAAACAACTTGTTTTTCCGGAAATATAACTATATAGATGGCTTTGATAGATTTTATAAATTTTAAAATATAACTACTCTATTTAATATTAAATATATGAGCTAGTTAAAGAATTTATTTTAATCATAAATTTTTTTATTTTTTATAAATTTTTTTTATTTTTTAAATTAAATGGATGAACACTAATAGTTTAAGTTAAAAGTAGGAGTAAACTCGTTATCTCTCATAAATAAGTGACCGTTCATGCCACTAAATGATAAGGCTATTAACTCAAATTCTCATTATCGATTACACATATTATAAGTGTAGTTCTAATATAAATAAATAGTAAAAAGATGGTATTCCAAATAAAAAGTAAATTAATTAAATCCTGCATTAACACACCTCATATATGTGTGTCTATATGGGTGTATATAAGTGGGTGAATGGTGATTAAAATGGGAAGTGCATAATTAAAGTAATTAAAACCATATATATATATATATACATAGAAGCAGTGATTGATGCCCACTTAAAATGAATATTCCCCAATTCATTAAAAAATGTAGAGAGAAACAAACAAGAAGTCAACATTCAGCCATTTCAGTTTGACTTTTTTTCCCTCTTGTTTCCAGCAAACCGCCAATCATATCCTTTCCTTTTCTTTTTCTTCCTCTTATTGGCATCTTTTTGTTGAAGGCACGGCTCATATATAAGTCCTTATAGACATTAGACATTAGTCATTATGATAAACAAGAAGACAACCCATCTTTTTGTTTAATATTTTTTCTGCATTTAATTCCAGACTCAGTATAATTTTATCTAATTTTTAATTAAGTTTCTATTTATTATTATTATTATAGTTTCTTCAATTATATACATTAATTAATCACTATGCTAATATTTTTTTAAGAAGGATTAATAATGTGGATGCTGACTAAATAAAATATAAGTTACCACAAAATATAAAATAAAAAGTTTTTTAAAAATATAATGATGGTATAAAATTTATTTATTATTAACATAAAAATAAAAAAATTATTATTCTCATAACTATCTCCTTACATCTATATATAATAATATGTAATCGGGTTAATTTTAATTTTATTTAGATTCATATGTCAAAATCAATCCATGTATATACTAAGTGAAAGTCATATCATCAACTAATAATGTTATATTTTTTATAAATTAATAAATTATGAGAATAAAAATTAATACCTATAATTAAAGAAATTATAAGGACTCAATAAAAGAAAAACACAACAAGGACCAAGTTAAAATTAAAGAGGTAAAATTATAAAAAATTGCCTACATATTAATTTTCCCTAACTTCTTAACTTTCTCAAAATTGTTTTTTTACAAACAAAAATAAAGTACTCATTCTGATCATAATTATAAGAGCTAATTAATTTTTTTAATTAAATTAAATAAGCTAAATAAATTATTTAATTATAGTTAAATTCAACCCCTTAAGACAAATTTATATTATATACTCATCAATCTATCCAAATTAATCAACTATACCTTATATTAGTTATAATTAACTAATTTATTTAATTTTTTAGATCTATCCAAAAAAATTAATTAATTTTTATAATTAAGATCAAAAGTATTTACTATTGCATGAACATGCTAAATAAATGTTGGAAACATAGGGCTAGAAATTATTCTCATAATATATATATATATATATATATATATATATATATATATCAAACGATAAGGATTTGAGGATGAAGGTACGTAATTGGTTTAAAGAATGATAAGGTAGCATAAATCAGAAAATGGGCCGCTCCCACCATAATAGGGAAGCTTGAGATATAATAAATCTGGGAAGAATCTTAACTGATGCATATTGAAAATGTCATTTTCATTATTATCGAAATTGACACTTAATTATCCATCAATATATTATAATTAAGTCTAACCGTTTAGATTAAAAAAAAAACTGCTTTTATAGTTGAGTTGGTATTGAGTTAAAATTTAAAATTAGACCATCAATCAAAATGATTTTTAGAAAATTAGATGGGTTTTAAGTCTAACCGTAAAAAGGTTGAAAAAACTACCAAACAAATTTACCATCTCAAAAAGCCAAATATATTCATAAACTATTTGTAGCCGTGGTATTTCATTAAAAAATTTATATATGTGGTGTTATTAGATTGATAATTATATTTATTATGAATTTATTTCTTTTATATATATAATATGCATATAATATTTTTTTATTAAATTGATATTACTTTTTAGGTAAATTTAGAGTATTTATCAATACACACCGCTAGGGAAATTGTTACTATCCGATCTTTAATATAAAAACTAAAAAATTAATTTATAAATATTAAGAAAAGTAGTTAAATTAGTTTATTTACAACAAATTTATCTCGATTTTTTTAAATTATCTTATTTAATTATATGTATTAAAATTACTCAGAGAGCCACCTTAAAATATACAATCAATAGAGATATTTTAGGTAAAAATTTATATAAAATACGTTATGATATTATATTTGAAACTAAAATAAATATTTTACCATTGGTCCAACTTATTGAACTATAAAAATTGAGACCTATTGACCTTTGTAGTTTAACATTTGAAATAGAATATATTGGTAGTATTCTAAATTTAATTATCCTTCATTATTTAATTACTTTTCTAAACTTTAGAGATCAGAATATGAATAAAATTTTTGATATTCCAGCTAATATTCATTTTTACCAAGGGCAATGAGACAGGAAGAATTAACCCTAATAAATTCTCTGGTAAATGTAACAGTATAAGTATTTTTTTTTAAAAAAAAAAAGGAGAAGAAGAGAACAAATAATAATTTGTGGTGGTGGTATAAAGAAAAGAATAATTGAGTTAGTGGTAAGCAACTAATCATAACATAATTGAAAATATGTACGAATGAAATGGGAATTATAAGGTTAAATTCCTCGTATCCATAATTGATTGACGCGCACAAACTCTCACGTTAAATCATAACTTGAAGAAACAATAAATAAATTTAACTGCAGAGGATGCTTTTAATTATTTCTTTAATTAACCAGAAAAAAAATAAAATTAATAAAAAGCAAAGTGATAGATAATTATAGAACAAGGAAGAATCTTATGCTTGACATGAAAACACACTAATCAAAGTGATTGATGAGATGAAACAAAGTTGAGTTCCCACTTCCACCTGCCCCTCTTCTTAATCATTCAATTTTAATTAGTATCAATTTTTTTTAATTATTTTCTCATAATATTCTTTTCTTTTTCTTTCTTTTTATTTTTTCCTTTGGAGCATCTTTTAGGCCCTTCACAACTTGCCCATGATTCATTGTATCCAGCCAAACAAGGAAAGTGAAAAAAAAAAAAACCAATGATTCTGGTGCAAAACAGGTGTGTCTGTTTATATCAATATATATTCGAAATAATTTATTAATTAAGCAAATATTAGTTCACGATGACATCAGCAACTCCAAGATATATTATTTTTTTTATTTGATATTTCTTCTTTATTTTTTTTTTTGCGAACAAATTCTCTCCACGAACAGTTAATACAAGAGTAATAAATAATGCAAAATATCTATCTTATAAATAATATATATATATAAAATAATGTTATATTGAATTAATATTTAAAACAATAAAATTATTTGATGATAAATAATTTTTGTGTACCTGATGAGAAGATTGAATAATAATAATAAAAAAAATACAATAACAGATTAGATAATTAATATTGTACTGTTAAGTATTTAACAAGTGATTATCATTAAGCTTGATGAAAATTTTGAACTTTTTTTTTTGTGAGCATAAAGGCAGTTAGCTGGAAAACACAAAATTGAAAAAAGAAATCAAGAAGAGAGAAAAAGATGAAACTTCACTTACTCATTCAGATTTGGGCAAAAAAAAAAAACTTATTCAGATAGCTCTGAAAATTAATTCATCAAGACATTATTGGCATATGTGGAAAATTCTTTTATACACATACATGTAAATCCTAGTGTATTTACCTTAAACTATGATAAAAAAAATCGATAAAGAAACAAAGAAAATTAAGTAAAAGGTAAATTAAAAGCAAAGAAAACAAATTCAATTAATGCAATTCACTTCAATTATGTTAATTACATCACTTTGTTCAAACTTTCAAAATGGCATTATTTCACTTAGCCAGCATATAGAAAATAACGGGATTAAAAAGGATAATCAAGATACTAATGACCTTGTAACCAAGTGACATGTAATAAGATGTTGTGGGTTCAATATGATTTGTAACCTCAAATTAAAAAACAAACAAACAATTAAGACATTTTCAACAAGATTGAACCAAAAACTCAAAGAAATCGAGTTGGATAATCAATTAATAAGAAGTAAAGTAGATGATATATATATTGATCCACATGAATTTACATCAAAATTGCATATCTCATACTATCACTAACCATGAGATGATTCATATCAGAAATATGTGGAAAATGATCAGAAGATGAAGAGAGCCAGACTCCATCAGAGGTACTAACATGAGGAGTAGAAACACAAGACAGAATTGATATGGGAACTTGAAGAATACAATATATTATCACAGAGAACCCACCATGCCTTCTTCTTCTTCCTCCTCCTCTTCCTCCTTCTTCTCTGTCATGCCCTAACACCATGCTCTCGTCTGCAACCCTAGAGCTCTTCTTTACGTTCCACATGATCTGAGATGATCTTCTTCTTCTTTGCTATAGGTTTAATTTGAAGAACTGATGAAGAGAATATGAATATATATATATAGTTCTGAGATATAGAATTAATAAATGAAGATGGTGTGTGTGTGAAAAAGAAAATGGGGTTGGAATGGAAGGGACTTTCGATAATGGTATTTTGGTGGTGGTGTTGCCAGTGCTTGTGCCTATCACAAAACTTTTTTTTATATATCACTGACTTTTTTAACTTTTTCTTCTTTCTTCTTTTATTCAAAAACAAAAAACTATCAATCAACGTGTTTTCAGACTTTGTTAGAAATTATTATAACATATCGTTCCCTCATATATATTTATGTGTGTGTGTGTGAGAAGATTTTATCCATAGTTATTATTAAGTTTAAAGAAAATTGAATTCATGTTAATATCATTATTGATAAAGAAAGTTAAAGAAATTAATGGAACCTCTTTGTAGGCCAGTAGTGAAGTGGGTGGACGATGGAGTTTATAAGTTGTGTAGAGAGAAGAGAGCAAGTTGGCGATGAAGATGTGTGGAGTCTATATCAAGGCCCCAACTTGCCGACAAAAGTTTAATGATTGCACAAAAGTCTGTTCTCTATTCTTTTTTTTCTCTTTCAAAATTTAGGGTTTTACTTTTTAGTGATACGCACAAAGATGGAATTTTTAAGGTATAGATTTACAGTTCCTTTACAGCCGTACTCAAAATTTTTGGTAGGAAAGCATGGTGGGTGGGATTGGAAAGCTCACCAAAAGGGTATTTGGCACAAGGGCTTGCTTGTTACTTGAGACTGGTGAAACCCATATAGATGGAATTGGTGGGAACCAGGAGAAGGTGATAATATTGGAAATTTAATCTTGGGGTTGAAACGTTTCTTACCAGAATGCCCTGATCCCTTCACCTTCCACCATGGCTGTCACCTACATTACATTCAAGCTTCCCCATTTTGTCTGTTGTCTCCTCTATCCCTCGGAGTTTCTCCTTTTGTTTCTCGTCTCCGATCTAGGAACGAATGGTCACTCGCCTCACAAGTTCGGGAAGGCTTATTTGTCTCATTTTAAGCAATATGGCAAAATGAGGACAAATGTAAAAGTTTATTTTTCGTCTTCTCCGACCTCCTTGTCTTTCATTTGCTTGTTTCTTCCTTTGTTGTTGATGGCATTAAGAATGGAAGAAGATAAAGACAAATTTGTTTCTTTACCTCATTTTTATTTGAATATGACTTTCTTTTTTTATTTTCACAACATATAATTTATGTTGGAGGAAGAAAATATAATAGATAAGAGGTATAAACTGACTTGTATTTATTGACTAAAATAGAAACTTCATATATAAGCATATAATGACTTTGTGATCAAGAAAATTAACAGAAAAATATTAAAAATAATAAATAAATAAAAGTGGGAAGAATGACAAATATAATAAATTTGATCAATTCAAACTAATAAAATAATAATTAATTGCTGGAAGTATCAGTCAACAGTTTAAACATAATTTTAAAACTTATTTACAATCCCAATTTCAATCTCATTCCCTTACAATTCAGTCTAGCATACCAAACAAGGCTTAAGAGTCTAGTAAGTACTAAGTAAATAGATTCAATGTAGGTAGTCAATTAAATTCCGCATATACATATAGCCGGTCCCAAGCTTGGGTAAAAGAGGAAGGTTGTATTAGGCCCCGACAACCGACATAAAATTATCGAATCTTATGAACATGGATATACGAAGAAATTGCGCTAATACTAGGTCGTTTCTCATAAGTAACGCGTTGTATGGCTCGAGTATAGTGGGAAATGAGCAAGGCTTGCTGCATTTTTTTCTAGATATAGTGTTAAATGAGCAAGGACTACCGCTCTCTTACGGACAGAGGCGGCTAAAGAAGTTAGTTTATGAGAGAAAGATCAGATTTTACACTTGGAATATTGAAATTATGAGCGGAAAAGCGTGGGAGGTGGTGGGCAACTGGGCATAATGATAAAGCGAAAGATTAACATCTTGTGCCTTCAGGAAACTAAATGGGTTGGAGAAAAATATTAGGAAATCAATGAATGCAAATTTTGGTGCACAGGTAAAATAGGTACGAGGAATGATGTTAGTATCATTGTGGATAAAGAGTGGAAGACAAATGTGGTGGATGTTAAAAGGATTAGTGACAGAATTATATCTTTAAGAATAATTGTTGGTAGGAATACAATCAACATTATTAGTGCTTATGCATCTCAAGTGGGAACAAAAGCACATCTTAAGGAAAAGTTTTGGGAAGATTTGGAGGGACTGATTCAGAGCATACCACTTACTGAGAAGATTTTTATTGGTGGGGACCTTAATAATCATGTTGGTAAGGAGGTAGGGCAATATGCAGAGGCTTATGGTGATTTTGGTTTTGGAGAGATTAATAATGAAGGGCAATCCATCCTGAGTTTTCTTTAGCTTACAATTTTAAGATTGTCAACACATGCTTTAAGAAGCAAGAGGATCGCTTGATCACATACAAGCGTGGGCCAATAGGTTACAAATTGATTTCTTTTTGGTAAGGAGTCATGAAAGAATACTTTGTACAAATTGTAAAGTGATTCCAGTGGATAGAGTGACAACCCAGCATAGGTTAATGGTCATTGACGTGCATATTCAGTGTAAAAAGGAAAAGCGCTGACATGTTTCAAACACAAGAGTCAAGTGGTGGCAGTTAAAGGGGGAGAAGAAGGAAACTTTTAAAAGAATTATGTTAAATGAAGGGGTTTGGGAGGAGCAGAAAAATGTTAATATCATGTGGAAGGAAATGGCGGAGAAGGTCAGAATGGTTGTTAAAGCAATTTTGGGAGAATCTAAAGGTTTTGGTCAACGAGATAATGATACTTGATGGTGGAATAAGGACATATAAGAGAAAGTTAAGAACAAGAGGGATTGTTTTAAAGTTATACACTTATGTAATAATACTAAAAATTGGAAAAAGTATCATTTAGCTAAGAAGGAAATTAAGAAGGTGGTGAGTGTAGCTCGCTTTAAGGCTTTTGATAAATGTTATAAGGAGTTAGGGACAAAGTCAGAAGGATGAAAGATTTATAAGATTGCAAGAGACAGGGAAGGGAAATCGAGAGATTTGGATCAAGTACGATGTATTATGGATGAAGAAGGCAAGGTTTTAGTCGCAGATAATGATATTAAAGAACGATGGGAGATCTATTTTTATAAATTGTTTAATGACGAGGAAAGAGGGTCGAGTTATGAGCTAGGGGATTTAACACGAGAAGTTGAACCAAATTTGACATTTTACTGTAGGATTCGTGTTGGTGAGGTTAAAGAGTCGCTTAAGAAAATGGAAAATTAAAAATATTGAATATGATGGTATTCCTATTGAAGTTTGGAAGTATTTAGGCAAAGTGGGGGTGATGTGGCTTGCTAAAATTTTTAATGTGATTTTAAGTTATCGATGACTAGAGGAAAAGTATTTTAGTTCCTATTTATAAAAATAAAAGGGATATTCAAAATTGTGCAAACTACAGACAGATAAAGCTTATGAGTCACACTATGAAGTTGTGGGAAAAGGTAATTGAACACAAGTTGAGATTAGAGACTGATATTACTGAGAATCAGTATAGTTTTATGCGAGTAGGTCTACAATACAGGCGATTCATTTTTTAAAGGGTTAATGGAAATGTACTGAACAAAAAGAAGATACTTGCATATGGTCTTCATTAACTTATAAAAAGCATATGATCGAGTGCCAAGGGAGGTGCTTTGGAGAGCTTTGGAAAAGAAGGGTGTGCACATGGCATATATCAAAGCAATAAAAGATATGTATAAGGAGATAACAACTACTGTAAGAACGGCTAGGGGGCAAAATAAAGGATTTTTCCATAAGGATTAGTCTACATTAGGAATCATCCTTGAGTCCTTATTTATTTAATCTAATAGTGTATGTTCTAACTAAGCCTATTCAAGAAGAAATCTCTAAGTGTATGTTTTTTGCGGACAATATAGTTCTTGTGGCGGAGTCAAGAGAAGAGATTAATTTTAAACTTGAGTTATAGAGAAGTATTTTAGAGTCCAAGGGTTTTTAGTTGAGTAGAAGTAACTTGTAATTTTGATAAGAGGTAAGTTAAAAGTAATTTGGAGGTTAAATTGAAAGATCGATTTATTCCACAAATAGATAAGTTTAAATATTTGGGATCAATTATACAGAAGGATGGAGAAATTTTGGAATATGTTAATAATAGAATTCAGGCTGGGTGGTTTAAATGGAGAAAGGTTATTGGGCTTATATATGATTGGAAAGTACTAGATAAAGTAAAAGGAAAATTTTATCGCATTGTTTTAAGACTAGCAATGCTTTATGGAAATGAATATTGGGCTTTAAAAGGATAGTAAGAGCATAAAGTTGGAGTAGCTGAGATAAGGATATTGAGTTGGATGTGTGGGCATATAAGAAAAGATAAGATTCATAATGAACAAATACGAGGAAGAGTTAGAGTGGCACCTATTGAAGAGAAATTGGTAGAGAATCGTGTTAGGTGGTTTGGAGACTTGCAAATAAGGCCAAGGGATATGCCAGTGAGGAGGGTAGATCAAACAGTATGGATTCTGGTTAAAAGGAGTAGGGGAATGCCAAAGAAAATGCTTAACAAGGTCATTGAATGGGATCTCCTGGTTAATAACCTATCTAAGAATTTAATTTTTGATAGAGCACAATAGCGTCATATGATCCATGTAACTAACCATATTTAATAGGATAAAGCTCATTGTTGTTGTAGGTAATTAATTATTTTTTTTTGTATAATTGCAGTTTGAAAATCATTTAATTTAAGAATATTAAATATAATCATAATATGCATTCGTTTTAGTATCAAAACTATATTGTATTATTGGGTGAGGCGGCCATCCACTATTCGTCGAATGGAACAAAATGGTTTTAAAATTTGGAGAAAATGATATAGCATGATGCACGTGGCAACCTTTATATCAACACACAAATGGACGATTCTTTAATATAATTTTAGAAAGAAAATGAGCTAGAAAGAAAATTCTTAAAAAACTTGAAAGGATCGTTAAGACAAGACAAAAAGTTTAGGACCATCGGTTATAGAATCTCATGATAAAAAAAATGGTAGAGGAGTTATTACAATATTTTATGAGAAGGATGTGTAGGAGGCAATGCAGGTAATAAAGTATGATGAAGACCCTCTCTCTCTCTCTCTCTCTCTCTCTATATATATATATAAATAATATCAAAGCACATTTATAAATACATGCTAATGGTATGTTTGTACAAAAAAATGAAATTGATTTTTTAATTAACATTTAATTTTTATATGACATATAGTTGAATTGTGAATTTTATTAATTAATCACCAATGTAGGATACATATTTTAAAGCTACAATATAATCTTAAGAATTATAATATTCCCCTTCTATTTTCATAAACCCTACAAAGAATTTTGTGAAAATCCAAAAAAAAAATATTACTTACATTTCAAAATTTTAAATAAATTTATTTATTATACTTTAGAAGCTATTAATTATTCCTGTGAAGTAAATAACAACACATTTTTACAGTAATTCATGATTTATGATTTTAAAATTTAAGTAATATTTTTTAAGATTTTTTTCAAAATAAATAGAAAATTATATGATTTTTTAATTAAATTCTGTCTATTTATTTTATAGAAAAAAGTGGTTTACCCAAACTTTAGAATTATACAAGAATTTCATCTACTTTTTGTTATGCATATGGAAAAGATCTTGTTATGTTATACTTATGTTTAAAAAGAAATTAATCATAAATTCTCAGAGAAGAATATTCTTAATACATAAAAAAAATACAAATTCTATTAATTTTATTATTCTCATTCATTTTACCACTTACTTCCTTTTAAGAAGGCTTCCAACATATCAAACGTGGCATAATTATATCACTGAAATTAAGTGACATTGTGAATATTAAGTCCCTCTTTCACTTATGAAGAGGATCTAACTAATTACAAAGTTCATTATAATGTGATGAAATTGACAAAGTCACAATTGGAATTTGGTATAGTGCGCAACTAATAATATATATGTAAGCCAATGAAAAATCAAATAATTATTTTGCTAATGACCCATTAAGAATCTACAAAAGTCAATTAATTGCTAGTGACTCATTGAAGGAATTAAGTAATTTACTAATATATATGTAATATACTAATATCTAATATAATATTATGAATTTATATAATTATATTTGGCCAAAACATTTATCATTATTCAACAGAAAATTTCTTATTTTTATCCATATTTTATTGATTCCCAAAAATTTATTTTTTTTCATAAATCATATAAGGCTTATAGGTCTCGAGCGATTCTGCTCCTCAAATAGTCAAATTTCTGTGGTTTTTTAATTGCATAGGTTTAGAACTATCACCCAATTAGTTTAGCAATTTATTTATTAGGCTTATAATAAATATAAAATAAAACACGTGAGAAAAATAATAATAGGATTTATGAAGGTAATGGATTAGGATATATAAAAATCATAAAAGGATTTATATATATATATATATATATATATATATATAAATTATGAAGGAAAAAAAGTGGTCCACAAATTGGTGTTTATGGGCACTACATATTTTCTGCCGTCAAATAAATTATTGCAGCTTCCAACTATATATAATTAATTAATAGTTAAATGACAATTGGGCCCTCATTTTTGTTTGAAAAATTAAAATATTGCTCATTAATCAATATTATCTCCATCCTTAATTGCTTGTCTCATGTTTACCCACACGGCACCGGCACACAGGAATCCCGTAGACCGCTCTTCTTTTATTTAATTCCTAAATTATCAGTTATAAGATATTATATGCTCTCGGTGGTTTTTTTATTTAATATTATTTTCTGAATCATATTATTAAATATTTTATTTTATAATTTGTGATTATTTAATTTAATATAAATATTTCTTTTAAGAATTGAATTCCAGACCTAAAAGAATGTAATACTATCTTATATTGGTAGAGTAATTCTATATTATAGTAGTAAAGTATTTTTTTTAATTACAATCAAGTTATTGAAAATCGGATTAGACATAAAAGGTTAGTGGTGTATCCAAGATGAATTGATGTGAACTTAATTATAATTAAAATAATATAATTTAATTAAAATATAATTTTAAAAGAGTAATGTTTAAATTAAAAAATATACTAATCCACAAATTAATAGAATATTATTATTTAAATAGCATATAATTCAATAAAATAGAGTTATTAAAACCCAAATCAAATGAATTGTTATTTTTTAACTTAATGTCATCTCAAGCTTAGAATAATGTAGAATTTATGTGCCATTTTATAATTGGAGATTTGATGTCCCATTTTAGTGGATGTACCAATGATATTCCCTTGTGGACAAAGACTTCAAATCAAAAGTCAAAGTATAATGACCCAACACATGCATGCTAGCTAATTCAATGTATGAAGAAGAAGAATAAGAAAATTGAGGAGTAATATTTCATAATAAATAGATAATGGGACATAAAGATAGCTAAGCTACCTAATATGTTATAAATGGACAGTTTTCTTTATCCCACTAATGGACTCTACGCGTGAACAAAAAGGTCAAAAGCACACTATTTCATGACCAAAATTTATAGGTTTATGCAAGTTTTATTGAATTAATATTTTTATTAATTAATTACTTTAAATTCCTTTTGATATGATCTTCTGAGTTTGTTTCATGTTAAGTTGAATAAATGTGTCTAAATTTAAAATGTGAATATTCAACAAGAAAATATAGGGCTACAATGTTTGGGATATGAATTCCTTATGTATATTAGTCGAATCTCATATTATTAAAAAAAAGATTTTTTAATCTAATTGATTAAATGGTTAATAAGCTTTTATTATTTATAAATAATATAACTTATATAGTAAATTTTATATAGAGAAATAGGTTTTAGGAGTATGAACTTATGAAATAACTATATCAAATTGAATATTATAGTTATCTAATATGAGAAGGTGTCACACAAACTTGTGTATGCAAATTTCTTTTTTAACATTTATTATTTTTACTTTGTATATTACCCAATCTTAAAAATTACTGTGTTCACTTTCAGGACCATAATATTCTAATTTTTATAAAAATTAATTTATTTAACAAAACAATAAGAGGATGTAAAAAAAAAAAAACCACCAACTGATCTGAGTCAGAGTCGAAGTTAAATGAGAGGTCCAAAATCTAAAAACAGAGACACAGAGATAATCTTCTAATTTAGAAACTGATAGATGCCAAACCACTATTGCCTAACACCTGGAAGCAATATCAAAAAAGAGGAATGAATCAATGATGAGACATATGAATTAATTATTATATGTGAAAAAAGATTGTGATTGCCAAACGTATATTTAAAAAATAAATAAATAAATAAAAATGTAATTTGTATCTCAACTCATCACATCAAGTAGCTTTTCTTTCTTTTTATCTTTTAATATGAATTTTCTTATTGTTAGTTTAATTTTAAAAAGATATTTTAACCCAAATAATTATAAATAACTGGGTAATTAACCTTTTGAATAATATTACTTGAAAGAAATAAGTCATCCTATTAACATTGCGACTTGTAATAAATTTGATATTCTATGTGTATCTGAATATTCATGAAATTGATAAATTAAATAAGTTATTTGGAGAGGTATATAATAAATTAAATATAGTATATTGGGGTAGTTCTACTTTTTGTTTTGGAGATACTTTTGACCATCAGATCATACCTGTTTTGTCAAAATCCTTCTTTGACTTGCCAAACTTATATATCTTATTTATTTATTTATTTATTTATGTTAATAATTTACAATATATATATATATATATATATATATATATATAATATAACCACACACACAAACAAACGACCAGAAACCCTAGGTTAATCTAGAAGATACGAAGGCTAGGTACAGAACTTATCTTTAGAGATATTTAGCTAAATGGCACATCCATGCATTGGATTTGTTTTGTTATAGTAATTATATTATAATGATGTGTGTGTGTGTGTGTGTGTGTGTATTTGACTAAAAAAGTTTGATTTCTAATTTCAGTCAAAGTTGATTAAAATTTAGATTAATAAGACGAATGAATCCAATATTTTTTAATTATTATGTTTTCCCCCAATGAAATTGTATTCAAATATTACATATATTTCAAAGAATAAATATCAAATTTGATAGATTTTTGGCCAATTCACTACCTCATGTTTATAAATAAATGGTTGTCAGAATATATATATATATATATATATTATGATGCAAATTTTATGTTTCAATCTATGCAAACAAAATTAATATATTTAAATTCACTGCTATAAAAATATTAAGTGCTTATTATAAGAAGTCTTACAAAAGAGCGAAATGATTCTTATTATAAATTACTTAAGGATGTATTAGTAATTATATTTTTTTCTTAATATCACTCATATTTAAAGTTATTAACTATAAGAGATAATATACTCTAAATATAAAAAAAAATCATTTAAATATGAATAAAATTGTAAATTTATTTTATTTTTAGATAAATTTAATGACGTAATCATCTCTTTTTCAGTCTAATGAAGTGGTAAAATGAGAGTTATCATAAGGACAGAATGAGTATAATTTGAGAGATAATGGGATTACTTGATATTCAAGCAATAGAGAGTTGGTGGACTCGCGCGGATGACCCAATGACTTCCTGACTATGTTTTTCCATCATGAGATTTTTTTAATTTCAGTAATTAATTATAATATTATAAACAAAAAATTGAATCTATATGTGATTCGGTGGCTAAAACTAATTAAAAAAAAAAAGCATATACGATTCATTTTTTTATAAATATTTTGAACATATTATATATACACATTATATGTATTACTGAAAAAAGGGATTGATATGTATATAAAGAAAGATCGACTTTTTTTTGTTTTTTTGGAAAAGAAGACGGATCTGTGATTCTCAATTGTGGATCCACACAACTCGTTCATCCTTCACTTCTTATTGTTTGTTTGTTTTGGTGTGTATGTGATACAGATCATTTAAAACGTGACTCCACTCAGCTCAAAGAAATTTAAGAATTAAATAAATAAATAAATAAATAAATAAATAAATAAATAAATAAATAAATAGGAAGTTGGAGTGGTCACCCATAAGCTAAGTAACTGAGAGGCTTCATTGTATTAATATCAAGGGCCTGTTTGGAAACATGCCAAACCTAGGTTTGGCCTTAAACCTCGGCCTTAAATCTATCTATAATCCCGTTTTTTTCATAAGTTGGTTTGAAAATTTTTTTCCAAATACACACCAAATCAACAAGAGCAATGGTTGCTCAACATAATAATTATCTATATATATATATATATGGAAATAATGTTACTTTATATTTTTTTGGAAAAAAACCCATATTAGTTTAACTTTTAACTAATTCTAAAAAATGGATCATTTGTTAACATGATCAATTTTATAAGTCAATGTAGTTAATTTTATTGATCATGTCTACCAATTAAATCTAAATGTTTTTTTTATAATAATTGAATCTAAATTTTTCAACAAAGTAAATTAAAGAATCTGAAGTTTTTTTTTTAAAAAAATAAACTATATATAAAATCTTTTTGCACTATATGGAGTACAAAAATAAATCATAATATCTATAATTTATGAATAGTATAATTTGTTCCAAATTTTGTATATGTGCTGAAAATATTTAAAAGACTATTGTGTAATTGTCAAAATTAGATATATATAATCATATCTTCAATTCCAACACTTGCATGGACTGACTTGCTCAACAAGTGTGTAATACAAATATCACATTTGTGACTTTAATTTTTCAAAACCTATTTTAATTTGTAGAAATCTTATCAATTGTGATTTTTATTTTAGGCATATTGCCCCTCAATCCTAACCTTGGGTTAATTTTTTGTTTTCCCCTTTTGCTACTTCCCTTATATTAAAAAATATATATATTACAAATGGGCATATTGATTTTCCCCCTAATTAATTAATATTATCTGCCCTCCCTTCCCCTAATAAAATAAATAAATTCAGTGTTTCTAATATATAAATAAATTCAGTGATGATGGGTATGTAATAAATTCGGATTCGACCCCCCGAATCTTCAAATTTTGATTTGATTCATTATTTATGAGACCATGACTTTTAGCTAGGCCCATTGGGTCCATTATTTTTGTTCATATATCAAGTGTCTCTTCATTGATTAATTTATAGTCACCAATGAGAATTAAAATATATAGTAAAAAATAGGTCCATGATTTATAAAAGTATGAGTTTAATTTTTATTATTTTTATGAGAATTTTTTAATAAATAATCTTATAAATTCTCTATAAGTGTCATTTGAATCCTGAGACTATACCCTAGCCATGGTGGGAGATTCTTGCCCAACTTACCTAAATTTTTATGTATTAAAAAAATATTAAGTTATAGTCATTTCTTCTTTAATTTTAAATTTTTCTAAATTTAACCAACTGAGGTTGGGCCTAATGAAATAGACTAATCTATCATAATATGGTAAATTAAGATTCGAATTATCGTTGGGTTAGAGGCTCACATTTAGTGGTTGACAATATCTCAAATAAGATTGGCTCTAATAAAAAATAAGAATATACTTATACTTAGTAAGGGAAAAAAAAAGGAGTTTTTTGTGAATTCCTCTCTTTGTCCCCGTTGCTGCTCACCTTCCCAGCAAACAACAAATTCTCTCTTGATTTTTCTTAACCAACATGCTTTCAAATCAGAATTTCAACATAACAAATATAAAATATTCAAATTAAAAAGATGTTCAAAGTAATTTGATCTTCTAATAATTCTACATTCATGGTTTTAGTAAGAAATTAATGGCATTTTCTCTTATTACAGTTGTCTAATTATCTGATTTTGAAGGTATAAGTTTATCTTAGACACTCGTATATTATTTCTGTCTATGTCATAAATAAATTGTATTGATCACAACTTGAATAATGTAATATTAAAATTTAATATGTCACATACACACTCCATTTAACCATCATTTTTATATTCCAATTTAAATAAAAAATGTATTATAGAGTATAGATAATAATAACCATTCATGCAATTTTTTTTTTTGGAATAAAATGAAAGGAAAAAGAGGAAGACAAATGAGAAAGAACGGTTTTCATCAATTGGAAAAGTGATAAAAGTTTTGGAGAAAGAAACTAAGAGTATCGGACTAAAGAAAATAGTACTTAGGAGTTATTAATGAAATTCATTTTTAATTTGTTTATAATGAATAGAGAAAAATTATGAAAATAATTCGTAATTTAATATCATTTTTTTAATAATTATGTTAGTCTTTTAATTATACAACTTTATTTTTTAAATTTTTTTATAAAATGTCAAATCCATAGTTTAAAGTTCAAACTTAACCCAATATATACATGCTATGCGGAGTTTGAAATTAAAAATTAATAAATGAATTGTTGTAAAATTTAAAATAAAACTAATATTATTATCATAAATATGCATTCCCTATTTTATTACTTTTTCTATAATCTCGTTGAGCATACATAATCTTTTTGAAGTGACGACGAAGTACATTAGTTTCATGGTAATAGTGAAGCCTAACATAAACTGTTTCATGGAAAACTGACAAGAATAAAACCCCACTACCATATGAGATATATCTTATATCTTATTTTATCTCTTTTTATTTATACTCATACCATTTTTCGTAATTTATCAATAATAAAAGTACTTCTGGATATAACTATCCAAATATTCATATATTCAAAATTACTTTTTTTTTCCATAAACTCTTCTCCAAAAACAATTTTCTATAAGCTGTCTAAATTTTTTTTTTTATAAACCCATTTTTAAAATCCTATCCAAATAGGCCCAATATAGATATCCTATTATACCTGTCACTATCTGCATATAAAGGCACTATAAGATCACGGGAATATAAAGGGACTGACTAATGGTATCAAAGCTAAGTTTCAACAGGGTCTTGTTGAATAAATATATTTCCTATTTTAGTCTCTCCCTAGCATTAACCATAGTATCAAAATTAGGTTCCTAATCCACCTTTATATTTTACATTAATTCCATCAAGACCAATGCAAAAATGACTTAAAAAAATGTACGCACAATAAGTATCATAATTTGACCATTAGTAAAGTAATCATGATAGATGTTTCTTCATGTACCTAAACAAATGTTCCTCTTATTACTTTGGTTTTGACAAAAATACTCTTGGTTTGTTGAATTCGATTTGATTCCCTATATAGGTTTGCCCCTAGAACCTATATGTTTGGATTTGATTCATTATTTTATGTGGTCCATGACTTTTATCTAGGCCCATATATAAAGTGTCTCTTAATTAATTAATTAATTAAGGGAAAATTAAAGAGCGGGACGTAAAGAAAATATAATAATTATATTTTCCAGTTGAATTATAGAAGTTCAGAAGAATAAAATCAATCAAAAGAGTTGCTTAAATTTATAAAACCAGTTACAGTACTCTTGGAACCTATTGCTTCTATTATCAGCTCCCTTCTCCCCTAGATCCAGGTGACAAAAAATCCATTCCATTCTGTTAAAACAGTTAGTTATCTGGTGGTTACTAAACAGTTACCTGCAAAATAAATTATTTGTCCCACTAATCATATCTAAAAATTATTAGAAAAAATATTAATTATTCCCCTTCTCATTTCAGATTATTTCCTTTATTTATTTATTTATCTTAAAATACTTGATTTTATTCTCAAATAACTGATAAAATTTTTCTAAATAAGTCACTAAAATAGCTATTTTTGTTTTAGATTCTTTAATATAATATTTAATTGATTAATATATAGAAAATTTTGATTCCCCCGTAGACTATGAATAGATAGCCAGATTCTTTATCCTGTAGACTTTTTAAAAGGCTTTAATATTAGCCATACTCTTTTTATATATGCTGTCAAGAATCGAACCCTTGAGTAACCTTATTAAATGTCTTACGAAACTTGATAGTATCAATTGTGCTAGGCCATAGGTTAATCCTTTACAAGGTTCAATTTACTTGTCCGAACAAGTATCGTTCCCGTTTTTTAAGGAGAAGAGATATGCTGGATACTTGTTCTTCCACAAGAGCAATAAAATCTGAATGGCTTTGTTAAATTCCGAGCGAAGGGAAAGAGAAGTCCAGTTTGCAGAGCTGGCTGGAATTCATTGGACAGTCACCAATATGCGTTCTTCGAAGCAGCGAGCTTATCCATTAACGGATCTAGTCAATCCGCTGAATATGGAATTTTGTGGCGTCTCTTCTCTCTGTCGCTTTCTTCCTTCCCTCTTAATTTTTCTTCTCTTCTGTCTGTAACTCCTTTGCCACACTAGCCTACGACTCAGTTTTGACTATAAATATATTTAATTAATTTAATTATATAAAAAAATTAATTAAATTAATTAAAATATTATATTTTTTTAAAATATTTTAATTATCTTCTTTAATTCCTTTCTTACTTTTTTTTTATTTAATTATTATTGACAAAATATTAATAAAAAAATTTAAAAAAAATTGATAAATATAAAAAATATATTTTATATTTATAACTAAAATTTTAATTAAATTATATATCAAAGAGAGAAGGGGTATATATATACTCAGTAGATTTTTCCTAATTTCCTTTAATTGTCAGAGATTACAGGGGGATCTTTGCAAAATGGTATATTGTTAAATTAATTGAAATGATGAGTAATCTCATCTTATAATAAAAATAATATAAATTTAAATTTTAAAAAATACAGTTATTAGAGAAATAAAAATACTTTACGTTCTAGAAAGAGATTATATTTTTAATTATATAATAAAAATAAATAATATCCATTTTTAAACATATTCTGATTTTCATCCGTCTTTTTCTCTGCGCACACCGTTTTTTGTCGGCTACTCACTACTAATGATTATTCCAGCTAGATGACAAGATCTCACAAAATAACAGTCCCCAAAAAAGACAAACTACATTACATCTCTTGGATAGGAAACAAGATCATACAAAAACTAATTATTCACAACTGGAACTCATTATCCCACAATTACAATCACACAAAGACTCGGCACTTGTTCCCTTTAGCAACAAAGAAAACAAGAGAAACAAAGCCATTGCAGTAAGGTATTCTCTATTATGCTCTGCATGCCCCAAACTAAACTCTGCTATAAGAATCCACAAAAGCAGCTTATAGTCAGTGCGCTTTCCTCGTTGACCTTTGCGAATGCGAATGAGAATAACGAGCATGCTTGATGGTATTGTTACCAGACTCAGACTTTGGTGGGGTCCTCGGGATTGTTGCGTTCGAGGAATGGAGTTCTTCCAACGTGGCTACAACATGTATCATTGTTGGTCTGTACTTTGGATCAGCATCTAGGCATTTATATACAATTGCAGCTGCAGCTTGAGCTCCTGTTTTCGAGTACTGGCCACCTAACCTCAAATCCATAATTCTCGAAACTCGCTTGCCATCCTTGAGAAATGGCATCGCCCAATCGACAAGAGTTTCCCGTGCAATTCCGAGTTTGTCAACCTCTACCACCCTTCTCCCTGTCAGTAACTCTAACAATACAACACCAAAGCTGTATACGTCGCTCCTTGAAGTCAAGTGACCTATTAAAAGCAAAAATGACTCATCAACTTTATTCATACATATGCATGCATGATGCTATGAGTTGTGGATAAGAGCTATAAGTAACAACTGATACTGCCTTTTCCAACACAAAAGCCAATTGTTAATGTATCAATGCCTTCACGACTCAAAAGATTTCATCTTTTATCCGATGTACAAACAAGCAAACCACAGATGCATTTGGGGCATGCAAGAATTCACCTTTAATCATATGTTCAAACGAGCAAAGCAATTGGTAAACTAAAATAGGGAAAGGTCAAGTATAGATTGAAATTTCAGGAAATCCATTAAACTTGACAAGTATAGATGATGTTGCAACATCTTTGGCAAATCCAATCCATATATCTACTTAGGTGCCACTTTTTGAAAATGCTTATGTCTAATTCAACTCTTCAAAACTGTTATGTTAAAAACAGAATGGCAGATCAACCAAAATTAAAGCCATAGAGTCAATGCAATTAGGTTGTTTGCAAAATGTGACAATTCTCAAGAGAAATAAATCATGTGATAGAGCTGAATCTACCTGTAGCTACATACTCTGGTGCGGCATAACCTTGAGTTCCGATAACTCTGGTTGAAACATGAGTGTTATCTCCGGTAGGACCATCTCTTGCCAAGCCAAAATCGGCAAGCTTTGAGTTGAAGTCCTGCATATGTATATAATCAAGTCCTTCAGAATTGAAGATTCCTTGTAAAACTGATGTAGTCAATCGCAGTTTTTTGAATAAACAAATAAATAAGTTGCATATTACGTACTGAATCAAGTAATACATTAGAAGTCTTCAAGTCACGGTAGATAACATTTGCGTCCAAGGTATGCAAAAATGCTAATCCTCTAGCAACGCCAACTGCAATATTGATCCGTGCAGCCCATGATAAGGGCCTAACACCTTCTGCAGAAAGAAAAAGTAAATTTGAGGGATCATGAGCTAAATGGCTATTATGACCCTGCTCAAAGGAAAACTTGTACATATCATGATAAAAATGCCAGCCGTATGTTCGTGTAATGCATTAACAATTCACTTTATTAGCTATGATGAATAAAGTTTCTTTAATATTAGAAATCAAAAAGTCAGAGGAGAATGAGAAACTACTTCTGAATAAATGATTCTCCAAGCTTCCGTTCTCCATAAGCTCATAAACTAGAAGCCTGTTTTTAGAATCTGAGCAATAACCAATAAGTTTTACTATATTTTCATGGTAAAGTTGACCTAGATAATTGACTTCCGCCTGCCAAGAAAAAAATGCCGAGTTGATCAATACCGAGCAAGAGAGAGCGAGTTTAACAAGCAGCTTGATTTATAGGTTCTTTATTACATACAAGCCATTCCTTGTGGCCTTGAAAGCTTTCTGGCTTAAGTTTCTTGATGGCCACCGTGATCCCACTCCCTGGTCTCGTGGGAGCGAAGGAGTTCTCATTGATCCATCCCTTGTAAACAAACCCAAATCCTCCCTCCCCAATTAAGTTTTCTTGTCTGAAATTTCTTGTGGCTTCTTTTAGATCATTGAAGCTGAAGGATTTAAGATTAGAAGATATGGATCTGCTGATAGTTGATTCTGAACTTTGTGATGCAGCTTTTCGTTCTGAAGAATTTGAATTCTTACTTGTCTCAATTTGAGACTTCGCCTTCCCTGAGAATAGATTAGAAGCAGGTTAAAAGAAACCATAACCTTATGTTTATCAAAACATAATCACTTTGCTGTATCACTCCACAAAATCCAAGAACATTGCCAATTATATATAACAATATCTTACTAAATGATCAGAGCCACAAACCAGATCCATTATGCTATAGAGCATGAAAGGCTATAGTTTAACAGGTAAATCATGCTGCTATAGAGACAAGGCAATCACAATGATTCAAGGTAGTAAAAAAACATGCAAATATCAGATAACTACTAGGATCTGCAAAGGGTTTAATATGTTGGTGTATATACATGGAACTATTACCTAGATAACTCAAACAAGACGATAAAAAAAATTAAAAAAATTAAGCAGGTGGCCAAAGCAACTATGTGGACCAAAACAACAATACTTCATGCAAAGCCAGAAAAGAAAGGATTACAGAGTAAGCAAGAATAACCTAAAAACATGAAAACCCATTACTAGAAGATACGTATAAAATAAACCATAACAAGAGAAGAAAAATAAAGCAATGAACAGAAAATTGGGGAGGAAAAGAGGAAGGCCATGCTCACAGAAACATGAAATTAATAGCAGATACTGACCAGAAATGTTTGAGGAAGACACATGGAAAATGGGTTTCCTACAGGAATTTCCCATAGAGAAGAAGAAAGAGTCTTGTTAGACGCGAGAAGCAGAGTGCCACAGAAGGAAGCAAGTAAAGGGGTTTCAAGGAAGAAGATGACGTGGAAGGAAGGGCCATTGACGGGGATTTTATATGAAACGGAGGATAAGAAGCGTAGTCGATGGCGGAAAATAGGTTGAACGTGTCTTGAATATCAATTGGGAAATTTTCACTTAATGGCCCACATATATGACTTCATTTACTTAAAGACCAAAAGATTCTGAAATTACATAGTAGCAACCAAAATAAAATTTTGCTTTGATGTAAAATAACCAAAAGCCCCAAGTTCAATTTTTTTACTACTGCACATACCTATATTAATAATTAACAATAGAAAAATTTACATATATACATAAAGTAGATTTACAAATTACAACTCCTAAATAAATTATAACAACTAACATAAAAAATTTACAAATGTTTACAAGAAAAATTTGAAATATATATAAGCATATTAATAACTAACTATAAACAAATTTATAACTGTACATATAAAAATTTACAGCTCTTAATTTAGAATAATTGATACAAAAAATTTAGAAGTATTTATAACAACTAATAATAAAAAAATAATAGAATTCATATAAAGAAAAGATATTTTGATCATTTATCATCAAAACATAATTTCTCCCATGGAGAGAAAAATATATAATATTGATTAATTATTTATAATTATTATGAATTGTTATTATGATTAAAAATTTAAACACTAAAATTGTTTATAATTATATTATTATTATTAAAAATTTTAAATATCATAAAATCAGTTAATAAAATGACTAATTAATTATTATTATTATATATTTAAAATCTTTTAAAGAGAAAAATAAAATTACTGATTATAATTATTATTGATTGCAGTTTATACATAAATAAATTGAAAATATTAAGTTAGATTGACACAGACTTATTTTTAACTGAAATATGTATTATAAGATTTTAAGAATAAATTAAGTTGATTGATTGATGATCTATGATTTTATTTTAGTCTTTTGATTCCTCAGAATAATTGCAGAATCTTTTGGTCTTTATTTGAAATAAAGTCACATATTGGTGGTTAATTGAAATTCTCCCTGTAAATTTACTGATTTTTTTTTTTAATTGAAGACTATATCTGTCTTTCTGGGTCGCTCTCTCAAAGACAAAAGCTAGAATCAACATGGGACACACCCACGAGAAATAGTCCATGGGTCTAATTTCTGCGTCATCCATTCTATTTCGATTTTTTAAGGTAGCTTTTATTTTTTAAAAAAATATTTTTTTTTATTTTTGTCAAGAGCAGCCTACCCTACTTCCCTATCTTTTACGTATACCCTACTTCCCAAACTAGTTTTTTTTTTTATTCCGATGGAATTATTAGAACTAACTTATATAAAAGACTAAATGAATATTTTTTATTTTTAATAGAGAGATATATCTATAATATAACATAGAAGTACTACATTCTATGTATCCGTTTTAATGAAGACAATGATGTTAAGAAATCACATGCTGAGTTCACTTTTATTTGTTTTTTTTCCCCTTGCCATCGGCCATAACCACTTTGTTGTATCATTCTTCAAAGTCAATGGGTATTTTTTTTTTGGTACAGAAAGTCAATGAATATTTAAGTACCAATGAAGAATAGTTAGATGAAATTAACAATATCTTACTAAACATGCATGTGCATAGCACCAAAACTTGTCAATTCTATTCATTTTTTTTAAATCCAACATTTATGAATATGAAGTTTGTAACTTCATAAAAAAAAACTCTTTTAATTTGTAGAAATATTGTGATTTTTATTTTAGTTATATTGCCCTTGGATCCAAACCTAAGGGTATGCATGGGTAGGGCTAGGCAGGGTAGTCTCCCTGCTCGGTGCCGTACCCGAAAAATACATGAGCTGCATTTTATAACCCGACGTCCGGCCCTACCCGGTAAAAGTCTTAACTATTTTAGACTGGGCATGCTCAAATCATAATGTCTTGGTCATATTGTGAAAAAATATATAATTATGAATTTATAAAGTAATATTATATTAATATATTTTCAAGAATTAAATAATATACATAAATTACTAAGAATAAGATAATAAAAATATAGAAATTAAAGTTTTAAAATCCATTGCATATAAAAAAAAGTATTGAAGTCTAAATAATTTGCAATTATAACTTTGCATCAATCTCCCCAAGATTGATAAAGATGCAGCATCTAAAAAAAATATGACAGTTACCACAGTTTTAAAAAATAAAGAAATAAATAAATTTAGTTATGAATTTTAAATGATACAATTAACTATTTGACTACTCATATTTATAAAATTACCATTTAATCACCAGTATCTATCATATTTATTCTATATAAAATATTATAATTTATAAATTTTGATATATAAAAAAATAATCAACTGGGCAGGGCTAAATGGGCAGGGCAGCAATCCTTGCCTTAGGGCTGCCCTGCCCAGCCCTGCCCAAAAAATGCATGGGCTGCATTTTGCAGCCCGGTGCCCAGCCCTGCCCAATAAAAGCCCTAACAATTTTGGGCAGGGCATGAGCGGGCTGTGCATGGGCGGGCTGGGCATGCCCAAGTCGTGATATCATACTCATGTTGTGAAAAAAATCTGTAATTATGAACTTCTAAAATAATATCATATTCATGTGTCTTTAAGAGTTAAATAATATCTATAATTCACTAAGAATAGGAGAACAAAGATAATAATTAAAATCTTGAGATCCATTGCATATAAAAAATAAGCGTTGAAATCTAAATAGTTTGTAATTATAACTTTGTATCAATCTCCTTAATATTAACAAAGATAAAGCATCTAAAAAATAAAATAAATAATTATAATTTATAATGTAATCATATGATAATTAACAAAGTTAAAAAAAATTAGTATATTTATAAATATTAAAAGATACAACTTACCTACTTATATTTCTAAAATTACCTTATAGTCACCAGTAGTTATCATATTCTCTCTTCTAAGATAGAGAAAAAATAAAAAAAAATAAAAGAAGGAGTGCTCATGGGCAGGGCAGGGCAGCCTCTATGCCCGGTGCCCAGCCCGAAAAATACATGGGCTGTATTTTACAGCCCAATGCCCAGCCCTACCCGATAAAAATCAGGCTGGGCAGGGCATTTTTCTTGCGGGCTGAACAGGGCATAGCGGGCCATGGGCATTGTGCACAGCCCTACCTTGCCTAATGCCCAGCACTACCAAAATATTGACCCTGTCCGAAATTGTCTATTTTATATTGTGTCACTTTTTATTGGGTTGGGCAGGATATTTTTTGTATGAGATCCTAACCTTAACCTTTGGTTAATTTTATTGTTTTTGTTTTGACTTTTGCCGCTCTCCCATATTATTTTATAGTTAATCTTTTTTTGTTAATTTATAAAATTAAAAATTAAAAAATAAATTATCTACAAAATTCAAAATAAAAGTAATACTTTTCTTATCTTATTTATAAATTACTTCAAACATATTTTTTAAAAAAAATAACCTCATTAACTGTTTTAAAATTTAATAATTTTTTTAATTTTATTCCTATTTAATATATATTATACTCCATAAGAACAAAATCAACAAAAATAATAAATGAATAATAAAATTATACATTCATATAAAAAATTTAATAATAACTTATAAATAGGATCAAAAAATTCATTATATCTCTATTAGAGGAGTATTAATTTGATTAGTCCCTTTGGATTCCTGTAATCTTATGGTGTCTTCAGATGCAGATATAAAGGGGCATCTATATTGTCTTTGAAATCATGGAACATGATCTACAACTTGAAGGAGCTGTAAATTATGGGGTGGATTTGACGTCTTCCCAAATTAAGATATTGCTATAAATTGTGCAAGTGATATATCATATGGTAGTGGTGACTTTATTTTTACTTGTTGTTTGAGTAGCTTTTTTCCTGCCAGTGTTGCATGAAATGATATACTCCATAGTGACATCAAACCTTAGTTAGGTACAAAAATATTAAATATGTATAGATTTTGTTACATATGTAGCACAAATTTAATTTTTCATGTATTTTGTTCTGTTTATAGTCAATAATCTTCTGATAAACAAAAAAAGGTATCCTATATTACAAGGTAAGTGACTTCAGGTAATGGCTTACTTGGAAAAAAAAGCCTCTTCATATTTGATAGGATACCTATGTATATGAAATTTTCTGGATAATGTCAATCTGTGATATATAGATTTGATGGGAGTGGGCATAAATTTCCATAAATTTCTCATGACTTCTCTTGTTTGTAGTATGCCCAAGTATGAAGCATCACATTATCATGAGATGAAGCAAGAAGAACCTTTAAGCAAGCCTTTTTTTTTTTCAACAAAGCAAGCCTATTAACATTATCATGACTTTCTGTTTTTTTTTTTGGTAATATTAGACTTCTTTTTTTTTTTGTTGGTAATATTAGTCTGCTAGTCTTTATAGTTTTATAATATTTTGAATTAGATCCTCTAGTTTTTTTTTTTTTGGATTCTTATACTCTATTTTGTAAAATTTGCAAGTCCTCCTGTTAACAATTCTTCTAGCCATGGTTAATGCATTGAGAATTACAGGCTTTCTTTCTCTCCCTCAAGCCTGTGATTCTCTCTCTTCCTCTTCTTGCTTTCCACTATTTCTCAATGCATTAATGGTTGCTTGAAAAATCCTTAACAGAAGGACTTACAAATTTTACAAAATAAAGTATAATGATCCAATAAAAAGGAAAAAAAAAAACTAGAGGGACCTAATTCAAAATCTAATAAAACTATAAATGACTGGCACATTAGTTTTCCCCTTTTTTCTTTGCTTTTGCTACTCCCCATATTAATTTTCAAGTTAACTTTTTGTTAATTTATGTAATCGAAAATTAAAAAATGAAGTGTTGCAAAATTGAAAATAACAGTTCCCTGTGAATAACATACTACCAAAAAAGGCAAACTACATTACATTTCCTTAATAGGAAACAATATCATACAAAAACTAATTATCCACAAGTAAAATTCAATATACCCACAATTACACAGTATTGGCAATTGTCCCCTTTAGCAACAAAGAAAAAAAAAAAAAGTAACTGCTGTAACTATTCTCTATTATGCCATGCATGCCCCAAACTAAATTCTGTTGTAAGAATCCACAAAAACAGATTATAATCAGCGTGTTTTTCTCATTGACTCCAGGGAATGACGAGCATGCTTCCTGGTACCGTTTCCAGACTGAGACTTTGGTGGGGTCCTTGGGATTATTGTGTTTGAGGAATGGAGTTCTTCCAACGTGGCTAGAACATGTATCATAGTTGGTCTATATTTTGGATCTGCATTTAGGCATTGATATGCAAGTGCAGCTGCAGCTTGAGCTCCTTTTTTGGAGTACTGGCCACCTAACCTCAAATCCATGATTCTCGAAACCCGCTTGCCACCTTTGAGAAATGGCATCGCCCAATCAACCAGGTTATCACGGGCATTTCCGGCTTTGTCGACCTCTACCACCCTTCTCCCTGTTAGTAACTCTAACAAGACAACGCCAAAGCTGTATACATCGCTCCTCGGAGTCAAGTGACCTATCACATACAAACAAAAATGGCTCATCAACTTTTTTTAAGGTAACAGGTTCGTCGACTTTATTTATGCATATAAATGATGCTATGAGTTGTGGATGAGAGCTATAAGTAACATCTGATAGTGATATTGCATTTTTATCAACCCAATAGCCAATAGTTAATGAGAACTATTCAATGTATAGATGCCTTCATGACTTGAAAGATTTCATCTTTAATCAAATGAACAAACAAGCAAACCACAAATGCATTTAGGACATGCAACAATTACCTTTAATCATATGTGTTCAAACAAGCAAAGCAATTGCTAAACTAAAATAGAGAAAGGTCAAGTATAGGTTGAAATTTCGGGATATAGATGATAACTATAGATGATGTTGCAAAATCTTTGGTAAATCCAATCCATATATCTACTTAGGTGGTACTTGTTGAAAATACTTGTGTCTAATTCAACTCTTCAAAACTGTTATATTGAAAAAAATGAGGTGTCTTAATTAAGATATCTTATTTTGATATCCTGCTCTAACAGAAACATCTTTGAATTACCTGCTCTTGATTGGGATTTGCCCAATTTTTAAATTGCTAGAATTTGACCCCCAGAGAAAAGTGCTTCACTTCATGATTTTATTCAATTGCATTTAGATTTGAAAACACAAATTTATGAAAATTTGGTTTGAAAATATTTGACACATGATGAGAGGGGGATAGACCAAAATTAAAGCCATAGTCAATAGTCAGGGGTAGCCAGAGGTTCATAGTTGAAATTTGGCTGTTTGCAATTTAGGCTGAAAAAACATTAAAAAGCACAAATATTCGCCAGTTTGGGACAGGGTATCATGGTTTCTCCTTGCTTTTGTTCTCTTTAAAGGGTATTTCATCTCCTCTGCTTCCATAACCAATAATCATTGACTTCTCCAAAATGTGACTATCTAACAACTTCTTAAGAGAAATGATTCAGAGGTGATAGAGCTGAATCTACCTGTAGCTACATACTCAGGTGCGGCATAACCTCGAGTTCCAATAACTCTGGTTGAAACATGAGTGTTATCTCCGGTAGGACCATCTCTTGCCAAGCCAAAATCTGAAAGCTTTGAGTTGAAGTCCTGCATATGGTTTTCAATAAAGTCCTTCAGAATGGAGGATTCAATGTAAAACTGAAATAGCCATTACAGATTTTCAATAAATAAATAAATTGTGTATTACATACTGAATCAAGTAATACATTAGAAGCCTTTAAGTCACGGTAGATCACATTTGCATCCAAGGTATGCAAAAATGCTAATCCTCTAGCAACGCCAACTGCAATATTGATCCGTGCAGCCCAGGATATGGGCTGAACACCTTCTGCAGAAAGAAAAAGTAAATTTGAGGGATCACGAGTTAAATGACATTATGACCCATTTCAGAGGCAATATGCAGCACTCTTGCAATCAGAGGATTTATTTTGTTAAAAGATATGGCTTTCATTTTGTGCTATTTAGACTAGAGATTACAATGAAAATATGGCCTTGGGAAATACTCAGAAAGGAAAACATATGAAAAATTTCAAGTTCTGCCATCATTAAAAGCTACTGAAACTCATCTTCATGAGCATGCCTTGAAAAACCATTTTTGGGAACATATTCTCCCATTTCACAGATATTTTTAAGAATGCATAATGGGAAAAAAAATCCCATTTACCACCATTGAATTGTCTCCATTATTCTGGATGCTTTATCCCTGATATCTATACCCTACAAGATATCCAACTACGAAAGGAGCAGCTTCATGTATATATCAAGCTGCATTAAACAGTAAATATTCTTGAATTTTGTGTTGTTTGTCATACAATTCATTCACATTTCTTTATCTTCAGTCTGTGCTTTCAGTGAATTAATCAATTCATATATCAAGAATCAAAACCAAACTGGTACATATCATGTAAAAATATAAGTTATATGTTTATGTAATGCATTCACAATTGGCTTTGCCATATTATTAGCTGTGATGAATAAAGTTTCATTAATATTAGGAATCAAAAAGTCAGAGGAGAATGAGAAACTACTTACTTCTGAATAAATGATTCTCCAAACTCCCTCTCTGCATAAGCTCATAAACTAGAAGCCTGTTTTTAGCATCTGAGCAATAACCAATAAGTTTTACTACATTTTCATGGTGAAGTTGACCTAGATAATTGACTTCTGCCTGTCAAGAAAAAAGAAATGGCGAGTCAGTCAATAACTCGCAAGAGACAGGGAAGTTAGAAAGCAGCTTGATTTAGAGGTTCTTTGTTACATACAAGCCATTCCTTATGGCCTTGAAAGCTTTCTGGCTTAAGTTTCTTGATGGCCACCATGATCCCGCTACCCGGTCTCGTGGGAGCGAAGGAGTTCTCATCGATCCATCCCTTGTAAACAAACCCAAACCCTCCCTCCCCAATTAAGTTCTCTTGTCTGAAATTTCTTGTGGCTTCTTTCAGATCATTGAAAGTGAAGGATTTAAGAGTAGAAGATACGGATCTGCTGATAGTTGGTTCTACGGTTTGTGACGCAGCTTTTCCTTGTGGAGAATTTGAATTCTTACTTGTCTCACTTTGAGACTTCGCCTTTCCTGAGAATAGATTAGAAGCAGGTTAAAAGCAACCGTGACTTTATTTTTATCAAATCATAACCACTTTGCAGTTGCTTTTTTTTATTTATTTATGATTACGATCCAAGGAAATCACAATGATTCAAGGTAGTAAAAAAACATGTAAATATTAGATACCAACTAGGACAGAACCGCATTGGAGCTAGAATCTGCAAAGGGAGGGTTTAATACGTTTGTGCGTGTAAATATTATGCAACTTGCCACTCATAAGGTTTCCTCCGAAAAGAAGGTAGAAAAATTAAAAGGAAACAAAAAAGAAAAATTATACGCACTGACACAATACTTCATGCAAAGCCAGAAAACCAAGGATTACAGAGTAAGCAAGAATAAGTAATCTAGAAACATGAAAACCCATTGCGAGAAGATACGTATAAATAAGGCTTCACAAGAGAAGAAAAATAAAGCAACGAACGGAAAATTGAGGCCAACGTAGGAACGCCGTACACACAGTGACGCAGAAACATGAAATTAATAGCAGATACTGACCAGAAATGTTGGAGGAAGACACATGAGCAATGGGTTTCCTACAGGAATTTCCCATAGAGAAGAAGAAAGAGTCTTGTTAGACGCGAGAAGCAGAAAGCCACAAAAGGAAGCGAGGAAGTGGGGTTTTAAGGAAGAGGAAGAAGTGGAAGGAAGGGCCATTGATGGGGATGGGTATGGAACAGGAAGAAGCAGCGTAGTCAATGGGGAAAAATAAGCACTAGTTGAAACTCGAACGGAAATTTACGGAATTTTTTATGGGTCAGCTCACTCCAAGGCACTAGCTAGCTAGCGAAGGGAATGGGTCCTACCCGGTTTAATTTACAGGTCATCCATTGGCTATTTCATATGAAAGACCATTATACTCATCCGGCCATCCCGTCGAATATATGAGATATGAAATTAATTTGATTAAACTAAAAATATTAATTAAATTATTTAATATGAGAATTTTTTTAAAATATTATAATTATATTTTTTAATTATATCTCTCATTTTTTATTTAATTATTATTAAAAAGTATTAATAAAAATAATATAATAAAAACTTAATAAATATAAACAATTATAGTTAATATTAAAATTAACTTTTTAAATAAATTTTATATTAAAAAAGAAAGAGTATTTCAGTTTTTATTTTTTACTATACTAATTACTCATCCGGCCATCCCATCGAATATATGAGATATGAAATTAATTTTATTAAATTAAAAATATTAATTAAATTATTTAATATGAAATATTTTTTAAAATATTATAATTATATTTTTTAATTATATCTCTCATTTTCTTATTTAATTATTATTAAAAAATATTAATAAAAATAATATAATAAAAATTTAATAAATATAAAAAATTATAGTTAATATTAAAATTAACTTTTTTAGAAAAATTATATTAAAAAAGAAAGAGTATTTCAGTTTTTATTTTTTACAATACTAATTAGTATATATAACTTACATATATCTATTATAATAAGAATTATTATTATATTATGCCTGTTCTATTTATAAATTATTTCTATAATATTTTATATAGATTAATAAAATTTTTAAATTTTATTATTTATTTTTTTAAAAATTTAATAATTTTTTAATTTTATTTTTATTTAATATATATTATATTACATAAGAATAAAATTAGTATAATAATAAATGAAGTATAAAATTATAAATTTATATAAAAAATTAATAATATATTTTATAAATAGGGTAAAAAGTTCATTATCTATCCCTTGCCATATAAATAGAATTAGAGTAGTAATAATAATAACAACAACAATAACAATAACAATAATAAAGACAGGAATAGAGATTTATCAACTGACTTCATTTAAATAATATATATTAAGTACCTGTTTGGGAGGGTGCCAAACCTTGGTTTTAAACTAAGGTTTAGCTCAAAACTTAGGTTTGGAGAAATTTTAAAACAAACAGTTATATTTGTTCAAACAGGCTTTTGGATTAAACTATGGTTTAAAACCAAGGTTTCAGAAAAGCTGGTCAGAGTAGCTTTTAGAACAGTAAACCACGTTTAAACTAACTAATTACTATATTACCCCTACTTTTTCTTACACCCTCTCTTCTACTTTTTCTTACACCCTCTCTCCTACTTTTTCTTACACCCTCTCTCCTCTCTCCTACTTTTTCTCTATTTTTTTTCTTACACCCTCTCTCCTCTCTCCTCTTATCTCTTATCTCTCCTCATTTAATACTCATACCCTTTTTCGTAATTTACCAATAATAAAATCTCTTCTATAAATAACTATCCAAACACTCATTTATTCAAAACCACTTTTTTTTTATAATCTCTTCTCCAAAAACCCTTTTCTATAATCTGTTCAAAAGCCCTTTTTTTTATAAACCCGTTTTTAAAATTTTATCCAAACGGAAAGTAAGGAGAAAAAGTAAGACTTCCTGAAAATTACGAAAATTCATCTGAACTTAATTCACTAAAAGTCTTAACTTCTCCAAAAATTAAGGTTAGCGCTTTCCTCATAATTACAAAAGTAACTTACTAAACAATACTTAGGTAAGTTCTACTTAATATTTTATCCTCCAAATAAATAATACCATATTTTAAGAAAAATAGTTATGCTCATCAAATAAAAAAAATGATAATACAATTTTTGTCTCTTAAATTTATATAAATTTTAATTTTAATCTCTCAAATTGTAATCTATATATTTTTATCCTTCAAATAGTAAAATAATCTAAATTTTTATTAAATTTTATTAATTACTCAATCTATTATTAATTTTAAGAGTTAAATAGGGGTTAGATTTGTTCTTAAATATAATATCATAATATACTTTATTTCTTAAAATTATATTTTTTTTTCTCCCGTGTAGCCTTCTATAATTGTATATATTAAGAGAGTGTCTATCATGATAATTTAAATATATATAATTAAATGGGATATTTTAGAAAAATCAACACATAATCAGTACAACTAACTAATTTATATAATTTTTTTTAATATATTTAAATTAATTAAATAAATTTTATAATTAAAAACTAAGATAGTAATATTATATATAGAAAGAAATTTGAGGGAAAAATTAATATTTAAAAATTTAAAAAATTAAAATTAAAGTGAAAATAAAGTTTAAGGCGAAAAATTATATTAACTGGGTACAAAAAGTAACCAAACCACTTAATACGTTTAATTTTCAAAAAGTTACTTCCGAGAAAATAACTTAATTGAATAAAGTAAGATATTTTTCCCTTGAGAAATCAGGAACGATTGCCCGGTTTATTTTAGTCAATTGAAGGGAAAGGAATAAAAATATTTTAATATTATCTTATCTTTAGATTGATAAAAATAGATAGAAAAAGAAAAAGAAAATGTAATGTTATATTATTTAATTTAAGAGAGAGAAAAATATTTTTTATAGAAATAATTATAAGATGCAGAAATAATATTTTAAGAATATTTAAAAAATATTATAGATGATATGATAGTCAAAATAAAAAAAAATATTTTTCTAGCCAAATCTCCTGGAAGAGAAGGTTAAAACTTTGTTCTTTCTTCTCTTAAAAACTTTTATAATGTCAAATAAAATAAATTAATTAATTAATTAATTCTATTCCTCACTTCCCCACACCCCACCCAACCCACCGCCCAAATCCCTCGTAAGGAATCCAAAGCAAGCTTATATCCGTTGTCAAACCATCAAATGACCTTTTGGTTTCCTTGTCGGGATATGTTTATGTTAAATTGTATACAGTACATTGGACCTGATTGGACGTGGCTTATCCCACAAGTTAGTTTAACCCTTAACCTAACGACAATATTCTACTCAGTGATTTCGAGGCTATAATACCATTAAGTTTTGAAAATTTACATAAATCTTTATTTTAATCTCTTAAATTTTAAATTTTAAATTTTCATTTTTCAGGAAATAAAATGATATAAATTTTTATTAAAATATATAAACTAATATTTTAGATTGAAAAAAATTGGAGGGACTACAATATATAATTTAAAATTTTAGATATTAAAACTAAAATGAAAATAAATTTAATAAATCAAAAATTATATTAATCTAAAATAAAATCTATTAACTATATTAAATAAGTAATGAGACTACAAGAATCATAAGATGATGAATAGATGAATAATAAATACACAAAATAATTAACATTATTTATAAGTCTAAATATAAAAATTAATTGACGGGATTGTTCTGGTCTTAAATTTTTTTAAGATTTTAGTTAATTTTATTTTTTAAATTTATGATTTTTTTTGTTAAACTATTCTTATTATTGTAAATATTAAAGGATGATTTTTTTTCAATGAGGCAACTTTTAATACAAATGATTAAATACGGTGCTTTAAAAAATTAACATATATTTTGTTATAAATAATTAACTTCATTAATTTTATTACTTAATTTTTATAAATTAATTATTTAACTCATATATTTATACTAGAAAAACCATAACTAATCATTACTTATATAAAATAATGACTTAACATGATATATATATATATATTACCACTAATTATATTTAATTGGTAAATATAAAAAATAATAAATAATTTAGATATAATTAAGTTGCTTAATTATCCTAATCAGATAATATTGACTAGACTTTTTTTCCAAAATGTAATAACAATATTGAATAACACAAGAACACCAATATATAGAATCTTTGAATGTATGAATAGTACGTAAATAACTCGCAGAGGACCCACAGGAATATTTCGAGTTTCTTCATGCTCTCTAATTCTTTTTTATTTGCTTGACTCGTTCTAAATTTAATATTAAAATAAATAGGGAAAATTCTCATTAGTCCAAAGTGCTGATCTGGTCAATAACAAAATAGCCTTATTTCAACTCAATTTGACCTTTTGGCTTCCTTGTTGCGGAAGATATAAAAAATCATTCCCACGTATTATTCACATACGCCATAAAGTCTTAGTGAAATAATGGAGAATTTATTTAAAAGAATTTAATAATATAACTTATAAATATAATTAAAAAAATTATTATTTCTGCCTATAAATAGATGGAAGAAAAGGCTGGATCTTTATGTTTGACTTTGAGTCAAGAGACCACGTGGCTTTGGCGTGGACAGGTGGAGAGGACGTGATGTTAATTTGGAGAGAAATGGTCAACATTGAGTTATACATGGAGCTTAGTTGGCCGAAAACAAAACTGATGAGCCTAACTGATCTAATATGCAAATGAATTTCACTTAACTTACAATTTGGTTCCTTATGAATTTTAATATCCCGGGGGGGTCCACACACCTCATTGATATGATACCTCAAAAGAATTTCAATAATACTTCGTGAACTAAATAGCTAATTTCGTCCCTATTTTATTTATTCTCAGAAGGAAAAAACATATAAACCAAGGGGAAAGTAAAATCTATGTTCTATGTCATAATTATCTCTCTGTTTTTTTTTTCAGTTTTGCCCTCCATTTAATGCCACGTTATTTTAAATTGTAACTACCTTCAACAGGAATGATGTTGAAAACAAGTGATAATTATGCATTAAAATTTGGAATATAATTTATATCTAGGATCAAATTAAAATTTAAGTTAGGACAAGTAAATTGGGATAGATGAAGTATACATTAAATAAATTAGTTGATTTAGTAATTTATAAAAAAATACACGTCATCTTAATAATTATTTCAAGTTGACTGGTCAAGAGATGACATGGCCAGTGGAGAGGATGTAAAATACTTCTAAAATATAATTATTATTAATTATTTAAATATATTTTATATCTAATATAATTTAAAAATATTATTATAAATAAATTTAATTTATTTTAATAGAGTTAATCATAGTTGAAAAAAGTTTAACTAAAATTTAAATGAACTCTACCATAATTATAAAAATATTTTCTTTAAAATATAAATAAAGTAATATGATATATAAGTATACAAAATAAAATATATTGTGGTAATATACAAATATTTTACACATACTTTCAAAGAAGAAGGCTATGCAATTAATATAGCTCTTCTCAAGCCTATGAATTTTTTTTTTGGGTTCTAATATGAAAATATAACCTACAAAATATTAATAACCACGAGGTGAGACAAGCATCTCAGTAACATCAATCATACCCATTATGTATACTAATATATGCTCATAAGGTGTCAAATGAGACCTCACAAAATATAATATATACAAAATAATATATTATTATAATAAAAAAATGAATAATCCACCCAAATTTCTCCCCTCAAACCAACTAAATCGCCTTATTCATACAGACCGAACCTATAGGCTAGTGGTAATCGACTACTCAAAAGTTAACCGATCAAGTGGTATGGATATGCTAAAATCCACAGAGCACATGACCAGACCATGGATTTATTCATCCTCGGTAAATAGGTAGGGTATTGTTATCCCTTGATAAATAAGTGGGGCATATCCCTTGATAAACTAGTAGGATAAAAGCTAATTATCGAGCTCCAATATAGGCTATACCACGTGGTAGAAATACAACTATCTCTTCACCCATCCCCAATGCATAATTCTTAAAGTAATCATATTAATCAAAATATTAATAGTTCAATAATATCATAAAAGAGTTTTTTCTCAAGATAATTTTTTTCAAATTATAATATCAATATATAATAAGTTTAAAATCTCAACTGAGACTTTTCAAATTAAACTTTAAATCCCACAATAATATTTTTAATGAAAATTATAAAACAATATTTCTCAATATAATAATATCAACATTAATATTTATATATATATATATATATATTAAAATACTCATAAATATCATATTAACACACACAATAAATAAAAAGTGGTTAATTTTTCTAGGGATAGGAAAGGGACTAATAGAGAGAATTAAAAAGAGGATAATCGACTCAATAATCATATTTAACGAATAACTTAGGGTATTAATTTTATTTATAAAGCCATAATAATAATTTAAAATTATAATTTAAAATTTAAACTATGTTCTTATTATAGTGTAAATACACATATTATTATATGTATATTTAATCAAAGATATATGTATATTATTATCTTTATTAAAATTCTATTATGTATTGTAATTTAAAATTTAAACCATATTTTTAAAATAAAATTGTATATCTAAATTTGAATTTAAATTCTAATAAATTTTTAACTAATAATAATAATTAAATTATAAAATTTTAAATAAGATAAAAATAGGATAATCTATATATCATATTTTATTAAAAATAATAAAAATATTAAACTATAATAATTTAATTAGATAATATTTTTAAATTATTGATAAATAATATTTTTAATTTTACTTAAATATAGGGAGGAGATATTACAGAGGATGTTATGTTTTTCTTATAGGGCCTATATAGATAGATTTTTAGAAAATCACTTATAGAAAAAAAATAGTTTTTAGACAGCTTTTAGAAAAATGATTCTAGAAAAAATCTTATGGAAAAAAGTAATTTTGAATAAATAAGTATTTGGATAGTTATTACCATAAATATTTTTATTATTAGTAAATTATCATAAAATATATGAAATAAAAAATAATTTATTATTTTTTGCACATCACCCATGTTTGCCACACTATTCATTTCTTCTTTTTTTCCTTCCACTCTCTTGTTCTCTCTCCACTTGCATATCAATGAGCATGACGAAAGCCAACCAGCGACCATGACCACAACAGAAGCTGACGAGCCTAGATCTCCAACTAGCGATGAGCACTGACAACAATAAACACCCACAAACGATGGACCAAAAGCGATGACAAGAACCAACGATGATGGCAGACGACAGTGTGAACGAACGACAGAAGAAGAAGGGGAGCGAGGATGATAACGGAGAGAGGAGAGAGAGGACATAGGAAAAAAATAATGACAAAATAATAATTAGATAATCTATAAATTCTTTTACTATTACAGAAGTTATTCATAATAGCTTATCTAAAACTATATTTTTAAACTATAATTTGGTCTATAAGTCATTTTGAATAAATATAACTGTTTATTTTAAAATTTCTCTAAAATAATATTTAAGCTAGAGACCCTTTTAAAATATAAATTTATTCACTATACAGCACATAATCCTTTAGCCACTTGGTATATGGGCTGTTTTTGAATTTTATCACAAGTATTAAAAAAATTGATTAATTCGACCCCAAATATTGGCCATAACATCTCTTAGAGGTGGTAATTTGGGTTGGGCCCGCGGGCCCAACCCGCCAACCCGCCATTTTATGGCGGGTTGGGTTGCCAAATTGGCAACCCATTTTGATGCGGGTCTTTTTGACCCGCACCCGCCAAGCCCGCACCCGCGGCGGGCTAACCCGCCGGGTTGGCGGGTTAGCCCGCTTAGCCCGTTTTTTTTTTTAATTTTTATTATTTATATTACACTTTATTAATTGTAGAGTTTTAACTAAATTAAAGTTTATATTATATTTAATTTATACTAACTTTATCTTATTGATTCATTTCTTTAAATATATATTTTATTTTATTTTTATTGGTAAGCATATATTTTATTTTATTATTATTTTACTTGTGACAGATTTATATACGGATAGTGATAAAGTTAAAGAAATAAATATTTTGACAATTTTAGATCATATTTTAAATCCAATTAATATTGATACATATAAATTATTTTTAAAAAAATATATATGAAAATATTTTTTTAAAAAAATAAATAATTAATTATTTTTAAAATAAAAAAAATTATTTTTAAAATAAAAAAAAAACTGGCGGGTTGGCGGGCTAGCCCGCCAACCCGCCATGGCGGTCACGGGTTGGAACAATTCCAACCCGCATAAAAACGGGCCTCTTTAAAGAGGCCCGTTTTAAACCCAACCCGCCGCGGGTTAGCCCGTATCCGGCGGGCTAACCCGCATTACCAGCCCTAACATCTCTCATCAAAAGTCTTTTTTAATAAGATAAAAATTGAGACCTCAACCCTTTTACTTTATGGTCTAGTTAATTTATTATTAGATAAAAACTATATTAATATAGAGCTAATTGATCTAATATACAAAAGAATTTCAAGAAACTTTTAAAACTAAATAACTAATTTATATTCCCTTCGTCCATGCTTATTTATACTCGTAGAAACAAGCATATAAATTGAAGAGAATGCAAAATTTATGTAGAACGTATGCTAAGTTTTTGCCATTGTCTTTCTATAATAATAATTACTTCTACATCATCAAGTCAAATTTACACATATAAATAATAAGCATGTACTCCTCTAATCATATATATAAAATATATTTAATTAATTTAATTATATTAAAAAAATTAACTAAATTAATTATTATATCATATTTTTCCTAAAGTATTATAATTATATTCATTAACTCATTTCCTCCTTCTATTACTTGATATTGTTAAGAGAGTATTGATAGGGATAATTTAGAAAATAGTTAATAAATTTAAGAAATATATCTTATATTTAAGCTAAAATCAACTCAATAGGAGTAAAATTAATGCATATTTTTCAAGAAAAAAAGCTAAGAAATAAAGCTTTTGAGTATATAAATGTTTATACTTTGACTTATAAATTTTATTATTAATAATAAAAAAATAATTTATGAGATAGAAGTTTTAAACTTAAAAATATATTTAAAAAATAAATAAAATTAATATGTACAACTAAAAGTCATGATATCACTCATTTTCATACCAAATACAAATGAGGTATATGGGATATGGTTTACAGCTTATAAGTATTACAGCTTAACCACATATATTTTATAGAACATGGTTTATATGGCATTTAAGATCATTAATTATATACCAAAACACCACAAAATCAGTTGAAATTATCACTATAATAATAAGATTAGGTCATTATTTGACCACCCATGTTTTGTACTATTCACTATGTTATTGGGATATTATGTTTCCTTTGGGTCAAACTTTTTGATGAATTAATGGACTTGGATATCATGTATATAGCTTTAAGCCCAACAAATTCAAGCCCAACAAACCCAAATCTAGTTTATAGAGCATGAGATAAAAAAATTTTGCTCTTGTCCACAAAATATTAATCTAATTAATAAAGAATGAATACTATATAAAATTAATACTATAAAACTCTAAAAAATAGTAAATATTAAAATAGAACTTTGTGTTATTAATACTATATATATTAATACTATATCTATGATTAATATACCTAATTTAAAATTTATTATTTTTTAGAGTTTTTTTCTATTATTTTTCTTAAAATTATTTTTTTTGATAGAATAGCTACAAATATTAAAAATTTTCAAACAAGAGAGACAATTGGGACAAAAGAGTTAAGATTGCAAAGTTTGTCGGTTCTTTACTTGAATGCTTCGAGCTGATTGAAATGGAAAGCAATACAAGCACCCAAAAGATAAACCCCCAAAATATACCTTTTTTTTTTTTACTATGCATGAAGATAAGTTTTTTTAGGATCCCCCCCCCCCCCCGGGCACCCCAAAAACAAAAAAGCAAAGTTCTGGCGCATTAAAATTAATAGTATTTTTTTTAGGCTATATTTAGCTCAATAGGAGGGAATAATTTTAATAGAAGAAAAGGGAATGAGAGAAATTTTATTATTACCTTATTTAGATTAAGATTAAGGAAGGGGAGGGATTTTTATATTATCTTATTTAGTTCAGGAAAAAAAATAAGAGAAAATATTTTTATATAAATAAATTTATCATATATTATTTTATAAAATATTTTAATAAAATATAATATAGGAATAATATTAAGATATTAAAAAAATTATGGGTATATTAATATTATAAAATAATAATTTTATATCTTCCCTCTAAATTCTCCCAAATTTGGAGGAGAGTAAAGTTGGGGAGAGGGAAAATTTCCCTCCCCTCCTAAATATTTTATAGAGCTAAATAAGGGGAGGGGAGCAAAATTTCTCCCTTTCTCTTCTCTCTAAATTTTTCATATCAAACAATGCCTTAGAATTTTCCTAGGCCTCAATTATTCAATTAAAGAAATGAAGGGAAATTGATGGGGTTGTTGAAGTTGGTTTGAATAGGAAGGAATATTGGTAGGTCGGCGCAATTGTCCAATTCAGGAAATGAAATGGAAGGGTGGGTACAAAACCGTACAAATGAATAGAGGCTTGTGGGGACTTGTTTGTCTCCTTCATATTCTTCATGTCTATATATATATATATAACCACATTAAAATGTCTCAATTAATTGTTTGGTAATCTGTCACCTCTTTGCTACGTGGATTGAACTTGTGGTTACAGAAAAAGATATTTGCAATATTTATAATATTTTTTTAAAATTTTAACTTGACAGTTATATCAGTTAGTAGTACTAATAAAGAACAATTAAATAGTATAATAATAAAAAATATAAGTATTAAATTAAGAATTGAGAAAAATCATCAACACATCCATCTAAAATGATTTTCTTTATTATATATTCACACCTATATTCTTTGCTCATTTTTAGGTGATTTATTTTTTTTTATATTAAGACAATTTTATTAAAAGAAAAAGGTACAATGATATGTAGAAGATTGGAGTTCATTACATCAGTTAAGGAAATAAATCACTCATCGAAACCCACTTTGTAAGCCATACAAACTAAAACCAAACAGAACCAACCATGACATTAAGCAAAACTGACACCAACTACCACCGTAGACATATAATTTTTTAAGTTAAAATATAAGGTGAAAATAATTAATTTATAGAAATGAGTTAAAATCAATTATAAATAATAAATATGTGAGATATATAATACTCTTTCAATTATAAAAAAAATAATTGATTCTTTTTTATAGATTAAGGATGCCAAATAAACCATTTAATTACTAGAGGAGTATTTTTTTTTAAATGTACTATTATTAATAAAGGGTGGAGAGAGACAATAAATTTGTTTTGGCTAAGAGAGAGACAAAAATGAGATATGGAAAAAATGAAATGAGAAAGAGTATGATAAAATTAAAAAAAATATATATTAAATGATAACAAACACTCAAACTACAAAAAAAAATACATGCAGAAATGAAGATAGAAAAAGTGTCATAGTAGAAACAAGTGAAATTATTTGAATTTTGGATACTAACATTAAATTAAAAACTTAGGTATTATATATAAGTCACTTATACCACAAGCTCACATAAAAATGCATAAATTTTTTTCACATTTACTCTTATTAAAAAAATGATATTTCATTTATCTCTCCCCTACATTTACACCTATCTCGGTCCTCTTTATTATAGTCAAAATGGGTAATTGTCATTAAATTTTCTACAAACAACTTATATTTTAGAACAAATTTTTGGGATACAAGTAACTTATAATAAGGAAGGTGGTACTAAATAGTTATAAATATACATATTATCAATTAATGTAATCTTTCATCAATAGCTTGCATGGCTATGAGATCCATCTTTATCAACTTAAGTAATATTTTTACTATTTTTAATATAGGATTTAACTAAGAAGTTTATCTTAGTATTAAATATAAGATATATTTTTTATATCTATTAACTTTTCATAAATTATCCTCATGGATACTCCTTCAACAATAATTAAGTAAGAGGAAGAATGGTTGAATTAAAAAAATAATTAGATTGTCTTAAAAAACTATATTATATTAACTATTTTTTTTTAATATAATCAAATTAGTTAAAAATAAATTATATTAATAGCAAGATGAATATTAATGATTATGAGAACACGGTATGGTGACCTAATTAGGGCCTGTTTGGATAAGAGTTTTGGAAAATGGTTTATAAAAAAAAAAGCTTTTGGGAAGCTTATAGAAAAGGGTTTTTAGAAAAGAATTTATGAAAAAAGTGATTTTGAATAAATGAGTGTTTGGATAGTAATTTTCAGAAGTACTTTTATTATTAGTAAATTATAAAAAAGGATATGAGTATTAAATGATGAGAGATAAGAGATGAGAGGAGAGAGAAGAGAGGGTGTAAGAAAATATAAGAGAGAATATGTAAGAAAAGGTAGGAGAGAAGAGAGAAGGTATAAGAAAAAATTGGAGAGGGGAGAGATGGTGTAAGAAAAAATAAGAGAGAGGAGAAATGTTGTAAGAAAAAGTATGAGTAATATAGTAATTGGTTAGTTCATAAGTGGTTTACTATTCTATAAACTATTCTGACCAGCTTATTTGAAATTTTGGTTTTAAACCATAGTTTAGTCCAAAAACCCATTTGAACTAATATGACTGTTTGTTTTAAAAATTTTCTAAATATAAATTTTAAGCTGAACCTATATTTTAAACTAAGGTTTGATATTTTTTAAACAGGTACTTAATATTCTTTGTTAAGAGTAGATGTTCAATTTTGTCATGGATGAAAATCAAAAGAAAACATGTTTATTATATACTCCCTTTAATATTTTTTTATAATTAACAACTATTTAAATTACGCAATTAAAGTATTAGTTAAAATTAATTAAAAATAATAAATATGTTAGAAATATAATTTTATTCCCCAAATATACTATTACTTATAAAGATAATGGTTGAGAGAGAATGAGTGAGCAAAGATATGAGAGAGAATGAGAAAAAAATATATGAAAGGGATATATAATTAATTATGGGTAAAATTAAAAAAAATTAAATTAAATTTTTAAACAAATATAAATTATTACTTATATATAGAATCATCCTTATATGAGATAATATTGCTTATAGAAAATATTAGAGGAAGTACATTTGAATGAAAATATAATAATCTTAAATATAAGATATAGTTACAAGTGAATTTAAATTTTAAATATATAATATTAATATAATTTTTTTTATATTTATTATTATTTTTTAAATTAATTTATTTAATTTATAAATTAATATATAATCTAATATTATATAATAATATATAGAGTAGTAGATCTTATTATTTTCAAGTCAAAAATTGTAGAGCTTATTTTCAAGTCAAAAAATAATTAAAATTTGAAGTTTGTCCCGACAAATTTTGTATGAAAAATGAGGACGAACCAAATCCTGACACGTTAGTGGGACCATTAGACATAATGTGGATTGTGGGGTCATGAGGGAGTGACTTGCTGGGTTTGTCTATATTTGATGAGAAGATTGAGAAATTGGAGACTTATGAATTTGGGTATGTTTTAATTTAGAGCTTCATAAGGAATGCTTCACAGGTCAATGATCGGAGTCCCAATAATTTAAAGTTTTAGGTGGGACAAAATGTCTGCTCTCACGTCCTTTCAAGTAGGAACATTCACAATCATCACCTCATTAAGGTTCCCCTTGATAAAGCTCACATGATGTGTTTGTTACTTTAATTTATTACTAATTCCTATCTTAATTATTTTTAGAGATATTAAAAAATTAAAAAAATTAATTAATTATAATTAATAAAAAATTAATTAATTAATTTAAATAAATTAATAAATTTATATAAATTTATTTTAAAATGTTAAATTTAATTATAATTAATTTATTTAATTTTTTAAATAGATTTAAAAAAATAATTAATTCTTTAATTATAATTGAAAAGAGTATATTATTTAACTCAGTGCATGTTTAGAAACATTTAAAATTTTAAAATAAATATTTTTTATGTTTTACGGGATAAAATTTTTCTCACATATTTATTTCATATACCATAAAATTACTTAAAATAAATTAAATTATACAAAATTCTTATAAATTTTGAATTATATAAAAATAATTCTTTTGACTTTTAAAACTGTATATACCCCTAAATTATATTTTTTATATGTATATACCCTCATCAAGCTCTGAGTTATATATATATATATATATATGTCATAAACTTTAATATATATAACAAATAAATAATAAATAATATTACTGGTAGAAGAGTTATCTATATAAATATAAAAATTTTTACTACTAACATAAAATTTAGGGAAAATTTCACATTTAGTTTATATCTCTAATTTTATCGTTTAAATATCCTCATTCAAGATAGGTGTTAGAATGAATTTGTTCATATTGAGACCCTTATTTATTTTTTTATCATATCATTATAAGATCTGAATTATCCACCTTTACCTTTTCTTTTTTAGAATAAACAAAAATAATATTCCTTTATTTATAAATATAATATCTAATTAGTGAATTAATTTTAATTATAAATATAAGATATATTTTTATATTTATTAATTATTTTTTAAATTACCTCTATTGATACCCTCTTAACAATAATCAAATAAAAAAATGAGAGATAAAGTTAAAGAAAATGATCATAGTAGTATAATAAAAATATATAATAATTAATTTAATTAATCTTATTATTTTAATAAAATTAATTACATATGTCCTATAATTAGGATGGAAAGAATATGAACAAATCATAGTCTTTAAAAAATAACTAAAAAAGTATTAATAGATATTAGTTATTTAAATATAATATTTTGAGTTTAAATCTAAATTAAAGAAAATATGTTTAAAAGAGTTACTAATTATTTCATGCAAATCTTCCACCTTCTTTACCACAAAATTCAAAGTTGCAGACTTTGCCACTAAATTATCCCCAACCTACTGATTTCTATTTATTAGTTATACCCATATATGAAAGATATTGATTACAAATATATATATATATATATATATATATATATTAGTCAATCTCCAAAAATATTAAGTACGAAAGATATTATTATTTCTAAGAGATAAATCGTGAAAACAAAGATAATAATAAATATTTAATCAATTTCTAGAGAACATGCCAATATCGTAAGTTTAGACTATCAACATTATCAAAATTAATTACAAATATATACATGAATTACCATTGTAAATAAGAAACAAAAATTAATTCTCATTGCAAGGGCTAATGGGAAATAACTACTCGTTAACCATCAAATACTTGGTTCACTCATCATGGCTGACTTTAATTGATAAAAAAAAAAATAAGATATTCAATTATTTAAAATATGTTTAATCTGTATTATAATAGATAGTTCGTCTTATCCGACATTCTTATCATATAGAAGAAGGAAGACTTCACCCTACTATTAAATCGTGAGTGAATCTAATTTTTTTATAAAATTTTTGTAATAAAAAAATACTTAGTATAGTCATAAGTATAATATAATATTTTTAAATTTAAATTTTAATAATTAGTCTTTTTAAATAATTATAATTTTTACTGCCTCTACAATAAATAAATTTTTATTTTTTATTATAATTCTCCTAAAAAATACCATAAACAAACACTTATTAAATAAGCTACTTTTTTTAATTTGGAACATGACAACACATAATTTTGAATTAATTAATAAATAAAAAATGTAGTTGATAATTATTGAATGGATGATTGATGCCTATCCCTTAGTAAATAAAAAAAAATATAATCCAACTCGTGTTGATAAATTTTGACACATAATGCTGACGCTGACGCGGCGGCTGCAACTCGCAGTAATAGATCTCTCAAGTATTTTGATTTTGGCGCTTCACTGTTACTTCTTGTCCCCATATTTTAGTCTCCCAATTCATTTTGCTACGTCATTTTCTGCTTTGTTTATTCTGCCTACTAGTTTTCTTTTGTCGTCTTCCTTCTCGAATCCATGTCTTTTACGCATTGTGTGCGTTGCTTCACCTGTTTACTGTCTCGGTCTCGGTTCATATTCATCCTCCTCATTAAGAAGAAGAAGAATCGCTAGACGGGGAAATGGAGGAACGATAGAACAATACCCGCCACGTTGGATCAGGTTTCCTCAGGGTTTTTTATTTCCAGCTTTTGAAGTTATTTTTATCGTGAAGTTGATGAATGTTGAATGTGGAATGTGGAATGTTGAATATTGAATGCTGTTTTGGGTGTTGAAGTTTGAACCGTTTTTTTCTGGGTGGAAGTAAAATTGCTGGGCTGAAAAATTGGGTTTGGATAAGATCGTATTTTGGGTGAAAACTTGTCTGGTGGTTGTGCAGTAATTGGTGGGGCTGTCTTAGAATTCGTAGAAACTTCTGGTATTTAGAGATCACAGACATCCCTCATTATCATTTATCTGCCAGTCTTCAAGTCTTTCTTATCTCCATCATAAAGTTCTGGCATATCCATCTTCTTTTTCTTCATCCATCTGATTGCCTCTCTCTCTCTTTCTGTATGTTCTCTCTCCACTTTCTCTCTTTCTCCCACTCTTCCATAACTATCCATCTATTATACTCCACTCTATGATCGTGATCTGAGCTTTTTGTTATTTCATTATGAGTATCCTCTTGCGTCGTAGTGGTTCTCTGTGCATTTTTCACATTGATTTCTGTTCAATTTTTATACAGTTTTGAATTTTCCACTCCTGTTTCTGGTGTTCTTTTACCATGAGATTTTCCGTCTTCATTTAAGTGTGGAAATTCGGAAGGACAAACTTATACATGTTCATGAATGCCCGTTTCCTGATACTTTCTTCCGTTGCATAATTCCAAGACTTGCTTGCGTTATCACTAGACCAGAACTTTGACAAAAATTCCAAAAACGAGAAAATTATCATTCTAAAGTGTTGGAAACTTTTATTTTGGACATTGATTATTTGATTACAAATGCAGTCTCTGAAGACAACAGTTTCTTTGAAGGGTGTCGGGTCGCGATAGCTTGCCTTTTGGATTCATGTTCAATATCCTATTTGAGGGCAATCATATACTGAAGACCATCTCATAGATTTCCAGGGTAATTTTCTTTCAACTCTTATTGCTCGTCTCTTCCTTCAATATAATTGTGTCTGTTGCTTTATCATGTTCTTATGGGCAGGTTTGGTTTGGTTAGTTTAACTTCTCATCTTTCTGGCTTGGTTTAAAATTTAAATGAGAGGCTGATGTTAAGTGAGGTCTTTATTCAGTATGCTTCTTATACATAGAATCTGGATTTGATTTCTTCAGTGTCCTGCGTTACCATTTGAATATGGAATGTACAGGATTTCTGTTATAATCTGACACGATGTGCTAACTCACAAGGATGGATGTTAAAAAATGACTTGTTGACTTTTTGCTTACGCACTTCTTGATCTTCAACGCCGATGTTCTCTTTGAAACATGAGCACCAGTAGCATTTCGTACACTCATAATGATCGGTTGGCTTTTGTCTTTTCTGCTAAATTCTGACGTTATTTTCAGGTAGATTCCTTATACGAGGGAAAGAGTTGAACTTTATCCGAAAGCTAAGTAATCATTCACAATGAGCCAGTCTAAAATGAAGCGTCGTATAGGTAAATATGAGGTGGGAAGGACAATTGGTGAGGGAACATTTGCAAAAGTGAAATTTGCAAGGAACACTGAGACTGGGGAGCCTGTAGCTATCAAAATTCTGGAGAAAGAGAAGGTTCTCAAGCACAAGATGGCTGAGCAGGTAATTATGGAATAACATTCTTTTATCATTTTCCACCATTACTCAATTTCATTCAACCAGAAGAGGATATAAGATTGTATGCCATAGTTGCTTCCTCAAATCTTCCCACAGCTTTCAGCATATTGCTTAATTTAGGTTTTCTTGATCCTACTTCTTGAAGGGAGGTTGCAGGCTTAAGAATCATCTTGTTCTTTAATATGGAAAAGTTCAAGATTATAAATTCTGTAACCAACCGGGTTTTATCAAAATCAATTCTGTATTCACTTTGCTCTCATTCCTGACTATCATTTTTCTGTTATTTCATTCAATTTGGAGAAGGTATAGAATTTATGCCATAGTGCTTCCTCAGATCTTCCAAAAGCTGTCAGGATATTGCTATATTTTGTTAGTTTTAGGTGGGAGATTGCAGACTTAAGAGGCATCTTGTTCTTTGATATGACAAACTTCTGATTTTGATTATAAATTCTGTAGTAAAGCCGAGTTCTATACCTAAATGATGGAATCAATGCTCTCTATTCTTTTAACATGTGTTTTAACAGATCAGGCGGGAAATAGCAACAATGAAGTTAATCAAGCATCCAAATGTTGTTCGATTATATGAGGTTTGTTTGTTTGTCTATCTGCTTCTACCTACTTTTGCTTTTTAGGGAAAAGATGAATGTGAACTGAATTCTTGCTTACAAGAAAGAGACACCAACTATGTCATAGGACTGAATAAATACCATTTTTGGCTTATAATGAGATTCCTTGTGGGCATTTTTAAATTTGCTGATGGTGCTGTTGCATGTAAAACATTATTTATATAAGTCAAAGAAAATTATGATGAAATTCTGGTAATGCTTGATGCTAAATTCCATGCTTCAATTTTCAGGTAATGGGGAGCAGGACAAAAATATATATAGTTTTGGAGTTTGTGACAGGAGGAGAGCTCTTTGACAAAATTGTGAGTAGATGAACCTGTACTTTCTTATTTTATTCAGTACTTTCTTCTCATTTTCAATAAGTTCAATATTCTTTTGAGGGGAAGAGATAAAATGTCTATTTTCTAATAAACATTTTTGTTGTGAAGGTAAACCACGGACGGATGAGTGAAAAAGAAGCACATAGTTATTTCCAGCAGCTTATAAATGCTGTTGATTATTGCCATAGCAGGGGTGTCTACCACAGAGACCTCAAGGCAAGACATTTTATCCACTCTTGCATTACATATTTGCAGACATCAGAATGGTCAATTTGATTAAAACATAAGGAGAAAGAGTATCTGTTTGATTCTTGTTCATGAAATTTCTTCAGCCAGAAAATTTGCTGCTAGATGCTTATGGCCAGCTTAAAGTTTCTGATTTTGGTTTGAGTGCACTATCACAACAAGTCAAGGTAACCATGATTCATTATTTTTTTCTATTAAATTAGTTTTAGTGCTCAAGTACAGTTCTAAACCTTAAAGAAAAAGTAATTAAGATCCAAAAGCGACGATGCTGCAAAGTTAGCATGAGCATTTTTAATCTTATAAAAATGATGGTGTTGGCAGGATGATGGACTGCTTCATACTACATGTGGAACTCCAAATTATGTTGCTCCTGAGGTGTGGACGAATGCAATATCTTACTGCTTTCTTGTGCATTGCATTATGTGATTCATTTTATAGAACTTAAGCTTGTAACAGTTTACTCTTGTAATGCAGGTCCTTGATGATAGAGGCTATGATGGAGCAACTGCAGACTTGTGGTCTTGTGGAGTAATTCTCTTTGTATTACTTGCAGGTTACTTGCCTTTTGATGACCCTAATCTTATGAACCTGTATAAAAAAGTGAGCATTTTGAAAATTTTGCTGCACATTTTCCTATTCTTCCCAGTTTTCTGTTCATTACTTTTGTTTTCATGGTCTGCAGATCTCTGCTGCTGAATTTACTTGTCCCCCATGGATTTCATTCAGTGCCAGGAAATTGATAACTCGAATTTTGGATCCTAACCCCATGACTGTAAGAAATAATGTTTGATAAATATTCTGTCTTCATCTTGTGTCAGGTTGTGTGATTATTGTCGAAGCAAAAGACTCATTTTAATCATAAACTACTGTATAGATTTAGTTTAGTCCCCAAATTTTTGCCGCAAATGAATTGTTTTCTAAAATTATCAAACTCACTACAAGTTAATTCTTCTGTCAAGTGTCCCATGCTTACCTTTCGAACCTTGCTGATGTTAATTGATCTAATACATTAAGCTCTACAAGGCCTGTTTGATCAAAGTAAATGAAACTCACCATTTTACAACAGGTATATGGAAATCTAAAATCCTTTTTTTCCTATCTAAGGGACCCAAATCAAATAAATTGAAGATACATTTATCATTCCCTCGTCCTATAATATGACGAGCTATTCAAGGTATTGATGACCAAATATGGACAGCTACAGTGGGTTCGAAGGACTAATTTGCATCAAGTTAGCTATTTTCAGGGACAACATCACGTGCTGCTAAAAATTTAGGGACTGAAGCTAAGGGTTTGTAAATTTACGGGTCTAAATTGGTAGCGTAAAACAAATCGGCTTCCTGACGCCAACCTTGCTGTGGCCTAAACTTTGACACCAACAGCATCGGCATCAACTAGATTTTATGATTAATTAAGCCATTTTTTAAAACCAGATATTGCTCATCCACCCTAAAACATGAAAACTGATCATAATCTTATTGTATTGCTATTTTTGTTGTTTCAGTACTTAAAAGTTTTGGTCTCTATTTCTGATTTGCCCTAACTGTATGACAGCGTATCACTATATCTGAAATCTTGGCCGATGAATGGTTTAAGAAAGATTATAAGCCTCCAGTTTTTGAGGAGACAGGGGAGACCAACCTTGATGACATTGATGCTGCCTTTAGAGATTCTGAAGTACGTTGAGGATAATCTGTATTGACTTTATATGTTTTATGTTAGTGCTGTGAAATTCTTCATATATAAATCTTCTCACATATAAAAGATTTTGCCTGTGTTTGCAGGAACACCTTGTGACGGAGAAGAAGGAAGAACAGCCAACAGCCATCAATGCATTTGAATTAATTTCCATGTCCAAAGGGCTAAACCTCGAAAACTTGTTTGATATAGAGCAGGTTCACAACTTCCCATGTTATCGCTTACCCTTGTATTATCATTTATTATGAATCTTTAGAATTTATTGAATGAGCATCCATTGTTCTTCTCTTTATCCATACAAGGGTTTAAACTTTAGCTCTTTAAATCATGCGTTTTTTTTTTGTAATATTGAGATACGGGTAAAGCTAGATAGCACTGAACTGTGTAAGTTCAACATAAATTTGAGTTAACTCATTTAAAATCTGAACCTGATTGGCATAAGAACAAAACATGTCCAACTGTAGCAGATAAAGAGATTTCCTGCCTTAATACTGTTTGGGTTTTTTACTGTGCTGTAATTGGCTGCAGGCATTGAAAAGAGAAACAAGGTTCACTTCAAGATGCCCTGCCAAAGAGATAGTTAACAAGATTGAAGAAGCTGTAAAGCCTCTTGGTTTTGATGTGCAGAAGAAAAACTACAAGGTAAGTGAAAGGTGTGACACGGAGTATAATCTAGCACTGAAAGAACATGATAAACAGTTTATTGTACTTTGCAAAATAAATCTAATTAATCTTCAACTTTAGATGAGGCTTGAGAATGTGAAAGCAGGAAGGAAGGGAAACCTTAATATTGCCACTGAGGTAAGTGACACCAGTTTCTGTTAGTCAGTGAAGTGTAAAATCATTTTTCAGGATATTGTATTGATAATCTGATTTACTCTTGTTTTGAACAGATATTTCAAGTCGCACCTTCTCTTCACATGGTTGAGGTGAGGAAAGCAAAAGGTGATACATTGGAGTTTCACAAGGTATATATTTTCCTTTTTCTCATTATTTTATTTGGTTTACTTAGTTTCTGGCTGACAATCTTTATAGAGATATGTTCTGTTAGTCGATAATGAATATAGATCCGGCCAAAGAAAAACCATTTTTCTTTTATGTATGCACATCAAAGGTTCTTTAATGCCGAAGTTTGTGTTTGTGGTCATACCTTCTCTAGAGAGATTCCTTAGCACTCAGTCTTTAGTTTGGGCCGTTGTTAACCACTCAGTAGGTCCCACCCCTACCCTAAATCTCATGCTAAAAAGGACTAATCTTATGCCCTAATCAGTAAATGTTGAAGCATCCCATGTTCATTTCCAATTTTTGCATTAATAAGAAAATTTTGTGGTTTTTAGTTCAAGCTGCCAATTTGTATCTATCTTCAGAATGCTGGTAGAGTCACAGTTCTGGCTCATGTTTATTCAACAATACCAGGAATAACGGTTAAAATACTCGCAGTTGAAATGACTTTGTTTGTTTCACCCTACACGCAGTTCTACAAGAATCTTTCAACAAGGCTTGATGATGTTGTTTGGAAAGCTGAGGAGGAGGATGCTCAAGAAACGCAGTGAAATCATGAGTATCATTATTATAAAAAAGCAAGCAATATCTTGATGCCTCATGTCCTACTGTTTACCAATTTCTTCATTCATTTTTCTTCCTACAGCTTTCTTCGTACACATTGTTTTCCTAGTTATTTATTGTAGGAAAGCATGAATAGTTTTACGTGACATTTCACATCAACAATCAAATTATGTTTACCAAACAAGAAAAAGTTCTGGATTCCAAAAGTTTACGTGTATCATCCATTTGTTAATAATATTCTCTTCTCCATCAGCTACGTATTACTCGCATTCCAGATAGTCTGGTGTAGAAGTCGAGCTTAGGTGACAAACTTTCTGGTATTTGAAGCAACATCGCAAAGTTTTGAGCTTATGTGACGAAATAATGGAATATGATATTTTCTTTTGATTTTAAATATAAGAACTCATTGTGTAGACCGGAGTGAGTATTAACTGATCAATGGTGAAATGAAGCCTTTCACTGGATTGGCCTTCTTATTTTCAAAAATAATTGAGAAAATTATCAATATAAATAAATGACAGTGCAGCTTACATGAAATTTCAGAAATCATGTCAGTTTGGCTACCACTAATGTCAATATTAATAATGGAGATAAATTTTAAAGTCAATCATATTATTCATGTCTTTAATATAGGAGTTATTTGACTATTTTTAAATAGATTAAAGAAATTAAATAAATTAAAAATTATAAAAAAAGTGACAGAAAATGGAATCAAGTTTAAACACATTTACACACACAAATTGTAAGACTTCACAAATTTTTGTGTGTGTGGTGTCAATAGGACGGATTGATTACGCTACCCATATGGAGGCATCTAGGGAGCTTCAAAGATGGTAAAAATCCATTTATAAATGTGTTACACACACTATTCAAACCACAATTAACAACTTTTTATCTAAAATCCTCCCATTAGTATATCAAAACTACTTAGTACCTAACAAATAATTAATGGCTAATTTTTTGGTGTATAAAAAAAATCAATAATTGATGGTAGGGGCATTGTATAAGAAAGCATTATGTTTTGGTACAATAGAGGATGATTAAATATAAGAGTTAGTGTAGTAATGTAAGGTCTCATTAGATTCTTTTGAGGTCTCAAATTTTATTTTTAGAAGAGATACCTATAATGGAAGAGGTTGTTGTAAATCTTTAAATTAGATACTTTAGTAATCGGATTTAATAAATAATATCAAAAATTGAGGATCCAATTTGGGCTCATTGGGCTGCATGCCTGTCAGGGGGAGAAAATATTTTGGGCCAATCTATAACGTGAAATTGATTGAGGAAATCTGAAGCAGTATCCGCGCCTCCTCATCTCCCAGATCGTCGATGACTCCTTCAGCAGCTACGTAGGGATCTGTTCCTCCGTTCATTTTCACTAGCAGTACGTCTTCCCTCCGTCACTCTCTCTCATTTTACTCTCAGCATCATTTTATTCATAATTCTTTTTCACAATTCAGCATGAAAACACTGACACTAGTGCTTGAATTTTACTCCTTCGACAAAATGAATTGTTTCGAACAGAAGTTTGGTTTTTTGGAATTATACTCGGATGCTAATTAGATTAAATTATGAAACTTGTTTGCGCAAGTATCAAACCGAAGAGCTTTCTCTTGTTGCGTGAGGAATTGAGTATCAGCTAAAATGCCCAAATTCAGATTCTTCTTGAATTACGGGGCGGAATTCGACTTCTAAACGAAGCTCGTTGATTTGAAGATATTAGTGCGTCTTTCAATTTCCATTTCTCCTATGATATTCACGGGAAGGGGATATGGTTTTTAAAGGGGCTCCTTTTGTGCGTGTGTCTACGCTCTTTTCTCCTCTAGGCTACCAGGAGAAGCACTTAGTGAGTAGTGTAGTGACACAAGTGTTTACACTTGTGCTAAACCTGTAAACATGTCATAATGTCTAAAGAACTCGATTGGGTATTCTTGAAGAAGGAAGTGGGGTGGTCATTGATGGGGTAGGATGGAGTAGTCTGCAGTGGGCTGGAGAAACAGCTTGGGATTGTAAGTTAGATGAAAAATTGGATAGCATCCCGCTCTCTACTGATTAAATCTTACTATGCCATTAATGAAATAGGTTTTAAGGGTGAAATTATTAGTATTATCTTAGTGATATTAATCCTATCAAAACCTTCAAAAATCACTTGGGGGAAAGTTAGAGCCGACAAAGGGGATCATATCAATATATTTTCTTTTTCTTTTCTTTTTTTTTTCATTTTGGATACTTTTTCATGTTCTTTTTCCAATCATTATGTATTCAATGCTGATCATACTTTCTAGTATTATAAATACATGATGCTGATCATTATGTATTTATAACTCCATGAGGATGTTGCGGCAGCTCACACATCTGTAGACTCATTTCCAATTCAACTTTAAGAAGTAGCTGGTACAGATAATAGTTGCATAACTATATCATCTGAGGCTGTATCAAAGATGGGTGGGAACTATCCAGTCCATGTCTTAACATTGCCAACTGCTTTGATATCCTTACCTGGGAATTTGGCCAACGGCATAGCTTATATTCCATGTAGATCCCAAACAAGATTCAACAGAATAAGAGCTATGTCAGCTGATACTGGGCCTGGAGAAACATCATCTGCTTCAGAAGCAAAGAATCCTCTAGCTGTTGTTTTAGACCTTCCTCGTGCTGTTTGGAGGCAAACACTACGTCCAATAAGTGATTTTGGGTTTGGTCGGAGGAGCGTCTGGGAAGGTGGGGTTGGACTGCTTTTAATATCAGGTTCAGTTTTACTTGCTCTTAGTTTGGTCTGGTTGAGGGGTTTCCAAATAGGGTCCAAATTCAGGAAGTACACAGCAGTCTTTGAGTTTGCTCAGGCTTGTGGTATATGCACTGGAACGCCTGTAAGGATCAGAGGCGCAACTGTTGGCAATGTAATTCGTGTTAATCCATCCTTAAAATGTATTGAAGCAATTGCTGAGGTGAGTTTCAATCCTATGATCTTATAAATTTATAACCTTGTTACCATCCCCTTTTTTTGACATGACAATGTTGAAATTTTGCTGGGGTTCGGAATTCTATGTTCTGTGGATCTTGAAAGTTGTAATTTGTAGATTGAAGATGAGAAAACCATCATACCACGAAATTCGCTGGTTGAGGTTAACCAGTCAGGTCTTCTCATGGAAACTTTGGTTGACATTACTCCTCGAGACCCCATTCCAACGCCATCAGTTGGACCTCTTGACCCAAAATGTCCCAAAGAAGGTCTCATTGTGTGTGATCGAGAAAGGATCAAGGGATATGAAGGAGTTAGTTTGGATGCATTGGTTGGGATATTCACCCGTCTCGGACGAGATGTAGAGGAAATTGGTATTGCTAATAGCTATTCATTGGCTGAAAGAGTTTCTTCCGTTATTGAAGAAGCAAAGCCCCTTCTTATAAAGGTGTGATGCAATCTTATATTGTTGTAACTATTAATTCTCTAATTTCTGTGTCTTTAACAGTACAAGCATTCCTCTTGGAAGTTTTATTTTTATAGAAATCTGAATAATAGACTTGATGATCTTGCTCTTTTGCTTGAAATACTTGCTTTCCGCATTTCTTTTTTTTGCCCAACAGAAAGATTTGGAATTGGGGTTCTCACAGTTCTTATCACAAACACATTTTCTTTGTTTGTCTAAGGTCTTTTGGCAACTCTTGGCTCCTTCTAATGTAAAGCTATTTGTTTGTTGTGACTGCATGTTTCCTTTTGAAATAATTATATTACTCATTCTCATCCCATATATTTGGCTTTGATTTAGTAATGTCTCAGATCAAAGCCATGGCTGATGATGTTCAACCTTTGTTGGCTGAAGTTAATGAGACTGGTCTGTTGAAGGAGGTTGAGAATTTGACCCGGAGCCTTACTCAAGCCTCTGAAGATTTGAGGTTATAACTATAGAAACCTCTATGTTACTTTTATCTTTGTTATGTCATGCCTGCATACAGATCCTTGTAGTACATATTTCCAGTATATAAGATGCCAACTGTCCTGTCAACATTATATTCTTGGGAGAGATCCTGAATGAAGAGACTGGAGCGAAGGGGTGGTGGCAATGATGAGGTTGATTTTGGAATAAGAAAATAAGGTTTATTTAACAAAAAAACAAAAGTAAGGTTCATTTGGGTTAGGCTTCGTCAGTGATTTTACGCTGGTGAGTGCACATGTGCGTGTAATTTATATGCTAGTAAGAGTGGTTTATAGCACAGGCTTGCTGATTTAAAATGAAATCTAATATTTTACATGCCAAAAATGGTGCTTTTGGTGCTTAAGTAATTTTAACAATTGCTTGCATAAAAAATTATAATCCATCGTTCTTGTACAAAGCTTAGATATATACTAGAAAAAATGAGCAAAGGCTCATAAAAGTTTCAAAACGAGAAGGCTCGCCAAAAGCTTTTGGTTTTATTGTAAAATTTTGTTCTCTTATTTTTATCCTGGAAAATAGGTTATGACAACTAAGGTCATGCTATGTTTACACAGAAGGGTGCATTCGTCCATCATGACCCCTGATAACACTGAACTTATTCGCAAGTCTATTTACACTCTCATATTCACCCTGAAGAACATTGAGGTAAGGCTTTGATTTGGAGCCACACTTGATTACAAATGATTTGGCTAATTCTGTTCTCATTTTTGTTGCATTATTGCAGAATATTAGCTCTGATATATTGGGTTTCACTGGTGATGAGGCTACAAGAAGGAATTTGAAATTACTCATCAAGTCACTCAGCAGGTTATTGTAAGGTCCAAGTTAAATAAAATAGGACCTAGCAGGTGATTACTTCCTTTGCAATGCATTTCATCAACTGTGAAATTGGAGTATTTCAAAATACTTTGTACTTCTTTCTGTACACTCAGGGTGTGTTTGGATTAGCTTTTGGAGAATAGATTTTAGGAAGAATAGATTCTGGAGAATAGATTTTAGGAAGAATAGATTATGAGAAAAAGCGATTTTAAAAATTGGAGATGTTTGGATGATTAGTAGCAGAATCGCTTTTCCATATACAATTTACTAAAAAAGACATAAACTAATATGATAATTATATAAAGAATAAATTTGATTTTAAATTTTTTTATTTAAGTGATTACAAAATAATATATATATGTATTTGAGTAAAATAAAAAATTACAATATTCACTTAAATTTTAATTTTTTTTTTCTACTGAAAATTTTATTAAGATTAACTATATATATTAGAAGATGGTAATTTTTATTAATAAATTTATCTTTTTTTTTTTAAATTTTAAAATTAGATTTCTCAAATGGGTTTATGTAAACCCTCCAGTGGGTTTATACCCTCCAGTGGGTTTATACAAAAAAGCTGCTCTGACATGAATTCTTTCAAAACCATGGTTTGAAGACTCAAACCATGGTTTGCGTACACAATCGATTTTAAAAAAAAAAAATAGTGTTTGGCCTTTATTTTCCCAAACCATGGTTTTTCTCATAATCTATTTCTATAATCGGTTGCCAAACACACACTCAATCTATTCTACTTAAAATGTCCAATTTCATGGGAATGCTCATGATCTTCAAGAATCGCAGATGTTATTGATTGAGGCAGCCGAGTTGACAATGTTTGCTCTATCCAGGAGACATGAAGATGAATCTTAATGGCTTGTTGAGAGGGTTAGGTCACAGGCGTTCGGCATCCAAGTGTTTCATGAATGCAATTACAATCGTTTGGATCAAAATATTGATCTGTGCATGATCATTTACCTGCACCTTTGCAAGTTAGCAGTGGGATTAATGCTTGGAAGTCGATTTATTGGTTATATTGTTTAATTACCTGCACCTTTGCAAGTTAGCAGGTGGGGTTTGAAACAATGGACAAAATAGCCGGCGAACCATTTTCTTAGATTGACAAATGAGCTGGTAATATTTACCTTTGCAAGTTAGCAGGTGGGGTTTGAAACAATGGACAAAATAGCCGGCGAACCATTTTCTTAGATTGACAAATGAGCTGGTAATATTTACATTGTTTAATCATGTTTAAAATGACTTTTGTAAGATCTTTTAAAACTATAATTTGACCTATTTTATAAATAATCACGTGGTATGAAGTGTTTTGATTTCAAACAAGCATTTGGCCGGACTTGACAAATTGTCTTTTAGGTCAAAGAAAGTGAAGTGCAAAATAAAATTAAATCTCCTCAAAAGTTACAAAGCCTTCAAATGTTTCTTAAAGAAATCAAGAGAAAAGGAGTAATTGCTAAAAGAAAAGGTAACTTCTACATTTGTGTTCTATATTTCTCATTTTGGAAGTATCACACCTTTCAAATACCCAAATTCATGGTGGATGGGATTAAGCTTCTTCCCAAAATTTGGCTTGCCACAATTGCAACATGCTATATTTACACTCAAGATTAAGGTGAGCTTTAGAGTTCTCAAAATTATTCATTTGAAACAAACCTATCTTGATGAACACAATAAAGTAAAACTAGTTCTTGTATCAAGCATACTTTACAAGACCAAAAAGACCATCAAATAACAACAAAACTGCTGTCAGGCACCTGACTCAATAACAGCATGGCATTGACGGGATTCATGCATTACAATACGGGAGATAGCACAAGTTAAAAATGTTTCAAGAGTTTTCTAGCAGACGATATAGTTGGAATTCTTGTTGCTTAAAGTACCTTCGATCCTCGTCATCCACAAGAACAAGATTCAGAAAATATTTCACACTGAACTTGTTATTGATGTTGCGGTAGGTAGGTGTCAGCTCGTACGGACTGAGGAACAACCTGACGGGAATTGACTCTCCTGTAAAAGGAAAATTCCTCACTAGCATTCCTTAGGTTAAAATGGGTAATAAAGTTTAGACAAATAGGTTATTATACTAAGGATAACAAGGTCCATGGTACAAACAAATATGCACAAGATATATACTCCCTCCTTAAGCTAAATAAGGGATTAAATTTGTTCTAAATATAATACCTAAATCCACTTTATCTCTTAAAATTATAATTTTCTCCCTAATAAATCTCTATATTATTGCACATATTAATATGGTATCTATCTAGGCTAGTTTAAATACACGTGATTAAAAAAATATTTTAAGGAAATCAATACACAATCGTTACAATTAACTAATTTATCTAACTTCTTTAATATACCTAAAGTAGTTAAGTAGATTTTATAATTAGGAATGGAGAGAGGTAGTATATATATTATATTCACAAATCTTTTAATCCTAAGGACTACTTATAGTAAAACTCATTGTTTCACTGGTAAATTTGAATTGTTTCAAAATTCATATTCGTAACACCCAACATCCCAACAATATTTTAAACATGCACTTGTAAATTTGTTGTTTGAATGGTAAATAGTGTTAAATATCTTTTTAGTTATAAATTTGCATTATGTGAATGATAAATACTTAGTTTGACCGGTAAATTTGTTATCGTGAGTGATAAATTTGAGAGCCTTCTTAATAATTAATTTGTGAATTTGGTCCTAGTATAATTCTGCCATATATACAACACATTCATGGTATTTCCTCTATTATCAGTATCACAACTAGTGGTGTAAAAGATCTGCTCAAACTTGGCTTGCTTTATCAAACAAGCTTGTGTTCGATTTGATAAATGTATACAAGATTATTCATATAAATTATGTGAGCTATACGAGTTTTTATAATATTTAAGAAAAAGTTACAAGTTATAATATCAAATATCAACACAAAATATATAATCTACATCAAATCAGATTATTTACAAGTCGTGTCTAGTGTAATTCATTTTTCAAACGTTGTACACTACATGATTTTCCACCTAGTTTATAAAAAATATATACAATTACATATAATATTGGAATGTTTATCAAATCCAAGGTTCTTCATGACAAGCATCGTGCATATCAATACAATATGAATATTATTACTCTTACATGAAAAAACTGTCAAGTGTAAATATGCGTACCTCGGACAGGAGCACCATCCATTAATTCAAATTTTGCAAGGGTCTCAGTTTCCACATAAGTATTGGTCCCTGATCCAGTGGACTCTCTACGCCTTATCTCAAGCTCCATGTTTTTTATTTTGATTCTCACCAGGAGGAAATATATTTTGCCAATGATGACGTCCTTCAGATGGTACCTGTCATTTTTTGAATAACAAAAAATTCGAGTCACCTCTAACTTAGCATCATAAAAACAATGGAACTTCATATTTATGATGAGTTAATTAATTCTTACTTGCTTTTACTGTATTCAAACTCTATGTGCAAGCAATCTTCAATTCCTACTTCCATCTGAATGAAACATCGAAATGAAGAAAAATAAAGCCGGTATTAAGCAACACCACTTTCCTGGTAGAGGATATCAAATATATTAACGTACGCTTTAATTGTAACTTTGAAAAATACAGCCGCAGCACTGTCCGAAAATTCCCTTCTAGGAAAGGTGAGGACGAAGAAAATGGAACTTGGTCTAAGTGGGATTTTTTGATATAAGAATAGCATTAACAGATCATTTTGAGAAAGCACCCAAACCAAAATTTATGATGCATTCTCAAAGAGTTATCATGCAAAGGGATGGACATGTTTTAGACAGTGCGACCTAAAAGATAAAGTTGCGACTAATTTCAAGAAATTATTAGACAAGCAAAATACACTCAGTCTAATTGAAAATGCCACTTCAAGCAGTAGCAGGACATGGGCAAAAAATCTTCCCAGTGCACCGTTTTCTTTCTTTTGTTTCCGGCCAGATTCCTAGTTCGCTGTTAATTTTAAACATAAGTAAAAATCTCACATTGTTAAATGCGTAAAAAATTTGCCTGCTAAAGATATACATGAATAGATAATTTTATTATCTAACCTTAATGCTATTATTGATTGCTGGAGGTGGACTATAGTTGCGAACCTGATCAAGAATCAAAGTAAAAATTGGGTTACTTGCCATATACTTTTTCTGCAATAATCTGAAAACATACATATGGAAAAAGAAATTTCAGTAGTAATTACTCCAACATGTTATAGGAGGATGAAGCAAGAAGCAGGACATTAGCATTATACAAGGCCAATAAAGATGATGAAATTGCAGGAAGTACATTAATAATTAAATCATGAGATAAAATTCTGGTATCAGGTAATCATATAGCTCCTACTGATTTTTTCTTTTGACAACTAGATTTCAGGTCCATGCATTGCAAAAAGCTTAGGGAGGAAGCCACATTGTTATAGCTTATAAATAGTTCAGTTTACTAGAGATGTTAATAATATATATAGATGATTCAAATAACCAGTCATGAACAAGAGACGTCAAAAATACAAGTAAAGCAATGAAATTCATGAGAATAAATGAGACAATTATATAGGAGGGACTCTGCAAATCCTGATTATAAAGCAAAATTCTTCCGTACATAAAGGGACAAAACTGCTTACCACAAAATCCAGGTACTCCACAATGTTGCTGACAAAATTTCGACTAATTGTCACCTTCAAAATATACCTGCATGTTTTGCAATAAAAAAGGAAAGAGCTAATGGTTCATTTCTCTGGTTATCTTCATCTCTAACCTTTGATTGGTTTATTAAACTGTAATATGACTTCTTGAAGCCCCTAACCACTGAAGTATTAGAAACATTAAGATTGTCTTTTCCTTTCTGTTTTTCGGCAATACGAGGAAAAAAATCCAAACAATAGGCTACATGTTTAGCCAATTATTTACAGAAAAGTTGATGAGCAAAGAATAAGGAACTCTTATAAACTACGATTTTGTAGCTGGTCATCCAAACTTTAGCTTAATTTATGATTTATGATCAACTCTATTATTCTATAAACATCGAGCTCTGTCTCACCATAGTGTGGAATGTTTTATCTAATCATATAAGAACGACAGGTTCAATAAATTGGCCTTTTATAATATCACAACACCTAAGAGAAGTGAAATTAGCTGTGTCAACTAATAGTAGAAATGGTTATAATTACATGCACCCAGTAATTAGTCACAAAATTAAATCTTGCTTGATGGCTTGACCATTCCTGTGAAGGGTTCTTTTAACATGTTATCATAGTTTAATTCATCAAGTAGTCAGGATTTTTAACCTTGCTAGTTTCTGTCATAATTACAAGGAAAAGCATAGTTTCACTTCCTCTTATTTCTGAGTACCCTAAGAATAAACCTATTAAGCAGAGATGTGTCTGTATTGTCCAGTTTCTCATATTTACTATATTTTACCTTAAAAAGCAACATAAATGCACAAGATTGTGTCTTGCCATTGGGGCTTACCCACCCTATTATACATGCAGCAATTTGTCCCCAAGATTTGTCTTGTTAAAAATCTTAATAAACTGAAGTGGACTCATATTTGATTGCAAAAGGAACATTATAGAATCAAGTAACACACAGGATTTAGCTAGGAGTAACATGCACATATAAGAATTTAAAGGAACAATCAGAGCTTGATTAAAATTATTTTGCTTGCATTGGGTATCTCTATAACTTCTCCAACAAGCCCATATCAGACATACATGAAAAACAAAATAGCTACCATGCACTTCCTCAATTGGAGATTATTGTTTCCGGACAAGAATACAAAGTTACAGCACCATGAAGGAAATAAGGAGAAAACGAGAGAATGAGATTTACAAGAAATTCATCATTACCAAAAAAGTTGGATAAGTATCGTACCTAAGCCTTATGTTGACTCCATTGTATGATTCATATGGCATCTCAACGGTAGAGAACTCAAAAGGATATGTTTTCCTTTCATATAAATCCCCAGGAACATCAAGCTCACGTACTGCAATTAAAGATTGCGTGGAATAATCATACCAATTGTAAACAGTGAAAGATGAAAAGTATAATGTTGGTCCCTAGCAGATGGGTACAAGAGATATGAGAAGAAATGAAATCAAACATATAATGTATGAAAGTCTACCATAAAGAGGGAAGAATGAAAAGATCTAAGCCATAAAAGCATCAACTTACCAAGTGATGTAAAATCATAGAAGTTGCCTCTGTCAAAATACAACTCTGCAGGTGAAAGAAAGGAAGCATCATAATAATGCAATATATTAAAAAGTAATGAAGTACAGTCTAAGTTATAGGCCAACATCAAGGAAGGAATCTATAATACAACAACAACAAGCCTTATGCCATTAAATGGGGTCAGCTACATGGATCATACGATGCCATTGTACTCTATCAAAAACTAAATCCTTGGATAGGCTGTTGACTAGGAGATCCTGCTCAATGACCTCTTTGAATGTTCTCTTTGGCCTTCCTCTACTCCTTTTAACCGGTGTCCATATTGTTTGATCCACCATCTTCACTGGAGCATCCCTTGACCTTCTTTGTACGTGTCCAAACCTCCTAAGACGGTTCTCTACCATTTTCTCTTCAATAGGTGCCACTCTAACTCTTCCCCATATATGTTTATTACGAATCTTATCTTTTATTGTATGCCCACACATTCATCTCAACATCCTCATTTCAGCTACCCCTACTTTATGCTCTTGCTATCTTTTTAAAGCTCATCATTCACTTCCATAAAGCATTGCTGGTCTTATAACAGTGCGATAAAACTTTTCTTTTACTTTATCTGGTACTTTCCGATCACATATAACCCTAGTAGCCTTTCTCTATTTAAACCATCCGGCTTGAATTCTATGATGAACATCCTCTAAAATTTCACCGTCCTTCTGTATAATTGATCCCAAATATTTGAATTTATCTATTTGTGGAATAACTTGATTTCCCAATCTGACGTCCAAATTACTTCTAACTTGCCTCTTATCAAAATTACAATGCATATATTCAGAAGGAATCTATAATACATTAAAATTAAAACTCCAGTATAGAAAGATAATTTGAGAAATCAAAATTCGAGAATTAAACATTTTGAAAGTAATATTGTATGAAGTGCAACCACTAGTCCAGATTAATACCCTAAAAGATTTAGGTCAAGCCTAAACAACTTATTATATTTCATTAAGTTTATGAACAAAGGCACATTAGTTGAAATGCAGTTACAGTATCATTATCCATGGAAATGCTTATTCAATGTACAGATTACAATCCTCCATCAGAGAATTAAAAGGAAGCACACCTATTTGACCGAGGAGCTCAATTTTAACACCGTTATGTTCCACCTTCTTCCCATACAAAGGTTCTATAATAACCTGTAGCCAAATTCAAATCAAATGAGTTCCAATTGCCACATTCACCCAAATAAATTCCACCGAGCACTAAATATGGGTGGAAGAAAACCAAAATTGTTGAGAATGGCATGTAAGGTACCTCTCCAACTATATTCTCCTGACTGTGAAAGAGAGGAACCATGACTGACTGGCCATTTTCCTTCTTTAGCGAAACCTAAAAAACCAGAATGGCGAGAAAAGGAAAAGATGTGAATTTCTTAAAGTTTTTTAACAAAATTCGAAGATATATAATCTTTCCCTACAATGTAGAAGCTAAAACACTTCTCGCTTAGTAGAAATAAGAAAAAAACATAGAAACAGGTGCAGCAAATAAAAATTAAAAAGAAAAAATAGAAAGAATGGAAAAAAGAGAAGCCTAAAGAGAGAGAGGTTAGAGGAGTCGAAGTCACTGACTTTGGCAAGCCATTCCAGCTTTCAAGCTATATAATTTAGCCTGTGTAAAATATCTTATTATGTCAATTAGGCAATAGGCAATTTGACAGACAGCATTTAATATTATTTTGTTGTGATGTGTTGATCACATTAGGGCCTCTTATAGCCACCTGCAAGGATTTGGAGGCATATAGAACTTTAAGTTACATTATAGGCAGATAGATAGGCCTAGCCTGTGAAGATATGTCTCTGGAGACTCGCCCAAGAGCAAGGACTTCACTTAATATTCATTGCATCCTGAAGACGATGTCAATGCTTTTTTTTATTTTTTGTAGAGAATGACATCAATTTTTCGCCATAAAAATGCAAGTAAAGAGAACTCAAATTAGGCAATTTAGGCCCCAAAAGACCAATAAGTGAGTGACTTCGTCTCTAAGAATTATTGTTAACTTGAGGCTTTTTACCTATTGATTTGAATGTCTAAAGAAACCTCACAAATCACAGGTTCACCTAAAACTCATGGCGAATTGGAATTGATAGAAAATATCAATACCTTCTTGCGAGTTCCTCCATCAGCCAATGAGATTGAGATTTTACACGGCGGTTTGAAAGCCCCAGCAAGGAAATTCTGATCAAACAAACATTCAAGTCGATAATAATATATCTCGATAAATTATCAAAATAAAACAGCCCAATCACATTCACTTCCTTCAAGAACTCACCATGTCTTTCCGATCAAGCTCTGTACCAACCGCACCTTCTCAAGCATGAAGCACTAAAGAAGACAGACCGGAAAAGGGGAGAAAAGAGAAAGAAAAGTGAGGAAAAAGCTCACTTTCTATTAAATTTGAGTTTCCTATGACTGATCTCGGTCCACAGGTTGAGGAAGAGAGAAATTGGTTACCTCGAGAAAAGAAATCACATCGAAAAGGAGACAGAAAAAGCAGGAACGAGGAGGCGTTGTGATTTGGTTGTAGATTATATAAAAATGAGATGGAAATAATGTGAGAAATCAGATCATAAAGCCACAAACCAGCCTCGACGCTCGGGTTTGAAGATTTTTGTTCATTTCTTCTCACCAAACTGTCAAACCTGAATGAACAGAGACGAGACGCTCGTTTCTTCCGTTTGGTTCTTTTTTGCTATTTTTAGATGAGAATCGGATTTGATCCTCATGAAATGCAAAACATAATTGTTTAGTCTTAAAAAAAACTATAATTTTTATATATAATACCGTGGTTAATATAAAAAACTAATTGAGGTAATTGAGGGTTTAATATTAAATTTATTTCTTAAATTTATTAATTGTTTTAAAATTATTTTATACTCGTTCAATAATAATAAAATAAAATAAGAAATGAGGGAGTTAAAGAAAATTATTATAGTATTTTAAAAAAAATTTATATTAATAAACTTAAATAATTTTTTTAATCTAATAAAATTAATTAAATATATCATATGTTAAACATTAGAATTGTATAAAATATATAAGAAGTCATATTATTTTTAAGTTGTCAATAATACAATTCACATTTTTGTTTAGTTTTTCGTTTTGAAAAATATTTTTGAGTCAAATTATAGTTTTAGTCAAAAATTAAACAAACAATTATCAAATATCTAGAATAATTTTTAGAGTAAACCATAATTTTAGAAGATCTAAAACTATAGTTTCAAATAAATTTATGGGACTAACTTCTAAATAGGGGAAAATACTTTTGAACTATGTAATGATCCTTTTGTCTTTGTCTTTTTTCTTTATCATTTTATCCCATATTCTTTCTGATAATTTACCTATCAAAAAAATTATTTTAATAATAACTATTTAAATATTTATTTCTTCAAAATTATTTTTCTTATAGAATATATCATCTAAAATCATTTCTCTGCAAAGTCTTTTCTAAAACCTAAACCAAATATCCCTTTTTTACAAGTACATGGGGACTGGCATTAATATTATTCCTTCCCTCCCTACATATGGTAGGTAGTTTAGAATTTCCTTATATTTAAAAAGTGGTTAAGATGCATCTGTTGAAAACAAACGGACGTTGGTGAGGGTGTGTAGATGGAAACAAAAATATATTTGTGCGGACATTTATGTGGTGAAATTGCTCTATTTTTAATAGATTAAAAGTAAAATTACATTACAAAATGTTAGATGTATATGGAAGGTATTAAGTGCACTTTAACCTTATTTAAAATATATTTTTAAAAAGTATCCAAAAAACTTAGTTATGGTGTAGATTTTAGAAGTTCAGAATGATGATTTTTAAATGAGCCAATCTTAAACATTTTTTTCCTAGACACTAACCAAAAATGTAGTTCCTAAACATTTTCATGTATTATTTATGTTCTGCGTACAATTTTTTGTTGTGAAATTATACCTTGATATATTTCAAAAATATTAAATTATAAAACATGTATGGTTATATTAATCTTTTACATCCTTCTATTTAGTATTAGACATCAAATGTTATTGACATGCTTATAAAAAATAAAATTTGATTTTTTTATAAGCATAAATATCATCTTATTAAAAACAATCTTATTTAAGAACTTTAACACTAAATATAAATATATCTCTTAATAAAAATTTAAATATTAAACTTATTATATTATGAAAAATTAGTTCCTTTCGAACTTAACCTTTGGTAAATTTAATTGAATTGAAAATTTAAAGGAAAACAAAATAAGGCCAACATTAGCAAGGTGGGCTTAACAAACTCGCATGCAATATTTTAAGTAAATAGGCTTGGTCTATTTATTTAAACAAGTATGGTTGTAAGCTTGACTAGAGTCTGATCACTACAAATCAGGGCATGACGTAGGCCACTTGATAAACTCCTAACCTTTTTCAACCCCTAACCCATATTTAATCATTACAAACAAAAGATGCAATCTTCATGATTTTTTCCCCCAAGGTAATCCACCAAGTGAGAGTCTGAAAAGATTCTTGGCAAGTAAAAAATTGCAAGTCCCTTGCCATCATATATTTTTCCTTCAGGCATTATCATGTAAAATATACATTTCTTTTCCTCCATTGAACAAAGTTACATGATTGCACTGAGAAGGAATTGATATTTCATCAAAGCACTAAGTCAGGGTTCCACATACAAAGATCAAATGGAGATTTTACAATTAAGAGTACAATTTTACAAAAATCACTCGAACCATTCACTTAGTGCTTAATTAATTCTTCCATAATAAATGCTGGTGACAAGATTGTATACCTTCTTCCCGACTCATCAGCAATAAATCTTATCTGCAAATTTGAATCACTTCCTAGTCCTGGGTTTGAAAATGTTTGCCTTGTAGTACCTGAGTTCCTCAATGCTTTCTCTGATATCATCCATGGCTCTATGTTTGTTTTCCTTTGGCGGTGCTTTCCTCTGATCTGCACATATAAATGATATGCCTTTATAGAATAGCTTACAAGCAAGTATATCAGAATACACCAAAAAAAAAAAAAAAATCCTTTTAATCCATAATTCCTCAGCTTTTGACTTTATTGTGATAGAACTAGAGCATTTTAAACGCTTCAGTGTTAAATTTGGGTTGAATAAAAATTACTCTACTTGCATGACTAAAACTATAAGTAAAAAAATAACAATATTCATAACATAGATCAATCCAGTAAATAATGTAGTCACAAATACTGGAGCTGTATAACGATTTTCATCAAACAAATGCGGCAAGAGAAGGAATTAGAAGTTTAACCAGAGTTACCAGCTATTTCCCAAAAAACAAATCATTATTTACAATTATAGTATAAATTCTCACCCTTTGGATACCAGCGAATGCAGAGTGCTTTAACACTACTAACATCAACAAGCACATGAAAGAAGAGAGCAGCTAATTCTGGCATATATTTCTGCACAAATGGATCAGGTTAACACAGTTGACACAACAGTGAAACATAAGCAACAATAGGCTAAAATAACAACTTTCTATTACAACCACATCACACCATGAATAATCATGACTGAGTTGGAGGCAAAAGTTCAATAAGCTATTTCTTATATGTCAACATGTGCGGGAAAGTACTATACATGACAGTACTAGAAATAATTCTTGGGATCATAGGACTGAAGCCAGTGATCCAAACACTCTGGAAATTTGAAGGATTGAAAGTAGAGAGAAAAAACCTTAAAATATTATTAATCCTTTTTAATGAATGAGAATACAAATAGACCTTTATATAGACAAAAATATAAGCTAATAGGCTAAACCTAGAATCTATCATAATTCTAATATCCCATATTTATTCTTTTAAGATATGATAATTTAATATTCAAATCTGATCATAAATAATATCTAAACTTAATTTTAGATAATTAATTAAATAACTAACAAAATATAACATTAATTAATTCATAATTAATTCTAAATTAACACATCTCAATACTCCCTTTCAAGCTGGATCTACAACTTAAATACTGGTGCTTCTCAACACTCCCCCTCAAGTTGGGAGGTAGTTTGGATGTGAGCAGCATCATTATAGAAGAATTAGAACTTTGAATCCTTAAACCAGTAGTAACTACTGAACTGAAGTTGATTGGGTCTTGAATCTGGATCTTAAAACAAAGTTACGAACTTGACAAAGAACTTCCATGTTGGAGGCATGACAAGAAAATTTGCGAGAGGAACTTAATGAAGAATCATATGTACTAATTCCATAACCTGAGATTTTGTAGTAAGAGACCCAAATTATTCTCTTTTATCATATGTATTATCTAAGAGTAACATGCTGAAACAATCATGGTAGCCCACTTAGGTTTACACACTAATCTAACTTTACTTAAGGGAGATGAACTAATCCCATAATCTATGAGATTTTGTGAGAAAAGACCTAATTTATCCTCTTCCACCATAACCCACTTGGGTTTACACACTAATTTAACCTTACTTGAGGTAGATAAACTAATCCTATAACCTATGAGATTTTGTAGGAAGAGACTCAAGTTACCCTCTTTCTTCACTTGAAAGTGTGCCTTCTCTTCAAACTTGACATTTTTCTTCTTCTTTCTCTTCATGAAGACTTTAAAAAATATTTAATATTTCTGTTTTGATAAAATTTGAAGGATTGAAAATAGAGGGAAAAAGTCTCAAAATATTATTAATCCTTTTTAATGAATGAGAATACAAATAGGCCTTTATATAGGTAAAAATATAAGTTAATAGGCTAAATCTAAAATATATCATAATTCTAATATCTCAGATTTATTCTTCTAAGATATGATAATTTAATATTCAAATTTAATCCTAAATAATCTAAACTTAAGTTTAGATAATTAATTAAATAACTAATAAAATATAATATTAATTAATAATTAATTCTAAACTATCGCATCTCAACACTCCCCCTCAAGCTGGATCTATAACTTGAATACTTGTACTTCTCAACACACTCCATAACTTATTCCCTAGTAAAATGCATGATTTTTATACACAAAAAGAATACTATAAATACTACTCCCTTCGGTCCTTAATATAAGGGCTAGTTGACTAATTTGAGTAGATTAAATAAACAAAATAAATTAGTTATTTATGATCAAATTCAACCCCTCAAGACAAATTTATATTATATATTCCTTAATCTACTCAAATTAATTAATTAGCTCTTATATCAAGGGTCAAAGGAGTAATTATTATAATTTATAAATTACCAAATACCATTAACATATTAAAAAATTAACATCAACCCAAAATAATCACCATCTACTTTAAAAATGTCACGAACAGAATACCTTTAGAAACAGAAGATCCACATATACTGAATTTCCTGCTAGAAGAGGTGTATATGTACCAACATTTCTTTTTACAAATTCAATAACCTGTAATATTCCAAGATATCACAAAATTTTATAATAAAGTAAAAAAAGAAAAGAAAAGAAAAGGTGGAAATGAGAATTTATTATTGCAATTGAAAAATAGAACATCAAGTAGAAATTTAAATTTGTCATCTTCTAAATGAATTAATTAATAGCAAAAAGGATATAGCTTCTCAAATGCTTTTAATGCAACAAGTTTAGCACCAATAAAAGAAGGGTTAAGGAACAAATTTGTCCTGGAAGTTAATATTGCCCTAGAAGTTTTGGGTTCAAGATTGCACTGGAAGTGTTCAAATAGAGTAATATTACCCTTAAAATATTAACAGTCAACGTCAATTTTTTAACCGTCATCGTTAGTTTTTTTAATGGAGATGAGGCAATATTGCTACCGAGGAGACATTAAACCCAAAAAAACTTCTGGTGCAACATCGCTCTTGAGCGAAAATTTCTAGAGCAAATTTGCACCTTAACCCATAAAAGAAATACAAGCAATAACCCCATAAGACTTGGCACTAATATAATTGAATTGATTTATGAGATTTTAAATACCAGCAAGTTTTATAAATAGCCAACTCAAAGGACCATGAATAAGTGCAGAATTATTCTCTCAATTTGAGCAAGAAATTGGAATTCGTAATCCAAAATATGAGTTGAAACCTTACTTCTAAGCGAAGCTTCATTTAATACGCATAAAGTTTTTAGGTCCAATCACAATGTAACCACCCAAGGCACAACCATTTGCATTGCATGTAACACCATTCTTTTTTAAGGAGAACCCAGCATTTTATTGATTACTTGGTATCCCCACAAATCTACTTAAAAAATAGTACGAATTAATTATTGGCAAATAAAATATCAATTTTCCCTTCAAATAATAACATTAACTTCATGCTTTTATGCAACTATGCCAGAAAGAAATGTTAAGGGACCTAACAATCCCCTGATGAATGACTTTGACTATTGCATCAATATATAAGAAGAAAAGCACGTTCTTTCATGGTCATTGGCTATACATGGAAATATAATTTCCATTCAATATGACAAGTAAACAAGTTTTCATGAAAAGATAGCAAATTACAGGGTATAGTATAGTAACTAAAAACCTGCTTTTCAGCTTCTCTTTCACTAATAGTACTTTGCAGAACCCTCTTTGTTAACCCTTAATAAATATTAAAACCCGTTATTAGAAATACATCAAGCATATTCAGCAAAACAAAAACCAGAGAGAGGCAGCGAGGAAATAAATATTAAGGACCCAGATATTTCATGTAGAACTTACCACTGGCTGCATGATGATTTTGACACCATTCTCCCATCTTATCCAAACACTCCTTAGTTTGACGGATGACCAAATCAGGACCCTAAATTGGCAGATATTTATCATTCATGAATATCTTTCCACATGATCATTCATCCTGGAATGACTCTCTACTTATACATAACAAATACTCACGATTTAATCAAATAAGACTACCACATCATGTCTCTCCAAGAAAGATTTACATAAAAGAAAAAGGTTTCAGCCATTCCTCATAAGAAGATAACATCTATGGATTCTATCAATTAGATTACTATTAGGTCTAATGGCACCCTTATTTACCCCTTCAAAAGATGTTGAAGTCTAAGATTACAAGTTCAAACCTTGTTTGTTTGATATTAATTACAAGCTTTATTATAACAAATCAGAGATAATAAGCAATCCTTAACTTATGAAATAAGCAACTTTTCTTACAAAGAATTCACAAGATAGAAAAGTTGAAATCAAGATTAGTGGCTGGAACCAGAATGAGCAAATTCTTGTGCAAAATGCAGTGGGTCAAATGGGAAAAGTCAGAAAAATATAGAAATACCATGTACAATCAAGTAATAAAATTACCTCTAATGTTTTGGTTAAATTCCCGTCTGTTATTATACAAGCAATCTCCAGTATGCGATCCACCTCAATATTCAAACCTATGCAGGTATAAAAGGATTGGATAACAAAGAGTATCATCAGGCTATATTCCAACCTAAGTTGAAGACAGATAATAATACAAGTGGTAACAAAAGAATACTGGGTAAAATTGAGAGTTCCTTTTAAAATTATGCCAGCAAGGAGAGGGTCCTCAACCCTATTTCACAAGCGGGTTCCTAATTGAGAGTTCCTTTTAAAATTATGCCAGCAAGGAGAGGGTCCTCAATCCTATTTCACAAGCGGGTTCCTAACTTTTCTATTGCGATACAAGAAAGACAGAAAAAACAAAGGCGGTGATTCAAAGCATATTTTGACAGGCAAAACATACAAAATGACAAAATAAATACAGTAAAGAAAATTCAGTTAGAGAGGAAGAGATCACATAAGGCTAAAGATTTATGTATTATAATGTGCTTAGTTTCATAGTTTGAAGCTGACCACCCACCTTTGTTTAGATCACACTGCAGCTTGAAATATTTGAATTGTTGGAAATCATATCATTAGTGGTATCTCCAAGATCCTTTCCACCATCATATCTTTCAGTTTTCAGTTTTTTCTTACATGCTTTATTTATCATGTAGGTATTTAGGTGTTTTTATAGTTCTAATTCAGATTACATAGAAGTAGATTTAGATTTAAATCTGCTACTGATAATGATATCCAAAGATCTAGGCTAGTTGGGTAGGTTTGTTGCCTCAGAGCTGTATTTATAGACTACCATAAACAACAACCACCATAACAGGCATTATACCCCTACCATGATTCACTAAAAGTTTGAACGACTGAGAACAAATTAATCTCAGCCAACTTCATGCATAAAAGAATTTTCCATCATTGGTGTATGCTAAGAAGTTGGGAGCATACATACTTCCATTTTAAAGAGATAAGGTAAAGGATCGCATGCCGTTACTGTACTCCATCAACTACCAAATTCTTGGATAATTTTTTAACCAAGAGATCTCGCACAATAACTTCATTAAGTGTTCTCATCAGTTTTCCTCTACTCCTTTTCAAAGGACCCTATACTGTTTAGTCTATCGTTCTCACCAGTACATCCAATAGCCTTCTTTGTACATGTAAGCTTACAATTTGATGGAACCGATAGTATCTAGCGCAACATTTATGTTTTAAGAGGAAAGAAGACCCAACTCCCAAGGAAGCTCTAGAAGGGGTCATGTCTTATGCGAGGAGAAAGAATATGCAGGCCCATACGAGTGTGAGAAGTAAGGTGGTGTCGGGGTAAAATAGAGAACACTTGAGATAATGTAATGAGTGGAAGGCTAAGGCCCCAAGCAACATCTGGAGAAGGCCATTGGGAGAGGTCCTGGCCTCTGGAAAGACTGAAATTTTTTATCTTTTTCTGTTTTATAGCATGATTCTAGTTCTACTATTGTAATACCTGCCCTTTCTCTTCACTATTAAGCAGGGAAAAGACTATAATTACAGTCATAAATAAGATCATGGTTGGAGAATTCTATCATTTACACAAAGTAGTTTGTGTTGTTCAGCTAACATGAGGTATAATTAGACTTCTCCAAGCGGCCTGCACAGAGAAATGGTTGATTACTTGGTTATATATTTCTTCTTTTTTAGGTATAGGCTTAGAGACTGGTAAGATCATATCTCATCCTGCCCTTTTGTATGCTATTGGTCAATCCATTCTCTTATGACATATACATCTAAAGGTATTGAGACAGTCCATGTGCAATAAAGTGCTGACATGACAATAAGCCACCATAGCAGAAGATATTTCTAATGTCTTTATACTCTCAAATGATTCAATTTCTAAGAAGAAGGATCCTTTATGTTCAGTCTAATTCCACATAGATGTAGACCCATGTCACTGAATTTTACTAATCTAATACAGAAGTATTACAAAGAGAAGTACCATGCTTTTCAGGTATAAAATCTTTATTATTTTGCAGTGCTTGAGGTTTGTAAAATATACCAACTAAACAGAAAGAGAAAAGTAGAAATGGGAAAAAATGTTTGCTAAAGTAGATATAAGCACATCCCACATGCTTACCAGTCATTTCCAAGTCAATCCAAACAAGAGGCAACTTGTATTCACTTGAAAGAGATACTACGCTTTGTTGGTTTTGTTTCTCATGTTTAACCCAAGAAGCGTCAGCAGAACCATCAACTCTCTTCTCACATCTACCTGCCTCAAGAAAGCATATGTTAGTTGGTCGTGTGTCCACTGAAAAAAAAAAACAATAATGTTTCTAAACTAAGAATTATTTGCTCATGAACTTTTAAGACAAGATAGTATACTAAAAACATGGAGAACTACCAATTGACTATAGCAGATATCAGTACGAGCGACTACATAACAATAGTCGGAAATAGTCACAACAACAGTTTGTTGCCATAATTAAACCAACAGAGGATACCCAAGAATAATTGATGGATTAGTGAAATTTCAAGATCTTGAATTGACCCTGGTCTTAAAAATCTATAAATATGTCCTCTGAAGCCACAGTAAACACATGCAATCCCTTCGTCCCTTAACTTAGGTTCTTGAATTCTTCCAAGTAAACTTGTCCACTTAAAAACAACAAACAAACTACCATAGGCTTTAGGCTAAAAATCAATGACTATTTAATACATTCTTGAACTACATTCCAACCATCAGTTAATAATCAATGCATACAGTCCCTGGCTAGCAATTGCCTAAACGGCTAGTGCTTGTTTACCATAATTATGAATCTCAATTTCCTCAAGCACACAAATCTTTCAACCGTAATAAATATTCACATAAACTAACAAGGTCAAAAGTATTTCAGTCAGTAGTAAACCCAATTCCCTCAAGCCAAATTGGCATTAACTAATGTATTTGGTAACTTACTAAACAACTAACACCCACAATCTAAAAGAACCCGCTCCCTTCTTGATTCCTTTATAAAGAATATATTTTAATTGCTTCAAGTTGTTCCCTAAAAAAAAAATTGCTTCCAAATGTTCCATCAAATTCGTCAGCATAAAATCATCAAGAAAATAGATTGGGTTGTCTTCATAATACTCATAGTTGAATCCAAACGCTAATAAAGAAAGTACAAGGGGGGATTTCAAGAAAGAAGTGGGGCATGCAAAATCAGTGAAAATTTTGAGAGGGGGAGAAACCTGAAGCGCTGGTGCTCCCAGTTGCTGCAGAAGCCACAGAGTTGACGGGCACTATACTATCATCAGCGTCCACTTCTAACACCGAAAATGCGTTCGTGAGCGTCTCCATTTTTGCCACGAACGTTGGCGTTAAACACACAGTAGGCTTTTGGAGTTTGCTCTAATTGATGATCTCAGTATCGTATAAATACAAAAGGTTATTAGAGGGTCATGATCGGACCGGGGCGGGTCGTGGAACTTTTAATAGTGGGTTTGTAATCCAACCCGTGAGGGTTTTGTTTTTTAATCTGCCTAATATCCAACACATGAACGTTATGAGTAAGTAATGAGTAATATGGTTTATCTCGTTCAGCCAAGGTACACATACTCTTTTTTAACTATTTCTCTAAAGAATGAGTTTGCATCTAATCTTAAGAGAAATTTAGATAAAGTTAAAGGTAACTAGAATATTATTTAGTGAGTTATAATTTATAAGCTTTAATTTTAGAGGAATTCAGTAATTTTTAATTGTAGTGAAGGAAAACCTTTAGAATCAAAATATATTATCTTACAAGTTTTAAAATATTATACTCACCCTACTCTCATAAATGCGAAGCAAATAGTATCTTGTAGAAACTTAAAATGAATGCCCCTACTAGAATGGTGATATAAACTAAATGTTGATAGTGTCATGTCAAAAACTTATCATATTGTTAGTTGTGAAGGAATAATAAAGAGTTCTACAGGTAATTAGTTGATAGAGTTTATACATTTCATTTAATCGTATAATGCTTATGACTTTGAATAATAGGCTATCTTAAAAGGGCTTTTATTCGTATGAGATTATGGCTACAAAAAAATTATCATTGAGTCAAATTCAATGCTTGTTATTAATATATTAAAAAGAGAGAATAGTACTCAAATTGATAACCTAATTTTCCTACTAATTAATCAATTAATTAGTAGATAATGGGAGGTACAATTGAAATATATTATAAGGGAGAATACTAAGATGATAGATACATTGGTAAAAGAGGACCTATATAAATCTTCAATATATTATACATGTCTGTTCCATTTGAGGGAACTACTTGATTCTGAATGTTTAACATTAATTTTTCTATTAGTGTTACCTATCTATATTGGACAATAGCCCTCACTTCTTATCAAAAAATAATTTAATGCTTTTCTCCTCCTGTAAGAAACGTAGGCTAAATTTATAATTTTTTTAACTATCTATTGACATATTAAAGGGTTTTTATTCTAGTATAGTTTCAAATTTACAATACAAATAATTAAAAATAATATTTAAAAAAATCAACATATATACTTTTACAAATAATTAATTTAATTAATTTTTTAATCTCTATAAATTAATTATTTAGTTCATATATTTACAATCAGAGGAAGTATTTTAGAAAAATAATTCTATTGTCTATATAAAAATTTGTACAACTTATAGCTCGTGGTAAGTGATTTGATTATATTGAGATATGGTTAAAAATTGATTATTGAGAGAGAAAATTTTAGCCGATGTGAAAAACTTCTTTACTCGTTTTTTTCTGGTCAGAAAAACTTAATTTTAAGTCTTAGAAGAAGTGATGGATAAAAAAAAGAAACAAACTTTTTAGTTGATGAATAGATTTCTTTGTTTTTTTTTTTTTTTGGTACAGGATGGATAGATTTCTAATCTGTCATTCATTGATAAATTTGTCAAATTTATCTATTAAAACAATACTTACAATAATGCATTTACACCATACAGAATTTTACCACTAAACCAACTTGTTTTTGGTCTTTCTTTTTCCGTTGTCAAAGTCAAGACATGCCATTCTCGGCAGTATTAATCAACTTTTGGACAGAGTTACTAGTTATTTAACTTGAAATTATTAACGAGAGATAATTCAAATAATAAATAATTTAATATCGTTTAAATAAGGTCTCAAATTTGAATCTTAGCGTATACAAAAAAATTCTATTGGAAGACTCACCCACTATAGCTAGATACGCAATACAGGTCGAATCCAAATATAGTCAAAATATAACTCTAATGAACTAGGTGGATAATTAAAAAAAACTTAAAATTTTAAGTAGCGGAGGTGTATCTACTACTTTATTATAATTTTAATCATAATGTTTAGAAAAATATACTAATTTCTAGGTGTTTAAATTTAGACCTGAGGATAATAAATAATTTGTCATGCCCAATATTGATATCACTTAAAAAAAAAGACTTTACCTTATTCTAAATTATAAGTGAATCCAACTCCTTTTAAAAAATTTGTATCAAAAAAACAAAGAAATTTTAAGAAATTGTCCATAACTAAGAAATAATAACTATAAATTTCATATTATATGCTTCCTATACTCATAATTATAAGAGTTAAATAACTATTTTATAAAAATTAAAAAATCAATTAAATTAATTATTTATAAAAAATAAGTATTAATTTTTTATTAAGTGCAATTGATAAGAATATTTTTAAAAAAAATATTAAAAATTTAGAAAATAAAATATATTAAAATATTATATTTAAAATTAAGATTGTAGAGATATTGTAGCGATATTATAAGATATGTAATATCCTATAATTAGTACGTAATATTCTGTATTTAGTATAGAGGATACGATATGATATTATAGCATTAATAACTAGGGTTACCTATTGTATATAAATAGCCCTAAGCAAATCAATAATATTCAAGCATTCTACAAATCCTTTCTCTCTGAATCAACATGGTATCAGAGCTTTAAAGTTTAGGTGCACGTCGGGCTATTTTTGGCATCAGTTTCCTGCTGCTCTTTGGTCTCTGTTTCTGACAGCATTGTTCACCGCCGCTGCGCCATACTTTCCGATGTCAGGCCACGACACACGCCAGCCAGGGACAATCGCACAGTCTAGATCGACGTTTCACCAAAATTTCGTGGTTGTCTGAGCAGTGCGTGAGCGTCACACGCCACCGTTAGTTTCGCCAGAAATTTCACGCGCTGGCGCGTGAGGCCATCTCCGGTGACCTTTTCCGACGGCGATTCACTCCTTTGGGCTCAACTCATCTTCCTTAGCATACCCCTGAAGTTTCGTGCCCTGGTTTTGACTGTCACATACTGGGTCTTCCGTCTCTGATCCGTATTTTCTGGCGGCAGATTTGCTATTTCTGATTCCAGATCAGTTTGTTCATTGTGGTGATTTTATTTGACCCCTGGAGTGGTCTTTCTCTACTGACTTGAACACATTTGTTCTTACGAGGCTCCCAGTGAAACAACGATAATCCAATTCTTTTGACTAATCGTTGTTTGGTTGATTTTATTAACACTAATCTGTTTTGGATGGCTGCAACCAAGTCTACAACAGTTTCTGAGATGGTTCCAGTAGTCACTACGATTATGGAATACAAGTTAACCTGAAAAAATTACCTAGATTTGAGTAAATCTATTAGTATTTACTTCCGAAGTATTGAGAAGGAAGATCACTTGACCGATGACCCTCCGGAAGAGAAAGATCCCTCTCGCAAGTCATGGTTAAGGGATGATGCACGGCTTCTCTTACAAATTCGTAATGCTATTGACAGTGAGATCATGCCCTCTATTACTCACTGTGAATTTGTTAAATAACTAATGGACTACTTGGCATTCTTATACTCTGGCAAGAATAATATTTCTCGAATATATGAGGTTTGCAGGACTTTCCATCGCGCAGAGATGTTGGATGATCGTCCTCTTACAGCCTTCTTTATGGATTTCAAAGGAATGTATGAAGAACTCAATGTCCTCATGCCTATTTCTGATGAGAGAAAGGTCAATGTGTCTCACAGAGAGCAGATGGCTACCATGAGTTTTCTTACTGCACTTCCGTCTTGATATGCGGCTGCTCGTTCTCAAATTTTATCTGGGGCTCATCCCCCTTCTCTTGAAGAAGCCTTCTCTCGTGTATTGAGAATTGAACAAATATCTTCACCAGCTTCTACTGTGCCTACTAGCGCCTTACTCAGTCGTGGTCATAATAATACTCGTGGGTCACTTAATCCTCGTGGTTCTACACCAGGGGGTTCTAATCAAGAGTCAAAAGATGTGATTTGTTACTATTATAAGGAACCTGGTAATACAAAACGTACGTGTCGTAAACTCCAGAACAAACAGAATCGACAGAATTCTGCACATGTGGCCACGACTGCTAATGACACGGTTACCATTTCTGCTACTGAATATGCTCAATTGAAGTCTAGCAATCCTCCTGTTAGTGCTACTATTGCAACAGGTAATGAGGCTACTGCCCTTGTCTCTTCTTCCTCCAAATGGATCATAGACTCTGGTGCTACTGACCACATGACAGGTAACCGCTATCTCTTCTCTACTTACAATTCTTATTCCAACCCTTCTAACATTACCATTGCGGACGGTTCCCAATCCCATGTCCTTGGTTCAGGCACAGTTAAACCTACCTCTTCTTTTCATTTGGAGTTTGTGCTTAATGTCCCTAACCTTGCTTTTAACATTTTATCTCCTAGTAAACTTACTCGTCAATTAAACTGTTGGGTCTCACTTTTCCCTGATCATTGCTTGATACAGGATCTTTTGACGAAGAAGATTATTGGTAGAGGTTATGAATCTGGCGGTCATTACTTCCTTGATGATCAGGGGTCACGTGCGGTAGCTTGTGCGGGTGGTATCACTCCTTTCGAAGTATATTGTCGTTTGGGTCATTTAACTTTATCATCGTTGAAAAAGGTTTATCCTCAGTTTCAATATTTGTTGTCCTTAGAATGTGAGTTATGTCAATTTGCAAAACATCATCGTCTTCCTTTAGTTTCTCGAGTCAATAAACGAGCTTCGTCTCCTTTTGAGTTAGTACACTCTGATGTTTGGGGTCCATGTCCAGTTGAATCCAAAGCTGGTTTCAAATACTTTGTTACATTTGTGGATGATTATTCCTGTACTACTTGGTTATATTTAATGAAAAATCGTTCTGAGTTATTCTCTCATTTTTGTGCCTTTACTGCTGAAATTAAGAATCAATTCAATATGTCTATTCAAACTTTGCGCAGTGATAATGCTAAAGAATATTTCTCTGAATCATTTTGCTCTTTTATGCTTCAACACGGCATTCTCCATCAATCCTCTTGTGTGGATACACCAGCTCAAAATAGCATTACTGAAAGAAAAAATCGTCACCTTTTAGAGGTAGCCCGTGCCCTTCTATTTCAAATGAAGGTTCCTAAATCTTTTTAGGCCAATGCGGTCTCCACTGTGTGTTTTCTTATTAATCGCATGCCTTCCTCTTTTCTTGATGGTCGCATTCCCTACACTGCTATTTTCCCTTCTAAACCTTTGTTTCCCATTACCCCTAAGATTTTTGAATGCGTGTGTTTTGTTCGAGATATGTGTCCGAGTGTCTCTAAATTGGATCCTAAGTCTCTGAAGTGTGTCTTCCTTGGTTACTCTCGTGTTCAGAAAGATTATAGTTGTTTCTCTCCGTCTCTTAATCGTTACATGGTCTCTGCTGATGTTACTTTTCAGGAATCTGTTCCTTATTTTGCTTCTACCACTTCAGCTCATGTTCCTTTACCTGTGGAGGAGGATACTCTTCTGGTATACTCTGTTCTTCCCTCACCATCACCAGCCCCAACTACCGTACTAGCACCTGGTCAACCACCTTTGTCTCGGGTTTATACCAGAAGTTTGAAGGACACAATTACTACTATTATGCCAAATTCTACCGTGCCATTATCGACTTCTTCATCAGATCCTGCAACGAGTATTTCTCCTTCTGAGCCTGATTTGGTCCCTACCTCTGAGACCCCTCCTGTTCTTGATCCAGCTCCAGATCCCTCCCTCAATCTGCCCATTGCTCTTCGCAAAGGTAAACGCACTTATACCTATCCTATTTCATCATTTGTTTCATATGACCACCTCTCCTCTTCTTCACATGCTTTCGTTGCCTCTTTAGACACTATTTCCGTCCCTCAATCCCTTTCTGAGGCCTTGTCCCACCCGGGTTGGCATGCTGCTATGGAAGAGGAGATGACGGCCCTTGATCGTGCCGGTACGTGGTCCTTGGTTGATTTACCGGCAGGGAAGAAAGCCATTGGGTGTAAATGGGTATTGACCCCCAAAACTAAGGCTGATGGCACTCTTGAACGTCTTAAAGCTTGTCTTGTTGCTAAAGGTTATGCTCAGAAGTATGGTGTTGACTATTCTGAGACTTTTTCTCCCGTGGCCAAGCTCTCCTCTGTTCGGCTCTTTATCTCTCTGGTTGTTACTTATGGTTGGGATCTCTCTCAGTTGGATATCAAAAATGCCTTCTTACATGGTGATCTTCTTGAAAAAGTGTATATGGAGCAACCACCTGGGTTTGTTGCTCAGGGGGAGTATGGTAAAGTGTGTCATCTTAAGAAATCTTTATACGGGTCGAAGCAAAGCCCTCGGGCATGGTTTGAAAGATTTAGTACTGTCGTAAAAGACTTTGGCTTGTGCTAGAGTAAGTGTTATCATTCGGTATTCTATCAGAGAACAAGTGTTGGCATAATCCTACTGGTTGTGTATGTTGATGACATTGTGATTACAGGGAGCGATAACTCGGGGATTTCATCACTCAAATCCTTCCTTAACTCCCATTTTCAGACGAAGGATCTGGGTTCATTAAAGTACTTCTTGGGAATTGAAGTTATGAGGAGCAGGAAGAGCATCTTATTGACTCAGAAAATATGTTCTTGATATGCTGAAAGAAACTGGTAAACTTGGAGCTATCCCAACTAGCTTTCCTATGGTTTATAATCCGCTGCTTGATGCTGATGGTAGTATACAATATGAAAATCCCGTTGAAGCTGCTAAGAGCAAGTTGTTCGAGAACCCAGAGAGGTACAGAAGATTAATTAGAAAATTGAATTATCTTACAGTTACCCACCCTGATATCACTTATCCAGTGAGTGTTCTTAGCCAATTTATGGTCTCTCCAACTATTCGACAGTGGAAAGCCTTAGAACATGTGTTACATTATTTGAAGGGATCTCCAGGTCGTGGGATATTGTACAAGAGTCATGGCTATATAGATATTGAGTGCTTTTGTGATGCTGATCATGGTGGATCAAAGGCCACAAGACCCTACTACCGGTTACTGTGTCTTCGTCGGAGGAAATTTGGTATCTTGGAGAAATAAGAAACAAAATGTAGTGTCACAGTCGAGTGCAGAAGCGGAATATAGGGCCATGGCACAATCTGTATGTGAGATAGTCTAGATATATCAGTTAATGAAGGAAGTGGGCCTTAAAACCTCATTACCAGCAACACTGTGGTGTGACAATAAAGCGACCCTACACATAGCTTCTAATTCGGTATTCCATGAACGCATGAAACATATTGAGATCGACTGTCATTTTATTCGAGACAAACTCAAGGAAAATTTCATCTCTACAAGACATGTCTGATCCAGTGATCAACTAGGTGACCTTCTCACCAAAGCTCTTAATGGGGCTCGGATTGAATATCTTTGTAACAAGTTGGGTATAATTAACATCTATACTCCAACTTGAGGAGGAGTGTAGAGATATTGTAGTGATATTATAGGATATGTAATATCCTGTAATTAGTACGTAATATTCTATATTTAGTATAGAGGATACGATATGATATTATAGCATTAATGACTAAGGTTACCTATTGTATATAAATAGCCCTCAGCACATCAATAATATTCAAGTATTCTACAAATCCTTTCTCTCTGAATCAACAAAGATAAATTCTTCAATTAACTTACATATTTAGACCCAAGGAGTATATAAATACACACTTTTTAGTTTATCCATGCCATCATAAACTCTTCTTCCTCTTATCAATTTGGCAGTCAGCTTAAATTAAGCATACGTCAAGGGTCATACTTTTCTTTTGTTGTTTTAATGCAATAGAAGGCAAAAGCTTGAAGGAGAGTCCAAACAGGAAATCAACTAACTAAGATCATTGTTGAGATCATAACTCATGATAACTTGTCACTCCATCCGATAGTGTTTCACTTTCATCCATCAATTTAATAATTAAGATCACGCCAATATCAAAACAATGTTTCCTATGCTAATTTATTAGTATTAAAATAAACTAGAGTTGTATAGGACAAAAATACAACTGTAAATGCAAGATACTAACAGCACCAAGCAATCATTATACAAAGAAAAACAAAACTTACAAGCCATCGAACCTTTGTCAAAACGCTGCCCACAAAGACTACAAACAATATTTTGATTCTCAAACTCCCAATTTGGCAAAATGGCGATACAGGTTGGGACAGCAAAGAAGGTCACTCCCTGGGTGATTCTTTAAGAATAGAGAAGTTACAACAAACCAGCTTAATGTATCTATTGCAGATGTTAAGAAAAACAACATATAAACACAATCTAAATTCAAAAAGGAAAAGCATAGGGATAAAGAAGAATTAGCCTCGGAGAAGAGTCTCAATGGCCTCAAAGAGAAGACCTGACATTTCTGGGCTTGGAGTCTTGGCGGCACATTTCACACCAGGATTTCCAACCACTGTGGTAAGTTCAACCAAGAATGGTATGCCTCTGGGGATTTTTGTTGAGAAGTAAAAGACGTCCTGGTTTGCATTCTTGCGTTTTGCAATGAAGAACATGTTTGATGTAGCCAGATGTTCCAGTGTTGCTTCCACGCTGCCAATCACTAGGTTGGGGAAGTCCTTGGAAATCTCGTTTGAATCCGGAAGGGATCTCCATGTCTGCAGCAGATTTAGTGATCAGGTTTCTACTTCTACATGAAAGTCAATCATTGGAACAGCAGCAAATTATCATTGTGTAAAGTTTCGCTACAATTAGTCCTTTTTTTATTTGATGAAACCCATCCTTGTCAGTTTTTCCCTTCAATACTGAGGCAATGGTTGTCCTTGGGCTTTGCCTAAATCTAAATCTGCTACATGGGCGATCTTAAGGGCACTCAATCTAAACGTCTATTGAGCTAAAATTTTTGGGCATTTAATGGAATTCCTATGACTCATATTTAGACTAAATTATCCAACGGAACAAATGGGAAATTTGACACATTGGTTACATAGCTTAATTAGTTCTTGAGCACAGGTATTGCATGGAACCTGAAGCTGACAGCAATGCTTCCAATGATTTTCTCAATTGGGGACCTGTTGTGGTTATATAAGACGATATTAAGAAATTGAAAAATGTTTACCTCTAGAAAAGTAGCACGTTCCATTTTTCCATCCTCAGTAAAGAATGCATGCAGGGAGATTTTGTCATTAAAATACCACACAGGTTGTTGATTGTTTTTTACAGCAACCTGTAAAAGGGAGCTAGGAGGACCTTGGGACATATTCTGGAACATGACCATGGGTAATAGCGTCTTTGCAGATGTTTCAGGTTGCAACAGTGGAACCTGATAGGAAATAAGCCATCTATTAGAAATTTTGCTTCGGTGAAAATCTATTGGAACTTGCTGTGATAGACACATCCCATTCCCAGTTCAAAAAAATTAGAAACCTGAAGGGCTCCCGCAGCTGCAAGACCAAATGTGTTTTTGTTGAATTGTATCATAAATCCGTCAAGTGGAATCTGAGAGTTGTTCTCGAACAGCAAACTGTAAAAAACTTGTCCATCCCTTCTAGTCAGCTGTGCACTGATTTGTAAACCTTGACCAGTTGAAGCAGGTAGCAAAACAGGCAATGGAGGCCTGCAATCAAGGCAGAGGAAGTTTGATTTCATAACAAGCAGTGTAAATGATGAAGGTTTAAGAAATTTCTGAGGCATTGATATTTTATTGTCTTCTCTTTCCCATCTTCAAGAGGAATACTATGATATTTAATACTTACCAAAGAGATATAAATAGCTAATAGATCACAATATTGCGTATTTTATAACTTGCAACAGAATTACAAGTACTCATTAATCACATAAGAAGTGCACGCCATGATTCAAAACTGAAAAGCATATAGTGGACAGCTGACTTCAAAATTATACGAACACACAATTATCTCTTTTTTTTCTTACCCACTAGGAGTAACTGGTTGATCAAGAGGAACAATGGAATTGTTATCCATGCCCATCAAATCACCAAGTAAATCTGGCACAGGTGCAGCTGCAGGAGAAACTGCCACAGGTGCAGCAGATGCAGGAGCTTGCCTGGCAGCAGATGGTGAAACAGGGCCATCAGTAGGATGTGACTCAGAATATCCCACTTCACTTCCCTCAGGATAGTCGTCATCTTCAGTTTTCTGGGCTGCTGAGACCACGCGGGTGACAAATGCATCTGGGGGCTTGTGATACACAGAAGACAATGTAGCAATGTTGGCCAGAAGTTCATCGAGAAGGGAAGAATCAAGCTGGTTAGAATCATCAGTTATCACAGGCTTCTCAGCTAACACAACATCCTTAGCTGCCTGAGGAAGAGAAGTCCATCAATTGCAAAGACTAAGAACATTACTATTGTCAATTGTCAATTTTAGGCGCATACTAAGCAAATCAAACAGAACTGAATGTAAAAAAATAAGTTCTCCACAAGGAGCCACCAGTCAACGAGTTGTAGTAGATCTCCTACAACTAAACTCCAAGTGCTCAGATGTTTGAATGGTAAAATGATCCTGTTTAAATAAAGAGATTTTGAGAAATTAATGTGATTTGCTATGGTTTGAACATAAAAGGATTATTTTTGAGAAAGTTTGGGAATTGAATTGATAGGGTGATCATGTTTTTCTGAGTGGAACCTTGGGCAATGCGGAACTCTTATGATGCCTTAAGCCTTAGGAAATTTATATAAAGGTTTCCTCAGGATTTCAAAGAATTAACTAAGCAAGTGGGGAATTTTTCATCTGGTCAAACACAATTGTCTAGTGGTCAACCAGACCAGAACATGATGCCATCTAAGCGGTGAATCTCAGTTCAAGGCCAGTGCAGGGGCCATGCATATTGTGGGATTAGTCTGATGTAAAGAACTGAGTTCCTCTTTCATTGCCAAATTTTGCCAGGTCCCCTCCCCCTTTCTATCAGTTAGGAAGCACATTCAGAGAGCAGCCCTTGAGATTTTCTCATCTCATCCGTTCTCATTATTTTGAAAAGAAGCATATCAACTAAGTGAATGCAGATAAGCAAAAATGCAAGCGAAAGACTAAATTTCAAATTCAAAAAATCAAACCTCAGGATCAGTTGATAGGAGACGCCAATATATGTATGCACGATCTCGCAAATCAGGATTATCTGTCTCCACGGTTGCATTGTTCAAAACAACCTGAGAATGGGAATATTTAAGTGAAAGTTGGCATGGTATGATTTGAAGAATGTACAAACAACATTTATACTGGGAAACACAAAGAGCCTTTTATTTTATTTTTATTTTTACTATATTACCACAAAGGCAACACTTTGATCTTGACTAAGATCAAGACACATTTGCTTTTTATATTTCGTTCTTCTAGCAGTTGTTCCGGATGTAAACTTAAAGGTCTGCTCTTCATATGACTCAATCTATCTTGTTTGTAAGTTATATCTTATTTTTTAAGAATAAATGAAGAATGCCATATTTTCTTCTAGATCAAATTCTTCTAGCAATTGTTCCAGATATAATCACATCGATGCACCTCTGAAATAATGTCAAGATCTTTCTTCAAGATAATAATATCACAATTAAAAGTATACAGGCACAAATCTCTACACTGAAAATAGCCCATATCTATGACATGAAGCCATGAAGATGCAACAGGAGGTGCAAAGATATCAGTTTAAGATGGGGGCAAACTGTTTAGCAAACCCATGCAATATATTAGGCAGAACCTGAATCATCTGCTGAGGACCCTCAGTTGGCTTCTTAAGGAAAAGTTTAACAGTAGCAGTCAACAATTGCAATTGGACTTGTGCAGGCTCTTCTGGGAAACTTTCCAAAAAGCTTTCAAGAAGCTCATCAGCATTGTCAATTCTTTCTGCATATTCACCAATTATCCAAATCATTGATGCCTGTACACGCAAGAAAGGGTATAAGAAGATAAGCATGCATGATAGTGAACCATAAACATGACAGAGAGATTGCAGGGGAAGTAGTACCTTGGCCTCTGGCTCATCCAAGGTATCCAAGCTCTCACAAAGTGTTGCAATAATGGACTCATATCTGAAAGGAAGATTGAAGATTAAAGTACAGAAGTAATCAGTAATCACTAACTATGCAATCTTCTGTACTAAATCAATGCAAAAAAATGAAGATAGCATTACGTATTAGGGTATCTTCTAAAGATATCCTTGATAACAATGATTGCCTCTTGAACCACATAATTTACTTTTATCTTGATCAATTCAAGTAACACGCTAATGCATCTTTCAGCTGCTCTCTCTAATTTGATGGCACAACGACCAATTGCTCGAACAGCCTTTCTAACAAAATCTACATCAACTTCTGTAGCATATTCCTTAAATTCCAATAAAACCTGCAGTCATCTCAACAAAAAGGGAAAAACATATCAAAACTAATCCTATGGATGATATACTCGATGGTGTGAAGCTGCAAACTCCAAAGGTTTCACATGGAAAGAATGTTCTGCTGAATCAAATGGCTTAACATGGTAAAAATGCAAATCTGCACCAAAGGAATGAAGGCATATGCAAGTATAATTCTTGTGACAGGGTAAATTATCCCACATATACAGTAAATAATGTTTTGCAAAGCTTCACTGAGGAAATCAAGATTTACCGAAACCAAAAGAAGGAAGAAAGAAAAGAAAAATATGAACTGCAACACCACCATGTAAAGTTTACCTGATCTATATTTCGGTCTGAGGCAAGTTTAATCATAATTTCTAACTTCTCCATTTTAACATAGATCGGGTCATTGTACTTGCAGAAAAACACCTGCACATAGAATAAAAACTTCATAATGGAGTACAAGGTTCAAGGGTATGAAGAAGTGGTAAGTTTAAAATATTATGCTCGAATCACCTTTATTTCATGAGCAAGAATTGTTGGTCTTCTTTGTACTATGAGATTGATGTTTCGCAGGGCAACATATTGTATCTCAGGTTCCGCAGACAGTAGAGTCACAAGAGGAGGAGCCATCTTTTTGCAAAGATTCCGAACCACGTCAGTACTGGAGATAAGCTCCATTTGTTGAAGTATCATCTGCAAAGTCCTTACCTTTGCTTAGCAAACCGTATAAAATGTAAACTCAGACATCAGCATCAACACGTGGCAACAAAACAACTAGTTACAGAAAATATCACCTTAACAGCTGATAGTACAACTGCACAATTGGCATGCTGCAACCGTGGGGTAACCCGTTCCACTATGTTCTCTGCCTCACGAGCATCAGCTGCCTTGTATCGAGAAAGAGCATCCAATATGAAAACTTGACCCCACCTGGCATGTTAAGTAAACGCAAGTTGTGTTAGATCATCAAACCAATATTTAGGGTTCGTCATCATTATTACATGGGGACAGGAAGAAATCTTCCTGCATAGAAAATTGAAAAGAAAACAGCAAGCTCAAGTGACTCAAAAACATAACAAAGTTGTCTAAACGTCACAACGCAAATGCGAACCATCTATATAAGAAGGTTAACTACAATCTAGTACCCTATGGAAAATGTACAAACATATAATTAAAGCAGCATAATGGTTATGAATCAAACGTATTGTTCCCCTATGGACCCAAAATGCTGAGAAATTGCATTAAAACTCATAGAGAAAGTACTTCTATTTGCAATTAGACAAAAACTATAAGATCAGAACTTACTCAGTACATTCATTTAAAGCAGTGAGGAGCTTAGAGAGTGTGTGACTAGTGATCTCAAAGACGGGTCTATTACTATTTTCCTGTATTTCAGCGAGTGCTGCAACAGCATTGGCTACAACCATTGGATTATTATCAGATATCAAATCCTTCAAGGATTCCAAGAAACCTCGATCCTCAACTAACTCTGCATTTATGTCATAAAGCTTGGCAACACAAATAGCTGCCGTCTTACGGACATATGGATCATCATCCTGTTAAATTATAATATCAAAGGATGAAGTTAAAAGGGGAAAATTAAAATAAAATGGCATTGTTATCAACATTGTAAGAAAACATAATGACAGAAACATGAAAAGGTACAGTTCTGTGCAATTACTTTTAGGCATCTTTGAAGGGGATCACACAGATACTCAGTAATTTTATCAACACGTATGCATCCCATTGTCCGCACGGCCAAAGCACGAATTAGAGGATTTGGATCTTGTGAATCCTGTGAAGCATTGGTTAATAAAATTAAAAAAGATATAAGTTCACAGCTACAGATTAATTTCTAACTGGGGGATGCGTGGAGAAAATTCAATTCATAAGCTATAACTTGTGATTTCAGAATAAAATTCAGAGCTCAAAAATCATAAGGGCACCCGCTACTAGGATTACCCCACCCGTGTCCTTTTCCTTTTCTCCAAGAATGGTGGTAGTGCCTTGAAGCCACAGGCACTGAAGTAAGGGAAAAAGTTCCTTGCATGACTAAAAATTAAGAGAGAAAAATAAGGAGAAAGATACAGGGAAGGATGACTAAAAATTTCCATTGCATCACCTCCAAAAATGATTGAAAAAAGAATGAATAAAATAGAGATTTTGCCTAAGTGGCAAAAGTTCCTGACTAAAGGAAACTTGACTTGGTCAACAATAGGCAATGGCCCCTTTCGGCACATTACCTTGGAGCCTTTGACTCAGCTTGCTGTTATAATGAATAGTGTGCACTATGTGGAAGCACAAGATTCTTGGGGAAAAGTGATATATTGCAGTATAATTGCAGAATCAATAATAAATGGATGCTTAGCCTTTAAACTCGGGAACCAAAGTTGCATGCAAATCTCATAAAGGAATGGGGTAATTGATAGCTAATCATAACACCAAAATCAACAGTAAACAGCCATGAGGAACAAAATAGGAAACATTGGCCATTCCACGTTTTACCTTCACAAATGTATTCACCGCAAGTATTGCTAGGTCAGGCTGACTTTTTGCATAATTTATCAGATATAAGTAGACCAGCTTTTTTAACTCCAAATTTTCTGTTTGCATGCAATTCACCACATCTGTGAACAATGATGAAACATCCTTCCCAACAGTCATAGCAGCAATCACTTTTTTTACAGCATCTTTTCTTTTATCCTGCAAAACATGTAAGAAATGTTAAGGCTCACACGCTTTCCAATGTACAATGTCAACAAGCAGTAAGCGGGGCCAGAATAACATTATAAAGGCAACAAAGAGAAGACCAATAAAGCATAACAAATCCCAAAGCTCGCATTTGAGTCCAAAAATTTAACTTTCCTTAAACGGCTAATCGTACAAATACTCCCAGAAACACAGACAAATGTAGCAATGCCTTCCATTGGTAAGTAAGAAAGGCTTACAACGATAGGGGGCAGTTGAAGCACTAAATTTTGGCGAGCCTAAAACATATATTAAGACTTATATCTCAATCAAATTCATCTAAATCTGAATCTTAGTAACATAATTCTTTACCAATCAACCATGCCCACCATATTTAGAACACAGAATCGAACTTGTCTAACTTGAACATGCAATTTACTTCAAATCCAACTCATTCTCAACGAAAGAGCAACACACAGTAAAACACCGAAAGCAACCCACATAGCATCGTTGAGAGATTAAAGAAAAAGAACCAGATTATTCATGGAAAAACAAGTATTTACAAAAATACGATTTCAACGTGGATCCAGAAATGGCACGACTCGACATAACAGAACAACAACCCAGAACTGAAAATCCCAAGGGATCTGAGAGTTGCCCACAAGGAATTTACTGGGGGCACAACGGATCGGAAAAATCGTAGAAATGAGAACATGCAGAGAGGAACCTTGTACTGGGAATTGAGCTCCTCTTTGAGCTCAGGAATTTCACCCTTCTTGGTGGTAGAGAAGTACTTGGAATCGTTCCTACTCATCTCGCTGAATTTTGTTCGTGTCAAGCCACCCTCTTTTATTCTTCTCCTTCCCCTGCGAGATCAGTAACGAGAACGGGAAATGTGTGAAGACGCTGTTTCAGGAATCGATTTTTGCGACGACCAAAGAGAGGCTGTCAAGCAACGCTGTCGTTTGGTTCCTTAGGTAGCCTGCGCCTTACCGGAGGGACTCCTTATGGAAGAGCTGGTCCAACATATTCGGCTTAAATGAAAAGGCCCAATTTTAAATTCAGGAGAGACTTCGTTGGAAAAAATCCCAATTGGACACCCCGTAGATTTTTTTTATTTGCCCAAAACAAAACATCATTTTATTTTCTCATTTTTTTTAATTTATTTTTGTAGGTGTAAATTGTCATATCTGCCAAGAACAAACACATTATTTGGAGTTGAACAAAAATCATTCTCTGGTACCAACAGAATTGAAACTAGTGAAAGGAACTAGCCCTTCACAATCTAATAAATTAATATTTATTAAGATACCAAGAAGTGAATGCATTTTTTTTTACCAAAAAGCAACGTAGTAGTGTACTTTAATCTTGTATTCTGTCAAATGTTTAATAGTTAGATACTCTTTGCCTTATAAATTTTATGATTTATATGACTTATTTATTTGAAGGAATTTAAAAGGCATCAAAATCAGACAGTTTTGAATAAAAGGAGAATCTATATAAATCAATGTTTAAATGATAGATAATTTAATGCTGATTTTTTTCAGTTTGTTTTTTTTTTCACTTTGGAAAACTAATATTAAACGTTCTTTCGGTAACAAAAAAAAAGTATTTAGACAAATAGCGCATGGATGTGTGTGTGGAAATAATCTAATTTTTATTTTTGAGAAAATTTAAATTAAATGTGATGCAGTAATGTTGAAAACATGTAGGGGTAAAAGGGGAAAATGATGCTTCAAGATCTTAAGAGGATTAAGAATAACGCTTAAGAACCTGAAATTCCTTTTTTTTTTTATAAATTTTTTTATAAAAGGGTTAGTCTCACCTATGATCTAAAGGTAGGGTGAAATCTCCATTCCTCCTAGGCGATGCTAATATCGAGTAGGATGAGCTGTCAATTATACTCAGGCATAAATCTAGACACTAAGAGTTAGGATACTTTCTCAAGTACTGTGATTAAAATCATAATAAAATAATATTTTTAATAAATTAAATATATTTAAATAATTATATATTTTACCTTTTTATTAATTGAATAAACACACGATGGGATAAAATTCTTAAAATAAATCTAAAGAATTTTGTGGATAAAAAAAAAAAAAAAAAGATGTTGGCCTGTTGGGACTCAGCCAGTCAGTTCCAACTGAGCATGGATATTTTGGTCCAACCCAATCCTTTACCAACCAAGGAATATGCTTTTTAAAATCGGGAAATGATTTGCAAATATTAATTCATTTTGTAACAAATGGGAATGCATTGTAAATTAGAAGTTATATTTATAACTTAGTTTTTTTATTTACAATTGAGACTCTAGATGTGCAACAACAGTCTAAACTGATTTTTATAATTCATTGTTTCAGAGAGTTTTGTTATTTTGAGAACTTACTGGCATTCTAAAGCTTTTGGAAATCGGATTGTCATTGAATCAATTAATGATTCTAGGATTAATAGTCAAATGGAGTAAAATTCATCCTCATTAAAATAATATAATTTGCTTAAAATATATAAAAATAGTTATATATAATCATAAAAAGTATTACCTCCTATATTTATTGAAAATTACTCATTTAATTTGAGTTGATTAAATAAATTAATTAAATTAATTATTTATAATGATTATATGTTATTTTTTAAAAAATATTTTCTTTAATCATATTCATTTGAACTACTTTTAGTAGAAATACATTTAATATGTACAATCATATAAAGATATATTAGAAAAAAAATTATAATTTTAGAAGACCAAGTAAATTGATAGTTTATATTTTGGGTTAAAATAACTTCATATCTAACTCTTATATTTATGATCAGAAAGAATAATATTTAAATAAAAATATATTAATTTATAAATAAAAGGAATATTTATACATAAATTACATATAATTTAACAAAATAAAGTTACTAAAGCATAAATTTATTAACTACTTTTTTAACTCAAAATGAGATTGTTTCAAATTCAGTAAAGAAAAAATATATTTTCTCTAGTTTTTAATGAGAATTAGTTAATTTTTTTAAATAGTTAACTTTTTTAAAAAAATTAAAAAAATAAATTAATTATAATTAAATTTAAACTCTTAATATGAATTCATATAATATATTATTTAATCTATTTAAATTAGTCATATAGTTTATAATTAATAGATTAATTTATATTATTTAATCTATCTAAAAAATTATTTAATTATTATATTAATTATTTGAGGAAATATAAAATACCCAGTTCAACTAGCCGAGTTGTTGCCCCTCCCCAGTTCAACTTATTGACCGGGATCGGCCAAGTTATCATCATAGAAGAGTCATTTTCTGTCAAGAAACGTTTTTTTTTGTTACAAATTTTAAGAAACGTTTTCTTCGTTCAAAGTGTGCTCAACATTAATGCATTGAGCATGGATCAGCTTGCATGCTTGGGCCGTTGGCCCATCTCTCTAATTTAAATATATAATTTATTTAAATAATTTAATTAAATTAATAAAATTAATTAATTAATTTATTATAATATATTTTTTAAAATACTATAATTATCTTCATTAATTCATATACTTTTTCTCTTATTTAATTATTCGTAAGAGAATTTCAATAGTATAATTTAGAAAATAGTTGATAAATTTAATAAATATATTTTATATTTAAAATTAAAATTAAATAATCAATTAAGTCCTATATTTGAAAAATAAAGCCTTAATTAGTGTAAAGTTTTAATTTTTGCATCTTCTTTATAGCTTTTAATGAATAACCCCAATATTAACCGTAACAGTTACTTATGGCAAAAAAAAAAAAAACTTAACAATTAATTGATTGATCAATTATAATATAAACTTAACTTTATACAGCAGAACATTTGTCCGTCGAATGCCTTGTATACTTGAAAGACAAAAAAACTGCATGATAAGGCTAAAGGGAGGATACATTTTTTGAGAAATTTAGAAGTCTGACAGAAAACAATGAAATTAAAAAAAAAAAAAACACACAGTAAAGAAAACATAAGACCTTATACAGTTCGGTGGAAAAAACTTTTGGGATAAAAATAATCCCTTTTTATCTAATTAAAAGTATATATATTCTTTCAAGATATATAATATAAATAGTTTTTACTTCTTTCAATAAATATATTTTATAATATTTAAATTTATATTTTTTTATGATAGTAAGATAAATTGTTATTTTAACTAACAATTTATTGATAATAAAAATAATCTTTAACCGTTTAATATTATGGATGAAAAGAGTTATAATGAAAGAACTATGTAACTGGGCATGATAAAAAGGTATTAAAAATCGAACTTATAATTGAAACTAAAATAAAATTTTGACTGACCAATAATAGTAATTCAATATTTGAAAAGGAGATATTATTCCCTAACAAGATACTCCAATGCACGTAGTTGAAAAGCAAGCTTATAATTGGTACAAATAGCAATAGTAATACTTTGAAAAGTCAATTAAGTAGGCGCTATCTGCAAAACTGGGTTTTTGATTAAAGCATAATAATCAATGAGGGGATCTGACAAAAAAAGCCAGAAATGATAGTGCTGGATTGGGTGTGTGAAGCAATCACGCTCTGAACAGAGTAGAAGCTTTCATCTTATGATATTGTCTGCAACATCAACCATACTTTCAAGCTTTAGGCACTGCCAATTTTGTTCTGTCATAATGTCATGTCTTCAAAATGTTCCTGCTTCTTGCAACAAATAATACCAGCAAAATATTAGTATGTTGCAACGGCCAAATATATATATTAGGGAGAATTACATAGATATTAAGTAGGGGATAATTTATTATAAAAAATCCTATTAAATTATTAAATAATTAAATAATCTTAAAAATTTGGGATAATAAATTTAATTAGTGTAATTATCTGTCTACCCTTATACATAAATAAAAATTATTGAAAATATTATAATAATTTAAAATAGAATAAGTGATAACTAGGGGCATATAGTAACAACTTAAACTAGTATAAATAATAATTAATAGCGTATAATAGTAATTATTATTTATTATTTATGTCACTTTAAGTTATTATTATTTGTAACTTATAAATCAAATTTATTACACCCACATTTCTTAAGACTATTTAATTATTTGATGAATTTATGAAATTTTCTGTAATAAGCTTTTTTTAACAGGACATAAGAATAATTCTCCCTCGTAGCCTCCCTTAAGATTACTTCCATATGTTTTTTATATTTAATTTTTGGTATTATTTTAAGAATGAGTGTTTTAAGATTTACTCCAAAAGGTATATTTTATATAGAGTATAAATTTGAATTTTTATGATTTTTAATATTTTATATTTATAAATATATTTAAAAAAAAAAAAAAAAAGGAGTACAAAAGTATCTATAAGGAGAGCCTTGGATGGCTGCCTTGGATCGCAGGGCGATCCTAATATCATCAGTTTAGGTTACACAAATTCATTATTTATGTAAATTTAATTGGTAAAGAGGTGAAAAATATGCTTATTTAGAATATATTTGATCTCTAAAAAATATTATTTTATTTTAATTTCAGTCGCGGTGTTTACGAAGGTATTCTATCTCTTAAGAATTTAAATTTACGTTTAAAAATAATATATAATTTATCCCGCCCGATATTAATATTATTTAGAAGAAAGAGAGATTTTACTGTACCCTTAAATTATATATAAATTTAATTCAATATATATATATATATATATATATATGAAAAAAACTTTACCTTACACAACAAATATCATCGTAATAGGAGTAAGCCATTTATTGGAATGATTATAGAGGGAAGTTTGTCAGCAAGTTTTTTTCTTTTATTATGCTGCTGCATGCATAAAACCGACTTCCTTTCCCTACTCTTTCTTATATATAACGTCTCCAACTACTGAAAATATTATATTTTTCTCATAAAAGTATAAATCACATACATTTACCCCGTATGTTTTACTTATTTACATAATAGCACTCTATTTATTTAAATGGGTTTCAACTCGACCTAATTCACAACAAATTGATTGGATAAAACCCAACACTTCCAATTTAAATCTTTTCATTTTTTTTTTCAATTATCAGGAGAGCAATAAAAATATAGATATTTATTTGATTAATATAATCTTTGATCTTTATACAGATTTTAATTTTATTCTCCCAAATTTTAAATAATAAATTTTAGTTCAGGTAAAATGGTTAATGATTTTATTAAATTATACTGATTAATATTTTAAATAGAAAAAAAATTTAGGGATTAAAAATTAAAATAATAATAAATTTAAAAGCCAAAAATTAACTCATATATACATATACCGGGCATTCACTTTTTTATTTTTACCCCTCTTCTCATTTGAAGAATTGAAAATTCCAGGCCATACAAATGAATCCAGCCTTTTCTTGGGTCCCGTACAAACAAATGCCTCTATTTAATCACATGATGAATTGAATACTTGAAAAAGAAATAAAAGGGAAAAAACACATGGTAACGGAGTCGGGTAGGCGGGAAAAAAGTGAAGCACGGCGGAGAGATGGCGGTGGGCTTATCAGTTTTTGTTGAGCAGAGCAAACACACAGCTGGATATAGCTCATCCCAGCTGGCACTGTACCTTCTCGTCCCAATACTCACCCTTTCCTTATGCCCATTCCTTATTTTTATATATTATTTAATATAATATCTCTTTTAAATTTATATATATGCTATGCCACCCCATTGCCTTCTGTTATTTTATTCTCCTTCTCCTCCTTTCTTTATATATTTTTTTTGGGTAAGCATCCCGTATTCTAGCTAATATTTTAAGAAATTATAAATTAAACTAATTTAAATTGAGACATAACATAAATCATTACAGCTGACACCCCTTTAATCAAATATATAACCTTTAGTTAAGTTACAATAGCTATAGCTGATCTAATCTATCGAGTTTCTTTGTATACTTTCATTCATGTTAAATTTAGAGATTAAATAATTAATTAGTAGAATTTATAAAAATAATTTAAATTAATTATTTATAAAAATTGTGTGCTTATTTTTGTAAAAATTCATTCTAATTATTTGTATAGAAAATTATTCCTTTGAACAAATATAAATTATAATTTCAAAAAGAGTATAAAAACACTTTACATTATAAAATTTAAAAGATTAATCTTATATATTTAAAATTAAAACTAAAAGAAAAAACTTAGATGTATTTGTTACATCATTCAATTCTCAAATCAAATATTGATGCGGGTAATTTTTATTATTAATAATAATCTAACATAGTTTTAAAATTTTATCAATATGACTTTTTATTAGAAAAATGATAAAAAAAAAAGTCACTAAAAATGATAAATTATAAGTCAAGTCGTTAACAATTTATATTTATAATTTTGTTGGAGTCTCTTTTTTTATCATTTTTATTTTCTATTATTAAAAATATTCACATGAATTTGATTGAAAAATTGGATTTAATTTAATAAATATAAGTAAATAAACGCAATTTTATTTTTCAAAAATAAATCTCCTACTAATTTTTATAGTTAAGATAGTAATAAAAATAAAAAAATACTATAAAATTCTAAAAAAAATTAATCACTACAAAATTATAAATAATATAAATTTATTATTAATTTTTAAAATTTATTATCATTAATTTCTCCTTCCTGAATTGTTGTTGGGATTTGTTGTTAATTAAAATCTTTATTTTATAATTCCCCAAAGTAAAAAACATTACATTCCTGCAACCACCCATGGTACCATAGCAGGGGCAAAACAGCCAATCCACTCCCCTCTCGAAATTACAATACTACCCCTCCCTAATCTTTTCTTTCTGGGGTTTGTCCTTACATTTTATGTACTGTTTCCTGCAATTTGTCCCTCTCTTTACCACTTTGCCCTTTTCTAATTATTTATTTTTCTCATTTCATCTTCTCAACGTACTTAGCTATATTAAACTCGACAAGAACAGCTTGGTCCCAGAAAAAATAAAATAAAATAAAATACAACAACAACGTGGGGAATGCGAACAACCCCTTTTTGTGTATTAATTTAAGTAATAATAATTATAATGATTGCATATATTAATTAAGAATATTTACTGCGATGTTTCAACTACTGCTAAACCGTTGTTGTAATTCAACGTAATTTTAAAATTTTATTATTATTAATAATAGTTCAACGTAATTTTAAAATTTTATCAATATAATATAAATTTTTTTATCAGTTAATAAGAATAGATATAGTATTAACAATTTATATTTATAATTTTTTAGAATTTTTTTTATCATTCTTATTTTTTATTATTAAAAAATTTCACATGCATTTTATAGAAAAATTGGATTTAATTTAATAAATATAAGTAAATAAACTTAATTTTTTTTCAAAAATAAATCTCCTACTAATTTACACAATTAGGATAGTAATAAAAATAAAAATTAGTATAAAATTATAAAAATATATAAATAATATAAATTTATTATCAATTTTTTAAATTTAGTACCATTTCTCTATTGTTATTGAGATTTTTTATTAATTAAAATCTTTATTTTATAATTTTTCAAAGTAAAAAACATTACATTCCTTCAACCACCCATGATACCATAAGAGGGGCAAAATAGCCAATCCCTCTCCCCTCCCGAAATTACAATATTACCCCTCCCAAATCTTTTCTTTCTGGGATTTGTCCTTACATTTTATGTACTGTTTCCTGCAATTTGTCCCTCTCTTTACCACTTTGCCCTTTTCTAATTATTATTTTTCTCAACGTACTTAGCTATATTAAACTCGACAAGAACAGCTTGGTCCCAGGGAAAAAAAAAATCAAACACAACAACAACGTGGGGAATGCGAACAACCCCTTTTTGTGTATTAATTTAAGTAATAATAATTATAATGATTGCATATATTAATTAAGAATATTTACTGCGATGTTTCAACTACTGCTAAACCGTTGTAATTCAATTTTTGGTCATTATTGTACTTAATTTCAGTCATTATTTTACTTAATTAATTCTTCCCCTCGCTTTCATATAACTTTGCTTAGAACAAATGTAGTAAACCCGTACGCACCAGAGTACTGCATATATCCTTGTAATTTTTTGTAATAAAAAATGAATATATAAAAGTCTCCCGAAAAAAAAAATTAAAAATTGATGGATGTAATAAAAGGAAAAAATATAGTGATATTAATAGAATATCATATCACTATAAAATTGATGAGCCTATTTATATTAAATTTTCGTGCATTATTATAAAAATAATATATCGATATACACATAATAATAAATGATTTTTCTTTCCTAAAAAGTTCATCTTGTACTGCTATTTTTTTGTTTTTAAAAAAATATTAATTTAACTGGTTCAATCTATTGCCATTAATATTTTATATTTGATATAAATATTCAAAATTTTAATTTCTAATAAAATGAAATACAACACAAATCCAATTATTTTCTATTTGAAATAAAGCTTACACAATTTTTAAAAACGTGAGACAATTAATTCAACGATTCGACAAATCTAATGATATATATTTTTATATCTACCAAAAATATTTTGATTTTTTATTAATCTTATAGCAACTTTAGTAAGGAAATAATCCATTATTCATTAATTGATATCTCAAATTTACTTATTTATATAATATATCTAAAAAAAAGATATTGCTTTTGCAATAAACATCCAATGATAACCATTTGAATATGGAAATAATCTATTATTAGCCAAACTGATACAATTACAGTCAAAGAAAAATATTATATGTAAAAAAAATCCTATTTTTATAAAAAAAGTAAAAAAGAAAAAAGAAAAATATAAGGATAGAAATTAAAAACATATCATTATAGCAAATCATACCTTTTTTTTGTAAATTTTTATATTTATTGTGCAAAATATTAGTAAAAGAGATAATAATATATAATCCAATATAGTGAAATAGGAATAATGTAATAATCCTGATAAAGACAAAAAACCCAACCTCATTTCTCACACATATATAATATCATAATTTTATTTATAATATAATTTTACTTATAATTTTTTTTATTTAACGTATAATTTTACCTATAATCTTTTTAATTTAATACAATTTTACATACAATCTTATTTTTTAAATATAAAGAATTATATTAAATTAAAAAAATTATAAATAAAATTATATTACAAATAATATTAGAATACTCAACACATATAATAAATAAAATTAAAATATTATATATTATATAACTATTTTTTCTTCCTTAAGCTATTACTATCAAGACAAAATAATTTATTGTATATATTTTTGCTCAAAAAAGTATGATGGCAATATTCTGATATCAAGCATGGCTTACGGCAAAGATGTAATTTTACATGATATGGAAAGGCAAAAACGGGGAAAAAAAGAGAACGGAAAAGGAGAGCATAAGTCCAAGTTGACCTCAAATCTATCTTATGAAACGGTTAAAAAAAATCCCAGAGAGATACTGTGACAGATCCGTAATTTGTTGGAAATTCGAGGGTAAATTAGTCATTGGGGTCCACCTTATAGGTTTCCTTACTGGTCCTCCCTCGTAACATATCCTAATTCCAAAATGGTGAGGAGCCGCGGTGTTTGTGACTTTATGTGTGACTCTCTCTCTTCCTCTCCTTCTCTCTCACTTTTCCGGCAATAGTCGCTGGAGAACAACTGTCTCATCGCCGGAGACGGTGAGAAGCTTGAGTTTTGCGGAAGAGCAATCATATAGTTGAAATATTGTTCCATTTTGGTAAGGTGGTGAAGTGGAGTGTTCAGGCGACTGCGTGCATGTTCAAACGGCGACGTTTCGTTGCGGTTAACAATCGGAGGAGAGTTGGGAAGCGGCGACGTATGAAGTTTATCTGATTGATCGGGGGGATATGGGAAGGGTGGTTCTTGGTGTGGCGGTGAGTGTTGCGGTGACGGCATGTGCCGTGGCGGCGGTTGTGGTGGGCCGGAGAGTGAGGAGCAGGAGGAAGTGGAAGAAAGTGGTGGGAGTGTTGCGAGAACTAGAGGAAGGATGTGACACCACGGTGGCGAGGCTGAAGCAGGTGGTGGATGCCATGGCAGTGGAGATGCACGCTGGGTTGGCATCCGAAGGTGGTTCCAAGCTCAAAATGCTCCTCACTTACATTGATAATCTTCCTAATGGGTAATCATTCGATTCGCCGGCGGCCTGTTCTTTAACTTCCTAATTGGCATATTGTGTCATTGAGTGGCATTCCCTTTTTCTTTAACGATTTTAATATGTTCTTGATCGGCGTCGGCTTCTGATAAAATGCCCCTTGATCGGAAATGGTTGTGGATTTGGTCCTGGGTTACTGTTGGAAGAGAATGCTTTCTTTTTCCCTGAATAATTTAATGCTATGGTTCTGGTAATTTCTTTCTGTCTTTCTCAAGCCTTCTCTATTCCTGGAGGGGGTTAAATTTATTATATGCTTTTAATGTTCATATTATCGGCTTATAGTCTTCTTACATTAAATTTATTTTTTCATTCTGTTTCCTTTTGTACTGTAGATGTTTAACAGCTTATTAATATGCGGGAATTATTATAATTACATTGAAGATTGTCCGCGTCTTTTGTTGGGAAATCTGTTTTATTGCATCATTTTGCCTTTCTTGTTTACGTAGGAGCTTTCATATACATATACATATATATATATATATATATATATATATGACGTCCATTTCTGTAGTTACCTATATGTTTATTCCCTGAGAGATCCTTCTTTTAGTTGATAGCGATGCATGACCTAAACAGATTTGGAAGTTTTGTTTGTTACAACAGTAATTAATTTTTAACATGGGATGAATTATTGTGTGACTTAAGTGTTTTGAAAATTGAACATTGGGATTAATGACTCGTTTTAATACATTAGATTAAAGTACTGTTGGAAGGTTTTAGGAATGGTTTGTAGAATCTATAGGTTCTTACTGTATAATTTCATTAAGACCTTTTCTGGGCATTACTGGGACTAGATTTCCCTGTGGAGTCTGTGGAGATGCCGTTATGAGCAAGTAAATTGCAATTTCCCAGCCATGTACCTTGATGATAAGGTATGGTATTTCTGTGTGGCATTGGGTGTTGACATGCTTGAGCATACCTTCTATTATGATTATGGAGTCGTGCTGTTATATAGATTAGTCCCTACGCGTGTCTTTGATAATTGTATGGGTTAGATACAGAAGTGATACACTTCTTTTTCTCTTCTATCAGGACTGAGAGAGGAACATATTATGCACTAGATCTTGGGGGAACATACTTTAGGGTTTTGCGGGTTCATTCAGGGGGTCAACGACCTCCTGTTTTGGAACATGAAGTAGAAAGACAACCTATTCCCCAACACCTGATGACCAGCACAAGTGAGGTGACTAAAATTACACCCTAAAGTTGTCCTACCTGTCATTTTTTCTTTTTGGAACACAAATAGGTTGATTGATTTTACTGTTTGCAGGACCTGTTTGATTTCATTGCTTCTTCATTAAAGGAATTCATTGACAAAGAAGAAGATGGTTCTCAGTTTTCAATGGGCAGAAGAAGGGAACTTGGATTTACATTTTCTTATCCAGTGAAACAAATGTCTGTTTCCTCAGGCATTTTAATAAAATGGACAAAAGGATTTTCCATTGAAGATATGGTTCGTTGTGGAATTTTGAGTAGTTTCTGTGTTAAAATGCTTAATAATTATCTTTTTGAAAATCTGCCATTTTGTTTTTCAAGGCACATAGTAGGACTGGATCAGTGAATTAGTTGGTGTTTCTGCATGTTCTGTACCGAAATGATTGATCTGCAATTGAGTGGTTATAGGGTTTTGATTAATTTTTTATTCTCATTGGCTTTTAGCCTAAGGTAAACAAATTTGTTGAGTGGTGGAAGTTAATTTTTTCCCCTCTCCCATAAAGATAGATTTGATGTAGATTGCACGGTAGGCTTCTAACCGCCTATGTCTGGACCATGTTAAATCGTGCTATGTTTAATTTCCCATCTTAATTTCTTACTCTCCCAATGGGATTGAAATAGATATCAGAGTTGCATCTTAATGACTGATGCAACTATTAAGTGAAATATCTGGTTGTTGTCAGGTAGGACGAGATGTGGCTGAATGTTTACAAGAAGCATTAACACGAAAAGGCCTAGATGTGAAGGTAGCTTCCCTGGTAAGGAAATATTTTCGTTGTACCAAAATCATGGTTCAATTTGCATCATTTCACCTTCCATTTTACTTTCCGGGGTTATTATTCTGTCTTCTCATAATTTCAAAATTGAAATTCTGGTTCCTTGTGATTTCTGAATTAATAGTCTTGAAAGCATTAGAATATTTAACAAATGTTTTTCTAGAACAGCCAAATATGCTATATCTTATATATAATTGTGATTTCAATGACACACATGAAACCATATTTCACATAAAAGCGGATATTAGTTTTTATTTGTACGATATTCAGATGATCAATCTTGAGCTTCTTGTATTTCTGAGGGTTCTATCTGACACACAAGAGACACGACGATTAGTGTCGATTTGACCACTTGATATTGAACATGTCTATTTGTGTTCGTAGTAATAGTACTAGCGCTGGACCTGATTTCCTTCTTTATGTGGCTTGTCAGCTTTGATTTCTGTGGGATATTGTGTTACTCTGATTCAGACATGTTTCATGTTATGCAAAGATGTTAGCACCATATAATTTTAGCTCATTATGTTTGTCTTTTTTACCCTCAAAAGCTGAAGTCAACGCCCTTCCAGAAAGAAGAAATATTTAATGTAGTTCCCCCCCAAAAAAAAAAGGCTCAGAAGAGCCATTTCCTTTAAACGTCTGAGTCAATGAAGGCACCCCTTGGCATGTGGGAAAAAAGTTATTTCATCCTCAATAATAAAGGAATAAGTACATCCAACTATTGTGTGGCTTATCTACCTATTGCTTTTGTAATGAGGCGTCTTTGCTGTCCTTTGCTCTTGCATGTCAGCTTTGGCCTAGGTCTTTCAAACTAAGTAAATCCTAGAAGGAGAAAGAAATGCTTTAGGCAATTCTAGCCGTGGATTATTTTGTAACTACTATTAATTAATATTTGGATCTCTAATAGTACAATCTGCGCTTATTTGAGTTTAGCTGTTACTTGCGGACACATCTGATTGCAATTCTTTAGACAATATTTTGAGATTTGTTTTTGGTAGTAATTGTGGTTTACCTAGAAGAATAAAATTGACGATGTCGTTAATAATTTTATCTCTTGAAGAAGACTTTTTATGCTTTTATTTTTTCTTGAACTTTAGAGGATAGGTGGTGAAAATTGTATTAATGGAATGTGCAAATGCGTCAAAATATGGAGTAATATGTTTTAATGTGCCTCTGTTTTGAATTCAGATGAAAATGCAAATACCTTTTATTTTTTTGGCAAAAATACTTATATCTGGAAAAAGCTTGTGCTCAAAATTATGTAAAAATTAATTCTTGTTAAATTAATTGATGTGTCCAATCTTGTTATAAGCGGTTGGGCATATCCAGACGTTCAAGCAGTGCGCCATTTATGTTCGTATTAGATGTGCATTGTGTTGCATACAATGTAAACATGATATTTTGTTCATTTTAAACAGGTTAATGATACTGTTGGGACATTAGCACTGGGGCATTATCATGATGTAGATACTGTTGCTGCAATTATAATTGGCACTGGTACCAATGCCTGTTATGTGGAACGAGCAGATGCTCTTATCAAGTGTCAGGGTCTTCTTACAACATCTGGTTTCATGGTAACACTTTTTTCCCCATCTTGGTGATATATGGATGCATAATTCATCATTATTTCATTGAGTTATTTTTAATTTTTTTGAAATCCTTCCTTCTGTTTGTTAGGTTGTCAATATGGAATGGGGAAATTTTTGGTCTTCCCATTTGCCTAGAACTTCGTATGACATTGATCTAGATGCAGATAGCCCCAATCCAAATGACCAGGTTAGATTTTTGCCTCTCTATTAACTTCTTTTGTGATATAACATGAGTAAAATTTTGGTGATTTTGGCGCAGGGTTTTGAGAAAATGATATCAGGAATGTATCTTGGTGATATTGTGAGGAGGATTATCCTCAGGATATTACTAGAGTCAAATATGTTTGGACCAGTTTCTTCCAAGCTTTTAATGCCTTTCATCTTGAGGTTTGTACTATATCTCAAGGACTCACCTTTGTGTTTATAAATTCTTGTTTATAATTAAAAGATTCTATTATCTAATTAACAAGATCCTTCCATTAGTGTATACCATTGGCTGCACGCTTATTTGCCTCTGTTTTTTATTTAAGCATTATCAAGTTGTTATTGTGATCCTAGTTCCTGTTTGGTTTGTCTGAAAAACAGTCAATATTTTTGTGGGTATGGTTTTATCATAAAGTCGTGTGACAAACTTGTGAACTACGGGTGTAATAGGCAAATGATTTGTATTTTAACCAGTGGCTTAGGCTGAGGCAAAATGTTCTGAGATCAATTCCTCTCTCAATATCCCTGATCTTGTTTCAAATCTCAACTGTATCTTGGTGCTGTATCAGGACTCCTATGATGGCTTCCATGCATGAGGATGATTCCCCTGACTTGAGAGAAGTGGCGAGAATCCTTAGAGACATCCTTGAGGTAAAAACATCTTCATGGTCAAAAAATGGCTGACTTGCTTTCAAAGCCTAATTATCATTTATTGGGGTGGATTGGACTGTTTCAGATTCCCAACGTTCCTCTTAAGTTACGAAAAGTTGTGGTGAAGGTTTGTGATGTGGTAACCCGTAGAGCCGCACGTTTGGCGGCTGCTGGTATCATTGGCATCTTGAAGAAAATCGGTAGGGATGGCAGTGGTGGCATCACCGGTTTCCGGAGCAAAAGTGACTCGAAAATCAAAAGATCAGTCGTGGCAATCGAAGGAGGTTTGTATACAAGCTATACATTATTTAGAGAGTATTTGCATGAAGGGTTGAATGATATATTGGGTGAAGATGTTGCAAAGCACGTAATTCTTAAAGTGACTGAAGATGGATCAGGCATTGGAGCAGCATTGCTTGCTGCCTCATATTCATCCTACAATGTGGATAGAAGGGTACAGATGCTATAAGTATATATATAATATATCATGCATATATATATATATTCATATAGCCCTGTAAATCAGAATTCGTTTCATGCTAAATGTCTCTGTATAAAGAGAGGTTCTGTCTATTCTTTGTCCTAATGTTGTCTTCATTTATCATATAATTCTTGCTTTGTTGTTTACATTGGTGTTCTTTTTACTGGACATTGTTTAAAGGGAATTGATCTCCTGTATTAGTTGAGATCGTTTGTATGTAAACCAAAGCAAAATTAGTATTGTTCATTGACTTTTAAGCTTTGAAATTCATTAATATATTCCTTAGTTTTCTTTTGGCCTAAACACATTAAAGTGTTGTTCTTATATGTTTGCTTTTATGTTGAAAACCATTAAAGTCATGATTTTAATAGAAGCTGGTATTTTCCAACATGACACTTGTTTAGGAACCAGCAATCACTGTTAGGCAAGTCGGCAGTTGAAAAATAAGATGTAATTTAACTTGAATATGTGAATTTATACAGGAATTCTATCCCTTTAGAATAATAGTTAAGGACCTGAAAGAAAAAATTTGGAGTTTGAGGAACAATGGATATATTCGCTCCTTCTCAATTTAATTCTATTTTTGTTCCTCAGGATTTGGGCTTTACTTTTATCTCTTAATAGAAAGTTTAAAAATTATGAGTAAGAGCAAAGTAAAATTAAAGAATAGAAAAAATATTTTGCAGTGTTTATGCTTTTTTTTTCAAATTTTAATTTAGCACTTTTATTTTGTTAATATGATTAATTCTGTAATTTTTTGTTAGTCTTTATATAGAAGTTAAAAGATTTAATAAAAAAATTAATATAAATATTAAATTAAAAATTTAGGGAAAATATTACTACCTTTAAAATAGTTTTTAATAAAGAATGAAAGTAAAATTTAGGAAAAATTGAATTCAATCAATGATGAAAATTATATAGTGAAATTGAAGGAAGAGGGTAAACAGAGAGAAGTAAAGAAAAAGCAGAGGAAGGAGACAGAGATTATGATATGATGATGACAGAGAAAGGGGAAGGGGGGCGGCTATGACAGTGATAGCTACACATAACAACACCAAAAGCAAGTGAGGTAGCGGCAAATAGTTACATAACTTCACATTTCATTTCCCTTTTTAATTTTAAGTTTGATTCTGAAGCAATTTGCTTTGACCTTCCATATCTCTCTTTTGATTTGATTTGATTTGACGTGTTGTGTTTTGTGTTCTTTTACTTCCTCCCTCATTTCTTTTATTACTAAAGTACCCACTACACTACCCCGCCTTGACATCCCCCCTTCTCACGTATACAATGACATCAGCAACGAAGCCCCACCAAAATATTAATATCCAAATAGATTTATTATTATAATATTTTAAAAAATTACAAATACTACAATTTTGTCCCTTGTGCTGTCCTAGAATTTGTGATTATATGGAAAAATAAATGAAATAGTATTAAAATTTGCATACCTACACACTTTTTTTCACCTTGAAAACTTTTTAAGTTACCAAAGTACCCTTTTATATCTGGGGAGAAAGGCCAACAATCCTATTCTTTTTTAGCCACACAAAATAGTTCTAAAATTCATCAAAAACAAAATATTTCTTTCTTTCATTCTTTCCCTTTTTTTAAAAGAAATATTTTTGGACATTGAATTTTCAGTAAAATAACGAAAGTGTAAAAGATTATTTAGAGCAAATGAATCTTAAAATAGTTCTCAACAATAAGAAGGAAAAAGAAAAAAAAAACACCCATCGCCACATCCCATGCCAACATTATTACTTGAACTCTCGCAGCTGCCCCGGGCACGTGCTTTAATCATGCACACCCGACTTCAGTCACATCTACAAGATATATTGACCCAAAAAAGCCTTCAAAAGGAAACAAGACAAAAGAGAAAAAGATAAATCCAATGCATTTTAAGGTTTAAAGTTAATCATAGGCTAATCTGACTAGAAGGAAATTGCTTTCTTACAAATCCAAACAAGAGACTGTTTTTCTAATGATATAAGTTTCTTGAGGGGGGGAAAATTCTCTCTCAAACCACCCAATCCAAACACCAGAGAAGAATTGATAAGCACCAGAATTGGAGGTGTTAGGAATATTTTATATCTGTATCCGTGCTTCTCAGATTGTCCCTAAACTCAACTGGGAGGAGACAGCTTCCTTACAATCATCTGTTTCACTGGTTTCATCTTCACGAAAGCTTGGAGCTTTGGGAGTGAGTCCAAGCACTTTGAACATGAGTTGATCAGCGTCAAAATCATTATTTGGTGTAGTGAGAAGCTTTTCTCCTGTGAATATGGAATTGGCGCCAGCAAGAAAACACAGTGCTTGCTCAGGCATGGAGAACCGGACTCGTCCTGCTGACAACCTCACCATTGCTTTTGGCATAACAATACGAGCTGTGGCAATCATGCGAATCATCTCCCATATCTCAACAGGCTGAAACCAAAATAGAAAAGTAAATTTGCTGGCAGATTCTCAAGGGAAAGTTAGTTTAGAACATCTTCTGATGATAACACCAATCCAAGTATGGTTTAAAAGAATATGGATATTCCTTTGCCCAAAAGGCTGTACTTGAACCAAAACATAGAAAAACAACATTTTGAAATAAACCCATGGCTCATGCATGAATTAGAGGATAATGGAAGAGAGGGAAAGGTTCCATCAAAACATATTCCTTGTTAGGGTTATTAATTTAGAAGTGGGAATAGGATATTTCAAACTCTTCATTCTTCTATCAAGCTCCCCTAATGAAGGAGATTAAACAAGGGGAAGTGAAATTATCATTTAAGCATCACTTACGTCTTCCGTCTTCCATTCCAAAACTCTCCTTCCTTTATAATTTTTTGTCACCCTAGTCACTATAGATTAAGCTCCATTGATAACATGTCTCACTAGTGTGTTTAGATTAGCTTTTGGAGAATAGATTTTGGGGAGAATAGATTTTAGGGAGAATAGATTTTGAGGAGAATAGATTTTGAGGAGAATAGATTTTGAGAAGAATAGATTTTGAAAATAGAGATGTTTGGATGATTAATAGTAGAATCACTTTTTATATTAATAAATTACTAAAAAAGGTATGATTTGATTAAAGTATGAAAAAGGAGATAGGGTAGACAAGAAATAGGAGAGAGGAGAGAGAAGAAATATGAGAGAGGAGAGAGGAGAAATAGGAGAGAGTGTAGAGAGGAGAGAGGAGAGAGGAGAGAGGAGATAGTGTGAAAAAGAGAGATAAGAGAGGAGAGAGATGAGAGATGAGAGAGGGTATAAAAAAAGTATGGGTAAAATAGCAATTGGATAATCTATAAGCTCTTTTACAATTCCAAAATTCATTTTCAGTAGCTTATTCAAAACCATGGTTTCAAACCGAGGTTTTGCCCAAAATCAATTCTGGACAAAAATGGCTGTTTGGCTTAAATTTTGTCAAACCGAGGTTTTGTTCCAAAATCAATTCTGGACAAAAATTAATGTTTGTGTGAAATTTTTTCAAACCGAGGTTTTGCCCCAAAATTCATTCCCAAACGTGATGCCAAACACCCACTAATTGTTAAAATAGCAAGTGCTGTTTTTTTTTACAGTTTTGTAGTTTAACAAGTCAATCAATAAATTATTATATTCACCTTCTGCTCCTGAAGCGGGGTGCCCTTTACTGCAACAAGTGCATTGATAGGAACACTTTCTGGATGAGTGGGGAGTGTTGCCAATGTATGTAACAAACCTACACGGTCCTCCTCTGCTTCTCCAAGCCCTATTATTCCTCCTGTAAAGAAATCTCAATTGCTCATCATTTTCTTTCCTCAAAGTTTAAACATCTTCTTACTACATAATATATAGAGTCCCTGTCAGAGGAAATACGTTTTATTATTTTAATGACAAGTAATAAGATTAACAGAAAATATAAAATCTAAATAAAGGATGGAGCCTTTTGCAACCATTGGTGAGAACTAAAGTGTGAGAGAAATTTATTTGTAAGTGATGAAGAACTGACACAGACACTAAGGCCAAAAAAATAACTGAAGACATACATGTTGGCATATGCATGTTACTCAAACTGTACTATAAACTTCCCATCGAAAGTGTTACAAAGGGAAGCCATATGCACAATTCTATCACGACACATTTAAAGGCAATATGCCCTTGAAGATGAGGCCATTCCTCTGCAACCAAACCACATTAATTGTATTCAAAGTTATTAGGCATTACCTGAACAAACATTAATCCCTGCATCACGAACAAACTCAAGCGTTTTCAGGCGTTCATCATAAGTCCTTGTGGTGATGATGTTTGGATAATATTCCCTTGAAGTATCAAGATTATGATTATAGGCAGTAAGCCCCGCCTTCTTGAGTTCAACAGCTTGCTCTTTCTCCAGCATACCAAGGGTGCAGCAGACCTCCATTCCCATATCCCTATAATAAGTGTTACCATTTTGAATTTTGACTAAATATGTAAGATATACTTCACTACACATGTGAGAGATTATAAGTTAGACAGCACAAAAGTATGGTGAAGAAGATTCATCACAGCTGTAAAATATTCACAATTCACACAATGCAAAACTTCACAGTCCTTGCCCTCCATTATTTATACTGTTGAAAAAAAGGAGTTAACAATGGAAACTAACTCCACAAAATAAAATGATGAGAACAAGATAGGATGGGATGCACAAGTCCCAATTGAATAGCATGAAATACTTTATGGGATACTTAAGTGGGTTGATTATTCCACCTCAAACAGCCAGCTTTCAGGGGAGGGTTTTGTGCCCCACTTGAGTAATTATCAATCAGTATCAAAGCTTTTAGGGGCATAGAAGACATTTGTCATTTATGAAATTATTTTTTGGTTCTATTTTCCTTCTTATTCCATCTTGTGCTGTGTACGAAACTGTTCCTAAAAGTAAGCCCAGATTAGCATTCATAGCATCCATGGAATTTTAGATAGCCTCCTTATAATACAAAGGAGCAGAGCTACAAAGTTTATCTCTTTTGGTGACATCAGTTTAATACAAAAGAATTTAGACGTAATACAAAGGAGCAGAGCTACAAAGTTTATCTTGCAGCTGAGTCACTATTAGAAACAATAGTATTCATAAAGAAAGCTTTGGAGGCTTTGCAATAAAGAACTCCCACTTAGTTTTCATATGCATGTGCGTGTATGTGCACTCACACTCCTAATGTTACTTTACTTCTCTTATATTAAATTTGAATAGCACAATTATTTGAACCACATAGTGTTCCAAGTGACATGGCTTCAAGCTACAACAATATTGCATTGCATGTTGTGGCATCAATAACTGTGAATTTAGACATGATCCATACACTAAGGGTATGGAAATAATCCATATTTTAGGGCAGAAAATGATCTTGTACATATTTAACATAATGATACTCCCCTGCAATGCACATAGCAAACACTATCTGAATAGCATTGCCCTGATGGCATCAGTAAATTTCTGTTTGTTGACGCAAGTCATTTTTCCCAACAAAGCAGCACAAACTTACTCCCCATATAATCCAACTCCTAACCAATGTACCCAGCAAACAACTATACCAGTCTTGTGGGTGACTATATCCAGAAGCATACAACCTTGTCATCATTTTTTTATCTTTTGTTTTTTTTACCATCAAAAGTCCACTTTGTACTTAACATACAAAGGAGAAAGAAGACTTAACAATCAGCTTAGACACAGTGGATCTATTTCTTATTGATTCAGACGCCTGATAATGTAACATTCCATTACCTTATTTCTTTCACATATTCAAGGATATTATTGAAGTTGGTCTTTCTTCCTATTGTGTCCCTCCATGCGGCACCCATACAAAAGCGTGTGCTACCAGCCTCTTTTGCCTGCCAAGAAAGGAAAAATCATCTACATGTAACTCAAGAAACAGCACCAAAATACATGAGTAATCTGGAGTAACCAGTTGAGTTCAAGCACAAGAAGATGATAGTAATATCTATGTATTATTCTCTAGTTTTGTTGTGAAGATACAGAATTATTTATCTTCAGATGGTTTTGTGATTCATCTTTACTTCTAGCAGTGCAAATTGTCAAAAACCTCCATTTTCAGAATATTATGAACATAAGAAGTTTAGAGGGCTGAGAAGTATAGTTAGTCTCGAACAGTTCAGCCATCAAATAAATGCTAAATCAAAATTTCAACGGATTGAATAAACAGATTCTAAATATAACAAGAGATTTTCAAACCTTTCTAACTTGACCTCAATGGCATAAATATTTTCCTACCCGCCATGACCTTTCGTGTGTCCTGAAGCCTATACAAAAGTAATTCACAGTTTTCTAGCAGTCTCATATCTATTTGATGACTTCAGACCACCAACTAGCAGTTACGGGAAGAAAGGATGAAGCAACACCAAAAACGACATAAATCAAAGTTAACAAACAATTTTGATTGCAAAAGGTTTGGAAGAGCGAGTGATTTTAAGCAAGAACTTAAGTTCTCCACAGGCATATAGAAAGATATAAACGGGTGAAATTGCAGAACCAGAAATCGGAAATGTACTGCAATTAGCAAGATGCAAAAAAAATTTAAATTTTACCCTGTTTGCAGCTTCTAGAACAGCGTCCTTGTTCATTAGCCGTTGGGCTTTTAGGCCTGTGTCATACCTTGATGATTGAGGACAATATGAACAGTCCTCACTGCACCCGCCTGTTTTAATAGACAGGAGAGTACACTGTTGTACTTCCCTAAAGTTATGAGCATGTCTGTGAACTTGAGCCTGATAACGCATAGGAGTAGTAGCTTCAGTAAAATGCTAGCAATTGGTGTTCAATACCAGTTAGCAATCAAGATAGATAAGCATGAGGACAACAATTCAATAGTAAAGAGTTTGCAATCAATTTGTAGTCTCTCAAAAGCTTTCCTCCACGTTTCATCTTTTTTAGAATCACCAAAAGAATGATTATCTAGTAGTGTTTTCACGAACCCTATAAAGCTTTACTTGGGGGGTTTGGGGGGTGGACCAGAACGAAAATAAAAGGTGGAGCTTACTCCATGAAAGAGAAGATCGAGTACGGGAGAGTCGTATACGGATTTTACTTCCTCTCGTGTCCAATCGTTTCTGGAGCCTTCTCTGATAGTCCTCTCAGCTTGAATTGCAGCGGCAGAGGAAGTATAGGAAGAATGAAGCAACAGAGAAAAGAAGGGTCTTTGGTGTGCCCGGAAAATGGGTCTAACGGAGAACATGATTTCCTTACTTCCCAGTTCAGTTCAGTATCTCACAACGTCAAGAAAAGCAAATGTAGGGATAAAAAAATCAAAATGAAAGACAATTGAAACCTGAGTTTCGACCTTCACCTACACCCTCAGGAGTGTTAGATGCAGGAAGCGGAGGAAGGCGTTGTGGGAATTAGATTGCAAGAGCGTAGTAACGTAGTAGATCTGAGAATTTAAACGGACTGAGTGGGCTCACTCACCACCGCTTGCTAGAGAGACGGTAGATGACGCTCGCTTTCTCTCTAGCTTCGCAGTGTCGTGGTGTTGGAGAAAGAAAGAAGTAAGCGGATTTATCCAGGGTGAACAGTGAATTACCCGCCCGCCACTGGCCACCTAGTCACCTACTTTCAAGTAGGTGTGGCTAACTTGTCCAAACCGAGTTATCCGGACCGGTCCTGAGTGTTGCTGGATCAGAATAGGGGACGGTTGTGATAAGATGGGTCTCAGCTATATACTCAGGATGTCTCGTCCAAAAAAAAACAAGAAAATATCACGTGTAGCGCAAGTGCGGTGCAGCTCTTTTCCTTCCTTTCGGCTCCCCTCACTTTAGTCTTTACTTTTCTCTTCAGTTTTACCAGGCGTTTAGGGCCTCGACTCAGCACCACCATCAATTTCCCTCCAATTTAGATCTCCCATTCTTTGCTATTACAGCCTCGGTTGCTCCTCCATAGCAAGCTATACTGTCTCTAGTAGACCAATACTAAACTGTTGTCACTTGTCTTGCAATTTCCAAATCCCATTTAGATCTCTCATACTCCTCGCCAATCCCCCTCTCCTCACAGTTTCGGCCGCTCCTTCACGTCAGTCTTTGCTATCTCCAGTAAACTAGTACTCCAGTTTCATTTAGGTCTTTTGTACGTCGCAATAGTCTATTTTGAGGTAGCTTGCTCACTTTTAAATTTTAATTTCTGCAACTATTTATTGTTATTTTATTTTATTTGTTTAAAATCCATCATTATGTTGTTGTAACTTTAATCTCACTCCCTATACTAGTGTCTATTTTTCTAAAATCCATCCTTTAGGTTATACATTATACAGTACTTGTCATGTTTGTTCTTCCTATCCTATTTAGTTCTCCAATAATTGATACAAACACCATGAAACATTTATAGTTTAGTCCCATTCCTTGCTTGAATTTCTGCTCTAGCTATATATATCCATTTCCATAATCGTTTTCCAATAATTTCCCATTTACTTGTTATCTAATTTCATCATATTATGACCTAGATGATTCGGTGAGACTTTGTCATTTTCTAAAACCATTTCTTCATGCTACTTCCCTGAAGCTGACTTTCACAATTTCCATCATTCACTTTTTGTCTAATGCTGCTTTATGGGAAAAGTTGTAAACATTTTCTTTGATTGGCTTATTGTGTATTTAATTTGTTTCCAACTGCCTAATTGGATTGTGTGCATATCGATTATATATTTGCTTTGTTCTTGAACATTATTTGATTATATATTTGCTTAGTTTTTTAACTGGATTGTTCTTATCATATTGAGACTAATGGCCAATTATCTAACTAGATTGTATTCATGGTTAATTATTTCAATTGAGACTTTGTCTATTCTACTTATTTCGGATCCTTATTTTTATAATATCCTTATTTTTATACGTCTTAGGGACTAAACGGTAGCATCTATAACTACTTTTAATGCTATTGATGTCAAATTATTCGATATAGAATTCTACTCTTAGCAAGTACTGTTCACTGTGTAAATTTCAAAGAAGTGACCTGACTTCAAAAATCATAACTAATTCTAGAAAAATTGAAATGAAGTGGTTCAAATTGCTACACAAAGCTAACTCAATGCTCTTTCAGGAAAAAATAACTCGTTGACTATGTCTTAACCAAGTCAATGTCGGTCAACGTTTGAATTTTATTGTTTATCTAGCGTCCTTCCCTGATTCCCAGCATTTCTGGTCCCAACTTTGAAAAATCATATCTCCATGTGTAAGCATCCAAATGAGACGTTCTATATATCAAATCGAAGCTTGACATGTCTACTATTTATTAGAAAAATATCATATATTTATTCAATCATTTACTATTTTTAATTATAGCTCAAAGGTCACAGCCTGTCCACAAGCTACTGTTCACAGTGTCAATTTCCAGCAATTATACATACATCAATCACATATCAATCACCCTAAATAATTCATGTCTCTTCATGCATCTTTATCTCCCCCATCTTGAGAAGACTTGCTATAATTGGATTGATATGGAAGGGGTGAGATTTCTGGGAAAATCTCAGTAGCAAACGATACTAAACAACGTATGTAACTATATGCTTGATGTTACTATGTGTACACTTAATGATCATGTTTGCATAATGATAACATACATGCTTCCATATTACTTAATTATAATATATGGCCATAGCATAAAAAGAAACAGAGTATTACTTAATCATCCATACTTCACATCATCAAAGTAAGTAAACGTTACATAAAACATCCTAACAACATAAGCATACAAGTAGGTAAGTTTACTACTTGATGTATTGCCTTTCCTCTAGCCCTTAGCTTTTTGCTCTAAGGTTCATTCTTTCCATAGGTCAGGATCTATACATAGTATAATAATATCTTCATTATTATTCTATTAGTATAACTCTACTTAGCTCATGCTTAACTTGAGGTAATACCCTCAGTCTAACAATTCCCTAACTTTCTTTCTATCCATGACTTAACCTTATCAAGAGAAATATTTCTCTATTCTAACCATTAAGAAGAATTTTCTAATTTATTAGAGTAGGGACTAGAATAAATTACTTACCTCATTCCTAAGCTCCTTGGACTGCTCCTAGCTCCACTAAAACTCCTCATTTCTTTCTCTTCCTTCCTTCCTTTCTTTTTCTCTTTTTCTCCCTTCTTTCTCTTGTTTAGCCATGCTTGGCCGTGAATGGAATGGAGGGAGGGTTGGTCTATTTATAGTTGAGATAAGGTGAAATTGATGGCTCAGATTGAATCGCGATGAATGGTTTAGATTGCTTAGCTTCCTCAAAAAGCTTTGCCTGCATCATCATGATGACATTACCCTCCTCAATGACTCATTAAAATGACATAATCCATGGGACACTTCACATGCAAGGTGGCGCAATAGTGGGGGCCTTGGGACACCTCATCAGCTGACTCAGTCATTTCCAGAGAATTTCAGAGTCTTTTCCCAGAATGAACGGCTGAGATTGTGCTACATGTCATTTTGTTTTTTCTCCTTTTCCTAGAATCCTGTCATGTGTCCTTAGCTTTTCTTCTTTTCCTATAATTATGCCATGTGGCGCCTTGTGGGTCCCATGAGGACACCTTTCATACCACCTCATGGTCTAAAACTTTATCTGATCACTTTTCCCAATTCTATCCTTAACCAGGTAATTTTACTTTATTGAAAAAGTACTAAAATATTATTTTAATATCACTTAAACCCCCATAATCATTGGGCCAGGTTTTTAGACCCTTGGAATGTCATCTTGGGTTTCTAACCAAGCCCAAGCACTCTGGTGGCTCGATTCTCAAGAAACATTCCATAGCAAATTACTAAAATGACCCCAAGGACTTTCACTATTAACAATTTGGTCCCTGATCTTTCACTTTCTTGCAGTTTAGTCCCTGAACATCATTTGTATATTTCTAGGACTTCTGCTCATCAGGGCCTGAAGCATACATTTTTAGGCTACATACTAGGTTTCTAAGCCTAAAAATTGGGATATGACATAGGAAATCTAATTGCATGAGACTAATGTCACTTGCTTTCTAAACTCCACTCTCGGTCTACTTATTTTTATGCTTTGTGATGTATAATATAATCATATGGTTAGTCATTTTTCTTATTTTACAAGGGGATGACCACTGCACTACCCATTGTAGAAGAAAACTTAGTACAGACTGAAGATGTACAAGAAGGACAAGACATGGATTAAGAAGTAGAAGACATTGTAGAAGAAGAGAAACTAACAAAAATAGTCAAATATATTGTTTGGAAGCATTTTAATAAGATTCCTTTGGATGAAAATAATAGAGACCATAAAGTCAAGTACAAGTATTGTCTAGCAATGATTGCTTATAATCCTATAACATGGGACAAGTGGATTGAGAAAACATCTGGATAAGTGCCCCTAAATCTGAATAAAATAAACAAGATGAGGCAAGCTATGTTCATTGTATTATGGTCTTCTAAAACTATGGGTAATCATTTATTTAGTCATGAACTATGCAAATGAGATGTTGCAAAGTATATCATATTCGATGAAATGCTATTCTAAATTGTTGAAAGTGAGGGTTTTAGGCAGATAATGAGTGAGGTAGAGCCTCGCTTTCAAGTATCATCAAGATCAACAGTTACTAGGGATTGTTTGAAGCTGTATCTTAAAGAAGCAAGCAACTTAAAAAGTTATTTTAAAAGAATAAAAGTCTGTGCTTTGTTCAAATTAAAAGGATTTGATGTTGATAACCAATAAAAATTTAGAAGTAGAAAATTGTATTGGTTATATCATATTTGTTTTATTTATTAGATAATTTTATTTTTCTCTTTCTCACATATTTGTATTTCTTTATAGATGAAGCATTTACTTCAGTGGGTGAAGTGGAAGAATTGAATAACTTAAACATGTCTTTGTCATTTGTATCTTTGTTTCTTTATTTTAGTCCCTAGAATGATTTATTGTTGTGTTTTTTAGTCCCCCCTTATATAGATGAATTGTTATTTTATGTCAAAGAGGAATATTGGTAATTGGTATTCAAAGAAAATTGCTATGGTATTTTTTTTTATTCTTACGACACCTAATTAGGGAGCAGATTTTCTTTTTAAAAATTGGGACCCAAGAATTCCTGTCCCATCATATTGGGATCCAAGAATTCCTGTCCCATCCTTTATCCCGAGATGAGATGCTACATTGGATACAAAATGTGTCCTATATACTATTTTAAGATGGGACCCGAGACAGGATTGTCCCAGTCCCCAACCTATCTCGTGATCACCTTTACTTTTAGGAGTGATTATATCTTCAATTCTTCAAGAGTCCTCAACTCATCAACGTTGTTATCAGGACATAGCTTCAAGTAGCTAATTTATGCATCTTGGTTAAAATTAGTTATAGAATATAAGAATTAATTAATTTTTTAGATATATTAAAAATTTTAAATAAATAAATTAATTATAATTAATATAATAATTAGTTGATTAATTTTAAATTTAGGAGTATATAATATAAATTCACCTTAAAATATTGTTTGATTTGAGGTTTTTAGAGGGGAGGGAAGGGAGTATGGGTGTTTGGTTCAGAAAATGGAGAGGAAAGGAGAGAAATTTTTTTATCCTTATTTACTCTACTATCTCCCTGCTCACCCCTCCAAAATGGGGGGTTTTTTGGAGGGGTGGTAATTTTTACTCCATTTTTGCACAAAATTACCCGCGGAAATTTTCAAAAATTACAATACTACCCTTCGCTTCAGATGAAGCTCTTCACACACAGTAACCGCAACTCTCTGAAGAAGAAAAAGATGACGACGAAGATGCTGCTGTCGTAAACCTCGGCTTCCTCAACTCCGGGTCTTATAATATAAGGTTAAAAACTCAGGACTAGAGAAGAGGAGCAAAAGAGGGTGAGCTACGAGGATTCCAAATTTCACTTTTGAAATATCGCAAAGATCGAAATTGAAAAGAAAATTGCTATGCGATAATAATCGAACTCAAACTGTACCTTCAACATGTCTCTACACTTATTCTAGGGATTTCTTTAGGATTGACCACTCATTACTAACACCCATTAGAATGAGGAGACTGAGGGATACATTTTGATAATGTGAACAGAAGACGTGACTTGGTTCTACGAGCGGTGGCTCTGGAATTGAACTCCAAATTCTTCAACCTTATATTTGTGCCTTCTTGTTTCCCTTATTCTCTCTCTCTCTCTCTTTGTGCCTTATTGTTTCTAATCGCAAATCACAAACATGCTCTGTTCTCTTACTGGCAATAAAGATAAAATAATAAAAAAATTAAATAAAAATAATAAGGAGTATATTTTTCAATTTATAATAACCTTCTCTCCTCTTCTCCCCTCCCGAACTAAACAAAAAAAATCTCTTCCTCTCTCTTACTTATATCACTTATCTTCCCCTATCATCCTCTAAATTAACTTAACATATCTTTTCATTTGTTGAACCAAACATAATTTAAGGGTTATATTTTATTATAATTAACTAAGTCATTCCATTTCTTTAATTTATCTAAAAAAATTAACTAATTTTTATAATTATAACTAAAATGAATAAGAAATATATTTATTTTTTTAAAATGCACTTATTTATGGGGAAAGGTGAGCGGGCGAGGGAGTGAATAGAAAAAGAGATAATACCGAATGAGAATGACATATAATTAATCATGGTAAAAATTGGGGAGGGGGGTTTAATGTCTTAACCGATCATACAAATATAAATTAAAATTTATGAAAACAAACCACACCTAATAAAAAGTTTAAAACATATTTTCAACCGGAAGAAATATCTATAAGTCATATTCTTTCATATAGGGTTGGTCTTATATATATATTGGTTTTGTCTAAAAAATTAATACACTTTTTTCATTTTTGCCTTCAATTACATGTCTTTTTCATATTATTTTCCACTCATTCTCCCTTACATTCACTATCCTCATAAATAAAAATATATTTAAAAAATAATTATATTTTTTACACATTTAATGCTTTTGACTAATTTTAAATAATAATTTATTTTAGGTGATTTGGGTAGTTGTTATTTATAAAAAGGATAGAAAAATTATTTTTTTAAAAAAAAATCTAATTTTACAAAAGCAACATCATGATGATTATTAATTATTGATTAATGGACTATATTTACTTGTTGTACTAAAGAATACACCCCTCAACGTAAAAAGATTTTTTTATATAATATTTATAAATCACAGTTATTAATTTTTTTATAACAATAAATTATTTTTATTTATTTATTAATCACTAATTAATTATTAACTATAATTTTAAAATCTTATAATATATAGTTCAATTAAAAATGGATATAGTAGATAGTTACTTGAGCTTTCCTTTACAGATAATTTAAAATCATATATATAAGATTATGAGTCATAACCTTATAATTGAATTTTAGCAACAATGAATTGATGAATTGACTAGTGAAAGTGTTTACATTGATAAGTTAATGTTCAATCATTGATAAGTGAGAGTGTAGAAAATGACAATTATCTCTGTATCATACAATGGTTATATCACATTAACTCATAACAATCTAACAAGTATCATTCAATAGATATAAATTTTTAAGTCTATTGAAAATTAAAATAAATAGCATAATATATAAATTTATATCAAATTTGTTAAGGTTCAAATAAATATTAAATGACAAGTCAGAGTAGTGCACCATGGACAAGTGATTATGCTAGAAATAACAACTCTCTCTATATTAAAATATTATATTATAATACCCATTTAGTTCTTAATATATTATCTATTTAATTAATTTAATTAGATTAAAGATGTTAGTTAATATGATATATTTTTCTAAAATACCCTAATTAATCATCTTCATTAACTCCTTCATCCTTTCTCTTACTTGACTATTATTGCAGAGTATTAATATAGATAATTTAAAAAAATGATAAATATAATACATATATCTTATATTTATGACTAAAATTAATTCTCAAATTAGATTATATATTACGGACTGGAGGAGTGCATTCTAATAACGCATACATTTATTACTTACAACTATATATACTAATTATATTAACAATTAATGAGTCATATATTAACAACTAGTATAAACATATATTACACACTTATTGTGTGTGTTTGGATAGATTTTTAGAAAATAACTTATGAAAAAAGGGTTTTTGGGTAGTTTTTAGAAAATGGCATTTTGAAAAGAATTTATGAAAAAAAGTAGTTATAGATAAATGAGTGTTTGGATAGTTATTACTAAAAAAACTTTTGTAATTGAAAAATTATCAGAAAATGTATAATTTTATTTACTCACTGCTTGGGTAGAGAGAAAATTCGGAAGGAAAGAAAATGAGAAGAAAGAAAATAAAGAGAAGAAAAAACTTGAATGATAATATAAGCACCTATCTTGCTTGGATGAATGAGAGAAAATATAGAGAAAAGAAAATGAATAAATATTATAATGACTAAGATACCCTTATTATATAAACAATTACCAAAGAAACCAAATAATTTAGCAAAAGAAAGTTATTTTTCTTAGGTGAAAAATTAAAAAATTAAATACAAAATAAATAAATAAATTATAAATTATCCGATATTATTTTTAAAATGATAAAAAAGGAATAAAATAAAATGCTATAATAATAAGAGAAATTGACATCACGAAAATATCACTAATAATACCATTAAAATTGATCCTAACACTTATAAAATAAAATATCTTACACCATGATCATAGAATATTACAAACAAAAATGTGAACATGTCATTTACATTATAACTATTATGTCTAGAGGCCTATTTTCCCTAAAAAAAAAAAGGCCAATATGTCACTGTGCATTAGAAACAAAAGAGGTCAACATGTCACCACATCACAAAAGATCTATGAATCAAAAAAGGTCTAACATTATATCTATATTTTTTTCAATGAATCCCAGCATCAACCATCAACCTGAGCAATGTCTGTAATCGCAAATGAGGTGGAACTCCAAAAGAATTTAGCTTGTTCCTTTCTTCATTACACAAGAAAAAGTAACATTGTAGTTTCTTCTCTTCAGGTATTCCAAGTTCTTCAATTGCAGCCCACACTTCCCTCTCACTATAATGACGAGGCCTACTCTTTTCAAGTAGTGAAAGACCCTTTCAGCAATTTGAACTTGTTTCTCAACTATTTGAGCTTGCCATTCAGCAACTTGAGCATACCTCTCATCATCTCTTCCAATAAGCCATCAATAAAACATTCATCCATTTCAGGAGTTCAATGTAAATTCTGCTTCATTGATTCCTTCTTCTTTTGTGTCATTACTCAATTTACACAACAATTTATGAACAAAATTATAATCATGCGACTTAAATAAGTAGTGTATGTAAATTAATAACTAAAAACACATATTGTCAATTAAAAATAGTGTATATAAACTAATACAAGCAAACATATACTTGCAATTAAAAATAGTGTATATAAATTAATACAATCATATAGCTTAAATAAATAAATAGTCCAAATCACAATCCATGCAACATATGGGTTGAGTAATCATGCCATATATGAGCTGCAATGTGGTCTCTTAAATTTGATCCTTGTCTATAGTCTTCCTCTTGATTGTGTGCCAATTGATCATCTATGCTAGGATTATATGATAGTTCACGATCAACCTCTGAATGCATAGTTCTAAATCTGGCTGGCAATAGCCATTCTTCATGTCTTAAAAGGAAAATGAATAGTTCTAAATGTGGTTGGTGACTTTTTTAACGTACACAAGTTTGATAATTCATGTGTGGTAACAAAACATATCCATTTAGACAAGGTGACAAATTTGTCATTCAAAACATATCTAGTGACATCTATAATTATTTTGTCTTTTCTGCCAAAAAAATATTATAACACTCTTACCAATTTCACATCAATTTTACAATGAAGCAGTATTATACGAAGTTTTTGATCCAAGTTCGAGACTCTTTGAAGCCAGGTTTCATAGTTAGTGTGGGTGCATAATATAGAAATTTCAAATTTACTCTCTTCTTGTGTAACACTATTTTCTATCCAAAACATTGGCACAACCCACAAGAACTTGGATGTCTGAGAAGACCAATCTGACCTGATCTTCTGGAGCTACAATATTGTGTAACTACTGACAACACTTTCATGTCAAAAATAAATATTAGTACATTATTTTCAGTTTGTTTTTTCTAATTTTTGATTTGTAATGGAGGTACAGACAGGGAGTGAAATTGTTTTTAGGGTTTAGTAGCAGAATAAAGAGAACTAGAATAGAACTAGAGAATACAGAGGATGATGATGATACCTGAAGAATGGTTATCATTGGATGGATAATGAATAGGAATGATGACGGTAATGGTAACATCATTTTGGCGCGCGAATGAGAGTTTTGTGCGTGGGAGGTCAGATAGTGGAAGGAATTTTTTTATCCAAATCTCTCCATAAGTAAAGTGAAAATTTGGGGATAAATAGGACGTGGGAATCACCCCATTTTTCCTCATACTTTCTCTCTCTCCTATTTTCTCCTTTGTCCAAGTAAGAGAAAACCCATTTCCTCTCTAATTTTTTACCCTATTTTTCTTTCCTCTCCTCTTTTCCCTCAATCCAAGCACAACTTTAATATATGAGAGATGAGAGAGGGTAAAAAAGAGAGGGAGAGATGGTGAAGAAGAGAGAAGAGAGAAGAGAGATAGTAGATAAGAGAGAAGATAAAGGAGAGATAATTGAAAAGATAAAAGAGAGGGGATAGACAGTGGAAAAAATAGAGAAGAGATGTGGTGTAAGAAAAAGTAAAGGTAAAATAGTAATTGGATAGTCCATAAACTCTTTTACTATTCCAAAAACTACTATGACCAATTTATCTGAATTATGATTTTAAACTATAGTTTGGTTCAGAAGTCATTTTGGATAAATATGACTGTTTATTTTAAATTTTTCCTAAATCAAAGTTTGAGCCATAAGTCCTTTTAAAATCTAGGTTTGGCTCAAATAGACCCATTATTGATAACTAAATTAACTATATTAACAATTATTGTGATATATATTAACAACTAATATCAACCTATACCACATATTAGCTTGTCATTAATAATTAAACTATGTTAACAACTATCCTAACATGTGTTAATACCTAATTAAACTAATCCATGAGGGTAACTTGCCAATATTTTAATTAGATTATTTTATCTATCTTATATGACTTGAGATTAATTTAAAGATTTAAAGGAATTTTGAAATAATAATTTATCATATTTAAGACCTCAGTATAATTTTTCTTAAATTTTTTAGTCAACGTATTAAATATTTTATCTCTAAAGTTATAAAGTATTTCAAGAAAAAGATTATATATTTTTTTGATATTATTTTTCAAAGTTATATTTTTAAAACTGAATTGAACAAAGATAATTGTCATTATAATTATTAATGTGATTATTTCAAGTATATTTAGTATCATACACTTAATGACCATAGTTAAGATCATCACTTTTAGATACATTATTCATATAGCTGAAATTTTTATAACTATATAAAAAAAAGCTTTTCTAATTTATTTAGAAAAAAATGATCAACAAATCCTTAATTCATTTCATACATATAGAATACCAAGTTTCTTCTAAATAAGCATATACAGTATTACATAATTAAGTAAGATAAAAAGGTCAAAACTTGATAAAGAAGCGATAGATAAAATAATTGGTACTAAAATAATAAGATTAAATATTATCAACAATTAATATATATTATGCCTAATTGCCTATAATTTCAGGGGAATCTATGGACCGAATAACAAAATTTTCCATGAAGAAACGACGTCGTTAAAGTTTATCTAAGAGAATTCTCAAACAACTCAGGATTCAGGAGATCATCCATAAATTAGAATGAAATATTGATTTATATTTTTTTTGCCATTGAAATATTGATTTACATAACGTAATTTAAGACAAAACAAATAAACTATTCGAGGGTGTAACTTAATTTTAGATTTAATGAATATAATTTTCTCTAAAAATTAAGGGTTAAGCTAGTTGCAGTTTTCTTCCATCTTCATGCTTCTTTTTATTATTATTATTATTATTATTAAGAAATAATTTAGTTCATTTCCAAACACAATTTGTAGCGGTAGCTACTTCTTCACAAATATTCAGCAAACAACTTTTAAAAATTATTAGCCATCATTATCATCCTAAACACATTCATATGAATTTAATCTTAAGAACTCTTACTAAACACAATTAGTTTTCTAAACTTATAACCAAATAACTAACTAGAGAATCCTAACACTATTAAGAAAAATATTTTTATGGTATTAATTTAAAATGGTTATATATAAAAAAAACTTAATTAAAAGATTTCATTTATTAATTTGCATTGAAGATTATTTTTAAGTAAACAAATAAATAAAAATATGTTTAAACAAAAAGTGGCTTATTATAAGCTATCATTATAATTATTTATAATATCATTTTGTGTTTATTGCTAAATGGTCTGAATGGAAGCTACGTGTTTTGGCCCTCAATTTTAACTGAGTGCATAAGAAATTGTACTTTTAAGGTTTTTTCATTCAATAATTTGTTGTCATGGTAAGAATATATATTATATTTATTAATTTTTTAAAATTATTTTTATAAATATTTTTTAATAATAATTAAGAGAGAGGGAAAAGTTAAGAAAAATAATTATAATATTTTAAAAAAATCATATTAATTAATTTAAATAATATTTTTAAATTAATTAAATATATTTTATATTAAAAATTGAAGAGTACTTGCTTTTCAGTTTACTCCTTAAATTCACCAATATAATGAGTGTATCCTTAGTCCAAGATTTATTAAGTAAAATAATAAAATTTATTAAGTAAATAAATTATTTTAATAAAAAAATTACACTTGGAGCCTTAAATAAAAAAAGTTAAATAGAAATAAGTCTTTTGAATTTTATATAATCTAAATATAAAAGTTAAATTTGTAAAATTTATAAATTTCACTAATAAATAATATAAAAATTTGATTTTGTAAATATAAACTCCCTGTAAATTAATGCAACTCATTGATTTTATCAACTTAAATTAAGTTTTAATATCATAAATATAAAATTTTAATAATATATCTTAATATTAATGATGATTACACTATAATATATTTCAATTGCCTCATCGGATTTATTATTAAATGTCTTGAATATAATTTTTTTAATAACAAATATTTATAAAAATTAAATATTATATAAAAAAGAATATTTGTAAGATATGAAAAATTGTTCAATGTCATGGAGTAAAATGGAATATGGATAATGATTAAGAAATTATTCTTTACGAAGTAGATAAAATTTCGTATTTTGAGATCATTTGTCGTTATATATATATATATATATTTTTTTTGGAAGAGAATCGCAATTCCAAGTCAAAAGGATAAAATTAAAACCTGACATGACGGTGTGCTGCAAACAAAGCATTGGCGGGGAGAGCTTCTTCCTCATCGTTCTGGGCTTGGGGCAAGTTTTTTCATGGTGTCTCCCTCCCTGGCTTTGGCTAGGGGTTGTATTTTGTGTTGATTTTGATTTATTTTTACGTTTCTTTAGGTTTTTGTTGTGGGGTGATGCTTGTCTTTGTAGCAATAAAACGATTCGAGAGCTTAGACAGTCCTAGATCTCGACTGGGTGTTTCTATTCAGAGTTTTAGAAGCTGGGATCTGTTGACTTTCGTCTTATATCTTGACGGTTCAACCTTTTAGAAGACTATTTAGACTGTAGGCAAAGGCGAATTCAAAGCACTTGTTGGGTTGAGATTGCACAACGGACGGTGAGGACATTTTCTCATTCTCTGTCTTTCTTGCTAGTGTTTGTGGATGTTTTTGTTTCTATGAGATCTGTTTATGGAGGTTCCTTTTCAACCAAAATGGTTGTTTTTGCCAATGGGGTGGTCCTTTGTACTGGTTCTTTGAACCTCCAACTCTTGTACTTTGTTGTAACTCCCTATTTTTTAATAGGTTTTTAAAGAGTTTATAAAAAAAAAATTTAAATAATTTTTATATTTTTTAAAGAAAAATTTATAAATAAATATTTAAATTACTATTTTACAAATATTAGATAAAAAATAAAATATTTATTCGTCAGTATTGGAGTTTTTTTTCCTATTTGTAATGTCGTATTTTTCTTTTTCGTTCTCTTTAGATTGCACTGTGACTCTTCTTCCTATCTCTCTCATTTTCTTCCCACATCTTCATAAACTTCTCTTGTCAATGATGAACATAGGAAGAAGACGGCTTGCAGCGATGTTTTGCAAATGAGAGAGAGACGATGACAACAATTAAAGAGAAAGAAGAAAAAGAAATAGCACCAACCTCCTTTCATTGAGGAGGTGACGACTGTAGAGGCCATGGAGAAGAAGATAGCGATTGTCGATAGTGGATGACAGTGGCCAAAGACGAGAATAGATAAGAGGGTATAAAAAATAAAAAATAAAAATAAAATAATAATAAGATAAATTATATATTTTTTTACTATTAAAAAATTAAGGTTAGAATTTTATTTAAAATTATAATTTAATTTATTAAATAAATATAATTATTTATTTTTAATTTTTTAAATTAAAATTTGGTCAAAAATCTTTTAAAAATCACCACGTCATTTAGGGGTTATCCAAATATCTACTTTGTCTATATATTCCGAGGAAAGGAAGCTGAAGGTTGTGGGGTCTTTGTCCGCCAGGGCGACTCCCTCTAATATTGGTTGGAGTTAGGTTTTCTCCAGGGTTTTTTGATTGGGGAGTTTTAAAGGAAAGAAGAGGGGAAGAGAGGAGTGGAAAAAGAAAAATATATTTGATTTGGAAAAATTGAGAGGAGGGTATGGGAGATTTTATGTCTTTTTGTGGTTTTCTCCCTTCTAAAAGTGGAAATTTTTGGAAAGGAGAGAAATTTTTTTTATTTTTATAACTAAATTACTCTTAATGTTTATTTAATATTCTAATTATACCTTTAAGCTTTTTTTTTTTATTTTTCTCACATCTAATTTTTTTAATTATTAAAATTTAATAAACGAAATAAATTATTTATATATTATATTAAAATATATAATAATTATATAATTAATAAGAAATAATATTAAAATTTTATCATATTTTTTATTTTTTTTAATTTTATTATATATATAAATGAGAATTTTTTTAAGATTTATAAATTAAAAAAAATAATAATTTTGATATGAATATTATAAATAAAGAATAAATAAATTTAAATAAAAAAATAAGGGTATATTTATCAATTTTCCCTCCTTTCCCCTTCTATTTTGAACTAAATAAAACACATCATTAATTAATTTTCCCTATCTTTCTCTACTCTCCCTTAAATTAACCTAACATCCCCTTCTCTCCCCTTAACTGAACTAAATAAAGTCTTAGGGTTTCTTTAATCTTTTATATATTTGGGTTTGGTTTATGTAAAATTTTTATTTTAAATTTTGTTCCTTTATTAGTTTTAACGAAAAACTCTTTTCTGTAAAAGAGGAAACCCTCCATTGGTGTTGACTACAATAGCAATACGTTATAGAGTTTTAAATTAAAAAAACTGAATGTATTTTTTTATTATAATTAAAAAATTATATCCAATAATTTTATTAGGTGCAAGCATTTTTAGTGATTAATTTATCCTTCTCATCAATGCCTAATTATATTTTTTTATACATATTTAAATAATCTTAAATAATGTTCTATTTTTTTAATAAATATTAATATTATTGTTTTCATGACATTACAAGAATAATATTCATCATGACGAATTATTATTATTATTATTATTAGAATGAGAATAAGTATAATGCGAACAAACGGTGTTGACAGTTGAAGTAACACGGTGTCGTAAAAAGTCCTTAGGCCCTCGTGCTCTTGCTCGACGGTTTCCTGTCTCTGATATATCTTGAGCAACTTTCAATCCTCTATTCTTACGTGGCTTCTCGGTAACTTCAATCCCTCTTTCTTCTTATATGTAATCAAATCCAACCTTCTCTTCTTTAATATTCTTTTGTGTCCTTCTCAGACTTGTTCTCTGCTTATCGTTCTCTCGCGTCCATTCAAGACTCTTCGGTTTGATATCCGTTTTCCACACTGTTCCACGTGATCCTAAATTAGGTAAGTCATGGTTTGATCACACTTTTCAACAAGTCTCGGCTGTTTTCGCTATCGTTAAGAGGACCCGGGCTTGTTGTGAATTTAATCTCCTATTCATCCTTCAATTTTACTGTTAAATTTGGTCTTTTTCAGCTTTCGCGGTGCGAGTAGGGGCTGCTTCTGTTTGCTGTTTTTCTTTTCTTTTCTTTTCAGTTGGGGCTTTATTGGGCTTTTCATTTGATCAATATTCTGTTCTTTTGTGACTTCTATTGTATATGAGAAGTTTATTAGAAACAAGTAATAAGAAGAGAGATAAAGAGTTATATATATTATTTAATAGTAATGTGCTCTTTTACTCATGGTAACTACTTAAGTTAAAACATTAATCTATTCTCACTAAATGAACTAACCCATTTGAAGATTTTGAGGGAGACCCAAGTTATCTTTTTCTTAATGATCAGGATTACATAATCTCATATTTTAAATCTATAAATTAGAGACTTTTATATAAAATTTTAGAGCTATCTAGATACAAGTGATTAATACTGATCATTTAATTAATACAAGTTGACTCCCTTTTACTCTTGGTAGGTGTTCAATTTCCCATACAAAATATAAGGGAGTGAGGTGAATTAAAACCAAACGGTTTCAATTTACAAAACATCAAGTTATCCTCATAACATTCTTCATTTTTTTACAGTAATCAGGCTATTGTCTTTGATGTTTCAAACTTCAACAGAGGGATTAATCCTATTGGATTAAACCTAGACATCCATTGTCCCAAAAGCAGGTCTGATTGAGATGAAGCTACACTTTCTTCATTCTCCATTTAGCAGCTCCCTTGTTGATGATCAGTTTTGCACTTTTGCTAGCTCTTCCTTCTATCAGAATCTGCAAGCTCTTCTCTTATAGTCTCTCTTCAACCTAAAATGTGACCATTCGAGAATAACATATTGTCTCCAGCTGCTTCACCTCTTGCATATTTATCATCTCCTTTACGTTTATGATCCACTAACAATGCCGTGGGTTCTTTGACACATCACACTAGTGCTTATGAATTGATTCAACTGGCCAAATACATGCATAAGCCGAACTCATTGAAGATTGAAATAGACGCACTAGAACTCACATCTTGAAATAATGATGGATTGTTAGTTGAGACTTTCAAGGCAAAGAATCATTACAACTGAAAAAACAGTCTTGAAATAACCTATTGACTCTGATGTTGTCATTTGGTATAAGTTGCATAGCAATTAAACTTGCCCCATCAAATGTAAAGAATGTTTGTCTAGAGCAGAAGGATCTATACTCATCCCTTTTGTCTTCTACACAAAAGCAATGAAAATTCATTGCTTATAATTCTTCTTGCTCTTCTTCAAGGTAGACATTATACACAATAACCCAAAGGTTTGCAAGGAATAGAATTAGCACTGGGAATATACAATGTATAGAAGATCATTTACGGAGGACTCTATTAATCAGTCCATCTCCTTTTGGGCATTTAATCAAACACCTAGACATTTCAAAGTTTCAGAGATCTTTTAGTTTTTTGCCTCTTACATGCTTAACGGTGACCTAAGAATGGATATAGAGTAGCTCAAGTGATATACACAAATACTCCAACTTCTTGATAAGGCTGAGCATTATTATTCCAAGAATCGTTTGACTCATCGCCTCCAATGGAACTTCGTGATGCCTCAAACCTAGACATCTCACAAAGATTTTTGGAGTATGAACGGACACGTAAGAAACTTCTGATAATGGAGGACTTTGCATGGACCTTTACGATGTGTCAAACAAACTTTGTAAAGGGTTGATAACTCTCGTGATTTCTCAGTTTCATTCATCTCCTCAAGTGCTTCAAGTGCAGCAATAAGCCTTCCTCTCTATATCTCCGTGCCGGTTATGGCTTTCTTGAAACCCTCTTCCAGTGGCCAGAGAGTTGCCCCCGTCGCACGGAAGCAAGTCCAAGAACTCTATTTGAAGAGAGTTACGTGGAAAAATAATTCCGTTCACCAAAGACTCGATTTGAAGGAACTAGTGCGGTAGAGAATTAGAGGATCTATGAATCGTTTCTTACTCTAACGAATTGTTCAAGATATAAAAGGTCGAGATCGAAGAATCAACAATCTTTTTGAGATCCACCGAACTCGATTGTCGGAACAGGAATCACAGACGTCAACTACGGGATAAGACCGTACACTTCGATGGAGATGGAGAGCTGAGTGGCGGTAGGATTGTACAGAGAAAAAGATGATCGTGTGATGGCGCAGATGGAATAAAGGATCAATAATCTAGGTTTTCACGTGTTATCCCATAGCGACGGCATCATGGTGGCTGACGGTAGAAACGCACAAGAAACTGGAAACTACGTCGTCAAATCAATAAAGAAATTGTGGGCTTCCGAAGGTGAAGCAAGAATCAGACTTATGGCGTCAACATTTATGACCCAAAGATGACTTGCTCTTGATACTATGTTTAGTTAGAGAGAAATAACGAGAAGTGAGAGGAAGAATCATATGTATTATTCAATAGCAATATGCTCGTATAGTCATGATAATCTACTTAGATTTATACACTAATATATTCTCACTTGAGGGAAATAAATCAACCCTACTTGAGGATTTTGAGGGGAAACTTAAGTTATCCTCTCATTATGGTGAAGATTACACAGTCTTACACTTTAAATCTATAGACTATAGTCCTTTATATAGAATTATAGGGTCATCTAGATATAATTAATACTAATCTCCCAATTAATTCTACCTTCTAACAATATACCTGGGTATTTTTATTTTGTTATTATTTTTTAAGTTTATTCAATTAGTTTGATGTTCATCACTCAAAATTATTGATGTATTGATATGCAGGTTGTTTTCTAAGTTGATTACCGGTTATTATGGCTGAAACCCACAGGACTGAAAGTGCTAGCTCGAGCTCAAGTTTGAATAGTAGCTTGCAGGATACGGAGGAAGACCACACCCTTGCAAGCATATTAGCACAAAAGGAAAATTCACAAGCTGACAATAGGCTTGGGAAACGACTATCCCATTTGGATTCTATTCCGGTATGATATTTAAGCATCCTTGCAAATGCTGTTACACTCAATTTCAATTTGACTTCAAATTAAAAGTTGAATATATGTGAAACGTGTAGTGGACAATTTTCTTTGAGAAAATGTTGCAGTAAGATTCAAAATTAACTTACCTATAGATAAAAGTGAAATATCACCTAAATATTATAAACAGTCAAATGAATAAAAATGGTGAAATGTATCATAAAACTCAGATCCTTTTGCAGACATTCACTACCTGAAGAAATGTGATAAAATTATAGTATTCTTGAAAGAATGCATTCAATAACAGCAACTTTAGCGGTCTTCAGATAAGCTTCTATTTTTCATTTTCCAATTCTAATTGTCCTTGAAATGAAATGACAAGAATTCCTCCATAGGCTCCTGCACATTAAAAAACATAAGTGTCTATGATTAAACCAACCCTCATCTGTCTGAAAATTTCTAATAATTTGGTCATCATCTCCAACTTTACAGTCACTTCATCATTTCCACTTGACCTCCAAATTCTAGGAACCTATACTACAATATCTTCATAAGAAAGGAGAAAATGCTCAAAGAAGGTTTTGACTTACTAAAATTCCGCTATATAGTTTGTTTTGTTCTTTTCTTCTTCATTTTTAACTGGATGTGTGTTTTCTTGGCAATAACTGAGTTTACTGGAAAAATATTATTACAACCTTGTGTCTAAGTCTCATTAAAAAAACTTCTGTCTGTGTTAAAGGTATCAACTACTAGACTTTTCCTGTTCCATTGTGTGACCAAAACCTTGAAGAATCTGAGAATAAATAATTTTATTTTACTCATAGTTTTTGTAAACTGTATATGGGGTTGTATATTGACAGTTAGTGGTGCCAGATATAGTGGTTGTTCAAACATCATAAGGCTCCTTTGATGAATACCTTCCTAAACATTTTGCTTGGATTTGGACTTAATTTGTTAGAGTTGCATTTTTTTACGTGCTTATTTATTTATTATTCATATCAAATTCATCTATTACCATCTCTCATGGTTGTGGACTATTGACAAGTTTTGGACTTGAATACAAGTCAGCTGTTGGAGGGATTTGCAATCAATGCTTTGTATACCATTTGGATTTTCTTCCTAACCTAATTGTTTGTAAAGGACAATTCAGGAACATATTTTTCTGCAAATTTAGAACCTGACTGGAATTTTGAAATGTGGGGTCTTTAAGTATTGAGCTAATGTTCTAAAAGCCTTTTAATGTTATACTGTATTGCTACATAGAAGGATGTCCACTGTCAAATTCTTTACTGTAATTAGTCTGCCTAGATCAATTTACTAATCCAACCCTTCTAAATAAATGTATTTTCTGCAATTATACACTGTTACCTGTTTTGGACCAGAACACTAATTCAAATGTGTTGACAGCACACTCCTCGGATTAATGGAGAGATTCCTGATGTGAATGACGCTACATTAGATCATCAGAGGCTGTCTGAAAGGTTTTATATGCTTCTTTGTTGCACAATTATCATTAAAGTGCTTAAATAATAAAGCAAATAACTCCCATTTCATTTCTTTGTTTTTGTTTTTGCCTTTCCTTGAAATCAGAATTGTCCTGTTTATAGATATACTCTACTAATTGAAGTTTAATTTGAATGGTATGCATGTAAAAATATGCTTATTTGGGGCATGATTGGTTAAGAGGACAGAGAATGATTTATTTTCTGTCTTATTTTTTTAATGTATATCATATTACTGTAAATTATTACAGTAATTTTATTAAACTTAATTTTATTCTCTCTTGCTTTTTTTTTTTTTTAAAAGTAAGAACATGAAGAATATTTTCTATTTTTAAAATCATTTTCTTATGTTGTTACTTTCCTACCAAACAACCTCTTAGTCTTCTCAGCCTAACTAATTACTATATAATGATGAAGGATGAAGATAAGAATTTTTTGTTAACCTTGTGCAATTATTTTCACACACGTGTTAGAAGCACCAAGTAATGTTAGCTCAACTTTATTGGGAATGTCGATTTGATAGATTATGGAACCTTCTAATTATGCCAGTGTGATGACTATAAAACTGCGATGTTTAATTGATTTTTGTATACAAGGTATTTGGGTTTATTTAATGATTATAATCCATCAATTTCTTCAGGTTATCTACGTATGATTTAGCAGAACTACAAATGGAGGGTGATGGGAATTGTCAGGTTCTGCACTTCTTCAAACTTTTTAATACACTGGCTTTCATTTGTCCTCTTGTTGGATGCTTTAGTTATACTCATTAAATATATTCTGTGAAATATTTCTGGGCAGTTTCGAGCATTAGCAGATCAGTTATTTCGAAATCCTGAGTATCACAAGCATGTAAGGAGGCAGGTTATTAAGCAGGTATGGCATATATGTCTTTTTTATTGGGTTTACTCTTCTAGTGCATTCACTTTGATGGTTATTTGAATCTTTGTTCAGTAAAAACATGATAATATATGAATCAAAAGTATATGCCTTAGTAGAGAGTTTCCTTCTATAAGTTGCTGTTCTGATAGCTGCGTATCTTCATTTCTTATTGTAACTATTTTGTTGATCATATCACGGTGGTCAATCCGATGGACCGTGAGGGAAAAGAGAGAAAGTAAACCAAATATAAGGAGAAACTGCTAGTACTTTGGATGATGCTCCCCTCAGTCTTATTATAAGTCCCTTCCCCGTGGTCCTTAATATAACGTCCTTTATCTAAAGCATTAATTTTTTCCTCTAAATGTCCATTGCTTTGATTTCCCTGACTTACTAAACAAACTCCTAACTAACCAAACAACCTCCTTCCTCTAATTATTCAATTCATTTAGGGTAATTTTAAAGTTTTAAAAGATTTAACTACTTTAACTGAATTCCATAATCTGCGTAAGTAGTTATTAGGTCCCCATAAAAAGGACTGGAGGGAGTACATCTTAAAGTTTGCTGCAACTTTCCTTTTCCCTCCACGGTCCTCTTCCCTTGTGTCAGCAGAACGGATGGTGTGGAAATTTGAAGGATTGAAAGTAGAGGGAACAATCCTCAAAATATTATTAATCCTTTTATGAATGAGAATACAAATAGATCTTTATATAGGCAAAAAATATAAGTTAATAGACTAAACCTATAATCTATCATAATCCTAATATCTCATATTTATTCTTCTAAGATATGATAATTTAATATTCAAATTTGATCATAAATAATATCTAATATTAATTTTAGATAATTAATTAAATAACTAACAAAACATAATATTAATTAATAATTAATTCTAAATTAGGTCATCTCAACACTCCTCCTCAAGCTGGATTTATAATTTGAATACTTGTGCTTCTTAACACTCCCCCTTAAGCAGGGAGACAGTTTGGATATGAGCAGTATCATTATAGAAAAATCAGAATTTTGAATCCTTGAACCAGTAGTGACTACTGAACTGAAGTTGATTGGATCTTGAATATGTATCTTAAGACAAAGTTGCGAGCTTAATGAAGAAATTCCATGTTGGAGGCTTAATAAGAATACTTGCAAGAGAGGAACTTGATGAAGAATTATATGTACTAATCCCATAACCTATAAGATTTTGTGTGAAGATACACAAGTTATCATTTTCCATCATATGTATTATTCAAGAGCAACATGCTCATACAACAATAGTAACCCACTTGAGTTTATACACTAATCTAACCTCACGTGAAGGAGATAAATTAATCCCATTACTTATGAGATTTTGTGAGATGAGACCCAAGTTATCCTCTTCCATTGTAATCCACTTGGATTTACACATTAATCTAACTTCACTTGAGGTAGATAAACTAATCCTATAACCTATGAGATTTTGTGGGAAGATACCTAAGTTATCCTCTTCCATTGTAACCCATTTGGGTTTACACACTAATATAACCTCACTTAAGGTAGATAAACTAATCCCATAACCTATGAGATTTTGTGGGAAGAGACTCAAGTTATCTTCTTCCATCATAGAGCAATTAATCTTCACTTGAAGGTGTGCCTTCTCTTCAGGCTCGACATTTTTCTTCTTTTTCTTCAGGCTTTGATACCATGTGAAAATTTGAAGGATTGAAAGTAGAGGGAACAATCCTCAAAATATTATTAATCCTTTTATGAATGAGAATACAAATAGGTCTTTATATAGGCAAAAAATATAAGTTAATAGACTAAACCTATAATCTATCATAATCCTAATATCTCATATTTATTCTTCTAAGATATGATAATTTAATATTCAAATTTGATCATAAATAATATCTAATATTAATTTTAGATAATTAATTAAATAACTAACAAAATATAATATTAATTAATAATTAATTCTAAATTAGGTCATCTCAACAGATGGTCTTAATTGAAATTTGTTTCTGTATGAATAGATGTTTTCTTCTGTCTAATTCCATAATGATATTCTCCTTTTTAATTTGTCTATCTCTTGTTTCTTCAGCTAAAGCATTACAGAAAGTTATACGAAGGTTATGTACCAATGAAGTACAAAAGCTACCTGAAGAAGATGAAAAAGTCAGAAATCAGTTGTGATCAATTTTGGTTTTCTTCCTGCTAAATTAGAGACCATGTAATACTGAGGACGAGTGCTAATTTGATATTTGAACATTGTTTGCCTATAGATCAGGGGAGTGGGGGGATCATGTAACTCTACAAGCAGCTGCAGACAGGGTAAGTTGTCTAATTTTAATCTTCACTTGAGAAAACATTATCATACTGGTTAATAATGTTATCACATTCACATATCTGCTCATTGTAAATACCAAAATCAAGAAGACAAAACCTATATATATATAAATATATATGAATCCATGTGCATATTGATTAATTTTATAAGTAATACTTTTATGAGAAAGTAGGAGGGGCTAAATTACTCTTCGATTTGTGTGGCTGTTCATACCTGAGTTGGACATAACACATAAGTATCAGGCTGCGCATAGTAAAATATTCATTCGCTTGTTAGTGGCGAGGTGAATCATATTGAGCAATGCTGACTTGGTAGCTAAATGATCCTTTTGTCTTTCCCTGTTAAAGTAATAATTTTGACTCTGAAAGGAGCTCGGAGTTGCATAAATCTCTGGGACACTAAGATTACTTTATCTTTAACGAAGTAGACAACTAAAGGAGAAAGAAATGGTAATATGACCCATACTATTAAGATTACTTAAACATGCAAAGGAATTTTCAAGCCTTCTTCACTGCTCATAATTCATGCTTCTTTTTAACACGAGCCTCAGTCAAGGGACCCGTTCTCTCCTTTCTATTTCATTGGCTGATTCCTACCATGTTAGGTCCCATATGAACTAACAGATTTGTGAGTTTGCATGTGTTGCAAAAGACTCAGAGACCTTGTTGATTCCTTTTTTATCAATTAAATACGATTCAACAAAAGATAATACTCACACTTCTAGACTAAATTCTGCAGTAGGTGTACTTCTGGGTCAGTTTCTTGCAAACCTTATAAACTTAATTTCATCAATTGCCCTAAAATCAAAGTTAAGAAGGTTTTCTTAAGTCTTAACATGGTATTATGTCCCTTTTATCTTTTCTTTTTTCATTTATACGTTTATTTATTTAATCTTTCCCCTATTCTTGCAAGTAACTACTTGTGCCTTTTTGTACAGTTTGCTGCCAAAATTTGTTTAGTGACCTCTTTTAGAGACACATGCTATATTGAGATACGTCCTACCGACAAAAACCCCATTAAAGGCAAGTATTGCAAGTGTTTTTTTAACAACTTTGTTGTCTCTATCATGAACTCTATCTCACACATTTTTATCAAGTAATTTGGTTCAAGAATGTTATCTTCACTCTCTAGCAAATTTGTTGATGGTAGTGGTGTTAAAACGTTTAAATTATTGTTATTTATCACAATCGCGATTTAAGTGATTGGGTATGGATAGAGGGAAGGATGTGCTGTATGGTTTCATCTTTAAAGAACCTGAGATTTGCATTTCCTTTCTTTTTCTCAATGTTGAGGTAAATGTTTATTACTTTTCCTTCTTAGCAAGTAATAACAGCACTTAATTCAGTGTTATATATTTGTGTTTTTGGTAGTCATTTGATTTATTCCCTTCTCTAATTTTCATTTGGATTCCTGTAATAAGGTTATTCATGATTATCATAATTGGTTTTTCTCTGCAAACTGTAGAGCTTTGGCTAAGCTTTTGGAGTGAAGTGCATTATAATTCATTGTACGCAACTGCAGGTACTAAGCGTACCATCAGTGAATTAATTTTTGGCACTTGGTTTTACGAATTTGGCTTAATATATTCAATGGAAAGAAGCTCTTTTTCTCCTAATCATACGTTTATTTTGCAGATGTTCCTTCTGTTGCACCCAAAAAAAAGCATTGGCTGTTTTTCTAGTTAAAATGGCAGAATGTGAAGTCTTGCAAAAGTCATATTTAAATGGGGTAATTACTGTTCCAACTTATTTACATTATGCTTTTATTTTTATTCGCCATGGTTCAAATTCTATAAAAAATCTCTCTATTCCCCCCTTTCTGGAGAGGGGTTTTTGTACGCGTCCCTTCTAAAACACTACCTGGTGGGAGCCTAGTGTATTGTTCTGCCTATCCTTTTAGTTTATTTTCCTACCAAAAAAACAAAAAACAAACAACGTGTACATCCTATATTAAAGTCAGTTAGTTGGCCGTTCTGAAAGTAAAACAACTGGAGTTTAGGTGAGTAATTCAGAAGTTACTCATGTAGAAAAATTTGACTCAATTTTATATTAGATGCTTAAGGTGCTAAAAGCGTTAATTCTGGTAAGTTGTGGCAGTTTCATCTGGTGACATTGGGATCCTCAAAGTTTCATAAGAAACAAAGATTAAATACGAACCCTTCACTGCCAAAATTGAACCAAAGCCAATACCATACAGTGAAGGGTTGAGATTGTGAGAAAATTATGCTCAAACTTATATGAAACTTCAGAGGATTTGGATTTGACTTTGCAATTGTTAACCACAGAAAAAATATGGATAGTGTATTAAATGTGATGAAGCATCATGAACTGTATTGGCAGTAGGTTACAAGATTTTTGGGTCTCATTAAACTACTTTTTTCCTGCTTACAGCTTTTTGAAATAATCTCGTTCAAGCTGAAAAAGAGATAATACAGTGGCTCTTCTAAGGACAAAGGGCATTTCCTCACCATATATAAAATGCATCAGTAATCAGTCTCAGCACAAAATCTATATTAACAGGTCAAAGCTTGTTCATTGGTGGTACAAGTTGGGGTAGTGCTAAGAGGGTATCACAAAAATTTGTTAAACATTAGTAGATTGCAGTGGTCAACATAATGATTCATGTATTTCAAAAGGCATAGAGGTTAGTTATTTTAGTCTCTGCTGATAACATAGACAGTGTAATTAATGGGCGATTATAATTAACCCGCCCATATGTTTGCTTGTTTTAACAATTTTAATATATGTTTTTTTATCTAGGTTATCATAAATATGAATCATTTAGAGTTCTCTTGAACTTTAGATTACGTGTACATTGATTTTTTTTCTGAGTAAAACACACGGGCTTCTCTACTTTGAAAATAATTGTTGAGGAGACATTCATTTTTCAGCCTCCTTAGAATAAACTCGTGTGTTAACATCTTTCATCAGTATATTTATATTTACATTTCTGGTCTGTTTTCTGTTTTCATATTTAGTTTGACACATTTCCATCCAATTGTACCATCTTAATATAATTATTTATTTCATATGTTTTTTTAAAAATATATTTTTTTTGTGATAGTAATCCACCTTCATACTCTTGTTAAGTGGGTCTGGGACAGAGAAAGAACCGAGTGCTTTACCAGAGTAAAACAATGTATAACCATTGAGGTACTAAAACTTATTCTTAAAATAGTGCAAAATAATATGTAAGATAACTAGCAAGCTTTTCCAGGAGAGACGAGTGCAGTAGAATGGGGTTTTCCAGGTTCTTCAGTTGTTCTTCAGTATCATGAGAAGATTGAGGCAATCGGAACCACTGGTTCCGTATGGCTCCACTCGTATCACTACAGAATATCCTTAACATCCTGTCTCCTAGCTTCACCATCCCCATTATTCTTCCTACCTCACCTGAATTTATGTCATCAAAACAGAAAGCTTTGTCATTACTAATACACGATAAATACTAATAAATTTATAATTTGATTGAAGACAGAAAGAATAAACATTCTCAAATCATGTGAATTGAAAGGAATATAAATCAAATCAAACAATAAATCGATAAAAAAAAGGTAAAAAACTTAATACCTTTTTGGTATTTTGTTGATATGATATCTTCTTAAAAGCAAAGCCTGTTGTTAGCGCGCAGTCATCTTCTTCTTCATCGGCATCAAAATTCATAGGCGATTTCTTTGTGAGAACTAGAAGAAATAAAATACGGTGATGATGCATTCACACAAGTCTATATCTTAATTCCTATAAGCTAATGGCATTTTATAGATGAAAAATTAAGTTTTAAGTTGAGAAAATAAATGTGCCATGAAAACAATAGACTATCAAAACCACATTCTACTAAAACAATGTGGACCACAAGTTTTATTAAACCACTCAAATTTTTGTCAATGGATGACTCACCTTGAGATATGATATGCATATGTCAGTTATACTTTGTAAGTAGTTAGGATTGAAACACTGTTAGGTTTTAAGTCGAGAAACCATGTTGTCAACAGAATAGACTATCAAAATCATGTTCTCCTAAACCAATGGGTATTGAGAGTTTGATTAAGGATAAGATTTTAGAAATGGGTTTATGAAAAAAAAGAATTTTTAAGTAACTTTTAGAGAAAGGGTTTTTGGAGAAGAGTTTATGAAAAAAAATAATTTTAAATAAATGAGTATTTTGATAGTTATTTCTAGAAGTACTTTTATTATTGGTAAATTATGAAAAAGTGTATAAGTATTAAATGAGGAGAGATAAGATATGAGAGGAGAGAGGATGTAAAAAAAGTAAGGGTAATATAGTAATTGGTTAGTTCATAAGCTTTTTTTACTATTCTATAAGCTACTCTGATCAGTTTATTTGAAACTGTGATTTTAAATCATAGTTTAGTCTAAAAATCCGTTTGAACAAATATAGTTGTTTATTTTAAAATTTCTCAAAATTTAAATTTTACCTAAACCTAAATTTAAAATTTAGGTTTAGACTCTTCCCAAATATACACTAAATTACTCAAATTTATTTACAACGGATGACTCATATCAAAAATATGATATTCAGTTGAGATTGATGGAAAATTTTATATTCAATAGGTTGAAAGTGATAGAAAATTAAGTTTAAAGAATATGAAAATGACCATAATACTTTTAATAAATCTTTATTAATAGATGAGTATTTATTAATTAATTAGAAAAATAAATAAAAATAATAATATATGATATTATATACATTATTAATTATTATATAAAATATAGTAATTATATAAATATTAATATATATATATATATATATATATATATGAAAGTAATAAAAAACAAATAGATTTTCCCTCTCATATCACCATGACACCATTAGTCACCATGTTCTCCCCCTCCACTACTAAGCCCCCTCTTCTTCCCCTCCAATCTCATGTTGGTGGTGCTTAGAAGCGTCGTTGTTGCCGTCATCACCATTTAGAACTCAGAAGCATCGCTCGTCATCATCGTCGTCGCCTCTGTATCTCAAGCTTCTGGCTTCGAGCTTCTCACCCTCCGCCTACTATCGACATTGCTTCAGAGGGTAAATGTGTTATTGGTTCGTTGTGCTGGGCGATAAAAAATAGAACCCTGCCAAAAGTGGTGGGAACCCCTTTTCATTTGTATAAAGTGGTGGTAACCTCCGCCGGAAAATCCGTTCCAACCTCTTCTTCCAAGCAAACGACTACTTCCATTGAAAAATTCATATTTTCCCTTTTCATAGGTGAATTTTCTGCGAACCAAATGGGCCCTAGATAAATTGTTGTTATTTGTGTGTTTATTTACTATTTCATTGACATTTCATTGACAATAACATTTCTTACACTTTGATTTTTTGAGTAAAATACATGGGCTTCTCTATATTTGAAAAGAACGTTGAGACATTCATTTTATTTTCAGCCTCAACTTTTTCTTGATATGCTATAAATAGTGTAAGAAAATGCTGAAATGCTATATTTATCTGTAAGAAATATTTACTCAGATACTATCTTTGAAACCGTTCACCTTCTTGTCTTCACCCACCAGGTCTTTTCTTCCTCTTTTCACTCTCCTTTCTCCCTCTTTCCCTTCTTCATAATTTCTCATTCTAACATTTAAGAAAGTAACACCTATATTTTCTTTTTGCTATCTATTTAAGGAAACCGTATGTATGTAGTGTGCATGTAGATTAGGCTGTTGACTTTAATAGATTCGCACCTTGGGCAGCTTCATCCAGTGGCCACCATTTGGGTCAAATGCCTCCCTTTTAAGGAGACAACTACATGAATAGTAAACCCAATTCTCTTTTCTTTGGTATTTAGTTTATCTAATATTGTTTTAACAGCAAGGCCTTGTAAAAGTGGAATTGTCATCTGCTTATTGACACATATCTCTCTCGCCTCCGTCACCCTGTCACTCCTCACCTCTCATTGTCATCCCCGCTTTGTCACCGCACTACGGTCCTCGTCGTCGCTCTGATCAACAGTCCTGGTAATCTAATCCCCTTCATTAGATTACTGCTTGCTCGAAAATAAAACAGTTCCCAGCATCCGTTAAATTTATTCAGGAAAACACAAGTTACATATAAATTTTAAAACAGAAATAAAATATTGGTACTTCATTCCGAGAACGACGTCGTGTCGCAGCAGTGGAGGCTAGTGAGTGGGAACCGCAATGTAGAGAATCTGAACGCTCCAAGGATACTCACTCGGGAGAACAGAGCAAACGGCGAAGGTCTTCGAAGGCGTCGCAAGTGTGAGGAGTTGCAAGTCTTCGATTTTTGTTTTAAGATTATAAGGTTGCTTAAAGGCTAGCAGATTGGTATTTTTGGTCTCCAAGCTTCTGCATTTTCTTCTTTATTCCTTTTCGACTAACATGCTTGCTGATTGTGGGAGTGAATTTGTCTCCTTTCTTTATATTTTGGCTGGTTTGGTCATCGATTTCGTCTAATGAAGTTCGAGCCATGGTTACTTCCATTGAAGGTGGTCTGATCACAGACAACGTGACGCTGTGATTGAAGGAAAGCAAACAGAAAATTCCACCAAGGTTGGAAACGTTTTTCTGTCTCTTACTTTCTGTGACTGAAGGAAGTACGAAGAAATTTTTCTCCAGCGAATTGAAGTATTCTGCTGCCTCACATGCAACACATACACAAAAGAGGAGGTATGTGATATTTCTTTAAGAATAAACGGTTATTGATCAAATGATAAGGAGGATTACATTTAAAAAAAAAAATTAGTTCCATTGAGGTCTATACGTAAGAACTTTTGATGTCAAGCCCAATCTTCATGTCTACTACTTGTTAGTGGCCTTATTGTTTAAGATGTGATTCAATCAATAGTTGTTGAATGTTGCTCTCCAATGTATGAAGCTGCTGAGTGATGTGATCAAGGTGATATAGAGTATATAAATTCTATAATGTGATATACAATATATAAATTCTATAATGCACCAAGGCTTCGACGCGTGGGCCTCCATATAATTTCCAAATTAAACACACATCTCTTTTCCCAAAAAGAATGTTACCTATACTGCACTTTTTTAAGTTTTTGATAACTGCCGTCCAATACTTTCGAATGTGGTTTTAAAAGTTATTAGTTCTTAATTATAAGAATATTAATTACATCTTTTATGCTGAACTCATAAGAAATTATTCCTATTGTGACCACTTAGCTGGTTTATAAAATTATTCAATAGATTAGCCTTGATATTTGAAAAAGTAGGGCTGTTTAGAAATGTGAAATTTTGAGTAGTGTAATGCACTAATGCTGCATGCACCCTTGATGAATTGTTGGAAATGATATTTGCTTGTGCTGACTACAGTTAATGCCTTGTTTAGTCGAAATTATGTGCTGGATTCTGAACAATTTGAGGTTGATTTGCACCTGTTAGGAATCAAATGGTGCACAAATTTATATTTAGGAGTTTGAGTTTTGCTGAATGATAGTCATATTGATACACTCATTTTGACTTGATAGTTTCATCCCTAATAACTCATTAAGTTTTCATTACAGCAGAGGAAGGGGCAGTAGACAATCTGAACACATAGTGGTGTAAGAGAAGAAACATGAGCGCCCTTTCACCAGAACACCATTGTCTCCTTCAAGCCATCACCACTATCCTCACCTCTAGTCAAATTCAGTTCCAACATGTCAAACCCTACATTCCCCACCTCCACAACCACATGCTCCTACTCTCTATTCTCTCGTCCAAGCCTCTTGCTTCTTACCCTACTACACTTGTCTCCTTCTTCAAGTGGCTTCAGATCCATGCACCTGCTGCTGTTTCCAAGAGCCCACAGCCTCTCCTCACTCTTCTCCCTCATCTCTTCAGCCGCAGCATGTTCACTGATGCCAAGTCTCTTCTTGTCTCCTTCATCACCTCTGATCGCCACCATTTACTCCACACCTCCATTCTTCACCCAAATCGTTGCCTTCCCAGAAGTACTAAAGCCTTGCTTGATACCTCCATTGGAGCTTATGTTCAAGCTGGCTATCCTCACCTTGCTCTTAACATTTTCTACAAGATGAAGCATCTTGGGTATCGACCTAATTTGCTAACTTGCAATACACTTATCAATGCGCTGGTAAGATACCCGTCTTCACATTCTATTTTTTTGTCCAGAGGAGTCTTAAGGGATGCTGTTAAACTTGGGGTGAAACCCAATACCAACATGTTTAACATAATGATATATGGATATTGTGCGGATAATAAGTTCAAGGCAGCTGTTCAGCTAAAGAATCTGATGAGTAAATTTGGATGTTATCCTGATAATGTCACTTATAATACCATTTTGAATGCTCTTTGTATAAGAGGTCAAATGCATAAGGTTCGAGAAATGTTGCAAGACATGCAAGATATTGGCTTAGTGCCAAATAGAAACACATATAACATTTTGATCCATGGATATTGTAGATCAAAATGTATAAAGGAAGCTGCCCGGGTTCTTGAGTTGATGACTCAAAATAATATGTTGCCAGATGTTTTTACTTACAATACAATGATTAGGGGTTTTCGTGTTGAGGGTAAGATTGATGAGGCTATTAGGCTTCGAGGTGAGATGGAGAATTTGAAATTGATACCTGATGTTGTTACTTATAATACATTGGTTGATGGTTGTTTTGAGTGGCGAGGCAGTGTAGGAGCATTGCAGTTAATTGAAGAAATGCGAGTTAAAGGGGTCCAGCCAAATGGAGTGACTCACAACATAATGGTTAAGTGGTTCTTTAAGGAAGGTAAGATTGATGAAGCAAAGAAGACTTTCATGAAGATGGTAGAAAGAGGGTTTCCTCCGGACTCTTTTACCTATAACACCATGATTAATGGCTATTGTAAAGCTGGAAAGTTTGGAGAAGCAGTTAGGATGATGAATGAAATGTTATCGAAGAGATTGAAAACTGATACTGTTACACTTAATACTGTATTACATGCTTTTTGTGTGGAGAAGAAGCTTGATGAGGCATATCAGTTAACTATGAAGGCAAGGAAGCGAGGTTATATTCTTGATGAAGTAACCTATGGAACTCTAATCATGGGATACTTTAAGGATGAACAAATAGAAAAAGCTCTGAATCTCTGGGACGAGATGAAGAAGAAAGGTATCATTCCTAGCATTGTCACCTATAACACATTAATTAAAGGTCTCTGCATGTATGGAAAAACTGATCAAGCTGTGGAGAAATTGAATGAGCTGCTAGAGAGTGGCTTGTTTCCTGATGAAATTACATACAACATAATTATTCTTGGTTACTGTTGGGAGAAAATGGTGGATAAAGCATTTCAATTCCACAACAAAATGGTTGAGAATTCTTTCAGGCCAGATATCTTTACATGTAACATTCTTCTTCGTGGACTTTGCAGGGAGGGCACGCTTGAGAAGGCTCTTAAATTTTTTGACACATGGATCTCTAAAGGGAAGTTGGTTGATACAGTTACATATAACACATTGATATCTTTCCTTTGCAAAGTGAGAAGGCTTGAGGATGCGTTTGATCTTTTGACTGAAATGAAAGAAAAAGAATTGGGGCCTGATCATTATACTTATAATGTTATTGCTGGTGCACTTATTAATGCTGGTAGAACTGAGGAAGCCGAGTCTTTCATGTCAAAACTTAAAGGGACAGAGCAAGATGAGAAAGTTCATGATACTTCCCAAGAGCCCGATTCCCATAGTACAATGTACTCTGATCTCATAAGTGATTTGTGCACTCAAGGGAAGCATATAGAGGCAATGAAGTTATTTCATGAATCAGAGCAGAAAGAAGTTACTGTAAACAAATATGCCTATATCAAGCTAATGGATGGGATCTTGGAGAGGCGAAAAAGCATACATAGGTTGCTTGATTAGAGTGATCCACAGGTTGCAATTGATAATGCTGTGGACTCTTAAGAGTGTGGTTGCCATTCACTATGTCATCTAATAATGATATTCTTTTCCATTGAAAATTTTGTATGGGGTATTTTTTTTAGAATGGCAATCTTGAAATTGAAGCTATGGTTGAGTTTTGGCTCCACAATGAGCATGAGGGTTTCCTTCATGGAATTGGAGCTAATCTACCCTTTGTTGTGAGGTTCCATGTTATGTTGCTCTTGGGGCTTTATGCTGAATCCAAAAAGGTACATAATTTTCATGTTCTAGCATGCCTAAGTTCTTTATGTCTACTATTGAGCTTGAGATTAATATAAATTACTGAAATTTATGCACTGTGTAGATTTTTTGAAATAGATTTATGTATATATTGATGAATGATGCTTGTATATATATATATATTGATGAACGATGCTTGCGTTCAACCTAGTTTAAAAGACTGGCTTTTAGTAAGCAGAGCATTGAAAAGAATTTCAAGTTTGATTAGCGCATATAACTTCTTCCAGAACAGTGTAAATATTTTTAAGAATACCATTCAGTTTATTTATTGCACTTGAATGATAGTTATGAGTATGACCTCTTCTGAGTGTGTGTATGTGTGTATCTTTTAAAGAGCCCATATTTATATGAAGTATGGAAGACTTTTATTCTCGTAAGGGAGGGTTTGGACCCTGCTTGGATTAAGGGGAAGGAATATTTGGGTACTATAAATATATCTTGTTTCTTACCATCCTGAAAATTTTTGGAGAGCAGACTGTGTCTCTGCTGATCATGTTAAATCAGGTATAAACATATAAGTTCTTTTGCCCCTATGCACTTTGGGGAAAATATAAAATGCTGTTATATTTGCTTCAATAATTGAGTTTACTACTCAACAAATCAGTGGCTCATATCCAGATCATATTACTTCCACTAACTGTAAATGGAAATTTGTCAGGCGAATTCTCAATTTAGGGAATATTATCATCAAATTAACATATTGATTATTATGGCTTTTCTTTGCTGCTCTGTCTATGGTGGCTTTAAGGGATTCACTATTCTCTGAAGCATTAGAGAGCGCTCCCTCCACTACCAATTAGTTTTCATTTAGGGTTCTTTTACATTGTTATCTTTGTTCAAGGGTTTCATATCTTCTAACTTTATGCAATCTCGTTCCTTATTAAACTTCTTTTTTTGTTGGAAAAATGTATCAACATATGCTTATGAAAAATGCATTCTATACTAGTATGTGTTTGCATGAACTGTAATAAACTAACGTAATGACTATATAAGATGATTTTTTGTTTTTCTTTCGAAATAAAAGGCTACGACATTAAGTTATACAAGGAAATAAGTTACATGCTGGGAGCATTGAGCTCAATGTACGTTAGATGACAAATGAATTCTACATTTTAGGGTAGGTTGTCAATTGTCTTAAACTCCACATCCATACGATGTACGGCTAGCCATTTAGTGCAAGTGTTGGTTTTTCTAAACACGTTCCATAAGTAAAAGAGCAGTCCCTCATTAGAGTCTCCCTTATCTTATTTAAAATGACGATGAAAGTGTGATTTCTTGATTGCTCTTTTGCAATCATAGTTCAGAGCTTTCGCCGAGTCACTATACATGTTAATTGTGCTGCATTGTTGGTTCCAATAGAACTTTAGGCCCTTTAGATTAGATTCTCATCAGCTCGGTTTAGGTGCTAGGTAAATATCCAAGATGATTTGTTGTTTCATTTGTCTATATGTAACCAAATTAAGTTTTTTGTTGAGATATAATATTCCTTAAATTTTGGATTGCTCGACAAGGTGCCATGACTTTTGCAGGTTGCGAGCTTAGCTAGAAAAGCCATGAATAAGAATAAGAAACTGGCAGTGGACAAGCATCCTCCCTAGGTGGTCATTCCTGAACTACATTATAATCCACAGTCATCTCATCAGCAGCCCTTGGGATTGTTTCATCTCTCCTTGAAATGGTACAGGGAATTTTTGAGCCTTTTGCTGAGTTTATTTCAGCATGGATCAGAATTTTGATTTGCCTACATCTCTGGAATGCTTTGTTTTGTTCATTTTGTGGTCTTTGGGTTTGCCAACCACCATATGAGAAAAATTTTGATGCGATCCATTTCAATTTACACCTAATTTTCTATTGGGTGAAATGCAGTTCAGTTAGTTTTCACCTACTTAACATATATAATTTATTTCAAATCAAATTGCATGGAGTAAGTATAGTTTCTTCAGCTCTCAAGGAATCATAAGACTTCAGCTTAACTCAAGTGTTCTACCAAGAAGGATGATTTGTTTGTAGCTTCCAGGTAGATAAAAAGGTCAAAATCAAGCAGAGGGTCACGAATCTTTGGGAACTCCGCAATATTTTGTAGTGGACCAACCAATTTTGATGAGGCTAAGGATGGTTTCACTGAATCATCAACACATTGCCAGACTCTTCTCTCGTAGCCCCCAAGGAAACTGTCCTCATCATTGTGAGTTACAAGTGTTATCTTCTCCTTTTTCTTTCTTGCTAGCTGTTGTATCTTCCATAGTGTATACAAGGCTTTTCTTAGCTCTTAATGATGTAATGTGCTATTTGAGTCGCAACTCGTATCATCAAGCCATTATCTCTTAAATATAGCTTTCAAACACAAATTTTGAGTGAGCATGCACATTCATTCCTTTAAGATCAGTATTCTGTATGTTTTAGATCAGATTAAGATCCACTTAATTTGTTTTTGAGTATACTAAATAAGTTAGATAAATTATTTAATTATAATAAATGTAATTTGGTTACCCTAAAATATCCTTTAACATTAGATTATGTATTGCTCCCTCTAATCATTAATATAAGAGTTAGTAGGCTTTTTTTGGATAGATTAAAGAAACTAAATAAATTAGTTAATTATGATCAGACCAACTTCTCAAGACGAATTTATATTATATACTCCTTAATCTACTAAATTAGTCAATTAGCTTTTTGTATTATATATAATTAATTGATTTGTTTGACTTTTTTAATCTATTTAAAAAAAATCAGCTAATTCTTGTATTAAGAATTAGAGTAGTTTGTAAAATGGAGTACAATAATTGCCCCATTGATAATTTATGATCTCATAATCAAACTTTCTTTTATAGCCTTGAGAATTGAGTGAACTCCATTGTAGAGATCCTCAATGTTGACTGCAAGCTGGACCAAGCTTTCAAAGTTATGGGTGTGATAAGCTCATTGCTGACCCAATGTGAAGTTCTGATGAAGGAAGCTGGACAAGACATCAAGAAACTACATATGTGCTCGAATCTTTGACCTTAAATAGTCAAGCTTATGTACTCTCTTAAAGCAGCTGATTGGGGAGAAGCAATTTAGCTTACTCCAGGGAGGTTATTCTAGAAACTTCTGAGCGCATTGTCGTCCCCCTCCCCAATAAAGCATTGCCATTTCTGAGGAAAAACTGTCAAGCGAACCTGATAAGGTATCGTGCTTCCCTCTTGGATCCTCAACACTTGGTCTGTTCCTTGTGAATCGATATACAACACGATGCAATATTTGAGTTGGCTGAGAGCACAGTATGATATCCCCTTCCCATTCCTAAATTATTTTCAATACAACATTTTGGTATTTTTTTTTCCCTATGTCGAATAGAAACCTCATGCAAATCTTTAAATGAGAAACATATTCTCAAGTTTAAAGACTTTTGCCACTTTTTAATTATCTGCAGGAATAATTAACATAAGGAAAACAATTGGCAGTTGAAACAAAACCATGTACTTTGAAACAATGGGTTCTCAAAATTGCAGGTTTTAGAAGTTTTATCACGTGAGTTACTAGTTTTCACAAATTATATTCTATTAATAAAAGTTAATCTAAACACGCTTTTTAAAACTATGTGTTTTTAGAAGCTTTATCATGTGATTCAAAAACTATGCCTTTTAGAATATTTATCATGTGTCTTAGAAAAATTATGTTTTATAAACTTGATCGTGTGACTCAGAAATCACGCGTCTTAAAAAGTTTTATCATGTGACTCAGCCACGCTGTGTGACTGAAAAATTGAATATTGTATAAGCTTCGTCACGTGACTAAGAAATCGCAATTAAGAAACCGCATGTTTTAGGAGCTTTATCACGTGATTCAAACTCCTTGTGAAAGAAAGCTCAAATTCAGATTATGTTTTGAACTCCAAGATGATATATAGCATAGACGATCCGTAACCATGAAGGCACCACTAACACAGAATAACATTAAGGAAGAAGATGGGGATTTCCATAGAATCTCTTTACAATGAGCTTTACATATTCAACATTGCATCGTTCAAGAAAGCATGTTACAATATATCTTCAACCTAAACAAACCAAATTGTTCATCTTCATTCCAATTTGAAGATGCAGATGAAGAAGAGGCTAAGGATAGAAAATTACATTAACTGTGGATTCGAGTATTTTTATATCAACACATGACAATGAGAGCAAATTCTATGTATCTTTTGATCAATTATTGTAATTTACTCATATTCTTATAATTTGTTATTTTTAATGAAATATGGATGCAATGACTAGCATAATATGTAAAAGGGTAATTAATTATATATCAAATCCAACATCTTTAGCTTTATCGAACTAAATCTCAAGGGATCTTAGGTAACAAAATCTACAAGTATATTTATTATTGGAGGGTAAGTGGTAACTGAGATTTGCACTATGACTTTGGGCGGACTGCATTAATATGGTCTACATCTCATCTCTTTTCAAGAAATTTTTGACTAATCCTTTTTCCATGGAAAGAAATCCTCAAATCCAAATTCTTCAAATGAGGATATTCCAAACAATATAATTATCCTCATGTTTAAAGATTTTTGCCACTTTTTATATATAGCAATTATTGATTCTTTTAAAAAATAAAAGAAAACATAAATTATATCAAACAACTAAGTTTAAATTTAATACTTTTTGCTATATCGTTGATATGATTTTTTATAAAAAAAACTATACCCTTATACTAGTAGCATTGGCCATTTTTCATTATCTATAAGTTATTTTTCTTATTTTATAAATTATTTTTAGTAATAATTTATTTAAAATTATAATTTAATTTATAAATTTTTTTAAATAAATAGGATTATTTGTCTTAAAATTTACCTAAACTAAAATTTGGATAAAAAAACTTTTTAAATTCTTAATTTTTTTCATGTTTTAAATTTATTGAACAATCAATTTATGGTTTGGTAACTACTCTTTCAATAAAGTTACTACATAATTATTGATTTATGGAACTCTTTTTTCAGTCTTTAATATAGCTAAAGATATTCTTTTTATAGTTAATGCTGTAAGTAGTTAAAGTTTAAGTTAAACGAACTCTTTTCATAGTATCATTTGAACAATTCTTTTTGGAAATTTCGTTAATCCTCTATAGCTTATGTTAAGGTAATCAAATTTAGGATGTGTTTGCGAGGGATTTAAAAGGTAAACGGGGAGGGAGAGATTTCGTTTTTTTTTCCCTCTTTATTTAACACCACAAAAGTTTTAGGAAAGGTAGGAAAAGTTTTCAAGATTTTTCCATCACTCCCCTCCTAACCCTCCTCTCCAAAATTAAGGGGATTTTGGGGATAAATTAATTTTTATTTTATTTTAACTATTATATTTATAATAATTATTTTAATATTTTTAAAATATCTTTTCATATCTCACAGTTGTTTATATAATTTTTTTTATTTTCTTCTGAACTAAATAATATAACATTAAAAACCCTCTCATTCCCTCTATTTTTGTTAATCAAAATAAAATAATATTAAATTATTTCATTTCCTTTCTCTCCTCTTTTTTTTTTTATTAAAATCTCACCCTTCCTCTCTCCGTCGTTGGATCCAAACACATGCTTAAAGTTATCATAATCTAGTAGTCTAGTTACAAATTTAAATAAAAGGGGGGAAATGTCTTTGACCAAAGTAAAAAATTTCTTTCTTCCAAATCACTAAATTATCTAAAATTTAAATCAACCACATTATTTGGAGGTGTTTGATATATAGCTTATGAGATAATCATGATTTTAAATTCATAATTAATTATGGAATATAGTGGTATAAAAAACAAATTTAGAAGTATTCGGATATTTTTTTAACAAAACATGATTTAAGATTTTCAATTATAGCTAAAAAAATCAATATTATATACCACTTCTTAATATATGATTAATTTAAAAATTAATTTTAATTATAAATATAATATTTATTTTTTATTTTTTAAAAAAATATCGTTATTGATAATCTTTTAATAATAATTTAGTAAGAGAAAGAAGGATATAATTAATAATTATTATATTAAGGGAGTATATCAATTACAACTAAATTTATTCTCAAAATTATAATAGCAAATCAACTTTATTCAAAATCTTTTATTCTTCTAAATACGCATTGTGTTCCTATTTACATGGGATGGCTTGTTATGTTTTTAAATAATATTTTATGTCTTGCAATATGACAATAACTATATAAACTCTTTTTTTTTTGTCAAAACAAAAAAAAAACTATTATAACCTCCATCCTAGTTTTCTTTTTTCTTTTTTAAAAAAAAAGAACTATGTGTATAGAATAATACATAAAATTAATCCTTAAACATATATCTGATTTGGAAAAACATATTATTTTTATTATTGACCGATATGTAATAAACATGAGTTAAAATATAAGTATATTATGTTTTCCACGCCTGCTTGAACATAAAATAGATGCTGCTGAGCATCACAATTTCGATACTAAGATAAATAGATGGAAGATAAAAGATAAATAGATAAAGATTACATTAATTAAGATTTATATGAATTAAAAATAAATTACACTAATTTATTTTATTTTTAAAAGTCATATAGTTTGTCAAAAAAAAAAAAAAGAGTCATATCACAATATGCCCGTAGACCATCGCCCATAGACCCGTGGGTCAACAAGTCTTTTCGAGCATTTTCTTACTAATTAAATTAAATTTGTGCTATGCGAAGGCCCTCCATAACGACGTAGGCACAACAACACACCTCATCTAATATTCCACCACGTATGCTTTATGCCACATGGCGTATTTTCATTGGCTCAGTTCCATCATCCTTCCTCACTCCCATGGCAACACGTAAGCACCGCTCGGGTTCCAGTCAAGCCCCGTATTATTTTAACCCTTCTCATGCCTTATGGGAGATTACTGGGTAAGGCATTGCTTTACTTTTTCTCCGAATTTTCTCGGTTACCAAACGCCTAGAGGTTTCTCAGTGGTTGTCTTCCTGAGAATGCGATCTGCATAATAGTGGTATATATGTTTTAATCCAGATTTGAGAAATATAAAATGAATGGGGATATTTTCAATTATTTTAATCGGTATTTAAGCTGAATTTTGGTTTCAAATTAGGCTGAATTTGTTCTTCTTTTGTTTGTGCTGCACAGAAGAAGCTGGGAGTGTAAGACAATACGATTGCATTCCAGAATGACGTCGATCCTGATGAAGTTTGGGATAATTTTCTCTGTTCTTTTGCTTCTGTTTTCTCCGTCGCAATCTGCAGTTTTTAGCGTAGATCTAGGTTCTGAGTGGGTCAAAGTAGCTGTTGTAAATCTGAAACCTGGGCAGAGTCCCATATCGGTAGCAATCAATGAGATGTCGAAGAGGAAATCTCCAGCCTTGGTGTCATTTAATTCGGGTGATCGTCTACTCGCAGAAGAAGCAGCCGGTCTGGTGGCTCGGTATCCTCAAAACGTCTATTCCCAGATCAGGGACTTGATTGGCAAACCGTATAATTTCTCTAAGAAGTTTTTGGATTCAATGTACTTGCCATTTGAAATAAAGGAAGATTCGAGGGGCACTGCGAGTGTTATAGTCGACGCTAATGGCACTGAGTATTCTGCTGAGGAATTGCTGGCAATGGTTTTAACCTATGCTGTTAATTTAGCGGAATTCCATTCCAAAATTCCTATCAAAGATGCTGTAATAACTGTACCGCCTTACTTGGGGCAAGCTGAGCGAACTGGGTTGCTTCAGGCAGCACAATTGGCAGGAATTAACGTTCTTTCTTTGATAAACGAGCATTCTGGTGCCGCCTTACAGTACGGGATTGATAAGGACTTTTCAAATGAGTCAAGGCATGTCATATTCTATGACATGGGTTCAAGCAGTACCTATGCCGCACTTGTGCACTTCTCAGCGTACCAAAGTAAAGAATATGGAAAGACAGTATCAGTTAATCAGTTTCAGGTAAACGGAACTCGAAGTTTGAGTTGCCAATTCAATATCGTATACTATTCGTAAAGTAATTTAATTCATACATTTTTTTCTAGCTAAATAATTTATATATGTTGCTTTGAAGTCACTTGTATATGATTCATGGTTTTTTTTTCCCTTTGTAAACGTTCTAAAATGAATTGGGAAATCGTTGTCGTGTGTGTCTTATTATGTCTTCCTGTATTTCGTAGTGATCCTTCTTATTTCATAATTCATGAAGGTTAAGGATGTCTATTGGAATCCAGAGCTGGGTGGTCAAAATATGGAATTGCGACTAGTGGAGCACTTCGCTAATGAATTTAATAAGCAAGTTGGTGATGGATTTGATGTGAGAAAGTACCCTAAAGCTATGGCTAAATTAAAGAAACAGGTTAAACGAACCAAAGAAATTCTTAGTGCAAACACGGCTGCTCCAATTTCAGTTGAGTCACTTCATGCAGACACCGACTTCAGGTAGGTGAATTCTGTAGTTTCTCCTCAGCACGTTTCATCATCCCAATTTCATTGAAATTCATGTAATAATTCCTGTAAATCTCAAAAATTTTGATAACGGTTTCTATTAAAAAGATTAAGCATTTCAATGAAGAAATAGTTTTACTAAAATCTCCAATCCAAACATGCGCTGGTAGCTTAGCTTAACAAAACATGAAGAGACCCTACTCTTTAGTTTTACAATGTATCCTAGTACTCTGTATTGCTGATTTTTACATTATGGTTGGCACTATCGTGCAAAATGTTCTCAAAAGCCTGAATGTTTCTTGGAAGACATTTTCAGTCGAGGATATTTTCTTGGTTGAAAACAATTATATTCAAATAACACATCCGCCCAATTTTTTCTGGTATTTATTTTGTTCGTCAAGGAGACCATATTGTCTTTGGTAAGAAATACTTGGATTTCCCTTAAAATTAGTTTTTTCTGACTTCAACAGAAAAAAAAGTTTTTCATGCAACAGAAAGTGTAACCTTTACCATACACGGAAAACTAAGAAACATATCATCTAATGTATTTATTTCTAGCTAGAAGAATAGAACTTTATTTTTTTTATTATGCAACATCAATGTATTCTTTAAATGCCAATGCTTCCTCTTTCTTTGGTTTACTAGGTGATGAATATAGCATGTGTTTTGATATTATATTATAGTGATAGATAAATTTCCTTAGGTGTTAATTATAAATATTTCCATAATGCAAATCTGTCAAGAGTGGTTCTTGGGATCATGTCATGAAAATTGGGTGCCGCTCTTTGTATTTTGAAATGTAATTTGGTTCAACTTCTGTTGTAAAAGTATTCCTTAATAATTTTATGGTAAAAAGAAAAAAGTTAGTAGTACAAAACTTTTGCCCTTGTCTAATTCATATCCTCCTAGCTGCCTCCGTTTGTGGATATATAAATTACCATTACTAGTTCAGTAAAAATGCCAACATGCCATCTCCTCAGCTTCCTAATTTGAGTTATTACGCTTTCTTTTTGAATTAGAGTGGCAAGCTAACAGTTTGAGGTTACAAATGGGATCAAAACCACAACCTCCCACTTACTGGAGAGTTATGCTTTTTACTCCTCTAATGTTTCTACACTAAGATTTGTAGCTTTCCTCTTCTGAATATGATCGCTTGAGGTTCTTGAAAAGGAAATTTTTAGGAGCTGAAAGTTATTTATTTAATGATTAATCTAGCAACAGAAAAGAATGAACTTTAATTGAACTTATACAGATGATGTTGGAAAGGGAAATAATGTTTTAATGTAAAAATTGGGCTAGCATGATAATTGAAGGTTGAATTTCCTTGGAGGCAATTCATTAATTTTGGTAATTTTGAAGTTTAATTCGGGGAGCATGCCTTGTATTTTTATGAATATACCTTAAATAAGAATGTTGCATATCATATATTTTCATATCAAATGTTAAGATGCAAAGCTATAGGAGTTTCCGATCATTGAAAGATTTACAAATTACAATAAACAATAATAAATAAGAAAATCACAAAAACACTAATGATGAGTGAAATTCCCGCATATGGTCATGGCACACATTAGTTAAAATGGAATCAAGAACAAATTGGCGAGGGACTTAAGTATTTGGTTGATGATCAAGTTGTAATATATATATATTTCAGTTTAAATGTTTATTTAGTTTTGTTCATCAAATTCTTGTTTCCTTCCAGGAGTACTATCACCCGTGAGAAGTTTGAAGAGCTCTGTGGGGATATCTGGGAAAAATCTCTTTTGCCTGTGAAAGCGTTACTTGACGATTCAGGCCTGGCAGCTGACCAAATATACGCGGTGGAGTTGCTAGGAGGTGCAACCAGAGTTCCCAAACTACAGGTTTGCATTATTTCATTAATTTCTATTACTTATTTTGGTAATTGTTGTGTGTAAGAGAATTATTCTAACCAGTCGATTAGATTAGACAGCAGTTGCTGACTAGGCAAGACGATTGGATCCTATACTTGCCTAGTCAGTAACTGCTAACTAAACACATGTAACGTTAATGCCCATTTAGGCAAGGGTGGGATTGATTCAATATATAAGCCCAAACTTTTCAGCTCTCTGTATTAGCATATCATGTAATAAACACAATAAGTTTGCGGTATGCTATGATTTTGAAAATAGAAGTTAATCTCTGTCACTCATAACTCCATGCAAAAATTTTAACTTGTTACCATTTAATGTGCTTTAGTGCTGGATACTGTTTTGGTTTAATTAATTTGAACAGTTAACTTGTTATCGGTGCCTTCATGAGTTTGCTAGCTGCTAAGTATTTTACAGAAAAAGCAAATGAAAGAGAAAAAGCTCTCTTGTTGGCAAGAAGATTTTATGGATTGATAGGTGTTAATAAAAATGACTTAATTTATATGTTAATCATCTACTTGACATAGTTCGGAAGACATATCTGTTGTATAACTACTGTTACTAGAAACTGCAGGAATGGTTTTTTACCTGGCTCAGATTATTCAAAATTCGTTTTCATAAGGCATTATCTCTTCACGTTTACTGGTAGTGTTTTGGTAATGAGCCTAAAATATTCCATTATCTTCAATTCCTCTTATCGCAGGCTAAGCTTCAAGAGTTCTTTGGGAGGAAAGAACTTGACAGACATCTTGATGCTGATGAAGCTATAGTTCTAGGCGCCTCACTAAATGCTGCAAATTTAAGTGATGGAATTAAATTGAACCGGAAGCTTGGAATGATTGATGGGTCAATGTATGGATTTGTGGTTGAGTTGAATGGCCCTGATCTTTCCAACGATGACAGTGCTAGGCAGTTACTTGTACCACGAATGAAAAAAATCACAAGCAAGGTAAATCAAGAGGATTGACATTATTTCATGTGACAGCTTGTTATAGAGCTCACAAAGTGATTAGTAGCTCCCCAACTGAGTTAATAATCCTTAGTTACTATTTCCTGCTTAACAGATGTTCAGATCAATTACCCATAACAAAGATTTTGAGGTTTCACTAGCTTATGACAGTGAAAATCTTTTGCCACCTGGCATTACCTCTCCTGAAGTTGCTCGATATCAAGTATCTGGTTTGACAGCTGCAACTGAGAAGTAAGAATAAACAACTTCATGAATTATGGATATAATTGCTTCTTTAAGTTTCTTAAAGGTATAATTTGCAAGCCTTGGTTTGATAGTCTTCTACATCTGTTTTTCACTAATTCTGTAGGTACTCGTCTCGGAATTTGTCCTCTCCCATAAAAGCAAACCTACATTTCTCTCTGAGTAGAAGTGGAATCCTTTCTTTGGATCGGGCAGATGCTGTTATTGAAATAACAGAATGGGGGGAAGTTCCTAGAAAGAATCTGACCATAGAGAATTCTACCACAGATTCTTTGAACTTGACATTGGAAACTGGGGGTAGGAATAGTTCTGAGGAAAACAGTGAAAAGTTACAAACTGATGGAGGGGTTAGTAAGACATTGAATAGTAGTGCAGAGGAGCAACCTGCCACAGATTCTGGTACAGAGAAAAAGTTGAAGAAGCGAACCTTTAGGGTTCCATTGAAGGTTCGACCTGGCTTCATTAATTATTTAAAACAGTTGATAATTTAAACATAATATATGGAACCTCTTAGCATATCAACACTTTTGCCTAAATTTCAAATGTTTTTCCCAGGTTGAATCAAAGCTAGTGGGACCTGGAATGTCTCTGTCAAAAGAGTTTCTTGCGGAAGCTAAGGGCAAATTACAGGCACTGGACAAGAAAGACGCAGAGAGAAGAAGAACAGCAGAATTAAAAAATAACTTAGAAGGATATATCTACGCGACTAAGGAAAAGGTTGTTAGATAACAATACGCTCATGGTTTCCTTTTTTTGTTTTTTAAAATATTTTTGCTTTGGGTGATCCAAGGGCATTTTGAAAACTTCATCTTTTGTATGTTAGTTCACTGTTTTTTTTGGTAGCTTGAGATTTCTAATTGCTTCATTGAAAGGCTCATTTGTTACTGTTTTATTTAGTTTTTTGTACAGTGTATCATAAGGTCCCCTTTGAAAAGTAAAAAAAATAGGAATTTGCAACAATGATGCACGAGCAATTCTCAGAAAATAAAAGTTTTCCTTAATCTCTTGCTAAATTAATTTACCCTTGTTCCTTCCGTTGACTTTTGTTTTGTAAGTTATCCTTGCACTTATCATCAATTTGAGGCAGGATTCTTTCTATAATTCGTATATTACCTTTTCAAAGTTTGTGGATGATGAAATGATTTAGCTATACAATAAAACTTATAATGCTGCTCCTCTTTGTACCAGATTGAAACTTTGGAGGATTGTGCAAAAGTTTCTACTGAAGATGAACGCCAATTGTTTGTTGAGAAGCTTGATCAGGTTCCCACTTTTTTCCTTGGACAATTCTTTTTCTTTTTCTTTTCTGAGAGATTTCTTACTTAAGCTCCTTGCATTGCATCAGGTGCAAGATTGGTTGTATACAGATGGAGAAGATGCTAATGCTACAGAGTTTGAAGAGCGTCTAGATATGTTAAAAGCAGTGGGTGATCCAATTTTTTTCAGGTATGCTGTTTTCTTAGTAAGGGGCTAATTTGGTTGATTTTTGCTCACTATGCCTTTTTATGTTTACGTTTGTCTAAACCACTTAAATATCTGTTACAGATTGAAGGAGCTCACATCTCGACCGGTGGCAGTTGATCAAGCTCGTAAATACCATAATGAGCTGCAACAGGTACCTTTACCAGGCTTCTAGTGTACTGTGATGATTGAAAGTTATCTTAGTTTAATTTGTTTTGTCCAGGAAATTGTTTGATACATGGTAGTATCTGTTTTGCTTCGAAAATATTTAGTGATTAGTGATTAATGTTTCTATGTCCGAGAGCCATCAATGCTCTATAATTAGGCATGTCTGTGTTTTTCCCTTTAAAATAAAAGTACGCCCATAGTTCTTGTTACTTGTCAGGCCCCATCGGTGCTTGTGTGTGAATTGAAAGTCGGGCTGTTGATGAAACTGGATGCCTGGTCTGACAGTTTACCAGCTTGATTAGCCGTCCAGTTCCTACATATTTGAAGCAGGATGCTTTGGTTTCCAAAATATGCTGTATGGTAATATAAGTAATTGTTGTTTTCTGACAAATGCAGATTGTACAAGAGTGGAAGACAAAAAAGTCTTGGCTTCCAAAAGAAGAAATAGATGGGGTATTTGATTTATATTGATTGTGCCCATATGTTTCTGTGAACTAAAGCATATGAGATTGATGGTTACATTAAAATATTTCTTTTTCTGGTTGCTAGGTTGTAAAAGATGCTGAAAAGTTAAAGAATTGGTTGGACGAAGAGGAGGCTGAGCAGGCTAAGTAAGTTCCTGTTATTTTATTCATCTTTGTTTTTTTAGTCTTTTTTCCTTGATAAATAGCGCATTGAGTATGCATTATAATAAAAAAATTATGGCATTTATGCAAACTTGCGCGCATGCACATTGTTTTACTCTAATCTCAGAGTTCTTGTAGTTACATTAAGCATCCTTTTATTCAAACAAGAAAATTCCAGACATGCTTTGAATGTGCGATAGTTTCAATTAACATTTGTTTGTATCATCATGATTAAATGTATATCACATGCTAGTGTCAAACTTAATGCTATCAAATAAAATATAGTTGATAAATCTCTAGAGGCACTGCCCTTCTCTTTTATTTTTGAGGTAAAAAGACCAAGTGGGCTTGCCTAGTTCAGGCATACATTTTACTTTCTGAGTTCTAGTGCACGTATTTCCTATACCCTACTAAACTTTTTCAAAGATTTGGATTAATCTAGCTCTTTATAGCTCTTATCTCTCCTTTAAGATTCTGGGCTTGCTGAGGAAGTCAGTTTTCTTATGATAGTATCCAGTCAATTAATTTCTAATTCTGAGTTCTTTTGTTGTGGTGAAGGACTTCTGCGTTTAGCAAGCCGGCATTTACTTCCGATGAAGTATATCTGAAGGTGTTTGATCTGCAAAGCAAGGTATTGTCTCTTATCTTTCATGACTAAGAATGGATTATAGTATTGGCATTGTGATTAAAGGTCCTTGGAAGATTATTACAACTTGGGTTGAGTTTTCTCTGTACCTTTTACAGGTTGCCAAGATCAATAGAATCCCCAAACCCAAGCCTAAAATCCAGAAGCCTACAAAGAATGAAACTGAGAATAACAATACTGACACTGCAGACTCCACCTCAACAGATAGTGATCCCCAAAGCGATCAACCGGCAAACGAAAACTCAGAAGCTCATGATGCTCCCCAAAGCCATCAATCCGAAGTGGTTGAGCAACCCCAAGCTCATGATGAATTATGATTCAGCCTCTCTTTTATTCCCGGCAATGCATGTACGACCTAGGTCTAATTTCTTCTGCCTGCAAAATTTGAAGAATAGACTGGCAATGGTAAAACAAAAGGGAAGATGCAGCAATATCAGTCTTCAGTATGCTTGAGGATAGAGTTTTGGCAATGCCACATACTGGATGATCGCTCATCATTTTTGGGGTTAGTTCTAGGAATTGGTCCCTATGGGGAGATTTTACAGCCTTTATAAGGGATTACATTTTGGCGAACCACTTTAGGGGATAGAGAGAATACTAATTATCCTTTTGCAGACATACGGATAGAAATTTTGCTTAGAGCCAGCTCCCATAATAGCTTCAAAGAAATTATGTTCTCTTATATTGAACTTTGAATTTTTACTCCATTATTATATGTTATAGGTTTCTAATCTTACCACTTAATGTGTTGTGGTCCTTGTTTAAATTTGGGAGGATAAATTATGTCACTCTTCGATTTGGATCTTGTGCTGTGTAATAGAACCTGGAAAATAGAAGCAGAAACAGAGAAAGAGGGAAGGTGAGAGTAGGAGAGGAAATCTAGACCCGGTATCTATACTTTTTGAGGAGAGTAGGAAAATCTGAATTTGAGAAAACTGTAAAATATTTCATTCATTTGATTCATCTTATTATTGATATATGAGCAATTTAAATAAGTTGACAAGATAAGAGATAATAATTGATAATAATTTCCTATAACTGAAAATAACTATCCCATAAAAAATATAAATAACTAGATAACTGTCATGAAACGAGTCTGGTTTTTAACATTATGCAATTATGTAGGGTATCTATGTAGCGTATGGAATGGGAAATCCCTATCATAACATTGAATATTCATATTTCTCAATCTAGGATTTAATGTCTTATACTATTGAGTCTTTATTCAACAATGGGTAAACCTACACATTTTAATTAAAAAAAAGTTACAAATAAATCATATTAAGTTGGTGCTATTACAAAACTCGTTAATATAAACCGTACAAGTTAGATTATCCATTGTTTTTGTTATATTTTGTTTGTGTAATTTATTTTCACTAATTTATCAAAGTAACTTGTAAGAATGTGACAAAAGTGAACTCGCATCAACTTTTTACACTACGAATACAAGTTCTGCAGAATTATCTTCTTCTTTTTATTTAACCCTTTTGCCGATCATGGTTTTTGTTTTATGATTTCGAAATAAATGCAGTCGACATACAAGTTAGATAACATTAGAAATATTGACACTTGGCATAAAAATTGGAGTAACTTTGAAGAGGTACTTTTTTATTGGGTGGTTATCATATTAGATATTTGGACCATCTAAATCTAATGTGAATCTTCCTAATTTAAAATTCTTATAATGTAAAACTTTTAGAAGTGACAATTTTATTTTAAATTTAAATTTTGACTCCATATGCTTTTATTCAATAAGATAAACTTTCTTTTTGGAAAGCGAGAGTTAGAATTTAAATCCCTATATTTTTTTTGTTATAAAGAAGTTTAGATAAATTCAGTATCATTCTCTTACTAATGTTAATGCATAACCTCAAGGCTCATATAGCACTTAATGGATATTTATAAGATCGTCTATTAAAGGAGGCCTCATAACAGTAGTGAAAATCAAACTCGTATCTTTGTGAGATATAAATTTATTTATTACTATCTGTATTCTCATTACCTTAATTGTCTATTTAAGTGATTAGGACACCACTCACATCAATCTTAACCACAAAAACGGGTTAAATCGACTATAATGAAACATCTACTGGGAGTGGTGTTAAGGAGAACAACGATGACATTCATATAATGGGTTTGATCAATAAGTCACTCAACACATTTATTTGCTTCTCTAAAAACATGGTCTAATGTGACAATTTAATCTCTAAAATTATAGCATTTGAAGCATATGATTCGGAGAATATTCCTTGAGATTAAGAGCTTTTGTCAAGCCAACCAAAAACATTTATCTTGGCAAGGCCCTTGAATTCTACATAATCTTAAACATACCCTCATCAATATTGAGAAGAAATCCTTTTTTTTTTTTTGTAGAACTCTCTCTAATTAACATAGTTGTCAACATCTAATGTGGGGTGCTTAGAGAATTACACCTATGAATAATACAAAACAATTGAAACCACAAATAGCACTATAGCAAAGATGTTCACTATATTATATTATATTTTATTTTTGATGATGTGTATCATAAAGTTGATAAATGTGCAAATTATATAGCTAAATCCCACTAGAATACCCTATATTTCTTTTCTTTTTTTCTTTCTCTTGTTTGAAATTAATTTTTTTTTGCCCACTCGGTTCACGTTGGTTCGACTATATCCACATCTGACTCGCGTCATGCACCTGGTTATGGTGGGTGAGCCTCCTAATGGAGATTTTTACATACACCAAGGTTCGAACTCGAAACCTCGCTTAAACGATACTGAGTCGCTTACTACTCGGACCAACCCCCGTTGGTTGTATGAAATTAATTATAAATAAGGACCGCAAGTTTCAAAAATTACTTCTAAAGACCTTGGTCCTAAACATGATATTACACTATCCATATTGCATATGATTCCTTATGAATTACTCCTTTGAGGCTATATGTAAGATATTTCTTTTAAGGCTGCACTCTTCTTATTTATAAGAAACACTAATAGCTTAGCATTAGTTTTTATTTTTGCTTTTATTAATGATTGGTTAGTCTCATTACAATAATTAATTATTTATTCATTCTCTCTTGACTCACTCTCTCCATATATGAGGGGGTTTTAAAAAATAAATTATATTTTTTGCTTATTTATTTTATTTAATCAATTTTAAAGAACTTTTTTTAATTCGTTTGTTTATATCTTATAACAAACGCAGAAGAGTGTATAATAGTAAAGAATAGTTGTAGATAGAGACATACATGTGTATCATAAAGAAAGGAAAAGCAAGTTGAATTGACAAAGTCAGAAAGTAAGAAAAGAGAAAGTGTAGCAATAGGCAGCACATGAAGAATTTCGCGAAATTGGAATGAAGATGGGGGCAGGAATATTAATGACGATGCAAATGTGTAGCTAAAAGTGGTGAAATGTTTGTGAAAGAGAAATTGTTTTTTTAATTAATAATAATATTTATTATTATTATTATTATTATTATTCACAGTCATTGCATTGTGACTTTGTCTGTTGTGTCCTTTTCTTTCTCTTCTGCAGAAAACTATGAAGTGATTTCTTGAGGGATAGGCCTCCATGAGCACCACTTCCACACATCAAAGCTTGAGATTGCAACCAAAATGAAGATGAAGAAGATGATGATCCTTTCATTTCTTTACTTGCCAACCGTATTATCACCCTTGCCTACATTAATCATTAATTATTCCTACAGTTTTCAATAAATTCAAAATAAAATAAATTCTATTTCAGGAAATTTGAAAATGGTTTTCTTGAATAAAGTTTGTCTTCCTATACATTTTATCAATAATAAAGAGTGAATAGATAATTCATGAAGATTAAAAAAATTATTTGAGTTAATTATATGTATTAAAATATGTGTTGGTTTTTCTAAGACATCCATTTAATCATTTCTAATGGAAATTACCACTTCTTTAATATATGAAATTAATATGGGTAGTTTTAAAAAAAATTATAAATTTATAAGATAAAATGAATTAAAATCTTATATCTAAAAGGAGTAATATATACAGTCTAACCCTGGATGTTGTTAAAATTAATGGTCATCTTTTTATTATGGGGAAAGTTTGATTTTATTTAAAAAAAAAAATTGGGTGTGTTTTGTAATTAAGGAAATTAAGGAAGAAGTTTATATAATTTAAATAAAACTCAAAGAAAACTTGTAATAATCTTGAAAACAGAAATAGAGTAGTTATATGCAATTTTAATAATTTTCAAGAAAAATATACATTATTTACCAAGGAAACAAACAGAATAAGCATATGACACAGCTAATATTATATATATATAGTTTGATATAGTACCTGAAGCTCAGTAACATCAATGAAGCAGTGGCAGCCATTGTGAAGAATTTGGGGATGGTGCTGTGTGATGTCCAAAGGCTCATTACTATGAGATTCTTGCCAAAAATTACAAACACACACAAAAACTATTAATTAATAAAATTCCGTTAGCATAATTTCCTCAGAAAATTAATTAAATGATGAGAAAAATCATCAACAAAGAAAAAAAATAAAAGGGAAAAAGCAGAAGAAAATGCTTACATTGAATTATTGTGAGGTTCGCAGTTTGGCTTCATCATCGTCCTCACAAATTTCTTCTTAAAATAAAAGCCTTTAGAGAGAGAAAACAAGGAGAAGAGAGAGATAATGGAAGACATCATACACCGTGGAGAGTCTTATATAAAGTGTCAGTTGGGGGCAAGAAAAAGACCAAAAAGAAAAAGAGTTTATGTATAATAACTTAGTATTTGACTTTGCACGTGGAAAATGAGTTACATATGTGGCATGTTTAGTATTCCAACTCTTTTTCTTTCTTTCCTTTTTATAAAAAAAGAAACTAAACATATTTTTTTGTATGATTCTAAGGAATCAGTCCTATGTTTATGGCTTTTGAATAGGATAAACCAACAATTTATTAATAACAAATTATTGAATTTACTTTTGAAATAGATAGAAGGAGTTTATCATTTATCTGTGAAGAAAAACCAGTACTTTCTAAAATTAATTTCATACTTTTGAAAACTATAGGTGAAAATTGAAGAAATTTTTTTAGGTAAAAAAGATTTGATAAATTTGTATATGCAAAAAAAAAACTGTTATAAATTTCATAAGTTGATATTCTAATTTAGATTACTATCAACGAAACAAATTTCAATTGATTATTTTTCTCAAATTTTCCAAATTATATTGATGCATTATTATAGTGACTTGGTAATGCAAAGTGAAACAAACTTTGTCTAACAAGCCAAATTATAATTAAATTATTGTTATATATGTTCATTTAAAATATATAGTAATGAATTTATTTTTAAAATGTGGGGGGAAATTAAAAATTGTAATAAACTATTATTTACTTTTCAGAATTTGTGGCACTTAGAAGAGTGAATGTGAATAATAATAATAATAATAATAATAATAATAATAATAGTAGATAGATAGATAGATAGATAGTGATGTTGAAAACTTGAAATTAATAGCAAAGAGTGTTTTATTTTCATCACGTGGGTTTTGGAGGAGATAAGCTTAAAGTGGGAAACTTTCCATTTTTGGAAAGTAGGTCTTTTGAATATAATAAGGACTTCTCACCCTCCACACATGCATGCGTATCTCTCCATCACGCGTGATTCCATTATCAATATCATCACCACAGATTACATTACAAAAGTTAAATTACATTTAAAAAAAAAAGTTTGGCCACAAAAAAGAAAAGATATAATGAAATATTAAAGGAAAAATTCAAACCTAAATAGTGCAAATGGCATTTAGGCCACTTTTAGTGGCAATTACCAGGATAGGATTCGAGCATAATTGCCAATTTAAAAAAATAAATAAATTACATTTTTTTAGAAAATGTTTAGCCCCATAAATGATATAAAACTCCTTTAAATTTTAAATTATATACAAATAATCTCATTTACTTTTAAATTATATATTTCCTTAAATTATATATAATATAAGCCCCTGAACTTTAATATATATATATATATATATATGGATATAAGTAATAAATAAAAATTATTAGTAGGAAAATTATGTCCATAAATATAAGAGTTTAGGAGAATTTATTGTAAAGTTTCAAACCTTAAGAAAGTTATCTATAACTTATAAATAGTGCCACTTTGAATATTTTTTTTATTATATATAGATATAGATCAGTGTAATTTTTCCTTGTCAATTTTAAAAATAAAAATTAAACTTAAAGCACATTATACAAATATTTAATGTTTAAATTATTAAAATTAAATTCAAATATTATGAAATGAATGTAGAGGCTATAAAACATATACCTCTCCAAATTAAGTACATAAATTTTGTATGTAAAGTGTAATTTCTTTTATGTGTGATTACATGTGGCAAATTAATTGAAGCTCAAAAGAGATCATCCTACTACACGCATGTTCCTTAATTTAGAAGTGATTAAGGTTTCCTAGTCTAGTTTTTAAGGTTTTATAAATATAATACTCCAAATTTAAACTAATCAGTGTTTAACCTATCCATTCTAATATATATATATATATATATATATATTTTGTTCTAAAGTTAGCATTTGTTGTGTATGTGTAATCTGTGTATCTTCTTCAAATTATCCTAAATGACAAGAATAGTTAAGTGGCAAGGATCATTAAGCTATCTATTTTGTGAATAATAATAATAATAATAATAATAAAAGCTATCTATTTAGTATCCTCATTAGTTTTCACTCCGCTTGAACAAGATAGCATCAATAATCAATTTTCCTTTAAGGGAAAAATAAATTCATAACCCAATATTATAAAACATTTATCTTTAAAAATTAAAAAATATATATTTTTGAAATAGTATTACTTTTTTTGTTATTATGATTTTTTTAAATGTTACTATATATAAAATTTTAGAGAAATAAATTATTTATATGTTATGAAAATGCAGCAATAGAATTAGAATGTATGACCAATTCATAAATTACTAAATTAAGAAAATTTTGACATTAAATCTACAGAAATATTATTATTTTAAAAAAATAATAAATTATTATATTAAAGATTGAATAAATATATAATATATTCAATATCCTAATATAAAATGAGTGCTATATTTATAAAATTAGGTAGTTGAACAATAATTGACATCGTCAAGACATCAACCATATCAATATGGATGAACGAAAAGGATATGTCTAAGGTAACTTAACTCCCACGTATCACATGCATGTCACGTGCCACATGAGGGTGGTTTCCTCTTGAAAACTGTGAGCTGATGTAAGCAACCATGTGGTTAAATAATATCCCCCCCCTCATCTTTGCCACGTGCCAATCCTCCATTCGCTATTTATGTTTATGTTGGTTCATGGTACTATCAAGTGAGTTGGGGGCTAATTGGTCAAATTGGCTAGCTAGAGCATAACATTATCATCCATGTGTAGCAAGTATGAGAAACTCAAAATATTACGTAACATTGATGTTGCACAAATCATTTGGAATTTTTATATTAAATATAAAAAATAATGAATCATTATATGATATATTTAATTATTGAATTAGTCATTTTTATACCTTCATGTAGAGCATAATTTATAATATTAAAATTTAATATAAATTGATAAGTGAGACTAGGGAGTTGGTAAATTAATTTTTAAGTTAAATTTTATATTTTTTTTATTAAATATAAAATAAAATCATTTTGAGTTTTTTATAAAAAAAAAAGATATGCCATATGTCAAATTTTACTTTAATAAGTTTATTTGTTTCAATTATGTATAATTTATATATAATATTCTATTTATCTGTGAATTAATAAAATTTTGTTTACATATTACTCTTTTAACCGTTATATCTAAATATTTTTATATATTTTAATATTTTTATATTATTTTAGTCATAATCAGATTGACCTCATTTAATCATGATTAGACCAAATTTTAGGCCACTATTCTTTAAATCACTTCCTCGAATCATTCAATAAATGGTCTGAATTCTAATATCTTAATATTAATATTATTGGAAAGTCTTACCAAAACATTATTGGAAAGAAAATTAAATTTGGAACATATTTATGGATTACCTTAACTAATTTCAATTGTATTTTTATCTAATCAATAAGTTATTTGAATACAAATCAAAGAAAATCATTTTTGAAAGAGTTATTTTTTTATTTTGAATATGATAATAATTAAATTTGTTTTAATGATAGTAACTGTTATCAGCTAATATACAAAAAATATTATTATTATTATTAAAATTCAATATTTAAATTGCCTAAATTTTAAAATTACTTATTTACTGTAAAAATACAGATAAACTATATATATATATATGATAATTTTGTGGGGGAAACAATGGAATGAAAAAGAAGAAAAGAGAATGTGAAAGATGTGTTAAGTGTGAAGTTGTATGTAAAATGTGTAATTTCCGAATGTGGAAAGTGAAAGATATTTATGAGTGGGAAGATAGTTATGTCTTCACTCTTCAATGTGATTCCTTTTCATGGCAGTCAGAATACTGTCAATGAGATGCCCTCTAATTTTCAGCCTCCCATGTCATTTTATAAAGTGCCTGATTCGTTATTTGAAAATGGGACAATCATTTACTATTTTTTTCGTTTTATTTATAAATTATTTTTAACATATTTTATATAAATTAAAAAAATTTAAACCTTATTAATTATATAATAAAATTTAAAATTTTTTTAATTTTACCTATATTTAACATAATAATAAATAAATGATAAAATAGTATATTTATATAAAAAAGTTTCTCTCTCTATCTTATAAATATTATTAAAATAATATTTTTTTCTCTATCTTATAGATAGGGTAAGAAGAGTACATGTTGCTTTCTCTTATCATAAATATAAAAGTTAAATAATTAATTTATATATATTAAAAAAATTAATTATTTATTTATAAAAAATATGTATAAGTTTCCCAAAATACCTTCTTATTAATAAAAGAACTCTCATTAATATAAGTAGTCAATAGAGATAATTTTAGTGATAAATTTTTTATTTATATTATTATTCCCTTCTCGTTTGTTGTAAAAGCCCGTGTGTTCTTTATTAACTTCCTACATTCGTGTTGTTAATACCTTTTATTTTTGTTATTATTCACTTAATTGGTATGGTGAATTTTTTTATTTCTATTGTTAATTTTTTTATTGTAAAAGTTATTGTATTCCTTATTAACTCCTTCACATCTGTGTTGTGAATTCCTTTACTTCTATTATTATTCCCCTTATTTGTGTTGGGATTCTTTTTCTTTCTCCAATGGTAATTTCGAAGGGCAAAAATGTCTTTCTACCTATAAAAATTTAATTTCATTTTGTTCATGGGGTTAGGGTTGAGTAATGGGAGGGGGCAGGTTAACCCGATGGTCAGCCCGTATCCCGCCCATTTATTTTTTTATAAACACGGGTTATCCCATATCTGTGCCTCAACCCGTTTAAACTCGTATTAAACTGGTTGGGCTGAACCCGTTTGGGTTCTAATGGGCATGGACAGCCCATTTATAAAAAATAAAAATATTTTTTTATTTAAACCCATTTAAAGTTCTAATAACAATAAAAATAAAACAACAATATTACACACATGATATGATTGTTCATCCTAAAATTAGAAAATAAAATATCATAATAATAGTTACAAATTTATAATCACACAGTCTACAATACTTACATAATGTAATTATTCATAATCTTAATTATTCAATTGGATTATGATTATACATAATCTACATTATATTTATTTATGATGGTTGTAGATATAATTACCCATATCTCTGCAAAATAAATTTTAAAAAATATATTATTATGTAATAAAAATAAATTTAAATAAATATAATATAATAATTAATAAAAAAAATATATAGGCGGGCTACGGGATGCCCAATGGTCAACCCGTAGCCCGCCCATATAATTTACTATTTGAGCCCGTTTAAACCCACCCGTTACAGGCCTATTTTGGGCGGGCTTAAACATATTTAAATAGTACTAGATTACAGGTGAGTCTACAGACTCTAGGTTAATTGCTCATCCTTACATGGGGTGCAGTAAAAATTCATAATATTTTGAAGGCAATCTGATACTAAATAGCTATAGCGGTTCTTAAATAAATTTTCCCAATTTTTATTTAGAAATTTATTACCTAAAAATATATAGATTTTTGAATAGGTGCAACTCTTTAATATATATAATTATTTTTTAATTGTGTAATATATTTTTAAATATATGTCTATATATAAATGTCTTTTGTTAATTCTTATAAATAGGATAGATGTAACTTTTTTTTTTTATTTATGTAAAATACATATTTAATTATATGTAAAAAAATTTAATATAGAAAATATTTATATATAAATACGGATTGTATCTGTTGGGTTCTTAAACTAATTTTAGGTGCTTTTAAACAATAAATATTTAAATGAAGAATATTTTGGTAATTTTACCTAAAACTTAATTATAGAGTGTACTATTCTTTCTGGGCCAAGGAAGAAGTGTACTATTGAGCATTGATTGTACAACTTTAGACCGTACATTTTCTTGGAATGTTCAATGAAATAAACCAATAATACAGAGAGAATGACATTGAAGGACCAAGAAGAAGATTAATGATACTTATAGACCCCCAAATTTAGAAAATAACAGGGAAGGACCTTAGTCCATAGTTTTCAGAAAATATTCCATGGACGAACCAAAATGCTTCTGACTGAGAATATCAATTTATATAACTCCTATTATTTTACAACTAATCATATTGAATTTATGACTTAATTTAAAATGATATAAAATATTTGTTTTGAGATAATTTACAGCTCATATTTTATTAGTTATAATTCAATTGCTAATTATATACAATTAATTATGTGAAATTTACAACTTAATTTTATATTATATATGAATATTTTTTTTTGTAATAGTTTACAACTCATCTTTCATGATTTATAAATATATTCTTTAATATTTAAAACCAATCCTCTAGATTTTAAAGCTCCAATTTCACTGATTATTGGGACTGTAGCGGAATATTTTAATATTCAGTGATGTAACTTTAATCATAAAAATTATTTTTTTTAACAAAAATTTAAGGTGGTTCTTAATTAAAGGTCTCGTATAGGTTGTTGATTATGTTGGTTAAAACTTAAAAGGGGCCCTCAGGTGTAATTCTTTTACATAAATCTCAATGACTATTTCTGGAAAAGGGAACAAGAAGAACATAAGTTATCTACTACGCTGAAGTGCATTGTGTTGACAACATATTTTTATTTTTTAAAAATAAAATCAGGTCCTTATATAATTAAATTTTTAAGATTTGAATATTTTTTGAGTTCTTATATTATTGGTCAAACGTTGGAACATAGGATTGGAAGTGGCGTGTAATAGATTTATATATAGGTATTACAATTCTTTATTAGGCACAAGTGTTGCAAAGACAATATTATTTGAAATAACAGAATTAAATATAGATATTTTTTTAATAGAATTAATTAAGAGTAAAAATATGTCAGATCTTTAATAAAGGCCTATGGCCTAGTTTAGTTAACGTTTAATAAAAATTGACATGTTTAACAAGTAAGTTAAACTTTAGATCTATTTAAAAATCAACTAATTTAAATAGTCAAGGCTTTTTTTTTAAAGCTTAGCCTATAAACCTAGAGATAGCCTATAATCTAATGAGAGTTTGTACAAATAATAAGGGATTAGTTTTGATACAAGTTTAATTCCCGCTATCATTGTGATGACTTTTTTAATAGGCAATCTTATGAGTCCCCTATAAACTCTCTCTAAACCTTAAGGTTATAGCTTAACCTTCGCGAAAGAATAGTACTGAACCTATATAAACTTCTTTTGTATCAAAAAAAAAAATTAGGTTATAAATAGACTCAAAGCCCATGTAGAGCCTTCTAATTATAAATGTAGGTTTTTAATAGATTTAAAGACTGCTTACATCCTTTAAAGCATGAAATATAAGACATTTTTAGAAGTATACATTGTAAATAGACCTTTTTATGCCAACAAGACTTTCAAAATCTTAAGTCTAAGCCTAAAAAAAACATGTATATAGACTCATGTCTAAGCTCAAGCTTTAGATTCTTGTTATCTATTTAGCTAAAACTTAACCTACGATGATCTATTCCCATCCCTAGAATTAACCTTCATTACATTTAATTCTATTAATAAATAGGAGAGGCCGTCAGAAACCCTAAAATTAAAATACTGAATAATATGATCTGATTAATATTATGAAAAAATCTATTAGTAAACTCTTAATATTTTATTTATATGGAGAAATTGCTATTTTTAAACAAAATAGCAAAAAATTGAACTAAACTTTTGGTAGACAAAGCAGCAGGTATCATTTCATGTAACATGTATCATGTCCACAGACCACAATTTGTTTTTCTCATATGGTTTGGTTGGATCCACCTGTGGATGAATTTCCTTCTCTTGATGTCTGATAGGCACATATATCATTCTTTTAGAAATAATCTCATTTGAAACTCTATCAAGTATTAAATATGGGACTTCTCCCAAGTTCATGACATAGTAAAGGCTAACTGACCCATCCCATTGGTACATATTGTAGAACGGCCTCTCACTTACTCTTCTTGGGATACAACTGGGTCAAGGCGCAAAACCAGCTTCTCACTTCACTATTAACCACATATCGAATGCTAAACAACCGAAGCAAGTCTGCTCTCATAGTTCGGACTTCAGTTTTGGACTCATGCTAACTTTCATTGGCAAGGATTTAGCAGTAAAACTAGAGCGGGAGTGGAATTTGGCAAGATCGCATTACTTACATCCTCATATTTTCACACATAATTTATTTCTTGATCTACTCTGGCTATGAGCTACTCCGAAGCTAGAGCTACAATTCTTTTCCCCCTTTTGGGGCGATAATCTCGTTTTACCTTTAGTAATAAGCTGATAAATAAAGTAAAATGTGTTTGGAGGCCGCAAACACACCTATAGGATGATCATGTTTGGATTTGCAGTGTTGGAATGGAAATGGTTTCCTCCTCAATACTACTCACAAGCCAAGAGAAAGCCAACAAATCACAATACACCCTTGCACATCTCCCGCAAATGAACTACTACCTTCCCCCAAGTCACCTCTTATCCCATATGTACTCCTCCAGTTGACTTTTTTAGATAAATTTAAAAAAATTAAATAAATCAGTTAATAATTTACTAAATTCAATTCCTCAAAATAAATTTATATTATATACTCTTTAATCTACCCAAATTAGTCAACTAACTTTTATATCAATTATAATTAATTAATTTATCTAGTTTCATTAATCTATAAAAAAAAACAATTGGGTCTTATATTAATAAACATAATTCGTATTATTCTCAATCCTAATACATGTGTATACAACATACGGAGAAAATAAGGCAGTCGCCAAACTATCAATTTCAATCAAAACTAAACCCACATGAATGAGAAAATAAGGCAGTCGCCAAACTATCAATTTCAATCAAAACTAAAAACCCACATGAATGAAGAACTAGGACCCAACACTGAATGCTGACACACATGCCTAACAGGCTAGGGACACACGTGCGCACACAGATGTAACGAACAAGGCACACATCTTAGAAAAGAAAGAAAAATGCATAGTTCATTTATGGAAAGAACAGCCAAATGTGACTGAAATGACAAAGGATGAATTACTAAAATATCATTTACATCAATGTATGCTACACTAATTAAGTGAAACCTGAGAGTATCTTGCAAGTTCCATGAGAATGACGCAAACAAAGCCAATAGACAGATTGAAATTGTGCCACCATATAGAAAGATAGCAACATTTACAATGAAATCTTAAAGCGTATTGTGATCAATCAAGGGAAATCTAACCATAACATCAGGGCTGCTCCAATATCTTAGGAAGTCCTTAGTAATGGGAGAAAAATGAAATTTACAATGAACAAAATTCCTATGGGGCATGGTTGATTATCAAGGAGGTCAAATCCACAAGAAAAATACCAAATTTTCCAGCTTTCTTGTAATTAGAAAAAAACCCTCACAACAAACAAGATTTGCAGCAAACGCAAGCATTGCATGTTGAAAATGGAAAAAAAAATTGTTTTAAAAAATTCCAAGATAAAAAGCAGGAAATACTCCGTTCTGTTTCTAAATTGTTTCCAAAAAAGGGAAAGGAAAGAGAAAAACTTGTAAAAACAGCTATATAATTCTATTACTTTGCATCAGTTAAATTTTGCAAGGCATAGTCGGCTCCAGCACTCTAGAACTTAATTCCCCCCAATAAAAAAACACAAAAATAACATGATGGATGTAGCATATGACCCAAAGAGATACATGAATATTTCACAAAACACAGCAAAATGGCCCAAATTTGCCTGCAACAAGACTAATAGACATGAGAATGTAAACATTTCACCCTCAGAACACTAATGCTGATTTGATGCGAATCAATGATGATAATCATGCCAACAAGGCCAAATGCGATTAGATTGATTGAATTAAACAGTTACTACCTCCAACACAATTATAGTTAATTAAAATTTAACTCTTTCCAAGCACAATCGGTTAATCGCAAAAAATGCATCAAATACGTAAATGCTATCAACTGAGGAATACTCACCAAACCATCAAAATGGTCAGATAATTAGAAACGACATGATTATCAATTTAACTAAAGAAAAAAGTAGTTAGTTCAACAGACCCAATAATAACTCGAGAAACGATTAACACTATAATCTCTATCAAAAATTCCCTTCAACAAAACTCTTACAGAAGTAAATATAGTATGAAACGACGTCGTCCTCCCCGAAAGGACAAAATTTAGAACCTAAGCTTGGTAAAGAACCACCTGTTCTTGCCGGTCTTGAACCTCTCCTCGAACCTCTTCTTGGTCTCCTTCAAGGCGGTAACCTTCTTGTCTTTAGATTGAAGGGCATCTATGGTCACTACATCCTTGAGATCCACATCCAGAGTGTAGCGAGTGGGCATGAGATGCTGGTAGTTCACGAGCTTGACGAAAGCCTTAACCCTAGATTTCTTTGCCGTCTTCTTGGCGGAATCCTTCTTGATGACCTTGCTGGGGTACTTCTTGATTCCGGCGACCAAACAGTGGCCGTACGCGCGGTCACGTGTGCCGTCGTCGAAGGTACGTACGATCACCGCTTTGCGACCAGCATAGCGTCCCTGAAGGACAATAACGGCCTTGTTCTGCTTCAAGAACTTCACCATTTTCAGGAATTTTCTGCCTCCAGCAACTACGAGTCCTCCTTCTCCCTTTGCCTCCTCGTTCGATGATAAAAACCCTACCTGGCTTATATGCATGCATTGCCTTGCAGAAACCAATCCATTGCTCTTAGTGGGCTTTTGGGCAGATTATATAGTCCAGTGGGCTACCTTTCTAACCAATTTGGGCTGGACCATAATTCACAACCTTAATATGTTTTTCCTTGCTTTTTTATTTTTTTTTGGGACAATATGAATTAACAACGTGTTGTTTAAGGTTAATGGTTCAAAGTTCATTCCATACTAATATCATGTAATTGTATATAGAAAAAGGAACCTGAATTTTTTTAAAAATAAAGAAAAAGAAGAAGAAGTGTATCTAGGTCCATAGAAAGAATTAAATTATAAATAAGTTATAGAAAATTATATAATAAATATAAAATGCATGAGAGTTGAGATTAATTTTTTTAATTATGAAAAAATATTAAAAAAAATTCCAAAATTCTCTTCACGTTTGTTGCTCGCTCATCTCCTGCCATCTCTCCTCCCACTCGACAACTCACCCGGACGCTCGATATGGCCGTTCCCCACAAAAGCTTCGACGACGCGACCCCTCTCCTCTCTCTCGTTGACAAAGAAATATTTCACTGGATCCTACTTTGTTCACCTAGTTAATGCAGAACCCAGATATTTCACGAATGATGCAAATGATCCTTTCTAACCCGCAAGCTATGAGTCAGGTATCTACTTCTCATTCATGATACTAGATGAAGCATGTGTTGAAATGATCTCTTTGACATTCAATTTACTTTTAGATCCTTGGTGTCAATCCTGAGCAGCGTGGCATGCCTGATTTAGGGTGTGTTGGGAAACACACAAAACTTAAGTTTTAATAAAACTTAAATTTTGAGAAATTTTAAAACAAACAGCCATATTTGTTCAAACAAATTTTTAAACTAAATTATGATTTAAAACTAAAGTTTTAAATAAACTGGTCAGAGTAACTTATGGAATAATAAAAAAACCTATGAACTAACAAATTATTATATTACTCCTATTTTTTCTTATACACTCTCTCTTACTTTTTTTACACCATCTCTCATCTTTTTTATTTTTTTCTTACACTTTCTCTCATCTCTCCTATTTTTTCTTACACCCTCTCTCATTTTTTTTACATCATCTCTCCTCTTATATCATATTTCTCCTCATTTAATACTCATTCACTATTTTGTAATTTATCAATAATAAAAGTATTTCTAAAAATAACTATTCAAACACTTATTTATCTAAAATCATTTTTTTTCATAAACTCTTATCCAAAACCCTTTTCTATAAGTTACTCAAAACCTTTTTTTTCATAAGCCAATTTCTAAAATCTTATCCAAACACACACTTATCCTCTTATTTTAGACAAACGGTGCAAAACCTAGAGTTCCTTCAAAAAAGTTTGTGACTTCACCAGAGACATTTCAAGTAGGTGGTATTTGTACAAACATCTATGGACAATGGCAATTTTAAATGTTCTCTTTCATGGATAAATTGATAATTATTCCCCGAGGGGTTTTTCTATTCTTGTGTTTAATACGAAAGAAATGATCATTGTATCATACTTTATTGAATTGGGGGGACAACAGGCCTAGCTAAGCTAATGTTTGGCTAATAGCTCTCTATCTAAACATATCAGTTATACTTTGGTTCTTATGGTTATCAGATCCTACATTTGGAAGTCAGGATTTTGTCCAAAATCCTTATCAAAGTAAAATTAGTTGGATGTTGGCCTATTGAATTAAGTATTTATGATTCTGTGATTTTTTTTTTCAGGTTAAATTCTTGTTCCTGTCCTGCCTGTTTCTGGCTTAATTTTCTATTAATATTTTATACACTTCATGGGATTGACCATGTCTATGGACCACTTGAAATGCATCATTACAGAGATAACACTGAGGCAAAAAGTTGGAGTTCCTTAATGCCTGCTTAGAATCTTCATCTAGAAGGTGTAGATGGAATTCAAGTACTTGTAAAAGAAGCTGATGAGAATGGCCATGTTGATATCGAGGAAATCACTAATTCTGAACCTGTGGATTTTGAAAATAATGGGCTAGTGTGGCTCCCTCCAAATCTAAGCCGAGCAATATTAATTGTTTGTATATTTTTTTGTTGTAAATATATTGCACACTTTTATTTTTGTTTTATAAATATATGTAGAAAGTTATGATAGTAATTTTTTATAACATTGATCACTCTTCACTTTTTGGATGATAGGATAGATATTGATAAGGTAACTATGTGTGTTGTATTACTTTTATATTTTATGTTAAACAATTTTAACCGTTATAACATTTTTACGTGGTTAATGAAGAATTTTATTTCGTTAAATCATGTTGTGTCACATTTCATTACTTAGGTACGTGAGGAATTGTCCCCTAAATTAATAATTCATCACCTTTTTTTATTCCATGCAGGCACGCCATAACAATTGAAACATAGGAAATGACAACAAGCATGTGGAAAAATAACAAATCTAACAACAAGAAATAATAACTCTATGATAAAGTAATAATAATTTAAACATAATTTTTTTATCAATTTGAGTGGAATGAACTTAAGAATTGGAATGAAACAAATAGACCTCACAAATGGGTGGAAAAATAATAAGTCTATCTCAAAGAAATAATAACTCCATCATAAAAGAATAATAACATAGGCATAATTGTTCATAGGAACTTGGGACACCTAAAATGCATTGGGCATGTCACCTGAATGCCTGGAAGGAACAAAAAAAGTATGACTCAAGGTAGGAAATAACAAGTCCATATCAAAATGCACTAGGTACTTCTGCCCAAGACATGGAATGAACCAAACAGACCTGATTGTGCCTAAGATGTTATTCCTTTGAGGTGTAGTTATTATTTTCTTACTCATATTAATGTTGTTATTCCTTCACGATTGAGTTATTTTTTAGTGGTGCATTTGTTATTTTTTTACTCAAAGTCATGTCTGTTTTGTTCATTTCAAGTTTTAGGCAAGAGTGCCCAGTGCATTTTGGGTTTAATTATATCTCAACCATTTGGAGATAATAACTCTATATTGAAGGAATAACAATTCAACCATATAAAAAATAACTTCCTCCCACAATTAGAAAAATGGCAACTCTATTATTAGGACATAACAAGTCTATGGTGAAGGAATAACAACTCAACTAATAGTAAAATAATAACCTAACAATTGAAAAAATAATAACTCTACCATTAGGATATAACATCTGTAAGGTGAACGAAGAATAACTTAGGTACAATTTTTTGTGTCATTTTGGAAGACAAAAAAATGTATTGGGCAAGCCTGCCCAATACTGGGAAAGAACCAAATTGCCCTTAGGCTGGGGAGAAAGATGATAACACCACAAAGAAGGAAAAACAACTCCATGATAAATGAACAATTAATTCATAATTATTTTTAGGGATTTGACAGACAGAAAGTGAACTAGGCACAATAGAACAATACTTAGATTAAACCAGAAATGATAGACGATGGGTTTGAACATAATAATTTTACTAGTAACAAATGACAACTTCATGTAGAAAAAAATAACAACTTAGACGCATTTCTTCCCAACATCTTTCCGATGAGAATATAACTTCATATATATATACTTTACAATTATACTAGTTCTTTGCAGTAAATGTATAAAGAGTACAACATACATAGGAACCTTCATCAATATTCACCATATCATGTAAAGGTGAAAATTGATTAACGTTTAATTCTGCTTATAACTTTATATGATAACACCTGTCCCTCTAATTCAAAAAAAAAACAAGAAGAAAGTAAGTGATTTGGTGTTCATATAGTATGTTTTTTTTGGGTACATGTTCATATAGTATGTTGGTTATTCATTTGTGGAATCTAATGAGCAATTTGCTCTTATAGTCCAGTTACAAGCATCAACAAGCTGAAATACTTTTTGGAAGCAAATTGTTAGAAAGTGAGTATCTTGGGTGGAAAAGGTGGTTGATTGAGCAACATTTTGTGGTTGAACCAGATGGTGCATAGTTTCTCATTTGCAAGTTGTAAGCATTCCAAGATGTCATCATTCTCTAGGAATGAATTAATGTATATTTTTGTGACACAAACACAAAAATAATGTATATTTTAATTTCTTATTTTTCCTTGTACATAGACAAAATTATATTAAAATACCAAGTTAAGTTTACAAGTTACAAACAGTAAGAGGACTAACATCTAAACTAGAAAGTCCAAGAAAACAAGGCAATGAAATAATATTAACACAAACGAAGGAAGAGATAGGAATTAAAGCTAAAATCTTCTGTTAAGTTATGCTAAGAATTGTTAGAATTGGCAGGGAATTGTAGGAAGCATTTCTTCACACAATAAATGACAAGGGGAAGGTTGAAAGCATCATCAGGGAAGCCCATATTATGCATCCAAAAAATAGAAGCCCTTAAATATTTGAGATGAAAGTCATTGGCTAGATTTGCTGGCTCCACCATAAAAATTCTTTTAGAAGAGAACATTTATAACAGATGATCCCATGGCAGTAGTGAGTGGTTAATCTTTTGAATTTGTACCGCAAAATACCCCATCCTCCATCATGAGACACATTAGTAGAGTCAGAAGAAGGCATCTCTCAGACCTTGTTTTGTCTTTCATTACCAGATGAAAAGTCAATCTTGTACATAGTTGATATTGCTAGGAATTCGTCTGAAGGTGAAATAAGTAATAACATACTCCCTCATCTCTTTAATATGAGACTCCATTCATTTTTTTAAAAAATTAAATAAATTATTTTAAAATATTTATATTTATCTTTTTTATCAAACTAATTTATTTAACTTATAAACTACTCATTTTAAAAAGATCATATATCATATACTATAATTAAATAATAATTTATTTAATTTTATTAAGCTCTCCAAAAAATCAATGGGATTTTGTATTGATGACCAGCGGTACTAAAAGACATATTGCCAAGAATTTTGAGTAGATGATCTTCGAAAACGTAATTATCTACTAGAAAGTAATTTCTAGATTTGCAAAACAAAAAAACGTTATCATCAAATACTTTACATTATGGGTACATTTTAGTATGATAGAAAAGTTTTTTTATAGAAATAAAAATAAAAAATAGAATTAAGATAAAAATTGATTTTAAAAATTTATTTGGTAGGATAAAAGTGAATATAAAATTTATATATATATATATTTATAACTTAAGGTAAAGTAAAATTGTTCAAAATATCTTTTTATAACTTAAAAATGGTTAAAATTATTCAAGAAATTTATAACTAAAAGTAAAATAGTCTAAAAAATTTTACTTCCACTACTATCATTTCAATTTATAATTTTTTTTAATAGAACTGAAATAGCTAAATAAAAATAAAAGTAACTTCTATTGTATTAAACAAGAAAAATAAATTTTACTTCTATTTCTATTTCTCCACCCTCACTTCCCTCCAACTAAATATGCCATATATAATAACAAATTTTTGCTATAATCAATTTTTTCTTTATATATATATATTAAATATATGTAAACAATCAAAATCATTTTTTTTATTTTCTGTAAACAACATTTCCAATTTATCTTATGTTTCTATTAAGTTTTAGACAAATAATCATCCAAAGGGAAATGATAGGCGATTGCTAGCAGAATATTTTATTCTTCTACGGCTCCTCAACGTATTTCTAATGCGACATTTTCCAGCTCATAATATTTGAGGCGGGGAGTATAATTTGATCAAGCCTTTACAAAAGAAAAGAAAAAAAAAAAGAATAGCTAATCAATAAATATAAAAATTAAATAGTACCATGTATGGAACATTATAACAAAACAGAAATATATTGTACAAGACCACTTTGGTCAGATAAGTATCAAGTTTGAATGAAACCTTCCTCCACAAAGGACCTACTGACCAAAATTACCACTGAACTGGTACCTTATCCGCTCAATGTTTATCTCAATCCAGATTAATCTGGACCAATGTGACTTTTGAAAACCAGTCAAAAATAATAATAATCTAAACATAAAACACTCTAACGATGATAATTACCTAGCCCTGCTTCCTAATTTGGTAGAATTCTGTTCTAAGAAATTTGTCACTAAAAACTACCAAGATCTTGGATACTTCCTAAACAAGGTTTGCAGTTTTCATGGACATCAAGAATATCATGATTCCTAGAAAATTTGTAGGCTTTGAGGGATATCCACTTAAAAGGTTTTATTCACATGAAATTGTCTTCCACTACCTTCCTCAGCTCCTCCAATTTCTGGATAACCTTTGGATTCAACAGATCCCTAGCTTCCCTTATAAGGGTACCTTCTCCACTCAAATTATAAGCGTCCACCACAGCTTTTATCCACGTATGAAGCTTCTCAGGAGTCCTACAAATATAAAGTGAAGAAACAAAACAAGAAGAAGTGATGCCTTTAAGTTGTAATTGAATTATATTTCAGAAAAATTCTATCTTTCAAGATTCAATACATACGTGTATAAGGTATCCTCATCAGAACCTTCAAGTTCTTGTCCAGGGGTAAATGCATCTTTAAGGGCACACATTTGCTCCTCCGGATCCTCGATTCTAATAACATGCTTGATTATTCGAATCTCCTTCGGCACCAGTCTCTGAAGATTACCAACTGCGGTCTTGTATAAATGATAGAGTACATCTTTTACCTGCAAGATTTCACAGTTGTCTGAGATACACAATTACAAAATAATGTTTATAAATTACATCTTAGCAGTAATTAGGATGTACATCCGAAATGAGTAGAGTTCTCAAATGCAAAAGGTCCCAGAAATTGTTGTATCACCAAAGGCTATATTCAAGCAACTTTATTTCACCACTGGAAAAAAGATATTAAAACTTCATATCCAGAAAATTTGTTTTTAAATCTTTAATTAGATGGTGAACAATAGATCAGACCTTTATTTTCACTTTCCCCGAAATTCCGGCATATAGAAATATAAATGTTATTTCATTTACTTCATCATTGTTTATCGCCGATCAATAGAGGAGAAAAAAAGGAAAGGGCATAAAGAATATCACTTCATAAAACCAACAAAAGCAACGAGCTTTTATCCCATTAAGTGAATATCACTCTGCATAAAGGCAAAAGGAGATAATAATATGCTAGCATGGTAAATTTAGAGGGTAGTTGCTTTTGAGAAAAAAGTAGCTTTTTGAAGGATTAATTATGAAATAATTACTTTTGGAAGAAGATTATATCTTCAGGAATGTTCACTACAGAAATTTTACAGCAATAAGCATTGTTTCAATAACATGAGGTGAAAATACAGAGTCCAGAGGACCTCTTCATAAGAAAAAAATTAATAACAAGGATAATAAAACTGAGCAATAGTTTATAATTGTCATAATCATTGAAAACTTCTTGTTTATAATGCAAAATACATCACATGGAAGGGGAAACAGCATTTTCTCAGGTAAATTACCTCATCTTTCATCATATTTGACTCCTTGGCAGCTGACCAAGCTTTTGTGATCATCAAAACCAATGTTGAATCTAGTTCTTTCTTCTCAGCAAGAGTGTCTATCTTTTTGCAGGCCGCGTCCAGAGAAGGAGAATTAATAATATCCTGGAATTTCAATTCTGCAGCATTTAATGCTTCAATGCTCTCAGTTGCTGCATCATACGCTTGCACTGCAGCCAAGCAAGTGTTCCCAAGCTTTGCCAGTTCTGGTCACACAATGCACAAAGGTAATTTATATGAAACAAATACCTACAATATTATGAATAAAATGCATCAAATATTAAAATTAATCTTCTTCTTCCTACGAGTATTATACAGAAGTGTGGTATGTTGCCGCAAACATAAAAGACTCAAGTCTGTCTTGCACACTCATAAATGAAGAAATCCTAGTGCAAGTAATCAGAATTCCACCCAGGATAACCTGGATAATAATTTATCTTCATGACCACTAAATCCCCGTCAAATTAAAATTAAACTGCAGGTTCAATATTACTTTCGGCAAAAATAGGTTCAATATTACTTGTTCTCTTCCAAAAATTTTAACCTTAGTTTGAATGGATAAAATTATGTGGCTCACAAAATTTTCATCTGAGCATAAAGTAGCACCTCTATCTTAAGTGAGATGGAAAAATTAGATATTCTGGACTGATTTTGAATCTGGGTATGGTTTGATTAACTATCACACAAACCAACCAAGTGATACATGGATCTGAGAACGAAAACCGACCCTGTTAGAAGAATCAACATTGACTCAAACTATAAAGAAGCATGCAATTATTAAGTCTAACCATTTTGCTCTGTTGGGTTGTCATAATAGGACTCTGCTACAGTGTGAAGGTGTACAAAGAATTCTTTTGTGAAGTCTTTGCGACGGCGGGAGACAATTTGACTAATTTCTGATTGTGACTCTTTGATCACTTGAAGAAGTTCATTGTGTCTCTGCACATCTTCATCTATCTGCGAAAAGAACATACTGAATAAATTGAATGTCATAGCACCCAAAAGCATCATACTTGTTACTTAGATTCTTGGTACAATACTTTAAGCATAAAATTACCCAAGAGGCCAAGAAAATTTAGTTACTTAGCTGCTGAATTATTTCATTATTCACTACAATCATATTCATATGCAAAAACAGAACAAAAAGAAGTCATATTGAGATAAGGAGGGAGATTTCAGAATTATATGATAAACCTCTTTAAGCTTCCTTCCAAGCCGAAGCAAATTATGCTTTATCACTGGATCTTTCTCATCATCAGCTCTATCTTGACAACGTGCAAAAAAATGGGGCCTAATATTGTTCCACTCCTTGCTGAAAGCTAACAACCTTCTCCAATCGGTTGGAGTTGGCTTGTCAACCATGAAAACATCAATAAGCTTGTCACAAACTCTAACCATTCGACTGTCATCCAAGCACTGAGCACCATCACTATCACCCCTTTCCTCCCCACTTTGATTAGGTTCATCATGAAGTGAAGCAGCTTCAGAAGTATGAGAAGACGATAATCCTTGACAAATACCATCATGTCGCACTGCACTTCTGTCACCAACAACAGCAGTAGTTGGGGATGACTGCAACCATCTTACCTGTTTAACCAATAAATTACAGCCTGGAATTCAATATCAGCTATCAGTTACAGGATTTGCCAATTTAACTTCAAATTAAACGCTAAAAAACAAGAACAAAAAAGAGCTATAAGAAGTTAAACACTTGTTTTTTATAAGGACATTGAACACCTGAATGAGTAGAAAAGTAGCTACTTGCCTTTATTACTAAACTTCAAGTAAGAGAATTGAGGTGGACTCTTTAACGATGATGGTCGACCAAAATTGACAGCAGCAATGGTTGTAGGAAACCTTAATTGCACAGAACAAGATGATTGAAGAATCGCACAACTTGACTCCATTTATCTGAAAATTTCTGACTAAAACTCTGGCAATTAACAAAAAGGTCAGGCTACGTAAAAGCCCAAAAAAACCCGATTTCAATCCAGAAATTAAAACCAAGAGTAACTGCGGCTTGCAAACCCCTCGCTATTTAACGAGAGAGAGTTTCCAGAAAGCAATAACAAACCTTTAACTGCTACCGGCGAAGGCAAAACTACAAAAATCACCGATGGATACAGCTCTTCGTAGGATTATTGAAAGGAGTCGGCTTCACTCCTCTGCCTTCCCACGACGCAATAGGCAACCAAATAAAGGGCCCAATGAAGAAATGAGCAGAGGAGGCGAACGGGGAGGCTAATTATAATATAAATAATTATTAAAAAAATTAATATCAGTCAACCTTTGCAAAGGTTCACAATTTTTATAAAATCACGTAAAAAATTAAAAACAAATTAACTGATTAAAAGAATTGGGTTCTCTAGTACTCTAAAACATTTTATAAATAAAACCACCGTGCAAGCTGAGTTTGGAGCGATTTTGCCACATTGGATGAATTTATAGATGATAATATAAAAATTAAAAAAAAATATAAGATATTAAGTTAAAGGTGAGTCAAAAATTTAAAGATAGAATTATACTAAAATAGTTAAATAATTTAATTATAAATGAGTCAAAAATTAAAGGATAAAAATATTATTTTTTCCTAAATTTTTTGATTAAATGTGTTGAGGAAAGTTGGATGTGAACCACACTTCCTCACAAAAAATTATATTTAGACAATTAGTTGTCAAAATTAACCTAATTAACAGTTCAAATAATATTAGGGAAAAAAAATAAAAAAAGCCTATTTAATTTTATAAAGATAAATTGAATATTTTAATATTGAAAGTGATTGATTGGGCAGGAGGCCTAATCTATCATTTATAAATTTATTTGCAAATGCTAAATTAGCATTCACTTTACCAATGGTATTTGTAAATTTGATAATACGATTTATAATTTTGTCAATAGTATTTACAACTCTGATAATAATATTTGCTATTCTTATAATTATATTTATAACTTTACCAATGGTATTTATAAGTCTGACAATGATATTTATAACTCATAATGGTATTTACAATTTTGATAATGATATTTGTAACTTTGATAATGATATTTATAACTTTGATAATGCAACTTTGCCAATGGTATTTGCAACTCCCATAACAGAGAAAAAGCAACTTTGCCAATGAATTTAACAACTTTGCCAATAGTATTTGTAATTCCCACAATAGGAATTGTAACTTTGTCAATGGTATTTATAACTCCTGCAATGACATTTGCAACTCCTACAATGAAGAAGAAGCAACTTTGTCAATAGGATTAACAACTTTGCCAATGGTATTTACAACTCCCACAATAGTATTTATAACTTTGTCAATAGTAATTGCAAATTTGTCAATAGTATTTATAACTCCTACTGGTATTTGTCACTTTCACAATGGGATTTAGAACTTTGCTAATGGTATTTGCAATTCCCACAATAGTAATTGTAATTCTCGCAATAGTATTTACAACTCCTATAACAGAGAAGAAACAATGTTATTTGTAATAATTTTAACCATTGACCGACCGATATTCTGACTTAATTAATCACTTTTCAATATTCAATTTTTTTAAAGTTCAATTTTTAGATGATCAATTTTTAGTGTCCAACTTTTGCAATGTTCAACTTTATAATAAATATGACCATATTTTGCAATGACTATGTATACATTTTTTCTTAAACATATATTTGTAATGACATTTGCAATTCATACTTTTTAGTATTCAACTCGGCTAATAGTATTTGCAACTTCATCAATGGAATTTGTAATTTTTCCTATAGGATATGCAACTTCGTTAATGGGATTTGCAACTCCTCCAATAGGATTTGTAATTTCCTGTAATGGGATTTGTAATTTCACATAAGGGATTTACAACTTCACCTATGGGATTTGCGGCTTCATCAATGGAATTTGCAATTCCTCCAGTGACATTTATAGCTTCTGCAATGACATTTGCAACTTAAACAATAGAATTTGTAACTCCTCCAATAAGATTTGTAACTTCACTTATGGGATTTGTAACTTTACCTAAGGGGTTTGTAAATTCGTCAATAAGATTTGCAACTTCACATATAGGATTTGTAACTCTTTCAATAGGATTTACAACTCCCCTAAGGGATTTGCAACTTCACTTGTAAATTCTATCATGCAACAATCAAAGGTCTACTCTTTTACAAATGACTACTATTTCCTACTCAATCTGAATGGCTAAAAAGGAATGCCTCAATGCAGAAAGCAATGGATTGCAGGACATAAAATGCAATGGACGAAAAGCAATAAATTCGTGATTTCTCCTACTGCTTTACAGTGTCAGCTATAGTCTTTCTCCGAAAATTATCATAAGAATGAACAAAACAATGGTGATTATTATATGAGTAAAAGAAAAATATGTGTCAAAAATTTACTTACTCTTCCTCATTTTCAGCTTCAACTCAGCCAAATATATCTCCCACAAGATTCATTTCCTATGTGCGCCAATGGTTTCTCCTTCAGATTGATACCTGATTGATATGTTTTATTTATTCTAGGGGTAATTTAGTCTTTTTACCTAAATTTATAAAGGACAAATTGGATCTCCTACCCAATCTATATTTTTAAATATTCAACTACCCAAATTATCTTTTTAAAATTCACTTGGATTTTTTTTTGTCTTTCTCCCATAATATTATTACAATATAAAAACTTTTAGAATGGCCTTAAACTCAAATTCAAACTTAATATGAATAATGGCCTATATAATATTGAATCCTAAAAAAATTCAAATACCTAAATTTTTTTTTTAATATGCTAAGTGTGTGGGTTTGGAGGTGTGTGTATATTCCATTATTTTCTTGTAAATTACTTTTTAGACGAGGGCAGTTCTGACATTGTCTTAATTAATTTATTATTGTTTATCTTTTTTACTTTATACACGCATGAGTACTATAATAATATTAAACACTTCTCTTAGGTGTATTGCAGGTTTGACTCCCATATGTAATATGTGCATAAAATTCTTCTGTTATGTGGAAAATGGAAAAAATTTTACATGCACACACATGTTTGTTCCATTTATCTCTATATTTTATTGGAATTATTTTTCCATCTGGAGATTTTTCATTTTATAGCATGATTTTGTTTAAAAAAAATGTCATTTTGAATTTGATTGATGGGTGCTCATTTTTTACCCTAGATGCCATGAAGAACAAGAGACCTTGAATAAGCAACGGTTCTTGAGATACTATTTGCATCCTTCTAACTAAATCTAATTATGTTGGGATTATTCGTTAATAGTTAATCAAGTTCGATTGATTCATCCTCTGAAACAAGAAGTTCTAATCGGGAGGGACAATATCAATCATTTTATACATCTGCTATAGTTACTACATATCCCTCTTTTTTCTCGTATGATGTTTACTATACTATACCTATTGCTATAATATTATAAATATTGTTATTACTCTTACTCCTGTAGGGATAACCTACCCCCTCCCCTAGTTTTTGCCTATATAATAATAATTTTATAAAAATATTAAATCTAAATCATGTATTTGTTAATCTAAGGGTGAAGATGAGATTAAAAAAAGAAAACAAGAGGATGTATTTACTTAGGTGGAATTGTGGGTGTATATGAATCATTAACCATTAAAATGTTGTTATTTTGCATTTATTATCAATAAAAAAAACTATAAATTCCATAGTGCATCAATCTTACTTTAATCCGTTTTCTCTAGGACTTAGTCCGTTAATCTAATATTAATTTAACTAATGTCATGTTTAAACTCACTATTTACCCTCCTCAAAAAATAATTCTTTTAAACTCACTCTTTTGAGTGGATGTCTTCATTTAAATCGTATAATGCTTTCTTCATCATTATGGTGGTCTTCCTGTTGGATTTTTCAAGACTACATCCATACCACTGAATCATGTTCTATTTGCTTCAGTTCCTCAGTATCATGTTGTTTATTCGTTTGAGATTTATAGTGTTCTTGTACTTTAGTTGACCCTGATGTATTACTTCATTCATTCTTGTATCTTGGTAGATCGTTCTTTGTCCCTCCTTTTCCTGTTTTCATGTCCCGCTGGTGGGCATAAGTCTAGTTTTCAGAAGATGTTTTGTAGATGCACCGTTGGAACGTCTGACATTTATATAAGGAAAATGACCCAGAAATTAAACGGATTTACGGTTGATATTTTCCAATTATTATTTGATGGATGACATTTTGTTTGATTATGAGCATGTTTCCTCCTACCGTTAATTTCTTAGACGCACAAGATTTCCCCACATGGCTTAGTACCGGACATCTAGGATCAAGTTATGAACAAATGTGGGCAGGGGAAAAACACAAGTGGATAATATAAAGAAAATAAATAAATAAGTTTTATCTAATAAAACTGACAAATTTCCCCCTTTTTTGTGATAAAAAACGCAATGAAAACTAACATAATAATTTTTATATTATATTCTTCATTATATATAATTTTTTTAAATGCATATTCTTTATTTAATATATATATTCAAGTAACAAAATTATAAAACAAGTTAGATATTAAGGAGATTATAAAACTGGTATTAAGTTGATTTTTCCGTTTCAATATCTGTTTTGGTTTTTAAAACACACAGAAAATATCAATATGTGACAAAAAATAAAAAAAAATAAAATAAGATTATGATATTTTATGTTTTACATACATACATATATTATTATTATTATATAAATATATAATATTATTTTTAAATTTATTATTATACCATCGGTCTAACCGAACAATTTGACCGATTTGACAATTTGAACCCCAAACTACGAACATTTTCAAGTCAATGGTGGGTCCGACTTCTAAAACGTTATTGATACTATGAAAATGCATTATAGGGTTTGTACATGGTATGTTCAACCATGAAGCCACTTGAAGGATGCTTCGAGTAGGAACCATTTACGTCTCCCTGAGTGGAGTGTAAAGGAATGATTGCAAACTCTACCCCACCATTTTGCAACCAAGACTTGGGAACGACTGAAAAATGCATTTTTAAAGAAGTATTTTCCAGTATCAAGAACAGCAATCCTTCAAAAAATTATATGACAACCTATAGCAAATTATGTCTCATTTGAAAAGAAAAATATACAAAAGTTTATTCAATTAATAAAAAATTAATTCATAATTATAGAGTTATGAGGTCAAAAATCTCGTTGTTAATATGATAATCTTATTGACGAATAATCTGTAAGTATTTTTTTAAAATAATTTTTAAATTTAAAAGCATATATCTAAAATTTAACTCACTTAAAATTATTTCAAAAGAAGAAAACCTTTATATAATTACTTACATTTGATTTCAGAACTAATTTCACACTTTTCAACCCTTTATTCGCCAAAAATTAAAATTAGTTAATCTCCTTTCAAACGACAGAAGTATTAGATTAAATTTATGTATAAAAAAATATGAGTATTAAATTTGAAAGACTCAACACATTCATAATCCAATATTTTAATCAAACAGCATCAAACCATATTTCAGGCATAACTTCTTTTTAAATAATTTCATTGTGCCTTATCATACATAAGCTTTCATAACATACATTGATGGCCAACTCAAACTTCTTGGGGAGAATGACAAAGAAGGCCCATTGAAGTATTGAAATGCAAATGAAATCCCATCAAATTAATCTATGGTGTTTTGGTAATTGAAAGAATATGGGGGGCTGTTCATATATAATTTAAGAGATTTATTTTGAAATAATAAAGAATATAAAAATATTTACACATAATATAAATTTTATGGTATTGTTTAACCTCAAAATTTTACAAAAAAAAAACACATTATTACAGCACGAGAGTTTGCTTCTACTTGTTAATCCCTAACACCATTTTTGCTAGCACATGTATCATCCCCCTTATATATATATATATATATAATACAACAAAAGTTGAAGTGAGACTCATGTGGGCAAAGTATGTCTAGATGCTTAAAAAAATATTTATAAAATACCTACTAAAAAAATTATTATATCAGCAATTGGATTTGAGTCAATGATTTTGTGAATTATAAGTTAATTTTTTATCAATTAAATAATATTTGTTGGTAGAGCACATGTATCATCTTATTGAAAATAATGTTATTTAAGACATTTAACACTAAATGTTGAGATATTTTTTAATAAAAATTTAAATTTAAATTTATTATATTGTGTACGTGTAACCCCTTAATTTTTTTCCCTTTATCTACAATTGTGGATAGTGATTGACACATGGGCCGATTCCAAGAGCAGCCTAAGAATTTTGAAAAGGAGGAAATAAAAATGAAGCCCATTAAAAGAGCCTGAGTTTATGAAATCCATTTGGTAGTTATCTCAAGGCTTTCAAAGAAATGCTTAACCAATATTCAATTTTTTAAATTTTTATCCCAAAAAAATCTAATTAGTACTTCAGATTTGAATTGTATCGGCAAAAGAAATCGCATTATTTTTTTTAAAAAAATTAGAATATATTGTTCAAATTCATATTAAATAATAGTAATATTGACTATAAATAATTCTCACAACAAAAATTGCAAACCTAATTTCAATATATTACCATTCCTTGTATACTAAGCTTTATTTCTTTCCACAATTTTAGGGGTAAGGGTGTAAATTGAACCTCCCCAGTTGACTGTAAAAGTTAGCAAGTCAATCACAAGAAAGTCTACCTCTTGAATCATTGTACCCAATTTTTCCCTTAATAAAATATAAAATAATGGTTCAATTATTCCTCTGATAAAGAATTTATTTACACGTAATAATACGTTGACTTTTGTTGGGACCTACAACTTCGAGAACTGACCTATGTGATCGCCTATTTTCCTAATTATATGGACAATTTACACTCTTTTTTTTTAATTTTTTATTGCATCTTAGAGGCAATTTTGTTTGATTAAAACTACAATAAGACTCTTGAAATTCACAAACTTTTTTATTGAAAAATTAAATTACAATCATAGTTGCAATCATTTCCCATTTTACTCGTTTACCCAAAAAAGAATCCCCATGCACTTTCTCCAAGAATCTAATGGCAGAAGCAGAAGCAGAGATCCTCGCAATACCAGAGTGACGGTCGCGTGTTCCATACCACCCCGTGTAAATATACGACCCACCTCTGAATCCCGACGATCTAACATATCGCTACCCTTGGATATCATCCTCGAAAAGTCATCTAATCCGTCGGCTTCCACGCAGAGGCGGTCAAAAGAGAAAGATCCTTCCAACCCAACTTGAGACACCCATTCTCTTCCACCAGAGTGTACCCTCTCCAAGGGTACATACTCAACAAGAGGCTCGCTTGGGCAGCGGGGTTGCCCCGCAGTGACACGGGTCGGAATCCGACTCGTCTGAGCTCATCGCCCCATCTCTCGACCTTCACTTCTCCTGTCCTCTTGGGCCCACCGACGGCCACGATGTTCCTTATCTCGCACCCAAACAGCTGCTGCTCCACCGTATGCCTCTCTGTGCTGTCCCCATTCAATCCATCCCCGAGCGCGTCGAACAACGCGCTGTAATAATGCAAGGCGTCCACGAACCTCGCGAGGAAGCTGCCGGCGTGACTCAGATCCTGTTCCACCGTCGTGATCAGCTTCGGCCTCAACAGAGTCAACAGTCTCAACGTCCCCAAATCGCTTCCGGTGATATCGTACAAGCAATGGTGCATCCAATGGACCACTATGGCCTCGTTGGGTCTCACTCCGAGTTGACTCAGTTCGGTTACGTTACCGATTTTGCCCTCCACAGGGTGGAACTCGAACGGCAAGCCGAGTGAGCTTGCGAAGTCAGCGAGACGCCGGCCGGTAGACTCGAGCAACTCGACAGAGGATCCGAACCCTGTGATCCTCATTGACCGGATCTTCTTCGAGCGGGAGGCGAGGATGTGGAACAATCCTGGCCATTGAAGGCCTTGCATGATGTCCAGGTCGATGACGTGGAGGCAATCTTCGCCGTCGAGGGCCTGGAAGATGGCTTGGTTGGCGGTGAAGTGAGAGAATTTGACGAGAGGAGAAACGGAGTTGTAAGATTGGAAGGCGTTAAAGATTCGCTGGGACTGAATAAGAGTGTGCGATTTCGTGGGGAGAGGCGAGTAAGTGCCGAGGCAGGAGCTGACGACGCGCGCCTGAAGCGCATGTGTAAAGTACGCTCCGATTCGCTCCGGCGAAGTCCCGTACGGGGAGGAAAGCTCAGCTATCTCCGGCAAAAGGTCACTGGCATCATCGAGGTTATCCATGGAGACGCACTCGGCGCATTGTAGCAACAGACCGAGGAGTCTGAGACCCGTCGACTCTGTTCCCTCCAACGGCGGCTCCTGATCATCGTGCCCCTCACCTTCCTCAACAGTCTTCTCACCGGAGAAATTCCCGCCGGAGCTTGGCCTCTTAAACGAGGAAGGATCATCATCATCGCCACCGGCGTCGTCAAGGTCGCGGTCCACGCGCTTGGTCTTCATGGAGGAAGAAGCACCCCCGTTTGGATTCTCAGAAAGTGAAGATCGAGGGACCAAACTTTGAAGCATGATCGATCAATGAATTGATGAGAGAGAGAGAGAGTGAAACTCGTGAAAGACGGGAGAGAATATGAAACTTTGTAAGAAATTTTTGGGTTAAAAGGGACAAAAGTGAGAGAGAAAGACAGTGAAAGATTAGGGATGAAGCAGGGAGAAGGTTTGTCAGAAGGAAAGAGAAAGAGAATGCGAGAACATAAAAAGAGAATGGGACAGAAAGGTTGATAACTTTGTAGCTGTGAAAAAAGGTTAAGGTTTTTGGTTTTGGGTGTTATTATCCTCGTTAGGTGCTCCGTTTTGTGTGTCGTTACTTACGTTCGTTTGTTATGTTATATAGAATTAGGGAGGCTAATGACAGTGATTAAGGTTTTAATTAATGGGGGAAATTAACTTCGCTAATTTCGTCATCTTTGGATGCTTCTCATTTGGGACATTGGTTATGCCAAATTTCATGAGATAAATGTTTGTCCTACCTCCCTCTTGGTTGGCGATGATAATTTTTATTTAACTAACATTTTTATAATATATTTTTTTCATATATTTTTTTTAAAATAATTAAATTTACCTACGATCTAAGAATAAGATAATGTCTTATTTTTTTCTAAAAAATATTAATATAGGGCAAAACGAGTTATTTATTATTCTCAGATATAAATTTAGATATCTAAAAATTAAAATATCTCTTTAAAATGTATATATATGTATTTGTCTCAATCCCTGCATTTTCAGTATGACATACTAATATAACTTGTTAATTTAAATATATACTATATTTGTATTTATAAAGTATCACTTTAACAAATATTAATAGTTGATTAAGTATTAAAATCATAATTTAAGGTTCTGAAAGGAGCATATATTAATGACATACTTATACAAAAGTCAATAGTTTCCGAGTAGATCATGCTCTTATATTGATCTTTTAATAATAATAATATGGGAATATTGGGTCCCTTATTAATTTTTTTATAAGAAGGATTAAATCAGAATATCAATACCCTATACATATAAAATTTGCAGAGTATCAATAATTTCTGTATATATAAATTTATCAGATCTTTCCCAGTAACAACAATAATAACAACAACAATAATAAAAATTTATCAGATCTTTCCCAGTAATAAATATTTCTATTAATCCAATAACCGTCATAATATTTTTGTTTTGTTTAATGAGCAAAAAATATACCAATTATTTGCCCATAGGAAGCAAGTGTAGGAAGACAACAAGAAGAGGTGTGCTTGTCTGTCTCACTCATCAGTCCGTAATGATAATATCTCATCTTCTGGTAGTAGCATATATATGATATATATCCCTTTATTTGAACAAAAAATGGGAATGGTTAAGAAAGCATGGCATTATTCTCAAGAAAAATTGGGAATGGTTAAGCATGGCATGAGTTTTCTTTATGGGGCTATTGGGTATAAGAGATTTGGAGGGAATGGAAAATGTTTTTTAAGTTAGATTTAAAAACTCCCTAAACCCAATTTTATTTTAAATTCAACTCAGAAAATCTTTTCAACCGAACTCTCTCCCTTCCATCGGTGTCATTTGCTATGAAATCATAATTAGAATTTGAGTGATTCTACATGCATATGCATATGAGGATTCCAGATTAGAAAACGAGAATCTAGAATATATTTTTTTTAAACCAACAAGTCAAATAGGGGTAAGTTGATATATTTTACTTAAAATTTTAGTTTAGAAAAAAAAGTTTTGGTGAGTTGAGTTTTCAAGACACCCTTCAATATTCAAAGAAGAACACTTAATGAAATGCGCACATCAATATCAAGATAATTTGAATCCATAGTACATTTATGAAATATGAGTCACATTCTTATGAACTGAACTGAACTTACTAGCATTTTACCATATGTCCATGTTGAAGGGTCAAAAAAGGGAACAAGGGACAGCCCACCTCATGGAACTCAAGTGCCTTCTTCTGTTTTGTCCAATCTTTTTGTCTTCCTTCACACTTTGCATTCCTATTCTCTTGGTTTCATCTGCCCACAAGCATATACCTTACCCTCTTCTCTTTCACTTCTCTCTCAACCACTCCTTTCCTTTTTCTTTTTTGGCCATATTTATTCTAAATTAATATATTCATCACTTCAATTCTTTGTTTATTTCCCATTATTTATTTCAATGTACTAAACTTAACATTATTTTACATTACATTAATGTTTTTTTAAAACTTTGGATACCCTATATTTATGCTTTCTCTTTGTCTCATCTGTTTCTATGAAATTAATGTATTATATAAAAATAAAATTTAATAGTAACTTTAACTATTAAAAGTTATAATTATGACTTTTTTTTAAAAAAAAAATCTTCAGATCCATGTTCTTGATATAATGAATTTATATAATATTTCGAAGGTGTGATGTACTTTTCAGGCCTGTCTTTATAAACATAAAAAAAAGAGATATTTTGCAAAAATATAGAGACTTCAATGGTTGAAATTCGATTCATTGCATTCATATGATCACATCATCGTCCACATAAATATTTTGGTATGAGTATCTTTAAATATTTATTAGGGTCTGTTTCATACGTGAGAAATAACGAGGAGGGGAGAGGAAATTTTAATCAGATTTAAAATAAATAGATAATTAAGATTATAAAATTGAGGGTGATTTTGTTATTAAAATTTTTCTAGGCCAATTTTAAAAAGTGAGTAAATTGGTTATTTAACTCAAAAGATTATTCTAATTGTATACACTCAAAAATAAATTATATCAATTATTTTTTTTAATTTTCTTCTAATTAAATTAGTTCGTTGGACTTGTTCATATGGAGAAAGGAGGCTATCAAGGTTATTTGTGGTTAGAAACCATATAATAAACTTAAAGGAAAGTTTTATCAAACAACATTATATCTATATGGAGTAAATGCTAAGTTTTAAAAATTTAAAGAGACAACAATAGTATAAATATGGGATAACTAAGATAAAAAATATTAATATAGGCGTGTGATTATATAAGAATATATAAGATTAATAATTCATAATAAATATATTTTAAGAAGGGTTGATGTAATATTTATTAAAGAAAAAATAATAGAAAATTGTCTATATTAATTCATTTATAGTGGTTTATATATGTATAAAGAAGACTGTTTAAAGTAAAGATGAGGTGGTAGATTAGGAGTATGGAGAAGTGGGGTCAAAAGTTTTTAATAATTTTTTTTTTACTATTTGATCTTACATCTTCATTAAAATTTTATAATCTCATTTCTCCAAAAATTTTAAATTCAACTCATAAAATTTTTTCCTCCCCTCCAAACCCCTCTTACCAAACAGCCCCTAGTATCAAACCCAAGCCACCTTCACACGCTGCTTTATGAAGCAAAGGAAGAGATGAGGGACCTAGTTTTGGGAGTTAAAAAGGGAAAATTAAGAGACTAAATGAAATAATCTACCAGTCAAATATTGTCTTTATACTTAATTAAGCAGTGCATTTCCTTTGGAATTAGAGAGGTACTGCAACTTTTGGTAGTAGATTTTCTTAGATAAGGCAAGATTTTCTTGGATGTAAAAAAAAAAAAATCTGAGGCAAGATGAAAATGAGAGGATATTAGGTATTAGGAAAGGGAATATCCTGAAAAGATAAAGGTTCTTTCTACTTTATACAAAGCCAGATGGGTGGATAGAAGTGGGACAAACATACCTAAAATGGGTTTGGTAGGGAAGCTTGTTTCTATTATTATTACTACAAGCCTTTAGATTTTAGATTCCTCATGTGATTCAAACAGGACCAAACTCAGAAGAAAACATGGGGTCTGGCTGCCACCCTCCTCAAAGTCCTAGACTTTTGTGACATGTTGGCTGAAAAAGATCATTTCAGATGACTTGTTCAGTGTTAAACTTTTTGAACCCCAATAGCATTAAAGAATCTTGTCAATTTTTTACATCTAACAACTTCGTTTACATTAGACCTCTAACATCTTCGTTTATTAGGCCCACAACATCTAATCATCATAATTGCCTACTATTTTTTTCTCTCTGTTTCTCTCCAAATATTTCATACAAAATTTGATTACTTGTTCCATTGAGGAACTTGAACTATGCAGACTTCCTCTGGATAGTTCAAATTTCTCATCGGAATTTGAAAAAACAAAAAGAATTATCTTAAATAAGAAAAATTCGTATATATTCCTCACCCTACTCTTACCATTTGAGCTGGTCTAAGATAGCTAAAAATAAGGAAATTTTAAATGGTTCAACTTATATGGAAATAAAATTAATTATTAATGAAGAAAACGAAATTGTCAGTTTTCAGAAATCTCTTTAGCTTGACCTGATATTTTTCTTAACTTCATTTATGATTGTGCCAAGTATAATTCTCTCGGATTTGATGTAAGAGTTCTTTGACCCCAAAAAGGAAGAAAAAATTGGAGAACTACAGTTTACCGGTTACCATATTAATTTTTCAACTTCAACTCAACTTCCATAAGTACTCATTAATGATAACTTCATTAATCAATACTCCTCTTGTCCTTTTGTCTTATTTATATGAAAGAAAAAGAACGATTTTAAGGCATGTCATTGATTTTTTTCTTACAAATTTTTCCCATTTACCCCCCTATTAAATGTAAGTGTACATTAAAATAGGGGCAATATATGTTCAATAGGAACAAAGTTCGAAGTTTGTTAAAGTTTTATAGAGTTAATGAGTTTTAATTTTTTCTTTGATTTTGATGAAACATGTTAAAAGTATTTTATAAATAGGAGCAGGGAGTACTCCTCTTATCCTATTTATAAGGCACCTCTAATATGTTTCATATAGATAAAAGAAAACTTTAAACTCCATTAACTCTGTCTTAAAATTTAATAATTTTATAATTTTATCCCTATTGAATATATATTATATCTCATAAAAACAAAATTAACATTGTAAATATTGGGGATTCCTATGACCAAGATTTTTAACTCCAAATTGAAGAAAGCTACTAGAATGAATAAGTTTACTTTTTAACTTTGGAGCTGCTAGAAGAGGTTCAGACAAACTCAATTGATTGATGGAAAAGCATGCATTCAAATTGACAAACTAAATACAACCTTTGAATAAACATGAATAAACCCCAATTTTCTTTTCTTTTCTTTACACACAGGCAAGGGATATGAATCAAAACTAGTTCCCTGACCACTTCTCAAGACTGGAGCTCAAAAGAAAGCATGCATGCAAACAGCTTCAATCTTGTACAAGATAATTTATGCTTAAAGAAAGAGCAAATAAAATAGATTAAAAATTAAGAAGCACTTTCCCCTGAAAAACCGAAATGCATATTACCGCTGACGCTAGTAACGTTTCCCAAGAATTATGCCCAAAATCACCGATACAAGAGCAATTCCCAATATAAGCTTGAAGTTCATTGTCGCTGGGGAAGCCTGGCTGGTAGACACATGAGTAGTCTCTGCCGAAGGAGGAGTTTGAGAAGACGCTGAATCTGACTTTTTCTTGCTCTTTCTTTTTGATGGAGTGGAGATGCTTGATCCAATATCCCTGGATTTGACTTCTAAACCGTCCTCGGCACCCTTTAAAATCCAATTGAAATGTTTAAAAAATCTATCAATTTTCTAGAATAGACAAAAGAGTATCACACCGAGTGTAGATGTTGAGGCACAAAATCATTTGCCACCCTTTACCAAGAAATACAAATTTTTATACTCCTCTTTAATATAGAACCTAATTGAGGGATTAATTTTAGTCCTAAATATAAGATATATTTCCTATATTTATCAATTTTTTCCTAAATTACCCCTATTAAAACTCCATTAATAATAATATAGTAAAAAAAGAGAGAGAATGAGTTATGGAAAATTATTAAGGTGTTTTAGAAAAAAAAATATCATATTAACTAACTTTTTTAATCTGATCAAATTAGTTAAATATATCTTATATTAAGGACTAGAGGAGTAACATCAACATCAAGTCAGATTGCTAAATAGGCTTTCACATTAAGGTACGTTGTAGAAACATATATGAGTCAATCAGTGGCCTTTAGCTAAATGATGTGAGAAATCAATTTTAGATTGATACCAGTAATCATGTATTTCAATATGATCAGATGAGGAAATGATCTGTACATATCATTAAATCCATAACAAGTGAAAGTGAAGATTAATTTACAGACCAAACATACTGCTCAGAACAGTGGTGGTTCTTAAGTCCTAGCTCATTTTCATTTATGCTTTTGCGTTGTCATTGAAATGATAGTTAATCTTGGTAGCTTTCATAGAAAAAGGAACATGTCCGGGAAGAATTGGGAATATGATGCTCAGGGTACTGGCGCATGCCATGAGAATGTGCCTTGGGATTTTTAAAAGGGGAATTACCTTGTCGGATAATTTACTTCCAGCCTGCTGCAATTTCTGCTCCAGTTCTTCCTTTTGCTTCTGTAGAAGAGAAATTTCCTTGGTCTTTACTTCAAGTTGTTCATGAGCATTTTTCAGGGCTACTTCATGTTCTGACTCTTTCTGAGATCCTGCTTCTTTCTGCTTAGTTGTATATTTTTATTAGAAACATGGAAATCGACATCATAAAAAAGTCAATTCTTTATCTTAGATATCTTTCTCTGAAAACTAGGATAATTTTTTGAAGCAAAATAGGTATTACTACACCAAATACAAAATTTAAACCCTAAGGATTAAATTGAGTTTTGCGAAAACTTGAAGGATTAAAAGTAGAATTTGAAGGATTGAAAGTAAAGATAAAAAGCCTCAAAATATTATTAATCCTTGAATGAATAAGAATACAAATATGCCTTTATATAGATAAAAATATAAACTAATAAGCTAAATCTAAAATATATCATAATTCTAATATTTCAGATTTATTATTCTAAGATATGATAATTTAATATTCAAATCTGATCCTAAATAATATCTAAACTTAAATTTAGATAATTAATTAAATAACTAACAAAATATAATATTAATTAATTAATAATTAATTCTAAACTACATCTCAACACTTCCCCTCAAACTGGATCTATAACTTGAATACTTGTGCTTTTCAACACTTCTCCTTAAGCTGGGAGGCCACTTGGATGTGAGCAGCATCATTATAGAAAAACCAGAAATTTGAATCTTTAAACCAGTAGTGACTACTGAACTAAAGTTGATTGGATATTGAATCTATATCTTAAGACAAAGTTGTGAACTTCACGAAGAATTTCTATGCTAGGGGCTTAACAAGAATACTTGCAAAAGATGAACTTGATGAATAATTATATGTATTAATCCCATAACCTCTGATACCGGTATCTTCTCATAAAATTTCATAAGTTATGGGATTAGTTCATCTCCCTTATGTGAGGTTTAGATTAGTGTGTAAATCCAAGTGGGTTGCCATGATTCTATGAGTATGTTTCTATCATAGAAACTCTTATGAGTGTTCCTATTTTGATTGATCCCACGATGATGATGGTGTGATCCATGTCCACTTCTTGGATGAATGCTCCTTTGTGTATTGTGGCTTAAAGATGAGTTGCGAGACCCTGCTGCTGACTTGGCGGCATGAATTTCTAATTGTGGCTGGCCATGGCTTGTTGGCATCACCAGAGTCTCATTTCCAGTAGTGACTTATTTGTGATCTGATGGAGAATGTGGGCTTTGAGGACCCTACACTTGTAGTAAAGGTGATCGATCGGTCAAACCTTCGGATGACTCCTCCGACAATTTCAAACCCTCACCCTTAGGGTGAGAATCATTCTCAGTCAAGGAAGGTGCAATGGCAGAGGAACGTTCAGCCACCGTCACCGCCAATGGCAATGACAACGGCTTATTAGCAACAATAGCGCATAAGTAGATTTTGATGATGAAGAATTGATTGCAGCAGAAGAAGTATCAGACTTGAAAGTTGATATAATATCAATATGCAGTGAAGTTATGATAGAAATATTTTGATTTAGAACATCGTTAATATTGAGGATCTGTGATCCATGTTGTCCGTGGTTTGAAGAGGAGTTGTGGGACCTTGTCACCATCGTGGCACCATGAGTTGTTGACTATGACTTGCCATGGCTATCGTTGAGAGACGATACACCGTTTTGAGTTGTCAGTTCCTGCTAATGATTTGTTGGCATTGGCAAAGTGTCGTCACTAATGACTTCTTGTTTTTCTAATGGGGAAGGTAGGCTTTGAGGACCTTGCAATTGTGGGAAGAGATACAAGTTACCATCTTCCATCATATGTAAATAATCTTTACTTGAAGGTGTGCCTTCTCTTCAGACTTAACATTTTTCTTTTTCTTCAGGCTCTGATACCATGTAAAAATTTGAAGGATTGAAAGTAGAGGGAAAAAACCTCAAAATATTATTAATCTTTGAATGAATAAGAATACAAATATATCTTTATATAGGCAAAAATATAAACTAATAAACTAAATCTAAATCCATCATATGTAAATAATCTTTACTTGAAGGTGTGCCTTCTCTTCAGACTTAACATTTTTCTTTTTCTTCAGGCTCTGATACCATGTAAAAATTTGAAGGATTGAAAGTAGAGGGAAAAAACCTCAAAATATTATTAATCTTTGAATGAATAAGAATACAAATATATCTTTATATAGGCAAAAATATAAACTAATAAACTAAATCTAAAATCTATCATAATCCTAATATTTTAGATTTATTCTTCTAAGATATGATAATTTAATATTCAAATCTAATCCTAAATAATATCTAAATTTAAATTTAAATAATTAATTAAATAACTAACAAAATATAATATTAATTAATAATTAATTCTAAATTATAATATCTCAATAATTTTTTGTATGAAGAGCTCTAGTACCTTTTCTTTCAGGACTGATTCAGCCTTTACCAATTGCTCTTCAATTTCCTTCAGACGATTTTGCAACACAAGTTTCTCAGTCATGAGATTTTCAACGTTGCATCTCAAAGCATCTTCTTTCTCCTTTTGTTTTTTCAACTTCTCTTCAAGCTCCGATATCTGAGACTGTAGTTCCTTCTTTAAATTTTGATTTGTCTCATTGAGTAAGCTATTCGCCTCGGTCACTGCAGACATCTGCAAGTTTAAGTCATTTTCATTTAGAGATTGTTCGTTCGTTCTTATTCTTGTTCTCCTAAAATAAATAAAATAACAAAACGTGACCACAAATAAAACAAAAGCAGAAGGGAAAAATAGAAGCAAATTATTATTAATAGCTACATCTAAACCTGGGACTGCAGTGCTTGCAATTCGGCAGTATGCTTTGTTGTTAATTCTTCAGTGGCCTTCTTTGCGGTGAGCAGATCTTGAAATGTTCCATCCTTTTCAGCTAAGGATTCAGAGAGCTTTGACTGTAAATCATTTAATTTGGATTCATACACGGCTATTTCCTGACTAAGCTTTGAATTTTCCTCTATCAGTCCTGAACCCTCTTTCTCATAATGGAGGGCCTTGTTTTGCAGTTCCTCAACAACGGTTTCGAGATGCTTTGATTTTTGGATACTCTCATCCAGCTCCGTTTTATGTGTTTCAGATGCTGCAACAGCTTCCTGTGCTTGTTCTTTGTAAGAGTTAATTAGGCCTTCTAGTGTATTTAACTTCTGATTCAAGTCATTGGCTTCAGATTCTCTCTCGGTATGCCTCAGCGTTGCTTCTTGCAATTGTGACTGTACTTCTAAGATGCGAGATTCATATACACTTTGAAGTTCAGAGGATTTTGCTTGTGAATCATTCAATTCTGCTACAGTTTTCTTATGAGAAAGCAGTTCTCCAGCAGTGGCTTCCTTCTCTGATACAGCTGAGTTTAATAGCTCCTGAAGTTCATCAAACTTGCTCTTTAGCTGAATGTTGGTTCCAACCAATAATTCATTCTCTGAAATAGCCTGAGAACACTTGTCCTCGACATGTATAATTTGTCTCCTCAGATCTTCATTTTCGCTCTCAAAAGAAGCTAGTCTATTCAAACTACGTTCCAATTCATCCTTCAAAGCGTTTGATTTTTCAGCAGCTTCAACCACCTGATCCTCCAAAATCTTAATTTTCTCAAGCAGGGATTGAACCTCCGAATCCTTGCTGCTAAATTTTTCTATAGCTTCTTGGAGCCTAGTTTCTGAGTCTCTTGCTATAGATTCATGTAACAGTTCAAGTTCTGAGTTTCTTGCAGCAACCTGCTCTATATCTCTTCTTTTTACTTCAAGGTTTTCTTCAAAAGCTTTGAGTTTCTCCATTATCTCGCTTTCCCTTAATTCAACAGCCTTGAGGTCATTTTCAGTGCTTTGCAACTTATCTTGTGTGAGATTCAATTCATTCCTCACAACTTCCAATAAGTTTTCTGTTTCAGCAAGCTTCTCGTTCAAACCATTTGATGCATCTTCTAATTTTTTCTTCTCATCTGTCACTGCAGTCAAAGATTCTTCCAACCGCCTTTCCTTTTCACTAGCTGTCTGCAGAGCTAACTCAAGACTTGAAGCCCGTGCTTGAAATGCCTCGAGTTCTGTTGTTAAATTAGAAACATTGTCAAGGTGGTTCTTCGCATCTGCTTCTGAGTTGCTACATTTCTGCTCCAATGTGCTTATCTGTTGTTCAAGTTCCTGAATTCTGTATTTCTCGGCTTCAAGTAATAACTCCAACTCATTTGCCTTTTTGTTAGCATCCTCAAATTTGGAATGGGATGTCTGATATAAATCTTCTAGTTCTCGACTACGTTGATGATTCATACCTGCTCGATCCTCGTGCTCGGTACATTTGTCCTTGGCAATCTTCAGCTCCTCTTCAAGCTGGGAACTCCGCAAAGATGATTGATTCAAGTCAGATTCCAATTGAGTTACCGTTTCTGAATACTCCTGCATTTGGGAACTAAGGAGATTCTTTTCTTCCTCTGCCTCTGTCAACTTAGCATTGAGCTGAGATATTTTCTCCAAAAATTCTGCCACTTCTCTCTCAGCACAACTTGTTTCCAGCTGTACCTGATTTATTTTTTGCTCAAGCTCCACATTCTTCTGCTCTGCGGCTGTGAAGCGTGCTTCCATCTCCCTCAATTGCGATTTTGCCTCTTCTGCAGATGAATTTGAAGCCTGAATAAATTCCTCAAGCTCAACATTCTTTCGACTAGCAGTTGCTGCAGTAGTTTCAGACTCTATATGGAGTTGTTCCAGAGACCTCAGCTTCTGCTCAAGCTCTGCATTATTAGAGAGTGTCTGAGACAAAAGAGAATCTGCCTTGCCAAAATTCTGCTCTGAAACCATTAGTTTTTCCTCCAGCTCGGTGCACAAGTCTTTAAACTGCTTCACACTACTTGTTAAATCTGCCACAGTTGCTTCGAGACCATCTTTTTCAATATTTAGTTTGGCAACCTCTTCTTGTACAGCCACCACCTTTTCTTCCTTAACCTTGAGTGCGGCTTCAATAGATTCCCTTGACTTCTCTTCCTCCTCTAACTTCAATTTTGTGTTTTCCAGCTCAGAAATATTTTCTTGCAATTCTTCTTTAGTAGAGACAAGCAGATTTTGAATTGTCGATGCATCTTCCCTCAACTGAGCTTCTGAAGTCTTTTTCAGGTCCAACTCCTGGGTAAGCTCATCTATAAGGGATTCCTTTGAAGAAAGTCTCTGCTCCATGTCCAATAGCTGGAATTTTGTGAGCGTCAACTCCTCTTGTACAGCAGAAAGTGCCGCTGCAGTAGTTTTCAGTACTTCTTCAACCTTTTGATTTTCTGCAGTCTTATCATACAGCCCCTTCAATTCTTCCTGCAGGGAAATCATTTGATCTTCCATTTGTTTTGAACTCACTTTGGTTTCTTCAAGAAGTTTCTCAAATTCTTTAGCCCTCTTTGCCTCAGATTCAGCTTGTGAACCACTTTGCTTATGCAGCTCCTCAAACTTCCGTGCTTCGTCCCCAGAAAGTTGCAATTCAAGTTGAAGTTCCTGCATCTTCTTTGTGGAGCCTTCAAGCTCAAGGCTCAAATTATCAAATGCCTCCTTGACTTGAACAAGCTCTTTCTGCTTCATCTCTTGAGTTTGCAATGCCTCTTCCAGAGTTTTGAGTTGTAAATTATATTTCTCCTCAGCTTCAATAATCTGTTCTTTCAATTTCTTGTCACTCAATTCAAGCAACTCATACTTTTTTTCACTTTCCTCCAAATTCTCTTTCGTCACCGCAACCTCACCCTTCAACTGAGAATTGTCATGTTCTGAGGTCTTCAAAGATTCTGCTAGTCTTTGTAGTTCAACTTCAAGTTCATGTATCTTCTCCTGTGCTTCAAGTAATTCTCTGCTTGAATTACTTGAGCTTCTTTCATTTGTAGAGGACTTCTCATCATCCACGGAAGCCGTCTCAGCTGTATGTGAACCATCTTTCGCATCTATTGCTTCCTTCTCAACCTTTATGAATTCTCCATCTAAGGCATTATCTTCCTCTTCTTTCTTTCCTTCCTTTGTTACTTCAGAGATGCCAATATCTTTTTCCTGTCATAAATAATCAGAAAACAGACACAATGTAAATTACACCTTACGTTTGTGATTACTTTGCCTATAACATGATTGGCTACAATAAACTGCAATAGATAAGTATTATTATTCAACGTTAATTTTTGTGTTACCAGCAAGCAAACAATGTTGAGCTCTTCGGTTTTGCCTTGAGTTATTATAATAAGCAATTAGATTCAAAGCAGCAAGCTTTACATCTTGTCCAATGTTAATAAGCATGCAGATTTACTTGTTCTGAATGAAAATTTGTTTTCCCACGCAAGTCTTTTATTTTAAACTTCTCATGCAGAGATTCCATCCATGTTGAAAAAAAATCAAGTTAAATAATAGACCTGTTTGGATAAGATTTTAGAAACGAGCGTATGAAAAAAGAGAGCCTTTTGGCAACTTTTAGAAAAGGGCTCTTGGAGAAGAGCTTATAAAAAAAAAGTAGTTTTGAATAAATAAGTGTTTGGATAGTTATTTCCAAAAGTACTTTTATTATTGATACAATAACAACAACAAGCCTTATCCCATTAAATGGGGTTGACTAGATGGATCATACTACGCCATTGTGCTCTATCGAAAACTAAATCTTTAGATAGGTTATTGACCAGGAGATCCCGTTCAATAACCTCTTTGAGCATTCTCTTTGGCCCCTCTACCCCTTTTAACCGGTGTCCATACTATTTGATCTACCCTCTTCACCAGTGCATCCCTTGGCCTTCTTTGTACGTGTCCAAACCACCTAAGACGGTTCTCTACCATTTCCTCTTCAATAGGTGCCACTCCAACTCTTCCCTGTATATGTTCATTACGAATCTTATCTTTTCTTATATGCCCACACATCCATCTCAGCATCCTCATCTCAGCTATCCCAACTTTATGCTCTTGCTGTCTTTTTAAAGCCCAACATTCACTTCCATAAAGCATTACTGGTCTTATAGCAATGCGATAAAACTTTTCTTTTACTTTATCTGGTACTTTCCAATCACATATAACCCCAATAGCATTTCTCCATTTAAATCACCCGGCCTGAATTCTATGATTAACATCCTCCAAAATTTCACCGTCCTTCTGTATCATTGATCCCAAATATTTGAACTTATTTATTAAATTATTGATAAATTACGAAAAATAGTATGGGTATTAAATGAGGAGAGATAAGATATGAGAGGAGAGAAGGTGTAAGAAAAAGTAGGAGAGAGGGTGTAAGAAAAAGTAGGGTAATATAATAATTGGTTAGTTCATAAACTCTTTTACTGTTCTATAAGTTACTCTAACCAATTTATCTGAAACTATAATTTAGTCCAAAAACCCATTTAAATAAATATAACTATTTGTTTTAAAATTTCTTAAAATTTAGGTTTTGCCCAAACCTAAGTTTAAAATTTAGGTTAGGTTTGGGCTCTTCCCAAACACACACAATAGATGCATATGCTAAAGTACATATTGCAACAGGGATCAAATTATTCTTTCAAAGTGAAAAAAAAAAGTCCCTGAACAAAATAATTATGGCCTAGAAATTTATAATCTTCCTACTTTTCTTAAAGATGAAGTTTCAAGATAACAGATGCACATACTAAAGTACATATTACAACAAGTATCAAATTATAAATTAGGATTAGTCTCCTATATCTTTAAACCTAGTACAATTGTATTGCAACGCATTTTAACAATAATCATAGCAAAATAACAAGTATCCATATAAAAATTTATAAATCCTAATTTATAATATAAAAACTCACAAGGAAATTTTACAAGTATTCATAAATGAAATTATAAGTATCCATCATTTTAACATTTAAAAATAACAACTGAAGTTTTGTCCATAACCAATGTACAACGATAATAACTTAATTTGGAAACTATTTTTGACGAAAGGTTCATACTTCTTGTCACTCCATCACATGTCAGAACTTCATAGGACTACTAACTTCTATGACTAACGAATTAAATGAGAATCATACCTTAATGTTCCCAGCATTGCTATCAGTCTCCACAACCTTTTTCGCTGAAACTTCTGAAATGACTTGGGTCTCTTCTTCCATATTTGCTTTCACTTATTAGTTTGCTTCTCTGTGATTAAAATATATAACTGATATATTGTAAGAAAATAATAATAATAATATCGTGGATATACTTGATTCAGAATCACTATGGACTATAAATGAAACAAAATAAAGAAAGGTGAGCTTGTCTAGATCAACAGGAAAAAAGAAGGTGGGGGCGCCGGGGGGAATAAAATCCAGAATTTCAGCACAAAATCAATAACATAACACTTGTCAAAAAGTGTAAGTAAAGTAATAATATTATTATTATTATAATGAGGAGATAGCAGGTCTTGGAATTTGGGAGTAGGTAGATTGAAACTCAAGTAAGTCAAGTTCTTATGAGACTTAAATCCAAGGGAGATACCATTTAAACCAGTGCTCTTCGGCAGCAAGAGTTTACTACTTCTAATATTTATCTCAAATATAAAATATATTTTTTATATTTATTAATTTTTTAAAATTATTCTTATTAATATTTTTTTAATAATAATTAAATAAAAAAGGGGAGTAAAAAATTAAGAAAAATAATTCAAATATTTTAAAAAATTATATATTATATAAATTAATTTTTTAATCTAATGTTTACACAACATGGAAAGATATTATAGCAGCAGTGCGTCACTAAGTTGGAGACCAACCCGACTCTGACACACTAATAATACGTGTCCAACATGCGTAGATATGTGTCAACATGTTTTATTGAGCTCTCTCTTTCAACTGTTTATAGAACTAACATAGCAATTTACCAAAAAAAAAACAATATTGCTATTTAAAAATAAAGAAGTCCATCTTAGGATGGGAACTGAGAACAAAACTGGTGTAATTGTAGCTTGAGAACAAATGCAGATACAGTGCAAAAGGGGTGGGGGGCGGGGGCAAAGAAATATTCCCTGATATCTATCAAGTATTTTTTATACACACATGACACATATAATAATTAAAATAAACGTACTATATTATATATACTTCCAAAAAGACATATTCAGATGCAAATGTCCCCATGTGAAGATGTCACGTGGAATAATCACGTTCGTGGGTCCCCTAAGTACTTTGGCAGATCTTAATCTTACACATAAGCCAACCTCAATCGACGGATATGAACCATCTGACCGTGATCTAACGACATTGAGTGAGAGGGTAGAATCGTGGCTTCCTTCTTCTTTTTTAAGATTTTGGGACTATTTTCCTAAAACTGTTATTTTCTCTAAAATGGAATATATAATTTCATTTTCTTAATGGAAGCAAATTGCATCTTTCTTTTTATATAAGAATTTTTAAAAAAGAATTAGAATCGCCTACAATCTAAAAGTAAGACGAAATTTTCCTTTCTCTTAAACGATACTAATATCTAATAAAATGAAATATCTATTATTCTTATACGTAAATTTAGTCATTTAAAATTAAAAAATAATTGCATTTATACCTTCAAATCGGTTATGGGAAGCGGGGCCCGCCTAAGATCTAACATTCAAATATGCAAAATGAAATTGCCTGAGAAAGAATGTGCCAGAGTAAGCTTAATCACCATTTACTTATGAGTGATGTCCGGCCGCGCCCACTTTTTGATTGTTAGCCACTCCACCAAACTTCTTTTCTTTTAAACTTTGTATCATATTTCGCAAAGTTCAAAAGCGTGTGTTTTGTGGACACTGGACAGCTCAGCTTAATCATCTGCGCCCCTCTCACAGCTACCCGGATTGTCTTTACACTTTGTATTATTTTATTTTATTTAAAAAAATCTTTCCATGTTTCTTTATTTTTTAATTGCCGAAATCTTCATCCTCTACAGTGAGGGAAAAAATAAAATCAACCATATAAGGGTAATTTGAGAAAAAGGTAAGGGTAAATACGAATTTTCAGGATGGGAATTTCAACGGGTTAGGATGGCTTAGTCGCTTTGAGAATATCTTCCTCTGTTATTTTCTCTGCTCTCGAGTTTACTTTTCTACCCTTACTTTGGAAACAGCTCTGCTATATAATAAACGTGGATTAAATTCAAATGAGATCGCATCTGAGTATGTAACGGGATTGCTGGTTTTACAAAAAGTATGTAACGGGATTTATTAAATAAAATCAGCAAAACCGGACATCCTAAAGACAATTAAGAAGTGAGTAAAAGCTGCTCCGTGATTTGTTTCTTTTTGAGTTTTTGTATGAATATTTCACGATGAACGGCGGAAAATTTGTGAGATAACAAATGTCCGATCAGGTGAAAGACTCTCGGCAATCTTGATCGGAGCAGCAAATCAAGGAAAATTCAAATTGGCCTTTTACTTTTTTAGCTTCCTTTCTTTCTTTTTCCTGCTTTAAGATATTTTAAAACCATTTTGAATAGTGAAAGAAAATTAATTGACAAGGGAACTTCACCTAACCTAACCCATTGATCCACCAAAATCGGGAAAAAAAATCGCAGATCAAAACAATGAAGGCATAATCATTGATCAAAGAGAAAGATTAATCAAGCAATCACAATGTACTGAGCACAGCAGAGCTATTGAACCACACTCATACGAACATATATGCTCAAGAAATTGATAGCAATAAGATCAAAAGATCAACAGGTTAATACACAAAATCAAAATCTGCGAAGACGGAAACAGCATCAGAGATCAAAACACTGAAGAATGATCAATTTCTGATCAAAGAGAAGCAAAATGAAACGGCTGCTGTGAACAAACCACTCTCATACAACCACACATACAGAGAAGAAATCAAAAGGAAGAAGATTCAAATTAAGCCTGAAAAGATCAACAGTCCAACACACAGCTCAGAAAACATGAAGAATCAAAACAGCGCACAGAACTTTCAATCAGGATTCATCTGACAAATAGAAAATCGATAAAGGTAATACAAACCAAAATCGCAGCTTTAAAGCTGCTAGGCGGCTGAAAATTGAAATAGAAGAAACAGGAAGTGAATTCTTACCTGAGAGAAAGTGAAATTCCTTTTGATTGAAGCAAGCGAGTTGGTCTCTGAGAAAATATATATAAATAAACTGAGAGATGTGAGAAACTGAGATTGGAAACGAAGGAAGAAGAAGAAGAATGAACATGCCAATATGGAATTTGAAGAAGAGATCGAGAGATTCCTCTGTAAACTATTATGGAGAAAGGAAAGAGGAAGCCGTCTACTTTTTAACGCATGGGGACCCCACAGGTGGGGCCCTACATCACCCATATTCGGCGATTGAAGAGCTGAAACGCTGCCGGTTTGCGCTTCCTTGACAATCATCCCTGGTTTTGCACTTAATTTACAAAAATGGCATTACTTTCCTGTGGTCAAAGCTATTGACTAATCTCATCTTAACTCATGCATGCCTCATAAATCAGGACAAGATTTCAAATAATTAATTTTCTCCAAGATAAATTAAAAAATAATTTATTTTGAGAAATAAATTATAATATGAATATAATTAATATTACTGGATATTCCTTTCGCTCATTTTTATAAGATTTTTTTTAAAAAATATCATTTAAATTTTAAAAACCTAAATAAAAAATTACTATAAAAATGTGTTATTATTTACTTTATAAAAATAATCAATAACTTATAAAATATAATAACAAATTGATTTAAAATTTTAAAATTTAAGTGGTATTTTTTTATTTTTTTCTTTTTATAAAGTATTTAGAAAAAAAAATTCTTAATCCTTTTAATAAGGTATTATATAATGGGTATATTTGGTTTAATTTTTAGATGAACTCTTATAGAAAATAAATTATTTAAAAAAATTAAAAAAAATTTTATAAAAATAAATTAATTATAAATAAAATAAATTTTTAATGGTTATTATATAATGAGTTCTGTTATTAGTAAATTATTAAAAATTATATAATATAAAAAAATAAATAATATTATATTACTATTGATATTCTTTCTTTTCACTTCCTGACCACTTTCTCTTCACCTGTCTCCTCTCTTTCTTTCTTTCTTTCTATTGTTGCCTCTATCGTCTATCTCCTCTACATCACTGCCATTACTCCCATTGAGATATGGAGTTGGGATGATATCTTAAGGTGCATAGATTTAAACACGACAACAACAGAGTAGTGATGCTTGACGAAGAAGTAACAATAGATAGTAGAGGAGCAATGATAGATGATAAAGTAGCATTGACGGATAATGGAAGAGTTGAGACGGTGAAGCAAAAAGTGTTAGCCTAAGAGTGAGAGTAGAGAGAGGAGAGAGTATGTAAAAAATATAGGTAAAATAGTCATTAGATATTCTATAACCTCTTTTCCCCACCTAGAAGATATTCCTAAAAGTTTATTCGAAATTATAGTTTGATCCTTAAATTTTTTTAAATATTTAAAGGCTGTTTATTTTATTTTTTTTAAACTATAATTTAACCCAAGATAAAATTTTAAAACTAGAGTTTCCTTATAAACTAAACATGCAAAAATAGGAAAAAAATTCCTATATAAAACCACTTGAAATAGCGAAATTTCGAATCAGATTGGTAAATTCGACATAGTCCTAATTGGTCCATGGACTCAATTTAAATTTTATGAATGTTGGATTTTTTTTCTTGGTAGATGAATGTTGGGATATTTTATCACATTACCCCTCATATTTTTTCTTCAAACCCATCTCTCTCTGTTTTTTTAAAGCCACCTCTATCAGTGACCAGCCTTCCCTATTGTCGGTGGCCGGAGCTCTAATAATAGTAAAGTTTTGGCAACAACTTAAATTTAAAGACTTTTGTTATAAATAATTAACACAGTTCTTAATATAAAAATTAATTAATTTTTTTATAGATTTAATAAGTTAAATAAATAAATTAATAATAACTAATTTAATTAATTTTTTAATCTACTTAAAAAAATAATTGGCTCCTATATGAAAGATCAAAAAGAGTAGTAACTTGTAAATTGTTAAATTAAATTTGTTAATTTTTAAATATATCTTATCAACAATTTATTAATATTTGACTGAAAACACAAGAATGTGATGAGTAATAAAGAAAGCGGGTGATGTTAGATGGGAACGATTAAATATATATAATAGATCTTATACTTACCACATGCACAAATCTCCTTTCGATAGGATCCAGAAAGATCATTTCCTATTAAATTGCTACCTTATGTATATAAGGGTTGAGAATCGGTCCGCAACTTCTACTATATCTATTTTTTGTTATAATTATCTAATTAGATTACATCTAAATATTGTAGAGTATAATTAAGGATAATTCTCTTAAAAAAAAAATTACATTCACATGCATTTAAATGTTTAAATGGTCAAAACATATTCCACTGAGAATACCTATTGGTGACTCTAGGCCTATTTTTACGATAATGAATGCTTTATTGTTAAATTTGAAGATATTTAGATTATCAAAATGCTTTGATTAATGGACATTGGGTGGTTTTTAGGCATTATCTCACTGTACAACCTTGGTCCCCGTCTTTCAGAACTGAAGAGCATGTGATCAACCAAGTCTGTGGTTGGGTAAGATTATGTCGTCTTCCAGCTAGATATTACCATAAAAATATCATATGGTCTATTGGAAGAGTCTTTTGATGAAGTTCTCAGGGTTGATTATAATTCAGAAACAGGAGATAGGGGCAAGTTTGCTCGCTTGGTTGTTTCTCTTGACCTTACTAAGCCTTTGATTTCTAAGATTCAAAGTTGATAATGAGTTAGTTCTTGTTGAGTATGAAAATCTTCCAACTATTTGTTTTCATTGCGGAATGTACGGGCACCTGGAACAATCATGCATGAAAAAAGTGTCGATCAACTGGGAAGTTTTGCCTGTTACTCCTATTCTCCTGTCGTGTGACCATCCTCAGAGTTCCGACACGAGTGGCATCACTCCTTTTGGTGAATGGATGCAGGTGCAGAGACGGAAGAGGCCAATTGCACATGGGACCAAAAACGGTGGTCTATCTCAAACCACCAGAACCAACTTCACTACATCGAGGTTTGAGGTTCTAAATGAGGCCTAAGGTATTCTGGAAAATAGGCACGATGTGTACGACATTGTAAGGCCACAACTATATAGCGACATGTATGGACCAAAAAGGAGAGGAAAAGAGCAAAAAGCGACCAAGAGGTATGAGCCAATATCTGGACAAAAAGATAAAACTCATACTGAAATTAACAAGGATTGCATTTTTGAATATGCATCTTTCACAGCTGATAAAATGCCCACTCATCTAGACAACAATAACAACACAATAATCGTGATTAATGATGTTAGAAGCCAGCAAAGTCGACATGATAATTCATCTGCTTATAAGAAAAATACTCAAATCCCTCATGTTTTAGGCCAACAATTCCAAATCCAATATCCCAAGCGACCGAACCCAATTGCAGAAAGTAGAGGAGTGAAAATCTCCACTAGGCTTACTGTTCATAACCTGGGTGTCAAGCTCAATGAGCAAGAACCTAGGTTTTCTATCAATGCCACGAAAGACATAGCTAGAGGCATATCAAATGAAGTACAACAAGATGCAATTGCAATGCTTGTTGAGGGAGTAGATTTTTCTCCTCATCCCTCTAGTTAATTATGTCCATTATTACTTGGAATTGTAAAGGAGCCTCGACAGGAGGTTCCTTGCTATTTTTAAATCTTTTTTTCATAATTACATGAAATCTTTATTATTTTATAGCCTATGTTAAAGTTAACAAAGTTATTAAAAACATTAAACTTTCACCATTCTCATTGTGTGGAGGTTTCAGGTTTCTCTATGGAATCTAGATATTATGGACAAATAAAGTAGAGCTGAATATCCTTGCTAATCATCTTCAATTTATTCATATAAAGGTAACATTTATAGGTGAACGGACCAATTTCTTTTTTCTCTACAGTGTATGGTAGCCCTCATCCAGGTCCTTAGAAGTATCTTTGGGAGGATCTTGCTCACTTTGGGTTCCCCAATCATCCTTGTTTATTAGGAGAGATTTTAATTCAACCACTGAAGCATCGAAAATAAGTGGTGGGTAAGGAAAGATAAATAATGGTTACAATTTCTTCAAATCTTTCATTCATAGCAATGGTTTAATTATAGTTTCTCACATGAAGTTTCATCTGGTGCATGGAAGACTATTAAAATAGGATAAAAGGGTGTATCTCTTTCTCATATCTTTTTTGTGAATGACTTGATCATTTTTGGACATACAAAGGATACCCAAGTCCAAGTAATTTAGAAAGTCCTCTTCAACTTCTATTGATCTTTAGGACATAAGATAAGTCAATCTAAAATAAAATTTTATTTCTCACATAACGTTTGCTTGCTACTCAACATGATATTTCTAACAAGTTAAGATATCAACAAACACACTCTTTTAAAAAATATCTCATAGTCCCTTTGATTACTAGTAGAGTTTCATCTAAAATTTACAAATATATCTTAGATTAGATTCAAATTAAACTTGTAGATTAGAAAATCGCTCTCTATCTATTGCTAGTTATATTACTTTTGTCAAATATGTGCTCTCTTCCATTCTTTTTTATGCAATGCATAGCACTTTTCTCACTACTCATTGTTGTCTTAAAATTGAAAAAAAAATTGTAAGTTTATTTGGGGATACTCATTTATTCACCAAGGAGTTAATCTTGTCAAGTGGACAGGCTTTTGTCAACCATTAGAAAATGATGGTTGTGGTTTATTTTGCATTGAATCTTATAATAAGGCTTTTCTTTCAAAGCTTATATTCAAACTGGTATCTTAACGTGATTTATTATGAGTTCAAGTCCTAAGAAGTAAGTATTGCATAACATTAAATTAGATTCTATTGCTAAGCCTCATTGTTCTTATATGTGGAAGAATTTATCAAAACTTTAGCAAGACACATATTATCACATTCAATGGAAGCATAGGGATGTTACGTTAATTGGGATGTTATATTTATAATCATGATATTTCTCCGTTACTTTAAGTGAGATCATCTAATAAACTCTAGAGATACTAATCTCTTTCTCCAAAACAAATTTGTATTCTATTTTTCTAAAAGAAAACAAAATAAGTATTGAAATTTTGAATACAAAATTATATAGACCATTTAAACCTTATAACAATATTTATTATATGTGTATACATTATATTTTCATATAATCCCGAATAATTTATTGTTGAAGGAATAGATGCTTTTGTTTTTATTTCACTTAAGGAAGCATCCCTCTCTATGAAATGATTACTGGGGTGTCGGGCGCATGATCGCTGTGCATCTTTTAACTCCTTCATTTATTTAATTTGAATATATATATATATATATATATATATATATATTAAACTCTTATATTTTAATAGTTTGTTTAAATAATTGACCGAACAAGTAGTAGTTGGATTAAAAATAATATCTTTTAATAGGGATGGCATGAAGGGAGCACCTCCCTGGCATGAGATTCAAAATGAGTTGGATTGCTTAATGGAAGGATCCAAAATAAAAATTCAAAATAGTCATATATATTTTTAAAATTAAGCTTTAAATAATAATTTTATTTAATAGAGTAACAGTTTTATTTTAAATATATTTAATATTTATCTAGTACTCTAAAATATTTTTTTGAATAAGTCTAATGCCTTATATAATTTTTTTGACTAATCTATTACCCTAAAGTATGTTTTTAGGTATATCCTTAGCACTTTAAATTATTTTTTAGATATATCTAAATAAATATAATTTAGAGTATTGGATGAATCTTATCTTTTTTTAAATATGCAAACATATGTTACTTTATAATTTGAAAAGGAGTAAGCTTATTAGTTGATTTATTTAGAATTTTCAATGAAAAATGGGGGGGGGGAATTCAGTATGATTTTCCAAGCAAACATGAATTATAAAAGCAAAAGGCAACTTATGAAATTTAAGAAAAGTCTGGGGACAGAATGGTCAATTGAGAGAGATGTGAGGAAAAATTGAATTCTTTTTGAAATGGCTGGGAGGGGCGTATGTGACCGACCAAACCGCCCTCGCAGGGCGTGCAAACAAAAAATGACGACTACTTGTCCTTTCTTTCCACCAATACAACACTTTCTTTTTAGTGCTCTTCGCTTTCTATTTATATCTTCAGTAATAGCACTATTCAACAACTTTATTCTTATTCTACGTTGGCATATTTTAAAAATAAAAACTATTTTTGGGAGTATTGGATTAATTTTGATTAACATGTGTTATTAATCATCAGAACAATAATAGATTTTACTCGATAATCAATATTTTTGTGAAGGGATTTTAAAATTATTTTAATTATAAATATATGAACTAGATAATTTATTTAAAAAAATAAAAAATTATTCATGTAATCTTATTTATAAGATTAAGAGAGAAAATATTTAAAAGAATTATATTGAAGTCATGTGGAAAATAATTAATTATAAAAGAGTTTTATAAAATCATCAAATAATTGAATAATTTTAAAAAATTTAAAGTAATTTTTAAATTATAAAATAATATAATTATCTTTGCTATACCTAATAAGAAGTAGACATTAAAAGTAAAGTTTTTACCCTAAAACTAATGTTTTTAAAAAAGTATTATTCACGTTTGTCTATTGGCATACTTATGACATCATTTTTATTTACATCTCTCTAAAATTGATATAAAAATTCAGAAGTTAAAAGTAAGGAAAATATTAAAAAAATACTATTTAAATTTTAAAATTTTAAATCAATTTATTTATTACACTTTATTAACTATTGACTACTCTTATAAAATAAATAATAATATATTTTTTGATTTAAAATTTTAAAATTTAAATAGTAATTTTTTTTTTAAATTTTCCCCTAAGATCATATTTTTATTTTTGATTTCAAAGTAACTAAATGTTAAAAGTATTAACGTCCTTATAACTCCTCTATTTATGGCTCCCTAAAACCGACATAAAAAGTTCTCTAGAACAGACGTTAAAAAGTCTCTGTTGTGGTAGCATTGTTGGCTATTTTAAGTTATTTAAATGAAATATTTTAATGAATGTTAGTTTTTCTTATAATAGTGGGGAATTAATTATTGGATTACAATTTTGAAGTGTAACGTTAATTGGATATATACATATATATATATATATATTTCAAATCAGCTAGAATAAAAGGCTGCTCAAAATAATTCAACCTATCATTTTCATTTAATAAATGAATGATTTATTTGTTCTGTATAAAAAAAAAGGTCAATATAGTTTCAAAAATGGTTGGGCAAGCACGTAATTGGGTTGACTCCTCAAATTCAACAAAGTAATATGGAATGAATAAAGTTCAAGAAACGTTTTTTTTTAGTAAGGTATTTTATTTAAAATATATATAATTTTTTCATTTCGCCTAACTCTTGGGGTCAGCGACTCATGCCAAGCTAACATTAAATAAATCCAACACATTTATTTATTTTTTTTAAAAAAAAACTGACGGTTAGGTGGACTTGTCAAATCATTTTATTAGCATATGAATCAAATATGATCATTGTCATTAATATTAAAAATTAAAACTTCAACTATTAATAACTTATCAATTTATTAGTAATTAAATATTTCATGGAAAAATTTAATTAAGTCTCTTGGTCGATATTTATGGCATTTAATTAACGTGCTTTTTGGACTTTGTTTCATGTCCAATTTTTTTTTTTTTATAAACATAAGCCTATTTCTATTAGATATAATCATATTTAAAATAATATTTAATATAGATATGAATATTTCTTCTAATAATAATAGAATAATTATTTATTATGTTGAGAGATTAATCTTTTTTATTAAATTTAATTTTGTTAGTAATTGTTTTATTGGTATTGAGAATATGTAGTTTCTCATTGGAGGTAATACATTTGAATTTTTTTTTATCAGGATTTACATTTTCAATACTAAGAATCATCGTCAATCAATCATTTGAGTACAGTTCGTTTATTTTCACTGTATTTACTCGTGGTCCGATGATTTTCACTGTTTTACTATAAATTAATTTAATTTTTTAATTCATATCAGAATCCATATAATTCTCATGAATCAAATATGACAGTTTCTGTTAATAAATTTAGAATATATATATAATTTCTAGAGAGTATTATTTTATTATAATTATAATTATAATATTTAAAAAAGTATCATAATTTTTAAATATTTATATTTATATTTAATAATGAAAATAACTAATTTGACAGTTTCTATTAATAAATTTATAACAAAAATAACTACAAAAGGTTTAATGTTACAAATTAAAATCCAAAGGAGATTAAGTTTAAAATTTGAGATGTGTGGAGGATTACATTCAGTTGACCTATAATTAGGAAAATTTTCTATATTTGAATCTAAATTAAATGAATAGTAGATAGAAATAAGAAAACTGAAATTATTTAACTAAATTATCCTTATGTTAAATATATTTATTTCTACCTACAGTGATTTTGAGTAAAAGGATTCTCTTAAGGAAGATTGAAAAAGGTTAAACCTTATAAATTAAAAATAACAGTAGCTACTATTTAAATTTGACCAAATAATATTAAATAGGTTAAAATACATAAAAATTCCCTAAACTTTAATTCAATTGTATATAACTTCCCTCACTTTTAAAATTTTAAATTATCAAGTCATTAAAATTACTGTTAAAATTAATAATTTTTGCAATGTCATAATTTTTATATTTTTTATTATATATTATTTTACTTAAAAAATAAAAGTTGATACTTGATATTTTTTAAATGACATGATATATAATAAAAATATAATACGATAAAAATTGTTAATTTTGATAGCATGAGCTTGTTAATCAAAATATAAAATATTAGGGTTTTTAATTTAAATTTTTAAAGGTTATAAGTTTAAAGGATTTTATATATTTAAGCCGATTAAATATTAAATAGTTATATAAAATTAATAAATACTTTAAATAACAGTGAAAAAGTAGGGGGGGAAATATTTAGACAAAGGAGTACTAATTTTATAGAAAGCTTTCAATACTTGCATGGCGGACCAGCGCAAGAAACCTCATCACTTGGAGGCCTGGGAGGATATCT